>OX465595.1:375748269-378248269 GCA_950022295.1 Bromus sterilis | reverse complement strand
TTCTGAGAATCGGCACAACGCCTTCTTTACTGGTTTGGTGTTTGGACGTATATGCAGCGCATGTTCTACAAACTCTCGTGGTATTCCGGGCATGTCAACCGGGCACCAGGCGAAAAATTTCCACTCTTGGCGGAGGAAGGCCATGAGGGCAGCTGCTTGTTCTTCTGGGAGGTGCACGTAGATTCGAACCATCTTGTCCGGGTCCGTTGGGTGAACTTGGTGGGTGACTGTGTCGCTGTCGACGCTGAAGTCATGATTGAATTCTTTTGACTCACTTCTGCTTGCTAGTGGAACTATGCTTCTGTCTGTTGCCATGACTATCTCTTCAAGCTATTGTTAGGCTCCAAATGTGTCAGAAACTTCATGAAAATCACGGTCACACTGTTCTGATTTGATGAAGCTTCCATTGACTGTGATGACCCCTGAGGGTACTGGCATCTTGAGCTTGAGGTATGCGTAATGCGGGATCGCCATAAATTGTGCGAATGCGGGTCGTCCTAGTATGGCGTGGCATTGGGACTGCCAGTCGAGTACTTCGAACTCGAGGACTTTTCTTGCGAAGTTGCCCTTGCTGCCGAAGATGGCATCGAGCTCGATTGCTCCGAGGGAGGCGGCTGCTTCTCCTGGAACTACGCCGTAGATTGAGACACCTGATTTCTTCCAGACTGACCGTGGGATCAGCATCTTGTGCAGGGTGCTGGTGAATATTATGTTTAAGCTACTTCCCCCGTCCATGAAGATTCTGTCCATGGCGTAGCCACCGATCTGAGCGTTGAGCACCAGTGGTCGTGTCCTAGTCTTGGAATTGCGGTTGGGTGGTCGCTTTGTGAGAAGGTGATGTTGGTTTCTGCACCATACAGTTGGTAGATTTCTGCTGTTTGGAGGCCCTCGGCTGCTCGGATCTGCAGTGTGTGGGCGTCCTGTTTTGCTTTGCAGGGTCGCCCTTCTTGGATCATGCAGACTCGTCCGTGGGACGCGGGATATTGCTCTTCCCTATTTGGTGCTGGCGACTGCTCGGTTCCTCGGGTCCATTTGGTTTCGCGCTGCTTCTCCTCCTTGAGACTGTTGGAGAGTTCAGCGAATAGAAGACACTCTCTTAGGGTGTGGCTTGCTCGAAAGCGTCCCCAGTCGTCCTCGAAACAATGGATTGTACACGGTCCATCCAGTTGTTCTTTGGCTGAGATCTTGCTTGAGCCGGTGTGCCTTCTTCTTCGCATAACTTGGAACGACTGCGAATGGTCTTCTGAGCGGGAGTGGAACCTTGGGTCAAGTTCTATTTCGTCGTTGATCGAGTGGTTCCGGATGAATTTGGCGAATTCGTCTGGTCTTCGATCTGGGTCGTAGTACTCGCCGGTCTGGGTTTCAAAGTCGTTGTCCTGTCCCGCGGCGGGTGTCCGAGTGGCGGTGGGTCTTCGAGTGGGTGGCGAGGCTTCTGTCACGTGTTGCGACTCCTCGGGTGGGATTCCTGCGCATAATTCTTGTGCTTGTTCCAGCGTCCTGGTTGGCTTCGCGGTCGTGGCTTGTGCTCGACTTCTGGATCGCCGAGTTCTTTTCCTCCGATGACGACTTTGGTAGTCGCCAAAATATTGGACTTGGTCCAGCTGTGGTCCGAGCGATCCTGGTGGAGCGATGGAGAGGTTTGCGATGAATTTGAATTCCTCGAGTGGGCTGGATCTTGTTCGAGTCCTTGAGTTGCGACTTGCTGGAGATGGGATCGCCGAGATCGTGATTCCAACCTGTGTAGTCCCCACGGTCAGCGCCAATTGACGAGGATCAGCCTCGGAAAATTCCATGGTCAGGGACCCTGGGTTAGATCGTAGAGAGAACAGGTTGGCGCTACTCATCGGCTAACAGGAGAAGCACTTCCTGCTCGATAATATTATGCGAGGGGGCGATTATAGTGGGATTCTAGGCGAGTCCGAGCAAGACTAGAGGTGATGATTGTAGATTGGATGTCCTGAGACGTCCCCCCTCCCAGCCTTTATATACTAGGCTAGGTCTCGGGGAGTCCGTGTCAGATTACAGGGACGATTGCCTAATCTAGTTTTGCCTTGGACACCAAGTCTTGCTTTCCATGTTGGTCGCGGACTCCAACGTCGGTGCCTTGAGTGGACCAGTCGTGGGCCTGTCGAGGCTTCTGGCGGGCCTTCTGTCTTCATACACACCAAGTATCCTCACACGCAGGAGTTGTGGGGTCACCCCCTCGTTAGCAAGGCTTTCCATTTTCCATTAGAGTTAGAACACAAAGCTTTCTAGGCTGTTAGAGAGCTTAATGCTGACCCAAAGTTAGCTGGTGAAAAGCGTCTCATGAACATGACTTCTCTAGATGAGTGGAGAAGTGAAGCTTACGAGAGTGCTAAAATGTTCAAGGAAAAGGTAAAGAAGTGGCATGATAGAAGGATTTTGAAACGTGAATTTAATTTTGGTGATAAAGTTTTGTTGTTTAGATCTCGTTTCAGGTTTTCTCCAGGTAAACTACTTTCCAGATGGGAAGGGCCATTTCATATCAAAGATGTCTACCACTCCGGTGCAATCAAGATTAACAATTTTGACGGCACCAAACCTCAAGTTGTGAATGGGCAAAGACTCAAGCATTACATGGCAAGAGACCCTGTCAATGTTGATGTGAATTTGATACAGACAACAACTCATGAAGAATATGTTGCAGCCTTGTTTCTTTTGGATATATGCTCTAGAGGCAAATAATATATGATTATTCCAATATATCTAAGCAAGTTCATAACCAGTTTCATACCGTGCTAGAACTATGTCAGTGAAACAATGATGCAGGTGTGGTATAGAAACCCCCAGAGTTCCTAGTTAGCCTCTACATCGATAACTAGTTCATGGTCAACATGATGGTCGTGGTTTCGCGATCATGGACAATTAAGTCTCTTGACTATGAGATCACCTCACTGGTTAAGTGACGTGATGAACATTACCCAAAGTAAGCATTACAGCATGATCAAATCTTGTGAAGGTTCAGTGTTGTAATTACAGAACGTGGTAGACCGTTCCTTTGACCGTGAGTACGTGCATAATTGCTATCTTCCCGGATGCTTTGACCTACATCCCACCACCTGACTGAAATATGCGGGTCATAACGGTTGTATCTTGGGTATTCCGTGGAGATATGTTGAGGAGTATTGTTACAAGAGCGGGATTTGTCAATCCATATAATGGTTAGATACTCGGGCCCACTCGGTGAGATTCCATCCATAAAGCTGCAACGTGTGACTAGGTCACGGGGATGAATATCACGGGAACGAGTGAATGAGGATTAATTCAGAACGAGGTTGAACCAGACATAGTATGTCATTGATCGAATCTCGGAACAATCCAATATCGCTGACAAAGGGAATGCTATACGGCGTAAGGTCCAATCGGTGTTTGATATCCGAAATGCACAGGGGTCATTATGGGCATCCAGGTCCCACTGATGATCATTGACCGTAGCCTCATCTCGGTCATGACTGGAGTGTTCTCGGACCATAGGGTAACACACTTAAGGGCTCGATGAAATCGGAGACCTTTTCGGAACCATCGGAGTAACCAGAGAATAAAGGAAACAACATCGGAGAAGTACCGTGTTGAACCGAACAAGTTCGGAGTGAACCGGAAGGTGTTCCGGAGCACCGAGAGATGGAATATTATATTTTAGTTATTAATTAATTGAATTAATAATTAAAATCATTTTATTTCTAATTAATATGTGCAATGGGACTTAGTGGAGAAAAATGCCCATTAGGGGGAGAAATAAAAGGGAAAAAGAAAAAGAAAAAAAGGGAGTGGGGGGAGGCGCCATGGGCCCTAGGGACCATGAGGGTGGCGCCCCCCTCTCCCCCCTTGGCCGGCGCCCCCCCCCCCCCTAGCATGTGGGATAGTCCCACATTGCTAAGGGAGGGGGTTGACTCCCTCCCCTACCCCTATATAAAGAGGGCCATGGTGCACATATTTAATTAAGCCAAATACACAATAAATCGGATTAAATTAGTATTTACTCCGAATTGAGATCGTTTTTCTCCGGTCTTCTCCCCTCCCTTGTCTCTTTCACGGTGGGCTCCCTAGTGTGAGCCTATAGTGGAATTGAGGCTTCTCTGCTAGAATCGGAGGTCGTCGTGCTACCGAAGCTCCGTCCGGAGGTCTGCTTCCGCCACCTTCGCTGGATCGAAGAACGGAGATCGTCATCGAGTCTCATACGTGTGCGAGTACTACGAGGTGCTACACGTGTGGCACTACACCCATCCGGGTGCTCAACACAGCCAGGGGGCTGTGAAACTTGATCGGCTACATCAACCACGTTTGCGGGAACGTTTCTCGCGCAACGGACTACACCCCTAGGTATGTTATTTCCGCACTCCTTTCCGTTACGGTAATACGGTTAGCTAGATCTTGGGTTATGGGAACGCTAGTTAGAAAAATTTGTGTTTTCTGTTGCGAACCCCAACAGTGGTATCAAAGCTAGGTCTATGCTTAGTATTACTGTACGGATAGAACACATCGGGGATGTGGGCATTGATTGTATGATTGTTACCCTCCCACGTGTACTTGTTCACATCTGCGGCATTGTTTGATGAAGCGGCCCCCGACCGACCTTACGCGTACGCTTACGCGAGACTGGTTCCACGCTTGACATACGGCTTGTACCGTATAAAGTGGCTGGGGGGTGTCTGTCTCTCTACTTTAGCGGATGTGGCATTTGCAACGGAGGGCCCCGTGCGGGGTGTAATAGAGACAATCGTATGGTTGACGTTTTCAATGACTCGTAGGTTAAAACCTGTTTAACTATGAAAGTCCTAGCAGGCACGTAAAACTTGCAATATACAACTAGACCATCTAAACCTTGTATTGCTAAGTGGGGGCTATCATTCGTTTGTTTGTGATGTAGCGATAGATTTTCTATGTGTTACTAGTAAGTAGTAATCGTCATCATAAAACAAACTAAAATGGAGACACAGTAGACTTAGTGTTGCCATAGCTCAGACATCTTAAAACTTGCTACTACAGGATACACGATGGTAGCATGTGATAAGATGATCCCTTAACAAAGTGAAACACAAGTATTCTACCGAAGTGTGCACCGCCTGGAAGGTTCTCCCATATGGCTTGATGCTCCGTACATACCGGAGTTGTCCTACATATTCAATGGAGTTCGCATGAGGTCGGGTTCGGCAAGCCTGGCATATGCATATATGGCCTTGCTGAGCAGCATATAACATGGAGGTTAATTTGGCGATCCTAGCATATGCAGATATGGCCTTGGAATACTAGAGATCGAAAGATTGAGCATGAGTCACAGTACATAAAAGATAATGCGATCGCACAAGTTGTTGTCTACCTTTGAAACTGACCCGTCGGCCGTGTGATATTCGAGGTCGGGCAGTGAATCTGGATCATGTAATCACTAAAACTTCCTAGGGATGAATTGTTTTAGTGCGAGCTCATTTATAATATGATTATATGAACTCATTGTTGTGAACTAGTCTTAATTGTGTTCCTTGCAATTATGTTTGTAGAAAATGAATGCACTAGAGCAACGTGAACTATCTTTCTTCATGGAAGGTGAAAGACTTAGAGAAAATGGGTCAAACTTTGCTGACTGGTACTTACGCCTTAGGACGTCGCTCAAGAGAGCAAACATCTTGTTTACAATAGAAGTGCATGTGGAAGAACATCCAGACGATCATGTTGGCGATCAAGGGATACTTGATCATTATGCTCGCCGACAGAAATGCTCTGTAGTCAGGAATGTCATGATCTTCAGCATGTCAGAGGTTTTGGGCATACAGTTTCAGGACACTGGCTCATATGACATGATGGACACGCTAAAGACAATGTTCGTACGTGAGTTCATAGTTGCCAGTTTTGAGTTAGAAAGCAAGTTTCTATCTACAAATATGGAAGAACGCACAAGCCTTGGTGATCACTTGGACAGGATGCATGAGATGTACCTAACCCTGGTGGAGGACTATGAATATTGGACAATGAACGAAAGCACCACAGAAGAGTTTGCAATAAACACGTTATTGCACTCACTCCCTCCGAGTTATGGTGATTATGTTCATAGCTATGTCGAAAGAGGAGCTAATATGAGTCTCCAGAACTTCATGACTGATCTCTTGGCCGCGGACATTGCTCCTATCGAGGATGCAGAAGTTGTGGATGGAGAAGGTATATACTTGATATACTTTATAAATGTTTACTCCCTTATACAACATTTGAAGTAAATGAGTATCTGATACTTATTCTGTTTTATGAAAACAGGACCTGCCGTTGCATGGACGGGAAGAGTTGAAATCGAGGATTGATGGATATCAAGTCAGTTGATGGCCAGCATGGATTCCGCCGAGACATCTATCATAGGAGATACTTAGAGTATTAGATAAATCTTATGTAATCATTATAGTATGAACACTTAATTGTGTGTCTTGCATCTCACGAGACAAAGTTATTCATGTAATGAGACAAGTCAGTTGTTCCATCTTTATGAATAAAAGTGTGCTTATACTTTGATTACGTCTTGATTTATGATATGATAGAAAGCATTTATAATACTTCTATTATTGTCAAGAAATATTCAATGTTTAATGATAAAGTTGTCTTGATTATAACAAGTCAAAGATTTGATCGCATGAGGTGATTTCATAACTGATGAGTTCATTAAATGTATGATCTATTAACTTGTGAGTTCATTATCGAATGAAAGTCATAACTTGATTGCATGAGATGGATTAGATACGCGATCTATGAACCTCTGCAATAAATATAACCATGACAAGGTTCTAGCAAGTAGAACTTGTGCCAATCATTATACATAAATGATGTACTAAATGGGCACGTGAGTTATCATTAAAGACATCATATGATTAATTGAAAGTTGTATTCGATTGAGATCATAAAACTGAGATTCAGGAATCACAATGAGAAGTGAGAATACAAGGATACATATCACTACGCTATGATCCGAAGTGATAAGTATTGATATTGACATAATGGGAGACTTGTGGAAGTTGTACCACAAACTACGATGGAAGTTGAAAGTGCTAGACTACTTAAACAATTCGTAGTCATACTAAACCGTAGTATGGTCTAAACGTTCTTTCCCCTAGCACTATAGTTATTGTCGAATAAGGTTGTTTAATTCATTAATTTAAAACACCCACTTCATGAATAGGAAACCATCCTGAATCTAACGAGACATGATAGCTCCATAACTGATGGTGTTATAAGGTTTCTTAAAAGAAAGAATTTCTTTGTAATAAAACTACAAGCAATTGAATTACATATTCTCCCCGAATAGCAAAATGTGTGTTGCTTGATTGGTAATGCGAGAAGAAGTCTCTCGACACGGATCCAATGGGAGATAATGGAAACTTTGACCGGGGTATTGGACCTTGCCTTCAGAATATCAGAGTATTGCAATGGAAGCATGTTCCGCTGTAATAACACTGTATAAGGAAGGATATGCCATAGATGATTAATCTTGGTATATGAATTGAAGCCATTGTTTAATTTAGAAGGTTGTCATGAATACGTTCTGTACAGAACAATAATCATGAGTCTTCTTAATAAAACAATAAAGAATAACATTGCTTGAAGACACAAAGGAATGATGGTAGGATGGCTCACGTCCCGTGAAATAAATCGGTTATTTCATATTCTCGACAAAATGGAGAGTTATTGAGAATAATGTAATGGACATAAGGCATTATTTGGTTATGACCAAAGTTCAATGGTGATTGACTACGGAAACGTAGGAATGCTTTAATCAATAAAATATTTCATTTACACTACGATGGACCATAGCCTGAAATTGCATCTCAGTCAAATTTGGGATTTGAAAGAGAATTGCAATGGGCATGACGAAGGTTATTTCGTTAAAAGGATGGACTATAGTACCTCAAGACAGGAACCCTCAACCTTGATTTGATCAAGTGATTTTGTGATGACCAAAATATTGAGTGGGCTTGCAGTTTCATGAAACTGAGTGGGAGCTTTGAAGACTTCCCGGAAACTTGGAATGCAGAGGGCATTTTCTGAGTGGGAGCTTTGGAAGCTTTGTCATTATGTGAGACATAGTGAACAATAAAATGACTTGATGAAAGTTGAACCACAAATATATGAGTATATGATGGATATATTTGAGTGGGAGCATGATCATTGTCTCAAACATATATGCATTGATATGTGTGAAGAATGATCTCATATGTATATATATGGATATGCATTGATTGTGTATATAGAGAATCGTCTTATATACATATGTGCATTATGATATATATAGAGCATAAGGCAAATAAAATACAAGATTGCATGAATCTTCTTTTATGTGAAATACCAACACATTACACGTTGAAATCTATATGAGTAGGTTAAGATACGGATAATGAAACGAAGTGAAGGTTGGAATAATCTTCTAAGACAAGAAACAGGTTCTTGTGGCTAGAAATTATATAATGGATGAAATCCAAATATCACAAGCAATGTCTTGATGGAAGAATAGAGATGCACCATGTACTGGACATGTGATCTTATATGTTCTTGACATATGATTCTACCATATAACATGCATTGTGAATCCAACAACAGAATGACTCAAAAGTTCTTGGAAGAAGAACATATTCCGATGTGCTTTAGGAGTAAAACACAGAATCTGAATAAAGTCCATGCATTCAGTATATGAGGAATACTGAGGACTATTCTCTAAAATATAGAAAGGATAATAGACTTGAATGTAATGCAAGATTACAATTGCAAGCCATATTATGGGTCTATATGGAATTAGAGACATCACCAAAGACATGAAAGAAATGTGAGAAAAATTCACGGCACTACAAACATAATACTACTTAAAAAGTAGACGTATGGATAAAAGTTTAGTGTTAGAAGTATTGGACTTCTGGTTGAGTGTATTTCCCAGTATATATGACTATGGATGAGTCTTCTAAAGACTGAACCAAGAGATCATTGGAGGATACTGTTGGGAAACGTAGTAGAAAACAAAAATTTCGTGCCTACGTAACGAGAACCCAAGATCATCCAAGATAGATAGCATACAAGGTTTAGGCCCTTGCTCACCAACAGTTGCAGCGGAAGAAGAGTTGGTGAAGCAACGTGGACGTAGTGGAAGTAGTCGAAGCAGATCTCCCACGAACAGTCCCTCGAAGCAAGATCAAAGCTATGATCTCTCCACCGGTATCCACACATCCGGCACAGCAATCCGGCAGCGCTCTGCCGTCCAGAGAAGAACGCCTCTGAGAAAACTAGAGAGAGAAACCCTAGCGAGTTCCGATCCAGATTAGAATCTAAACCGGGGTCTAAAAGTGGAGCAACTAGCAACTAGGGCAGAGGGGGGCGCAGGGGCTTGTGTGTCTCCTCCCCCCCCCCTTGGCTCACCTTATATAGGTGGCCAAGGGGCTTGGTGCGCCGGCCTAGGGGGTGGGGAGTCCAACTTGGACTCCAAACCTCCTAGGACTTTCCCCCTAGGACTCCTTCCATAATAGGATTGGGGAATCCTACTCCAAGTAGGATTCCCCCCCCCCTTTGTGGAGCCCCCACCTCCTGGCCGGCCAGGGAAGCCTAGGTGGCTTGCCCCCCAAGCTAGGGGTTGGGGCTAGTGGGTGGTACTTCCCGGAACCTTCCGGAACCTTCCGTGACCTTCTAGAAGCTTCCAGGACCTTCCGGGACCTATCGGGACCGTTTCGGGACATTCCGGACACTTCTGGAACACTTTCAAGACCTTCCGGGACCTCTAAAGAATGTTCCAGAGCCATCTAAATAGGTTTCGGAACAATCCGGGCTAAGGTCAATATGTCCGGTGAACACAACATATTGTCCACCGATCACCGAAACTATTCCGGTTGATCGTAAACTTTCCCATTACCATTTTTCATATGAACTAGAGTTATCTGAAACAATTCCAAAGTATCTTAGCCATATTCTTTGCTCTTTAATTGCTTCCACTAAACCTTCAATCATCCTACTATTCTAATAGATTACTGCACTTTAAGTGTGTGACCTAATAGGTTCGGTATTATGTGGACATGACTTAGAACGCTTTCAAAACTCATAGTCATTTGTCAATAATCAACAGCGGAGCCATGGACACCCATGTTGAATCCCACACATACACGAAAATACTTCGAGTGAACCTTTATGTTTATCGTATACTATTCCTTTTGCTTCGCGATATATGACAAAGTTAGAGGAGAGAAGTTTGGCACCCATGTGAAACAACCTTTTGATCACAAGCCATTAGTTATCCTCATTGCTCGTTTTTCTTCATTCCTCGTTATGTATATTGGTATCCCCGTGATCGAATCACAAAGTGTCTGGCCAGACGAGAATGGATATCGTTATACCAAGTGGGCCCTGAGTCTATATCTCTTCATCGTGAAGGAGCAAATTCCAATCTCGAACTATCACTGTTGCTAGACACACTGTCCAATGTACCCAGAACTTATTTTACTACTTCCCATTTACGGGAAGATTCATCTAAGAACCAAAGCACATCTTCTCGTGTGAAGCAACTTGACATTCTCATGGTTTAAGGAACTATGTAAACAATAACATTTTATGATATGGCTTATAACGTTTGTTTTACGATGAGTTCTCTAAGTATATCATTTAACACTGGGGTCGGTTCAACATCATTGTTCTGCTAACAATATGCTCTCATTGCTATTGACATCCTTGTTACAAGAACAATGTCCATGATTAAGAAAACATAATCATCAATAAACACATGGGCTGGTCTTAGAGGCAAAACCAGGAACTCTTGTTGTTTACATTTCCACACATGCATATGAGTTTTCTTCTGAATCTCACAGTCAGGATCATTGCAATTATAGCACAGAAATATAAACATTAATTATGAACATGAATATATAAATAATAACACACTTTATTATTGCCTCTAGGGCATATATCCAACAGTCTCCCACTTGCACTAGATACAATAATACTAGTTACATAAGTTCTCTCACACCAATGGTTGTTCGGTGTTGCTCATGTTTTGCTCGTGGAAGAGGTTTCGTCATCGGATCTGACACGTTCAGGTCCGTGTGAATCTTGCATACTTTCACATATCATTTGTCAACGAACTCTCGGATTTTGTGATAACGGCGTTCAATGTGTTTGGATTTCTGGTGGGACCTTGGTTCTCTAGCTTGCGCCACGGCTCCACTATTGTCACAGTAGATTTCCATGGGGTCTTCAGCACTAGGAACCACACCGAGTTCAGTGATGAATTTCTTAATCCAATATCCCTCCGTGGCTTCTGAAGTTGCGATGTACTCCGCCTCCGTTGTAGAATCCGCGACCGTATTCTGCTTAGAACTTTTCCAGCTCACGGCAGCCCCGTTGAGTGTGAAAACATATCCTGATTGAGATTTGAAGTCATTCGGATCTGTCATGAAGCTTGAATCAGTGTAACCTTTTACAACAAGTTCTTCATCACCTCCGAATACCAAGAACCTATTCTTAGTTCTATTTAGATACTTCAAAATATTTTTGACTGCTACCCAGTGTGCATTACCTGGGTTGCTCTGGTATTTGCTACATATACTCAGAGCATAGGAAACATCTGGTCTTGTACATATCATGGCATACATAACAGATCCAATTGCCGAAGCATATGTAACTGTGCTCATCTCTACCTGCTCCTCAGTGTTCTTAGGACACTGACTCTTGCAGAGTACCACACCATGTGACATTGGGAGGAATCCCTTCTTAGATTTCTTCATTCTGAACCTATTCAAAACCTTGTCTATATACGTGCTCTGGCTTAGCCCTATCAGGCGCTGGGATCTATCTCTATAGATCTTAATGCCCAATATGTAAGCAGCTTCACCTAAGTCTTTCATCGAAAAACTGCTTTTCAATGACTCCTTTATAGTGTTAAGGAATTCTTTATTATTTCCAATCAACAATATGTCGTCTACATACAGTATTAGAAAAGATATTGCGCTCCCACTTACTTTCTTGTAAACACAAGCTTCTTCGCCATTCTGGATGAAGCCAAAACCTTTGACCACTTCATCAAACCGAAGATTCCAACTCCGTGATGCTTGCTTTAGTCCATAGATGGATCTTTTAAGCTTGCATACCTTTCCAGCATCCTTTGGTGCGACAAAACCCTCTGGTTGTATAATGTATACATTCTCCTCGAGGTTTCCATTTAGGAAAGCTGTTTTGACGTTCATCTGCCATATCTCATAGTCGAAATATGCAACAATTGCTAGTAAAATCCGCACAGACTTAAGCATTGCTACTGGCGAGAAAGTCTCGTCGTAGTCAACACCTTGCACTTGTCGGAACCCTTTCGCAACAAGTCTAGCTTTATGAATGGTGACATTTCCATCCGTGTCTGTCTTTCTTTTGAAAATCCATTTACATTCAATTGGTTTCACACCCTCTGGAGGGATCACCAAGTCCCATACTTGGTTTTCGTACATGGATTCCATTTCGGATTTCATGGCTTGTAGCCATTCAGTGGAGTTGGGGCTCATCATCGCTTCTTTTGTAGTTCACAGGCTCATCATCTTCCAATATGAATACTTCGTTAGCATACCACTCGGGTAGCTGACGTACTCTGCCTGATCTCCTTGGTTCAGTCACTAGCTTCTCAGAAGTTCCTGCATCACTTGCAGGAGCTTCCGTTCCTTCATCGGAATGACTGCTGGAACAACTTCCATCGTTTCATTCCTTGGTTCCGAAGGTTCACTAACCTCATCAAGCTGTACTGTCCTCCCACTCACCTCTTTGCTAAGAAACTCTTTCTCAAGAAAAGTTCCTCCTTTAGCAATAAAGACTTTGCCATCGGAGGGGTGGTAAAAGGAATAGCCTACGGTGTCTTTGGCATAACCTACAAAGTAGCACTTGTCTGCTTTAGGGTCGAGTTTTTTTGGTTGTAAACGTTTTACATAAACATCACAACCCCAAATTTTCAGGAACGAAATGTTGGGTTTGTTCCCATTCCACAACTCGTATGGTGTCATTTCCACAGACTTTGACGGCACCCTATTTAAAGTAAAAGCGGCAGTCTCTAACGCATAACCCCAAAAATAAAGTGGCAGATCAGTTAATGACATCATGGACCTCACCATGTCTAACAAAGTTCGGTTACGCCTCTCAGACACTCCATTTCTCTGTGGAGTTCCAGGTGGCGTCAGCTGTGAAACGATTCCACGCTCCATGAGTTGTTCTCTAAACTCATGACTAAGATATTCACCACCACGATCAGATCGTAGAAATTTGATTTTCTTGTCACGATGATTCTCAACTTCGTTCTGAAATTCTTTGAACTTTTCAAAAGTTTCGGATTTTTGCTTCATTAAGTAAATATAACCATATCTACTCAAATCGTCAGTAAAAGTTACGAAGTAAAGATATCCACCGCGCGCCGGTACACTATGTATTATTTCCAATAAGTCTGTCGCCCTTTCAACATGACCTGTGAACGGCGCCCGGGTCAGTTTGCCCATCAGACAAGCCTCACACTTATCAAATGATTCGAAATCAAAAGATTGCAAAATCCCATCTTTATGAAGTTTCTGCATGCGTTTCTTTCCGATGTGACCTAGACGGCAGTGCCACATGTAAGTGGTATTTTCATCCTTCTTAAGTCGTTTAGAGCTTATGTTTAAGATGTCGTTACTACATTCAAGATCTAAATAAAACAGCCCATTCTTAATAGGTGCAAAACCACAGAACATATTCTTCAAGTAAATAGAGCAACCATTGTTCTCAGACTTAAAATTATAACTGTCGCGGATTAAACATGATCCGGACATAATGTTCTTACATATAGCAGGAACGAAATAACAATTATCTAATTCTATGGTAAATCCTGAAGGTAGATGTAGAGTGTAGACACCCACGGCTTTAGCAGAGATCGTAGCTCCATTTCCGACACGCATCGTCACTTCATTCCTTTCCAGCTTCCTAATTCTCCTTAGTCCCTGTAATGAATTACAGATATGAGCAACAGCTCCAGTATCAAATACCCATGACTTAGAGTGAGGGCCGGAAAGAAAAACATCTATGACATATATAACTTTTATACCTTCGCTGGTAAAACCAGGCTTCTTTCTATCTGCCAGATACTTCTTGCAGTTCCTCTTCCAGTGACCTTTAGCTTTGCAGTAGAAACACTCAGTATCTTTGTTAGGGCCAGTACCAGAGGGTTTCTTGGTCTTGGCGCCAGGCTTGCCGGCGCCCTTGCCCTTGGACTTGCCCTTCTTGAAACTGGTGGTCTTGCTAACCGCCAACGTATAGTTAGGGTCAGCCGGCATGGTAGTCTCCGCATTTTTCAGCATTGCAAGCAGTTCATTAACTGACTTATCCATCCCGTTCATGCAATAGTTCTGAACAAAGCCTTTGAAACTTGGTGGGAGTGACATGAGGACAATATCTGTACCCAGTGATTCCGGGACCGGAAATCCCAGCTCAGTCAACCTTTGCCCAAGGCGCATGATCTTTATCACGTGCTCACTGACAGGTGTTCCTTCCTTCATCTTGCAATTCCACATGGCATGAGTTACCTCATACCTTTCAGTTATAGTGTGTTTGGCATACAGAGCGTCTAACTCCTTAACAATTAAGTGGGGATCGGTGTTTTCAAACCTCCCTTGTAACTCTGATTCCATACATGCAGTCATAAGACACTGAACTGCGGTACTATCATCAAGCTTAGTCTGATGCACATTCTGCTCAGCAGCCGTGGCTTCAGGCCCCGGTGCTGCTGCGAGAGGTGTCGTCAGGACATAGTCCTTCTTAGCACTCCTGAGTACAATTCTCAGGGCACGAACCCAGTCCGCATAGTTGCTTCCATCAGCTTTCAATTTTTCTTTCTCAATCAACGGACCTAAGTTAAACTGGGGATTGACACGGGCCATTTCAATCTACAACATAAACACAAGTTTCACTTTAGACAATGTTCATATTTAAGTTGCACTAATTAATCATATTATTAATTTAATAAGTGCTCCCACTCAGACCAACATCTCTCGTAGTTGATACTAAGTGATTCAAGATCCAAGTTTAGTCGTCCGCCATTGATGTGACATCACTGATGACTTAGACTGAATTAGTAGGCCAACTTGCCAATCACTCAAGAGTGAATCTTGTTCATCTTTCGATGGGCGTGTTCCGGTAGTAAACTTTTATCCAAACCGTCAAGACAACCAAGTGCAAATGCAGTGTGTTCTTAACACACCCGCCTTTTATGCGTCACACCGTGTGCACCCATGTGACATGACCTGCTCCGGTGTGAAACATAGTATAGACGGTGCTACAGTTAGGAGAACACTATCTACTTGATATTATTTTGCGAGAGATCACCCTAATAAAACACGACTATCGCGCATCAAACAAGGGTAAAGTTTTCGTTGCATTCATGACTCCGTGGTTGAAGTTTCCACCCACCACCTTTTGTCCTTGGCGACGGGACCTCCTCACGGCTTCGGCATGTGTGTTGGGGTCCACCTTCACATCATTGATCATCACTGCGTCTCCATCTATAGCCTTGCCTCAAGCTACTAAACAGTTCTGCCACGCAGGCCATAATTAAGTGACAATCATATGACTCCAGTCATCATGCCGTACTACGGCTCGCAGGCCGCAAAAATATTACATCATATAGCATCTCATACAAAACACATTGCAAATCTTGAAGGCTATACCACATCACATGCATTCTCTGCAAAAACGAGTTAGATCGCTATCTATACGGGTTGTTACAAATTTTACCGTGGTTGTTAAGAAGGTTTACAAGGCAAAACGAGAAACCCTAGACAAAACAAAACACGATACTTCTTTTGTTGCTAGTTTAACATACGGGGTGCATGTAGCAACTAATGCCACAATCCAAACTTCGTTAAATGGGTGACCCCCGTGTGGATTTGAGTTCATAAAATCCACAAGCCCGTTCATGTAAAATTTTCTATAGCAAGACTAAGATGAGATCCAAGGAATTTGATGTAGTTCATGATCAAGGCAACCAGCATACTAAGAGTAGCATAGAGGGATCATGGCAAAACTCAAACCTTGTAGCAAAATCACATCATGACGTCGAGCAAAGAAAAGATCACATGATAGGGAAGCAAACAAGAAAATCAATGTCTCATATCAACATATGATCTACCTAAACAAGCATCTAATCAACGATCGCTCATGATACCGTTGTTGGGAAACGTAGTAGAAAACAAAAATTTTGTGCCTACGTAACGAGAACCCAAGATCATCCAAGATAGATAGCATACAAGGTTTAGGCCCTTGCTCACCAACAGTTGCAGCGGAAGAAGAGTTGGTGAAGCAACGTGGACGTAGTGGAAGTAGTCGAAGCAGATCTCCCACGAACAGTCCCTCGAAGCAAGATCAAAGCTATGATCTCTCCACCGGTATCCACACGTCCGGCACAGAAATCCGGCAGCGCTTGTCGGGACCCGGGGTTAGCGTATGTAATTCCAGTCACGATACAATCACATGGAGAGCCGAGAACCGTACCCACTTGTCTAAGCATACAAGGCCAAGCACAGAACGTTCTCGGTAAGCATCGAACGTGAGGGGCATCCCATTCAGGCCGGATGATCAACTGAGATGGGTCCTCATCGTCCGCTCACAAGTCTAAATGCTTATGGGTGGTGAATCCCATACTCATAGACAAGTCGCCTCAACCATATTATCGATTGAATCCTAACTCTTACATATACTTACTCCAGCCCGATCACTTAGTCGGGGTCTAGGGCGGGATCATACAACAAAGTGTGCACGTGACAGAGTCACGAACAATCGCATTGCGATGCCCCAAGCTGCGCACATCTAAGGGCCACTTGGTGTATAAAAGACCGCCAGCCAGATCACAACTAAGGTCTCGAAAACCCATACTAAGACATGCATGTTATAAACATACACGCAGCACACATGCCTAGTATGAACAGCAGGTATCATCACATAACTCTACAAGTACTCTTTGTTGATATACACATAGAGCATACAAAGATCACATGTCTGTGATCACATTACATCATACAACGGAAGCAAATTAGGTCTGAGTACAGACAAGTTTAACAAATGGCTTAGAGAAGCCTTGTACAACAAACATGCCCTTCCACGAGGGACCAGACTGCTGTCTGGGATTATACTAACTTAGTCAACGCCGAGCTTCACGAAGGTGACTCCATCGGGGTCCGGGTTCTCATCTAAAACATAGAATAAGCAAACGTGAGTACAAAGTCGTACTCAGCAAGACTTACATCAGAACTACACTACTCATGCTCAAGTATCAAGGTAAAGGAGGTGGGGTTCAACATGCAGAAGTGCCAGCTTTGACTTGGCTAATCCTGTACTACGAGTACCAGACTTGACGTAAGAAGCATACACGAGTCCACTACATCTCCAACCAATACACCACTATGGTGCCTTCCTCGACTTCCCCACGAGAAAGTACACCATAGCACTCACACTTATCTTGCGAGTTTTATAAGTATCCATTCAAGTTGTCTATGATCAAGTAGAGGTTTCCAAGTAGTCCATAACCGCGGACACGGCTATTCGAAAAGTTCATTAACCCTACAGGGGTGTACATCTTCACATGCGTGTCATCACTTATCGTCTCGTTCTTGTCATCCTTCAAGCGGATGTCGGACGTGGATGAAACCAAGGCACTACCCTCACATCACCTTCTCTAATCCAGGAGCCGACTACCTGAGTTTGTCACCGCTCGAGAGTCCGGCCGGTTCCACGAAACGGACTCAGATAATGTAAGGGATCGAGACGCCACCTTTGACAGATGGTTTCACTGCCTCACAGGTCCACCCACATATCTATACATAAATCAAATGGAAAGCCCGAATCTAGTGTGACTCCTAGACTGGATCGGGTACGTAAAGAGGCCAAACGGGGCTCCCATAAACCCTACATGTGGTCATACTCTTTGTCTTGGATCACAAAACAGGAACTCGGGGCCTAGGGCAGTGTTCAACGAGACAACCCACTGTGTACTCCTACACAGCCTCTCATCGTTCACCTTTGTTTAGGGTGGATTCACCAACACGTTTACATCAGCATCACTGTGTTCATTCCATCCCGACTCACAAACATAACATCCTCATTGTAACACTAAGCAGCAATAAGCAGTAACAGTTGTAGGGGCCACATGCTCATCATTCAACTCCTAAATCTGCTAGGATTGTGGTTTGCTTACTACGGTGGAAAAATGATAGGTCATGCATCGGAATGGGTTCAACTATGCGAAAGAACGTGTCTCGGTGATCTCCTAAACATGCATAAGTGAGACTGAGAGGGAATTAGGATTTTATAGACATGATCAATGGGGTTTGCTTGCCTTGCTGACGATACACGGGTCTTATCGGTGGTCTTCTCCTTCGGGGTGATCACCGTCTCGGAGGCACTGTTACCGGCACAATCATCAACAAGAGGGGGACAACTTCGAAAGTAAAAATGCACATACACATGATAAGGTTGTCCATGATGTGAATGGTACTGGTTTGTAGCATATTCAATTTAATTGAAGTATATTGCATTTGAAATGCAAATTCAAACTCCAAATTCAATTTCAAATTAAGTCATATACACATTTGCTTCTGTTCCCCCATTTTAAAATGGTTAAACATAAAAAAAAATTGCATATTCTTAATCCTTGTATTTTTCTGATAATTTTAGACATATTATTTATTAAATTTGGAGTTAATATGAATTAGTTATGAATTTCCAAAGTTTAAATGATTTTCTGGATTTTTCTGGATTATTTTAAATCTCTGGAAAATGGTTTATTGCATCATCCATGCATCAGCATGACATCAGCAGGGGGCTGACTAGTGGGGCCAGAGTGTCAGCCTCAGTGGTTTAATCCCCGGTTTGAATTAATTTAGCAGAAGCTTAATTAGGGGCATGGCCCACCTGTCATAGACTTAGGGTTAGGTTTAGTGGGCAATTAGCTTAGGCTAATGGCGGGGTCGCCGGAGTGCTGCCGGAGTGTCGCCGGAGTTGCCAAAATGGGCACGGGGTGGGGTTTGGGTGGTATGGGCGTGCTCCTCGCGGGCTTTCGAAGACAACCAAGTAGGAGGGGGTCGAGCTCGAGCTCCAGGGCGACGGCTAGGACAAAAGGCGCGGCAGCCGTGGACTGACCTCGCCGGAATCCCGAACCCGACCACGAGAGAGAGCAAGAGAGGGGGCGCTCGACGGTGTAGCTCACCCTGATGCAGACGCAGGTGTCGACGAAGGCGGAGGAGCTCCGTAGCCAGCGAATTCCGGCGATGGAGATCTCGGCGGCCGGCGGCGATCCGGTGAAGGGGACGACGACTCCAGGGCTTGCGCGGCTCGATTCGAAGAGGGCTTCGACGAAGACGACGTCGTTGAACGTAATGGGCAAGGTGGCGAGGGTTGAGGAGCTCGTTGGCCACGGGTTCTCCACGGTGGTGCTCCGGCGTGCTCTCTGCGGCGGCCAAAATTGCGAGCTGAGGAGCGGGGAGATGGACCTGGGAGAGAGGAAGGGGGTGCGGGGTGTAAGAGCAGCTCCGTGGCGTGCTCTGCTGCGAGGAGGAGGCCTAGAAGGCCCCTGGCCATCGAGGTGGCCGTCGGCGCCCCCCTGCCCTCCACCGAGCTGCTTCGGGGGAAGGGGCGGTAGACGACAAGTGCCCGGGTGCGCTGGGCCAGGCCAGTGGAGAAGTGGGCTTCGCCCCTGGGCGTGAGGTAAGCCTTCTCCCCTTTTTATTTCTTTTATGTTTTCTGTAAATAGGTTGGCCCCACTAAATAAATTAGCTAGGCATTTTTAATAAATGTCCAGATAATTTTATAAATCCTAGGTGACCAGTAGTTAGTCACATAAAGAATTTGGACATTTTTGAAATTCAATAAATTTGAATTTCAATTCAAATAGGGTTAAACTTTAATTTCCAGAGCACCTTTTGAATATTAGAAAATTCCATGAGTATGGGAAAATACCCAAACCATTTTTAAAATGATCAGCATCATTTATAGGAATTTTCCAAACATTCAAATGATTTTTGGAAAAAGATTTTTATCTGGCCATTTCAAATAATTTCTCAGGGCTTTCTGCTTCCCCATTTTTGAATTTCTTTTGAATTTTTGCATGATGCAAAGGGCACAAACAAACCCTAGCACTTACCCTAGTTGGGGTTCTGACAACTCGCCCCCACTCAAAAGAATCTCGTCCCGAGATT
Source organism: Bromus sterilis (assembly GCA_950022295.1). Classification (NCBI taxonomy): domain Eukaryota; kingdom Viridiplantae; phylum Streptophyta; class Magnoliopsida; order Poales; family Poaceae; genus Bromus; species Bromus sterilis. The sequence goes on along the minus strand of OX465595.1, from coordinate 378,228,065 downwards.
CAGAAGTCTGCTGGAGGAAGGAGGGGTACTCGGCATGAAGACGGTCTTCTCTTTCCCACGTGGCTTCTTTCTCAGAGTGGTGTGACCACTGAACTTTCCGAAACTTGATCTTCTTTCGGCGAGTGACACGCTCTGCGGAATCAAGAATACGAACAGGGTACTCTCGATAAGAAAGGTCGTCTTGGAGATCAAGCGTTTCATGGTCGACTTCGCGGATGGGGTCCTTGAAGCAACGCCTGAGTTGTGACACATGGAATACATCATGTACTCGGGAAAGGTGCGGAGGTAGTTCAAGCTGGTAGGCAACTTCTCCACGTTTAGCGAGAATGCGGAAAGGTCCGATGTAACGTGGGGCCAACTTGCCTTTGATACCGAATCTTTGGGTTCCCTTCAGAGGAGTAACCCGAAGGTAAGCCTTCTCATCAATATTGTAGCTCTCCTCTCTATGATGACAATCATAGTAGCTCTTTTGACGAGACTGAGCGGCTTTCAATCGATCACGAACAATGCGAACTTGCTCTTCTGCTTCCTTGATCATATCCGGTCCAAAAAGTTGTCTTTCACCGGTTTCTGACCAGTTTAGGGGTGTTCGACATCGTCGGCCATAGAGGAATTCAAAGGGGGCCATGTTCAGACTAGATTGATAGCTATTGTTATAAGCAAATTCGGCAAATGGAAGAGATTTCTCCCAATTCTTTCCGAAAGATATAACACAAGCTCTGTGCATGTCTTCCAAGATTTGATTAACCCTTTCAACTTGACCGCTAGACTGAGGGTGGAAAGCTGTACTAAAGGATAGATGAGTTCCCATAGCATTTTGAAAACTTTCCCAAAATCTAGAGGTGAAAAGGCTACCACGATCAGAATTGATCACAAAAGGAACACCGTGAAGAGACACAATTCTAGAGACGTACAAGTCTGCCAACTGACTAGCATTTATGGACTCGCGAACGGGAAGGAAGTGAACAACTTTGGAAAGCCTATCTATGACAACGAAGATGGCATCATTTCCTTTCTGGGTTTTTGGAAAGCCGGTGATGAAGTCCATACCGACTTTGTCCCATTTCCACTCGGGAATAGACAATGGTTGAAGAGTACCAGCAGGTCTTTGGTGTTCTACCTTAATGCGACGACAAACATCAAATTCAGCAACAAATTGTGCAATGTCTCTCTTCATCCGGGTCCACCAAAATCTCTGGCGTAGATCTCGGTACATTTTTGTGCTACCGGGATGAATTGAGAGGGGAGTGTCATGAGCTTCCTTAAGGATCAGATGCTTTAGGTCTTCATTTTTAGGAACTACTAAACGATTTTCAAAGAATATCGTTCCTTGATCATTTGCAGAGAAACATTTAGCAACTCCGCTAACAATGTTCTGCTTGATCTCTTGAATACTACTATCTTGTTTCTGGGCGGCTATAATTTGATCCTCAAGGTTTGGTTTTGCCACCAAGTTGAAAAGAGATCCACGAGGAACAATCTCGAGATTGAGCTTTCGAAATTCCTCATGAAGAAGTGGTTGATACTGTTGTAACATGAGGTTGTTACAATACGACTTACGACTTAGTGCATCAGCCATGACATTGGCCTTGCCTGGGGTGTAAGAAATTCCTAAGTCATAATCTTTTATCAACTCTATCCAGCGTCTTTGCCTGAGATTAAGATCTGGCTGGGTGAATATGTATTTGAGGCTTTGGTGATCAGAATATATTTCACAACGATTACCAAGGAGGTAATGTCGCCAAGTCTTCAGGGCATGAACTACGGCAGCGAGTTCAAGATCATGGGTAGGATAGTTCTCTTCATGTGGTCGCAACTGGCGTGAAGCATAAGCTACCACATGTCGATCTTGCATAAGTATGCATCCTAACCCTTGCCGTGAAGCATCACAATAGATTTCTAAATCCCTTTTGGTGTCTGGAGGTGCAAGTACGGGTGCAGAAGTCAATCTTCTTTTTAGCTCTTGAAAGCTTTCCTCGCACTTGGGGGTCCATTGGAATTTCTTATCTTTCTTGAGGAGTTCAGTAAGAGGCTTTGCAACTTTAGAAAAGTTCTCAACGAAGCGGCGGCAATAGCTTGCTAAGCCAAGAAAACTCCTAACTTGCTTAACCGACTCAGGTGGAGTCCAGTCAAGGACGGCCTGAAGTCTCTCGGGATTGACTGCAACACCTTTCGCAGAAATCACGTGGCCTAAGTAGGTCACTTCTGGTAGCCAAAATTCACACTTGGAGAACTTGGCATAAAGGCGGTGCTCTCTAAGTTTCATCAATACCAACCTAAGATGTTCTGCGTGCTCTTCTTCGTTCTTCGAGTAGATGAGAATGTCATCAAGATAAACCACAACAAATTTATCTAGGTACTCCATGAAGATCGAATTCATCAAGCGCGAGAATGTGGCGGGGGCATTGGTTAAACCAAAGGACATGACGGTATACTCGTAAAGACCGTAACGAGTAGTGAAAGACGTCTTGGGAATGTCCTCATTTCGGATTTTGATTTGATGATAACTTAATCTCAAATCCATCTTGGAGAAGACAGAGGATCCTGCAAGTTGATCGTAAAGATCATTGATCCTGGGCAGTGGGTACTTGTTCTTTATCGTCGCTAGATTTAGCGGGCGATAGTCTACGCACATCCTTTCTGTTCCATCTTTCTTCGTTACGAACAGAACGGGGCAACCCCATGGCGATGAGCTAGGGCGGATGAAGCCTTTTGCCAACGAAGCATCAAGTTGGGTTTTTAGCTCAGCTAACTCATGTGGGGCCATTCTATATGGACGTCTCGAGATTGGGGCTGTGCCTGGTATAAGATCCACTATGAATTCTACACACCTGTCGGGTGGAATTCCCGACAGCTCTTCAGGAAAGACATCCGGGAAGTCCCGAACCACCGGAATATCTTCAAGGTCTGGAAGTGGAAGCACATTCAAAGTATGCATCTGGATTTTAGAGCTGGGTGATGTGTAGTCAATGATCTGGCCTGAAGGATGGGTGAGTTTGACTGATTTGGGTTTACAATCAAGGAAAGCATGCTGCCTTGATAACCAATCCATTCCTAGGATGACATCAATGTCCGAAGACTTGAGGGCTATAAGTGAAGCAAGGAATACTAAACCCTCAATTGCAATTGATTGCCATGGCTTACTCTATTAGTTTGCCATTTGGAACCAGGAGTTTGAATGATCATTGGAGAAAACATTTCTTCAAAGGGGAACTCATGACGAAGTGCATAACTCTCCGACATGAATGAATGAGAAGCTCCTGGATCGAAAAGAACGGAGGCGGGGACATGATTGACTGGGAGTGTACCAAGGATGACGTCAGAAGCAGCAGTTGTTTCCTCAACTGAGATTTGGTTCACACAACCACTACTTGTGACTGAAAGCTTTGTTGGGATGGTCTTGGTGGTGGATTTCTTTGGAGGCTTATGACTAGGTCGACGTGGTGCCACCAACACTGTAGGGCACTGTTGGAAGTAATGGCCTGTCAGACCACACGTGAAACATACCCTGCCTGAATTGCTGGGAGCAGGATTACTTGATTGCACACCATCATTCCTGGGAGGAACAATGTGTTGAGGTGGATGGCATATATTCGGTGGTGGCCTCTGAAGAAAGTTTTGAGGTATGGCTCTGGTTGGAATCCAAATTCTGCGTTTCTGAGGGGCTGAACTGGAAGAAGAAGCAAGCTCAAGAGCATGCTTGCGGGACTCTTCGAACACTTCATTGCCATGCTCAGCTCTGAAGGATCTGTTGACTAAATCCTCAAAGGTGGCAAATTCGATGAGGTTGAGATCATGACGAAGGATGGGGCTAAGTCCCTTACGGAACCTTGCCTGCTTTCTGGCATCGGTGGTGATCTCATCTTGGGCATACCGAGCAACACGGTTAAATTCTCTCACATACTCATGCATGGACATCTCTCCTTGAGTCAGATTGCAGAACTCTTCCTTCTTGCGCTCCATTAACTCATCTAGAAGGTGGTACCCTCGAAAGGCAACACAGAACTCTTGCCAAGTCACTAGGTGACCATCTGGCTGCATAGCAACATAGTTCTCCCACCATTCAGCAGCAGCACCTTCCAAAAAGTATGCCCCGAATATAACTCGGTCATCGGGAGCAACATGTGCAGTATCAAGCTTACGCTCGATGGAACGGATCCAATCATCAGCTTCAAGCGGCTCAGAAGAACATCGAAATACCGGTGGCTTGAGGAGGATGAAGTCCTGAATGCTGACCACCACATTACGATGGTGGGCGGTATTCTGCTCGATGAGCTCCAGAAGGCGTGTTTGATCACGTTGATTCTTCTCAGCTTCCATCATGATTTCCGCCGTAGAAGGCGGTGGTAGAGGTTCATCATCATTTCGATTCCGAACACGGTCTCGATTCTGAACACGGTCTCGATTCCGACGAACAGCACAACGAGTTCCACCTGACATCCTGTGTGATAAAATCAACAATCAGAACAGGTTGAATGATGGATTCAAGGATAACAAGACATGATGAAGGCGGAAAGGATTATAATGCGAAGGCAATGATCCACGGAAACTCGGAATAAATCCGGCAGCATAACGGCTATACTGGGATGGAAAATGAAACAACCTCGAAGAAATTGGACATAACTTCTTCAAGGAACTCAACAGAACGATGAGTCTGGACGACCATAACTGTCCTACGGCTACAAGGAAGCACTCAGCGAGATGTTCTAGTAAGACATAGATGAGCCTAGTCCTATCATCCCTTAGAAAAGGTAAGGGTGAATCAGAACTCAGATCGATGAGGGTAAGGAGAAAAAGAAGCCTTACGTTGTTCCCTTATACCTAGAGTAACTATATAACTATAGAATGCTAGACTCGACTTCGACCAAGGGTTTGATAAGCCTACAGACAGTCCTGCTCTGATACCAAGTCTGTCGGGACCCGGGGTTAGCGTATGTAATTCCAGTCACGATACAATCACATGGAGAGCCGAGAACCGTACCCAGTTGTCTAAGCAGACAAGGCCAAGCACAAAACGTTCTCGGTAAGCATCGAACGTGAGGGGCATCCCATTCAGGTCGGATGATCAACTGAGATGGGTCCAAATCGTCCGCTCACAAGTCTAAATGCTTATGGGTGGTGAATCCCATACTCATAGACAAGTCGCCTCAACCATATTATCGATTGAATCCTAACTCTTACATATACTTACTCCAGCCCGATCACTAAGTCGGGGTCTAGGGCGGGCTCGATCATACAACAAAGTGTGCACGTGACAGAGTCACGAACAATCGCATCGCGATGCCCCAATCTGCGCACATCTAAGGGCCACTTGGTGTATAAAAGACCGCCAGCCAGATCACAACTAAGGTCTCGAAAACCCATACTAAGACATGCATGTTATAAACATACACGCAGCACACATGCCTAGTATGAACAGCAGGTATCATCACATAACTCTACAAGTACTCTTTGTTGATATACACATAGAGCATACAAAGATCACATGTCTGTGATCACATTACATCATACAACGGAAGCAAATTAGGTCTGAGTACAGACAAGTTTAACAAATGGCTTAGAGAAGCCTTGTACAACAAACATGCCCTTCCACGAGGGACCAGACTGATGTCTGGGATTATACTAACTTAGTCAACGTCGAGCTTCACGAAGGTGACTCCATCGGGGTCCGGGTTCTCATCTAAAACATAGAATAAGCAAACGTGAGTACAAAGTCGTACTCAGCAAGACTTACATCAGAACTACACTACTCATGCTCAAGTATCAAGGTAAAGGAGGTGGGGTTCAACATGCAGAAGTGCCAGCTTTGACTTGGCTAATCCTGTACTACGAGTACCAGACTTGAGGTAAGAAGCGTACACGAGTCCACTACATCTCCAACCAATACACCACTATGGTGCCTTCCTCGACTTCCCCACGAGAAAGTACACCATAGCACTCAAACTTATCTTGCGAGTTTTATAAGTATCCATTCAAGTTGTCTATGATCAAGTAGAGGTTTCCAAGTAGTCCATAACCGCGGACACGGCTATTCGAATAGTTCATTAACCCTGCAGGGGTGTACATCTTCACACGCGTGTCATCACTTATCGTCTCGTTCTTGTCATCCTTCAAGCGGATGTCGGACGTGGATGAAACCAAGGCACTACCCTCACATCACCTTCTCTAATCCAGGAGCCGACTACCTGAGTTTGTCACCGCTAGAGAGTCCGGCCGGTTCCACGAAACGGACTCAGATAATGTAAGGGACCGAGACGCCACCTTTGACAGATGTTTTCACTGCCTCACAGGTCCACCCACATATCTATACATAAATCAAATGGAAAGCCCGAATCTAGTGTGACTCCTGGACTGGATCGGGTACGTAAAGAGGCCAAACAGGGCTCCCATAAACCCTACATGTGGTCATACTCTTTGTCTTGGATCACAAAACAGGAACTCGGGGCCTAGGGCAGTGTTCAACGAGACAACCCACTGTGTACACCTACACAGCCCCTCATCGTTCACCTTTGTTTAGGGTGGATTCACCAACACGTTTACATCAGCATCACTGTGTTCATTCCATCCCGACTCACAAACATAATATCCTCATTGTAACACTAAGCACCAATAAGCAGTAACAGTTGTAGGGGCCACATGCTCATCATTCAACTCCTAAATCTTCTAGGATTGTGGTTTGCTTAATACGGTGGCAAAATGATAGGTCATGCATCGGAATGGGTTCAACTATGCGAAAGAACGTGTCTCGGTGATCTCCTAAACATGCATAAGCGAGACTGAGAGGGAAGTAGGATTTTATAGATATGATCAATGGGGTTTGCTTGCCTTCCTGACGATACACGGGTCTTATCGGTGGTCTTCTCCTTCGGGGTGATCACCGTCTCGGAGGCACTATTACCGGCACAATCATCAACAAGAGGGGGACAACTTCGAAAGTAAAAATGCACATACACATGATAAGGTTGTCCATGATGTGAATGGTACTGGTTTGTAGCATATTCAATTTAATTGAAGTATATTGCATTTGAAATGCAAATTCAAACTCCAAATTCAATTTCAAATTAAGTCATATACACATTTGCTTCTGTTCCCCCATTTTAAAATGGTTAAACATAAAAACAAATTGCATATTCTTAATCCTTGTATTTTTCTGATAATTTTAGACATATTATTTATTAAATTTGGAGTTAATATGAATTAGTTATGAATTTCCAAAGTTTAAATGATTTTCTGGATTTTTCTGGATTATTTTAAATCTCTGGAAAATGGTTTATTGCATCAGCCATGCATCAGCATGACATCAGCACGGGGCTGACCAGTGGGGCCAGAGTGTCAGCCTCAGTGGTTTAATCCCCGGTTTGAATTAATTTAGCAGAAGCTTAATTAGGGGCAGGGCCCACCTGTCATAGACTTAGGGTTAGGTTTAGTGGGCAATTAGCTTAGGCTAATGGCGGGGTCGCCGGAGTGCTGCCGGAGTGTCGCCGGAGTTGTCAAAATGGGCACGGGGTGGGTTTTGGGTGGTATGGGCGTGCTCCTCGCGGGCTTCCGAAGACAACCGAGTAGGAGGGGGTCGAGCTCGAGCTCCAGGGCGACGGCTAGGACAAAAGGCGCGGCGGCCGTGGACTGACCTCGCCGGAATCCCGAACCCGACCACGAGAGAGAGCAAGAGAGGGGGCGCTCGACGGTGTAGCTCACCCTGATGCAGACGCAGGTGTCGACGAAGGCGGAGGAGCTCTGTAGCCAGCGAATTCCGGCGATGGAGATCTCGGCGGCCGGCGGCGATCCGGTGAAGGAGACGACGACTCCAGGGCTTGCGCGGCTCGATTCGAAGAGGGCTTCGACGAAGATGATGTCGTTGAACGTAATGGGCAAGGTGGCGAGGGCTGAGGAGCTCGTTGGCCACGGGTTCTCCACGGTGGTGCTCCGGCGTGCTCTCTGCGGCGGCCAAAATTGCGAGCTGAGGAGCGGGGAGATGGACCTGGGAGAGAGGAAGGGGGTGCGGGGTGTAAGAGCAGCTCCGTGGCGTGCTCTGCTGCGAGGAGGAGGCCTAGAAGGCCCCTGGCCATCGAGGTGGCCGTCGGCGCCCCCCTGCCCTCCACCGAGCTGCTTCGGGGGAAGGGGAGGTAGACGACAAGTGCCCGGGTGGGCTGGGCCAGGCCAGTGGAGAAGTGGGCTTCGCCCCTAGGCGTGAGGTAAGCCTTCTCCCCTTTTTATTTCTTTTATGTTTTCTGTAAATAGGTTGGCCCCGCTAAATAAATTAGCTAGGCATTTTTAATAAATGTCCAAATAATTTTATAAATCCTAGGTGACCAGTAGTTAGTCACATAAAGAATTTGGACATTTTTTTAATTCAATAAATTTGAATTTCAATTCAAATAGGGTTAAACTTTAATTTCCAGAGCACCTTTTGAATATTAGAAAATTCCATGAGTATGGGAAAATACCCAAACCATTTTTAAAATGATCAGTCATTTATAGGAATTTTCCAAACATTCAAATGATTTTTGGAAAAATATTTTTATCTGGCCATTTCAAATAATTTCTCAGGGCTTTCTGCTTCCCCATTTTTGAATTTCTTTTGAATTTTTGCATGATGCAAAGGGCACAAACAAACCCTAGCACTTACCCTAGTTGGGGTTCTGACAGCGCTCCACCGTCCAGAGAAAACGCCTCCGAGAAAACTAGAGAGAGAAAACCCTAGCGAGTTCCGATCTAGATTTGAATCTAAACCGGGGTCTAAAAGTGGAGCAACTAGCAACTAGGGCAGTGGGGGCACAGACGCTTGTGTGTCTCCTCCCCCCCCCCCCTTGGCTCATCTTATATAGGTGTCCAAGGGGCTAATCTCCTAGGACTTTCCCACTAGGACTCCTTCCATAATAGGATTGGGGAATCCTACTCCAAGTAGGATCCCCCCCCCCTTTGTGGTGCCCTGTTGGGTTCGCAGCAGAAAACACAAATTTTTCTAACTAGCGTTCCCATAACCCAAGATCTAGCTAGCCGTATTACCGTAACGGAAAGGATTGCGGAAATAACATACCTCGGGGTGTAGTCCGTTGCGCGGGAAACGTTCCCGCAAATGTGGTTGATGTAGCCGATCAAGTTTCACAGCCCCCTGGCTGTGTTGAGCACCCGGATGGGTGTAGTGCCACATGTGTAGCACATCGTAGTACTCGCACACATACGAGACTCCGGAACCAGAGTTTCAGCAGCACGACGGCGTGCGTATAATGGAGACATCCCCAACCCAGTGCAGACTCCAAACAAGGGAAGTCCGCTCATAGGAGGGAGAAATAGGGAGAGAGAGATCTACAGAATTTATCTGTATTTTTCTGGAATTTTCTGTGTAGAAAAAGGGGCACCCACCACATCTATATATAGGGGAAAAAGGGGCTACGCAGGTACGTGGACTAGCGATGTGGTACTAAAATAGCACCACATGCGCTAGCACCATGCGCATGGCCGTGGCTAGCCTTGGCCGCAAGTGGCCGGCGGCCACACATGGCCAAGTGGCCAAGTGGCCATATGGGCCAAAGCCCATGGCGCCATGCTCCCTTTTTTTCTTTTTTTCTTTTCCTTTTTTTTCTTTCTTCTTTCTCAAAGAAAAAACAAAAACCAAAAAAGTATATTTATTCCATTAATTATTTAAATTATATTTTAATATTTAATTCATTAATTAAATAATAAAACATATCTAAATAATTTTCCGAACAATTCGGAACCACGGAACTTTTTCCGTCTCCCCTCTGAAACGATTTCGGAGTTCTCTCTTATTCTCCGGTAACTCCGATAGTTCCGAAAAGGTCTCCGATTTCATCGAGCCCTTAAGTGTGTTACCCTACGGTCCGAGAACACTCCAGTCATGACCGAGCAGAGGCTACAGCCAATGATCATCAGCGGGACCTGGATGCCCATAATGACCCCTGTGCATTCCGGATATCAAACACCGATTGGACCTTACGCCGTATAGCATTCCCTTTGTCAGCGATACTGGATTGTTCCGAGATTCGATCAATGACATCATATGTCTGGTTCAACCTCGTTCCGAACTAATCCTATTCACTCGTTCCCGTGATATTCATCCCCGTGACCTAGTCACACGCTGCAGCTTTATGGATGGAATCTCACCGAGTGGGCCCCGAGTATCTATCCATTATATGGATTGACAAATCCCGCTCTTGTAACAATACTCCTCAACATATCTCCACGGAATACCTAAGATACAACCGTTATGACCCGCATATTTCAGTCAGGTGGTGGGATGTAAGTCAAAGCATCCGGGAAGATAGTGATTATGCACGTACTCACGATCAAAGGAACGGTCTACCACGTTCTGTAATTACAACACTGAACCTTCATAAGATTTGATCATGCTGTAATGCTTACTTTGGGTAATGTTCATCACGTCACTTAACCAGTGAGGTGACCTCATAGTCAAGAGACTTAATTGTCCATGATCGCGAAACCACGACCATCATGTTGACCATGAACTAGTTATCGATGTAGAGGCTAACTAGGAACTCTGGGGGTTTCTATACCACACATGTATCATTGTTTCACTGACACAGTTCTAGCACGGTATTAAATTGTTTATGAACTTGCTTAGATATATTGGAATAATCATATATTATTTGCCTCTAGAGCATATATCCAACACGTCCCCCACCTCCTGGCCGGCCAGGGCAGCCTAGGTGGCTTTCCCCCCAAGCTAGGGGTTGGGGCTAGTGGGTGGCACTGCCCGAAACCTTCCGGAACCTTCCGTGACCTTCTAGAAGCTTCGAGGACCTTCCGGGACCTATCGGGACCGTTTCGAGACATTCCGGACACTTCTGGAACACTTTCAAGACCTTTCGGGACCTCTAACGAATGTTCCGGAGCCATCTAAATAGGTTTCGGAACAATCCGGGCTAAGGTCAATATGTCCGGTGAACACAACATATTGTCCACCGATCACCGAAACTATTCCGATTGATCGTAAACTTTCCCATTACCATTTTTCATATGAACTAGAGTTATCTGAAACAATTCCAAAGTATCTTAGCCATATTCTTTGCTCTTTACTTGCTTCCACTAAACCTTCAATCATCCTAGTATTCTAACAGATTACTGCACTTTAAGTGTGTGACCCAATAGGTTCGGTATTATGTGGACATGACTTAGAACGCTTTCAAAACTCATAGTCATTTGTCAATAATCAACAGCGGAGCCATGGACACCCATGTTGACTCCCACACATACACGAAAAGACTTCGAGTGAACATTTATGTTTATCGTATACTATTCCTTTTGCTTCGCGATATATGACAAAGTTAGAGGAGAGAAGTTTGGCACCCATGTGAAACAACCTTTTGATCACAAGCCATTAGTTATCCTCATTGCTCGTTTGTCTTCATTCCTCGTTATGTATATTGGTATCCCCGTGATCGAATCACAAAGTGTCTGGCCAGACGAGAATGGATACCGTTATACCGAGTGGGCCCTGAGTCTATATCTCTTCATCGTGAAGGAGCAAATCCCAATCTCGAACTATCACTGTTGCTAGACACACTGTCCAATGTACCCAGAACTTATTTTAATACTTCCCGTTTACGGGAAGATTCATCTAAGAACCAAAGCACATCTTCTCGTGTGAAGCAACTTGACATTCTCATGGTCTAAGGAACTATGTAAACAATAACATTTTATGATATGACTTATAACGTTTGTTTTACGATGAGTTCTCTAAGTATATCATTTAACACTGGGGTCGGTTCAACATCATTGTTCTGCTAACAATATGCTCTCATTGCTATTGACATCCTTGTTACAAGAACAATGTCCATGATTAAGAAAACATAATCATCAATAAGCACATGGGCTGGTCTTAGAGGCAAAACCAGGAACTCTTGTTGTTTACATTTCCACACATGCATATGAGTTTTCTTCTGAATCTCACAGTTAGGATCATTGCAATTATAGCACAGAAATATAAACATTAATTATGAACATGAATATATAAATAATAACACACTTTATTATTGCCTCTAGGGCATATATCCAACAGATACTGTGAAATAATAGTCTCACTCTCCCGCGAAACTTATATCCAACCATTATATGATAATGAGTGGTATGTCAAAAGAGCTTTTGACCTGTACCAGTTGCAAAGGAAACATACGAATCTGAATTGGTGTACTTCGTTGACGAAACCTCTTCCATGAGCATGCATGATCAATGAACACTTATGTGATAAGATGATTATGATCGGAAAAATGCGGCTAGATTATTAGCACTCTAGTGCAAGTGGGAGACTGTTGGATATATGCTCTAGAGGCAAATAATATATGATTATTCCAATATATCTAAGCAAGTTCATAACCAGTTTCATACCGTGCTAGAACTATGTCAGTGAAACAATGATGCAGGTGTGGTATAGAAACCCCCAGAGTTCCTAGTTAGCCTCTACATCGAGAACTAGTTCATGGTCAATATGATGGTCGTGGTTTCGCGATCATGGACAATTAAGTCTCTTGACTATGAGATCACCTCACTGGTTAAGTGACGTGATGAACATTACCCAAAGTAAGCATTACAGCATGATCAAATCTTGTGAAGGTTCAGTGTTGTAATTACAGAACGTGGTAGACCGTTCCTTTGACCGTGAGTACGTGCATAATTGCTATCTTCCCGGATGCTTTGACCTACATCCCACCACCTGACTGAAATATGCGGGTCATAACGGTTGTATCTTGGGTATTCCGTGGAGATATGTTGAGGAGTATTGTTACAAGAGCGGGATTTGTCAATCCATATAATGGTTAGATACTCGGGGCCCACTCGGTGAGATTCCATCCATAAAGTTGCAGCGTGTGACTAGGTCACGGGGATGAATATCACGGGAACGAGTGAATGAGGATTAGTTCAGAACGAGGTTGAACCAGACATAGGATGTCATTGATCAAATCTCGGAACAATCCAGTATCGCTGACAAAGGGAATTATATACGGCGTAAGGTCCAATCGGTGTTTGATATCCGGAATGCACAGGGGTCATTATGGGCATCCAGGTCGTGCTGATGATCATTGACCGTAGCCTCATCTCGGTCATGACTGGAGTGTTCTCGGACCGTAGGATAACACACTTAAGGGCTCGATGAAATCGGAGACCTTTTCTGAACCATCGGAGTAACCAGAGAATAAAGGAAACAACATCGGAGAAGTATCGTGTTGAACCGAACAAGTTCGGAGTGAACCGGAAGGTGTTCCGGAGCACCGGGAGATGGAATATTATGTTTTAGTTATTAATTAATTGAATTAATAATTAAAATCATTTTATTTCTAATTAATATGTGCAATGGGCCTTAGTGGAGAAAAAGGCCCATTAGGGGAAGAAACAAAAGGGAAAATAAAAAGAAATAAAAAAGGGAGTGGGTGGGAGGCGCCATGGGCCCTAGGGCCCATGAGGGTGGCGCCCCCTCTCCCCCCTTAGCCGGCGCCCCCCCTAGCATGTGGGATAGTCCCACTTTGCTAAGGGAGGGGGGTTGACTCCCTCCCCTACCCATATATAAAGAGGGCCATGGTGCACATATTTAATTAAAAAAGCCAAATACACAATAAATCGGATTAAATTAGTATTTACTCCGAATTGAGATCGGTTTTCTCCAGTCTTCTCCCCTCCCTTGTCTCTTTCACGGTGGGCTCCCTAGTGTGAGCCTATAGTGGAATTGAGGCTTCTCTGCTAGAATCGGAGGCCGTCGTGCTGCCGAAGCTCCGTCCGGAGGTCTGCATCCGCCACCTTCGCTGGATCGGAGAACGGAGGTCGTCATCGAGTCTAGTATGTGTGTGAGTACTACGAGGTGCTACACGTGTGTCACTACACCCATCTAGGTGCTCAACACAGCCAGGGGGCTGTGAAACTTGATCGGCTACATCAACCACGTTTGCGGGAACGTTTCCCGCGCAACGGACTACACCCCGAGGTATGTTATTTCCGCACTCCTTTCCCTTACGGTAATACGGCTAGCTAGATCTTGGGTTATGGGAACGCTAGTTAGAAAATTTTGTGTTTTCTGCTGCGAACCCCAACAGTTTCAGACACCAGCAGAAGCAGAATAAGAAAAAGGGTATGTATTACAGTAAGGAAACATCGCGAACATCCAAAAAAGTTCCATATTACGAGTTTCTGCGAAATTAGGAAAATTCGAGGCCTAAGTGGAGCCGAAGAGGAGCTCCAGGGGGCCTAGGCGCCCCCCTGGCCGTGCCAGGAGGCCGCCTAGGCACCCCGGAGTCCGTCTCTGACCCCACTTTGGCTTGTTACTTTCCTTTTGTTGCAGAAATTTTTCCTATATATTTGCCCGGATCGTCCCGGCACCGTATCTCGTGATTTCGTGTGTTTTATTTTTGAGCTATTTCTGCAAGGACAAAAAAAATATTGTTAGACATGTCTTCTTGTGGCTCAAGCGGAGAATACTTCATGGGTTGGCGTCTACGTCAAGTTCAGCAGGATCTCAACCAAGGGAAGTACGTTGATTGGGCTACGGAAAAAGAAATTGTTGCAAGACAAACAGAGCTGGAGCGCTCTGTGAGGAAAGAAGTCAAGATTATCACCGCCCAGCAACAGGGAGGTCTATCAACGCAAGGAGGAAGTTGAAGCGACCTCATCATGGTGGGGTCTATCCAACCTCAATATTATCTTTCTCTTAACCTTTCAGGAACAACCCTTCCACTTGATGATCCACATACAACTTCCATGATCTCTGAAGCTTACCGCATTACTAATCAACTCTGCGAAGATTTCCATGTGCTGAAAGTACAAGTGGAGATCTTAGAAGATGAAAAGCAAACCCTTCGACGTATCATCAGAGACCTAAGGAATCAACAAGAACAAGAATGAGGAGTGAAATCTCCTCGAGTAATGGCATCCCCTTAGCTTGTTCCAAGCTTGGGGGAGTGCCCTGTATCTTTATCTTTATCTTCGTCTTTTAGAATCAAGTAGAGTAGTATCATGTCTAGGGAAGTTATCTTCGATGTTCAGCTTGCGGAGTTCTGCATACAGACGTGGTTGTTGCACCTGAACTTCAAGTTCACTACAATAGGCTTTGCGGCTTAAGGCATCGGCCACCACATTAGCTTTGCCCGGGGTGTAAGAAATTCCCATGTTGTAGTCGGCTATTGTCTCGAGCCATCTCTGTTGGCGGAGATTCAGGTCGGTCTGCGTAAACAGGTACTTCAGGCTTTGGTGCTCGGTGAAGATCTCGCAACGATTACCGACGAGGTAATGTCGCCACGGCTTCAATGCATAAATTACCGCTGCCAATTCGAGATCATGAGTTGGATAGTTTTCTTCATGAGCACGCAACTGACGAGAGCCATAAGCAATCACTTTGCGCTCTTGCATTAGGACACAGCCTAATCCTTGACGAGACGCGTCGCAATAAATCATGAAGTCCTTCTGAGTATCAGGCGGAGCAAGCACTGGGGGTGAAGTGAGCTTGTCCTTGAGGGCTTGGAAACTTTCCTGACATTTATCTGTCCACTCAAACTTGACGCCTTTGTGAAGCAGGTTAGTCAGAGGCTTGGCAATCTTGGAGAAATTCTCAACAAAACGGCGGCAATAGCTGGCAAGGCCGAGGAAACTTCGGACTTGCTTGACAGTCCTGGGCGGAGTCCAGTCAAGAATAGCCTGGATACGTTCGGGGTTGACGGCAACGCCATCCTTGGAAATCACATGACCAAGGTAGGTTACTTCAGGAAGCTAGAACTCACACTTAGAATACTTAGCATAGAGTTTGTGTTCTCGAAGCTTTTCCAATATAAGACGAAGATGTACAGCATGTTCTGCATCGGTCTTGGAGTAAATCAATATATCATCCAGATAAACCACGACAAACTTGTCGAGATATTCCATGAATATAAAGTTCATCAATCTGGAGAAGGTGGCTGGTGCATTCGTCAAGCCAAAGGACATGACAGTGTACTCGTATGAACCATAGCGAGTAATGAATGCGGTCTTCGGGATGTCCTCATCACGGACCCGGATCTGATGGTAACCCAACCTTAAGTCGAGTTTTGAAAACACCGTGGACCCAGCAAGTTGATCATAAAGATCATTGATCCGAGGGAGGGGGTACTTGTTCTGTATCGTGGCCTGGTTGATAGGTCGGTAATCTTGGACCAAACGGTTCGTGCCATCACTCTTCTTGACAAAGAGCGAAGGTGCTCCCCAAGCAGAGGAACTAGGACGGATGAAGCCTTTCTCGAGGGCCGTGTCGCTCTCCTTCTTCAATTCAAGGAGGTGGTGAGGTGGCATCTTATATGGGCGCTTGGCAATAGGGACGGTGCCAGGCTTCAAGTCGATGACGAATTCAACTTCCCTAATCGGGGGTATCCCCGGTAGTTCTTCTGGGAACACGTCGGTAAAATCACAAACGATTGGGACTTTCTCAATCCCTTCGAGAGGTGCGACATTCAAGGCATTCAGAGCATATATACGAGCTTCGGCATTCATCGACACAATGGCGGTATGACTCAAAATCGCGCCAGAAGGATGAAAAAGTTGGATGACCTTGGTGCCACAATAAAGTGCGGCATTGTGGGTTTTTAGCCAATCCATGCCAAGGATAAGGTCGATGGTGGAGGTTTTCATAATGTGTGGAGAAACCATGAACTCAAATCTTTCGATCTCGACAGTGAGGTTTGGTGCAACCATGTCGACACGACACTGGGTACCGGGAGTCCGGACTATTAAGGGGGTATGCATCTTTTCGTGGTAAATGCCATGCTTAGAAGCAAATGCTCCAGACATAAATGAATGCGATGCTCCTGTATCAAATAAAACAGTAGCAGGTATTGAGTTAACGAGGAGTGTACCCATCACAGTAGCGGGTTGTTCCTGAGAGGCTTCAACATCAATGTTATAAGCATGACCACGAGCATGAGGATTTGACCCAGTATTATAGTTGAGGGTCCCATTGTTGCCACGACCATTTCCGCGGCCAGCAGGGTGAACTACCAGTTGATTCTGTCGCTGAGGGCACTTGAAACACAGGCCATCTTGAGGACGGAGAGGTGCAGTCTCAGTCTTCGGCTGTCTCTGCGGGGGCGGAGGCAGACGAGGTGCAACATACGACGGCCTTGGTGCAGGGGCAGTTGGACGCATAAGACTGTGTGGAAGCCAAACGCGTTGCTTCTGTGCTGTGCCCGAAGATGAGCCAGCATCACGGGGGCGCTTCGGCGAACCATCGAACTTAAGCTGAGCGGTCTCAAGAGTGATAGTCTGGTTCACCATGGTGGCGAAGTCGGGGAAGACGTGCAAAGCCAGTGCAAGCTGGAGATCTGGGTTGAGCCCATCACGGAACTTCTCTTGCCTACTTGCATCATTGGGGAGGTCACTTGCAGCATAGCGGGAGAGGCGGAGGAATTCCCTCTGGTATGCCTCGACAGTTTTGTTGCCCTGAACGAGGTTGCGGAACTCGGCCTTCATACGGTTCATAATCGCCTGGGGGACATAACGAGCACGAAAGGCAGTCTTGAAGTCATTCCAGGTGACGACAGTCCCGTCAGCTAGCGAGCCCTTGTAAGTGTCCCACCACTGAGCAGCGGGACCATGTAGGAAATAGGGCGCGAAGTTGACATAATCAGCAGCGCTCACATTAGCGAACTCCAGCTGACGAGTGATGTCACGAAGCCAATCATCAGCATCCAGCGGCTGTTCCGCTTGGTGGAAGAGAGGGGGATTGAGACGCATGAAATCCCGCAGAGTAACCATAGGCGGTTGGTTCTGGTGCTGATTCTGGTTCTGATTCTGGTTCTGGAGCTGATCTATGACTCCTTGCATAAACACTTGGTTCATCTGAAACTGCTGCATCATCGCGGCCATGTAGTCCGGCGGCGGAGGTGGATCGTTGGCACCACGACCACGACCACGACCACCACGACCAGCCATCCTGCTAGAATTTAACAGGGGTATTTCAGCGTTGAACATTTTAGCGAGATGCCGGAAACGAGTAAGAGGTAAAGCGACAACAAAGAGGAGGCGCGGATATATAGGAGTAGTCATATAAGACATACACATCCACACATAGAATCTATCGAAAATCGGACAGCGTAACGTCGTAGAAATTAAGGAAAAGGACACACTAGGCGGCGCGCAGACCGTGGTAAGGATTACACGACGCGACATAGATTCCACTATGTCAATCACGCCACAAGAAAACTGTTGGCCACAGGAGTTAATGCCAGAGGACGCGCGGCCTGCCCAGAATGAGAGTGGGATCCGCGGTCCGGGACCTGGGGTATGACTCCTGCGACACGACTCAATCAATGGGGGGAAGCACCAAAAACGCCGGGTGGAATCAAGAGAACGTGATCCTAATGTCAGAGTTTGTTAAACTTACCAGCAAGGATAAGAGAGCAGATTCCCAGAGCATAGGTAAGGAGAAAAGGATCCTAATACCAAAGATATCACACGTAGTGACATCGATGTGGGCCCGTAAGCCAAACATTTAAGTTAACAAAATAGTTTTTCAAAGTCTAGACTCAACTTCGACCAGGTAGTGGTTGGGTGGCTTCCTACAGGCAGTCGGCTCTGATACCAACTTGTGACGCCCCCAAAATCAGATCTTGTACAGTAATCATACACACAGGGTACACGACTGAGATTAGGGTGCCACGGTGATAATATCACAGCACAACACTAAACACAAAAGGATAAACAAATATGTTACAATAGAGGGGGTCACGCGGACCCGAATACATAAGTCATACAAGCCATAATATCTGAGTACAGACATAGTTAGTCAAGTTTTGCCTTAAGAAGGCTAGCACAAATCACATCAGAGATACAGATCGAAAAGGCAAGGCCTCCTGCCTGGGAGCCTCCGAAACTACTCCTGGTCCTGGTCAGCGGGGGTCTCGACGTAGTAGTATCCACCTCCGGGGGACTCCTGCTCCTGGGCTCCAACGTCGACTGCAGCGGCCGATCAGGCAAAACAGTAAAGGAAATAAAGCAGGTGAGTATCTAGTATACCCGCAAGTCTTACGTCCGCTACTAAGCATTATGCATTTGTATCAACAGAAAAGGGAGGCTGTATATAAAGTGGACTGCAAGATAGAAATCAGAATAAGGGTAAGAGGCTAGGCCTATCGACGACTAGCATCTTCCGACGTTGTCTTGCAGCATGAGAAGAGAAACAGCCAACAGTTCATATAAAGCAATAAAGTAACAATGAAGCAGAAGTTGCTACAACATTGTATAATATAAGTTGTAATGAGTAATAATAATAATGCCTCCGAGTTCACCTCCTCGACATCCCCGCGAGGAAGAAAACCCGGAACCATACAGTTTAATAATAATAGTTTCTAGTGGTAAGATCCAGCTTCAGCATAAAGCGTCCTGTTACCGTGGACACGGCTATTCGAATAGATTAAACTCCCTGCAGGGGTGCACTACTGTTCAGCCTGCACGCTCGGATCTCCAGGGTGGCGTGAACCTTGTTAGGGAACGCCCCACCGAGGCTATCCGACACGACGCAGCCCATCCTAGGCTCAACAGAGAGGCCATCCGCCGGACTATATCCTATGCGCCAAGGGGTCTAGGTCCCTCACCCTTGCACGCTCCTGCACGGTGCGAGTCTGGCCGGTGAAGCAAAAGAAAATCCAAACACACCTGCTGCAGCAAAAAGACAAGACCACTTCCCGGCGATCAGGCCGCGGTACTGCTGACGTCTGAAGAGCTTTCGGACGAACTACGACGCGGAGGGCCCACACCGTAATCCCACGTGTAGGTAGTGCGTACAGACCAACGGGTCTCTCAAGTCATCCGCCGAACCATTTAGCATTTTAATATTATCTCGCAGACAACCGTTATCGCTGTCTGACTAACAACACAACGGACAACGAACAGCAACAAGGCCCACCGGTAACGTCGGGGCCTGCCCTGTCGTCCCGTCAAAGCGCGCGATTA
Organism: Bromus sterilis; assembly: GCA_950022295.1. Taxonomy (NCBI): domain Eukaryota; kingdom Viridiplantae; phylum Streptophyta; class Magnoliopsida; order Poales; family Poaceae; genus Bromus; species Bromus sterilis. Next base: position 378,208,127 of record OX465595.1, on the reverse strand, counting down.
CCGACAAGGTGAACCGTCTCCTTACCTTGTCTCGCATGTGCTCTTGGTAGAGCTCGACTTTTGCGTGGTTTGGTAACTCTCGCGAGATACGAGCAGGGGCCAAGCACGCCAGTAACGTCGGTCGTACCCTCCCTTTCGTTCCCGACACAATACCGCTCGCGGGCACCGTTGGGTCGCCCGACTTCTTACCTTTAAGGACAACCGCTGTCCAGGACCCTATGGCGGCAAGAAAAAGTCAGCCTCGAATGGAGTACAAGGATTACTCCTTGATAGCTCACACTTGAGGTGACTAGGCATAACCCAGATAGGGGCCTTTGGCGGTGTCTGCTTTGTTCCGTACCTGTGCAGTTGTATATATAGTATCCGTGTTCACCCCCGTGAGTGATCACGGCCCGCTATCTAGTCCTAGATAACAATGTGCAGGGTTCACTGCTGAATATATGCATAATTATAATAGGCAGCATAGGATAAGAAAGGTACATCAAGGGGCGACAAAATCAGGCTATGCAATTGAATAGGATTGTAATCGTAGCAGCAGCAGTAACCATGCCTAGTGCAAGAAAGTACGGAAAAGGTAGGCGATATCTGGGGAAGAGAATGGCTCTGCTTGCCTGGAAGCTCGACGGTAGAGGTAGGGTCGTCGACGAAGTAGTCGTACCCGGCAGCGGTGTAGTCGGCGGTAGCAGCGGGGTCTACCGGAGATTAAGGGGGGAGGAAACAGTAAATACACGGCAATAATATACAAACATATGCATGACATGACGAGATGAAATGTTAACGGTGTTCTAACGCAGTGCAATGCACGTTGCTCGGAGCGGGGATTCATCCGGGGATGAACTATCGGCTCCGGGTGATTACCGGACAGGGTGTCCGGAGGGGGAAGGGTTCATGCCGGAGGTGTCGTCGTCATCCGACAAAGATAAGGGGGGTGTATCCGGGTTATTTGAACTATTCCGAACAACTTTCGTGTTCGGAATAAATTCATCCGGTAGGTTTTTACCGGCACCGGGAATTATCGACACACAGCCCGGAGGGGGGAATGTCGATGATCGGTGTGTTAGGGGGTGTAGTGAGGGTATGAATAGCGTATTCTTATCCATTGTATTTTTCTGATCAATTTTCATGTATAAAGTTTTTCGATCCGAGTTATGGTTTAAAAGATATTGAATTTATAAGTTTAATCAATTTTTAAAACATTAAAAACCCTTTTTTTATTTAATAATTCTTTTATTAATTATTAAATCATTTAATAATTCATTTTAATTAACTGACCAGTGGGTCCCACTGGTCAGTGACACAGTTAACAAATAAATTAAATAAATCTAATTATTTAGTGGGGGGACCCACATGTCATACACAGAAATTTATCTAAATGCTTTTAATTATTAACCTGACAGTGGGGGCCAGCAGTCATAGTCACAGGTTATAATTAACTAATTTAATTAAATCTTATATAAGCAGGGCCCACATGTCATTGACCTTTAGGGGGGTTGTTTTATTTGTTTAACTTAACAGAGGGGGTTAAGGGGGGGTGGCCCACTGGTCAGTGAGTTTAGGCCCCTAATCCCGCAACTGACAGCGGGGCCCGCCGGTCAGTGGCATGCCGGCCAGAGCCTGGCCTCGCCGGCGACGAGGAACAGGGGGAGGGGCGGCGACCGTGCTCTGTGCCCAAGGCACCAATTTGCGCGTCGTTGCGCCCTACGGGATCGCAGAGCCGCGCCGCGTCCACCCCAGCAAACGGCGCGCACTGCGGTGGCTCCTAGCAACGTCTACGACGAGCGGCAACGACGGTCGGAGCTAGGCCTCGACGGCGAGGTGGCAAACGGGCACCAATTCGAGCACAAGAAGAGGGGAATGGGAGCTGGGCTCACCGTGGTGGTGTAGGGGAGGGCAAGCTGCTCGGGGGAGGGTTGGCGTGGCCGAAATCGAAGGAGCTCGCGGCGGACTGGAGGTAGAAGACGACGACGGTATGCGGCGTGCGGTGGGTCCCGGGCCGAATTGAGAGGCGAGGAGGACGAAGTCGACGACGTGCAACCCCGCGGACAACACGACGGCGAGGACGGGGCTTGTTGGCCACGGCGGCGCTCGGGGCATGGTGGAAGAAGGACACGGGTGTGGGGGGGAAGGAGATGGAGGAGGCCTAGGGTTAGGGTTCGACCAGGGGCACGGGGGGGCACGGCCGCGACTTGTAGTCGCCGGGGAGCCGTCGGATTTGCGACACGGCGACGGCGGGAGCCGTGGCACCATGGATGGCCTCCACGGGGGGTGAACAAGGGAGGGGGGTTTAGGTGGGCTGGGGTGGGCTCAGCCCAAGGGTAACAGGGGGTTGGCATGGTGGGCTTTGCCCCCAAGCGTAGTTTAGGGTTTTATTTATTTATTTTGTTTTTACCTTTCTGTAATTTCTCTTTGTATTTATTTTATACACCTAGGCAATTTTGTAAAATGTTTTATGTGTCCCATAATTATTGTTACTAGATGATACCCCGCGCGTTGCTGCGGAAATTTTTCAGAGAAAAAAATATAAGAAAAATGGTTCTTTTGAAACCTGAGAAAAATTATTAAGTGTAATATAATTTGATTATAAATTCTCTTTTGAAATCAATACTGTTCAGAGCAAAAATGTAAGAAATTTGATGAAAATCCAAAAAAATGAGTATGATTTTTGTTTTGTCAATTTATTAGCTTGATAATATATGGTGAGAGACAATATGAGATGAAAATAATGTTGAATAGAGATAGTGGAGACATCTCCATCATTGGCTAAGGCTAAAGCAATAGAAAGCAATAATATCATTTATAGATGTGCATAGAAAAATAAAATATGAGATAACTCATAATTTATTTTTTATATAAAAAAGTTTCTTATAAATTGTGAGGCTAAGTGCATAAAAAGTTATTATTTATTTAGGTTGCATGTGCATGCAATTAATGGAAGCATGTACATGCATAATTAGTGGATTTTTTTGCATGATGGACCTACTTGATGATGTGGATAGCTTGCATGTCAAGATAGATAGGTTAGTGGGGATGAACTATTTAGGTATTATAGATACCCTAGGCAAGTGCCACAAAAGGTTTGGGCACTTATAAAAGTCATTTAATATTTTATTATAATATTAAATGATTAATATGGGGTTTTTGGCTACTGTTTGAATTGTTTGATTTATTTTATAGCACAATAAATACCCATGACCACATTGCCATGGTCCCATGATTATTTGGGATTTTATAAAAGTGGTTCCAAGATTTTTGGAAAAGATTTATTGTCACCATATTTTTAATATTCACTAAAAGGCACTTTAGGGTTTGTTTGAATGTTATTTCAAATGTCTTGGACTTTAGTTGGCCAATGATGATCAAGGTCCATGATTCATATTTGCTTGCAACAATATCAAAGGAGAATTTGAATTTGAACTGAACCAGTTGATCAACAAAAGTTTTGAACAGTAGAGATGAACAGTAACAGTGATTACTGTTCACTGACAGTGAGGGTGTTACATATGTGTCCGCATAACCTTGTCAACTAGGGACCATTAGAACAATCATCATATAATATATAGTCTCACAAACAAGTCACATACTTATTGATACATATCAGTGATGATGTTCAAGGACAATACAAATAACTCATGAATACATAAGGAGATAACATCATAACATGATTGCCTCTAGGGCATATCTCCAACAAACATTTATTCAGATGCTTGCATATGGAGTTTCCAGTGACCTAGTTGATGAGTATGTGTGCATGAGCGAGCCTACTTATCTGGAGGCATTGTACTATTTCTACTTGATTTTAATTATGGGGGAAAGAACATCTTACAAGAGTGGGTTATAATGTATCTAATACTACCGAGATAGTTGACTAAAAGTCGATGTCCCTATAGCTATCCCCGGGCCTCATATTATATATGGGGGCTCCCTAGGGTTACATGGTCGAATCAACCTACAAATGGAAATAACAAAGAACCCTCTTATTGTGCGGCAAGTTGATGAAGCTTCTAGAAGGATGGCACTGTGTGGCACATGCATGCCTACTAAGGCATATACGGAGGACTATTGGGCCAACGAATCGTTTGATCTGCACCCTGTATGGGCCACCTCCGATATAGCACACCAACAACTTCCTCCAGGATAAGATAGTGGGGGCTTCCCTCACTGTCACTTCAATGGTAAAAATAACTTCCTCTTGGATTGTTTGAACAGGGTGCGTAATGAAGGTTGATAGTCTATCGAAGACACATTCGTTATGGTGCTTCAGAAGTCACCACAAAGTCAAAAGTAGGGAGGAGAGCCCGTTACGCCAGGTAGGAGGATCACGACCACAATTAAACACCCACCAATCAAGGAAATGCAAAATAGAGCGAGGCAGATAAGCGGTGGCACGACACCTAAAAGGACTTGTGCCATGCATGGTTGAAAAATGAGCAATGAATGAGGATGTGTTGCATGCCCTCATTCTCCTAATCGCAGAGAATACACTAGTTTTCACGAGGAAGTTCTCTACATGCGAGATGTCTGCCATCTATTATGAAGGGTGGGCCAGATGAAAACCTTGACGTGCAAGGGAGACCACGTATTCTAAGTGTTCCTCTAGTGGGGGGCTTTCGCGATACTAGTAAACATGATATATAGAAAGACTTGGCCAAGAAAACTCCAAATGAGGTCCGCCGCCAGTAAAGCATGCATGCATGGGTCGTCCGGGATGGGAATGTGATGCAGTTGTGGATAGATCTAGCCACATTACACCATCATGAGAAGACCAAACGCACCTTGGATATCACATACGAAGGAGCGAAGGTGCATACCCTCCTGGACCGTGCAAGCCTTCCATCGACAACGTGGAACAATAACGTAGAACAAAGGAGCTAACTTCCAGGTGGATTTTCCAATCCATCCAGAAGAGGCAGAAGGATCCATCTCTAATAACCAGTGAGGTGAAGGTCTGAAAGATAATTTAAATCTCGAGGTCACAAAGAATATGAAGACTCCACCACGGATGGGAATGATCCATCTCCAATAGTACAAGATGTTAGAATTTATGGGTCTCGACTCATTTATCTTGTTCTTAGCCCAGCTACAATTAAATTCTGAAATATGAGAGATCCATTGAAATTGTATTGCATGTGTGCAAATTTAGTACCATATTGCTTGTTAATAAAGAGTGTCATTGATATAAAAAATGAGTTGTTTTACTACTTGCAGCATGAGAAAAGAGAGCAACAACACACGCTCACTCATTGACTTGCTGCACTTCACTCCATGGAGCGCGCACACGTCACGTTTCATTAATCAAGTTTAAGTTTGGACTAGTGTTATGTGCCTTATGTAGCACACCGGCTAGCTTTCGATGTACGTGTCAAATTAACCTTGTTATGAATACATTTTGTACACTTCAACAATTCTTCCATCGTGTGTTGCCGCATGCCCGCATATCTATATCCTTCTCAAGCATTTCTCCCATCTGTATAGGAGATACCAAGGAAAGAGGGTACACATAAAGCACACAACAGAGCATTAAACTAACAAAAAAACACGCACACACACATTTTCTTTATGTTGATCTGTTTTTTCAGCGATCACATTTTAACAACTGCGTGCACAACCGTTCTGATGAAGACCATGCCTATAAAATCTCTTCGCTTGAGAACGATAAGCTTTATGAAAGCATCTCGGCGTGATAGCTCGCAATGGTTGACTACTTTCTCGATGTCTATCTTACTGTTTAGACTACTTTCTCTACGGCAAAACGATCGTCTCATCTTCACGACAATGGCTAAAGACGATGTTGCACCGACATTTTCGATGTCCTCATATGTTCCAACCCTCTCTTTCGGCATGTGTTATTCTTCGGTATACGTATGTGCTAGATGTTTCTAGTTTGTCGAACATGATTTCTCGTGTCACCAATGTTACGATGATAAACTCCGTTTCAAGCTTACACAAAATCTGCCTAATTCTCTAACACACATGCAAGAGCAATTTATTGTGTTCATTTATGTGGTATACATAAATGCTAAAAATTAAAATCATTAAGCATTGCCAGAACGGGAGACAAATCGCACGCCACCACAGTTCTTCCGCATGTCGCTAGCACCTCGATGCCTTACCATCCCGCGATCCCGTCTCCGTCACCCGCAAGATTCCCCAAAAGTCCAAACAGATCTCACCGGCGGGTGTGGGAAGAAAATACTCCTCCGTATCAAACAATCTTCCAAAATCCCATTCTTTTATGTCCTCCTAATCCAATCCAATCTGTTCTTGTGTGTTTCAAACCAGCTTTTATTTTTTCAAACCAAACCAAACCAGACCAATCGCGGCGTATATATACACGCAAAAGGGTCCATATCCATCCCCCGGTGCACACTTCCCCCCCACCATCCCTCCCCTGCTTCGTCTCCTCGCCTTATCTCCATTGCTGCTGATTGAGCTCGAGCTCGAGCTTGAGCTTGAGCGAAGGAGTAAGGGGCGTGAGCTGCCATGGCGGAGGACATGAAGACGGTGGCGGAGGACATGACGACGGTGGCGGCGGACCTGCGGGAGGGCTTCAAGACGGGGCGCACGCGGACGCCGGAGTGGCGCACGGCGCAGCTCCGGTCGCTGATACGGATGATCGAGGAGAAGGAGGACGACATCAGCGACGCGCTCTACGCCGACCTCGCCAAGCCGCGCATGGAGTCCTTCCTCCACGAGGTACGCCTCTCTCTGTCTCCCTCCATCTTCTAACTAAGTACCACAATCTCTCTTGCTTCATCTTCAAGTTGACTCGAACGGGATACGATTCTTGGGTTGGCATGCACTGGAATTTCAGCTCCGCTTCCATGATTTTCTTGCATCCCCGGCGAGCTTTCCGGCGCTGGATCAGTAAAGTTATTCTTACGCAAAAATACAATTGGTCAAAGAAAGAAACAGTTCGATTGCCCCGAGTTCGTTGGTCTTGACTTTCTCCGTATCCGATCTTCAATGAATCAGTAAAGTCGTTGCCATTAATTGTTCGTCTTGCACGCATACTCCTCACAAGATTCGTTTTTTCTCTGGGCCCTGTTTCCTCCCCATCCTCGATCGAATTTGATCAATCAGGCCACTCTTTTAATCCAATCCTTGCTGGGGTGGCTTTGGGAAAGTTGGGTGTCCCTTTCCGTTACAACTCTTGGAAAGAAGGGTTGCGTGCCGTCTTACTGGTCAAAATGATTACTCCACCATTGCCGCCGGCGTTCCTTCCAAGAAAACCCCTCTGTTTGTTTACTCCCGGATCGGACCAAGCTCAATAAAAAAACATCGCCGCCTGCGCAATTTTTTTGTGTTTTTGCAAATTTTCAATTTGGGCAGATGCAACTTGCATCAGTTTCTAGTACTTCCTGTCTTTTTGCAAAGAGACGGAAGAAGGCTTGGGTTGAAACATCATGTTCGTTGGAGGCAGGGATTCCTAAGCTGGGCAGTCGTAGTTAGTGAAGCATCAACGTTGCTATCAAGCTAGGACCAGGAATAAGTAACATATAGTCAAATTTGGGCCGCACCCTGGTTGGTGGTTGCAGTGTGTAAAGCAACACTTCAGAACTACTCTACTTAGTTAAGAAAATATCACGTTCTTGCCGACCTATTACGTAACTGATAACCACATGTTGCTGACATGTGTCTGTTCATGGTTCAGATATCGCTGGCCAAAGGGGCCTGCGAGTTTGCCTTGAAGGGGCTCAAGACTTGGATGAAACCCGACAAGGTAGGCATTCATTCTGCCGGCAAATCTCTTCTCCAGACATATGCCTTTGAAAAATACAGTACGATATATTGTTTCTGCTGATCTGATCTGGAATGAATGTGTAACCTTTACTGCTTTATGTATCCAGGTACCATCTGCCATAACTACATTCCCATCCACTGCACAAATTGTGCCGGAGCCCCTCGGCGTCGTTCTCGTCATATCGGCCTGGAACTACCCTTTCTGTAAGTCATTGATGGTGGCAACACGCATTGAAAATACAGTAGTATTTATATAGCATGGAATTATAATCAATCCATGCGATTTGTGTGGGAGAGGCCTCGAGGATACAGTAGGTTAACCATTGATTAATATGTTGCATGATGGTGCTGGGGGTTTATGGCATGAGTTTGATATGCTCCCGTCTCCTGCGCACAAGGGTTCCTTACATGCCTATCTGTTTCGTAGTTGGTACCTTTCCTTTTCTTCAAACAAGCATCCATTTCTTCAGTTATGCTATGACGCAATCTTAATGTCATAAGTCCTGATTTGTTCAACACATGTGTATTAGAGCGTCATGTTTCACCAGTCTTTAACTCTTAAAGCAAACCCTTTTTTTACACCATCTAATCTCTTGGGATTGGTGCTTTTGACCGACCACTTGAATTTAATCAAATATTGCAATTTCATTTCTCCCTTCTGTCTTGAGCGTTTGGAAGAGTATATTTCGCTGGTTAGCTTCCTGGCCGACTGTTGGATATTAATATAACTAATACTCTCACCTTTCCTATAGTGCTATCCATCGAACCGGTCATTGGAGCAATTGCTGCTGGGAATTGTGTTCTGCTGAAGCCATCAGAAGTTGCAGCAGCAACATCGACATTGTTCACGAAACTGATACCAGAGTATCTTGATAACTCCTGTATAAAAGTTATGGAGGGAGGTATTACTGAAACATCTGTAATCTTGGACCAAAAATGGGATAAGATCTTCTACACAGGTTAAGTTCTTGCCTGTCAAAAATGACACAGAATACTTTCTGCTTGTTCTTCAATTAATGGTATGTTTCTAACAGTGCGCATGTTCATTTGAATTGCAGGAAGTGGATATGTAGCTCGCGTAGTGATGACAGCAGCTGCGAAGCATCTGACCCCGGTTGCTCTGGAGCTCGGAGGAAAATGCCCTGTTATTGTTGATTCTGACATCGATCTGCATGTAAGCGATACCGTATATTGTCTACCCTTACAGAAAGACTTGTATTTTCGGGTTTCCTTAACAGAGATTTTTCCTTCAAGGTTGCTATTAAGAGGATTGCTGTTGGTAAATGGGGCTGTAACAATGGCCAGGCATGCATTGCTCCCGATTACATCATAACGACGAAAGCCTTCGTTACGGAGCTGGTATTTACATTACTATACAACTACCAGCCAAATAATTCGATGTGCCAACTGAAGTTCTACATGTTTGCTTATCTATGAAATGAACTTTCTACAGACAGACTCTTTGAAAAGAGTCTTGGAGAGGTTCTACGGGGAGGATCCAATGCAATCAGCGGACTTGTCTCGTATTGTGAACATTAACCATTTCAACCGTTTGCGAAGGTTGTTAGAAGATAAGAACGTCACCGACAAGATTCTTTTCGGTGGCCAGATAGATGAGAAGCAACTGTGAGAACTTGCAGTCACAAACTCTCAATTGGCTTCGGAAGGTGTTTAATTGACCGCTAACTTTTGTTTCTTATGTCGCAGAAAAATAGCTCCTACGGTGTTGGTAGATGTTCCTTCTGATACAGAACTTATGACAGGGGAAGTATTTGGCCCCATGCTTCCAATTATAACGGTTAGTACTCCTGTGCCTTGATTTGAGACAAACAAGTAGTGTTCCTAGAGTGCACCGAGACCTGGTTGACAGTATCCAAGAATTAAACCTAGTAGCCAACTCTGATTGGATTCTTTGGACTATGGTTGTCAGGTCGACAAGATTGAAGAAGGCATTGCGCACATCAACGCCGGGGCGAAGCCACTCGCGGCATACCTCTTCACCAAGAACAAGAAGCTGCAACAAGATTTCGTCGCAAACGTCTCGGCAGGAGGCATTCTTGTCAACGATGTCGCCCTACACGTAACCTCTCATGAACTCTGTGAATCAACCTCTGAACCAAAAACATACACTTCCTATTGAAACACATGACATTTTGCAGCTGACGAACCCGCATTTGCCGTTCGGTGGCGTGGGCGAGAGCGGCACCGGGTCGTACCATGGCAAGTTCAGCTTCGACTGCTTCACCCACAGGAAGGCGGTGCTGATCCGCGGGTTCGGCGGCGAGGCCAACGCAAGGTACCCGCCCTACACGCCGGAGAAGCAGAGGATCTTGAGGGGCCTCATCAAGGGCAGCTTCTTTGCGCTCATCCTTGCGCTCCTGGGCTTCCCAAGGGAGAAGCGTTAGCTCTGAGTACAGCATAGCAGGATTGTTCATGTTCATGAGGGTGGTGTGGCGCACTGCTGCACTGTAAAGCGTCAGTGCGCGAGTGTGTTCAAACAGTGTAAAATATGGGACTATTATCGGATTTCTGGATGTAAGTTTATTTGATTTTTACATAAATAAACCTGGTTTGCTAGATAATCCAGCGTGAAGGATAAAGAGGATTATGCCCTGCTTGCAAGAATAAAATGTTTTTTGCCAGCAGCTCCTATGTACTGAAAAAATGTATTTTATACGAGTCTATCTACGATACCTTGTATAAGTCTATCCGCTGATAAAAATGTTTCCGTGGAACATTTTGCGACATCTTTTATACTAGTATATCTGCTGATAAAAATGCTTCCGTGAAAATTTTTACGGAGTAAAAAACATGATAAAATATTGGAAACGAGACTTGACTTTCGGATGATTAAGGTATGGTAATAATATCAAAAGAGATCGAAGAAAACCAAACTTAACTTAGAAGGAGTTCATCAAAAAAGATTTGAAGGACTGAATTATCACCAAAGATCTAGTTTTAACATGAATGCGTCAAAGTTAGATATCCATGTATCTAGAAAAGATACTAATTGGTAGCATTCGACCCTAAATGATACGCCCACATTTGGACCACAAACCATTCTCTTCCAAGAAGAGATTAAAAAGAGGTATCATCGAGCAATTTGTTCACAACACTCTTCAACTCCTTGGAAAAGTCTCATAATGGTTATGAAATTGTCTACATTAATTGTATTGTTACACATAGATCAACCTTGATGTTTTGAGTAGGCATACTCCATCTTGAGGCCTGATTTGAATGTACTTTTAACTTTGAGTTGTCTAAACTTATGTATTTGCTTATCGTGGATAGTTGTTACTAGAAGCGTTTTGCGCGCTTTGTTGCGCCGCTTTCATTGATGGATTACGGTATATTCATCCAGGACAATCTATCGTATTGAACACGTTAATAGCTATCAATCTTGACAAGTGAATTCACGATATGAAAAATGCTTTGGTAGATCCCTATAGTAATGATATCAGTGGAAATGATACTTCAATAAATTACCGTGAAGAAATTATAGTTGACCATTATCACACATAACATTTGAGAGGGGGTGGCATGTGAGACGTGGTCAACACCGTTTGACCAATGGAGAAATGAGAAAACAAACTCTAAATATTTTTAAGTGCTCGAAATCGGTTCCCTGAATCAACTCATATTGCTTCATATCCAACCATTTACCAACGGATCCATCCATCGATAGATCATGCCATAAAGCATAACCTGTTGGTCAGGTCAAAAACATGGACAAATTTTTAAATTGAAGACATCAATTGATTGTGAGTCCTTTAAAATTAGGGATCAAAGTACAACGCGATTGACTGGGTCAAATTCATGGTTCGAAATTCACATTGAAGACCTCAATTGATTGTGAGGCCTTTAAATTAAGGAGCTTAGGCATACAAATGATGTCATTTAAAGGAGCTTAGGCCTTTAAACGTAGTGATTGTGCCGCAATTTGGCCATTAGAAGATAGTTTTACTAATTAATCTTTCTGCCATATGACTGCTTTTCTAAAAAAATGTTAGCTTTCTAAATTGATGATGCGTTGATAGTAAGTTATGTTTCTACATTAGGTGCATTACCGACTATATTGTTCAAAAAGTTGGTAAGGCAGAATAAGAACAACCCAATGTTCACTTGTTTTAGGTCTAGTGATTAGAATCAAGTCAATTGGGCAGCCCGTGAACTCTTGGTCATAAGAACTTAAATTTTGGGTGCTGCAGATTTTCACAACTAAGATCCAAAATGCTAGTGGTTTTTCCTCTTTTGAACTGAACTCTCCCGACAAAAAATCATAAGTCATATGGATAAAGTTCATGCTCTAGAAGTAGATTGATGATGCACATTTTGTGTATCGATTGAGGCTCTGGTCTTCTAGATGTATCTTCCGACCTGCCAGTATCATGTACTCATATAACATGAACTATCTCCACTTAAATTAAAGGATCACTAACTTTTATGACTTTCCATGGTGGTATTATGTATAGCAATTTAAGATATGGCACAAGAAACAAACGATGAACGATGGACTCCAGATCTAAGAAAACATTTGTGGAACCATCTATTCTCAGATACTACTGCAACTCGGAGATGGTTGAACTTCATGAAACCACTGGTGAGTGCTTCATTTTTCCCTTACAAGACAACTCCTTGTTTTTGGTGGTCTGATATTTATCTCGTATGCATATGGACTATGGAGGCTATCCTGAAACTATCAAGAAGAAACCATGGCTCCTGCTTTCCATCGTTTACCCAGGAACATTCTCAGCTCATTTCATTCTTACAAACTTCTACATATTTCTATGCGTCCAAGATACATCGATGTTGTGTAGGCATGGTTTTCAAGATACAATGTTGATCTTTTATCATACTGTACCTAGCTACCTACCATGTAGTAGGTCTAGCAGAGTCAGCCGGAAGCCCCGTCTCAGGCAACCAATACGTCTACATCGTCAAACATATACAACAAAGAGACAGTCAACCACACCCCCGGCCAAGGCCCTAGCTACCTGGGGCCTGGCTCCACCACGCCACATTGTCATTCAGGTACTCAATGCGTGACCATTCTCGACCAACCAGCACAACCTGTAGAGCAGCAATTGTACTACAGTCTATAGCAAGAACAAATAATACATCCTAGTACTTTGCGCCCACACATTGGCCTCAGAGATAGTAGGGTGTCAAAGGGAGTATTTATTTTTGCATAGTTTAGACAGGCGATGTTTATTTTTCTTCAGCTAGGTGAAACAATTAAACAATATTTTTGTATCTTACAAATGATGTCATAAGATTCCCACATACAAAACAAAAATAATAAATTAAGGAATTTGGAGTAAGTTCACATAAAGAAGGGAGCCTCCAGTGTGTCTCATATCAATATTTGAATGTAAGCCGGCTTAGCGTGACAATTAATAATGAATCAACATCAACATGAATGATCCAGTTATTTTTCTGCAGAATATGCAAACTGAAATCAGTGTATTGTATAGACTATGATGCCTAACCGTCCAGAAAGAACAAGAGAAAAATCTAGCACCTGTTACACCATGAATTAGAAATATTTTAATTAATCTCGAAAGATATCACTTGCCAGATTGAGGTATATAGTCAATGGGAGGAAATAATCTTTACAACATGTCCTAGAGAAGTCATCCCTTCCAAAATCACATTATTGGAATTATATTGTGGTGATAGGTTGCATCCAGGAGGTTGTTAATAAGGAGGTGTAATTGCATTTTAAGATAATACTATATTATATTTTTGAATGTTTGGAAGAACAACGTTGTAAGGCCCGATATGCGGTACTGTTCCAGATCTAGATGTTTCCATCCAGATCCGGGGACGAAGCACATATCGGTCCCACCGCGACATATGACGAAGTCATATGCCCTGGATTTTCAACATGATATCACAACATTACAGATACAGGATACAACATCTCATACAATCGGCATACAACTGCCTTAATACAATACAACAGCGGAAGATACATGTCTGGGTACAGACTACAATCGAATGCCTAGTGGCAAAGAGAAAAACATCGATCCCATAACCGCACGGGTCCAGGCCCTCCGCCGGGATCCGCCTAACTAGTCGTCGTCGAGTCTCCACGTGAACCCTGAAAAGAGTTTGGGGGTAGTATCATGAGTACAGAGGTACTCAGCATCCAACTGTAGTGGTCATCCGACCCAGCAAGGACTTCATCACTCGTCATTCTAGGACAACTAGTAGTTTACGGTAAGGAAGGGGTAAGTGGTGAGGTTGCTGCCGCACTAGCATTTATGAAGTGGCTAACGATCTAGAGAGTAAGATAAGAAGCCAAGCATTCGATGAGGAATCGCCTCCAAAAGTCTTGCTATCAACTACTTACGCAAACATAACACCTATCCTATCCTTGTCCTCCTCTTCGCATCCCGACGAAGAAGAAGCAGTCAAGGCACACACACGTTGATCAAGTTATTAAGATTATCTCAGTTGTTGTCTATGAACAAGGAGTAGGTCTCAAGTCGTCCATAACCGTGGACACGGCTTCTCGAAAATATTTAACCCTGCAGGGGTGTACCAACTGCCCATTACGAGGCGTCGCATGCTCGCACATCTCTCTCAGTTGCTACCCATTATAGGCAACCATTTTATGATTTAGTTCCAAGAGATCCGAAACGACAGGTCCCTCTAACTAACAACGAAAAATCCGGGTGGCCCCCGGGGATTCGACACCCAATCCAAAGGTCACGCTCTCGGATCGGACTCTTCCGTAAGGCTAAGGTCGGGGTTAGTCTCGCCTATATAACAGGGGACTTCCCTAGCTCACCAAGTGTGGACCAACAGAGGAACTAAGTCTCCACTGGCCCGAGTTGTTTGAAAACTACTGGCAGCTGACCAGCACACACACGGTTTCAAATGGTAAATCAGCTTGGGGCACCTCTAGAAATGTTTGAAGCTAGGTAGGTAAGAAGAGGGGACCCCATAAAATCCCACATGCGATTAGGCACGCTCAGTCTTAAAACCAATACCCGGAACTCGGGTCCTAGGTGACTCGAATGGAACAAAGCGTCGGGGCGGGATAGCCTAGACCTCCCATCCTTCGTCGAATATAGTCAACATTATAATAAACATATCATCAACAACATATAATAATAATGTGATATCCCAAACCCAGGAGTAACAGAGTAACATCGTAGCATCCTAAGCATGCATACTAAGCAGGGGCTGAGCAACGAGCAATAGTAACATAGCAGTACATGGTTTGCTGGGAGGGGACATGGTTGTATCGGTTTGAAAGAGGCTGTAAACATGTGGTAGGATCAAACATCGAACCTAATCTAGACTAGCATGCAAACCGCTGGTTGAAATAGAATGGATCATAAGTAATGTATAGTCCTTGCCTGTTGATAAGTCGGGTTCCGAAGGTGTAGTTGATCGCAAGCTCGCATCGTCTCCGAGAGGTACCCGCGGAAGCACACAAGACGATAAACACTGGAAAGTAAACAACGAGCAAGCATCTATTACTACGAGGCAAACATGAGATCAATAAGACAACACACGACACGGCAACGCGATACGGATCTATCGTCGAGAACGGTTACTAACAGTTTAAGTGGGGTATCGGTCACACACGACGAAGACCGCACGTTTACGGTGGTTCAAGTTGCTTAGCTACAGGTGATCAACCAACGGTTATTAACATGGCAACTCAAGCAAGCATGGCATAGCACACAAAAAGGTCAAGAGGTGAAGCACAAAGTAAACTATCTATGCTAGTCAATTTAAGTGAGGCACAACCTAAACATGGCATAACACTAAGTGCCGCACGATGATTAAAAGATTTGGTACTGTTCTGTCCTAAACCATATTTTAGGTTGGTTAACAACAGCAAACAATAGCATAAACACAAAGTACACGAAAAACTAATCAAGTTACACATAAAGAACACCCCAAACGGAGTTACGGTTAAAAAGATATAAGCAAAGCAAGTTACGGGCACAAACTGCCAACCTCAGGAAGCACACTTTAGAGCAATGCATAAACAGGATAATGAATGCAAACATGCTCACAAATGATATGGAACTAAAGTAGACATGACAAGGAAATCATGGCAAAAAGAATCATGCAAAAAGGCATCATAGATCAAAAGATATTAAGCAAACAACATGGCATCGCAAAGTAACAGACTTAGAGAAAAACAGAGGTGACTGTCAAAAATAGCAGCATAGCAACTTTGGAGCTCAATAACTATATGACCAGTAATGCTAACATGAAGATGAAACACATGTAATGAAAGTAGACATGATGCTTAACAATATGCAATTGGAATCACTCAATTCCGATAAACGGTCGCGACACACTCGTCGACCGAAGTTGCAACAAAATAACAGTTTCAGCAACAGCAGCACAATAACATCAGGATAGCTACTTTGGAGCAAGATTTAATATAGCTAAAGCACCCAAACATGACAAGTTAAAGCATGGAAATCAAGTACACATGATGCTTAACACATAGGAGAAATAATCAATGCAATAGGCCTCATGGACGAGTCACAATCATCATGCAAAGTTGCAACAAAATATAAACAGCAGCACTCAACAGGAAAAACTAGCAGTTTAACGGCCTGAAGCCCTGTTCAGCACACAATAACGCAATCAAGATGAGCTCAAACGGAAAAACTTTCTACATACGAAAGCTAGAGCACGCAAAACTGAGCAACTTTCGTTTTGGGGGCACGTTCATCCGAGCTATCGTTTGCACGCAATCTACTCCGCGAAACAGAATCAGCATCAAAATGCACAGGGACTTATAGTCAAATTCGTAGCTCTCAGGAAAAAAAACAAAAGGGGCTCACCCACTGGGCCTCGGCCCATCTGGCCGCTATGGTGGATCTGGCGCCTGGCCTTGGGCTGGCCTGGGCCGCGCGCTGGACTGGGCCTTGGGGCTGAGGCCGGCCCACCTGGCAGCACGCAGCGGCTGGCCGGCTCGTGCCTCCCGCTGGAACCGCACACGGCGGCGTCGGCGGCTGGCTCCGGCCAAGCTGGCTGCGGGACGAGGGGCAGCGGACAAGGGGCGGCCGGAGGCGGGGTTCGGGTGCGGGAGCGGCGGCGCCGGCCGGATCCGGCGGGAAGGGGCGGCGCGGGCAGGCGGCTTCGAAGCGGGGCGCCGGCTGGCTTGAGGCGGGCGGCCATGGCGGCTCCTTCTGCTGCACACAGAGGGAGAGAGAGGATGAGAGGGAGAGGAGAGAAAGGAAGAGATGGAGAGGAGGGAAGAGGCCGCGGGGAGGAGAGGGAGCTCGCTGGGGCTGCTGGCGGCGGCTGCGGCCTGCTGTCCGGAGGCGAGAGGCGGCGGTGAGGAGCTCCACGGGCATGGAGAGAGAGAGGAGAGAGGATGGAGGCTAGACGCTATCCGGGCCGTCGGATCTCCGGATCTGACGGTCCAGAACTCATTGGGAGAAACGCGAAAATTGGGCTATTGTGAGGGGGTGGCTGCAACTTTGGACTAGGGAAACCCTAGAAATGGGTGGGAGTGTGGTGGTCTTTATATAGCCCCGATGGTTGGCAGTTTGCAAAAACATCCCCGGTTTTTCTCTCGCGCGCGCGGTGCTCACGTTTCTGACCGTCGGGGGTCCGCAGTACCTCCGATTCGGGTAAAACTTCGAACTGCGCGATCCGTGCGTCGAGCCGGCGGCGTTCACCTCCCGCTGGAACCGTTCCAAAAACACTTTCCGGCGCGCTATAAAAATATCCCGTTTAATTATTAAACGGGGTTTTTCGTTCCGTTGGCGATGGCTGGACTTGTGCCGGTGGCGACGGTGCTCGGGTGAAATCCCGGTGTCGCAAGGTCGTGTGCCGTGGTGGAAAATGGGTCGGTCACGCATCCGATACGAGAATAAGGGGGAGAAAATAATCGTCGATCGATAAATCGGGGATGCAAACACCGCAAACAAATCAGACAATCAAACGATTCACGCCGAAAACAAAAAAAAATTAATTTTGTGAAAACTGGGCTGTTACAAACGTTGACAGTACAATAGTACATATTTGATAGCTGCAAAATCTACCAAACATTTTCAGTACCGGTCCTGAGATTTTAGGAGCCCAGGGTGAACTTGAACCCCAAGGCCCCTTAATATAAACTACTCCCTCCGATCCATATTATTTGTCTTAAAATAGATGTATCTAGATGCATTTTAGTGATAGATACATCAATTTTAGGACAAGTAATATGGATCGGAGGAAGTACCATTTTTGTCACATATATCCTTGTAAAACCCCAATATTGTTCATTTTTTCTAGAGTAATGAGTTCGAAAAAAATGAATATAATTTTCATCCATCGGAAATAATATGTTTTTCTATCCAATAGGACCCTTCATCACTAATATGTCCCTTGCTTTTTTATCAAGAAATATTGTTTGATTTCTTAAATCATAAATATCCACATTAAAAATGGGATCTTCATCTAGATTAGCCGATTGTGTAGCAATTAAATAAAATATGTCTTCATGATCACTCACATTGCTATTATCGTTGTTGTGTCCTCATCTCCTGGATTAACATTAATTTGATCCTCCACTATCAATTCGTCTAAATTTCTTGAGGTGCTTTTGTATGAATGTTAGAAAAAAAATATCAATTGATCTTCTCTGTGTTATCAACTCACCTACCCATTTTCTCCCTTTTTCTTTCACTGACGAAGGCATTCCTTGGGATGACATGCCCATGATGAAAATTTAAATAGACAATTGGTAATTAAATTCTTATCAATAATCATCACAAAATCATAAGTTGCTAAGACATGGATGCAGTGTTTTAGCTCAGGGGAGCACATGCTCTCTAATGAATAGTAAAATCAACAGTACAATAGTACATATTTGATAGCTGCAAAATCTACCAAACATTTTCAGTACCGGTCCTGAGATTTTAGGAGCCCAGGGTGAACTTGAACCCCAAGGCCCCTTAATATAAACTACCATTTTTGTCACATATATCCTTGGAAAAACCCAATATTGTTCATTTTTTCTAGAGTAATGAGTACGAAAAAAATGAATATAATTTTCATCCAACGGAAATACTATATTTTTCTATCCAATAGGACCCTTCATCACTAATATGTCCCTTGCTTTTTTATCAAGAAATATTGTTTTGATTTCTTAAATCATAAATATCCACAGTAAAAATGGGATCTTCATCTCGATTAGCCGATTGTGTAGCAATTAAATAAAATATGTCTTCATGATCACTCACATTGCTATTATCGTTGTTGTGTCCTCATCTCCTGGATTAACATTAATTTGATCCTCCACTATCAATTCGTCTAAATTTCTTGAGGTGCTTGTATGAATGTTAGAAAAAAAGTAGCAATTGATCTTCTCTGTGTTATCAACTCACCTACCCATTTTCTCCCTTTTCCTTTCACTAACGGAGGCATACCTTGGGATGACATGCCCATGATGAAATTTAAATAGACAATTGGTAATTAAATTCTTATCAATAATCATCACAAAATCATAAGCTGCTAAGACATGGATGCAATGTTTTAGCTCTGGGGAGCACGTGCTCTCTAATGAATAGTAAAATCAAAACAAATGATAAAAAATTCTAAACTTTTTTGTGGATGTTCATATTAGTGTGGCATGTGTGCCTAGCAATTTTGATGACATATGGAGCAGCAGTTCTTCATCGGTGAAAAAATCAATATTAAGTATGACGTTTGGAGTTAACATTTGCCGTTCGACTTGTCTTTTTCGCACAGGTCAAACCGCTCAAGTTTTTTGCAAATTTTCATACACCATTTGGATGTAACAATGAACTCATAAATCATTTTCCAAAAAAAATGACATTTATTAAATTCATTTTTGGCACGAGGGAGCATGTGCACCCTAGAGCCAAATGGAATATCCCACTAAGACATATGCTACTTATCTACAATTCACCCCTTACCTATGAACGCGAAAACGACCCATGATGGGGAGGCTTCGGCTGAAGTCGTGGTAGGGACGATGAGCATCGTGACCTGCGTCTGCTCTTCGCTGCCGCCTATTCCCGCGGCCGCTACACTGACAATAATAAGTATCGAGAAGACCTGGAGATGGCAATCAGCCGGCGACCCGGCACAACTCGCGAAGTGAAAAAGGCATCTGGCTAGAGGCAGCGTACCAACTTTATAAACTTGAAGCGTCACTATGCGTCCTAGATCGTTGTCGATCGGTCATGTCATGAGTTACATAGCTAGGGCGCTAGGCCAAAATTGCTTAATGTGCTATCTAATTGGCCAGACCAACAACCCCTTCATCTCCACCCTCGAAGGAAAACCTCTGCTCCAGCCTCAATGGTATGTTCCCGTGCTCACTTCTCCTCCTCCAGAACCAAGCCACCACCCGTGCAATTCACCTTGGCGTCCAGATCCGTAATGGATGTGCACTGGTGATGCCGGACCAGGCAAGGATGCACGCGGCGGCGACCAGATCCAGGTGTGTAGCGGTGCAAGATGACCCCGTCTGCCCATCCTCCCTCTCTCTTTTTTAGGTTGCGTGGGGTGGGGATGCAGGTGCGGCGTGGAAGATGGAGGAACGACATACGGGCGCGGCGTCTGGTGATGGGGAATGTAGGGATGCGAAAGCGGAGGTGTTAACAGCGATGAGTGCGGCGGCTAGGTTGGTTCTGGAACATCGCCAAAGGAGAAGAGCCAAGAGTGGAACGAAGATTTTTCGCTGAAAACAAGACCCACCATGCGGCCTCGCCCCAGCGAAGACCCGGTCAAAATCGATACCCTCAATTGATTATGGGAGGGAGCTCCATTCTTAGGGAGCATAGTGAATTTAGAGGTTTGTGCACTTGACAGTGTGTTCATTAAGTTGCGATTACACAACAAAGCAAACAACGAAAGTAGTTACTTGTTCCTTCAAGATAAGAATGGCAAGAAGTAAAATGTTCTACAAGATAAGAATGACAGGAAGTAAACATGTGCAGAGTCCTATCAAATAACTTAGGGAGGCCATAGGCTAACCATGATATATGTGAAGTGACTCCAGTATTTGAGACCTAATACACAGCTGGTTTTGGTTCTGTTAATCCATGCATAAAAAATATATAAAAGTGGATAGCAGCATGCTTTATTAGATTGATTAGAATCAATATAGAAAGAAAAAAAATTAGCTAACACAATTGATCCCCTGGATCAGTGTCCATCCCACTTACATTCTTTGATATACTCAGTTGCATCTGAAAAATATTTCTTCCTCATGGTGATAACATAGGACATGAAGAAAGAAAACATTAACAAAGCAACATTCTCCCTAACAGAAATACCTAGTGGCCAATGCTTTGATGACCAACACATTGAAGAATTTTTTTAAAGTACTCATACAAAATCTTGAACGACAACAAACATATATAGCCACAAACCTCCATCACTGCCGCCGCTGCCAGTGTACCCATCACCACCTCCTTCTGTTGAAAAAGTGATTGCAAGTCCTATTGTTAGGCCAGAAAAAAGATCTAGTACTCCACCAGGGGCGGGTTCCTTGACATCGGCAACATCCTTTTCTGTTGCAACACCTCAGAGATATACAAATAGTTTTGGAGAGGGAAATCTGATTAGAGAGAGTAGGTTGGGAAAAGTATATCTGCAGAACTTCCTGAAGGCAAAGTATGTACAGTGTACTGCTTCATTTTCTCAAGGGGATCATATGCTTATTGAAATGGTGTCCTTATCTTCTTTTATCGTATGCAGGTTATCAAAAGTTATGAAGATAGATAATGCCAACGGAAGAATACCAGTAGGTGACCTTCTAGAGCTGGTTGCGTGTATACCAGAGATTCGACACCATAGCATCCTAGAGCTTGTTTGATACTATGGAGAATATGAACATAGGTTACTTTTATATAACCACTTCAGTAGAAAAACACTACATGATGTGTTACATGAAAGAGAGGATCTAGATAGCACACTATATTCAAACACGTGTTTCCAGGTTGCTCTTGGTACAACATAAGTAAGCTGTTGAGTAAGTTGTATTCTACTGCAAAATGTTTTTCATGAATGATTAATTTAGCTGGTTAAAGGACTACCTTTACATATTTAAAATATACTATTATCTTCTTTCATTTATATCATTGACACCTGTGATCTATGAACCTCCAGCCAATGCCCTTCTTGATAATTGATTCTCAGTACATGTCGCTCAATGTGGATTGTCTATATTGATGTTGTCAAGTTTTGTTACACAGGTAAATTCAAGAGTTAGATGTAAACCTTGTGGTTAGGATGTTTTAGCCTTTATTTTTTTTACCAGATGATCTACAAATTTTGATTAAAAATAGAAATTTTATTATGTTTACTTACATGTTGGAAATATATGTTTTGTCAAGATCTTGATCATGTAGCCCGTGGTATATCTCACAAGGAGTTCGTTGAGGATACCAACTCCTTTTGTGTAAAGAAACATGGCATCCCCAGTTCCATTACTGGAATGACACTTGTGAACAAGATTTGTCTCAACAGTACAAATTCGGAATCTCGACACACCTAGTCATTGAAATCATAAAAAAAACATCGTAAAAATGATTTGCTGAAGCATCACTAGTCTTCAGAAAAGAACTCACGAAAAAGGAGAAGACAGAACACTTAGAACATCTTTCAATTGGCATCCGAAAGTTAAACAGAAAAGTATGAACATAATCATTTAGGATAAACTGCTATGGTAAAACTCAACCTATCGAAATGCAAATAGAAGAGTAGTAGTGAACTAAAGATTCGTTTAACCCAAACCTTAGTAACTTCAAGTAAGTGTAGTCGTTCGATTTTGATGGTGATATAACTAATGCACTCACGGTATGATGCAGACCTAGCTACCAGGTTGTCGGCATGGCACCGCTGATATGGCAGTGATTTCCAGTGCAGGAAGTTACTAAATATTTTGAGCATCACTTCCATCCAACAACTGCAGTAAATAGTAATTGACAGAACACATATCAGACGGAAGGATAAAGAAATCACAAGAATCTGGCAGGTCTTCTCACAAGATGCCAAACACCTAATCTTGCAGAAATTAATTTATCAAGATACATCAATCTCGGCAAAGTAGCACCATTTCATATTCGACCCGCGGATTCATAAAAAACCTAGATCATATGAAGCAGAGCACGAGGGGAAACTGAAAAAAGGAATCATAATCACTGCATCTAATGGATAGCTACAAAAAAGTTCATAAACGGGTTAAAGACCTGCACCCTGAAGCCATGGAAGCTGGAGGCTTGGACCAGTGCTCGTCGTTGCGCTTCTTCAGCTACAGATCCCGTTGTTAACCGGGTTGTTGTCACTCCGAGTTGTAATTCCGAGATTAGTCGCTCACCAAGTCGATACTACAGAGGATTCAACGACCGGCACCACCACTGACTACGACACAGATCAGCCCACAATACATGAGCCCTGGCCAACTACTTTCTCTCCCTTTCCCTTTCTTCTTCCTCATGATGACTCACACATGCAGGCAATTTCCTTTTCTTCTTCCCCAGCGTCTTCCTGGTGGGCGTCGCTGGAGTTGGCTTCTCCTGAGGAGGACGGAGCAGCAGTCAAGGAGATGGAAATGAGAGAGCAAATCTGCGTGTTGAGCTCGGTAATGGGGAGAGGAATAGGTAGATGCGGCGCGGCGGCGGTGAAAAAATGTGGAGGCGAGCGACGGTGCGGACACGGAGGCGATGGGAAGAAAGATCCAGAAGCAGGCCATGTGGTGGTACGAGGAAGTGGCCCAGCTGCCGGATCCTTTCGCATAGCCCAACGGGACAACTCAGTCAAAATCGAGTGACTCAGTCAAAATCAGAATCCTCAATTGAACGAGAACGCTGTAAAATTAGGGAGCATAGTGAATTTAAGGATTTTACCATTATGGCTTTATCTATAAATTCGGGCTACCGCCTTTCGGTCAACTTTGCAATGGATTTCAGCTTCACTAGGTAGTAGGCTCGAATAAAATGATTAATCGAATAAAGGCTCCGAAATGTTTTCTTATGGATAGCTTTCCTTCGAACGGACCATATCATTATCACCCATAAAGTATTTATCTCTGTAAGTGTTCATGCAAATTGAAAATGTACTGTACTACTGTAGGCCAGAAATCCAGGTCCAAACATTCGAAAATAAATAAGAAACAGGTCCAAACCAGATCCGCACAAGCTTGGGCGAGCCGGCAGGATCCTCCCTCGATCCTCGCTCGTCCAGTCGGACTGGCGGGCGAGTGGCGCGACTGCCCTTCGCTGACTAGTATTGGGACGGGGCCCATCCAAGCTGGCTAATAACTGTCGTACCCCACAAAAGAAAAGGAAAACTGTTTTTTTTTAACTAGAAAAGGTAAACTGTTGTAACCATACCATTCCTTGCTTGGTCAGTCGTCTTCAACCTCCAGATCCGCGTTTGTCCAGCGAGTTGCACAAGGGAGGGACAGAGATAATTTAAAAAAATTGAGGGGTGGGGACAGAGAGGGTTCTGATCCGATGGGGGCGGTGGTGACGGCGGTGATCGCGATCGCGGCGGTGGTGCTGGGCTGGATCACCATCGAGATGGCCTGCAAGCCCTGCCTAGAGACCGGCCGCCGCGCCATGGACCGTGCCCTCGATCCCAACCACGACCCCGACGACGACTCCATCGCGCCGCCCACCACCGAGCCGCTGCTCGCCGACCTCTCCGCCGCCTCCGCCGCCGCGCCAGCCAAGGCCATCTGATGCGTTTCTTGGCTCCCAACTTCGTCGGCGCACCAGTGCTAGGCTTCCCTTTCATCCTTACTCCACCCATGTTTGTCTATCTATCTAGTACAGTACGAGTTTGGTGTTCTGTTCCTGTGGTTTCTGTTATGGTGTGACAAAGAACCTGCTTTATGCTATAGTAACCTGTTATAAAATGAGATATGATTGTGAATCTGTACATAGGATGCCCTGCATATGTGATCCTGATTTCCTTATTGAGACTTCAAATTTCTATGCAACGGATGATAATGTTATCTACATTTCTGAATTGGCATTTCAGTATGTTATGGGAGTACATGTCAAGAGTAAAATTTGTGGGACAAGAAGATTGGGTTGTATCACTAGACTGGAGACATTTGGAGATTGGTACCGTGTGTCCGTGTGTGAGGTCAATCCTCCAATGGTGTTGCCTCATTTTCTGCCACATCATCATCCACGATGTTGTCATTTTCGCCGGCTGGAGTTTCAGGATCGGTCTCCATCTGTTCCTGTTCTGCGTCATATGGGTCATCATCCACGTTGCCGTACACCTGAGAGCTTACCACATGCCCATGCAAGTCCTTGTGCTTCAGATTACCTATATCACAAAAATGGAGAAAACGAGTTGGCATTGCTGAAAATCGTACTGTAGATCCAAATGAGATATGGATGTAACTAGCTAACTTCAGTCTGTATAACTAGGCATAGTTGTGAAGACATTGCAAATAAGGTCGCAATCTTTACCAATCCAGCAACGCTCCGCACTAGAGCAGTGTTCCAGTAGGGCCTTCACTTGAAACACAAATCGCTCCATGGACCTCTTTGTGGCAGGTATCTTGCTCGTGATCATTGTTCGCTTGTGGCCCTAAAGAAGATCAAGATACTGTTCTAAGCACGGCGCACACAGTTTATGATATGAACATCATGGATCAAATATTATCGGTTGTGCGTAGTCAGAATAAATAGGTTGTCAATTGTACCTTTGCCTCCGCACATATAGTTTGGATTATTTTTGTTGCTTTCTGAAGTTCTGTTATCTGCATCAGTTTTACTCGTCAGTACTAACAGTAAACAGCCACTGTAATTTGGCAGGACAGAAGGCAGCTATTGAGTGGTGCTACAAGAAGTAAACAACACAAAACATTTACTGTTCTTTACCATTTGAACTATATCATCACCATGTTGCCCAAACTGCGTCTCTAGAAAGTTGAAAGCTGCAGCAAACAGAAAAAGGAGCACTAAACTGAACATGTTTTCACTCTAAAGTCGGAAATAAGAATACACCTAGTGCAAGTATATGAAGTAACAGCTTAGCAATTCATAAGTCCTCACCTTTAAGAAATGCATCAATGAATCGTCCTCCATATTTAACTGCCATTGCATGCATAGCAACCTATATTTTGTGATTCAATGTAAGATGCATCATTTTCAAGCAGCAGTCTCATGCATCACAGTACACTATTTCCATGTGGGTAAATCATCAGGTGATCATATTTTTGTATTAGTACTTCAACATGAGTGACTACGTTGCAACTTACCTTCTCGTGATTCTTACACATTTCTATGAGAGAAACAAATACGTTTACTGATTTGCGAATTTCATCCATAACGTTTTTCACTGCTACTCCTGATTGTGATCTAGCCTTCAAGGCTTGCTTGATCTGGAGAACGGGCAAGAAATTTCTCAAACATTAAGGGATAGTATTTTAGTATGTTTAGAGACAACGAATACAACATAGTGCCGACTGTGGAGTAAATATTACTATCAACTAAGTGTAGAATGCTTAACTCACCGTCTTGTTAAAATTCCCAATGTTCTCTTCATGCTGCATTAGTAACCCAAAAATTACAAGAGAACAAATAAACATCAGATAGTTCAAAGATACTCTGGACACCAGATACTTACCAGCACACGATACCACGAGTGGAAAGTGGAAGAACGCAATGTTGGAAAACCATGCAACAGTTCTTGGGTAGTACTTTTAGTTTTGAGCGAAGGTACCTTCAATGATGGAATAAAATGCTTAAAATGAGCGTTCTAAGGTAACAACAATCCAATTGCTATTGACTCTCATTGCATGACCCAACAAGTCGAGATGGACCACCTGAGACAACACCGAGCAAGCCAGGTCATGAAGCAGAACCGAAGTTGACTCACTGTTCCTGAGGTATATTTGCAATATCCTTGGTATAAGATCACCCTGACAAGCAATAAACATGGAACTTGTTAACCTCTTAGGAATAGTTGTGCATGCTTATAGGCATTGCACATTTATATGTTAAAAAGTGTTTTAGCTTACTTTACTCTGCAATCCATTTTCAGCGTCTTCATTAGGGAAATCAGAAGTTAGCAGCTTATGAGCTGATAACCCAAGATGCTTCTTTACGAAGGGAATAACCTCTTTGGAGCATCCTACATGTATATTCTTCCCATTTGATTCCACTGATTTTTCCAACAGCGCGATAATGGAATTTAAAATATATTGCATGGTAATTAGCACGTCAGAAGCCAAAATATGTGAGAACAAACACACTGCAGAAGACATAGTATTGAAATTAGAAAAAAGGTCACATAATCTTCTATCACTTTTGGCACAGATTGCAACCACTGACTACCTGCATCCATAATAGCCTCAAACATTTTAAATGCCCCACAGTACAGATAATCAACATTACTTGGGACCAGAGGTGGACAGAACTCAGAAAGATCATCATCGAAATTTTCAGTTGGCTGGAAAGTTTGTAGTAGCTCCTTCAGAGATGACATATTTGCTTGATTCAATAGACCTGGCATGCCAAGTAACTGCAAAAGGTATCATATTATGTTAATGCTACAATTTAAGTCGTCTTCACTACAAGTAAGAAAAGGATATACATGCTACAACCTTCCTGTAGCAGCCAAGAACCTCCTTAAATACTGAAGTGGCTATAGAAGACTTGGAGACTGTCACGTATGGTAATTGCGGGTTTCCTGCTGAATCCGAATGTGAACTCCAATTGTCTGGGCAGCCATCTGATCCTACATAGTAATGGTAGTGCCCACATTGTGTTATTAATCAAAGCAAATAAAGGGGGGGGGGGGGGGGGGTACAAACAATAGAAGGAAGTAGAGGCAGAAAAGGAAAATCAAGTCTTACTGTCTTTCATCATTGAAACTGCTCCATCTAGATGCTTCCGTAGACTCGAGAAAAGTGGCTGGATTTTGCTAAGAAGATCTTCTGTGCTCTTTTGGCACTGAGTGCGAGCGGATTTTTCTTGAGAATTATTAAAAAATGGCTTGCTTGATGGATTTACATGATCTAGTTTGTTATTTAGATCACGTAGAAGATAGAGATACAAAGGCAGCTGAATAATGAAAATAGAAAGACCTCAATAGGGATGTCATACTTTAGTAGCTATATCATGTAGTTGAAATCAAGTACCTCTAATTCATCTGGGGAAGTTGAATCTTGAAACTGTAAAATAAACAAATGAGAACTTAACAATAAAACTTTAAAAAGAATCAAAGAATTCAGTCAAACTGAACAAATGCATACCTCTGAATACTTTAATAAGGACAAACAAGTCACATGGAGAGGTCTGAATTTAAATCTTTGCATATCCAGTTGAATTGGTGCTGCCATCAAATCTACATGCCCAAACTCACCAGGATTATTAGCCTCGCTTTCAACATCATTCGACATCATTCCACTTGGCAATGGTCCTGAAGAAGCTTTCTTTGTTTCTTGAGTGATCGTTACACCTGCTCTTTTGAAAGCATCCAGTATCGTAGATTGCTTGAGCTTCTCATCCCAGTTACTTTTATCTTTAGCTACTTTGTCCTTGCGGCCCTTTTGTCTTTTGTTGGAAGATGGGCCCTCCATGCTGTCTTCCTCCATTTTCTTCCCAAGGTTAAACTTGCTGGTGCTTCTTGACCCAGAATAATTCCCCAGATATCGCAGCTCGGGTAGACATACAGGATAAATCTTAAGGAGGGCATTTAACAAACTCTCGAGTAATCTGCATTTTTTACAAAAATAGTTTAGTGCATTTGGCAATCATGTCATGATATTATGAAGGGCGTGTTAGACATGAAAATCCTAGACATATCTTAAGCCATACAAATGTTCCTTTTTCTTTATTAAGCTCTCTAACATCTAACGCAAACATCTCATGACAAGATTCAGAAATAGCAAGCTGTAACAGAATGTTCTGAGTTCAGCCTTGGCAATGTTATTGACTACCGCAGATGAAAAAACATGCCTGGCATGCTTGGATCAGAAAGTTTAAAGGAACAGTGCAAAAAATTCACCCACCCATGAATAGTATTTGGTGAAAAGTTGGTACTTCGATAAATGATGATGGATACAGTACAAGTAGCATGCAATATCTATCCAGGTGTAGATATGGTACTCTCATCACTGTTCAAGCAATACACTCACATTAGATTTCTGAGACGCTTCAGAAGTTTAACTGCTGTCTCATCCCTTACTCTTTGTGACACATTATCAACTCTGGCCGCAACTTGTGTGCTGAAAGCATTAAGCTGCCAATGATGACACCAATTTTAGATATAGATATCATATAATTTCAAGCGTTTAGTAAGTAAAACCAGAAGATATAAAACATACCAACTCCCTAATCCAGTTTATCGCAAAGTACAGTGAGTGACACACTGTTTTTTTCTCCAGTGCTGACAAGCTTTTCCATCTAGATTCGTCCAGGTTCTGTTGGTTCTCAAATCCAAACCAAGATTAATTATTTTTTCACTCTGATAGTATAAAAATAATTTTGAAAGTTTTCTATATTACAGAAGTAGTGGCACATTTGCACTAATATGTTGTAATTGTTATGCTTTTGAAAATAGCTTTGAACCCTTGACATCCGCAGGTTGAAAAAAAATTATGTGAATGGTGGAGAATGATTATATGAACCCAGAATTTGTGATTTACCATTTATTATGAGAAACTATTATAGTATTGTTAATTACTAGCCAGTTCTAGAGAAACTTGCAATTTATTGGTGGCACCATTCTGTGTATGTTTTGGCAGGACAAAGGCAGGTTGCAGGATAACATTTTTGATAAATAATGCAACAAAACTAAGACTTAAAAGCATGGTTTTCTTGTATAATTAACAAATTAGGGTATCGCTTCAAGTTTCTAGAGAGCAGACTGGGCAGTTTGTATAACCTTGGTAGAGGGAAGATGCAAAGGACAGCCAAGGAGTGCATTTATTCCACCAAGTGAGCCTTCACTTCCTGAACGTTCAATCTTTGATATAAACAAGAAAGTTAGTTTGACCATTAAGACATGATGGATTACAAGGCTATGACGCTTACAGTAGTTAGAAGTAAAAACTGGGAAGGAAGGATCTGCAAGCAGGCTTGAGACCTGGCATGTGCATAAATAATAGTATTAAAGTAAACCAGTATAGGTCATATTCAGACTAATTAGTAACCAACCAAATAATGATCATTGAGGCCTTAGCAGCTAGAACTGTACCTTTGTTGCGAGGTGGACACTAGTGGCAAAATATTTACGCATACTGGGGAGATATTTCCATCCAAGTTCATCCATAATTCCCCTGAAATCAATGTGTCATCAATTACACTTGCACTTTCATCGTGTGTCCAGTAGACATGTACAAATCCATGGCTAGGCAATAGCTGTCAAAGCATTTTGCTAACCTTCAATGCTCTCACAGAGATATTTTTCTGATAGCTCGCCATCCTCAAGATCAGCAAGAAAAAGGGTATCAAATTCTGCAACATGTTCTCCAACCCTGAAAAAGCCAGTTAGTGCAATGAGCTACCTTGCATAAAACAAGGGAAAGAGGATACATGAAGAAACATGGATCATCTCCTATTCCTCACATGCATTAGCAACCATTTTATGCTTACCACTCAATAATTGCAGAATGGAGAACATTGCTCTCAAATAAAGCAGATAATTCATCATAGAGAAGAATTAAGGGCAACGTCGCAAATTTGCAGGAGTTAACAACCACATTTAGCAGTCCCAGGGCCTCCTCACAATTTGGTTGCTGCCAAACAAAACAAATTTACAACTAACAAAGCAACACTAGTATTTCATGAATGCAGAAAAGGTAGCTGTCGTGATGTCAGATATATTTTAGATGCAAGAAGCACAGCTCGAAACAAAAAGGGAATCCAGTACCAGGTTAGTTATACAATTTAGGTAGGTGTTCGTAATGTTTATGTTTGCTTCACTTGTATAAAACCATGGTGCTACTTTGTCCACTGTTCATGTTATTTTTTAAGCATCCAACTAACAGAGTGTTTCTTTAATTATCAGTGGGAAATTCTTATTGTCTAGTAAGACATGTCATGAACTCATGATTTATAGAGTATAAGTATCACTTTCAAATGAACAAACACAAGGCATTAAAAGTTATTGACTAATTTTAAAATAAATAGAGGCTGTTACTGATGCTCCTGTAGATGCTAGCATTCACATACAAAGGTATTTTTATATGCCCAAGAGGTCAGAAAGGGATATAATCATTCGGTGCAGTTGTTTTAACACAAAAGTTACATTTGTCCTGAATTTCCTCATGATCAAGAAAACCTGAGATAATGAACAGTCCACAGCAGCATTCGCATCTGCAAGAGCTGATACTATCCTTAAAGCCCCAATTATTCCCATTCTCTTATACTTCATATCTGGATTGCTAACCTACAAAGTGCAAGGCAAGGAAAACAATAATTGAAAATCATAAACGCTAAAAGGCCTTCTTGGATGAAAGAGTAAACAGAAGTGATACCCTAATCATACTAGTAATTTGTACATGCTTGCACATCAGATTATTATGCATAAAAACAATACTAAAGCATTAGAATTAAGACTAAAGCACCTATGTTATGATAAATTTATCATGTAATTTACAAAAGGAGATTATACTTTTTAGTGGGAACTCGTGGAAGCTTTTTTATTCTTCGCATAAAATCACAAAAGTGCAAGAATACATTAGGCAACACCTTTAATATTTGTGGAAAGAAATGACATGAACGCATGTTTGGGCACTTGTACGGTTTTCGCCCAGATTCCATAATTAACCTAGCAACTCCCTTTTTCTTAATTAATACATCAATCATGGCATTTATCCATGAATTTGTACCCCCCCAAAAAAGAACATATTTGCCAAAAAAACATTGTATCGTTTCTATCATTATCATTTGTATCAAAAGAGTGTTCATAAACCATGCATTTGCACATATTTCAGATGACGATTAACATTCACAACCAATACTTCTGACCAATTTTTTACAAGTAAATCTGATTTTTTATGCCAAAGGACTTGCAAAATCATTAATGTATTGTTATTTTTATTATTATATTTCATTTAATTGGTTATGTATGGGAGTACTTCTATGTGAACCGATCCTGTTGATTCCTCTGCATTGTTGTGCGTGCATCTCTTTCTCACTGTGGGGTCACCATCGTGTGTGCACTGTGCGGTGGTCGCTAGCCTATGCGAGTGAAATTTCTAGAACCTGCCGACCACACATGGACATAAGGAACGATAGCTGTACGATTTGACTGATCAACGGACAGGAATGCAGGGATTCGCGGCTGTATAGTGGCATTCGTCTAATGTTTCGAGCATTTAACACCGTCCGATGCCGTAAATCAATGGCATGCAAGTCATGCAGGATATTCTGGGGACAGTTTTGGGTGTACCTATCAACGTTCACACTGGTACACTATATAGGAGTATAGAAGTATAGAAATGTAATAGTACCTGCTTTCTCACTACCATAAGAAGTTCATTAGCAACAGAAGAGCCACCTGAACTAGTATTGAAGCCAGCAGCCAGTGCCAATTGACAGAAGATCTCGTAAACCTATTTATTTCATTAGCTGATGTTTCCAATGAGAAAAAAATAGGAGAAACAAATGATAAATATTTCACAAACCTTTCGGAGATTGTCTTCATGAAAACTCTCCAGATAATCTAAAATACCTATGTAGTAAAAGTCAATGCAATTCAAATTATTCGTCGGTAACAAGCACTAAATACATAAGACTTGAGAAATAACAATACCAGTTATATGTGAAGCTATAGGGATCAGTTCCTCGGAGTTGTTGGATGTCAAAGAAATCATAATATCCAAAGCAGAAGAAACTTCGTAGCTGACCCCAGAACCTATATGAGTTATCAATGAGCCTACGAGCTGCACAAAATGGTAGGACATTAGCAAACGAAACCAGACAAAATATACAAAAGAAAACTGGGTATATGTGCCAAGAAAGTTTGAAAATTGGGTATATGAGTTATCAATGAGCCTACGAGCTGCACAAAATGGTAGGACATTAGCAAACGAAGAACAGACAAAATATACAAAAGAAAACTGGGTGTATGCGCCAACAAAGTTTGATTGGACGGATCTCAGAGGGATGATAGTCTGCCTAAACCTTATAGTTTGCAGATAAACGTAGAAGAATTCAGCTTCAAACAAATAGCTGTCCGGCACCACCTCAAATGCTACTACTGCAACTAATCTGACAAGTGACAACACACAACCTAATCACTCAGATGTTTCACTGGAGAAACACTGGTATTTTGATGACTACGACGACACTTGCACAAATTACTTCTTGAATTAGTTGATTCGTTCTCAAATGCAAGCCAGCTGATTGAAAACAGCAAAGCTATACGAAACAGGAAGCAGTATCAGAATCAGATTTTCTAAACAGCGCTTCCAAGATTTATCTTCGTTAGCTGGAATTATGCATAGGCATTCAGTACAGCAGTTGATCAAGTTTTATTTCACCAAAAAATGTAAATATATGTGATATTCAACAAAATTTGGACAGCAGCCTAACTTAAATCCTGAATTACACAACTAGTGAATTCAAATTATAGTCACTTGCGGAAGAAGCGAAAGAAGAAATTCCCAGTTCGCAAAACAGAGTAGGACCCTTTTAGGGAATCAGTCGTGGGGCGCGTCCCTGCATAGCAGGAGGCTCCGATTCCCGGTCATCGGCCTCGTTATCAAAAGGAGCTTACAATTGCTCGGAAATTCTCAGCTATATGGGGGACTTTGATGGTGAGCAAAAATGAATTGATCGGACCTAGACACTCCTCTCGTAGAAGCGAATTCCATTGAAGCCAAGGAAGAAGCGGGGTTAACTAAGTATCAGATCGACCAAATTGAACAAATGTTGTCCCAAGGGGACAAGAGAATGCCGTTTCTGAGCGGCTTCTACCTTTTGTATTTTGAACGAACCGCTGCTAAACATTAACCTGGCGACCTTCCTCGGTGCGGGCGTGGGGTGCCGCGGCACGGCGGCGCTCCGGCGACCTTCCTCGGTGCGGGCGTGGCGGCGGCGTGAACGGCTGCGTGTGGCGGGGCGCGTCAGGCTGCGGCGGCTGGTTCGGCCGGCTGACGGCGCGGGCCGAGGCGGCTATGGCCGGCGGCGTCCCTGCCCTCTGCGGGTGGGCGGTGATGCCGCGGGTGTGGGTGGTGCTCTGCCTCGTCCAGATCTGGTTGAGGCGGGGCGGCGGTGGCGTGTCATGGCTGGCTCCGGTGATGCGGTGGCCGGGGCTTCGCAGGCAGCGCGGAGTGATGGTGCGACCTTCTGCTCCTAGAGTTGTGCCAACGGAGCTCGGGGCTGGGCGGGCACCGGTGGTGCCGGCCGCACGTGCAACGGGGTCGGCGCAGATCTAGGGTTCGTGCTCGGGCGGGTCAGATCGGGGCCTGGGGCGGATCGGAGTGGTGCTTCTGGCAGGAGGGGTCAGGCTTGGCCCGGGAGGTGCCCGTGGGCGGTGTTGTCCGTCTCGCAGGTACGGTGCTCGTAGGTGGTGGTCGTGGTAGTGATTTGTCTGGTCGCGGATCGGCATCGGTGGCCTTGGACTTGGCGTCGCGTGAGCCCGCTCGGTTATGTAGACTGGGTTGGCTCTCCGGTGGCCGTCGGCAGCCTCGGAGTCGCGTCCCCCCCCCCAGTTCACCGGTACTGGCTGGGGATGCTGGTGTGGGTGCTTTCGACGATGGAGGCGCCTACCCAGACTCAGGGGCTGATGCCGGGCGGAGTGGTGATGACTTGTCGGCGCGTCCCCACCAGGGCCGAGGGTGCAGGGACGTGCCTGACGGACGCTATCTGACGGCATGGATGCCAGGGCGGCGGCCCTGGAAGGTGGTTCACATGGTTGCTTTCCGGCAGGCGCCATTGTGGTGGTGGTGGTTCTCCCCCGGGTTGTGTGGGCAACGGGTGGTGGAGCGGTGGGTAGCCCGGACAAGCCTCCTTGGGGGCGGTGTCCTGGTCCGGATCTGGGGAGTGACCTCCGCGTAATGCTCTGGCGGCATCGATGGCATGGGCGAGTTGCCGAGCGAAAGCTCAGTGCCTAGGCGCCGGCGCCGGCGGCACCCGTGGGTGTCATGATCTTCTTGAAGACGTCGTCGAGGATCTGCTCTCCATGTTCAAGGCTCCGGGTGAAGACCTTTGCCCGTCTGGACTCGGCAGCGGCGACGCTTTGCGTCGTGTTCCCTCCTGAGGGCGTTGTCGTGGAGCTTAGGTGTGTTAGGGTGTTGCGTGGGCGGTTAATTCTTACGATGCCCCTTGTTGTTCGTGTGCGCCTGCGTGCGCCGGCTTTCTTAGGATCAGCTTTGTAAGGGGGCTACCTCATCATCTTGTATCGATCAACCTTGTATCTTGTTCCGGTCCTTTATCTATAAAGGGGGGCGAAAGCCTGTTTTCGGAGCATTAACCCCACCAAGTCCTAGTGGGCCTAGATTCCGTGATAAGTTCCGGGAAATGGAGGAAATGAGGGAAATGACTTTTTTTCAAAAACCAACAGTGCATATTAACTCAATTTGCATACATTAGTAAGTTCTTGATTTTCACAACATTGATGATAGCAAACACAAGTGTTGGCAACAAAGGGGTACCTCTTGCCTGGAGAAAGTATCACTGAATTCCTCAAATAAAGCAGTGAACAAATAGGTAGCAAATTCTCTAGCCTTGTCTTCCTTGCAAGCCAAGAGGTAATCACTCACTAAGAGATATGACATGAAATGGTCCTAATGCAAGTTTTATGTATCAGTCAGCATGGATAGGCAAACATGTCATTTTGCAGTCATTATGAGATACTGAAGAACTGACCTTTACTAACTCAGTATTTCCATGAATGCATTGGTGAAACAGTGTCTCTCGGATATATCCTTGTAATATCTTGGACTTCAGTATTTTCTCAGCACTTTTCTGCAGAGCACCCCCATTGGCATATATGAGCATAATTAGCCAAACATCAATCACTTTGTGATCCTTTGCATGGTCAACTAATTTCAACTCCTTCAAGAAGGCCTCACAAAGCATCTGCGTCAATAACAAAGCAACGTTTAGTTGAAACTCCAATGTGCAGTGCTGCATTTTGAGATACAGTGCAGATTAAGATAACCTACATTCTTAAACCGGAGGCCTGATCTCAAGGCATCAAGGATTGCCCCATCAGTGCTAGTTGCTGATGCCTTCCCTTTCAGCTTCTTGCTCCGAGCAGCCCGTGGATCCACCACACCAACAAACCTGAGTTGCTCGCGAATCTGCGATATAATCCTGCCAACATTGGCTGGTGTGGCAGATAGCAGCAAGAACCTGAGTAAGTGTGGCATCTGATCTGCATGAATCGTCCGGATGCATGATATTGCAACTGTAACCGCCTTCAAAAATTCCCACGGCACAAGACAAATGTTCAGCCCACAATGTAACACCATCATACACAAAATGAGAAGAAAGACATTAATAAAATCGTTGCAAAAGTCACCTGCTCCTGCAACTGCGCATCGAGGTTCAGGTTTGACAAAGTGTCGAGCACAGCAACTACAACTTGGGAGTCCTCCTGCAGCAACTTCTCCAGAGCGGAGACCACAGCAGCATGGCTCTGGTCGCCCACAATCTCCGGGATGGACCCGATGATCTCCTTCTTGAGCCGGGGTGGCGCCACCGAGAGCATCTCCACAAGCTTGGTGACAAAGGTGTCGGCGTCGACAAGGAAATCAAGCCAGCGGAACTGGGAAACGATAAGCCTCCCCACGTCGTCCTGCAGAGGCACCCCATCGAGCGCGTCGTTGTCGAAGTGCTCGGGCAGCTTGTCGAGGAGGAGCCCTAGGAGACCGGGCTGGAGCGCGGGGACGGAGAGGAGCACCCGCGCCAGGCTCTGCGAGAGCGAGGAGGTGGGCAGGAGTAGCTGGCGCAGCCGCGAGGGGGACTCGGCGAATGCGGCGAGCCCCGCGAGGAGGCGCGCGGGGAGGTCCGCGGAGGGGTCCGCCGCGAGCGCGCGGGTGAGGCGGGGTACGAAGGAGGTCGCGGGCGGGAGTGAAGGGGGCAGGTGCGGCGGGACGAGGAGCGTGCAGCCGGCGTCCGCGAGGAGCGCGGCCGCCGCGTCGACGGCAGATGGTTCGGCCGGGGTGGGCGCGGACGATGACGCTGATGGCGGCGGCGGACCGGGTGCTGTGGGTGGCGGCGGCGGCGGCGGCGGCCCGGGTGCCGTGGGCGCCGGCGGTGGTCGCTTCCGCGTGTTGCTGCGCTTCAGAAACACCATCGCCTATCGCCGCCACGACTTAGGAAATTTTGGGGATATTGGGGAATGAAACTTTCGCGCCAGACACGGGATCAAAGGAGGGAAGTAAAGTGTTGGATATGATCGAATTTCTCCCCGATAAAAATGGAACGCTCACATTGGACTTTGCACGCATCCAGCCCGACCAGGCTTTGTCGGGAAGAATTTAGCATGTTTGGCTGCTCGTATTCACCGTTGGATGTACATCGCATGATGTTAAAAGCATCTCCCAGCTATGCTCGCTGGAAACGATCGAATCGACGGTTTCCAGCCAGTTAGGCTGAGTCGAGCCATCGAGGGACCGCAGCGAGCGCGAAAAACCCTATAAAAGGATGGCGGTAGATAGAAATCGAAGGAGGCAGACTCGGTCACCACTAGCGTTAAGACAAATACCAGCACCGTTTTTAGGTACGGCGGCGGTGGCGATTCAGATCTGCGCAAGCGGCGGCGGTGGTGGCGGCGCACGCGTCAGCACCACTCTGT
This sequence comes from Bromus sterilis, assembly GCA_950022295.1. Classification (NCBI taxonomy): domain Eukaryota; kingdom Viridiplantae; phylum Streptophyta; class Magnoliopsida; order Poales; family Poaceae; genus Bromus; species Bromus sterilis. The sequence goes on along the minus strand of OX465595.1, from coordinate 378,170,654 downwards.
AGCGACAAGAGTTGCTTCTCCCCTTCTGCTTGGCCACCATCTGGTCCTCCTCGACTGGCCAGATTTCAATAACTCATGAACTCCAAAAACCAGTGTTTGAATAATTACTTTGAATAAATACTGCCATTTTTCCTACAAAATATGCCCCTCAAACGAGGAAGCAAATTCTGCAGACCCTTAAAACCGGTATAAGGGCTGGGAAAAGCGTGTTTTAAGGGTTTAAATCGACTGCGGCCGAGCAGAGCCCATGACTTAAACTCTAAAAAATAGTATCCTATCGAACCTATTTTTTTTCTTTCCCTTTTTCCCTGTTATTTTATTTTTTCCAGTCTCATAGCAGGAGCGCCTCTGCCCGACGGGTGGGGCGGCCGGGATTGCGATGGGGGGACGGGGCAAGCGCGGGCGGATGGCCGGAACTGGCGGGGTGATACGTCCCAAACGTATCTATAATTTTTGTGTATTTCATGCTCATTTAGGTGACATTGCTATGTGTTTTTCTACACTTTCATACCATTTTACACATATTTGGACTAACGTACTAACTCAGTGCACCTAGTGCCAGTTTCTGTCTACTGATGTCTATGAATTGCAGGTTTATACTCATATTTACAGTGCCCAAAAAATTCGAAGAAAAATATATAAAAATCAGCGTTCCAGAAGACTCCGGAAGACTGAAGGGGAGCCGGAGGGGGCCACCTCCTCCCAGGCGGCCAAAGGGCGCGACCCCACCCCTAGCCACGCCAGGAGGCCGCCTGGAGGGGTGGGCCCTCCCCTCTGCCCCTCCTTTCGCCTATATTTACCCCTCGGTACAAAAACCCTAAAAAAAGAGCTTGCATCGCGAAATTCGCCATTTTTTCGCCGTCGCCGCGCTCCCGAGCGCCAGAAGACCTCGTCTCGACACCCTGCCGGAGGGAGGATTAATCTCCGGGAGCTTCTCCACCACCATGAGCGCTGCCCGGATGTGCCGTGAGTAGTCCCCCTTGGACCATGGGTCCATGATCAGTAGCTATGTGATGTCTTCTCTCCAATCTTGTGCTTCAATTCTTAGCCCTTGTGAACTGCCCTACATGATCAATGCACCTATGTAATCTTTGTGTTGTTGCTATGCTGTGTTTGCTGGGATCTGATGGATTATGAGATTATGTTCAGATCGTGATGAGTTATATATTTGGTTCTCCTTTTATATTTGGTTCTTGAATAATTCTTGCATATTCTCCGTTGTTTTTTTATTGCTTTGGCCAAATAGTAGATAGTAACTCCAAGAGGAAGCGTTATGCTTGATTGTGGGTTCATGCCCCTCGATGTATAGCTTGAGTGACAGAAACATGAGACTAGGGGATGTTGTTGCCACCAGGGAGAAAACAATGGTGCTTGTAATCGCGGTTGCAAGGATTGTTTACCTTACGCAAAGTTTGTTAATGCAGTTGTCTGTTGCTTTGGGTTTACACTTTGGGTGGGGCTCACAACTTAATACCAGCAAGATGTTCTGGATAAATATCTCAAGGTGGATGATTAGTGTGTAGATGCTTGACGAGGATTGACCTCGGCAAATCCCATGGTTAGGAACCCTGGGTTAGATAGTAGAGGAGATGTCCAGGTTGGCGATACTCGTCGGCTAATAGGAGACAGGGATTTACCCAGGTTCAGGGCCCTCGATCGGTGAAACCCCTACTTCCTGCTCGACTGTATTATGATGGAGGCGATTACAATGGAGGTCGAGGCGAGTTCGCTCGGGACCGGAGGTGTTTCTTGGATATTCGATGCCCTAGACGTCCCCTCTCCCAGCCTTTATATATTAGGCTGGGTCGCAAGGAGTCCATCTAGGTTTACAGAGAGAGTTTCCCAATCTAGTTTTAGTCTTGGACGCCAAGTCGTAGCTTCCATAATCCTTGAGGACTCCTATGGAGGACTCGAAGAGTCGCGCAGGGACTCGAATCCATAATCCCTTGTCTTCATGTATGCAGCGATGCTGCGAGTTGTCGACTGTTAGCCACAAAAGATAGTTTTATTCGAGGGATGATAAGCTGAAAGGGCCCAAGGTAGTCGACTGGCCAAGCCTTGGTGAATTGCGCTAGTGGAAAATACCTCAATAGCCCTAATCAAGCTCGTGTCCCTCGATACGAACTTGGAAAACAACCGGTGTCTAGCAAAGTCCATGCCGCTGCAGGCCTTATAGGATCAATGATGACGGTCTCAGCAAATAGCCTTAACGCGTCCGTCATTGGCTCAACTTTCTTCATGCATTGCGCATGGAAAACATCGGGAGTGAAGTCGCGGCTGTGGCAAGTCCCGGCCCGGCCGACTGCGCAGCGGGGTCTTACCTACGCGCTAAGCTTGCGCGGCATCTGGGGTGCAGTGTGTCGCCACCCAGGCATCATCATTTTTTATAGAGGTGCGGAGCCTATTTAGAAGTGCACCCACTTGGAAAAACAAATCAAGGGGACTAATAGTAGTCACTCGCGGAGCATTTGCGAACTCGGGCGAGGAGTCGATAAGAAATGCACTCATAGAGCACACGAGTGCCTGAGTGAATTGTTCTCCTGAATGTCAACCAGGTCTTGCCGTCTAGTGCGAGCAGTCACTCGAGCACTTCATCATCTTATGGGTGAGGGAGCACCTGAACTATATAGATGTATTAGACCTTGCTGGTTCGAGTGATTGCTCGAGTGCGTCATAGTCTGTTGGGTGAGGTAGCACCCGAACTCTATAGATGCATTTGTTCTTGATGGAGGGGAGCATCCACTCGCGTCCTCGAAGCTTGGTCCTTGCTCTGTTTTTAACAAGATAGGGTGCTCCCGATGGGAGTAAAATTTTGGAACATGGTCAAAAGTTTGGAGAAGAGAGCCAGAGAATCTTTCCACTGTTCGATTTTTGGAGTGACTTATCTTGAATCAATCATGTTTGAATGTCGTGATGTCAGGTGTTGTGATGATGCCCCTGGTGACGTGCTTGACGACGGCGGCTGGTTTGTGAACCGTCACATCCTATGCTTGGCCATAATGACGTTCTGTGTTGCTGCGGTCCTTTGGGTTTCCAATGTGTGTATGGGAAACACGCGAAATTTGATGTCTCCTTTAAATATTTGTTAGATGTGAAGAGGCATCTTGTCTTGGACTCCGTATCTTCACGCGTTACGGTCTTGATTTAATGATGACACCGTTTGGATTTCTGCGTATTTTCCTTGCTTACCCTTGGCCTGAGCTATAAATACATGTTGTTTGCTTTGGCTCGACACTTGCTCTTCTCTCATCTTTATTCTCCCTTTTTTCTCTTGGCATGGCACCAAAACGTAGTGTTCCTTTGGCTGGTCCTTCTCGTGGCATGGCCAGCCATGGTCGTGGCCGGCGTGGTCGTGGTGTCCGCACGCCTCGCTCTTCCTCTGTGGAGGAGGGTGTCTGGCGCCATGGGTGTTCTCGATATCCTCTATGGATAGAGCTTGAGGTTGATAGCTCTTTCTTGATTTTCTTGGGGCCTGGTTGGAGGTCATTTTCTCGCCAACTGAATTTGCGCGCTGGAGACAGCCTTTGCTGCCGGTTTGATGGTGAAGATAATCTCACTGTTCGTGCTTTTGATGCCGGTGGCAATCGTCTGGTCCCGTACTGGGAGGATTCAAGCAGTGGCAGCTCTGGCGGGTCGAGGAGTACTTCGGCTTCTTCTCCTGTGGCTTCATCTCCTGCCGACTCCTCGACTGGTGGTGCTTTCTCTTCTAGTTCTAGGGAGGACTCGGATGTCAAGCCGCCAAGCAAGAAGGTGCGCTGATAGGCAAGGTCACCAGGCTCAGGAAGACGGCGAGCTGCTCCTTGCAGACTTAGGTTTACTTTGTCTGTGATGATGCTAGTCAAGATGTGGACCAAAGTACCAATTATCTCAGCACGAGCACACATGTAGAAGTCATAATTGCTTGTGATGATTGGTCTTGTAGTCCTTTGACATGTGGTAGTTGCTCGATTGTATTGATTTGTACTCTCTAATTTATGGCCGAGAATTTTGGCTTCGGGTTGAACCTTGCATCTCTCTGATATGTAATGGAAATTGTCTTCGGGTGCTTGACCTTGATGTATAATGAAACTGTCTTCGAGTCCTTGATCTTGATATGTAATGAAACTGTCTTCGAGTCCTTGACCTTGATATGTAATGAAACTATCTTCGAGTCCTTTGTCTTGTGATTTTGCCTTCTTTCAATAATATCGGGTGCGCTACAGCACTCCCGATGGGAGTAGCCCCCGAGTCTATGTTCGATTGATAGAGTCCGACATAGGCTTGAGACATCCTTCCATGCTGGTCCATCTTGTGTTTGTACCATAATTCTAAGATTCGTCGGGTGCGCAACAGCGCTCCCGATGGGAGTAGCCCTGAGTCTTTAGGCGATCATGTGTGATCGGATGAAGACTTAGAGCATTTTTCCTGATGGTTGTTTTTATCCTTAGTGTCGAACTTGAATGGGATTTTCGTCACATAGCGAAGCGGGCCTGTGCTGGGATTTCCAAGTGTAACGAATGGTTTTGTCATCATGATGAAGAAGCTTTGAAGCTGGTACTATAGCAGTGTCATGTAATCGTAGAGTGCCTTTGAGGGGGGAAGTCTGCGCTCAAGCCCCCGAGTGCTTAAGTAGTATCGTCGCGTAAGCAAAAAAGCGTCTCTCGGTGGGAGTTTGCGCTCGAGCCCCCGAGTGCTTAAGTAGTATCGTCGCGTAAGTGAAAAAGCGTCTCTCGGGGGGAAGAGTTTGCGCTCGAGCCCCAGAGTGCTTAAGTAGTATTCGTCGCGTAAGCGAAAAAGATTCTCTCGGGGGGGGGAGGGTTGCGCTCGATCCCCCGAGTGCTTAAGTGGTGTTCATCGCATAACCAAAAAAGCGTCTCTCGGGGGGAATCTGCGCTCAAGCCCCCGAGTGCTTAAGTAGTATTCGTCACGTAAGAGAAAAAAGTGTCTCTCGGGGGGAGTCTGTGCTCGAGCCCCCGAGTGCTTAAGTAGTATGCGTCGCGTAAGCGAAAAAGTGTCTCTCGGGGGGAGTCTGTGCTCGAGCCCCCGAGTGCTTAAGTAGTATTTGTCGCGTAAGCGAAAAAGTGTATCTCGGGGGAGTCTACGCTCGAGCCCCCGAGTGCTTAAGTAGTATTCGTCGCGTAAGAGAAAAATCGTCTCTCAGGGGGAGTTTGTGCTCAAGCCCCCGAGTGCTTAAATAGTGTTGTTTGGGAAACACATCATTTATTGCTTCAAGTTTTTACATGGGTTGCTAATCGGTGCTGCTGCCGATATTGTGTTTCTGGTCGAAAAATGCGGATGGGTAGTCTATGGGTAGTAGAGGCGCAAGTTTGCCACGTTCCACGGGTTTCCCACGTCTTTGTTGGTCTTCGGGTTCTTCAGCCTGTATGCTCCTCCTACTATGACCTCCGAGACTATGAATGGTCCTTCCCACTGCGGGGCAAGCTTGTGGACCTTCTCTTGTATTAATCGCAGAACTAGGTCGCCTTCACGGAAAGTTCTTGTTCGCAGGTGGCTGCTTTGGTAAGTGTGCAGCTTATCTTGGCATCCTTCCGACCTTGCGAGAGCTACGTCCCTTGCATCATCCGTGACGTCCTTGTCGTCTTCGAGTGCGTGTTCTGCCTCTTCTTCTTCATACCCCGTAATTCGAGGGGCTCCAAATTTGAGGTCGTGTGGTAGTACGTCATGTGCCCCATACACCAGAAAAAATGGCGTATATTGGGTTGAAGTGTTGGGGGTGGTGTGCAGGCTCCATAAAACTGCGGGAAGCTCTTCTATCCAGTTGCATGCGGCCTGCTCGAGTGGTGAGAGGAGTCTCTTTTTGATCCCACCGCATATTAGGCCATTTGCCTTTTCTACTTGGCCATTGGACTGCGGGTGCGCGACTGAAGCGTAATTGATCTTGATGCCCAGCTCCTGGCAGAAGTTCTGGAATTATGTTGCTGTGAAGTTTGTTCCGTTGTCCATAATGATGTTGTGCGGCACACCGAATCGAAAGATGATTGACTTAATGAAGTTGACTGTTGTGAGGGTTGCTGAGCTGGTGATTGGTATTGCTTCAATCCACTTAGTGAACTTGTCGGCTGCTACTAGAAGATGCGTTCTGACGCCTTTTGCAGATTTCTTGAGCGGGCCTACCATGTCGAGTCCCCATGTGGTGAAGGGCCAAGATAGCAGTATAGTTTTGATTTCAGATGTTGGGGCGTGGGGTCTGCTGGCGATCTTTTGACAAGCGATGCAGCGTCGCACAATGTCTTCTGTGTTTCGCATTGCGGTTGGCCAGTAGAAACCTGCTTGAAAGGCTTTGGCCACGAGTGCGCGACTGCTCGCGTGGTGTCCGCGGGTGCCTTCGTGGATCTCGAGTAGTAGGGATTTGTCGTCTTCTTTCTCAATGCACTTTTGGAGTACTTGGGAGATGCTGCGTTTGTAGAGTTGTCCGTTGATTATAGTGAACGCCTTGGATCGTCGGCTGATTCGTCGGGCTTCTGCGACGTCTTGCGGCAGGGTGCCTTGTATCAGGAATCTGAGGAAAGGTCTTGTCCAGGTTGGGCCTTCGGGGTACTGCTGGTTCGTCCTCCTCGACTGCGCTGTTGTCTTCTTCGTCAGCAGTCGGGTCCGCTGCTGCTACCTGTGCTTGTTCACTTGTGTTGCCGGCTTCTGCGGCTGTTCCCGGCACAAGTGTATTGGTTTTGATTAATCTTTGGCTGATACTCCCGAGAAAAACTCCTCGAGGGATTGGTCCTCGGGTTGATCTGATGTTTGTGGTGGGAGGTTTCCTACTCCTCCCTTCGATATACGCTCGACCCAGATGCATTGCTGAGTGGTATGAGATGCGGGCTTCCCAACTCCACTATGCATTTTGCATGGCTGGTTCATCATGTCCTCAAAGGTATATGGGGGCCTAATCTGACCCTGCGGTCTTTCTGCAGGTTTTTGCCTCCGACTGCCTCCCGCAACCCCTTGTTCATCCTGCTGTTGAACTAGTTCCACCTGCCGATTGCCATATTGGGCATCAGGTTGTTCATCCTTCCTCTTGTTGAAGCCTGTGTTGTTGTTGTTGTTGTTGAAGTTGTTGGGGTGTTGTTGTTGAAGTTGTTGTTCCGCTGGATCTCGCGCCTCTCGTGCCGATTGGGACCATTTGGCCCTCCTGCTTATGTCGATTGTTGTTGCTGCTGCTGTTGTCCAGAGGACCGCCCTTGGATGAAGTTGATGTGACTCAATTGGATCAGGCGCATTACAGCATCAGGCGCAGAGAATGAATTGGCTATTCTCATCAGATCGGCCAAAGATGTAATCTCCTTGCGCAGGAGCTTGTGCTTCAACAGTGACCCATCCAAGCAGTCGTCAGTGAAGTACTGGATGGCTTGGATTTCTTGAACTCCCTCACAAGTGTTTCTGAGCTTGATCCACCGCTGAAGGTAATCGCAAAGGGGCTCGTCCTTTCCTTGTACACACAATGCCAGGTGCCGGGGCAAACCTGGGCGCTCATACGTGCCGGTGAAGTTCTAAACAAACGCATCATCAAAATCTTTCCAGCAATTGATGTTGTTGTTGGGCAAACTATTCAACCAGGACCGAGCCGAACCTTGAAGCATGAGTGGTGCATAACGAACTGCAACACGCCGACTGCCTCCTGCGATGTCGACTGTGGTCATATAATCAACCAACCAATCCTCTGGCTTGACTGATCCATTGTACTTGGGGGTGTCCCTAGGCAATGTGAAGCCTTTGGGGAACTTCTCTTGCAGAATGCGCGGGCCAAAGCATGCTGGACCCGCTGGTGCATCGTCTTCTGGCTGCTTATCTTGCTGCAGCTTCTCGATACGGTGCCTTGCATCATTCTCCCCGATTGCTCGGGGACCTAGACGTTGACTCATCGCCGGCCGAACTGACGCTGCCGGTTGCTCATTATGCATGTTGTTGACTGCTGGCTCATCCCTCTGACTCCCCCCTGCAGCCCCTTGATTCCCCCGACTGCAGTGCAAACTGTCATGTGGCGAAGATGCCTGCCTCTGTTGTCGAGGTGGAGCATTCGGCTGGTTTGCGCCCGCGGTTTCCCGAGCTGATCTTGACGCTACTGGCCCTTGCTTCTCGGTGGCCGCCTTTTGTTGCTGGCTTGCTACTGCTAAGAGGTCGTGCATTAGGCACACCCTCTCTCGTAGCTCTTCTCCTTCCAGGTGCTCCAGCTCGGTGGCGATCTGCTCGTCAGCTCTCATGTTCTTCATAGGAGAACTGTATGCGATCTGTGGAGCGATGATGGTGGATGCTGCTGGCTGTTGGGCTCCTCCCAGCTCTCTGCCGACCTCTCGGCCAGCCATACGAATCTCATCTATCACTGGGGGTGGGATGACGCGCTGCTTGTTGCCATGCGCTGCATTGTACTCCCGAACTGTTGCTTCTAGACGACGTTTTTCAACGTCTATCCGATCTGATTGCTCCTTCAGAGCTTGGCGTGCCTTCTCCAGTTCAGAGTGTGCTGCTGCTGGGTCGGCGTTCAGCTCCACGGGAGTGCGAAGCACATCCGGTGGGTTGCTTGTGCCTGCTGGTGCAGTGGCTGCTTCCCTCGCGGCTCGGTTGCTGAAGTGGAACTGTGGCGACTGGATGCTCCCACCATCATAACCTCCGCACGGATGTGCGCAGTCGTGCTCTCCTCTCCCACAGCATCCGGCCCGCCTGGCAACGGATCTGTGAGCTCAGAAAACATCCGTACCTCCCTTGGGAAGACCTCATGAAGTGCTGCGACGGAAGCGCGATGACCGCCGAAGGGAATGATGACTCCGCGCGGCAGAGGCATTCCTACCCCAAACCGTGAAGCATTGTCCATGTCATAGTCCCACGCTCCGCTGCTGAAAACCAGGCCAGAGGAGAAGCGCACGCGCGATGCAGATGATGGTCCCGTCCAGATCACAACTCCAGTCGACGCCTCGGCCTGCCCCACGGTGGGCGCCAACTGTCGTCGATATGTAACGGCAGATGCCATGGGGATGGCTAAAGAGGGGTACAAACCGAGGTTGGTGTTGATGGTACCGAAATCGAGATCGGGGACAAACACAGTGAGACACCGCGATGTACCCAGGTTCGGGGCTCTCCGTAGAGATAACACCCCTAGTCCTGCCGAGCTAGCTATATGCAATAACTCTGACTACAATGAATGCTCCTTGAGCTGTTTGGGAGGAGGGAGAAGAGGGCTCTAAGCACAACTCTCTCCTTGCTCTCTCTCTGGTGGGTGAAGTTTCAATAAGTGCTCCGCCCTCTCTCACGTAGGAGGGTTACCCGGGGCTCTTATAGGCCGAGCCCGGGGTACAAAGGTAAATATACAAAGGGGAGGACCCAGCTTCCAGCCTCAGACAAGCTAGGGTCCTCACATCGTGCTCTTTCGGATGACCCCGTGTAGACTTGCGGCTATCCATGTCGCTAGCTTGTAGACCTTGCTGGTGAACAGTAGAGCTAGGCGCTTAGACCTGTCGGCCTGTCCGCGTGATCGGCGCTGGAGGAGACCGCACGTCTCTGACAGCCCGGATCTTCTGGGATTGCGCATTGAATGAACTTGTACCAGGTGTCCGACCTGAGATTCTGCTCGGAGATTGCCTTGTTCTCTTTGGACGAATGATCCTAGGTGAGTCCGATTGCACTCTCTTGGGGCAATCGGCGTCTGACCTGATCAGTTCGGCCCACTTCTTGTCTGGTCTTAATTAGCTCGGCCTTGATCAGATCGGCGACCATCAGGTCGGTGATCTTTGCTTTGATGAAATGTTTCTCCTGGGTGACCCTACCCGGGGGTCATTCCCACGACATCAGCTTTTGTGTTATTTAACTAGTGCGCGCGACAGCTATCCAAATGGTTTTTGAACCCTATCGCCTACGGGAATCGGAACCGTCGCCTTGCTCTCGATTGCGATAGGGGGGCCTATTCCACACGATAGCCAGAAACCGTGGCCTATGGACTAGTCTGCGCAGACACACATGATAAATCGAGCGGTTGTGTTGAACTTTTCATCGCAAACATTTATCCATGAATTTCCGTCTAAGATTATGAACATATATCATACATTTAATCCAGAGACTACGTTTGTGTTCTTCAGATCTAAACAAACAGTTGTGCACAAATGCTCGTGTGGCTTGAGAATTGAATCCCAAATGCCTCTTCCCGATCGAACGGTGTGCTCTTAGTTGTACATTTCAAACGGTTGTGAATGAAATATGGTGTGGAATTAGAATTAAATCCCAAACGATCATTATGATCGAACTGTGTGAGTTGCACAGAGTCATCAGTGACGAATTTATATGAAAAAACGTGTGGAATGTAATACAAAGTAAATTTCTTTTGAGAATATTATGCAATAATCAGATCATTTAACGAATGTAATAGTGTTCATATCAACCATCACACACAGTATATTTCAAAGCCATCACAATATTTCATAACTTGCACCGCAGTAGACATCAAGATTTTACAACTGACATCATAGTACATAATTGAGCAATAAATTTGGCATCCAACATCTAAAACCTTTCAAAACTAACATAACAAATGAACCTTATCTACAAATATGTTGAAGTGAAAGGCGAATATTGATGGCGTCATTGACGGGATCGCCAATGGCATGTGGTGTCACAGCCCTGCAAAACACAAGAAAAATTACTACCTCTTTTTCCAAGGTTCTGTTCATAACGTTAAGATAAATAGAATAAACTTGCAGCTATTATTTTTTTGCAGAATGTCACATATGTGGGAGCATTGTATCTTACAGTGACAGTGAATTGATCTACAGAATCAATCTTCACACGTATCATCCTGCACTTTGTTGAGCTCAACTATCAAATTTGGTCATGCGACCTCTCTGGCATAATGGAATTCACGGAAAGATCACCATATTACACCAATTTTCAGACATAACACCACCCTGCAACCTGCGGCCGAGGCGGAGATATGAGCCAGAGGATGCAAATAATTAACCACAGGGGGAGAGGGAAGAGGCAGCAGATCACCTGGGGGATTTTAGAGAACGCAAATTTCGTGGCCGATTCTTCCATGACCCATAGGAGGTCTTCGTCCTTCTCCAGCTCACGCTCATACTCGCGCTCAGCAATTTCGTGGGGAAGGGGAACCATGGCTTCCGTAGACGCGTCGTCGGAGAGCATCTCGGCCGTCGCTCCGGCCAACTTTTCGGACATGGGGTGCAGACTGGAGTCCGTGGAGACCGTCCCGATCTGTACGCCAACGGGGTCGATCTGGGCAAGGGCGGCCGCCGCGACGTCGGTGGCTGCTCTAGCAGTTACGACATGTGCATACGCCGTCTCAAATGCTGCCGCCGCCCTCTCCTCAGCCGCCGCCGCCCTGTCGGTAGCCCCCGACGCACTCTCGGCGGGTGCGGCCGCTCTCTCGGCGGATGCTCGGGAACGAGAGGCAGCTACATCCGCCGTCTCAGGTGCTGATGTGGCTGTCTGTAAAGTTGTCGCCGCCCCGTGGTCCGCCGCCGCCACCCTCTCAGCGGATGCGGCCACGATCTCGGCGACGGCGATAGCTCTAGCAACTGAGGCGGTCAACTCATCCTTCATGGCGAAGCTACTAGGTGGGGACATGATCGATGTGATTGGGGATGAGGCTTTTGCGCTGGGGTCTAGTGGGGGTAGATATGAATCTTTCCTCGGACGCCATAAAATGTGTGAGCTGTGCGCGCGCCACGGTCGGTTAATTGGACCGTCTTGGATATTTTTCACAACCCCCGGTTTGTATTGATTGTGTTAAAAATAGCTCGCCTGGGATGGTTTGGGTCTATATCGCCGCTTAGATCTTTGAAATGCCATCCCATTCGTTGCAAAACACTTACCAATGCACTGAGGAATCACATGTTGATTTTTTAAACCATTTTCGTGCACCATTTTAGTCGTTCGCAATGCTAATCTGAATTTTAATCCATTTAATGCCTAGAAATGCACGTAATGCATTAAAAATAGCAAACTATCTAGCAAAAAATTCATATTGTAGCACGTGAGATGGTTGGATCTATGGTCATTGTAGAAAAAAATTCAAGGTCAAAAGATGAAACAAATGAGAATATACATTTTAATACGATTCATTCCATCCTTGAAACCACGACTCTTCTTCGGGGATAGTTCAGTTTCTAAAGGGTGCACATCATACAAGTTATACAATCTTCTCATATTTTCCCCCGACATACTGAAGAGATATGAAGACACCCTGCCAAGTTTCAAATTTTTCAGACCTAATAAAAAATTTCTGGAAAATTTTAAACGAATGAATGCCGCGTTCACGGTTGGATATTGCCGCTTAGATCTTTGAAATGTCATCCCATTCGCTGCAAAACACTTACCAATGCACTGAGGAACCACACGTTGTTTTTTCAAACCATTTTCGTGCACTATTTTAGTCGTTCGCAATGCTAATCTAAAATTTAATTGATTTAATGCCTAAAAATGCACATAATGCGATAAAATAGCAAACTATCCAGCAAAAAATTCATATTGTAGCACATGTGATTGTTGGGTCTATGGTCACTGTAGAAAAACCAGAGGTCAAAAGATGAAGCAAATAAGAACATACATTCGAATATAATTCATTCCATCCTTGAAACCACGACTCTTCTTCGGGGATAGTTCGGTTTCTAAAGGGTGTACATCATACAAGTTGTACAATCGTATCATATTTTTTCCCCGGCATACTGAAGTGATATGATGACACCCTGCCAAGTTTCAAAAAATTTAGACCTAATAAAAAATTCTGAAATTTTTAAACGAATGAATTCCGCGTTCACGTTCGGATATCGCCGCTTAGATCTTTGAAATGTCATCCCATTCACTGCAAAACACTTACCAATGCACTGAGGAACCACATGTTGATTATTTAAACCATTTTCGTGCACCATTTTATTCATTTGCAATGCTAATCTGAATTTTAATCCATTTAATGCCTAGAAATGCACGTAATGCGTTGAAAATAGCAAACTATCCAGCAAAAAAAACATATTGTAGCACGTGAGATGGTTGGGTCTATGGTCAGTGTAGAAAAAACTCAATGTCAAAAGATGAAGCAAATGAGAACATACATTCGAATACGATTCATTCCACCTTGAAACCACGACTCTTCTTCAGGGATAGTTCGGTTTCTAAAGGGTGTACGTCATACAAGTTGTGCAATTGTATCGGATTTTTTTCCCGGCATACTGAAGTGATATGATGACACCCTGCCAAGTTTCAAATTTTTCAGACCTAATCAAAAATTTCGGGAATTTTTAAACGAATGAATGCTGCTTTCACGGTTGGATTCGCCGCTTAGATCTTTGAAATATCATCCCATTCGCTGCAAAACACTTACCAATGCACTGAGGAACCACATGTCCATTTTTTAAACCATTTTCGTGCACCGTTTTAGTCGTTCGCAATGCTAATCTGAATTTTAATCCATTTAATGCCTAGGAAATGCACGTAATGCATTAAAAATAGCAAACTATCCAGCAAAAATTCATATTGTAGAACGTGAGATAGTTGGGTCTATGGTCACTGTAGAAAAACTAGAGGTCAAAAGATGAATCAAATGAGAACATACATTCGAATACGATTAATTCCACCTTGAAATCACGACTCTTCTTCGGGGATAGTTCGATTTCTAAAGGGTGCACATCATACAAGTTGTACAATCGTATCATATTTTCCCCCCGACATACTAAAGTGATATGATACACCCTGCCAGGTTTCAAAATTTTCAGACCTATTAAAAAATTTCTGAAATTTTTAAACGAATGAATGCCGCGTTCACGGTTGGATATCGCCGCTTAGATCTTTGAAATATCATCACATTCGTTGCAAAACACTTACTAATGCACCGAGGAACCACATGTCAATTTTCAAACCATTTTCGTGCACCGTTTTAGTCGTTCGCAATGCTAATCTGAATTTTAATCCATTTAATGCCTAAGAAATGCACGTAATGCGTTGAAAATAGCAAACTATCCAGCATGTGAGATGGTTGGGTCTATGGTCACCGTAGAAAAAAACTAGAGGTCAAAAGATGAAGCAAATGAGAACATACATTCGAATACGATTCATTCCACCTTGAAACCACGACTCTTCTTCGGGGATAGTTCGGTTTCTAAAGGATGCACACCATACAAGTTGTACAATCGTACCATATTTTTCCTCCGGCATACTAAAGTGATATGATGACACCCTGCCAACTTTCAAATTTTTCAGACCTATTAAATTTTTTTGGAATTTTTAAACGAATGATGGCCACGTTCACGGTTGGATATCTCCGCTTAGATCTTTGAAATATCACCACATTCGTTGCAAAACACTTATCAATGCACTGACGAACCACATGTTGATTTTTCAAACAATTTTCGTGCACTGTTTTAGTTGTTGGCAATGCTAATCTGAATTTTAATCCATTTAATGCCTAGGAAATGCACATAATATTTTGCATGGATTACTCTATACTTTGCGTTGCCAACGGTTGTTTTTATTGAATTGTGTGGAATACATTCGAACTGCCTATATGTACTTCGCCAGGAGCGTTATCTCGAAACCCTTCTTTGTTTTATTTCCTCCATCTCTAGCGAACTATTTCCATGGCAAGTGGTGCGGGCGGTGTTAGGAGCCCTCGATGAAACGGGGCCATCTGCGGAGGCCCGCCCGATGCTCGGGCAAGTAGTTCCACCAGGTCACTATTCATCCCCATTGGCGGCGGCGGTGACGGCGGTGACTGTGGGGACCGCTCGTGGCTGGTCTTCCTCCAACTGAGCGAGCACGTTGCGCCTGCCGCCTCCAAGCTTCGTGCCGCCGAGACGGCTCTCCAAGCCGCCAACGCGGCGGTAGCAGGCGCTGAAGAGGGCGGAGGCTTTCGCTACACCGAGGCCAAGGCGGTGTACGACCTTGCGTACGCGGCGTCCGAGTAGTTCATCCCCAAGCCGTGAGAAGCCGCCGCAGACGCCCGCCGCATATCGGCCTATGTAGTTTTATGCTAGTTTGGGGCAAAAATAAAAATGTAGTGGAAGTAGATGATGTAATCTGATGAACTCCGATGGATGTGACGTATCTTGTAGTCTAGAACTATCTTTAATTTTTATTTTCGAATCTATTTGTCGTCTCAGATCTTTTGCGCGGAACGAATAATGCATGCTATCAATGCGGAGTTGAGTAGATTACGCCCCTGATTCTGGCTAGCCGCCTATAACTACTGCCCATGTGAATGCGAAAATGCTTCATTAGATCCCCCATGCCCACCCCCTCACCGCGCGCACACGCTCCAACCTGCAAGAATGGCACCGTCGGTCAGCCTACGTTCAGTCGTGCCTCCCGTCGCTGCGCCCCCAACCATGGAGGAGCTGTGGGTGGAGTATGATCGACAGCTAGAAGAGATGGTGTCGCTGGAGGTAAAATCCAAACAGCTGGCCGAGAAGGAGGCGGAGGCGGAGGCGAAGGAATCCGAGCACCAGGGCAGAGTGGCACGCTAGGAGGAAGCGCAGTGGCGGAAGGCCGTCGAGCGTTTCGTCTGGGTGGAGGAGGAGTCTGTGTTTATCTACAAGCAGGTCAAAGGCCTCAAACGCATCGCCGCCGCATGGAGGTACCAAGCAAAGGTGTATAGTGCCACGGAGAGTGAGATCGACTACGCTCCAACCCAGTCCGATAAGCTTGTGGCCAAGGAGCGCCGGCGCGTTGCTGATTCACATGTCAAGGATGCCGAGGTGGCGGAGGAGGCCCTTGTCCAGAATGTTGGAAGGCCGCCGCGAAAAAAGGAGGAGTGGATTAAGAAGAGGCAGCGTAGGAGGATGAGATTTTAATTAGTAGTAGTGCTAGTAGTAGTATTAGTATTAGTAGTTAAATAAATTATTTTATGTTGCATTTGGGTTTCTTTTTCATGGCTGTAGTAGTTTGTAAGATATTAATAGTGTCGTCCAGGACAAGGCCTCGAACGCTTCTGACATGATGGCATCATCCCACAATAGCTTTTTAGCCACTCTCATCTCATGGAGTACCCGGGTGGCCAGCTGAACTGGTGACGATTAGTCGGAATCACTTTCGACCATTGTGAGGAGGAGGCGGCGAGGAGAGGGAAGGAGAAGCAGGATTTGGGTGCGCGAGAGAGGTGTACGTATGTACAGGGCAAGAAGCTGGCAATGAAACGGGGTACTCAATTATTTCTAGGGCTGATCAAAGCAAACGGGCAGTCATAATGTTTGTGTGTGCGATGGTGCCCGCTGGTACTCAATTATTTCTAGCCGCTGGAGTATAGTAGTAGCAGAAGCAGCTAGTAATATAGTTTTACAAGCTAGCTAGGACTAGACCTCTCGCAGTGCCCAGTGAGGTAGTGATGAGCAGATGCCATCCCACACGCAATACTGTGACGCTGTAACGCGTTCATCGGTATAAATTAACATTTTTTCTACGAAATTGCTATCCAGACGACACTGCACACACGACATGCAGCCAACACCCATATCCAACGATCGATTAACCAGGTGCTAGTGCAATGACGCCACCTGCGTTTGGGTGTGTGACATGTGGACTGGCCACCTGTTGGACCCACATGACATGCACCCAAAGTCACCTGCCTTAAGGCATCGAACCTTAGTCCCACATTGTATGCATGTCTCATACACATATCCGGCGTCGTCCACCCCACCCAAATTGTGTGTGTGTGGTGTTGTGTGTATAGCAGGTTTGTTCTGTACTTCTTGACTTTACAGTGGTGTGACAACTCCATCAGTGAATAACTTCTCCACCCGACACGTAATGCTTTACAGAGAGGGCGTGGGTTGGCTTCTCGTTCACCTCTTTCCATAACGTCTACCCGTGGGGTAGGGATGAGCCTTCTCCACGGTACTTCACTCCGACTTGGGTGGTTGCCTTGTGAGCCCGAAAGCAACATGTCCCACAGGTCAGTGATCTCTATTCAGTGGGATGGTTCCGGGGTATAGAGGAATGAGAGCCAGCGCAGTTCAATCTTTTCATCCGACCCCCACCCACTCCCTCCCTAGCTAGCTCCCCCTCCCCGACCCTCCCACCCCATCCCTAGCTCCCACTCCCCTCCAAAAGTCCCAAGATGAATCCTGACGGCCCACTTGTGGCCACTCCTCCTCCATGACGGGAACCACCGACGCTGAGCCGGTCTCCACGCCTTCTCCGACAGCCATCACACCTCCAGGGTTGACGCCTGACGCTGCGCCAGTTTTTATACCCACTCCGCCCGCCATCGGCTGCGAGCAAGTGGAGGAGAAGTTGGGCGACATCCACAGAGACATCCTCGCCGAGATAGACGCAATGCACGAGGATGCCTCCATCGACGAGTTCAGAGACAACGAATGGGAGGCCGTCGAGTTCGCCGAGGAGGTCAGCGACGAGGACCCTGAGGTATATCTCGATTGTACATGCTTCTTTCTTTACATTGAGGTTTTCTGCCTATACCATATGGCCAGTTGGTTCGAAAATCAAAGTTATTTTCCATGCATGTCATTTGATTGGTCTTGTAATCTCGTGCTACCAAGGTGTAGGGTTTAGTTCCGGATAGTTCTTGTTTTAATCGGCATAGGGTACGGTTTACTTTGTCTCTGGTTTCATACTCTCATTACGATTACTGGCATATCCATGATTTCATTTCATTTTTTTGGCATTGCAACATCTAAATTGTTCAAGTAGATGAAACCCTAGTCCCCCTTCATTGGAGCACCCACAGTGATATGTTTTGCTTCCTCAAACCCTAGTCAAAGCCTCAACATGTTATAGCCATAATTCCATGAGTATACACTACGTTCGAAGATAACGTGCAAGCAGAATGCTAATTACGTGGTGCCGATGACATGTGTGTAAGGTGCAGACAGTTGTGTAACTCATGCTACAATATATAGATGAAAAAAATTCTGTAATGAAAATTTGGGTGTCCGTGAATATATGTACTCCATCCACCATGACCAACTGTCGATCCACCCTTAATTATGATATCTATCATGGTTTCTTCCCAACCCTTTATTTTGTAGGTTGTTGATAGTTATCTTCTAAACATGATTGTTCTTATGTGTTTAATATTTCACAAGTAGGTTCCGACTATGTCGATTCTGACAAGGAAAGCATGGCCAACAAGAGCCGCTACATCCTTCGCAAGCTGTTGAATGGGGAGATCAGCTACCGCGATGAAAGGGCGTATGGGAACATCCGATGCCCATTCTGTCCTAGGAGGAAGGTTGCGAGAGACTTTGACAACCTGATGATGCATTCCAAGAGCGCTGGCAAATCCCAGCGTGAAGAAGAGAACCCGGTAAAGTAGGCAAGTCATGCAGCCTTCGGCGTCTTCCTCGAGAACTACGTTAGGGGCCATGTTCCCTTCTTCATCCAGCGGCCTGCTCCTCTTCCTTAAGACGTCGAAGAAGTATCGACTGGGATGCACTCTACTTGGCTGCACCTGCACGCTGCCTCTGCCTCCCCCGGCTATATATACGTTATGTCTTTTGGTTGTTGTTGGTGATGAAGACTGATGCCCCATATATGTATTAAAACTTATGCGCTGCAATCGTTACCCTGATATGCTATGATCGTTAATCTGTCGTTATCATCAAGTAGTTGCTATATATATTTGTTTTTGAAATATCTATTTAATCTTTTCAGTGATCATGCATATATTGATCACTGATCAGGGTATATGATCAACACTGAAATTAATCTTCCAACAATGGAAATCTGCATCAAAGCCGGCGATTCACACTTTTGGAGAAGTTTGTTGGCTGTTCAAAACCTCTTATATGACAACAGTAGGAAACCTGTAGGAGAAGGCTTCAATACCACATGTTTTGAGATGGCCTGTGGCGTGATAATAAACCTCTTATAGTTGCATACCCAAGATTATTTGATCTTTGCTTCAACAAAAAACATGTTTGTTGCTAAGGCATTCAGCTTGAGCCCGAGTAACATCTCCTTTAGAAGAACCCTCTATAAGGACTCTCTAAGTTTGCGGGTGAGCCGCAAAGACAAATGTGATGGGATTGATCTTTCTGATCAATAAGAAGGAATCTAAAAATTGCAGTAATACACACACATATATATAAACATGACTGGAATTACTCATTAGTGGGCGAGAGATCGACCAGAGAAGTTCTTAGTTAAGAGCAACATAAGAAGACACACACGTCATGATCTACATAAACATAGTCTTTTATTTTGATAAATAAAACAGACACAAAGTTATTCCATGGCTCCATTTGACTTGGCTCTCTCGATGATCCTCTACATCTCTGCATTCTTCCGCGTCAGGGCTTCCGCGCGAAGGACCAATGTTTCCTTACGTGCTCGGTTGAGCTCCAGCTCTAGGCCCGCATTTTTATGCGCAAGGTCGATGTTGACGGCCACCGTCTTCTTGAAATCCTCATGCAAGGTCCGAAGTGTTGCAAGCGAATCATCCGCTTGCTTAAGCAGTTGCTCCCTGGCGACAATGGCGTCATCCATGTTCTCTTCAGGCACCTTGATGGTAACCGTGACATTCACTGTACTCCTGTCCAACGCTTGGCATAACTAATCGATGATTCCCAGGTGATATTCCTGGCAATCAGATCCACCAGACCTGTATGTCGATGTGAATAAAAAACGATGTGAAAAGAAAGATTAGAGCAGAAAAGAGAAAGATTTCCTCGCAAAAAATGAGATAGAGTAATGGAATAGAATGGAGATGGAAACCACTATACCTAACACGCTTAGCGGGGTGCGTTGAAGAAGCCATGGCCTTGGGGTGACGAACTATCGATCAAGGTCCGGATGGCCGGGTGATGTCTACGCACGCTTCTATTCATGTAGACTATGTTGGGCCTCCAAGCGCAGAGGTTTGTAGGACAACAACAATTTCCCTCAAGTGGATGACTTAAGGTTTATCGAACTCAGGGAAGTAGAGGTTGAAGATGGTCTCTCTCAAGCAACCCTGCAATTAAGATGCAAGAAGTCTCTTGTGTCCCCAACACACCTAATACAACTAGGAGTTGTATAGGTGCACTAGTTCGGCGAAGAGATGGTAAAATATGGGTGATAGGTGTGATAAAACGAAGTAATATAAATATGTAATAAAAAGTTCAGCAAAGAAACAAGTAACAAAAGTGAGTGCAAACGGTGTAACAATGATGGAAACAAGGCATAGGCTTCATACTTTCACTAGTGGCAACTCCCAACAACATTAACATAGTCTAATCACATGATATTTCCCATAAACATGCAATGGAGGCGCACTCGGAGGTCATTCCTTTGTGGTCAAGAGAGGACGAGAATTATGTAGGGCTACAAGAGCACACCTCAGAGTTCGTAGTTCTCAATCTACGGATTTCCCAATGTCACCGCGGCCATCCAAAGAGAGTACCACAATCACCACAACATATCTCAAGGATAGTCAAAGACAAGCACCAAGAGACTCTCAATCCTCAATCAACACACAAAAGAGGAAATCACTCATGATAATATTCTTCTAACCCATGTCCAATAGACCGCTGTCACCTTGGTCTCGGGGATTATACTAGATAAGATCAATTGAGTACATCAATCCAATACATAGAGGAAGGGGAAATATCATGGGATCACCCTAGATTAACATAGCCTATGATCACAACGAAGATCACATCATGGGAGAGAGAGAAGAACACATAGCTATTGGTAGAAACCTCAGCCCCGAGGGAGAACTACTCCCGCTTCATGGAGGAGGGAAGCAACGTCGATGGAGATGAATCCGGGGGCACTTCCCCGTCCCGGCAGGGTGCCGGCAAAGGAATTCTGTCCCCCCGAAACTTGTTTTCTATGGCGGCGGAGATCGGAATTGCTTCTGGAGAAAAGGGGTCTGGAATCAGGGTTTCCGCGATGGGAGAATAAATTGGGGCCAAAGTAGGGCACCAGGGGGTGTGGGACCCACCCAGGAGGGCAGGTGGCGCGGCCAGGAGCTGGGCCGCGCCAGGCACCCTCCTGGCTGCATCCTGGCTGCCCTGTGGCCCCCCTTTGGCCTGGTGGAAGCTTCCGGAACGCTGATTTTTTATATAATTTTTTTGGGATTTATTGGGCATTTTAATTATTGGAAAAACCTAAAATACAAAAACAGCACAAAACAGGAACTGGCAACTGGGTGCACTGAGTTAATAGGTTAGTCCAAATATGATCAAAAGTGTATGAAAGTTCAAGCAAAACATGGCAAAGTCACACAAATCATGCATGGAGCAAGCAGAAATTATAGATACGTTTGGGACGTATCAACATCCCCAAGCTTAATTCCTGCTCGTCCTCGAGTAGGGAAATGATAACAAGCATAATTTCTGTGGTGACATGCTAGCAAGCATATAAGAACTTTGAAAAGTAAATCGATCAAAGCATGCAATTCAATTCAAGTCTTAACAAGCAAGAGTCTATATTAGCATTGAAACAAGCAACATAAGAACATTAGGTGCAAGATCTCTCGCTGTCCGTGACTCGAATGTCTCCAAATGGTGTTTGCGTGCAAGAAAGGGGATAGGGATATATGAGAAAACAATATTTTTGTGTTGAGAACTCAATCTACTAAAGCTTCACACTTGGTCTTCTTTGGAATCTTATCTTGACTCATCCCCAGACCACTAGCCAGGTACAAGTCAAAATGATCCACTCCTTTTCGACATTTTGAGCACTCATGCAATGGATGAGTGTAAGCAAGAAAGTTGACACTTAGGATGGCAAAGAGAGAAATATGGTGGAGGAGGAAAACAAAAAGGGTGAGAAAGGCTCACATCAATGAGGACAATCATAGGCGAGAAGGCCAAATGATAGATATGATGTGAGGAGTAGGGATTGCCATGCAACGGATGCACATGTGAGCTAAAAGCTCTCCAAGGGAACTAGTGGGGGTGCATCTAACTTGCTTGCTCATGAAGACCAAGAGCTCATTTCAGGAGGCTCATCATTGGAATATACAAGCCAAGTTCTATAGTGTGAAGGTCCCCACATAGCTATATGCATGTATGATCATCTCTATGGAGTACAAGGATAAGAGGGAGTACTAGTGTGGATCTTTCAAAAGGATAGTAGTGTTGCCCATTTCTCTCTTTTTATTTTCTTTTTCTCTTTTTTCTATTTTTTTGTATTTTTTGGTGGCCTCAATGGCTCTTTCTATTTAACTCTCATTTGTCCTCTTTGGGATCTTTCGATTTGTCCACTTTGGGATCTTTTCCTCACTTAAGGGCAACACTCTAATTTACAAGAGGGTATAGAAGATCTTTCACACTTTACAAGGTACTCAAAACATAAAGAAGATGTAGCTATCATGATGTATGCAATGTATGTCGCTGCCAGTGTAGAAGGAACATGTATGACATGAAGATCAAGTCATGAAGAGGTGGATGTTGCATGACAATATATCTCGGAAAGGCTATGGAAATGCCTTGATAGGCAGGCATGGTGGCTGTTTTGAGGAAAGATATAAGGAGGTTTATGATGACAGAGCGTATCATGCCAAGGTTTTGGATGTACCGGCGAAGGTGGACGCCAACTCTCGGAGTGAGAAGAAAGCAATGCACAACACATGAGAGGCTAGCAAATATGAGGAGGTGGAAGTGTCAAATTTCAATACTTACATTAGTCCGAAGAACTCATGCACTTATTATCGGTAACTCTCAATCTAGTAAGGAGGTTGACAAAGAGACAAGTACCCCGAGGAGGAGTGTATGGCGGTTTGGTTATCCTTGCGCATCCTCGACTCATGGTACGTGAGTGTACTCTAATATTCGATCCCTCCAAAGAGTAGTGATCCATCTAGTAGCTAGAGTTCTCAACTAGTTCTGTAGGTTTTTGAAAATAAACACGGATTGACCAAAATACGACACCTATCACTAATAGGCTAGAGCTCTTGACACCAAAAGTTCAAACATTACTCACATCAATACCTCAAAACCATTGCAAGTTACTACTAAAATTAAATAGCAACCTCAATTACCTACTTTCAAGACAAGATACAACTCAGTGCAACAACCAACTCTATTAACAAGAGAAACATGAAAACTAAAGAGATTTCCAGCAACAAACTAAACAAAAGCCAAGGCTCTTGCTAAAGACAAACTAAAGCTAAAACTAAACATGGCAGTAGCTACGAAAAGGTAAAGAACACACAACAGAGAAAGATAGGCATGAAAAATTCTATGATGTGTTCTAGATTTTGAAAGTGGAGTGTGTTTCTCTCCCACACAAAGTAAGACGGGATCTAACTTGTTATGAACAGCAAGCAAAGCTAAAGAAAACTAAAAATAAAACCTAAGAGCGAGACGCTCCAAGCATAGCACATAACGCATGAAGTGATAAAAATATAGTGAGACGAAGGACGAATTGATGATTGTTCATGGAGACGGGGATGCACGGGGGCATCCCCAAGCTTAGACGCTTGAGTATCCTTGAATATTTATTGGGAATGCATGGGGGCATCCCCAAGCTTGAGCGCTTGACACTCCTGGATCTTCTTTCATCATCTTCCATCGCACACTTGAAAACTCCCTTCATACATAACTCATCATAAGTTGATGAGAGAGGTTAGTACCCTTAATATATAATTTTTACCCACTGGATATAAAGATATTCTAGAAGAGCTACTGTTTCTCAAGATTGCCAAAAAGTTTTTGCAAAGAAAAAGCAAGCTTAAGGTTTGCAAAAGTTAGGAGAGACAAAACGTGGCAGAATTTGTGAAAAACAGAACAGAAGGTAGTAAAGAATTTTTTAGGGGTACTTATGCAACTCAAATCAAAAAACTCAGAACATACAAAAGTTCCGTAATTGTATAGAGCATGCTGTGTAAAAATTTCAGCTCAAAAACATGAACTGGGATTTTTCTGTGATTTTCCCGTCACGAGGACAGAATCTGTTTTCTGGACAACATGTCACAACTTTCACTTGCCTTGTCATATGAGGCTATAACTTGGCACAAAGTTTGAATATAAAGATACAATGATGTTGCTACAGTAGCAACAATCATCAAGACCACTAAAAACAGAAAGTAAAAACTCAAAGTAAAGATAACAAGGGTTGTCTCCCTAGAGCTCTTTCTTTATAGCCATAAAGATAGGCTTAAGATTTTGATGATGCTCTCGTAGGAATAAGAGTTGAAGAACAAAAAAGAGCATCAAGAATCAAATACAAATCATATTTAAGTCTAACATGCTTCCTATGCACAGGGATCTTGTAGTGAAATAATTTATTGAAGCACAAATCAATAAGCATAGGAAGGCAAAACAAGTGCAACCTCAAAACCTTCAACATAAAGAGAGGGAACTTGATATTATTGAAATATCTATGAGCATATGTTCCCCTCTCATAATAATTTTCAGTGGGATCATGAATAAACTCAACAATATAAGTATCACATAAAACTTTCTTATCATGATCCACAAGCATAGAAAATTTGTTACTCCCCACATAAGCAAAATCCTTCTCATTAGTAATAGTGGGAGCGAACTCAAGAAAATAACTATCACATGAATCATTCTTATCATGATACACTTGCAAACATTTATTATTTATAGCATAAGTGTCATCACAATAATCATCATAAATAGGAGGCAAAGTATCATCAAAATAAATTTCCTCATCAAAACTTGGGGGGCTAAAAAGATCATCATAAAACGTAGCATCCCCAAGCTTATAACTTTGCATATCATTAACATCAAAGGTATTAAAACAAGACATACTAATAACATTGCTACTATCATGAGTGTTGCGCAAATAATAAAGCTCCATAGGCTTTTTGATTTTCTCTTCAAACACTTCATGTCCCAACTCAAGGTAGAGCTCATAAAGCTCTCTCATAATATTTTTGTTGTTTTACATAAAGCCTAACTAGTGAAAATAAAAACAAGAAACAAAAAGAATTAATTGCAGAATCTAAAGATATACCTTCAAACCTTACCTTCCCGGCAATGGCGCCAGAAATAGCTTGATGTCTACGCACGCTTCTATTCTTGTAGACTATGTTGGGCCTCCAAGCGCAGAGGTTTGTAGGACAACAGCAATTTCCCTCAAGTGGATGACCTAAGGTTTATCGAACTCAGGGAAGTAGAGGTTGAAGATGGTCTCTCTCAAGCAACCCTCCAATTAAGATACAAGAAGTCTCTTGTGTCCCCAACACACCTAATACAACTAGGAGTTGTATAGGTGCACTAGTTCGGCGAAGAGATGGTAAAATATGGGTGATAGGTGTGATAAAACGAAGTAATATAAATCTGTAATAAAAAGTTCAGCAAAGAAACAAGTAACAAAAGTGAGTGCAAACGGTGTAACAATGATGGAAACAAGGCATAGGCTTCATACTTTCACTAGTGGCAACTCCCAACAACATTAACATAGTCTAATCACATGATATTTCCCATAAACATGCAATGGAGACGCACTCGGAGGTCATTCCTTTGTGGTCAAGAGAGGACGAGAATTATGTAGGGCTACAAGAGCACACCTCAGAGTTCGTAGTTCTCAATCTATGGATTTCCCAATGTCACCGCGGTCATCCAAAGAGAGTACCACAATCACCACAACATATCTCAAGGATAGTCAAAGACAAGCACCAAGAGACTCTCAATCTTCAATCAACACACAAAAGAGGAAATCACTCATGATAATATTCTTCTAACCCATGTCCAATAGACCGCTGTCACCTTGGTCTCGGGGATTATACTAGATAAGATCAATTGAGTACATCAATCCAATACATAGAGGAAGGGGAAATATCATGGGATCACCCTAGATTAACATAGCCTATGATCACAACGAAGATCACATCATGGGAGAGAGAGAAGAACACATAGCTACTGGTATAAACCTCAGCCCTGAGGGAGAACTACTCCCGCTTCATGGAGGAGGGAAGCAACGTCGATGGAGATGAATCTGGGGGTACTTCCCCGTCCCGGCAGGGTGCCGGCACAGGAATTCTGTCCCCCCGAAACTTGTTTTCGATGGCGGCGGAGATCGGAATTGCTTCTGGAGAAAAGGGGTCTGGAATCAGGGTTTCCGCGACGGGAGAATAAATAGGGCCAAAGTAGGGCACCAGGGGGTGTGGGACCCACCCAGGAGGGCAGGTGGCGCGACCAGGAGATGGGCCGCGCCAGGCACCCTCCTGGATGCCCCCTGGCTGCCCTGTGGCCCCCTTTGGCCTGGTGGAAGCTTCCGGAACGCTGATTTTTTTTATAATTTTTCCGGGATTTATTGGGCATTTTAATTATTGGAAAAACCTGAAATACAAAAATAGCACAAAACAGGAACTGGCAACTGGGTGCACTGAGTTAATAGGTTAGTCCAAATAAGATCAAAAATGTATGAAGTTAAAGCAAAACATGGCAAAGTCACACAAATCATGCATGGAGCAAGCAGAAATTATAGATACGTTTGGGACGTATCACCGGGATGTGCATATATATATATATATATATATATATATATATATATATAGTGAAGCTATTCATCACCCAGGGTACAGAATAATTTATTCTTCACCCGAGGTAATTTTACGAGCCTTTCATTTCGAAAATTACATTTGTAATACAAATAGTTATATTAATGTGGATTCACTACGTAAATTTTGACATAGGAAACAAAAACATTGGTCATCAGATAAAAAAATTACATTTTATGTATATTTTACATCATCATTTTTACGTTTGTAATTTTACGTAACATAAAATATATTTTATTGTGATTATATTTTTTTACGTTCTCTTTTTACGTATGAAATAAGACAAAATTTATGAAACATAAAATTACGGTGCATTGATGACAAAAGAGAGAGGGGTGAAGAATAACTATTCCTAATCCAGTGTGACGAATAGTCAACTCTATATATATATATACAGCCGGTCTATTCTGACATCGATGTTAGAATAACTATTCTGACAACATTCCGAACTGCAGTATTTTCGCAAACAGAACCACACTGCTGATTTCGGAGCACTGCAGTTCGGGTAAAACAGAACCGCATGCACCATTTTCGCGATAACTCTTTAACCGTTGGTCGGAATTGAGCGTATGATACACCGTTGGATTCGTATGAAAAAGGAGCATCTTCCCTATGTTGAACACTTACCCCGATTCTCCACGGATTAAGAGCAGTTTCTAAAATGGCGCGGCAACCCACTTTTGCAGCGGGCGTATTTTCGCGATTTCTCTTAAACTGTTCATCGGAATGATGCAAATGATATATCGGTGGAAATATATCGATCAGGCGCTCCATCTATATGTAGAACACTTTGTCTAATTCTCTACGGATTTGAGAGAAATCTAGCCGCAAAAAAATGCAGCAACTCTGTTTTTCGTTTTCAGAGCTTGTAGAGAGTAGAACTTTTTAACCTCTTGTCCGATCGATGCGTATGATACACCATTGGATTCGTCTGGAGTAGTAGATTAATCCATATGTTGATCAATTTTCCATATTCCACACGGTTTTGAAGTAATTTAAAAAACGGTGTTGCTGCCCTCTTTTGGACAGCGGGAGTTTTCGCGTAAATTCGTTTGATTCGTTCGTCCGATTGATGCAATTGGTACACCATTGGATAGCTATTGTCGAGGCGCTCCATTTGTATGTAAAACACATCCTTTAATTCCTTACGGTTTAAAAGTTGTGTCAATTTTAGTAAATCGCGGAACTCTGTTCTTCGCGGACCCGGAATCGACGAGGTGAACTGCATTGGCCCGGCAACCGCACTGCATTATCGCCCGACAGAATGCACGTGTTTTTCGCGGAACAAAAAATCGGCGAGTAAACTGCATCCTTTCAGAGACCTGTTGCATTTATCGACAGAGAGAACTGCACATGATTTTTTCGATTCACATATCAAAACTTCATAGTTCGCTCTGCGGAAGCGAACCATAGCACGCACCGAAGCGAACTGCATGTTTTTTTGTCATACCCGTCCAACTAACTTGATTTTGATGGAAAACTTCAAACAGAAAACCGCACTCCATACAACCGGAAAGCAAACTACACAATTTCTTCTTATTTTTTTCAAACTTTTATCATGACCTAGAGTTGACCGCAGAGACGAAAATAAGTGAACCACAATATCACAGCAAAGTAAATCGCATTACTTTTTGTTGTCGTTTTCCCACCATTTTTCATACTTCGTACGTTAGGCACAAGTGAGCAACGTTACTGTTGAAATGTGCATCACACAAAATTCAATCGAACTGTATAATTTTTTACACAAGATGCACTAAGGGTATACACCCGTAACATAACAGAACTGCAATGTAAAAAATGCATTAGAAAAGATTCTGCACTGATTTCACCATAAGTAATAGCAAAAACCTAAGAAAAATACAAAACAATGGTAGTTGTGCAACGCTAGTTCTTGCATCCAGAAAAAGCGATAGAGGGGGCCATGGTCGCCGGCATGCAGTTCGGATCCCAGGGCATGAAGTTTCGCCGGATCTCGCGGGCGCCGGGGGAGGAGTTTGGATCTCGTCGTCGGCTGGACACGGGGGGCTGCGGGGGTGCTCGGGTGTGTTGTATCCGTCGCCGGAGGGCACGCAGGGGCGACTGCCGACCGGATCCGCCACCGAGTGGCGCGTCTGGGGCTGCATCGGCCGTCGGGTTGCTTGCCTCTTGCCGCAGAGCCATGACGGAGGCAGAGGACGACCTCTCCTAGACCAGGCCCAGGAGGGATGAGGTGAACGGGATCCGACCGAGGGCGGTGCGGGCGGGAATGCGGCGGCTTCGGTGGCCGGCTCAAGGTGAGCCCCCGTCGGGCACGCAGGCGAGGTGCAGCCCGAGGTGAAGTCCACCCGTTGCAGTGCGACGCCGCCAGGATCCGTGGCCGCCGGGATCGTGCCGCCAGATCCTTCGCCGCCGGGATCCCGTGTGCCAGATCCGTCGCCGCTAGCAACCTTCAGTGGCCCGCGAGAGGGAGGGAGGTGGGGCGGCGCCGGCATGTGGGTGGGGGAGGTCGGCTTCGGGAAGAAGGTGGTGGCGCCGGCGTGTGGTTTGGGTGGTGTGGTCTGCGCGTGGGGAGGAGGAAGGTGGAGGAGTGGGGAGGAGGAAGGTGGAGGAGTGGGGTGGGTGGGCTGTGACAGTTGATTTTTTTATCACCGCGTGCGGTTCGGGTTTTTTTCAGTGACGAGGTGTTGGCAGAATAAGAAAAGTTGTTAGAATAAGACTCTTAAGGGGTGTTGTTAGAATAGATCTACCCTATATATATATATATAGAGAGAGAGAGAGCTGGAGTAGTGGAAGTGGAATGGGCAGCTTGTGTAGAAGAGGGGAGGAACTTGTCAATAAATCACGGTCGCCGACCAACTTCACGTGTACTGTGTAGTAGGAGTAGCAATGCGCGGCTCGCTTAGAAGATAATGGAGTTGACCATGAAAATGACCGCATGACCAGGCGACTATTATAACCCACAGTTATTCAAAGCAATACGTCAGTGATAGTCATCGGCATCACCCCCATGTTCATTTATTTTATTTTACTGCTGGCCTCGCAACTTTGATGATTCTCTACAAATAATAGAATGAGTAGCAAGCTGTGTTTTATTTTTAAATTTTTTCCCGTATTATCAAGTGAAGCTAGCGAACTTCCGAAAAAACAGTATAAATTAAAGTGAAGCTAGCGGTTCATTTTTTGCAACCGTAGGTGTGCTCAGCTGTTATAACGCACAGTTTATTGTATGAACTGTGTGATGTGCATCACCAACCCTTAGATTTCATAAATGTTTCTGATATTTTTTACTTCGCACACCATGTTTTAATTCAAAACGTTTGCTTTACTAAGGTAGCGATTCATTTTTTAGAACCGTTGGTGTTCTAAGGAGCAATTCCAGACACTTGATTTTAGGAATTGTGTGCCGTGCATAACTGTGAGTGCATCTAGTGCCCCCTTTGAGGTTTTGGAGTATTTGATGATAAAACGGTTAAGGGACTGATGTGTTTGTGAGTATACATAGGAAAACAGTCCTTGAGGATGATGTTAACCACCGTTGTCGACCCCCCAAAATGTTGAGGAACGTGGAAGAAATCGGTGTGTTTCCTGAAGAATGAAGTTGTGAAAAATCCTGAGGAATGAGGATCATGAAGCATTCGGCTGAAGCTGAAGCAGTACCAGATCCTGAGGACGTTCGCGCTGAAGACGAAGTTGAAGCGTAGTCTTCGCTAAGACTTTTTTTATACTTCTTGAGTCGTAGGAAAACACCACACTGTTGGAGGGGTTGAGGAAAATGAGTTCTGTATTTCTGAGGAAGTGCTCAATTAGAAATCCTGAAGAAAACCTAGAGAAATCTCCTGCAGTAGAAGTTCAAGTCCTTGGGTGTCTGAGACGATGTTCTTCAGGACACTGAGGAGTTTGTCTTCGGTTGAGGAGTCAGGAAACTTCCAGTGCAGTTCGCCTGAAGAAAGAGAGAGAGAGATTCCGACCGTGCCACGTGTCACGTGGAGAGTGCTGGTACCGATCCAGCCAACGGTCCGAAGGGTGGGCATGGAAGTAATTTCATGCATGGGCATTTATGTCCTTTCACCTAGGGTTGCTCCGCGGCTATAAATAGCCACCCCAGCCCCATTTGTGGGTTGGCTGCTCCGAGAGAAAAACTGACACTTGTCATTTGAGAGCAACCCACTTATAAGGATACTGAAGAACCTAAGTGAGGAAAACCACCAGCCTGAGTAGTTGAGCATTTCTGAGGAAGTCGGTTCGAGTGATCCGAAGCTTTTTACTCTTGAAGACCGTGATCTTCCAGCCGGTGTAGAAGTCTTAAGTCTGAGGAAGTCAAGATGCAATTGTGACTTCTCTGAGTGACTGAGTCTGTGAAGGTTTCGGGAGTCTACCTTGAAGACTCACCTGAGTAATTGGACGGAGTCTGAGGACTTTAGTTCAAGGAGAATAAGGTGAAGACTATGTCTTCTGAGTTCAATCTCAGCCTCTCCAACCAGACGTAGAGTTGTCACAGCAACTCGAACTGGTTCATCAAGTCTATGTCTTCAGTGCCCTGGTGCTATTTCTTCAACCTGAGCTATTATGTTTATGCACTGATGACTTATCCTAATGCCTTACTTTCCGAGTTTACTCTGCACTGATTACTCAGTTCTTGCTTCGGTCTTACTTTAGCTATGCAATAGGTTGATTTACATTCACGCCATTGCTTTTGTATTGCATCTACTCTTCCTCGCGTTTTAACTTCCTCAATTTCGTATTGCCTTAGTCCTGAGGAAACCGAAATTCCTCAAGATATTTGAAAATATCCCATTCACCCCCTCTGGTCGATATATTGCACTTTCAATAACCAACACTAAGATTTACAGAAACGTGCCTGATAGATTACACATCCCACACATTTCAGTAAATACAAATGATTGTGAAGCCACCCCTTGTTTCACACACGATAGGATTTTCAGTAGCGTGCCTGATAGATTAGGCATTCCAAACATTTCAGTTACTATGAACGATTGTGTAGACAGGCTGACGGGCCTTTATATGCAAGCGTAGATTTTCACCCTAAACATCCCAGATCGATTTTTAAAGACCCGTCAGACCTACATCACACACGCAATAATTTTTAGAATTGTGGCCGTTCGGGTATGTTTCCCATACGGTTCAGTTTTGCCCAAACGATTTTTTATTTATACCGTTTGCGTTGATAGCATCGCAAACAGTTTCGTACAAGGGACTAGGAAAGGAGTATCGTGTTAACCCCTCTTTACAGTAGTGTTTGCTCTGGGGATGTAGTTGAGCTCGCATCCGTCAAACTCATTTTCTAGGGTGTTGTAAAGCTTCTGGTATGCTGACATATTGTCTGCGACTGCTTCACAATCCTTCATTTCTTGTTGGACGAAAAGGTTGGAGTCGCCGTAGATTACGAGGTGAGTGGCGCCGCAAGCCTTTGCCATGGAGCGCCTCATATTCTGCTTCATTTTTTGACGCCTTGCTGAAGTTGATCTGGAGAACGTATTTGAGCTTATCTCCTTTGGGTGAGATTAGCACAACGCCTGCTCTGGTCCCTTGGTGCTTTTTAGACCTGTCTAAGAACATCTTCCATGAGTTGGAGAGGTCTGGAGGACCTGGTGTTTGTACTTCCATCCACTCGACCAGAAAATCTGGGAGTACTTGGGCTTTGATCGCCGTTGTGTGCTTGAATTGAAGGTCGCGAGGGCTGAGCTCGATGTTTGTCACAACCCTCTTTTAGGTATGTGCTACGTTTTAGCCTCACTTTGCATCATGTCAAAATTTTCAAAATAAATTGAAATGGGAGAAGGAAACCCTCCCAAGAAAATTTATTCAAATGGCCATCTTAAAAGTTGCTTCCAAAAATCCTTTGAACTTTTTGATAAGTCCCACAAATGAGTGTGATCACATATAAAGTGAAGTGGATTCAAACCCATGCTCACTGATTTTTTCAAAAAGTCCATAAAGGCTTTGGAAATTAAATAATACCCCTATTTGAATTTGAATTCAAATATTTTGAATTTAAAAAATTCTCAAATCTTGGGAGTGACTAGCTACATGTCACATAAGTCCATATAAAAGATTTGGGGATTTTATAAAATACCTAGCTATTTATTTATTAAGGCAAAACAAATGTCAGAAGAAAGAAAACAGAAAGAAAATAGAAAGGAAATCTGGCCCAACTCACCTGTACCTGGCCCAGCAGCAGGCCTAGCCCAGCCTCTCGTTTGTCTTCTTCCTCCCCACGCCCCGAAGCTGCTCGGTGGAATGCATGCAGCGCACGTCGATGCTGCCTTGCCACCTCCTTCTTGCCGTGGACGCCCCCGAGCCTTCTGACCACGCCACGGAGACGCCCTTGTCACGGTGGACCAGTTCCCCCTCTCCTCGGCCACTTTCCCCTCCTCCCTCGCCGAATTTCGTCTCCGCTCGAGAGCTCGCCGGAGCACGGTCGTGTGCCCGCGCGACCAGCAAGCGCCATAGCCCCGACGAGGTTGTCCAACACGCGTAGCATCGCCGTCTTCGTCTTAGAGCAGAAGATCACAAGCTCCCTTGACCCCGAGCCGCAGGAAACCTCCCCGAGCTGTCGCCGGACCCGCAAGATCCCACCATCAAATTCGCCACTGTCCGACCCCCTCCGGAATCCCTGACCTCACCAACGTGATCGTGGTGAGCCTCTGTTATTTTCCCCAACCTCTCGCAGCCCTTTTCGTCCCTTGTCACCATTGCCATGTTCGCCAGAGCTCACCGCCGCCATGGAAGCCGCTGTGCCCAGCCTCTTGTGCCTTCGTCCCCGCCATGGTGTAGCGCAAGGCTAAGCTCGAGCGCATAATACTCACGCCGCCCGCATCCCGAACCACGGCCGCCGCACACCTCGTCGCCAGCGTGGATTCTGTCGACCCCCGTGACGCTGCTGTGGCCAGATGAGTTCGCGCTTGCGTGGGCTTCATTTTGTTGGATGCGAGGCGTCATTTGGCTCACTATGCTGCCGTCCCGCATGTCGCCGCCGTGTCCGGACTTCGCCGGCGACTTGCCGCCGGTGAGGCTGACGTGGCCTCATTAGCTTAGCTGCTAATCACCCCCCTTAGTCACTTACAGGTGGGCCCATGCCCCCCTAATCCCCACTGTTTAACTAAACTAACCGAGGATTTAATTTGAGCTAATGACAGGTGGACCACATGTCAGTTTGACCTGGGTCAAACCCCCCTGACATCAGCATGACCTCACAGTGACGCAGTAAATGATTTCTATTTTAGAAATAAACCAGAAAATACCCTAAACTTCAATAAATCATACTCCCTCCGTAAAGTAATATAAGAGTGTTTAGATCACTACTTCAGTAGTCTAAACGCTCTTCTATTTCTTAACGGAGGGAGTAGTAAATTAACCATAACTCCAAATTAAATATATAATATATGGAAAATTATCAAAAAATGCAAGGATTCTGAATATGCACTTTGTTTTAATGTTTGAACATTTTAAAATGGGGGCAACAGTAACAAATGTGCATATGAACCCTTTTAAATTGAAATGTGGAGGTTGAATTTGCAACTCAATTTCCATACACTTCATTTGAATAGAATCATCAAACACATCAGCACCCTTTACATCATTTTACAACATCATATCATGTGTTTGAGCATTGCATTCATATTGATTGTTACTTTCTGCTTTATTTGCTATCGAATAGAAGTGGAACCGGAGGTCATTCCTGAAGCAGAATACTGTCAGTATGATCCCCGTCAGCAAGGAAAGTAAACCTCCCTTGATCATGTCGATAAAACCCAGTTCCCTCTAATTCTCGCTTATGCATGTTTAGGATGTTTACTATGATGCATTTCTACCTCTTACTTGAACCAATCCTTTGCATGTCCTATCATCTTGTCACCGTAGTAAGCAAAACACAATCCTATCAGATGTAGGAGTTGGTTGATATCATGTGGTCCCTGCAACTGTTACTTCCTATTGCATGCTTAGAGTGTTACAATGAGGTTACTCTTATGGGAGTCCGGATGGTAGTCATCATGTGAATGATGGTGGAAATGTGTTGGTGAACTTGACCTAAACAAGGTGAACGGTGAGAGGCTGTGTAGGAGTACACAGTGGGTTGTCTCGTTGAACACCGCCTTAAGCCCGAGTTCTTGTGTGGTGATTGATACGTCCAAAACGTATCTATAATTTCTGCTTGCTCCATGCCTCTTTTGTGTGATATTGCTATGATATTGATGAACTTCCATACACTTTTGATCATATTTGGACTAACCTATTAACTCAGTGCACCCCAGTGCCAGTTCCTGTTTTCTGTTGTTTTTCTATTTCAGGTTTCCCCCTTATTAAAAGTACCAGAAAAATTCCGGGAAAAATATAGGAAAAATCAGCGTACCGGAAGCTTCGCAAAGAGCCCGAGAGGGCCAGAGGGGAGACAGGGGGCCCCAGGCGGCCAAAGGGCGCGGCCCCACCCCAGGCCGCGCCAGGGGGGCGCCTGGAGCCCCTGGCCCACCTCTGGCTGCCCCCTTTCGCCTATTTATTCCCCGTGACGAGAAACCCTCGGGGACGGAACCCTTTTTCGCGATCTCTCCTCAGTTCCGCCGCCGCGCTTCCAAGATCGGGAGCACCAGAAGACCTCTTCCCGGCACCCTGCCGGAGGGAGGAATCACCTCCGGGAGCTTCTCCACTACCATGGATGCTTCCCGGATTAACCGAGAGTAGTCCACCTTGGACCATGGGTCTATGATCAGTAGCTATGTGATGTTATCCTCCCCTCTTTGTTCTTCATGGATTAGACCTCGTGAGCTGCCCTACATGATCGAGGCACTTATGTAATCTTTCTACTGTTGCTATGTTGAGTTTGCTGGGATCCGATGGATTATGAGATTATGTTCAGATTGTGATTGAGTTATATATTTGATTCTCTTCTTTTATATTTATGTTCTTGATTAATTCTTGCATGTTCTCCGTTGCTGTTATTGCTTTGGCCAAGTAGTAGATAGGGACTCCAAGAGGGAGCGTTATGCATGATTGTGGGTTCATGCCCCCCGATGACTAGCTTGAGTGACAGAAACATGAGTCTAGGGGATGTGTTGTTGCCACAAGGGGGAAAACAACGGTGCTTGTACTTGCGGGTGCAAGGACTGTTTACTTTACGCAAAGTTCTTTAATGCAGTTGTTTGTTGCTTTGAGTTTACACTTTGGGTGGGATTGACAACTTAATACCAGCGAGATGTTCTGGATAGATATCTCAAGGTGGATGATTAGTAGGTAGATGCAGATGGATTTCGGTCTACTTGTCTTGGCGTACTGCCCGTGCTTTTGAGCCTCTTCCTTTCTTTATAGCATAATTAGCATTGGTTTGCGCACATAATCATGTCAATTGCCCAGCTGTAATTTGTTCACCTCGCATGGCTATTTTATCGTCTTTTGGGAGAGAGACATCACTAGTGAACATCGTAGTACCCCTGTCCATATTTCCTACACTGTTTACACCTTCAATTTACTTTCAGTATTTAATTTTTTGTAGCTATCACTATCATTATTATCCCGTGCGTTTTATCCTTTGTAAACAACAAGGCCGGAGGAATTGACAACTCCTCTGAACTTGTTGGGAGCAAAGCTATTTGTTGTGTGTGCAGGTCCAGGTGAAGTAAGCAACCTTGAGTTGTGAACGGCGTCATTGTTCACTTCATCACCTTCTTGTATCTGTTGGAGTCCTACGGGTTCGATACTCTAAAACCTTAGCATCTTCGCTAAGGGAAATTTGCCGCTACGCTACATCTCACCTTCCACTTGGGGTAACCAACGAGGGACGAGAAGCTATCTCGTGTATCAGGGAAGGGGAGATCTTTTCCACGTCCACGGCGGCGAGCACGCTGTTCTTATCCACGAGGGGTGAGCCGACGCGCTGTCGAGCGTCGAGGAGGGGAGTTGGTGCGGCTGCGACGCACTGGTGCCATGGCCTCGGTCGGCATCCCCTGTAGCGAGAGGTGGGGGATGAGTGGGAGGGCCGGGCCTAGTGGGATTTCGCCCTGGGCAACGTTTAATTTTTATTCATTTTCTGCTTTCTGTCATTTCTTTCTTTTACTTTCATTTTATTTAGGTGCTCCTTTGAATTTTGTAAAATGTGCAAAGTGGTTCATCACTAGAGTTACCTTTACAACAATGTTACAAAAAGTTTGAAGCTCAACAAAACTCATTTGATTATTGTTATTTATTTGAAAGTGTTAAATGGGGCTTTCTAGCTACTGTTCTTATTTATTTAAAATTCTTCAACATATCAATAAATATTGGTGCAACCACACCATGCTTAGAAGGTTATTATGAAGTTTTAGAATATTTTCCCAGATTTTTGGTGCAACTTTAATTTGCACATTGTTTCTGAAATATTTATTTGGGATGAACTTGAACAGAGACATGATGAAGCATTGCAATCAAACTGGTTTAACATTAATCAAAAGTGATTACTGTTACATGACACCCGGGGTGTTACAAACTCTCAATATAATAAGGAGGTTCACAAAGAGACAGGTACCCCGAGGAAGAGTGTATGGGGGTTTGGTTATCCTTGCGCATCCTCGACTCATGGTACGTGAGTGTACTCTAATATCTGATCCCTCCAAAGATTAGTGATCCATCTAGTAGCTAGAGTTCTCAACTAGTTTTTGTAATTTTGAAAATAAAAATGGATTGGCAAAAATACGACACCTATCACTAATAGGCTAGAGCTCTTGACACCAAAAGTTCAAACATTACTCACATCAATACTTCAAAACTATTGCAAGTTACTACTACAATTGAATAGCAACCTCAATTACCTACTTAAAGACAAGACACAACTCAGTGCAAAAACCAACTCTCTTAACAAGATAAACATGAAAACTAAAGAGAGTTCCAACAACAAACTAAACTAAAGCTCTTGAAAAAGATAAGCATGAAAACTAAGACCTAAACATGACAGCAGCTACGAAAAGACAAAGAAAACACAACAAAGAAAGATAAGCATGCAATTCTATGATGTGTTCTAGTTTGAAGAGGAGCGTGTTTCTCTCACACACAAAGTAAGTTGGGTTCTAACTTGTTATGAACAACAAGGAAAGCTAAAGAAAACTAAAAAGTCAACCTAAGAGCGAGACGCTCCAAGCATAGCACATAACGCATGAAGTGATAAAAATATAGTGAGACGGTGGACGAACTGATGATTGTTGATGAAGAAGGGGATGCAGGGGGCATCCCCAAGCTTAGACGCTTGAGTCTCCTTGAATATTTATTGGGGATGCATGGGGGCATCCCCAAGCTTGAGCATTTGACACGCCCGGATCTTCTTTCATTATCTTCCCTCGCACACTTGAAAACTCCATTCATACATAACTCATCATAAGCTGATTAGAGAGGTTAGTACCCTTAATAAAATACTTTTCGTCTACTGGAAATAAAGATTTTCTTGAAGGGCTACTGTTTCTCAAGATTGCCAAAAAGTTTTTGCAAAGAAAAAGCTAGCGCAAGTCTTGCAAAAGTAAGAAAAGGCAGAACGTGGCAGAATCTGTGAAAAACAGACCAGCAGGTAGTAAGTAATTTTTTAAGGGTACTTCTACAACTCAAATAAAAAAACACAGAAAAGACACTCGAAAGTCAATTATATAGAGCACACTGTCGAAAAAAAATTCAGATCAAAAAGATGATCTGGTGAGTTTAGGCGAATTTTTCCGTCCAAGGACAGAATATGTTTTCTGGACAGCATGTCACAACTTTTGAACTTTTTGCAATTGGACGCTAAACTTGGCACAAAGCTTGAAAATAAAGATACAATTATGTTGCTACAGTAGTAACAATCATCAAGACCACTAAAAACAGAAGTAAATACATCTTGGGTTGCCTCCCAACAAGCGCTTTCTTTTACGCCTTTAAGCTGGGCATAAATAAAAAAAATCAAGTTTTATCAAGTGAAAGAGAATAGCTAGCCCGTGTAATAGACTCAAAAGGAAACTTAATCTTCTTCCTTTGGAAGTGTTCCATCCCCTTTTTAAGAGGGAATTGAAATTTTATATTCCCCCTCTTTCATGTCAATAACGACACCAACGGTGCGAAGAAAAGGACGTCCCAAAATAATTGGACATAAAGGTTCACACTCTATGTCCATAATAATAAAATTAATTGGAACATAATTTTCATTGAAAATGATAAGAACATCGTCAATCTTCCCCAAAGGTTTCTTTACGGAAGAATCAACGAGACGAATACCAAAAGAACAAGGATCAAAAGGTTTCAATTCAAACATATCATACATTCATTTGGGCATAGCGGAGGTACTAGCTCCAACATCACATAAAGCATAGCAAGAGAAGTTATTCAATTAAATTTTGATCATAGGATCCCAACCATCTTATAGCTTCCTAGGTATGGAGGCTTCTACTCTAAGCTTCTCCTCCCTAGTTTTAATGAGAGCATTAGTGATATGCTCCGTGAAGGCAAGATTTAGTGTGCTAGTGTGGGGGTCTCTAGACATTCTGCGTAGTAGGTTAATAACTTCTGAGAGGGGGCAACTATCAAAATCAATGTCACTACTATCAAAGGTGGTAGTAGTGTCATCTAGGCTCACTTGTTTGAAAGCCTCTATGTTCATAGGAGTTTCTTCTTCTATGGTTGAGGTAATAGCATCACCATTAATGGGTCCAATGGGACTAGGAGTGTGTTGGGTGCTAAAAGTTTGGGTATCCTCAACAACTTGGATAGTAGCAACAGTGTGGTGTGTAGGAAGGCTCTTAATTCTATCTTCTTCCATGGGGATAACTTGTGGTTTTGCCGCCATTTGATTTATCAAAGTATATTGGGTGTGAGACATGTTTGAAACATAGGTTTCAGTGGCAGTAAGTCTAGTTTGGAGATTAGAAATCTCACTGTACAAGCTCTCAAGTTGCTTACTAATGTTCTGCAAAATGGAAGTGTGCTCTCCTAATTGTCTAGAGAAGGCTTTGTTTTGTTCAAACTGGGTGTGCATATAATTCTTAGTAACCTTCTCTATTTCTACCAGTTTCTCATAGTTAGGTAAATCTCTCTCCTTATAAGTTTGACCATAGGAGTTGTTGTTGCTAGGATAAGCGTTTTTTCCCATAGTTGTTGGATGGGAACGGTCTAGGATTGCTAGCAAAATTACCCATATAAGCATTATTGTTGAAGTTGTTTCTAGAGATAAAGTTCACATCTACTTGTTCTTGAGCAACCAAAGAATTTAAAGGAACATCATGAGGTGTTGTAGGCAAGGGGATGGTAGGGATTGGATGAGTTAGATCATGTGATAGTTCGTCAGATTGTTGGGGGCATGTTGCCTATCATCTACTTTGGTGTTTATCATCTTTGCTACAACTTGTTGCTCTTAATGCTTGTCACTTTGGGTCCGAGTGCCATGTTTTCAGATCTGAACCACTTGTGTTTTCATGAGTTTATTTATGTTCTTGATCCTATCTATGAGTTGTATGCACCTATTATGGTCCAGAACCGGCGATCCCAAAGGTGAAAGTTTGGGACACCAAAGGGGATGGACTATAATTTGAGGATTCCATGTATCCATTGAGTGTTAATGCTTTTTTCCGGTGCTCTTTGATAGGAGCACCTTAATTTCCATAAGTTCCTTTTGGCCTCGTTCATAGCGGGATGGTAGGACAAAAGATGTTGTGCAAGTTCTTATTGCAAGCACGCACAACTACCTACGGGATACATGCCTAATGTTTGATATTTGCCTAGATGATCCTTGCTTTTTTGTGTGCCTTGCCCCGTGTTAAAATCTACTACATGTTCACTCTCATCCAAGCAACGCCCAACCATCCATCTCCCTAGCCTACAATGTTTTAATCGTGCTGGTTACTAGTAGTTTACTTTTGTTGTTTTACTTTCGTCGTTGCCACTATCACTTTTATATCACCGTTGCTATTAATATTTTGTTGCAAGCAAGATTATTTCAGATGCGTTTGAATTGACAACTCAACTGTTAAAGCTTATAAATATTATTTGGCTCCCCTGGTGTCGAATCAATAAATTGGGTTATCTTACCCGCAAAGACTATCTCGATCCCCTAAAGTTGAGGGTCATCGGTGCGCACGAGTGAGGACAAAGTGAGCAGGAAAGACTAGTGTTGGTTTGTGAGGACAGTCTGGATCCCAGGCGCATCGACCATGGAATCGGTGGTTAACCGGTTGGGAGTGGTCGGGGCATTACATCAATACCCGGAACTCGGGTCCTAGGTGACTCGAATGGAACAAAGCATCGGGGCGGGATAGACTAGACCTTCCATCCTTCGTCGAGTATAGTCAACATTATAATAATCACATCACTCCCAACAATATAATAGTTTGATATCCCAATCCAAGGAATAACGTGGTAACATAAGTAGCATCCTAAGCATGCACACTAAGCAGTGGTTAAGCAAGCAAGGTACATGGCCAAACAAGGTTTGCTGGGATGTGGAGGACATGGCTGTTTGGGTTTATTTGAGAGGCATAAATATGAGGTGGTAGGATCAAGCAATCGTTATATCCTATACCTAGGCACAAGTGAGCTGAAAGTTATAAGCATGATATATGCTCCCCCTTACCTGATGAGAAGACGAAGCCGAAGGTGTAGTCGATCGCAAGCTCGCATCGTCTCTGAGAGTAATTGCGGGAGCACACAAGAAGGAAACACTGGAAAGGAAATCGACGAGCAAATATCTATTACTAAGAAGCAAACACGAGCAAGCATCAACAAGAAGGCAACACGAGACAACACACCATGGTATCACATCTATCGTCGAGAGCGGTTACTAACAGGTTAAGTGGAGTATTCGTCACACACGACGATACTTCACATTTACAAAGGTTTAAGTTGTTTAGCTACACAACATGAGCAAAGGTTGTTAACATGGCATCTCACCCAAGCATGGCATGTCACGCAATCATGGAAAAAGGTGAAGCATAAAGTAAACTACCTATGCTAGTCAATTTAAGTGAGGCAAAATCCTATACATGGCATAACACTAAGTGCCCCACGACGATTAAAGCATTTGATACTGTTCTGACCTAAACCATATTTAGATTGGTTAACAACAGCAAACAATAGTACAAAAAGAATCTACGTGAAATTCTAGTCAAGTTACATGTAAAGAACACCCCAAACGGAGTTACAGTTAAAAAGATACAAGCAACGCAAGTTATGAACACAATCTGCCAACATCAGGTAACACACTTCAGAGCAATGAACCAACATGCTACAGGTTGCAAACATGCTCCAAAATGATGTGAATCAATAGTAGACAGGACAAGCATGAGATGGCATCAAGGTTTTAGGTATATGAGCATCAAGAAATAATAATTTTAACACATGCGAAAAGCTAAAAGATATTACTGGTCTAGGGACTTAGTGAAATTTCAGGGTATGTGGCAGAAAACAGCAGGTAAGCACTTTGGGAGCTCAATAACTATATGATCAGTAAGGATATCATGGCAAAGTAAAGCCTGGCATCAAATTACACATAACAAGGAGCAAATAATTACATTTGGGATAATTCATATGAGGCATGGATCATTAGTTATAAGGCAACAAAGTAGCAACCTTATACAAACAACAACACATGTTATCAGGGTCACCACTTTGGAGCAAGATATAAAATAGCTACAGCAGGAAAACACGGCAAATGAATGCATCTAAATGAAGCACATATGATTCTTAACACACACAATAAAGAATCACTAGCTTAGGCATCATGGATGTGACACAAAAATCAACAAAACTTTGATAAAAATAACAATCAAGAGTAATTAACAACAGGTAGCAGTGTTTATGCATTTACACCAACTAGATGACCTCAAATCAATTAAATCACCAAAGCAAAAATGATAGAGCACATCACCAGCAACGAATTTTATTTTTGGCGCAAGTTCATCCGAGGTACAGATCTACCGTAAAACTAGGCGCAAAACAATACAAAAACATTAATAGAAAAGGACTTAGCAGAAATCCAGCAGAGAAAAAATATATAAAAAGGGCATCACCATGGGCCGGCCCATCTCGGCAGTGAGCGATTGATACTCGCTTGTTTCCTAGGGCGCGAAGGGGCAGTGGGGCGGCTGGGCCGTTGGGCCGGCTGGGGCTCATGGGGTCGCGCGACCCACGTGGCCGAGGAGGAGGTGAGACGGCCCAGTCGGGCTCCTCCCATACCGGCTGTGGAGGCGGTGGCTAGCTGCCAACCGTGGAGGCGCTGGAGGCCACGCCAGCGAGGGGGCGACGGGAGCAGGCTACGATGGCGGGAACGGGGGCGCCGGGGCTGGATCCGGCAAGGCGGCATCGAGGCGTCGGGTTGCGGCGACTGAGCTCGGGCCGGCGCGGCTCGGGCGGCCATGGTGCGACAGCGCCGTCGCTTGCAGAGGAGAGGGAAGGGGTCAAAGGGGCGAGGGAAGGCGGAGAGGGAGGCGCTCACCGGAGCTGGTTGGCGGCGGCGTCCAGAGCTGTCGGCGACCCGCGGCGCGGCGGTGCGGCCAGAGGGCCTCTCGGCCCGGTTCGGGCCCGGCAGCGGCCGGAGGCAGGCCCGCGCGGCTCGGGGCGCCTAAGAACTGCGGTTGGGGGGAGGTATGTTGGATATGTGCCCTAGAGGAAAATTAATGAAGATATTTGTCACATATCCGTTTTGTTCATAATACGTTTTATACTGTCCTATAACTGTATTACTTGGAAATACTAATACACGTGTGGTATAAAACACAAGTCCCTAGTTTAACTCGGGTAAACTAGCTCATTGGGCAATTGATTGATCAAGCTTTCTTGATCATGGCAACACTTAAGTCCATTGACAATGCGGTCATATCATTGGGAGAATGATGTGATGGACACACACCCACCTAAAGCATTGTAATGTGACCGGTCACATAGTTCAGCATTGCGATGACTTTGTAACGTATGGCTTAGTCCTTAGACTGTAATGATCATACATAATTGTCATCTATGAGGAGAATTTGATTTGTATCCCACCGCCTGACTGAAATATGCTGGCTATAATGGTGCACTTTGGGTATTCTGAAATAGATGGTTGATGAGTATGTTAATATATCAGAGCGGGATTTGTCAGTCCAAGTGATGGACAGGTACTCTGGGACCACTCGGTGATATTGCATCAATAGCTTGCAAGCAAGTGACTAGGTCACATGAGATGTAATAGGCACGAACGAGGAAACTTGTTTCTTGTGAACGAGATGTGGAACCGGTATGTTGGATACCGACGATCAAACCTCGGACAAACAAAGTACCGCAACACAAATGGATTATGTTGTATCGTTAACGATTTCCAAAAGCGACTGAAGTTCATTCGATGGAAGCGCAGGTGTTGTCAAGGATTGTAACCAGGTCCAACTGACTAGTCATTTTTCAATGAGAGTGTCTCGATCATGTCTGTTGTTTCCCGAACCGTAGGGTGTTACACTTAAGGTGCAATCGATGCATTGGGATAGATTCGGGATCATCAGTGAAATAGGAGATATCACTGGAATAGTTCCGGGGGAGAACGGAAGTTGTTCCGGACATTTTGAAAGTTTCAAAATAAATTTTAATTGTATTTAATAATGTTTTATTATTTAATTATCTGAATTAAATATTAAAATATAATTAAATTAATTAAAAAAGTGGGAAAAGGCTATATGG
Organism: Bromus sterilis; assembly: GCA_950022295.1. Classification (NCBI taxonomy): domain Eukaryota; kingdom Viridiplantae; phylum Streptophyta; class Magnoliopsida; order Poales; family Poaceae; genus Bromus; species Bromus sterilis. The sequence continues at coordinate 378,126,634 of OX465595.1, read as the reverse complement.
GCCATATGGGCCCATTAGGGAGGAGGGGGTTTCCCCCCTTGGGCTTTGCGCCAAGGGTGGGGCCCATCCCCCTCCCTTGGCCGGCGCACCCCCTCCCTTGGGAGTTTAGTCCCACCTCGGGGAGGGGATGAGGATGGCACCCCCCTTGGCCTATATAAGGAGGGCTACACCCCCTTTTTTTCCAACACACAAAATCTCTCTCCCTTTCCTTCTCCTACCTAGTGAGTGGACTCCCCTTGTTTGGAGTCTACACCTAGTTTGGAGTTCTCCACCATAGCAGGTCGTCGCTCTGCCGGAGTCGGGATCTGAATCCGTCTTTCTTCCGCTGCTCGCCTGGTTCGGGGCCCGGAGGGACCATCGATTGTACCGTACGTGTATAGTCTCTTCGAGGCGCTACACCTGTGGCGCTACTTCCGCCGCCGTCGCGCTTCCAAGATCGGGAGCACCAGGAGACCTCTTCCCGGCACCCTGCCGGAGGGAGGAACCACCTCCGGGAGCTTCTCCACCACCATGGATGCTTCCCGGATGAACCGTGAGTAGTCCACCTTGGACCATGGGTCTATGATCAGTAGCTATGTGTTGTTCTCCTCCACTCTTTGTTCTTCATGGTTTAGACCTCGTGAGCTGCCCTACATGATCCAGGCACATATGTAATCTTTCTGCTGTTGCTATGCTGAGTTTGCTGGGATCTGATGGATTATGAGACTATGTTCAGATTGTGTTTGAGTAATATATTTGATTCTCCACTTTTATATTTATGTTCTTGAGTAATTCTTGCATGTTCTCCGTTGCTGTTTATTTCTTTGGCCAAGTAGTAGGTAGTGACTCCAAGAGGGAGCGTTATGCATGATTGTGGGTTCATGCCTCCTGATGACTAGCTTGAGTGACAGAAACATGAGTCTAGGGGATGTGCTGTTGCCACAAGGGAGAAAACAACGGTGCTTGTACTTGCGGGTGCAAGGATTGTTTACTTTACGCAAAGTTCTTTAATGCAGTTGTCTGTTGCTTTGAGTTTAAACTTTGGGTGGGATTCGCAACTTAATACCAGCGAGATGTTCTGGATAGATATCTCAAGGTGGATGATTAGTAGGTAGATGCAGATGGATTTCGGTCTACTTGTCTTGGCGTACCGCCCAAGCTTTTGGGCCTCTTCCTTTCTTTATAGCATAGTTAGCATTGGTTTGCGCACATAATCCTGCCAATTGCCCAGCTGTAATTTGTTTACCTCGCATGGCTATTTTATCGTCTTTTGGGAGAGAGACATCACTAGTGAACATCATAGGACCCCATTCCATATTTTCAATACTGTTTTCAGCCACTATTTATTTCCTGCCTTATTTACTTTTCCGTTGCTATCACTATCACTATTATCCCGTGCGTTTGATCCTTTGAAACAGCAAGGTCGGAGGGATTGACAACCTCTCTGAACTCGTTGGGAGCAAAGTTATCTGTTGTGTGTGCAGGTCCACGTCTACCGCCTAATTGCTGGCGCCGTTGTCACCTTCCTGTCGTTGTCGGAGTCCTACTGGAGACAAACCTTGGTATCTTCACCGAGGGAAATTTGATGCTGTCTACATCTCAACCTTCCACTTTGGGTAACCAACGAGGGGCGAGAAGCCATCAAAGCTAATTTCTGGCGCCGTTGCCGGGGACTCCGCTCTTCAAGATAGGGGAGTTGCACACTATCTTTTATCTTTGCTTTTTAGTCTTGTTAGTTTACCTTTCAGTTTTTTCTTTAGTGTCCTTTATCAAAAAAAAATAGTTACCTTGCTTGCTGCTACTATGGGTTCCTCCGAGAACACCAAGTTGTGTGACTTCACTAGTCATAACTGTAACAGCCTAGTTTTCACAAAAATTAAAATTTTTGTTTTCGGTGTGAATTGTTTGATTGTCTGATTTGTTTGCGGTGTTTGCATCCCCGATTTATCAATCGACGATTATTTTTCCCCCTCTTATCTCGTATCGGACGGAGACCGACCTTTTCCACCCTGACACTCGACCTTTGCGACACCGGGTTTCACCCGATCACCGTCGCGAAAACCGCACGAGACCAGCCATCGCCACCGGAACGAAAATCCCGTTTATTTAATAAACGGATTATTTTATGGGGTGCCAAAAAAAATGTCGTCGGAATGTCACCGCAGTGAGATACGATCGACGGGCTCGACGCACTGAGCGCGTGGTTCGAGATTTCGTCGGAATCGGAGTCCGTACGGAGTCTCGGCGGTCACGAACGCGATCACCGGACGCGAGAGAGAGGTACCGGGGGCGTTTGCGTAAACTGGCCAGCCAAACTACCTATATAAAGACCACCAGCCTCCCACCACCCAATTAGGGTTCCCCCTCTGGAAAATTGCAGCCACCCCCCTCACAAACCTCCAGATCTGCAAAAATCCCCCCGTTTTCGCGAAACCCTAGCCATCCAGGCGACCATAGCCGTTGATTTGGGCGATCTGTGGCTCAGATGTATGCCATGTCGTCCCCAACCGCAGCATAGACAGATCCGGGCCCCGCAGGGCCCTGGATCCGCCACCGCGGCCCGCCGCGGCCCATCCTGAGCCGCCGTACATGGAGCTCCTCGTGCTGCCGCACCCGAGCTCTCCCAAGGTCGCCGCCGGCTTCCTGTCGCCGCCACGCCCCGGTGAAACCCAGCCGTGCCTCTCCTCTCCCTCCTCCCTCCTGCCTCCCTCTCTTCTCACCTCACTCCTCCCTGCCGCAGGCCATCACCGGAGCAGGAGCCGCGCCATCGCCGCACCGGAGCTCACCGTGGCCACGCAACGCCGCCAACTACCCCGACCTCGCCCCGCGTCCCGGATCCGGCGAGGAGCCGCCTGGATCCCGCCGTTGCGGCCTCGTCCCCGCCCTTCTCCGCCGCCTGCCGCACCCTGCCAGCATCCCTCGTCGCGCCACCGGTCGGCGAGGGCGCCGCCAACCGACTCCGGCGGGGTCCCGATCGGGATCGGGAGGCAACCCCTCCTTGGGCCGGCCTCCACCCCCTCCCACGGCCCAGCTCCGAAGCCAGCCAAGCCGACCCCCTCTCACATCCGAGATGGGCCCTGGAGCCCATGGTGAGCAACCGTCCTGAGAGGCTTTTTTTTTCCTTCCCCCTGCGAATTTTCACAGTGTTGAGATAGATTGCTGCTGATCCCGTTTTGCGATGCGATTTCCCGTTAAACCGTAGCTCGAATCGCGATGCCCCCAAAATGAAAGTTGCTCAGTTTTGCGTGCTCTAGCTTTCATCTTTTGTGAGAATTTTCATTTGAGCTCATCTTGATTGTGTAATTGTGTGCTGAACAGGGCATCAGGCCGTTAAACTGCTACAAATTCCTGTTTAGTGCTGCTGTTATTATTTTGTTGCAACTTTGCATGATGATTGTAGCAAATCCATGAGGCCTATTGCATTGATTCCTTTTCCATTGTGTTAAGCATCATGTGTACTTCAATTCCATGCTTTAACTTGCCATGTTTGGGTGCTTTAGCTGTATTAAATCTTGCTCCAAAGTAGTGATCCTGATGTTATTGTGCTGCTGTTGCTGAAACTGTTATTTTGTTGCAACTTCGGTCGACGAGTGTGTCGCGACCGTTTATCGGAATTGAGTGATTCCAATTGCATATTGTTAAGAATCATGTCTACTTCATGCCCATTTATTGCTATGTCATGTTGTTGCACTTTTGCATATAGTTATACCCCTGTTTATACAGCATAAAATAATAGTATCTGCCATGTTGTTTGCTTAATATCTTTTGATCCGTGATGCCTTTTTGCATGATTCTTTTTGCCATGCCTTTCCTGCCATGTCTACTTTAATTCCATGTCATTTGTGAGCATGTTTTCACTCATTACCCTGTTTATGCAATGCTTCAAAGTGTGCTTCCTGATGTTGGCAGTTTGTGCCCGTAACTTGTTTTGCATATATCTTTTTAACCGTAACTCTGTTTGGGGTGTTCTTTATATGTAACTTGATTAGTTTTTCGTGTACTTTGTGTTTATGCTATTTTTTTCTGTTGTTAACCAAGCTAAAATATGGTTTAGGACAGAACAGTACCCAATCTTTTAATCATCGTGCGACACTTAGTGCTATGCCATGTTTAGGTTGTGCCTCACTTAAATTGACTAGCGTAGATAGTTTACTTTGTGCTTCACCTTTTGCCATGTTTGTGTGACATGCCATGCTTGCTTGAGTTGCCATGTTAACAACAGTTGGTTGATCACTTGTAGCTAAACAACTTGAACCGATTCTAAATGTGCGGTATCGTCGTGTGTGACGAGTACTCCACTTAACCCGTTAGTAACCGCTCACGGCGATAGATCCGTATCGCGTTGCCGTGCCTTGTGTTGTCTCTTGATCTTGCATTGCTCCGTAGTAATAGTGGTGCACCGTTGATTGCTTTCCAGTGTTTCCTTCTTGTGTGCTTCCGCGGGTACCTCTCGGAGACGATGCGAGCTTGCGATCGACTACACCTTCGGAACCCGACTTATCAACAGGCAAGGACTATACATTACTTATGATCCATTCTATTTCAACCAGCGGTTTGCATGCTAGTATAGGTTAGGTTCGATGTTTGATCCTACCACATGTTTACAGCCTCTTTTAAACCGATACAACCATGTCCCTTCCCAGCAAACCTTGTACTGCTATGTTACTATTGCTCGTTGCTCAGCCCCTGCTTAGTATGCATGCTTAGGATGCTACGATGTTACCCTGTTACTTCTGGTTTGGGATATCACATTATTATTGTTGTTATTGATGATATGATTATTATAATGTTGACTATATTCGACGAAGGATGGAAGGTCTAGGATATCCCGCCCCGACGCTTTGTTCCATTTGAGTCACCTAGGATCCGAGTTCCGGGTATTGGTTTTAAGACTGAGTGTGCCTAACCGCGTGTGGGATTTTATGGGGTCCCCTTTTCTTACCTACCTAGCTTCAAACATTTCTAGAGGTGGCCCAAGCTGATTTACCATTTGAAACCGCATGCATAACTGGTCTGCAGCCAGTGGTTTTAAAACAACTCGGGCCAGCAGAGACTTAGTTCCTTTGTTGGTCCACACTGGTGAGCTAGGGAAGTCCCCTGTTATATAGGCGAGACTAACCCCGACCTTAGCCATACGGAAGAGTCCGATCCGAGAGCGTGGCCAGCTTTTGGATTGGGTGTCGACTCCCCGAGGGCCACCCGGATTTGTTCGTTGTTAGTTAGAGGGACCTGTCGTTTCGGATCTCTTGGAACTAAATCATAAAATGGTTGCCTGTGATGGGTAGCAACTGAGAGAGATGGGCGTGCGTGCGGAGCCTTGTAATGGGCAGTTGGTACACCCCTGCAGGGTTAAATCTTTTCGAGAAGCCGTGTCCACGGTTATGGACGACTTGAGACCTACTCCTTGTTCATAGACAAAAACAACTGAGATAATCTTAATATAACTTGCTCAACGTGTGTGTGCCTTGACTGCTTCTTCTTCGTCGGGATGCGAAGAGGAGGACAAGGATAGGAAAGGTGTTATGTTTGCGTAGTAGGTGGATAGCAAGACTTGTTGGAGGCGATTCCTCATCGAATGCTTGGCTTCTTATCTTACTCTCTAGATCGTTAGCCACTTCATAAATGCTAGTGCGGCAGCAACCTCGCCACTTACCCCTTCCTTACCGTAAACTACTAGTTGTCCTAGAATGACGAGTGATGAAGTCCTTGCTGGGTCAGATGACCACTACAGTTGGATGCTGAGTACCTCTGTACTCATGATACTACCCCCAAACTCTTTTCAGGGTTCTTGATCGACAACAGGTATGGTGATCGACGTTCCACGTGGAGACTCGACGACGACTAGTTAGGCGGATCCCGGCGGAGGGCCTGGACCCGTGTGGTTATGGGACCGATGTTTTTCTCTTTGCCACTAGGCATTTGCTTGTAGTCTGTACTCAGACATATATCTTACGCTGTTGTAATGTATTAAGGCAGTTGTATGCCGATTGTATGAGATGTTGTATCCTTGTATCTGTAATGTTGTGATATCATGTTGGAAACCCGGGGCATATGACTTCGTCATATGTTGCGGTGGGACCGATATGTGCTTCGTCCTCGGATCTGGATGGAAACATCTAGATCTGGAACAGTACCGCATATCGGGCCTTACAATAACAACAGTGACTTTATCTGCACTCCTATTGCTACACCTGCCACTTCAGCACCTTCTTATGAGATTAAACCTGCTTTGCTGAACCTTGTTATGAAAGATCAATTCTCTGGTGCTAGAGATGCTGCTGCTTTGCACTTAAATAATTTTGTTGAGATCTGTGATATGCAAAAGTACAAAGAAGTAGATGGTGATATTGTTAAGCTTAATCTTTTTCCTTTCTCCTTGAGAGGAGGAGCTAAAATCTGGTTTCAATCCTTGCCTAGGAATAGCATACATTCTTGGGATAAGTGCAAGGATGCTTTCATTAGGAAGTACTACCACCCAACTAAGATTATCCAATTGAGGAGTAATATTATGAATTTTAAGCAATTGGATAATGAACATATTGCCCAAGCCTGGGAAAGCATGAAATCTCTTGTTAAGAATTGTCCTACGCATGGTTTGACTACTTGGATGGTTATCCAAACTTTTTATGCAGGCTTGAACTTTACCTCGCGGAACTTGCTAGATTCGGCTGCGGGAGGAACCTTTATGTCAACAACGCTTGGTGCTGCCACAAAACTACTCGATGAGATGATGACAAACTATTCCCAATGGCACACAGAAAGAGCTCCAACAGGTAGGAAGGTAAACTCTGTCGAGGAGATATCCTCCCTAAATGAAAAAGTTGACTTGATTATGTCTCTACTTACCAAGCAATCTCCTATTGATCCTCATGATGTTGCTTTAAATTCTTTGATTGCTCAAGCTCAAGTAGATGTGGATTTTATATCTAGAAACAACTTCAATAAAAATGCTTATAGGAGTAATTTTGGTAGCAATCCTAGACCGTTCCCCTCCAACAACTATGGGAACAACAACACTTATCCTAGCACCAAGAACTCCACTTCTGAACTAGAGAGTATGCTTAAAGACTTCATCACTACCCAAAAAGCCTTCAACAAGAGCGTAGAGGAAAAACTAGACAAATTAGATAATCTCTCGTCAAAGGTAGACAATTTAGCCCATGAAGTATAATTTCTTAAAATTAGAACTTATCCTCTTGAGGAGAGGAAGGTCACTCCTATGAACGCTATTCAAGTGCAAATTAATGAAAACATTAGGATGATGGATAAACTTAAAGAGAGATGGGCTGGAGAAAAGGAGGAAGAAGATATAATTAAGAGCCTTCCTACACACCATACCGTCACTACTATCCAAGTTGTTGAGGATATCCAAACTCTTAGCACCCAATGCACCCCTAGTACCATCAGACCTATTAATGGTGATGCTATGACCTCAACCGTAGAAGAAGAAATTCCTATGACTATAGAAGCTACCAAACAAGTGAGCCTAAAGGACACTACTACCACTTTACTTGATAGTAGTGACCTTGATTTTGATAATTTCACCCTTTCGGAAGTTATTCGTTTCGTTCACAAGATGTCTAGAGACCCCCACACTAGCACACTTAATCTTGCCTTCACGGAGCATATCACTAATGCTCTCATTAAAGCTAGGGAGGAGAAGCTTAGGGTAGAAGCCTCCATACCTAGAAAGCTAGAAGATGGTTGGGATCATATGATTAAAATTAAGTTGAATAACTTCTCTTGCTATGCTTTATGTGATGTTGGAGCTAGCACCTCCGTTATGCCCAAAAGAATGTATGATATATTTGAATTGAAACCTTTTGATCCTTGTTCTTTTGCTGTTCGTCTTGTCGATTCTTCCGTACAGAAACCTTTGGGGTAGATCGATGATGTTCTTATCATTGTCAATGACAATTATGTTCCCGTTGATTTTACTATTATGGACATTGAATGTGAACCTTCTTGTCCAATTATTTTGGGACGTCCTTTTCTTCGCACCGTGGGTGCTGTTATTGACATGAAAGAAGGGATTATCAAATTCTAATTCCCTCTCAAGAAAGGTATGGCACATTTCCCTAGAAAGAAGATTAAGTTACCTTTTGAGTCCGTCACACGGGCGAGTTATTTTCTTGATAAGACTTGATCTTATTGCATTAAGCCTAGCTATTGGCTTTAAAGAAGCGCTTTCGGGAGGCAGCCCGCAACGAATTTAGGTTTTCCTTTTTATTTTTATTTTTAGTGGTCTTGATGATTGTTACTACTATAGCAACATCATTGTATCTTTACTTTTCAAGCTTTGTGCCAATTATAGCCTCTTATGACAAGGGAAGTGAAAGTTGTGACATGCTGTCCAGAAAACAGATTCTGTCCTCGTGACGGGAAAAATCATAGAAAAATACCAGTTCATCTTTTTGAGCTGAAATGTTTACACAGCATGCTCTATACAATCACGAAACTTTCTTATGTTATGAGTTTTTTGATTTGAGTTGTAAAAGTATCCCTAAAAAATTCTTTACTACCTGCTGGTCTGTTTTTCACAGATTTTGTCCTGTTTTGCCTTTTCTTCATTTTGCAAACCTTAAGCTTGCTTTTTATTTGCAATTTTTTTGGCAATCTTGAGAAAAAGTAGCTCTTCAATAATATCCTTATTTCCAGTAGAGAAAATATTATTTTATTATGGGTACTAACCTCGCTAATCAGATTATGATGAGTTATGTATGAAGGGAGTTTTCAAGTGTGCGAGGGAAGATGATAAAAGAAGATTTAGGAGTGTCAAACGCTCAAGCTTGGGGATGCCCCCATGCATCCCCAAGAATTATTCAAGGAGACTCAAGCGTTTAATCTTGGGGATGCCCCCGTGCATCCCCTTCTCCATCAACAATTATCAGTTTGTCTTTCGTTCCACTATATTTTTATCACTTCATGCGTTATGTGCTATGCTTGGAGCGTCTTGCTCTTTATTTCCTTTTTAGTTTTCTTTAGCTTTGCTTGCTGTTCATAAAAAGTTAGAACCCAACTTTCTTTTTGTGGGAGAGAAACACGGTCCACTTCACCCTAGAACACATCATAGGATTTTCATGCTTATCTTTGCTGTGTGTGTTCTTTATCTTTTTCGTAGCTGCTGTCATGTTTAGCTCTTAGATTTCATGCTTATCTTTTTAAGAGATTTTTTTTAGCTTGTTGCTAGAACTCTCTTGAGTTTTCATGTTTATCTTGTTTAGTGAGTTTGCCTGTTGCACTGAGTTTTGTGTCTTGACTTGAAGTAGGTAATTGAGGTTGTTATTCAATTGTAGTAGTAACTTGCAATAGTTTTGAGGTATTGCCATGAGTAATGTTTGGACTTTTGGTGTCAAGAGCTTTAGCCTATTAGTGATAGATGTCTTATTTTGGGAAATCCGTGTTTATTTTCAAAACCTACAAAATTAGTTGAGAAATTTAGCTACTAGATGGATCACTACTCTTTGGAGGGATCGAATATTAGAGTACACTCACGTACCATGAGTCGAGGATGCGCAAGGATAACCAAACCCCTATACACTCCTCCTCGGGGTACTTGTCTCTTTGTGAACCTCCTTACTAGATTGAGAGTTACCGATAATAAGTGCATGAGTTCTTCGGACTAATGTGAGTATTCGAAATTTGACACTTCCACCTTCCCATATTTGCTAGCCTCTCATGTGCCGTGCATTGCCTCCTTCTCACTCCGAGAGTTGGCGTCCACCTTCGCCGGTACATCCAAATCCTTGGCACGATATGCTCTGTCATCATAAACCTCCTTATATCCTTCCTCAAAACAGCCACCATACCTACCTATCAAGGCATTTCAATAGCCTTTCCGAGATACATTGCCATGCAACGTCCACCTTCTCATGACTTGATATTCATGTCATACATTCTTTTTCTTGATCGATGAGCCGCATACTAGTTGGGCCTTGCCCTAATCATTGCTACATGACGAGCTAGTATCATTGCATATCTTTCTATTATGTTGAGAACTTTTGTAAAGTGTGAAAGATCTTCTATACTTCTATTAATATATAGAGTGTTGCCCCTAAAGTGAGGAAAAGATCCCAAAGAGGAAAAAATCAAAAGATCCCAAAGAGGACAAATGAGAGAAATAGAAAGAGCCATTGAGGCCACCAAAAAAATAGAAAAAAATAGAAAAAATAGAAAAATAAATAAAAAGAGAGAAGGGGCACACTACTATTCCTTTTGAGAGATCCACACTCGTACTCCCTCTTATATCTTGTACTCCATAGAGATTATCATTCATGCATATAGCTATGTGGGGACCTTCACACTATAGAACTTGGCTTGTATATTCCAATGATGAGCCTCCTGAAATGAGCTCTTGGTATGATCAAAAGTGTATGGAAGTGCATCAATATTGCTATGATATTGATGCACTTCCATACACTTTTGATCATATTTGGACTAACCTATTAACTTAGTGCACCCAAGTGTCAGTTCCCGTTTTCTGCTGTTTTTGTATTTCAGGTTTTCCCATTATTTAAAGTGCCAGAAAAATTCCGGGAAAAATATAGGAAAAATCAGCGTATGGGAACCTTACAGAAGAGCCCAGGTGGGGCCAGACGGGAGCCAGGGGTAGCCCAGGCGGCCACCTAGCGCGGACACCGCCTAGGCCGCGCCAGGGGGGCGCCTGGGGCCCCTGGTCCACCTCTGGCTGCCCCCTTCGCCTATTTATTCCCCGTGACGAGAAACCCTCGGGGACAGAACCCTTTTTCGCGATCTCTCCTCTGTTCCTCCACCGCGCTTCCAAGAACGGGAGCACCAGGAGACCTCTTCCCGGCACCCTGCCGGAGGGAGGAACCACCTCCGGGAGCTTCTCCACCACCATGGATGCTTCCCGGATGAACCGTGAGTAGTCCACCTTGGACCATGGGTCTATGATCAGTAGCTATGTGATGTTCTCCTCCCCTCTTTATTCTTCATGGGTTAGACCTCGTGAGCTGCCCTACATGATCGAGGCACATATGTAATCTTTCTGCTGTTGCTATGCTGAGTTTGCCGGGATCTGATGGATTATGAGACTATGTTCAGATTGTGTTTGAGTAATATATTTGATTCTCCTCTTTTATATTTATGCTCTTGAGTAATTCTTGCATGTTCTCCGTTGATGTTTATTGCTTTGGCCAAGTAGTAGGTAGTGACTCCAAGAGGGAGCGTTATGCATGATTGTGGGTTCATGCCCCCTGATGAGTAGCTTGAGTGACAGAAACATGAGTCTAGGGGATGTGTTGTTGCCACAAGGGAGAAAACAACGGTGCTTGTACTTGCGGGTGCAAGGATTGTTTACTTTACGCAAAGTTCTTTAATGCAGTTGTCTGTTGCTTTGAGTTTACACTTTGGGTGGGATTCGTAACTTAATACCAGCGAGATGTTCTGGATAGATATCTCAAGGTGGATGATTAATAGGTAGATGCAGATGGATTTCGGTCTACTTGTCTTGGCGTACCGCCCAAGCTTTTGAGCCTCTTCCTTTCTTTATAACATAGTTAGCATTGGTTTGCGCACATAATCCTGTCAATTGCCCAACTGTAATTTGTTTACCTTGCATGGCTATTTTATCGTCTTTTGGGAGAGAGAAATCACTAGTGAACATCATAGGACCCCGGTCCATATTTCCAATACTGTTTACACCCCGGTCCAAATCACTATCGTTATTATCCCGTGCGTTTGATCCTTTGTAAACAAAAAGGCCGGAGGGATTGACAACCTCTCTAAACTCGTTGGGAGCAAAGTTATCTGTTGTGTGTGCAGGTCCACGTCAACCGCCTAATTGTTGGCGCCGTTGTCACCTTCCTGTCGTTGTCGGAGTCCTACTGGAGACAAACCTCGGTATCTTCACCGAGGGAAATTTGTTGCTGTCTACATCTCAACCTTCCACTTTGGGTAACCAACGAGGGGCGAGAAGCCATCAGAGGTCAACCGGGAGTCTGCATCGTCGGTGGTCTTCAACACAACATGGAGGTCGTAGTTCCGAGTCTACGCCAGCCACGTTTGCAACAACGTTTCCCTCTTTCAGCCTTCAAATGTATGAACTCCGATTCCCTCCGTTACTTTACATCGCCATAGCATAGATCTTGGGTTCGGGTAACGTAGGTATGAAAATTTTGTGTTTTCTGCCCCGTATCCCAACAGTGGTATCATGAGCTAGCTATGCGTAGATGTATTGTACGGGTAGAACACATCTAGGATGTGGGCATCGAATCTTCATTCGTTACCCTCCCACGTGTACTCATTTAGCATTGCGGCAATGTCTAGATGAAGCGGCCCCGACCGACCTTACGCGTTTACACGAGACTGGTTCCACGCTTGACATATGGCTTGTACCATATAAGTGGCTGGGGGTGTCTGTCTCTCTAACATTAGCGATGCGAAGATGTTTGCAACGGAGGGCCCCGACAGGGGTGTAATAGAGACGATCGGGGAATCGGTGTTGTGGCATGTTTTTTGCAGGATAGAAACGGTTCTTTCTCAAAACCCCTAGCAGCCACGTAAAACTTGCATAAGCTAAAGTACAAAGGCGTTTAACTTTGCTTTGCATAAAGGGGGATCATAGCTTGTATGATTTACAGTTTTACTTCCTGTTTCTGCTAATATGCTAGATATATCGACGGTAGCATAAATAGGACCATCTCTTACAATACCAACATTGTGTTCTCCCTTGGTGTGGACCACCTGGAAGGATCTCCCATATGGCCAACATCCCGTACATATCGGGTGTCACACATATTAAATGGCGTTCGCATGAGATTGGGTTCGGCAAGCCTGGCATATGCAGATATGGCCTTGCTGAACAGCTAACATCAAGGTTGGATTGGTAGGCTTGACGTATGTAGATGCAGGCCTGGAACACAGTAGATCGAAAAATCGAGCACGAGTCACATACCTGATGTGATTGGCATAGTGGCCTACCTGAACCACATGCTGATGGTCGTGACGATCGGGGGAGGTATGGGGGTTTGGGATTGTGTGATCACTTAGTTAAGTTGAGAGGTGTTTATCTAAGTGGGAGCTTTCTAGAATTTTGAAGATTAAATTGAAAACTCCACATTATGAACAAAAGTCTAAATATGTATCTTTGTGAATCACCATTGTAGATGGCAGCACCACGCTGTTCATTCAACTTAGGCTCATTCCTAGAGAAAGACAAACTTAAAACTGATGGGTCAAACTTCACCAATTGGTTCTGTACCCTAAGGATTTTCCTCGTGAATAAGGAGGTATGTCTAGCAAGTAACTTACCTATTTTCAGATTTGGTCATAACTTTATTGTTGATGCAACTATTAGCAAAATTCTTATAACTAATCTTGAGAGACCAATGAAGAAGGATAATTTACTTGTTAGCAATACAATTATAACAAAGCATATCGGTCAACACAATGTGTCACTTAGAGAGACCGGTAGTGATTTATTATTACAGCAAAAAAATTTCCCATTGTTTCATTTAAAGTTTTTATATACATGGATAGCTTTGCTAGTTTCCTACTTGGCTTACCTTTGGTCTCAAGTGAGACATATATGTTATAACAGTTTTGATTTCAGAAAAATAAAGCCAAGATTTGAATCTTTTGAGAAAATCGATGATAGTATAATTTCTTATTCAAAGTCATCGGAGATAGAGTGCAAAACAAAATGCATAGCCGAATGGAGTGATGTGAAATCTAAACCATTCGTTTGCTTACTTCCAAAGCCGTTCTCGCACCAAGATCGGTTAAAGAACAAAATGTTTACCTTCAATTCAAACATGTGTGATCAGACTTTTGATTTGTTGCTGAAAAACGATTATATTAGAGTTCGTGATCATCATGTCAAGCCATCAATCCAAGGACGAGTCTATTGTAAGTTGCATGATTCGTTCAAGCATAATTTTGAGGACTGTAATATGTTTCTTCAAATAGTTAAATCAGCCATTGATAGCGGACGATTGAAACTTGTTAAAACACCAAAGGATGATCATGCCATTCCTATTGGTCCTGATGGCAATTTTTTTTTGCATCGATTGCTTCAAGCCGATCCATTCGAAGACAAGAAGGTAAAAACTGCATGTGATGGGATCAAGCTTTCAAGTACACGGGTTATTCATGAGCACAATGATGATATTCTTGAAGGCGGAGGTTCTATCAAAGTTCCGATGAAGACGTCAAACACTGGGGGGCAGCAAGCAAATCCTAAGATCGATGCAAGGAAAACCAAAGAGAGCAAAGGCCGAGGTAAACGCAAAGGTAAAAATCCGAAAGTCACTTTCGCGCAGCTGTTGGAAAAATATCAGAAGATAAGTGAAGAGAAAAATGCTTATCGGCCGAGTAATTCAAAAGCATCAAGATCACCCCCTAGGCGCAAATCTGAGGACCGGTATTGGCAAACTGATAAGTTCAATACATCATACTCATATCCTTATTGTGGGTCACCAATACCAACATCATGGATATATTCATATGCTTATATGAATCAATATACATCACGGGACAGGATTAATTTTAGGACACATTATCCATCTTATTTTGAACCATCTCATCAAGATTATGCAACTCCAAGAAGGTCCACATTTGATGAACAATTTCATAAAAAAGACCGTTTCAATCAAAAGGAATCGGTCCGGAGCTCAAGGAAGAAGAAAGAGGTGGTCAAGCAAGTATATCGTGTCAAAAAGGATGGTCGTAAGTGTGCCACTTCAGATTTTATTTCAAATGATAAAGAGCCAATGAAAGTGCTGACATTGGATACTAAAGGCAAATAAGAGGAGCAAAAAGATCTTCAAAATACCGATACCAAATCTGAACAAAGGAAGTTGATAGTGCACAAGATCAAAAAGGAATTGCCACTGCTTGAAAAAGAATCACAATCGAGACGTTCACTCGGTTTATCGTATTGGCAGAAGAAGAAATTGCAAAGGCTTAGTGCACGAGAACTTGAAAAGAAGAATATGGCATGGATTCCCAAGAAGAACAGTCAAACCAGAAATGATGTGCAAGCTTCTATTGTAAACAATGCAACCAAAGTGAAGAAGGAGACATCATCTCATAAAAGATTAAGCCGAAGGTTTCCATCATCCAACCGGAATCTTCGATTATCACATCATTCATATTCTTCAAACATGTCATTGATGCCTTTATCATGGAATTCATCCTCAGGTATGATTGGTTACCCTCCATGGACTTATTTTGATCCATGGATGCAATACAATTTCTTACATCATGATAGGGGATTACCAAGTCACTATAAATTTGATTAGTTCCATTATTTTTTCTAATTCAAGGGGCCGAAATATTTGATTTGTTATTTCATTTGCTTGTTTCGGCTATATATGCTTTGGTGGATGAATTCTACATGTCGTTTATACTAATGGCCGGTATTTGTTCTATCGTCCTAAGAATACATCTAAACATGGCCGGTGTGGTTTTCTAAACATCTTCCTTGGTTTTGTTGGAGATTGAGACAAGGTGTACATTCGCTAAAAATATGTTGCATGGACCAATTCATAAGTTGCAGAATTGGAGAGAGGGATTATGCTTTGGCTAGGTATGATATAGCTAATTTGCATCTATGAGAAGCCAAATCATTGTTATTTTTATTATTGAGAAAAATATTGTTATGAACCTTGTCTTATTAGTGCCATGGAGATTATATTTTGATGGTTTAGTTTGTAGCAACGGTCAAGGTTTTGGTATTGTTTATATATCTCCTCGTGGTGCTGTTTTAAAGCCTCATGCCATTTAAATGTTGTTGCATGAACAATGAAAGCTGAATATGTTATTATTCGGTTCAGAACTTTTGCTTGATATAGGTGCTACACATATTGAGGCTTTTGGTGATTCGTTATTAGTAGTTCAACATATATCTATGGATTTTGTGTGTTTTGACGAATCACTTAATAGTTATCTTGATAAGTGTCTAGATATAATTTCTATATCTGATTGCTTCAGTATTTCTCATATATTTAGACATGACATTGAAGAGCAAATGAGTTGGCACAACAAGCATCCGGCTATTATGTTAATCATGGTGTATTTCTCAAGAGCCGATGCCGAGTTTGCCAACATGGGGAAGGCCGAATCGGAGCTTACCGTTTTCGGCCACTAATGGAAATTTTATATGCAGGCGAAGGAAAGATTGCGAGAAGTTCACTATTTTTTATTTACAAGATTCTTGCAAGAGGGTGGACAGTATGATTCAGTGGATATCTTTGAGATGGATCTTGATATATGAGAATTATTGATGAATTTTTTATGGCGTTATTCTCAAGTTCAGAAGGTTTCACCCAAGTCTGCATACAAAGGATCAAACAAGCAACGGATGATACATGATTAATCATGCTAATAGATAGCCAATATATGATTATCGACCCAAGTATAAACGAGGCCGATATATGATTATAGCCCTAAAAATATGCATGGCCAATGGAGTGTTGACATCGTCCTTAGAAATTATATGGTGCAGAGTATTTTTCGGCACGCAAGTTTTGCCGAAAAACAGGGGGGGCATGTGTTGACACCGGTTTTTGGCACGACAATAAACCTATATAAGATTACCTCAACTGAAGAAGTGATCTACATGAAAAAGTTGGGTATTGTCGATATGAACAACTTTGTAGTTCGAGCCATCGCCATCCGATTCCATCTCAAGGGCCGAAACTATGTTTGAAGCAATAGGACCCTGGCATTCGAAGTACCATTCTGCCAATTAGGCCTTCAAGACATCCTCAAATGGGAAAAATTTCTACATAAACCGGCTTCGTCTCGTCGATCCGGTCGATTTTGATATTTGATACGTCCAAATCCGACTCCGTATGAAAAAGTTATGGCCAAAACAGTGCAATACTGAAAAACCAGGTCGGATCGTCCGAGGTGGAAACCGGACCGTCCGAGCTAAGGTCGGACCGTCCGACTTCAAAGTCGGACCGTCCGACTTGACGACCCCGAGTACAGAAGATTTTGACCTTTAGCTTGGACCGTCCGACCTTGACGTCGGACCGTCCGGACCGTCCGGGATTAAGTCCGGATGTTCGACCCCCCGATCCGAGTCCGAGTTTGTGCGGGGTTTTTGCAGTTTTGACGTGGATTTGAGTCCATATCTTGCACGGGAAGTCCAACCCCCTCATAAATAGATGAGGTGACGACCGATTGAAACAACACACAATCGAACAAACACATCTACATCCTTTACCCTAATTTTATCCCTCTCCCCTTGTATCTTTCTTCTCGTTCCTCGTTCGTTCTTGTTCTTGCAGGGCAACGATCCACGAGGTCCTAGGGGCGATTAGGTCGACCTAGGGCAGCCCATAGCCGCCGTGCTCCCTGACGGGGTCCCTCCCGGGAGTTTGGGGTTTCGGGTCAACAAAAGCGCCCGCCGGATTGCTTGCGTATCGCGCTTCCGGTCGGGTCTCCTTCGACGTGAGTTGCGGTGTATCACCCCCGGCGTCGAGGGTACACGTGACATGTTCGTGTGTAAATAATTTATACAATTGTGAAAATTTCGTATGTTCTGAGTTTTTTCATTTGAGTTGCAGAAGTACCCCGAAAAATTCTTTACTACCTGCTGTTCTGTTTTTCACAGATTGTGCCACGTTTTGCCTTTCCTTACTTTTGCAATCCTTAAGCTTTCTTTTTCTTTGCAAAAACCTTTTGGAAATCTTGAGAAACAGTAGCTCTTCAACAATATCTTTATTTCCAGTGGGGAAAATTATTTTATTAAGGGTACTAACCTCTCTAATCAGGTTATGATGAGTTATGTATGAAGGGAGTTTTCAAGTGTGTGAGGGAAGATGATGAAAGAAGATCTGGGAGTGTCAAACGCTCAAGCTTGGGGATGCCCCCATGCATCCCCAATAAATATTCAAGGAGACTCAAGCGTCTAAGCTTGGGGATGCCCCCGTGCATCCCCTTCTCCATCAACAATCATCAGTTCGTCCTTCGTCTCACTATATTTTTATCACTTCATGCGTTATGTGCTATGCTTGGAGCGTCTCGTTCTTAGGTTTCCTTTTTAGTTTTATTTAGTTTTGCTTGCTGTTCATAACAAGTTAGACCCCAGCTTACTTTGTGTGGGAGAGAAACACGCTCCACTCCAATCTAGAACACCATATAGGATTTTTCATGCTTATCTTTCTGTTGTTGTGTGTTCTTTACCTTTTCGTAGCTACTACCATGTTTAGTTTTAGTCTTAGTTTGTCTTTAGCAAGAGCCTTGGCTTTTGTTTAGTTTGTTGTTGTAACTCTCTTTAGTCTTCATGTTTATCTTGTTAAGAGAGTTGGTTGTTGCACTGAGTTGTGTCTTGTCTTGAAGTAGGTAATTGAGGTTGCTATTTAATTGTAGTAGTAACTTGCAATAGTTTTGAGGTATTGGTGTGAGTAATGTTTGAACTTTTGGTGTCAAGAGCTCTAGCCTATTAGTGATAGCTGTCGTATTTTGGGCAATCCATGTTTATTTTCAAAAACCTACAAACTAGTTGAGAACTCTAGCTACTAGATGGGTCACTAATCTTTGGAGGGATCGGATATTAGAGTACACTCACGTACCATGAGTCGAGGATGCGCAAGGATAATCAAACCCCCATACACTCCTCCTCGGGGTACTTGTCTCTTTGTGAACCTCCTTATTAGATTGAGAGTTACCGATAATAAGTGCATGAGTTCTTCGGACTAATGTAAGTATTGAAAGTTGACACTTCCACCTCCTCATATTCGCTAGCCTCTTCCGTGCCATGCATTTCCTTCTTCTCACTCCGAGAGTTAGCGTCCACCTTCTCCGGTACATCCAAACCCTTGGCATGATACGCTCTGTCATCATAAACCGCCCTATATCTTTCCTCAAAGAAGCCACCATACCTACCTATCAAGGAATTCCCATAGTCTTTCGAGATATATTGCCATGCAACGTCCACCTCTTCATGACTTGATCTTCATGTCATACATGTTCCTGCTACACTGGCAGAGGCATACATTGCATACATCATGATAGCTACATCTTCTTTATGTTTTGAGTACCCTGTAAAGTGTGAAAGATCTCCTTTACCTTCTTGTAAAATAGAGTGTTGCCCTTAAGTGAGGAAAATATCCCAAAGTGGACACATTAAAAGATCCCAAAGAGTACAAATGAGAGTTAAATAGAAAGAGCCATTGAGGCCACAAAAAAAATACAAAAAATAGAAAAATAGAAAAAGAAATAAAAAGAGAGAAAGGGGCAACACTACTATCCTTTTGAGAGATCCACACTAGTACTCCCTCTATACCCTTGTACTCCATAGAGATGATCATTATGCATATAGCTATGTGGGGACCTTCACACTATAGAACTTGGCTTGCATATTCCAAGGATGAGCCTCCTCAAAAGAGCTCTAGGTCTTCATGAGAGAGCAAGTTAGATGCACCCCCACTAGTTTCATTGGAGAGCTTTTTAGCTCATATGTGCATCCGTTGCATGGCAATCCCTACTCCTCACATCATATCTATCATTTGGCCTTCTCGCCTATGATTGTCATCATTGATGTGAGACTTTCTCACTCTTTTTGTCTTCCTCCTCCACCATATTTCTCTCTTTGCCATCCTAAGTGTCAACTTTCGTGCTTACGCTCATCCATTGCATGAGTGCTCAAAATATAGAAAAGGAGTGGGTCAAATTGACTTGTACCTGGCTAGTGGTCTAGGGACGAGTCAAGAAAGAAGACCAAGTGTGAAACTTTAGTAGATTGAGTTTTCAACAAAAGTACTTTTTTCTCGTATTCCCTATCCCCCTTCTTACACGTAAACACCATTTGGAGACACTCGAGTCACGGACAGCGAGAGTTCTTGCACTTAATGTTCTTTCGTTGCTTGTTTCAATGCCAATATAGACTCTTGCTTGTTATGACTTGAATTGAATCACATATCTTGATTGCTTTACTTTCAAAGTTCTTATATGGTTGCTAGCATGTCACCACAGAAATTATGCTTGTTATCATTTACCTACTCAAGGACGAGCAGGAATTAAGCTTGGGGATGTTGATACGTCCCAAACTTATCTATAATTTCTTCTTGCTCCATGCATGTTTTGTGTGATATTGCTATGATCTAGATACACTTTCATACACTTTTGATCATATTTGGACTAACTTATTAGCTCAGTGCACCCCAGTGTCAGTTCCTGTTTTCTGCTGTTTTTCTATTTCAGTTTTCCCCCATATTAAAAGTGCTCCAAAAATTCGGGAAAAAACAGATAAAAATCAGTGTTCCGGAAGCTTCCGGATTCACCAAAGAAGGGCCAGAGGGGCCCCACCTGGTGCCCAGGCGGCCAGGTGGCGCGGCCTAGGGTGGGGTCGCGCCGGGTGGCTGCCTGGACTCCTGGTGGCCCCCCGGTGGCCCCCTTTGGCTCCATATATTCTCCCGTCACAAAAACCCTGATTCCATACCCCTTTTCTCCATAAGCAATTCTAATCTCCGCTGCCATCACCGACAAGCTTCGGGGGACCAGAATTCCTGTGCCGGCACCCTGCTGGGACGGGGAAGTGCCCCCGGATTCATCTCCATCGACGTTGCTTCCTCCCTCCATGATGCGGGAGTAGTCCCTCCTCGGGGCTGAGGTTTCTACCAGTAGCTATGTGTTCTTATCTCTCTCTCTCCCATGATGTGATCTTCGTTGTGATCATAGGCTATGTTAATCTAGGGTGATCCCATGATATTTCCCCTTCCTCTATGTATTGGATTGATGTACTCACTTGATCTTATCTAGTATAATCCCCAAGACCATGGTGAGAGTGGTCTATTGGACATGGGTTAGAAGAATATTATCATGAGTGATTTCCTCTTTTGTGTGTTGATTGAAGATTGAGAGTCTCTTGGTGCTTGTCTTTGACTATCCTTGAGATATGTTGTGGTGATTGTGGTACTCTCTTTGGATGGCCGCGGTGACATTGGGAATCCATAGATTGAGAACTACGAACTCTCGGGTGTGCTTTTGTAGCCCTACATAATTCTCGTCCTCTCTTGAACACAAAGAAATGACCTGCGAGTGCGTCTCCATTGCATGTTTTATGGGAAATATCATGTGATTAGACTATGTTAATGTTGTTGAGAGTTGCCACTAGTGAAAGTATGAAGCCTAGGCCTTGTTTACACCATTGTTACACCGTTTGTGCTCACTTTTGTCACATGTTTGCTTGCTTCACTTTTTATTACAGATTTATATTACCTTGCTTTTCCACACCTATCACTCGTATTTTACCATCTCTTCGCCGAACTAGCGCACCTATACAACTCCTAGTTGTATTAGGTGTGTTGGGGACACAAGAGACTTCTTGTATCTTAATTACAGCGTTGCTTGAGAGAGACCATCTTCAACCTCTACTTCCCTGAGTTCGATAAACCTTAGGTCATCAACTTGAGGGAAATTGTTGTTGTCCTACAAACCTCTGCGCTTGGAGGCTGTAACAGCCCAGATTTCACAAAAATTAAAAAAATTGTTTTCGGTGTGGATAGTTTGATTGTCTGATTTTTTGCGGTGTTTGCATGCCCGATTTATCGATCGGCGATTATTTTCCCCCCTCTTATCTCGTATCGGACGGAGACCGACCCTTGCCACCCTGACACTCGACCTTTGCGACACCGGGTTTCATCCGATCACCGTCGCGAAAACCGCACGAGACCAGCTGCACCCAACGGAACGAAAAACCCCGTTTAATAATTAAATGTGTTATTTTTATAACGCGCCGGAAAGTGTTCTCGGAACGGTTCCAACGCGATGTGAACGCCGCCAGCTCGACGCGTCGAAGTTTTACCCGAATCGGAGGTACCGCGGACCCCCGGCGGTCAGAAACGTGAGCACCGCGCGCGCGAGAGAAAAAACGGGGATGTTTTTGCAAACTGCCAGCCACCTGGGCTATATAAAGACCACCACACTCCCACCCATATCTAGGGTTTCCCTAGCCACAAAGTTGCAGCCACCCCCCCCCACAAAAGCCCCAATTTTCGCAATTTAGCCTCCAAATCCCGAAATTTTGCTCCCCTGCGATCTGGACCGTCAGATCTCGCGATCCGACGGCCCAAATCCACCCAACCGGCCTCCTCTCTCCTCTGTATCTCTCCATGCCGCCGCCTCCTCCATGCCGTGGAGCCGCGCGCCACCTCCGGCGAGCAAGCCGCCGGCAGCAGGCGCCGCCCGGCCACCTCTTCTTCTCCCCGCCGCCCTCTCCTATTCTCCCTCTTCCCTCTCTCACTGCCCCGTTCCTCTCCGCAGGACGAAGCCGCCGCCGCCGCCATTGGAGTTGACCCCGAGCCGCCCCGGTCTAGCTCGTCGGCGGCCTCCTCCAGGCCCGATCCGGCACCTCCCGTGACGGCCAGGCCACCAGTCCCGCCGCCCCGCACCGTTCCCGCACCAGGCGCCGCCGCTCGCCTCGTCGGAGGACAAGACGGCCGCCGCCGCACGTCATCGGGCTTGGCCGCCCCGATCCGATCTGGATCGGGCGAGCCAACCGCCTCCGCCTGGCCAGCCTGGGCCGGCCCACCTCCAGTCGGCGCCCCGTCCGGCCCGTCTCCTCCTAGAGTGGCCTAGGCCGCCAGCCTCCTCCAGATGGGCTCGACCCATGGTGAGCCGGCCTGCCCCTTTTTTTTCCTTCCTCTGTTTTTTTCTTTTTATCAAATTTTGCTAAGTCTGTATAAACTCTGTGTTGTATTCATTTTGCGACGTAATTTGCGAATGAACCGTAGCTCGGATCGCGTTGCGCCCAAAAGACGAATTGTTTAGAATTGCGTGCTCTAGCTTTTATATTTTGTGAGTTAATTGTTTTGAGGTTGTTTAGATATAGTTTTTGCTGTTCAAACAGGGCTACCTGTCGTTAACTGCTGCTAAGTTGCTGAACTGTTATTTTATTGCAACTTCGGGTGACGATTGCTTCGCAACCGTTTATCGGAATTGAGTGATTCCAATTGCATATTGTTAAGCATCATGTCTACTTCCATTATATGTATTGCATTTTCATGATATGATTGCTGGTCATATAGTTATTGAGGTCCAAAGTTGTTATCCCGCTGTTTTTGACAGCCACCTCTATTTTTCTCTAAGTCTGTAACGTTCCGATGCCATGTTGCATGCTTAATATCTTTTGATCTATGATGCCTATTTGCATGATTCTTTCGGCCATGCCTTCCCTGTCATGTCTAATTTAGTTCCATATGATTTGTGAGCATGTTTGCATTGATTAACCTGTTTATGCATTGCTCTAAAGTGTGCTCCGTGATGTTGGCAGATTGTGCCCGTAACTTGTTTTGCTTGTATCTTTTTAACCGTAACTCCGTTTGGGGTGTTCTTTATATGTAACATGACTAGTTTTTCGTGTACTTTGTGTTTATGCTATTGCTTTCTGCTGTTAACCAACCTAAAATATGGTTTAGGACAGAACAGTACCAAATGTTTTAATCATCATGCGGCACTTAGTGTTATGCCATGTTTAGGTTGTGCCTCACTTAAATTGACTAGAATAGATAGTTTCCTTTATGCTTAACCTTTTGCCATGTTTGTGTGATATGCCATGCTTGAGTGAGATGCCATGTTAACAACCTTTGTTGATCATCTGTAGCTATACAACCTGAACCCTCGTAAAACGTGCGGTATCGTCGTGTGTGACGAGTACTCCACTTAACCTGTTAGTAACCGCTCTCGACGGTAGGTGCGATGCCTCGTGTTGCCTTCTTGTTGATGCTTGCTCGTGTTTGCTTCGTAGTAATAGATGCTTGCTCGTTGATTGATTTACAGTGTTTACCGTCTCGTGTGCTTCCGCGGGTACCCCTCGGAGACGATGCGAGCTTGCGATCAACTACATCTTTGAAACCCGACTTATCAACAGGCAAGGACTATACATTACTTATGATCCATTCTATTTCAACCAGCGGTTTGCATGCTAGTCTAGGTTAGGTTCGATGTTTGATCCTACCACATGTTTACAGCCTCTTTCAAACCGATACAGCCATGTCCATTCCCAGCAAACCTTGTACTGCTATGTTACTATTTCTCGTTGCTCAGCCCCTGCTTAGTATGCATGCTTAGGATGCTACGATGTTACCCTGTTACTCCTTGGTTTGGGATATCACATTTTATATTGTTGTTGGTGATATGATTATTCTAATGTTGACTATATTCGACGAAGGATGGAAGGTCTAGGCTATCCCGCCCCAACGCTTTGTTCCATTCGAGTCACTTAGGATCCGAGTCCCGGGTATTGGTTTTAAGACTGAGCGTGCCTAACCGCGTGTGGGATTTTATGGGGTCCCCTTTTCTTACCTATCTAGCTTCAAACATTTCTAGTGGTGGACCGAGCTGATTTACCATTTGAAACCCCGTGTGTGTGCTTGGTGGATCCCCTCGCAATTTTTAAACAACCCGGACCAGCGGAGACATGGTTTCCCTGTTGGTCCACCTTTGACCGGCGAGGGCCCGAGGCCTCACGTGAGGCGTCTCGGTAACCCAAACCCTGTTGAGACGGAAGAGTCCGATCCGAGAGCGTGGCCAGCGTTTGGATTGGGTGTCGACTCCCAGGGGGCCACCCGGATTTGTTCGTTGTTAGTTAGAGGGACCTGTCGTTTTGGATCTCTTGGAACTAAATCATAAAATGGTTTCCTGTGATGGGTAACAATTGAGAGAGATGGGCGTGCGTTCGGAGCCTTGTAATGGGCAGTTGGTACACCCCTGCAGGGTTAAATCTTTTCGAGAAGCCGTGTCCACGGTTATGGACGACTTGAGACCTACTCCTTGTTCATAGACAAAAACAACTGAGATAATCTTAATATAACTTCATCAACGTGTGTGTGCCTTGACTGCTTCTTCTTCGTCGGGATGCGAAGAGGAGGACAAGGATAGGATAGGTGTTATGCTTGCGTAGTAGGTGGATAGTAGACTTGTTGGAGGCGATTCCTCATCGAATGCTTGGCTTCTTATCTTACTCTCCAGATCGTTAGCCACTTCATAAATGTTAGTGCGGCAGCAACCTCACCACTTACCACATCCTTACCGTAAACTACTAGTTGTCCTAGAATGACGAGTGATGAAGTCCTTGTTGGGTCAGTTGACCGCTACAGTTGGATGCTGAGTACTTCTGTACTCATGATACTACCCCCAAAACTCTTTTCAGGGTTCTTGATCGACAACAGGTATGGTGATCGACGTTTCACGTGGAGACTCGACGACGACTAGTTAGGCGGATCCCGGCGGAGGGCCTGGACCCGTGTGGTTATGGAGATCGATGTTTTTCTCTTTGCCAGTAGGCATTTGATTGTAGTCTGTACTCAGACATTTATCTTCGGTTGTTGTATTTGTATTTGAGGCAGTTGTATGCCGATTGTATGAGATGTTGTATACTTGTATCTGTAATGTTGTGATATCATGTTGGAAATCCGGGGCATATGACTAGGTCATATGTCGCGGTGGGACCGATATGTGCTTCGTCCCCGGATCTGGATGGAAACACCTAGATCTGGAACAGTACCGCATATCGGGCCTTACAACTTGGTATCAGAGCCTTACCGACCGTAGGATCCCCTCTCTGGCCGAAGTCGAGTCTAGACAAAAACTATTTTGTAGTTACTAAGTTAGTTATCGGAGAGTAGGATTCTTTTTACTCCTTACCCTTGCTTTTGTCAGGACAAGTGTCGTAAGTGTTTTTAATTATTGACTTATCCCCCTTCAAACTCTAGGATCTCGAGAGTGTGGAGTTCGGAACCGTTACAATGCCTTGCTCCCAGCGTATTGTCTCGATTTCGATCTCAGGTTTGGGAAATCTTGTAGTACCTTTAGTTCTTCCGACTCTGGGTTTACATCTTAGTCATTTGTTGACTTCAGTCCTCTTGCCCATTATCTTAACAATTCCAGTGAGAATGCTTCCCTTGATCTTCTCTTTGAATTGTCGTTCTTCCTCTGGACACCGGTGGTTTCGTTTTCCGACGTTACCGTCTCTCTGCGAAAATTTATCTCGACCGAAGTTCGACGTCGACATGGAGCAGAGTCCCTTGTTGGTGGTGTTGAAGATCGTCGACTCTTTGCTCTCCCCCTTCCCCTCTCCCCCGGATCGTCCTGGATCTCGGGACAAGATCCCTTGTTGGTGGTGTTGTACTGTAACAGCCCAGATTTCACAAAAATTAAAAAAATTGTTTTCGGTGTGGATAGTTTGATTGTCTGATTTTTTG
The DNA here is from genome assembly GCA_950022295.1 of Bromus sterilis. NCBI lineage: Eukaryota > Viridiplantae > Streptophyta > Magnoliopsida > Poales > Poaceae > Bromus > Bromus sterilis. The sequence goes on along the minus strand of OX465595.1, from coordinate 378,100,481 downwards.
CGGTGTTTGCATCCCCGATTTATCGATCGGCGCTTATTTTTCCCCCTCTTATCTCGTATCGGACGGAGACCGACCCTTGCCACCCTGACACTCAACCTTTGCGACACCGGGTTTCACCCGATCACCGTCGCGAAAACCGCACGAGACCAGCCGCAGCCAACGGAACGAAAAACCCCGTTTAATAATTAAATGGGTTATTTTTATAGCGCGCCGGAAAGTGTTCTCGGAACGGTTCCAACGCGAGGTGAACGCCGCCAGCTCGACGAGCTGATCGCGCAGTTCGAAGTTTTACCCGAATCGGAGGTACCGCGGACCCCCGGCGGTCAGAAACATGAGCACCACGCGCGCGAGAGAAAAACCGGGGATGTTTTTGCAAACTGCCAGCCACCTGGGCTATATAAAGACCACCACACTCCCACCCATTTCTAGGGTTTCCCTAGCCACAAAGTTGCAGCCACCCCCCTCACAAAAGCCCCAATTTTCGCAATTTAGCCTCCAAATCCCGAAATTTTGCTCCCCTGCGATCTGGACCGTCAGATCTCGCGATCCGACGGCCCAGATCCACCCAATCGGCCTCCTCTCTCCTCTGTCTCCCTCCATGCCGTGGAGCCGCGCGCCACCTCCGTCGAGCAAGCCGCCGGCAGCAGGCGCCGCCCGGCCACCTCTTCTCCTCCCCGCCGCCCTCTTCTCTTCTCCCTCTTCCCTCTCTCACTGCCCCGTTCCTCTCCGCAGGACAAAGCCACCGCCGCGCCATTGGAGTTGACCCCGAGCCGCCTCGGTCTAGCTCGTCGGTGATGGCTTCTCGCCCTTCGTTGGTTACCCCAAGTGGAAGGTTTGAGATGTAGTGCAGCAGCAGTTTTCCCTCGGTGAAGATACCAATGTTTGTCTCAATGGAGGACTCCAGAGATGATAAGTAGGTGTCAGCGGCGCAACTGACGCGGACCTGCACACAGACACAGATAACGTTGTTCCCAACGAAGTTCAGAGAGGTTGTCAATCTCTCCGGTCTTGTTGTTCACTTAGGATAAAACCCAAGGGATAATGATAACAAGTAAAAGCAGTAAAGTAAATATAGCTTGGAAATAGTAATGAGGATATGGACCGGGATACGTGATGTTCACTAGTGATGTCTCTCTCCCAAAAGACGATAAAACTGCTATGCGAGGTAAACAAATTACAGAAGGGCAATTGACAGGATTATGAACGCACCGCAATGCTAACTATGCTACAAAAGAAAGGAAGAGGCTCAAAAGCACGGGCCGTACGCCAAAATAAGTAGACCGAAATCCAAGTGCATCTACTACTAATCATCCACCTTGAGATATCTATCCAGAACATCTCGCTGGTATTAAGTTGCGAGCCCCACCCAAAGTGTAAACCCAAAGCAACAGACAACTGCATTAAAAAGAACTTTGCGTAAAGTAAACAATCCTTGTAACCGCGGTTACAAGCACCGTTGTTTTCCCCCTTGTAGCAACAGTGCATCCCCTAGACTCATGTTTCTGTCACTCAAGCGTGTCATCGGGGGGCATGAACCCACAATCTAGCACAACGTTCCCTCTCGGAGTCACTACCTACTACTTGGCCAAAGCAATAAACAGCAACGGAGAACATGCAAGAATTACTTAGGAACAAAAATATAAGAGATAAAAACCAAATATATAACTCTATCACAATCTGAACATAATCTCATAATCCATCAGATCCCTCCAAACTCAGCATAGCAACAGCAGAAATATTACAAAGGTGCCTCGATCATGTAGGGCAGCTTACGAGGTCTAAACAATGAAGATCAAAGAGGGGAGGAGAACATCACATAGCTACTGATCACGGACCCATGGTCCAAGGAAAACTACTCACGAGACATCCGGGGAGCATCCATGGTGGAGAGGAGACTCCCGAAGGTCAATCCTCCCTCCGCCAGGGTGCCGGGAAGAGGTCTTCTGGTGCTCCCGATCTCGGAAGCGCGCCAGTGGCGGAACAGAGGCGAGTTTGCGGAATAGGGTTCTTCTTCTGGAGTTTTCCCGTGACGGAGAATAAATAGGCGAAGGGGGGGCAGCCAGAGGTGGACCAGGGGCCCCAGGCGTCCCCTTGGCGCGGCCAGGGGTGGGGCCGCGCCGGGTGGCCGCCTGGGCCCCCCTGGCTCCCCTCTGGCCCCTCCAGGGCTCTTCTCGAAGCTTCCTGTACGCTGATTTTTCCTGTATATTCCCGGAATTTTTCTAGCACTTTTTATATGGGGGGAAACTGAAATAGAAAAACAGCAGAAAACAGGAACTGGCACTGGGTGCTTTGAGTTAATAGGTTAGTCCAAATATGATCAAAAGTGTATGAAAGTGTATCTAGATCATAGCAATATCACACAAAACATGCATAGAGCAAGCAGAAATTATAGATACGTTTTGGACGTATCAACATCCCCAAGCTTAATTCCTACTCGTCCTCGAGTAGGTAAATGATAACAACATAATTTCTGTGGTGACATGCTAGCAACCATAAAAGAACTTTGAAAAGTAAAGCAATCAAGGTTAGAGATTCAATTCAAGTCATAACATGCAAGAGTCTATATTAGCATTGAAACAAGTAACAAAAGAACAATAGGTGCAAGAGCTCTCGCTGTCCGTGACTCGAATGTCTCCAAATGGTGTTTGTGTGCAAGAAGGGGGATAGGGAATACGAGAAAAAGTAATTTTTGTGTTGAGATCTCAATCTACTAAAGTTTCACACTTGGTCTTCTTCTGGAATCTTATCTTGACTCGACCCCAGACCACTAGCCAGGTATAAGTCAATTTGATCCACTCCATTTCGATATTTTGAGCACTCATGCAATGGATGAGCGTAAGCACGAGAGTTGACACTTAGGATGGCAAAGAGAGAAGTACGGAGGAGGAAGACAAAAAGGATGAGAAAGGCTCACATCAATGAGGACAATCATAGGCAAGAAATGCCAAATGATAGATATGATGTGAGGAGTAGGGATTGCCATGCAACGGATGCACATACGAGCTAAGAAGCTCTCCAAAGGAACTAGTGGGGGTGCATCTAACTTGCTCGCTCATGAAGACCTAGAGCTCGTTTGAGGAGGCTCGTCCTTGGAATATGCAAGCCAAGTTCTATAGTGTGAAGGTCCCCACATAGCTATATGCATAATGATCATCTCTATGGAGTACAAGGGTATAGAGGGAGTACTAGTGTGGATCTCTCAAAAGGATAGTAGTGTTGCCCCTTTCTCTCTTTTTATTTCTTTTTCTATTTTTCTATTTTTTGTATTTTTTTTGTGGCCTCAATGGCTCTTTCTATTTAACTCTCATTTGTACTCTTTGGGATCTTTTAATGTGTCCACTTTGGGATATTTTCCTCACTTAAGGGCAACACTCTATTTTACAAGAAGGTAAAGGAGATCTTTCACACTTTACAGGGTACTCAAAACATAAAGAAGATGTAACTATCATGATGTATGCAATGTATGCCGCTGCCAGTGTAGCAGGAACAGTGATGGGTAGCAACTGAGAGAGATGGGCGTGCGTTCGGAGCCTTGTAATGGGCAGTTGGTACACCCCTGCAGGGTTAAATCTTTTCGAGAAGCCGTGTCCACGGTTATGGACGACTTGAGACCTACTCCTTGTTCATAGACAAAAACAACTGAGATAATCTTAATATAACTTGATCAACGTGTGTGTGCCTTGACTGCTTCTTCTTCGTCAGGATGCGAAGAGGAGGACTAGGATAGGATAGGTGTTATGCTTGCGTAGTAGGTGGATAGCAGACTTGTTGGAGGCGATTCCTCATCGAATGCTTGGCTTCTTATCTTACTCTCCAGATCGTTAGCCACTTCATAAATGCTAGTGCGGCAGCAACCTCACCACTTACCACATCCTTACCGTAAACTACTAGTTGTCCTAGAATGATGAGTGATGAAGTCCTTGTTGGGTCAGTTGACCGCTACAGTTGGATGCTGAGTACTTCTGTACTCATGATACTACCCCCAAAACTCTTTTCAGGGTTCTTGATCAACAACAGGTATGGTGATCGACGTTTCACGTGGAGACTCGACGACGACTAGTTAGGCGGATCCCGGCGGAGGGCCTGGACCCGTGTGGTTATGGAGATCGATGTTTTTCTCTTTGCCAGTAGGCATTTGATTGTAGTCTGTACTCAGACATTTATCTTCCGCTGTTGTATTGTATTTGAGGCAGTTGTATGCCGATTGTATGAGATGTTGTATACTTGTATCTGTAATGTTGTGATATCATGTTGGAAATCCAGGGCATATGAATACGTCATATGTCGCGGTGGGACCGATATGTGCTTCGTCCACGGATCTGGATGGAAACACCTAGATCTGGAACAGTACTGCATATCGGGCCTTACAGAGGCCCAACATAGTCTACAATAATAGAAGCGTGTGTAGACATCACTCACCGTAAAATGTAACGTTGACGCTAGCCTCGGCTCAGACCTAGATGACTCAAAATCCCAGACGGGATATGTATTCATGTTGAGCTGTGGCGCAATTAGCTGGAGGAGCGGCAAACAGTCAGTCGTCGCCCAATCTTCAATGGAGTCGGAGTATATTGTCGCTTGCGAAGCGTCAAATGAAGCGTTGTGGCTGAAGAAGTTTGTGATCGAGGTTGGCGTCTTTCCCAGCTGCACTGACCCCGTGGGAATCTTCTGCGACAACACGGGTGCCATTGCTAACGCGAAGGAACCAAGAACTCACTCTACAACCAAGCACATACTTCGAAAGTTCCATGTGACGCGGGATTACGTCGGGGATGGTCACACTAGGATTTACAAAATACATACGGATCTGAACACAGCAGACCCGATGACTAAACCTCTTCCACAAGGCAAGTTTCAGGAACACCGCGAGACTATCGGTGTTAGATACATACCGGATGTAAACTAGTGTAATTTGTACTCTAGTGCAAGTGGGAGACTATTGGATATGTGCCCTAGAGGCAAATTAATAAAGATATTTGTCACATATCCGTTTTTTTCATAATATGTTTTATACTGTGCTATAACTATATTACTCTGAAATACTAATACACGTGTGGTATAAAACACAAGTCCCTAGTTTAACTCGGGTAAACTAGCTCATTGGGAAATTGATTGATCCAGCTTTCCTGATCATGGCGACACTTAAGTCCATTGATAATGAGGTCATATCATTGGGAGAATGATGTGACGGACACACACACACCTAAAGCATTGTAATGTGATCGGTCACATAGTTCAGCATTGCGATGACTTTGTAACGTATGGCTTAGTCCTTAGACCGTAATGATCATACATATTTGTCATCTATGAGGAGACTTTGATTTGTATCCCACCACCTGACTGAAATATGCTGGCTATAATGGTGCACTTTGGGTATTCCGAAATAGATGGTTGATGAGTATGTTAATAGATCAGAGCGGGATTTTTCAGTCCAAGTGATGGACAGGTACTCTGGGACCACTCGGTGATATTGCATCAATAGCTTGCAAGCAAGTGACTAGGTCACAGGAGATGTAATAGGCACGGACGATCAAACTTGTTTCTTGTGAACGAGATGTGGAACCGGTATGTTGGATACCGACGATCAAACCTCGGACAAACAAAGTACCGCAACACAAACGGATTATGCCGCATCGTTAACGGTTTCCAAAAGTGATTGAAGCTCATTCGATGGAAGCACAGGGGCTGTCAAGGATTGTAACCAGGTCCAACTGACTAGTCATTGGTCAATGAAAGTGTCTCTATCATGTATGTTGTTTCCCGGACCGTATGGTGTTACACTTAAGGTGCAATCGATGCATTGGGATAGATTCGGGATCATCGGTGAAATAGGAGATATCACCGAAATATTTCCGGGGGAGAACGGAAGTTGTTCCGGACATTTTGAAAGGTTCAAAATAAAGTTTAATTGTATTTAATAATGTTTTATTATTTAATTATCTGAATTAAATATTAAAATATAATTAAATTAATTAAAAAGTGGAAAAAGGCTATATGGGCCATATGGGCCCATTAGGGAGGAGGGGCTTCCCCCCTTGGGCTTTGCGCCAAGGGTGGGGGGAAGGGTGGGGCCCTCCCCCCACCCTTGGCCGGCGCACCCCCTCCCTTGGGAGTTTAGTCCCACCTCGGGGAGGGGAGGAGGATGGCACCTCCCCCCTTGTCCTATATAAGGAGGGGTACACCCCCCCCTTTTTCCAACACACAAAATCTCTCTCCCTCTCCTTCTCCTACCTAGTGGACTCCCCTTGTTTGGAGTCTACACCTAGTTTGGAGTTCTCCACCATAGCAGGCCGTCGCTCTGCCGGAGTCAGGATCCGAATCCGTCTTTCTTCCGCTGCTCGCCTGGTTCGGGGCCCGAATGGAACATCGATTGTACCGTACGTGTATAATCTCTTCGAGGCGCTACACCTATGGCGCTACTTCATCGCTGGAGGTCAACCGGGAGTCTCCGTCGCAGGTGGTCTTCAACACGACAGGGAGGTCGTAGTTTCGAGTCTACGTCAGCCACGTTCGCAAGAACGTTTCCCTCTTTCGGTCTTCAAAGGTATGAACTCCGATTCCCTCTGTTACTTTACATCGCCATAGCATAGATCTTGGGTTCGGGTAACATAGGTATGAAAAATTTCTGTTTTCTGCCCCGTATCCCAACGAGGTGGCCTTATCTGGGCCGTCAGATCCCAGACCTGACAGTCTAGATCAAAGGAGGGCTAGGGTTTCTAGATTTTTGGGGTAAAATGGTCAAATCTGAGTATGTGTAGGGGGTGGGTGCAATTTTTATAAGGGGGAAACCCTAGAAGGGCTAGGAGAGAGTGGTGGTCTATTTATAGGGATGGTTGGATGACAGGTTTACACAAACGCCCCCGAGTTTTCTCTCTCTCACGTCTGGCGATTAAGTTTCTGACCGTCGGGAGTCCATACGACCTCCGATTTGGGCGAAACCACGAACTACGCGCTCAGCGCGACGAGCCGGTCACTTATACCTCACTTCGATACCGTTCCGAGAACACTTTTCCTGTGCCCAATAAAATAATATTTTTATTAAATAAACGGGGGTTTTGTTCTGATGGCGATGGCTGGTCCTGTGTCGGATGTTACGACGGTGCTCGGGTGAAACTGGTGTCGCAAAAGGTCGTGTGCCATGGTGGAAAGGTTTGGTCACGCATGCCGGCACGAGAAGGAGGAGGAAAATATAATCACCGATTAATAAATCGGCGAAGCAAATACTACAAACAATGCTAGCAATCAACAAAATAAAGCAACAAGCAAAAAATTTAATTAGGGTGGAATTTCCGGGCTGTTACAAGAACAATACCCGATTGAACCAACAGTGGAGGACACAGAAACATTTATGACAATTTTAGAAACAAGATGATTCCTATATATGCTCGATTCAATTGATTGCATGAATTGACAATAGAACAATGGTTTGCGTGGAAAATAGGCTACAATAACACTTGAAGAAGTGACATCGAAGGACTTGTGAATTTGCTTGCCTTTTTGGCATGCCTGATTCTAACAATGACATCAATTTTCTCTATTTATCTTTGTTTTTCAAGAGACTATCTGATGGGGACGCTCCGCCATGCAACTACAACATCAAGGGATCTATCCTCGGTGGGCGGCATTTGCCAAGAATATCTAATCGTTAAGGTAGGAAACAATGTCACTTTGCACAAGTGTAACAAGGTGCTTGTAAGCATGTGGAGAGGGCATTCAAAGTCCTCCAAGAGGCAGCCGGAATGAATGATTTTGAGAAGCCCGAAGTTTAGATCCTTCCGGAACAAGAGGCAGAGTGTATTGTCGACTTTCTTGAGATGCATGGAGAACTTCGAGATCAAAAGATGCATATGCAACTTCTCAATGATCTACTGAAACATATGTGGATACACGTTGGAAATAACTGATTTTTGTTTTTTATGATTAAATTATGCACTATGAGAAAATTTACGTTTCAACTATGTATTTTATGTACGAATAATTTGTATTTCAATATGCTATTCGTACTTTGAGTGTGATGATTGACGTAGGGATTGTATTTGCATTGATTTGAAGATTGGAAAGTAGGTATATTGATTGCAAATAGGAATATTTGAGGGCTGGATCAGCGTTGTCCTCGAACACGACCGGTTGCGTCTTCAGACGTATAGGGTCCAGATTTGACTAGCCCAATTGTAGATGCTCTAACAGAACTATAGAAGTATGTACCTGTCACATTAAAAATCATATAAATGAAACTTTATGATATTACATTAATATATTTTTTCCAAAGCATTGCGTGGAAAATTGTTGGGCCAATGTACATACTAGGGACCATGTCAATCTCTTAAAACACAAATGGCACTAAAAGAACAAAAAACCATTAGCAGCTTGGTGGAAAAGAAAAAAAGGCCCCTTATTTTCCTACGAGGTGAAGTTGCCCGTGCACTTTTGTAACCAAGATATGTTTTCAATTGAAAATTGCAACTGTGTGGTACCGATTTGTTCATGGCACCGCATTCTGCAAAGTACAAGTTCAAGCAAAACTTGACCTCGGTTTCTTACAAAGATATACTTCAAAACAAAATCAGCACATATACCAAATTTATAATTCTCACTTGTTTGCATGTTCAACACATTGAGCATAAAACATAATTATTGTTATACCAGATCATTATGATGCTTAACTGACTATGAACCATGGCATGCAGCACTATCAGCTAGAGAACCAAAATGATGGGATTGACGTTCTTAGATTACAGAACACTAACAGAGCTACCATGTCTGAGTGTGAAATACAAACATCCTTTTATTTAGGATATAAAGTATGAACAATTAGCTGTCCAATCTGCTATGAAGGTAAATGAAAACCTTTTCATAGTTATATTGAAGTTTTTGAAACACAATATATATTGGGAAACTTTCTACCGCTTGATACGTCCCAAACATATCTATAATTTCTGCTTGCTCCATGCATGTTTTGTGTGATATTGCTATGTTTTAGATACACTTTCATACATTTTTGATCATATTTGGACTAACCTATTAACTCAGTGCACCCCAGTGCCAGTTCCTGTTTTCTGTTGTTTTTCTTATTTCAGGTTTCCCCCGTATTAAAAATGCTCCAAGAATTCTGGGAAAATCCAATAAAAATCAGCGCTTCGGAAGCTTCCAGAGTCCCGAAGGGGGGCCGGAGGGGACCACCAGGGCCCCAGGTGCCCTAGGGTGGGGCCGCGCCAGGGGCGCCTGGAACCCTGGTGGGCCCCCTGGCTGCCCCCCTTCGCCTATATTTATCTCTCGACCCGAAACCCCCGAAGACAGAACCCTTCTTCGTGTTTCCACCTCTGTTCCGCCGCCGCCACGCTTCCAAGATCGGGAGCACCAGAAGACCTCTTCCCGGCACCCTGTCGGAGGGAGGATTGATCTCTGGGAGCTTCTCCACCACCATGGACGCTTCCTGGATGATCCGTGAGTAGTCCACCTTGGACCATGGGTCCATGATCAGTAGCTATGTGATGTTCTCCTCCCATCTTTGTTTTTCATGGATTAGACCTTGTGAGCTTCCCTACATGATCAAGGCACATATGTAATTCTTTCTGATATTGCTATGCTGAGTTTGCTGGGATCTGATGGATTATGAGACTATGTTCAGATTGTGATTGAGTAATATATTTGGTTATTATCTTTTATATTTTTGTTCTTGAGTAATTCTTGCATGTTCTCCGTTGTTGTTTATTGCTTTGGCCAAGTAGTAGGTAGTGACTCCAAGAGGAAGTGTTATGCTTGATTGTGGGTTCATGCCTCCTGATGACTATCTTGAGTGACAGAAACATGAGTCTAGGGGATGTGTTGTTGACACAAGGGGGAAAACAACGGTGCTTGTAACCACGGTTGCAAGGATTGTTTACTTTACGCAAAGTTCTTTTAATGCAGTTGTCTGTTGCTTTGGGTTTACACATTGGGTGGGGCCCGCAACTTAATACCGGCGAGATGTTCTGGATAGATATCTCAAGGTGGATGATTAGTAGTAGATGCAGATGGATTTCGGTCTACTTATTTTGGCGTACTGTAACACCCTCAGATCCAGTAACAGTAATCACTACAGTAATTTCACTGTTAGTGATCACTACTGTTGATGATCAAGCCATGATCACCTTTGATCATAGCTCTGTCAATTTCCAACCCAAATAAATTTTTAAAATTGGGTAAATTAGAAAACTCTGCTCCAAGAATTGTGGATGCCAGTCAATCAACATGATCATGGTTAAACCAAGTCACCCTTAGTCATTTGAATAATCACAAGTCAATAATGGATATGAAACAGTGAGTGTTGAGTTACTAAATTGCCCCTTGAATATTAATATTAAAGAAATGTGGAAGATTGAAGTAAACCCTAGGTGTTGCAAGCACTTTCATTATTTAATAGAAAATAATTTTGGGCCATGTTAAAAATAACAATGGATATTCTTTAAAGTGTTTTATAAATATTATGAAATAAAATTAGTAACTTTGGGAATTATTAAATTGCCATGGAATAAAATAAACAAGTGGGAATTTTAAATGAACTAAAAATTATGGAAACAATTTTATAAAATGCCTAATAATCTGTAGACCATAATAAATGTGATATGGGATTTTATTACCATGTTTAAAAATGTTAAACAAATAAAAACAGTGTCAAATCAGTGGAATTTAATACCTTTTAAATAAAACAAAAAGGCAATTGATTTTATTTGGGCACAAAACTTTTTGTGGCATTGTTATAAAGTGCATCACTAATTTTGGTGCATGTTTCATATTTTACAAAAATGAAACAATAGCCAAATACATTTAAACAAAAGAAAAGAAAAACAAAAACAAAAAAAAACCTATCCTACGCACCTGGGCGCTGGACCACCCCGGCCCAGCCGGCCCACCGACCCTCTCCTCTCTCCTCTCACCCACCCTCCCTCTGTCCATCCCGTACGCGCCCTGGGCAGGGGCAACCATGTCGCCGGCTGCCCCCACACCCCCACCTGCTCCCCCTCCCTCCACTGCTCCCTCATGGAGGGGATAAGAACAAGCCCCCCCTACCCCGTGGACGACATGGCCAGATATTTTTCCCCGCTTCCTCCCTCCCTCGTCTGGATCGCGCTAGCCCCCGTCTGCCGTCGCCACAACGTCGCCATGGACGCGGCCACTAGCCACCACGAGCTGCCCCGAGCTGTCCGGGAGGTTCCCCGGGCACGACTTCATCTCCACGCGCATTGAATCGGGCCAGGACGCTGCCAAGACGACGCCATCGTCGTCGTTTACCTCCGGCCACCGCGGGACTCCGACGACGAATTCGTCGCCATCTTCGCGCCCCGAGTCCTTTTCCCCTCCCTACTGGACCCCTGTGAGCTTCCGCGCCTCCCTGTCCTCTCCGTTCTCTCCCTAGTGCACCACGTCGTCGTCCCCATCACTGCCCGCTCCGGCCGTCATCGTGCTCGCCGCGCCCTGGACGTCGTGGCTCCGGGAGCTGCCACACTTCGCCGCTAACCCCGTGTCACCACGCCCCGTGCTCCCCCTTGTCCTGGCTGCGCCCCGGCCGCGCTCTGCGCGTGCCCGCGCGTAGCCGAGCGCCCGCGTCGCCCGTGGCCGCAAGCTGCGGCTGCTGCTCTGCCGCACGCCGTGGCCGGGCGTACCCGCGCCCAGCACGCTCCGGTCGCCGTGGCCGTGGCCTCGCCCCACGCCCAAGCCCCCCCCCCCCAGCTCCCTCGCCGACACGGCCTTGCGCCGTCGTGCCCCTGTCGCCGGCGTGAGCCCGGCTGGGCTAACCTCCAGTGGGTTTGCCTAGTGGGGCCGGCCAGATTTGTTTAGGGATAACCCCCCCCCCCCTTGATACACTTACATATGGGCCCAGTAGTTAATAGCTAATTAAATCAAATGATTAAAACACGGGTCAATGACAGATGGACCCCACCCCCTGTTTAATTAATTAAAACGAATTAATTAAAATCCAGTGTATGACAAGTGGGCCCCCTGGAATATTTAGATTAAATTAAATCAGTTTTATTAGTACTGTGTATGACAAGTGGGACCCACTGGACAGTAGGCCCCACCTGTCAGGGTTGACCAGTCAACTAGTACTGTTGTGGATAATGTTTAATTTAATAATAAAAGAAATTCAGAAAATCATTTAAATTGATTTAAAACTTTGAAATTTAATATCTTTTAAACCGTAATTCAGATGAAAATAATTTGTATATCAAAATTGATCAGAAAAATATAACGAATACGGATACGCTATCTGTATGTCTACCACCCCCCTCTAACGTACCGGACATCGACATTCCCCCCTTCGGGCCGTCTGTCGATAATTCCCGGTACCGATAAAAATTGCCCGGATCAATATACTTTGTATACGAAAGTTACTCAGAACGGATCAACGGTTACTGATACGATACCCATATCCTCACCACACCCCTCTAACATACCGATCATCGAACTGTCCCCCCCTCCGGCGGCACTGTCCGATAGATTGCCCGATAACCGTTAAACTGTCCGGTACTGTTAGAGTACCCGGATGAATTTATTTCGAACACGAAAGTTCTTCGGAATAGATCAACTAACCCGGATACAACACCCACGCATGTGTCGGATGTCCACGACACCTCCGGCATGATATCTCCCCCCCTCCGGACACCTTGTCCGATATTCACCCGGAGCCGGTAGTTCATCCCCGGATGAATTCTCGCTCCGAGCAACGTGCATCGTACTGCGATAGAACCCCGTTTACAATTCATATGTTATGTCTTGCATTTGTATTGCTATTATTGTTGTGTATTTATTGTTTCTTCCCCCCCCCCTTAATCTCCGGTAGACCCCGCTGCTGCCGTCGACTACACCGATGCTGAGTACGACTACTTCGTCGACGACCGTACCGCTACTGTCGAGCTTGCAGGCAAGCAGAGCCATTCTCTTCCCCAGATATCGCCTATCTTTCCGTACATTTCTTGCACTAGGCATTGTTACTGCTGCTGCTACGTTACAATCCAATTCAATTGCATAGCCTGTTTTTGTCGCCCCTTGATGTGGCTTTCTTTTATCCTATGCTTCCCATTATTATTATGTATTATTCAGCAGTGAGCCCTGTGCATTGTTAGCTAGGATTAGATAGAGGGCCGTGATCACTCAGGGGAGTGAACGCGGATACAAATATTATAACTGCACAGGTACGGTACAAAGCAGACACCGCCAAAGGCCCCTATCTGGGTTATGCCTAGTCACCTCAAGTGTGAGCTATCCAGGAGTAATCCTGGTACTCCACTCGAGGCTGACTTTGTCTTACCGCCATAGGGTCCTGAACTGCGAGGTCCTTCAGGTAAGAAGTCGGGCGACCCAACGGTGCCCGCGAGAGGTATTGCGACGGGACGACAGGGAGGGTACGACCAGTGTACCGGTGTGCTTGGCCCCTGATCGTTGGCCGCGAGAGTTACCAAACTACGAAAGTCGAGCTCCTCCAGGAGCACACGCGAGACACGGTAAGGAGACGGTTCACCTTGTTGGTAACCGCAGTGACTTGGTGGGACGACGGGGCAGGCACCGATGTACTGGTGGTCCTGGCTGCTGTCGTTGTCCGCGGGTCAGTTAAGTCGAGGCAACGATAACGGTTGTCACGCAGGTTAATTAAAATGCTAAATGGTTCAGTGAATGTCTTGAGTTGGCTATATGCCATGTACGCACTACCTACCCGTGGGAACTACGAGTTATGGGCTACTCCGCTTCTTAGTGTCGTCCGAGGACTCTTCAGACGTCAGCAGTACCGCGGCCTGCGCCGGGAAGTGGTGTTGTCTTATTTGCTCGCGCGGTGGTGTCTTATTTGTATTTGTTTTAACTTCACCGGCCAGCCACGCACCGTGCAGGAGTACGTTCGGGTTGGGGTCCAAGGCCCGTCGTACTTAGGATTTAGACCGGCGGATGACCTCTCTGTTGAGTTTGAAAGATGGGCTATGAAGTGTCGAATAGCCTCGGTGGAGCGTTCCCTAACAAGGTTCCCGCCACCCTGGAGATCCGTGCGTGTAGCGTAACACAAGTGCACCCCTGCAGGGAAGATTAATCTATTCGAATAGCCGTGTCCACGGTAACAGGACGCTTTATGCTGAAGCTGGATCTTACCACTAGAAACTATTATTAAACTGTATGGTTCCGGGTTATCTTCCTCGCGGGGATGTCGAGGAGGTGAACTCGGAGGCATTGTTAATTATTACAACTTATTATTATTCAATGTTGCAGCAACTTCTGCTTCATTGTTACTTTATTGCTTTATATAAACTGTTGGCTGATTCTTACCTCATGCTGCAAGACATCGTCGGAAGATGCTAGTCTTCGATAGGCCTAGCTTCTTACCCTTGCTCTGAATTTCTGTCTTTCAGTCCACTATATACAGCCTCTTCTTTCCGTTGATACAATGCATAATGCTTAGTAGCGGACGTAAGACTCGCGGGTATACTAGATACTCACCTGCTTTATTTCCTTTACTGTTTTGCCTGATCGGCCGCTGCAGTCGACGTTGGAGCCCAGGAGCAGGAGTACCCCGGAGGCGACTACTACGACGTCGAGTTCCCCATTGACCAGGAGTAGCTTGGAGTTTCCCAGGCAGGAGGCCTCGCCTTTTCGATCTGTTGTTATTTGTGCTAGCCTTCTTAAGGCAACCTTGTACCTTTGTGTCTGTACTCAGATACTATTGCTTCCGCTGACTTTGTGCTCTCGAGCTGTTGTATTCGAGCCCTCGTGGCCCTTGGCTTGTATTAAACAGCTTGTATTATTTTATTTGTAGAGTTGTGTTGTGATATCTCACCGTGAGTCCCTGATCTCGATCGTGTACGTTGCGTGTATGATTACTGTACACGGTCTGATTTTGGGGGCGTCACAAGTTGGTATCAGAGCCGACTGCCTGTAGGAAGCCCCTAACCACTCCTGGGTCGAAGTCGAGTCTAGTATTTGCAAAACTACCTTGCTAACTTAATGTTTGGCTTACGGGCCCACATCGATGTCACTATGTGTGATATCTTTGGTATTAGGATCTTTTTCTCCGTACCTATGCTCTGGGACTCTGCTCTCTTATCCTTGCTGGTAAAGTTTTAATAACTCTGACTTAGGTTCGCGTACCTCCTTCCTCCCGGAGAGCTCTGCATTCTCGATGATCGCCTGATCCACCTGAAGATTTCGACGATTACTCTCTGATAAATTCCGAGAACCTGCGGGTTCATCGCCTTTGCAATCCCCTGCCACCGATAAGTCCGTATGGATGATTGCATCCACCTCCCGATCTGGAAAACACGATTCCCTTGTACTCAAGCATCGCATTATTCCGATGCGTCTATCACTCGATGCCTTTGCATTATTTCTCCTCCCGATTGAGTGCCGATACTCACATCGGGTCCTTTGCGAACCATCCGACCTTTTCGTGGATTATTATCCGACTAAGCTTACGTGGCTTCTTCCATGTGTCGATTGGATTCATTGTGTGAAATACCATCCTTGCCCCTCGATGCTTTGTGTTATCATCGACAACCCCCTTGACTCTCTGCCAATACCACTTGGTCGTGTACATCGTTCTCTGCCTTCCCTTGGGAAAGATGTACACCTGATACTTGTGTATCATCACAATTCCTTTCCATTGGTCTGTTTAACCTTTCTTGTAATGTATCTTATCTAAGCAGTGAAATTCCCTGCTTATGTAAACATTTTGGTGTGCTACATTGTCTGTACAACCAGTTACGATTGTTGATGACTTTTCGGTGACCACCGATGGACGAGAACTTTGCCAATTGGTCCGCCTCGTCTTAACGAGCAGGAAAATGGTTCTCTTCGTTCCTCTCCCTTGGCACTGATGATGTTGCCGACATAGTTGACAAATTGTTCTCTGACAAACCTTGCCTCGTGCTCGCATTGAATGTCACCACCCTGGTTCAATGGGGCCCATACCCACAGTTCCACAGGACCGAAACCTGACTCTTGTCATCTACCTTGCGATATTCCGTCCGATATCAGACTCAGTGCTTGTGTCTGATGATCGGGGCCCTTTTCCCATCTTCCGTCATCGGCATCGAATACGTGCCTAACCGCTTGAAACTTCTCACGATGTACTTCCCTGAGGTTAAACTCGGAAGGACTTTGTACCCCATACCCTTGAACAACCCCATTTGATGGATCTTGTATCGATCCGACCCCCTTAAGCTTCCCTCTTAACCTGTTCGTGAGTTCGATGAAGCCCCGAGGAAAGGATGAAAACCCATCGAGATGCACCGATGCAAAGAGATGAAGACCGCAACGTGAAGGATTAATTTCTTCGAATACGACAACAAGAACCAGAAGATTTGTTAGAAGGCGAAATCGGAACCTTGCCCCTCACACTACTTTTAATTCCCGGGACGAGAATTCTTTGTAGTGGTGGAGATTTGTAACACCTTCAGATCCAGTAACAATAATCACTACAGTGATTTCACTGTTAGTGATCACTACTGTTGATGATCAAGCCATGATCACCTTTGATCATAGCTCTGTCAATTTCCAACCCAAATAAATTTTTCAAATTGGGTAAATTATAAAACTCTGCTCCAAGAATTGTGGATGCCAGTCAATCAACATGATCATGGTTAAACCAAGTCACCCTTAGTCATTTGAATAATCACAAGTCAATAATGGATATGAAACAGTGAGTGTTGAGTTACTAAATTGCCCCTTGAATATTAATATTAAAGAAATGTGGAAGATTGAAGTAAACCCTAGGTGTTGCAAGCACTTTCATTATTTAATAGCAAATAATGTTGGGCCATGTTAAAAATAACAATGGATATTCTTTAAAGTGTTTTATAAATATTATGAAATAAAATTAGTAACTTTGGGAATTATTAAATTGCCATGGAATAAAATAAACAAGTGGGAATTTTAAATGAACTAAAAATTATGGAAACAATTTTATAAAATGCCTAATAATCTGTAGACCATAATAAATGTGATATGGGATTTTATTACCATGTTTAAAAATGTTAAACAAATAAAAACAGTGTCAAATCAGTGGAATTTAATACCTTTTAAATAAAACAAAAATGCAATTGATTTTATTTGGGCACAAACTTTTTGTGGCATTGTTATAAAGTGCATCACTAATTTTGGTGCATGTTTCATATTTTACAAAAATGAAACAATAGCCAAATACATTTAAACAAAAGAAAAGAAAAAGAAAAAGAAAAAAAACCTATCCTACGCACCTGGGCGCTGGACCACCCCGGCCCAGCCGGCCCACCGACCCTCTCCTCTCTCCTCTCACCCACCCTCCCTCTGTTGATATCGTACGCGCCCTGGGCAGGGGCAACCATGTCGCCGGCTGCCCCCACACCCCCACCTGCTCCCCTCCCTCCACTGCTCCCTCATGGAGGGGATAAGAACAAGCCCCCCCTACCCCGTGGACGACATGGCCAGATATTTTTCCCCGCTTCCTCCCTCCCTCGTCTGGATCGCGCTAGCCCCCGTCTGCCGTCGCCGCAACGTCGCCATGGACGCGGCCACTAGCCACCACGAGCTGCCCCGAGCTCTCCGGGAGGTTCCCCGGGCACGACTTCATCTCCACGCGCGTTGAATCGGGCCAGGACGCCGCCAAGATGACACCATCGTCGTCGTTTACCTCCGGCCACCGCGGGACTCCGACGACGAATTCGTCGCCGCCTTCGCGCCCCGAGTCCTTTGCCCCTCCCTACTGGACCCCTGTCAGCTTCCGCGCCTCCCTGTCCTCTCCGTTCTCTCCCTAGTGCACCACGTCGTCGTCCCCATCACTGCCCGCTCCGGCCGTCATCGTGCTCGCCGCTCCCTGGACGTCGTGGCTCCGGGAGCTGCCACACTTCGCCGCTAACCCCGTGTCACCACGCCCCGCGCTCCCCCTTGTCCTGGCTGCGTCCCGGCCGCCCTCTGCGCGTGCCCGCGCGTAGCCGAGCGCCCGCGTCGCCCGTGGCCTCAAGCTGCGGCTGCTGCTCTGCCGCACGCCGTGGCCGGGCGTACCCGCGCCCAGCACGCTTCGGTCGCCGTGGCCGTGGCCTCGCCCCGCGCCCAAGCCCCCCCCCCCCAGCTCCCTCGCCGACACGGCCTTGCGCCGTCGTGCCCCTGTCGCCGGCGTGAGCCCGGCTGGGCTAACCTCCAGTGGGTTTGCCCAGTGGGGCCGGCCAGATTTGGTTAGGGATAACCCCCCCTGATACACTTACATATGGGCCCAGTAGTTAATAGCTAATTAAATCAAATGATTAAAACACGTGTCAATGACAGATGGACCCCACCCCCTGTTTAATTAATTAAAACGAATTAATTAAAATCCAGTGTATGACAAGTGGGCCCCCTGGAATATTTAGATTAAATTAAATCAGTTTTATTAGTACTGTGTATGACAAGTGGGACCCACTGGACAGTAGGCCCCACCTGTCAGGGTTGACCAGTCAACTGGTACTGTTGTGGATAATGTTTAATTTAATAATAAAAGAAATTCAGAAAATCATTTAAATTGATTTAAAACTTTGAAATTTAATATCTTTTAAACCGTAATTCAGATGAAAATAATTTGTATATCAAAATTGATCAGAAAAATATAACGAATACGGATACGCTATCTGTATGTCTACCACCCCCCTCTAACGTACCGGACATCGACATTCCCCCTTCGGGCCGTCTGTCGATAATTCCCGATACCGATAAAAATTGCCCGGATCAATATACTTTGTATACGAAAGTTACTCAGAACGGATCAACGGTTACTGATACGATACCCATATCCTCACCACACCCCTCTAACATACCGATCATCGAACTGTCCCCCCCTCCGGTGGCACTGTCCGATAGATTGCCCGATAACCGTTAAACTGTCCGGTACTGTTAAAGTACCCGGATGAATTTATTTCGAACACGAAAGTTGTTCGGAATAGATCAACCCGGATACAACACCCACGCATGTGTCGGATGTCCACGACACCTCCGGCGTGATATCTCCCCCCCTCTGGACACCTTGTCCGATATTCACCCGGAGCCGGTAGTTCATCCCCGGATGAATTCTCGCTCCGAGCAACGTGCATCGTATTGCGATAGAACCCCGTTTACAATTCATCTTTTATGTCTTGAATTTGTATTGCTATTATTGTTGTGTATTTATTGTTTCTTCCCCCCCCCCCTTAATCTCCGGTAGACCCCGCTGCTGCCGTCGACTACACCGATGCTGAGTACGACTACTTCGTCGACGACCGTACCGCTACTGTCGAGCTTGCAGGCAAGCAGAGCCATTCTCTTCCCCAGATATCGCCTATCTTTCCGTACATTTCTTGCACTAGGCATTGTTACTGCTGCTGCTACGTTACAATCCTATTCAATTGCATAGCCTGTTTTTGTCGCCCCTTGATGTGCCTTCCTTTATCCTATGCTGCCCATTATTATTATGTATTATTCAGCAGCGAGCCCTGCGCATTGTTAGCTAGGATTAGATAGAGGGCCGTGATCACTCAGGGGAGTGAACGCGGATACAAATATTATAACTGCATAGGTACGGTACAAAGCAGACACCGCCAAAGGCCCCTATCTGGGTTATGCCTAGTCACCTCAAGTGTGAGCTATCCAGGAGTAATCCTGGTACTCCACTCGAGGCTGACTTTGTCTTACCGCCATAGGGTCCTGAACGGCGAGGTCCTTCAGGTAAGAAGTCGGGCGACCCAACGGTGCCCGCGAGAGGTATTGCGACGGGACGACAGGGAGGGTACGACCAGTGTACCGGTGTGCTTGTCCCCTGATCGTTGGCCGCGAGAGTTACCAAACTACGAAAGTCGAGCTCCTCCAGGAGCACACGCGAGACACGGTAAGGAGACGGTTCACCTTGTTGGTAACCGCAGTGACTTGGTGGGACGACGGGGCAGGCACCGATGTACTGGTGGTCCTGGCTGCTGTCGTTGTCCGCGGGTCAGTTAAGTCGAGGCAACGATAACGGTTGCCACGCAGGTTAATTAAAATGCTAAATGGTTCAGTGAATGTCTTGAGTTGGCTATATGCCATGTACGCACTACCTACCCGTGGGAACTACGAGTTATGGGCTCCTCCGCTTCTTAGTGTCGTCCGAGGACTCTTCAGACGTCAGCAGTACCGCGGCCTGCGCCGGGAAGTGGTGTTGTCTTATTTGCTCGCGCGGTGGTGTATTATTTGTATTTGTTTTAACTTGACCGGCCAGCCACGCACCGTGCAGGAGTACGTTCGGGTTGGGGTCCAAGGCCCGTCGTACTTAGGATTTAGACCGGCGGATGACCTCTCTGTTGAGTTTGAAAGATGGGCTATGAAGTGTCGGATAGCCTCGGTGGAGCGTTCCCTAACAAGGTTCCCGCCACCCTGGAGATCCGTGCGTGTAGCGTAACACAAGTGCACCCCTGCAGGGAAGATTAATCTATTCGAATAGCCGTGTCCACGGTAACAGGACGCTTTATGCTGAAGCTGGATCTTACCACTAGAAACTATTATTAAACTGTATGGTTCCGGGTTATCTTCCTCGCGGGGATGTCGAGGAGGTGAACTCGGAGGCATTGTTAATTATTACAACTTATTATTATTCAATGTTGCAGCAACTTCTGCTTCATTGTTACTTTATTGCTTTATATAAACTGTTGGCTGATTCTTACCTCATGCTGCAAGACATCGTCGGAAGATGCTAGTCTTCGATAGGCCTAGCTTCTTACCCTTGCTCTGAATTTCTGTCTTTGAGTCCACTATATACAGCCTCTTCTTTCCGTTGATACAATGCATAATGCTTAGTAGCGGACGTAAGACTCGCGGGTATACTAGATACTCACCTGCTTTATTTCCTTTACTGTTTTGCCTGATCGGCCGCTGCAGTCGACGTTGGAGCCCAGGAGCAGGAGTACCCCGGAGGCGACTACTATGACGTCGAGTTCCCCGTTGACCAGGAGTAGCTTGGAGTTTCCCAGGCAGGAGGCCTCGCCTTTTCGATCTGTTGTTATTTGTGCTAGCCTTCTTAAGGCAACCTTGTACCTTTGTGTCTGTACTCAGATACTATTGCTTCCGCTGACTTTGTGCTCTCGAGCTGTTGTATTCGAGCCCTCGTGGCCCTTGGCTTGTATTAAACAGCTTGTATTATTTTATTTGTAGAGTTGTGTTGTGATATCTCACCGTGAGTCCCTGATCTCGATCGTGTACGTTGCGTGTATGATTACTGTACACGGTCTGATTTTGGGGGCGTCACACGTACCGCCCATGATTTTGAGTCTCTTCATTTCTTTGTAGCATAGTTAGCATTGCGGTGCATTTTTAATCCTGTCAATTGCCCAGATGTGATTTGTTTAGCTCGCATAGCAATTTTATCGTCTTTTGAGAGAGAGACGTCACTAGTGAACATCATGGGACCCCGGGCCATATTTCCACCACTGTTTACACCCTCAATTTATTTCCTGTTTTACTTTCCAGTTGCATCAATATTGGTCTAATCAGTTTTGAATTTTCACATTCCTTACATTCCAGATGCAATCAATAACTTATGGTTTGTTGATCAAATAGACAACAACTATAAGGTTAACTGTTGTCCAGGTATGACAACAGAAATGATAGATTCATTGTAAACAAGAAAAATCTACATGAACTTATAGTTGTTGTAATGAAAACTTGGGATGTCTGATGATATCGATATCATCAGACATCCCAAGTTTTCTCAATGGCATACAAGCAATGAAAGAAAAAATCATAAATGATTCTCTTTTTATGCGGGAGAAGCATAGCCGATTCAACTCAAAGTGAAGAACAGAGATTTCTCCTAAATCCCAGAATGTAGTCAGTTTCTCATAATACAATTATTAAAAAAACAATGGGATGCTAATCATAATAGATAAATATTTCGTGTTATGATCTACACATCATCATGGTCCACCAAACTGCCCGTTCCGTAACTCATAGATTTACCCAAATACCTTTGGACGCACATAATCTCACTAGTAGAAACAGCTGAACTGGCCATGAGCATAAAGAATTTCACACAATAACCAACTCAGTTGACTCGGAGGTACTATATCATACCTCTGCGCAAAAGAAGTACTACCTGAACGACGACAGCAGTAGGCTTGGACAGGCGATGGCGGAGGCGACACCGCCGGCGACGGCCTAGTGCTGGCCCCCTCGGCTCCCCGTCGGCACCCCCCCACCCCCCACCCCCCGCGCCATGGGCGCGCCCCCCTTCGGCCCCGGGCAGGTCGGCTCACCGGAGCCACCTTCCTGGGTCCCCTCCCGCACCCCGTTCCGGTGGGCGGATGTGGAGGATGAGGTGGGAGAGGATGGGGATCGCCTGGAGCTACCCGTCTCCCTCACCCCCCCCCCTCGGTTTGGGGATTTCCTCGCCGCCTCCAAGCACATCCCTCGCCGCCGGACACCGGGTTCCTCCGTCGGGATGGCGCCGTCCAGAATTCTCCCTCGCCGGGTGGCGCTCCGACAGCTCCTCCTTGAGGCCGCCGGCTTGGAGTCGGTGGTGAGGTCGCACGCTGCGGCTCTTGCACCTCCTCCCCCCGGTTTTGGCCTACTTGTGGCCGGCGGTGCACCGGCAGCGGCGAGGCTGGCTCCCGCTCCCGTCCGTCCTGGGGGAGAACGGCCTCCCCTGTGGACTGGACCTGCTCGGGCTGTTGGGTTGGGATCTGATCCCCGGCCCACCCCCGGCTGGTGTGGTCTTGGCGATGGCCCACGAGGCATGCGCCCTCTCCCCGTCTCTTGGGCCGGCCCATCTCTGGCGGAGGCGCAGGCTGCGACCCAGGACACCCTCGCTAGGGTTAACCGCCGCTGGTTGTTGGCCCCGGCCGATCCAGACCGCTGGTTTTGGATCCGGCGGCCAGCAGACCCCCGTGGCGCCCGGCACCCAGCTTCTCGGGCCGACGTCCGCCGCCATCGGCACTCTGCCCTGCTCCTCCCCTCGTCTGCCCTCTCCCCGACGCCACCTCCTCCGCCCCTGACCCGCTCCTTCGCCGCCGTTGTCATGGCTAGGGAGCATGGTGACTGCGCTCTCCGGCCAAAGCGCCCCTTCCCGGGCAACTCGTCCCGCGGTTCGCTCCCGTCGGGCGGGTCCTCCGTCGCAGTTCTCTCCGCCAGGCGCGCGACCGATGGGCGCTCACCGCCGTCGGCCCCGTCCCGCGGTCGTTCCCCTCCTCCGCCGCCTGTGCGTGGCCGGTCCCCTCCCCCGCTGCCGGCTCGCGGCCTCGCCAGCCCGTCTGCGCCCCCGTGGGATAGCCCGCCTCACCCCACTCTCTCTGCCCGGGAGGTGGGTGCTGACCGGCCTCCTCTCCCTTCCCGAGACCCCTCCAGGGACCCCAGGCTCCCTCTCCCCGGGTCACGCGGCGACCTCCGGCGGCTTGAGGAGGCCCGGCGCCGGGTGGCCGAATTGGAGGAGGAGGCTGCCCTTCGTGCCCAACTCACTGTCCACAGCAATGTGCTGCCGACGCAGTCGTGGGATGAGGGTGTCTCTCACCGGCACCACCGGTCCGACCGGGAGAGACGCTCGGGCTCCCCGTCTCGCCGGGTGGAGGGCCGGAGTGACCGGTCCTCGAACTGGAGGGACGACCATGCCACCCTCCCTCGCCGTGACCGTGAGCCTCGTCCGCCTGCTATCCACGCGGGGAAGGAGCAACGGCGCTCCGGTGGCTCTCCGCCTCCGCGATACTCTCCCCCTCGCCGGTTCGCGGACACTCCCGACCCTGCGGGGCCGAAGAAGAAGAAATCCAAGAAGAAGAAGGCGACTGCTACTAGCTCGGGGGGCGAGGGCGGGAACCCTTCCACTGGTGTGACCGGTGCTGCCGTCCCCCTGCCATCCCCCGCTCCGAGGGGCGGGGTCGTATCCGGTCCAACCAGATGTGCTTCAACTGTGGGGTTGCTGGGCATTTCCGCTCGGAATGCAAGGCTCCCCCCCCCCGCTGCCCCATGGTGTTGGAGTTTCTGGGCCATGGCGTGGACGGTGGATTCTACTTCATCAACATGGAATCCGCTGAAATACCTACTCCACCCCACCAGGCCATCATCACGGTGGTTCCGGACCAGGCGCTCCCCCCGGGTTTGGATGTTACTGCGGCGGTCATCCACGCCGAGCTCTGCGACTACATCGGCGATTTTCGTGGCTCTTCATTCTCCTGGGTCGTCAAGGAGGTCTCCCCCTCCTCCTTCGCGGTGGCATTTCCCTCGGCGGAGATGCCGCGGATGTGCTCCCGCTCTGGGGTGATCTCCCTCCCCATCAATGGTATCAAGGTTACCATTGCCGAGGCCTCTGGAGATCCTTTCGTGACCGCCTCTCTCTATCGCGTGTGGATCTTCATCCATGGCATCCCTGTGGAGGCCAAGAAGGACTACATCATCAAGGCGATCTCTGAAGTTGTGGGAAAGGTGGTGGATGTGGATTTGGACTCGCTTCCTGGGGAGGGCCCAGCTCGTATACAGATCCTATGTCTGGATCCGTACAAGCTGGATGGGCTGGCTCTCCCCCCGTTCTTCTTCGGCGTCGTCAGGCGTACTCTGCGCCTCTTCCTCGACCTGGATGCTCTGGAGGCCATGCCCGAGGGATCGCTCCCTCCCCCACCTGCGCCCCCAAGGACTCTGATGATAGGAGCGAGTCCGAGTCTGGGGCCAGCAGGGAGGGGGATTCGGCAGAGGGTCGGAGGGTCGGAGGGACCACCTGTCACCTCGTCTGTCCCCTCGCTCCTCTGGTGGATCCTCCCCTGTGGCTT
Organism: Bromus sterilis; assembly: GCA_950022295.1. Lineage (NCBI taxonomy): Eukaryota > Viridiplantae > Streptophyta > Magnoliopsida > Poales > Poaceae > Bromus > Bromus sterilis. The sequence goes on along the minus strand of OX465595.1, from coordinate 378,075,765 downwards.
CCGGCGAGCGTCGGGCTCCTCCGTCCTCCACGGCTCCTTCGGCAAAGGAGGGTGTTTGCGTTGAGTCTCTTGCGCTGTCGGTGGAGGGTGAGGACGGGGAGGACTCTCTCAGTGTGGGGCTGGAGGTGCTCGCCCCCTCCTCCACGCGCTCCCCGGGCGTGGTATGCTACGGCCTAGCCCCGGACTCGCCCCTCCCGCCGCCAGCGCCGACGGCTGATGTCACGGCCTTCTCCAGCCCTCCCATGTACAGTCGTCGCCGCACCTCTTCACCGGCTTGCGGCTCCCGCCACAGTTCCAGGCTGGGGGACCTGGACAGGGACGGGTCGGTCCTGGCGCCGACGATCGCGGAGCGGGCGGCTTCGCGTGCTGCTGTGCGCAACCTCGACCCTGGTACGTCCCGCCCTTCCCCTTCCATTCGCTCTGTAGGCTCTAGATTTGCGATCCTGGGTGAAGTCCCCCTGGCTCACCTCGCCGACCTTGCGGACGACTGCGGTATTGTGTTTCGCGGGGAGAAAGGACCAAGATCTGAACAGATTGCAGCTATCCAAGCGAAGGAGTGCTTTGAGGGTGCCTTGGCTGCGGCGCGTTCCCAGCAACAGGCCAACCCGGTGGAGGAAACTATGCATAGAGATCATGGTTCCTCTACCCCTGGATCGCCCCCTCCTTCGATACTTGCCCGCGCCGTGGAGGAGGCCCCAGATCTGATGCCTCCCCCCCTTCCGCGACGTCGTGGTCGTCCCCCAAAGGTGGGGGCTACCACCGCTACCCCCAGGAAGGTGGGTATTCGGGCTCGCACCCGGTCTAGGTCGGCCCTTCCTGCGGATACCCTAGGGGTGGGTATCTGCGGCCGGACCCGTTCTAAATCGTCCCAGCCCTCGACATCTAGTAGGGCTCGCCCGACCCCTCGCACGGGGTCCCCCACGGGTTCCGGATGAAGCTCCTCTGCTGGAACATGCGGGGGTTTGGTCAGCTCGGCCGCCGGAGGCAGCTGATCAACTATATCCGGGATGAGGCGATCGATGTTGTCGGTCTTCAGGAGACAATTAGGCAGGACTTCTCCATCCAGGAATTGGAGGGGCTCTCGTCCTATAAGTTCATTTGGCAATCGCTCCCAGCGACGGGTCGTTCGGGAGGCATCCTGATGGGGGTCAAAGAGGAAAATTTCGAGGTTGAAGACATGGACCGCAGCGAGTTCTTCCTTAGTATGACCATCACTGACCGGACCTCCCGGCTCTGCTGGGAGATCATCATTGTCTATGGTCCCGCTGACCATAGCAGGTCCTCGGACTTATTGACCGAGTTGCGAGCTAAAGTCACTCGCTGCCACACACCGGTTGCGGTGGCCGGGGACTTTAACCTGATCCGGTCCTCGGAGGAGAAGAGCTCTAATCTCGTGGACACTCCCCGGATGAGGGTGTTCAACGATTGTATCGCTGATCTCACCCTCATCGAGCTGACCCGTGTTGGTGGGAGCTTCACCTGGACTAATAACCAGCAGGACCCTATTCGGAGCGTCCTGGATAAGGTCCTCGTTTCGGTGGAGTGGGAGATGGCATTCCCCTTATGCTCCCTTCGCCTGGTCACTCGCATTGGGTCCGACCACTCCCCCTGTTATTGAACACTGGGGAAAACACTCCCCCTCCCCCTCGTCGTTTCCACTTTGAAGACTCTTGGCTGCTGCATCCGGGGTTTATGGGGGTGGTCAAAGACCGTTGGATGACGGCTAGTCTGTCGCCCCTTCGCCTCTTCTCCGCGGTTGACCGTTGGCACCACTGTGCTAAGGATGTACGCTAGTTCATGCGTGGGTGGGGTGCGAATCTGGGGGCTGACCTCAAGGCCCGCAAGACAGCCCTCCTTGATCAGATCAAGGACCTGGACTTTCGAGCGGATAATGGGGGCCTTTCTCCCGATGGCTGGCTCCATAGATACTCCCTGGAGACATCCCTAATGGCGATCTTTGAAGGGAAGGAGCTGTTTTGGCGCCGAAGGGGCAACCAAAATTGGCTCCTTCAGGGGGACTCGAATAAGAAATACTTCCATGCCGTCGCCAATGGGCGTAGGTGGAAGCACTCCATCCCCTGTCTCCAGGATGGTGATGTCCTACTAGAGGACACCACCTTAATCACCAACCGCATTTATTCCTTCTATAAGGATTTGTTCACCGCGGAGCCCAGATCAGGGCTCTCCTTAGCTATGAACTTCTGGCCCACCCCGGAGCTGGTTTCGGCGGAGGAGAACATGGCTCTCACTGCCCCCTTCTCCGCGGAAGAGGTAGAAAGGTCCCTTTCGGATATGAAAACCTCCTCCGCTCCGGGCCCTGATGGACTCCCGGTCTCCTTCTTCCGACGTTTTTGCCCCAGCTTCATCCCATCATTATGCCCATGATCCAGGAGTTCTATATCGGGACCTTGGACATGACTAGGCTTAACTATGGGATCATGACCCTGATCCCCAAAGTTGTTGGGGCTTCAGATATTCGACTTTTCCGCCCGATCACGGTCTCGAATGTGATCGAACGGCTCTTCGCGAAGGTCTGTGCCAACAGGCTTGCACCGGTAGCCGGCCGCATAGCCCATACCTTTCAGTTTGCTTTTATGAAGGGACGGTACATCCACGATGGGATCCTGGCCCTCCACGAGATTGTCCATGAGGTTAAATCTAAGCACCAGAAGGGTGTCTTCCTCAAACTGTACTTTCAGAAAGCCTATGACCGGCTCGAATGGGAGTTCCTTCGGCTGGCTCTCGACCGGAGAGGGTTTGACGATCGCTGGTCCTGCTGGATTATGCAGATTGTCCGCTCGGGATCCACCGCCATCAATATTAATGGTACTATTGGCCCCTATTTTAGGTCCACTCGTGGGGTCAGACAAGGAGACCCTATCTCTCCTATTTTGTTTAACCTGACGGTGGACGCCCTCGCGACCATCCTAGACAAAGCTAGGACGGCCGACCACATCAAGGGTGTGGTGGGGCACCTTATCCCTGGGGGAGGGGTCACCCACCTACAGTATGCCGACGATACTATTATCATGATCGAGGGATCTGATCCTGACATTATTAACCTCAAGTTCCTCCTCTACTTTGAGGCTATGTCGGGACTGAAAATCAATTTCGACAGAAGCGAGGTGGTGGTTCTTGGCTACTCTATCGAGGATGGACAACGGATTGCAGACAACCTAAACTGCAGGCTGGGCTCATTCCCTATCTCCTACCTGGGCATGCCGATTTCTGGCTCTTGCCTCCAGAATCACGCCTTCGACCCGGTTATGAACCGGGTCGCCTCTAGATCTGAGCCATGGGTGGGACGGTGTACCTCCAAGGGCTGCAAAACCGTCCTCGTTGACGCGTGCCATCTAGCCTCCCCATGATACATGGGCCTCTTCCTCCTCCCTGAGGGCGTCCACAGTGCCTTTGATCGGGACTTAGCCCGCTTCTTCTGGCAGGGCACCAATGGGAGGCCCAAGTACCATATGGTTAAATGGGCTGACATTTGCCTGCCTAAGGCCCTTGGTGGCCTTGGAATCATCGCCTCTTGCCGCATGAACGTGGCCCTAATGCTCAGATGGGTTTGGCGCATCCTTTGTGGGGATGGCGGCCTCTGGCTTCAACTCATCCGGGCTAAATACCTTCGGGGCAGACCTCTCCTTGCCTGCCAGTCCCGGGTCGGATCCCAGTTCTGGCGGTCCATTCAACACATTAAACCTCACATTCGCTTGGGCCTGTCCATCTCGGTTGGTGATGGTTTGGGTACCCTCTTCTGGTTAGACTCCTGGATAGGGGCCACCCCTCTTCGGACGTCTTTCCCTAGCCTCTTCGCGATTTGCTCCGACCCTGAGTTATTGGTCGCCGAGGCTGGGGCTAATGGCACCTGGGATATTGCCTTTCGGCGAACCTTCGGCCCTGAAGAGGCCCGAGCTTGGATAACCCTTCGGGCCTTGCTTCCCGTTGACCGCCCGGCGCGTTCGGGCCAGGTTTCCTGGTCTTTGACAACCTCTGGGCAGTACTCCGTGGCGTCCTCTTATAGGGCCCTCTGTCGTGCCCCCTCCATCCATTGGATGGCTCACCTCTGGAAAGCCCCCGTTCCGCTGAAGATTAAGATCTTCCTTTGGCAACTGCTCCGGGACCGCCTCCCTTCCGGAACTGAGGCTGTGGTAGGCCGAAAGCATGGACTTCGGGCTTTTCGGCCAACGGCAGAAAGAAGAGGTCTTCGGCCAACGGGAGGCCAAAGAGTTCGGGATAAGGCTGGCGCCCGTCTTCTTTCTCCAGGCTCTTTATTCTTCCTCCTTTCTCTCGCAAAAATCGCCCGATCTTTTTTGTTTTTCGACCATTTTTGCATCCAAACCGCACAACCACTATACTTGAGCTATCTTGTGCGTCCTAGGGTTTGCTCTATCCATGGGGTAGATTTTTTTAGCTTGAGGCGAGCTTTGGTGAGGAGAAGCCATGGTAGGGAGGAGGGCTGCTTGGGGGAGGTAGAGGTGCGGCTTGGGGAGGAGGAGGTGCTGCTAGTGGTCAGCTTTGGTGGGGAATAGCTGGAGTGCAACCTTCGGAAGCCCAGGTGATCTACGCGTCGAAGGTATAACCATCTCAACGTAATTTTTTAATTAGTGTTCTATGTACATTTAAGTGTTTGTGTTAATTTTTGTGTGATGGTATTGTGAATCGGAGAATTATTTATCAATCGTCATGATTTTAGTATGCATTTTAGTGTTAATTTTTCTGTGGTGGTATTGTGAATTGGTGAATTATTTGTCTGTTAGATAGGATTTTGTTCTTTTTCATTAGTTATTATTTGTTCACTGTGAATGATGGGAAGATGAAAATGTTTGTCAGGTGATTTTTTTTTTAATCTATGAATTTATCTGTTTACTATGGCCCTGGTAATGTTCGATGTAATGAGTTGGGGTTGATCTCATTGAGTATAAAGAGTGAACATTAGGCAGTTGAGTTACTGGTTGACAAAAAGTTTTGGGTTGGATCCCGATGTGTGTTCGGTTAGTATTCATGCCTTGTGGATCAAATCATGTAAAAACGTATTGTGGGAGCTGACGCTGATAGATAGGAGTCAGAAGTGGTTAGTCTTGATAAGGCGTTGCAGATAACGAAGGATCCGACCCCCGGCTGAGCGCTACGAGCCTTCCCGTCCTTGTCCGAGAAAGACACAACTTAGACGTCGTACCCGAGAGTGATACGATTCTCTATGTATGAGACATATGTTTATGCATGTTAGTTTCAGACTTTTCTCCATGTGTGAACCATTATTTATGTATGACGTATGTTGTTATCTATGTTAGCTTCAGACTTACTTACATGTGTAAGTCATTAACTATGTTGGGGCTGCGGCTGTGCGTATGTACCGATCACGAAAGGATTAAATAAAAATCCCGAAACGCATCAAAAAGCAACACTTGGCGTTCGGAGCGCGCGTGGGTGACCTCCGCAAGAAGTACCCCTCAACATAGTTTGTTCAAATTCGATTCTGGATAATGATTAAATTTTCCTAGCTTTTAAATTTGTCCCTATTGAAAGTTTAAATTTGCTAGGCATTTAGCAGTTTGAAAAGTTGCGTGGCGAGGGATCCTTGAAATGAATTTATAGGAAGCACATGCAGCACACAGAGGGGACAGTGGTGGTGCATGGCGAAGCAACAAAACCGCGGCGGTGTCTCCACCCACTTGTCTCCGCTCACTCCCCCGCTTAACGCTCCCTTCCCTCCGTCCAGCCTCCCCTCCCCTTGAAAGCCCATGCATCCATGCTCTTCTCGCTAGCTTTTCAAGTGATCGGGAGATCAACGCGGAGTCTTGTTCCTTCCTCATCGCCACAAAATCATTCCACCAATAATCCATCCCCAGGTACTTAATTTCCTCAAATTTTGCTCTTCTTTCTACTACCATGAATCATCATCGGCATGGTGGCATTTTGAGTGTTCTGAATGTATCAGGATCTGATCTCCGGGGGCAGGCAGAGAGCGAGGAGGAATTTGCGAAGGAGGAAGCGTATATGATCGTGGTTGCATGAGGTGACCAAGGGGGGACGGGACGGGACGATGGCCCTGTTCGATCGGAACCAGAGGGGGCAGCGGCCGTCGCTCTTCTCCACGGCGACCATCGTCGTGTTCGCCGCGCTCTGCCTCCTCGGCTTCTGGATGGTCTCCTCCCCGTCGCCCGAGGCCGTCCCTGCGGCCACGGTGACGGCGGCCACCGCGGACCTCAACCTCAAGAAGGCCGCGGAGGCCGTCGTCAAGGACAGCAAGGAGGAGGACAGCTCCATCGACGCCACCAACAACTTCAAGCAGGACAGCGCCAACGTCGTCGCCGAGGCCGACAAGCCTGCCGTCGACGCCAAGGGCGGCGCCGACGCCGATGCTGACAAGCCCGTGTCCAAGAACCAGTCGTTCGATGATGAGAACGGCAGGACCGAGGGCGGGGAGCTTGTGAAGCCGGAATCCGCTGAGACGGATGGCGCCGGCGCCGCCGCTGCCGCCGTGGCTGCTTCCCAGGGGAAGAGCGTGGATGACGCGGTGACGGACGTCAAGGAGCAGGGTTCCACGGACACCAAGGAAACGACCGTCGGCAGCGGCGCTCAGGACGCGAACGCCGAGAAGGCGCCGGCTGACACGAAGGAAAGCATCGTCGGCCAGGAGGAAAACGCCAAGGAGGCCGCCGCCGGCGGCTCCGGCTCGTCCAAGAAGCAGACATTCGACGACGAGAACGGCAAGATGGAAGGCGTCGACGTGGTCAAGGATGACGGCAACAAGACCTTCATCTCGGACGACAATGCCAAACCAATCATGGAGGAGACGACGACCACCTCCGCCGCGGAAAAGATGGAGGATGCGGCGGCGGCGGCCACGGTATCCAGTTCCACCGAAGCCTCCGCCGTCAGTAATCCCGATGATACGAAGACGTTGTACATTGTCGAGGAAGAGCAGAAGCTTCTTCCGGAGGCGCTGCCGAACGGGCAGGCGGAGCTGCTGACGGAGCGGGCGGCGCAGAACGGGTCCTTCACCACGCAGGCGGCGGAGTCGACCAACCAGCAGAAAACGCACGCCGACAAGGAGAAGAAGAAGAAGAAGAACAAGAAGAAGAAAACGGCAGGCAAGCCGGAGGCGGAGGCGGAGGCGAAGGCGAAGGTGTCGTCGTCGCCGGCGGCGCACGTTTGGAAGCTGTGCAACACGAGCACGGGCGAGGACTACATCCCGTGCCTGGACAACGAGGCCGCCATCAAGAAGCTCAAGACCGACATTCACTACGAGCACCGGGAGCGGCACTGCCCCGAGGACCCGCCGACGTGCCTCGTCCCGGCGCCGCCGTCCTACAAGGACCCCATCCGGTGGCCGCGCAGCCGCAGCAAGATCTGGTACCACAACGTTCCGCACACGCAGCTGGCGGAGTTCAAGAAGCGGCAGAACTGGGTGAAGCTCTCCGGCGAGTACCTCACGTTCCCCGGCGGAGGCACGCAATTCAAGACCGGCGGCGCGCTGCACTACATCGACCTGATCCAGCAGGCGCTGCCGGAGGTGGAGTGGGGCCGCCGGAGCCGGGTGGTGCTGGACGTGGGGTGCGGCGTGGCGAGCTTCGGCGGGTTCCTGTTCGAGCGGGGCGCGCTGACCATGTCGTTCGCGCCCAAGGACGAGCACGAGGCGCAGGTGCAGTTCGCGCTGGAGCGCGGCATCCCGGCCATCTCCGCTGTCATGGGGACGAAGCGGCTGCAGTTCCCGGGCAACGTGTTCGACATCGTCCACTGCGCGCGGTGCCGCGTGCCCTGGCACATCGACGGCGGGCTGCTCCTCCTGGAGGCGAACCGGCTGGTCCGGCCCGGCGGGTTCTTCGTGTGGTCCGCCACGCCGGTGTACCAGAAGCTCCCCGAGGACGTGGAGATCTGGGAGGAGATGATGAAGCTGACCAAGGCCATGTGCTGGGAGATGGTGGCCAAGACCAGGGACACCATCGACCGTGTCGGGCTCGTCATCTTCCGGAAGCCGGTGAGCAACCATTGCTACGAGACGCGGCAGCAGACGGTGCCGCCGCTGTGCGAGCCCTCCGACGACCCCAACGCGGCGTGGAACATCTCGCTGCGGGCGTGCATGCACCGCGTGCCCACCGACCCGTCGGTGCGCGGGGCGCGGTGGCCGCAGCAGTGGCCGGAGCGGGCGGAGAAGGTGCCCTACTGGCTGAACAGCAGCCAGGTGGGGGTGTACGGGAAGCCGGCGCCGGAGGACTTCGAGGCGGACTACGCGCACTGGAAGATGGTGGTGCGGAACTCGTACCTGGCCGGCATGGGCATCGACTGGAAGAGCGTGCGGAACGTGATGGACATGAGGGCCGTGTACGGCGGGCTGGCGGCGGCGCTGAGGGACATGAACGTGTGGGTGATGAACGCGGTGAACATCGACTCGCCGGACACGCTGCCGGTGATCTACGAGAGGGGCCTGTTCGGGATATACCACGACTGGTGCGAGTCCTTCAGCACCTACCCGCGCTCCTACGACCTCCTCCACGCCGACCACCTCTTCTCCAAGCTCAAGGCCAGGTACCCTATATACCCTCCCTCCATCGACGCCGGCCGGAGTTGGAAGATCGACAATGGATGCTAATGGATTTGTGGGTGCAGGTGTAAAGTGTTGCCGGTGCTGGTGGAGGTGGACCGGATACTGAGGCCGAACGGGAAGCTGATCGTGCGGGACGACAAGGAGACGGTGGACGAGATCGTGGAGGTGGTGAGGTCGATGCACTGGGAGGTGAGGATGACGGTGTCCAACCGCAAGGAGGCCATGCTCTGCGCCAGGAAGACCATGTGGCGGCCCACGGAGATCGAGCCAGGGCCGACCACGAGATGACCTCGCCTCGCCGGACCTCGCCGGAGATCGAAATTAACAGCTACTGTAGCTCGACTCGCGATTAAATTAATGGTTGATATAGGGTCTCGAAAATAAACGTGTCTCGTAGATGAAGATGTGCGTACATAGATTCTGTTGGTGTTTAATTAGTTCTTCTTTTGTAAGGGTTTTCCCCTGTGAATTGTCGTCATGTGTTGTATTTGCGATGTAAGAGAGTACACATAGATATATGAGTGACATGTTTGTATCTATGCTGTTGGGAACCAACACTCTGATTTTCAGTATTTATCGATTTCTAGGTCAATGTACTTATAACTAGTAGTAGTTTTTTAAATGGCAGGATTCTTGAATTTATTAAAAACAAAAGAGTTGTTCGATTAATAAGTGCAAATTGGGTGGAAATCAAAGAGATGCCCAGTTGATGATCATCACAACCTCTGAGCGAAACACACAATATGCACAACGCACAAGGCTCTAAAAATGACCTTGTCGAAAAAGCGCACATTCTACAGGTGCCATCGTCATCACTTCTTTTTAAGAGGTGTCATTGGCATCCGAAAACTCTAAGCAAGTCTTTCTGTATCCCAAAAACAAATTACTAAATGTGAAGGATCATAGACTATGGCAACCTCGATGAAAGATGGTCCTCGCGTCTGGCTTGCTAATCCTCATGGAAACATTTGTATGCCTCATAACACTATTAGAACATCTCCAACATTAACCCTTAAAACGGATATTGTATTCATCCATGGATTGATATGGACCAGTCTGCAGACACTGATACGGGCCGATCATCCAACCGTATCCCCTAAAGTTCACTCCCAATTATTTTTAAAGTCAGTAACAATTCATATTTATATCTAAAAGTTACAGTTCAACAAATTAATTTAAACATGAATTCAACTCAAATAGTTATCTCCCTTAATAGCCCATAAATGTTCAACCAAGTCTTTATTAAATTGCTCATGAGTTGCATGATGTCGAATTTATTGATGCATTTGGACAAACTCCTCAAATGTGGCTGAATGCTCAGGTGGAAGTTGAATAGGGTCACACATGGTTTCAAACTCCAGATTTCCGACATCATATTCACCCTCATCCTCCACGATTATATTGTGCATGATGACACAATATGTCATGACATAGCATATCATCACCTCCCACAAGGTCTTCAGGTCCTATTTTTTGCAGGTCCTTGAAGAACTGTAAAATGACCTTAGAGCACTTCAAATGCCCTCTCCACATCCTTTCGAGCTTCTTTTTGTCTTCGGGAAAAGTAAGGCTTTTTTCTGATCTATTGGCTCCGAGATGATCTTAACGAATGTCGCACACAAAGGACTGATGTCGTCACCAGATAGCAATCCATAGTATATTCATGCCTGTTGATTGAATTGTTACACGAAAGAGCTTGTCCTTCAGTCAACCGAGAAAACAATAGAGACCGATGCAGGACATTGTTATCATTGTGAGACATGGACATGCCAAAGAAAACATGCCAAATCCAAAGGTCATGTGAAGAAACTGCTTCAAGAATGATGGTGGGCTTCTTGATATGGCCTTGTTATTCTCCTTGTGGAGAATATGGGTGGTTCTTCCACCTCCAATGCATGCAATCGAGAGATGCCGAGCATACCTGGACAACCTCTTGCTTCTGACATTCCCATGAGCCTTTCGGTGTCCCCAAAAGTTGGTTCTCTCAGGTATTGAGGGGCAAACACCTCCACCACTGCAATAGCATCCACCACTGCAATAGCAAATCTCACCATGGCGTCCCTTCATGTTCTTCAGATATGTGAAGGTACTCGTCCGACAAATTCGCAGTCGTACCATATGCAAGCATCCACAATGCAGACGTGCACTTATGATAATCAGAATCTAATCGTCCCTATGGCATCCTTCTTCAAGATGATGTAGTCATTGTAGGACCTACCACCATGGTAGAGGCGACCGAACACATTCTTCTGTATCCAAAAGCGTCGACAGGAATTGTGCGCGAACAAGGCATCCAGAGCAAAGTAATCATCCATCAGCGTCGAGTGCCCTCGTGCCCTATTTCGATTCAGCACTCTATGGCCTTTCATGGATCCCTTGAGATTGAGAACATGCTTCCGCATGCTCCGCGTCTACAAGGACCGCCTGCATCATCATTGTTTCATCGGCATATTCATCCTCGTTGGACGATTCGATGAAGTTCTTGTACATATACTCCATGTCTGAATCCATTTATTGAAAGATAAGAGAAAATGGTTAGTAAAATTGACACGGGCATTTCAACAAACACTAGTCGGGCAAGTTCACCATCATGGACGGTATCCGCATGGGAGAATGTATCTGCGAGGGGAGTTGTGAAAGGCTCAGGCAAGGCCTTGGCCAATGCTGGGGTGGTGCGGCAACGCAGGTGAGCTCCAACAAGGCCTTGGCCACAGCTGGGGTGTTGCGGCAACGACCGTGGCAATCGTCAAGGAGCAAACAGATATAGAGAAAGGATGAAGTACTGAAATTACGAACTCATGAGGGGTTGTGGAGTGAGCCGGGTGTGTCAGAGTCTTACGTTTAAACGGTTTGAACTCCCATAAAGCCTCCATTAGTTTGCTTCAAGTTTGCAGGAAAACGGATACAAGCCCATGTTAAATGGCAAAACAGGTTCACACAGTCTAGTCCAACTATTGCGAGAGGTATAAAGATCTGTCTTTGAGATGCCCTTACAACATGAATAAAGCAGCACCGTTCATCAAATACATGCATGAAGGTTTTTTAAGTCATGAAGGTCGTTTTGAAACATTTGAATGTATACAAAATCAAGAATGGTGTAAACCAGAAATGATTTCCTCTAATCTTTTCCCAAATTAATCGAGCAGGACAAATTACAAAAACATGCCCACTGCTAAACAATTTCTGACCATGTTACAAGATGAGCTGCTCTACTTCTACTTTACACATCAGCAGTCCGGCACAATTAGTCAAGCAGCAATCAACCGTCTGCCAGGGCTGATACTGGCTACCTACTAAATAGCCACAAACATGAACCATACAACAAGCCTACCTCAAACCCCATTCCAACTCAGAGCGAACGCTGCTGATCTCCATAGCCCTGACCCACCATGCATCATGATGCAATCACATGATCTAGCAGCAGCACGCCATTCGCAATAACACCTTCAAGTTGGCAGAGAGAGAGAATACAACTTTTCAGAGCTTTGAGAGGACTCAAAAATCCCAACGATCAAGCTGCACCCTAGCTTCAGCCATGTCCTTCTGTGCCTTCCTTCGCCGGTAGAAAATAGGGCAGTCCCGACTGCAATGATGACACCGACAAGAGTTTTAAGCTTTTAGTTCAAGTTCGAAGAATGGGGTGTGCTGATGAGCACATGTTGAATGAAAGGAACATTTGCAAACCTGGTGCACAGAACGTCCTGGTGTAGGGAGCCTTGGCACTCCTGGCACTGCGTCCATAGCTTCCCAAAGAGCATCTCCAGATCAGAAACTGTGGATGTTAAAAGTTGAACCAGTCAGTCATCGGAAGCTTGGAGACAGTACCTTCTACCATTTGAGAAACATTTCAGAGGATTACGATCCTACCATTTGCTACTGTTTTGCAGTATAACTCCGCCTCCCTTCCCTTGCAATGTGAGCAAAGTGTTTGATTGGGACCACTGCAGGGTGAGAATTGGTCAGTTAAATGACTGGGTCATTACAGCAAGGTATTAGTAAAATTATGGTTTTACTGCTGGAATAGGAATATTAGAATGAAAGCTCATTTTACAGTAAGAGGGAAATCACCTTATAACTGCTTTGCATCCAAGGCAAGTCAATTGTTTCTTTGCAAATTTCATTATCCCGCTATTTGAAGGAGTTGAGATTGAAACAGCTCTGGTATGACTTCCATGAAGCAGTTCTCTGCTTGCGTTCTTCAGAATTGGTTCAAATATTCTCAACAGTGGCTGACAATAAACATTTTATAATCCATTATAAGTGGGAAAAAGCAAGTTTCAATATAAAGGAGTGTGTTGTGGACAAACTTTGCTAATTTGGTTCTCAAGGTAGTACTGAGGATCTATTGGAATATTATTATCCAGAACGTAAATTGGATCTTCTGACTTCTCATATGCCTGTATGCAGAAAGACAAATGTATCAAAACAGCTACTACAACAGAAGAAATATACGACTGTACAACAGCAAGGACACATGAGTTACCTTTGCCCCTTTTGCTGCTTTTATGATAACATAAGGAACCCGGTCGCCAACAGTTGGTGCAGTAGCAGCATCTCTCTGCTCAAAAGAATCAGAATTAATTTCATCAATGCCAGTCACATGTCTCCAATCTCCACAAGGAATGAACAGAGATAAGCGCCATTCAGGAAAAAGATCGTGTCCGTACCTTCCGCATCCTCTCAGCAAGCTCCACATGCGCAGCTTTTACAGCATAGTCTTCTCCTGTTTTTGTCAAACCCTGCAGATCAGAGCCATTGTGAGTAACCAAAGGATTTCAAGCTTTAGTAATTTTCATGGGTGAATTGCAATACAAATTCACCTTCGTTATAACTAGAAGGGACAAGTCCACGCGGTTCATTAATAGATCAGCTATGGTATTCTTGACATATTGAACTGCACCAGGAACATCTCGGTCCACTAGTATTTTATGAAGGCACTCAGTCACCAGGTTCTTCACCAATAAACAGTTGTCCCTTCTAACTGTTTCAATACCTGTAGCAAAGGTAGAAGAAGGCATGTTAAAGCAGGAAAATAGGATGACACCTCAGACAACTATAATACACAAAATACCTTTTGTGTCCATTTTGTCAAATTTCTCAGGATTTGTCCAGTACAAACCAGCATATCTCTTCTTGCTAATCAGTAGGTATGGGAAATAAACTTTCTCAAACTCTAGCTTGATGGGCTGCACGACAGATGTAAAAATCAACAAATATCAGAATTAGAAGTTATTAGTTTAACAAAACTGGTTGCTTGGGTTATAAACTTAGAACAGACAGGACTTTAATTCAGCTACGATATATTACAGGAATGAAAATGCTATATAAAGACACTGCACTAATGTGCAGCAGTTACGGGGTCTGATCTGAGCTACCAAGAACAAAGAGGATGAGCCTCGTAGAGAGAACAATATTAATGGCGATGAAGTAATCACAGCAAATGAGAAAATAGTTGGCAAGGCTGACCACAAATTCCTTAGCACAAGATAGGTTATGGTTCTCTCACAGCCCCTCTTGAACCCTTTACAACCCTCGGATCATGGTCCTATAAATGAATATAATGTTAAAGAAAATGTAAGCCCTGATCCTTTCAACGCCGCAGTTCCTTCTTCTTTACTTTGCTTCTGATGAAACCGCCAATTCCTTGATTAATCGGTTGAATTTATCTTTTCCGATAGCCAGGCCTTTAATACAAGTAGAATTAGTCTAGAAATGCTCCTTACACACATCTCCAAGTACTGATCGGATTGAAAGATACGAGTCATCAGAGGGTGACCAGACTGTGACTATTAGGGAAGGACAGTAGAGACTAGGATGAACATCATGGGGTACATACTATCCCTGTCATAGAGATGATTACCTCTCCTACCTAAAAAAGAATTTAATGTTCCGTCATACATCTTTTCATCCGCATCTCCCCATGTCACCCGTTCCTTCCATTCGTCCTCCACGCTTTCCATCGATTTTGTTGCGTCCAGTCTGTCCGGGGTTTTCAGCAGCGCGCACATGAGCTCATTCTATGGTGTCCTGCTCGCCTGCCAGCACATAGGCCCGTCTATATACATGCGGTAGAGAAATTGAACAAGCCAGAAGGCCCAACCTATTAATGTGGACATGATAGGGCTCTATCCTGTCCTTATATTTACACCCTCAAAAGAAATCTGAAATTTCCTTTTCCTTTTCTCAATTTTTCCTTTCCCTTCCCATCAAAAAGGAAAATACTGCTGCTACCTTTCTTTACTGCTGTTGCATTTCTTCAAGTATATCACCTCTTTTTAGACCATTCCCATTCCTCGAGCAAGGGGCTAATCAATAGATATAGCCTTTGCAACGGTTCTTGCAACTCAACATTTAATTAATTAATTTATTTTATAGTGGATTTTCTTCGTCTATTGCTTCTTATTGATATTTTTCTTGTGGGAGCCATCGGGACTGGTGTCAGGTGCACACAATCTGCAGTTCACGGCAAGCCATCAATTCTGGCATTATTTTCCTTCTACCATGTTTTCTCTTCTTTGATTTATTATCCACGTACAAATGGATCTATGCCCTGATTTATTTTCCAAGTGTGACCATGTCAGACATATGTTCCTTTCCTCGAGGTTTAAAGAAGAGCCAACATGTTAATTTCTTGTTGCATCTCTCATTTCAGAAATTGTATTTGGTTTAGAATTAAAAATGTGTTCCTGAAATTGTTGAATCTGTTGAAAGTTTATTATATCGGCAATGTATAGAACTTATCATAAACATTTTTGTGGCATAGATACAAAAGAGGGAATAATTCTACTATAAGAGGTATGTGCATTGTTTGAAATTTGCCCGAGGGCCTCCTGAATGTCAGGACCAGTGTTGCCAAGGTGTCTCCTCATCAGGGACAGCTGATCTGAGCCAATGAAGCACGCCTTGCGGATGCTGGTGGTGCCGGGAAAAGGGAATCACTCCCGTTCACCACCGCGCTCCTGGTGCTGCCCTTGCTCCTACTCAAAACTAAGATGTGGCTCATGCTGTCCTCCTCCGCGCAATCATTCACAGTGGCAGGGGATGAGTCACATATCAAGCTAACATGACAAACTGAATCTTATCACTAAGACACTAACATACCTCTTAATTCTAATAAGCTTGAAAACAGAACTAACTAAATGACTAACTTTAATTACCAGGCTGCCGCTCCTTTTGGCACAGTGGCCCTACAATGATCATTCCCTAGCATTAACACCCTCCCTGGCTTGGGTTGGGTACACGCACATGACACAATTATAAGATCAGCGAAGGGATAACCTAGGGCATTACCCAATTCAGGATTAGAATTTAGAATATCTAATCAATTAATAGCATACTAAAAGTTTTGGGTGATAACAATTCAAAAAATGTTTATATATCATTTGCGATGTACTGGAGAGACCACACTATTTTGTGGTATTCCAAGAAAAAACTGATAATTATCCTGAACTTGGCACAGGACAGTTAAAATTCAAACAACCTGAACAGGCTGAACCAGGATAATTATCCTTCAGGACTGGAATATCACCAAGGAATTAGCCATAGACAGAGGTACGTGGAAGTTAGCTATCCACGTGCCAGAACAATGACTAGGTATCAAGATCTTATGGGTGTCAACTGTAGCATATCCCAACTTGACAGGGCTTTGTTGTTGTTGTTGTTGCTTTACTTATGTATCTCCAAACTTCCTTTCTTATTGATATAAAGTTATAGAGTGGGATATTTCCCACTGTTTTCCCTCAAAACAATGTTACAATACCAAGTCAAGGACAAGAGTATTTCTGTACTCACCTTAATAAATGTTCCACTAATATACTCTGCAGCTTCTCTTCCCAATTTCATTGCGTCCTCGACTGTAGAAACACCAAACTGTACCATCACAGAATCAGTATCTCCATAAATCACCTGGATGTCCAAAAGAATTTGCGTCAACCATCAGAACATGAATGAAAAGTGTGAAAATGCCAACAAATAGACTAACCAAGTGCATATAGACTCGGAAAGTGATTATTACTGAGATCTAGCCTGCAAACTAATTGAATGCATGGGAGCAAGATGTCATATGAACAAGGTCCTGAGGTTGCTACTTGCATATAAAATTTGGGGGGAAATCAGAACCATGTCACTGCAAGTTGCATTTTAGAAAAAAAACGCTGTGAGAATACCATGTGGGTTCAGGTCCCACATGTCATTGAGACTAGTGAAGCTTCACAAAACTACCAGCTTTGCAGGGACGTTACAAATAGTCTGAGCCAATATTGTGCTGATATCCAGCCAAAACTAATGTTATGTAGTTTCAACACTCCTTTGTGGGAAGCATTCGCCAGTTTTCCACCATGTCCCACTGAGATGGCCAGATCCACAGGTTAAGTAAACGCTAAGGAACTGAGTAGGATATATAAGTCGTCGGTTCGACTCTGATATAGAATGCCTCATGGATTCATATCAGACGTACCAGATGGAAATGGGTAATTAAAGGCTTGACAACTTTCTAACAAAGAGCATACAAGTAAAATGAAACATTGCAAGCTTATATGAACACAGGATATGGTAACTGATAGTACACCTCCCCTCGCAAAAAAAAAAAAAACTGATACTACACCTCTGCATTATGCTCATAGCCTCCAAGTGTTGTGAATTTATCTTCAACAAGCTTCTTTGTATGCTCAATCATCTGTCTACCTGTAGAACAAAAATGCTTCAGTGTCACGCAATTCAACATGTTTTTGAATTTTTCATGACACTACACAATGTGCACGTGCACTATATTAAATGCAAAACTCATGCTCACCATAGCTTGTAACACTCGAAGAAATCTCTAAACAGGGCAATTGACCAACAGTAGCGCCAGTAAAACCATAAACTGAATTTGCACTTATCTGAAATACAGCCATTAAACAATGTCAAGATTCAAGGAGTGTATGTTTTACATACCACTATTTGAGGGGACCTAGAGTGATAGGAAATAGATATTTAATTACTTTTAGGGCAAGCTGACGACCATCAAGAACAGCCCTTTCGAACGGGTCCTTTGCTTCCTGAAAAAGTTACCGGTGCTTATAATATAGGATCGAAGACATGCATTGCAAGCATTTACAAATTTAAATGGTCTTGACTGTAATTTTCTCATGGTAATATAGGAGAAATATACCTTTAAATCTGCTTTTGCTCTTTTTCGAGCAGCCAACAGTTCTTCAAGAATTTCAGGAAGTATACCCTGTATTGGAGACATAATGTTGGTTAGGAAACAGTAACACTGCTTCTGTCACAAAGATCATTTACCATGCCAGGAAGCAAAAAAAAAAAGAACATAGAAGTTGTACCCCCAGCCTCGTTCGATGCACATAATCATCACTCTTACGATATTCTTAGAAGAGTTCAGTATGCCAGGAAAGAATTACCTTTTGCAACTCTGGTTTCACAAATATTTCACCAGATGGGGTTTTGTAGAGGCTTTCTGGAGGCAAGTTAAGTTTACGGAGATCCTCAGGGGGCACCTTAAAAACCATTTGAATACACATTAACTAAATTTTCAGACAGCATTGTTTTTTAGATATTAGCATAGCAATTACAAGAATTATGTTTACCAAAGTGCAGTAGCATAGGTTATGGGCCATCATGATGGATGGATACAGAGAAGCAAAGTCCAAAGTTGCAATGGGCTTCTCATAAAATCCAGCCCTTGCCTCCAAAACCTAAATTCAAGGGCGACACAGATCACAGAAAACAAGAATCATTGGACAATAAAACAGAAAAAGGAACTATAATTTTCATTGTATGACCAATTTAGAAAATGGAGAAGTAAAAAAATGTTGTTGAGAATACTTCCTTACTTCCCAGGTGGAAAGAGACTTAGTATACGCAAATATGTGTCCATGGTAAACAATGAAGATGCATTATGCATGCATCCATGGTAGCTTTCGCATTAGTGGTGATAACCTAGTTGTCAGTATGGAAATTTTTCCTTAGCTCACATAAATATCTATACTGTCACTTCAAGGCAAGCAATTCAAAGGATTATAATGTGCAGTATGATGTTTTCGTGGCGTGATAAATAGATATGTAGTAAGTGTAATAGCTGCTACTGCAGCATGACAGGGGGAAAACAATGAGATAGGAAAACGCAGATCATGTCCATCGACTTACAGTTGCACCCTCAAAGGAATCTTGCCCAGAACCTTGACCCTTTATGTTTGGTATAACAAGGTTTCTCTGTTTTGCTTTCCTCAGTAACTGTGAGAGGACCTGAAGACCAAATCGAAATTCATGTTAGAATGCAAGGGTGGAATATATCTATTGGCAGAATTTGATGTTGTTGTCACCTTAATGCTCTGCCCCCTCGAGAGCAGAAAAGAAATGGGAACTCCTGTGACCCTAGCCATCTCTACGTAGTTGTAGATGTACATCAATTTGTCTAACAGTCTTTGTGGAAGATAAGCATCCTGTGTATACAGTAAGGGAAAAGAACATGTTGGGAACACACTTTGAGGAAAGGCTGGTAATCAACTCAAAGGTAGAAATTTTACAGGTCACTTTGCACAAGTATCATCCTAGCTTACAACTAAGACACCAACAGATCTGCTGGCCAGAGATAGGGAGCAAACTTTTCCATGTACTGCAACCATTTTTCATCAGACGGTAACATAATTTTGGGGAAGTTTTTAAGTATACATAATGCAAAGTAAGTCTTCACGTGAAAGATTAGACAAATATAATATATTAATACGTATGTTGTCCCAATTCAAAACTATTTTATTTCATTCTTGACCTCTAGGTCAGATGGTAATATTGCCTCCCAAACGACTACTGTGTTTAGAGAATGACAATGGTGAATCATAAAATTGCAATCTCAGACCAATGATATGATGTTGAAAGCATGAACCACAGACCGCTAGGTACATATCTTATGGTATTACGTTAGACCAAATTAGTCTGAACACTTCTGAGAACCTACAAGGACATCATTTGACAAAAAAATAGGAAAAACAACTCAAAGCTCAATCAGAAATGTAGAACAAAATGCACATAACTAAGCCAGCTACTTTATAGAACATTTCAGCAGTTTATTAGCAGATAACTCAAAGAACAATTATGCTGACCTTCAAGCAATAAACTGCAAGACGCCTTCGTGTCTCTGCGTTTCCATTTTGAAGATCGGATATAATTGAATGATGAACGTCCTCTTTCTGCTCATAAAAATATAATATCAGAACAATAAAAAGAAAGAGTATTAAATCAATACTACAGAGCCATTTGCATCAAATTAGGCAATTAGCACACTTTCGAGTTATTTTAATGAAGTCAGATTGAGTTCCAGTACGAAGTGTTCTGGACCTTGGTTTACAACGGAATAACTTGGAAGGTTAAGACTTAAGAGTCAAAGGTCGGGGACAGTGCACTTGTCCTCGACAACTGGTAGAGGCCTGATGTGTTAGAAAGGCTCTGAGGCTTAGAGAGCTTCTAATTATTTCATTGTTTAATTCAGATTATTACATGATAGACCTTTATATAAGCGACTTAGCTTGTCCCACAGGAATAGGATCTTGCCTTTCTAATAAACTTTTATCTCGATTCCCCTAACTAAACCAATCTCCTTTTCTAAGAGCATAACTCTTCCCCAAATTCTAATATGTTTAATTCCGTCAGTACTAATGAACAGATGGACTTGTGTCATGCGCCCTTGTACGGGTATGGATACCATTTTAGCCCATAGCACAACAAGAGTTTGAATAATAACGGCATGAATATGAGTGAGTACAATACATTGGGTTGCGCTGACAGCAACTAAGGCCACTAAAAATGTTTGGACTTACTTGCTCCCCTAGAAAATGTGCAGATACAGAGTTCAATGAATAAGAACTCAGCTTGTAATCCCTTTGCATAGCCTGCCCACATACAGAAAGTAAAGATAAAGAGAAGATGAGATACTGTCATGTAACTAAAAAATACTAAAAATTACTAGTCTAGTTGTGTACAACAGTAGATCACAACCTGCAGAAGATCAAATTGTACCCTTCCCTCCACGGTTACATCTTTACTTTCACGCGTACCATATTGCCTGGATAAGAGTAACGAACGTGACATCAAAAAATTTTATGTGAATACTACTAATAAGTTCTTCAATTCTATTTGCTAAATGATATGTAAAACATATGCTATTACACCTTGCACATTGCAGGGTCATAATATCGTGTACCATTAGCATGAGATGATTAAGGCAAGGTACAAAATTGCAAGTGTAGTAAAGTTCATAATATCATGGCATTTCCCTAATTATTCTTCATTGCAAAGAATGGCATATAAACAGGAGTGTTTACTCTTCAAATACTGCATTGTAGAAAGCCCATTATAGGCCCCAGAAAAAATACAGGGGATATATATAGATGACCACGTAAATATGAACACAGAAAAACTGTGGATCAAATATCTGAGAATGGCAATGCTAAAACTTATTAGAGGACACTGAACAAGGATCATTCAGTCGTCATTTGCATCAAATTAGCATGATCAGCATATTTTCAGCTAAATCTGAAATCAGAAGTTATGCATCACTGAAATCAATCAAACATGGATGCATATGTAGGCACACAAGTTAAAAATAAAGGAAGCAGCGACATAATGGCTCACTGGAAAGAACCAAACAGAACTTGGAGAATTGCACAGCTATTTGACCATAAATGGACTAACACAAATGAAACTGAATACCTAGTTGACTACAATGCACTATGGGCAAACTAACATGGACAAAGAAAACAAATATAAAATGCACAAAGACTGGCACTTAAGAAAAAGTAACCTTGAGTTGAAGGTGGTATCACGGACACGAACACGGCTATTTCTGATTCGACCAAGTAGCGGAAACTCCGCTATCTTCAGAACTTCAGCTCTCTGCAAATATGTGAAACCATATTGTACTAAGAGGTAGAAAATTGCCAGGATGGACAAAGAGTAAGAATGCTGTGAACTTTACAAAAGTTTGTGTACCTCAATAAGATATGGCAGATCAAATTTGCAGATATTGTATCCAATTATAATATCAGGATCTGCCTCGCGTATTAAATCCTGCAAAATACCAAGCAGAACCAGGTTGACATTAATAAAGTTACTTGTCTGACATCAGATAATGTATTTAACTTTGGAAGAGTGCAATACGAGAAAAAGAAAGCAAACTGTATATACAAAGAAACCATCAAACAAAAACATGTTTTTTAACCATGGATACAGGTTATATCTGTATACAATCATAGATCACAAGAAACTGACACTATGAACTCAGAATGAGGCAACACTCACCCTCCAAGCAAGTAGAATATCTCGCTCTGTGTCAAATGACATTACATCCACTCCGACAATGGGAGAACATGATTTGAGAGTCATGACATTTCGTACAAAAGGCTGGGCTTCCCCTTGAAGCGTGAGTAAATTAGCAATCTATTTCAATCCAAGGAAGCAAGTTAAGATAACATGCACATAAAGGCACTCGCATCAGAAATTATATGCAGTGAATTATCAAAATGCGAAGGTAATGAAATAAACCTGAATAACTGGATCATGAGTTGGTTCTGGGAAGTGCCCTTTGCGACCAGCACATTCGATGTCAAAACTTAATATGCGAAAGGGGGCCATCTTAGAGTATTCCCCTTCAGGAGCATGGCTTACCAAATCTGAATATCTGTTGGTCGACTTAAGGAATGACCGAATGAACAATATCACGATTTAGAAATAAGGATGGAGGCATTCAATTCAGTATGGAGGATACAGGCAATCCAACTCTAGCTGAGAATAGGACATGACGCGAGTTGCTTTGCTATACTTCCCAGCAGGAAGTTCAATCCAATTGCCACCAACAATGTTGCAGTCAATCATAAAGCGAAGGGCAAAGAGAATGTTGCTTTCATATGTTAGGAAACTCTTTGAACCAATGCTGCCAATCGTTATGCCCCTTTCAAGGATGCCTATAATGCACACACAAAAATATGCCAACTGTGGTAAGCCATAAAATGCGATTATGCTGCTAGTCACAGGAGCAGAAAGTCAGAGAAGGTGGGCACAAAGTAAAGATAAAAGGTAAACAAGATAATTAGCAGCCAAGCAACTGAAAGTGTTCTTTAGGCTATAAAGGTTATTCATTGAAAATAGAGGTACCGAGGTCAATTGACAACAATGGAAAATAAGTGTACTGTTATTAAACTACCACTGACCACGACAGCTGGCAACCATTGTAGGTAGGGCAACTACTATCTTGAGGAAGGACTGGGATTTATTTGGCTGGTAATGCATAATTGTCTGCTTCTGCAGAAGCTCAACTCTCTTCACAAATCTTTGCACACTGCTATTCCTATTTGATTCCTTCATCCTAGCCTGTAGTACATTGTGAAAAAAAAGTAAGGAAAGAATGCACTTCCAAAGTACCTTCATTGAGCAGAAGGGACAACTTAAAATAGGATAGAAGTGGAAACCTCTAGTGTTTGTGTGAAGCCTGAAATATCATCAGGGCTCATTCCTGGTGGGCAGCTGATGTAGAAATATGGTTCAAACCCATGCACCTGGCAGCATACACTGTGACCTGAGAACATAATAAGATAGAATCACACGTCAGCAGAAGCCACATGATAAGGAATAATCATTTGAAGACAGAAACACGTAACCTTCTCTGGTGACACCAAAAATCCTGATTATAGCTGCAGGACCAGAAGAGTTGGGCAGAAACTCTTTGTGGCTCTCACCAATAACATAATCTATATCCAGCTGCTGAAAAGCTAGAAATTCAAACAGAAGAGAACATCATCAATAATAAGATGAAGCTGTATATCTAACATAAAGCTTTATCCAATTTAGATTAACAAAACGGCTGGCAACTATTAGTGCTACGACAAGCAATCCTTCCAAAGCACAGCCTGAAACTTTTACTCTGTATTTTATTGTACCATCAGTGGATGTGTCATTTCCTCTTTGTGTCCCCATTGTAATTAACATATTATAATCGTACAAAGTGTGCAGACTGTATGGAGGTTCATGGAATAAGGGAGAGGGACACTTCAGAACCCAGTTCATAAGCTTTGAGCTTTATACAGTCTGTAGAAACTAGAGAGCAAATCAACAAGACAACAACTATCTGTCAAAAATGATAATGATTCTTAGACCCAACGGCACAACCCAGACTACGAGCAGAAATGTGAACGCCGCAAGAACAAAATTCTACGCATCTGCACAAAATCGCCTGGAATTCCATAGTATCAGAGTTCCCGAGTCCAATTAACAGTTGCTTAAGAGCAAAATACCCGATCCGCCCCAAGTTACACCTTCCACGCACAACTGAAACAACCAGCATCGGGATGGAAGACGAGCGAGTGGAGGGAATGGGGCCGTACCGACGGAGCGGGAGCAGCCGGAGACGAGGTCGGCGGGGAGGGCGGGGCGCTTCCACCTGGAGAGACGGGAGGCGAGGGCCTCGTCGCGGTCGAGCAGCAGCAGCGCCGCCTCGTCCTCCGCGAGGATAGTCTCGTCCAGGAAAACGTCCTCGTCCATCATATCCTCCTCCTCCGCCGCCGCCGGCGGAGGCGGCTGTGGGGCGCCAGGCGGCGTGGGGTGGGCCCGCTTCGCCGCCAGCGGAGATGGCCCCGCGGGAGGCCCCGCCCGCCGCTTGCCGCCTGAGCTCATCGCCTGAGAGGGGGGAGAGATGCGGGTGGGGACTAGAGGGGCGGAAAGGCGGGGAACGGGGGAAGTGGAATTGGGGTTCCCGCCATTGCTGGAGATGTAGGGTTTATATGGGAAGATATAACAGAATGCGCCAGCCCTGTACCTTTACGTAAACGGCGCTGGCGTGAACGATTGGGCGCGGTGAACAAATGTGTAGATGTGCCTTTTTTTATTGCGAAAAAAATGTGAAAATGTGCTGCATTGAACAGAAATTGCATCTTGGGTCATCTATTTGTTGTTCCACGACTTCGAACTCCGTGCAAATACATCTGGGCACCGAATCGATGCTTCCTCGATGTTTATCTTATGCTTGGGTGGAATTGTCGTATTTGCTTTCATATTTTTGTTTATTTTGTATTTGTCTGTTTCTCTTTTGCCTTGCACTTAAGCTATTTTTGTTGTTATGTTTTGTTTCACACAAAAAAAATTAAGATTTTGAAGACACCATTCACCCCTCTCCCTCACTACTAGGGTAATGGTCATACAAAAATGGTAATTAACAGTGCGGTAAGCAGGGGCGAAGACAAGGGGGGCCAACAGGGGCTAGACCCCTGCCAATCACCTCCCCTCCCCCCCCCCAACGATTTGTACTAGATACTAAAGGGTATAGTTTACTGTAGTTGGGCTAAATTGGTTGGAGTTAAATACGTAAATAGCCCATATAAAATACTAACTCTTTACACATATACACAGATCGCAACACATGAGCCCATTAGCCCATCTGAACATAGACATATGGCTAGTTGTGCCGCTGATTTAATTCTGTATCAATTGATCGATCAGATCAATCGAAACTGCTTGTTCGATACTAGGGCATTCTTCGTCCTGTCGGTGGCTCTGGCGATCTATTGGCACTCTGCGTCTCTGCCTGGCCTTCATTGTTGCCGCTAGCTGGTGGTGCCGAGCGTCGGCTGCTGCTCGGATTAATTGCTCACCACAACGCGTCAACGCCCACGCGTCACAATCTTGTACGCCGCCGGTTTGGCCGTCTTCAGGTTTTAATTTTAGATTTACAGTGAGAAGAAGACTAAAAGAGATCAAAATTCAGAAGAAGGTAACAAACTGGTACTATTTACATAAATTATTAGTACCTATTAGTTCTTATAAATCATATACTTGGTGATAGATTAATGTTGTATATAAATAATGAATACCTGAATCGGTTACTCATATTTTTTATCTATACAGTTAGTAGGTCAGTAGTAAAAGATGAAGAGGAAGGCACCAACAACTAGGGGGATAAATTCTTTCTTCAAACCAATTGGATCTTCTTCAAGCTCCAACATTACTAGTGCTGAAAATATGAATCCATCAGAGGCGAGCAACCTACTGGAGATAACAATGTCAATATTCATATTGGTATGCAAATTGATGATCAAGAGGTTGCAGCACCCAAAGAAGTTACAGAAGAAGGTAGAATTGGAAGCACAAGATATGAAAGGGATCCTGGCAAGCGTCAACAAATTTGGGAGCTCCCTCATGATAAGCAAGAAGAAGCACATTGCTTTTATATTATGGAGAAAGCTTATCAACCATATATGAAAGAATATCCATCTAATGGGCTAGGAAAAAATCGTCGTCGATTTCAATACAGATATTTTAATTCTTTTCCTTAGTTGGAGTATTCATTGCTTACACATCGTGCATATTGTCTACCTTGTTTTCTATTTACAATAAAGCCAAGTGGAAGGTGTGGTTCTGATGCATTCACAGTTAAGGGATTTATAAATTGGAAGAAGGTGAACGATGGAAAAGAATGTGCTTTCTTAACTCACATGGGCAAAGATTCCAACTCTGCTCATAACTATTCTCAGCGGTTGAAAGGACGTGGATATCGCCTAGAGAGGGTGAATAGGTGCTTAAAACAATTACGGTTTCGGCTTGAACAAATGCGGAATAAAACTTAACGTTTAATTTGTCAAGCAAGAAACCTAAATAATCTAGGCTCAAGTATGTGCACCAACAACTTATACTAAGCAAGATAAACAACTATGTGATAGCAAGATATGTAACATGAACACTAAGGCTATCACAAAGTAGGTGCATAAGTAAATAGGTTGAGGTGAACAACCTATGGGACAAGCAATGCAACAATAATACGAGCAAGCACAAGATAAACAAGATAATAAGCTTGCTCAAAGTAAAGGTAGAGATAACCGCAAGTGGAGACGATGGAGACAAGGATTTGTTACCGAAGTTCCTTCTCTTGCGAGAAGTACGTCTCCGTTTGGAGAGGGTGTGGAACACAATGCTCACACGAAGCCAACGAGGGCCACCTATTTCTCCTCATGCTCTCACCAATGCAAGATGTCGTGATTCCACTATAGGACACTTGAGGGCGGTCACCGAACCCGTACAAATGGCAACCCTTGAGGGAGGTTACCGAACCCGTACAAATGCTCGGGGCAATCTCCACAACCGAATTGGAGGCTCCCCTAGCGTCCCGAAGCTTTACACCACAATGATTGAGCTCCGCAACAACAAGCCTCTAGGGGCCAACGCACCCAAGAGGAACAAGCTCTAGAGTGTCAATGCACTCAAGAGTACAAGCTCTAGAGTGCCAATGCACTCAAGAGAACAATCTTCTCAACTTCACTTACTACAACAAATCCTCGGAGAGAACTCAAACCGATGCACCAAATGCAATGGCAATAGCACACGAAGTGCTCAAGTCCCCCACTCTCAAATCCCACCAAAACAACAAAAGCTATGGAGGAATATGAGAGGATGAACAAGGAGAAACACCAAGAACTCCAAGATCTAGATCCACAAGGTTCCCCTCACAAAAAGGAGAGTTGACTTGTTGGAGAATGTAGATCTATATCTCCTCTCTCTTTTCCTTCAAAAAGGAGCAAGAATCATGGGAGGAATAGAGAGATCTCAAGCTTGAAGAGGTCAACAATGGAGGTGAAAAATGAGCTCAAGAACATTGGTGACAATGGGGAAGAAGACCCCCTTTTATAGGTCCCTGATACGTCTCAAACGTATCAACTTTTCCAAACACTTTTGCTATTGTTTTGCCCTCATTCTTGCATGATTTGAGCTAAACTAGCCCGGACTGACGATGTTTTCAGCAGAGCTGCCTGTATGGTTTTATTGCGCGCAGGAAAATGGATTGTTGGACATCTCAAAAAATTCCCCGAAAAATACCAAAAAAATCCACGCACCCGAAGGAGCCCGAAGCCAGAAGGGGGGCGAGAGGGCATCCAGGGGGGGCCAGGCGCCCTGTGGGCACGGCCAGGGGTGGGGTCGCGCCCTCTGGCCGCCTGGGCGACTGCCCCCTCCCCTGGTGCCCTACTTCGCCTCCTATTTATTCCCGTGACGGGAAAACTCCAAAACAAAAGTCGCTTTTCCAGAACCCGTCGTGGAGCCGCCGCCAACCTCTGTTCTTCCTCGGGAGGGCTAATCTGGAGGCTGATTTGGCCTCCGGAGAGGGGAGATCGTCGACATCACCATCAGCACTCCATCCTTCCTCCATGACTTCTCTTCACATGTGTGAGTAATTCCCTGCTGTAGGCAAAGGGGATGGTAGGGATTGGATGAGATTGATCATGTAATAGTTCGTCAGATTGTTGGGGGCATGTTGCCTATCATCTACTTTGGTGTTTATCATCTTTGCTACAACTTGTTGTTCTTAATGCTTGTCACTTTGGGCCCGAGTGCCATGTTTTAAAATCCGAACCACTTATGTTTTCATGAGTTTATTTATGTCCAAGATCCTATCTATGAGTTGTATGCACCTATTATAGTCTGGAACCGGCGATCCCAAAGGTGACAGCTTGGGACACCAAAGGGGATGGTCCATAATTTGAGGATTCCATGTATCCATTGAGTTTATTGCTTTGTTCCGGTGCTCTTTGACAGGAGCACCTTAATCTCCATAAGTTCCTTTTGGCCCGTTCATAGCGGGATGGTAGGACAAAAGATGTTGTGCAAGTTCTTATTGCAAACACGCACAACTACCTATGGGATATATGCCTAATGTTTGATATTTGCCTAGATGATCATTACTTTTCTGTGTGCCTTGCCCCGTGTTAGAATCTATTACATGTTCATTCTTATTCATGCAGCGCCCGACCATCCATCTCCCTAGCCTACAGTGTTTTAGTCCTGCTGGTTACTGCTAGTTTACTTTTGATGTTATCATTATCACTATCATGTCACAGTTGCTATTAATACTTTGTTGCAAGCAAGCATATTTCAGGTGCGGTTGAATTGACAACTCAACTGTCAAAGCTTATAAATACTCTTTGTGTCCCCTTGTGTCGAATCAATAAATTGGGTTAACTTACCCGCGAGAACACTACAATCGTTCCCCTACAGTTGAGATTCCTAGCTTCTTACAACAAAGAGGTGAATGCAGTTGTCTTGGAAAATGCTCCAAGAAATGCGAAGTACACCTCCCATACAGTGCAACAAGAAATTCTTACATTAGTTTCTCGAAGAGTTCAGAAAAAAATAGAGAAGAAATTGGTACGAGCAAGTTCTGCATCATGGTAGATGAAGCACGAGACGAGTCTAAAAAAGAGCAAATGGCATTGGTTCTTCGATTTCCGAGCATCGAGGGAGTTATACAAGAGCGCTTTCTTGACATGATTCATGTCACACACACTAGTGCTTTGACTCTCAAGGAGGCAATTTGTACTGTCCTTGTTGATAATAATTTGAATGTCCAAGACATCAGAGGACAAGGATATGACGGTGCAAGCAATATGAGAGGTGAATGGAATAGATTAAAGTCTCTAATTATGAATGACTGTCCATATGCATATTATGTGCATGGCATGGCCCATCAGTTACAGTTGGCACTTGTTGCGGCATCACAAGAGGTACATGATGTGCATAATTTCTTTCAACATGCAAAAATTTCATCATAAATGTTGTTAGTGCATCGACCAAACGCAATGATGAGTTGTTAGCAAGTCAAGCTGCGGAGATTGCACATGAAATTGAATTGGGAGAGCTTGACACATGAAAAGGGCAAAATCAGATAGGAACTTTACGGAGACCTGGGGACACTATATGGAGCTCTCACTATAAGTCAATTCAAAGTTTACAAAAGATGTTTGGTGCTACAGTTGATGTCCTAAGGAGTATAGCAAATGACCGTGCAATCTCAAAATATTCTAGAGGAGATGTTGTAGGGGCCCTAAGAATAATCATGTCATTTGATTTTGTGTTTATTTTACATCTGATGGAGAAAATCTTGAAAATCACTGATGTTTTATGTCAAACACTCCAAAAGAAGTCATTGGATATTCTAAATGCGTTAGATTCGGTTTCAAACACAAAGGTGTTACTTGGTAAGTTTAGAGAAGATGGTTGGGAGCCGCTTCTAGAAGAGGTTCAATCTTTTTGTTTGAAGCATGATATTGACATCCCCGATCTGAATTGTAGGTATATATATTTTCTTGTAAATACATTTTAGAATATTATTTATCATGTTTACTAATATATAATGAAATTTATAGGTACGTTGATGACAAAGTCTCGCAACAAACATGATAACACTACTGCATTGCATCACTACAAAGAAGATGTGTTCAATATTGATATAGATCAACAATTGGTTGAGCTAAATGATCGATTTGGAGTTCAAAGCACAGAGCTTTTGACACTTTGTGTATCCTTAGATCCACGACATGAACCATTTGTTGTGTCTAATATATGCACACTAGTGGAAAAGTTTTATCCCTTTGACTTTTCTAATCAAGAGCGGGTGTAACTGGAGTCTCAACTTCCCCATTTTCAGTTGGATGTTTGCAACCATGTAAAGTTAAAAATTACATCTTCACTTGCCGATTTGACTGTTGGATTGTTTCATACAGGTAATTTGCTACATACTCAATGGTTGAATGATTGATAATTACTACAATTGATCATACCTCTTATTAATGTGGTTGTTTGATTTTTTAAACAGGTAAAGCTGATACATACTCAATGGTTGATAGATTACTACGGTTGGTCATAACTCTTTCGGTGTCAACGGAGACAACCGAGCGAGCTTTTTCAGCTATGAAACTAGTCAAGACACGTCTTCGGAACAAAATGGGAGATGAGTTTCTTAGACATTACATGGTCGTTTATGTTGGGAAGGAAATAGCTGCAAAGATCACCTCTGATGAGATTATCGACTTATTCGACACTGGTAGTCGTAGATCTGAGTTTAAGCTAATAGATATGTAACTTTATTTTATAGTTCCAAATACATACTTTTATGCTTTATTTTCAACGTTATTCGAAGACTTAATACGTCATGACATTTCAACTATTTTATGAGCTTTCATTTTCTCGCCCCCTCATGTTCAAATCCTGGCTCCGCCCCTGGCGGTAAGTAATACCCGCAATGCAGGTAAATATTAGCAGCGCGAGACGTTGGAGCGCGCTGTAGAAGATCGGTCATTAGCAGCGCGGTCCAGGCGGACCTGTGCTGCTACTAAGGGGAGACGACTGGGGTTCTCGTGGCTGGCCACTTTAGTAGCGCACGGGACAGAACACGCGCTGTAGATGTATAGGACATCTGCAGTGCGGGACCTGATACACGCGTTGCTAATATGGCTACCACAGGCCGGGTTTTTTGGGGCCACATGTCAGCAGCGCACCTGCTAGCCCGCGCTATAGATGACCCCGTCATCTACAACGTGGGGGCATGTGTCCCGTGCTGCAGATGGGGTTACTTGAACTAGGCGCACAACCTCCCTCACTCACTCTCTCCCTGATACGTCCCAAACGTATCTATAATTTATGCTTGTTACATGCTCATTTGAGTGACATTGCTATGTATTTTGATATACTTTCATACCTTTTTACACATATTTGGACTAACCAACTAACTCAATGCACCCAGTGCCAGTTTCCGTCTGCTGATGTCTGTGAATTGCAGGTTGATACCCATATTTACAATGCCTAAATAATTCCAAGAAAAAATATAAAAAACCAGCGTTCCAGATGACTCCGAAGGCCCGAAGGAGAGCTAGAGGGGGCCACCCCCTCCCAGGCGGCCAGGAGGCGCGGCCCCACCCTAGGTCGCACTAGGAGGCCGTCTGGAGGGGTGTGATGATCCTCAACGTAAAGGGATATATTGTAGCGTTTTCGATAAGTAAGAGTGTCGAACCCAACGAGGAGCGAAAGGTATTGATAGGTGATTTTGGACAAGGAATAACTGCAAGCACTGAAAGATAACTTTTTAGGGGTTTTCGATATAAGCTACGATAAAATAAAAGCAAGCAAAGTAAATAGTACTGAGGAGCAGCAAGTGGCCCAATCCTTTTGTGCAAAGGATAATCCTGGCAACTGAACTTATAAAGACTAAAGCGTTCTTGAGGACACATGGAGAGGTAGTCACGTGCTTTCGCCATAATCCGTATCGATAACAAGTGTTGTGCTGATAAGTGTTGAGTGGGTGGATCTATGCTAGCACACCTTCTAGACTAAGATAAGTGTACTCTTATGATTAAACATCTTGCAGGCATCCGCAAATACAAGATAGAAATTAAGGCAAAGCCTAACCACAACAATAAGATCAAGGATCCATTATTCCCTTGTGCAAAAGTGTGCAAACAGGGGTTCAGATTTATGTCACTCCGGCAACCCACCGTAAGCATTCTTAATACACAATGTATTCCCCTAGGTCCTTAAGAAGGCGAAGTGTTGAGTGTTCGACTCACACAACACCACTAGGAAAATAACAACACAACTTAAATATCAAACAACACAAATTACTTCAACATCATATGACTACTAGCAACCAGACTTCTCCCATGTCCTCAAGAACTAAAGTAACTACTCACAAGACATAAAAGAGATCATGATCAGAGGTCATAAATATATGATAAACAATCTGGACATAATGGTATTTCTCCAACAAAACTCAATAGCATTCACCACAAAGTAGTAATCAACACCGGTAGAGTAGAGAGGATAGATAGTACGGATTACAACACAAGATGAACTTGTGAGGTGAGATTGGATGGTGGTGGAGATGGTGCTGATGTTGGGGATGATGTTGATGATGATCTCGATGATGCCCGTGACGATGGTGATGACGATGGCAATGATCTCCCCTTCTGGGAGGTGATCTCCTCGGCGGAATCTGCCCGCCGGAAAGCCCTTTTATTCTATGTAGGTTTCTGCCACGGAGCAGCGGCGGAACTCCGTGAAAGCTTCTCTTTTTAGGGTTTTCACGTAACGAGGAGTATATAGGCCAGAGGGGGAGCCGGGAGTGGCCCTAGGGCTCCAGGCGCCCTCCCGGCGCGGCCAAGGGTGGGGCCGCGCCAGGTGGCCGCCTGGGGGCCCTGTGGCTCCCCTGTGGCCCCTCTTCGGCGAGTCTTTGTGAATCTCCTGGAAAATACACCCCGTCAATTTTCAGGTAATTTGGAGGTATTCTTCTTCAGCAACTCAACGTCCACTTTTTACCGCTGAATCCTGCGTCTGCTGCTTCGGCACCGGAAAGTTGCAAACTGTGTAAAACAAGCCAAAACAACATAAGAAAATCATTGTAATGTGAAATATATCAACGAATAAGGATGAATTACGATATAAAATAGTGATACATTTTGGACGTATCAGCTCCCCCCAAGCTTAGACCTCGGTTGTCCCCAGGAGAAAACTGAGCTCGGTAAACCTGTCCACAAGTTTAGAGAGTGAAGTGTCGATAAATAAAATACGGACAAGAAGCATCATGATCTTTTCACCAAACTCAAACATCCTAAACAGCAATCTCCAACTCATAAGGCCCTTATGAAAGAGTAATAACAGTTATAATCAAAAGTAGGGCTAAGGAAACTCATCAAATCATGGCAAACAAGTCCTTTGGTCAAGGGACAACTAAAAGCTTTTACCTTTGCTCTTTCTCTTTATATTTTGAAGAGACAATTTGGAACTTTTTGAAAGAACAAGCTATTAGTCATGTAGTGCAAATGTTAACACAAAGGAAGATGTTTGCTTGGCAAATGCTTTTGCAAACAACTTACTTATCAAGAGATAATGTCAACAATGATATGGCAAGGCAAGACTTTAATGCAACATTATATGGATGAATCTTCATCGGCATCAAGTGTCTGTTCTCTTTGGGAAAGAAGGAAGTAGGGAAAACTGACTCAAAACAGAAGATTTTGAACATCTAAGGATAACACAAAAATTCTATGCTTTAGGAGTGGTAGTGGAATACCACGAATAGGAAGGTATGGTGGACTCATATGGAAGATACCGGTTTCAGGGTATGGATGCACAAGCAGAATTCCGCTTAGTACAGAGGTTTGGCTAGCAAAGGCTTTGAGAGAACAGACAATTGATGATGACTTGGATGCAAAGAAATATAAAGCATAAACATTAAAACAAGCATAGCACATCAAGTTGTCTTCCTTGTCAACATAACACTACAAGCATAATAACAAAGAGGGTTTGGCTATATCGCTACTTTGAGAAAAATAACATGCTTGTTGTTATGACCAAAGCTATGTTTGCCAAGATTAAATAAAGTTTTCAAAGCCATACCTGATATAAGGTCAATACTCCCCATAAGAATCATTTTAAGGTCGATTGTGTGAAGAGAATACCGAGTGCAGCGAAGGGATCAATAAACTTCTCATTAATATTCCATCATAGACGACTCCACACTCACGGATACATAACTCTTCAGAAAGGAGTGATAGACCTCAAAGCAAACACCTATTTTGTAAGATAACTTCCCTAGACATGATATGACTCTACTTGACTCTAAAAGACATAGATAAAGATAAAAATACCGGGCACTCCCCCAAGCTTGGAACAAGATAAGGGGATGCCATTACCCAAGGAGATTTACTCCTCATTCTTGTTCTTGTCGGTCACGTACTCCTTGGCGAAGCGCTTCCATGGCAGCTATTCTCCAGTCTCAAAGGACATTCCCGTCTCCAGGATCCTGCACTCAGCACCCAAACCCATGCGCAGAAACTTTAGTTCATACTCATAGTTCTGGTTCTGCAGATCATAGATCCGTGCTTGGAGCCCATAAAATTTTTCTTCTAGTGCGGCTAAACTTGACCACATCTCCTTCATCTCCTTCTTGTGGGAAGCCTCTATCTCGTTCATGATGTCGAAGTTAGCTTCAACACCACGCTCCACCATCTTCTTGAACTTGAAGACCTCATGTTCCACCTCCTTCAGCAGCTCCTCGGTGCTCCCCTCCTTGACTGGTCCCTTCAAATCCTCCTTGTGGAGGTCACCATCCTCCACACGAAGGATCTGCAGGTGCTTCTTCACCTCAGCGAGGTAAGGGTTGATGACGTTGACGACGAACTTGTCCTTCGGGGAACTTGGGGAAGCCATGTCACCTAGGTTTAGCTGAAAGTTTTCCTGGCAGAAACAACTTGAAAAGAAAACACACGAAATCACGAGATACGTTGCCGGAACGATCCAGGCAAATATATAGCAAAAATTTCTGCACAGAAAGGAAGGTAAAGGGTCAAAGCGAAGTCGCAGACTGGCTCCGGGGTGCCCAGGCGGCCTCCCGGCGCGGCCAGGGGTGGGGCCGCGCCAGGGGGGCGCCTGGGCCCCCTGGAGCTGGTCTCCGGCTCCACTTAGGCCTCAAATTTTCTATATTTTGCAAAAACTCGTAATCTGGAACTTTTATGGCGGTTTCGCGATGTTTCCTTACCGTAATACATACCTTTCCTTATTCTGCTTATGCTGGTGTCTGAAACAGGGCTGCAACATGTTCTTCATGAGACTTTGTGTATACCAAATCCACATCAACATTGACAGTATCTCCTGCTACGTAATTCTTAAGTCTTTGCCCATTCACCACTTGAGGTTTGGTGCCTTTGAAATTGTTAATCTTGATAGAACCAGAGCGGTAGACTTCCTCAATATGAAATGGCCCTTCCCACCTGGAAAGTAGTTTACCTGGAGAAAACCTGAAACGGGATCTAAACAACAAAACTTTATCACCAACATTAAATTCACGTTTCAGAATCCTCCTATCATGCCACTTCTTTACCTTTTCTTTGAACATTTTAGCGCTCTCGTAAGCTTCACTTCTCCACTCATCTAGAGAAGTCAAGTTCATGAGACACTTTTCACGAGCTAACTTCGGGTCAGCATTAAGCTCTCTAATAGCCCAGAAAGCTTTGTGTTCTAATTCTAATGGCAAATGGCAAGCCTTGCCATAGACCATTTTATAGGGAGACATGCCCATGGGTTTTTTTTGTAAGCAGTTCTATACGCCCACAAAGCATCTCCTAACTTTTTCGACCAATCCTTTCTATTTCTATTGACTGTCTTCTGTAAGATCAACTTGATCTCTCTATTGGTGAGCTCAACTTGCCCATTAGTTTGAGGGTGGTACGGTGAAGCAATTCTATGATTGACATCGTACTTGGCTAAAGATTTTCTAAAAGCTCCATGTGTAAAGTGTGAACCCCCATCAGTCATGAGATACCTGGGTACTCCAAACCTAGGAAAAATTACATCCTTGAGCATTTTCAAAGATGTCTTGTGATCAACACTTTCAGTGGGGATTGCCTCTACCCACTCGGTTACATAATCAACAACAACTAAAATGTGAGTGTACTTTTGTGAGGAATGAAAAGGACCCATAAAATCAAAACCCCAGTGAAACGTCTCAAACGTATCTACTTTTCCAAACACTTTTGCTATTGTTTTGCCCTCATTCTTGCATGATTTGGATGAAACTAACCCGGACTAACGTTGTTTTCAGCAGAGCTGCCTGTATGGTTTTATTGTGCGCAGGAAAATGGATTTTTGGATGTCCAAGAAAATTCCCAGAAAAATAACAGAAAATCCACGCACCCAAAGGAGCCAGATGCCAGAAGTGGGACCAGAGGGGAGCCCAGGGGGCCCTAGGCGCCCCCCTGGCGCGACCAGGGGTGGGGCCGCGCCCTCTGGCCGCCTGGGGGCCTCCCCCCTCCTCTGGTGCCCTACCGATGCTCCTATTTATTCCCGTGACGCGAAAACCCCAGAACAGAACTCGTTTTCCCAGTTCTCGTCACGGAGCCGCCGCCACCCTCTGTTCTTCTCCAGGAGGGATAATCTGGAGGTTGTTTTGGCCTCCGGAGAGGGGAGATCATCGCCATCATCATCACCATCACCACTCCATCCTCCCTCCCACTACTAGAGAAAAGCCTATACATGGAAATCTTATTGGTGGCGCATCTTCAGTGTAATGCGCCACTAGGATGTAATGGGTGGCGCACTGGTTAAAAATGAGCCACCTCTAAGATCTTAGAGGTGGCGCATATTGTAAAATGCGCCACCCATAAGGGTGGGCCAGCCCTGGATCCTCTTATATGTGGCGCATTTGGCAAAATGCGCCACCCCTAAGAACATTATAGGTGGCGCATATTGCTGATGCGCCACCCCTAAGAGGTTATGGGTGGCGCATATTGGAAATGCGCCACCCCTAAGAGCTTATGGGTGGTGCATACTGGAAATGCGCCACCCCTAAGCTCTTAGGGGTGACGCATTTCCAATATGCGCGACCACTGACATGCAATATGCGCCACCCCTAAGTATGGAGCTACCCTTATCTACTCCACCCCACCTACCACCTCTCATTCACTCCACACACTTCTCAAACTAGATCTACTCTTCTCACCTAGCTCTATTCGGTTTTGTGCTCCTCCCCACCTCATTTCTTCCATTTATCCATCCATACTTGGCTTGAAATCTACTTTGTTTCATATTAAAGTAAGTGGGCCTCCTCCCCAACTCTTTTCTTCCATTTATCACCCATAATTCCCTTTATTAGCTTGGGGTTTCATGTATATGTGAATCTTGAGTTTGATGTATATGTGAAGTATATATGTGAAGCTTGTGGTGGTTTGAGGTATATGTGAAAGTCTGAGGTGGTTTGATGTATATGTGAAAGCTTGAGGTGGTTTGATGTATATGTGAAGCTTATGGTGGTTTGATGTATATGTGAAGTGTATATGTGAAGCTTATGGTAGTTTGATATATATGTGAATCTTGAGTTGCCAATGTTTTGCCGAAATGTTGATTCATTTCCGTTTCGGCAAATTTCTGGCGCACTCTCCGCATGCTCCCATGCATTATTAGGGAAGGTCAAACCAAATTTTTCCGGCGACGACCGTGATATATAATTGTGTTGCTCTCTGTGCACACAGGCAATCATGGTCCGCGAGATGCTGAGCGATATCACCGTGACTAGGTGGATGCAATGTGCAACAAACGACATGCTACGGAATAATAGGACAGATATAAGATGTCCGTGTCGGAGATGCAAACTGTAGTGTGTGACAGAGCCTGATTCCGGAATATTGGAAAGACACCTGAAGCGTAATGGTTTGATGGATGGCTACACACGGTGGATAAGTGATGAAGCTGGTGAGGAAGAGGACGTCAATGCGCCAGTAAATGAGGAAGGGCAACCAGACAACAACGGCGGGCGAGAAGACGAAGAGCATCCCGTACATGATGAGGGTATGGAAAGCGA
This sequence comes from Bromus sterilis, assembly GCA_950022295.1. Taxonomy (NCBI): domain Eukaryota; kingdom Viridiplantae; phylum Streptophyta; class Magnoliopsida; order Poales; family Poaceae; genus Bromus; species Bromus sterilis. The sequence goes on along the minus strand of OX465595.1, from coordinate 378,038,062 downwards.
GGTCTGTTTTCTGGGATTTGGAATACTGGAGTCTCCTCCGCAGTCCTCGTAGCCTTGATCTCATGCATATCACAAAGAACGTGTGCGAGAGCTTGTTTGGCACGCTGCTCAACATGCCGGAGAAGACCAAGGACGGGCCAAAAGCAAGGAATGACTTGAAATTTATGGGCATCAGGAGGGAACTTCACCCCCCTAGTGACAACGATGATGAGCCGGAGGAGGAAGAGGATACAGAAACGCAAAACTCTCGCAAACGAAAAAGGGAGACCAAGAAGAAGACCGATATTGATCACTGCCCCCCGTCATGCTTCACTCTGTGCGAGGAGGAGATCAAGCGATTTATCCATTGCCTCATAGGAGTAAAATTTCCGAACGACTACGTGGGGAAGATAAGCAGATACCTAGACGAGGCGAAGCATCATTTCAGCGGGATGAAATCTCACGACTGTGCCGTGCTGATGACGCGGATTCTCCCGGTTGCGATCCGAGGGATAATGGACGAGCACGTCCGTAAAACGTTGTTTGGCCTTTGCAACTTTTTTGACGTCATCTCTCGGAAGTCGATTTGCGCTACACAGCTCAAAAGGCTACAGGAGGAGATCGTGCTCATACTATGTGAGCTTGAGATCTATTTCCCGCCCGCGTCCTTCGACATTATGGTGCATCTGCTGATCCATGTCGTGGAGGATATCGTCCAACTCGGGCCTGTGTTTCTGCGCAACATGATGCCGTTCAAAAGGATGAATGGACACATCAAAAAATACGTTCGTAACAGGTCCCGTCCAGATGGAAGCATAGCGAAGGGCTTTCTAACCGAAGAGTGCATCTCTTTTTGCATGAATTATCTCAACACCGAGAACCCTGTGGGTTTGCCCGTCAACAAGCACTTTGGCAGGATCGATGGGTGTGGTCACCAGGAGGGAAGTCGCGCAATGCATGCCAACTTCGAGGGTAGAGGCATCGAATTTGAAAGAGCAAGCCTAGTCGCACTACAACACATCCAGCTGGTCGATCCTTGGATAATAAAGCACAAGGATGTAATCAGGAAGAAGTACAGTGACCAGGGCCTGCAGATAACGGACCGAGATCCACGGCTAATCAAAAAGCACAACTCCGGTTTCATGACTTGGTTCAGGGACGAGCTTCGTGCTAATCCCCCGCGAAGGAACGCTTCCAAGGACGAAAAGATGATATTCACCTTGTCACAGGGTGCCGCACGCAACCTGATGACCTATCAAGCGTATGATATCAACGGCTACACATTCTACACGGAGGAAAAGGACAATAACTGCGATTACCAGAACTCAGGGGTAACGGGGATATTCTACACCGATGACGTCAAGGAAAGATTCTACGGAAGGATCGAGGACATATGGGAGCTCGACTACTGTGGAGAGAAGGTGTCGATGTTCCGTGTGAGATGGGCCAAGAGCGTCGTAAAAGAAGACCGGTACTTCACCAGCATGGTTATACCCGAAGCCAAAGACAAGTATGCGGGCGCAAACGTCACCGCGAAAAATGAGCCATGGGTACTGGCTAGCCAAGTGGACCAATGCTTCTTCATTACCGACCCATCAAAGCCGAGCCTTGTTGTAGTGAGGAGAGGCAAAAGAAACATAATCGGAATGGATGGAGTCGCCAACGAGCAAGACTTTGACAAGTACGGCGACCCAAAGATGGAAGATGACTACGCCGCTCAGGATACATACACCACAACCCTACCGAAGAAAGGTCTCCCGTTCAAGAGGAAAAGTGAAGGCGTCCCGGGCCTAAATTATTCAACCACGACAAAGAAGGGCAAGAAGAAGATCGCGAGGAAACGCTAGCTAGATATCTAGCTCCAAATTTACTCTGCATGGATTTACTCTGCACTTTGTAATTGATGATCACATTCTTAGGTTTGGATCATATAGTTTGAAGTGTATGAATGTCGACGATACACAATTGAAGCATCATGCCTAACTCCTTAAAAAGATGAAATGGCCAGCTACGCCTTGTAATTGATGATCACATTCTTATGTTTCCAAATGCCGCTACACGGTTAAGGCATGGTACGTGGATCGATAGGATGAGTAACACACCGATGGGAAGGAAGGCCATGGCCTCGCTAAAAAACCCAGATATTTAGTAGCGATAAAAAAACTAGTAGCGATAAAAACCCAGATAGATAGCTAAGCCAATTAATAAAAATAAAATAAAAAAACTCTTAGGGGTGGCGCATCTTTCATAAATGCGCCACTAAATGTGCTTAGGGGTGGCGCATTTTGCCAGAATGCGCCACCAAGAGGTTTCTTATGCGTGGCGCATTTTGCCAATGCGCCATGCATAAGAAACCTCTTGGTGGCGCATTCTGGCAAAATGCGCCACCCCTAGGCCTTGACCTCCAACGGGCCCCTCCCCTTGCTCGTCACAATACATTCATCCCCACCCATGGGACCTAGCCGCCGCCGCACAGGAGTCGCCCTAGCCGTCGCCAGAGGACCCGCCGTCGACCACCGGAGCCTCATCAAGCCACTGGAGGAGCCCCCGCCCTCGCCGCGCTATCGGAGCCGCTACCGCCACGCCACCGGAGCCGCCCCCGCGCCATTGGAGGAGCCGCCGCCACCGAAGCCGCCGCCGCACCACCGGAGGATCCCCTACCCCTCTGCCTCGACGTCGGCCGTATTCTTCCTCCCCGTGCTCCCTAGGTCAGTCCTCTCTTCCTCCTTGCTCCTTGTGCTCCCTAGGTCCAACTGCTAGTGCCCCTGTTGATGACGGCTTCTCTCCCTTCGTTGGTAGGCCCCAAGTGGAAGGCGTGATGCGGTACAACAGCGTGTTTTCCCTCAGTAAAGATACCAAGGTTTGTCTCCAGTAGGACTCCAGAGATGATAAGTAGGTGTCAGCGGCGCACCTGACGTGGACCTGCACACAGACACAGATAACTTTGCTCCCAACGAAGTTCAGAGAGGTTGTCAATCTCTCCGGTCTTGTTGTTCACAAATGATAAAACGCAAGGGGATAATGATAGCAACTGGAAAGTAAATGCAGAAAAGTAAATAAAGCTTGGAAACAATAATGAGGATATGGACCGGGATACGTGATGTTCGCTAGTGATGTCTCTCTCCCAAAAGACGATAAAAATGCTATGCGAGGTAAACAAATTACAGAAAGGCAATTGACAGGATTATGAGCGCACCGCAATGCTAACTATGCTACAAAAGAAAGGAAGAGGTTCAAAAGCACGGGCAGTACGCCAAAGTAAGTAGACCGAAATTCATCTGCATCTACTACTAATCATCCACCTTGAGATATCTATCCAGAACATCTCGCTGGTATTAAGTTGCGAGCCCCACCCAAAGTGTAAACCCAAAGCAACAAACAAATGCATTAAAAAGAACTTTGCGTAAAGTAAACAATACTTATAACCGCGGTTACAAGCACCGTTGTTTTCCCCCTTGTGGCAACAACACATCCCCTAGACTCATGTTTCTGTCACTCAAGCATGTCATCGGGGAGGCATGAACCCACAATCTAGCACAACGCTCCCTCTTGGAGTCACTACCTACTACTTGGCCAAAGCAATAAACAGCAACGGAGAGCATGCAAGAATTACTTAGGAACAAAAATACAAGAGATAAAAAACAAATATATTACTCTATCACAATCTGAACATAATCTCATAATCCATCAGATCCGATCAAACTCAACATAGCAATAGCAGAAATATTACAAAGGTGCCTCGATCATGTAGGGCAGCTCACGAGGTCTAAACAATGAAGATCAAAGAGGGGAGGAGAACACCACATAGCTACTGATCACGAACCCATGGTCCAAGGAAAACTACTCACGAGACATCCGGGGAGCATCCATGGTGGAGAGGAGACTCCCGGAGGTCAATCCTCCCTCCGGCAGGGTGCCGGGAAGAGGTCTTCTGGTGCTCCCGATCTTGGAAGCGCGGCGGCGGCGGAACAGAGGCGAGTTCGCAGAATAGGGTTCCTCCTCTGGAGTTTTCGCGTGACGGAGGATAAATAGGTGAAGGGGGGCAGCCAGAGGTGGACCAGGGGCCCCAGGCAGGGGTGGGGCCGCGCCGGGTGGGCGTCCTGGGCCCCCCTGGCCCCCCTCTGGTCCCTCCCGGGCTTTTCTCGAAGCTTCCGTCACGCTGATTTTTTATCTGAATTTTCCCGAATTTTTCTGGCACTTTTTATATGGGGGAAAACTGAAATAGAAAAACAGCAGAAAACAGGAACTGGCACTGGGGTGCACTGAGTTAATAGGTTAGTCCAAATATGATAAAATATGTATGAAAGTGTATCTAGATCATAGCAATATCACACAAAACATGCATGGAGCAAGCAGAAATTATCGATACGTTTTGGACGTATCACCTGTTCAGAGCTATTGCTACTAAATTCTGGTGTAGATTAGGGTTCTACATGTCCAAAATTCAGAGAACACAAGTAAAAAGAAAGTGGAGGATTTTGGATTTTTTAGACAAGTGCTAGTGCTACTAAATTCAGAGCTAGTGCCCATGTTCTTCACTTGTGTGTGTGCATTGACAAGTTAGGGAGCTTGCTGTTTTTAAATGATGTTTTTAGTGCATTGAAAAGATGCTTTTCTTATCAATATTTTTATGCACAGTTTAGTGCATTGCTAGAATATGTACTGTTCTACACTATATATACGTTGCTTGTGCCTATATGTTGGCATTTTTTTTGTGCAGGTACAAATCATTATCCCCTTTCTCCCGAAATGTTGATTAACTTCCGTTTCGGTTGAGAATGGGGCACTCTCATGTTAAGAAAAATAGCAAAGGTCATGCCGACTTTTTCCGTGAATTCGTGCATGACCTTTGCTATTTTTTTTAACATGAGAGTAGTTGCATTTATTTATTGTGATAATCAATTAAGTAGTTGCATTTCTTAATATTGTACTAGTGCAAACATGTCGACCGGAGCCGACGCCGGTCCTTCTTCTCAGCCGGGAAAAAAAGGAAGCAATTTTGGGAATACTCACAGGAAGACGTTGAGGAGCAGAGAGAAGAGGAAGTACCTCCGGGTGAGGAGGAGTATGAGGAGGAGATAGAGTCAGAGTCGGACTCATCGGAGGATGATGACATGGAGGAAGGGGATAGGAACACCGCCGACGAGGATGATCATGCCGGTGGCTCAAACACAGATGGTAGCCAGTCGAGGAAGCGGAATCGGAAACCAACCAAGGTCGGCACCATCAGGCAAGAGTTTATCGTTGTGACCTCTGTTGGGATTCCTACCGAGCCCCAACGTTTCTCGGAAGGGTACGGTCGTCAAGTCGCGGCGATCCTCCGGAACACCGTCCCGATCACCACAATAAACCTAAGGAGTCGTGACAACACTCATTATTGTCAGCTCCTTCTCGGCAAGTTGCACAGACGATACAAGTTCCCGGACCCGTACGACAACAAAAACCTCAAAGGGAACAAGGTAAACAAATGGGCCCTCAGGAGGATGAGCAAAGACTTGTCCAGTTGGAAAACCCGGGTGAAGGAGGCAATTATGGAGCACGGCAAATCCTGGGAGGAGCTCAAGGAGAAAGAGCCGATGATCGACGAAGCTACCTACGACCTTTTCAAGGCTAGGTGTGAGTCCGAGGACACCAAGGCCGCGAGTGCAAAGGGCAAGGCAATTAGGGCGCAAGTCATAGGTAACCACCGTCTCGGAGCCGGTGGTTACAGACATTCCAAGCCTAAATGGGACAAGGAGGATGCCGAGTATGCCGCTGCGGGCCTACCTAACCCCTTTGAGAAATACAAAGTTGATCCACAAACTTAATTCTTTGTGAGGGTCCGTAGCCATAAGGACAAAGAAACCTCGAACATAGTTCTCGATCCTAAGGTTCAGGAGTTTACTGCTGCCGTGGTAAGTAGTTCACCACGTGACTTTGATATGCGAGGTGATGATAGTGATTTCTCGCCCTTCGTTGGTAAACCCCAAGTGGAAGGTGTGATGTAGCACATCAGCAAATTTCCCTCAGTAAAGATACCATGGTTTGTCTCCAGTAGGACTCGGGAGATGATAAGTAGGTGTCAGCGGGGCAACTGACGCGGATCTGCACACAGACACAAATAACTTTGTTCCCAATGAAGTTCAGAGAGGTTGTCAATCTCTCCGGTCTTGTTGTTCACAAAGGATCAAACACAAGGGATAATGATAGCAACTGAAAGTAAAAGCAGAAAAGTAAATGAGTGTGGAAACAGTGATGAAGATATGGACCGGGATACGTGATGTTCACTAGTGATGTCTCTCTCCCAAAAGACGATAAAATTTCTATGCGAGGTGAACAAATTACAGAAGGGCAATTGACAGGATTATGAACGCACCGCAATGCTAACTATGCTACAAAAGAAAGGAAGAGGCTCAAAAGCATGGGCAGAACGCCAAAATAAGTAGACCGAAATCCAACTGCATCTACTACTAATAATCCACCTTGAGATATCTATCTAGAACATCTCGCTGGTATTAAGTTGCGAGCCCCACCCAAAGTGTAAACCCAAAGCAACAGACAACTGCATTAAAAAGCACTTTGCATAAAGTAAACAATCCTTGCAACCGCGGTTACAAGCACCGTTGTTTTCCCCCTTGTGGCAACAACACATCCCCTAGACTCATGTTTCTGTCACTCAAGCGTGTCATCAGGGGGCATGAACCCACAATCGAGCATAACGTTCCCTCTTAGGGTTACTACCTACTACTTGGCCAAAGCAATAAACAGCAACGGAGAACATCCAAGAATTACTTAAGAACAAAAATATAAGAGATAAGAACCAAATATATTACTCAATCACAATCTGAACATAATCTCATAATCCATCAGATCCCATCAAACTCAGCATAGCAACAGCAGAAAGATTACAAAAGTGCCTCGATCATGTAGGGCAGCTCACGAGGTCTAAACCATGAAGAACAAAGAGGGGAGGAGAACATCACATAGCTACTAATCACGGACCCATGGTCCAAAGGAAACTACTCATGGCACAACCGGGAAGCATCCATGGTGGAGAGGAGACTCCCGGAGGTCGGCCCTCCCTCCGCAGGGTGCCGGGAAGAGGTCTGCTGGTGCTCCCGATCTCGGAAGCGCGGCGGCGGTGGAACAGAGGCGAGATCGCGAAAAGGGTTCTTCCCTTGAGGGTTTCTCATCACGGAGAATATATAGGCGAAGGGGGGCAGCCAGGGGGCCACCAAGGGTCCAGGCGCCCCCCTGGCGCGGCCAGCCCCTGGGCGCGCCACCAGGGCGCCTGGGCCCCTGGTGGTGTCCCTATGGCCCCACCTAGGTTCCTCTGGAAGGTTCTTCTGCGCTGATTTTTTATCTGATTTTTCCCGAATTTTTGGAGCACTTTTTATATGGGGGAAAACTGAAATAGAAAAACAACAGAAAACAGGAACTGGCACTGTGGTGCACTGAGTTAATAGGTTAGTCCAAATATGATCAAAAGTGTATGAAAGTGTATCTAGATCATAGCAATATCACACAAAACATGCATGGAGCAAGCATAAATTATAGATACGTTTTCGACGTATCAACATCCCCAAGCTTAATTCCTGCTCGTCCTCGAGTAGGTAAATGATAACAGCATAATTTCTGTGGTGACATGCTAGCAACCATATAAGAACTTTGAAAAGTAAAGCAATCAAGGTTAGAGAGTCAAGTCAAGTCATAACATGCAAGAGTCTATATTAGCATTGAAACAAGTAACAAAAGAACATTAGGTGCAAGAGCTCTCGCTGTCCGTGACTCGAATGTCTCCAAATGGTGTTTGCGTGCAAGAAGGGGGATAGGGAATACGAGAAAAATATTTATTTGTTGAGAACTCAATCTACTAATGTTTCACACTTGGTCTTTTTCTGGAATCTTATCTTGACTCGTCTCCAGACCACTAGCCAGGTACAAGTCAATTTGATCCACTCCTTTTTCAATATTTTGAACACTCATGCAATGGATGAGCGTAAGCACGAGAGTTGACACTTAGGATGGCAAAGAGAGAAGTACGGAGGAGGAGTAGGAAGACAAAAAAGAATGAGAAAGGCTCACATCAATGAGGACAATCATAGACAAGAGCTCTTGACACCAAAATTCCAAACATTACTCACAACAATGCCTCAAAACTATTGCAAAATACTACTAAAATTAAATAGCAACCTCAATCACCTACTTTCAAGACAAGACACAACTCAGTGCAACAACCAACTCTCTTAACAAGATAAACATGAAAACTAAAAAGAGTTGCAGCAACAAACTAAACAAAAGCCAAGGCTCTTGTTAAAGACAAACTAAGACTAAAACTAAACATGACAGTAGCTATGAAAAGATAAAGAACACACAACATCAAAAAGATAGGCAGGAAAAATCCTATGATGTGTCTAGATTTTGAAAGTGGAGCGTGTTTCTCTCCCACACAAAGTAAGAAAGGATCTAACTTGTTATGAACAGCAAGCAAAGCTAAAGAAAACTAAAAACAAACCCTAAGAGCGAGACGCTCCAAGCATAGCACATAACGCATGAAGTGATAAAAATATAGTGAGATGAAGGACGAACTGATGATTGTTGATGGAGAAGGGGATGCACGGGGGCATCCCCAAGCTTAGACGCTTGAGTCTCCTTGAATATTTATTGTGGATTCATGGGGGCATCCCCAAGCTTGAGCGCTTGACACTCCTGGATCTTCTTTCATCATCTTCCAACGCACACTTGAAAACTCCCTTCATACATAACTCATAATAAGCTGATTAGAGAGGTTAGTACCCTTAATAAATATTTTTTCTCCACTGGATATAAATATATTATTGAAGATCTACTGTTTCTCAAGAGTGGAAAAAAGTTTTTGCAAAGAAAAAGCAAGCTTAAGGTTTGCAAAAGTAAGGAGAGACAAAACGTGGCAGAATCTGTGAAAAACAGAACAACAGATAGTAAAGATTTTTTTAGGGGCACTTCTGCAACTCAAATCAAAAAACTCAGAACATACGGAAGTTTCGTAATTGTATATAGCATCCTGTGTAATAATTTCAGCTCAAAAAGATGAATTGGAATTGTTCTGGAATTTTTCTGGTCACAAGGACAGAATCTGTTTTCTGGACAGCATGTCACAACTTTTACTTCACTTGCCGTAAGAGGCTATAACTTGGCACAAAGCTGAAAAATAAAGATACAATGATGTTGCTACAGAAGTAACAATCATCAAGACACAACAAAAGCAAAAAGAAAACCTAAATTTGTTGCGGGCTGTCTCCCGAAAGCGCTTCTTTAAAGCCATTAGCTAGGCATGATGCAAAAAGAAGAATCAAGTTTTATCAAGAGAAAGAGAATAACTAGCCCGTGTAACGGACTCAAAAGGTAACTTGATTTTCTTTCTATGGAAGTGTTCAATCCCCTTTTTGAATGGGAATTGGAATTTTATATTCCCCTCTTTCATGTCATAACCGCACCAACGGTGCGAAGAAAATGACGTCCCAAAATAATTGGACATAAAGGTTCACACTCTATATCCATAACAATAAAATCAACGGGAACATAGTTGTCATTGACAATGATAAGAACATCGTTGATCTTCCCCAAAGGTTTCTTTATGGAAGAATCAACAAGACGAACACCAAAAGAACAAGGCTCAAAAGGCTTCAATTCAAACATATCAAATATTCTTTTGGGCATAACAGAGGTACTAGCTCCAACATCACATAAAGCATAGCAAGAGAAGTTATTCAATATAATTTTGATCATAGGGTCCCAACATCATCTAGCTTCCTAGGTATGGAGGCTTCTACTCTAAGCTTCTCCTCCCTAGCTTTGATAAGAGCATTTGTGATATGCTCTGTGAAGGCAAGATTAAGTGTGCTAGTGTGGGGGTCTCTAGACATTTTGTGTAACAAGCTAATAACTTCTGAGAGGGTACAACTATCAAAATCAATATCACTACTATCAAAGGTGGTAGTAGTTTCATCTAGGCTCACTTGTTTGAAACCCTCTATGTTCATAGGAGTTTCTTTTTCTACGGTTGAGGTATTAGCATCACCATTAATAGGTCCAACGGGACTAGGAGTGCATTGGGTGCTAATAGTTTGAGTGTCCTCAACAATTTGGATAGTGGCAACTGTGTGATGTGTAGGAAGGCTCTTAATTCTATCCTCTTCCATAGGGATAACTTCAGGCTTGGCTGCCATTTGATTTATCAAAGTAGATTGGGTGTGGGACATATTCGAAACATGGGTTTCGGTGGCGGTAAGTCTAGCATGGAGATTAGAAATCTCACTGTTCAGGCTATCAAGCTGTTCACTAATGTTTTGCAGAATGGCAGTATGCTCACCTATTTGCTTAGAGAAGGCTTTGTTTTGTTCAAACTGGGTGTGCATATAGTTCTTAGTAGCTTTCTCTATTTCCACCAATTTATCATAGCTAGGTAGGTCTCTTTTCGTATAAGCAGGATTATAGGAGTTGTTGCTAGGATAAGTGTTGTTGTTCCCATAGTTAGATGGGAACGGTCTAGGATTGCTAGCAAAATTTCCCCTATAACATTGTTGTTGAAGTTGTTTCTAGCAATAAAGTTCACATCTACTTGTTCTTGAGCAACCAAAGAATTTAAAGGAACATCATGAGGATCAATAGAGGGTTGCTTGGTAAGTAGAGACATAATTAAGTCAACTTTTTCATTGAGGGAGGTAATTTCCTCGACAGAGTTTACCTTCCTACCTTTTGGAGCGCGCTCGGTGTGCCATTGGGAATAATTGGTCATCATTTCATCGAGAAGCTTCGTGGCAGCACCAAGTGTAGTTGACATAAAGGTTCCTCCCGTGGCCGAATCTAACAGGTTCCGCGAGGTAAAGTTCAATCCTGCATAAAAAGTCTGGATAACCATCCAAGGAGTCAAACCATGTGTAGGGAATTTCTTAACAAGAGATTTCATTCGTTCCCAAGCTTGGGCAACGTGTTCATTATCCAATTGCTTAAAATTCATAATATTACTCCTCTATTGGATAATCTTAGCAGGAGGGTAGTACTTCCCTATAAAAGCATCTTTGCACTTATCCCAAGAATCTATGCTATTTCTAGGCAAAGATTGAAACCAGATTTTAGCATCTCCCCTTAAAGAGAAGGGAAAGAGCTTGAGCTTAACAACATCACCTTCTACTTCTTTATAGTTTTGCATATCACATAATTCAACAAAATTATTCAAGTGTAAAGCAGCATCATCTCCAGCACCAGAGAATTGATCTCTCATAACAAGATTTAGCAAAGCAGGTTTAATTTCATAAGAGGTAGCTGAAGTGGCAGGTGTGGCAATGGGAGTGCAGATAAAGTCTTGGTTGTTGTGACTAGTGAAGTCACACAACTTGGTGTTTTCAGTGGAACCCATAGTAGCAGCAAGTGTGGCAGGTATTTTTGGTATTTTTGATAAAAGACACAAAGATAAAAACTGAAAGGTAAACTAACAAGACTGAAAAACAAAGGTAAAGGGTAGTGTGCAACTCCCCTATCTTAACACTTGGAGTCCCCGGCAACGGCGCCATAAATTACCCTTGATGACGGCTTCTCGCCCTTCGTTGGTAGGCCCCAAGTGGAAGGCGTGATGAGGTACAGCAGCGAGTTTTCCCTTAGTAAAGATACCAAGGTTTGTCTCCAGTAGAACTCCAGAGATGATAAGTAGGTGTCAGCGGCGCACCTGACGTGGACCTGCACACAGACACAGATAACTTTTCTCCCAACGAAGTTCAGGGAGGTTGTCAATCTCTCCGGTATTGTTGTTCACAAATAATAAAACGCAAGGGGATAATGATAGCAACTGGAAAGTAAATGCAGAAAAGTAAATAAAGCTTGGAAACAATAATGAGGATATGGACCGGGATACGTGATGTTCGCTAGTGATGTCTCTCTCCCAAAAGACGATAAAAATGCTATGCGAGGTAAACAAATTACAGAAAGGCAATTGACAGGATTATGAACGCACCGCAATGCTAACTATGCTACAAAAGAAAGGAAGAGGTTGAAAAGCACGGGCAGTACGCCAAAGTAAGTAGACCGAAATCCATCTGCAACTACTACTAATCATCCACCTTGAGATACCTATCCAGAACATCTCGCTGGTATTAAGTTGCGAGCCCCACCCAAAGTGTAAACCCAAAGCAACAGACAACTGCATTAAAAAGAACTTTGCATAAAGTAAACAATCCTTGTAACCGCGGTTACAAGCACCGTTGTTTTCCCCCTTGTGGCAACAACACATCCCCTAGACTCATGTTTCTGTCACTCAAGCATGTCATCGGGGAGGCATGAACCCACAATCTAGCACAACACTCCCTCTTGGAGTCACTACCTACTACTTGGCCAAAGCAATAAACAACAACGGAGAGCATGCAAGAATTACTTAGGAACAAAAATACAAGAGATAAAAACCAAATATATTACTCTATCACAATCTGAACATAATCTCATAATCCATCAGATTCGATCAAACTCAACATAGCAATAGCAGAAATATTACAAAGGTGCCTCGATCATGTAGGGCAGCTCACGAGGTCTAAACAATGAAGATCAAAAAGGGGAGGAGAACATGACATATCTACTGATCACGGAACCATGGTCCAAGGAAAACTACTCACGAGACATCCGGGGAGCATCCATGGTGGAGAGGAGACTCCCGGAGGTCAATCCTCCCTCCGGCAAGGTGCCAGGAAGAGGTCTTCTGGTGCTCCCGATCTTGGAAGCGCGGCGGCGGCGGAACAGAGGCAAGTTCGCGGAATAGGGTTCCTCCTCTGATTTTTCCCGTGACGGGGGATAAATAGGCGAAGGGGGGCAGCCAGAGGTGGACCAGGGGCCCCAGGCGCCCCCCTGGCGTGGCCAGGGGTGGGGCCGCGCCGGGTGGCCGCCTGGGCCCTCTGGCCCCCCTCTGGCCCCTCCCGGGCTTTTCTCGAAGCTTCCGTCACGCTGATTTTTTATCTGAATTTTCCCGAATTTTTCTGGCACTTTTTATATGGGGGAAAACTGAAATAGAAAAACAGCAGAAAACAAGAACTGGCACTGGGGTGCACTGAGTTAATAGGTTAGTTTAAATATGATAAAAAATGTATGAAAGTGTATCTAGATCATAGCAATATCACACACAACATGCATGGAGCAAGCAGAAATTATCGATACGTTTTGGACGTATCACCTGTTCAGAGCTATTTTTACTAAATTCTGGTGTAGATTAGGGTTCTACATGTCCAAAATTCAGAGAACACAAGTAAAAAGAAAGTGGAGGATTTTAGATTTTTTAGACAAGTACTAGTTCTACTAAATTCAGAGCTAGTGCCCATGTTCTTCACTTGTGTGTGTGCCCCTGTTTTGGATTTTTAGCACAGGAGAACAAATAGAACTCCTAGGAACAAATAGAACACCTAGGTCCAAATTTTCTATTTTTTAGGTGTTGGAAAGTAGAACTTGCAAGTAGTATAGATAAATTCAGACAAAATAGGTTATAGATATTGTAACAAACGTAAATTTTCTAATATGGTTTGAATCTTATATGCTTTAGAAAAAATTGTAAAGTTACTTCCATCAGATGAAGTTTATAGCTTAATGGAAACTTTTGTAGATAAATGGATGTATATGAAATTTTGGGAAGATCTATTGATCTTTTTTTATATTGTAGTGCAAATTTTGGGAAGAACTCCATCAACTGTTATAAGTACTGTTAAACTAAGCAAGTGTAGAATTTGTTCTTAACAGAATTAAAAGAGAGAGGAGGAAAACCAGTAGGTAATGGGTGTGGCAAGGTGTTTAACAAAGATAGATAGATGTTCATTTGTGAAGTGACTAGTTAGGGAGCTTGCTGTTTTTAAATGATGTTTTTAGTGCATTGACAAGATGCTTTTCTTATCAATATTTTTATGCACTGTTTAGTGCATTGCTAGAATATGTACTGTTCTACACTATATATATGTTGCTTGTGCCTATATGTAGGCATTTTTTTTGTGCAGGTACAAATCATTATCCCCTTTCTCCCGAAATGTTGATTAACTTCCGTTTCGGTTGAGAATGGGGCACTCTCATGTTAAGAAAAATAGCAAAGGTCATGCCGATTTTTTCCATGAATTCGTGCATGACCTTTGCTATTTTTTTTAACATGAGAGTAGTTGCACTTATTTATTGTGATAATCAATTAAGTAGTTGCATTTCTTAATATTGTACTAGTGGAAACATGTCGACCGGAGCCGACGCCGGTCCTTCTTCTCAGCCGGGAAAAAAAGGAAGAAATTTTGGGAATACTCACAGGAAGAGGTTGAGGAGCAGAGAGAAGAGGAAGTACCTCCGGGCGAGGAGGAGTATGAGGAGGAGATAGAGTCGGAGTCGGACTCATCGGAGGATTATGACATGGAGGAAGGGGAGAGGAACACCGCCGACGAGGATGATCATGCCGGTGGCTCAAACACAGATGGTAGCACGTCGAGGAAGCGGAATCGGAAACCAACCAAGGTCGGCACCATCAGGCAAGAGTTTACCGTTGTGAACTCCGTTGGGATTCCTACCGAGCCCCAACGTTTCTCGGAAGGGTACGGTCGTCAAGTCGCGGCGATCCTCCGGAACACCGTCCCGATCACCACAATAAACCTAAGGAGTCGTGACAACACTCATTATTGTCAGCTCCTTCTCGGCAAGTTGCACAGACGATACAAGTTCCCGGACCCGTACGACAACAAAAACCTCAAAGGGAACAAGGTAAACAAATGGGACCTCAGGAGGATGAGCAAAGCCTTGTCCAGTTGGAAAACCCGGGTGAAGGAGGCAATTATGGAGCACGGCAAATCCTGGGAGGAGCTCAAGCAGAAAGAGCCGACGATCGACGAAGCTACCTACGACCTTTTCAAGGCTAGGTGTGAGTCCGAGGACGCCAAGGCCGCGAGTGCAAAGGGCAAGGCGATGCGGGCGCAAGTCATAGGTAACCACTGTCTCGGAGCCGGTGGTTACAGACATTCCAAGCCTAAATGGGACAAGGAGGATGCCGAGTATGCTGCTGCAGGACTACCTAACCCCTTTGAGAAATACAAAGTTGATCCACAGACTTAATTCTTTGTGAGGGTCCGGAGCCATAAGGACAAAGAAACCTCGAACATAGTTCTCGATCCTAAGGTTCAGGAGTTTACTGCTGCCGTGGTAAGTAGTTCACCACGTGACTTTGATGTGCGAGGTGATGATAGTGATTTCTCGCCCTTCGTTGGTAAACCCCAAGTGGAAGGTGTGATGTAGCACATCAGCAAATTTCCCTCAGTAAAGATACCATGGTTTGTCTCCAGTAGGACTCGGGAGATGATAAGTAGGTGTCAGCGGGGCAACTGACGCGGATCTGCACACAGACACAAATAACTTTGTTCCCAACGAAGTTCAGAGAGGTTGTCAATCTCTCCGGTCTTGTTGTTCACAAAGGATCAAACACAAGGGATAATGATAGCAACTGAAAGTAAAAGCAGAAAAGTAAATGAGCGTGGAAACAGTGATGAAGATATGGACCAGGATACGTGATGTTCACTAGTGATGTCTCTCTCCCAAAAGACAATAAAACTGCTATGCGAGGTGAACAAATTACAGAAGGGAAATTGACAGGATTATGAATGCACCGCAATGCTAACTATGCTACAAAAGAATGGAAGAGGCTCAAAAGCATGGGAAGAACGCCAAAATAAGTACACCGAAATCCAACTGCATCTACTACTAACCATCCACTTGAGATATCTATCCGGAACATCTCGCTGGTATTAAGTTGCGAGCCCCACCCAAAGTGTAAACCCAAAGCAACAGACAACTGCATTAAAAAGCACTTTGCGTAAAGTAAACAATCCTTGCAACCGCGGTTACAAGCACCGTTGTTTTCCCCCTTCTGGCAACAACACATCCCCTAGACTCATGTTTCTGTCACTCAAGCGTGTCATCAGGGGGCATGAACCCACAATCGAGCATAACGTTCCCTCTTGGGGTTACTACCTACTACTTGGCCAAAGCAATAAACAGCAACGGAGAACATGCAAGAATTACTTAAGAATAAAATATAAGAGATAAGAACCAAATATATTACTCAATCACAATCTGAACATAATCTCATAATCCATCAGATCCCATCAAACTCAGCATAGCAACAGCAGAAAGATTACAAAAGTGCCTCGATCATGCAGGGCAGCTCACGAGGTCTAAACCATGAAGAACAAAGAGGGGAGGAGAACATCACATAGCTACTGATCACGGACCCATGGTCAAAAGGAAACTACTCACGTCACATCCGGGAAGCATCCATGGTGGAGAGGAGACTCCCGGAGGTCGGCCCTCCCTCCGGCAGGGTGCCGGGAAGAGGTCTGCTGGTGCTCCCGATCTCGGAAGCGCGGCGGCGGCGGAACAGAGGCGAGATCGCGAAAAGGGTTCTTCCCTTGAGGGTTTCTCGTCACGGAGAGTATACAGGCGAAGGGGGGCAGCCAGGGGGCCACCAGGGGTCCAGGCACCCCCCTGGCGTGGCCAGCCCCTGGGGCGCGCCACCAGGGCGCCTGGGCCCATGGTGGTGGCGCTCTGGCCCCACCTAGGTTCATCTGGAAGGTTCTTCTGCGCTGATTTTTTATCTGATTTTTCCCGAATTTTTGGAACACTTTTTATATGGCGGAAAACTGAAATAGAAAAACAGCAGAAAACAGGAACTGGCACTGTGGTGCACTGAGTTAATAGGTTAGTCCAAATATGATCACAAGTGTATGGAAGTGTATCTAGGTCATAGCAATATCACACAAAGCATGCATGGAGCAAGCATAAATTATAGATACGTTTTGGACGTATCAACATCCCCAAGCTTAATTCCTGCTCGTCCTCGAGTAGGTAAATGATAACAACATAATTTCTGTGGTGACATGCTAGCAACCATATAAGAACTTTGAAAAGTAAAGCAATCAAGGTTAGAGATTCAATTCAAGTTATAACATGCAAGAGTCTATATTAGCATTGAAACAAGTAACAAAAGAACATTAGGTGCAAGAGCTCTCGCTGTCCGTGACTCGAATGTCTCCAAATGGTGTTTGCGTGCAAGAAGGGGGATAGGGAATACGAGAAAAATATTTATTTGTTGAGAGCTCAATCTACTAAAGTTTCACACTTGGTCTTTTTCTGGAATCTTATCTTGACTCGTCCCCAGACCACTAGCCAGGTACAAGTCAATTTGATCCACTCCTTTTTCAATATTTTGAGCACTCATGCAATGGATGAGCGTAAGCACGAGAGTTGACACTTAGGATGGCAAAGAAAGAAGTACGGAGGAGGAGTAGGAAGACAAAAAAGAATGAGAAAGGCTCACATCAATGAGGACAATCATAGGCAAGAGATGCCAAATGATATGATGTGAGGAGTAGGGATTTCCATGCAACGGATGCACATATGAGCTAAGAAGCTTTCCAATGGAACTAGTGGGGGTGCATCTAACTTGCTCGCTCATGAAGACCTAGAGCTCGTTTGAGGAGGCTCATCCTTGGAATATGCAAGCCAAGTTCTATAGTGTGAAGGTCCCCACATAGCTATATGCATAATGATCATCTCAAGGATATAAAGGGAGTACTAGTGTGGATCTCTCAAAAGTATAGTAGTGTTGCCCCTTTCTCTCTTTTTATTTCTTTTTTCTCTTTTTTCTCTTTTTTGTATTTTTTTGTGGCCTCAATGGCTCTGTCTATTTAACTCTCATTTGTCCTCTTTGGGATCTTTTATTGTGTCCACTTTGGGATCTTTTCCTCACTTAAGGGCAACACTCTATTTTACAAGAAGGTAAAGGAGATCTTTCACACTTTACAAGGTACTCGAAATCATAAAGAAGATGTAGCTATTATGATGTATGCAATGTATGTCGCTGCCAGTGTAGCAGGAACATGTATGACATGAAGATCAAGTCATGAAGAGGTGGATGTTGCATGGCAATATATCTCGGAAAGGCTATGAAAATGCCTTGATAGGTAGGTATGGTGGCTGTTTTGAGGAAAGATATAAGGAGGCTTATGATGACAGAGCGTATCATGCCAAGGGTTTGGATGTACCGGCGAAGGTGGACACCAACTCTCGGAGTGATAATAAGGCAATGCACGGCACGGGAGAGGCTAGCAAAATATGGGAAGGTGGAAGTGTCAACTTTCAATACTTACATTAGTCGGAAGAACTAATGCACTTATTATCGGTAACTCTCAATCTAATAAGGAGGTTCACAAAGAGACAAGTACCCCGAGGAGGAGTGTATGGGGGTTTGGTTATCCTTGCGCATCCTCGACTCATGGTACGTGAGTGTACTCTACTATTCGATCCCTCCAAAGATTAGTGATCCATCTAGTAGTTTAGAGTTCTCAACTAGTTTTTGTAGGTTTTGAAAATACACACGGATTGCCCAAAATACGACACCTATCACTAATAGGCTAGAGCTCTTGACACCAAAAGTTCAGACATTACTCACATCAATACCTCAAAACTATTGCAAGTTACTACTAGAATTAAATAGAAACCTCAATTACCTACTTCCAAGACAAAACACAACTCAGTGCAACAACCAACTCTCTTAACAAGATAAACATGAAAACTAAAGAGGGTTCCAGCAACAAACTAAAAAAAAGCCAAGGCTCTTGCTAAAGACAAACTAAGACTAAAACTAAACATGGCAGCAGCTACGAAAAGATAAAGAACACACAACAACAAAAAGATAAGCAGGAAAAATCCTATGATGTGTTCTAGATTAGAGTGGAGCGTGTTTCTCTCCCACACAAAGCAAGATGGGGTCTAACTTGTTATGACCAGCAATCAAAAGTAAAGAAAACCAAAAATAAAACCTAAGAGCGAGACGCTCCAAGCATAGCACATAACGCATGAAGTGATAAAAATATAGTGAGACGAAGGACGAACTGATGATTGTTGATGGAGAAGGGGATGCACGGGGGCATCCCCAAGCTTAGACGCTTGAGTCTCCTTGAATATTTATTGGCGATCCATGGGGGCATCCCCAAGCTTGAGCGCTTGACACTCCTGGATCTTCTTTCATCATCTTCCATCGCACACTTGAAAACTCCCTTCATACATAACTCATCATAAGCTGATTAGAGAGGTTAGTACCCTTAATAAAATAATTTTCCCCCACTGGATATAAATATATTCTTGAAGAGCTACTGTTTCTCAAGAGTTCCAAAAAGTTTTTGCAAAGAAAAAGCAAGCTTAAGGTTTGCAAAAGTGAAGAGAGGCAAAACGTGGCAGAATTTGTGAAAAACAGAACAGCAGGTAGTAGATAATTTTTTCGGGGCACTTCTTCTACTCAAATCAAAAAACTTAGAACATACGAAAGTTTCACAATTGTATAGAGCATGCTTTCAAAAAAATTCAGATCAAAAAGATGATCTGGTGATTTTATTTGAATTTTTCTGTCAAGGGACATAATCTGTTTTCTGGACAACATGTCACAACTTTTGCTTCCCTTATCATAAGAGGCTATAACTTGGCACAAAGCTGAAAAGTAAAGATACAATGATGTTGCTACAGTAGTAACAATCATCAAGACCACTAAGAACAGAACAAAAGAAAAAAGAAAAAACCTAAATTCGTTGCGGGCTGCCTCCCGAAAGCGCTTCTTTAAAGCCATTAGCTAGGCATAAAGATTATAAAAGATGCTCTCACAAGAATAAGAATTTTGAAGCAAAAGAGAGCATCAAGAAGCAAATATGAAACACATTTAAGCCTAACCCACTTCCTATGCATAGGCATCTTGTAAGAAAATAAATCAAAGAAGCACAAAGTGACATGCATAGGAAGGTAAAACAAGAACAACTTCAATACTTTCAACATGAAGAGAGGTGTTTTTGTAACATGGAAGTTTCTACAACCAAACTTTTCTCTCTCAAAGTAATTTTCAGTAGCATCATGAACAACATCAAGAATATAACTATCACATAAATCATGTTGTTCATGACCTACAAGCACACGTGTATTATTTTCAACACGGTTTTTAGGATGATAAGATAGATGCAACCCATCACATTGAGCCTTGATAAGAGCAAAATTCTCCGGAATAGTTGGAGATTTTTCAAAAGGATAATAGGGCAATCAAGTGTGGGTGCAACAACAACAATTTCATGCTTAACATAAGGAACTATAGCAAGTTCATCTTTGTAAGCATCATCCATAGTGGCATCATGGCCATCAACAAAGCAAGTATCAAAATCATCAGAAAGGGAAGTATCAAGCGAGTCCTCGGAATCATAAGATTCCTCTTCATAGCAATCATTAGCCTCTTCTTGGGCAGCAAACATTCTATTTTTAAAATCCTCAATATAAGCATTGGAAGTATAATTCTCAAAGCAATAAGCAAGAACAACAAAGTTTTCAGACTTGTGAATAGTATCGTAATACTTTTCAATCAAAGAAGCAATCTCATAAGCACCTTTAAAAGCAACAAACTCTTAAATCTTTTCAACATCAAAGTAATCATAAACACCTTTGGCATAAGAAGATAGGATCTCATTTTCATTAAACTCACATTGGAAAGGAAGGTGTTTACGCTCTATATTAGAGCAGCAAGTAAAATCATAAATGTGGCGTAAAGATTCAGCATAGCAATAAGAAACTTGTATTTGATCCCATAAGTGTTTCCCTTTCTGAGATAGGCGGTGTCGCGTGTAATGAGCATGCTCATCCAATGATTTTCCCTCAACCAAGTCGGTTGGGTTTTTAGCGCGAGCACAAATTGATCGAAGACGAGCCAAGTGAAACATGTCCATCCTACCATATTTGGGTGTTTCAACACCCATGGTAAAGATAGCATCAGCAAGCAAGGTAACAGGTATTTTTGATAAGGGACACAAAAGTAAAAACTGAAAGGTAAACTAACAAGACTAAAAAACAAAGGTAAAGGGTAGTGTGCAACTCCCCTATCTTAGCACTCGGAGTCCCCGGCAACGGCGCCAGAAATCTTGCTTGATGTGCGAGGTGATGATAGTGATTTCTCGCCCTTCGTTGGTAAAACCCAAGTGGAAGGTGTGATGTAGCACAGCAGCAAATTTCCCTCAGTAAAGATACCAAGGTTTGTCTCCAGTAGGACTCCAGAGATGATAAGTAGGTGTCAGCGGCGCAACTGACGCGGACCTGCACACAGACACAAATAACTTTGTTCCCAACGAAATTCCGAGAGGTTGTCAATCTCTCCGGTCTTGTTGTTCACAAAGGATCAAACACAAGGGATAATGATAGCAACTGAAAGTAAAAGCAGAAAAGTAAATGAGCGTGGAAACAGTGATGAAGATATGGACCGGAATACGTGATGTTCACTAGTGATGTCTCTCTCCCAAAAGACGATAAAACTGCTATGCGAGGTGAACAAATTACAGAAGGGCAATTGACAGGATTATGAACGCACCGCAATGCTAACTATGCTACAAAAGAAAGGAAGAGGCTCAAAAGCATGGGCAGAACGCCAAAATAAGTAGACCGAAATCCAACTGCATCTACTACTAATCATCCACCTTGAGATATATATGCAGAACATCTCGCTGGTATTAAGTTGCGAGCCCCACCCAAAGTGTAAACCCAAAGCAACAGACAACTGCATTAAAAAGCACTTTCCGTAAAGTAAACAATCCTTGCAACCGCGGTTACAAGCACCGTTGTTTTCCCCCTTGTGGCAACAACACATCCCCTAGACTCATGTTTCTGTCACTCAAGCGTGTCATCAGGGGGCATGAACCCACAATCGAGCATAACGTTCCCTCTTGGGGTTACTACCTACTACTTGGCCAAAGCATTAAACAACAACGGAGAACATGCAAGAATTACTTAAGAACAAAAATATAAGAGATAAGAACCAAATATATTACTCAATCACAATCTGAACATAATCTCATAATCCATCAGATCCCATCAAACTCAACATAGCAACAGCAGAAAGATTACAAAAGTGCCTCGATCATGTAGGGCAGCTCACGAGGTATAAACCATGAAGAACTAAGAGGGGAGGAGAACATCACATAGCTACTGATCACGGACCCATGGTCCAAAGGAAACTACTCACGGCACATCCGGGAAGCATCCATGGTGGAGAGGAGACTCCCGGAGGTCGGCCCTCCCTCCGGCAGGGTGCCGGGAAGAGGTCTGCTAGTGCTCCCGATCTCGGAAGCGCGGCGGCGGCGGAACAGAGGCGAGATCGCGAAAAAGGGTTCTTCCCTTGAGGGTTTCTCGTCACGGAGAATATATAGGCGAAGGGGGGCAGCCAGGGGGGCCACCAGGGTTCCAGGCGCCCCCCTGGCGCGGCCAGCCCCTGGGGCGCGCCACCAGGGTGCCTGGGCCCCTGGTGGTGGCCCTCTGGCCCCACCTAGGTTCATCTGGAAGGTTCTTCTGCGCTGATTTTTTATCTGATTTTTCCCGAATTTTTGGAGCACTTTTTATATGGGGGAAAACTGAAATAGAAAAACAGCAGAAAACAGGAACTGGCACTGTGGTGCACTGAGTTAATAGGTTAGTACAAATATGATCAAAAGTGTATGAAAGTGTATCTAGATCATAGCAATATCACACAAAACATGCATGGAGCAAGCAGAAATTATAGATACGTTTTGGACGTATCAGACTTCCTTGTCGATTGAATTCTAGTTCCTGAAGTTCAGCTTCTTAGTGTTTCACATTCTTTGTGCAGGAAGATGAATTCTCCGCGGCCTCATCGCATGGCTCGTCTATTAAGCCGGCCGACCCGTGGCACACCACTTTTAACAGGGCGATGAACAAGGTTAAGAAGGTTGAGAACGTGTCGGCGAAGCCATCGTCAGCCGGCCGTGTGGTCGGGTTTGGTGCAGACCTAAATTGGTCCGAATATTATGGGAAATCGGCAGAGCAGTCGGGTTCGAGGGGGCGCAAGGCGATAAGGACCGAAGAAGATGCCGCTTATGTTCGTGGACTGGAGGAGAAAGTGAACATGCTTCCGCAGCTTGTCCAGGACGAAGTGGCGAAGACGATGAGCGCCCTCCTTCCTGATATGATGCAGTCACTCGCGAATTGGCAAGCGTGTGGTGGACAAGGGCCCATACCGGTCCCGAGCATGGTCGACAGCAACTCGGGCACCGCGGCGGCCGCAGTCCCGGCTCGCGCACCGACTCCGGCTCCCGCACCGACTACGACCTCCAACACCGCGACGCCGGCCCCGGACGTGATGGTGACTCCTCCAGCCACGATCGAGCAACCGGGGCATAATAATAATGCACCCGCCGGTAGTGAAAAAAGCGCGACCGACGCCACGGGAAGCAGCGCACCCTCCGTCTCTTGCATGCTCGCCGTCGTCGGTGGGGTCTCTTCATTGGCCGACCTCGACGCCCTCAAGGTAACTATAAGAGTCCGCAACTCAAACGACGACTTCATCTCCTTGCCTTTTATTACTGGCATCTCTCTGATCCCTAAATGCATGTGTCTCTTTCATAGGAGGACACTCCATGCATTCTACTACAAGTCGTGGACGGCGAGTTGAAGGATGTTGCCAAAGGTAAAATCCTTCAACCCCAAAATCGAGTGATGCACAATAGGCCGATGGCACCGGATATGCATAGGGTTCAAATCTCTCTCGTGATTTCGGGCTACGAGAGAGTGGAACCTCCCATTCAACCCCCCAGATACGATGAGGACGAGCCAGAAGTCCTCAGTTATTGTTTCGGCCAAATATGCCTTTGGCCGAAGACCCAAATGCGTTTGATGACGGGGGAAGGGGGCACCACACCAAGGACAACGCTGATAGTCGTCATGCCGACGCCACATGATCCCATCGGCGCACAACAAGAAGACGACGATCTTGATGATGATATCAGCACCGACCAGTTCATCAATACTTTGTATGATGCTGATGACTTATTCATGCCTCCTGCTGAAGGAGCCTATCAGCATGACCAGGAAGCTCGCGGTCCAGCTGATCCTGCGGCGAAGCCTACTTGCTCTATGCGTCTCTTTGCTGCTTCTCAGGAGATGTCTCCAGCAGCTTGCGCCTTCACCGAGCCTCAGACAGATGCCACAATGAGATCTATTCTCAGCCCGTCCACACTCCATAAGGCGGCCATTGAGCAGATAAAGGCCGGTGCAGACTGCTCGAAATCAAAAAAGAAGAAGGGACAGAAAAGAAAGAAGGGCGCTTCGAGCAGCCAACCTCCGATGCCGATCAGGGCTCAGGACGGGCCACCGAGACCCAAGGATCTCTCTTTTGAAATCCATGTGGCGGGTAGAGCGATGCTACCTAATGACACGCTCGACCTTGCAACTTCGAAGATGCAAAGTGTGCATCATAGTGTTATGGCATTAGAGAATATGCTTCTTCGAGAGAAGAATCCCTCATACCCAGTTTTCATGGCCAAGGTGCCACTCAACATGGGTTTCATCAACAATGTCCCCGCGGATATGATAATCCTGCGGTTCTCAGAGATCTTCAATTTGTTTCATCTCAAGCGGCTGGACCATAGCCTTATCCGTCTATTCTCGCTCAGTCTTTCTATGAGTATCAGGAGAGATAAGACCCCGAGCGTTGCGATATTGGACCCCTTCTACATGCGTGAAAGCATCTTGACGGACGATGGGGACACGACTCTTGCGGCGGGGTACATCAGAGAATTCATGCTATAGAACGCCGACAAGGATTCATTTATCATGACCTACTCTCCCAAGTAAGTCATTCGCTCGCCGCCGTAGCATATATGCTTTCTTAGCTTTCTGCCATTGTCCTCTTCCAACATTCCTTTTGGATTGTTTTAATTATGCAGTGAGGATCAAGACTGCGTGCTCATCTGTTTTTCACCGCAACACTCGCATGCCGTGTATTTAGACTCGGGGAGTGTGAAGAAGAAAGATTACAAGTATATCATGAGAGTTTTGGATGATGCTCTCGCCGGCTACAAAGAAGCCGGAGGCAAGATTGTGAAGCACAAGTACAGGAGCAATCAGCCCGATGTGAGCGTGTTCAACCACGTGACGCAGTTCCCGTGCGTCAAGCAGCCAGCTGGCAGTGTGAGGGATGCGTACTACGCCCTCCATCACATGCGGGCGATTGTACAGGAAGATCGCAACCTTACGCTGCCAAGTCATCTGAAAGCGTGGGCCGAAAGGAAGGCAGCAATCGCCGATGCAAATCTTAGGCAGGAGTTCTTTCACATCCAAGGGGAGATGGCGACTATCATCCGTCATGAAGTACAGATGAAGGGGTCGATCTTCCACTGCAACATTGCACCATCTAATGGGGAGATAGAAGCCCGCCTTAAGGCCTTGCGTGACACAAGGCCTTTCATGACGAAAGAAGGATGCCGCCCATTCCCTGAGCCGGGTCACAAGTGATGACGATCGATGTGAATTTCATGCTACATTGTTTAATGCTTAACGTTGTTAGTTCCGAACAATATTGATGATTTGTGTTCTAAATAACTTTATCTCTATTGCACAAACACTTTTCCATCTTTGTATAAATGTATCATGCATCATTTTGGCTATGCTACTAGTTTAGCTGAACAGTTCTTGTTAAAGTTGTGTTGTGTGTATGTATCTTCCTATATGCTTAAACGATAAATGTGGTCATTGATGCCATTGTCATTCACACTCACTTGTTTGCTGCAATAGATCGATCAAAATGATCAACATTATCAAGATGGAGTGAAGAAAACAATACTCGAAGATTAGTTTTAGGGTTTTCTTTTATTTCATTTGTAATAACTTGTATTCGATACTTGTAAACACTACTCGAAAACATGTAATGCTTTCTCTAGTTCTGCAATGCTTCTATTTATGTAATAATTTCTGTGATTCCATTTATGTAATTGTTTCTGTATTTTGTTTTCTTTTTCTGTAAATTGATTTTTTTTGTTTTTTGTAATAAATATTTGGTGGCGCATCTCCTGTACAGTTAGTGGCGCATCTGAAATGCGCCACCCCTAAGGAACCTAATGGGTGGCCCATTCTGGAATGCACCACCCATAAGGTCTTAGGGGTGGCGCATTTCGAAATGCGCCACCCATAAGGGTCTTAGGGGTGGCGCATCCAGAATGCGCCACCCCTAAGCCCTTATCAGTGGCTTGTCCTTAGTGGCGCATCCATAATGCGGCACTAAAGGCTAAAAAAGGGCGCCACCATAAGCCATTTCTCTAGTAGTGTCCATGACTTCTCCATCCATGTGTGAGTAATTCCTGCTGTAGGCGAAGGGGATGGTAGGGATTGGATGAGTTAGATCATGTAATAGTTTATCAGATTGTTGGGGCATGTTGCCTATCATCTAGTTTGGTGTTTATCATCTTTGCTTCAACTTGTTGCTCTTATTGCTTGTCACTTTGGGCCCGAGTGCCATGATTTCAGATCTGAACCCTATGTGTTTTCATGAATATATTTGTGTTATTGATCCTATCTATGAGTTGTTTACACCTGTTATAGTCCGGAATCGGCGATCCCAAAGGTGACAGCTTGGGACACCAAAGGGGATGGACTATAATTTGGGGATTCCATGTATCCATTGATTGTTAATGCTTTATTCCGGTGCTCTTTGACAGGAGCACCTTAATCTCCATAAGTTCCTTTTGGCCCCGTTCGTAGCGGGATGGTAGGACAAAAGATGTTGTGCAAGTTCTTATAGCAAGCACGTACAACTACCTGTGGGATACATGCCTGATGTTTGATTTATGCCTAGATGATCTTTGCTTTTCTGTGTGCCTTGCCCCAAGTGGATTACATGATGTGTCTTATCCATGCAGCGCCCAACCATCCATCTCCCTAGCCTATAGTGCTTTTAATTCTGCTGGTTACTAGTTATTTACTTTCGACGTTTTACTATTACCGTTACTATCATCACTCCCATATCGCAGTTACTATTAATATCTTGTTGCAAGTAAGTGTATCTCAGGTGCGGTGGAACTGACAACTCCACTGTTAAAGCTTGTGGATATTCTTTGGCTCCCCTTGAGTCGAATCTATAAATTGGGTTATTCTTACCCGCGAAGACTATCTCGATCCCCTTAAGTTGTGGGTTATCAAGCCTATTTTCTGGCGCCGTTGCCGGGGAGCATAGCTTTATTCACAAGTCTACTTGAAGTATTTTACTTGCTGCAATTTATCCGCTATGGGTAAGAAAGAAGACCCCAAGGTCCCGATCTTACCATCCCGTACGAGAAAAGGTATTGTTCTGAACACTAGTGCTACACTTGATTCACCTTCAGTTATGAGTAAGTTTGCTTCACCTCCACCACATGATGCCTCTACTGAATCTGTCACTATGTCCAATACTTTTGATGATGCTTCTACTACTCTTGATGATATTGGTTCACTTAGTCACGCTCTTGAGAAACAGATTGCTGCTACTGCCAAGAAATCTGGGATTAAAATTCCCGATACTTGCTATCCTTTTGATGGGACTTACACTTATCCCGATTTGAGTAAACTCAAGGAGAGACTCCTTGGTGATGATTATATTATACTTGATGATGATTTATGCAGGGAGCTAACAGAGTTTGACGACTCTGACCCTGGCGCTATTAAGAAGCTTCTCGAAAAACATTCTCTGAAGAACAAGACCGTACCTGATCCTACTTTTGCTACGTCTCCTATATGCATCAATGATCCTGATTATAATTTCTCTGTTGATCTTTCACTTATATCTATGGTTGAATCTGACCCCTTTTATGGCAGAGAAAATGATGATGCTATTGTACACCTGACCAAACTCACTGAGTTAGGTGGCTTGTTTACTACAGATGAGAAGATACGAAACTTCTATGTTACTAAGCTTTTTTGCTTTTTCTGTAAAGGAAGGTGCTAAAGCATGGTTGATACGTCCCAAACGTATCTATAATTTCTGCATACTCCATGCATGTTTTGTGTGATATTGCTATGTTTTTGACATACTTTCATATATCTTTATAACATATTTTGGAACTAACCTATTAATGGTTGCAAGAGTGCACAAGTTCTTGTTTTTCTACTTTATGTGTAGGAATTACTTGGATAAAGGAAATATTACAAAAGGAAGCCTTGTAAGAGTTGGACTCTAACTTTCCCGAAATCTGTCCCCACCAGACAGGTTTTAAAGATCGCCTCGAAAACGCTAGAAGACGGCCTCAAACGGAAAAACTTAAAACTACAAAGTTGTAGGGAATTTTTTCTGGTGGATCTAGACATAAAATTCGGCCCAATCGGAGTTCGAATGCTTCCAGAAACCCCAAAATACAAAAGCCATAATCTGGATTGAAGATTGAGAGTCTCTTGGTGCTTGTCTTTGACTATCCTTGAGATATGTTGTGGTGATTGTGGTACTCTCTTTGGATGGCCGCGGTGACATTGGGAAATCCATAGATTAAGAACTACGAACTCTGAGGTGTGCTTTTGTAGCCCTACACAATTCTCGTCCTCTCTTGACCACAAAGGAATGACCTCCGAGTACGTCTCCATTGCATGTTTTATGGGAAATATCATGTGATTAGACTATGTTAATGTTGTTGGGAGTTGCCACTAGTGAAAGTATGAAGCCTAGGCCTTGTTTCCATCATTGTTACACCGTTTGCACTCACTTTTGTTACTTGTTTCTTTGCTGCACTTTTTATTACAGATTTATATTACTTCTTTTTATCATACCTATCACCCATATTTTACCAACTCTTCGCCGAACTAGTGCACCTATACAACTCCTAGTTGTATTAGGTGTGTTGGGGACACAAGAGACTTCTTGTATCTTAATTGCAGGGTTGCTTGAGAGAGACCATCTTCAACCTCTACTTCCCTGAGTTCGATAAACCTTAGGTCATCCACTTGAGGGAAATTGCTGCTGTCCTACAAACCTCTGCGCTTGGAGGCCCAACATAGTCTACAAGAATAGAAGCGTGCGTAGAAATCAAGCTATTTCTGGCGCCGTTGCCGGGGAGGTAAGCATTGAAGGTATATCTTTAGATCTTTCAATTAATTCTTTTTGTTTCTTGTTTTTATTTTCACTAGTTAGGCTTTATGGGAAACAACAAAAATATTATGAGAGAGCTTTATGAGCTCTACCTTGAGTTGGGACATTAAGTGTTTGAAGAGAAAATCAAAAAGCCTATGGAGATTCATTATTTGCACAACACTCATGTTAGTAGCAATGTTATTAGCATGTCTTCTTTGAATACTTTTGATACTAATGATATGCAAAGCCATAAGCCTGGGGATGCTACGTTTTATGAAGATGATCTTTTTAGCCCCCCAAGTTTTGATGATACTTTGCCTCCTATCTATGATGATTATTGTGATGACACTTATGCTATAAAGAATAAATGTTTGCAAGTGTATCATGATAAGAATGATTCTTGTGATAGGTATTTTCTTGAGTTTGCTCCCACTATTACTAATGAGAAGGATTTTGCTTATGTGGAGAGTAACAAATTTTCTATGCTTGTGGATCATGATAAGAATGTTTTATGTGATACTTATATTGTTGAGTTTATTCATGATCCCACTGAAAATTATTATGAGAGGGGAACATATGCTTATAGATATTTCAATAATATCAAGTTCCCTCTCTTTATATTGAAGGTTTTGAAGTTGGACTTATTTTGGCTTCCTATGCTAATATCTTTATGCTCCCATGAGTTATTTATCTCCAAGATCCCTTTGCATAGGAATCATGTTAGGCTTAAATGTTTTTGGTATTTGCTTCTTCATGCTCTCTTTTGTTCTTCAACTCTTATTCCTACGAGAGCATCATTAAAATCTTAAGCCTATCTTTATGGCTATAAAGAAAGAGATCTAGGGAGACAACCCTTGTTATCTTTACTTTGAGTTTTTACTTTCTGTTTTTAGTGGTCTTGATGATTGTTACTACTGTAGCAACATCATTGTATCTTTATCTTCAAGCTTTGTGCCAAGTTATAGCCTCATATGACAAGGGAAGTGAAAGTTGTGACATGCTGTCCAGAAAACAGATTCTGTCCTCGTGACGGGAAAAATCATAGAAAAATCCCAGTTCATATTTTTGAGCTGAATTTTTTACACAGAGTGATCTATACAATCACGGAACTTTCGTATGTTCTGATTTTTTTTATTTGAGTTCCAGAAGTACCCCTAAAAAATTCTTTACTACCTGCTGTTCTGTTTTTCACATATTCTGCCATGTTTTGTATCTCCTAACTTTTGCAAACCTTAAGCTTGCTTTTTCTTTGCAAAAACCTTTTGAAAATATTGAGAAACAGTAGATCTTAAATAATATCCTTATATCCAGTAGGGAAAAATTATTTATTAAGGGTACTAACCTCTCTAATCAGCTTATGATGAGTTATGTATGAAGGGAGTTTTCAAGTGTGCGATGGAAGATGATGAAAGAAGATCCAGGAGTGTCAAGCGCTCAAGCTTGGGGATGCCCCCATGCATACCCAATAAAAATTCAAGGAGACTCAAGCGTCTAAGCTTGGGGATGCCCCCGTGCATCCCCTTCTCCATCAACAATCATCAGTTCGTCCTTCGTCTCACTATATTTTTATCACTTCATGCGTTATGTGCTATGCTTGGAGCGTCTCGCTCTTAGGTTTTATTTTTAGTTTTCTTTAGCTTTGCTTGCTGTTCATAACAAGTTAGATCCCGGCTTACTTTTTGTGGGAGAGAAACACACTCTACTTTCAAAATCTAGAACACGTCATAGAATTTTTCATGCCTATCTTTCTCTGTTGTGTGTTCTTTACCTTTTCATAGCTACTGCCATGTTTAGATTTAGTTTTAGTCTGTCTTTAGCAAGAGCCTTGGCTTTTTTTAGTTTGTTGCTGGAACTCTCTTTAGTTTTCATGTTTATCTTGTTAAGAGAGTTGATTGTTGCACTGAGTTGTGTCTTGTCTTGAAAGTAGGTAATTAAGGTTGCTATTTAATTTTAGTAGTAACTTGCAATGGTTTTGAGGTGTTGATGTGAGTAATGTTTGAACTTTTGGTGTCAAGAGCTCTAGCCTATTATTGATAGGTGTCGTATTTTGGCCAATCCGTGTCTATTTTCAAAAACCTACACAACTAGTTGAGAACTCTAGCTACTAGATGGATCACTACTCTTTGGAGGGATCGAATATTAGAATACACTCACGTACCATGAGTCGAGGATGCGCAAGGATAACCAAACCCCCATACACTCCTCCTCGGGGTACTTGTCTCTTTGTGAACCTCCTTACTAGATTGAGAGTTACCGATAATAAGTTGATGAGTTCTTCAGACTAATGTAAGTATTGAAAGCTGACACTTCCACCTACCCATATTTTTCTAGCCTCTCTTGTGTCGTGCATTGCCTTCTTCTCACTCCGAGAGTTGGCGTCCACCTTCGCCGGTACATCCAAATCCTTGGCACGATACGCTCTGTCATCATAAGCCTCATTATATCCTTCCTCAAAACAGCCACCACACCTTCCTATCAAGGCACTTCCATAGCCTTTCCGAGATATATTGCCATGCAACATCCATCTTCTCATGACTTGATCTTCATGTCATACATGCTACTTGCTTGATCGATGAGCCGCATGCTAGTTGGGCCTTGCCCTAATCATTGCTACATGACGCGCTAGTATCATTGCATATCCTGCTACACTGGCAGAGGCATACATTTGCATACATCATGATAGTTACATCTTCTTTATGATTTGAGTACTTTGTAACGTGTGAAAGATCTTCTATATTTTTTGTAATATATAGAGTGTTGCCCCTAAAGTGAGGAAAAGATCCCAAAGAGGACAAAATCAAGAGATCCCAAAGAGGACAAATGAGAGAAATAGAAAGAGCCATTGAGGCCACCAGAAAAATACAAAAAAATAGAAAAAAGAGAAAAATAAAAATAAAAAGAGAGAAGGGGGCACACTACTATTCCTTTTGAGAGATCCACACTCGTACTCCATCTTATATCTTGTACTCCATAGAGATTATCATTCATGCATATAGCTATGTGGGGACCTTCACACTATAGAACTTGGCTTGTATATTCCAGTGATGAGCCCCCTCAAATGCGCTCTAGGTCTTCTTGAGCAAGCAAGTTGGATGCACCCCCACTAGTTCCATTGGAGAGCTTACCTTAGCTCATATGCGCATCTGTTGCATGGCAATCCCTACTCCTCACATCATATCTATCATTTGGCTTTCTCTCGCCTATGATTGTCCTCATTGATGTGAGCCTTTCACACCATTTTTGTCTTCCTCCTCCACCTTTTCTCTCTTTGCCATCCTAAGTGTCAACTTTCTTGCTTACGCTCATCCATTGCATGAGTGCTCAAAATGTCGAAAAGGAGTGGATCATTTTGACTTGTACCTGGCTAGTGGTCTGGGGATGAGTCAAGATAAGATTCGAAAGAAGACCAAGTGTGAAACTTTAGTAGATTGAGTTCTCAACACAAAAATATTTTTTTCTCGTATATCCCTATCCCCTTTCTTGCACGCAAACACCATTTGGAGACATTCGAGTCACGGACAGCGAGAGCTCTTGCACCTTTATATTCTTATGTTGCTTGTTTCAATGCTAATATAGACTCTTGCCTGTTATGACTTGAATTGAATTACATGCCTTGATTGCTTGACTTAAGAGTTCTTATATGGATGGTAGCATGTCACCACAAAAATTATGCTTGTTATCATTTACCTACTCGAGGACGAGCAGGAATTAAGCTTGGGGATGTTGATACGTCCCAAACGTATCTATAATTTCTGCTTACTCCATGCATGTTTTGTGTGATATTGCTATGTTTTTTATATACTTTCATATATCTTTATAACATATTTTGGAACTAACCTATTAATGGTTGAAAGAGTGCACAAGTTCTTGTTTTTCTACTTTATGTGTAGGAATTACTTGGATAAAGGAAAGATCACAAAATGAAGCCTTGTAAGAGTTGGACTCTAACTTTCCCGAAATCTGTCCCCACCAGACAGGTTTTAAAGATCGCCTCGGAAACGCTAGAAGACGGCCTCAAACGGAAAAAGTTAAAACTACAAAGTTGTAGGGAATTTTTTCCGGTGGATTTAGACATAAAATTCGGCCCAATCGGAGTTCGGATGCTTCCAGAAACCCCGAAATACAGAAGACGTAATCTGGATGAGGGGAATCCGAGAGTATATATAAAGAGAGGAAACCTAGGTCAAAGGGCACCACGAAATTTCCTCCCCCTTGGCAGCCATATTGAGGGGGAGATCAATCTCCACAGCAGCACCATCTCCAAGGAAGAAGAAGGGGCCAAGGGCCGTGGCCGTGGTCGTGGGCGCCGCCGCCGCCGTGGCCGTCGCCGTCGCCGTCTCCTTCATCTCGTCCGGGCTGCACCTCTCCATCAACAACTCTCCCTCTCACCATGTCCATGTGTGAGTAGTTCCCCTCGGGGCTAAGGCTTGTATCTTGATCTATGTGGTTTCTTTCTCTCCCATGATGTGATCTTTCTTGTGATCATTGGCTATGTTAATCTAGGGTGATCCCATGATGTTTCCCCATCTTCTATGTATTGGATTTGATGTACTCACTTGATCCTATCTAGTATAATCCCCGAGACCATGGTGACAACGGTCTATTGGACATGGGTTAGAAGAATATTTTCATGAGTGATTTCCTCTTTTGTGTGTGGATTGAAGATTGAGAGTCTCTTGGTGCTTGTCTTTGACTATCCTTGAGATATGTTGTGGTGATTGTGGTACTCTCTTTGGATGGCCGCGGTGACATTGGGAAATCCATAGATTAAGAACTATGAACTCTGAGGTGTGCTTTTTTAGCCCTACACAATTCTCGTCCTCTCTTGACCACAAAGGAATGACCTCCGAGTACGTCTCCATTGCATGTTTTATGGGAAATATCATGTGATTAGACTATGTTAATGTTGTTGGGAGTTTCCACTAGTGAAAGTATGAAGCCTAGGCCTTGTTTCCATCATTGTTACACCGTTTGCACTCACTTTTGTTACTTGTTTCTTTGCTGCACTTTTTATTACAGATTTATATTACTTCGTTTTATCACACCTATCACCCATATTTTACCATCTCTTCGCCGAACTAGTGCACCTATACAACTCCTAGTTGTATTAGGTGTGTTGGGGACATAAGAGACTTCTTGTCTCTTAATTGCAGGGTTGCTTGAGAGAGACCATCTTCAACCTCTACTTCCATGAGTTCGATAAACCTTAGGTCATCCACTTGAGGTAAATGACTGCTGTCCTACAAACCTCTGCTCTTGGAGGCCCAACATAGTCTACAAGAATAGAAGCGTGCGTAGACATCAATGGTACGATGTACTACCATGTGGTTCTATTAAGAGTCCTCAAGACTTAGCTCGCTCTTTTGTTGATAAGTATTTTCCTGCTCATATGCAACATGCTGCTTTACGAAAAAATTATAACTTTACACAGTTGCAGGATGAGAACCTCCCTAAAGCTTGGGGGAGGTATTGCAGTCTGATCCAGGCTAGACCGGGCCATGGAGTCCCTAAGAATGAATTAATTGATATATTTTATGCTGGTCTAACTGATGAATCTAGATCCTACTTGGACATTCGTGTTGGTTGTGTTTTCAGGAAAAGAACACTGGGCGATGCAGAAGAATTGATGGGCAAGATTGCCAAGAACCATGAAGATTGGTCTGTCCCTGAACCACCTCCACCACCAAAGAAGAGGGGCATGCTTGTCCTAAGCCCAGAAGACATGCAAGAAGCAAAAAGTCTATTAAAGAGAAGGGTATTAAAACTAAAGACGTGAAGAATCTACCCCCTATTGAGAAGTTGTGTGAGCCTACCACTCACCCTCCTATGGTAGAGGTACACTCTCTTTTAGATTTCAATGCAAGTGTCATTCCTCATGGTAAGCCTCCTGATCAATGTTTAGATGAGCTTGATAATTTTATTATGAAGCAAAATCACTTTAATGAGAGGATACAAAGTCAGTTGCATGATAATTCCCTTGCTATCAAAAGTTTGCTTGATGTTCTAGGTAGAACAACTAATGATGTTAAATGTCTTGTGAAGCATTTTCATATGGTTCAAACTCAGCTTGATAAAATTTCTAATGTGCAAAAAGATTTGCTTGCTAATAATGCCAAACAGGATATACAGGCCTTCGGGATTAAAACCCGAGGGGGAACCAGCACTCAAGATCCTCTTTATCCGGAGGGGCACCCTAAGAGGATCGAGCAAGATTCTCAAATACAGGAAGAAGAAATTGTTAGCTCTCCGAAGAAGAAGAAGCACAAAAAAGCTGACAATTCCAATGATCCAAATAGTATATCTACCTCCGATGTTGATACTGAAGACGGTGCTGAGCCTGAAAAGGACAGTGAAAAGAATGATCCACCCGAACTTCAAGAAGAAGAAGCACCCGACAAACGCAAGAAATACACTAGAGAAGATTTTATCGCAAGAAGACATGGGAAGGAACGAGAACCATGGGTGCAGAAACCCATGCCCTTTCTAGGTAAGTCTCTCAAAACTAAAGAAGAAGAGCATTACAATAAGTTTTGTGAGTGGATGAAACCTCTTTTTCTTCAAATTCCTTTGACTGATGCTATTAAGTTACCTCCTTATTCGAGATATATGAAAGATATTGTTACTAATAAAAGAAAAGTTCCTAATGAAGCAATATCTACTATGCTTGCTAACTACTCTTTTAGTGGCAAGATTCCTGAGAAGCTTGGTGATCCAGGTATACCCACCATTCCTTGTTCCATAAAGAATAATTATGTCAGGACCGCTTTATGTGATCTTGGAGCAGGAGTGAGTGTTATGTCCTTTTCTCTTTACAAGAGATTATGTTTAGAAAAACTAATCCCTACAGATATCTCTCTTCAGATGGCTGACAAGTCGACAGCCTTTCCCATAGGTATTTGTGAGGATGTTCCCGTTGAAGTTGCTAATTGTTTAATCCTTACTGATTTTGTTGTGCTTGACATGCCCGAGGATGGGAGCATGTATATTATTCTTGGTAGACCTTTTCTTAACACCGCAGGTGCTATTATTGATTGCAATAAAGGGAAGGTTACTTTCAATGTGAATGATAAAGAACACATGGTGTATTTTCCGAAGAAGATTGACAAGAGGCATGGCCTCAACTCTATAGAGAATATTGAGACCGTGAAGATTGGAGAATGGGATTGTCCTCTACATGTGCACCACAAATACAAAACCATCATGGTGGGGACAATGTCCATTAAAGTAAAGGTGCAATGATCACTTCATAAGAGGTGAGACTTTTTGCTCTATGTATCGCCGGTTTGTTGGTAAGACTTGATCAACCTTGCTAGTAAGCATGTTTTATATAGGTAAAAAGTGCGGCTTGTTATGTTTTCATTTGCCTTAGCTTTTATTCTCCTTGTTGTACCAAGTTTGTATGTTTTTGAAACTTCACAACTCTAATCACTGCTTCAAGTTTTCAGAAAGTTTCGCAGCTTTTTGGATTTCGAAAAAATTTCAACAGTGAAGTTGTCAGAAAAATTCCAGAAAAATTATATTAAAAATTTCCATGCCGGGAGTGACCCAGGGGCACCTGGGGTTGAACAGGGGGTGCCACTAGTGGCCCAGGCGGCCAGCTGGCGCGGCCTGCCCCCTGGCCGCGCCCACAGGGCGCCTGGGGCCCACAGGCCAGCCAGCCAGGTAAGTCTTCTTCATCCTCCATTCTCTCTCTCCAAAAACACGAGTTCTGCACTTTGTTCTTGCGTTCTTGCTACTCTCCGTCTAGAATTTTGATCTCTCTCTACGACCCATCATTTGAGCTGAGATTTTGGGAAAATACTCCCTGGTATGTAACTCCTTCACCCCTCCAATTAGATTTTTGATTGGTGGCTTCATTTGTGAGTATTTAGTAACTCTTGGTGTTGTTCTTATGAGATTGCATGCTGATACGTCCAAAACGTATCTATAATTTCTGCTTGCTCCATGCATGTTTTGTGTGATATTGCTATGATCTAGATACACTTTCATACACTTTTGATCATATTTGGACTAACCTATTAACTCAGTGCACCCCAGTGCCAGTTCCTGTTTTCTGCTGTTTTTCTATTTCAGTTTTCCCCCATATAAAAAGTGCCAGAAAAATTCCGGGAAAAATACAGGAAAAATCAGCGTACAGGAAGCTTCGAGAAGAGCCCGGGAGGGGCCAGAGGGGAGCCAGGGGGGCCCAGGCGGCCACCCGGCGCGGCCCCACCCCTGGCCGCGCCAGGGGGGCGCCTGGGGCCCCTGGTCCACCTCTGGCTACCCCCCTTCGCCTATTTAGTCTCCGTCACGGGAAAACTCCAGAAGAGGAACCCTATTCCACAAACTCGCCTCTGTTCCGCCGCCGCGCTTCCGAGATTGGGAGCACCAGAAGACCTCTTCCCGTGACTCAATGCCCAACCACAGCAAAAGAGAAAGAGGAGATGTCCTCAAAGCCCTATGCCTCAGCCATAGGTTCTCTCATGTATCCTATGTTATGTACCAGACCGGATTTAGCGCTGGCCATTAGTATGACTAATTGCTACCAGAGTAACCCGGGAATGGCTCACTGGACAGCAGTAAAGAACATCCTTAAGTACTTAAGAAGAACCAAGGATCTCTTTCTCGTTTATGGAGGAGTTGATGAGGAGCTCACCGTAAAAGGTTACGTTGACGCAAGCCTTGGCTCAGACCTAGATGACTTGAAATCCCAGACGGGATATGTTTTCATGTTGAACGGTGGCGCGATTAGATGGAGGAGCGGCAAACAGTCAGTCGTCGCTCAATCTTCAATGGAGTCGGAGTATATTGCCGCTTGTGAAGCGTCAAACGAGGCGCTGTGGCTGAAGAAGTTCGTGATCGAGCTTGGCGTCTTTCCCAGTTGCACTGACCTCGTGGGGATCTTCTGCGACAACACGGGTGCCATTGCTAACGCGAAGGAGCCAAGAACTCACTCTACAGCCAAGCACATCCTCCGAAAGTTCCATGTGACGCGAGACTACGTCAGGGATGGACACAGTAGGATTCACAAGATACATATGGATCTGAACGCAGCAGACCCGATGACTAAACCTCTTCCACAGGGCAAGTTTGAAGAACACCGAGAGACCATTGGTGTTAGATACATACCTGATGTAAACTAGTGTAATTTGTACTCTAGTGCAAGTGGGAGACTGTTGGATATGTGCCCTAGAGACAAATTAATAAAGACATTTGTCACATATCCGTTTTGTTCATAATACGTTTTATACTGTGCTATAACTATATTACTTGGAAATACTAATACATGTGTAGTATAAAACATGGTCCGTAGTTTAACTCGGGTAAACTATCTCATTGGGCAATTGATTGATCAAGCTTTCCTGATCATGGCGACACTTAAGTCCATTGACAATGAGGTCATATCATTGAGGGGAATGATGTGATGGACGTACACCCACCTAAAGTATTGCAATGTGATCGAGTCACATAGTTCAGCGTTGCTATGACTTTGTAACGTATGGCTTAGTCCTTAGACCGTAATGATCATACGTAATCACGATCTATGAGGAGACTTTGATTTGTATCCCACCGCCTGACTGAAATATGCTGGCTATAACGGAGCACTTTGGGTATTCCGAAATAGATGGTTGATGAGTATGTTAATAGATCAAAGCGGGATTTGTCAGTCCTTGTGACAGGACAGGTACTCTGGGGCCCACTCGATGATATTGCATCAACACCTTGCAAGGACGTGACTAGGTCACAAGAGATGCAATGATCATGGACGAGAGAAGTTGTTTTGTTGTGAACGAGATGTGAACACGGTATGTGGGATACCGACGATCAAACCTCGGACAAACAAAGTACCGCAGCACAAAGGGATTACGTCGTATCGTTAACGGTTTCCAAAAGCGATCGAAGTTCATTCGATGGAAGCGCAGGGGCTGTCAAGGATTGTAACCAGGTCCAACTGACTAGTCATTGGTCAATGAGAAGAGTCTCGACCATGTCTGCTGTTTCCCGGACCGTTAGGGTGTTACACTTAAGGGCAATCGATGCATAGGACAGTTACGGGATCAATCGATGAAATAGGAGAAATCACCGGAATAGTTCCGGAGGAGGACGAAATGGTTTCCGGACATTTTGAATAGTTCAAAATAAAGTTTAATTGTTTTAATAATGTTTTATTATTTAATTATCTGAATTCAATATTTAAAACATATTAAAAAATTAAAAAATGGGAAAAAGGCTATATGGGCCCATGGGGCCCATTAGGGGAGGAGGAGGTTTCCCCCCTTGGGCTTGGCGCCAAGGGTGGGGCCCATCCCCCCTATGGCCGGCGCACCTCCCCCCCTTGGGGGTTTAGTCCCACATGGGGGAGGGGAGGAGGATCACACCCCCCTTGGCCTATATAAGGAGGGGTAGACCCCCCTTTTTCCAAGACACCAATCTCCTTCTTCTTCCTTCTCCTTTTCCGGAAGTGGACCCCCCTTGTTTGGAGTCTGCACCAGGATTGGAGTTCTCCACCATAAGGCAGGCCGTCGCTCTGCTGGAGTCGGGATCCGTAGCCGTCTTTCTTCCGCTGCTCGCCTGGTTCGGAGCCCGGGAGGAACATCGATTGTACCGTACGTGTATAATCTCTTCGAGGCACTACACCTGTGGTGCTACTTCGTCGCTGGAGGTTTACCGGGAGTCATCCTCGCCGGTGGTGGTCTTCTACACGACAGGGAGGTCGTAGTTCTGAGTCTACGCCAACCACGTTCGCAAGAACGTTTCCCTCTTTCGGTCTTCAAAGGTATGAACACCGATTCCCTCCGTTACTTTACATCGCCATAGCATAGATCTTGGGTTCGGGTACCGTAGGTGTGAAAATTTTGTGTTTTCTGCCCCGTATCCCAACAGTGGTATCATGAGCTAGCTATGCGTAGATGTATTGTACGGGTAGAACACATCTAGGATGTGGGCATCGAATCTTCATTCGTTACCCTCCCACGTGTACTCATTTAGCGTTGCGGCAATGTTTGATGAAGCGGCCCCCGACCGACCTTACGCGTTTACGCGAGACTGGTTCCACGCTTGACATATGGCTTGTACCATATAAAGTGGCTGGGGGGGGTGTCTGTCTCTCTGCATTAGCGATGCGAAGATGTTTGCAACGGAGGGCCCCGACAGGGGTGTAATAGAGACAGATGGCAGACGGTGTTGTGGCTTGTTTTTCGCAGGATAGAAACGGTTCTCTCTCTCGAAACCCTTAGCAGCCACGTAAAACTTGCA
Source organism: Bromus sterilis (assembly GCA_950022295.1). Classification (NCBI taxonomy): domain Eukaryota; kingdom Viridiplantae; phylum Streptophyta; class Magnoliopsida; order Poales; family Poaceae; genus Bromus; species Bromus sterilis. Next base: position 377,997,942 of record OX465595.1, on the reverse strand, counting down.
CAAGCTAAAGTAGAAAGGCGTTTAACTTTGCTTTGCATGAAGGGGGATCATAGGTTGTATGATTTACAGTTTTACTTCCTGTTTTATGCTAGAATGCTAGATATATCGACGGTAGCATGAAACAGGACCATCTCTCACAATACCAACATTGTGTTCTCCCTTGGTGGGCACCGCCTGGAAGGTTCTCCCATATGGCTTGATGCTCCGTACATACCGGAGTTGTCCTACATATTAAACGGAGTTCGCATGAGGTTGGGTTCGGCAAGCCTGGCATATGCAGATATGGCCTTGCTGAACAACTAACATCAAGGTTCGATTGGCAGGCTTGACGTATGTAGATGCGGGCCTGGAACACAGAAGACCGAAAGGTCGAGCACGAGTCACATGCCTGATGTGATTGGCTTAGAGGCCTACCTGGTTCGCATACTAAAAGACGTAACTCTCGGGGGAGGTATGGGGGCTGGGATTGTGTAATCACTTAGTTAAATTGAGAGGTGTTTATCTAAGTGGGAGCTTTCTAGAATTTTGAGATTAAATTGAAACTCCACATTATGAACAAAAGTCTAAGTATGTATCCTTGTGAATCAACCTTGTAGATGGCAGCACCTCGCCCCTCGTTAAACTTAGGATCATTCCTAGAGAAAGATAAGCTAAAAACAGATGGGACAAACTTCACCAACTGGTTCCGCACCCTAAGGATTCTCCTCGTTCCCCTCAAAATGGCATACGTACTAGAGGACGCGTTAGGTGACGCACCAGCAGATGATGCCAGTCAAGACGAGAAGAATGTCTATCTCTCCAGGACTGATGATTACAACCTTGTCCAGAGTGGCATGCTTTACTCCATGGAGGCTGAGCTGCAGAAACGCTTTGAGAGGATGGGTGCATATGAGATTATCACCGACCTCAAGGCGGTCTTCGCACCTCAAGCTAGGGCTGAACGGTACGAGGCTTCTGAAGCCTTCTTCTCAGCAAAGATGGACGAGCACGGCAGCGTGAGTGAGCACGTAGTCAAAATGTCTGGCTACGTTCAGCGCTTGAATGCTCTAGAATGTCAGATTCCAGATGAACTTGTTGTTGATAGGGTGTTGCAGTCGCTTCCCCCTAGCTACAAAGGCTTTGTGCTGAACTACAACATGCAGGGGATGACCAAACCCCCTTCTGAGTTGTTCGCCATGCTGAAGAGCGCCGAGGTTGATATCAAGAAGGAGCACGCCGTCTTCATGGTCAACAAGACCATTGACTTCAAGAAGTCAAGTAGGCGGGAGAAGGCCAAGAGAGGTGGCCCCAAGAGGGATGGCAAGTCAGTTGCCGCTCCTCCCAAGGCACCCAAGCCTAAACTCGAAGTGGAGTGCTTCTACTGCAAGGGTGAAGGTCACTGGAAACGCAACTGTCCCAAGTACCTAAAGGACAAGAAGGCTGGCAAGGTCGCCAAGAGAGACGAAGGTATATTTGATATACATATTGTTGATCTTCTCTTGACAAGCGCTGGGAACACATCCTGGATATTTGATACAGGATCTGTCGCTCATATTTCTAATTCCATTCAGGGACTAAGGAATAGGAGACGCTTCCTCAAAGATGAAGTGACGATGCGCGTGGGGAATGGCTCTCGGATTGAGGTCTTGGCGGTCGGCACGAAGCATCTTAGTCTCCCTTTGGGATTGGTTTTAGTTCTGAATAATTGCTACTATTTACCCGCGTTGAGTGTGAACATCCTTAGTGGCTCTTGCTTGAAGCGAGACCACTATTCTTTTAAGTCTGATACAATTGGTTGTTCGATTTATAAGGATGAAATGTTTTATGTTCACGCACCGGAGTTGCATGGTTTATTCGTACTTAATCTCGTTGGTGACGTGTGTCACGTTAACAATATTGAGGCCAAAAGATTGAAGAATGATGAAGATCACATGATGACGTGGCATTGCCGACTTGGTCATATTGGTATAAAACGCATGGAGAAGCTCCATAAGGATGGACTTCTTGAGTCATTGGATTTTGGATCCCTTGATACATGTGAACAATGCCTCATGGGCAAAATGACAAGGACTCCATTCAATGGCATAATGGAGCGTGCGGATGTCTTATTGGGGATCATACACTCGGATGTATGTGGACCCATGCACGTCCCCACTCGCAATGGTCTTCGTTACTTCGTGACCTTTACTGATGATTTGAGTAGATATGGGTATATTTACTTGATGAAGCACAAGTCTGAAACCTTTGAAAAGTTCAAGGAATATCAGAATGAGGTCGAAAATCAACTCGGAAGAAAAATCAAGCACCTTCGATCGGATCGAGGTGGCGAGTATTTGAGTCACGAGTTTGGCAATCATCTGAAGTCTTGTGGCATAGTACCACAGCTTACGCCGGCAGGCACACCTCAGAGAAACGGTGTGGCTGAGCGACGTAATCGAACCCTATTGGATAGTGTACGATCGATGATGTCTCATACTGATTTGCCTGTGTCATTCTGGGGGTATGCATTAGAAACTGCCGTTCATATTCTTAATAGGGCACCATCCAAATCCGTAAAGACAACACCATTTGAAGAATGGCATGGCACAAAACCTGAGTTGTCTCACCTGAAGATTTGGGTTGTGAGGCTTATGTTAGGAAACTACAGCCTGACAAACTTGAATCCAAGGCGGATAAGTGCATCTTTGTGGGCTATCCCAAGGAAACTTGCGGATACACCTTCTACAACAAGTCTGACAACAAAACGTCTGTTGCCAAGACGGGACACTTTCTTGAGAAGGAGTTTCTCGCGAAAGAGTTGAGTGGGAGGAAAATAGACCTCGATGAAGTGACTGACCAATCACTCCAATTGGAAGAAACGGCTATGGAATTTGTTCTGGAACCATCTTCCACAGTGGGAGTTGAAGAGAATGGCCAGAACAACATTCATAACGATCATGACATTAATGATGATCATGATGAGAATGAAGAGGAACCTTTTATGCCCCGTAGGTCATCAAGAGTCCGTCAACCTACTGAGTTTTACGGACAGCTTGTGAATGCAATCTCGGATGATGAGTCGGATGAACCTACAAGTTACAAAGAAGCAATGGAGGGACCCGAGTCCGAGAAATGGCTCGAAGCCATGAAATCCGAAATAGACTCCATGTACACCAACAAAGTATGGACTTTGGTGGATATTCCCGAGGACCGCAAGGCCGTCGAGAATAAATGGATTTTCAAGAAAAAGACTGACGCAGACGGAAACGTATCTGTCTATAAACCTCGACTTGTCGCGAAGGGATTCCGACAAATTCAAGGAGTTGACTACGAGGAGACGTTCTCTCCTGTAGCGATGATAAAGTCTATTCGGATCCTACTAGCAATAGCTGCATATCATGATTACGAGATATGGCAGATGGATGTGAAAACTGCATTCCTAAATGGCAACATTGAGGAAGAGTTGTATATGATGCAACCAGAGGGGTTTGTCGATCCAAGGAACGCTGGTAAGGTTTGCAAGCTTCAACGGTCCATCTATGGGTTGAAGCAAGCATCTCGGAGCTGGAATCTTCGATTTGATGAGGTCATTAAAGCTTTTGGATTTGTCCAAAACGTCGAAGAATTCTGCGTCTATAAGAAACTGAGTGGGAGCTCTGTAGCATTCCTTGTGTTATATGTAGATGACATATTACTAATAGGGAACGATAAGAAATTCTTAGAGGAAGTGAAGGAATATCTGAATGGACAATTTTCCATGAAGGACCTAGGTGAAGCTGCGTACATATTGGGGATTAAGATCTATAGAGATAGACCTAATCGACGGTTGGCCTTGAGTCAGAACACTTATATTGACAAGATTTTGAAGAGGTTCAAAATGGATGACTCCAAGAGAGGTCTCTTGCCAGTTGTAAAAGGTGTCAAATTAAGCGTGACTCAATGCCCAACCACAGCAAAAGAGAAAGAGGAGATGTCCTCAAAGCCCTATGCCTCAGCCATAGGTTCTCTCATGTATGCTATGTTATGTACCAGACCGGATTTAGCGCTGGCCATTAGTATGACTAATCGCTACCAGAGTAACCCGGGAATGGCTCACTGGACAGCAGTAAAGAACATCCTTAAGTACTTAAGAAGAACCAAGGATCTCTTTCTCGTTTATGGAGGAGTTGATGAGGAGCTCACCGTAAAAAGGTTACGTTGACGCAAGCCTCGGCTCAGACCTAGATGACTCGAAATCCCAGACGGGATATGTTTTCATGTTGAACGGTGGCGCGATTAGCTGGAGGAGCGGCAAACAGTCAGTCGTCGCTCAATCTTCAATGGAGTCGGAGTATATTGCCGCTTGTGAAGCGTCAAACGAGGCGCTGTGGCTGAAGAAGTTCGTGATCGAGCTTGGCGTCTTTCCCAGTTGCACTGACCCCGTGGGGATCTTCTGCGATAACACGGGTGCCATTGCTAACGCGAAGGAGCCAAGAACTCACTCTACAGCCAAGCACATACTCCGAAAGTTCCATGTGACGCGAGACTACGTCAGGGATGGACACACTAGGATTCACAAGATACATACGGATCTGAACGCAGCAGACCCGATGACTAAACCTCTTGCACAGGGCAAGTTTGAAGAACACCGAGAGACCATTGGTGTTAGATACATACCTGATGTAAACTAGTGTAATTTGTACTCTAGCGCAAGTGGGAGACTGTTGGATATGTGCCCTAGAGACAAATTAATAAAGACATTTGTCACATATCCGTTTTGTTCATAATACGTTTTATACTGTGCTATAACTGTATTACTTGGAAATACTAATACATGTGTAGTATAAAACATGGTCCGTAGTTTAACTCGGGTAAACTATCTCATTGGGAAATTGATTGATCAAGCTTTCCTGATCATGGCGACACTTAAGTCCATTGACAATGAGGTCATATCATTGAGGGGAATGATGTGATGGACGTACACGCACCTAAAGTATTGCAATGTGATCGAGTCACATAGTTCAGCGTTGCTATGACTTTGTAACGTATGGCTTAGTCCTTAGACCGTAATGATCATACGTAATCACGATCTATGAGGAGACTTTGATTTGTATCCCACCGCCTGACTGAAATATGCTGGCTATAACGGAGCACTTTGGGTATTCCGAAATAGATGGTGGATGAGTATGTTAATAGATCAAAGCGGGATTTGTCAGTCCTTGTGACAGGACAGGTACTCTGGGGCCCACTCGATGATATTGCATCAACACCTTGCAAGGACGTGACCAGGTCACAAGAGATGCAATGATCATGGACGAGAGAAGTTGTTTTGTTGTGAACGAGATGTGAACACGGTATGTGGGATACCGACGATCAAACCTCGGACAAACAAAGTACCGCAGCACAAAGGGATTACGTCGTATCGTTAACGGTTTCCAAAAGCGATCGAAGTTCATTCGATGGAAGCGCAGGGGCTGTCAAGGATTGTAACCAAGTCCAACTGACTAGTCATTGGTCAATGAGAAAAGTCTCGACCATGTCTGCTGTTTCCCGAACCGTTAGGGTGTTACACTTAAGGGCAATCGATGCATAGGACAGTTACGGGATCAATCGGTGAAATAGGAGAAATCACCGGAATAGTTCCGGAGGAGGACGGAATGGTTTCCGGACATTTTGAATAGTTCAAAATAAAGTTTAATTGTTTTAATAATGTTTTATTATTTAATTATCTGAATTCAATATTTAAAACATATTAAAAAAATTAAAAAAATGGGAAAAGGCTATATGGGCCCTTGGGGCCCATTAGGGGAGGAGGGGGTTTCCCCCCTTGGGCTTGGCGCCAAGGGTGGGGCCCAAACCCCCCTATGGCCGGCGCACCTCCCCCCCTTGGGGGTTTAGTCCCACATGGGGGAGGGGAGGAGGATCACACCCCCCTTGGCCTATATAAGGAGGGGTAGACCCCCCTTTTTCAAAGACACTAATCTCCTTCTTCTTCCTTCTCCTTTTCCGGAAGTGGACCCCCCTTGTTTGGAGTCTGCACGAGGATTGGAGTTCTCCACCATAAGGCAGGCCGTCGCTCTGCTGGAGTCGGGATCCGTAGCCGTCTTTCTTCCGCTGCTCGCCTGGTTCGGAGCCCGGGAGGAACGTCGATTGTACCGTACGTGTATAATCTCTTCGAGGCACTACACCTGTGGTGCTACTTCGTCGCTGGAGGTTTACCGGGAGTCATCCTCGCCGGTGGTGGTCTTCTACACGACAGGGAGGTCGTAGTTCTGAGTCTACGCCAACCACGTTCGCAAGAACGTTTCCCTCTTTCGGTCTTCAAAGGTATGAACATCGATTCCCTCCGTTACTTTACATCGCCATAGCATAGATCTTGGGTTCGGGTACCGTAGGTGTGAAAAATTTGTGTTTTCCGCCCCGTATCCCAACACCTTTGTGGTCAAGAGAGGACGAGAATTGTGTAGGGCTACAAAAGCACACCTCAGAGTTCGTAGTTCTCAATCTAAGGATTTCCCAATGTCACCGCGGCCATCCAAAGAGAGTACCACAATCACCACAACATATCTAAAGGATAGTGAAAGACAAGCACCAAAAGACTCTCAATCTTCAATCCACACACAAAAGAGGAAATCACTCATGATAATATTCTTCTAACCCATGTCCAATAGACCGCTCTCACCATGGTCTCGGGGATTATACTAGATAAGATCAAATGAGTACATCAATCCAATACATAGAACAAGGGGAAATATCATGGGATCAACCTAGATTAACATAGCCCATGATCACAACGAAGATCACATCATGGGAGAGAGAGAAGAACACATAGCTACTGGTAGAAACCTCAGCCCCGAGGAGGAACTACTCCCGCTTCATGGAGGAGGGAAGCAACGACGATGGAGATGAATCCGGGGGCACTTCCCCGTCTCGGCAGGGTGCCGGCACAGGAATTCTGGTCCCCCGAAGCTTGTCGGCGATGGCGGCGGAGATCGGAATTGCTTCTGGAGAAAAGGGGTATGGAATCAGGGTTTTCGCGACGCGAGTAAAAATAAGGGCCAAGGGGGGCCACCAGGGGAGGTCCCAGTCGCCCAGGCGGCCTGGTGGCGCGGCCTACCCCTAGGCCGCGCGGGGTGGCCGCCTCGGTGACTGGTGGCCCCCCTCCGGCTCTCCTTCGGTGATTCTGGAAGGTTCCTTCACGCTGATTTTTTATATATTTTTCCCGGAATTTATTGGGCACTTTAAGTAAAGGGAAAACCTAAAATACAAAAACAGCAGAAAACAGAAACTAGCACTGGGGTGCACTGAGTTAATAGGTTAGTCCAAATATGATCAAAAGTGTATGAAAGTGTATCTAAAACATAGCAATATCACACAAAACATGTATGGAGCAAGCAGAAATTATAGATACGTTTTGGACGTATCAACATCCCCAAGCTTAATTCCTGCTCGTCCTCGAGTAGGTAAATGATAACAAGCATAATTTCTGTGGTGACATGCTACCAACCATATAAGAACTTTTAAGTAAAGCAATCAAGGCATGTAATTCAATTCAAGTCATAACAGGCAAGAGTCTATATTAGCATTGAAACAAGCAACATAAGAACATAATGGTGCAAGAGCTCTCGCTGTCCGTGACTCGAATGTCTCCAAATGGTGTTTGCGTGCAAGAAAGGGATAGGGAATACGAGATGAAAAAGTATTTTTGTTGAGAACTCCATATACTAAAGTTTCACACTTGGTCTTCTTTGGAATCTTATCTTGACTCGTCCCGAGACCACTAGCCAGGTACAAGTCAATTTGATCCACTCCTTTTTCAATATTTTGAGCACTCATGCAATGGATGAGCGTAAGCACGAGAGTTGACACTTAGGATGGCAAAGAGAGGAGTACGGAGGAGGAAGACAAAAAAGGATGAGAAAGGCTCACATCAATGAGGACAATCATAGGCAAGAGATGCCAAATGATAGATATGATGTGAGGAGTAGGGATTGCCATGCAACGGATGCACATACGAGCTAAGAAGCTCTCCAATGGAACTAGTGGGGGTGCATCTAACTTGCTCGCTCATGAATACCTAGAGCTCGTTTGAGGAGGCTCATCCTTGGAATATGCAAGCCATGTTCTATAGTGTGAAGGTCCCCACATAGCTATATGCATAATGATCATCTCTATGGAGTACTAGTGTGGATCTCTCAAAAGGATAGTAGTGTTGCCCCTTTCTCTCTTTTTATTTCTTTTTCTCCTTTTTCTATTTTTTGGTATTTTTTTGTGGCCTCAATGGCTCTTTCTATTTAACTCTCATTTGTCCACTTTGGGATCTTTTCCTCACTTAAGGGCAACACTCTATTTTACAAGAAGGTAAAGGAGATCTTTCACACTTTACAAGGTACTCAAAATCATAAAGAAGATGTAACTATCATGATGTATGCAATGTATGTCGCTGCCAGTGTAGCAGGAACATGTATGACATGAAGATCAAGTCATGAAGAGGTGGATGTTGCATGGCAATATAACTCGGAAAAGCTATGGAAATGCCTTGATAGGTAGGTATGGTGGTTGTTTTGAGGAAAGATATAAGGAGGTTTATGATGACAGAGCGTATCATGCCAAGGGTTTGGATGTACCGGCGAAGGTGGACGCCAACTCTCGGAGTGAGAAGAAGGCAATGCACGGCACGAGAGAGGCTAGAAAAAATGAGGAGGTGGAAGTGTCAACTTTCAATACTTACATTAGTCCGAAGAGCTCATGCACTTATTATCGGTAACTCTCAATCTAATAAGGAGGTTCACAAAGAGACAAGTACCCCGAGGAGGAGTGTATGGGGGTCTGGTTATCCTTGCGCATCCTCGACTCATGGTACGTGAGTGTACTCTAATATCCGACCCCTCAGAAGAGTAGTGATCCATCTAGTAGCTAAAGTTCTCAACTAGTTTTGTAGGTTTTGAAAATAAACACGGATTGCCCAAAATACGACACCTATCACTAATAGGCTAGAGCTCTTGACACCAAAAGTTCAAACATTACGCACATCAATTCCTCAAAACTATTGCAAGTTACTACTTCCTCCGATCCATAATAAGTGTCGCACATTTTGTACTAAGCTAGTACAAATTTGTACTAGATAAGCGACACTTATTACGGATCGGAGGGAGTACTAAAATTAAATGGCAACCTCAATTACCTACTCTCAAGACAAGACGCAACTCAGTGCAACAACCAACCCTCTTAACAAGATAAACATGAAAAATAAAGAGAGTTCCAGCAACAAAATAAACAAAAGCCAAGGCTCTTGCTAAAGACAAACTAAAACTAAAACTAAACATGGCAGTAGCTACGAAAAGATAAAGAACACACAACAGCAAAAAGATAGGCATGAATAATCCTATGATGTGTTCTAGATTTTGAAAGTGGAGCGTGTTTCTCTCCCACACAAAGTAAGACAGGATCTAACTTGTTATGAACAGCAAGCAAAGCTAAATAAAACTAAAAATAAAACCTAAGAGCGAGACGCTCCAAGCATAGCACATAACGCATGAAGTGATAAAAATATAGTGAGACGAAGGACGAACTGATGATTGTTGATGGAGAAGGGGATGCACGGGGGCATACCCAAGCTTAGACGCTTGAGTCTCCTTGAATATTTATTGGGGATGCATGGGGGCATCCCCAAGCTTGAGCGCTTGCCACTCCTGGATCTTCTTTCATCATCTTCCATCGCACACTTGAAAACTCCCTTCATACACAACTCATCAAAAGCTGATTAGAGAGGTTAGTACCCTTAATAAATAATTTTTACCCACTGGATATAAAGATATTCTTGAAGAGCTACTGTTTCTCAAGATTGCCAAAAAGTTTTTGCAAAGAAAAAGAAAGCTTAAGGTTTGCAAAAGTTAGGAGAGACAAAACGTGGCAGAATCTGTGAAAAACAGAACAACAAGTAGTAAAGAATTTTTTTAGGGGTACTTCTGCAACTCGAATAAAAAAACTCAGAACAGACGCTCGAAATTCAATTGTATGGAGCACGCTGTCAAAAAAATCAGATCAAAAAGATGATCTGGTGATTTTAGGCTAATTTTTCCGTCCAAGGACAGAATCTGTTCTCTGGACAACATGTCACAATTTTGAACTTTCTTGCAATCGGAGGCTAGACTTGGCACAAAGATTGAAAATAAAGATACAATGATGTTGCTACAGTAGTAACAATCATCAAGACCACTAAAAACTGAAAGTAAAAACTCAAACTAAAGATAACAAGGGTTGTCTCCCTAGAGCTCTTTCTTTATAGCCATAAAGATAGGCTTAAGATTTTTAATGATGCTCTCATAGGAATAAGGAATAAGAGTTGAAGAACAAAAGAGAGCATCAAGAAGCAAATACCAAACACATTTAAGTCTAACATGCTTCCTATGCAAAGGGATCTTGTAGAGAAATAACTCATTGAAGCATAAACATATTAGCATAGGAAGGCAAAATAAGTGCAACTTCAAAACCTTTAACATAAAGAGAGGGAATTTGACATTATTGAAATATCTATAAGAATGTGTTCCCTTCTCATAATAATTTTCTGTGGGATCATGAATAAACTCAACAATATAAGTATCACATAAAAAATTGTTACCATGATCCACATGCAAAAGGGTACTCTTACTCTCCACATAAGCATAATCTTTCTCATTGGTAATAGTGGGAGTAGGACTATCATAAACAAATTGAACACTATAGATTAATTGTGTATTAGGAAGATGGTGTTCAACAAGGGAGTAATTCCCTCCATGATCATGACAAGTTTCATAAGGATAATTTCTCCTTATGTCATAGGTACCTTTATAATCACTAAAAATAGGAGTTATAACATCATCATAGTAGATAAGAGCAATGTCATTGCTAGAAACTATATTTGTAAACATGTTGTCTTTATTCTTACTAGCAAAAGAATTATCAATTACCACATCACTAATGGGTAAAGGACTTGCAATCCTATCATCCCCAAGCTTGGAGCTTTCCATATCGTCACTCTCAGAGTTGGTACCAAAGAGATTTTCAAGGTCATAAGTAGCATTATCATCATTTTCCCAATCACAAAAAGTAACATGCATATCATAATCAAAATCATCTTCAATAGTGCCTACGGACTTAACATCAGGATAATAATGAATGCAATCAAGCTCACCGTCCTCCAAAAATTTCTGTCCGTTAGGATAAAAATTGATGCGAGGAATATGCTCAGGCCAGGTTGATACCCGTTCTTCTTCCTTCTTGCTCCTCTTCCTCCTCCTCTTGTTTTTCTTCTTCTTCACCTTAGGGAGGAGTGGTTGGAGGGGAAGTTTCTCCACATATCCTGGTTTATCATTAGAAACAATAGGGGAAACTTGGGAGAAACTCTCCTTTTTATTAGTAGAAATATAAGAGACATTTTTATACTTTGGTAGAGTTCCCTCCTTTCTAATCTTACTTATGTAATCATTCTCATGGAAATTAACAACACAATAGAGATGGCATTTCTGCAAAGTGTTATTTATTCCCAAAGCATGACCATCTAGCCAAGAAGTCTTTTCTGATAACTCTTCACACATCAAAAATAACATAAGCTCATCATAAAGATCAGGGGTGATCATGTCATCACACAACTGGCTAACAGTTATGTTTTGAAAGTACATGCACTGAAAATTGAAGTGACCCTTTATGCAGCAAAGTTCACAATTAAAGGATAAAGGTCACACAATTCTCTAGCAATTTCATTTAAATCTCTAACCCAAGTGATTGTTCTTTCATGCTTATGTTGCTTACAATACTTCTCTTCTTCAATCATAGGCCTTTCACAAGGTCTATCCACTGTACAAAAATTAACATGCTTATATAAAACTTCATTTTCAGGAATTGGATCATGCATGTTGCAATCATCATTAACAATTTCATTTTCTTTGCAAATCTCTTTAAAAGGTTCATGATGCTTGATCCAATTCTCCTTAGGCATATTAAGATGTGAAGCAAAAGATTTGAGGAAATCAACAAGGAGTTGAGAATCAAGCCCAAACTTAGCACTAAATTTATTAAAACTTGCAGTTTCAACAAAGGACTTAATGCAATCATACTCATAAATTCTACCTGACTCTTTACCCTTGTCGATCTCCCAATCTTCAGTGTTGTGTTGGATTCTTTCAAGGAGTTCCCATTTAGCATCAATCTTTTGTTTTGTGAAAGAACCCATCGAGGAAGCATCAAGCAAGTCTTTATCCTGTCGACATAGCCTTGCATAGAAATTAGTAATAATCATATCTTTGGGGAGCCCATGGTTAGGACATTTTAGATCAAAGTTTTCATTCTCCCCCAAGATTGAGCTATGCTCTCTCCGTCACGAGGAAATAAATTATAAATATAATTCCTATTCTCATGGACTTCATGAAGAGGATAAAACTTGGAGTAAAAGAGAGACTGGATCTCTTCCCAATACCGTAGGTGAGAATCATCTAGTAGCCTATACCATTCCAATGCTTTTCCTTTCAGTGACAAGGCAAATAATTTCTTCATGACTTCACCTCTTGTCAAACCTGAAATCTTAAATAACTCACAAAGTTCTGTAAGTTTCAACAAATGAATACTAGGATTGACTGTCCCATCATAACAATCATTAATAATTATTTCAACTATCCCAAGTGGTATTTGGAACGGGATACATTCAGTAGGTGGCGGAGACTTCTCTACCACAGGTGTGGCAAAGCGGTCTCCCCGAAGCAGCGAACTAAGATTGCAGTTTTCCATAAACCTAACTAGTGAAAATAAAAACAAGAAACGAAAAGATTTAATTGTAGAATTTAAAGATATACCTTCAAGGACTCAGCTCCCCGGCAACGGCGCCTGAAATAGCTTGATGTCTACACACGCTTCTATTCTTGTAGACTATGTTGGGCCTCCAAGCGCAGAGGTTTGTAGGACAACAACAATTTCCCTCAAGTGGATGATCTAAGGTTTATCGAACTCAGGGAAGTAGAGGTTGAAGATGGTCTCTCTCAAGCAACCCTGCAATTAAGATACAAGAAGTCTCTTGTGTCCCCAACACACCTAATACAACTAGGAGTTGTATAGGTGCACTAGTTCGGCGAAGAGATGATAAAATATGGGTGATAGGTGTGGTAAAACGAAGTAATATAAATCTGTAATAAAACGTGCAGCAAAGAAACAAGTGGTAAACGTGAGCACAAACGGTATTGCAATGGTGGAAACAAGGCCTAGGCTTCATACTTTCACTAGTGGCAACTCCCAACAACATTAACATAGTCTAATCACATGATACTTCCCATAAAACATGCAATGGAGACGTACTCGGAGGTCATTCCTTTGTGGTCAAGAGAGGACGAGAATTGTGTAGGGCTACAAAAGCACACCTTAGAGTTCGTAGTTCTCAATCTATGGATTTCCCAATGTCACCGCGGCCATCCAAAGAGAGTACCACAATCACCACAACATATCTAAAGGATAGTCAAAGACAAGCACCAAAAGACTCTCAATCTTCAATCCACACACAAAAGAGGAAATCACTCATGATAATATTCTTCTAACCCATGTCCAATAGACCGCTCTCACCATGGTCTCGGGGATTATACTAGATAAGATCAAATGAGTACATCAATCCAATACATAGAAGAAGGGGAAATATCATGGGATCATCCTAGATTAACATAGGCTATGATCACAACGAAGATCACATCATGGGAGAGAGAGAAGAACACATAGCTACTGGTAGAAACCTCAGCCCCGAGGAGGAACTACTCTCGCTTCATGGAGGAGGGACGCAACGGCGATGGAGATGAATCCGGGGGCACTTCCCCGTCCCGGCAGGGTGCCGGCACAGGAATTCTGGTCCCCCGAAGCTTGTCGGCGATGGTGGCGGAGATCGGAATTGCTTCTGGAGAAAAGGGGTATGGAATCAGGGTTTTCGCGACGCGAGTAAAAATAAGGGCCAAGGGGGGCCACCAGGGGAGGTCCCAGTCGCCCAGGCGGCCTGGTGGCGCGGCCTACCCCTAGGCCGCGCGGGGTGGCCGCCTCGGTTACTGGTGGCCCCCCTCTGGCTCTCCTTCGTTGATTCTTGAAGGTTCCTTCACGCTGATTTTTTATATATTTCTCCCGGAATTTATTGGGCACTTTAAGTAATGGGAAAACCTAAAATACAAAAACAGCAGAAAACAGAAACTGGCACCGGGGTGCACTGAGTTAATCGGTTAGTCCAAATATGATCAAAACTGTATGAAAGTGTATCTAAAACATAGCAATATCACACAAAACATGCATGGAGCAAGCAGAAATTATAGATACGTTTTGGACGTATCAGTTGCCACTATCCAAATTGTTGAGGACACCCAAACTATTAGCACCCAATGCACTCCTAGTCCCGTTGGACCTATTAATGGTGATGCTAATACCTCAACCGTAGATAAAGAAACTCCTATGAACATAGAGGGTTTCAAACAAGTGAGCCTAGATGACACTACTACCACCTTTTATAGTAGTGATATTGATTTTGATAGTTGCACCCTCTCAGAAGTTATTAGCTTGCTACACAAAATGTCTAGATACCCCCATACTAGCACACTTAATCTTGCCTTCACGGAGCATATCACAAATGCTCTCATCAAAGCTAGGGAGGAGAAGCTTAGAGTAGAAGCCTCCATACCTAGGAAACTAGATGATGGTTGGGACCCTATGATAAAAATTAAATTAAATAATTTCTCTTGCTATGCTTTATGTGATGTTGGAGCTAGTACCTCCGTTATGCCCAAAAGAATATTTGATATGTTTGAATTGAAGCCTTTTGAGCCTTGTTCTTTTGGTGTTCGTCTTGTTGATTCTTCCATAAAGAAACCTTTGGGGAAGATCGACGATGTTCTTATCATTGTCAATGAAAACTATGTTCCCGTTGATTTTATTGTTATGGATATAGAGTGTGAACCTTTATGTCCAATTATTTTGGGACGTCCTTTTCTTCGCACCGTTGGTGCGGTTATTGACATGAAAGAGGGGAATATAAAATTCCAATTACCATTCAAAAAGGGGATGGAACACTTCCCTAGAAAGAAAATCAAGTTACCTTTTGAGTCCGTTACACGGGCTAGTTATTCTCTTTCTCTTGATAAAACTTGATTCTTCTTTTTGCATCAGGCCTAGCTAATGGCTTTAAAGAAGCGCTTTCGGGAGGCAGCCCGCAACAAATTTAGGTGTTTTATTTTTGCTTTTGTTGTGTCTTGATGATTTTTACTACTGTAGCAACATCATTGTATCTTTATTTTTCAGCTTTGTGCCAAGTTATAGCCTCTTCCGGCAAGGGAAGTAAAAGTTGTGACATGCTGTCCAGAAAACAGATTCTGTCCTCGCGGCCAGAAAAATTCCAGAAAAATCCCAGTTCATCTTTTTGAGCTGACCTTTTTACACAGTATGCTCTATACAATTATGAAACTTCCGTATGTTCTGAGTTTTTTGATTTGAGTTGCAGAAGTGCCCCTAAAAAATTCTTTACTATCTGTTGTTCTGTTTTTCACAGATTCTGCCACGTTTTGTCTCTCCTAACTTTTTCAAACCTTAAGCTTGCTTTTTCTTTGCAAAAACATTTTGGCACTCTTGAGGAACAGTATCTCTTCAAGATTATCTTTATATCCAGTGGGGAAAAATTATTTTATTAAGGGTACTAACCTCTCTAATCAGCTTATGATGAGTTATGTATGAAGGAAGTTTTCAAGTGTGCGATAGAAGATGATGAAAGAAGATCCAGGAGTGTCAAGCGCTCAAGCTTGGGGATGCCCCGATGCATCCCCAATAAATATTCAAGGAGACTCAAGTGTCTAAGCTTGGGGATGCCCCCGTGCATCCCCTTCTCCATCAACAAATCATCAGTTCGTCCTTCGTCTCACTATATTTTTATCACTTCATGCGTTATGTGCTATGCTTGGAGCGTCTCGCTCTTAGGTTTTGTTTTTAGTTTTATTTAGCTTTGCTTGCTGTTCATAAAAAGTTAGATCCCTTCTTACTTTGTGTGGGAGAGAAACATGCTCCACTTTCAAAATTTAGAACACATCATAGGATTCTTCATGCCTATCTTTTTGCTGTTGTGTGTTCTTTATCTTTTCATAGCTACTGCCATGTTTAGTTTTAGTCTTAGTTTGTCTTTAGCAAGAGACTTGGCTTTTGTTTAGTTTTTTACTGCAACTCTTTTTAGTTTTCATGTTTATCTTGTTAAAGAGAGTTGGTTGTTGCACTGAGTTGTGTCTTGTCTTGAAAGTAGGTAATTGAGGTTGCTATTTAAATTCTAGTAGTAACTTGCAATAGTTTTGAGGTATTGATGTGAGTAATGTTTGAACTTTTGGTGTCAAGAGCTCTTGCCTATTAGTGATAGGTGTCGTATTTTGGGAAATCCGTGTGTATTTTCAAAACCTACAAAACTAGTTGAGAACTCTAGCTACTAGATGGATCACTACTCTTCTGAGGAGTCGAATATCAGAGAACACTCACGTACCATGAGTCGAGGATGCGCAAGGATAACCAAACCCCCATACACTCCTCCTCGGGGTACTTGTCTCTTTGTGAACCTCCTTATTAGATTGAGAGTTACCGATAATAAGTGCATGAGTTCTTTGGACTAATGTAAGTATTGAAAGTTGACACTTCCACCTTCCCATATTTTGCTAGCCTTTCCCGTGCCGTGCATTGCCTTCTTCTCACTCCGAGAGTTGGTGTCCACCTTCGCCGGTACATCCAAACCCTTGGCATGATACGCTCTGTCATCATAAACCTCCTTATATCTTTCCTCAAAACATCCACCATACCTAACTATCAAGGCATTTCCATAGCCTTTCCGAGTTATATTGCCATGCAACATCCACCTCTTCATGACTTGATCTTCATGTCATACATGTTCCTGCTACACTGGCAACGACATACATTGCATACATCATGATAGTTACATCTTCTTTATGTTTTGAGTACCTTGTAAAGTGTGAAAGATCTCCTTTACCTTCTTGTAAAATAGAGTGTTGCCCTTAAGTGAGGAAAAGATCCCAAAGTGGACACATTAAAAGATCCCAAAGAGGACAAATGAGAGTTGAATAGAAAGAGCCATTGAGGCCACAAAAAAATACAAAAAAATAGGAAAAGGAGAAAAAGAAATAAAAAGAGAGAAAGGGGCAACACTACTATCCTTTTGAGAGATCCACACTAGTACTCCCTTTATATCTTTGTACTCCATAGAGATGATCATTATGCATATAGCTATGTGGGGACCTTCACACTATAGAACATGGTTTGCATATTCCAAGGATGAGCCTCCTCAAACGAGCTCTAGGTATTCATGAGCGAGCAAGTTAGATGCACCCCCACTAGTTCCATTGGAGAGCTTCTTAGCTCGTATGTGCATCCGTTGCATGGAAATCCCTACTCCTCACATCATATCTATCATTTGGCATCTCTTGCCTATGATTGTCCTCATTGATGTGAGCCTTTCTCATCCTTTTTTGTCTTCCTCCTCCGTACTCCTCTCTTTGCCATCCTAAGATTCCAAAGAAGACCAAGTGTGAAACTTTAGTAGATTGAGTTCTCAACAGAAAAATACTTTTTCTCGTATTCCCTATCCCCCTTCTTGCACGCAAACACCATTTGGAGACATTCGAGTCACGGACAGCAAGAGCTCTTGCACCTAATGTTCTTTTGTTACTTGTTTCAATGCTAATATAGACTCTTGCATGTTATGACTGGAATTGAATCTCTAACCTTGATTGCTTTACTTTTCAAAGTTCTTATATGGTTGCCAGCATGTCACCACAGAAATTATGTTGTTATCATTTACCTACTCGAGGACGAGCAGGAATTAAGCTTCGGGATGTTGATACGTCCAAAACGTATCTATAATTTCTGCTTGCTCCATGCATGTTTTGTGTGATATTGTTATGATCTAGATACACTTTCATACACTTTTGATCATATTTGGACTAACCTATTAACTCAGTGCACCCCAGTGCCAGTTCCTGTTTTCTGCTGTTTTTCTATTTCAGTTTTCCCCCATATAAAAAGTGCCAGAAAAATTCCGGGAAAAATATAGGAAAAATCAGCGTATAGGAAGCTTCGAGAAGAGCCCGGGAGGGGCCAGAGGGGAGCCAGGGGGGCGCAGGCGTCCACCCGGCGCGGCCCCACCCCTAGCCGCGGCAGGGGGCGCCTGGGGCCCCTGGTCCACCTCTGGCTGCCCCCCTTCGCCTATTTATTCTCCGTCACGGGAAAACTCCAGAATAGGAACCCTATTCCGCAAACTCGCCTCTGTTCCGCCGCCGCCGCGCTTCCGAGATCGGGAGCACCAGAAGACCTCTTCCCGACACCCTACCGGAGGGAGAATTGACCTCCGGGTGTCTCCTCTCCACCATGGATGCTCCCCGGATGTCTCGTGAGTAGTTTTCCTTGGAACATGGGTCCGTGATCATTAGCTATGTGATGTTCTCCTCCCCTCTTTGATCTTCATTGTTTAGACCTCGTGAGCTGCCCTACATGATCGAGGCACCTTTGTAATATTTGTGCTATTGCTATGCTGAGTTTGGAGGGATCTAATGGATTATGAGTTTATGTTCAGATTGTGATAGAGTAATATATTTGGTTTTTATCTCTTATATTTTTGTTCCTAAGTAATTCTTGCATGTTCTCCATTGCTGTTTATTGCTTTGGCCAAGTAGTAGGTAGTGACTTCAAGAGGGAACGTTGTGCTCGATTGTGGGTTCATGCCCCCCGATGACATGCTTGAGTGACAGAAACATGAGTCTAGGGGATGTGCTGTTGCGACAAGGGGGAAAACAACGGTGCGTGTAACCACGGTTACAAGGATTGTTTACTTTACGGAGAGTTCTTTTTAATGCAGTTGTCTGTTGCTTTGGGTTTACACTTTGGGTGGGGCTCGCAACTTAATACCAGTGAGATGTTCTGGATAGATATCTCAAGGTGGATGATTTAGTAGTAGATGCAGATGGATTTCGGTCTACTTATTTTGGCGTACTGCCCGTTCTTTTGAGCCTCTTCCTTTCTTTTGTAGCATAGTTAGCATTGCGGTGCGTTCATAATCCTGTCAATTGCCCTTCTGTAATTTGTTTACCTCGCATAGAAGTTTTATCGTCTTTTGGGAGAGAGACATCACTAGTGAACATAACGTATCCCGGTCCATATCCTCGTTACTGTTTCCACGCTATATTTATTTTACTGCTTTTACTTGCTATCATTATCCCTTGCGTTTTATCCTTTGTGAACAACAAGACCGGAGAGATTGACAACCTCTCTGAACTTCGTTGGGAACAAAGTTATCTGTGTCTGTGTGCAGGTCCGCGTCAGTTGCGCCGCTGACACCTACTTATCATCTCTGGAGTCCTACTGGATACAAACCTTGGTATCTTCACCGAGGGAAAACTGCTGCTGCACTACATCTCAAACCTTCCACTTGGGGTAACCAACAAAGGGAGAGAAGCCATCACATGCATGTGTAGAAATTTATTTTCCAAGTTTTGATGCAAGTTTATGCCTTAGGTAAGTGAGTAGAATTGTTTGCCTCAACTCACGTTGTTTAAATCCTTATTTTTGTGAATTGTTAAAATTTTCAGAAATGAGTTTCTTTGGAAAAGCAAAGGGGTGGCTTGGGAAGAAGAAGCCCGAGCGCTCCGATCGAGTCACTAGAGCTGCAACTTCACCCTCTGTAGTTAGGGTGAGCTACAATGAAGATCATGTACCCCTGGAGCTGTTGGAAGACACAAACCCAGCATGCGCAATGATGTATCCGTGCGATGATTTTCTTACAGCTGCAGGAATTAAGGAGGAATTTTATGGCCTTTGTGCCAATGCAGGTTTTGACACGGCTAGCTTTATGCCGTGTGGTACAATACAAAAAGCTTACCTCCTGTTTTGTCAACAGTTTTTGTTATAACCATGATGCTGGAACCGTCGAGTTCAAACTTTATAATGATCTCATAACCATGTCTTTGGCACAGTTTTGTGATATAATAGGTGTGCCGAACGTTGGTCAGACAGCTAAGATGACCATGCAGCCTTCCGGGTTGAGGACCCTCTTCAACTCCCTTTGCTGCCAGGAGGAGACCGACATTCGACGCACGAAGATTTCCAGCATCTTGTTTCCACACCTTAGGTATTTTGCGTATTTTGTTGCTAGAGGGGTGTTGGCTCGTGACAACACGAGCAATGGTTCTGCACCAGATTTCGCTATTTATGCGAACGCCCTCTCTGGTAAGAATGACTATAATGTGGGTGCCTTGATTGCTCGGCTTCTTGTTACGAATAGTAACAAGGGCGATTTATATGGTGCCGTTTACGCCACACTTATCCTTGAGTCTCTTGAGCGCACCCCGCATCCTGATGATGTTCCCTTTTAATACGCGAGTCTTGATCTTGTGGCTATGAATAGGCATAAGTTTGTTACCATGACTTCTCAGTTTGGTAACCTTGATTATATTTTGAGGTTTGAAAGGACTATTACTCGTGAGATCCGTCTACCTGCACCACTTTTGTTTGATAACACTCGCAGGAACGGACGGTCCTTCAACGAAATTCAGTTCGATGAGTTCTTGGCTAATTACCAGCCGCGTAACCCCATGGAGGGGGTTGTGCCCGATGAGGAGGAGCATGGTGAGTTCACACCTTTCCAAGGAGAGACCTTCACCGAGCATGGTGAGGGATCTTCTTCCGCCTGGAGCGCAGGGCCTTCCTCATGGGAGGATCCGAGGACTTCGGTGTATGCACCAGAGGGCTCATACGACTCCTGGACTTACCCTTACCCCGGAGCAGGAGGCTCCTGGGGGCAGTAGCTGCTACCAACTTAGGCCAAAAGCCTAAGCTTGGGGGAGTATGTGCCCTTCTCACCTTTCCATTGTATTATCCGTTTTTTATTTTGTTTGCTTTGATCTTTTCGAAGTTTTTGCCCGTTCTTCTTTGTTCTTTTATTTCACAAAAACAACAAAAAGATTTCTCTTTTCTTTTTCCTTCGTTTAACCTTTGAAAAATCCAAAAATATTTTCTTTTCTATCTTTAGTTTGCTTTGTTGCAGAGTTCAGCTCGAGAACGTGATGACATTTGCACTTGATTATATATTTCCTACGTTCGATCCTGCAAGTGACAAGGCAGTAATGACGAAGATCGACGAAAGGGATGCAACAAGGAAAACCGGTATGAACTCTTTTTGTTTCTACTTTTGTACATATGCTTGTACTTATGAATTAGAGACCAGCTTGTAGCGACATAATGCTATGTTTACAATGCTTGCCTAGTGTTCATGCTTTCTGTGTGGCTAATCCTAAATAGCTAGAGTACATAATGTGTTGTTGAAATGATTTACATGCATTTCATTGTTCATGGTTTGGCATACTGAAGTGGTATTTCACTTTGGAGAATTCTTGGATTGACTTGGCACATGCTTGCACATGTTTATGACTGAAAAGTCTACTATGCCTTGATGATCTTTGAATTTCAGAATAGTCATATCATTTTCATGCTTGATTCAATGTTACTTTGTCGCTCTGCATGATTATGACTGTTATTGCTCTCTAGTTGGTCGCTTCCCAGTCTTTTGCTATCCTTCGCTCGCACTAAGCGGATTTCTGCTTGTGCATCCAAAATCCTTGAAACCAGTTTTTCCATATGAGTCCACCATACCTTCCTATGTGGTATTTACCGGCCATCCTAACGAAGACTTTATTGTACCATCTCGAAATTATTCAAAAGCACTCCTGTTTTGTGCCTCTTTTTTAGCTCATGAGGAAGTAGTAGGTAACTCATGACCGTCTTATGTTTGACATGTTTTATTCTGGGATTGCATGTCTAATCTGCAAACCCCAATATGAGGAGGGACTGGCATGAGTGTGCCCATCTCACAAAAGATAATCACAACCAACAAACCCTCCTTCACGCTTTGTCTATGAGAAATCAGAAAACTTTGGCAGTGATAAACAAAGGAGATTAAGGGGATGTGATCGTCTCCATCTTGGGAGCCGTTCCTCGAAATATGTCTAGCGTAAGAGGTGATTGAGTTGTCTACTAGCATTCGTTGACAAAGCATGCACCTCCCAAAACAGTTTTTATCTCTGTTTTCAAAACCAAGAGCTCTGGTACATGTTTAGTCTTTGCTTCCATCCACGGGGTTTCAACCTTTCCATCAAACTCCACGGTTTGAGAGTCTCCACCTTCTTTCTTCAAAGCACCAACTAGGAGAGCATAATTGTCATTCTGAGTGTAATGTGCATTGTCCCAAAGTACTACATTGTCTTTTGCATGATTGTGGTATTATTTATTCTGAATTTTCTTAGTTCTAGTCTCCTTTAAAACTCCAGAGGAGTTTCTGCATTTATGTTTTGCTTCACTCATGGAGGCTAGCGAAATACCACTCTAGTATGTTCAAACTTTGTGCATTGTAATCCTGTCTTGATTTTCAGTAGCATATTATTTAATTTTAGTTGTTTGAGATTGATCACTTGAAAGAAGGATCACTTCGTGCATTGTCCTCATAGCATTGTTTTGATACTTGCTAAATTATTTTCGCAGTACATGCCTATATACATCTATTGAAGCAAAAGAGTTTGTCAAAGTTTTCGTTGTCGCGTTCAGTTCGTTGTATTGAATTGCTTGAGGACAAGCAATATGCTAAGCTTGGGGGAGTTGATACGTCTCAAACGTATCTACTTTTCCAAACACTTTTGCTATTGTTTTGCCCTCATTCTTGCATAATTTGGACGAAACTAACCCGGACTAACGCTGTTTTCAGCAGAGCTGCCTGTATGGTTTTATTGTGCGCAGGAAAATGGATTTTTGGACGTCCCAGAAAATTCCCAGAAAATCCACGCACCCGAAGGATCCAGATGCCAGAAGTGGGACCAGAGGGGAGCCCAGGGGGCCCCAGGCGCGCCCGCGCCCTCTGGCCGCCTGGGGGCCTCCCCCCTCCTCTGGTGCCCTACCGATGCTCCTATTTATTCCCGTGACGCAAAAACCCCGAAACAGAAGTCGTTTTCCCAGTTCTCGTCGCGGAGCCGCCGCCACCCTCTGTTCTTCTCCAGGAGGGCTAATCTGGAGGCTGTTTTGGCCTCCGGAGAGGGGAGATCATCGCCATCGTCATAACCATCACCACTCCATCCTCCCTCCATGACTTCTCCATCCATGTGTGAGTAATTCCCTGATTTAGGCAAAGGGGATGGTAGGGATTGGATGAGTTAGATCATGTAATATTTTATCAAATTGTTGGGGGCATGTTGCCTATCATCTAGTTTGGTGTTTATCATCTTTGCTTCAACTTGTTGCTCTTATTGCTTGTAACTTTGGGCCCGAGTGCCATGATTTCAGATCTGAACCCTATGTGTTTTCATGAATATATTTGTGTTCTTGATCCTATCTATGAGTTGTTTGCACCTATTATAGTCCGGAATCGGCGATCCCAAAGGTGACAGCTTGGGACACCAAAGGGGATGGACTATAATTTGAGGATTCCATGTATCCATTGATTGTTAATGCTTTGTTCCGGTGCTCTTTGACAGGAGCACCTTAATCTCCATAAGTTCCTTTTGGCCCCGTTCGTAGCGGGATGGTAGGACAAAAGATGTTGTGCAAGTTCTTATTGCAAGCACGTACAACTACCTGTGGGATACATGCCTGATGTTTGATTTATGCCTAGATGATCTTTGCTTTTCTGTGTGCCTTGCCCCAAGTGGATTACATGATGTGTCTTATCCATGCAGCGCCCAACCATCCATCTCCCTAGCCTACAGTGCTTTTAATTATGCTGGTTACTAGTTATTTACTTTCGTTGTTTTACTATTACCGTAACTATCATCACTCCCATATCGCAGTTACTATTAATATATTGTTGCAAGTAAGTGTATCTCAGGTGCGGTGGAACTGACAACTCCACTATTAAAGCTTGTGGATATTCTTTGGCTCCCCTTGAGTCGAATCTATAAATTGGGTTATTCTTACCCGCGAAGACTATCTCGATCCCTTGCAGTTGTGGGTTATCACCCAACAATCAAAAGGCTCAATCACTAGAGAGGAATTCATAGGCATCTCATTCCTCCTACTAATATTACCAACTCTCTGACACTTATCACATGATAAAACATAATTTCTAGCATCCTTAAAGAGAGTAGGCCAATAAAAACCTGATTGAAGAACCTTATGTGCGGTCCTCTCACCAGCATGATGTCCTCCATATGGACTGTCGTGATATTGATTGAGAATGTCCTTCTGCTCGTGTTCCGGTACGCATCTTCTCACGATCCCATCTGGACCTTCTTTGAAAATACGTGGGTCATCCCAAAAGTAATGCCTCAAATCATGAAAGAACTTCTTCCTTTGCTGAAATGTTAAACCTGGAGGCAAAAACTTTGCAACGATAAAATTGGCATAATCCGCAAACCAAGGATTGGAGAGAGATTGTACTTTAACAACAGCTAGCTGTTCGTCTGGAAAACTGTCGTTGACTGGAATGGGATCATGCGGTATATCTTCCATCCTTGAAAGATTATCCGCCATCTGATTGTCTGCTCCTTTCCTATCGACAATCTGCAAATCAAATTCTTGAAGAAGGAGTACCCATCGGATAAGCCTTGGTTTGGCATCCTTCTTCTCCATAAGATACTTAATGGCAGTATGGTTAGTATGAACAATAATCTTAGAATCAACAATATACTTCCTAAACTTATCACAAGCAAACACTACTGGTAAGAATTCCTTCTTAGTAGTAGCATAATTATTTTGAGCACTATCAAGGGTTTTGCTAGCATAATAAATAACATTCAACTTCTTATCAACCCTTTGTCCTAAAACAGCTCCAACAGCAAAATCACTAGCATCACACATAATTTCAAAAGGTAAATTCCAATCAGGTGGTTGTACTATAGGAGCAGTTATTAAAGCTTTCTTAAGAACTTCAAAGGCTTCCTTACAATCTTCATCAAAAACAAAGGGAACATCCTTCTGGAGAAGATTAGTGAGGGGTCTCGAAGTCTTAGAAAAGTCTTTAATAAATCTTCTATAGAAACCAGCATGA
Organism: Bromus sterilis; assembly: GCA_950022295.1. Classification (NCBI taxonomy): domain Eukaryota; kingdom Viridiplantae; phylum Streptophyta; class Magnoliopsida; order Poales; family Poaceae; genus Bromus; species Bromus sterilis. Next base: position 377,972,954 of record OX465595.1, on the reverse strand, counting down.
CCGAGAAAACTACGAATACCTTTGATGTCCCTTGGATAGGGAATCCTTTCAATTGCTTCGATCTTGGCTCTGTCCACTTCAATTCCCCTCTCGGAAATCTTGTGGCCAAGAAAATTCCCTCATTGAACATAAAGTGGCACTTCTCCCAGTTAAGCACCAGATTTGTCTCTTCACATCTCTGCAAAACTTTATTAGGGTTGTGGAGACAATGGTCAAAAGAGGTTCCATAGACGGAGAAATCGTCCATGAATACCTCCACAATTTCTTCACAAAAACCATGAAAGATAGCAGACATGCACCTTTGATAAGTAGCAGGGGCATTACATAAACCAAAATGCATACGTCTGTAAGCATAAGTACCATAGGGACAAGTAAAAGTGGTCTTCTCTTGATCAACAGTGTTAACATGAATTTGAGAGAAGCCAGAATAACCATCAAGATAACAAAAGTGAGTATTTTTGGATAACCTTTCAAGTATTTGGTCGATGAACGACAACATGTAGTGGTCCTTCCTGGTTGCCTTGTTCAGCTTCCTGTAATCAATACACATTCGATATCCAATAATAATTCTCTGAGGTATTAGTTCATTCTTATCATTAGGAACCACAATTGTTCATCCTTTCTTTGGAACACAATGAACCGGGCTTACCCACTTACTATCAGTTATAGGGTAGATAATACCTGCGGCTAGAAGCTTGAGAATCTCAGTCCTTACAACATCCATCATTTTCGGATTGAACCGTCGTTGATGATCAACAACTGGCTTAGCATCAGGCTCAAGGTTGATGGTATGTTGACAAATAGACGGACTAATCCCCTTAAGGTCATCAACGGTATAGCCAATTGCACCTCGATGTTTGTGAAGTACCTCCAATAAACGCTCTTCTTCATACCCTGAAAGGTTAGAATTGATAATAACAAGATATACTTTCTTTGCATCTAAATAAGCATATTTGAGCGAATCGGGAAGAGGTTTAAGATCAAACACTGGATCTTCTTTTGGTTGCGACAAAATTCCCAAAGGCTCAACTGGAAGGTTTTGCTTAAGGATAGCAGGTTGTCTTAAGAATATTTCGTCCAGCTCATTCCTCTCCTGCATATGCAAATCATTCTTGTGGTCTTCCATATATTGCCGCAAAGGATCGTTAGGGGGAATAGAAATGGAAGCAATATCTTCAATAATCTTATCATTACTAGGCAAATCAGTACCACGAGTCTTCTTAGAGAACTTAGAATAGTTAAATTCATATGGCTCACCATTGAATTCAACAGAAACTTTACCTTTCTTGCAATCTATTATAGCTCCACAGGTTCTGAGAAAAGGTCTACCGAAAATAATAGGACAAAAATTGTCCCTTACTGAACCAAGTACTAGAAAGTCGGTAGGATACTTTACCTTTCCGCATAAGACTTCAATGTCTCTCACAATTCCGATAGGAGAGATAGTTGCTCTGTTTGCAAGATGAATAGTAACATCAACTTCTTCAAGTTCACAAGGTGAAATCTCACACATGATCTCTTGATAAAGTGAATACGGGATAGCACTAGCACTCGATCCCAAATCGCATAGCCCATAATAATTGTGATCTCCTATTTTAACAGATACTACTGGTGTACCTAAAATTGGGCCCTTATTCTTGGCTGTGACAAGGTTAGTGGAAACAGCACAAAAATTTATATTTGAATCTAAGGCATCATTAGTTCTAAGATCCTTAACCAATGCAACTCGAGGATCGACCTTGATCTGGTCCTCAGGTTCATCAATTCTTCTCTCACTCTTATTCATTATGCCTGTCACAAAAGACTGCTCCCTTATTCTTACATGGAAAGGGGGCTTTTCATATATAACTGCAGGCACAATAGGTTCAGCAAAATGAATATCAATAGATAATTCTTTGAAGGGTTTATGATGCTGACTCTTCTTCTTCTTAGAAGAGTCGATATGAGAGGCAAAGTCCTTACAAAAATCAATCATCATATGGGAATCAAGACCAATCTTAGAGCAAAAGGCATTAAAGGAATCAATTTTCACATAGCTCTCTATATAATCATGCTCATAATTTATAGTGGGTCCAATACCTTTATCTATTTCCCAATCTTCGGTATTCTTCTGGATCCTTTCAAGAAGATCCCATCTTTCTTCAACGCTTTTCGTCTGAAATACCCCACTAGAGGAGGCATCCAACATCTCCTTATCCTAACGAGAAAGTCTAGCATAAAAGTTTGTAAGTATAGTTTCCTTGGGGAGCTCATGAATAGGACATTTGAGCATCAGAGATTTCAATCTCCCCCAAGCTTGAGCGATGCTTTCTCCGTCACGAGACCTAAAGTTATAGATATAATTCATGTCTCGATGAATTTCATGAAGAGGATAAAACTTGGTATAAAAGAGAGACATAAGCTCATGCCAATCTAGCGAATGAGAGTTATCAAGAAGCTTATACCAATCTGAAGCTTTATCTATAAGCGATACGGAGAATAATTTCTTCATGAAAAACTCCTTTGATACACCTGCAAGCTTAAATAGTGAACATAGTTGTGATAAATATAGCAAGTGTTCACTGGGATGTCTGTCTCTTGCATAACGATTAGCCAAAACACAATCGATAATACCAACTGGTATTTTATAAGGCACAATTTTAGTAGGGGGAGGTACAACCACCACAGATGCGGGGTGTTTCCCCATAAGCAACGATCTAATAGCTAGGTTGTCCATACGGACAAAGAACAACAACAGCAAAATAAAAGCAACGATATAAAAATTCCTTACCAGCTTCACTTACCAATAGCGCTATGCTCCTTGGCAACGGCGCCAGAAAACGTAGCTTGATGACCCTCAACGTAAAGGGATCTATTGTAGCGTTTTCGATAAGTAAGAGTGTCGAACCTAACGAGGAGCGAAAGGTATTGATAGGTGATTTTGGACAAGGAATAACTGCAAGCACTGAAAGATAAATTTTTAGGGGTTTTCGATATAAGCTACGATAACATAAAAGCAAGCAAAGTAAATAGTACTGAGGAGCAGCAAGTGGCCCAATCCTTTTGTGCAAAGGATAAGCCTGGCAACTGAACTTATAAAGACTAAAGAGTTCTTGAGGACACATTGTAACACCCTCAGTGTCATGTAACAGTAATCACTTTTGATTAATGATAATTACTGTTGCTAATCTCACTTTGATCATCTTTGCATACGATCACTCCAAAAATCCTTTTGGTTGATATTAAAAATAATGTGATAAATAAAACTTTGTCCAAAAATTGTGCAACCAATTTTCTTAAATGCCTATAAATCAGTGGACCATGTTAAACTAACATTGGATATTTATTGCAATATTTAAATATTGCAAACAATTCAAACTAGTGCTAAAATAACCCCTTTCACTAGTGGCATAATAAAAATAAATATTAATTGAATTTCTTTTGCACCCAAACTTTTTGTGGCACTCTATTAATTTGCAATATTAATTATGGGACTAGTTTCATATTTTAGAAAAAGTCCAAAATGCCAACTAAAATAAATACAACCAGAAAAGAATTACAAAAGAGAAAACAGAACTAAAAATAAAGAGAAAGAAGCCCACCCCACCTGTGCAACAAGTGCACAGTGCAGCCCACCTAGCCCACTAGGCCCACCCGGGGTCATCCCCCTCCTCACTATTCCCCTCCCCTGTGCGTGGCGCCATGGCAGAGGTTCTCGACGCGATGCACCGCGCGATGGCTGCCACCACACTGCTACAGAGCCACCGTCGTGGTTAACTACTCCCTGGTGAACCCCCTGGCGAACCCTAGCCCCGTTTCCCCCTCTCCTCGTGCCGCCGTCGTCGGGAGGAGTTTGCCCGAGCACCGCCGTCGCCATGACCGCGCTCCCGCGTAGCCACTAACCACCCCGAGCGAGCCCGGCGTGTCCGTTGCAGCCGCCATCGACGACCTCGTCTCCCCCAGGAAGGAATCGACCCGGGGGGCGCCACCGCGAGCACACGGGCGAGTTTCCATTTCGCCGCCGCCGCCGCGTCGCAGAGGAATCCCGGAGCCGACGAGCCTCCCCGAGCCCACTGCCTCCCACTACGTGCTCACGGTGAGTGTGGCCACCACCTCCAACTCCCCGCTTCGCATCCCTCTCGCCGTAGCTCGTGTCGCCATTAGAGCCGTGGCCACCTCGCCGCCGCCGAGCTTTTCCCCGCGGCCTGGAGCGTGCATTTGACACGCTAGGCGTGTCACTCTGCGTGCGCTGCTCCTAGGAGCCGAATGGTATAGCGCTTGCCCCAGTCCCGCGGTAGAAACTTCGTCGTCGTCCCCTCGTGCTCACGGGCCGCCGCCGCAGTCGTTGCCGTTGTGGATTCCGGCCGTCTCCGGCGATGCCCCTGGCACCAATAGACTCGCGCTCGTCTCCTCGTTCCAACGCACGTAGCCGCGCCTCAAACGGCCGCCGGAATCCAGCGCTAGGCGTCGGCCGTGGCTGCCCTCGCCGCCGGCGAGCTCCTACGGTGGCTGCCAGGTGGGCCCACTGGATTAGCCCCTAATCCCCACCCCCTTGTTAGACTTACATGTGGGTCCATTCCATTTAACTAACCCCTGGTTGAATTAATCTGGTTAATTAATTGGCATGTGTCACTTACACCTAGGTCCCACCTGTCAGCGGTTAGTTTAATTAAAATAGAAACCTAAGTGTGCCATTGACATGTGGGCCCTGGCTCTGTTTTAATTAAATTAAATGATTTATTAGGAATGTGAGGCTGACCAGTGGGTCCCACTGGTCAGGTTTGACCAGTCAACTCCAGTGTTGTGGATAATGTTTATTTATTAAATTAAATAAATTCTAAAAATGTTATAAAATGATTTAAATTTGGAAATTCAATATCTTTTAAACCGTAAGTCAGATTCAAAAACTTTATACATGAAAATTGATCAGAAAAATATAAAGGTTAAGAATACGCTACCCGTATACCCACCACCCCCCTCTAACACACCGATCATCGACATTCCCCCTCCGGGCTGTCTGTCGATAATTCCCGGTACCGATAAAAAGTACCCGGATGAATTTATCTCGAACACGAAAGTTGTTCGGAATAGTTCAACTAACACAGATACACCCCCCTTATGTTTGTCCAGTACCCATGACACCTCCGGCTTGATCCTTCCCCCTCCGGACGCCCTGTCCGGTAATCACCCGGAGCCGGTAGTTCATCCCCGGATGAATTCCGGCTCCGAGCAACGTGCATTGCACTGCGTTAGAACATCGTTAACTTTACATTTGTCATGTCATTCATATGTTTGCATTGCTTGCTTTGTATTTACTGTTTTCCTCCCCCCTTAATCTCCGGTAGACCCCGCTGCTACCGCCGACTACACTGCTGCCGGGTACGACTACTTCGTCGACGACCCTGCCCCTACCGTCGAGCTTCCAGGCAAGCAGAGCCATTCTCTTCTCCAGATATCGCCTACCTTTTCCGTACTTTCTTGCACTAGGCATGGTTACTGATGCTGCTACGATTACAATCCTATTCAACTGCATAGCATGTTTTTGTCGCCCCTTGATGTACCTTTTCCTTTATCCTATGTTGCCTATTATTACTTAAGCATATTTCAGCAGTGAGCCCTGCGCATTGTTAGCTAGGATTAGATAGCGGGTCGTGATCACTCAGGGGAGTGGACACGGATACAATATATACAACTGCACAGGTACGGTACAAAGCAGACACCGCGAAAGGCCCCTATCTGGGTTATGCCTAGTCACCTCAAGTGTGAGCTATCAAGGAGTAATCCTTGTACTCCACCCGAGGCTGACTTTGTCTTGCCGCCATAGGGTCCTGAACATCGGTTGTCCTTAAGGTAAGAAGTCGGGCGACCCAACGGTGCCCGCGAGAGGTATATCGTCGGGAACGACAGGGAGGGTACGACCGACGTTACTGGCGTGCTTGGCCCCTGCTCGTATCTCGCGAGAGTTACCAATCCACGAAAGTCGAGCTCTACCAAGAGCACACGCGAGACAAGGTAAGGAGATGGTTCACCTTGTTGGTAACCGCAGTGACTTGGTGGGACGACAGGGCAGGCACCGATGTACTGGTGGTCCTGACTGCTGTCGTTGACCGCGGGTCGGTTAAGTCGAGGCAACGACAACGGTTGTCACGCAGGTTAATTAAAATGCTAAATGGTTCGGCGGATGACTTGAGAGGCCCGTTGGTCTGTACGCACTACCTACACGTGGGATTACGGTGTGGGCCCTCCGCGTCGTAGTTCATCCGAAAGCTCTTCAGACGTCAGCAGTACCACGGGCTGATAGCCGGGAAGCGGTCTTGTCTTATTTGCTGCAGCAGGTGTGTTTTGGATTTGCTTTTGCTTCACCGGCCAGTCTCGTACCGTGCAGGAGCGTGCAAGGGTGAGGGACCTAGACCCCTTGGCGCATAGGATATAGTCCGGCGGATGGGCTCTCTGCTGAGCCTAGGATGGGCTGCGATGTGTCGGATAGCCTCGGTGGGGCGTTCCCTAACAAGGTTCACGCCACCCTGGAGATCCGAGCGTGCAGGCTGAACAGTAGTGCACCCCTGCAGGGAGTTTAATCTATTCGAATAGCCGTGTCCACGGTAACAGGACGCTTTATGCTGAAGCTGGATCTTACCACTAGAAACTATTATTATTAAACTGTATGGTTCCGGGTTTTCTTCCTCGCGGGGATGTCGAGGAGGTGAACTCGGAGGCATTGTTATTATTAATCATTACAACTTATATTATACAATGATTGCGGCAACTTCTGCTTCATTGTTACCTTATTGCTTTATATAAACTGTTGGCTGTTTCTCTTCTCATGCTGCAAGACAACGTCGGAAGATGCTAGTCTTCGATAGGCCTAGCTTCTTACCCTTGCTCTGAATTTCTGTCTTTCAGCCCACTATATACAGCCTCTTCTTTCCGTTGATACAATGCATAATGCTTAGTAGCGGACATAAGACTCGCGGGTATACTAGGTACTCACCTGCTTTATTTCCTTTACTGTTTTGCCTGATCGGCCGCTGCAGTCGACGTTGGAGCCCAGGAGCAGGAGTACCCCGGAGGCGGATACTACTACGTCGAGACCCCCGCTGACCAGGACCAGGAGTAGTTTCGGAGGCTCCCAGGTAGGAGGCCTTGCCTTTTCGATCTGTATCTCTGATGTTATTTGTGCTAGCCTTCTTAAGGCAAAACTTGACTAACTATGTCTGTACTCAGATATTATGGCTTGTATAACTTATGTATTCGGGTCCGCATGACCCCCTTTATTGTAACATATTGGTTTATCCTTTTGTGTTTAGTGTTGTGCTGTGATATTCTCACCGTGGCACCCTAATCTCAGCCGTGTACCCTGCGTGTATGATTACTGTACATGGATTGATTTTGGGGGCGTCACACACATGGAGAGGTAGTCACGTGCTTTCGCCATAATCCGTATCGATAACAAGTGTTGTGCTGATAAGTGTTGAGTGGGTGGATCTATGCTAGCACACATTCTAGACTAAGACAAGTGTACTCTTATGATTAAACATCTTGCAACCATCCGCAAATACAAGATAGAAATTAAGGCAAAGCCTAACCACGACAATAAGATCAAGGATCCAGTATTCCCTTGTGCAAAAGTGTGCAAACTGGAGTTCAGGTTTCTGTCACTTCGGCAACCCACCGTAAGCATTCTTAATAGACAATGTATTCCCCTAGGTCCTTAAGAAGACGAAGTGTTGAATGTTCGGCTCACACAACACCACTAGGAAAATAACAACACAACTTAAATATCAAACAACACAAATTACTTCAACATCATATGACTACTAGCAACTAGACTTCTCCCATGTCCTCAAGAACTAAAGTAACTACTCACAAGACATAAAAGAGATCATGATCAGAGGTGATAAATATATGATGAAAAATCTGGACATAATGGTATTTCTCCAACAAAACTCAATAGCATTCACCACAAAGTAGTAATCAACACCGGTAGAGTAGAGAGGATGGATAGTATGGATTACAACACAAGATGAACTTGTGAGGTGAGATTGGATGGTGGTGGAGATGGTGCTGATGTTGGGGATGATGTTGATGATGCTCGTGACGATGGTGATGACGATGGCGATGATCTCCCCTTCCGGGAGGTGATCTCCTCGGCGGAATCTGCCCGCCGGAGAGCCCTTTTCTTCTCTGTAGGTTTCCGCCACGGAGCGGCGGCGGAACTCCGTGAAAGCTTCTCTTTTTAGGGTTTTCGCGTAACGAGGAGTATATAGGCCAGAGGGGGGAGCCGGGAGTGTCCCCAGGGCTCCAGGTGCCCTCCCGGCGCGGCCAGGGGTGGGGCCGCGCCAGGTGGCCGCCTGGGCCCCCTGTGGCCCCCTCTGGCCCCTCTTCGGCGAGTCTTCGTGAATCTCTTTGAAAATACCCCCCGTCGATTTTTAGGTAATTTGGAGGTATTCTTATTCAGCAACTCAGCGTCCACTTTTTATCGCTGAATCCTGCGTCTGCTGCTTCGGCACCGAAAAGTTGCAAACTGTGTAAAACAAGCCAAAACAACATAAGAACATCATCGTAATGTGAAATATATCAACGAATAAGGATGAATTATGTTATAAAATAGTGATGCATTTTGGACGTATCAGGGTGGGACCCCCCTAGTGCCCTCCTTCGTCCTATATTTACTCCTCGGTACAAAAACCCTGAAAAAAGATCCCGGATCGCGAAATTCGCCACTGTTCCGCCGCCGCCGCGATCCCGAGATCAGGATCGGCAGAAGACCTTGTCCCGGCACCCTGCCGGAGGGAGGATTGATCTCCGGGAGCATCTCCACCACCATGAGCGCTTCCCAGATGTACCGTGAGTAGTCCCCCTTGGACCATCGTTCCATGACCAGTAGCTATGTGATGTCTTCTCTCCAATCGTGTGCTTCAATTCTTAGCTCTTGTGAGCTTCCCTACATGATCAAGGCATCTATGTAATCTTTCTGTTGTTGCTATGTTGTGTTTGTTGAGATCCGATGAATTATGAGATTATGTCCAGATCGTAATGAGTTATATCTTTGGTTCTTCTTTTATATATTTGTTCTTGAGTAATTCTTACATGTTCTCCGTTGCTTTTTATTGCTTTGGCCAAGTAGTAGATGGTAACTCTAAGAGGGAGCGTTATGCTTGATTGTGGGTTCATGCCCCCCGATGTCTAGCTTGAGTGACAGAAACATGAGACTAGGGGATGTGCTGTTGCCACTAGGGAGAAAACAATGGTGCTTGTAACCGCGGTTGCAAGGATTGTTTACCTTACGCATAGTTTGTTAATGCAATTATCTGTTGCTTTGGGTTCATACTTTGGGTGGGGTTCGCAACTTAATACCAGCGAGATGTTCTGGATAGATATCTCAAGGTGGATGATTAGTGAGTATATGCTAATGAATAAACGGTCTACTTGTTTTGGCGTACTGCCCATACGATTGAGCCTCTAACTTTCGTGTAGCATAATTAGCATTGCGGTGTGTTTAAAATTCTGTCAATTACCCAACTGTAATTTTTTTACCCAGCTTAGTTGTTTTATCGTCTTTTGGGAGAGAGACATAACTAGTGAACATCATGGGACCCCGATCCATCTTTCCACCATTGCTTACACCTCCACTATTTTCTGCTTTTATTTCCTTTTCGTTGCAATTATCATCACTATTTCCACCGTATGTTTTGATCTTTTGTAAACCACAAGACCAGAGAGATTGAAAACCTCTCTGAACGGAGCAAAGTTAGTTGTGTCGTGTGCATGTCCAGGTTAAGTGAGTGGTTTCTATTTAGACGACGCGTCACTTACTTCACCACCTACTTGCTGCCCTTGGATTCTTATGGAAGACATACCTTGGGATCTTCACCGAGGGAAATTTGCTGATGTCCACTTCTCAACCTTACCCTTGGGGTAGCCAAAGAGGAGCACTACTTCAGTGCCATCAAGCATAATTTATGGCGCTGTTGCCGGGGACTCCGGTCTACGAGATAGGGGAGTTGCACACTATCTTTTATCTTTGCTTTTTAGTCTTGCTAGTTTACATTCTAGTTTTTGCTTTAGAGTCTTATACCAAAAACCACAACAAAATAGTTATCTTGCTTTTAGTTGTTTTTCTGTTAAGCCAGTATGTCTTTAGGTTTTGGAACTTTGCCAGAATCTGAGATCTTAGATTTCCAGCAAAGAGGAGAGAATATGAAAAAGGCTTGGGACAGACTTTCCGAAGCACATAAAAGAATTATGCCTTGGATACCTATTATAGTATGGAACCGGCGATCCCAATGGCGACAACTTGGGATACCAAAGGTGATGGACTATAATTTGAGGATTCCATGTATCCATTGGTTGTTAATGCTTTGTTCCGGTGCTCTTTGACAAGAGCACCTTAATCTCCATAAGTTCCTTTTGGCCCCGTTGGTAGCGGCATGATAGGACAAAAGATGTTGTACAAAGTTCTTATTGCAAGCACGCACAACTACCTTGTGATACATGCCTAATGTTTGATATTTTCCTAGACGATCATTACTTTTCTGTGTGCCTAGCCCCGTGTTAATTACATGTTATCTCTTATCCATACATCACCCAACTGATGCGCGAGAGATGATAATGCCTTCTCTCCCTTCGTTGGTTACCCCAAGTGGAAGGTGAGATGTAGGATATCAACAAATTTCCCTCGGTGAAGATACCGAGGTTATCGAACCAGTAGGACTCCAACAATGACAAGTAGGTGTCAACGGCGCAATTAACGCGAACCTGCACATAGAACAAATAACTTTGCTCCCAACGAAGTCCAGAGAGGTTGTCAATCTCTCCGACCTTGTTGTTTACAAAAGATTAACGCAACAGATAATAGATAGTGATAACTGCAACTAGAAAGTAAAAGCAGGAACTAAATGAGCGTGTAAATAGTGATGAGAATATGGACTGGGGTCCCATGATGTTCACTAGTGATGTCTCTCTCCCAAAAGACGATAAAACTGCCATGCGAGGTAAACAAATCACAGCTGGGCAATTGACAGGATTACAGACGCAAATGAAGAGGCTCAAAAGCATGGGTGGTACGCCAAAATAAGTAGACCGAAATCCAACTGCATCTACTACTAATCATCCACCTTGAGATATCTCTCAAGAACATCTCGCTGGTATTAAGTTGCGAGCCCCACCCAAAGTGTAAACCCAAAGCAACATACAACTGCATTAAAAGAACTTTGCGTAAAGTAAACAATCCTTGAAACCGCTGTTACAAGCACTGTTGTTTTCCCCCTTGTGGCAACATCACATCCCCTAGACTTATGTTTTTGTCACTCAAGCTAGTCATCGGGGGGCATGAACCCACAATCAAGCATAACGCTCCCTCTTGGAGTCACTACCTACTACTTGGCCAAAGCAATAAACAATAACGGAGAACATGCAAGAATTACACAAGAACAAAAATATAAAAGATAAGAACCAAATATATTACTCAATCACAATCTAAACATAGTCTCATAATTCATCAGATCCCAGCAAAATCAACATAGCAACAGTAGAAAGAATTACATATGTGCCTTGATCATGTAGGGTAGCTCACAAGGTCTAATCCATGAAGAACAAAGAGGGGAGGAGAACACCACATAGCTACTGATCATGGACCCATGGTCCAAGGTAGACTACTCACGGATGACCCACGAAGCGTTGATACGTCCAAAATGCATCACTATTTTTGATATCGTAATTCATCCTTATTCATTGATATATTTCATGTTACGATGATGTTCTTATGTTGTTTTGGCTTATTTTACACAGTTTGCAACTTTCCTGTGCTGAAGCAGCAGACGCAGGATTCAACGGTAAAAAGTGGACGCTGAGTTGCTGAAGAAGAATACCTCCAAATTACCTGAAAATCGACGGGGGGTATTTTCCCGAAGAATAACGAAGACTCGCCGAAGAGGGGCCAAAGGGGGCCCCAGGGCCCCCAGGCGGCCACCTGGCGCGACCCCACCCCTGGCCGTGCCGGGATGGCGCCTGGAGCCCTGGGGCCACTCCCAGCTCCCCCCTCTGGTCTATGATGGAATACTAATGAGAAGTCTATTGATCCCTTCGCTGCACTCAGAATTCTCTTCACGTAATCAACCTTATGATGATTCTTATGGGGAGTATTGACCTTATATCAGGTCTGGCTTTGAAAACTTTATTTAATCTTAGCAAACATAGCTTTGGTCATAACAACAAGCATGTTATTTTTTCTCAAAGTAGCGACATAGCCAAAACCCTCTTTGTTATTATGCTTGTAGTGTTATGTTGACAAGGAAGACAACTTGATATGTTATGCTTGTTTTAATGTTTATGCTTTATATTGTTTTGCATCCAAGTCATCATCAATTGTCTGTTCTCTCAAAGCCTTTGCTAGCCAAACCCCTGTACTAAGCGGAATTTTGCTTGTACATCCATACCCTGAAACTAGTACCTTCCAGATGAGTCCACTATACCTTCCTATTCGTGGTATTCCACTACCACTCCTAAAGCATAGAAATTTTGTGTTATCCTTGGATGTTCAAAATCTTCTGTTTTGTGCCCCTGTTTTAGCTCACGAGGAAGTAGTAGTTAACTCATGACCTTCTTAAGCTGGACAAGTTTTACCCCGGGATTGCATGTCTAATCTACAAACCCCTAATACGAGGAGGAACTGGCATGAGTGTGCCCAGTTCACAAAAGATAATTACAACCAACAACCCTCCTTCACGCTTTGTTCATGAGAAATCAGAAAACTTTGGCAATGATAAACAAAGGAGATTGCGGGGATGTGATCGTCCTTGTTTTGGAGCCGTTCCTCGAAACTTGTCCAACCTGAGAAGCAATTGAGTTATCTATTAGCATTCGTTGACAAATCATGCACCTCTCAAAACTTGTTTTCATTCTGTTTGATCTAAGGATAGCACTTGAGTTTTCCCTGCTTGCCTTTAACAAGGCTATTAGTTCCTTTACTTTTGTGTTGAGTCAGTTTTCCCTACTTCCTCCTTTCCCAAAGAGAACAGACACTTGATGCTGATGAAGATTCATCAATATAATGCTGCATTAAAAGTTTTGTCATGCCATATCATTGTTGACATTATCTCTTGATAAGTAAGTTGTTTGTAAAAGCCTTTGCCAAGCAAACATCTTCCTTTGTGTTAGCATTTACACTTCATGACTAATAGCTTATTCTTTCAAAATGTTCCAACTCATCACTTCAAAATATAAAGAGAAAGAGCAAAGGTAAAAACTTTTAGTTGTCCCTTGACCAAAGGACTTGTTTGCCATGATTTGATGAGTTTCCTTAGCCCTACTTTTGATTATAATTGTTATTACTCTTTCATAAGGGCTTTATGAGTTGGAGATTGTTGTTCAGGATGTTTGAGTTTGGTGAAAAGATCATGATGCTTCTTGTCCGTATTTTATTTATCGACACTTCACTCACTAAACTTGTGGACAGGTTTACCGAGCTAAGCTTTCGCTTGGGGACAAGCGAGGTGTAAGCTTGGGGGAGTTGATACGTCCAAAATGCATCACTATTTTTGATATCATAATTCATCCTTATTCATTGATATATTTCATGTTACGATGACGTTCTTATGTTGTTTTGGCTTATTTTACACAGTTTGCAACTTTCCGGTGCCGAAGCAGCAGACGCAGGATTCAACGGTAAAAAGTGGACGCTGAGTTGCTGAAGAAGAATACCTCCAAATTACCTGAAAATCGACGGGGGGTATTTTCCCGAAGAATAACAAAGACTCGCCGAAGAGGGGCCAGAGGGGACCACAGGGCCCCCAGGCGGCCACCTGGCGCGACCCCACCCCTGGCCGCGCCGGGAGGGCGCCTGGAGCCCTGGGGCCACTCCCGGCTCCCCCCTATGGCCTATATACTCCTCGTTACGTGAAAACCGTAAAAAGGGAGGCCATCACGGAGTTCCGCCGCCGCTCCGTGGCGGAAACCTACAGAGAAGAAAAGGGCTCTCCGGCGGGCAGATTCCGCCAACGAGATCACCTCCCAGAAAGGGAGATCGTCGCCATCGTCATCACCATCGTCACGGGCATCATCGAGATCATCATCAACATCATCCCCAGCATCAGCACCATCTCCATCACCATCCAATCTCACCTCACAAGTTCATCTTGTGTTGTAATCCGTACTATCTATCCTCTCTACTCTACCGGTGTTGATTACTCCTTTGTGGTGAATGCTATTGAGTTTTTTTGGAGAAATACCATTATGTCTAGATTTTTTATTATATATTTACCACCTCTGATCATGATTTCTTTTATGTCTTGTGAGTAGTTACTTTAGTTCTTGAGGACATGGGAGAAGTCTAGTTGCTAGTAGTCATATGATGTTGAAGTAATTTGTGTTGTTTGATATTTAAGTTGTGTTGTTATTTTCCTAGTGGTGTTGTCTGAGTCGAACACTGAACACTTCGCCTTATTAAGGACCTAGGGGAATACATTGTGTATTAAGAATGCTTACGGTGGGTTGCCGGAGTGACAGAAACCTGAACCCCAGTTTGCACACTTTTGCACAAGGGAGTAATGGATCCTTGATCTTATTGTTGTGGTTAGGCTTTGCCTTAATTTCTATCTTGTATTTGCGGATGCTTGCAAGATGTTTAATCATAAGAGTGCACTTATATTAGTCTAGAAGGTGTGCTAGCATAGATCCACCCACTCAACACTTATCAGCACAACACTTGTTATCGATACGGAGTATGGCGAAAGCACGTGACTACCTTTGCATGTGTCCTCAAGAACGCTTTAGTCTTTATAAGTTAGTTGTGAGGCTTATCCTTTGGACAAAATGATTGGGCCACTTGCTGCTCCTCAGTGCTATTTACTTTGCTTGCCTTTGTCTTATCATTTCTTATATCGAAAACCCCTAAAAAGTTACCTTTCAGTGTTTGCAGTTATTCCTTGCCTACTATCGCCTATCAATACCTTTCGCTCCTCGTTGGGTTCGACACTCTTACTTTGAGGGTCATCAAGCTACGTTTTCTGGCGCCGTTGCCGGGGATCATAGCGCTATTGGTAAGTGAAGCTGGTAAGGTATTTTTATATCGTTGCTTTTATTTTGTTGTTGCTGTTCTTTGTCCGTATGGACAACCTAGCTATTGGATCGTTGCTTATGGGGAAACGCCCCACATTTGTGATGGTTGTAGCTCCCCCTAATGAAATTGTGCCTTATAAAATACCAACTGGTATTATCGATTGTGTCTTGGCTAATCGTTATGCAGGAGATAGACACCCCAGTGAACACTTGCTATATTTATCACAACTATGTTCATTATTTAAGCTTGCAGGTGTATCAAAAGAGTTTGTCATGAAGAAATTGTTCTCCGTATCGCTTATAGATAAAGCTTCAGATTGGTATAAGCTTCTCGATAACTCTCATTTGCTTGATTGGCATGAGCTTATGTCTCTCTTTTATACCAAGTTTTATCCTCTTCATGAAATTCATCGAGACAGGAATTATATCTATAACTTTTGGTCTCGTGACGGAGAAAGCATCGCTCAAGCTTGGGGGAGATTGAAATCTCTAATGCTCAAATGTCTTATTCATGAGCTCCCCAAGGAAACTATACTTACAAACTTTTATGCTAGACTTTCTCGTCAGGATAAGGAGATGTTGGATGCCTCCTCTAGTGGGTTTTCCAGACAAAAAGCATTGAAGAAAGATGGGATCTCCTTGAAAGGATCCAGAAGAATACCGAAGATTGGGAAATAGATAAAGGTATTGAATCCACTATAAATTATGAGCATGATTATATAGAGAGCTATGTGAGAACTGATTCCTTTAATGCCTTTTGCTCTAAGATTGGTCTTGATTCCCATCTAATGATTGATTTTTGTAAGGACTTTGCCTCTCATATCGACTCTTCTAAGAAGAAGAAGAGCCAGCATCATAAACCCTTCAAGGAATCATCTATTGATATTCATGTTGCTGACCCTATTGTGCCTGCAGTTATATATGAAAAGCCCCCTTTTCCCGTAAGGATAAGGGAGCACTCTTTTGTTACAGGCATAATGAATAAGAGTGAGAGAAGAATCGATGAGCCCGAGGACCAGATCAAGTCGATCCTCGAGTTGCATTGGTTAAGTATCTTATTAATAATGATGCTTTAGATTCCAATATAAATTTTTGTGCTCTTTCCATTAACCTTGTCACAGCCAAGAATAAGGGCCCAATTTCAGGTACTCCAGTAGTATCTGTTAAAATAGGAGATCATAATTATTATGGGATATGCGATTTGGGATCGAGTGCCAGTGCTATTCTGTATTCACTTTATCAAGAGATCATGGGTGAAATTTCACCTTGCGAACTTGAAGAAGTTGATGTCACTATCCATCTTGCGAACAGAGCAACTATCTCTCCCATCGGAATTGTGAGAGACGTTGAAGTCTTATGCGGAAAGGTAAAGTATCCTACCGACTTTCTAGTGCTTGGTTCGGTAAGGGATAATTTTTGTCCCATTATTTTCGGTAGACCTTTTCTTAGAACTTGTGGAGCTATAATAGATTGCAAGAAAGGTAAAGTTTCTGTTGAATTCAATGGTGAGCCTTATGAATTTAATTTTTCTAAGTTCTCTAAGCAGCCCCGTGGTACTGATTTGCCTAGTAATGATAAGATTATTGAAGATATTGCTTCCATTGCTATCCCTCCTAACGATCCCTTTCAGCAATATATGGAGGACCACGAGAATGATTTTCACATGCAGGAGAGAAATGAGCTGGACGAAATATTCCTAAGACAACCTGCTATCCTAAAGCACAACCTTCCAGTTGAGCCTTTGGGAATTTTGTCTCAAACAAAAGAAGATCCGGTGTTTGATCTTAAACCTCTTCCTGATACGCTCAAATATGCTTATTTAGATGAAAAGAAAGTATATCCTGTTATTATCAATTCTAACCTTTCAGGGTATGAATAAGAGCGTTTATTGGAGGTACTTCACAAACACCGATGTGCAATTGGCTATACCCTTGATGACCTTAAGGGGATTAGTCCGTCTGTTTGTCAACATACCATCAACCTTGAACCTGACGCCAAACCAGTTGTTGATCATCAACGACGGTTGAATCCGAAAATGATGGATGTTGTAAGGACTAAGATTCTAAAGCTTCTAGCCGCAGGTATTATCTATCCTATAGCTGATAGTAAGTGGGTAAGCCCAGTTCATTGTGTTCCAAAGAAAGGAGGAACAACTGTAGTTCCTAATGATAAGAATGAACTAATACCTCAGAGAATTATTATTGGATATCGAATGTATATTGATTACAGGAAGATGAACAAGGCAACCAGGAAGGACCACTACCCGTTGTCGTTCATCGACCAAATGCTTGAAAGGTTATCCAAAAACACTCACTTTTGCTATCTAGATGGTTATTCTGGCTTCTCTCAAATTCATGTTAACACTGTTGATCAAGAGAAGACCACTTTTACTTGTCCCTATGGTACTTATGCTTACACACGTATGCCTTTTGGTTTATGTAATGCCCCTGCTACTTTTCAAAGGTGTATGTCTGCTATCTTTCATGGTTTTTGTGAAGAAATTGTGGAGGTATTCATTGACGATTTCTCCGTCTATGGAACCTCTTTTGACCATTGTCTCCACAACCTTAATAAAGTTTTGCAGAGATGTGAGGAGACAAATCTGGTGCTTAACTGGGAGAAGTGCCACTTTATGGTCAACGAGGGAATTGTTCTTGGCCACAAGATTTCCGAGAGGGGAATTGAAGTGGACAAAGACAAGATCAAAGCAATTGAAAGGATGCCCTATCCACTGGACATCAAAGGTATTCGTAGTTTTCTCGGTCATGATGGTTTCTATAGAAGGTTTATTAAAGACTTTTCTAAAACTTCGAGACCCCTCACTAATCTTCTCCAGAAGAACGTTCCTTTTGTTTCTGATGAATATTGTAAGGAAGCCTTCGAAGTTCTTAAGAAAGCTTTAATAACTGCTCCTATAGTACAACCACATGATTGGAATTTACCTTTTGAAATTATGTGTGATGCTAGTGATTTTGCTGTTGGAGCTGTTTTAGGACAAAGGGTTGATAAGAAGTTGAATGTTATATCTTATGCTAGCAAAAACCCTTGATAGTGCTCAAAAGAATTATGCTACTACTGAGAAGGAATTCTTGGCAGTAGTGTTTGCTTGTGATAAGTTTAGGCAGTATATTGTTAATTCTAAGATTATTGTTCATACTGATCATGCTGCCATTAAATATCTCATGGATAAGAAGGATGACAAACCAAGGATCATCCGATGGGTACCCATTCTTCAAGAATTTGATTTGTAGATTGTCGATAAAAAAGGAGCAGACAATCCGGTGGCGGATAATCTTTCAAGGATGGAAGATATACCGCATGATCCCATTCCAGTCAACGACGGCTTCCCAGACGAACATCTAGCTATTGTTAAAGTACAATCTCTCCCCGATCCTTGGTTTGCAGATTATGCTAATTTTATCGTTGCAAAGTTTTTGCCTCCAGGTTTAACATTTCAGCAAAGGAATAAGTTCTTTCATGATTTGAGGCATTACTTTTGGGATGAAACACATCTTTTCAAAGAAGGTCCAGATGGGATCGTGAGAAGATGCGTACCGGAACACGAACAGAAGGACATTCTCAAACAATGTCACGATAGTCAATATGGAGGACATCATGCTGGTGAGAGGACCGCACATAAGGTTCTTCAATCAGGTTTTTATTGGCCTAATCTCTTTAAGGATGCTAGAAATTATGTTTTATCCTGTGATAAGTGTCAGAGGGTTGGTAATATTAGTTGGAGGAATGATATGCCTATGAATTACTCTCTAGTGATTGAGCCTTTTGATTGATGGGGTTTTGATTTTATGGGTCCTTTTCCTTCCTCACACAAGTACACTCACATTTTAGTCGCTGTTGATTATGTAACCAAGTGGGTAGAAGCAATCCCTAATGAAAGTGCTGATCACAAGACATCTTTGAAAATGCTCAAGGATGTAATTTTTCCTAGGTTTGGAGTACCCAGATACCTCATGACTGATGGGGGTTCACACTTTACACATGGAGCTTTTAGAAAAGCTTTAGCCAAGTACGATGTCAATCATATAATTTCTTCACCGTACCACCCCCAAACTAGTGGGAAAGTTGAGCTCACCAATAGAGAGATCAAGTTGATCTTACAGAAGACAGTCAATAGAAATAGAAAGGATTGGTCAAATAAGTTAGGAGATGGTTTGTGGGCGTATAGAACTGCTTACAAAAACCCCATGGGCATGTCTCCCTATAAGATGGTTTATGGCAAGGCTTGCCATTTGCCATTAGAATTAGAACACAAAGTTTTCTGGGCTATTAGAGAGCTTAATGCTGACCCAAAATTAGCTGGTGAAAAGCGTCTCATGAACTTGACTTCTCTAGATGAGTGGAGAAGTGAAGCTTACGAGAGCGTTAAAATGTTCAAGGAAAAGGTAAAGAAGTGGCATGATAGGAGGATTTTGAAACGTGAATTTAATGTTGGTGATAAAGTTTTGTTGTTTAGATCCCGTTTCAGGTTTTCTCCAGGTAAATCACTTTCCAGGTGGGAAGGGCCATTTCATATTGAGGAAATCTACCGCTCGGGTACGATCAAGATTAACAATTTTGAAGGCACCAAACCTCAAGTGGTGAATGGGGAAAGACTTAAGCATTACATAGCAGGAGATCCTGTCAATGTTGATGTGGATTTGGTATACACAAAGTCTCATGAAGAACATGTACCAGCCCCGTTTCAGATACCATCAGAAGAAGAATAAGGAAAGGTATGTATTACGGTAAGGAAACATCGCGAAACCGTCATGAAAGTTCCAGATTATGAGTTTTTGCAAAATATAGAAAAATTGAGGCCTAAGTGGAGCCGGAGACCAGCTCCAGGGGGCCCAGGCGCCCCCCTGGCGCGGACCCACCCCTGGCCGCGCCGGGAGGCCTCCTGGGCACCCCACAGCCCGTCTCCGACTCCGCTTTGACCTGTTACCTTCCTTTCTGTGCAGAAATTTTTGCTATATATTTTCCCGGATTGTTCCGGCAGCGTATGTCGCGATCTCGTGTGTTTTCTTTTCGAGCTGTTTCTGCCAGGAAAACTTTCAGCTGGACCTAGGTGCCCTGGCTTCCCCAAGTTCCCCGAAGGACAAGTTCGTTGTCAGCGTCATCAACCCTTACCTCGCTGAGGTGAAGAAGCACCCCCAGATCCTTCGTGTGGAGGAAGGTGACCTCCATAAGGAGGATCTAAAGGGACCAGTCAAGGAGGGGAGCACCGAGGAGCGGCTGAAGGAGATGGAAAATGAAGTCTTCAAGTTCAAGAAGATGGTGGAGCGTGGTGTTGAAGCTAACTTCGACATCATGAACGAGATCGAGGCTTCCCACAAGAAGGAGATGAAGGAGATGTGGTCAAGTTTGGCCGCACTAGAAGAAAAAGTTTATGGGCTCCAAGCACAGATCTATGATCTGCAGAACCAGAACTATGAGTATGAACTAAAGTTTCTGCGCATGGGTTTGGGTGCTGAGTGTAGGATCTTGGAGACGGGAATGCCCTTTGAGACCGGAGAGCAGCTTCCATGGAAGCGCTTCGCCAAGGAGTACGTGACCGACAAGAACAAGGATGAGGAGTAAATCTCCTTGGGTAATGGCATACCCTTAGCTTGTTCCAAGCTTGGGGGAGTGCCCGATATTTTTATCTTTATCTATGTCTTTTAGAGTCAAGTAGAGTTGTATCATGTTTAGGGAAGTTATCTTATAAAATAGGTGTTTGCTTTGAGGTCTATCACTCCTTTCTGGAGAGTTATGTATCCGTGAGTGTGGAGTCGTCTATGATGGAATATTAATGAGAAGTCTATTGATCTCTTCGCTGCACTCGGAATTTTCTTCACGAAATCGACCTTATGATGATTCTTATGGGGAGTATTGACCTTATATCAGGCATGGCTTTCAAAACTTTATTTAATCTTGGCAAACATAGCTTTGGTCATAACAACAAGCATGTTATTTTTTCTCAAAGTAGCGACATAGCCAAAACCCTCTTTGTTATTATGCTTGTAGTGTTATGTTGATAAGGAAGACAACTTGATATGTTATGCTTGTTTTAATGTTTATGCTTTATATTGTTTTGCATCCAAGTCATCATCAATTGTCTGTTCTCTCAAAGCCTTTGCTAGCCAAACCCATGTACTAAGCGGAATTCTGCTTGTACATCCATACCCTGAAACCAGTACCTTCCAGATGAGTCCACTATACCTTCCTATTCGTGGAATTCCACTACCACTCCTAAAGCATAGAATTTTTGTGTTATCCTCGGATGTTCAAAATCTTCTGTTTTGTGCCCCTGTTTTAGCTCATGAGGAAGTAGTAGTTAACTCATGACCTTCTTAAGCTGGAAAAGTTTTACCCCGGGATTGCATGTCTAATCTGCAAACCCCTAATACGAGGAGGAACTGGCATGAGTGCGCCCAACTCACAAAAGATAATCACAACCAGCAACCCTCCTTCACGCTTTGTTCATGAGAAATCGGAAAATTTTGGCAGTGATAAACAAAGGAGATTGCGGGGATGTGAACGTCCCCGTTTTGGAGCCATTCCTCGAAACTTCTCCAACCTGAGAAACAATTGAGTTATCTATTAGCATTCGTTGACAAATCATGCACCTCTCAAAACTTGTTTTCATTCTGTTTGATCTAAGGATAGCACTTGAGTTTTCCCTGCTTGCCTTTAACAAGGTTGTTAGTTCCTTTACTTTTGTGTTGAGTCAGTTTTCCCTACTTCCTCCTTTCCCAAAGAGAACAGACACTTGATGCTGATGAAGATTCATCAATATAATGCTGCATTAAAAGTTTTGTCATGCCATATCATTGTTGACATTATCTCTTGATAAGTAAGTTGTTTGTAAAATCCTTTGCCAAGCAAACATCTTCCTTTGTGTTAGCATTTACACTTCATGACTAATAGCTTGTTCTTTCAAAAAGTTCCAAATCATCACTTCAAAATATAAAGAGAAAGAGCAAAGGTAAAAACTTTTAGTTGTCTCTTGACCAAAGGACTTATTTGCCATGATTTGATGAGTTTCCTTAGCCCTACTTTTGATTATAATTGTTATTACTCTTTCATAAGGGCTTTATGAGTTGGAGATTGTTGTTCAGGATGTTTGAGTTTTGTGAAAATATCATGATGTTTCTTGTCCGTATTTTATTTATCGACACTTCACTCTCTAAACTTGTGGACAGGTTTACCGAGCTCAGCTTTCGCTTGGGGACAAGCGAGGTCTAAGCTTGGGGGAGTTGATACGTCCAAAATGCTTCACTATTTTTGATATCGTAATTCATCCTTATTCATTGATATATTTCATGTTACGATGATGTTCTTATGTTGTTTTGGATTATTTTACACAGTTTGCAACTTTCCGGTGCCGAAGCAGCAGACACCGGATTCAGCGGTAAAAATTGGACGCTGAGTTGCTGAAGAAGAATACCTCCAAATTACCTGAAAATCGACGGGGGGTATTTTCCCGAAGAATAACGAAGACTCGCCGAAGAGGGGCCAGAGGGGCCCCAGGCGGCCACCTGGCGCGACCCCACCCCTGGCCGCGCCGGGAGGGCGCCTGGAGCCCTGGGGCCACTCCCGGCTCCCCCCTCTGGCCTATATACTCCTCGTTACGCGAAAACCCTAAAAAGGGAGGCCATCACGGAGTTCCGCTCCGTGGCGGAAACCTACAGAGAAGAAAAGGGCTCTCCGGCGGGCAGATTCCGCCGAGGAGATCACCTCCCGGAAGGGGAGATCATCGCCATCGTCATCACCATCGTCACGGGCATCATCGAGATCATCATCAACATCATCCCCAACATCAGCACCATCTCCATCACCATCCAATCTCACCTCACAAGTTCATCTTGTGTTGTAATCCGTGCTATCTATCCTCTCTACTCTACCGGTGTTGATTACTCCTTTGTGGTGAATGCTATTGAGTTTTGTTGGAGAAATACCATTATGTCCAGATTGTTTATTATATATTTATCACCTCTGATCATGATCTCTTTTATGTCTTGTTAGTAGTTACTTTAGTTCTTGGGGACATGGGAGAAGTCTAGTTGCTAGTAGTCATATGATGTTGAAGTAATTTGTGTTGTTTGATATTTAAGTTGTGTTGTTATTTTCCTAGTGGTGTTGTGTGAGTCGAACACTCAACACTTCGCCTTCTTAAGGACCTAGGGGAATACATTGTGTATTAAGAATTCTTACGGTGGGTTGCCGGAGTGACAGAAACCTGAACCCCAGTTTGCACACTTTTGCACAAGGGAGTAATGGATCCTTGATCTTATTGTTGTGGTTAGGATTTGTCTTAATTTATATCTTGTATTTGCGGATGCTTGCAATATGTTTAATCATAAGAGTGCATTTATCTTAGTCTAGAAGGTGTGCTAGCATAGATCCACCCACTCAACACTTATCATCACAACACTTGTTATCGATACGGAGTATGGCGAAAGCACGTGACTACCTCTCCATGTGTCCTCAAGAACGCTTTAGTCTTTATAAGTTCAGTTGTCAGGCTTATCCTTTGCACAAAAGGATTGGGCCACTTGCTGCTCCTCATTGCTATTTACTTTGCTTGCCTTTGTCTTAACGTTGCTTATATCGAAAACCCCTAAAAAGTTACCTTTCAGTGTTTGCAGTTATTCCTTGCCTACTATCGCCTATCAATACCTTTCGCCCCTCGTTGGGTTCGACACTCTTACTTATCGAAAACGCTACAATAGATCCCTTTACGTTGAGGGTCATCAAGCGTCCATGGTGGAGGAGAAGCTCCCGGAGGTCAATCCTCTCTCCGGCAGGGTGCCGGGAAGAGGTTTGCTGGCGCTCCCGATCTTGGAAGCGCAGTTGCGGCGGAACAGAGGAGAGATCGCAAAAAGGGTTCTTCTTCTGGAGGTTTCCCGAGATAGAGAATAAATAGGCGAAAGGGGAAGCCAGGGGGGCCACCAGGGGTCCAGGCGGTCCCCTGGCACGGCCCCACCCTAGAGCGCGCCCGGGCCCCTGGTGAGTCCCCTCTGGCCCCTCCTCGGTGATTCCTGAAGATTCCGGTATGCTAATTTTTTATTGTATTTTCCCGGAATTTTTGGAGCATTTTTAATATGGGGGAAACCTGAAATAGAAAACAACAGAAAACAGGAACTGGCACTGGGGGGCACTGAGTTAGTAGGTTAGTCCAAATATGATCAAAAGTGTATGAAAGTGTATATAAAACATAGCAATATCACACAAAACATGCATGGAGCAAGCAGAAATTATAGATACGTTTGGGACGTATCACCAACCATCCATTCCCCTAACCTACAGTGTTTTAATTCTGCTCGTTACAAGTTGCTTTACTT
This sequence comes from Bromus sterilis, assembly GCA_950022295.1. NCBI lineage: Eukaryota > Viridiplantae > Streptophyta > Magnoliopsida > Poales > Poaceae > Bromus > Bromus sterilis. The sequence goes on along the minus strand of OX465595.1, from coordinate 377,948,592 downwards.
TCGCTGTTTTATTTTTGTTGCTTTGCCACCACTATTTTCTTTCGCCACCATCACTTCCACCACACTGTTACTACTAATAAATTGTTGCCAAACAAGTATCTTTCAGGTGCGTTCGAATTGACAACTCAACCGTTAAAGCTTATAAATATTTTTTGGCTCCCCTTGTGTCGAATCAATAAATTGGGTTATTCTTACCCGCGAAGACTGTCGCGATCCCCTACACTTGTGGGTCATCAGCTCCCTCGGGATGGCACTGGGAGGTGGTTTCCGGGGCGCGCCGCTTGGAGAGGAATCCGAGTCATGTTGTCGACCGAGAGCTTCTTTGGTGGCGGTCACTTGGGCCACATTCGATGCAGAGGGAGCCGGCCCCCGAGGAGGTAGTACGTCGTCGTGTCAGCGAGGTGGACCAACACGTCCGTCGCTACTTGGTTGCGTTGGACCCCGGGTTCTCCACGGTCAATACCTGGCAGGTTCTTCACGGCTCTCACCTGAGCTATGTTCATGTGGTGGTTCCTTATCTTTGGGTGTTTACCGCCCGCGGCTCAGCTCCGGGTCGACGTCGAGTTTGATTTTGCAAGATGTAGTAGTGATATATTATTGTTGCATTAACTGGATTGCTCCAGATGTATTGGTGATATTATTGTTGCATTAGCTGGATTATTCGAGATGTATTACTGATATTAAATGATAAAATATTATTTTTGCATTTTTATTCGAGTTCATCATTTTTCCTTTTGTTTTAAATGTCGATGATTAAAACCGTTGTGACATAATGTGACGACAGGGTTAGTCGAGTGAGCCTTGTGATATGCACAAGTATGGAACTTGTGCATCTTACTTGGCTTGCTCACTCCATCCCTGTAGTTGCTTGTTTATGTCCAATCTAAATATGAGGCACAAATCATAAATAAGTTGTCAACTTTTCATGATACGTGTGTTGACTTTAAATTAATCTTTTGAATTATGAACACAGAAAATGTCTTCCAAGTGTGAGTATTTTCACGATGACTCAGGTCAATGCAACGATCCTGTGTTGGATGAAGACACATACTTCTCCCTCACGCTTAGGTCTGGCTTAAAAAATCGTACGGTATGCAACTTCAACAACATGTTCTTCTTATTTAAGCATGCATGACTTAAGTTTTTTGTTTTAACGTGACATTTTTATAATTCAACTAGTGCATCCCTTGCTTTGCAAGACATCACGTTTGTGACAAGATCCATGTTGATGATTTTGAAGAAAATGTTAGAAAAGAGTTAAACTTAAGATGAAACATTATGTTCTTAAGGTTAACATTTTTAATGAACCAGAGGACACATTTTTTGGCTATTCAAAATGGGATGCATTATGCAAGACATATGCAATGATAATATGAAAATAGCATTTGATCTTGGACGTCGTCGTCGAGGCACCAATGTTTTCCGTGATGATGAAATTCCGGTGGAACTGGGCGACATGATTCCAGTTCGATCTTCATGTGAGTTTTTTAAACAAAAAATATATTAATTATACAACTTATTTTTCTTTGCATCCAAATGTTGAGAACTTATTTATAATTGGCAGCTTATGTTCTTGCCACGAAAAAAGTATGGAAGCTTGTTGATAATACCTTTTATAATGATGGCTTGGACCTAAGTATGAATGAACAAGATAAATTTATCGAAGTTCTTAAATTGTTACCTTCGTATATGATCCATTTTAAAGCTAGCCCACCTTTTGAAGCATACGTGTCATTTGTCCTTCGATTGGCGGACTATATGCTTGAATGGCCTAGCCTGGTAAGATTTTTACCATTTTGTCAGTAGCCTATTTTCTTAAAAATTGGATTCTTATTAAGTATACTCCATTGCTAGCTGTGCTATTAATATGTATATTCTTCAACAAAGGATCCCGCAAGCTATTACGCCTAGTTGGATGCTGGGATTGAAAGGCAGCGAAGTCAACATTGTTTGTGCACGGCCATGGAGTAATCCTTTCAAACATGATTACAACACTGAAAGTGGAACATATGGCTGTGTCAAAATCAAACATGGAGGAAGATAGTGTACCAGAAGAAACCACAACCGGGAGACAAGTTGTTCTCTATTCTCTACTATGTAGAATTTGGACGTGTTTTTTGGTTTTATTTCCTTTCACCTTCACGCATGGATTAGGTCCTAGTTAGTAATACTGAATATTATGGCTTTCGTACTTGTTGATATCGTAGTTAAACTATGAAAAATATTTGTGTTGGTTATTATGATCATAAGATGATATATATATGATGATGATCGATGAGCCTATTGTTATGCTCTATGATATGATGTGGTTTATATGTGTGCGATTCTACTGTGTATGTAAATGTTATGTGTGTATGCTAAAAATTTATAAATACTGTATAAACAAATAATATTGCAAGGCGAAAACTCTATCTATGCAGGGTAAAGAGATTTTGGTAAAGTCTGTAGCCCAAGCCATTCCATCTTATGCAATGTCAGTATTCAATATTCCAAAGAATATATGTAAGCTAATCACAAATGAGATAGCAGGATTTTGGTGGGGAGATAATGAAGAAAATAAGAAAATGCATTGGTTTGCATGGTGGAAATTGTGTGTCCCAAAGAAGAAAGGTGGTTTGGGTTTTAGAGACCTTCACAACTTTAATCTTGCTATGTTAGCAAAGCAGTGTTGGCGGCTGATCCAGAATCCCGATTCTTTGTGTACGCAAGTTCTCAAGGCAAAGTATTATCCGGATGGAGATATTCTTAAACTGGGACCAAAAAAGGGATCTAGTTTCACTTGGCAGAGTATTATAACTGGCATCCAAACTTTCAAGAGGGGATGTATTTGGCATGTTGGATCGAGCTTGAACATTGATATGTGGAGAGACCCTTGGATTCCATCTAGTCCCTCCAGGAAAGTTATTCCTTCTAGGGGAGCCACTGTTATCTCCAAAGTGGCAGACCTCATTGACCCTTCCATGAAAACCTGGGATGAGACACTCATAAAAGAAATTTTCTTGCCAGATGATGCAATAAGAATCTTGCAAATTCCACTAAACCAACATATGCAGGAGGATACTATTGCATGGAATTATACTAGGTCTGGACTGTTTTCTGTTAGATCGACATATCACCGTGAGTTTGAGCATCAACATGGTTGAGTAGAAAGATCTGATGGACAAGGGCAGTCCAGAATTAACCCAATCTGGAAGGAAGTGTGGCGGCTCTGTATACTTGGGAAAATTAAGCACTTTGCATGGAAAGTGTCGCATGTGGTGTTACCTTGTCTAATAACACTATCAAACAGACACATTCCATGCCCAATCCAATGTACGGTTTGTTCTATAGGAGGAGAAGACATCCAACATTGCATGTTTGCTTGTAAACGAACGCAAGAGGTCTGGAAGGAGCTGGGTCTGCTAGAGCAAATCAAAAGAGCGGTGGTACAAGACAGACCGGGTTCAATTACGATGGAGATAGTTGCAAAATTTCAAGGCACATATGATGGTCTTCCTCAGGCTGAACTAGCATTTGTCGCATCATGGTATATTTGGTGGGAGCGACGACAAAGGATGAAAGAACTGGAAATTCAAAACCCAGTTAAATTGGCTCTCTCCATCCGAGTCTTGGCAACAAACATCATACGAGCATATTCCATGAAGGCACCAGTTCGTAAACATGCGGAATTTTGAAAAAAAAACTGAGTGTAATGTGATCAAAATTAATGTGGATGCCTCCTTCTACCAGGATACTCTTATTAGTTCATGTGGTACAATTGCTCGTGATGATCATGGCGATTTCATAGCGGAAACAAGCTGGTTCATACCGCATGTTGCTTGTGTGGATTCTACAGAATTGCAAGCTATAAAAAACGGTCTCTACTTGGCTGCCCACATTGGATGTACCAAGATGCAAATGGAATCCGATAGCCAGTTCGATGCACAATATATCAATGATCAGCCTGGGAGCTACCTTGGCCAGGATATTTAGGTCATTGCTGAATGTGAGGAGTTGATGATGGATTTCTCCCATATAAAAGTGGATCACTGTTATAGGGAAGCTAATACGGCAGCGGATGAACTAGGTAAGCATGCTCATAGGAATAGATCTTCCTTTTCTTGGGATGATACTTTCCAGGCTTTATTTCTCATATACTTGTAAACGATATGACATTGATTTGAGGAATAAAGTCTTTTTATTATTAAAAAATATATATTGCAAAATAAACAAAAAATGCTAGAAATGTATCTACAACACGGGTTCGCTAGGCGCGCTGCTAGTGGACGTAAAGTTCTACAGTGCGCCCAACAAGCCCGCTGTCGGGGGATTGGTACCCGGGTAGGCTAACCCAAGCGGAAGTAACCTTTCAAGACAAGGATGGGCCGATTGGACCGCAGCTGGGCCGAGCTGGGCAGATGTACGACCGATTGCTCCAAGGCAATCAGCCGTATCATATGCCAGCAGTCGGCCCAGGCGCAATCGGCCCACCCTTTCCTTCACCAAGACAATCATCCGATTGGTCGGCAGCTGGTCCGGGGTTGATACCTAGCAAGCCGATTGCCCAGAGCAATCGACCTCGCCAGGAACCACCAGTCGGACCAGGCGCAATCGGAACTACCTACCACCCAGTCGGGGGTATGATTACGAGGTCATAAATGCCATATCCCGAGATATCTGGGTGGCAGGAAGGCCAAGTCACGTCGAGGATTTGCTGGAGATACGGTGTCGACCTCCCCGCCGATTCCGCGGACAGGTCGACAAGACCATACTCCCTAGCTCCACTATTCATCCCTACATCCTACAAGCCTACAGCATGGGCCGCCGCTCGTAGGCTCCGGATCACCCGGAGAGGAGCAGTCGGTGGGCCCAGGCCGATTAGAGGATGACATCTGGGCCCATTCGGCAATGAAGTTACCGAAGTACCCTGGGCTCACACTATAAGAGCTAGGGTACCCCTCCTGCGTGAGGGACGATCCGCACTAGAGCACCATAACTCATTTCCCCCCAGTTCATTCACTGCTCGTAGTTAATCCTCAGGGAAGCAGGTGAGAACCTTGCCCACGGCGGCGGAGCTCACCTTCCCCTGAGAAGATAGAGAAGCAGTTATTGTAGCCAGATCATTGATATACAAGAGACAAGCAGGAGTAGGGGTGTTATCTCTCCGGAGAGTCCCGAACCTGGGTACATCGTGGTGTCTTCACCGTGCTTGTGCCCAACCCGATTCCGGCACCATCGACATCCTCTCCCTCGAGTCTTCCCCCTCACTTTAGCCATCCCATGGCATCTGGCGTTACATATCGACGACAGTTGGCGCCCACCGTGGGGCAGACCGAGGCGTCGACTGGAGTAAAGATCCGGACGGGATTTTCCTCTGCATCGGGCGGGAGCCATGCCTCTGGCCTGATTCTAAGGCGTGGGGCAATCGACTACGTGGTGGACTACTCGGCGCGGTACCGGGCTGGAGCACCCCTGCCGCCCGGCGTGTCGCTGCAAGTTGGCAGTCATCGCCTCTTCATCGGCAGTTTCCCCGAGGTGTATCCTAGAGATATTCGCATCTTCTCGTGTGCCACGGATCTGCTCCCGGCCAGGGGCTGCAGCGCAGCGCCTGGCAGAGAGAGAGGCCGAGTGCACGCTACCGTCATGATGGCGGGAGCATCTTCATCCACTAACCGAGATCCAGCGAGTGCGGCTAGAAGGGCCAAGGAGGTAGCTGATGCCGCAGAGCGAATCGGCACCAGTGCGTTGCGGGATGTGTTATACACACCCGTGAACAGGAATGGTGATCCGGAGCAGGTGCACACGGAGCTGGAAACAGCACGGCTCGCCCTGGCTCGCAGAGCTGAGCAAGTGTTAGCAGAAGAGCGCAGGTTGGGAGCCATCACAAGGGAGTACAATGCAGCGCATGCAGGACCGCGTCGGCCGATTGAGCCCGCGGTCCTGGAAGATCATAGAAGCCGAGGCCGGGCAGTCAACCAGCAGCTGTCGGGAGCCGAGCAACCGGAGCGTCCGAGAAGGCCGGTGCAACCGGAGCAACCGGCACAAGCGACATTCATCCAAAGGCCAGCTTACAGCACACCAGACAAGAACTTGAGAGCAGCCGAGCAGATAGCGCTTGAGCTAGAGGACCTGGAAGGAGATGAGCGGCGTGAGCAGTCGCGCCGAATGCGTGAGCTGATAGCAGCCGCAAAGGAGCAGAGGCTCGTAGCAATGGGAGAGTAAGGTTAGAAGAAATCGGCCACCCCCAGCAGCAAGCAGAAGAATGGAAGAGCCAGCTGTCAACAGCAGACCGGCAATTAGTGCTCGACTTGGCCCTCGCCAAATCGGCCAAAATGATGCAAGGCATCGCATTGAGCTCCTGGAGAAGGAGGCTTAGGAAGACAAAGAAGGAGAAGCTGGCCCGCCATGTTTCGGTCATCGCATTCGGACGGAAAAATTCCCCAAAGGCTTCACGCTGCCGAGAGACACTCCCAAGTACAATGGTTCTGTGAAGCCTGAAGACTGGCTATCTGATTACCTGACAGCAGTTCGCATTGCAGGAGGCAATCAGCGTGTAGCAGTCCGCTATGCACCTTTGATGCTGCAGGGGTCGGCTCGGACATGGTTGAACAGTTTGCCCAAGGATAGTGTGAATTGCTGGGAGGATTTCACGACCGCATTCATCCACAACTTCACGAGCACATACGAGAGGCCCAATCTCCCGCGGCAGTTAGCTCTGTGTGTGCAAGGCAAGGACGAACCCCTCCGAGATTACTTATCTCAGTGGATCAAGCTGAAGAATTCATGCGAAGGAGTCCACGAGATTCAGGCCATTCAGTATTTTACTGATGGATGCCTAGCTGATTCAATGCTGAAGCACAAGCTGCTCCTCAAAGACTTCACATCGCTCGCCGAGCTCATGAAGGTGGCAAATGCGTTCGCTATGTCCGATTCTGCGATGCGTCCTATCCAACTCGGAGTTGGAGGGGTGATCCAGTCACCAAGGGCTCCGCAGTCGGACACAGGGAACCAAGGCCTCAGTCGGAAGGAAAGGAGGGAGAACAACCGCAACAACAACAACCACAACCAGCAGAACAGTGGTAAGCGCAAGGATGAGCAGCCCGATACTCAGTATGGCAGTCGGCAGGTGGCCGCTGTCCAGAATGAGGAAGATCCAGCAGCTGCAGGAGGCAGTCGGAAGATGAGACCAAACGTGAGACCCCCGGGACAGATGAAACCCAAGTACACGTTCGAGGACATGCTGGACGCGCCATGTAAGTTGCACAGCACGCCGGGCAGGCCGTCTGCGCACACTACTCGGGAGTGTGACTTTGTGAGAAGAATTGCGAAGGGAGAAGCTTTACCACCTCCACCACCACCACCACCCCAGAACAGAGGACCACCTCAGCAGCAGAACCAATTCCCGCAGCAAGATGCCGCCTACATGATTTTCACCAGCGAGTCCGTGGACAAGGGCAGTCGGAGAGCTCGAGCAGCGGAAGTTAATGCCACCATGCCACCAACTCCTCAGTTTGTGCATTGGTCCGAATGTCCTATATCCTGGGACAGGGCAGATCATCCCACCATTTTGCCGAATCCGGGCAACTATCCGCTGGTGGTGGACGCTCTGTTCGCAGGACCAAGGTTTTCATGCAAATTTTCCCGAGTGCTTGTTGATGGAGGAAGCACAATCAACATTCTGTATAGAGATACAATGGTCAAGCTAGGGCTTACAGAGAGAGATCTAGAGCGCAGTCGGACGACTTTCCACGGGATTGTCCCGGGATTGTCTTGCACCCCCATGGGCCGCATTCGGCTGGACGTCATATTCGGCACGGAGGAGAATTTCAGAAGGGAGCCGATTTGGTTTGAGGTCGCCGACCTCAGCAGTCCTTACCATGCTCTGTTGGGGTTGTCGGCCTTCGCCAAGTTCATGATCAATGCACAACAGACATACCTGAAGATGAAGATCCCAGGGCCAAACGGTGTCATCACGGTCACCGGGGACTTCAGGAAGTCCCTCGAGTGCACATCCGCTGGCAGCAGTTTGGCTGACTCATTAGTGGTCGAGACGGAGAAGCGTCAGCTCAGCAAAGTGATCGCAATGGCGCAAGCACAGAACAAGAATCCACTCCCAGTCGGCTCGGCAAAGAGAGTAGATGAGGAATCGGCGTTTCAGTCGGCCAAGGACAGCAAGAAGATCGCTCTAGATCCCTCCGACTCAACCAAGTTTGTTGTAGTCGGAGCAGGACTCAGCGATAAATAGGAAAGCGCGCTCGTCGAGTTTCTCCGTGAGAATCGGGACATCTTTGCATGGTCTCCACAGGACATGCCTGGTGTGCCGAGAGAACTCGCCGAGCACAAGTTGCACATCCGGCCAGGCTCGAAGCCGGTCAAGCAACCCTTGAGACGTTTTTCTGAGGACAAGAGAAGGGCAATCGGCGAAGAAGTGGCGAAGTTGCAGGCTGCAGGTTTCATCATGGAGGTATTTTACCCCGGGTGGCTGGCGAATCCAGTCCTCGTCATGAAGAAGAACAAGACTTGGCGCATGTGTATAGATTACACTTGCCTGAACAAGGCATGCCCAAAAGATCCGTTTGCTCTGCCCCGTATTGATCAAGTGATTGATTCTACGGCCGGCTGCGAGCTGTTATCCTTTCTGGATGCTACTGCTGGGTATCACCAGATCAAATTGGCTGTGGAAGATCAGATAAAAACGGCATTCATAACCCCCTTCGGAGCCTATTGCTATATCACCATGCCGTTTGGTCTGAAGAATGGAGGTGCCACTTATCAGCGCACGATTCAGAGATGCACACACTCTCAGCTCGGCAGAAATCTCCATGTTTACGTGGACGATTTAGTGGTGAAGTCGGCAAAGGGAATCACACTGTTGGATGATCTGAGGGAAACATTTGCAAACCTGAGAACTTATCAGATCAAGCTCAACCCGGAGAAGTGCGTATTTGGAGTTCAAGCCGGCAAACTCTTGGGGTTTCTCGTTTCCGAGAGAGGAATCGAATGCAACCCTGAGAAGATAGCCGCAATAGAGCGCATGGAGCAACCCAAAACCCTGAAGCAAGTGCAGAAGTTCACCGGTTGTCTCGCATCCCTCAGCCGATTCCTCAGTCAGCTGGGTGAAAAAGCAATCCCGTTGTACCAATTGATGAAGAAAACGGAGAAGTTCACTTGGACCCCTCAAGCAAATGAAGCATTCCGAGAGCTCAAGCGCATGCTTTCCACAGCACCGATTCTGGCTGCCCCGATTGAAAAGGAACCAATGATGTTATACATCGCGGCAACCAATCGGGTGATTAGTGCAGTTATGGTGGTGGAGCGGCCCGAGAAGGACAAGGCACAACAAATTCAGCGTCCAGTATACTACATCAGCGAAGTGCTCTCGGCATCCAAGCAGAACTACCCTCACTATCAGAAGATGTGCTATGGAGTATACATGGCAGCCAAGAGGTTGAAGCCATACTTTCAAGCTCACTTGATCACCGTCGTCAGTTCGGCTCCTTTGGCCGACATCATGGGAAGCAGAGATGCGACCGGAAGGGTGGCAAAGTGGGCAATCGAAGTCACTAGTCATGGCATCCAATATGAGCCGAGAAAGGCAATCAAGTCACAAGCATTGGCCGATTTCTTAGTGGACTGGGCTGAGACTCAGTACATGCCACAACTCCCAATGTCGGATTCCTGGCGAATGCATTTCGACGGCTCCAAGATGAAGAATGGCCTAGGGGCTGGGGTGGTGCTCACTTCACCAAGAGGAGATCAACTGCAATATGTGCTCCAGATTCACTTCGCAGCATCAAACAACGTCGCCGAATACGAAGCCCTTGTGCATGGCATCAAGCTCGCCAAGGAAATCGGTATTCGGAATATCGAGTGCTTTGGTGATTCCGACCTGGTGGTACAGCAGTGCTCGGGCACTTGGGATGCAAAGGATGCTAACATGGCAAGCTATCGCTTCCTGGTGCAACAGATCAGCGGGTATTTTGAAGGTTGTGAGTTCCATCATGTGCCAAGACAACGAAGCAGCAGATGCATTGTCCAAGCTCGGCTCAACAAGACAAGCAATCCCACTAGGCGTATCATTGGAACACATCAAGAAGCCGTCCATCATACCATCTCCAGAGTCGGAGTCCATCTTTATCTCGGAGACCGATCTTGAAGCATTAAGAAAGGCAAAAGAGGTTCAACCGGCCAAGCCAGCAACCATGAAGAAGCAGTCAGGCGCTCAGGGTGTCTCGGCAACAGCACCAGGGGCTGCCGACTGCGGGCCAGGGGCTGCAGAGGAACAAGAGAAGAGCAAAGCCAGAGGGAAGCGAGTAGAGGCTGCGCCCGAAGGCACAACCTCCGAAGAACCAATGACATCAGAAATGGCCGATTGCAATGATGAAGCTCCGACTCCAGGGGCTGCCGAATGCGTGCCAGGCGCCGCAGTCGGCAGTTCAGAAGCGGAGATAGAGATGGCAGAAGTACAAGAGGCCGAGATCATGGAGGCCAGTGGTCAAGAAACTGAGGTCCAAGAAGAAGTCCCACCCCAGCATGCAGTAGTAATGGCAGTGGTCAGTGCGCCATCATGGGCACAGCCGATTAGAGATTTCCTAGCAGACGGAGTCCTCACAGAAGATTTGGCAGAGTCAAGGCAAATCAGCCGCCGATCTTGGGCATACACAATAATCAACAATGAGTTGATGCGCAAGAGTGCGACTGGTATCCTCCAGAGATGTGTGGAAGAGGACAGAGGCTTGGAACTGCTCAGAGACATTCATCAAGGTGAATGTGGTCATCATGCGTCTGCAAAGGCCATTGCCAACAAAGCATTTCGACATGGTTTCTACTGGCCGACTGCCCTTGCAGCGGCTGAAAATCTGGTGAAGTACTGCAAGGGTTGTCTGCGTTTCAAGGCAAAAAGTCAGCAGCCAGCATCGGCACTGAAGACAATCCCAATAGCATGGCCGTTTGCAGTGTGGGGTTTGGACATGGTCGGACCGTTCAAGAGAGATCGAAGTGGCATGACACATCTTCTGGTTGCAGTGGACAAATTTACCAAGTGGATTGAAGCTAGACCGATCAAGAAGCTGGATGGGCCGACTGCAGTTAGGTTTGTGTCCGACATTGTATGCAGATATGGTGTGCCCAACAGCATCATCACCGACAACGGCACAAACTTTGCGAAGGGTGCACTGGCCCGATATGCATCACAGCAGGGCATTCGGTTTGATCTCGCGTCGGTGGCGCACCCGCAATCAAACGGTCAAGTCGAAAGAGCAAATGGACTAATCCTGTCAGGTATCAGGCCCAGATTGGTAGAGCCACTCGAGAGGGCACCCGGAGCATGGATTGAAGAGCTTCCCGCAGTACTGTTCAGCTTAAGGACCACACCAAACAGGTCGACTGGATTCACTCCTTTCTTCCTAGTGTATGGTTCAGAGGCAGTCATCCCGTCCGACATCGAGTTCGACTCACCTCGGCATTCCCTGTACACCGAAGAAGAAGCCAGAGTGGCACGAGAAGACGGCATCGACCTCAAAGAAGAAGCTTGTCTGTTGGCCTTGTCCAGGTCAACAGTCTATCAGCAGAAGTTGCGGCACTACCACAGCAAGAAGATTCGTCCTCTAGCTTTCCGAGAAGGAGACATGGTGCTACGCCGAATCCAGAAGTCAGATGGGCAGCACAAGCTATCCTCACCTTGGGAGGGGCCATTCGTTATCAGCAGAGCGCTCAAGAACAATTCCTATTATCTGATCGACTGCACCAAGGGCACTCGGCACAAGGACACGTCAGGAGTAGAGACGGAGCGGCCGTGGAACGCCGAGTTGTTATGCCCGTTCTATAGTTGAGCGGCAGAAGCTTATGTAAGCCATTCGGCAAACAATCAGTAAAAGTTATCATGCCTCTGAAAATGAGCACTCGAGTGTCTTTGTATAATTTCATTCAAAAAGCTAGCCACGATCGGCGACGCTCAGTCATACCCGAGATGTGTATAACACACCCGGGGACTGGCCGATCACGAGGTCAAGAAAATAAGCCATCGCGGCACGGGGACTGCAGGCTGACACTCAATCGGACACCTAGCTTGAGCACAAATCACTAAAAGGTTTGTGGCATTGAGAAGGGTCGCGATTGGGGCAGTCGGCAGTGCGAATCCTCGGGAAACAATCCGAAATAGGCCACCAAGGGCACGTTCGATGAGACAAAGCTACCGATTGCGCTGCGAACCAGGACATCGAGCCCGGTAGCGCGCAATCGGCGCCTACTATTGCAGAATCCTTTGCGTTAAAATCCTGTTGTGTAAAAAATAAAAACTTATCGAACCTTGGCTGGTAGTCTACCGTTGATCCGATTGCAGACCGCATGACGGCAGCAGGGTCGACACGGTAGACATCCCCAAGTGTAGCCGATAAAGGAAACCAACAAAGACGCAAAGTTGATCGCACAAGTAAAAGCAAAAGCCAAGCAATCGGATCGAATAAGAAATAGCAGGCCCAAGGCCGAATAAGTGCATTACATCGAAGTAACACCCAGTGGGTATCGACAGAATTAAAATTGTGTCTTACAAAATAAGATAAAACCGATCTAGTATCGGCAAGCTACAACAAGTAACACAGTTGATAGCATGACTCAGGCAGTTGGAGGCACTGAGCTAGAAGACGGAGCAGTCGGATCCGATTGCGCTTCAGAAGTTGTGGCACCAGTCTGCTTGGATCGTGGAGATGTTTGAGATGAGCCGCTGTCGGAGAGCTCTTCGGCCAGGCCAGAGATTGTAGGAGCGGGGAGCGGGTTCCCTCCCTCGTCGAGATACGGAGTATACTCGTATGGAGAGAACCAATTTACCATAGTGCTGGCTAGCCGATTGACTTCTGCATAGGTCTTCTCAAGCAGATCGGAGGCGCTTTCTCGGAGGCTGTAAAGTTGGGAGGTTTTCACCTGAGGGTACCAGCTCAGCACGGTCTGAAGGGCGGTTTTTGCGCCAGTCCGACCGGCAGAGTTCAGCAGCACATCGACTCGCCGTGGGATGGCCTTCAGGAGGGTCCGAGTCTGCTCAGTGGTAGCATTCGGAGCTTCCCCCTGGTCAGAATGTTCTTCATCTTGTATTTCCCCCTCGTTGATCTCGGCAGAGGAGTCAGCCGCATTCTTCATCTTCTGAAGTCCGACCTTAAGCTCAGTCGGCGACCACAATGATTCAGCAATCTTCAGAATTCCGAGCTTGAAGGATAAGGAAACTCCCTTGATAACAGGAATGCGGGCTTCGGTGCCAATCAGATATTCATGCCGGGTCTAGACGTTATCTTCACGGTCGCAGGTCCCTCCGGCGGCAACGGCTTCCTCTCGGGACTTGGCGACGGCTGCATTGGCAGCTGCTTCAGACTCGGGCCAGGCTTCTGTGTCACGAAAAGGAAGTATGAGAAATAACATGAGAGAGAAGAGCAATCGGAAAGCGCATAAGGTGCAGGAGACACTCACCGCTAAGGAGGACGTCCATCTCGGTCATTGTATCGCAGAAACCTTTGGCTCGGCGGCGCAGTCGGGTGGTCTCCTCATAGTTGCGTTTCTCCAAGTCTTCATACTTGGCAACATGTTCATCGCGGTCTCGCTGAATGGAGTCACGGGCAGCGACTGCTTCATCCCTTTCAGCTTGCAAGACCTCTCGGGCGGCGACGGCGGCATCACGCTCGGCGAGAAGACCATCGCGAGTGGCCGCTACGGCAGCAATGTCGGCCAGATGTTTTCTCTCGAGGGCAGCCATCTCAGAGCGAAGACTTTGGACGGTCCGATTTAGATCGGTTTCTACCCCCTGCAGTCGGGTCGTTTCTTCCTTGGCTTTGGCAAGTGCTGGGCCATGCTGGTCGAGTTATGCAGTCAATTCAGTAATTCGGCCTTGAAGGTCATCTATCATGGGAGTAGAAGCTAGAGCAGAACATAAAGGATATGAGTGCAAGAGTAATTGTTAATCGGAAAGAAAACAGAAATAGTAGAGAAGTTACCTTTCAGTTTAGCAATCTCAGCCGACTGGTTGTTGACCTGCAGCTGGGCCTGGACAAGAGTTCGGAGGATGGCAGTGTATGCATCAAGGAGCTTCTCGAAGACCTCACGTTTTTCTTCCATAACAGCCTGAGAGGAACAACAAGATGGGATTAGAGACACGACAGTCAGCAAAATCAGTTAAAGATCCGAACCGATTGCAACCAATCGGCCCGAATCTCGGGGACTACACCCAGTGGGTGCGCTTGCGCGCACCCACCGGAAGGAAAGTTTCCCGATTGAGGAAGGCAAGCGATAAAGCAAAATCAGTTAAAGATCCGAACCGATTGCAACCAATCGGCCCGAATCTCGGGGACTACACCCAGTGGGTGCGCTTGCGCGCACCCACCGGAAGAAAAGCCTCACGAGCAAAATAAAGACATAAAGAGAAAGCCAAGGGTTATCGTGTGATGATAGGTGAGTTGTTGGAGGTCCCGGGCAAGGGCGGCGGCAAAATTATTCACCCGGCTCAGAGCAGTCGTCACAGGGTCTTGAGGACGATGCGAGGCGCCAGGCTCGGTGCCGACGTGACGGGCTCGAGAGTACTCGGCCCGGAATTGATCCACCGAGCGCATAAGAATTTCCGAGGCAGAAGAGGTCGGCGTTGGCACTGCAGTCTGAGTAGTGGTGGGAGCAGCGGCAGTAAGGGTTGGGGGCGTCAGCGTCACCTGAGGGCCAGAGGAACCCGATTGTGGCGGCGGCGCAACCGGGCGAGTTGGAGCAGGAGTGACAATGACAACTGGCGGCACAGTCGTGGCAACCGGCGGCACGGTCGTGGTAATCGGTGGAGCTGATACCACGATCGGCGACGGTGTCGTCACCATCGGTGGCTCGGACGTGGTAGTTGGGGCAGATGTAGCTGCGGCAGGAGAGACCGGGTTGGAGCGGCGTGGCGGAGATGGGGCAATCGGATCGACCGATTGCGTTCCTCTGTCACCAGGAGCCACCCGGTCAGCGGCATTCTTGGAGGTCTTGGAAGCAAGGGTGGAAGAGGAGGCTTTAGGAGTAGTCGCGAGGCGGGCCTTCTTGGCAGCGCGCTCGGCGTCCTTCGAGGAGCGATGAGAAGCAGTCGGCCGTTTATGAACAGCGGCGGCAGAAGCGGCAGGCGAGATGATAGCGCTGGCACGAACCGGAATGCCAGTGTCGACATCGTCAAGCCCAATCGGCTCCTTGAAGGAAGAAAGAGGAGGAGAGTCAGTATAAGCAAAGACAGTGAAGTGCTAAGCAAGAAGACAAGGGCATACCCGATTGTTCTTGGCGCGCCAGTGGGCATTCGGCATCTTAGCGGATCGACGTTCAGCGGCGCCTGTGCAATCGGCCTCCGAGTGGTCACCTCCTGGGCTTGTTTGCCTTTGCCAGCTATCGGCGCGACCTTGGCAACCTTGCTGGGAGCCATACCAGCGGAGGAGCTAGTGGTCGAGGTGCGCTTTACCGGCACCTTTGGGGGTTTGGCACGAGGAGCTGCATCAGAATCATTAGCCTTTGAGACACTTTCATCATCGCTCCATTCGGCCAAAAATTGCTCAAGGGAAGGGTCAGGCGTACCCCCTTGAGCCGGCAGCCGGGTGTCGGTCCTTGGAGGATTGGCGGTCTCGGCATCATCGCCCTCGGTGTCCATGGAGTCGGAGGATCCTCCGGAAGACTCGCCATCATCTTCGTCATCGTCACCGGACTCGGCGGAGGGTATCTTGCAGTTATATTCAAAGTCGGCGGGGTCTTCCTCCGCACGGTCGGGGGCGTATACGCCAGCTTCCTGGCCATCCTCCATTAGGTTGGACTGGATAAAATGCTGGAAGGAAAATGGAAGTGATCAGAGCAATCGGAAGAAAGAGCAATCGGAGGAAAAAGCATTCGGAGCATACCACAGAAGACTTCTGCTGGCGGGTGAGGTAATCAAGCCCGAAGCGGAAGGGGTCTGGCAATGGGCTAGAGGTAATAGCTTTCACCTGGGCGCAGAGATCTTCAGTCTTCACTCGCCACGTGCAGAGCCGAGTGGGATCTCGGAGACCTGACATGTCGCAGAGGCGGTGCACTCGGCGCTGCAGGGGGAGAATCCGAGCTTGAAGCCAAGCGGCTACCAGGTCGGTTGGGAGGAGCCCTTCGTGCTCCAGCTGGGTGACCCTAGCAACCTGACCATCGACATCGAGGTCTCCGACGCCGTACTTCAGTGACCACTGATGCTTCTCAATCGGCCGGGCAAGGGAGAACTCGGGCAGATTGAGAAGATCGGGGCCTTGGTCGGGCGACTTGACGTAGAAGAACGAGGTTTGCCAGTTCTTGCAGGACTGGACAATCTCGGGACTTTTATACCTCTGCTTGCCGGCTGCGACGAGACAACTACCGCAATCGGTCATGTCAGTCGGGAACGATGGCTCGCCGCCTTCGATGGTGGAGGGCACCACAGTTCCTGTCCGGGCGTTATGAGCTCGGAGGTTGAAGAAGCGTTTCCAGAGGGCGATGCTCGGACGGCAGCCGAGGTACCCCTCGCAGAGTGTCACGAACCCCGAGAGGATCATGATGAAGTTGGCCGCGAGATGATGGGGTTGCAGTCGATGGAAGTCAAGAAATCCAAGGAGAAACGAGCTGGCGGGGAGGCCGAATCCACGCTCGAAGTGAGCAAGGAACACGACCCTCTCGCCAGCGCGTGCGCTGGGCACGACCTCGGCCTGGCCAGGGATGCGCCACTCGACCTCCGCGGGCATCTGACGGGCGCGGATCAGGGCCTGGACGGCGTCGGCGGTGGCCTGAGAACCCCTCCAGCACCCACGGCTCGCCTGTGACACATCTCGCCGGGGCACCATGGTTTTCACAGACGAGAAGAGAAGGAGAGAAACAGAGGGAGGTGGAGCGCGAAAGCGGTGGTGGAGAGTCACTGCGGAGGCGGCGGAGGCACTAAAGAGCACGAGTCAGTGGCCGGAGCAGGTCCAGGGCACAGAGGTTCGCGGCAGAGAGTTTTGCGTGGAGTAGCAATGGAGCAGAGGAGAGGGAGCTCGAGGTTGAAGACGGTGTCTGAGGAGAAGGAAGAGACGAAGGCACCCCCCTGCGGCTTATATGGGCGGTCGGGGGGGAAGTGGGATGCGTCTGCGGCTGTGTGGCTCGGTGTGGCCTAGGGCACAGGAAGGGCAACCGGCAAACCAGCGCAGAGGATCCGGGCGCAAGAGGCGAGGCGTGCGACGTGGGGGTCAGGCCCTGCAGTTATGTCAAGTCGCGCGTGGGTCGTGGGTCCCAGCTCATTGATCACATCCCGGAAGAATCGGAGGTAACCGTTGGAATGAAATCGGCGAAGGATGTTCCGCCAGAAAAGAGAAGACACAAGCTGGGAACAAAACAAACCCAATCGGACGAGAAGCTTGGTCAGCCGAGTGTGATCTCCGAGTCGGCCGACGGGCTCGGAACGACACACCCGATGAGGCCATAGCAAACGGAGGATGTCAAGAGAGAGATGAAAAACTGCAAAGGCCCCGCGGTCGAGTGACCGTGGGACCTTTACAGCTTTAGGGGCTACTGTCAGGGGATTGGTACCCGGGTAGGCTAACCCAAGCGGAAGTAACCTTTCAAGACAAGGATGGGCCGATTGGACCGCAGCTGGGCCGAGTTGGGCAGATGTACGACCGATTGCTCCAAGGCAATCAGCCGTATCAAATGCAAGCAGTCGGCCCAGGCGCAATCGGCCCACCCTTTCCTTCACCAAGACAATCATCCGATTGGTCGGCAGCTGGTCCGGGGTTGATACCTAGCAAGCCGATTGCCCAGAGCAATCGACCTCGCCAGGAACCACCAGTCGGACCAGGCGCAATCGGAACTACCTACCACCCAGTCGGGGGTATGATTACGAGGTCATAAATGCCATATCCCGAGATATCTGGGTGGCAGGAAGGCCAAGTCACGTCGAGGATTTGCTGGAGATACGGTGTCGACCTCCCCGCCGATTCCGCGGACAGGCCGACAAGACCATACTCCCTAGCTCCACTATTCATCCCTACATCCTACAAGCCTACAGCATGGGCCGCCGCTCGTAGGCTCCGGATCACCCGAAGAGGAGCAGTCGGTGGGCCCAGGCCGATTAGAGGATGACATCTAGGCCCATTCGGCAATGAAGTTACCGAAGTACCCTGGGCTCACACTATAAGAGCCAGGGTACCCCTCCTGCGTGAGGGACGATCCGCACTAGAGCACCATAACTCATTTCCCCCCAGTTCATTCACTTCTCGTAGTTACTCCTCAGGGAAGCAGGTGAGAACCTTGCCCACGGCGGCGGAGCTCACCTTCCCCTGAGAAGATAGAGAAGCAGTTATTGTAGCCAGATCATTGATATACAAGAGACAAGCAGGAGTAGGGGTGTTATCTCTCCGGAGAGTCCCGAACCTGGGTACATCGTGGTGTCTTCACCGTGCTTGTGCCCAACCCGATTCCGGCACCATCGACATCCTCTCCCTCGAGTCTTCCCCCTCACTTTAGCCATCCCATGGCATCTGGCGTTACATATCGACGACACCCGCGCTGCTAGATATAGAATTATCTACAACGCGAGGCGCCCGCGCTGCTGACGAAAGTTAGCTGCGGCACGATAGTAGCAGCGCGGAGCCCCTGCACTGTTGATGGCCTTTATCCCGCGCCGTTGGTGACCATTATCCTAGTAGTGCATTTTGATCTATTGTGGTGCGTTCGGAATGCTAAAATCATTATTATTTTTAGAGCGAAATTCATGTTTTTTTAAATGGGTGATGTAGATGATATTTTTATTAGACGAGGTAATTAGTATCAAAAAAAGGTAATCAGTGTCACAAATGTGTAAATAGAGGATAAAAAATGGAATTTACTCCTATTTTATTCAGAGAGAAAAATGATTCCTCATGGCGAAAAACCTGGTGAACATCAAGACGCGAAACTATTATCCCACACAGGAATTGGATTTTCGAATCACATCTGAGTGGATCTAGACAAAGCAAATCAAGGACGAATCAACACACAACCGTATTGCAGCCCAGTCTGACAAAGCAAATTAAGGACAAATCAACACATCAACACATTTTATAAGGACAAGCTAGCAATTGGACACTTGGACTGCACCACGTGCGCTAGTTGTACTTTTACATCGAGTTTAAAACTCTCGACTGAATCTTTTGATACACGAGACTGACTATTACAGCGATCAGAAGCATGATCCGTAAAACAATTTACATTGTACTACGATCAAATCTAATCTAATCTAATCCACTCCCGAGGCAGCAATCGATCACGGCGACGGCGAGAGGAGCTGCTGGTACCCCCGCGGCGGCCGGAAGCAGAGTGATGAGCAACGGCGACTCTGCTCAACGTTGGAGAGCCATTTCTTGGCACAGCGAACCAGCCCCAGCCGATGCCGCCTCCGCTGCTCGCCGGCGTCGCTAAGGCGGAGCTCCACTACGTCGCGTAAGGAGGAGTCGCGCGGGCAGGCCTTGACGGCCCGTGCCGCCACGGTGCGCGCGCGCCTGGCGTCCCCGTGACGGAGCTCGAACGCGAGGTACGCGCACCAGTAGTCGCCGTACTCCTCTGCGGTGGTGCCGTCGTCCTCGTTGCGGAGGTCGCCGTCCTTGGCGCACGCGGTGCCCCACTCCTCGAAGAGCCACCGGGCAACGCCGACGCCGCCGACGCCGCCGTCCATCTCCATGGCGATCCACGTCCTGTAGATGGACGCGTAGTCCTTGACGCAGCAGAGGGAGTCGCGGAGCAGCAGGCGCGCCGCCTTCATGTCGCCGTCGATCCTGCGCATCTCCCGCGCCGTCTCGCACCACCGCAGCGCCCGGGCAAGCGCGGGCTTGGTGGAGTCCAGGAACTCGTAGACGCTCTGCCGCCGTCGCCGCTGGGCGTCGTCGAGTACCGCCATCCCCATCTCCTCGGCGAACGGAAGCAGATGCGCCCTGGACTGGGACTCGTGGTCAGGTCAACGTCGAGCAATTAGGGCACCGAGTTCCTGAGGCGAATTACAGCGGGAGGCGGCAATTTGTAAGGGGCTTCCATCCTAGAGAAGAACCGAAGCTGAACCCTTCTGGTTCTGCGGCGGATTCACGCTTCCGTTGCCGACATGAACCGAAGCATATTCGGACGGCTCGGATCATACAGAAAAGCAGAATTAGTGAATCACTAGCCGTTCATCTCTTTTACTCCACGTGGACCATTGATGAACTGGAACACGAAGTATAACACGCAACGATAACTGCTACTCCTACTAGGAAAACCGGGAGAAGACAAAAGTCTTGAACACTAAACAGAAAGGCCGGCGCGAGCCCTTTGGCCGGTCAAGCCGGGGCTGTCGGATCTGTCGAAATTGCGACCGTCAGATATGCTAGACAATTGTCCTCGCGCGCTTGTAGCAAAAACGAACACGTTTTTTGTTGCAACGATCCCGACCCCGCGACGGGCGAATCCCTCACCCCCCGCATCTGTCTGGCGCTGCGGTGGCGCCGATCCGCCGGAGATTCGTCGGGCGCCGGCTCAGCTCGAGCTTGGCTTCCCTCCCCCCCCCTCCCCCCCAAACCTTTTCTCTTGATTTTGTTGCAAGGGGAGGATGGCTTACATCCGTGGAAACATCCAAGGTTCCATGGGGTTGGGGCGAGCTCTGGCGGAGGGGAAAGCTCCGCCGGTGATGGCCGCGTCTATGGAGATCAAGGTGGTGCTCTCGGTGGTGGATCCGTGCTGCAGCGCGTAAGAAACCCAGCAGTGGTCTTTGAGCAGGCAGCGCGGTTTGAACGGGATGAATTCGATTTGGTGAGTATCCCAGTTCATAGGAGCCCTAGATGTCAAATTTGGTAGTTGTTGCAACCTAGATATCAAATTTGATAGTTGCTGCAACCTCCCCGATATGTTTTTAGTTGTTGCAATCAATGTGCTACAGAATTGTTTGTTTAATTTAGAACATGATTTTTTTGGGATTTAAATTGTTTGCCAAATGCTAGATAATGTATGATTCTCATCATGAATAAAAAGCTATGTCACAAATTCTTTTTGATAAGTTGCAATCAATCTGTTTTGTATGTTTTTGACAAAAAAAAGCTAGTTTGATATGTAGTTTTCATATGTTGCATCCTCTGTTTTGGTGGAGGTCCAACCAGATTTGTGATGATTCTTTTTGTTGACCATCTTGTTATAGAATCGTGCCCCCGAGCCATCTATTTTCTTGGATGCGGATGTTGATGCTGCTGTTGTGCAAGAAGAGAATGCCGGTTTTGACCTGAATGAGCCATTGGAAACGGATGATGAAGACAATATGCAGCAAAACTTTGGTGGAGGAGAAAGTAATGATGCCCACAACAATAGCCCGAAAAATATTGCTACACTAAATGCTGAACCTGATGAAGATGTCTCATCACAACCAACAGTGCCTTTTGTTGGAATCCTTTTTGACAATGTTGAAGAAGCACGCAGAGTGTACAATGATTATGCAATGAAGGTGGGTTTTGGCACCCGAATTGTTACATCAACGTACAGCAGGAAGAAAGATCCCCGTAAAAATGTTGCGGAGAAGGTCCTGATAAAAAGAGTTTTTGAGTGCGTACATTCCCGTAAAACAGCATCAAAAAACAGCGGTGGTAGCATTTCTGATGGTGTTGTGACAAATGAGAATGATGATGCTGAAATGAGCCATGCTAGTATCCAAAAGTCGTGCAGCAAACAAGCCAACATCTCTATGGAAGTGGGAGACAAGAGGCAAAGGAACAAATTACAACGACATGATTGCAAGGCGAACATGGGAGTTAGCCTTCGAAATGGAAGTTGGGTTGTCACTGTTTTTCAAGCTGAGCACACGCATCCACTTATGTTGCAAAGAGGACATAAAAGATACTGCAGGTCACATAGGAAGATCCCGGAGGCGGACATGCAGTACATCACTTCCCTACACTACCGCAACATATCGGCAGCAAACGTGATGGGTTTGCTTGGAGATGCACGTTGTTGCGACCCAAGAGGCTTGCCGTATGTGAAAATAGATGTGACGAATGCAAGAGCAAAGTTGCGAAAGGGCTTGTCGGAGCGTGACTTGGAGATGACCATTGAGTATTTTAAAAGAAGGCCCCAATTTTTTCTTTGCGAAGATGGAAGAAGATGGAGCGGTTAGGGCTATTTTCTGGGTTGATGGAAGAACAAGAGCCTCGTATCCCAAGTACAAAGACTGTGTGTTCTTTGACACCACCTTCTGTACAAACCGTTACAACTTGCCATTTGCACCAATTGTTGGGATTAACAACCACACGCACACGGTCTATTTGGGTTGTGCTTTGTTGCCTGATGAGAGGATAGAGACATTCAAATGGGTATTTGAGCAGTGGATGCTGACTATGAACAACGAGCACCCGCTGAACATAATGACTGATCAAGACCAAGCAATGGCTACAGCCATCGCTAATGTGTTCCCAAACTCAACGCACAGATGTTGCAAGTGGCATGTCTTTCGTGTAGCGAGAACAAAACTAGGGAAGATGTTGGGTAAGGATGAGCCTTTTGCCGAAGCATTCTTCTCTTGCATCAACAACTCGGATACAGTTGAGGAATTTGAGACAAGATGGCAACAAATGGTAGAATCATTTGGTGTGGCTGACAAGAAACACCTAAAAACATGTGGCGAAGCAGGAAAACATGGGCACCAGTATACTTCAGAGAGAAATTCTTTCCATTCACAAGCACAACAGGGTATTCTGAAGGTCTCAATTCGTACTTCAAAACTTTGAATCATCCTAGGGACTCGGTCTGGACCTTTGTGCAACAATCTGAGCTATGCCAGGAATTGATGCTGGACAGAGAGGACAATGCTGGATTCATCGATGAAGCGACAAGGCCTCCGTTATGGGGAAAGTAAGTCTAATCATAGCAACATTTTGATTGTTTTGCCCTTTCAGATTAGTAGCAACAATATAAGAGACAGATGCAGCAAAAATAATTAATGGTTGAAACTTTTATTTTGTACAGTTACAACATTGAGAAACAAGCTGCAGAATTCTACACAAGAGAAGTGTTTTCCAAATTTCAAAAGCTTCTGGCTAAATCAACAAGCTTTGGTCTGCAGTACCAACTACAAGAAAATGTCCATTGGTTTCGTCTAGTTGCAAATGATGGTCTGGACCCAAAGTAGTATCTTGTGCGTGTGGTCTGTGAGGATGATAGCTACACGTGCAACTATAACATGTTTGAGATGTGTGGGTTGATCTGCTCGCATATCATCCGTGTCATGGTGCAGATGAATGTGCAATCAATACTTGTGCGGTACATGCTTGAAAGATGGTCCCAGAAAGCAACAGACAGTGCACCTGATCCTGTCACAAGGCACAGAGCTATGCACTTTGGATTCCCCACAACTAACACCCTCAAGTTCAACTCGCTCTGCAGGAAGTTTGGGGGCCTTGCTTCTGATGCGTGCTTTAGCGACGAGGCTTATGAATTTGTGTCTTGCTTCATTGATCAGGGGAAAGTTGGGGTTGCTGCGATGAAAACAAGAGCAAGGGATGGGGTGGCAGCATCTGAAGGAGTGCAAGGTCAGGGGACAAATGAACAAGTTCAAGCTGCAGGAGCGCGTGAAGAGCAGCAAGGTTCGGTTCCCGAGGGGTTGCGGAACCCACCAAAATCAGCCAAGAAAGGCCGGCCAAAGGAAAAAGAAAAGAGGAAGAAACCACTGATTGAGTTGCGGGAAGATGAACTGAAAAAGAAAAGCAAGCAGGAGGAAGCAAAACAAAAGAAAGTTGCAGCGGCGAAGAGAAAGAAGGCTCAGTGCTCATATTGCACTGATGAGACGCACACAATGAAGGACTGCAAGTATCTTGCTGCTGCGATGGCAACGAGTGCCACAACGAGATCTACAGATCTCGATTCAATCCTTACACTTTAGGTTGTAATCAAATTGAGATGATGCATTGCTTTGTAAATCCCCCACCCCGCCTTGGTTTGAAAACTTTAATGTTTGCAGCACTTGTGCTTGATGGTTGTAGCTATTATGTTAAAGGTTGCAACATAGTGTTGATTTGTGTCGATGTATACTAGACATGATGCTTTTGATTTGTTAATTTGATTTTTTTAGCATTAGAATAATCACTTTAGCATTTTGGATTGTAGGAAAAAACACAACAGTGCAAGCAAAAAAAAATTAAACGCTTGCAACATTGTGCGTAATAAAATAAATGTTTGTAACTTTTTGGTGCAGGGATGCAACAAAAATTAAAACGATTGCAACAAAAATTCGAGACATTTCATCTTTTTTGGTTGTAGCATAAAAAGGTGAGAGAAAAGAAGATTTGGTATGAAACAAAAAAAAAGCATGGTTGTAGCATTTTGGTTTGAGGTTGCACCAATAATGACTAAAAAGCAAAAAAGACCAAGGACAAAAAATGGGCTTGTTTTCTTTGTGGCAAAAATATGCAACATTTTTAAGATACATGTGAATCAATTTCTTTTTGAGTGTTTTTAAGTTGCAACAAAACAAAGAACAGTTGTAGCATTTCTGATTAAGGTTGCAACATATTGGTCTGCCGAGAGCAACTTGCGGCGAAAACAACCAGAGACATTAAGTAGACGCACACATATTTAAAACATTTTCTGATAAAGATTATCAACATATTGGTCGCGCAGACGAAACAATCTGCACAGATTAACCGTGAGTTTACATGAAGAATAACGTTTTTGAACGAACATTAAGTAGATGCACACATATTGATGTTGAAACATTACAAGTACAAAATGCTATGCCCTTTACAACCTGAGACATGAACTAGACCTAGTACATAGAGATCTTTTATCTCAATCCCTCCCGACGGGAACCAGCGTGCCTTCTGCCAAATCATCTCTGAATGCGGATTCCATTGGTGCGTTGTTTAAGGGGTGGATCATAAGACAATGAGACAGTTCCTTGCGGAACAATGGGATATCATCCTGTTGAAACATAAAAAAGAATGATATAGAGGCAATTGTTTGTTCTGTAATGTAATAAATATCTTTCAAAAATATTTGTGTTTTCAACTTATAAGACTTGAAGACAAAAGTTGTATACCTTGAAAAACTCTTTCATGACCTTTCCATCAAAGTTCAGCACGTATCGGATTGTAAAGAAACCACAATCATAGCTGGGTGGTGTTACACAAATAAAACTAGTTAAGTGCAACCAACAAAAGACATAAAAAATGGAAAAAAGGATCTTATTATTTGTTGCAAAAAACATAAAGGAGAAACTCACAGATTAGCCTGTTTTGGGTAATCCACAATATCAACACGGGGGAATGATGAGAAATTGATATTCATTTCAGAACATTGCTGAGTGAGCGTTGTAAAGTTTGTAATCTACAAACACTCTCAGAAAGTTAAAAACCATGCATAGACATAATGTACTGGAAAAGCGAAAAAGGAAATGATATGGGCTAGTATAAAAGACATTGAGAACTAACCAGGTTGTTGGCAACCCTCTTCAAGACAGATGGTTTCCCTTTTCCTACAACTGAGTCAAATACATTCCACTGCTTGTGTAACAAGTTTAGGCAAATGACTATCCAATGGTGTTCATGAACAATTGTGACTAACAGCTGGAAAAACAACAAAAAGGATAAAAAGGAATCAAAAGTTGCAGCTCGATCTTATCATGTTGGGAAATGATGCATGTGGTTGTTCAAAAAGCAATAAAAAATATGAAGTGTGATGCAACAAGAAACAAAAAAGGTCACTGGGACCTTACCAAATCACGCTTCTGAATCTTCTTTTTTAAAGCCCTCTCAAACTCAGCCATGACAACAGTTGGTTGGAAACTCGATGGGTCTACCTTGAGACGATACTGTAAAAGTGACAAAACTTGATTAGTGTTTGCTGCATGAAGCTATCAAAAGAATGATCCATTCCTTCTATTTTCAAAAACTCACCCCCATGTGAACAGAGAACATGAACTTTTTGATTTCTTCTTCCAGATTTGCAACATTGAAGACCTCGATATATAGGGACATCACCTCATCATTCATATCCCCACGTCGCTTGAAGCATGCGAGGAATTTCTTGTATCCAATATAAAATCCACCTATCTTGACAAAAGGTTTCCTGATACAAAGAGTTGCAAGTGAATGGAATTGTTTATGCAAGAGAATGATTCGTTTATGAAATGCAAAAAGTGAAAAACAAACGCAACAAAACACATAGAGGTTTTGAAGGAAACTCATGGGTGTTCATCCTTCTTAGACCTCTTCAATGGCTTTTCGTGATCTAAGTACTTCTCGTACATAGACTCCACCTCGTCACTCAATTTCTGCTTCTTGGATTTTGGTCTATTTGCTAGAACTTTTGCCATCCTCTTTTTCCTAGTATTCTTGTCATGTGTGCTTGGGCCACTACTCACTCAACGATTTGGTCCTCCGTAACAACCGTCGTAGGTGCTGCAACAAAAAATTCTTAGAGAGCAATTGCTGACAAGGCATACAAAAAAGGGGGAAAATAGAAAGAGAAATTGGTGTGGAAGAAGGTAGCATACTTGAGATAGAAGGGTTGTCCATGGGCCTCTGATTGTCTGACACATGAATCACTTGAGGTATTTTCTTGTCCTTGGCAACCGTCAATGGTGCTGCACACATGAAAAAATTTGGTTAAGAGGGGATGTTGCATAATTTGCTGCAATAAAAACAAAAAAGAAAAATTGGTGTGGAGAAAGGTAGCATACTTGAGATTACAGGGCTTGGTTGCACGGTTTGGCTTGGTTTGACGGTGCTGCTACTCTTATTTGTAGGCTCATCCGCTAAATGCAACCACTCATATTCTTCGG
Organism: Bromus sterilis; assembly: GCA_950022295.1. NCBI lineage: Eukaryota > Viridiplantae > Streptophyta > Magnoliopsida > Poales > Poaceae > Bromus > Bromus sterilis. Next base: position 377,921,846 of record OX465595.1, on the reverse strand, counting down.
ATCCCTTCTCAAAAAGTTCGAAAGAAGGCTCGTCATCCCAAATCCCAGCTACTGCGCTCCTAGGTGCATTAAAGAAGAGTGGGGGGCTTTGGGGTGGAATATTGCCTTCAGCCTCAAATCTCGTACTTGGTTGCTCACGAGTGCCGCTAACATTAGTTGCAACATCGTTGCTCTTTCCCAGCTCTTTTGAAGTAACAACCTTTTCTGTGGTAACCTCAGCGGTTGCGGATGCAGCTCGAGCATCCCTCGCTCCATCGTGACCTTCATGCATTGTATGCGCTTCAAATGAAAAGTTTGGATCTTCAGAAGATGAGATAGCATCTCCTACATCACGCAGCAAAGCAGCCATCCTGTTGCGTTGCAATTCCTTTAAACCTTGCCCAAGCTTGCCTACAATGTCGTCAACTTCCTCAGCAAAAATTCCCTTATGCTTGTCATATAACATCTGGAACTGTTCTGGTACCTGGCAAAAAGAGAATGTTCAGAAAAGAGAGGTCAGTTTGGATACAACTTGCAGAAAACATATATGCAACTATTTGGGCAATGGATGTAAAAAAAATAAAATATAGATGTATCTTTTTGGGACACTTAATGTAGCAAAAAGCAAAAATATGGTTGTAGCAAAAGAAGGTTGTAGCTGGATTATGTTGAAAGATGGGATCAGTAGCAAAAAAAATAAAAAATAAAAAAATAGTGGGATTTTTCACAGCACATTGTTGATTGAGATATTTCTGGTTAACAATTGTTGGGATTAACAAATGATTCATATGTAGCAAAACAGAATGGAGGATGTAGCACAAAAATATGATGGATGTAGCAAAAATATGTGCACTTACAACTGGAAAAAAATCATTACATGAAAATTGTAGGGAGATTACCCTGAGATCTTGAATGGTAGGGAACGATTGCTGAAGCCAATCATTGAGCGATGATGATAAGTTTGGTCCCGCTTGTTCGTTTTGCTGAGATCCAGGTGCTTGAGCTTGACTTTCTTCCCCGCTGGCTGCTTCAACACCAACCGCCTTGACCTTAAGTTCTGCTGAGTATGGGGTATTTGCCAAGCTACGAAACTGAGAGCAAGAAGGTAACAAAGTCATGACATGGCGCAAAAAATAAATCAGTGGCGTAAGCTTCAATGAACGAAAATGAAAAACATGAATAAATGAATGTTACCGCAGTGTGTTTCCCGAAGAACGGATGCATCAGAGTTAGCTTGTTCTTATCAAATTTAACAACCCAATCAAAATCCTTTTGGCAAACAAAGCGGATCCTCGGCGTAGAATAATCAATGACATGCTTGTTAAGGAGCCTGTGCGGGATGTCGAGATGATCCATGTAGATGATCTGCAACATGATAGAAACATGAGATGAGAAAAACAGTACATGGTTTCAATCATGCTGCGAGACACATGCAAAAAGAAAAGGGAGAAAAGCAGATTTAGAGAAAACATTTTCATACCGCTAACATGGGCAGACACGAGCCAATTTGGAACTCTGTTGGATTTTCAACTACTGCCTGGATTTGCTTCTTCTCTTGGAAGGTTGCAACCTCTTCCATGGCGGCTGCTAACAAGTCCTCATCCCAACTGAAATCACCCACCTGTGCATGTCTTCAAGGGTAGCGAGATATTCGAGGTCTATCATATTGCCTGTGCCTGGGCATAGGACTGTTGCCAACGACAAGAGTGACCATGTCATGTTTACCATAACCTCGTCTGTCTCGCTGCAATCCTTAAGCAACTGAATAGATTTTTTGATTGGCGCCCTGATTCTGTCCTTGTAGATGTTGCGAAGGTCAGAGTGATCACACTTCTTCAGGAGCTTCACAATTTTGTCGCCAGATGGGACATTGAAAATCCTCTTGACCATGAGTTTGCTGAAATTTATGACCATGTCCTTGAATTTGAATTGACGTAGCGTATGGTTCGTGTGCATCACAACAAACTCGATCAGCTCATGGGGGACTTTGAATGGTTTGATGTCCAATAAATCTCCAAACGGGCCAGCACGTATGATGACACGTTTTTCAGGTGATAAACTGTTATCAACAGTGCCCAACCGCTTTGGATTGAACCTCAGCTTGAACCCACAATAATTCATCTCCTTCCCATTATTCTTTGTAATCTTCTTCCCATTGTTTCCAGAACTACTGCCTGCATCAACATGGTACAACACTGAATCAGAAACCCGCTAATCTTAAGAAGAAATGACACATGTGCTGCACAACTACTACATCTAAAAAATCAACAAAATTACAAGTAGCAGTGAACCACAGAACTTCTATTCTGAAAAAATATGGTTGTTTGAGCATGTTTTCTTTGTAGCATAAATAAAACAAAGCTTGTAGCAGCTTTAGATGAAATATGCAACATTGTTATGATAGGTGTGCATGTCTTAAGTTGCAAAAAAAGCATGATTGTACAATTTTTGGATAATGGTTGTAGCGATTTTATATCCAGATTAACTAGTGTCAAAAAAATGAGCATGGATTCCATTTGCAGCATTTTTCATGGAAGAAATGGTTGTAGCATTTTTCATGATGGTTGTAACATTTTAATATACATGCGCATCAAAAAATATACAAAAACAACACATAAGTTGGTGACCTCTTGCCATTGTAACAGAAGCTTCCTAGCCTAGCCAAATCGCCCATCCAGTACGACGCGACCACCACCGTCGTGGTGTCGTCCAACAGCCACGGCTCTGCCTGCCCCTAAATCCGATGAAAACCCTAGATGGAGCGCATACACACCATGTACGGTGAGGAAAACAACCCCACCCCCTACGGCCCTCCACCAGCAGCATCTACGGACGCGCCGCGGCGACATTAACGACGACGACTAGCAAAGCAAGCAGCAAACAACACGCCGGAATTTTCATTTTGGGGGGAGGAAACCCTAGGGGAAATCGAAGCGGCGAGGGGAAAAGGACGGGGCGCTTACCTCCTGGATCCTCCATTGGTCGCCGACGAGCAGTGTCCTATGTGCCGCCACTTCGTCCTGGTCTCCACGCGGTCGCCGGCTAGATCCGTCGCCGGCCTCCCCTCCGCAAACGCAATCGCCGCCCGCCTCGTCTCCGCTCCCGCGACCTAACAGAGCGAGCGGTTGCAACAAAAGGAAAGTGAGTGTGTCGCGTGAGTAAGTTGGGCGTACGGATAGGGGGTGACGTGGCTAAACTGTGGCCATGCGATGGCAGCAAATCGGACGACGCCCGCGTGACCGACAAACCGCGCGCCGGTCGACCGGGCAGGAACGTTTACCAAACAGAAAGTATACTAAGACATAGAAAATACAATAAGGGCGTCTTCAACGCTATTCCTTAAAACAAACACCGCATTCGTTGATGGATCTGCTCGAATCGGTTCACGGACACTGATGCATTAGTCCATGTACTTCATCCGTTCTTGAAAGAATATACTTTTAACTTTGTTGAAAAGTCAATTTTTTAAACTTTGACCATAATTATATAAAAATACATCAATATTTATACCATCAAATTAGTATCAATAGAATTTTCAAGTCAAACGATGACCATCTATATAACTAATAAATTCTGATGTATACGAAAAATATATTATTGTGCGGACAACTACTTGACGGTGTCCTACTACGGTGTCTAGGCCTCTGGGGGCGGAGATGGCCTTCTTGCTTGGTGCATTCTCGCGGCCGTCGTTTCCTTCAAGTTCGGCAACCCCACTGTAACACCCTAAGTTGTCTGTAACAGTAATCCTTTTGCTAATGACAATTACTGTTGCTAAATCATGCCATGATCAAATTTGAATAAAATCAAATTCAAAATGCCTTTTTGTTGATATTAAAATTAATGTTGCAAATAAAACTTGTCCAAAAATTATACAACCACTTTTATTAAATCACAAATAATCAGTAGGTCATGCCCATGTGGTTATGGTATTTTATTATGCCTCTGAAAAATTCAAACAATTCAAACACCAAGCAAAACAGCACCATTTGATAATTGAATGTTAAAAAGAAATAGTAAATGGTTTTATTTTAAGCCTAAACTTTTTGTGGCACTCTGAAAATATACACTCCTAATTATGGACCAGGTTACACATTTTACAAAAAATTTAAAGCAATTAAACCCAATACAAAAGGAAAATAACAGAATGCAAAAAGGAAAAGCACATTGAAAAATCACTAAAACTCGTCCGGGGCAAAGTCCCACCTCAGCCCAGCCCACCCCCTCCCCTTGTCTTCTTCCCCCAACCACTCCCCCATCTGCCCCGTACGGCGCCGGGCTCGCCGACGACGCTGGCAAGCTGGCCCCGCCTCCACCTGCTCCCTCCCGATGCCGACGTGATAAGGCCACCCCCGCCGACCCCCTGGACAACCTCCCCCTCCATTTCCCCTCCTCCTCTTCTCGCAGTCGTCGGGGAAAGATCCCACCCGAGCCGCCGTCGCCATGGCCGTGAGCTCACGCGGCCAGTGAGCTCGCGTCGCCACGCCAACGTGTCCTACGTGTTCGCCGACGTCGCCTACTTCACCCCGTGCGAGGAATCGAGCCCGGAGCCACTGCATCGACTGGAATCACCGTCGCCGTCTACCTCTAGCCGCCGGGATCGACTTCAAATTCCGGCCACCTCGCACCTCCGTCGAGCCCGCTGCCACCATCTACACGTTCGCTGTGAGCTTCTCGTTGTTCGCCTTCGGTCCGTGGCCGTCCGCTAAGCCCGTAGCCTTTTTCCCCAATTCGCTTGCTCCGGCCGCCGTAGCCGTCGACTTGGTCCGTCCCAGCTCACGCCAATGACACCCGCGTGCTCCCCATGGACCATATGGTCGATCCCACCCCGTAGAGCGTTCGATTTCTTCGCATGTAGCAAGGTGCCATTGGAGCCCGACCGCCTCGTCCGCCATTGTTGACCCCGAGCTCATCCTGCTCGTCCCCGTCACCCTCCCCCACCCCAGTTCGACTCGCGTTGTTCTTCCCGATTGAATGGAACTGACCACGCGCCTAATTATGCTCCACAGCGAGCTCTAGCTCGAGTTCGCCGGAGTCCGGTCGCCGGCGCGACTCCGGCGGACCTCCCAGTCACTGCCCAGGAGGGCCCTCTTGTCAGAAATATCATTAGGTTAAGTTAATTACCTCGATGGGCCACTTACAGGTGGGCTACCACCGGTTAATCCCCTGGTTAAATTAAACAAAGACATAACCACCCTCCTAGTCACTGACAGCGGGCCCTTGGCCATTTAAATTAATTTAAACTAGTTATTTAGCTTATGTGTCACTGACCACTGGGCCCCACTGAGTTTTTATTTAATAAATTGGTTTTATAAAATGTTGAGTCTATGACCAGTGGGCCCAGAGGCTTTTCTGATTTATTAAAATGTTTTATAAATAAACAGAGGCTGACATGTGGGTCCCACATGTCAGGCACTGTTGTGGATAATGTTTTGGATAATGTTGGAATTTAATAATAAAATATATTCAGAAAATTGTTTAAAAATGATTTAAACTTTAAAAGTCAATATCTTTTAAACCGTAACTCAGATTCAAAAACTTTATACGTGAAAATTGATCAGAAAAATATAACGAATACAAATACGATATCCGTATGTCTATCACCCCCTCTAACACAACGAACATCGAACCGTCCCCCTCCGGACCGACTGTCGGATAAATTGTCCGGTACTGCTAAAGTACCCGAATGAATTTATTTCGAACACGAAAGTTGTTCGGAATAGATCAACTAACCCGGATACACCACCCACACATGTGTCGGATGTCCACGACACCTCCGGCATGATATCTCCCCCCCCCCTCCAGACACCCTGTCCGGTAATCACTCGGAGCCGGTAGTTCATCCCGAGATGAATTTCCGTTCCGAGCAACGTGCATTGCACTGCGTTAGAACACCGTTAACATGGCATCTGTCATGTCATGCATCTGTTTGTATATGCTTGATGTGTATTTACTGTTTCTTCCCCCCCTTAATCTCCGATAGACCCCGCTGCTACCGCCGACTACACCGCTGCTGAGTACGACTACGTCGTCGACGACCGTACCCCGACAGTCGAGCTTTCAGGCAAGCAGAGCCATTCTCTTCCCTAGATATCGCCTTTCTTTTCGTACTTTTCTTGCACTAGGCATTGTTACTGCTGCTGCTATGTTACAATCCTACTCAATTGCATAGCCTGTTTTTGTCGCCCCTTGATGTACCTTCCGTTATCCTATGCTGCCTATTATATATATTATATTCAGCAGTGAGCCCTGCGCATTGTTAGCTAGGATTAGATAGCGGGTCGTGATCACTCAGGGGAGTGAACGCGGATACAACTTATTACAACTGCACAGGTACGGTACAATGCAGACACCGCCTTAGGCCCCTACCTCGGCTCTGCCGAGCCACAATCAAGTGTGAGCTATCAAGGAGTAATCCTTGTACTCCACTCGTTGCTGACTCTGTATAGCCGCTCTAGGTACCTGAGCCTCGGTTGTCCTTCAGGTAAGAAGTCGGGCGACCCAACGGTGCCCGCGAGTGGTATTGCGACGGGACGACAGGGAGGGTACGACCAGTGTACCGGTGTGCTTGGCCCCTGATCGTTGGCCGCGAGAGTTACCAAACCACGAAAGTCGAGATCCTCCAGGAGCACACGCGAGACAAGGTAAGGAGACGGTTCACCTTGTTGGTAACCGCAGTGGCTTGGTGGGACAACAGGGCAGGCACCGATGTACTGGTGGTCCTGGCTGTTGTCGTTGTCCGCGGGTCAGTTAAGTCGAGGCAACGATAACGGTTGTCCCGAAAGTTAATAAAATGAATAATGGTTCAGTGGATGTCTTGAGTTGGCTATATGCCATGTACGCACTACCTACACGTGGGAATTACGAGTTATGGGCTCCTCTGCTTCATAGTGTCGTCCGAGGACTCTTCAGACGTCAGCAGTACCGCGGCCTGCGCCGGGAAGTGGTGTTGTCTTAATTGCCGCGGCAGTGTGATTTGTATTTGCTTTGATTTAACTTCACCGGCCAGCCTCGCACCGTGCAGGAGTACGTCGGGGTTAGGGTCCAAAGCCCCGCGTACATAGGATATAGTCCGGCGGATGACCTCTCTGTTGAGTTTGAAAGATGGGCTACGGAGTGTCGGATAGCCTCGGTGGAGCATTCCCTAACAAGGTTCCCGCCACCCTGGAGATCCGTGCGTGTAGTGTAACACAAGTGCACCCCTGCAGGGAAGATTAATCTATTCGAATAGCCGTGTCCACGGTAACAGGACGCTTTATGCTGAAGCTGGATCTTACCACTACAAACTATTATTATTAAACTGTATGGTTCCGGGTTTTCTTCCTCGTTGAGATGTCGAGGAGGTGAATTCGGAGGCATTGCTAATTATTACAACTTATTATTATACAATGTTGCAGCAACTTCTGCTGCATTGTTACTTTATGCTTTATATAAACTGTTGGCTGCTTCTTACCTCATGCTGCAAGACTCGTCGGAAGATGCTAGTCTTCCATACGCCTAGCTTCTTACCCTTATTCTGATTTCTATCTTGCAGTCCACTATATACAACCTCTTCTTTCCGTTGATACAATGCATAATGCTTAGTAGCGGACGTAAGACTCGCGGGTATGCTAGATACTCACCTTTGCTTTATTTCCCTTTTTCGTTTTGCCTGATCGGCCGCTGCAGCCGACATTGAAGCCCAGGAGCAGGAGTACCCTGGAGGAGACTACTACGACGTCAAGTTCCCCGTTGACCAGGAGTAGTTCGGTGGATCCCAGGCAGGAGGCCTCGCCTTTTCGATCTGTATCTCTGATGTGATTTGTGCTAGCCTTCTTAAGGCAAAACTTGACTAACTATGTCTATACCCAGATATTATGGCTTGTATGACTTATGTATTCGGATCCTCGTGATCCCTGATATTGTAACATATTTGTTTATCCTTTTGTGTTTAGTGTTATGCTGTGATATTCTCACCGTGACACCCTAATCTCAGCCGTGTACCCTGCGTGTATGATTACTATACACGGGTTGATTTTGGGGGCGTCACACCCACTAAGGGTCAGTTCGATTGAAGCCTTTTTTGGGCTTCTAGAATAAAGTGGCCTAGAAGACCAACCAAAAATAATTTAAAATAAGTTTACTAGTTAAATCTTAATTAGTAGCCTTTCGTAGCTTTTAAAATAAATAAATTCGATTGTGCTTCTAGAATAAAATAGGTAGGGAGCAACTTGTTTTAAAAGCCAACAAAAGAACTGGCCCTAGGTCACGACCGTGGTTACCACGATCATGCTTGCCTCCCAGCTTGATGACACGTTTTAGAGTGCACTGATGTTGGGTAGCATACACTGGGTTGGTTGCGAGAAGTCAACTATACTTGTTGTAAGTCATCTTCTCCCACAAGAACTTTTCTCTTTTCGAAATATTATCCTTTCTATCTAATTAATCAATACAATTATTATTAATTTGGTTTGTTTGCCAGACCCATCTTTTCCATCTTGGATCATCGGCGTCGACAATATCTTATCCAGATCAGAGGTGGTAAGATCTAGTTGATACTATGTATGGAGGATGCAACGCCTCGACCAACAACTGCGCAGATGGCTACTACCTGTCTGATTTTGTGCATATGGATGATCCATCTAATGCTTACTGAATTGCTTTCAAGTATGTTTTTGTATGCCTTTAGAATCATTACCTACCCTACACCATCAATTTGACATTTTTTGTTACAATATAGTATATGTACCACTTCGTGACAGGGAAACTGGCACGTGGTGTATTATTCGATGGAATTTTCGGCTTCACACCATTTGAGACGTCCTTTATTTCGCAATTATGTTATATTGGTTTATGAGGCAAAGTCTTAAAACTTTGTGATCTTAAACTTTAATAAAAAAAATTGTAGATATATCGAACATTATAGGTGGAGGGGGGCAAATGCCCCCAGGGCTGGCCCCGAGGGTTCAGGTTGCAGGCGAGGCGGGATACGGTGGCCCGCCGAACATCAAAACTAGTTCAGCGGATTTAGCGGTCACCGCGGCTGGACGTCTCCAGGCCGCTTGATTTTACACGGACAATGCAGCAGCCCGCATGTGCCCGTTACAGACATTTGAAGACAGCCGATGACTGATGTGTACAGTCAGTCGATAAAGAGTATTCACTAAGAGCAACATGCAGACGCATCGAAACTTAGATACATAATTTTTGCCTCTAATCTCATGACAGTAAGTGTAGATACATAAACATCATTAGTAGTACTCCTTCATTTTAAAATAAATATAATACTTTTTTAGATATGGATGTACCTAGATGTAAAGTACTCTATATACATCCATATCCAATTAAATCCACGAAACTAATTGGGAGCCGCGTCAAGTCGGGGAACAATGACCTCTAGCTAGGATTTTGGATCCCCCACATAAAAAACAAATGCACACGGCTAAATAGTGATTATCACTGCTACAATATAAACATTAAACAAAGGAAAGTACTACCACATCTGAGGCCATGACCAGTGTAGCCTGGGGCCTGGCTGCGCCCCTCGCCGCCAGAGCTAGTGGCGGCAGGTTGCCACCTCAGCATGTGTCGCTAGAGCCAGGACGATATGTGCCCATTGCCATCGTTTTCCGTTCCGCGCAGTCGTCACATGCAGTGGCATGTGCCACATTGTGCATGCCGCCACCAGTATTATTTAGTAATTATACTCATATGTTGTATTTTTTATATTACAGATAGGAAAAAGTATATTTTTGGTCCCTAAACTGTTTTGAAAGTATAAAATTGACCCTTCTACTTTAAAAAGTATAGAATTGATCCCTTAATTTTTAAAATCGATTACTTGTAGTCCCTTTCTACCGCTTCAGGTGATTTTCTACCGACGTGGATTGCTATAAATAAAAAAGAGAGGAGCAAAGAAAGGTTGTGCATTGCTTAGAGACCTCATCGCGTATCATCGATAAAGTACGATATGCATATGATGCAGCCAACACAGATAAATGTGCAGTGTTGTTGCTCCACATGTGCGTTAATGAGACGATGACATAAGTGGCAAAGGGGAGCGCGGTGAGGGTTGTAAAGAGCATGAAACCTTTCTCCGCTTCTCTTGTTTTATTCATAACAATCCACGTCGGCAGAAAATTCTTCTGAAGCGACACGAGGAACTAAAAATAATCGATTTTAAAAGTTAAGGGACCAATTCTATACCCTTTAAAGTTAAGGAATCAATTCTATATTTTTGAAAGAGTTTAGGAATGAAAAATATACTCTTTCCTTACAAATATGTTTGATAGCGGTCTGTTTTGACAGAAGTTCCAAAATGTGAGCAGATCAGCAAGGTAGAAGGTAGTGCATGTGTCAGCCGAGTGCTTGTTGTCAAAGATACTAGCATTTCGGAAGCTCCATAGCGTGACGGCTGCCGCAGCAAAGAAAACCTGCCAGAGCTGCCCGAAATTCTCCAAGTGTGTTTGGTGCCATAGCAAATTCTTGTATGCTATCTTACCTAGTTAGTGGCCAGATTCGCCACCCGGAACTTACCCCATAGGGAGGTTCGCAGCACGACATCTCGGGATGATGTGTGACAAGGTTTCTGAGACCGGGCATAGTTCACATCCTTCGTGTGGCGCTATAGCAGATGTTGTTGTTGGTGTTCAGCCGACCACGAAAAGCAAGGCCATGCGTTTGAGAGGGAGGATGATTGGGCTCCATACAAAGTTGCAAAAGGGGCCACCGGACTACTCTGGAAGTCAGGTGAGCAGGCTGTGGAAGTAAGCCATAGTTGGTTCAGAGGATCGTCGTGTACAAGGAATTCCGCGATCCTGGTCGATCCCGTCCTGCAGGCAAACTTTGGACGGATCCCAACAAAGTTTTGTACGTAAGTTTGTGCTAGCCAAGGCTGTGATGTTTGGCAGAAGATGTGGATTCCATTCCCCCATCTTTGTGTTGTGGGTCAACATTGCAGTTTTTATCCTTGGCGAAAGAAAACAGCGTGGGGAAGGAGTAGAAATCTTCCGCCGCCGGTCCAATCGTCATGCCAAAAGTGCAATTTGGTTCCCATTACCGAGCTTGCAATTTGTTCTGCAACAGTTGTTTATTTCTCTACGTTGGCTAAGGATCCAATTTGACAGGTAGATACTACTCAAAAGAGAACACCACACATGTTCCAAGTTACTCAAGCACATAATCTGGAGGCAGAATTTCACTTTTGTTGCTCATGTTTCGCTTTTGTTGCTCATGTCGACGCTCTAAATTGTACTGTATATGTCATCTCAAATCACTTACTGGACTTGCCAGTATTACATCTATCATGGCGATCTTTGGGTGAACGTTGCAACAAGCCAATGACCGATACATGACGTGAATAAATTATCATTTTGAAGAGAAGAAAGAAGAGGTTTCGACTAATAAAGGGGAAGGGAGCATAATTCCAGAGCAGGCACCCTCGACCTCCACTCCAGATTTGACACAGAGTAAAGAGGCATCATCATACAAGGACAAGATCAAGCTCAAAGTTCACAAGACTTTAAATCAAATTATAAACATCTCATAAAGATCAAATAAGGAGTTTCAGTCATGTTTGGATCAAACGCTCACAGAACTGAAACTGTTTCAGTACAGCATAAGCCTACCATGTTCCTACAGCACCCTTGGACGGGTTCTCAAAGGCCGCAAACCCCCAGTTGGTCTTCAGCGCGTATGGCGGGTAGATGGTCGATCCCTCAGTCGTGATCTTGGCAATCTGTCGTGCAAAAGCATAATGTTACAACAATTCAGTAGCTGCACACTGAAATATGCCCTACTTTCTTCTAGGTGTTGGTGACTTCAGTAAGAACGACAAGTTGTAACCTGGAATTTGTTGATAGCTGACCGGTCACGGTACAGCAGGACCAGCAAGCACTTCTCAATCAGCTTAACAGCTTCTTCAAAAGTCATGTCCTCGCGCCATTCACCACGAAGTATTGGGATTGCCATATGGTTCCCAAATCCAGTGGCAATGTGGTTCTCCTCAAAGTGTGTACCAATCATGTTAACCTGAATATCAAAAATTTGGAGTAAGATAAAATGCCGACAAACCGGCAGCAGTAAGAACAGTATATTATTCATGCCCAAATGAGTACTATTCTTTTGAATGAATAATATACCATGCCAAGATACTTCTCATCGCCCTTTGGGCCCTTTTTCACTCCACCAATCACCAGGGAGTTCCACAGAGGGTCAAACTTATTGCGCCTATTGTACATTACTCTTGTCAGGTAGGCATGGATTTCCTTGGGGCCCAATGAGTTTCCATCATCCCACATATGATCATTCAAGCTAAAAAGCAAGGGAGATGAAGATGTCACATGGATTCTACATAGCAGAGAGAAGAAAAACACGGGCTAACTATTCAAAGGGAACTTACGTTAATTCATCCAGATAGCGCAAAATCTCCTGGAAATCACTGAACTCCCCACTCCCTCCAATAAGGCTATGCTTACCAACTGCCTTGATACGCTCCACACTCTTGTATCGCAAAGTTGACCCATAGGACGCTGCACAAGAAATTAGACAATGACTTTCATACCACTGGAACTATATGTGCAGAAGAAGTGACAACTAACCTCCAGTGTCACATGCCATGATCACACCATCTTTGTATTTAAATGCAATCACTGAGTTACCAGTCACATAAGGGTTCCTGATGATGTAATAAGAGGTCAAGAGTTAATCACGCGCATATACAAATTTATTGAAAGACACAAAAGTACCATGAAAAAAAAAGTTGCAGCCACACACTAAGGGACAACTTGGACACTGAAGGTATTTCGAAAAAAATAACATTAACACGCACAGGATTGTTATGACCATCTTGGACAATTACAGAAATCTATTGTATCTGTTGGGCTGGTTAATATAAGCTAAGAGTCAGGAGAGGCTTCTATACTAACACTAGGGCACACAAAAAATCATCCATTCTCAAAGTGAAAATTTCAGACACAAGCTCTTGTAACAAGCGGAGCGGACACATTCCCTGGAGCCGGGGTAAGGAGATCATTGCTTTGCTCATCGTCTGTCTCAGGAAGATATTACTCGAGTGTAGCTTGTGTGTGTGCGTTTGAGATGAAGCGCTCGTTAGTGGTTTCTCTAGCCATGGATGAACTAAAGTCTTGAGATCTCACAAAGCGGAACGCAGATAGAAGCGAGGAGTAGGACTAGGTGGTAGTTTGGGTGCGTATGCACGGTGTTGGGGTATGGCCGGTTGTGGCATGTACCCTTCCTCATGTAATTAAACTCCTTTTTCCTCCTTAATGAGAATGAGAGGCAACCTAGGTTTGCTTGCTCCTGAAAACAAGTTCACAATGTATGTAAAAGGTATTGGAACTGTTGGGTTGGTTCCGAAGTGAGACTAACTACCTAGAGAATTGTCCGTCTACAACAGAAAATTCATCCATGCTATCAATGCATAAGAAGCTTCGCATAACTAGCTCCGCCACCAGATTCTCAAATCGCATTATAAATCGTATCGCGACTGGCAAAACCCTAGTTCCCTCTCCCCCCTTCTTCCACCCCTAGAAGCCCTCGAATCCTCGCGTCGCCGTCCCTAGTTTCCGCCCCGCAGCCGACCCTCTGGATCGGCCGCCCCGTAGTCGATCTTCTAGATCGGCCGCCCTCCGCACGACCGCCGAACGACGCGAGCACTGGAACAGACAGACAAGCAAGGGCAAAACCAGATCAGAGGAATCGGAGGGGGTTGCTTACAGTGTCCTCTGCGTCCCGTCTCCTCCTCCGGCGGCCGCCGCGTGCGCGTCCATGGATTCGCGAGGGGGGTTCGATGTGGTTTGGTTTCGCTCGTCGGAGGAAGACCTCGGTTCGGTGGGCTCGCGATGGTGGTGTGGCCCTGTATTTTGTGCTCGTTTCTTTCTTGTACAGAGAGGTCGGAGCGGCTGGATCGGACCCGTGCGAGTGCGACACCTAAGGGCTTTTCATACGATTCTTATAGGATTTTATCCCATAGGATTTTTTCCTATTTTACTCATTTGATTCATAGAAATTGTTCTTTTAGAAAAAAAATTCATAGAAATTTTTGTACTACTTCCTATAAGAATCCTAACATTCACTTTAACCTCTTTCTACAATTCCTTTGATGGAATCAAACAAACTTTGGTGCAAGCAAAATCCTATAGGATTAGAGTGGGCATGCCATTGCAATCCTATGCTTTTCCTATTCCTATGATTTTCCTACCCTATAAATCAAACAAGCCCTAAAATATTGAACGGGCTAAATATTTCAAGCTCAATAAAATTTACCCTAAGGCCCCGTTTGGATTGGATGTAAGATATACATCTGTATTTATTTTACAGGTGTAAATTATTATTATTATTTTTGCGAAAAAAACTTTCGATCTATTCATCTTTAATCATGGCAGTATAACGAACATCAGAAATAATAAAAATTACATCTGAATCCGTAGACCACCTAGCGACGACTACAAGCACTGAAGCGAGCTGAGGACGCGCCGCCGTCATCGCCCTCCCTCACCGGAGCCGGGCAAAACTTGTTGTAGTAGTCAGTCGAAAAGTCTCCGTGCTAAGGCCCCATAGAACCAGCACACCAGAACAGCAACCGGCGACATTGAAGAGTAGCGTAGATCGGAGGGATCCAACCTGAAGGCACACAAATGTAGACAAACTACGACCAGATCCAAGCAAATTCACCAAAGACAGATCCGCCGGAAACACACCTCCACAAGCCCATCGATGATGCTAGACGCACCACCGGGATGGGGGCTAGACGGGAAGACCTTTATTTCATCTTCACGAAGCCGCCACCATATCGTCTTCCGGAGCAAGACACAAACCCTAACAAAACTTAAAAAAACAACTAACATTGGAGCCCTCCCACCGGTAAAAGCCAAGATCCACCACATCACCATGACCCTAAAGCCATCGGAGATGAGGCGGATCGACGGCGGCATCGGTGGGAGGCGGCGGCGGCGTGCATGCCTTGGGCGGCTGCGTGCGTAGATGTGTTTTAAATACCGTACGTACCTACCAGGTGTAAATTGTTGATCACCATTTGTTTTCTGCCTGGTTTGAAAATAGTGGGGTGATGTCTGTATTTTTATACCGGCCTGAAACGACCTAAAACGCTGATCGGAACGGGCCCTTATGATATAGTTGTGCTCGTTGATGATTTAGTTACACGGTGAAGTGTCCCTGACACATAACCTCTTGAACAACCTGAAGCATATTGACGTCGTTATTAATATCAGGAGTGTTAAAAAGCATATAAAATTCACAAGTTTTTCAGTCGCTTCAAGTAGGATGATGATCTCTTTGGTGTGACCTCGGTATTATCTGCACAAAGCCTTGGAACGGTTCTTCCATTGTTAGTGCATGCAATCAATTGAACTGAACATATCTGGAAATCCTCTTGATGCTTCAATTGCCAATAATCTTTATGTGTCCTTCACAGTTGATTCTTTCAGGTACTCTATCCCAAATACCTTCATCACGATGCGTGCAAATTGCATCTTGGTGTTCAAGAATGCGGTCTCCCTTATTCGGATCTCAACATCAATGGTATATGCGGCTTTACCATAAGCAATCATCCTGAGATCAACCGTGCATTTCTTCAGAGGAGAGAGAGAAAGTTTCCCGCAATAATTCTTCATCGTCTTGAAGTAGTCACCATCCTCCTCCACAGCATTCACTATGCGCAAAAGAAAATTTTTGCTCATTCGGAAGTGCCATCCAAAACACCCTTCATGGTATGTTAGGTCCGATGTGAAGTAGTCCTTGTAAAGAAACCGTGCACTAGCGATCCTATCCCGAGGAACAACTTTTCTTCCTTCTATTGAGCCCTTAAAGTTCAATACCTTCTATTCATTCTTCTCCAATTCTTTTAGAATTCTCATCATCATCTCAGCATCTTCGTTGCCTGAATTTGATGAATCGATGAACTTATTGTAAATAAATTCATTAAGGTCATTGTTTCCATACACATAATAGAATGAGGAATTCATCAGTGGCGTAAAAATTATCACAAGAGAATAAAAAAATCTCAAACATTTCATAGAACACATGGAGCATAAGGTGTATGTCTAGAGGAGTTGCACGTGCGGGGGCAGAAAATGATGAGCGACATTGTTGGTTGGTGCCTCTGATGGCGGCGTTCTAGGTGGAGTTTTGGCATTGGACGACGAAGCTCTATTGAACCTCTACTCCATCATGTGTGGATATCGATGGAGGGATCATGCCTTTAGGGCGTGTTTGGTAGTCACCCACGACCACAAAATCCTCAACTACAGCTTCAAATTCCAACGACTAGCTTCTCTTGTGAAATCTGGAAGTCAGAATATGTTCAACACACTAGCTCATGGCAGCTAGCGATTGAACGGGCCAAATGCCAACAAAGAGCAGTATAATATAATATATTAGGTGGGGTGGGCTGGAGAGAACTAGTGCGCGCTCGAACCGGTACGTATTATGTCACTTAGCGGTGGCAACGTTTGGTATAATATCCATCAACTCTAGCTTCTTAACGAAATCTGAAAGGGCATGTTCCCTCATGTTTGATTTTGACAATTGATGACAATCTTTATGGACTAATGGTTTTCTTGAGTTATACTTTAAGTTTTGTCCATAGGCAACGCTTGAAGATCATATGTTGGCTTCAAGGTTGAAAGACGAAGATTACGTGTTCACCAAGGTGTTCTTCATGGAGTTATCCAAAGATTGGTCAGGATGATGTGTGCAAGTTCAAGAGGAACATCACGAAGATATCATATGCTTGGAGCTTGCCGACCATTTGGTGATAATGGTCTTGTGAAGATGTGCCTAAAAGAGGCTCACCCATAATGGAGTATGGGGGAGCAATCTACTAGTCTTCATCGAGCCGGCGGAATCAAGGAAGATGCTCCAACTTGAGGCGGGCATGATCGTCATCATCAAGCTCAAGTGGATTATAAGCAAGACAAAGGTTTGACATAGATAGGTGTCTAGTTCACCGGTCTCTTGGTGGTAAGTTAGGAGACCGGGTTATAGGCTAGGCCGAATCGTTCGTGGAGAGCTCAAATCTTTGCATCTTTGGCATCATCTTTATTGGTTCTTGTTTGGCTTTTCTCTTTGTGAGTTTTGGAGCTTGTGGTCTTCTTCATGACAAGCTCGTGTTAATCGAAAACGGATTTCGTATGCATCTTCTCTTGTGTTTTTCAATGTGGGAGATTTGCCGGTTCTTCTCGTCTAGAGGTTTCACACCTCTGCTTGTTTGGCATTTCTCCCTTGCCACTTTTAAATATTTCCATCAAGTTTGAGTTTGCCTTAATTGGAGTTCATTTGCAGAAGTTATAATAGTTCAGGGTTTGCCTGTTTCATTTGGGTTTCATCTGGCATTGTGGCAAGAGCTCCCTGGTTCTACCAGATCGGTAGTATCGCTCGGTGTGCGGTAGTACCGCGCCAAAGAAGTATCGTGGCCTAGTACCGTACTCACTACCTTAAGTCTTCTGTACTAACGGTAGTGGGGCATGACACTGGTCTTCGGTAGTACCGTGGGGCGGTAGTACCGCTCCCGGTGCGGTAGTACCGCGCCACGGTAGTATCATGGTCTAGTACCGTACTCACTACCGTAAGTCTTCTGTACTCATGGTAGTGGGGCACGACACTAAGCTTCGGTAGTACCGTGGGGCGGTAGTACCGCTCTCGGTGTGGTAGTATCGCCCGCAGTGCGGTAGTACTGTGGTTGGTGGGCTGCCAACGGTTGGATTCTTGGGGACCTATAAAAGGGGGTCTTCTTCTTCCTTTGTCCCCACCGGTTTTGTGCAAGTTCTTCCCCCCATTGTTGACCTCTGTAAGTCCAAGTATGTGATCAGAGGGGGAGGGGGTGAATGATCACTTCAAATTTTTGCATGAAACTATGAAGTGAAGCATAACTTAGCAGCAGAAGAGATTCAACAAAAAGGTAAACATTGAAGCAAAACAGGATTGAAGCATAACATAGCGAATCAAAAGCATCGAATCAATTGCATTGAAGCAAATCACTGAAGCAATTGATAAACTGAATGTAAGTGCGGAAAGTAAAACGAACTCTTGACTCGACGATGTTTGTTCGACCAATTCACACTCTGCAAAGTGCTACGTCTGGTTGGAGGGACTTGTGATTGAACACATGAGCTAACCTCTCTCCGTCTGTATCTCCACTGCACCAATCTCCTTGAGCTTGGTCAGTTCTTCACTCGTGGTTGATTATTGAGGAAATCACCGAAACCTTTGACAAACTGGACTTCGAGGCGACAATAACTCTTCGCTCTCTGAAGAACAACTCTCTAACCGTCTAGGAGAATTGCACTTCTCCAAGATAAAAAGGCTAGCAAACTTCTTCCTAAGTCATAATGAATCAACTCAGATCAATAGGACTTATGCTTCGGTGGATGGGTTTTTGGTTTGCTTCGGTGGGGTTACTCTCTCTTCCATGTAAGGAAATATTCTTGGAGCAGCCATCGGCCAATGAAGGCGGGGGTGGCGTATTTATAGGTGGCAATCCCTAGGTGCGAAATGACTGAAGTGACCCGATGTGACAGCTTGACACCTATCCCCAACGGTCATATTTCCAATCAAAGCGCAACTTTACTTGCGGTCCAAGTAAAGATGACTCACGAACTTGGTTCTGCTTCAGGAGTCTTCGCTGGTGAAGCATTACCTAGTGCACATGAGATTTCTCAACTCTGGCTTCTCACTGGTTTGGATTCGATCTGAGTCTTTTCACCACAACCTTCGGAGTACATTTACTAAACCCCTCTTGATAGTACGGTTTTTCCTACGACTCAAAGTAGTGAAAAATAACTACACAAAAACTACTAAGTCTTGCGCCATCTTGGTCATCTCCTTCGATGAGACGTGCTTCAGGATTCCTTATCTTTTTAGGGGTCGTCATCCGTGATGAGCTTCACTCCAGAGGACATGCTTCAGTAAATATGTAAATCTTCGTTGAAGCTTTATCACCAACCTATAACTTCAGGAACCTAACCATCTGTTTTACACTAGAAAACTTGTTAGTTCCTCTACTGTTTTTCCCAACAATATCCAAAACTCATAGGGGTATAACTTTGCTCTTACAATCTCCCCCTTTTTGGACTATTGTTGACAAAACAGGCATCGATAAAAGATATGGAATTTTTGAGTTGAGTTGAGAGCAAACTCTAAGATATGAAGCTTTTGACTCCCCCTGAATGCAAGCATCGAAGATTTATATAATCGAAGTGAATGCTTGATGAAGAATATCTTCAATGGGAAGCCTAACACATATCTTAGTGAATCAATTGCATATAGAGGATATCAATCTTGAAGAATATGCAATCATCCAATAACCTGTGAACTTAAAGGATAACAACCACCTGCAAGATAAAAAATACCAGAGCAACTTGCAAGCACGGGGGTTATTAACACATAACAGTAGCAGTTCACAACCCAAGTAAAACTTAAGTTACAACCCAATCGAAGTGAATGGAAAGTTTGTCGTAACTTAACACGCAAAAGAAATCGAATCGAATCCCTAAACCCCGCAACGAATCTAAACTCAATCGATGCTACTTTCTCCCCCTTTTTGTCAATAATTGGACAAAAGGTTGAGAGGTAGACCAAGAGTATTTATGCATTTGCTGCAACCCGGGGACCCGGCAAATTGTCTTCGCCTGAAGAAGATGCATCTCCTGAAGTGTCTCCTTCGGTCGAAGCATGTGACTCCAGTTCGTCAATGTCCATCGGTGCTTGAAGCAGATCAAGATCACTGTCGTTGAGAGGGTCATCTTCTTGCTTCGAGGTGTGGGAGTATTCATCAGAGAAGGTATCTGGGCGAATCTGTTCAGCTGGATTAACAAAGAGGACTTCATCAATCTTTTCCAGCGGCGGGATCTTTGGGTTGGGGCGGTCGATCGAATCATTTCGAGAAAAATGGCGTTGAAGATGTGGATACTCCTTGAAAATCCGTTCAGCTTCAAGCTTCTTCACAGAGTTGAACTTCCTTAATCCTTTCCAAGAGTGGCGCTTCAAAACCTTCAAGTACTGGTTGTTGTTTAAAGCAATGTTGCCAACTCTATTGATCTCATCTGAAAGGTGTTGCATTTGGCGCTGATTTCCTTCAATGAAGTTTTCAAGCATTTGTTGAGTGCGAATGCCAACTTAAAAGTGATAAACTTCCTTTTGAAATTTCTTCGACATGTTGCGCTCATTGACATGCTGTCTGACTCCGACATATGTGGCAAATGGATCATTTGGCCTTCTGAAGATATTCATAGTATCGCGCACAGGAGGACAGAACAACTTCGGGTGATGCTTCGCAACGAAATCTTCCCTGCGTCCATGATTGCAAATGGCTTGCAGCCAGGGAGCATATGGCTTCAGTTGATGTACAAGTTCAGCAGCTTGGACTATATAACGAAGGAAACAATCCTCGAAGTCAAACGCATGACCGTGAGTAAGCTTCAGCAAAGCATGACGTGTATGATAATGAATGTTGGACTCTTCATTTGCAGTGCTGAGAGGCATCAGTGAGTTAGACAATATGTAAAACCAAGTCTTAAATATGAATACCAGATGCTTCGGGCGAATATTCTCAGGCATGTGATCTCCAGTGACTTCGGGATCCAGAAGTGATGCAAATTCAGCTTCAGTGGGATCAGGTATCAAATGCACCTTTGCCAGTTCTCCAGTGTGTCTTGGGATGTTCACAATGTCCATGAATTCATCAGAATGCATCCTAAACACTTTTCCTTGAATCATCCACTCAAGAATCCATGATATTCTGGAAGCACGTTGCAGAAGATAGACTTCGCATATCCAAATACTTATGCCTGAAAAGAACACCCTTCTCGCAGTAGAGCTTCGTGTAGAGAATTTGTTGCTCAGCTGTCCAGAAACGAAGGTCATCTGCAGTCGTGGGAGAATCATATGGACTTGCGCCAAAAAAGCGAAGATTCTGGCGATGAACTTCGAGATTGAATTCAGGGCCATGTCTTGAAGAAGATCCATCTCCCAAGAATATAGGAAAAGTCTCTCGAGGGTAGATGGAGTCCAGTTGAGTATCTTGAGCAGGGATGCAGTGCGGAGTGCGCCTTCGAGCAACTATGGCTCGCTCTTGCGGTTGAGTCATGATTGCCAAATCATTGGCTTCGGCTTCGGCATCTGCATCGGCTTCAGCATTGGCTTCAGCAGCATGTTCTTTGGCTTCGCCTTCTTGTTCTTCAGACTCCTCAGCAGAGTGAGATGAAGAATAATCATTTGCAGGAATGTCTTGAGGAGGAGGAGAAGGCTCTGGCTCAAAGTTGTCTTGGGAGGACGGTTGAGGAGCGGGTTGAGGAGGAGGTGGAGTTCGGACACGGGGTGGAACGACTTCGGGAGCAGTTGGCTTCGCAGATGGTTTAGGAAGAGTGATGATCTTGCATCGAGGGGGCGATGCTTGCCTTGGGGCCTTCTTGGCCGGATGAGAGCTCACCTCATCAGCTTCGTCTGTATCAGTAATAAGACGTCGCTTTCTCTGTTGCAGCTGGGGAAGGGGTGAAGCTAATTGCTTAAGCATGGCTTCGCGCTTCTTGGAGTCAAGAGCCATGACCGAAGCATTATCAGTTTTGCAACATTCTTCAATGGCAGACTTGATCTTGCCTTGATACAGTTGAATATTTTGCTTCGTCTTCTCATTTACACCAGCAATTTTCTTCGAAGCAGCTTCGGCTTCGTTCTTGAAATCCTCATCCGATTCAGCATCTGCTTTCTTCTTAAATTTCAGAATTTTAGCAGTTTCAGATCTGTCCCTAGCATGCAAATCCCTCAGCTGATTGTATAAAGTTTCAATCATAGTAGAAAGTGTTGGTGAAATGTAAAAATTCCCAACATCCACAGCTTTGGGATCAATAGCTTCAGCAAGCTGGCAGAATGCCTGATTCAGGCTTAAGCAGTCCCAAAGTTCTCCTTCTCTTGCATCAGGGAAGTTATGTTCACTGTGCTCAGCATCTTAATGAGCTTCGGGGGCAGGAGCGGTGACTGGCTTCGGAGTGACATCCTTAGGTGCCATGTCAACAGCAGCTTCCTTCTGAGCAGCTCTAGCTGTTTTCTCTGCTCTCTTAGTTCGAACGATATCAAGTTGAGCTTGGCGCTTGGCTTCAGGTTCACTAAGTTGTTTGGCTTCGGCAGCAGCCTTAGCCTCTTGAGCTTTTGCTCCAGCGAGCTTGCGCTTCGCTTCAGCTTTCTGATTCGATTCAGCCATCTCTTTCCTCTGCTTCTCCAAATGAGCAGCATCTCTATCTGCTTTCTCTTTCTCTTTAGCTTCTTTATCAGCCTTAGCTTGGGCTTGTGCTTCAGCATGAAGGCGTTCAGCTTCAGCACGATCACGCTTGCGCAATTCAGCTTCAGACAGCTTCTTAATGCCGACCTCGGCAAAAGTCTGGCCAGGCTTGGCAACTGATGTCTTCAGCTTCGAAGCTTTGGCTGGTTCAGGAGCTTTAGCTTCAGGCTTAGCAGCGGCTTTGCCTTCGGGTCATGCCTTTCCTTGGTTCTTTGTTCAGCGGGAACAAGGCGGCGAGGTGGCTTAGTAGCCAGGGGAGCCTCAACCACCAAGTTCGTCAAATCAATATTTTTCTTGGGAACAGGAGGGTCAGTTGGATCTTGAATCTTAATGCCTTTTGGAGCAGATGGTTTCTCTCCAGCCTTCTTCTTCAGTGGCTTCCGAATCTATTTTCTCTTAGGACTAGGGGGAATGGGAGTGTGTTCAGATTCATCATCTGCTTCGTCAGCAGGATCTTCATCAATTGAATCTTCAAGCTGTGCAGCAGCATCATCTTCGTCATCAGCTTCATTATCACCCTCTTCTTCTGAAATAGCAGGAGGGGGTGAAGCAGTCAGTTTTCGAAGCTTTCGCCTCTTCTTAGGCTTCGATGCTTCGGCTTCATCTAGCCCTGCAGCAGCAAGTGCTTTGGCCTTCTTCTCTTCTCGAAGCCTTTTCTTCTCAGCCAAAATGGCAAGTCTCTCTTGCTCATCAGGATAATCATCTGGAATCTTGAGAGTGTTTGGGTGAGGAACAGCAGGAGGCTTCGGATAGTACTTCTTCTTGTTTGCAGCATTATATTGGGCACACATGGCAGTGGTGTACCGATAAGGAGGGCTGAAAGCAAACTGCATTGCCCACTTCCAATCTGGGATGCTCTTGTACTTGTACCACCTTATTGCCCAGTAGCGTCGAATCTTTTGCAAACGAATCTTTCTGTCATGATCAGTTTCTTCAGGCGGTGTGTCATAGCCCATCTTGATGCGAATGGCTTCGGGTATGCCTCGGGCATTCTTGTCTTCCTTTGTTTTGCCACCTTTGCCTTTCTGCTTCGGTGGCTCTGGATAGTTTTTGAGCCCTTCAACGATGGGTGACTCATTCCCCATGGCAGCCTCTTCATCAGACATCCTGTGACCAGAAATATAGACAAGAGGGAACAGGAAAGGGAATGAATAAGCACCGGCAAAAGTTTCGACCAAAACCAAATTTTGACAGGAACCCAGGGCAATCTAAGATCAGATGCAAATCTGTCAATGGATTGGGCTAGAACTAGTTCAAGAACAAGAACTAACTCAGTCCAAAAACACAGAATAGATCGAATCTCAAAACTGACCTGAGAAGATGGGATAACTTTGATGCTAAGAACAGATTTCCCAAGGAGCAATGATCAGCGCGGATCAAAACAGTCCTATAAACAGAAAACAAAATCCTAACAAATCTTAGATCCAAGCCCTAGATGAAGAACTTGCAGAGAAGATTGGATCCAAGAAGCTCAGCGTACCCTAACTTGGTGACGCGAAGCGGCTACGGCGACGGAGTGCGGAGACTTGCTCTTCGTCGACGGGGAACGTCCACGGCGGCGGCGGTCCGACAATGAAGCGGCGCAGTCGTCGTCGGGAACGGGAGCTCTGCGGCGTGCTCGAGGAGGAAGACGGAGAATTCGGGAGAGAATAAACGTGGGGGAAACGGTTCGCTGGATGCCTCGCCTTAAATAGGCCCGATCGGAAACGGTTGCCAGATCGTATCGGACGGTTTCCAGCGAGTGTCTTTCCGATTCAACGGCTCAGATGAAGTGGCGGATCGCGAGCGAATCTCAACGACCCGAAAAATACGGGGACTCAACGGCCGAAGAATGAGTCTTGACCGAGAGCAAAAACTTCGATAAAGTTGGAAGCATTTGATTCGGAACTCAATGACGTTCGAAGCAATATGCTTTCCGTTTCAATTGTGCTTAACATTCAAGACAGAGTAGATTGGGAGCGAATCAGAATGGAGGGGTAGGGTCCGAAACTTATCACTTCGAAGAACAACAACGAAGCTAAAAGTGATAAGTATAGGGGACAAAAGAAACAACAAATAAAAGCAACACAGAACTGAAAGCAAATAACGAGCGAAGCTTAACACAAAGATTTGGACGAAGGAAAACTCAAACGAAACTAAACAAATAAATACACAACGAAGGTGAATATATACAATGAAAAGTTTCGATCTTACTGAACATTGTGTGAGTCTAGGATGTTTAGGTCACATCTCAATGTACAAAACCTTTTCTCGTCCAATGGCTTCGTGAAAATATCTGCCAATTGATCTTCAGTTCTAACATGGCTAATCTCAATGTCTTCGCGCTGAACATGATCTCGAAGAAAATGGTGACGAATATAGATATGCTTCGTTCGAGAGTGTTGCACAGGATTGTGAGCAATCTTGATAGCACTCTCGTTATCACAAAGCAGAGGGATTTTCTTCACAAATATACCATAATCTTTCAGCGTCTGCTTAAGCCAAAGTATTTGAGTGCAGCATGAGCCACCAGCAATGTATTCAGCTTCAGCAGTAGATATTGAGACACAGTTCTGTTTCTTTGAAGCCCAACACACAAGAGATCTACCAAGAAAATGACAAGTGCCTGAGGTAGATTTCCTGTCAACCCTATCACCAGCCCAGTCTGAATCAGAATATCCAATCAAATCAAACTGAGTACCTTTGGGATAACAAAGTCCCAAAGAAGGAGTATGTGCTAGATATCGAAGAATTCGCTTCACAACAATATGATGCGATTCCTTCGGATTTGCCTGAAAACGAGCACAAATACAAACTGATAGCATAATATCAGGTCTAGATGCACATAAGTATAAGAGTGAACCTATCATAGACTGATACTTCTTCTGATCGAAGGGTTTCCCTTTCTCGTCTGCATCAAGAAATCCATTTGTAGGCATGGGAGTTCTGATGGTCTTGCATTCAGCAAGATCGAATTTCTTCAGGCAATCCTTCAAGTATTTCTCCTGTGAAATAAAGGTGCCATTCTTCTTTTGGCGAATCTGAAGTCCAAGGAAAAACTTCAACTCACCCGTCATAGACATCTCATATTTCTTCGACATCATTCTTGCAAATTCTTCGCTGATTTCAGTGTTAGTACAGCCAAAAATGATATCATCTACATATATCTGACACACAAATAGATCATTGTTATATGATCGAGTGAAAAGAGTGGGGTCAGTGGCTCCTGGTCTGAAGCCTTTCTTCAGGAGGAAATCCTTCAATGTTTCATACCAAGCACGAGGTGCTTGCTTCAGTCCATACAAAGCTTTGTGAAGCCTATACACCATATCAGGATTCTTCGAGTCTTCAAAACCTGGAGGCTGCATAACATACACTTCTTCTTCTATCTCAGCATTAAGAAAAGCACTTTTGACATCCATTTGATATAGCAATATATTTTTGTGGTTAGCAAAAGCAAGCATGACACGAATAGATTCGAGACGGGCTACTGGAGCATAGGTTTCACCGAAATCAATGCCTTCGATTTGGGTGTAACCTTGTGCTACCAATCTAGCCTTATTTCTTACCACAATACCATCTTCATCTTGCTTGTTGCGAAATATCCACTTTGTGCCAATAACATTGTGCTTCATGGGATCTGGCCTGTCAACAAGTGACCAGACTTTGTTCCTTTCAAACTGGTGAAGTTCTTCCATCATAGCTAATAACCAATCAGGGTCCTTCATGGCTTCATCATATTTTGAAGGCTCTAGCATAGAAACAAAAGAAAAACTTCCACAGAAGTTAGCCAAACGAGTACGGGAACGAGTAGTGGGACGACCTGGTTGATTGATATCTTCGAGGATCGAATCCACATCAACTCTTCTTCGAACTCGTGATAACGTAGCATCATTTGCTTCAGGTCAGCTTCTGCTTCAGGATCTGCATCAGCTTCGGGATCTGCTTCACCTTCAGCTTCAACATTTCCTTCAGGATTAGCATTTCCTTCATTCCCTTGTCCTTCTTCGTCCTGTTCACCATTAGCTTCAGGATGTTGATCTCCAGCGCCCCGGGCTATGTGTGGGAACATTGGACCATCATCATCCCTAACATCTTGACGTGGATTGGATTCAACAGGGCGAATCTCTCCAATAGCCATGGACCTGATCACTTCATCAAGTGGAGGTTCATCTAGATCATGAGGCAAATTCTCCTTTTGAGAGCCATTAGTTTCATCAAACCTTACATTCACAGTTTCCATAACTTTCCCAAAGTGAGAGTTATAGACTCTGTAAGTTTGAGAGTTTGAGCCATAACCTAAAAGAAAACCTTCATGTGCCTTAGGGGCAAATTTGGAGCTATGATTCATATCTCTAATAAAGCATGGAGCACCAAATACCCTAAGATATGAGACATTTGGTTTGTTACCAGTGATAAGCTCATGTGAAGTTTTCTTCAGAAACTTGTGAAGGTAAACCGTGTTGATGATGTGACATGTAGTGTTAATTGCTTCGACCCAGAACCTAATAGGAGTCTTGTATTCAGCAAGCATAGTTCTGGCCATTTCAATGAGAGTTCTATTCTTCATTTCAACCACACCATTCTGTTGAGGTGTATATGCAGCAGAGAATTCATGAGTAAAACCATGATCATCAAGAAAATCTTCAATATGAGTATTTTTGAACTCAGTTCCATTATCACTTCGGACATGCTTCAAATATAATTCATATTCTGTTTGAGCTCTCTTAGCGAATGACTTGAAGATTTCAACAACTTTACTCTTGTCATCCAAAAAGAAAACCCAAGTATAACGAGAGAAATCATCAACAATAACAAGACCATATTTGTTTCCTCCCAGGCTTGCATAATTTTGAGGACCAAACAGATCCATATGAAGCAATTCAAGAGGACGAGTGGTAGTCATGATAGTCTTCGCTGAATGATGTTTCTTCGTGATTTTACCAGCTTCACAAGCACTGCAGAGACGATCATTATTAAATTTTACTTCGCTAAGGCCAATAACATGCTTCTTCTTCACTAGATTATGAAGATTTCTCATCCCTGCATGACCAAGTCTTCGATGCCATAACCAACCAGATGAAGCTTTTGCCATTAAGCATGTGGATACATCAGGGCCCGAAGAAAAATCAAGAATATATAAATCTCCCTTTCGGTAACCCTCGAAGACAAACATATAGTCATCCTGTGAAAAGACAACACAACGCGAAGCAGAAAATAGAACAAGCATACCCATATCGCATAACTTTGAAATAGACATAAGATTATATCCAAGAGATTGGACTAGCATAACCTTGTCAATGTGCTTATCCTTTGATATGGCAACCTTACCCAAACCTAACACTTTACCTTTGTTGTTATCACCGAAGGTAATGTACTTCTGAGAAGATTGAGATAGTTTTTCTTCGGTGAATAACTCCTTGTCTCCGGTCATATGATTTGTACAACCACTATCCATGACCCATTCGGATCCACCGGAGACATGGCCCTGCAGAAGAATTAGTTCTTCTTAACCACCCACAAACGAGCAGGTGACTGAGAAGATGTTGAAGCACTAGTTGAAGCAATATTAAAGCGAACAGGAGTGTATTGCTTCGGTGTACCATCAAGCACACCATAAATGTAAGTCCTCTGCGAATGGTTAGCATAAGAATGAGCATATGCAATCTTAGTATGATTATTATGAGGACGATACGTATGACGACCAGTACGATAGTATTGCTTCTGCGGAACAGTTGATTCGGGCACCAATGGATCATTTCTCGTCTCAAGAGAATAGAAATGATTCGGTGGTACCGAAGGTTTCCCCTGCATAGAATGGTTAGCAGGAAGTTTTTCCGCAAGTGCTTTCCGCACCCATATCTGCCTCTTATAGAAGCCATTCTTCGGTGGAGTACCAACATACTCAGCTGTAACTTTTCCCTGTTCATCTTTCATGAGTTTGTAGTCTGAATCAAGTGATTCATCCACAATGGCTTTGTTCATTTTGCAGTCGAAACCTGAAAGGTTAGCAATATCAATGGGTTTCTCCTTCGCTAGAACCCAAACAGTCTTAGGATACTGCTCAGGCTCCCAATAGGTGCCATCAGGGTTTATCTTTCTCTCGAAACCAACACCCTCATTCCTGAGATTCCTGTGAAGGAGAGCCTTCCTCAGGATATCACAGAGATATTGGTGTCCTTGCACACTTTTGAACATGCCTGTTTCAAATAAGTTTTTCAACCCGAGGAGTTCCTCGGTAACAGCAAGATTTTCCTCATCAGAGGCATTAGTATCATCAATAACAATAGGAGATTTCCCTTTGGAATCAGTTTTGCTTCGTTCCAAGCAATCCAAACAAGGTGATTCAGTTTTATGATTTGCTTCAGAACCTTGTTGAGCCATGAGAGAGAGATTGACATTTTCCAATTCTTCATGAGCCTCTTTCAGTTTTTCGAGAGCCATTTTCCTCTGAAGAAATTCATAGGTGAGCTTCTCATAATCAACTGAAAGAAGATCATGCCGAGAGGATAATTCTTCAAACTTCTCCTTCAGAGCAGCATGCTCATTAGTTAAAGTTTGACCTTTCTCAATCTCATCGATCAACAGAGTTTCTGGTTTCTTAATAGTTTTGCTTAGTGAATCAAGTTCATCTTGTTGGATTGAAGCAATTTTAGCAAGTTTAGCATAGCTTATCTTTGAGTCACTTTCATATGAGGAACAATCAGAAGTGTCATAGTTTGATTTGGATGAAGATACCTTAGCCTTGGCCATGAAGCAATATGCAGGAGTTTCATCTTCACTATTGTTGTTGGTGAAGAATGAGCTCGAAGCATTGATTGAAGCATCTGCCGAAGCGAAAGCCAAACCAGCAACACCATCTGATTCGGACCCAGACCTAGACCTTGAGTCTTGTTCAGCTTCGGAACCAGAGGCTTCGTCTTCAGAGTTCATCTCCTTTCCCAGATAGGCCTTGGCACGGTGAGAGCTGCTTCGACGAGACGAGTGAGTCTTCGATGAAGAACCCTCACGCTTCTGATGATACTTCTTCCTCTTATCATCATCAGAATCTTTCTTCTTTTCTCTTCTTGAACTGGAATCCTGTCTCTTTGACTCATGACTTATGGAGGATCTGTGAGACTTCGATGAAGAGTCTCTGAGTGAATGCTTCGATTTGTTCTCAGCTTCCCACAGAGGGCAATCAGCAATGTAGTGACCTAGTTTCTTGCACTTGTAGCAGCAATTGTCCTTTGATGGAGGGCTTCTTGAGGATGAACGGTGAGAATAATGACTTGAGATTCTTGAAGAATGACTCTTCTTTGGTGAAGAAAAACCTTTTCTCTGAAAGCGATTGAAGCGTCTCATGATCAGTGCTAGATCTTTTCCAATGCTTGCAGGATCATCTGATTCGACACCTAAAGCAGAACTGACTTCGGGTGAAGAATGACGCGAAGCTTTTGCTTTCAAGGCATGATATCTTCTTCGAGAACCATTTATGTCACGTTTCTCATCTTCTTCCATCTCAAAGGTATTGAGTCTCTCAAGAATATCAGCGGCGACAAGACGTCTGAAATCAGTCCTTTCCTTGATCATCAGCACAATGTGATCAAACGAATCATCCAATGAGCGAAGCAGAGTTCTAACGACTGAGTGAGGAGTAATGTCATCTGCACCAAGTGAAATCAATTCATTTGCAAGAGCAGTGAGTATGCTGTAAATGGAGCTGACTTTTTCACCCTCATTTCTCTTGAATCGATAGAATTTGCTTCGAAGTGTGTCAATTCTGGCATCCTTCTGGGTAGAAACACCTTCACCAATCTTCTCAAGATAGTCCCAGACACCTTTGGCCGAAGGAATATTCTTCACTTCATGATACTTCTCTGGTGTCAGATGATTGGTGATGAAAACCCAAACTTCAGAATCAAGATCAACCAGCTTAGCTTCTTCAGGAGTGATGGCGTTCTCGTCTGCAACTGTAACTCCATACAAGACAAATTGCCAGGCAATTGAGTTGATGGCCATAATATTTCTCTTCATCTTATCCTTCCAGTATGGATATTCCTTTCCATTGAACACGGGTATGGGTTCGCCGGAGTGAATGGCTGCGAAAGACATACTTGCAAACCACTCTAGGAGGTTAATCCAAATAAAGAGTGACTAGCTCTGATACCAATTGTAAGTCCAAGTATGTGATCAGAGGGGGAGGGGGTGAATGATCACTTCAAATTTTTTCATGAAACTATGAAGTGAAGCATAACTTAGCAGCAGAAGAGATTCAACAGAAAGGTAAACATTGAAGCAGAACAGGATTGAAGCATAACATAGCGAATCAAAAGCATCGAATCAATTGCATTGAAGCAAATCACTGAAGCAATTGATAAACTGAATGTAAGTGCGGAAAGTAAAACGAACTCTTGACTCGGCGATGTTTGTTCGACCAGTTCACACTCTGGAAAATGCTACGTCTGGTTGGAGGGACTTGTGATTGAACACAGGAGCTAACCTCTCTCCGTCCGTATCTCCACTGCACCAATCTCCTTGAGCTTGGTCAGTTCTTCACTCGTGGTTGATTATTGAGGAAATCACCGAAACCTTTGACAAACTGGACTTCGAGGCGACAATAACTCTTCGCTCTCTGAAGAACAACTCTCTAACCGTCTAGGAGAATTGCACTTCTCCAAGATAAAAAGGCTAGCAAACTTCTTCCTAAGTCATAATGAATCAACTCAGATCAATAGGACTTATGCTTCGGTGGATGGGTTTTTGGTTTGCTTCGGTGGGGTTACTCTCTCTTCCATGTAAGGAAATATTCTTGGAGCAGCCATCGGCCAATGAAGGCGGGGGTGGCGTATTTATAGGTGGCAATCCCTAGGTGCGAAATGACTGAAGTGACCCGATGTGACAGCTTGACACATGTCCCCAACGGTCATATTTCCAATCAAAGCGCAACTTTACTTGCGGTCCAAGTAAAGCTGACTCACGGACTTGGTTCTGCTTCAGGAGCCGAAAGAACTAAGTCTTCGCTGGTGAAGCATTACCTAGTGCACATGAGATTTCTCAACTCTGTCTTTTCACTGGTTTGGATTCGATCTGAGTCTTTTCACCACAACCTTTGGAGTACATTTACTAAACCCCTCTTGATAGTACGGTTTTTCCTACGACTCAAAGAAGTGAAAAAGAACTACGCAAAAACTACTAAGTCTTGCGCCATCTGTCATCTCCTTCGATGAGACGTGCTTCAGGATTCCTTATCTTTTTAGGGGTCCTCATCCGTGATGAGCTTCACTCCAGAGGACATGCTTCAGTAAATATGTAAATCTTCGTTGAAGCTTTATCACCAACCTATAACTTCAGGAACCTAACCATCTGTTTTACACTAGAAAACTTGTTAGTTCCTCTACTGTTTTGCCCAACAATATCCAAAACTCATAGGGGTATAACTTTGCTCTTACAACCTCTTTGAGCTTTCTTTCTCTCTATTCCTCCCATGATTCTTGCTCCTTTTTGAGGTAAAAGAGAGAGGAGATCTAGATCTACATTCTCCACCAAGCCATCCCTCCTCTAAGTGAGGGGAACCTTGTGGTGTTGGAATTATGCCCTAGAGGCAATAATAAAATGTATTATTATAATTCCAGGTTCATTATTAATGTTTATATGTCTGTGCTATAACTGCAATGGCCTATGCGGAGGTTTGCCAAGTGCATGTTAACTGCCTTCGGAGGATATGCAGGTGTGGAGTATAAACACAAAGTGTTCTTAGTCTGCCTCTAGGACTAACCTGTGTATTATGGATGTCTTGTTTTCCTGACATAGGGCATTGAATATGCCGGTAATAAATGGGAGCACATTGTTACCAGAACAAGGGTGCTGAACCGACCCAATTGTATGATTTGCTTTGAGATTTCATCATCATTGTATTATGAGTTAAATCATCAGATGAGTTGACATTTTCATGTATCCTTATAGACCATGAGAATGTTAAGTACCTACATACCGGAGGGTGGGTTTTGACTCTGTCCTAACACCACCCGTAACAGGCGTGGCTATAACGGCTTTGCTCACTCACACTCGAAAGTATGTCTAGGGACTTGATGATTCAAGTTTGGATTTGCTCCTCCTATTTAGGAGAGATATTCTTTGGGCCCTCTCGGTATTACGTATCCACCAACATCCGGCCGGATACTTTGTGAATAGATCACATGGGATACGGAATACGTGAATGAGAAAAGAACAAAACCGATATGAGGATAATTGGTATAATGATTAATGAGTTGATCATGCGGATACCTATATAATCTCACCTCATGTTTTGTAAAGTATCACGAAGCAAAGGGATTGGCATGTCAACCAGAGGTTCACTCGAATTCATATTCGTGTAGGTGCAGGAATCATTATGGGTGTCCATGGCTCCGCTATTGGTTATTGATCCGAAGAAAGTCAGTTTCCGGTTCATGTCTGTATTCTACCGAACCTATGGGGTCAGACACTTAAGGGTGGTAGATTTGTTGAGTACTAGAGTGATAGGAGCACGAGTATAACACACCGGATTTTTTTGGAGTGATTGAGATTTAATCGGAGAGAAAAAACGGAATCATTTCGGGGCACCGGTAAAGTACCGAGAAGAGTTTTGAGAAAACCGGGTAAAACCGGAGGGCCGGGAAAGTTCCGGGATGGTCTAAATATGTTTGATATTTATTTCTTGTGAATTCTAGAATTTTTTTAGAATTAATAAAAGGGATTAAATATCAATGGCCCCCCTCTCACTTGGAAGGCCCAAGTGGGGAGGGAGCACATGGGCCAAAGGATCCCAAGAGGGGGAGGCGCCTAGGAGGAAGCTTCCTTCTAGGGGAGGAAGCTTCCTCCCCCCTTCCTTGGCGCCCCACCAAGAAGGAGGGAAACCCTAGGGCGCCACCCCTAGGGCTGCCCCCTCCTCCAAGGTGGCCTCCCCTCCCCTCCCACTATAAATAGAATGAGGAGGGGTGATACGTCCCAAACGTATCTATAATTTCTGCTTGCTCCATGCATGTTTTGTGTGATATTTATATGATATTGATACACTTTCATACACTTTTGATCATATTTGGACTAACCTATTAACTCAGTGCACCACAGTGCTAGTTTCTGTCTTCTGCTGTTTTTGTATTTTAGGTTTTCCCATTACTGAAAGTGCCAGAAAAATTCCGAAAAAATATATAAAAAATCAGCTTTCCAGAAGCTTCCTTACGCCCGAAGGAGAGCCAGCGGGGCCCCACCAGTCGTCGAGGCGGCCTGTGGGCGCGGACTAGGGGTAGGCCGCGTCGGGTACCCGCCTGGACCCCCTGGGCACCGCCTCGGACTCCCCCTTGGCACTTATTTTTACTCGCGTCGCGAAAACCCTGATTCCAGAACCCTTTTCTCCAGAAGCAATTACGATCTCCGCCGCCATCGGCACCAAGTTTCGGGGGACCAAAATTCCTGTGCCGGCACCCTGCCGGAACGGGGAAGTGCCCCCGGATTCATCTCCATCGACGTTGCTTCCTCCTTCCATGATGCGGGAGTAGTTCCTCCTCGGTGCTGAGGTTTCTACCAGTAGCTATGTGGTCTTCTCTCTCTTCCATGATGTGATCTTGATTGCGATCATAGGCTATGTTAATCTAGGATGATCCCATGATGTTTCCCCTTCTTCTATGTATTGGATTGATGTACTCACTTGATCTTATCTAGTATAATCCCCGAGACCATGGTGACAGCGGTCTATTGGACATGGGTTAGAAGAATATTTTCATGAGTGATTTCCTCTTTTGTGTGTGGATTGAAGATTGAGAGTCTCTTGGTGCTTGTCTTTGACTATCCTTTAGATATGTTGTGGTGATTGTGGTATTCTCTTTGGATGGCCGCGGTGACATCGGGAAATCCATAGATGCGAACTACGAACTCTGAGGTGTGCTTTTGTAGCCCTACACAATTCTCGTCCTGTCTTGACCACAAAGGAATGACCTCCGAGTACGTCTCCATTGCATGTTTTATGGGAAGTATCATGTGATTAGACTATGTTAATGTTGTTGGGAGTTGCCACTAGTGAAAGTATGAAGCCTAGGCCTTGTTTCCCCCATTGCAATACCGTTTGCGCTTGATGGTACGATTTAATGCCCCCTCGTTGGTTACCCAAAGTGGAAGGTTGAGATGTAGATATCAGCAATTTCCCTTAGCGAAGATGCTAAGATTGAGTATCGAACCAGTAGGACTGCAAAAGATACAAGAAGGTGGTGAAGTGAACAATGGCGACGTTTACAACCAAGGTTGCTAACTTTACCTGGACCTGCACACACAACAAATAACTTTGCTTCCCAACGAGTACAGAGGAGTTGTCAATTCCTCCGGCCTTGTTGTTTACAAAGGATAAAACGCACGGGATAATAATGATAGTGATAGCAACTGAAAAGTAAATAAAGCAGTAAATTGATAACGGGTGTAAACAGTATTGAAAATATGGACCGGGGTCCTATGATGTTCACTAGTGATGTCTCTCTCCCAAAAGACGATAAAATAGCCATGCAAGGTAAAAAAATTACAGCTGGGCGATTGACAGGATTATGTGCGCAAACCAATGCTAATTATTGCTATAAATAAAGGAAGAGGCTCAAAAGCATGGGCGGTACGCCAAGACAAGTAGACCGAAATCCATCTGCAACTACCTACTAATCATCCACCTTGAGATATCTATCCAGAACATCTCGCTGGTATTAAGTTGCGAATCCCATCCAAAGTGTAAACTCAAAGCAACGGACAACTGCATTAAAGAACTTTGTGTAAAGTAAACTATCCTTGCACCCGCAAGTACAAGCACCGTTGTTTTCCCCCTTGTGGTAACAACACATCCCCTCGACTCATGTTTCTGTCACTCAAGCTAGTCATCGGGGGCATGAACCAACAATCATGCATAACGCTCCCTCTTGGAGCCACTACCTACTACTTGGCCAAAGCAATAAACAACAACGGAGAACATGCAAGAATTACTCTAGAACATAAATATAAAAGAGGAGAATCAAATATATTACTCAAACACAATCTGAACATAATCTCATAATCCATCGGATCCCAGCAAACTCAGCATAGCAACAACAGAAATATTACATATGTGCCTCGATCATGTAGGGCAGCTCACGAGGTCTAATCCATGAAGAACAAAGGGGGGAGGAGAACATCACATAGCTACTGATCATAGACCCATGGTCCAACGTGGACTACTCACGGTTCATCCGAGAAGCATCCATGGTGGTGGAGAAGCTCCCGGAGGTGGTTCCTCCCTCCGGCAGGGTGCCGGGAAGAGGTCTTCTGGTGCTCCCGATCTAGGAAGCGCGGCGGCGGCGGAACAGAGGAGAGATCGCAAAAAAGGGTTCCCGTCACGGGGGTTTCTCGTCACGAGAAATAAATAGGCGAAGGGGGGCAGCCAGGGGAGCCACCAGGGGTCCAGGCGGCCCCCTGGCGCGCCCCCACCCTAAGGCGCGCCGAGAGGGCGCCTGGGGCCCTGGTGGGTCCCCTCCGCCCCCTCGGTGATTCTCTAAGCTTTTGTATCGCTGATTTTTATTGGATTTTCCCGAATTTTTCGAGCACTTTTAATATGGGGGAAACCTGAAATAGAAAAACAGCAGAAAACAGGAACTGGCACTGGGGTGCACTGAGTTAATAGGTTAGTCCAAATATGATCAAAAGTGTCTGGAAGTTCTTCAATATCATAGCAATATCACACAAAAGTGGGATGGATCAAGAAGAAATTATAGATACGTTTGGACGTATCAACATCCCCAAGCTTAATTCCTGCTCGTCCTCGAGTAGGTAAATGATAAAAGAAAAATTTCTGTGGTGACGTGCTAACAACCATACAAGAACTTTTAAGTAAAGCAATCAAGGCATGTAATTCAATTCAAGTCATAACAGGCAAGAGTCTATATTTAGCATTGAAACAAGCAACATAAGAACATAAAGCTGCAAGAGCTCTCGCTGTCCGTGACTCGAATGTCTCCAAATGGTGTTTGCGTGCAAGAAAGGGGATAGGGATATATGAGAAAAAGTATTTTTGTGTCGAGAACTCAATCTACTAAAGTTTCACACTTGGTCTTCTTTGGAATCTTATCTTGACTCATCCCCAAACCACTAGGCAGGTACAAGTCAAAATGATCCACTCCTTTTCGATATTTTGAGCACTCATGCAATGGATGAGCGTAAGCAAGAAAAGTTGACACTTAGGATGGCAAAGAGAGAATATGGTGGAGGAGGAAGACAAAAAGGTGTGAAAGGCTCACATCGATGAGGACAATCATAGGCGAGAGAAAGCCTAGATATGACGTGAGGAGTAGGGATTGCCATGCAACGGATGCACATATGAGCTAAGGTAAGCTCTCCAATGGAACTAGTGGTGGTGCATCCAACTTGCTTGCTCAAGAAGACCTAGAGCTCATTTGAGGAGGCTCATCATTGGAATATACAAGCCATGTTCTATAGTGTGAAGGTCCCCACATAGCTATATGCATGAATGATAATCTCTATGGAGTACAAGATATAAGAAGGAGTACGAGTGTGGATCTCTCAAAAGGAATAGTAGTGCGCCCCCTTCTCTCTTTTTATTTTTTTTCTCTTTTTTCTATTTTTTTGTATTTTTTGGTGGCCTCAATGGCTCTTTCTACTTCTCTCATTTGTCCTCTTTGGGATCTTTTAATTTGTCCTCTTTGGGATCTTTTAATTTGTCCACTTTGGGATCCTTTTCTCACTTTAGGGGCAACACTCTATATATTACAAAAAGTATAGAATATATTTCACACTTTACAAAAGTACTCAAATCATTAAGAAGATGTAACTATCATGATGTATGCAAATGTATGCCTCTGCCAGTGTAGCAGGATATGCAATGATACTAGCGCGTCATGTAGCAATGATTAGGGCAAGGCCCAACTAGCATGCGGCTCATCGATCAAGCAAGTAGCATGTATGACATGAAGATCAAGTCATGAGAAGATGGATGTTGCATTGCAATATATCTCGGAAAGGCTATGGAAATGCCTTGATAGGTAGGTATGGTGGCTGTTTTGAGGAAGGATATAAGGAGGTTTATGATGACAGAGCGTATCGTGCCAAGGTTTTGGATGTACCGGCGAAGGTGGACGCCAACTCTCGGAGTGAGAAGAAGGCAATGCACGGCACAGGAGAGGCTAGAAAAATATGGGAAGATGGAAGTGTCAACTTTCGAATACTCACATTAGTCCGAAGAACTCATGCACTTATTATCGGCAACTCTCAATCTAATAAGGAGGTTTCACAAAGAGACAAGTACCCCGAGGAGGAGTGTATGGGGGTTTGGTTATCCTTGGGCATCCTCGACTCATGGTATGTGAGTGTACTCTAATATTCGACCCCTCAGAAGAGTAGTCATCCATCTAGTAGCTAAAGTTCTCAACTAATTTTGTAAGTTTTGAAAATAAACACGGATTGCCCAAAATACGACATCTATCACTAATAGGATAAATCTCTTGACACCAAAAGTTCAAACATTACTCATGGCAATACCTCAAAACTATTGCAAGTTACTACTACAATTGAATAGCAACCTCAATTACCTACTTCAAGTCAAGACACAAAACTCAGTGCAACAGGCAAACTCTCTAAACAAGATAAACATGAAAACTGAAGAGAGTTCCAGCAACAAACTAAAAAAAGATCTTTAAAAAGATAAGCATGAAAACTAAGAGCAAAACATGGCAGTAGCTATGAAAAAGATAAAGAACACACAACAAAGATAAGCATGAAAAATCCTATGTTGTGTTCTAGATTTTCGATGTGGAGCGTGTTTCTCCCACACAAAGAAAGCTGGGTTCTAACTTGTTATGAACAAAAAGCAAAGCTAAAGAAAACTAAAAATAAAACTTAAGAGCGAGACGCTCCAAGCATAGCACATAATGCATGAAGTGATAAAAATATAGGGAAACGAGAGACGAACTGATAATTGTTGATGGAGAAGGGGATGCACGGGGGCATCCCCAAGCTTAGACGCTTGAGTCTCCTTGAATATTTATTGGGGATGCATGGGGGCATCCCCAAGCTTGAGCGCTTGACACTCCTGAATCTTCTTTCATCATCTTCCCTCGCACACTTGAAAACTTCCTTCATACATAACTCATCATAATCTGATTAGCAAGGTTAGTACCCATAATAAAATAATTTTTCCCTTACTGTAAATAAAGATATTCTTGAAGAGCTACTGTTTCTCAAGATTGCGAAAAAGTTCTTGCAAAGAAAAATCAAACTTAAGGTTTGCAAAACGAAGAAAAGGCAAAACATGACAGAATCTTTGAAAAACAGACCAGCAAGTAGTAAAGAATTTTTTAGGGATACTTCTGCAACTCAAATAAAAAAACTCAGAACATACGAAAGTTCCATAATTGTATAGAGCACGCTGTGTAAAAAATTCAGTTCAAAAAGATGAACTGGGGTTTTTCTAGTCACGAGGACAGAATCTGTTTTCTCGACAGCATGTCACAACTTTCACTTCCCTTGTCATATGAGGCTATAAATGGCACAAAACTTGAAAATTAAAGATACAATTATGTTGCTACAGTATTAACAATCATCAAGACCACTAAAAACAGAAGAAAAACAAAAAGTAAATCCTAAATTCGTTGCGGGCTGTCTCCCGAAAGCGCTTCTTTAAAGCCATTAGCTAGGCTTAATGCAAACAGATCAAGTTGTATCAATTGGACCATCATAAAGATCATCAAAAAGCTCTTCAATAGTACAACTACTCTTAAGAGGTCTTTCAAATAAAGGCCTAATAAAGATATTTCTAGGAATAAAAGCAAAAGGCGGAAGATCAATTGGAGTCTCATTTATTCTATTAAAGAGAGGTATCTCTTCCAAAGTCTTCACAGTTTCAACCCCTTTGGCAATAGATAGATTATTTTTGAAACGAGGAGCCTTTGGAACGTAAACGAACCTAGGTTCCTTCTTTGCCAGAGTTTCTACCTTTTTGGTTTTGATTGAGGAGAAAGTAGTTCCTAGAGTGTCGATAATTTCCTCAATCTTATCAATCCTAGAGGGATCCAAGTCATGGGATTTGATGGTCTCCAAGGTTTCGAAAATTTTATGCATGGAGCTATCAATTCTATTCAAATTCCCTTGAACCTTACGATCCAACTCACTTATCTTATTAATGCTTGGCATCTATAGCTCTATCTTTTCAAGTTTTTTCATAATGTGAGCTATGGTAATGTCCTCTTGAATGCTAGCAACGGGGATATTTCCAACAAGATTTTCCATAACACTAAGAGCTTCCCAAACTGGGACTTCTAGGAAATTCTCATTGATAGCAGTATCTAGAATAAACCTATTCCAAGAAGTAATTCCAACATAGAAGTTTCTAAGCAGGATAGTAGTGGATTGCTTCTTGGTGGCTCTTTTTTGAGAATCATTAATTCTATACCAGGCATCTTTCAGACTTTCACCACCTCTTTGTTTAAAGGTGAGTACTTCTGCTTCACCAAAGGCAAAAGGACTAGACATAATGAAAACTACTAGCAAGGTAACTATTTTTTTGATTTTTGATAAAGGACACTAAAGCAAAAACTGAAAGGTAAACTAACAAGACTAAAAAGCAAAGATAAAAGATAGTGTGCAACTCCCCTATCTTGAAGAGTGGAGTCCCCGGCAACGGCGCCAGAAATTGCTTTTGTTGGTACGATTTAACCCCCCCTCGTTGGTTACCCAAAGTGGAAGGTTGAGATGTAGATAGTAGCAATTTCCCTTAGCGAAGATGCTAAGGTTGAGTATCGAACCAGTAGGACTCCAACAGATTTCCCCCCTCGTTGGTTACCCAAAGTGGAAGGTTGAGATGTAGATAGTAGCAATTTCCCTTAGCGAAGATGCTAAGGTTGAGTATCGAACCAGTAGGACTCCAACAGATACAAGAAGGTGGTGAAGTGAACAATGGCGCCGTTTATAACCGAGGTTGCTAACGTTACCTGGACCTGCACACACAACAAATAACTTTGCTTCCCAACGAGTATAGAGGAGTTTTCAATTCCTCCGGCCTTGTTGTTTACAAAGGATAAAACGCACGGCATAATAATGATAGTGATAGCAACTGAAAAGTAAATAAAGCAGTAAATTGATAACAGGTGTAAACAGTATTTAACATATGGACTGGGGTCCTATGATGTTCACTAGTGATGTCTCTCTCCCAAAAGACGATAAAATAGCCATGCAAGGTAAACAAATTACAGCTGGGAAATTGACAGGATTATGTGCGCAAACCAATGCTAATTATGCTATAAATAAAGGAAGAGGCTCAAAAGCATAGGCGGTACGCCAAGACAAGTAGACCGAAATCCATCTGCATCTACTTACTAATCATCCACCTTGAGATATCTATCCAGAACATCTCGCTGGTATTAAGTTGCGAATCCCACCCAAAGTGTAAACTCAAAGCAACGGACAACTGCATTAAAGAACTTTGCGTGAAGTAAACAATCCTTGCACCCACAAGTACAAGCACCGTTTTCCCCCCTTGTGGCAACAACACATCCCCTAGACTCATGTTTTTGTCACTCAAGCTAGTCATCGGGGGCATGAACCCACAATCATGCATAACGCTCCCTCTTGGAGTCACTACCTACTACTTGGCCAAAGCAATAAACAACAACGCAGAACATGCAAGAATTGCTCTAGAACATAAATATAAAAGAGGACAATCAAATATATTACTTAAACACAATCTGAACATAATCTCATAATCCATCGGATCCCAGCAAACTCAGCATAGCAACAACAGAAATATTACATATGTGCCTCGATCATGTAGGGCAGCTCACGAGGTCTAATCCATGAAGAACAAAGAGGGGAGGAGAACATCACATAACTACTGATCATAGACCCATGGTCCAAGGTGGACTACTCACGGTTCATCCGCGAAGCATCCATGGTGGTGGAGAAGCTCCCGGAGGTGGTTGCTCCCTCCGGCAGGGTGCCGAGAAGATGTCTTCTAGTGCTCCCGATCTTGGAAGCGCGACGGCGGAACAGAGGAGAGATAGCGAAAAAAGGTTCCCGTCACGAGGAATAAATAGGCGAAGGGGGGCAGCCAGGGGGGCCACCAGGGGTCCAGGAGGCCCCTGGCGTGGCCCCACCCTAGGGCGCGCCGGGAGGGCGCCTAGGGCCCTGGTGGGTCCCCTCTGGCCCCCCTCGGTGATTCTCGAAGCTTCCGTATCGCTGATTTTTTATTGGATTTTTTCCAAATTTTTGGAGCACCTTTAATATGGGGGAAACCTGAAATAGAAAAACAGCAGAAAATAGGAACTGACACTGGGGTGCACTAAGTTAATAGGTTAGTCCAAATATGATCAAAAGTGTATGGAAGTTCATCAATATCATAGCAATATCACACAAAAGAGGCATGGAGCACGCATAAATTATAGATACGTTTTGGACGTATCAGCGCTCACGTTTACTACTTGTTTGCTTGCTGCAGTTTTTATTACAGATTTATATTACCTTGCTTTGCTACACCTATCACCCATATTTTACCATCTCTTCGCCGAACTAGTGCACCTATACATATCCTAGTTGTATTAGGTGTGTTGGGGACACAAGAGACTTCTTGTATCTTAATTGCAGGGTTGCTTGAGAGAGACCATCTTCAACCTCTACTTCCCTGAGTTCGATAAACCTTAGGTCATCCACTTGAGGGAAATTGCTGCTGTCCTACAAACCGCTGCGCTTGGAGGCCCAACATAGTCTACAAGAATAGAATCGTGCGTAGACATCAAGCTATTTCCGGCGCCGTTGCCGGGGAAGTAAGTGTTTGAAGGTATATCTTTAGATATTTCAATTAAATATTTTCGTTTCTTGTTTTTAATTCCACTAGTTAGGCTTATGGAAAACCGCACTCTTAGTTCGTTGCTTGGGGAAGGCCGCTTTACCACACCCGTGGTAGAGAAGTCTCCTCCACCTACTGAATGTATCCCGTTCCAAATACCACTTGGGATAATTGAAATAATTAGGAATGATTTTTATGATGGAACAGCCGATCCTAGTATTCATTTGTTGAAACTTACAGAACTTTGTGAGTTATTTAAGATTTCAGGTTTGACAAGAGATGCAGTCATGAGGAAATTATTTGCCTTGTCACTGAAAGGAAAAGCATTGGAATGGTATAGGCTACTAGATGATTCTCACCTGCTGGATTGGGAAGAGATTCAGTCTCTCTTTTACGCCAAGTTTTATCCTCTTCATGAAGTCCATGAGAATAGGAATTATGTTTATAATTTCTATCCTCATGACGGAGAGAGCATAGCTTAAGCTTGGGGGAGACTAGAAACTTTAATGCTAAAATGTCCTAACCATGGGCTCCCCAAAGATATAATTATTACTAATTTTTATGCAAGGCTCTCTCGACAGGATAAAGACTTGCTCGATGCTTCCTCTATGGGTTCTTTCACAAACGAAAAGATTGATGCTAAATGGGAACTCCTTGAAAGAATTCAACGTAACACTGAAGATTGGGAGATCGACAAAGGTAAATAGTCTGGTATAATTTATGAGTATGATTGCATTAAGTCCTTTGTTGAAAGTTGAAACTGCAAGTTTTAATAAGTTTAGTGTTAAGTTTGGGCTTGATTCTCCACTCCTTGTTGATTTCCTCAAATCTTTTGCTTCACATCTTAATATGCCTAAGGAGGATTGGATCAAGCATCATGAACCTTTTAAAGAGATTTGCAAAGAAAATAAAATTGTTCATGATGATTGCAACATGCATGATCCAATTCCTGAAAATGAAGTTTTTTATAAGCATGTTAATTTTTGTGGAGTGGATAGACCTTGTGAAAGGCCTATGATTGAAGAAGAGAAGTATTGTAAGCAACATAAGCATGAAAGAACAATCACTTGGGTCAAAGATTTAAATGAAATTGCTAGAGAATTGTGTGACCTTTATCCTTTTACTTGTGAACTTTGTGGTATAGAGGGTCACTTTAATTTTCAATGCATGAACTTTCAAAACATAACTGTTAACCAGTTGTGTGATAACATGATCACCCCTGATCTTTATGACGAACTTATGTTATTTTTGATGTGTGAAGAGTTATCAGAAAAGACTGCTTGGCTAGATGTTAATGCCTTAGGAATAAACAACACTTTGCAAAATTTCCATCTCTATTGTGTTGTTAATTTCCATGAAAATGATTACATAAGTAAGATTATAAAGGAGGGAACTTTACCAAAATATAAAATGTCTCTTATATTTCTACTAATAAAATGGAGAGTTTCTCCCAAGTTTCCCCTATTGTTTCTAATGATAATCCAGGATATATGGAGAAACTTCATCTCCAACCACTCCCTCCTAAGGTGAAGAAGAAGAAAAAGAAGAGGAGGAGGAAGAGGAGCAAGAAGGAAGAAGAATGGGTATCAACCTGGCCTGAGAATATTCCTCGCATCAATTTTTATCCTAATGGATATAAATTTATGGAGGATGGTGAGCTTGATTGCATTCATTATTATCCTGATGTTAAGTCCGTAGGCACCATTGAAGATGATTTTGATTATGATATGCATGTTACTTATTGTGATTGGGAAGATAATGATAATGCCACTTATGATCTTGAAAATCTTTTTGGTGCCAACTCTGAAAATGATGATATAGAAAGCTCCAAGCTTGGGGATGATAGGATTGCAAGTCCTTTACCCATTAGTGATGTGGTAATTGATAATTATTTTGCTAGTAAGAATAAAGACAACATGTTTACAAATATAGTTGCTAGCAATGATAATGCT
Organism: Bromus sterilis; assembly: GCA_950022295.1. Taxonomy (NCBI): domain Eukaryota; kingdom Viridiplantae; phylum Streptophyta; class Magnoliopsida; order Poales; family Poaceae; genus Bromus; species Bromus sterilis. The sequence continues at coordinate 377,877,829 of OX465595.1, read as the reverse complement.
CTTCTCTACTATGATGATGTTATAACTCCTATCTATAGTGATTGTAAAGGTACCTATGACATAAGGAGAAATTATCCTTATGAAACTTGTCATAATCATGGAGGTGATTACACCCTTGCTGAACACCATCTTACTAATACACAATTAATCTATAGTTTTCAAGTTGTTTATGATAGTCCTACTCCCACTATTACCAATGAGAAAGATTATGCTTATGTGGAGAGTAAGAGTACCTTTTTGCATGTGGATCATTGTAACAATGCTTTATGTGATACTTATATTGCTGAGTTTTTTCATGATCCCACTGGAAATTATTATGAGAAGGGAACACATGCTTATAGATATTTCAATAATATCAAGTTCCCTCTCTTTATGTTGAAGGTTTTGAAGCTGCACTTGTTTTGCCTTCCTATGCTTATTGCTTTGTGCTTCAATGAATTATTCTATTGAAATATTGCTATGCATAGGAAGCATGTTACGCTTAAAGGTGTTTCGTATTTGCTTCTTGATGCTCTCTTTTGTTCTTCAACTCTTATTCCTGCGAGAGCATCATTAAAGTCTTAAGCCTATCTTTATGGCTATAAAGAAAGAGCTCTAGGGAGACAACCCTTGTTATCTTTACTTTCAGTTTGTTCTTTTAGTTTTTAGTGGTCTTGATGTTTGTTACTACTGTAGCAACATCATTGTATCTTTATCTTTCAGCTTTGTGCCAAGTTTAGCCTCTGATTGCAAGAAAGTTCAAAAGTTGTGACATGCTGTCGAGAAAACAGATTATGTCCTTGGACAGAAAAATTCGAATAAAATCACCAGATCATCTTTTTGACCTGATTTTTTTGACAGCGTGCTATATACAATTGGCTTTCGAGCGTCTGTTCTGAGTTTTTTGATTTGAGTTGCAGAAGTGCCCCAAAAAAATTATTTACTACCTGCTGGTCTGTTTTTCACAAATTCTGCCCTGTTTTGCCTTTTCTTCATTTTGCAAACCTTAAGCTTGCTTTTTCTTTGCGAAAACTTTTTGGCAATCTTTAGAAACAGTATCCCTTCAATAATATCTTTGTTTCCAGTAGAGAAAAATTATTTTATTGTGGGTACTAACCTCTCTAATCAGATTATGGTGAGTTATGTATGAAGGGAGTTTTCAAGTGTGCGAGGGAAGATGATAAAAGAAGATTCAGGAGTGTCAAACGCTCAAGCTTGGGGATGCCCCCATGCACCCCCAAGAAATATCCAAGGAGACTCAAGCATCTAAGATTGGGGATGCCCCCGTGCATCCCCTTCTCCATCAACAATTATCAGTTCGTCCTTCGTTCCACTATATTTTTATCACTTCATGCGTTATGTGCTATGCTTGGAGCGTCTTGCTCTTTTCTTTTTAGTTTATTTAGTTTTGCTTGTTGTTCTTAACAAGTTGGATCCTAGCCTTCATTGTTTGGGAGAGAAACACGCTCCACTCCACTGTAGAACACAACATAGGCTTGCATGCTTATCTTCTTGTGTGTGTTCTTTATCTTTTATTAGCTGTTGTCATGCTTAGCTCTTAGTTTTCATGCTTATCTTTTTAAGAGATTTTATTTAGGTTGTTGCTTCTGGAACTCTCTTGAGTTTTCATTCTTATCTTTGTAAGAGAGTTGGCTTCTGTGGCACTGGTTGATATGTCTTGATAAAAATGCTATGTGCATAATGTTGCTTAGTAGTTCATGTTTTCTTATGGTTAGTCTCAAATAGCTGGGGGTTCTTAATGTATTATTGAAATACCAACATGATTTGTTTGCCTATGATGTGGTATGGTTTAGTGATATCTGATGGCTTCTCGTCCCTCGTTGGTTACCACAAGTGGAAGGTTTGAGATGCAGTGCAGCATCAAGTTTCCCTCGGTGAAGATACCAAGGTTATCGAACCAGTAGGACTCAGGAGATACAAGTAGGTGACAACGTCGCAAGAAATTGCTTCCTGACTAGGGTGTTGTCGTGGACCTGCACACAACAACAAATAACTTTGCTCCCAACGAGTACAGAGGAGTTGTCAATTCCTCCGGCCTTGTCGTTTACAAAGGATCAAAGCAAGAGATAAAAGGTGCAAAGGAAAGTAAAAGTTGAAAGTAAATTGAGGGTGTGAACAATAATGTGAAGATGGACCAGGGTCCCGTGATTTTCACTAGTGATGTCTCTCTCCCAAAAGACGATAAAAGTGTTAGCGAGGTAAACAAATCACAGTTGGGCAATTGACAGGATTATGAAGGCACCGCAATGCTAACTATGCTGCAAAGAAAGGAAGGGCTCAAAAGCAATGGGCAGTACGCCAAGGTAAGTAGACCGAAATCCATCTGCATCTACTACGAATCATCCACCTTGGGATATCTATCCAGGACATCTCGCTGGTATTAAGCTGCGAATCCCACCCAAAGTGTAAACTCAAAGCAACAGACAACTGCATTAAAAGAACTTTGCGTAAAGTAAACAATCATTGCACCCGCAGGTACAAGCACCGTTGTTTTATCCCTGGTGGCAACATCACATCCCCTAGTCTCATGTTTCTGTCACTCAAGCTAGACATCAAGGGGCTGAACCCACAATCGAGGATAACGCTCTCTCTTGGAGTTGCAAATAAAATACTTGGCCAAAGCAAATACCGAAACGGAGAACATGCAAGAATTTACTCAAGAACAAAATATAAAAGAGAAGAACCAAATATATTACTCATCACAATCTGAACATAGTCTCATAATCCATCAGATCCCAACAAACTCAGCATAGAAACATCAGAAATTACATAGATGCCTCGATCATGTGAGGCAGCTCACGAGGACTCGAAAGTGGAAGAACAAAAGGGGGAGAGATAGATCACATAGCTACTGGTCACGGACCCATGGTCCAAGGGAAACTACTCACGGTACGTACGGGAGGCGTCCATGGCGATGGAGGGTCTCCCGGAGGGGGTAGCTTCTCCCGGTAGGGTGCCGGAGCAGCTTCTCCAGGCAGCCCCGATCTAGAAACGGAGGCGGCGGCGGAACAGAGGAGATATCGCTAAAAATGAGTCCGTATTAGGTGTTTCCACCCCGAGGGGAAAATATAGGCGAAGGGGGGCGTCGAGGGGACCCACGAGGAAGTCAGGAGGGTCCCTGGCGCGGCCTAAGGTGGGGCCGCGCCACCTGCTCTCTTGGCTGCCTGGTAGTGGCCCCCCTTCCCTCTCTTGGTGATTCCGGAAGCTTCTGTTGCGCTGATTTTTTATATATTTTTCCCGGAATTTTTGGAGCACTTTTAGTGCCCGGAAAACCTGAAATACAAAAACAGAAGAAAACAGAAACTGGCAACTGGGTGCACTGAGTTAATAGGTTAGTCCAAATAGGTTCCAAAGTGTATGAAAGTTCAAGCAAAACATGGCAACGTCACACAAAACATGCATGGAACAAGCAGAAATTATAGATACGTTTGGGACGTATCAATATCTTCCTCGAAGAATTTATTTTGATTGACTTGGCATATGCTCTTGCATATTTGAGACTGTAAATAAAGTCTATCAAGCCTTGATGATCTTTAATTCTGAGTAGTGATTGATGGTACGAGAGTTAGCGGGTATAGCTTTGCTTCTCGCCCCTCGCTGGTTACGCAAAGTGGAAGGTTTGAGATGTAGACAACAGCAAATTTCCCTCGGTGAAGATACCAAGGTTTGTCTCCAGTAGGACTCCGACAACGACAGGAAGGTGACAACGGCGCTAGGTGGTTGACGTGGACCTGCACACGCAACAGATAACTTTGCTCCCAACGAGTTCAGAGAGGTTGTCAATCCCTCCGGCCTTGTTGTTTACAAAGGATAAAACGCGCGGGATAATAATGATAGTGATAGCAACGGAAAAGTAAATAAAGCAGGAAATAAATAGTGGGTGTAAAAAGTATTGGAAATATGGACCGGGGTCCCATGATGTTCACTGGTGATGTCTCTCTCCCAAAATATGATAAAATAGCCATGCGAGGTAAACAAATTACAGCTGGGCAATTGACAGGATTATGTGCGCAAACCAATGCTAACTATGCTATAAAGAAAGGAAGATGCTCAAAAGCATGGGCGGTACGCCAAGACAAGTAGACCGAAATCCATCTGCATCTACCTACTAATCATCCACCTTGAGATATCTATCCAGAACATCTCGCTGGTATTAAGTTGCGAATCCCACCCAAAGTGTAAACTCAAAGCAACAGACAACTGCATTAAAGAACTTTGCGTAAAGTAAACAATCCTTGCACCTGCAAGTACAAGCACCGTTGTTTTCTCCCTTGTGGCAACAACACATTCCCTAGACTCATGTTTTTGTCACTCAAGCTAGTCATCAGGGGGCATGAACCCACAATCATGCATAACGCTCCCTCTTGGAGTCACTACCTACTACTTGGCCAAAGCAATAAACAACAACGGAGAACATGCAAGAATTGCTCTAGAACATAAATATAAAAGAGGAGAATCAAATATATTACTCAAACACAATCTGAACATAGTCTCATAATCCATCAGATCCCAGCAAACTCAGCATAGCAACAACAGAAAGATTACATATGTGCCTCGATCATGTAGGGCAACTCACGAGGTCTAAACCATGAAGAACAAAGAGGGGAGGAGTGTCAGAACCCCAATTAGGGTAAGTGCTAGGGTTTGTTTGTGCTTTGCATCATGTCAAAATTTCAAAAGGAAAATCAAAATTGGGGGAAAAGAAAAGCCCTGAGAAATTAAATCAAATGGACAGATAAAAATCTTTTTCCAAAAATCATTTGAATGTTTGGAAAATTCCTAGAATTGTTGCTGATCTTTGCAAAAGTGGTTTGGGGATTTTCCCATGCCCATGGAATATTCAAAAATTCAAAAGGTGCTTTGGAAATTAAATTAAACTCCAATTTGAATTTAAAATCAAATTGTTTGATTTTTTAAAAGTCACCAAAACTTATGGGTGGCTAGCTATTTATGTTATAAGCCCACATAAAAGTTTTCATGATTTTATAAAATGCCTTGCTTTTTTTATTTGGGGCAAAACAAATAACAGAAAAGGAAAACAGAAAGAAATAACAGAAGAAAAGAAAAAGGAAAAACCCAGCCCACCCCCACAGGCCACAGGCCCACTTACCTCGGCCTGGCCCAGCCGAGCCGCCTCCTCCGTTGTCGTCTTCCCCCGGGCACGAGCACACAGCTGCGTGCCCGGCATGCCGTGGCCGCCGTGGCCGTCGGCGCCACGCAGCGGCTTCCTCGACGCCATCTGCGCGTCCAGAAGCCTCCCCTGGACGCCTCCTCCATTCCTCCCCTCTCTCCGCTCGCTTCCCTCCTCTCCCTCTCGCGATTTCGCCGCCGTCAGAGAACTCGCCGGGGCGCAGCGCCGTGAGCAACCGTGGCCAACGGCCCTCCCAAGCGACGCCGAGCTGTCCATCAGACGCAGTGCCCTCCTCTTCATCGCCCTGGAGAAGGCCCCGAGCCCGGAACGCTTCGAGTCGCCGGAATCGACGACGAAACGCCGCCGGACCCGCAAGACCTCGCCGTCGATTGCGCCACTACCGCAATCCCTCCGGCTCCCTCGACCTCGCCATCACCTTCACGGTGAGATTGCGCGCATTTTGAGTCCATCCGCGCTTCGCCCCGCTCCTCGTAGTCGTTTCCCCCTTCGAGCCTCTCCGGTCGTCGCCATTGCCGTGCTATCCAAGCTCCAGAGCCCCCTGACGAACCCCGCCTAGCCCCACCTGACGCGGCAGCTCACGGTGAGCACGACCGTGCCTTCCTTCCCCTTCCCCGTGGATGATTTCCCCACTCCGGCGATGCTCCGGCCGTTTTTCCGGCAACCCTCGCCATTAAACCCAACCCGTGGCCTAATTGACCCACTAACCACCCCCGCACCCGCTGACAAGTGGGCCCAAACCCCCCTAACCCCTCTGTTTTAATTAACAGAGAGGGGATTAACCCCTGTGAGGCTTACAGGATGGACCCACAGGTCAGAGCCTCCCTGACGTCATGATGACGCCACCCTGACGCATTAAATCGAATTCCAGAAAAATAGAAAAGATTTAAAGAAATCCAGAAAATCCAGAAAATTAGCTAAACTTTGAAAAATCATAGAAAATTCATATTAACTCCAAATTGGACAAATAATATATGAAAAATGATCAGCATAAAATTCTCTATCCAAATATGCAACTTTCAACCGTGTTTGAGTTGATTTTAAAATGGGACCAGTAGCTTTTGCTATTTGGCTTAAATGGAATTAATTCAAATTTAATTCAAATCCAATTCAAATTTTAACCATTGCAATGCAAACATGATCACTTGTACTTCAGAAGCTTATCCCACACATGATGACATTGTTTACAATAACCAAACATTAGCAAATGCAAGATGACCTAATTTGAATAATATTTGGAGTTTGATTTTGAATTAACTTTTCAAATCAACTTCAATTAACATGTGGCAAATTGAACCTAGATCAAACCAATACCATTCACATCATGGACAACATAATCATGTGATTGTGCATTTCAATTCAATGTTGCCCCTTTGTTGATGATTGTGCCGGTAACAGCTTTACCGAGACGGTAATCACCCCCGAAGAAGAAGACCACTGTTAAGACCCGTGTTTCGTCAGCAAGGCAAGCAAACCCCATTGATCATATCTATTAAATCCCAATTCCCTCTCAGTCTCGCTTATGCATGTTTAGGAGATCACTTTGTATCGATTCTACCGCATAGTTGAACCCATATCCGATGCATGACCTATCATCTTGTCACAGTAGTAAGCAAACCACAATCCTAGCTGACATAGGAGTTGATTGATATCATGAAGCCCCTGCAACTGTTATAGCTTATTGCATGCTTAGTGTTACATGAGGTTGCTTTTGATGTGAGTCGGGATGATGGTGAACATGGTGTTGATGAAAGTGAAACTGTGTCGGTGAATCCACCCTAATACAAGGTGAACGATGAGAGGCTGTGTAGGAGTACACAGTGGGTTGTCTCGTTGAACACCGCCTTAAGCATCGAGTTCTTGTATGGTAATCCAAGACAAAGAGTACAACCACACATTGGTCTCACTGACCCCTCTCGGCCTAGTACCTTGATCCTTGTCGACGTCCAGGAGTCACATTAGTTCGGGCTTTCCATTTGGCATCTGCATAGAAAAAGAATGAAGGAATGGTTGCATCATCCTAGATATGTGGGTGCACCTGTGAGGCAGGAAAACCATCTGCTAAAGGTGGCGTCTCGGTCACCTACATTGTCTGAGTCCGTTTCGTTGATCCGGCCGGACTCTCGAGCGGTAGCAACTCAGGTAGTCGACTCCTGGAATAGACCGGTTGTGAGCGAAGTGTCGTGGTGAACATCCTCGCTGTCACCTCTTGAACGGTGGCGAGACCTGGCGGTAACCGATGGTCATGTGTGTGTAGTTTACACCCTTGCAAGGTTAACAAAACTATTCGAATAGCCGCGTCCGCGGTTAAGGACTACTTGGAACCTGTACCTGATTATTAGACAACTTGAACTGGATACTTCTAAAATACACCAAGATAAGTGTGAGTGCTATGGCGTGCTTTCTCGTGGGGAAGTCGAGGAAGGCACCATAGTGGTGTATTTGGTTGGAGATGTAGTGGACTCGTGTACGCTTCTTACCTCAAGTCTGGTATTCGTAGTTCAGGATTAGCCAAGTCAAAGCTGGCACTTCTGCATGATGAACCCCACCTCCTTTACCTTGATACTTGAGCATGAGTAGTTTAGTTCTGATGTAAGTCTTGCTGAGTACGACTTTGTACTCACGTTTGCTTATTCTATGTTTTAGATGAGAATCCGGACCCCGATGGAGTCACCTTTGTGAAGCTCGACGTTGACTAAGTTAGCATAGCCCCAGACAGCAGTCTGGTCCCTCGTGGAAGGGCATGTTTGTTTACAAGGCTTCTCTAAGCCATTTGTTAAACTTGTCTGTACTCAGACCTAATTTTCTTCCGTTGTATGATGTAATGTTGATCACAGACATGTGATCTTTGTATGCTCTATGTGTATATCAATAAAGAGTACTTTGTAGAGTTATGTGATGATACCTGCTGTTCATACTAGGCATGTGTGCTGCGTGTATGTTTATAACATGCATGTCTTAGTATGGGTTTTCGAGACCTTAGTTGTGATCTGGCTGGCGGTCTTTTATACACCAAGTGTCCCTTAGATGTGCGCAGCTTGGGGCATCGCGATGCGATTGTTCGTGACTATGTCACGTGCACACTTTGTTGTATGATCGAGCCCGCCCTAGACCCCGACTAGGTGATCGGGCTGGAGTAAGTTTATGTAAGAGTTAGGATCCAATCGATAACATGGTTGAGGCGACTTGTCTATGAGTATGGGGTTCACCACCCATAAGCATTTAGACTTGTGAGCGGACGTTGAGGACCCATCTCAGTTGATCATCCGGCCTGAATGGGATGCCCCTCACGTTCGATGCTTACCGATAACGTTCTGTGCTTGGCCTTGTCTGCTTAGACAAGTGGGTACGGTTCTCGGCTCTCCATGTGATTGCATCGTGACTGGAATTACATACGCTAACCCCGGGTCCCGACAAGGAGAACATCACATAGCTACTGATCATAGACCCATGGTCCAAGGTGGACTACTCACGTTTCATCCGGGAAGCATCCATAGTGGTGGAGAAGCTCCCGGGGGTGGTTCCTCCCTACGGCAGGGTGCCAGGAAAAGGTCTCCTGGTGCTCCCGATCTTGGAAGCGCAGCGGCGGCGGAACAGAGGAGAGATTGCGAAAAAGGGTTCTTCTTTCGGGGGTTTCGCGTCACGGAGAATATATGGGCGGAGGGGGCCAGGCGGCCCCTTGGTGTGGCCCCACCCTAGGGCGCGCCGGGAGGGCGCCTGGGGCCCTGGTGGGTCCCCTCTGACCCCCTCGGTGATTCCCGAAGCTTCCGAAGCGCTAATTTTTTATTGGATTTTCCCGAATTTTTGGAGCACTTTTTATATGGGGGAACCTGAAATAGAAAAACAGCAGAAGACATGAACTGGCACTGTGGTGCACTGATTTAATAAGTTAGTCCAAATATGATCAAAAGTGTATGAAAGTGTATCAATACCATAGCAATATCACACAAAAGAAGCATGGAGCAAGCAGAAATTATAGATACGTTTTGGACGTATCAACATCCCCAAGCTTAATTCCTGCTCGTCCTCGAGTAGGTAAATGATAACAAACATAATTTCTGTGGTGACATGCTACCAACCATATAAGAACTTTTATGTAAAGCAATCAAGGCATGTAATCCAATTCAAGTCATAATAGGCAAGAGTCTATATTAGCATTGAAACAAGCAACATAAGAACATAAAGGTGCAAGACCTCTCGCTGTCCGTAACTCGAATGTCTCCAAATGGTGTTTGCGTGCAAGAAAGGGGATAGGTTTTACGAGAGAAAAAGGTATTTTTGTGTTGAGAACTCAATCTACTAAAGTTTCACACTTGGTCTTCTTTGGAATCTTATCTTGACTCATCCCCAGACCACTAGCCAGGTACAAGTCAAAATGATCCACTCCTTTTCGATATTTTGAGCACTCATGCAATGGATGAGCGTAAGCAAGGAAAGTTGACACTTAGGATGGCAAAGAGAGAATATGGTGGAGGAGGATGTCAAAAAGGTGGGAAAGGCTCACATCAATGAGGACAATCATAGGCGAGAGAAAGCCAAATGATAGATATGATGTGTGGAGTAGGGATTGCCATGCAACGGATGCGCATATGAGCTCAGATAAGCTCTCCAATGGAACTAGTGGGGGTGCATCCAACTTGCTTGCTCAAAAGACCTAGAGCTCATTTGAGGAGGCTCATCATTGGAATATACAAGCCAAGTTCTATAGTGTGAAGGTCCCCACGTAGCTATATGCATGAATGATAATCTCTATGGAGTACAAGATATAAGATGGAGTACAAGATATAAGATGGAGTACGAGTGTGGATCTCTCAAAAGTAATAGTAGTGTGCCCCCTTCTCTTTTTTTATTTCTTTTTCTCTTTTTTCTCTTTTTTTGTATTTTTTTGGTGGCCTCAATGGCTCTGTCTATTTCTCTCATTTGTCCTCTTTGGGATCTTTTGATTTTTTTCCTCTTTGGGATCTTTTCCTCACTTTAGGGGCAACACTCTATATATTACAAAAAGTATAGAAGATCTTTCACACTTTACAAGGTACTCAAATCATAACGAAAATGAAACTATCATGAAGTATGCAAATGTATGCCTCTGCCAGTGTAGCAGGATATGCAATGATACTAGCGCGTCATGTAACAATGATTAGGGCAAGGCCAAACTAGCATGCGGCTCATCGATCAAGCAAGTAGCATGTATGACATGAAGATCAAGTCATGAGAAGGTGGATGTTGCATGGCAATGTATCTCAGAAAGGCTATGGAAATGGCTTGATAGGTAGGTATGGTGGTTGTTTTGAGGAAGGATATAATGAGGTTTATGATGACAGAGCGTATCGTGCCAAAGATTTGGATGTACCGGCGAAGGTGGACGCCAACTCTCGGAGTGAGAAGAAAACAATGCACGACACAGGAGAGGCTAGAAAAATATGGGAAGGTGGAAGTGTCAACTTTCGAATAATCACATTAGTCCGAAGAACTCATGCACTTATTATTGGTAACTCTCAATCTAGTAAGGAGGTTCTCAAAGAGACAAGTACCCCGAGGAGGAGTGTATGTGGGTTTGGTTATCTTTGCGCATCCTTGACTCATGGTACGTGAGTGTACTCTAATATTCGATCCCTTCAAAGAGTAGTGATCTATCTAGTAGCTAAAGTTCTCAACTAATTTTGTAAGTTTTGAAAATAAACAGGATTGCCCAAAATACGACATCTATCACTAATAGGCTAAAACTCTTGAAACCAAAAGTCCAAATATTACTCAAGACAATACCTCAAAACTATTGCAAGTTACTACTACAAAGAATAGCAACCTCAATTACCTGCTCCAAGTTAAGACACAAAACTCAGTGAAATAGGCAAACTCTCTAAACAAAATAAACATGAAAACTCAAGAGAGTTCCAGCAACAAACTAAACAAAGTCTCTTTAAAAAGATAAGCATGAAAATTAAGAGCTAAACATGATAGTAGCTATGAAAAATATAAAGAACACACACAACAATGATAAGCATGAAAATCCTATGTTGTGTTCTAGGATGAAGTGGAGCGTGTTTCTCTCCCACACAAAGAAAGCTGGGTTCTAACTTGTTATGAACAGAAAGCAAAGCTAAAGAAAACTAAAAAGGAAATAAAGAACAAGACGCTTCAAGAATAACACATAACGCATGAAGTGATAAAAATATAGTGGAACGAAAGACGAACTGATAATTGTTGATGGAGAAGGGGATGCACGGGGGCATCCCCAAGCTTAGACGCTTGAGTCTCCTTGAATATTTCTTGGGGTTGCACGGGGGCATCCCCAAGCTTGAGCGTTTGACACTCTTGAATCTTCTTTAATCATCTTCCCTCGCACACTTGAAAACTCCCTTCATACATAACTCATCATAATCTGCGAGGTTAGTACCCATAATAAAATAATTTTTCTCTACTGGAGATAAGGATAATATTGAATATATACTGTTTCTCAAGATTGCCAAAAAGTTTTTCCAAAGGAAAGCAAGCTTAAGGTTTGCAAAATGAAGAAAAGGCAAAACATGACAGAATCTGTGAAAAACAGACCAGCAGGTAGTAAAGAATTTTTAGGGATACTTCTGCAACTCAAATAAAAAAACTCAGGACATACGAAAGTTCTGTGGTTGTATAGAGCAAGCTGTATAAAAATTTCAGCTCAAAAAGATGAACTGGGATTTTTCTATGATTTTTCCCGTCACGTGGACAAAATCTGTTTTCTGGACAGCATGTCACAACTTTCACTTCCCTTGTCATATGAGGGTATAATTGGCACAAAGCTTGAAAAGTAAAGATACAATGATGTTGCTACAATAGTAACAATCATCAAGACCACTAAAAAAAAAGAAAAACAAAAGGAAATCCTAAATTCGTTGCGGGCTGCCTCCCAAAAGCGCTTCTTTAAAGCCATTAGCTAGGCATAATGGAAAAAATCAACTCGTATCAATTGAACCATCATCAAGATCATAAAAAATCTCTTCAAAAGTACAACCACTCTTAAGAGGTCTTTCAAATAAAGGCCTAATAAAGATACCTCTAGGGATAAAAGCAAAAGGCGGAAGATCAATTGGAGTTTCATATAAGAGAGGTATTTGTTCCAAAGTCTTCACAATCTCAACTCCTTTGGCAATAGATAGATTATTTTTCAAACGAGGAGCCTTTGGAACGTAAACGAACTTAGGTTCCTTCTTTTCCGGAGTTTCTACCTTTTTGGTTTTGATTGAGGAGAAGGTAGTTCCTAGAGTGTCAATGATTTCCTCAATCTTATCTATCCTAGAAGGATCCAAGTCATGGAATTTGACGGTCTCCAAGGTTTTGAAAATTTTATGCATGGAGCTATCGAGTCTATTAATGCTTGGCATCTCTAGCTCTATCTTTTCAAGTTTTTTCATAATGTGAGCTAGGGTAATGTCCTCTTGAATGCTAGCAACAGGGGGGTTTCCAACAAGATTTTCCATAATACTAAGAGCTTCCCAAACTGGGACTTCTAGGAAATTCCCATTGATAGCAGTATCAAGAATAAACCTATTCCAAGAAGTAATTCCAACATAAAAGTTTCTAAGAAGGATAGTAGTGGATTGCTTCTTGGTGGCTCTTTTTTGATAATCATTAATTCTATACCTGGCATCTTTCAGACTTTCACCACCTCTTTGTTTAAAGGTGAGCACTTCTGCTTCACCAAAGCCAAAAGGACCAGACATAATGACAAATACTAGCAAGGTAACTATTTTTTTTATAAAGGACTCTAAAGCAAAAACTGAAAGGTAAACAAAAAAGACTAAAAAGAAAATATATAGTGTGCAACTCCCCTATCTTGAAGTGCGGAGTCCCCGGCGACGGCGCTAGAAATTGCTTTTGATGGTACGAGAGTTAGCGGGTATAGCTTTGCTTCTCGCCCCTCGCTGGTTACCCAAAGTGGAAGGTTTGAGATGTAGACAGCAGCAAATTTCCCTCGGTGAAGATACCAAGGTTTTTCTCCAGTAGGACTCCGGCAACGACAGGAAGGTGACAACGGCGCTAGGAGGTTGACGTGGACCTGCACACGCAACAGATAACTTTGCTCCAAACGAGTTCAGAGAGGTTGTCAATCCCTCCGGCCTTGTTGTTTACAAAGGATAAAACGCACGGGATAATAATGATAGTGATAGCAACGGAAAAGTAAATAAAGCAGGAAATAAGTAGTGGGTGTAAACAGTATTGGAAATATGGACCGGGGTCCCATGATGTTCACTAGTGATGTCTCTCTCCCAAAATTCGATAAAATAGCCATGCGAGGTAAACAAATAATAACTGGGCAATTGACAGGATTATGTGCGCAAACCGATGCTAACTATGCTATAAAGAAAGGAAGAGGCTCAAAAGCATGGGCGGTACGCCAGGACAAGTAGACCGAAATCCATCTGCATCTACCTACTAATCATCCACCTTGAGATATCTATCCAGAACATCTCGCTGTTATTAAGTTGCGAATCCCACCCAAAGTGTAAACTCAAAGCAACAGACAACTGCATTAAAGAACTTTGCGTAAAGTAAAAATCCTTGCACCCGCAAGTACAAGCACCGTTGTTTTCTCCCTTGTGGCAACATCACATCCCCTAGACTCATGTTTCTGTCACTCAAGCTAGTCATCAGGGGGCATGAACCCACAATCATGCATAACGCTCCCTCTTGGAGTCACTACCTACTACTTGTCCAAAGCAATAAACAGCAACGGAGAACATGCAAGAATTACTCTAGAACATAAATATAAAAGAGGAGAATCAAATATATCACTCAAACACAATCTGAACATAGTCTCATAATACATCAGATCCCAGCAAACTCAGCATAGCAACATCAGAAAGATTACATATGTGCCTCGATCATGTAGGGCAACTCACGAGGTCTAAACCATGAAGAACAAAGAGGGGAGGAGAACATCACATAGCTACTGATCATAGACCCATGGTCCAAGGTGGACTACTCACGGTTCATCCGGGAAGCATCCATGGTGGTGGAGAATCTCCCGGAGGTGGTTCCTCCCTCCGGCAGGGTGCCGGGAAGAGGTCTCCTGGTTCTCCCGATCTTGGAAGCGCGGCGGCAGCGGAACAGAGGAGAGATCGCGAAAAAGGGTTCTTCATTCGGGGGATTTCGCGTCACGGAGAATATATGGGCGAAGGGGGCAGCCAGGGGGGCCACCAGGGGTCCAGGCGCCCCCCCTGGCGCGGCCCCACCCTAGGGCGCGCCAGGAGGGCGCCTGGGGCCCTGGTGGGTCCCCTCTGCCCCCCCTCGGTGATTCCCGAAGCTTCCGAAGCGCTGATTTTTTATTGGAGTTTTCCCGAATTTTTGGAGCATTTTAATATGGGGGAAACCTGAAATAGAAAAACAGCAGAAAACAGGAACTGGCACTGGGGTGCACTGAGTTAATAAGTTAGTCCAAATATGATCAAAAGTGTATGAAAGTGTATCAATACCATAGCAATATCACACAAAAGAAGCATGGAGCAAGCAGAAATTATAGATACGGTTTGGACGTATCAGTGATATAACTTCTATGCCCGATTCAATGTTGCTTTGTCGCTCTGCATGATTATGGCCGTCATTTCTCTCTTAGTTGGTCGCTCCCAGTCTTTTTCTAGCCTTCACCTGTACTAAGAAGACCGACTGCTTGTGCATCCATAATCCTCGATACCAGTTATGCCATATGAGTCCACCATACCTTCCTATATATGGTATTTACTTGCCATTCCTAACGAAGACTTTCATGTGCCATCTCAAAATTATTCAAAAGCACTTCTCTTTTGTGCCTCTATTTTAGCTCATGAGGAAGTAGTAGGTAATTCATGATCTTCCTATGTTTGACAAGTTTTACCCCGGGATTGCATGTATAATCTGCAAACCCCTAATACGAGGAGGGATTGACATGAGTGCGCCCAGCTCACTAAAGATAATAGCAACAAAAAAACCCTCCTTCATGCTTTGTTCATGAGAAATCAGAAAACTTTGGCAGTGATAAACAAAGGAGATTAAGGGGATGTGATCGTCCCCGCGTGGGAACCGTTCCTCGAAACTTGTCCAACATAAGAAGTAATTGGGTTATCTACTTGCATTCTTTGACGAATTATGCACCTCCCAAAATCTTTTTATCTCTGTTTTCAAAACCACGAGCTCTGGTACTTGTTTAGTCTTTGCTTCCAGCCACGGGTTTTCAACCTTGCCATCAAAATCCACGGTTCGAGAGTCTCCACTGATACGTCCAAAACGCATCTATAATTTCTGCTTGCTCCATGCCTCTTTTGTGTGATATTTCTATGATATTGATGAACTTCCATACACTTTTGATCATATTTGGACTAACCTATTAACTCAGTGCACCCCAGTGCCAGTTCCTGTTTTCTGCTGTTTTTCTATTTCAGGTTTCCCCCATATTAAAAGTGCTCGAAAAATTCGGGAAAAATCCAATAAAAAATCAGCGATACAGAAGCTTCGAGAATCACCGAGGGGGGGGGGGGGGCAGAGGGGACCCACCAGGGCCCCAGGCGCCCTCCCGACGCGCCCTAGGGTGGGGCCGCCCCAGGGGGGCGCCTGGACCCCTGGTGGCCCCCTTGGCTGCCCCCCTTCGCCCATTTATTCCTCGTGACGTGAAACCCCGTGACGGGAACCCTTTTCGCTATCTCTCCTCTGTTCCGCCGCCGCCGCGCTTCCAAGATCGGGAGCACCAGAAGACCTCTTCGCGGCACCCTGCCGAAGGGAGGAACCACCTCCGGGAGCTTCTCCACCACCATGGATGCTTCCCGGATGAACCGTGAGTAGTCCACCTTGGACCATGGGTCTATGATCAATAGCTATGTGATGTTCTCCTCCCCTCTTTGTTCTTCATGGATTAGACCTCGTGAGCTGCCCTACATGATCGAGGCACATATGTAATATTTCTGTTGTTGCTATGCTGAGTTTGCTGGGATCCGATGGATTATGAGATTATGTTCAGATTGTGTTTGAGTAATATATTTGATTCTCCTCTTTTATATTTATGTTCTAGAGTAATTCTTGCATGTCCTCCGTTGTTGTTTATTGCTTTGGCCAAGTAGTAGGTAGTGGCTCCAAGAGGGAGCGTTATGCATGATTGTTGGTTCATGCCCCCGATGACTAGCTTGAGTGACAGAAACATGAGTCGAGGGGATGTGTTGTTCCCACAAGGGGGAAAACAACGGTGCTTGTACTTGCGGGTGCAAGGATTGTTTACTTTACACAAAGTTCTTTAATGCAGTTGTCCGTTGCTTTGAGTTTACACTTTGGGTGGGATTCACAACTTAATACCAGCGAGATGTTCTGGATAGATATCTCAAGGTGGATGATTACTAGGTAGATGCAAATGGATTTCAGTCTACTTGTCTTGGCGTACCGCCCATGCTTTTGAGCCTCTTCCTTTCTTTATAGCATAATTAGCATTGGTTTGCGCACATAATCCTGCCAATTGCCCAGCTGTAATTTGTTTACCTCGCATGGCTATTTTATCGTCTTTTGGGAGAGAGACATCACTAGTGAAAATCATAGGACCCCGGTCCATATTTTCAATACTGTTTACACCCGCTATCAATTTACTGCTTTATTTCATTTTCAGTTGCTATCACTATCATTATTATCCCATGCGTTTTATCCTTTGTAAACAACAAGGCTGGAGGAATTGACAACTCCTCCTTACTCGTTGGGAAGAAAAGTTATTTGCTGTGTGTGCAGGTCCAGGTGAAGTTAGCAACCTCGGTTGTAAACGGCGCCATTGTTCACTTCACCACCTTCTTGTATCTGTTGGAGTCTGTTGGGGTTCGGGGCAGAAAACACAAAAATTTCATAACCTACGAGACCCATACCCAAGACCTATGCTATGCTGATGCAAGTAACGGACAGAAATAGATCACATACCAGTATGTAGTCCGTTAAGCGGGAAACGTTCCTGCATGAACGTGGTTGATGTAGTCGTACCGGCAATCCCCGATGCCGCGCAGATCCACAATGACTCCTGTAGCCACCCGATCCTTGTGGACCGATGACGGGATTACGTCCCCGTCGGAACGTTGCTGATGAAGACCTCGCGATACGACCACGACGACGAAGTAGCACCACAAGTGTAGTGCCTCGCGGGATTATACACATACAGTATACCCGACGTCCCTCCGGGCTCCGAACCAGTAGAGCAGCGGAAAGAAGATGGATTCGGATCCCGATTCCAGCAGCACGACGGCGTGCGTATAGTGGAGAAATCCCCAACCCAGTGCAGCCTCCAAACAAGGGGAGTCCGCTCAAAGGCAGGAGAGGAGGAAGAGAGATGAGAAACTTTTCTCAAAAATATGATGATTAAAAGGGCACCTCTACCCCTCCTTATATAGGCCAAGGAGGGGTGTCACCCCCCCTCCACTTCCGGGGTGGGACTAATCCCAAGGGAGGGGGGTGGCGCACCAAATAAAGGGGGTGGGCCCCTCTATGGCGCCATGGCCCATGGGGGAGGACTCCCTCTCCCCCTAATGTGCCCTATGAGGCCCATATGCCTTTTAATTCATTTTTAATTATATTTAATTATATTTTAATATTTAATTCAGATAATTAAATAATAAAACATTAATTAAACATTATTAAATATATTTTGAACCTTTCAAAATACCCGGAACAACTTCCGGCCTTCATCGGAACAATTCCGGTCATCACCGGAACAATTCCGGTGTTCTCTCCAATTTCTCCGGTGATCCCGAATCAATCCTTACTGCGTCGAGTACCCTTAAGTGTAACACCCTACGGTCCGGGAAACAGCAAACATGATCGAGACAATTCTCATTGATCAATGACTAATCAATTGGACCTGGTTACAATCCTTGATATCCCCTGCGCTTCCATCGAATGAACTTCAATCGCTGTTGGATCCGTTAACCGTGTGCCTGTTCCCTTTGTCCTATGGTACTTTGCTTGTCCGAGGTTTGATCATCGGTATCCACTATACCTAGTTCGTCCTCGTTCTCAACAAACAAGTTTACTCGTTCCCGTGATATTACAACTCCGTGACCTAGTCACACGTTTGCAAACTTTATGATGCAATATCACCGAGTGGGCCCAGAGTACCTATCCGTCACACGGATGGACAAATCCCGCTTTGATCTATTTGCATACTCATCAACCATCTATTTCGGAATACCCAAAGTGCACCGTGATGGCCAGCATATTTCAGTCAGGCGGTGGGATACAAATCAAAGTCTCCTCATAGATGACAATTACGTATGATCATTACGGTCAAAGGATCTGGTCACTACGTTATAGTTATCGCAATGTCGAACTATGTGACTTGATCACATCGCAACACTTCTGGTGGGTGTATGTCCATTATATCATTATCCAATGATACGACTCCATTGTCAACAGACGCCATTGTCTCATGATCAGGAAACCTTGATCATCAATCGCCCAATGGACTAGTATACTAGGGATAACTAGGGAACTGGTTGTTTGTATACCACACCTGTATTAATGTTTCCTCTTAATACAGTTCTAGCATGGTATCAAACGTATTATGAACTAATGGAATATGCTCGATAAAACATATTTTATTTGCCTCTAGGGCACATTCCCAACAGTCTCCCACTTGCACTAGAGTACAAATAATCTAGTTGCATTTTCTCTGGATCATAACTCCTTATTGATCATGCTTGCCCGTGGAAGAGGTTGTATCAACGGTCTGGGTACCATTCATAACCGTATGTCCTTTTGCAAATCATAATGTCACCTAATTTGACATTCCTTCATTATACACTATAATGATGAGGTATATATATTTGGCGGTGAAGTGAGACTTCGTTTGCTGTGTCATAGCAATGACATCCGGTGGGTCACGCGGACTTTCCCATAGTCATGCACACTTGAAACTCACTCAATCAGAAGTCGAACTTCTTAAGCCATAATATAACTCCTGCTACTTCTAAAGCAGCCACATCAATGTAGATTCAATCCTTAGTGCATTGTATGCAACTTTGATGTCTAACCATGTTTCTTTCAACTTAGGCATTCATTAGTATGATATCTCAATTTTCTAGGTTAGTGTCAAAACTTGAACCAGCATAACATTTATGGTCAAGTCCACTATCCTTTACAAATTTGAGATGTATCGTCAGTTCTCTTTAGACACTGAAGGATAAACTTAACTCTTTGTTCAATGATTTACTCATAAATCATATCACAACATGTTCTTACTACTAAGAACTTGGGTCACATTACATCGAGTACATAACTCTGGTTTTATATGAAAGAACCTATGACAAAGGCATAGAGGATCAAACACATCCATTTCTTTCATTAACCATTAACCATTGTTCTTGTACTGAGATTAACTCAACACTTCTCTTGGATATACAAGTAAGGACCACTTCTTGACTTGTCCCATTCTGAACTCCTTCAGAATCTTATCCAAAAAAGTATTACGACTCAATGTTATTAAAGACACATCTATCTTAATAGATCTTCAATGCTTAATACTTATTCATCTTCATTTATGAAAAATTCAAATAATCATTAACACCAACTGCACCATTCATAATATGTTATCCATATATGAGAATGTTATCATGCTCCCACTCAAATATGTCATGCACATATTAAGTTATAGGATAACACTCATATTGCTCCCACTCAAATATGTCGGCCACATATAAGACAAGGATAACATCCACATGGCTCCCACTTAGATATGTCAGACACATATTAAGTTCAGGATACTAACCACATGGCTCCTACTCAAATATGTCATTTACATATAAGTCTAGGATAATACTCCCATAGCTCCCACTCAAAATACGTCGTCTACATATTAAGTTTCAGGAAACTATTCAGCTCCCACTCAGTTTCATGCAAATGCATGTTTCCTCGATATTTTCGTTAAGTCCAAAATCCTTTGATCATCCATCAAAATGATAATTCAGTTTACGAGACACTAGTATCCATATGTTTTTCCAAAACCTTCTTGTTGTACCAATTACAACACTTCTTCAAATACAGGATTTGAGGAAGTCACGGTATTGATAACAATCCTGGATCAATCATAGTGAATATCCCTTTGACTCAAGCATTGCTACACATTGTAGTCAACCCATTGAATTTGTCAGAAACAATCTTTGTGACAAACCAATCTTGACGTCCCTTTGATGTTCACATTTATTCCTCATAACTCTGAAGTTATTTCGAATATCAAGTAACCTCCTTACTTGATAAGATTCAAGCAATCTTAAATGTAACTCAACATAGGATTTCATGACTCGTAGTCATATCTCGTACTTAGGTCCACCATCGCTTCTTTGTAGTTCGTAGGAATGTCTTGTTCCATTAACATGACAAGTGAATCATGAATATCATTTTGCACCAGGGGAAAATATATATTCTTGAATCCTACCTTTCTCAGTAAAAGCTCCCATCAGAAGATCATGATCATTATCATTAGTTTCTCCTCTTATTGTAGAGCTTTGCTTCCAGAACATATTCCGTTGCACTACTCTGACATTTGGAGGCAAGGTCAATTACCTTGGTTGAACTTTCACTTTTCTTCCATTACCACATTTATCAAGAACAATTCTTGACAAACACCAAACATAGCAATACAAGTTTTGCTCCTTTTTGGTTCTAGTTGTGGAAGATGCATCCATAGTTGTCTAAGGATACACTACAAAGATAATTTATCTTACATAAATCAAGCTTCCTAGAAACCACAACACACCATGACATATATGGTGTTGGTTTCCACGAACTCAGATGGTTCCCTATGCTGAAGTGAGTGTTTGCATATTAAATTAACAACTCTAAACAATAATAACGTAACTTGGTAAGAGATAACTTTAGACCATACACTATTCGATAGAATATGATTACAATGTTCAGGCACGTCAATCACATTGAAGTGTCTCAAGACATTGCAATTTGTGGAACAACTTTCACACAAGTCTTTACGCCCAAGACTAACTCAAAACATTTTTCACTTTGATCAAATCGTAGAGACTTGTCTTTCTTGTTAATTTAATATCCATCTTTACTCTGAAATCCCTTTTGATCATATCAAACTATTTCAGACTCATGTTTCATTAGTGAATACATATATTTATCTAAGTCCACATATGAAGTTCACAAAATAATGAAATTCACTGCATGCTGATATACAATACATCACAATGTATGATATTCAACAATCAGTAACACAATCTGTTTTACCAGAATGTGAGGTTTTAGTCATATCACCTCAAAGGCATGGTTTGTATGTGTCAAGAGATCAAGTATCTTAAGACATCATCATACCATTCATGACTTAAACTGTAGTGTCATTATTAAGCCTGGATATTTCTTGGCATTACAATATTTCTTATAAATGATCAAACAACTATCATCAATATAAGAATAACTCATTCATAATCGTAATGTGACCATAAGAGATATCATTCATAAAAGGAGAACAACTGACTTGTTTCTCACTAATATGAATAATTGTCTTCGCGAGATGCAAGACACACTAATAAAGTCCTCATTCAACCGATCATAAAATTTATTCATATATTCATCAATTGATAGATGTAGAGGGAGAGTGTTGTCGACCATCAACTATCTTGATTGCCTTCAGCACACATTGTCACCTCATCCCTTCCAAGTCACTCTCAAGCAGTAAGTTCAAGCATCGAATACTTAATCAACCGCA
Organism: Bromus sterilis; assembly: GCA_950022295.1. Lineage (NCBI taxonomy): Eukaryota > Viridiplantae > Streptophyta > Magnoliopsida > Poales > Poaceae > Bromus > Bromus sterilis. The sequence goes on along the minus strand of OX465595.1, from coordinate 377,855,993 downwards.
ATTAGTGTTTCGTGGGAAAGACATTTATAACTCGTATATCAAATATACCTTCTCCGTCAATGACCATTCCTGCATTGGTTCTACTCTTAAAGTTCTTAACTTTAACCATGACCTCATGACAGGTGAACGATTCTCCTTCATGACATAGTCCAGACATGGTCTTTGTAACTGGGAGGTAGCGGATGCAACTCCCCAGTTATCGCAAAGTAACCAGTCATTCAGTAGTCCAAGTTATACACAAGGTGTTCCATGTATCTTATACATTTTCCAAGTGAATTTCTCAGTAGGTTGTTCCTTCCACCATAGTTGAAAGAAACCCCGTCCATATACTCATATTCCATTACTCTGATTTGTGACCAAGTGCTTTCAAGTTCACCTAGCACGTCATACGTGTTGGTTAACATGCATTCACAATTCAGATTTCATAGAATGAATTATGGTGTATTGGACAGTCATTCATAAGTGACGGTGAGTGCGATACTCATCATCATCTTCCTTGATTACGGAGTTGTCAGCTGTATCTCCTAGCAGTTCTTCGTATTATGTTTAGGAATTCATTACTAACGAGTATGTCTCTAATGGTGTTGGTACACATCAATGAAGTAAGACCCATTTACCATAAGTTCTATCATACTAAAAAAGCCATAGTTCTAAACATTGGTATGACATTATCTACAATGATATTTCTAAGACATGAAGATTAAGTTCATAATATGGAGTTCATGTTTCAAAAAACAATTCTGGAACTCCCACTCAGACAAACATCCCTCATAGTTTGTTCTAAGTGATTACACGATCCTTGAAGAACATACCTCCCCCGTGTGACACGACCATCAGTATGTTGTTCAAGGTAGGCCATCATGCCAATCACATCATCCATGTGACTCATGCTCGACCTTTCGGTCTCTTGTGTCCCGAGGCCATGTCTGCACATGCCAGGCTCGCCACAATAACCTTAGTGAGTATATGCCGCGTATGCAAGGCCATGTTTCTGGACATGCTAGGCTTGCTCCACCCATCTCTTGTGAACGTAAAAATGTTGGACACCCGTGTGACACGTGATGCCTCCATAATGAAGAACTTTCCAGATGGTGCTTCACTAAGGAAGGACACTTTGTTGGATTAGTGAGGGATCATCCTATTATGCTACCGTCGTATAGCTAACATATTAGCAAAACAGGATGCAACAGTATAAATCATACATGCTATGATTCCCCCCGACATGCAAATTAAAGTTGAAAACGCCTTTCTACTTTATCTTTTGCAAGTTTTACGTGGCTGCTAGGGGTTTCGAGAAAAGAACCGCTTTCTATCCTGCGAAAACAAGCCACAACACCAATCCCGCAATTGTCTGTATTACACCCCTGTCGGGGCCCTCCGTTGCAAACATCTTCGCATCGCTAATGCAGAGAGACAGACACCCCCAGCCACTTTATATGGTACAAGCCATATGTCAAGCGTGGAACCAGTCTCGCGTAAACGTGTAAGGTCGGTCGGGGGCCGCTTCATCAAACATTGCCGCAACGCTAAATGAGTACACGTGAGAGGGTAACAATTGGATAATTGATGCCCACATACTAGATGTGTTCTATCCGTACAATACATCTACGCATAGCCTTGCTCTGATACCACTGTTGGGGTTTGGGGCAGAAAACACAAATTTTTCATAACCTACGAGACCCATACCCAAGACCTATGCTATGCTGATGCAAGTAACGGACAGAAATAGATCACATACCAGTATGTAGTCTGTTAAGCGGGAAACGTTCCCGCATGAACGTGGTTGATGTAGTCGTACCGGCAATCCCGATGCCGCGCAGATCCACAATGACTCCTGTAGCCACCCGATCCTTGTGGACCGATGACGGGATTACGTCCCCGTCGGAACGTTGCTGATGAAGACCTCGCGATACAACCACGACGACGAAGTAGCACCACAAGTGTAGTGCCTCGCGGGATTATACACATACAGTATACCCGACGTCCCTCCGGGCTCCGAACCAGTAGAGCAGCGGAAAGAAGATGGATTCAGATCCCGATTCCAGCAGCACGACGGCGTGCGTATAGTGGAGAAATCCCCAACCCAGTGCAGCCTCCAAACAAGGGGAGTCCGCTCAAAGGCAGGAGAGAAGGAGGAAGAGAGATGAGAAACTTTTCTCAAAAATATGATGATTAAAATGGCACCTCTACCCCTCCTTATATAGGCCAAGGAGGGGTGTCACCCCCCTCCACTTCCGGGGTGGGACTAATCCCAAGGGAGGGGGGTGGCGCACCAAATAAAGGGGGTGGGCCCCTCTATGGCGCCATGGCCCATGGGGGAGGACTCCCTCTCCCCCTAATGGGCCCTATGAGGCCCATATGCCTTTTAATTCATTTTTAATTATATTTAATTATATTTTAATATTTAATTCAGATAATTAAATAATAAAACATTAATTAAACATTATTAAATATATTTTGAACCTTTCAAAATACCCGGAACAACTTCCGGCCTTCATCGGAACAATTCCGGTCATCACCGGAACAATTCCGGTGTTCTCTCCAATTTCTCCGGTGATCCCGAACCAATCCTTACTGCGTCGAGTACCCTTAAGTGTAACACCCTACGGTCCGGGAAACAGCAGACATGATCGAGACAATTCTCATTGATCAATGACTAATCAATTGGACCTGGTTACAATCCTTGATATCCCCTGCGCTTCCATCGAATGAACTTCAATCGCTGTTGGATCCGTTAACCGTGTGCCTGTTCCCTTTGTCCTATGGTACTTTGCTTGTCCGAGGTTTGATCATCGGTATCCACTATACCTAGTTCGTCCTCGTTCTCAACAAACAAGTTTACTCGTTCCCGTGATATTACAACTCCGTGACCTAGTCACACGTTTGCAAACTTTATGATGCAATATCACCGAGTGGGCCCAGAGTACCTATCCGTCACACGGATGGACAAATCCCGCTTTGATCTATTTGCATACTCATCAACCATCTATTTCGGAATACCCAAAGTGCACCGTTATGGCCAGCATATTTCAGTCAGGCGGTGGGATACAAATCAAAGTCTCCTCATAGATGACAATTACGTATGATCATTACGGTCAAAGGATCTGGTCACTACGTTATAGTTATCGCAATGTCGAACTATGTGACTTGATCACATCGCAACAGTTCTGGTGGGTGTATGTCCATCATATCATTATCCAATGATACGACTCCATTGTCAACAGACGCCATTGTCTCATGATCAGGAAACCTTGATCATCAATCGCCCAATGGACTAGTATACTAGGGATAACTAGGGACCTGGTTGTTTGTATACCACACCTGTATTAATGTTTCCGCTTAATACAGTTCTAGCACGGTATCAAACGTATTATGAACTAATGGAATATGCTCGATAAAACATATTTTATTTGCCTCTAGGGCACATTCCCAACAGAGTCCTATTTGTTCGACATTCAACCTTAGCATCTTCGTTAAGGGAAATTGCTGCTATCTACATCTCAACCTTCCACTTTGGGTAACCAACGAGGGGGCATTAAATCGTATCGTCATCCACCTTCTGTCTTCAAAGCACCAACTATTGAGAGCATGATTGTCATTCTGAGTGTAATGTGCATTGTCCCAAAGTACATTGTCTTCTGCATGATTGTGATATCGCTTATTCTGAAATCATTGTATCTAGTCGTCACTTAAACTTCGGAGGTGCTCCTGCATTTATGTTTTGCTTCACTAAAGGGGGCAAGCGAGGTATCACTTTGTCATGTTCGCACACCATGCTTACTACAAATCTATTGGGTGTTTCAGTATCATATTGTAAACTTTTAGTTCTTTGTGATATTCTCATGAGGCAACTTAATTACTAAAGATTCATTATCCCAATAAGCATTAGTCATGTGATTGTGAAAGACTCTTTGGTAGCATGTCACCACAGAAATTATGCTTGTTATTATTTACCTACTCAAGGATGAGCAGGAATTAAGCTTGGGGATGTTGATACGTCCCAAACGTATCTATAATTTCTGCTTGCTCCATGCATGTTTTGTGTGATATTGCTATGATATTGATACACTTTCATACACTTTTGATCATATTTGGACTAACCTATTAACTCAGTGCACCACAGTGCCAGTTTATGTTTTCTGTTGTTTTTGTATTTCAGGTTTTCCCATTACTTAAAGTGCCAGAAAAATTCCGGAAAATATAGAAAAAAATCAGCGTTCCAGAAGCTTCCTTACGCCCGGAGGAGAGCCAGAGGGGCCCCACCATTCGTCGAGGCGGCCTGTGGGTGCGTCCTAGGGGTAGGCCGCGCCGGGTACCCGCCTGGACCCCCTTGGCCCTTATTTTTACTCGCGTCGCGAAAACCCTGATTCCAGAACCCTTTTCTCCAGAAGCAATTCCGATCTCCGCCGCCATCGCCACTAAGTTTTGGGGGACCAGAATTCCTATGCCGGCACCCTGCCGGGACGGGGAATTGCCCTCGGATTCATCTCCATCGACGTTGCTTCCTCCTTCCATGATGCGGGAGTAGTTACTCCTCGGGGCTGAGGTTTCTACCAGTAGCTATGTGGTATTCTCTCTCTCCCATGATGTGATCTTGATTGTGATCATAGGCTATGTTAATCTAGGATGATCCCATGATGTTCCCCTTCTTCTATGTATTGGATTGATGTACTCACTTGATCTTATCTAGTATAATCCCCGAGACCATGGTGACAGCGGTCTATTGGACATGGGTTAGAAGAATAATATCATGAGTGATTTCCTCTTTTGTGTGTGGATTGAAGATTGAGAGTCTTTTGGTGCTTGTCTTTGACTATCCTTTAGATATGTTGTGGTGATTGTGGTACTCTCTTTGGATGGCCGCGGTGACATTGGGAAATCCATAGATTGAGAACTACGAACTCTGAGGTGTGATTTTGTAGCCCTACATAATTCTCGTCCTCTCTTGACCACAAAGGAATGACCTCCGAGTACGTCTCCATTGCATGTTTTATGGGAAATATCATGTGATTATACTATGTTAATATTGTTGGGAGTTGCCACTAGTGAAAGTATGAATCCTAGGCCTTGTTTCCACCATTGCAATATCGTTTGTGCTCACGTTTACCACTTGTTTCCTTGCTGCACTTTTTATTACAGATTTATATTACTTCGTTTTGCCACACCTATCACCTATATTTTACCATCTCTTCGCCGAACTAGTGCACCTATACAACTCCTAGTTGTATTAGGTGTGTTGGGGACACAAGAGACTTCGTGTATCTTAATTGCAGGGTTGCTTGAGAGAGACCATCTTCAACCTCTACTTCCCTGAGTTCGATAAACCTTAGGTCGTCCACTTGAGGGAAATTGCTGATGTCCTACAAACCTCTGCGCTTGGAGGCCCAACATAGTCTATTGGACATGGGTTAGAAGAATATTTTCATGAGTGATTTCCTCTTTTGTGTGGATTGAAGATTGAGAGTCTCTTTGTGCTTGTCTTTGACTATCCTTTAGATGTGTTGTGGTGATTGTGGTACTCTCTTTGGATGGCCGCGGTTACATTGGGAAATCCATAGATGCGAACTACGAACTCTGAGGTGTGCTTTTGTAGCCCTACACAATTCTCAGCCTCTCTTGACCACAAAGGAATGACCTCCGAGTACGTCTCCATTGCATGTTTTATGGGAAATATCATGTGATTAGACTATGTTAATGTTGTTGGGAGTTGCCACTAGTCTAAGTATGAAGCCTAGGCCTTGTTTCCGCCATTGCAATACCGTTCGCGCTCACGTTTACTACTTGTTTGCTTGCTGCACTTTTTATTACAGATTTATATTACCTTGCTTTGCTACACCTATCACCCATATTTTACCATCTCTTCGCCGAACTAGTGCACATATACAACTCCTAGTTGTATTAGGTGTGTTGGGGACACAAGAGACTTCTTGTATCTTAATTGTAGGGTTGCTTGAGAGAGACCATCTTCAACCTCTACTTCCCTGAGTTCTATAAACCTTAGGTCATCCACTTGAGGGAAATTGCTGCTGTCCTACAAACCTCTGCGCTTGGAGGCCCAACATAGTCTACAAGAATAGAAGCGTGCGTAGACATCAAGGGGGCACCCCCAAGGACACACAAGTTTGTTCTTTTGCCTCAGGGTTGCCCCTCCTCTCTCCTCGCTTGTAGATCTGATCTCCACCATATCTCGAAGTGCTGCTCCTCCCTCCTCTATACTCCGGAGCCGCCGAGTTCTGGACGGTGGAGCCCTGCCGGATCTTCCACACCGTATGTGTGGATCAACCGTAGAGAGATCGTGCGTTCGAGCTATGTTCGAGGGACTTCTGCATCTTCTTCTGAGGAGTAGATTTGTTCGTGGGGCGTCACACGGATCAGATCTGTTGAAGGGATTGCACCGCGTCAATCTTCCCCAACTCTCCATCAACTTCTTCCGCTGCGAGAGAGCTACCGTTTGAACGGTTGTTAAGGTAACAAGATCGCTAACTGTGTTTGCATCTATCTAGATCTAATCTTGGGACGTGGTTTCGTAGTGCCGATTTTTTTGTTTTCTACTCTGAATCCCAACAGTGGTATCAGAGCTAGTTCTAGTAATAGATGCAGGTTCGATCTAGAGTTCATAGTGATGAACGGGCATTGCACAAATTTTTCATTGTGCGCAATTTTTTGATAATAGATCTAACTGAATCTTCTAGTTGCTTCCCCTCTAATTGCACAAGTTGATCCCTCCTGTATTGCTTGATTTTTTTACAAACATCTTGCCCCTCGGGGTCCTTCTATGCTCCTCCTGAGTATGCTGGTCGCGCGAATATGATTTGGGTCTTGCTTTTGGTGTGGAGAAATTGTGTAACAAAAGGGGTGTGTTAGATTGTTGATCTAGCACGGGGATCACGCGTATTGACGATTGTTCAGTATGGGTCATGAGATTAAATTGTAGTCTCATGGTTGATACGCCCCGAGTGTTAATCTAGCAACTTGAAGATTGTGCTTTATGTGGTTATGTAGCTAGCAAAACGTTTTGCCATGCAAACCCTAGTAGCCACGTAAAAGATGCAAAGAACGAGTAGAAGAACGTCTAACTTGTTTTTGCATGAACATGTGATGTGGTATAGTCTTCGTCATGATAAAAGTTGTATGAGATGATTATACTTTGTACATGTTAAATTTGCATGACTTGCATGTCATGGTACAACATGATGGCTGGAGCCATATGATTGTCATTTATTCGGCCTGCGTGCCAAACTTCATGTATTTTTCTTTTAGTATAATAGATGCTAGCAATAGTTGTAGTATCTACATGAAGATGATGATCATACGTCATGGTGCTTGACGACATGTCGTGCGTGGAGGTGATGCTCTCCGCCAAAAGAAGATGAAGAAAGAAAAGCATGGTGCTTGGAGCTTCTTGAAGAAAAGGGCTATACCATATCACATACATTAAATTGCCTGTGATGTTAATCCTTTTCATTGCCTGTTTGAATGCGCAAGTAGTCGTGTTTTAATAGGTAGATCTCTCTTAAAATATCAAGAAGTTCGTGCCCTCCCAACCATGCAACCGTCTGTAATAAATGCCACCCGCGGTGCGTCGTGTCACACGAGTACCAACGGAAAGGTAACAAAGAGACGGGTGGATTGAGTTTTCTCCACAACAATAGCGCTTGGTTGTCTTGACGTTCTAGCTTATCAGATTTGAGCTCGGAGCACAAGTGTCGAAAGACTAATACAAGAATCATAAAATGGTTATGATTTCTTTTGTTAGACCTACCAGGTTGATCTCTGTGACGCCCCGAAAATCAATCCGTGTACAGTAATCATACACGCGGGGTACACGGCTGAGATTAGGGTGCCACGGTGAGAATATCACAACACAACACTAAACACAAAAGGATAAACCAATATGTTACAATACCAGGGATCACGAGGATCCGAATACATAAGTTATACAATCATAATATCTGAGTACAGACATAGTTAGTCAAGTTTTGCCTTAAGAAGGCTAGCACAAATGACATCAGAGATACAGATCGAAAAGGCGAGGCCTCCTGCCTGGGATCCACCGAACTACTCCTGGTCAACGGGGAACTCGACGTCGTAGTAGTCGCCTCCGGGGTACTCCTGCTCCTGGGCTCCAACGTCGACTGCAGCGGCCGATCAGGCAAAACAAAAAGGGAAAATAAAGCAAGGGTGAGTATCTAGCATACCCGCGAGTCTTACGTCCGCTACTAAGCATTTATGCATGTATCAAATGGAAAGGGGAGGCCATATATAGTGGACTGCAAGATGGAAATCAGAATAAGGGTAAGAAGCTAGGCCTAACGAAGACTAGCATCTTCCGACGAGTCTTGCAGCATGAGAAGATAATAGCCAACAGTTCAATAGCATGAATGTAATAACAATGCAGCAGAAGTTGCTGCAGCATTGTATAATAGTAAGTTTTATTATATAACAATTACATATGCCTCCGAGAATCCCTCCTCGACTTCCCTGCGAGGAAGAAAACCCGGAACCAATCAGTTTAGTAGTAGTAGGTTGTAGTACTAGAGTCTGGCTTCAGCATAAAGCGTCCTGTTACCGTGGACACAGCTATCCGAATAGATTATCTTCCCTGCAGGGGCTGCACTACTGTTACCCTACACGCTCGGATCTCTAGGGTGACGTACACCTTGTTAGGGAATGCCCCACCGAGGCTATCCGATACGCCGAAGTCCATCCTTCGAGCTCAACAGAGAGGCCATCCGCCGATCTAAATCCTAAGTACAAAGGAACTTTGGACCCCCTGTCCTTTGCACTCTTGCACGTTACGTGGCTGGCCGGTGAAGCAGACCCACTTCCCACTACTGGAGTAAGCGGTCCAAGCCCGGCAATCAGCCCGAGGTAAAGCTGATGTCTGAAGAGCCCTCGAACGAGGCTACAACGCAGAGGGCCCACACCGTAATCCCACGTGGAGGTAGTGCGTAAAGGGCACGACGACCCACTCAAGTCATCCACCTGACCCATTAAGCATTTTAATTATTATCTATTGGAACAACCGTTATCGTTGTCCTTATTTAGGTGAGCCGCGGACAACGATAGCAATCAGGTCCACCCACATTACCAGAGCTAGTGGCCGCCTGCCCTGTCGTCCCACCAACTCGTGCGGCTACTGATGTCTACGCACGCTTCTATTCTTGTAGACTATGTTGGGCCTCCAAGCGCAGAGGTTTGTAGGACATCAGCAATTTCCCTCAAGTGGACGACCTAAGGTTTATCGAACTCAGGGAAGTAGAGGTTGAAGATGGTCTCTCTCAAGCAACCCTGCAATTAAGATACACGAAGTCTCTTGTGTCCCCAACACACCTAATACAACTAGGAGTTGTATAGGTGCACTAGTTCGGCGAAGAGATGGTAAAATATAGGTGATAGGTGTGGCAAAACGAAGTAATATAAATCTGTAATAAAAAGTGCAGCAAGGAAACAAGTGGTAAACGTGAGCACAAACGATATTGCAATGGTGGAAACAAGGCCTAGGATTCATACTTTCACTAGTGGCAACTCCCAACAATATTAACATAGTATAATCACATGATATTTCCCATAAAACATGCAATGGAGACGTACTCGGAGGTCATTCCTTTGTGGTCAAGAGAGGACGAGAATTATGTAGGGCTACAAAATCACACCTCAGAGTTCGTAGTTCTCAATCTATGGATTTCCCAATGTCACCGCGGCCATCCAAAGAGAGTACCACAATCACCACAACATATCTAAAGGATAGTCAAAGACAAGCACCAAAAGACTCTCAATCTTCAATCCACACACAAAAGAGGAAATCACTCATGATATTATTCTTCTAACCCATGTCCAATAGACCGCTGTCACCATGGTCTCGGGGATTATACTAGATAAGATCAAGTGAGTACATCAATCCAATACATAGAGGAAAGGGAAATATCATGGGACCACCCTAGATTAACATAGCCTATGATCACAACAAAGATCACATCATGGGAGAGAGAGAAGAACACATAGCTAATGGTAGAAACCTCAGCCCCGAGGGAGAACTACTCCCGCTTCATGGAGGGAGGAAGCAACGTCGATGGAGATGAATCCGGGGGCACTTCCCCGTCCCGGCAGGGTGCCGACACAGGAATTCTGGTCCCCCGAAGCTCGTCGGCGATGGCGGCGGAGATTGGAATTGCTTCTGGAGAAAAGGGGTCTGGAATCAGGGTTTCCGCGACGGGAGAATAAATAGGGGCCAAAGTGGGGCACCAGGGGGGCCACCAGGGGTCCAGGCGCCCCCCTGGCGCGGCCAACCCCTGGGGCGCGCCACCAGGGCGCCTGGGCCCCTGGTGGTGGCCCTCTGGCCCCACTCAGGTCCTTCCGGAAGGTTCTTTTGCGCTGATTTTTTATCTGATTTTTCCCGAATTTTTGGAGCACTTTTTATATGGGGGAAAACTGAAATAGAAAAACAGTAGAAAACAGGAACTGGCACTGTGGTGCACTGAGTTAATAGGTTAGTCCAAATATGATCAAAAGTATATGAAAGTGTATCTAGATCATAGCAATATCACACAAAACATGCATGGAGCAAGTAGAAATTATAGATACGTTTTGGACGTATCAACATCCCCAAGCTTAATTCCTGCTCGTCCTCGAGTAGGTAAATGATAACAGCATAATTTCTGTGGTGACATGCTAGCAAACATATAAGAACTTTGAAAAGTAAAGCAATCAAGGTGAGAGATTCAATTCAGGTCATAACATGCAAGAGTCTATATTAGCATTGAAACAAGTAACAAAAGAACATTAGGTGCAAGAGCTCTCACTGTCCGTGACTCGAATGTCTCCAAATGGTGTTTGCGTGCAAGAAGGGGGATAGGGAATACGAGAAAAATATTTATTTGTTGAGAACTCAATCTACTAAAGTTTCACACTTGGTCTTTTTCTGGAATCTTATCTCGACTCGTCCCCAGACCACTAGCCAGGTACAAGTCAATTTGATCCACTCCTGTTCCAATATTTTGAGCACTCATGCAATGGATGAGCGTAAGCACGAGAGTTGACACTTAGGATGGCAAAGGGAGAAGCACGGAGGAGGAAGACAAAAAAGGATGAGAAAGGCTCACATCAATGAGGACAATCATAGGCAAGAGATGCCAAATGATAGATATGATGTGAGGAGTAGGGATTGCCATGCAACGGATGCACATATGAGCTAGGAAGCTCTCCAATGGAACTAGTGGGGGTGCATCTAACTTGCTCTCTCATGAAGACCTAGAGCTCGTTTGAGGAGGCTCATCCTTGGAATATGCAAGCCAAGTTCTATAGTGTGAAGGTCCCCACATAGCTATATGCATAATGATCATCTCTATGGAGTACAAGGATATAAAGGGAGTACTAGTGTGGATCTCTCAAAAGGATAGTAGTGTTGCCCCTTTCTCTCTTTTTATTTCTTTTTTGTATTTTTTGTATTTTTTGTGGCCTCAATGGCTCTTTCTATTTAACTCTCATTTTCCTCTTTGGGATCTTTTATTGTGTCCACTTTGGGATCTTTTCCTCACTTAAGGGCAACACTCTATTTTACAAGAAGGTAAAGGAGATCTTTCACACTTTACAAGGTACTCAAAATCATAAAGAAGATGTAACTATCATGATGTATGCAATGTATGCGTCTGCCAGCGTAGCAGAGACATGTATGACATGAAGATCAAGTCATGAAGAGGTGGATGTTGCATGGCAATATATCTTGGAAAGGCTATGGACATGCCTTGATAGGTAGGTATGGTGGCTGTTTTGAGGAAAGATATAAGGAGGTTTATGATGATAGAGCGTACCATGCCAAGGGTTTGGATGTACCGGCGAAGGTGGACACCAACTCTCGGAGTGAGAAGAAGGCAATGCACGGCACGGGAGAGGCTAGCAAAATATGGGAAGGTGGAAGTGTCAACTTTCAATAATTACATTAGTCCGAAGAACTCATGCACTTATTATCGGTAACTCTCAATCTAATAAGTAGGTTCACAAAGAGACAAGTACCCCGAGGAGGAGTGCATGGGGGTTTGGTTATCCTTGCGCATCCTCGACTCATGGTACGTGAGTGTACTCTAATATTCGACCCCTCCAAAGATTAGTGATCCATCTAGTAGCTAGAGTTCTCAACTAGTTTTGTAGGTTTTGAAAATACACACGGATTGCCCAAAATACGACACCTATCACTAATAGGCTAAAGCTCTTTATGACGCCCCCAAAATCAATCCGTGTACAGTAATCATACACGCAGGGTACAAGGCTGAGATTAGGGTGCCACGGTGAGAATATCACAACACAACACTAAACACAAAAGGATAAACAAATATATTACAATACCAGGGATCACGAGGATCCGAATACATAAGTCATACAAGCCATAATATCTGAGTACAGACATAGTTAGTCAAGTTTTGCCTTAAGAAGGCTAGCACAAATCACATCAGAGATACAGATCGAAAAGGCGAGGCCTCTTGCCTGGGATCCACCGAACTACTGCTGGTCGACGGGGAACTCGACGTCGTAGTAGTCGCCTCTGGGGTACTCCTGCTCCTGGGCTCCAACGTCGGCTGTAGTGGCCGATCAGGCAAAGCGAAAAAGGGGAAATAAAGCAAAGGTGAGTATCTAGCATACCCGCGAGTCTTACGTCCGCTACTAAGCATTATGCATTGTATGAACGGAAAGAAGAGGCTGTATATAGTGGACTGAAAGACAGAAATCCAGAGCAAGGGTAAGAAGCTAGGCCTAACGAAGACTAGCATCTTCCGACGATGTCTTGCAGCAGGAGGTAAGAATCAGCCAACAGTTATATAAAGCATAAAGTAACAATGCAGCAGAAGTTGCTGCAGCATTGTATAATAATAAGTTGTAATAATTAACAATGCCTCCGAGATCCTCTCCTCGACATCCCAGCGAGGAAGAAAACCCGGAACCATACAGTTTAATAGTAATAGTTTGTAGTGGTAAGATCCAGCTTCAGCATAAAGTGTCCTGTTACCGTGGACACGGCTATCCGAATAGATTAATCTTCCCTGCAGGGGTGCACTTGTGTTACGCTACACGCACGGATCTCCAGGGTGGCGGGAACCTTGTTAGGGAACGCTCCACCGAGGCTATCCGACACTTCATAGCCCATATTTCAAACTCAACAGAGAGGCCATCCGCCGGTCTAAATCCTAAGTACGCCGGGCCTTGGACCCCAACCCGAACGTACTCCTGCACGGTGCGTGACTTGCCGGTGAAGTTAAAGCAAATCCAAATAAGACACCACCGCGCGAGCAAATAAGACAACACCACTTCCCGGCAATCAGCCCGCAGTACTGCTGACGTCTGAAGAGTCCTAGGACGACACTATGAAGCAGAGGAGCCCATAACTCATAATTCCCACGGGTAGGTAGTGCGTACATGGCATATAGCCAACTCAAGACATCCACTGAACCATTTAGCATTTTAATTAACCTGCGTGACAACCGTTATCGTTGCCTCGACTTAACTGACCCGCGGACAACGACAACAGCCAGGACCACCAGTACATCGGTGCCTGCCCTGTCGTCCCACCAAGTCACTGCGGTTACCAACAAGGTGAACCGTCTCCTTACCTTGTCTCGCGTGTGCTCCTGGAGGAGCTCGACTTTTGTGGTTTGGTAACTCTCGCGACCAACGATCAGGGGCCAAGCACACCGGTACACTGGTCGTACCCTCCCTGTCGTCCCGTCGCAATACCTCTCGCAGGCACCGTTGGGTCGCCCGACTTCTTACCTAAAGGACAACCCGCTCAGGTACCTAGAGCGGCTATACAGAGTCAGCAACGAGTGGAGTACAAGGATGACTCCTTGATAGCTCACACTTGATGGTGGCTCGGCAGAGCCGAGCTAGGGGGCCTAAGGCGGTGTCTGCATTGTACCGTACCTGTGCAGTTATAATAATTGTATCCGCGTTCACTCCCCTGAGTGGTCACGGCCCCCTATCTAATCCTAGCTAACAATGCGCAGGGCTCACTGCTGAACATCATACATATATATTTATAGGCAGCATAGGATAAGGAAGGCACATCAAGGGGCGACAATGATAGGTTATGCAATTGAATAGGATTATAACGTAGCAGCAGCAGTAACAATGCCTAGTGCAAGAAAGTACGGAAAGATAGGCGATATCAGGGGAAGAGAATGGCTCTGCTTGCCTGGAAGCTCGACGGTAGGGGTAGGGTCGTCGACGAAGTAGTCGTACTCAGCAGCGGTGTAGTCGACGGCAGCAGCGGGGTCTACCGGAGATTAAGGGGGGGGGAAGAAACAGTAAATACACAGCAAGCATATACAAACAGATGCATGACATGACAGATGAAATGTTAACGGTGTTCTAACGCAGTGCAATGCACGTTGCTCGGAGCGAGAATTCATTCGGGGATGAACGGCCAGCTCCGGGTGATTATCGGAAAAGGTGTCCGGAGGGGGGAGATATCATGTCGGAGGTGTCGTGGACATCCGACAAACGTATGGGTGGGGTATCCGAGTTAGTTGAACTATTCTGAACAACTTTCGTGTTCGAAATAAATTAATCCGGATACTTTGACAGTACCGGACAATTCATCGGACAGACAGTCCGGAGGGGGAGGGTTTGATGTTCGTTGTGTTAGAGGGGGGTGGTTGACATACAGATAGCATATTTGTATTCGTTATATTTTTCTGATCAATTTTCATGTATAAAGTTTTTGAATCTGAGTTACGGTTTAAAAGATATTGAATTTCCAAGTTTAAATCATTTAAAAGATTTTCTAGAATTATTTTTATTATTAAAAATCCAACATTATCCACAGGTAGTTGACTGGTCAAACCTGACAGAGGGTCCCACCTGTCAGCCACATAGTTCTAATAAAATTATTTAATCTATTTATATGACAGTGGGGTCCCACATGTCATTGAATCAATTTTAATAAAACATTATTCTTTAAACAAAAGGCCAGGGGCCCACATGTAATTCTCAGTAACTTAACCAACAGTTTTTCTAATTAAACAAAATGTCTGGACCCACTTGTCATATGTAGAGGAGGGGGGTTATCTCTGTTTAATTTTTAACCGTGGGATTAAGGGGGCAGGCCCACTTTCAGTGGCCTACAGGGCAGTGATTAAGGGCTAATGACCCTAGTGGCGACATGGGCCCGCAGGTCAATGGCCCATAGGGCTCACCGGCGTCTCGCCGGCGACGGCACGCCGACGAGGTGGACCTAGCGGCCGACTCAGGGCATGGGAGGGGCTGCGCTTAGGCGCGTTCGAACGGGGAGGGGACGGAGCGGCGATTGGTGGCGGTGGCGGGGGCTGGAAGTGGCCGGAGCGAGCACGGGCTCAACAATGACGGAGCCGCGCTTCGGGCTCCAATGGAATCCAGCGCTACGTTGCGAAAACGAGCGCGCGCTGGGTTGGGATTGAACGCAAAACTCCCCAGGAGCGTGCGGGTGCTATGGGTGTGCGCTAGAACGGACTGGAGCGACGGCTACGTCGACGGGAAGCGGCGGCCGGAGCACGAAAAGGGGGCTTTCGCGTTGGGACCTATCGGGCTTCAAAGGGCGGTTGGCGATGGGTGAGCAGCTCACCGGGGACGTGTTGAGGGGGGCAGCGGGCTCGATGAAGTCCTGGCGTCGCCGGAATTTGGCGTCGAGCGGCGGCGGATGCAGACGAGGAACGGCGGCGATGCGCTTGCTGTAGCAGTCCACGGCTCGATTCCTCCACGGGGAAGACGAAGTAGAAGATGATGATCTTGCTGGACACGGTGGCGTGGCCTGCGGGGGCGGTTGGCCACGGTTGTGCACGGCGACGGCGACGGCGACTGCAGCTGCGGGTGGTTCTTCCCCGACGCGGGAGAGGCGAGGAGGGAGAGGAGAATGGGGAGGGGGTGTCCAGGGAGTGGGTGGGGGCGTGCTTATCGCCTCCGCGGCGGGAGGGAGCAGGTGAAGGGCGGGGCCGGCCTGGCAGCGGCGTGCCCGCGCTCTGCCGCCGTACGGGAGCAGGTGAGAGTGGATGGAGGAAGAAGACACGGCGCGGGGTGGGCTGGGCCAAGTGGGCCGTCGCCCTGGGTTTTCCAATTTTCTTTGTCTTTTTCTTTTCTGTTTCATTTGTTTTTGCTACTTTTACATTTTTGTAAAATGTTTAACATATCCCATAATCAGTATTGTGTAAGATTAGAGTGCTACAAAAAGTTTGGGGTCAAAAGAAATATATTTAATATTTCTTTTAAATATCCGAATGACAATTTGTGTTGTTTTGGCTGGTGTTTGAATTTTTCAGAGGCATAATAAATTACCATAACCACATGGGCATGACCCACTGATTATTTGTGATTTAATAAAAGTGGTTGTATAATTTTTGGACAAGTTTTATTTGCCACATTATTTTTAATATCAACAAAAAGGCATTTTGGATTTGATTTGATTCAAATTTGATCATGGCATGATTTAGCAACAGTAATTGTCATTAGCAAAATGATTACTGTTACAGACAACTGAGGGTGTTACAAATCTCCCCCACTACAAGAATTCTCGTCCCGAGAATTTAAGTGGTAGCGAGGAAAAGATCGGGGTATTCATCGCGAAGGCGATCTTCGCGTTCCCAAGTGGCTTCATCTTCAGAATGATTCGACCACTGAACCTTGAGGAACTTGACGGTCTTGTTGCGGGTTCGACGTTCAGACTGATCGAGAATGCAGCTCGGATGTTCTCGATAGGTCAAGTCTTGTTGCAGCTCGATCATATCATGCTCCACTTCGCGGATAGGATCCTTGAAGCAGCGACGGAGTTGAGACACGTGGAAGACATCGTGGACTTGAGAAAGGTTCGGCGGCAATTCCAACCGGTATGCCACGGGTCCACTCCTGGAAAGGATACGGAATGGGCCAATGTAGCGAGGAGCCAACTTGCTGTAACACCCTCAGTTTCTGTAACAGTAATCATCATCACTGTTGACCATCACTGTTTGTTAATCACTGTTATCCCCTGTCCTTAATCAAACTTTGCTTCTGTTCTTTTCAAACCATGCTGGTTGGTAATCAAAACCCTAATCCCAATGCATCTTCCTCATTAAGAAACTATACCCTAGTTGAAACTACTTTGTATAAAAATTAAAACAAATGTGCTCAAATAAAGTTGTTCCAAAAATCATGAAACTATTTTTGTAAATTGCCTAAAATCATTATAATCATGTTGGACCAACTTTGGTAATTTTTGTAGTTACAGAAAATTTCAAACAATTCAAACAGTAGGTTAAAACCCTTGTTTTGGGCATTTAATAATTAAAAGAAATATCTAATGATTTTATTTTGCTGCAAAATCTTTTGTGGCACCCCAGTAATATGTAACCCTAATTTACAAACACCAATAACCTTTTACAAAATGTTAGGGTTGATAAATTAATTACAGAAAAGAATTAGAGCAAACAGAAAACAAAACAAAATAAGAAGGGGCTTAAGCTCGCCTGGGGCGAGGCCCACCTCAGCCAGCCCACCCTGGCCCGTCTTCCACCTCCCACCTGCCCCCATCACGTCGGCCACCTGCTCGACGCCGTGGCGCGGCCGTGGCCGTGGGCGCCGCTGGAGCCCCCTCCCTCACCTGCTCCCCCCTGTAGCTCCAGTCGACGTTAAGGCCCCCCCTGCGCCCCCTGGACACCTCCTCACCATTTCTCCCTTCCTCCCCTTCTCGCCATCGACTTCCACCTCCCGCCCGACGCAGCCATGGCCACGGGCTCGTGAACACCCGCGGCCACACTGCCCCCCAGCCCCAACCAGCCTGTTCCCGAGCCCCGCCGTCGACGTCCACGCCACCTCACCAAAGGAATCGATCCCGGAGCCTCCACCTCGCGCGCATCGGGTCGTCTTCAACCTCGAGCCGCCGGAGATCGCAGAGGAATTGCCACCGCCTTCCGCCACCATCGAGCTCACTGCCATCCCCGACCCGACCGCGGTGAGCACCGAAACCATCCCCAAGTGCTCCCAGCCGCCCGATAACCTCCAGTTGCGTTCCCCTCTTCGTCTTGCACTGACCGCCGCCGTAGAGGTCCTAGCCGTGCCCACCGTGGGTTCCAGCGCGTGCTTTTGGCACCCTCGTGTGTCTGAGGAGCCGTAGCTTCGCGCTAACTAGCTCGCGTCCCCTGTATGGTGCCGTAGCAGCGATTTCGTGCACCTCCAGAGACCGCCGCCGCCATTGCCGACGTAGAGCTCACCTCCGGCCATCTCGTCTCGAGCTGCTTGCTGGAATGGACGCGGCTCGTACCCAGGGACACGCAGAGACAAACCCCGTCGCGAATGGCCACCGGAATCCAGCGTAGGCTCGTCGGCCGTGGCTGCCCTCGCCGCCGGCGAGCTGCCCGTGCCACTGACATGAGGGCCCCATTCGTCAGAAAAACGATTAAGGGTTAATTAACCCCTATGGGTCACTGACATGTGGGTCCGCCTGCTAATCAAAACGGTTGTTTAAATTAAATCCATTTGGATTAGCTACTGTCTATGACAGGTGGGTCCAGAGGCATTTTCTGATTTAATTAAATGTTTTATAAATAACAGAGGCTGACATGTGGGTCCCACATGTCAGCACTGTTCTGGATAATGTTGTGGATAATTTTTTGGATAAATGTTTAATAAATATTAAAAGAAATCCAGAAAATCATTTAAATTGGTTTAAACTTTGAAATTCAATAACTTTTAAACTGTAACTCGGATTCAAAAACTTTATACATGAAAATTGATCAGAAAAATATGACGAATACAAATACGCTATCCGTATGTCTACCACACCCCTCTAACACAACGAACATCGAACATTTCCCCTCCGGACCGACTGTCCGATAAATTGTCCGGTATTGTTAGAGTGCCCGGATGAATTTATTCCGAACACGAATGTTTCTCGGAATAGATCAACTAGCACGGATACACCCCCCTTATGTTGTTCCGGTAACCACGACACCTCCGGCTTGATCCTTCCCCCTCCGGACACCCTGTCCGGTAAACACCCGGAGCCGGTAGTTCATCCCCAGATGAATTCCCGCTCCGAGCATGTTGCATTGCACTGCGTTAGAACACCGTTAACATTTCATCTATCATGCCATGCATCTGTTTGTATATGCTTGCTGTGTATTTACTGTTTTCTTTCCCCCCTTAATCTCCGGTAGACCCCGCTGCTGTCGTCGACTACACCGCTGCTGAGTACGACTACGTCGTCGACGACCCTACTACTACCGTCGAGCTTGCAGGCAAGCAGAGCCATTCTCTTCCCCAGATATCGCCTATCTTTCCGTACATTTCTTGCACTAGGCATTGTTACTGTTGCTGCTACGATTACAATCCTATTCAATTGCATAGCCTGATTTTGTCGCCCCTTGATGTGCCTTCCTTTATCCTATGCTGCCTATTATTATTATTATGCATTATTCAGCAGTGAACCCTGCGCATTGTTAGCTAGGATTAGATAGAGGGCCGTGATCACTCAGGGGAGTGAACGCGGATACAGATATTATAACTGCACAGGTACGGTACAATGCAGACACCGTCTAAGGCCCCTACCTGGGTTATGCCTAGTCACCTCAAGTGTGAGCTATCCAGGAGTAATCCTGGTACTCCACTCGAGGCTGACTTTGTCTTACCGCCATAGGGTCCTGAACGACGATTGTCCTTAAAGGTAAGAAGTCGGGCGACCCAACGGTGCCCGCGAGAGGTATTGCGACGGGACGACAGGGAGGGTACGACCAGTGTACCGGTGTGCTTGGCCCCTGATCGTTGGCCGCGAGAGTTACCAAACCACGAAAGTCGAGCTCCTCCAGGAGCACACACGAGACAAGGTAAGGAGACGGTTCACCTTGTTGGTAACCGCGGTGACTTGGTGGGACGACAGGGCAGGCACCGATGTACTGGTGGTCCTGGCTGCTGTCGTTGTCCGCGGGTCGGTTAAGTCGAGGCAACGATAACGGTTGTCACGCAGGTTAATTAAAATGCTAAATGGTTCAGTGAATGTCTTGAGTTGGCTATATGCCATGTACGCACTACCTACCCGTGGGAACTACGAGTTATGGGCTCCTCCGCTTCTTAGTGTCGTCCGAGGACTCTTCAGACGTCAGCAGTACTGCGGGCTGATTGCCGGGAAGTGGTGTTGTCTTATTTGCTCGCACGGTGATGTCTTATTTGGATTTGCTTCAACTTCACCGGCCAGCCACGCACCGTGCAGGAGTACGTTCGGGTTGGGGTCCAAGGCCCGGCGTACTTAGGATTTAGACCGGCGGATGGCCTCTCTGTTGAGTTTGAAAGATGGGCTATGAAGTGTTGGATAGCCTCGGTGGAGCGTTCCCTAACAAGGTTCCCGCCACCCTGGAGATCCGTGCGTGTAGCGTAACACAAGTGCACCCCTGCAGGGGAAGATTAATCTATTCGAATAGCCGTGTCCACGGTAACAGGACGCTTTATGCTGAAGCTGGATCTTACCACTAGAAACTATTATTATTAAACTGTATGGTTCCGGGTTTTCTTCCTCGCGGGGATGTCGAGGAGGTGAACTCGGAGGCATTGTTAATTATTACAACTTATTATTATACAATGCTGCAGCAACTTCTGCTGCATTGTTACTTTATGCGTTATATAAACTGTTGGCTGATTCTTACCTCATGCTGCAAGACATCGTCGGAAGATGCTAGTCTTCGATAGGCCTAGCTTCTTACCCTTGCTCTGGATTTATGTCTTTCAGTCCACTATATACAGCCTCTTCTTTCCGTTGATACCATGCATAATGCTTAGTAGCGGACGTAAGACTCGCGGGTATACTAGATACTCACCTGCTTTATTTCCTTTACTGTTTTGCCTGATCGGCTGCTGCAACCGACGTTGGAGCCCAGGAGCAGGAGTACCCCGGAGGCGCCTACTACGACGTCGAGTTCCCCGTTGACCAGGAGTAGTTCTGTGGATCCCAGGCAGGAGGCCTCGCCTTTTCGATCTGTACCTCTGATGTTATTTGTGCTAGCCTTCTTAAGGCAAAACTTGACTAACTATGTCTGTACTCAGATATTATGGCTTGTATGACTTATGTATTCGGGTCCGCGTGACCCCCTCTATTGTAAAATATTTGTTTATCCTTTTCTGTTTAGTGTTGTGCTGTGATATTATCACCGTGGCACCCTAATCTCAGTCGTGTACCCTGTGTGTATGATTACTGTACACGGTCTGATTTTGGGGGCGTCACACTTGCCCTTGATACCGAAGAGATGAGTGCCCCTCATGGGAGTGACACGGAGGTAAGCGTATTAACCAGGTTGATACTCCATTTCCCGGTGTTTGCGGTCATAGTTTCTCTTCTGACGAGACTGTGCGGCCTTGAGATTTTCTTGCACAATGCAAACCTGATCTTCAGCTTGTTGGACAAGATCCGGTCCGAAGTAGGGTCGTTCCCCAGTTCCTGACCAATTCAGGGGGGTTCGACACTTACTTCCGTATAGAACTTCGAAGGGGGCCATCTTCAAGCTAGCCTGATAGCTATTGTTGTACGAGAATTCCGCGTACGGGAGAGATTCCTCCCATTTCATGCAGAATGAAAGGACACAAGCGCGAAGCATGTCTTCCAGCACTTGATTGACTCGTTCAACTTGGCCTTGCAACTAGGGTGATAAGCGGTGCTGAGAGACACACGAGTCCCGAAGGCTTCCATGAAACTATTCCAGTATCGTGAGGTGAAAAGGCTGCCACGGTCTGAACTGATCTCCAACGGAATACCGTGGAGTGACACAATCCGGTAGATGTACAAGTGTGCTAACTGACTAGCAGTGATCGTCTCCTTGACCGGCAGGAAGTGAGCAATCTTGGAGAATCGGTCGATGACGACAAAGATGGCATCGTTACCTTTCTGTGACTTAGGAAAACCGGTGACGAAGTCCATCTCGACTTTGTCCCACTTCGAATCAGGAGGAGGGAGTGGTTGCAACCAACCAGCAGGTTTCTGATGTCCGGCTTTGACGCGACTGCAAACGTCACAGTCAGAAACATAGCGAGCGATGTCTTGCTTCATGTAAGGCCACCAGTACCGCTGACGAAGGTCTTTATACATCTTGGTACTGCCAGGGTGGATTGACAAGGGAGAATTATGGGCTTCTTCCATGATATCCGGACCACAGTTAATGATGGCCGGGCTCACAGGAACTACTAAGCGGCCCTTGAAGTACACAGTATCACCATCATTGGCATCAATGGTAAAAGAGGAGGGCTTTCCTTCTGCGATGTCTTGCTTGATCTTCACAATGTCAGCGTCAAGAGGCTGCCTACTCTTGATGAGGGCGTCGAGTTTTGACTCGAGAACCAGGTTGTTAACGTAACCTTGAGGAACCATCTTGAGGTTCAACTTGCGAAACTCTTCATACAGAAGTGGTTGCTGCACCTGAACCTCAAGTTCAGAACAGTAAGCTTTGCGGCTCAAGGCATCGGCCATCACGTTAGCCTTGTCCGGGGTATATGAAATATCCATGTTGAAGTCGGCTACGAGCCATCGTTGTTGACGAAGATTCAGATCTGGCTGAGTAAACAGGTACTTCAGACTTTGGTGATCGGTGTAGACCTCGCAACGATTACCAACGAGGTAATGTCGCCATAGCTTCAATGCATAAATTATTGTTGCCAATTCGAGATCATGTGTTGGATATTTGTCTTCGTGAGCACGCAACTGACGAGAGCCATAAGCAATCACTTTGCGCTCTTGCATTAGGACACAACCTAATCCTTGACGAGACGCGCCGCAATATATCACGAAGTCCTTCTGAGTATCCAGGGGAGCGAGCACCGGGGGAGAATTTATCTTGTCCTTGAGCGCTTGGAAACTTTCTTGACATTTATCTGTCCACTCAAACTTGACGCCTTTGTGAAGCAGATTAGTCAAAGGCCTGGCAATCTTGGAGAAATTCTCGACGAAACGGCGGCAATAGCTAGCGAGCCCGAGGAAACTGCGGACTTGCTTGACGGTCTTGGGAGGAGTCCAGTCAAGAATAGCCTGGATACGTTCTGGGGTGACGGCAATGCCATCCTTGGAAATCACATGTCCAAGGTAGGTTACTTCGGGAAGCCAGAACTCACACTTAGAATACTTAGCGTAGAGTTTGTGTTCTCGAAGCTTCTCCAGTATAAGACGAAGATGTTCAGCATGTTCTTCTTCATTCTTGGAATATATCAATATATCATCCAGATAAACCACGACGAACTTGTCGAGGTACTCCATGAAAATATAATTCATCAATCTGGAGAAGGTGGCTGGAGCATTGGTTAAGCCAAAGGACATGACGGTGTACTCGTATGAACCATAGCGAGTAATGAAGGCAGTCTTCGGAATGTCCTCATCACGAACTCAGATTTGGTGATAACTCAACCTCAAGTCGAGTTTAGAAAACACCTTGGATCCGGCAAGTTGATCATACAGATCGTTGATCCGGGGAAGTGGGTATTTGTTCTGGATGGTGGCTTGGTTAATGGGCCGATAATCTTGGACCAATCGGTTTGTCCCATCGCTCTTCTTGACAAAGAGCGAAGGTGCTCCCCAAGCTGAGGAACTGGGGAGAATGAATCCCTTCTGAAGTGCCTTGTCGATTTCCTCCTTAAGTTCAAGGAGTTCATGTGGCGGCATCTTGTAAGGACGCTTGGCAATAGGGGTGGTGCCGGGCTTCAAGTCGATGACAAATTCAACTTCCCTGATCGGGGGTATTCCCGACAGTTCTTCTGGGAAGACGTCGGGAAAATCACGAACGACTGGAACGTTCTCGATGCCTTCGAGGGGGGCGGCATTCAAAGCATTCATCATAAATATCTGTGTTTCAGCATTACGAGTAACTCAGGTGGTGTGGTTAACAATCTCGCCGGAGGGGTGAAAAAGTTGGACAGACTTGGTGCCACAATAAAGTGCGGCATCGTGAAATTTCAACCAATCCATTCCCAGAATGAGGTCTATGGTGGAAGACTTCAGAACGATGGGGGAAGCAAGGAATTCAATCCCTTCAATTTCAACAATGGTTCCGGGCACGATCTTGGAGGTGTGGGAATGGCCTATCGGGGTGCGGACAACCATCGGTGGGTTCATCTTTTCTAGCGTAAAGTTATGCGACAATGCAAATGCTTCCGACAAGAAAGAATGTGATGCTCCTATATCAAATAAAACAGTAGCAGGTACGGAATTAACAAGAAGGGTACCCATCACGGTAGCGGGTTGTTGCTGAGCTTCTTCAACATTGATGTTGTTAGCATGACCACGAGCATGAGAAGCAGACCCAGTATTATAGTTGGGGGTCCTCTTGTTTCCACGACCATTTCCACGGCCAGCGAGGTGAACTACCAGTTGCTTCTTTTTGTAGGGGCACTCTCTGGAAAAATGCCCAGGTTGGCGGCACGTGAAGCATAATCCATCCTGAGGACGAAGGGGTGTAGCATTGGGTGGTGCAGGCAGAGCTCTTGGCATCTGCGGTGGCGGAGGCAGACGGGGTGCAGCATAAGACGGCCTTGGAGCAGGGACAGGTGAATGGGTCACACTGGTAGGGAGCCAGATACGACGCTTCTGCGTTGCGCCCGAAGATGAGCCAACGTCACGACAACGCTTCAGAGAGGACTTGTGCTCCATCTGGGAAGTCTCGACGGTGATAGCCTTGTTCACCATGGTGGCGAAGTTGGCGAAATCATGAACGGCAAGAGCGAGCCTGAGGTCTGGATTGAGGCCACGACGGAACTTCTGCTGCCTGCGAGCATCAGTGGTGATCTCTTCTTCCGCATAGCGAGAGAGGTTGAGGAACTCGCGCTGATAAGCTTCAACAGTCATATCGCCCTGAGTGAGGTCGCGGAATTCTTCCGCCTTACGATCCATGATCCCCTGAGGAATGTAGCGGGCGCGGAAGGCAGACTGAAATTCATCCCAAGTGACGACTTCTCCAACTGGCAGGGAACACTTGTGGGTGCTCCACCACTGAGCAGCGGCGCCTTTCAGATGATAAGACGCAAAGTTCACATAGTCGGCTGGATCGACATTAGCAGACTCCAGCTCGTGTGTGATGTCGCGAAGCCAGTCATCAGCATCCAACGGCTGAACAGTGTTGCGGAACATAGTGGGGTTGAGGCGGGTGAAGTCATGCAGAGTCACAGTGGCGTGCTGATGGTGGCGCCCATTCTGATTCGGCTGGGGGAACTGAGCCATGACATTCTCCATGAACTAACGGTTCAGCTCGAACTGCTGCATCATCCCGGCCATGTAATCTGGCGGCGGAGGTGGGTCGTTGGCAGCACGACCACGACCACCACGACCAGCCATCCTGCTAGAATTTAACAGGGGTATTTCAGCGATGAAAATTTTAACGAGATACCAGAATCAAGCCTGAAGTAAAACGACAACGAAGAGGAGGCGCGGATATATATATATATATAGGAGTAGTCATATAAGACATTGCCAGAACCCTCTGTTAGGTATGTGCTAGGGTTAGCTAGTGCCTTTGCATCATGTCAAAATTTTCAAAGGAAATCAAATTCAAAATCCAAATGGGAGAAGGAACACCCCCCAGATGAATTAATTCAAAAGGCCAGATAAAAATCTTTTCCAAAAATTCATGTTAGAGTTTTGAAAAGTATTATAAATGAGTGTGATCACATATCAAGTGATGTGGGACCCACCCCATGCTCATAGATTTTTCAAATATTCAAACATTACCTTGGAATTAAAGAAATACCCCTTTTTGATTTAAAATTCAAATCATTTGAATTTTAAAAATGTTGAAAGTTTATGAGTGTCTAGTTTATATTATTATGAGGCCACATAAAAGTTTTCAGCATTTAATAAAATGATTTTGTATTTTTTACCAAAGTCAAAACAAATATACAGAAAAACAGAAAGGAAAGATTAAACAGAAAAGGGAGAAAACCTTACCTGGCGCCCAGGCGAAACAGGCCCACCCAGCCCAGCCGGCCCACAGGGGCAGGGGAGTCTTCTTCCCCACCCCGCGCCTCCAAGCTGCTCGGTGGAATGCCACCGAGCTAGCTGGTGACGCCACGTCGTCGCCGAGGAGCTTCCAGCCCTCCCCGTGGCCCTTCTCGCACCTGGACGCGCCCTGGAGAACGACGCATCCATTACCCCCCTCCAGAACTTCCTCCTCCTCCTCCCGTGCTCGTTTCTGTCGCCAACCGAGAGCGCCGCCGCTCGCCGTCGCAAGAACTCGTGGCCACTGACGTCGAGGAGCCGAACCAAGGTGTCCAAGCGCTTCGCCGACGTCGTCTTCATCGACCTGCGAAAGGAATCGAAGCCGAGTGCCTCCACGAGCTCGCTAGCATCATCGTCTCCATCGCCGGCCGCCGCGGATCAACTTCGAATTCCGGCCAGCTACGAGCTTCCCCGAGCCCACTAGCCATCCCGTCGCGTTCGTGGTGAGCTTCTCACCGTTTTCCCTAACCTAGCACCCTCCCTCTCGTTCTCTATCCGGATCCGCCATGGATGCCGAAGCACGTCGCCGCCATGGATGAGCTCGAGGTCGCCCCTGTGCCCCTTCGACTCAGCCAGCGCGCGCGTTTAGCTCCTGGTCATGCTAGCTTTCGAACGCGAGCGAGATCAGCCCGAACCGTGCACGGTAACGTCGACTACGACCTCGCCGCCGTTCTGTTGCCGCCGGAGTCGTCGCCATCGTCGCTCCCGACCTCCCCGTGAACCCCCGATGCCTCCAGAAGACGCGGGAGACCTCCAGGAGCAAGTTGGTGCCCTCTGTTTCCCCTCCCGTGGCCGGAATCGTCCTCCCCGTGCAGCGCCGCCGTGGTCCAGTCGCCGGCGTCAAGCCGCCGGCGAGTCAGCTCTAAACCCCCCCGGTTAATCACCTAATTAGTGACCCTAGGTCACTGACCAGTGGGCCCAGTGGATTAATTAAGCCACTAGATTAATTTAACCCACGGGTTAGTTAACCCAGTCATTGACAAGGTGACCCCACATGTCAGCCCCCCCCCCTGACGTCAGCACTTGCGCAATAAATCATTTTATGAATTTCCAGAAAATCAAATGAATTAAAAGAATTCCAGAAATTCCAGAAAATACCCCAAACTTTGGAAATTCATAGAAAATTCATATTAACTCCAAATTGGACAAATAATATATGAAAAATGATCAGGAGAAAATTATCTTTCCAAATATGCAACTTTCAACTCTGTTTGAGTTGAATTTAAAATGTGATCAGTAGCATTTGCTATTTGATTTAAATGGAATTAAATCAAATATTTTTGCAACTTGAACCATGGCAACATGCTACATTTCAATCACACATCAGAGGCATATCATACACATTTGAAGATAATTCAAAATGATCAAACTATATCACATATAACTTGGTTAATGTTGAATTCAAATGTGGAGTTTGAATTTGCAATTCAAATTGCAATATACTCCATTTAAATGGAATGCTCAACACATCAGTACCATGAACATCACCCTTTCAATATTACTTATGTGATTGTGCATTGTACCATTATGTTGATCCTATGATTGTCATGCTGCTGTTAGACGTGGAACCGGAGCAAGAGGTCACCCCCTACGTTGAAGACCCCGAACCCGAACCTCGTCAGCAAGGCAAGCAAACCCCCATTGATCATGTCGATAAAATCCCACTTCCCTCTCATGTCTCGCTTATGCATTGTTTAGGATGATCACCATGTTACGATTCTACCACATAGATGAACCCATTCCTTTGCATGACCTATCATTTTGTCACAGTAGTAAGCAAACCACAATCCTAGCAACTATAGGAGTTGTTTGATATCATGTGGCCCCTACAATGATACTGCTTATTGCATGCTTAGTATGATACCATGTTCTTACTGTGATGTGAGTCGGGATGGGAATGATCATGTTGATGTTGGTAGAAAAGTGTTGGTGAATCGACCCTAATACAAGGTGAGCGATGAGAGGCTGTGTAGGAGTACACAGTGGGTTGTCTCGTTGAACACCGCCCTAGTACGAGTTCTTGTGTGGTGATCCAAGATGAAGAGTACAACCACACATTGGGCTCACTGACCCCTCTCAACCTATTAACTCATCCCTTTCGATTTCCAGATGTCGCAGTAGTTCGGAGTTCTGGTAGGCTTGTGGCCTGGATGCTAAGTGAGAGAACGGTTCACCCGAGACCGGCTTATGCACCACGCACACATCGCTTGGGTCCACTTCGGTAAACCGGCCGGGTTCACGATTGTGGTAACCAACCCAAGTAGGCGGCTTTCTCGGACTAGATCGGCTATGAGGTAACAGTTGTGGTGAGCATCCTCGCCGACACTTCTTGAACGGTGTCGAGTACAAAGGCGGTAACCGATGATCATGTGTGTGTAGCGTTACACCCTTGCAAGGTTAACAAAACTATTCGGATAGCCGCGTCCTCAGTTATGGACTGCTTGGAAAGCTTAGCTTGATTATTAGATAACTTGAACCGGATACTTCTAAAACACACCAAGATAAGTGTGAGTGCTATGGAGTGCTTCCTCGTGGGGAAGTCGAGGAAGGCACCATAGTGGTGTATTGGTTGGTGAAAGTAGTGGACTCGTGTACGCTTCTTACCTCAAAGTCTGGTACTCGTAGTTCAGGATTAGCCAAGTCAAAGCTGGCATTTCTGCAAGTGAACCCCACCTCCCTTTACCTTGATACATGTGCATGGGTAGTATAGCTCCTATGTAAGTCTTGCTGAGTACGCCTTTGTACTCACGTTTGCTTAATCTATGTTTTAGATGACGCCACTGACCCCGAAGGTGGCTTCTTCATCGAGATGGACGACTGAAGTTAAGCTAGTCTAGTCCCAGTCAGCAGACTGGTTCCCTCGTGGAGGGCTTTGTGTTTGAATAAGGCTTCTTAAGCCATTTGTTAAACTTGTCTGTACCCAGACATAATTTGCTTCCGCCTGTGTTGTAATGTTGGATCACATGTATGTGATCTCTGTGTGCACTCTATAAGAGTTATAAATAAAATGTACACTTTGTAGAGAATTGCAATGGTACCTACTGTTCATACAAGGCATGTGTGCTGCGTGTATGTTTATAACATGCATGTCTTTGTATGCGTTTTTGAGACCTTAGTTGTGTTCTGGCTGGCGGTCTTTCATACACCAAGTGGCCCTTAGATGTGCACAGCTTGGGGCATCGCGATGCGATTGCTCGAGACTCCGTCTCGTGCACACTTTGTGGTATGATCGAGCCCGCCCTAGACCCCGACTAAGTGATCGGGCTGGAGTAAGTATATGTAAGAGTTTTGAGATAGTCGGTAGTATGGTTGAGGCGACTTGTCTTTGAATATGGGAGTTCACCACCCATATCATTTGACTTGTGTGCGGACGATGAGAACCCATCTCAGTTGATCATCCGTCCTGGATGGGATGCCCCTCACGTACGATGCTTTCCGAGAATGTTCAGTGCTTGGCCTTGTCTGCTTAGACAAGTGGGTGCGGTTCTCGGCTCTCCATATGACTATGTCTTAACTGTACTTGCATACACTAACCCCGGGTCCCGACAGACATACACATTTACACAGAGAGTCAGTCGAAAATCGGGCAGCGTAACGTCGTAGAAATTAAGGGAAAAAGGGACTCACTAGGCGGCGCGCAGACCGCGGTAAGGATTACACGACGCAACATAGATTCCACTATGTCAATCACGCCGCAAGAAAACTGTTGGCCACAGGTGTAAATGCCAGAGGACGCGCGGCCTTCCCAGAATGAGAATGGGATCCGCGGTCCGGGACCTGGGGTAGAACTCCTGCGACACGACTCAATCAATGGGGAAGCACCAAAACGCCGGGTGGAATCAAGAGAACGTGATCCTAATGTCAGAGTTTGTAAAACTTACCAGCAAGGATAAGAGAGCAGAGTCCCAGAGCATAGGTAAGGAGAAAAGGATCCTAATACCATAGATATCACACGTAGTGACATAGATGTGGGCCCGTAAGCCAAATATTAAGTTAGCAAAATAGTTTTTCAAAGTCTAGACTCAACTTCAACCAAGTAGTGGTGGGGTGTCTTCCTACAGGTAGTCGGCTCTGATACCAACTTGTGACACCCCCAAAATCAATCCGTGTACAGTAATCATACACGCATGGTACACGGCTGAGATTAGGGTGCCACGGTGAGAATATCACAGCACAACACTAAACACAAAAGGATAAACAAATATATAACAATACCAGGGATCACGAGGATCCGAATACATAAGTCATACAAGCCATAACATCTGAGTACATACATAGTTAGTCAAGTTTTGCCTTAAGAAGGCTAGCACAAATCACATCAGAGATACAGATCGAAAAGGCGAGGCCTCCTGCCTGGGATCCACCGAACTACTCCTGGTCGACGGGGAACTCGACGTCGTAGTAGTTTCCCCCGGGGTACTCCTGCTCCTGGGCTCCAACGTCGGCTACAGCGGCCGATCAGGCAAAGCGAAAAAGGAGAAATAAAGCAAAGGTGAGTATCTAGCATACCCGCGAGTCTTCCGTCCGCTACTAAGCATTATGCATTGTATCAACAGAAAGAAGAGGTTGTATATAGTGGACTGAAAGACAGAAATCCAGAGCAAGGGTAAGAAGCTAGGCCTAACGAAGACTAGCATCTTCCGACGATGTCTTGCAGCAGGAGGTAAGAATCAGCCAACATTTATATAAAGTATAAAGTAACAATGCAACAGAAGTTGATGTAGCATTGTATAATAATAAGTTGTAACAATTAACAATGCCTCCGAGATCCCCTCCTCGACATCCCAGCGAGGAAGAAAACCCGGAACCATACAGTTTAATAGTAATAGTTTGTAGTGGTAAGATCCAGCTTCAACATAAAGCGTCCTGTTACCGTGGACACGGCTATCCGAATAGATTAATCTTCCCTGCAGGGGTGCACTTGTGTTACGCTACACGCACGGATCTCCAGGGTGGCGGGAACCTTGTTAGGGAACGCTCCACCGAGGCTATCCGACACTTCATAGCCCATCTTTCAAACTCAACAGAGAGGCCATCCGCCGGTCTAAATCCTAAGTACGCCGGGCCTTGGACCCCAACCCGAACGTACTCCTTCACGGTGTGTGACTGGCCGGTGAAGTTAAAGCAAATCCAAATAAGATACCACCGCGCGAGCA
Organism: Bromus sterilis; assembly: GCA_950022295.1. Lineage (NCBI taxonomy): Eukaryota > Viridiplantae > Streptophyta > Magnoliopsida > Poales > Poaceae > Bromus > Bromus sterilis. The sequence goes on along the minus strand of OX465595.1, from coordinate 377,824,889 downwards.
AATAAGACAACACCACTTCCCGGCAATCAGCCCGCAGTACTGCTGACGTCTGAAGAGTCCTAGGACGACACTACGAAGCAGAGGAGCCCATAACTCGTAATTCCCACGGGCAGGTAGTGCGTACATGGCATATAGCCAACTCAAGACATCCACTGAACCATTTAGCATTTTAATTAACCTACGTGACAACCGTTATCGTTGCCTCGACTTAACTGACCCGCGGACTACGACAGCAGCCAGGACCACCAGTACATCGGTGCCTGCCCTGTTGTCCCACCAAGCCACTGCGGTTACCAACAAGGTGAACCGTCTCCTTACCTTGTCTCGCGTGTGCTCCTGGAGGAGCTCGACTTTCGTGGTTTGGTAACTCTCGCGGCCAACAATCAGGGGCCAAGCACACCGGTACACTGGTTGTACCCTCCCTGTCGTCCCATCGCAATACCACTCGCGGTCACCGTTGGGTCGCCCGACTTCTTACCTGAAGGACAACCGAGGCTCAGGTACCTAGAGCGGCTATACAGAGTCAGCAATGAGTGGAGTACAAGGATTACTCCTTGGTAGCTCACACTTGATGGTGGCTTGGCAGAGCCGAGCTAGGGGGCCTGAGGCGGTGTCTGCATTGTACCGTACCTGTGCAGTTATAATAATTGTATCCGCGTTCACTCCCCTGAGTGGTCACGCCCCCCTATCTAATCCTAGCTAACAATGTGTAGGGCTCACTGCTGAACATCATACATATATATATTTATAGGCAGCATAGGATAAGGAAGGCACATCAAGGGGCGACAATGATAGGTTATGCAATTGAATAGGATTGTAACGTAGCAGCAGTAGTAACAATGCCTAGTGCAAGAAAGTACGGAAAGATAGGCGATATCAGGGGAAGAGAATGGCTCTGCTTGCCTGGAAGCTCGACGGTAGGGGTAGGGTCGTCGACGAAGTAGTCGTACTCAGCAGCGGTGTAGTCGACGGCAGCAGCGGGGTCTACCGGAGATTAAGGGGGGGGGAAACAGTAAATACACAACAAGCATATACAAACAGATGCATGACATGACTGTCGGGGGACTGGTACCCGGGTAGGCTAACCCAAGCGGAAGTAACCTTTCAAGACAAGGATGGACCGATTGGGCCGCAGCTGGGCCGAGCTGGGAAGAGGTACGACCGATTGCTCTAAGGCAATCAGCCGTATCAAATGCCAGCAGTCGGCCCAGACACAATCGGACCACCCTGTCCTTCACCAAGACGATCATCCGATTGGTCTGCAGCTGGGCCGAGGTTGATACCTAGCAGTCCGATTGCCCAGAGCAATCGACCTTGCCAGGAACCACCAGTCGGACCAGGCGCAATCGGAGCCACCTGATACCCAGTCGGGGGTATGATTACGAGGTCATAAATGCCATATCCCGAGATATCTGGGTGGCAGGAAGGCCAAGTCATGTCAAAGATCTGGGGGAGATACGGTGTCGACCTCCCCGCCGATTCCGCGGACAGGCCGACAAGACCGCACCCCCTAGCTCCACTATTCATCCCTACACCCTACAAGTCTACAGCATGGGCCGCCGCTCGTAGGTTCCGGATCACCCGGAGAGGAGCAGTCGGTGGGCCCAGGCCGACTAGAGGATGACAACTGGGCCCATTCGGCAATGAAGTTACCGAAGTACCCTGGGCTCACACTATAAGAGCCAGGGTACCCCTCCTGCGTGAGGGGCGATCGACACTAGTAGCACCATTACTCATTTTCCTCTCAGTTCATTCACTGCTAGTAGTTACTCCTCAGGGAAGCAGGAGAGAGCCTTGACCACGGCGGCGGCGCTCACCTTCCCCTGAGAAGATAGAGAAGCAGTTATTGTAGCCAGATCATTGATATACAAGAGACAAGCAGAAGTAGGGGTGTTATCTCTCCGGAGAGCCCCGAACCTGGGTACATCGTGGTGTCTTCACTGTGCTTGTGCCCAACCCGTTTCCGGCACCATCGACATCCTCTCCCTCGTGTTTTCCCCCTCACTTTAGCAATCCCATGGCATCTGTTGTTAAATATCGACGACAGTTGGCGCCCACCGTGGGGCAGACCGAGGCGTCGACTGGAGTAAAGATCCGGACGGGATTTTCCTCTGCATCGGGCGGGAGCCACGCCTCTGGCCTGATTCTAAGGCGTGGGGCAATTGACTATGTGGTGGACTACTCGGCGCGGTACAGGGCTGGAGCGCCCCTGTCGCCTGGTGTGTCGCTGCAGGTTGGCAGTCATCGCCTCTTCATCGGCAGCTTCCCCGAGGCGTATCCTAGAGATTTTCGCATCTTCTCGTGTGCTACGGATCCGCTCCCGACCAGGGGCTGCAACGCAGCACTTGGTAGAGAGGGAGGCCGAGTGCACGCGGCCGTCATGATGGCGGGAGCATCTTCATCAACCAACCGCGACCCAGCGAGCGCGGCGAGAAAGGCCAAGGAGGCAGCTGATGTCGCAGAGAGAATCGGCACCAATGCGTTGCGGGATGTGTTATACACACCCGTGAACAGGAATGGTGATCCGGAGCAGGTGCACACGGAGCTGGAAACAGCACGGCTCGCTCTGGCTCGCAGAGCTGAGCAAGTGTTGGCAGAAGAGCGCAGGCTGGGAGCCATCACAAGGGAGTACAATGCATCACATGCAGGACCGTGTCGGCCGATTGAGCCCGCAGTCCTGGAAGATCTGAGAAGCCGAGGCAGGGCAGTCAACCAGCAGCTGTCGGGGGCCAAGAAACCGGAGCGTCCGAGAAGGTCAGTGCAACCGGAGCAACCGGCGCAATCGGCATTCATCCAAAGGCCAACTTACAGCACACCAGACAAGAACTTGAGAGCAGCCGAGCAGATAGCACTTGAGCTAGAAGACCTGGAAGGAGATGAGCGGCGTGAGCAGTCGCGCCGAATGCGTGAGCTGATAGCAGCCGCAAAGGAGCAGAGGCTCGTAGCAATGGGCAACCAGAATGCAGAACCAGAGGCATCAAGAGTAACTGTGAGGCCGAATGCGGGAGCTAGTCAGCGACCAAATGCATCGCGCCAGAACAGGCACCAACCCGCGCCATCTCGGCACGAGAGCAAGGTTAGAAGCAATCGGCCACCCCCAGCAGCAAGCAGAAGAATGGAAGAGCCAGAGCTCAACAGCAGGCGCAATGACATGCCACAGCAATCGGCACCAAGACCAGCGATCAGCACCCGACTCGGCCCTCGCCAAATCGGTCAGAATGACGCAAGACATCGCATTGAGCTCCTGAAGAAGGAGGCTCAGGAGGATGAGGAAGGAGAAGCTGGGCCATCATGTTTTGGTCATCGCATTCGGACGGAAAAGTTCCCCAAAGGCTTCACACTGCCGAGAGACACCCCTAAGTATAATGGCTCTGTGAAGCCCGAAGACTGGCTGTCCGATTACCTGACGGCAGTTCGCATTGCAGGAGGCAATCGGCGCGTAGCAGTCCGCTATGCACCTTTGATGTTGCAGGGTTCAGCTCGGACGTGGTTGAACAGTTTGCCCAAGGACAGTGTGAACTGCTGGGAGGATTTCACGACTGCATTCATCCACAACTTCACGAGCACATACGAGAGGCCCAATCTCCCGCGGCAGTTAGCTCTGTGTGTGCAAGGCAAAGACGAACCCCTCCGAGATTACTTATCTCGGTGGATCAAGCTGAAGAATTCATGCGAAGGAGTCCATGAGATCCAGGCCATTCAGTACTTTACTGATGGATGCCTGGCTGATTCAATGTTGAAGCACAAGCTGCTCCGCAAAGACTTCACATCGCTCGCCGAGCTCATGAAGGTGGCAAACGCGTTCGCCATGTCCGATTCTGCGATGCGCCCTATCCAGCTCGGAGTTGGAGGGGTGATCCAGTCACCAGGGGCTCCGCAGTCGGACACGGGGAACCAAGGCCTCAGTCGGAAGAAAAGGAGGGAGAACAACCGCAACAACAACAACAACAACCACAACCAGCAGAGCAATGGCAAGCGCAAGGACGAACAGCCCGACACCTAGTATGGCAGTCGGCAGGTGGCCGCTGTCCAGAATGAAGAAGATCCAGCAGCTGCAGGAGGCAGTCGGAAGATGAGACCAAATGTGAGACCCCCGGAACAGATGAAACCCAAGTACACGTTCGAGGATATGCTGGACGCGCCGTGTAAGTTGCACAGCACGCCTAGCAGGCCGTCTGCGCACACTACTCGGCAGTGTGACTTTGTGAGAAGAATTGCGAAGGGAGAAGCTTTACCACCTCCACCCCCACCACCACCCCAGAACAGAGGACCACCTCAGCAGCAGAACCAGTTCCCGCAGCAAGATGCCGCCTACATGATTTTCACCAGCGAGTCCGCGGAAAGGGGCAGTCGGAGAGCCCGAGCAGCGGAAGTTAATGCCACTATGCCACCGATTCCCCAGTTTGTGCATTGGTCCGAATGTCCTATATCCTGGGACAGAGCAGATCATCCCACCATTTTGCCGAATCCGGGCAACTATCCGCTGGTGGTGGACGCTCTGTTCGCAGGACCAAGGTTTTCATGAAAATTCTCCCGAGTGCTCGTTGATGGAGGAAGCACAATCAACATTCTGTATAGAGATACAATGATCAAGCTAGGGCTCACAGAGAGAGATCTAGAGCGCAGTCGGACGACTTTCCATGGGATTGTCTTGCACCCCCATGGGCCGCATTCGGCTGGACGTCATATTCGACACGGAGGAGAATTTCAGAAGGGAGCCGATTTGGTTTGAGGTCGCCGACCTCAGCAGTCCTTACCATGCTCTGTTGGGGTTGCCGACATTTTCCAAGTTCATGATCAATGCACAACAGACATACCTGAAGATGAAGATCCCAGGGCCAAACGGTGTCATCACCGTCACCGGGGACTTCAGGAAGTCCCTCGAGTGCACATCTGCTGGCAGCAGTTTAGCTGATTCGTTAGTGGTCGAGACGGAGAAGCGTCAGCTCAGCAAGGTAATTGCAATGGCGCAAGCACAGAGCAAGAATCCACTCCCAGTCGGCCCGGCAAAGAGATTAGATGAGGAGTCGGCTTTTCAGTCGGCCAAGGACAGCAAGAAGATCGCTCTAGATCCCTCCGACTCAACCAAGTTTGTTGTAGTCGGAGCTGGACTTAGCGATAAATAGGAAAGCGCGCTCGTCGATTTTCTCCGTGAGAATCGGGACATCTTTGCATGGTCTCCACAAGACATGCCTGGTGTGCCGAGGGAACTCGCCGAGCACAAGTTGCACATTCGGCCAGGCTCGAAGCCGGTCAAGCAACCCTTGGGACGTTTTTCTGAGGACAAGAGAAGGGAAATCGGCGAAGAGGTTGCGAAGCTACAGGCTGCAGGGTTCATCATGGAAGTATTTTACCCCGAGTGGCTGGCGAATCCAGTCCTCGTCATGAAGAAGAACAAGACTTGGCGCATGTGTATAGATTACACCTGCCTGAACAAGGCATGCCCAAAAGATCCGTTTGCTCTGCCCCGTATTGATCAAGTGATTGATTCTACGGCCGGCTGCGAGCTGCTGTCTTTTCTGGACGCTACCGCTGGATATCACCAGATCAAACTGGCTGTGGAGGATTAGATAAAAACTGCATTTATAACACCCTTCGGGGCTTATTGCTATATCACCATGCCGTTTGGTCTGAAAAATGGAGGTGCCACTTATCAGCGCACGATTCAGAGATGCACACACTCTCAGCTTGGCAGAAATCTCCATGTTTACGTGGACGATTTAGTGGTGAAGTCGGCAAAGGGAATCACGCTGTTGGATGACCTCAGGGAAACATTTGCAAACTTGAGAACTTATCAGATCAAGCTCAACCCGGAGAAGTGCGTGTTTGGAGTTCAAGCCGGCAAGCTCTTGGGGTTTCTCGTTTCCGAGAGGGGAATCGAATGCAACCCCGAGAAGATAGCCGCAATAGAGCGCATGAAGCAGCCCAAAACCCTGAAGCAAGTGTAGAAGTTCACCGGTTGCCTCGCATCACTTAGCCGATTTCTCAGTCGGCTAGGTGAAAAAGCAATCCCGTTGTACCAGTTGATGAAGAAGACGGAGAAGTTCACCTGGACCCCTCAAGCAAATGAAGCATTCCGAGAGCTCAAGCGCATGCTCTCCACGGCACCGATTCTGGCTGCCCCGATTGAGAAGGAACCAATGATATTATACATTGCGGCAACCAATCGGGTGATCAGCGCAGTTATGGTGGTGGAGCGGCCCGAGAAGGACAAGGCACAGCAAATTCAGTGTCCAGTATACTACATCAGCGAAGTGCTCTCGGCATCCAAGCAGAACTACCCTCACTATCAGAAGATGTGCTATGGAGTGTACATGGCAGCCAAGAGGTTGAAGCCATACTTTCAGGCTCACCGGATCACCGTCGTCAGCTCGGCTCCATTGGCCGACATCATGGGAAGCAGAGACGCAACCGAAAGAGTGGCGAAATGGGCAATTGAAGTCGCTAGTCATGGCATCCAATATGAGCCGAGAACGGCAATCAAGTCTCAAGCATTGGCCGATTTCCTAGTGGACTGGGCGGAAACTCAATACACGCCGCAGCTCCCAGTGTCGGATTCCTGGCGAATGCATTTTGACGGCTCCAAGATGAAGAATGGCCTAGGGGCTGGTGTGGTGCTCACTTCACCAAGAGGAGATCAACTGCAATATGTGCTCCAGATTCACTTCGCAGCGTCAAATAATGTCGCCGAGTACGAAGCCCTTGTGCATGGTATCAAGTTGGCCAAGGAAATCGGTATTCGTAACATTGAGTGTTTTGGTGACTCCGACCTGGTGGTACAACAGTGCTCACTTAATTTGAAATATTGATGTTATGTCTATTTTCTTGATTGCTAAATAAATTAAGTTATGTGATGATAATGCTAAAAAATTTATAGCATAAATGACTTAGTCGCATTAGAACAAAGCGCATGCGGAAGCTTCAAATTGATGAAGTCATTCAATCTCTTGACTTTGAGTCATTTGACACATGCAATGTTTTTCTAATAGACAAAATCATTGATTAAATGAATTGTTCAAGTGTTTAGTAAACTATTGGTAATAACACATATCGATGTGTGAAGAACCAATAAACAGTACTTTACATAAAACTTTGTGATAATGACTTGTATAGATATACCGATATTCAGACAAGACATAATATCTGAAATTTTGAATAAGTTCAAAACTGTTTCAACACAAAGAGAATCACCATCACACATAGATAAAATATTTGACGATCTGATCTTAAAATAAACGAGTTAAAATATTTAGCAAACATCATTGAGTGTATGAAGTCAGTTCATAAACTAGCGTCACCTGAAACCCCGTATAGCTACGGAGTATCTTGACGCATAACCAAGCCCTATATGACATATTGGAATTAAAATTGTTTTCTACCCTGAATTCTAGCATGACATGGTGAGGTCGGTGATGTACTTAAACCACACTCCCATTCACTATACTATTTAACGCTTTAGAGAAACCACTTACGAACTAAATAGAGTGTCGTCATATGACTGTTGAAACAATGCCCTATAATAGTATGGCATGGATAAGAAATCCAATTGTTCTTTCATAATTTTGGAGATATATATTTAGAATATACTCGATCTCGAATATAAGTATTGTAGAAACATGATGTTACGAACAACACCTCCACTACCATACCCGAGAAAATTGTTTATCGAGGGACATGGGATTTTTCCTTGAGAAAATAGCTCTCTTGAAACAATTAAGTTGGAGGACTAATAGCTTGATAATGATTACAATGAATCATTTGGTTCTACAGAATGGAACTCTAAATTTGATCTAGAGATAAATTTTGTGACCAAACCATAAATTCCTATATCTGATGAAAAGGAATGATGAAACTCTGAAATGCGTTCCAGAGATGAAATGATCAAGTCTGATGTTGTATCACACAGCTTTATAAATTCACATTGAACCAATGTAGTTCTGAAGTGTGATAAACATGTGAACTACAAGACCCCATGACGGGCACTAACTCCACTATATGGCTTAAACACCATAAAAACAAAATGAAAGCCATCCACCAAAATCAAGTTGAGAACTTGGTAAAACCCTCCTAAGGATACCTGATCATTAGAGTGGATTGGTTTTTCATAGATATGAACATAGAAGATAGCTTCATCGTTGATAACACTCGACTTATCACAAAATAAGTTTTTCGATAGAGTTCAAAAGGTTGACTACAATATGTGTAGTGATGCAAATGCTCATATGTAAAATTACTGATAATCGCGGCATACTTCCGAAGTATGACATATGGATTTTTCTTCTGAGAAAATTAAACAAAGGGTGTATGCATGATACAACCTGAAAGGATTTAATGATCTATACGATATTAGTAAAAGTGAGAATGCTTCAAAGATTAGTCCATAGTTGAAGCAAATATCACAGAGCCGGAGTAATAGTTTTTGATGAAGTTATAAAAGTTATTAGTTCATCAATAATCATATAAGATATGGAATTAAGTGGGAGCACGATTCTAATCATATATGTGAATAACATATGAGTGATTGAGAATAAGTATTTTAGCAAAATAAAGCACTAAGGTATTGGATGTCCTGAAAGTGCAACAAGCACCAAAGTAATCTAAATAGTAGATTAGTTCTCTTGAAGTACCTCAGATAAAGAAAGGTTCTATGAGGAAAAACTAAAGAGTTCATTAAAAATAGATGAAAGAAAGTTTCATAATGATTTGTAATATTTTTAATCGGTCTATAGCTAAGTAGCAAAATAGGATGTTGAATTTTTTTTTCAAGCTAAGGCACATAGCGGGGTTCCTACAACGTAGACGTGAAACATGGCAACTCTGGAAGTTGCATAGGAGGGTATTTGGATCAGGAACACCATAATAGTGATTGGCATAGTTCTGAACGCTTGATCTACACAAACCATATTTTGATATGAGCACCATGATCAAAGCAAAGTAAGCTAAGAGCTCACTGTAGTCCAAACATGTTGAACGATAGTGCCCTATCTTTAAATACTTCATAAAGGATGAAGGGGTACATTAAGATACGCAGGATTGAGACGATCCTAAAAGTGTTAAGCTCAGTGACGAAGTCTATACCACAAGCGAGCATGAAGACAAAAGTTCCATTGGTCTGAGCAAACCATACAACTAGATTATTGTCTCTAGTGCAAGTGGGAGACTATTGGAATTATGCCCTAGAGGCGCAATAATAAAATGTATTATTATAATTCCAGGTTCATTATTAATGTTTATATGTCTGTGATATAACTGCAATGGCCTATGCGGAGGTTTGCTAAGTGCATGTTAACTGCCTTCGGAGGAAAACTCATATGCAAGTGTGGAGTATAAACACAAAGTGTTCCTAGGGCTAACCTGTGTATTATGGATGTCATGTTTTCCTGACATAGGGCATTGAATATGCCGGTAATACATGGGAGCACATTGTTACCAGAACAAGGGTGCTGAACCGACCCAATTGTATGATTTGCTTTGAGATTTCATCATCATTGTATTATGAGTTAAATCATCAGATGAGTTGACATTTCAATGTATCCTTATAGACCATGAGAATGTTAAGTACCTACATACCGGAGTGTCGGGACCCGGGGTTAGCGTATGCAAGTACAGTTAAGACATAGTCATATGGAGAGCCGAGAACCGCACCCAATTGTCTAAGCAGACAAGGCCAAGCACTGAACATTCTCGAAAAGCATCGTACGTGAGGGGCATCCCATCCAGGCCGGATGATCAATTGTGATGGGTCCTCATCGTCCGCACACAAGTCTAATGATATGGGTGGTGAACTCCCATATTCAAAGACAAGTCGCCTCAACCATACTATCGACTATCTCAAAACTCTTACATAGACTTACTCCAGCCCGATCACTTAGTCGGGGTCCAGGGCTGGCTCGATCATACCACAAAGTGTGCACGAGACGGAGTCTCGAGCAATCGCATCGCGATGCCCCAAGCTGCGCACATCTAAGGGCCACTTGGTGTATGAAAGACCGCCAGCCAGAACACAACTAAGGTCTCGAAAACCCATACAAAGACATGCATGTTATAACCATACACGCAGCACACATGCCTTGTATGAACAGTAGGTACCATTGCAATTCTCTACAAAGTGTACATTTTATTTATAACTCTTATAGAGTACACACAGAGATCACAAACATGTGATCCAACATTACAACATAAAGCGGAAGCAAATTATGTCTGAGTACAGACAAGTTTAACAAATTGGCTTAAGAAGCCTTATTCAAACATAAAGCCCTCCACGAGGGAACCAGTCTGCTGACTGGGACTAGACTAGCTTAACTTCAGTCGTCCAGCTCGATGAAGAAGCCACCTTCGGGGTCAGTGGTGTCATCTAAAACATAGATTAAGCAAACGTGAGTACAAAGGCGTACTCAGCAAGACTTACATAGGAGCTATACTACTCATGCACATGTATCAAGGTAAAGGGAGGTGGGGTTTACATGCAGAAATGCCAGCTTTGACTTGGCTAATCCTGAACTACGAGTACCAGACTTGAGGTAAGAAGCGTACACGAGTCCACTACTTTCACCAACCAATTACACCACTATGGTGCCTTCCTCGACTTCCCCACGAGAAAGCACGCCATAGCACTCACACTTATCTTGGTGTGTTTTAGAAGTATCCGGTTCAAGTTATCTAATAATCAAGCTAAGCTTTCCAAGTAGTCCATAACCGCGGACGCGGCTATTCGAATAGTTTTGATAACCTTGCAAGGGTGTACCGCTACACACACATGACCATCATTTACCGCCTTTGATCTCGACACCATTCAAGGGGTACCAGCGAGGATGCTCACCACAACTGTTACCTCATAGCCTATCTATTCCAAGAAAGCCACCTACTTGGGTTGGTTACCACAATCGTGAACCCGGCCGGTTTACCGAAGTGGACCCAAGTGATGTGTGCGTGGTGCATAAGCCGGTCTCGGATGAGCCGTTCTCTCACTTAGCATCCAGGCCACAAGCCTACCAGAACTCCGAACTACTGCGACATCTGGACATCGAAAGGGATGAGTTAATAAGTTGAGAGGGGTCAGTGAGCCCAATGTGTGGTTGTACTCTTCATCTTGGATCACCACACAAGAACTCGGACTTAGGGCGGTGTTCAACGAGACAACCCACCGTGTACTCCTACACAGCCTCTCATCGTTCACCTTGTATTAGGGTCGATTCACCAACACTTTTCTACCATCATCAAAATGATCACTACCATCCCGACTCACATCACAGTAACAACATGGTATCATACTAAGCATGCAATAAGCGATAACATTTGCAGGGGCCACATGATATCATTCAACTCCTACATTTGCTAGGATTGTGGTTTGCTTACTACTGTGACAAAAGATAGGTCATGCAAAGGAATGGGTTCATCTATGCGGTAGAATCGTAACATGGTGATCATCCTATACAATGCATAAGCGAGACATGAGAGGGAAGTGGGATTTTATCGACATGATCAATGGGGTTTTGCTTGCCTTGCTGACGAGGTTCGGGTTCTGGATCTTCAGCGAAGAGGGTGACCTCTTGCTCCGGTTCCACCTCTACTCGACAAACAAAGCATGAAGTAGCAATCAATATGAATGCAATGCTCAAGCACATGATTGAATGCTAAAGCTTGAAGTATAAGTTTGGATGTGTGAGGCAATTCCATTTAAGTGGAATATATTGCATTTAAAATACAAATTCAAACTCCACATTTGAATTCAACATTAACCAAGTTATATGTGATATAGTTTCATCATTTTGAATTATCTTCAAATGTGTATGATATGCCTCTGATGTGTAAGTGAAATGTAGCATGTTGCCATGGTTAAAGTTGCAAAATTATTTGAATTGAATTTGATTTAATTCCATTTAAATCAAATAGCAAATGCTACTGATCACATTTTAAATTCAACTCAAACAGAGTTGAAAGTTGCATATTTGGAAAGATAATTTTCTCCTGATCATTTTTCATATATTATTTGTCCAATTTGGAGTTAATATGCATTTTCTATGAATTTCCAAAGTTTGGGGTATTTTCTGGAATTTCTGGAATTATTAAACCATTTTTCTTTTCTGGAAATTCATTTAATCGATTTACTGCGTCAGGCTGACGTCAAGCTGGCGTCAGGGGGGGCTGACAAGGGGGTCCCACCTGTCATTGACTGGGTTCACTTAACCCGTGGGTTAAGTTAATCCAGTGGCTTAATTAAGCCACTGGGCCCACTGGTCAGTGACCCAGGGGTCACTTAAATGGTGAAAACAGGGGGGGTTTAGCACTGACACGCCGGCGGCCTGGCCACGGCGGCGCAGCACGGGAACACGATTCCGGCCACGGGAGGGGAAACGGAGGGCACCGGATTGCTCCTGGAGGTCGTCCGCGTCTTCTGGAGGCCTCGGGGGTCCACGGGAAGCTCTGTAACGACGACGGCGACGACTCCGGCGGTAGCAGAACCACGGCGAGGTCGCAGTCATCGTTGTGGTGCATGGTTCGGGCTGATTTGTGGCGCGTTCGAGTGCTGGCACACGCGGGAGTCAAACGCGTGCACTGGGGGTTCACGACAAGCACTGGAGCGAGGAGGAGGACGACCATGGCGGCGAGGTGCTCGGGTTCCCATGGCGGATCCGGCTAGAGGAAGCGATCGAGGGGGAGAAGTGAGGGGTTTCACTCGTAAGCTCACCCTGAATCCAGCAGAGGTGGTGGCGAGGTCTGGGGTGGCTCAACGGCGGCGTAATCGACGAAGTCCTCCACGGCGGCCGGCGGGAGCTCGAGGAAGATTCCGGTGTCTACGTGGGCTCCGGGCTCGATTCCTTCTGCAGTTCGACGAAGTCGACGACGACGAAGCGCTGGGACACCTTGGTTCAATCTCTAGGGCACGGTGGCCGCGAGTTCTTGCGACGGCGAGCAGCGGCTGCTCTCGGAGAAGAAGGGGAAAACGAGGAGAGGAAGGGAGAGCACGAGAGAGGAGGGGGAAATGATTCACAGCTTCACGGCGGTTCTCCAGGACACGAGAAGATGGCACGGGGCGGCCTGGAACGTCCTGGGCGTCGAGGTGGCGTCCACGGTGTCGACGCCGCGCCACCGAGCTGCTTGGCAGCGCGGGGTGGAAGACGACAGGGGAGTTCGGGTGGGCTGGGCCGGCTGGAGAGGTGGGCCTCGCCCCAGGCGAGAGGTAAGCCTTTTCTTTTTCTCTCTGTTTAATCTTTCCTTTCTTTTTCTGTAATTTGTTTTGGCTCTGATAAAAATACCAAACCATTTTATTAAATGCTGAAAACTTTTATGTGGCCTCATAACAATATGGACAAGCCACTCATAAACTTTCAACATTTTTAAAATTCAAATGATTTGAATTTTAAATCAAAAAGGGGTATTTCTTTAATTCCAAGGTACTGTTTGAATATTTGAAAAATCTATGAGCATGGGGTGGGTCCCACATCACTTGATATGTGATCACACTCATTTATAAGACTTTTCAAAACTCTAACATGAATTTTTGGAAAAGATTTTTATCTGGCCTTTTGAATTAATTCATCTGGGGGGTGTTCCTTCTCCCATTTGGATTTTGAATTTGATTTCCAAGATTACTTTTTTTGAAATTTTGACATGATGCAAAGGCACTAGCTAACCCTAGCACATACCTAACAGAGGGATCTGACAACTCGCCCCCACTCACAAGAATCTCGTCCCGAGATTCAGAAGTCTGCGGGAGGAATGAGGGGTACTCGGTAAGGAGACGGTCTTCTCTTTCCCACGTAGCTTCTCTTTCAGAGTGGTGTGACCATTGCACTTTCAGAAACCTAATCTTCTGACGACGAGTGACACGATCTGCGGAATCAAGAATACGAACGGGGTATTCTCGATAAGAAAGGTCATCTTGGAGATCAAGCGTTTCATGGTCGACTTCGCGGATGGGGTCCTTGAAGCAACGCCTGAGTTGGGACACATGGAATACATCATGTACTCGGGAGAGGTGCGGAGGTAGTTCAAGTTGGTAGGCAACTTCTCCATGTTTAGCAATAATGCGGAAATGTCCGATGTAACGTGGGGCCAACTTGCCTTTGATACCGAAACGTTGGGTTCCCTTCAGAGGAGTAACCCGAAGGTAAGCCTTCTCATCCAGATTGTAGCTTTCTTGTCTATGATGACGATCATAGTATCTTTTCTGACGAGACTGGGCTGCTTTCAATTGATCACGAACAATGCGAACTTGCTCTTCTGCTTCCTTGATCATGTCCGGTCCAAAGAATTGTCTTTCACCGGTTTCAGACCAGTTTAGTGGTGTTCGACATCGTCGTCCATACAGGAGTTCAAAAGGAGCCATGTTCAGACTAGATTGAAAACTATTGTTATAAGCAAATTCGACAAATGGAAGAGAATTCTCCCAATTCTTTCCGAATGAGATAACACAAGCTCTGAGCATGTCTTCAAGAATCTGGTTAACCCTTTCGACTTGACCGCTAGACTGAGGATGAAAAGCTGTACTAAAGGAGAGATGAGTTCCCAAAGCACGTTGGAAGCTTCCCCAAAATCTAGAGGTGAAAAGGCTACCGCGATCAGAATTGATTTCCAACGGAACACCGTGAAGTGATACAATTCTGGAGATGTACAAGTCCGCTAACTGACTAGCAGTTATAGACTCGCGAACCGGAAGGAAGTGAGCAACTTTGGAAAGCCTATCTATGACAACGAAGATGGCATTGTTTCCTTTCTGGGTTCTTGGAAAGCCGGTGATGAAGTCCATACCGACTTTGTCCCATTTCCACTCAGGAATGGACAAGGGTTGAAGTGTACCAGCAGGTCTTTGATGTTTTGCCTTAATGCGACGACAAACATCACATTCGGCAACAAATTGAGCAATGTCTCTCTTCATCCTAGTCCACCAAAATCACTGGCGTAGATCTCGGTACATTTTTGTTCTACCGGGATGAATTGAGAGGGGTGTGTCATGGGCTTCTTTGAGGATGAGTTTCCTTAGTTCCTTATTCTTAGGTACTACCAAACGATTTTCAAAGAATACCGTTCCCTTGTTATCTGTGGAGAAACATTTAGCAACTCCGCTAGCAATGTTCTCCTTGATCCGGCGAACACCTCGTGCACGCCTTTGGGCAACTATAATTTGATCCTCAAGGGTTGGTTTCGCCACCAAGGTAGAAAGATAGCCATGAGGAACAATTTCAAGGTTGAGCTTGCGAAAGTTCTCATGAAGAAGTGGTTGATATTGCTGTAACATGAGGTTGTTACAGTACGACTTACGACTTAGTGCATCAGCCATGACATTGGCCTTGCCTGGGGTGTAAGAAATTGCTACGTCGTAATCTTTTATCAACTCAATCCAGCGTCTTTGCCTGAGATTAAGATCTGGCTGGGTGAAAATATATTTGAGGCTTTGGTGGTCGGAATAAATCTCACAACGATTACCAAGGAGGTAATGTCGCCAAGTTGTTAGAGCATGAACTACGGCAGCGAGTTCAAGGTCATGGGTAGGATAGTTCTCTTCATGTGGCCGCAATTGGCGTGAAGCATAAGCTACCACATGTCGATCTTGCAGAAGTATGCATCCTAACCCTTGCCGTGATGCGTCACAATAGATCTCGAAATCCCTTTTTGTGTCTGGAGGTGCAAGTACGGGTGCGGAAGTCAATCTTCTTTTTAGCTCTTGAAAGCTTTCCTCGCACTTGTGAGTCCATTGGAATTTCTTATCTTTCTTGAGGAGTTCAGTTAGAGGCTTTGCAACTTTAGAAAAGTTCTCGACGAAGCGACGGCAATAGCTGGCTAGGCCGAGAAAACTCCTAAATTGCTTAACCGATTCAGGTGGAGTCCAGTCAAGGACGGACTGAACTCTCTCGGGATTCACAGCAATGCCTTTTGCAGAAATCACGTGGCCTAAGTAGGTCACTTCTGGTAGCCAGAATTCACACTTGGAGAATTTAGCGTACAGGCGATGCTCTCTAAGTTTCATCAATACCAGCCTTAAGTGTTTGGCATGATCTTCTTCGTTCTTCGAGTAGATGAGAATATCATCGAGATAAACCACAACAAATTTATCTAGGTACTCCATGAAGATCGAATTCATCAAGCGTGAGAATGTGGCGGGGGCATTGGTCAAACCAAAGGACATGACGGTGTACTCGTAAAGACCATAACGAGTAGTAAAAGCCGTTTTGGGAATGTCCTCGTTTCGGATTCGGATCTGATGATAACCTAATCTCAAATCCATCTTGGAGAAGACGGAGGATCCTGCAAGTTGATCATAAAGATCATTGATCCTGGGCAGTGGGTATTTGTTCTTTATCGTCGCTAAATTTAGCGGGCGATAATCTACGCACATCCTTTCTGTTCCATCTTTCTTCTTTACGAACAGAACGGGGCAACCCCATGGCGATGAGCTAGGGCGGATGAAGCCTTTTGCCAACAAAGCATCAAGTTGGGTTTTTAGCTCAGCTAACTCATGTGGGGCCATTTTATATGGGCGTTTGGAAATTGGTGCGGTTCCTGGAACAAGATCCACTATAAATTCTACACATCTGTTGGGTGGCATGCCCGGCAGCTCTTCAGGAAAGACATCCGGGAAGTCACGAACCACCGGAATATCTTCAAGTTCGGGAAGGGGGAGTACATTCAAAGAATGCACTTGGGTTCTTGTTCTGGGTGAGGTATAGCTGATGGTTTTGCCTGAAGGGTGGGTGAGTTTCACGGATTTGCCTTTGCAATCCAGATAGGCATTTTGTCTTGATAGCCAATCCATGCCAAGGATGACATCAATGTCTGAAGACTTGAGGGCTATGAGTGAAGCAAGGAATACTAAACCCTCAATTGCAATTTGATTACCATGGCTTACTCTATTAGTTTGCCATCTTGACCCTGGAGTTTGAATAACCATCGGGGTGGACAATTCAACAAAGGGTAACTCATGACGAAGTGCATAACTTTCCGACATGAATGAATGAGATGCTCCTGGGTCGAAAAGAACGGAAGTAGGAACAAAATTGACTGGGAGCGTACCAAGAATGACGTCAGTGGTGTCGTCAGTCTCTTCAGCGGCAACCTGGTTCAGACGTCCACGAGTGGCGGGAGGAGCGGGTTTGGCGGTGTAGACCTTCTGGGGTGGCTTGCCACGACCATTGTTGTTGTTGTTGCCTCCGGCACGTGGTGGAGCATTCTGGTGCTGGATCTGGTTCTGGGGGCACTCGCGAGAGTAGTGGCCTGCCTGACCACACTTGTAGCAAGCTCCGAAAACAGTGCGTGGAGCTGGGTGGTTTGGTGGAGCTGGGTGGAACTGGGTGGGTGGACGAGGCGCCACATAGGATGGCCTCGGGGGGTTGTTCTGGCGGAACATGCTATTTGGAATCCAGATCTTGCGCTTCTGGGAGCCAGAACTGGATGAACTATCATCTCTGGGGTGTTTGCGAAAGTCGTTGGGGGTGTTCATGTCCTCTGCCTTGATGGCCTTGTTGACAAGGACCTGGAATGTGGAAAAGTCATGAAGGTTGAGCTCGCGACGGAGTCCGGAGTTGAGGCCACGACGGAACCTCTCTTGTTTCTTGGAGTCGGTGGAGACTTCTTCAGTTGCATAACGAGAAAGTCGGTTGAACTCACGACTAAACTCGTCCACGGTTCTTCTGCCTTGAGTGAGGTTGCAGAATTCCTCACGTTTGCGGTCCATGAGACCTTTGGGAATGTGGTGCTCGCGGAAGGACGTGCAGAATTCCTCCCAAGATGCAGGTGGTCCATCGGGACGCATATTCAGAAAGTTCTCCCACCAAGAACTAGCTGCACCTTCGAGTTGATAGGTGGCATAGCTGACCTTGTCACCAGTTGCAACACGGCCTGCTTGGAGCTTCCTTTCGATGCTGCGAAGCCAGTCATCGGCGTCAAGAGGCTCGGTGGAGTAACTGAAAACCAGGGGATGAAGTCGGATGAAGTCGTTCAGGGACACCAGCTCATTGCGCTGCTGAGTGGTCTTGCGTGCGATGACTTCCAGCAGGTGGTGAGAGTCACGGCGGTTCCTCTCGACCTCCATCAAAACTTGGGCCATCATGGGTGGGGGTGGAAGGTTGCCTTCCTCCTGGTCATTCGCACGACCTTGGTTACGACCAACCTGGCCACGAGTTCCTTGAGACATCCTGAGGGAGAAAAACCAAAGTCAAACAGAGTTGATTGAAGAGTCTAATCAAGGTATTGAAGTACTGGAAGGATTACAGAGCAAAGGAAGTAATCATCTTGACAACATGGTGATAAAAGCATACAAGCCATATATTCACAAGCTGTCATACAAACCATACATCGTTTTAGTACAAGCACTAAGCTAATACAAACGTGATGAAGATGATACATCCTTCAGAGGCACTCTGACTTCCTATACATTATTTATCTAAGCCTCTGGAACTTAGACACCTTGCTTACAATATACTAGGATACTACTACATCCTCACTAAGTAAGACCACAGGCGGTCTCACTCATCTCCATCTCCATAGTAATCCTCGTAAAAGTTACCCGCATATCCCAGTAGCTGGAGGTGACCATCGGAAAACACGGAGGCTTGTGGACCTTGATATCCATTTGGGCAAGGATGGGGCCTAGGTCCAGTGTAGGGTGGAAGCAAAGGACCACGGGGTGGAAAAATTCCTCCAATCTCGGGACAAGCAACTCGAGAAGGCATCTGAGTCCTCACTGGGTAGATCGCATCATACTCAACTGATCCCACGCTCACAAAAGGTGCCAAGAGCGTCAGTGCTCGATACAGACGAACACGAGTAGCGTGGAGCTCAAAACGGAGAGCGCGTGCATCACGATCTCTGTCACTAGCAAACCTAGCAGTCACCTGAAGTGCTGGATCCTCTGCGGAGTGATCTGAGTAGAGTCCGGTGTAATATCCCTCTTCTCCTGGAAGTGCAGCAGGGACATAGCGGAATGAAGTCTCTCTCAGTAGGGTGTGCTCCTCTCTCAGCAGTGTAATACATGAATATGCAGCATCCTGCACAGCCATGTTCTCGGTAACGCCGATGCCATGTCCAAAGTGGATAGGCTGGGTGACTCCAACGTGGTGCGGGTAGATCCGGACAATGCAGTGGAACTGCGTCTGGTTGAAGTCGTGGAACTGCTCCTCGATGGTGTACTCAGGGTACCATCGATATCCCACATAGGACATCATCTCGATCAACGTGGCGGGATGGCCACGCACACCGAGGCACCTGGTCAAACGAACAATCTGCCGAGGGGGAAGATCTGCCATCTGAAAATAAAAAGGAGTTTGCAAATGCATCAGATTATGAGATAAACCTGGAATGACTCGGACAGCATAACGGTTGTAATTGTAAGAAATGACAATTTCTTTCAATCATGAAAACAACACTTACATAATACAATGTAAGAAATCAGCATTATAACAATGCTAGGAAATCCTGACAAAACTTTCCTACGGCTATAAGGAAGCAATCAACGAGATGTGCTAAACAGACAGAGGAGAGCCTAGTCCTATCTTCCCGTAGAACAAGATGAGGGTGACTCAGAACTCAGAACGAAGGGGGTAAGGAGAAAAAAGAAGCCTTACGTTGTTCCCTTATATACCCAGAGTAACTATATAACTATAGCAAGCTAGACTCAACCTCGGCCAAGGCTACTAGTCCTACAGTCAGTCCTGCTCTGATACCAAGTCTGTCGGGACCCGTGGTTAGCGTATGCAAGTATAGTTAAGACATAGTCATATGGAGAGCCGAGAACCGCACCCACTTGTCTAAGCAGACAAGGCCAAGCACTGAACATTCTCGGAAAGCATCGTACGTGAGGGGCATCCCATCCAGGCCGGATGATCAACTGTGATGGGTCCTCATCGTCCGCACACAAGTCTAATGATATGGGTGGTGAACTCCCATATTCAAAGACAAGTCGCCTCAACCATACTATCGACTATCTCAAAACTCTTACATAGACTTACTCCAGCCCGATCACTTAGTCGGGGTCCAGGGCTGGCTCGATCATACCACAAAGTGTGCACGAGACGGAGTCTCGAGCAATCGCATTGCGATGCCCCAAGCTGCGCACATCTAAGGGCCACTTGGTGTATGAAAGACCGCCAGCCAGAACACAACTAAGGTCTCGAAAACCCATACAAAGACATGCATGTTATAACCATACACGCAGCACACATGCCTTGTATGAACAGTAGGTACCATTGCAATTCTCTACAAAGTGTACATTTTATTTATAACTCTTATAGAGTACACACAGAGATCACAAACATGTGATCCAACATTACAACATAAAGCGGAAGCAAATTATGTCTGAGTACAGACAAGTTTAACAAATTGGCTTAAGAAGCCTTATTCAAACATAAAGCCCTCCACGAGGGAACCAGTCTGCTGACTGGGACTAGACTAGCTTAACTTCAGTCGTCCAGCTCGATGAAGAAGCCACCTTCGGGGTCAGTGGTGTCATCTAAAACATAGATTAAGCAAACGTGAGTACAAAGGCGTACTCAGCAAGACTTACATAGGAGCTATACTACTCATGCACATGTATCAAGGTAAAGGGAGGTGGGGTTTACTTGCAGAAATGCCAGCTTTGACTTGGCTAATACTGAACTACGAGTACCAGACTTGAGGTAAGAAGCGTACACGAGTCCACTACTTTCACCAACCAATTACACCACTATGGTGCCTTCCTCGACTTCCCCACGAGAAAGCACGCCATAGCACTCACACTTATCTTGGTGTGTGTTAGAAGTATCCGGTTCAAGTTATCTAATAATCAAGCTAAGCTTTCCAAGTAGTCCATAACCGCGGACGCGGCTATTCGAATAGTTTTGATAACCTTGCAAGGGTGTACCGCTACACACACATGACCATCATTTACCGCCTTTGATCTCGACACCATTCAAGGGGTGCCAGCGAGGATGCTCACCACAACTGTTACCTCATAGCCTATCTATTCCAAGAAAGCCGCCTACTTGGGTTGGTTACCACAATCGTGAACCCGGCCGGTTTACCGAAGTGGACCCAAGTGATGTGTGCGTGGTGCATAAGCCGGTCTCGGATGAGCCGTTCTCTCACTTAGCATCCAGGCCACAAGCATACCAGAACTCCGAACTACTGCGACATCTGGACATCGAAAGGGATGAGTTAATAAGTTGAGAGGGGTCAGTGAGCCCAATGTGTGGTTGTACTCTTCATCTTGGATCACCACACAAGAACTCGGACTTAGGGCGGTGTTCAACGAGACAACCCACCGTGTACTCCTACACAGCCTCTCATCGTTCACCTTGTATTAGGGTCGATTCACCAACACTTTTCTACCATCATCAAAATGATCACTACCATCGTGACTCACATCACAGTAACAACATGGTATCATACTAAGCATGCAATAAGCGATAACATTTGTAGGGGCCACATGATATCATTCAACTCCTACATTTGCTAGGATTGTGGTTTGCTTACTACTGTGACAAAAGATAGGTCATGCAAAGGAATGGGTTCATCTATGCGGTAGAATCGTAACATGGTGATCATCCTATACAATGCATAAGCGAGACATGAGAGGGAAGTGGGATTTTATCGACATGATCAATGGGGTTTTGCTTGCCTTGCTGACGAGGTTCGGGTTCTGGATCTTCAGCGAAGGGGGTGACCTCTTGCTCCGGTTCCACCTCTACTCGACAAACAAAGCATGAAGTAGCAATCAATATGAATGCAATGCTCAAGCACATGATTGAATGCTAAAGCTTGAATTATAAGTTTGGATGTGTGAGGCAATTCCATTTAAGTGGAATATATTGCATTTAAAATGCAAATTCAAACCCCACATTTGAATTCAACATTAACCAAGTTATATGTGATATAGTTTCATCATTTTGAATTATCTTCAAATGTGTATGATATGCCTCTGATGTGTAAGTGAAATGTAGCATGTTGCCATGGTTCAAGTTGCAAAATTATTTGAATTGAATTTGATTTAATTCCATTTAAATCAAATAGCAAATGCTACTGATCACATTTTAAATTCAACTCAAACAGAGTTGAAAGTTGCATATTTGGAAAGATAATTTTCTCCTGATCATTTTTCATATATTATTTGTCCAATTTGGAGTTAATATGAATTTTCTATGAATTTCCAAAGTTTGGGGTATTTTCTGGAATTTCTGGAATTATTAAACCATTTTTCTTTTCTGGAAATTCATTTAATCGATTTACTGCGTCAGGCTGACGTCAAGCTGGCGTCAGGGGGGGCTGACAAGGGGGACCCACCTGTCATTGCCTGGGTTCACTTAACCCGTGGGTTAAGTTAATCCAGTGGCTTAATTAAGCCACTGGGCCCACTGGTCAGTGACCCAGGGGTCACTTAAATGGTGAAAACAGGGGGGGTTTAGCACTGACACGCCGGCGGCTAAACGCCGGCGGCCTGGCCACGGCGGCGCAGCACGGGAACACGATTCCGGCCACGGGAGGGGAAACGGAGGGCACCGGATTGCTCCTGGAGGTCGTCCGCGTCTTCTGGAGGCCTCGGGGGTCCACGGGAAGCTCTATAACGACGACGGCGACGACTCCGGCGGCAGCAGAACCACGGCGAGGTCGCAGTCATCGTTGTGGTGCATGGTTCGGGCTGATTTGTGGCGCGTTCGAGTGCTGGCACACGCGGGAGTCAAACGCGTGCACTGGGGGTTCACGACAAGCACTGGAGCGAGGAGGACGATGACCATGGCGGCGAGGTGCTCGGGTTCCCATGGCGGATCCGGCTAGAGGAAGCGATCGAGGGGGAGAAGTGAGGGGTTTCACTCGTAAGCTCACCCTGAATCCAGCAGAGGTGGTGGCGAGGTCTGGGGTGGCTCAACGGCGGCGTAATCGACGAAGTCCTCCACGGCGGCCGGCGGGAGCTCGAGGAAGATTCCGGCGTCTACGTGGGCTCCGGGCTCGATTCCTTCTGCAGTTCGACGAAGTCGACGACGACGAAGCGCTGGGACACCTTGGTTCAATCTCTAGGGCATGGTGGCCGCGAGTTCTTGCGACGGCGAGCAGCGGCTGCTCTCGGAGAAGAAGGGGAAAACGAGGAGAGGAAGGGAGAGCACGAGAGAGGAGGGGGAAATGATTCACGGCTTCACGGCGGTTCTCCAGGACACGAGAAGATGGCACGGGGCGGCCTGGAACGTCCTGGGCGTCGAGGTGGCGTCCACGGCGTCGACGCCGCGCCACCGAGCTGCTTGGCAGCGCGGGGTGGAAGACGACTGGGGAGTTCAGGTGGGCTGGGCCGGCTGGAGAGGTGGGCCTCGCCCCAGGCGAGAGGTAAGCCTTTTCTTTTTCTCTCTGTTTAATCTTTCCTTTCTTTTTCTGTAATTTGTTTTGGCTCTGATAAAAATACCAAACCATTTTATTAAATGCTGAAAACTTTTATGTGGCCTCATAACAATATGGACAAGCCACTCATAAACTTTCAACATTTTTAAAATTCAAATGATTTGAATTTTAAATCAAAAAGGGGTATTTCTTTAATTCCAAGGTACTGTTTGAATATTTGAAAAATCTATGAGCATGGGGTGGGTCCCACATCACTTGATATGTGATCACACTCATTTATAAGACTTTTCAAAACTCTAACATGAATTTTTGGAAAAGATTTTTATCTGGCCTTTTGAATTAATTCATCTGGGGGGTGTTCCTTCTCCCATTTGGATTTTGAATTTGATTTCCAAGATTTCTTTTTTTGAAATTTTGACATGATGCAAAGGCACTAGCTAACCCTAGCACATACCTAACAGAGGGATCTGACACGGAGGGTGAGTTTTGACTCTGTCCTAACACCACCCGTAACAGACGTGGCTATAACGGCTTTGCTCACTCACACTCGAAAGTATGTCTAGGGACTTGATGATTCAAGTTGGGATTTGCTCCTCCTATTTAGGAGAGATATTCTTTGAGCCCTCTCGGTATTATGTATCCACCAACATCCGGCCGGATACTTTGTGAATAGATCACATGGGATATGGAATACGTGAACGAGAAAAGAACAAAACCGATATGAGGATAATTGGTATAATGATTAATGAGTTGATCATGCGGATACCTATATAATCTCACCTCATGTTTTGTAAAGTATCGCGAAGCAAAGGGATTGGCATGTCAACTAGAGGTTCACTCGAATTCATATTCGTGTAGGTGCAGGAACCATTATGGGTGTCCATGGCTCCGCTATTGGTTATTGATTCGAAGAAAGTCAGTTTCCGGTTAATGTCTGTATTCTACCAAACCTATGGGGTCACACACTTAAGGGTGGTAGATTTGTTGAGTACTAGAGTGATAGGAGCACGAGTATAACACACCGGAAAAGTTTCGGAGTGATTGAGATTTAATCAGAGAGAAAAACCGGAATCGTTTCGGGGCACCGGTAAAGTACCGGGAAGAGTTTTGAGAAAACCGGGTAAAACCGGAGGGCCAGAAAAGTTCCGGGATGGTCTAAATATGTTTAATATTTATTTCTTGCGAATTCTAGAATTGTTTTAGAATTAATAAAAGGGATTAAATATCAATGGACCCCCTCTCACTTGGAAGGCCCAAGTGGGGAGGGAGCACATGGGCCAAAGGAGCCCAAGAGGGGGAGGCGCCTAGGAGGAAGCTTCCTCCCCCCTTCCTTGGCGCCCACCAAGGGGGAGGGAAACCCTAGGGTGCCACCCCTAGGGATCCCCCCTCCTCCAAGGTGGCCTTCCCTCCCCTCCCACTATAAATAGATGAGGAGGGGGGCACCCCCAAGGACACACAAGTTTGTTCTTTTGCCTCAGGGATGCCCCTCCTCTCTCCTCTCTTGTAGATCTGATCTCCACCATATCTCGAAGTGCTGCTCCTCCCTCCTCTCTACTCCGGAGGCGCCGAGCTCTGGACGGCGGAGCCCTTTCGGATCTTCCACACCGTATGTGTGGATCTACCGTAGAGAGATCATGCGTTCAATCTTTGTTCGAGGGACTTCTGCATCTTCTTCTGAGGAGTAGATCTGTTCGTGGGGCGTCACACAGATCAGGTCTGTTCAAGGGATTGCACCGCGTCAATCTTCCCCAACTCTCCATCAACTTCTTCCGCTGCGAGAGAACTACCGTTTGAACGGTTGTTAAGGTAACAAGATCGCTAAATGTGTTTGCATCTATCTAGATCCAATCTTGGGACTTGGTTTCGTAGTGCCGATTTTTTTTGTTTTCTACTCCGAATCCCAACATGTGGATCTAGATTTTGGATTTCTTGGTGTTCTCCTTGTTCTTCCTCTCATATTCCTCCATAGCTTTTGTTTCTTTGGTGGGATTTGAGAGTGGGGGACTTGAGCACTTCGTGTGCTCTTGCCATTTCTTTGGCGCATCGGTTTGAGTTCTATCTGAGGATTCGTTGTAGTTAGTGAAGTTGAGAAGATTGTTACTCTTGAGTGCATTGAAACTCTAGAGCTTGTTCATCTTGGGTGCGTTGGCCCCTAGAGGCTTGTTATTGCGGGGCTCAATCATTGTGGTGGAAAGCTTCGGGACGCTACGGGAGCCTCCAATTCGATTGTGGAGATAGCCCTGAGCATTTGTACGGGTTCGGTGACCGCCCCCAAGGGTCGCCATTTGTACGGGTTTGGTGACCTCCCTCAAGTGTCCTATAGTGGAATCACGACATCTTGCATTGGTGAGAGCGTAAGGAGAAATAGGGTGGCCCTCATTGGCTTCGTGTGAGCATTGTGTTCCACACCCTCTCCAAACGGAGACGTACTTCTCGCAAGATAAGGAACTTCGATAACAAATCCTTGTCTCCATCGGCTCCGCTTGCGGTTATCTCTACCTTTACTTTGAGCAAGCTTATTACCTTGTTTATCTTGTGCTTGCTCATATTATTGTTGCATTGCTTGTCCCATAGGTTGTTCACCTTGTTGCACATCTAGTCAACCTATTTACTTGTGCACCTACTTTGTGATAGTCATAGTGCTCTTGTTATATATCTTGCTATCACATAGTTGTTTATCTTGCTTAGTATAAGTTGTTGGTGCACATAGTTGAGCCTAGCTTATTTAGGTTTTTTGCTTGGCAAATTAAACGTTAAGTTTTATTCCGCATTTGTTTAAGCCTAAACTGTAATTATTTTAAACGCCTATTCACCCCCCTCTAGGCGACATCCACGTCCTTTCAAAAGTGAAGCTCGAAAAACCCAGCTTCACCAACTCTACAAAATATACACTGGAAGAGCAGCCAGCTCCAACTTCTCAACTCTGTGGAGTCAGGGCGTTCGGCCCAACTCTAAGTGTGGAGTTTAAGAAGCTGGCTGCTAGAGAGTTGCCGAACAGGCCCTTAATCCTTGTTCGAGGGATGAAATTCTCGCGTCAGGGAGGTATAACCTATCTGTGGGGATCTCCACCGACGTTCTTCACCAACTCTCCTCTTCTTTGCACTCCAGCAGGTGAGAACCGATCTAAATCCTAATTACATCTTCATGGATGACCTTGGGAGTGTGATTCTTAGGTGCGAATTTTATTTGTTTTCTACTATGTTTCCGAACAATGGCATCATGAGTGATCTTTGAGTAGATACATGTTTCGATATAGTTCACATGGTGATGTGAGGCATTGCACTAATTTCTTTGAGATGGGTATTATATTTTGTCTGGTCCTACAAAAAATGTGCTAGTATTAGATTGGATCTTTTACTAGATGTTCTAGTTACTTCCCTCTTAGTGCGACTTTTAAATCTTGGCGGCATGTTTGGGTTTTGTTACATAGGTTTGGCTTTTTACGGTCCCTCTATGATGCTATGAGCATGTTGTTTGCCATGCCAAAAGAATGCTTCAAATGATTGTATCTCATCTTAGTTGGTAAAGATACAATTTGCATTGTGAAGGCTTTTAGTTTTGATCTACATGGGGTTCACGCAGTTTAACAAAATTTAGTATGGGGCTTGAGTTTTTTTAATACCGTGTTGCATATACCCGCATGTTAATCTAGCAACTTGTATTATCATCCTTTTTATACTTTGTACTCCGTATGTAGCAAACAACTTGCATGGAACACTAGAAGACATGGTAAAAATTGTAACAAACCGTATAAACTAGATCTAACTGTTTTTACAGGATGTGCATGGGATTGTGGTATAGCTTGCAAGATGACAATACGATTATATGAGATGCTATACGTGATGTATTATATTTTTCATAACCTCCATGTCGTGGTACGACATGATGCCAAAAGTCATATGATGATGACTTAATGTTATGGACCTGCGTGTCAAAATGCATGTATTGCAATTTTTTATTAGGTATAGTGATAGCAATAGAGTTGGTGTAGATTTTTTTTTCTCGGATGCGCATAGCATGCGCATCATCGATTAATAGATAGAAAAAAGGGGGGGGAACCCCTCCACATTGTTGTTACAAACTCGTCCGCAAATACACTCCACCCATCTAACTAAGCTAAACTAGGAAGCAGAGCTCTCGCAATTTGCCCGCCCAGCCACCGCATTGAGGACAGCCTCCATGCCCTCCTTGATCATCCCCGCTTGCACCCAAGCTCGCCCTTCCTCCGATATCCTCCTCCGCATCTCCGGGATGGAAGGAACCGCCCCGTCAAATACGATCTTATTCCGGTGTTTCCACAGCTCCCAGAGAACCAAGGCCAAGAGGGTCCTAATGTCCCTGCTGAGGCCAGGTCCGCTAACCTGAGTCTCACACCACTCGTTCAGGGACGTCGGCGGCGGCGGCACCCAGTCCGGCCTCCCCAATGCTCCGCACACCATAGACCAAATTTTCCTAGCGAAGACACACGCCACCAGGATGTGGCTGATCGACTCCTCGCCCTGACTACAGAAGGGGCAGGCATCCTGGTGAGGCAGGCCCCTCTTAGCCAGTTTGTCCGAGGTCCAACATCTATTTTTTAAGGCGAGCCACACAAAGAATTTGCAGCGCAGGGGTTCCCTAGACGTCCAGATGAACTCGGCAGCTGGGTTGGTTTCTCGGCCCGCAAACTTAGCCGCATATGCCGAGCGCACCGAGAACTTTCCACTGCGCTCCCAGGACCAAGTCAATTTATCAGGAGTAGTCAGGTCCAACTCCACCTCTGCCACTATAGTCCACAGGTTTAAGAACTCATCCAAGGCTTCCGGGTCTAAGTTTGGGTCAATGTCCATCAGCCAGCTGCCCTCCTCCACCGCTGCGGCCACCGTTAGGTACGCCCGCCGTTCAGCCGGAATTCGAGCGTAGATGCGTGGGGCGAAATCCTCGATGCGCATCCCCTTCAGCCAACGATCCTCCCAAAAGAGAGAGGAGGATCCATCCCCAAGGGTAGTTTGAGCTGCCGATTGGCAGTCTCAACGACTCCACCGGTACAGGGATCTCTAAGTCCTTCCATGGTCTGGACTCATCTACCCGACGGAGCCAAGGCCACCTAGCCTGCATCGCGATGTTCATCCACCTCAAGTCCGGGAGGTCCAAGCCACCAGTCCACTTTGGCGAGCAAACAGTGTCCCAAGCGACCGCACAATTTCCTCCTTTTGCCTCCTCTTTCTCGCACCATAAGAAGCCTCTAATGACTTTGTTCATGTCCTCAATCGTTTTTATGGGGAGGTCGAGTGCCATCATCGAATGAACCGGGATGGCAGTAAGAACCGATTTGATCAGGGTGAGTCTCCCACTCTTGGCCAGAGCCGAGACCCGCCAGGTCGGAAGGCGGTGGGCTAGCTGGTCCACTAGTCCTTGGAGCTGCGCAGCCGATTGTTTCCGGAGGGTAAGGGGCAGGCCGAGATACTTGCACGGGAATTGGCCTGGAGAAAAACTCAGAACCTTCTGGACGAGCGCTCTCTGATCCGCCGAGCAACTAATGCAATATGACGCGCTTTTGGCGCCATTGACTCGCAGGCCCGAGGCCTCCGCAAAAACCTCAAGAATGGCCCTGCAGGTCCACAACTCCCTCTCCACGGGTTTGGTGAAGAGCATGACGTCATCCACAAAAATCGAGACCCTATGCCGCATACCAGACGCGGTCAGTGGGGCTAACAACCCGCGATCCGCGGCCAAGTTGAAAAGTTGGTGTAGGGGCTCCATGATGAGAATGAACAGCATGGGGGATAGGGGGTCACCCTGCCGTAGGCCACGACAGTTGAATATAGCCTCCCCAGCTATACCATTGACCATCACCTTAGTAGTCGAGGTGTTGAGCAATCCAGAGATCCAGGAGATCCACCGATGACCTTAGTAGTTGGTGTAGATTCATGATGATGATTAGTTATGTGATGTTGGACCATAACACACATGTCGTACATCAAGAAGGTGTTTGACGATGAAGAAAAGAGCTAACTCAGAAAAGTTTTGTGACGACAGTTACACATTTTTTTAACACAGCTCGGAAGCTCGGGAATGATTAACTCGGAGGCTCCAACCATATAAAAGTGCAGCTTTTAGATAGTGCAATTAGTCGAATGGACAGAGGAGGCTCTGAAGAAACTACCTTGACAACAACAGACTCTTTGCATCCGTTTCAGAAATTCCAAGCAGGGGTGTTCAGAAATACTTAGGGCAACATAAGGTTCTCACAAGCCTTCAAATTTCCATACAACCATATTCTCAAATACACATTTTAACATTTTTTAAAACAATTGTACATATTCATAAGATATGTGTTCACATTTCCTGAAAAATTTGAAATACACATGGAGAAACAATAAAGAGAAATCTGGGAATGAATGGTGTCCTTTTTGCCTTTATCTTGACGCAGATTTGTCTTTTTTGTTTCTCTTTCTTTATTTCAAATTTGGATTTGGATCTTTTAGGGATTGTAGTGTCTCGTGCATATAAAAAAATAGACATTTTTTGAAAGATTCAAACTTAATTTTCAAACATTTGGAGCATGCAATAATCTAAGGTGTGGGAGCCCCTGCTATTTTCCCGTTAGAAGCACTGCACTGAGCATGAGCATAGCAAATCCAAGAGGGTCATTTTCTCAAGATTCTCAGGGAAGTGGCATGCAATGCATGATCATTGTGGGGCTATTGGAAGCTACCTTTTCGTTACCCATGTCAATCGCACCAAAAATCCAATTCCAAGCATCACTTTTAATGATGAAGATGATAGACCTAAAATAAAGGGACTTCTGTCAGCTCACACTTATTTTCATCACTTGTGCTCTTTTTGGACTACTATGGAAAATTATAGGATGGTCCATAAAGAAAGGCAAACTTAATCTTTCTCTCCATCTTACTTTGCCATTTGACAAGTGGGACCCGGATCCATCCCTTATTGAGACAACCCATGGCAAATCATCAAATGACAAAGTAAGGTGGGGCAAATCATCAAATCCCCCATAAAGAAGACCACACAAATCCAAGTACCGAAGCAAAAAACTGTAGCTTAAGTTACATGCTGACACTTGATACTTCAACCTTTTTGTTAGATCATGAATTAGACCATTTGACACCTGGTGTGCTACGTACTAGGAAAATGACAGAATGCATTACTGGTACACAAGAATTTGATATAGATATTGTAGAACTCCTTTCTTTTACCACAACGAACAAAGGTGATTTGATCAAGAAAATCAAATTACCCTCAGCTCACCTGAATTTCCAGGATTTACAGTTTACATTTTATGGTGAACCAACCCTTTTTCTACTACACGGAGTGAAGAATTCTTGAACCCTTATGGTTGCAAAAGAAGAAGAGATATAATAGAACTTGGTAAGAGTACTTGTCTTAGTTGGGCAAGAGGAAGAAGATCAATCTGCGACTGTCCATGTCATGTCACCCTCGAAGATCCAATGGCAAACCTCTATTTCGCCGGGTTTACCACCGAGGGAGACGAATGCTCCATGACCCGGGCTCCAATCAGAGGTGTCAAGGTGACAGATCGCCACCCCGTGGTTGATCTTCCGATCGGAGTCGGCGGCGGTGATGTCGGCCTCGTACACCCGCGCCTTAGGCACCGAGTGGCAGTAGTACACCAGGTACGGGAACAGGCTCTGGTGACACGACACGGACCGCGTCACCTTGCCGCCGTGCACTCCGGTGACATTGCCCAGCCTGATGTCCCCGCCGCTGCCCGCCGTGGAGGCCGTGCTGTGCACAACAATGTCGTTGCCGAGCATCTCGACGGCGAAGTCCACAATGTCCTCGGCCGAGGTCGCGCACCTCTTGGTCTCGCCCTGGCTGGGCGCGCGCTCGCACTCGGCTACGGTGGATGCCACCGCCTTGCTAATGGCCGTGTCCAGAGGCACCCTGAAGGCCTCTGACACGGCGTTCGGCTCGAATGGTATCTTCCTGGCAATGTCTCTCGGCAGGAATGCCCTGGGTGGCATCTTGTCCCTGATGTCCGGCATGGGCATTCGGTTCCCTGCCGTGAGCTCCGTCTCCCTGAAGAACTTGCCTGGCTCCGGCGACCACTTCATATGCCGATGCTCCGATGTGGTCGCCGCCGCCGCCGCGTTGCTGGACGTGTTGTGATACTCCTTGAAGTCGACGCCGGTCTTGGCGTACGCCTTGAATGTGGTGTTGTCTCCGGCGTACTGCTTGAACCCAATGTGGTGGTTGCGGTTGGTACCTTCGCCGTAGCCTTTGAAGGCGACGCTGCCCGGGTTGCCCGAGCCGCCGTAGCTCTGGAACTCGGCGGCCCCGGCGTTGGCGCCCTTGGCGTAGGAGGCGAAGCTGTCGTCCCCGACGTTGGAGTCGTCTCGGTACCCCGTGAACGTGTCCACTCCGGCATTGCCGCCGGCGCCGTAGCTCCGGAACGTGTTCTCGGGCACGTTGCCATCGACGCCGTATCCCGTGAAGGTGTCGGTGGCGCCGTTGGCGGACTCGCCGTAGTTGGCGAAGCCGGAGCTGAGGGTGTTGGTGTCGGGGCTGTACGAGGTGAAGGTCTCCCGCAGGCTGTTGCCGCTCTTGCCGTAGCCGGCGAAGTTGTTCTCCCCGTGGTTGGCCTCCTGGGAGTAGGACGTGAACCCGCGGGTCCGGCCGTTGGCCCCGGCGTCGTAGTTGGTGAACTTGGATTCCGGGACGTTGGTGTCCGCGGCGTAGGCGGCGAAGGAGCCCGAGCCGCCGGTGGCGCCGCCGGCATAGGAGGTGAAGTTGGCGGTGACGACGTTGCCGTTGGCCTCGTAGCTGGCGAACGAGTCGGCCCGCCCCGACGAGTCCCGGGCGTAGCGGCGGAACGAGTCGCCGGCGATGTTGAGGTCCGGGGAGTAGTTCTTGAAGCCATCGGTGCCGGCGCCGGCGCCGGAGCCGTAGTTGGTGAAGTTGGCGTTGCTGTAGCTCTTGAACGGGCCTTTCCGGGCTGCCAGCGACGGCGCATCAGGGGAGGGGCAGAGCAGGGCAGCCTTGGAGCAGAGCGTGGGCAGGCGGGCGCGGATGTCGGGGAGCGAGGAGGGGAAGGAGGCGGCGTCGGCGGCGGGCAAAGGGGAGAGCTTGGAGAGGAAGAAGGCCGGGTGGGGGCGGTTGTTGGGCACCTTGCGGTTCCAGTAGCGGATGAAGGCGGCCTTGGCCGTGAACGGGTTCACCGGCGAGGACGCGGCCGCGGCGCCGGAGGCATTGCGGAGCAGCAGCAGGAGGAGCAGGGTGGCGAGGACGTGGCGGGGAGGAGGAGAAGCCATTGGAGGGGTGGAGATTTGGGGGGAGGGGGATTGGAGGGCTGGGAAAGGAAGGGTGGGGGGATTTCCCCGGCTATGGGGTTTGGGGGTGGGGAAGAGAGGTTAATGGATTTTCTGGGGTATAAACGCTCGTGATTAGTCAGTGCTGAGGCTAAGTGGCAACGAAAGGTGGACTCCCTCAGTCCCTCCGTGACTTGATCACAAGCCCCATGGTTCCAAATCCATTCTCATGGACGTACGTGAATCTGTCTGGTACAAAGACAAAACAATTTCACTTGAGCTGCTGCAGCAGGGACTTCATTTTTTTGAGGGAACGCCGCCGCCTGGAATTAACTCATAGCGGTTCAGGAATAGTCTTACCTCAGACGCCCGCTTGCACCCAGACTGGCGAGGCGCCGACATGGCTTGTCTCACCGTTGATCAGATCACCACGGCGGAGCGCGGATCCAGCGCCGGCCGCCGGTCGCCCGCAGCACTCTAAAAGCTGAGAGATATAATAATCAGCTAGTAAATCCAACACTCTAGTCTCACTAGCAGTAGGGCTTTGTTAGATTGATTACAAGTTAATTTAGGGAGCAATAAATTAATTCATCAATTTAATTGATTACAAGTTATCGATTTAGGGGGCAATAAATTAATTGGTCAATTTAATTGATTACAAATTGTTGATTTAGGGGGCAGTAAATTAATCGATCAATCGGAATGTTTGTTCATCCTATCAAATTCATAGGATAGATTATCGCAAAAAAAATCATAGGATAGAAATATCATAGGAATATAAAATTTGTAGAAAAATATCGGGCAAGGAAAATCTTCCAAAATCCTAGTTCGAACAGAGGGGGCTTGTATAATAATATGTAGCCTGACGAGCGACTCGGCGAGGAGACCTGCGGAGAAGCACAACCCAAAACACAAGCGAAGCACGACAGGGACACGAGGAGCTAGCCAAGTTTAGGCCACTTTGCAGGTAAAATTCTACTCATGTTTGTCTGGGATTGCTTCGATGGAGTGATAGTATGTTTGTGTTACGAGGTTCAGGGTGAGCTCCAATGGATTGGCCTCGGACCCCCCGCCCCCTAAGGTAGCAGCTTGCCCCTTATGCTGCCTGGGTCCTCTTCCCCTGAAACTGCTGGCGGGAAGGGTTGCCACACAACGGCAGTTTGATGGGGGACATGAGCTGCCCTTATCCCGACTAAAGTGGTCTTAGCTCTGGAAAAGCCATCGTCCATGACGCGATAGTGGGCTCGACGATGACGCCTTCCTCGGAGCGCTGCGCCACCACGATCTTCTTTCACCGAAATGGTAACCTTTGGCGCCTCAGTCGACGATGCCCCCTTATCACCAAAGGGGCAATCTTGGTTGCCAGTCCACTGGCAGCACGGTCTTTGGGGTTGTCAGGCTGTGCACACGCGTGCGTCACCCCTGAAGTGGACGCACTATGGTGGGCACGGCGGAACGTTCCTTCGCGAAGGAAGTCCTTCGCGAGGCTGGGCCTTCAGATGGGAAGTCCTCACGGGGGTGGCCCCGCAGCAAGCCTAGTGCCTTGGGAGGACTTCGGTTATTTGGCTTCTCATGAAGGGAGTCCTCGAGAGGGCCGAGCCTCACGAGGGATCTTGCCGAGTGGCACCTGTAGGGGGCTGCCTCTTAAACTTATCGCCAGGTGGCGCCTCCTAGACCTGAGCGGTCGGCCAAAGGTACCCCTATTTCCAATGGGCCGACAGAAGCCCGTGTACCCGCGTCGCACGCGGATCGGACCGTTGGAGATTAAGCGACACTGGAGGTGGAGGTGGGTGCATGGAGCAGCTGGAGAGGATCCAACGCCGCCCGGTCCGCAACCCTCTAAAAGAGGAGAGATCTAATCAACTAGTAAATCCAAAACCCGAGTCTCAATATATGTGTATTAGCAGTGGGGCTTTGTTAGATTGATTACAAGTTAGGTATTGATTTAGTGGGCAATAAATTAAGTGACCAATTTACCATTGAAATGCATGTTTAATCAAATTCAGTTTTCATACTTAATATAGTACTCCCTCCATGTCATATTAACTATCGCTAAAATGAATGTATCTAGCACTAAAATGCATCTAGATACATCCATTTCTATGAAATTTAATATGAAATGGAGGGAGTATTATTCATTTATTAATAAAAAACCAAATCAATACTATTAAAGGTATATATTTTTTAAAAATCTTTGAAAAAATAAAAAGTACACTGTGAATAACACAGTAACAACTTTTTTGATGGGTCATGTAGTCTACATTTAAACTATTCCATTTGACCCATATTACTTGTCTTGGAATGGATGTATCTAGACGTATTTTAATGTTACATACATCCAGTGTAAGACAATTACTATGGATTGGAGGGAGTAATACAAATGAGATTTACTTATATCACTATAAATAATACTAAAATATAATGATGTGTCATATATTTTGAGTGATGATTGTCCTCTAGATCCTCTTATGCTCAAATCTAGCTCCGCCCCTGATTAATAGGAAGGAACATTGAGAATGGGGATGGAGTGTGAAAATGTGATTGAGCGAGAGAGTTCAAGGCTGATATCAATTGCTAATGAGTTTGTGAATGATGTCATTGGAATTAGGTTTTAGCAAATTCGAATTGTGTGTGTGTGTATTATTTTGTAAAGGTGACATCACATATTGTCGAAGGGGCTGTTGCGGTGGACTTAACTCTTTTCATGATTGCTATTTTGTTAGTCATCTGATAAGTTATTTGTGTAGATTGAATCTTCATGCATTTTTTGTTGTGCCAAAATCTGTGTGTGTGTGAGAGAGAGATGATAGGGTTGTGTTAGCTTATATTTTTTGTCGATTTTAGTCGATTTTGGTTTTCGTGTGTTCTTCTATTAGGTGGGATTTCTATGCATTTTAACAGATTTTGGGATGTCTTCCGCACACTGGTTAACAGTTGATGGTTTGTTCAGGAGAGTTCTTTGAGTATCTCCCACTTCTCTCATTTAGTTAATTCCTCTCACTCTGCCCGTCTCCATCTCTTGTTCTTCTTATGTGCGATCTTAGTTCTTGTTCCTTGTTTGTCATGCACCTTTATCACGATCTTCTCGCTCTATTGATTTTCATTCCGTTGGTGTATCATCCTTTGTGTGACTCTATTGTAATCTTGTTCCTTTTGATCATGTTGGTTGTTTTATGGGTTTATCTCCTTTTCTGCTCGTATTATACTACAGAGGGGATAGATTCTTGGATAGATCTTTGGTTCCTAAAGTATTCACGTGTGTTCATAGGGAGCCCGGTAGTTGAGATTATTTATCAGCATCAATCACTCTCCTTCTTATTCGAAGCATCATAATCGACAAGCCCAAGTGAACCCACGACTCTAGCACATCCACACGCCATCCAAACCGAGGTGACTTCACTTCTCTATAAGCTTCCTATGCATTTGAATAAGTGATGGTTACTACCCCAATCACAAACTCTAGGTTTTCTTAGGTTCAACATCATGGAGGTCGGGGAAGTAGGAAGTGCCACACCATTGAACAAGGAATTGAAGAAGTAGTGGTGAATGCATTTTTGTAAAGTATCAAGCAGAAGGCTACTTCATACCCTACAGTCTCTAGGATCTCTCTCCCTCTCTTTAAGTTTTTGTTATTTTGTAAAGGTGGCATCACATACTATCGAGGGGGGCATTCCAAATGACTTATTTTTCTTCGTGTTTTCTATTTTGTAAGTTACTAGTAAGTTCTTTTGTGTAAGTTGAATATTCATGGACTGTTAATTGTTCCAAGATTCAGCTTGAGAGATGGTGGGTTGTGTTAACTTACATATTTTATATTATTAGTTGCTTTTGATTTCGGCGTGTTCTTGTATTAGGTTGGATTTCTATGCATCTGAATATATTTTTAATATGTATTAAGCTTGTTACATGAATATATCAATTTTGGTTCGAGATTCGAGGATCCCCCTGCGTAGCTTTGTCCAGGGCGACTTGGGCGGCGACCAAACCCTAGACACCGGCACCCTTGTCCCAGCTCCCTCCCCCTCGCCGCCGCCGGAGGACGTCGCTGGGAGAATCCCGTAAAATCAACGGTTGCCATGGCGCCCTGCTCACTGCGGAGGGGCGCTAGGTGGGCGGGACGGTGAAGTTTCCGAGCGTGCGGTGGTGCTGGGCTGGTGGTTGGTGGCGTGACTACTCAGGACGTGATGACGGTCGTTGCTCGGTAGCGTGGTGGCGACTCGCTGCTGGGAGCCACCCTCGCGCACCTGGAATTAGGAGGTGATGACCCTCGCGAATCCGAGGCCTCAGTGCATTTCTGGTGGATGTGCTCACGAGTCCGTGCTGGTGAGATGCTATGGTCCCTCCCGGCGGTCTGCTGACTGGTTATGCTCGGGCACGAACCTCGTCAGCGGTGGTGGCGGCTTGACTTCCTCAATGGCGTGCGGCGCCTGGCCGACTGCTGGTACTCAGGTGCTTTGGCACGGATATGGCTAGTCGTGGACGCGGCATGGTTGGTTCTTGCAGAGGTGGCGGTTGGCGTCTGGTGGTGGAGATGTACTCAATGGTGATCCAGATACGCATGGGTGTTCAGGCTCTGCAAATTCTATTTGACAAGGAGCTCCGACGTAAGCATTGCCTTGCTCATGGTCAGAGCTAGTAAGGGCAACGCCTACGAGCATTGTCTACCTTCTTGGAGACGTTGTTGTGTAGCTTCTTCGACATTGAAAGGATTTGGATCTTCGATGAAAATCTTACCCCTTCAGTTTTCTGAAGCGGGCGACGACAATGTCCACACCGTGACCTCCTTGGAGGCGTCGTCTGGCATACGCTGTTGCGAGGGATCTTTCCGCTGCTAGGGTCAAGGGTAATATGGGTGTTGCTTGCTGCTGGGATGTTGGTAGTGGTGGTGCGGGAGGATGGGGTCGATTGTGGTATGTGTTCCGTCTGTGGTGGTGTTCTTTAATGTCAGCCTTGTTGTTGTGCATTATGAAGACTACTCATGGTTGGCGATGTGGTTGCGGCGAGCTTCATGCTCTTAGCGTCGTCTTGATTCATCTTTGCCCAATGATACCGTAAGATGCCTCCCCAACTTGCTAATCATCCCCGAATCCCTATGGTAAGGTTTTAGGTTAAGGTTCGTGTTTAGTAACTCATTGATTGGGATGCTCGTGTGTTGTGTCGTGGGGTTCGGCACACACGTCCTACGATTCGCTAGACTTCTTGCAAAATCATGGTATTGTGATCCCTCAATGACACCCTTGTCGTCGATATGTAACGGCAGATGCCATGGGGATGGCTAAAGAGGGGGACAGACCGAGGTTAGTGTCGCTGGTACCGGAATCGAGAATGGGAACACACGGTGGGACACCACGATGTACCCAGGTTCGGGGCTCTCCATAGAGATAACACCCCTAGTCCTGCCGAGCTAGCTATATGCAATAACTCTGGCTACAATGAATGCTCCTTGATCTGTTTGAGAGGAAGGAGAAGAGGGCTCTAAGCACAACTCTCTCCTGGATCTCTCTATGGTGGGTGAGATTGCAATAAGTGCTCCGTCGTCCCTCACGCAGGAGGGGTACCCGGGGCTCTTATAGGCTGATCCCGGGGTACAAAGGTAAATATACAAAGGGGAGGGCCCAGCTGTCAGCCTCAGACAAGCTAGGGACCTCACATCGTGTTCTCCCGGATGACCCGGTGTAGACTTGCGGCTCACCATACCGCCATCCTGTAGACCTTGGTAGTGAACAGTGAAGCTAGAGACCTAGGCCTGTCGGCCTGTCCGCGTGATCGGCGTTGGAGGAGACCGCACGCCTCTGACAGTCCCGATCTTCATTGATTGCGCATTGAATGCACTTGTACCAGGTGTCCAACCTGGGATCTTGCTCGGATATTGCTCTGTTTACTTCGGCCAAATGCTTCCTGGTGAGGCCGATTGCGCCCTCTTTGGGGCAATCGGCCTCCGACCTGAACAGTTCGGCCCACTTCTTGCTTATTCTTGATCAGTTCGGCCTTGATTAGATCGGTGACCATCAGGTCGGTGATCTTCGCCTTGATGAATTGTTTCCCCTGGGTGACCCTACCCGGGGGTCATTCCCCCGACAGTAGCCCCTGAAGATGTGGAGGTCTCGCCGAGCTCAGAGATGGTGAGACCTGCACAGGTTCCTTCTATACTTTTGGATTTTTGAATCCTCATTTCTGACTGATAGCTCTCAATGGGCCGATTGCTTTTCATCTGTCGATTGCTCTTGGATCTTCTGACCGATTGCTCTCAATAGGCCGATTGCTCTTGATCTTCTCGACCGATCTGCGCAACGGTTAGTTTGACTGGAATGCTGACCGAACTTGCCGCTTCAAATTCGCCGTAGAATACGGGATGTCGTGCCACGATTTGACATGCCATAACCGCTGCCTCGACCCACGCGCGCACGTCCCGTCCCATCCGCTGGATCTTCTGTGCTCCGAACTGGTAATGCTCTGTAGATACACGCGGCCACACCGCCTGCCGGATCGGCACAACGGATCCCACTACCACCTCGCTGGGTCTTTAAATAGTCCGTGGGGTGAGAGATGCGCCACGCACCCCCCACTCCATCTTCCTCCTCGCGCTCTCCTCCTCTGTCTCCGCCGCCGCCGCACCGTGCGCCTCTCCGCGCCGCTGCAGCCACCGCCAGAGCTCAGGGCTGCTCCACCGAGGACCTCCCGACCGCACTCCGCCACCGCCACTGCCGCTTCTCCTCCTCCGCCATAGGTGGACGTGGATCTAGGCTTCCGCCACCGCTGCCGCCGTCTTCGCCTTCGTCTTGCTCCTCCTCGCCCACCACGGAGTGCGACGCCTCCATGGGGGACGACGCCGGCGCCACCGCTTCTCACAAGGGTTCATGGAAAGGATCCATTGTCAATGAGATGCACATCGCCCTCCTCCCCCGGTCTCGCAAGATCCCGGCAGACCTCGATTTTCGCATTCCCGGCCCCGATCTTGCGCCCGTGCCCCATGCCGGCGAGTGCGTCGTCTTCCTCACGCATTTTCAGCGTTGGCCTCTGGAGCCGAATCTTCTACTTCCGCAGTTTCCGAGTGGGCACTGGGGTGTTTACTGTCGGCCCCAAGACCAAGAAAAAAAGAAGAGGTGAAGGTGATGGCCGAGTGCGGTGCTGCCACCATCTATGTTCGGAAAGTTGGACTCTATCCTCATCCCCAACCACCGCAGTCCATCAAGAACTGGCAAATGGGGTTCTTTTATGTTTGCTCTCCGAAGAACAAAGACTTGCTCAACCTGCCCGAGTTCTCTTTGCCACCTCCGACTGCTAAGTACCACTGGTCCGAGAAGCCAGGAGAAGGGTACACCGACCTGGATCGGCAGATGGCTGTGACGCCCCCAAAATCAGACCGTGTACATACACTCAAGGTACAAGATCGAGATTAGGGACTCGCGGTGAGATATCACAACACAACTCTACAAATAAAATAATACAAGATATTTAATACAAGCCAAGGGCCACGAGGGCTCGAATACAACAGCTCGAAAGCACAAAGTTAGCGGAAGCAATAGTATCTGAGTACAGACACAAGGTACACATGATCTGCCTTAAGAAGGATAGCACATAAACAACAACGATCGAAAAGGTGAGGTCTCCTGCCTGGGAACCTCCAAACTACTCCTGGTCAACGAGGAACTCGACGTCGTAGAAGGCATTGGGAATCTTCATGTTGCGGTGTCCGGCATCGGGGATCTCCTGCTTCTGGAGTCCAAGGCTCCAACGTCGACTGCAGCGGCCGATCAGGCAAAACAAAAAGGGGACAATAAAGCAAAGGTGAGTATCTAGCATACCCGCGAGTCTTACGTCCGGTGCTAAGCATTTATGCATTTGTATCAAAGGAAAGGGGAGGCTGTATATAGTGGACTGCAAGGTAGAAATCAGAATAAGGGTAAGAAGCTAGGCCTATCGAAGACTAGCATCTTCTAACGAGTCTTGTAGCACAAGAAGAGAACAACCAACAGTTCATATAAAGCATAAAGTAACAATGAAGCAGAAGTTCCTGCAGCATTGTATAATATAAGTTGCAATGATTAATAATAATATATGCCTCCGAGTTCCCCTCCTCGACTTCCCTGCGAGGAAGAAAACCCGGAACCAACAGATTAATAGTAGTAGTTTGTAGTGATAAGATCCGGCTTCAGCATAAAGCGTCCTGTTACCGTGGACACGGCTAATCAAATAGATTAAACTCCCTGCAGGGGTGCACTACTGTTCAGCCTGCACGCTCGGATCTCCAGGGTGGCGTGAACCTTGTTAGGGAACGCCCCACCGAGGCTATCCGACACATCGCAGCCCATCCAAGGCTCAGCAGAGAGGCCATCCGCTGGACTATATCCTATGCGCCAAGGGGTCTAGGTCCCTCACCCTTGCACGCTCCTGGACGGTGCGAGTCTGGCCGGTGAAGCAAAAACAAATCCAAACACACCTGCTGCAGCAAATAAGACAACAAGGCTTCCCGACAATCAGGCTGCAGTACTGCTGACATCTGAAGAGCTTTCAGACGAACTACGACGCGGAGGGCCCGCACCGTAATCCCATGTGTAGGTAGTGCGTACAGACCAACGGGTCTCTCAAGTCATTCGCCGAACCATTTAGCATTTTAATTAACCTGCGTGACAACCGTTATCGTTGCCTCGACTTAACTGACCCGCGGACAACGACAGCAGTCAAGACCACCAGTACATCGATGCCTGCCCTGTCGTCCCACCAAGTCTCTGCGGTTACCAACAAGGTGAACAGTCTCCTTACCTTGTCTCGCGTGTGCTCTTGGTAGAGCTCGACTTTTCGTGGTTTGGTAACTCTCGTGAGATACGAGCAGGGGCCAAGAACGCCAGTAATGATTGAAGAGATTACTTTTATGATTACTTTGATGTTGAAAAGATTGAAGAGTTTGTTGCTTTTAAAGGTGCCTATGAGATTGCTTCTTTGATTGAAAAGTATCACGATACTATTTTCGAGTCTGAAAAATTTGCAGTTCTTGCTTATTGCTTAGAGAATTATACTTCCAATTCTTATATTGAGGATTTTAAAAATAGAATGCTTGCTGCCCAAGAAGAGGCTAATGATTGCTATGAAGAGGAATCTTATGATTCCGAGGACTCACTTGAAATATCCCTTTCTGAAAATTTTGATACTTGCTTTGTTGATGGCCAAGATGCCACTATGGATTATGCTTGCGAAGATGAACTTTCTATAGTTCCTTACGTCAAGCATGAAATTGTTGCTATTTCACCCACACTTGATGTCCCTATTATCCTTTTGAAATCTCCAACTCCGGAGAATTTTCCTCTTATCAAAGCTCAATGTGATGGGTTGCATTTATCTTATGATCCTAAAAACCGTGTTGAAAACGATACACGTGTGCTTGTAGGTCATGAACAATATGATTTATTTGATAGTTATATTCTTGATGTTGTTCATGATACTACTGAAAATTACTTTGAGAGAGGAAAGTTTGGTTATAGAAACTTCCATATTACAAAAACACCCTCTTTATGTTGAAAGTTTTGAAAATCTTCTTGTCCCACCTTCCTATGCTTATCTCCTTATGCTTCTTTGATTTATTTTCTTACAAG
Organism: Bromus sterilis; assembly: GCA_950022295.1. Lineage (NCBI taxonomy): Eukaryota > Viridiplantae > Streptophyta > Magnoliopsida > Poales > Poaceae > Bromus > Bromus sterilis. The sequence continues at coordinate 377,782,732 of OX465595.1, read as the reverse complement.
ATGCCAATGCATAGGAAGTGGGTTAGGCTTAAATGTGTTTCATATTTGCTTCTTCATGCTCTCTTCTGCTTCAAAGTCTTATTCTTGTGAGAGCATCTTCTATAATTCTTAAGCCTAGCTAATGGCTTTAAAGAAGCGCTTTCGGGAGGCAGCCCGCAACGAATTTAGGTTTTTCTTTTTGCTTTTGTTGTGTCTTGATGATTGTTACTACTTTAGCAACATCATTGTATCTTTATTTTTCAGCTTTGTGCCAAGTTATAGCCTCTTACGGCAAGGGAAGTAAAAGTTGTGACATGCTGTCCAGAAAACAGATTCTGTCCTCGTGACCAGAAAAATTCCAGAAACATCCCAGTTCTTCTTTTTGAGCTGAATTTTTTACACAGTATGCTCTATACAATTACGAAACTTCCGTATGTTCTGATTTTTTTTATTTGAGTTGCAGAAGTGCCCCTAAAAAATTCTTTACTATCTGTTGTTCTGTTTTTCACAGATTCTGCCACGTTTTACCTCTCTTCACTTTTGCAAACCTTAAGCTTGCTTTTTCTTTGCAAAAACTTTTTGGCACTCTTGAGAAACAGTAGCTCTTCAATAATATATTTTTATCCAGTGGAGAAAAATTATTTATTAAGGGTACTAATCTCTCTAATCAGCTTATGATGAGTTATGTATGAAGGGAGTTTTCAAGTGTGCGATGGAAGATGATGAAAGAAGATCCAGGAGTGTCAAGCGCTCAAGCTTGGGGATGCCCCCATGCATCCCCAATAAATATTCAAGGAGACTCAAGCGTCTAAGCTTGGGGATGCCCCCGTGCATCCCCTTCTCCATCAACAATCATCAGTTCGTCCTTTGTCTCACTATATTTTTATCACTTCATGCGTTATGTGCTATGCTTGGAGCGTCTCGCTCTTAGGTTTTGGTTTTAGTTTTCTTTAGCTTTGCTTGCTGTTCATAACAAGTTAGATCCTTTCTTACCTTGTGTGGGAGAGAGACACACTCCACTTTCAAAATCTAGAACACATCATAGGATTTTTCCTGCCTATCTTTTTGCTGTTATGTGTTCTTTATCTTTTCATAGCTACTGCCATGTTTAGTTTTAGTCTTAGTTTGTCTTTAGCAAGAGCTTTGGCTTTTGTTTATTTTTTGCTGCAACTCTTTTTAGTCTTCATGTTTATCTTGTTAAGAGAGTTGGTTGTTGCAATGAGTTGTGTTTTGTCTTGAAAGTAGGTAATTGAGGTTGCTATTTAATTTTAGTAGTAGCTTGCAATAGTTTTGAGGCATTGTTGTGAGTAATGTTTGGACTTTTGGTCTCAAGAGCTCTTGCCTGTTAGTGATAGGTGTCGTATTTTGGTCAATCCGTGTTTATTTTCAAAACCTACAAAACTAGTTGAGAACTCTAGCTACTAGATGGATCACTACTCTTCTGAGTAGTCGAATATTAGAGTACACTCACGTGCCATGAGTCGAGGATGCGCAAGGATAACCAAACCCGCATACACTCCTCCTCGGGGTACTTGTCTCTTTGTGAACCTCCTCATTAGATTGAGAGTTACCGATAATAAGTGCATGAGTTCTTCGGACTAATGTAAGTATTGAGAGTTGACACTTCCACCTTCCCATGTTTTGCTAGCCTTTCCCGTGCCGTGCATTGCCTTCTTCTCACTCCGAGAGTTGGTGTCCACCTTCGCCGGTACATCCAACCCCTTGGCATGATACGCTCTGTCATCATAAGCCTCCCTTTATCCTTCCTCAAAACAACCACCATACCTACCTATCAAGGCATTTCCATAGCCTTTCCGAGTTATATTGCCATGCAACATCCACCTCTTCATGACTTGATCTTCATGCCATACATGTTCCTGCTACACTGGCAGAGGCATACATTGCATACATCATGATAGTTACATCTTCTTTATGTTTTGAGTACCTTGTAAAGTGTGAAAGATCTCTTTTACCTTCTTGTAAAATAGAGTGTTGCCCTTAAGTGAGGAAAAGATCCCAAAGTGGACACATCAAAAGATCCCAAAGAGGACAAATGAGAGTTCAATAGAAAGAGCCATTGAGGCCACAAAAAAATACAAAAAATAGAAAAAAGTGAAAAAAAAGAAATAAAAAGAGAGAATGTCAGATCCCTCTGTTAGGTATGTGCTAGGGTTAGCTAGTGCCTTTGCATCATGTCAAAATTTCAAAAAAAGAAATCTTGGAAATCAAATTCAAAATCCAAATGGGAGAAGGAACACCCCCCAGATGAATTAATTCAAAAGGCCAGATAAAAATCTTTTCCAAAAATTCATGTTAGAGTTTTGAAAAGTCTTATAAATGAGTGTGATCACATATCAAGTGATGTGGGACCCACCCCATGCTCATAGATTTTTCAAATATTCAAACAGTACCTTGGAATTAAAGAAATACCCCTTTTTGATTTAAAATTCAAATCATTTGAATTTTAAAAATGTTGAAAGTTTATGAGTGGCTTGTCCATATTGTTATGAGGCCACATAAAAGTTTTCAGCATTTAATAAAATGGTTTGGTATTTTTATCAGAGCCAAAACAAATTACAGAAAAAGAAAGGAAAGATTAAACAGAGAGAAAAAGAAAAGGCTTACCTCTCGCCTGGGGCGAGGCCCACCTCTCCAGCCGGCCCAGCCCACCCGAACTCCCCTGTCGTCTTCCACCCCGCGCTGCCAAGCAGCTCGGTGGCGCGGCGTCGACGCCGTGGACGCCACCTCGACGCCCAGGACGTTCCAGGCCGCCCCGTGCCATCTTCTCGTGTCCTGGAGAACCGCCGTGAAGCCGTGAATCATTTCCCCCTCCTCTCTCGTGCTCTCCCTTCCTCTCCTCGTTTTCCCCTTCTTCTCCGAGAACAGCCGCTGCTCGCCGTCGCAAGAACTCGCGGCCACCGTGCCCTAGAGATTGAACCAAGGTGTCCCAGCGCTTCGTCGTCGTCGACTTCGTCGAACTGCAGAAGGAATCGAGCCTGGAGCCCACGTAGACGCCGGAATCTTCCTCGAGCTCCCGTCGGCCGCCGTGGAGGACTTCGTCGATTACGCCGCCGTTGAGCCACCCCAGACCTCGCCACCACCTCTGCTGGATTCAGGGTGAGCTTACGAGTGAAACCCCTCACTTCTCCCCCTCGATCGCTTCCTCTAGCCGGATCCGCCATGGGAACCCGAGCACCTCGCCGCCATGGTCGTCGTCCTCCTCGCTCCAGTGCTTGTCGTGAACCCCCAGTGCACGCGTTTGACTCCCGCGTGTGCCAGCACTCGAACGCGCCACAAATCAGCCCGAACCATGCACCACAACGATGACTGCGACCTCGCCGTGGTTCTGCTGCCGCCGGAGTCGTCGCCGTCGTCGTTACAGAGCTTCCCGTGGACCCCCGAGGCCTCCAGAAGACGCGGCCGACCTCTAGGAGCAATCCGGTGCCCTCCGTTTCCCCTCCCGTGGCCGGAATCGTGTTCCCGTGCTGCGCTGCCGTGGCCAGGCCGCCGGCGTTTAGCCGCCGGCGTGTCAGTGCTAACCCCCCCCCCCCCTCCCTGTTTTCACCATTTAAGTGACCCCTGGGTCACTGACCAGTGGGCCCAGTGGCTTAATTAAGCCACTGGATTAACTTAACCCACGGGTTAAGTGAACCCAGTCAATGACAGGTGGGACCCCCTTGTCAGCCCCCCCTGACGCCAGCTTGACGTCAGCCTGACGCAGTAAATCGATTAAATGAATTTCCAGAAAAGAAAAATGGTTTAATAATTCCAGAAAATACCCCAAACTTTGGAAATTCATAGAAAATTCATATTAACTCCAAATTGGACAAATAATATATGAAAAATGATCAGGAGAAAATTATCTTTCCAAATATGCAACTTTCAACTCTGTTTGAGTTGAATTTAAAATGTGATCAGTAGCATTTGCTATTTGATTTAAATGGAATTAAATCAAATTCAATTCAAATAATTTTGCAACTTGAACCATGGCAACATGCTACATTTCACTTACACATCAGAGGCATATCATACACATTTGAAGATAATTCAAAATGATGAAACTATATCACATATAACTTGGTTAATGTTGAATTCAAATGTGGAGTTTGAATTTGCATTTTAAATGCAATATATTCCACTTAAATGGAATTGCCTCACACATCCAAACTTATACTTCAAGCTTTAGCATTCAATCATGTGCTTGAGCATTGCATTCATATTGATTGCTACTTCATGCTTTGTTTGTCGAGTAGAGGTGGAACCGGAGCAAGAGGTCACCCCCTTCGCTGAAGATCCAGAACCCGAACCTCGTCAGCAAGGCAAGCAAAACCCCATTGATCATGTCGATAAAATCCCACTTCCCTCTCATGTCTCGCTTATGCATTGTATAGGATGATCACCATGTTATGATTCTACCGCATAGATGAACCCATTCCTTTGCATGACCTATCTTTTGTCACAGTAGTAAGCAAACCACAATCCTAGCAAATGTAGGAGTTGAATGATATCATGTGGCCCCTGCAAATGTTATCGCTTATTGCATGCTTAGTATGATACCATGTTGTTACTGTGATGTGAGTCGGGATGGTAGTGATCATGTTGATGATGGTAGAAAAGTGTTGGTGAATCGACCCTAATACAAGGTGAACGATGAGAGGCTGTGTAGGAGTACACGGTGGGTTGTCTCGTTGAACACCGCCCTAAGTCCGAGTTCTTGTGTGGTGATCCAAGATGAAGAGTACAACCACACATTGGGCTCACTGACCCCTCTCAACTTATTAACTCATCCCTTTCGATGTCCAGATGTCGCAGTAGTTCGGAGTTCTGGTAGGCTTGTGGCCTGGATGCTAAGTGAGAGAACGGCTCATCCGAGACCGGCTTATGCACCATGCACACATCACTTGGGTCCACTTCGGTAAACCGGTCGGGTTCACGATTGTGGTAACCAACCCAAGTAGGCGGCTTTCTTGGAATAGATAGGCTATGAGGTAACAGTTGTGGTGAGCATCCTCGCTGGCACCCCTTGAATGGTGTCGAGATCAAAGGCGGTAAATGATGGTCATGTGTGTGTAGCGGTACACCCTTGCAAGGTTATCAAAACTATTCGAATAGCCGCGTCCGCGGTTATGGACTACTTGGAAAGCTTAGCTTGATTATTAGATAACTTGAACCGGATACTTCTAAAACACACCAAGATAAGTGTGAGTGCTATGGCGTGCTTTCTCGTGGGGAAGTCGAGGAAGGCACCATAGTGGTGTAATTGGTTGGTGAAAGTAGTGGACTCGTGTACGCTTCTTACCTCAAGTCTGGTACTCGTAGTTCAGGATTAGCCAAGTCAAAGCTGGCATTTCTGCAAGTAAACCCCACCTCCCTTTACCTTGATACATGTGCATGAGTAGTATAGCTCCTATGTAAGTCTTGCTGAGTACGCCTTTGTACTCACGTTTGCTTAATATATGTTTTAGATGACACCACTGACCCCGAAGGTGGCTTCTTCATCGAGCTGGACGACTGAAGTTAAGCTAGTCTAGTCCCAGTCAGCAGACTGGTTCCCTCGTGGAGGGATTTATGTTTGAATAAGGCTTCTTAAGCCAATTTGTTAAACTTGTCTGTACTCAGACATAATTTGCTTCCGCTTTATGTTGTAATGTTGGATCACATGTTTGTGATCTCTGTGTGTACTCTATAAGAGTTATAAATAAAATGTACACTTTGTAGAGAATTGCAATGGTACCTACTGTTCATACAAGGCATGTGTGCTGCGTGTATGGTTATAACATGCATGTCTTTGTATGGGTTTTCGAGACCTTAGTTGTGTTCTGGCTGGCGGTCTTTCATACACCAAGTGGCCCTTAGATGTGCGCAGCTTGGGGCCTCGCGATGCGATTGCTCGAGACTCCGTCTCGTGCACACTTTGTGGTATGATCGAGCCCGCCCTGGACCCCGACTAAGTGATCGGGCTGGAGTAAGTCTATGTAAGAGTTTTGAGATAGTCGATAGTATGGTTGAGGCGACTTGTCTTTGAATATGGGAGTTCACCACCCATATCATTAGACTTGTGTGCGGACGATGAGGACCCATCACAGTTGATCATCCGGCCTGGATGGGATGCCCCTCACGTACGATGCTTTCCGAGAATGTTCAGTGCTTGGCCTTGTCTGCTTAGACAAGTGGGTGCGGTTCTCGGCTCTCCATATGACTATGTCTTAACTATACTTGCATACGCTAACCCCGGGTCCCGACAGACTTGGTATCAGAGCAGGACTGACTGTAGGACTAGTAGCCTTGGCCGAAGTTGAGTCTAGCTTGCTATAGTTATATAGTTACTCTGGGTATATAAGGGAACAACGTAAGGCTTCTTTTTTCTCCTTACCCCCTTCGTTCTGAGTTCTGAGTCACCCTCATCTTGTTCTACGGGAAGATAGGACTAGGCTCTCCTCTGTCTGTTTAGCACATCTCGTTGATTGCTTCCTTATAGCCGTAGGAAAGTTGTGTCAGGATTTCCTAGCATTGTTATAATGCTGATTTCTTACATTGTATTATGTAAGTGTTGTTTTCATGATTGATCATTTCTTACAATTACAACCGTTATGCTGTCCGAGTCATTCCAGGTTTATCTCATAATCTGATGCATTTGCAAACTCCTTTCTATTTTCAGATGGCAGATTTTCCCCCTCGGCAGATTGTTCGTTTGACCAGGTGCCTCGGTGTGCGTGGCCATCCCGCCACGTTGATCGAGATGATGTCCTATGTGGGATATCGATGGTACCCTGAGTACACCATCGAGGAGCAGTTCCGCGACTTCAACCAGACGCAGTTCCACTGCATTGTCCGGATCTACCCGCACCACGTTGGAGTCACCCAGCCTATCCACTTTGGACATGGCATCGGCGTTACCGAGAACATGGCTGTGCAGGATGCTGCATATTCATGTATTACACTGCTGAGAGAGGAGCACACCCTACTGAGAGAGACTTCATTCCGCTATGTCCCTGCTGCACTTCCAGGAGAAGAGGGATATTACACCGGACTCTACTCAGATCACTCCGCAGAGGATCCAGCACTTCAGGTGACTGCTAGGTTTGCTAGTGACAGAGATCGTGATGCACGCGCTCTCCGTTTTCAGCTCCACGCTACTCGTGTTCGTCTGTATCGAGCACTGACGCTCTTGGCACCTTTTGTGAGCGTGGGATCAGTTGAGTATGATGCGATCTACCCAGTGAGGACTCAGATGCCTTCTCGAGTTGCTTGGCCCGAGATTGGAGGAATTTTTCCACCCCGTGGTCCTTTGCTTCCACCCTACACTGGACCTAGGCCCCATCCTTGCCCAAATGGATATCAAGGTCCACAAGCCTCCGTGTTTTCCGATGGTCACCTCCAGCTACTGGGATATGCGGGTAACTTTTACGAGGATTACTATGGAGATGGAGATGAGTGAGACCGCCTGTGGTCTTACTTAGTGAGGATGTAGTAGTATCCTAGTATATTGTAAGCAAGGTGTCTAAGTTCCAGAGGCTTAGATAAATAATGTATAGGAAGTCAGAGTGCCTCTGAAGGATGTATCATCTTCATCACGTTTGTATTAGCTTAGTGCTTGTACTAAAACGATGTATGGTTTGTATGACAGCTTGTGAATATATGGCTTGTATGCTTTTATCACCATGTTGTCAAGATGATTACTTCCTTTGCTCTGTAATCCTTCCAGTACTTCAATACCTTGATTAGACTCTTCAATCAACTCTGTTTGACTTTGGTTTTTCTCCCTCAGGATGTCTCAAGGAACTCGTGGCCAGGTTGGTCGTAACCAAGGTCGTGCGAATGACCAGGAGGAAGGCAACCTTCCACCCCCACCCATGATGGCCCAAGTTTTGATGGAGGTCGAGAGGAACCGTCGTGACTCTCACCACCTGCTGGAAGTCATCGCACGCAACACCACTCAACAGCGCAATGAGCTGGTGTCCCTGAACGACTTCATCCGACTTCATCCCCTGGTTTTCAGTTACTCCATCGAGCCTCTTGACGCCGATGACTGGCTTCGCAGCATCGAAAGGAAGCTCCAAGCAGGCCGTGTTGCAACTGGTGACAAGGTCAGCTATGCCACCTATCACCTCGAAGGTGCAGCTAGTTCTTGGTGGGAGAACTTTCTGAATATGCGTCCCGATGGACCACCTGCATCTTGGGAGGAATTCTGCACGTCCTTCCGCGAGCACCACATTCCCAAAGGTCTCATGGACCGCAAACGTGAGGAATTCTGCAACCTCACTCAAGGCAGAAGAACCGTGGACGAGTTTAGTCGTGAGTTCAACCGACTTTCTCGTTATGCAACTGAAGAAGTATCCACCGACTCCAAGAAACAAGAGAGGTTCCGTCGTGGCCTCAACTCCGGACTCCGTCGCGAGCTCAACCTTCATGACTTTTCCACATTCCAGGTCCTTGTCAACAAGGCCATCAAGGCAGAGGACATGAATACCCCCAACGACTTTCGCAAACACCCCAGAGATGATAGTTCATCCAGTTCTGGCTCCCAGAAGCGCAAGATCTGGATTCCAAATAGCATGTTCCGCCAGAACAACCCCCCGAGGCCATCCTATGTGGCGCCTCGTCCACCCACCCAGTTCCACCCAGCTCCACCAAACCACCCAGCTCCACGCACTGTTTTCGGAGCTTGCTACAAGTGTGGTCAGGCAGGCCACTACTCTCGCGAGTGCCCCCAGAACCAGATCCAGCACCAGAATGCTCCACCACGTGCCGGAGGCAACAACAACAACAATGGTCGTGGCAAGCCACCCCAGAAGGTCTACACCGCCAAACCCGCTCCTCCCGTCACTCGTGGACGTCTGAACCAGGTTGCCGCTGAAGAGACTGACGACACCACTGACGTCATTCTTGGTACGCTCCCAGTCAATTTTGTTCCTACTTCCGTTCTTTTCGACCCAGGAGCATCTCATTCATTCATGTCGGAAAGTTATGCACTTCGTCATGAGTTACCCTTTGTTGAATTGTCCACCCCGATGGTTATTCAATCTCGTGGGTCAAGATGGCAAACTAATAGAGTAAGCCATGGTAATCAAATTGCAATTGAGGGTTTAGTATTCCTTGCTTCACTCATAGCCCTCAAGTCTTCAGACATTGATGTCATCCTTGGCATGGATTGCCTATCAAGACAAAATGCCTATCTGGATTGCAAAGGCAAATCCGTGAAACTCACCCACCCTTCAGGCAAAACCGTCAGCTATACCTCACCCAGAACAAGAACCCAAGTGCATTCTTTGAATGTACTCCCCCTTCCCGAACTTGAAGATATTCCGGTGGTTCGTGACTTCCCGGATGTCTTTCCTGAAGAGCTGTCGGGCATGCCACCCAACAGATGTGTAGAATTTATAGTGGATCTTGTTCCAGGAACCGCACCAATTTCCAAACGCCCATATAAAATGGCCCCACATGAGTTAGCTGAGCTAAAAACCCAACTTGATGCTTCGTTGGCAAAAGGCTTCATCCGCCCTAGCTCATCGCCATGGGGTTGCCCCGTTCTGTTCGTAAAGAAGAAAGATGGAACAGAAAGGATGTGCGTAGATTATCGCCCGCTAAATTTAGCGACGATAAAGAACAAATACCCACTGCCCAGGATCAATGATCTTTATGATCAACTTGCAGGATCCTCCGTCTTCTCCAAGATGGATTTGAGATTAGGTTATCATCAGATCCGAATCCGAAACGAGGACATTCCCAAAACGGCTTTTACTACTCGTTATGGTCTTTACGAGTACACCGTCATGTCCTTTGGTTTGACCAATGCCCCCGCCACATTCTCACGCTTGATGAATTCGATCTTCATGGAGTACCTAGATAAATTTGTTGTGGTTTATCTCGATGATATTCTCATCTACTCGAAGAACGAAGAAGATCATGCCAAACACTTAAGGCTGGTATTGATGAAACTTAGAGAGCATCGCCTGTACGCTAAATTCTCCAAGTGTGAATTCTGGCTACCAGAAGTGACCTACTTAGGCCACGTGATTTCTGCAAAAGGCATTGCTGTGAATCCCGAGAGAGTTCAGGCCGTCCTTGACTGGACTCCACCTGAATCGGTTAAGCAAGTTAGGAGTTTTCTCGGCCTAGCCAGCTATTGTCGTCGCTTCGTCGAGAACTTTTCTAAAGTTGCAAAGCCTCTAACTGAACTCCTCAAGAAAGATAAGAAATTCCAATGGACTCACAAGTGCGAGGAAAGCTTTCAAGAGCTAAAAAGAAGATTGACTTCCGCACCCGTACTTGCACCTCCAGACACAAAAAGGGATTTCGAGATCTATTGTGACGCATCACGGCAAGGGTTAGGATGCATAATTCTGCAAGATCGACATGTGGTAGCTTATGCTTCCCGCCAATTGCGGCCACATGAAGAGAACTATCCTACCCATGACCTTGAACTCGCTGCCGTAGTTCATGCTCTAACAACTTGGCGACATTACCTCCTTGGTAATCGTTGTGAGATTTATTCCGACCACCAAAGCCTCAAATATATTTTCACCTAGCCAGATCTTAATCTCAGGCAAAGACGCTGGATTGAGTTGATAAAAGATTACGACGTAGCAATTTCTTACACCCCAGGCAAGGCCAATGTCATGGCTGATGCACTAAGTCGTAAGTCGTACTGTAACAACCTCATGTTACAGCAATATCAACCACTTCTTCATGAGAACTTTCGCAAGCTCAACCTTGAAATTGTTCCTCATGGCTATCTTTCTACCTTGGTGGCGAAACCAACCCTTGAGGATCAAATTATAGTTGCCCAAAGGCGTGCACGAGGTGTTCGCCGGATCAAGGAGAACATTGCTAGCGGAGTTGCTAAATGTTTCTCCACAGATAACAAGGGAACGGTATTCTTTGAAAATCGTTTGGTAGTACCTAAGAATAAGGAACTAAGGCAACTCATCCTCAAAGAAGCCCATGACACACCCCTCTCAATTCATCCCGGTAGAACAAAAATGTACCGAGATCTACGCCAGAGATTTTGGTGGACTAGGATGAAGAGAGACATTGCTCAATTTGTTGCCGAATGTGATGTTTGTCGTCGCATTAAGGCAAAACATCAAAGACCTGCTGGTACACTTCAACCCTTGTCCATTCCTGAGTGGAAATGGGACAAAGTCGGTATGGACTTCATCACCGGCTTTCCAAGAACCCAGAAAGGAAACAATGCCATCTTCGTTGTCATAGATAGGCTTTCCAAAGTTGCTCACTTCCTTCCGGTTCGCGAGTCTATAACTGCTAGTCAGTTAGCGGACTTGTACATCTCCAGAATTGTATCACTTCACGGTGTTCCGTTGGAAATCAATTCTGATCGCGGTAGCCTTTTCACCTCTAGATTTTGGGGAAGCTTCCAACGTGCTTTGGGAACTCATCTCTCCTTTAGTACAGCTTTCCATCCTCAGTCTAGCGGTCAAGTCGAAAGGGTTAACCAGATTCTTGAAGACATGCTCAGAGCTTGTGTTATCTCATTCGGAAAGAATTGGGAGAATTCTCTTCCATTTGCCGAATTTGCTTATAACAATAGTTTTCAATCTAGTCTGAACATGGCTCCTTTTGAACTCCTGTATGGACGACGATGTCGAACACCACTAAACTGGTCTGAAACCGGTGAAAGACAATTCTTTGGACCGGACATGATCAAGGAAGCAGAAGAGCAAGTTCGCATTGTTCGTGATCAATTGAAAGCAGCCCAGTCTCGTCAGAAAAGCTACTATGATCGTCATCATAGACAAGAAAGCTACAATCTGGATGAGAAGGCTTACCTTCGGGTTACTCCTCTGAAGGGAACCCAACGTTTCGGTATCAAAGGCAAGTTGGCCCCACGTTACATCGGACCTTTCCGCATTATTGCTAAACGTGGAGAAGTTGCCTACCAACTTGAACTACCTCCGCACCTCTCCCGAGTACATGATGTATTCCATGTGTCCCAACTCAGGCGTTGCTTCAAGGACCCCATCCGCGAAGTCGACCATGAAACGCTTGATCTCCAAGATGACCTTTCTTATCGAGAATACCCCGTTCGTATTATTGATTCCGCAGAGCGTGTCACTCGTCGTCAGAAGATTAGGTTTCTGAAAGTGCAATGGTCACACCACTCTGAAAGAGAAGCTACGTGGGAAAGAGAAGACCGTCTCCTTACCGAGTACCCCTCATTCCTCCCGCAGACTTCTGAATCTCGGGACGAGATTCTTTTGAGTGGGGGCGAGTTGTCAGATCCCTCTGTTAGGTATGTGCTAGGGTTAGCTAGTGCCTTTGCATCATGTCAAAATTTCAAAAAAAGAAATCTTGGAAATCAAATTCAAAATCCAAATGGGAGAAGGAACACCCCCCAGATGAATTAATTCAAAAGGCCAGATAAAAATCTTTTCCAAAAATTCATGTTAGAGTTTTGAAAAGTCTTATAAATGAGTGTGATCACATATCAAGTGATGTGGGACCCACCCCATGCTCGTAGATTTTTCAAATATTCAAACAGTACCTTGGAATTAAAGAAATACCCCTTTTTGATTTAAAATTCAAATCATTTGAATTTTAAAAATGTTGAAAGTTTATGAGTGGCTTGTCCATATTGTTATGAGGCCACATAAAAGTTTTCAGCATTTAATAAAATGGTTTGGTATTTTAATCAGAGCCAAAACAAATTACAGAAAAAGAAAGGAAAGATTAAACAGAGAGAAAAAGAAAAGGCTTACCTCTCGCCTGGGGCGAGGCCCACCTCTCCAGCCGGCCCAGCCCACCCGAACTCCCCTGTCGTCTTCCACCCCGCGCTGCCAAGCAGCTCGGTGGCGCGGCGTCGACGCCGTGGACGCCACCTCGACGCCCAGGACGTTCCAGGCCGCCCCGTGCCATCTTCTCGTGTCCTGGAGAACCGTCGTGAAGCCGTGAATCATTTCCCCCTCCTCTCTCGTGCTCTCCCTTCCTCTCCTCGTTTTCCCCTTCTTCTCCGAGAGCAGCCGCTGCTCGCCGTCGCAAGAACTCGCGGCCACCGTGCCCTAGAGATTGAACCAAGGTGTCCCAGCGCTTCGTCGTCGTCGACTTCGTCGAACTGCAGAAGGAATCGAGCCCGGAGCCCACGTAGACGCCGGAATCTTCCTCGAGCTCCCGCCGGCTGCCGTGGAGGACTTCGTCGATTACGCCGCCGTTGAGCCACCCCAGACCTCGCCACCACCTCTGTTGGATTCAGGGTGAGCTTACGAGTGAAACCCCTCACTTCTCCCCCTCGATCGCTTCCTCTAGCCGGATCCTCCATGGGAACCCGAGCACCTCGCCACCATGGTCGTCGTCCTCCTCGCTCCAGTGCTTGTCGTGAACCCCCAGTGCACGCGTTTGACTCCCGCGTGTGCCAGCACTCGAACGCCCCACAAATCAGCCCGAACCATGCACCACAACGATGACTGCGACCTCGCCGTGGTTCTGCTGCCGCCGGAGTCGTCGCCGTCGTCGTTACAGAGTTTCCCGTGGACCCCCGAGGCCTCCAGAAGACGCGGACGACCTCCAGGAGCAATCCGGTGCCCTCCGTTTCCCCTCCCGTGGCCGGAATCGTGTTCCCGTGCTGCGCCGCCGTGGCCAGGCCGCCGGCGTTTAGCCGCCGGCGTGTCAGTGCTAACCCCCCCCCCCTGTTTCACCATTTAAGTGACCCCTGGGTCACTGACCAGTGGGCCCAGTGGCTTAATTAAGCCACTGGATTAACTTAACCCACGGGTTAAGTGAACCCAGTCAATGACAGGTGGGACCCCCTTGTCAGCCCCCCCTGACGCCAGCTTGACGTCAGCCTGACGCAGTAAATCGATTAAATGAATTTCCAGAAAAGAAAAATGGTTTAATAATTCCAGAAAATACCCCAAACTTTGGAAATTCATAGAAAATTCATATTAACTCCAAATTGGACAAATAATATATGAAAAATGATCAGGAGAAAATTATCTTTCCAAATATGAAACTTTCAACTCTGTTTGAGTTGAATTTAAAATGTGATCAGTAGCATTTGCTATTTGATTTAAATGGAATTAAATCAAATTCAATTCAAATAATTTTGCAACTTGAACCATGGCAACATGCTACATTTCACTTACACATCAGAGGCATATCATACACATTTGAAGATAATTCAAAATGATGAAACTATATCACATATAACTTGGTTAATGTTGAATTCAAATGTGGAGTTTGAATTTGCATTTTAAATGCAATATATTCCACTTAAATGGAATTGCCTCACACATCCAAACTTATACTTCAAGCTTTAGCATTCAATCATGTGCTTGAGCATTGCATTCATATTGATTGCTACTTCATGCTTTGTTTGTCGAGTAGAGGTGGAACCGGAGCAAGAGGTCACCCCCTTCGCTGAAGATCCAGAACCCGAACCTCGTCAGCAAGGCAAGCAAAACCCCATTGATCATGTCGATAAAATCCCACTTCCCTCTCATGTCTCGCTTATGCATTGTATAGGATGATCACCATGTTACGATTCTACCGCATAGATGAACCCATTCCTTTGCATGACCTATCTTTTGTCACAGTAGTAAGCAAACCACAATCCTAGCAAATGTAGGAGTTGAATGATATCATGTGGCCCCTGCAAATGTTATCGCTTATTGCATGCTTAGTATGATACCATGTTGTTACTGTGATGTGAGTCGGGATGGTAGTGATCATTTTGATGATGGTAGAAAAGTGTTGGTGAATCGACCCTAATACAAGGTGAACGATGAGAGGCTGTGTAGGAGTACACGGTGGGTTGTCTCGTTGAACACCGCCCTAAGTCCGAGTTCTTGTGTGGTGATCCAAGATGAAGAGTACAACCACACATTGGGCTCACTGACCCCTCTCAACTTATTAACTCATCCCTTTCGATGTCCAGATGTCGCAGTAGTTCGGAGTTCTGGTAGGCTTGTGGCCTGGATGCTAAGTGAGAGAACGACTCATCCGAGACCGGCTTATGCACCACGCACACATCACTTGGGTCCACTTCGGTAAACCGGCCGGGTTCACGATTGTGGTAACCAACCCAAGTAGGCGGCTTTCTTGGAATAGATAGGCTATGAGGTAACAGTTGTGGTGAGCATCCTCGCTGGCACCCCTTGAATGGTGTCGAGATCAAAGGCGGTAAATGATGGTCATGTGTGTGTAGCGGTACACCCTTGCAAGGTTATCAAAACTATTCGAATAGCCGCGTCCGCGGTTATGGACTACTTGGAAAGCTTAGCTTGATTATTAGATAACTTGAACCGGATACTTCTAAAACACACCAAGATAAGTGTGAGTGCTATGGCGTGCTTTCTCGTGGGGAAGTCGAGGAAGGCACCATAGTGGTGTAATTGGTTGGTGAAAGTAGTGGACTCGTGTACGCTTCTTACCTCAAGTCTGGTACTCGTAGTTCAGGATTAGCCAAGTCAAAGCTGGCATTTGTGCAAGTAAACCCCACCTCCCTTTACCTTGATACATGTGCATGAGTAGTATAGCTCCTATGTAAGTTTTGCTGAGTACGCCTTTGTACTCACGTTTGCTTAATCTATGTTTTAGATGACACCACTGACCCCGAAGGTGGCTTCTTCATCGAGCTGGACGACTGAAGTTAAGCTAGTCTAGTCCCAGTCAGTAGACTGGTTCCCTCGTGGAGGGCTTTATGTTTGAATAAGGCTTCTTAAGCCAATTTGTTAAACTTGTCTGTACTCAGACATAATTTGCTTCCGCTTTATGTTGTAATGTTGGATCACATGTTTGTGATCTCTGTGTGTACTCTATAAGAGTTATAAATAAAATGTACACTTTGTAGAGAATTGCAATGGTACCTACTGTTCATACAAGGCATGTGTGCTGCGTGTATGGTTATAACATGCATGTCTTTGTATGGGTTTTCGAGACCTTAGTTGTGTTCTGGCTGGCGGTCTTTCATACACCAAGTGTCCCTTAGATGTGCGCAGCTTGGGGCATCGCGATGCGATTGCTCGAGACTCCGTCTCGTGCACACTTTGTGGTATGATCGAGCCAGCCCTGGACCCCGACTAATTGATCGGGCTGGAGTAAGTCTATGTAAGAGTTTTGAGATAGTCGATAGTATGGTTGAGGCGACTTGTCTTTGAATATGGGAGTTCACCACCCATATCATTAGACTTGTGTGCGGACGATGAGGACCCATCACAGTTGATCATCCGGCCTGGATGGGATGCCCCTCACGTACGATGCTTTCCGAGAATGTTCAGTGCTTGGCCTTGTCTGCTTAGACAAGTGGGTGCGGTTCTCGGCTCTCCATATGACTATGTCTTAACTGTACTTTCATAAGCTAACCCCGGGTCCCGACAGAGAAAGGGGCAACACTACTATCCTTTTGAGAGATCCACACTAGTACTCCCTTTATATCCTTGTACTCCATAGAGATGATCTTTATGCATATAGTTTGGAGAGCTTCCTAGCTCGTATGTGCATCCGTTGCATGGCAATCCCTACTCCTCACATCATATCTATCATTTGGCATATCTTGCCTATGATTGTCCTCATTGATGTGAGCCTTTCTTATCCTTTTTGTCTTCCTCATCCACCATATTTCTCTCTTTGCCATCCTAAGTGTCAAATCTCGTGCTTACGCTCATCCATTGCATGAGTGCTCAAAATATCGAAAAGGAGTGGATGAAATTGACTTGTACCTGGCTAGTGGTCTGGGGACGAGTCAAGATAAGATTCCAAAGAGGACCAAGTGTGAAACTTTAGTAGATTGAGTTCTCAACAAAAATACTTTTTTCTCTCGTATTCCCTACCCTCCTTTCTTGCACGCAAACACCATTTGGAGGCATTCGAGTCACGGACAACAACAGCTCTTGCACCTTTTGTTCTTTTGTTACTTGTTTCAATGCTAATATAGACTCTTGCCTGTTATGACTTGAATTGAATCTCTAACCTTGATTGCTCTACTTTTCAAAGTTCTTTTATGGTTGCTAGCATGTCACCACAGAAATTATGTTTGTTATCATTTACCTACTCAAGGACGAGCATGAATTAAGCTTGGGGATGTTGATACGTCCAAAACGTATCGATAATTTCCGCTTGCTCCATGCATGTTTTGTGTGATATTGCTATGATCTAGATACACTTTCATACATTTTTGATCATATTTGGACTAACCCCAGTGCGAGGGCCCGCACCGTAATCCCATGTGTAGGTAGTGCGTACAGACCAACGGGTCTCTCAAGTCATTCGTCGAACCATTTAGCATTTTAATTAACCTGCGTGACAACCGTTATCGTTGCCTCGACTTAACTGACCCGCGGACAACGACAGCAGTCAGGACCACCAGTACATCGGTGCCTGCCCTGTCGTCCCACCAAGTCTCTGCGGTTACCAACAAGGTGAACCGTCTCCTTACCTTGTCTCGCGTGTGCTCTTGGTAGAGCTCGACTTTTCGTGGTTTGGTAACTCTCGCGAGATACGAGCAGGGGCCAAGCACGCCAGTAACGTCGGTCGTACCCTCCCTGTCGCTCCCGACAATATACCGCTCGCGGGCACCGTTGGGTCGCCCGACTCTTACCTTTAAGGACACCAGTTGGTTCGAGTGGCTACCTTTAAGTGAAACCAGGAGGTATCACCCTCGATAGCACACTTAAAGAGGTTTGACAGAGACATCAGCGGAATGAACTAAAGAGGTAAACCTCGTATCATCCCGGTGATGCTACGCTACTGAGCCGACGAGAGTGAAATACGAGTTCGTCCACTCGTAAGTCAAACTCGAAGCGAGTCGGCAGAGTCTCGCCGTTGTACGTTCCCTAGGGCGTTTGCATTGATCCGTACCTGTTGCAGTTGTATATCTTTGTATCCGCATCACTCCCCTGAGTGGCCACGGCCAGCTATCTAATCCAAGCTAACAATGCGCAGGGCTCACTTCTGAATATGATGTATAGATATAGCAGTCAACATAGGATAAGGAAGGTACATCAAGGGGCGACAAAATCAGGCTATGCAATTGAATAGGATTGTAATGTAACAGCAGCAGTAACAATGCCTAGTGCAAGAAAGTACGGAAAGGTAGGCGATATCTGGGGAAGAGAATGGCTCTGCTTGCCTGGTAGCTCGACGGTAGGGGTAGGGTCGTCAAAGAAGTAGTCATACCCAGCAGCGGTGTAGTCGGCGGTAGCAGCAGGGTCTACCGGAGAATAAAGGGGGGGGGGGAAACAGTAAATACAAAGCAATCATAGAAAACAAATGAATAACATGACGTATGCAATGTTAACGGTGTTCTAACGCAGTGCAATGCACGTTGCGGAGCGGGAATCCATCCGGGGATGAACTGGCAGCTCCGGGTGATTACCGGACAGGGTGTCCGGAGGGGGAAGGGTTCATGCAGGAGGTGGCGTGGACATCCGACAAACGTGTGGATGGTGTAACCGTGCTATTTGAAACAATCCGAACAACTTTCGTGTTCAGAATAAATTCATCCGGATACTTTGTAGTACCGGACAGACGGTTAGGAGGGGGACGGTTCGATGTTCGGTGTGTTAGAGGGGTGTGGTTGGTATACGTATAGCGTATTCGTATTCATTATATTTTTCTGATCAATTTTCATGTATAAAGTTTTTGAATCTGACTTACGGTTTAAAAGATATTCAATTTTAAAGTTTAATCAATTTTAAATCATTTTCTGGATTTCTTTTTATTAATTAACTAAAAATTATCTAGAACAACATTGTTGACCAAGTCAACCTGACAGAGGGACCCACATGTCATAGGCTGGGGCCTTTGACTGGTCAACTGACCAGTGGGTCCCATGTGTCATAGAAACCTCTAATAAAATCCATTTATTTAATTAAACCTATCAGTGGGACCTAGTTGTCATTGAGACATGTCCTAATAAATCAACTTAATTATCCAGAGGGTTATTTTAGGGGTTGGACCCACCTGTCATATGCACACTAATTTTCCCACTAGTTAATTAAACAAGGGGGTCATTATGGGGGTGGGGGCCTTTGTCAGTGTGAGGGGGGGATTAGCCTGTGGCTACTCCGCACGCCTGCCCGATGGCGACGAGCCGAGGCACGGCGGCGCAGCGCGGAGCTCGCCCACGGGAAGCCCAAATGGAGCGCGTATTGGCTCGTTCGGGAGCTAGCGACCTCATGCATCGTGTGGCACTAGGGTACGGTCACGGGGAGGCCCTAAACTACGACAGCGATAACCGCAGCAGCAGCTGGAGCACGGCCATGGCAGAGGCGGTGTTCTAGAGAGAGAAAACATGCCCAAGAAGATGGGATCGAAGAGGAGCTCACTGGGAACTTGGTGGAGCACTCGGGGAAGACAGAGGGTAGACGGAGATGACGTAATCGTCGCTGGCGGCCGGCGACCGTGGCGTAGGAGAACAACTCGATTCGCTCGATTCCATGGCCTCCAGCTCGAATTGAAGCGCGAGATCGACGTGGATGACGACGGGAGAGCGGCCGGAAAAGCTGGTGCGGGCCGTCGCTGCTTTTTGCCGCGACTGTTCACCGACCGCGGCGACCGGCGACTCGGACGAGATGCGGCGAGATGAGGGGGAGGCGCGGGGGAGCAATGGTGCAAGGGGTGGGAGGGGAATGGAGGGCCCCCTAGGTTTAGGGTTCGGGGCCAGGGGTGCGGGGCACTTGTGCTCGCCGGTGAGCCGTGGGATGGCCGCCACGGCACGGTCGGGGCCATGGATGGCCGCCACGGCTTCCCTCCCGTGAACAGGAGGTTAGGCATGAGGGGGGCGCCGGTTGGGCTGGGGCCAATGGGGGTTATTGCCCAGGGGACACTTAGCTTTTTTTTTCATTCTCTGCATTTCTTTTTCGTTTTCGTTTAGGTGTTTTGTGACGCCCCCAAAATCAGACTGTGTACAGTAATCATACACGCAAGGTACACGATCGAGATTAGCGACTCACGGTGAGATATCACAACACAACTCTACAAATAAAATAATACAAGCTGTTTAATACAAGCCAGGGGCCACGAGGGCTCGAATACAACAGCTCAATAGCACAAGGTCAGCGGAAGCAATAGTATCTGAGTACAGACACAAAGGTACAAGGTTGCCTTAAGAAGGCTAGCACACAAAAAAAACAGATCGAAAAGGCGAGGCCTCCTTCCTGGGAAACTCCAAGCTACTCCTGGTCAACGGGGAACTCGACGTCATAGGAGGCATCGGGGATCTTCACGTTGCGGTGGTCGACATCGGGGATCTCCTACTCCTGGACTCCAACGTCGACTGCAGCGGCCGATCAGGCAAAACAGTAAAGGAAATAAAGCAGGTGAGTATCTAGTATACCCGCGAGTCTTACGTCCGCTACTAAGCATTATGCATTGTATCAACGGAAAGAAGAGGCTGTATATAGTTGACTGAAAGACAGAAATCCAGAGCAAGGATAAGAAGCTAGGCCTAACGAAGACTAGCATCTTCCGACAATGTCTTGCAGCATGAGGTAAGAATCAGCCAACAGTTTATATAAAGCGTAAAGTAACAATGCAGCAGAAGTTGTTGCAGCATTGTATAATAATAAGTTGTAATAATTAGCAATGCCTCCGAGTTCACCTCCTCGACATCCCCGCGAGGAAGAGAACCCGGAACCATATAGTTTAATAATAGTTTCTAGTGGTAAGATCCAGCTTCAGCATAAAGCGTCCTGTTACCGTGGACACGGCTATTCGAATAGATTAATCTTCCCTGCAGGGGTGCACTTGTGTTACGCTACACGCACGGATCTCCAGGGTGGCGGGAACCTTGTTAGGGAACGCTCCACCGAGGCTATCCGACACTTCATAGCCCATCTTTCAAACTCAACAGAGAGGCCATCCGCCGGTCTAAATCCTAAGTACGCCGGGCCTTGGACCCCAACCCGAACGTACTCCTGCACGGTGCGTGGCTGGCCGGTGAAGTTAAAGAAAATCCAAATAATACACCACCGCGCGAGCAAATAAGACAACACCACTTCCCGGCGCAGGCCGCGGTACTGCTGACGTCTGAAGAGTCCTCGGACGACACTAAGAAGCAGAGGAGCCCATAACTCGTAGTTCCCACGGGTAGGTAGTGCGTACATGGCATATAGCCAACTCAAGACATTCACTGAACCATTTAGCATTTTAATTAACCTGTGTGAAAACCGTTATCGTTGCCTCGACTTAACTGACCCGCGGACAACGACAGCAGCCAGGACCACCAGTACATCGGTGCCTGCCCCGTCGTCCCACCAAGTCACTGCGGTTACCAACAAGGTGAACCGTCTCCTTACCTTGTCTCGCGTGTGCTCTTGGAGGAGCTCGACTTTCGTGGTTTGGTAACTCTCGCGGCCAACGATCAGGGGCCAAGCACACCGGTACACTGGTCGTACCCTCCCTGTCGTCCCGTCGCAATACCTCTCGCGGGCACCGTTGGGTCGCCCGACTTCTTACCTTTAAGGACACCAGTTGGTTCGAGTTCCTACCATTAAGTGAAACCAGGAGGAATCACCCTCGATGGAACACTTAAGAGGTTTGACAGAGACATCAGCGGAATGTACTAAAGAGGTAAACCTCATATCATCCCGGTGATGCTACGCTACTGAGCCGACGAGAGTGAAATACGAGTCCATTCCACTCGTAAGCCAAACTCGAAGCGACTCGGCAGAGTCTCGCCGTTGTAGGTTCCCTAGGGCGTCTGCATTGGGTCGTACCTGTTGCAGTTGCAATATATCGTTCCCGCGATCACTCCCAGAGTGATCACGGCCCTCTATCTAATCCTAGCTAACAATGCGCAGGGCTCACTGCTGAATAATGCATAATAATAATAGGCAGCATAGGATAAAGGAGGTACATCAAGGGGCGACAAAAACAGGCTATGCAATTGAATAGGATTGTAATCGTAGCAGCAGCAGTAACAATGCCTAGTGCAAGAAATGTATGGAAAGATAGGCGATATCTGGGGAAGAGAATGGCTTTGCTTGCCTGGAAGCTCGACAGTAGCGGTACGGTCGTCGACGAAGTAGTCGTACCCGACATCGATGTAGTCGACGGAAGCAGCGGGGTCTACCGAAGATCAAGGGGGGGAAGAAACAATCAATACACAACAATAATAGCAATACAAATGCAAGACATAACAGATGAATTGTAAACGGGGTTCTAACGCAGTACGGCGCACGTTGCTCTGAGAGGGAGTTCATCCGGGGATGAATTACCGACTCCGGGCGATTATCGGACAAGGTGTACGGAGGGGGGAAGATATCATGCCGGAGGTGTCGTGGACATCCGACACACGTGTGGGGGGTGTATCCGGGTTAGTTGATCTATTCCGAACAACTTTCGTGTTCAGAATAAATTCATCCGGAGGGTTTATCGGTATCGGGAAATTATCGGACTGACGGTACCGGCGGGGGACGGTTCGATGTTCGTTGTGTTAGAGGGGTGTGGTGGGAGTATGAGTAACGTATTCGTAACCGTGGATCCGTTTTGAGTAACTTTCGTATACAAAAGTTTTTCATCCGGACAACTTTTATCGGTAACGGGAATTATCGATAGACGGCCCGAAGGGGGGAATGTCGATGTTCGGTACGTTAGAGGGGGTGGTAGACATACGGATAGCGTATCCATATTTATAATATTTTTCTAATCAATTTTCATGTATAAAGTTTTTGAATCCGAGTTACGGTTTAAAAGTTATTGAATTTCAAAGTTTTAAATCATTTAAATGATTTTCTGAATTTCTTTTATTATTAAATTTCAACATTATCCATAAGGTTGACTGGTCAAACAGACCAGTGGGACCCCACTGTCATACACTCAGTGTTAATATACTAAAGGAAAATATTTCTGTTAATAAAAAATAAAAATAAAAAATAGCTAGGGTTCCAACGCAGGGGTTCAGACTCGGGGTGGCGTCCTTATCGCCTCGGGGAGCAGGTGGAGGAGGGGAGGGAGCAGGTGAGAGGGGGCCGGCCAGGCAGTGGCCATGGCCATGGCGTCGTGGGGGTGGGAGCAGGTGGGGGAAAAGACAGGGGAAGGAGAGAGGAGAGAGGGGGGGCTGGGCCCGGGGTGGGCCTCGCCCCCGGCGTAGTTTAGGGTTTTTCTTTTTCCTTTTTGTTGTTTGCTTTTCTTTTCTATTAGTTCTGTTTGTAATTAGTTTAATGTCTTTTATAATTTTTCTACCACATAAAATTTGTTCCAAAATTATGGTTGCATCATAGTTAAGTGCCACAAAAAGTTTGGGCATTAATAAAAATCATTTAAATATTGTTATTTATTTTAAAAGGCTTTATGGCATTGTTTTGCTACTGTTATCACTTAATTGCATTATTTAAATATCTTAATAAATTCATATTCCAATATTTATAAGACCTACTGATTTTTAGGCATTTAATAAAATTGGTTGCACAATTTTTAGTGCATTTAAAATTCCTACTTGTTTATTAAATTTACCATGGCCATTTAATAATTCCCAACTATTGTTTTTATTTTAAATATTATTCCTTTATATTACTATACCATTTTAATAAAACAACCATTGCTATATTATCATGGCCTAAGATTGCTAGGCATTTTATAAATAGATTCCATTATTTTGGTTCAACTAAGATTTCCATTTTTATATTAACCTTCAAAGTAATTTTGATGACACCACAAGATTGGTTTCACAATCAACATAGACTTGTGATTATTCTAATGACTAAGGGTGACTTGGTTTAAGTTTTTGCATGATGGTTATCAGTCACCCATAAATTCTTGGAGCAATTCAATAGTCCACACAAATTTGAAAATTTTATCAGGGTTGGAATTTGACAGAGCTATGATCATAGGTGATCATGGCTTGATCATCAACAATAATGAGCCTTAAATAGTGGAATCACTGTAGTGATTACTGTACTGGATCTGAGGGTGTTACATGTTTGTTTTGTTTAGCCACTATTTGATTTATGTAAAATATGATAATTGCCCCAATATTTATATTATAATTTACTATGCTGCTACAAAAAGTTTGGGCACCAATTAAATTCATTTGCAATTTTGTTTTATTTAAAAGGTGTCAAATGCTACGGTTTTGCTATTGTTTTGAGTTGTTTACATTATTTAAACCTTGTAATAAATTCCCACTGTTATTTTAATATGATCTATTGATTATTATGCATTTAATAAAATTGGTTGCAAAATATTTGGGTGAAATTTATTTTCCCCTAATTTTTTGGAAATTTGATTTGGGTTTGAATTCAATCTAGGCATGATCAAGGTTGATCATTATTAGCACAATCCTGATGACCTGGCATTAGATAATGTGATCACTGTAGCGTGACACCCGGGGTGTTACAATGGCCCACATCTAGGAGCTCATGGGCGACGGACTAGAGCCTGCCGATCTGATTGCCACTTGGCTATGCCGCCGAGTGCTCCCGCTGCAGCGCCGATGCCATCGCATCTGTGATATGAGGCGACTCCTGGACCCCACTCGGATCTCTACATGCAACATGGGTGAAGCCTAGCTTATCCGGCGACTGAACTTACTTGCCGACCTCAAAATCGTTCCCCCCTTCAAGTTTGTAAAGAGGGCGCACGACCGCATCCGGCCCTGCCTTGTGGTATGTCTCTGGTCTTACTTTCATGCGAGCTATCTTTTTTTTTGCTGATTCTGATCGAATGCTCCTTTTCAGGAGTTCCTTGGCTCCAAGGCTATGCAGGATGGACATGCCGCCTCGAGCTACCATCCCGACCGCGCAGAGGAGGATGTCGAGGACTTGGAGCTTGAAGAGGAAACGAACTCCGAAACCGAAGCTCGGACTGCCTCCCTTGGACTTGGCTTCAACAAGCCGGGTGAGTCTGATTCCTCCATCAAACGCTTCATGGCCGAATGGAGCAGTGATGCTGACTCTCCTGCTGATTCTCATGGCCGAAGGAAAACGCCCCCGCACCGATGACGCCCCTGGAACCTCCAAGGTTGCTAAGAAGAAAGGCAAGTACGATGCACGGCGCCCTGCTCCAGGTCTGACTGCCCCCAAACCGAGTGGCACTGTGCTCTCTCCCACCCCTCTGAACATTTCTCGTCCAAGCTTCTCCATGTCCAAGTTTGGTGCCCAGCTACCCCGAGCTCCTGGGTATGTTCCTTTGCACTTTTTGCTCCTTTCAATCTTGTTCGACTGCTTTTCTGAATTTGCTCCTTGCTTTGCAGGGTTGCCCGATCTGTCGCTCCTGTGGCGCTTGGGGTGGCTCCGATTGCCCCCCCTGCCGCCTCTGAAGTGCCTCCGAGCGCGACCCCCGTGGCCTCCGCTACTTCCAACATTCCCCCTGCGCCTTCTCGTAAGAGAGCTGCCGCCGACACCACCAAGGCCGAGCGGGCCAAGAAACAGAAAGTTGTCGCAGGCACGAAACAGACGCAGCCGTTTGCTCCCCTGCCGACCTCTACCGCCCATCCGACTACTGGCGTGCAGTCGGCCACTCCTGCGACGACCGCCGCTGCTCCTCCGATCCTGATGGACCCCTCTGGTGTTGCACACCTTGATGTGCCAATGCCAGATCGGCCTACTGCTGATGCTGCTCAGCCTGAGGCTTCTTCATCCCAGGCCACTGTTCCTGTGACTCCAGCTCCTGCGGACGGATCGGAGAGTGCTGCTGCTGCCCCCCTCGACCCAACTGCTTCTCCGACCGCTGATCCCCAGGTTAGTTTTCCACTTGCTACTCACATTCCTGCTGGAGCCGGCGCTGCCATACCTCCACCCTCAAGTGCCATTGTGCGCCAGCCGCCGACCACGGGCCGCCAGCTCTTGCGAGCCGACCGGTTCCGCGAGGCGTATACTGGCACTTCTGATGTCTCACCGGTCCGGCCTGCTGCTGATTCTGCCACTCCTCCGCCTCCTGGATCTGAGGACCAAGTCCTGGTCCATCTTCTGAACCGATTGGGTGGCCTTGAAACCCACATTAGATGTTTTTCTGATGGAGCTCTAGGAAAAATCCTCGCCTCCGAGTACTCTGCTTCTGTAAGTTTTCCTTTCAGTGGGGGCGCGCCTAGCGCACCCACTGGGTGTAGTCCCCGAGATTCATGCCGATTGCTTGCAATCTGCTCGGATCTTACTTTCTTTGAACTGTTGTGTCTTGATCAAATCTGACCGACCCATTTTTTAGCCCATCTGCGATAGACGCCAAGCTGTGTTTGAAGAGCTCTTGGCCGCTTATTCAGCGGGCCAAAAGTCCATTACTGCTCTGAAAAAGAATGCTGAAGCTCAAGCTGCCAAGATCCAAGAACTGACAGGTACACTTCTGTTTGCCTTTTTCTTTCTCCCGATTGCTATTGCTTCCTTACTTGAATGTATACTTGTAGCTGCCGCCACTCGCTCCTCCGAGCTAGAGGCCGCTCAGAAGAGGATCGCCGAGCTGGAGAATCAGCTTGGTGAGAAAAATGGCCAGCTCGGCAGTGCCGAGCAAGAACTTACAACGTCTAGCTACTGTCGAGACCGAGCTACAGACCAAACTCCACAAAATGACCAAGGATCTTGCCGCCGCCAAGACTGCCCATGAGCAGGAACTGCAGAGGCTCGTCGATGCTCGCCACGAGGTGGAGGGTCAACTGCTGAAAGAGAAGGATGCTGCTGTCAAACGCGCCGAAGACATGGATGCCCAACACCAGACAGAAATCCAACGTGCGCAAGCCAATGTTGATCTCGCCCTTTCCTGCCTCCATCAAGTAGATCTCGCCCTTGCAGGTACTTTTTTTATTCTGCTTATTCTTGTACTCCGATCTGACCCTACTGCTCTCCGAACTGATTTTTTTCTTTGATTGCTCTTGCCAGATGCCTGGCCTAACTCCACCACTGCTGCCGATGAAGCTGTTGCTGAAGCCCGCCGAGTGCGAGGTGTAGTACTTCCTGCTGATGCCGGCTGGGATGCCGAGGACTTTGTTGTTGCTCTAGATGCTCGAGTGCCCCATGTGAAAGGTGCCCTGTGCACTTACAAGACTGGTATCCAGAAATAGAACGACAAGCTTTTCAAGGGCAGGCAGAAGTCGATTGCCTTTGAAACCAATGAGGATGTTGCTCGGAACCTCAAGGCCGTGCCTTGCCAGGTGGAAAATATGCTTGATTCTGCCTTCCGATCTGGGGTGCAAGCTGCTCTCTCTATCGCGAAGAGCTGGTAACTTGGCATTGATCTTGAGCTGATCACTGCTCTACGGGCCGGATTACAGGAATACGTTGGGGAACTCTAGACCCGGATCTGCCATATTGCCCAAGAGCTCGCAAACGGCATGGATCTCCCAGAAGTTACTCCTTATCTTGATGAAGATGGTCAGCCAACCGGAGTTGCCTCCCTCAGCGACCTTCTATATACTAGCAGTGAAGATGCACCCCAGTCCCGACCTGCTCGGCGGACCAGCAGCGACGCCTACCACTCGTCGGACTATGCTGATGACGATGCTGATGAAGAAGGTGAAGACTCCTCCGACGAGCACTCGGCGAGTGCTGCCCTGGACCCGTCGCACACTCAGACCAAGACTACTTCCTCTTCCGCTCCGGGAGGTGCCACCAGCACGACCCCAACTACTTCTGCTCCGACTGCTCCACCTGCTCCGGACGCGCCGACTGCTTAAGCTCGGCGCGCCTTTCAGTTACCTGCTTTTGCTTGACAAACACTGGTTAAATTCCAAGTGCGCCCGTCGAGGTCTACTTTCATGTAATGAACACCATTCGGCCAATCGGCCCTACATGCTTATGAACTTGCTTTTTCTTTATTAGACATGGCACCCTGCCTTTGCGCTTTTCAACCGATTGCCTTTTTCTTTGCCTCTTTTCTTTTTTGGTCGACATTCCCGCCAGCCTTACAGCCGACCTGTGGTCTGTGGTCGGATCGGAGAATAGACCTCGAAGAAACTTTCGACAAGTACTTCTAGGCTTTCAGTTTTGTCCGTAAAGGTAGGGCTGCGCAGATGGGCCGATTGCAACCTGCCGACTGTTGACCAGCCGGTCTGGTCACAATCGGTGGGTCTGCTATCGGCTAACTCAAAATTAGATATACTTTTAGAGTATGAATTTTCCGATTGATAGTTCTACTTGGCCCTGTCCACCCAACATTACAGCCGACCTGCTGTTTGCATTCGGTTCGGACTGGCTTTTACCAACTGATGGCTTCTCGCCCCTCGTTGGTTACCCAAAGTGGAAGGTTGAGATGTAGACAACAGCAAATTTCCCTCGGTGAAGATACCAAGGTTTCTCTCCAGTAGGACTCCGACAACGGCAGGAAGGTGATAACAACGCCAGCAATTAGGCGGTTGACGTGGACCTGCACACGCAACAGATAACTTTACTCCCAACGAGTACAGAGAGGTTGTCAATCCCTCTGGCCTTGTTATTTACAAAGGATCAAACGTACGGGATAATAATGATAGTGATAACAACAGAAAAGAAAATAAAGCAGAAAATAAATAGCGGGTGTAAACAATGATGGAAATACGGATCGGGGTCCCATGATGTTAACTAGTGATGTCTCTCTCCCAAAAGACGATAAAATAGCTATGCAAGGTAAACAAATTACAGATGGGCAATTGAAAGGATTATGTGTGCAAACCAATGGTAACTATGCTACTAAGAAAGGAAGAGGCTCAAAAGCATGGGCGGTATGCCAAGACAAGTAGACCGAAATCCATCTGCATCTACCTACTAATCATCCACCTTGAGATATCTATCCAGAACATCTCGCTGGAATTAAGTTGCGAATCCCACCCAAAGTGTAAACTCAAAGCAACAGACACTTGCATTAAAGAACTTTGCGTAAAGTAAACAATCCTTGCACCCGCAAGTACAAGCACCGTTGTTTTCTCCCTTGTGGCAACAACACATCCCCTAGACTCATGTTTCTGTCACTCAAGCTAGTCATCAGGGGGCATAAACCCACAATCATGCATAACGATCCCTCTTGGAGTTACTACTTACTACTTGGCTAAAGCAATAAACAACAACGGAGAACATGAAAGAATTTCTCAAGAACATAAATATAAAAGAAGAGAATCAAATATATTACTCAAACACAATCTGAACATAGTCTCATAATCGATCAGATCCCAGCAAACTCAGCATAGCAACAGCAGAAAGATTACATATGTGCCTCGATCATGTAGGGCAGCTCACGAGGTCTAAACCATGAAGAACAAAGAGGGGAGGAGAACATCACATAGCTACTGATAATGGACCCATGGTCCAAGGCGGACTACTCATGGTTCATCCGGGAAGCATCCATGGTGGTGGAGAAGCTCCCGGAGGTGGTTCCTCCCTCCGGCAGGGTGCCGGGAAGAGGGCTCCTGGTGCTCCCGATCTTGGAAGCGCGGCGGCGGCGTAACAGAGGAGAGATCGCGAAAAAGGGTTCCGTCCTCGAGGGTTTCGGGACGAGAGGGATATATAGGCGAAGGGGGGCAGCCAGAGGTGGACCAGGGGCCCCAGATGCCCCCCTGGCGCGGCCTAGGGGGTGGCCGCGCTAGGTGGACGCCTGGGCCACCCCTGGATCCCCTCCGGCCCCACTTGGGCTCTTCCCGAAGCTTCATGTACGCTGATTTTTCCTATATTTTTCCCGGAATTGTTCTGGGACTTTAAGTAATGGGAAAACCTGAAATACAAAAACTGCAGAAAACAGGAACTGGCACTGGGGTGCACTGAGTTAATAGGTTAGTCCAAATATGATCAAAAGTGTATGGAAGTGCATCAGTAGCATAGCAATATCACACAAAAGATGCATGGAACAAGCAGAAATTATATATACGTTTTGGACGTATCAACATCCCCAAGCTTAATTCCTGCTCGTCCTCGAGTAGGTAAATGATAACAAGCATAATGTCTGTGTTGACATGCTACCAACCATAAAAGAACTTTTAAGTAAAACAATCAAGACATGTAATTTAATTCAAGTCATAACAAGCAAGAGTCTATATTAGTATTGAAACAAGCAACATAAGAACATAAAGGTGCAAGAGCTCTCGCTGTCCGTGACTCGAATGTCTCCAAATGGTGTTTGCGTGCAATAAAGGGGATATGGATATACGAGAGAGTAAAACATAGTTTTTATTGTTGAGAACTTAATCTACTAAAGTTTCACACTTGGTCTTCTTTGGAATCTTATCTTGACTCATCCCTAGACCACTAGCCAGGTACAAGTCAAAATGATCCACTCCCTTTCGATATTTTGAGTACTCATGCAATGGATGAGCGTAAGCAAGAATGTTGACACTTAGGATGGCAAAGAGAGAAAAATGATGGAGGAGGAAGACAAAAAAGGTGTGAAAGGCTCACATCAATGAGGACAATCATAGGAGAGAGAAAGCCAAATGATAGATATGATGTGAGGAGTAGGGATTGCCATGCAACGGATGCACATATGAGCTAAGGTAAGCTCTCCAATGGAACTAGTGGCGGTGCATCCAACTTGCTTGCTCAAGAAGACCTAGAGCTCATTTGAGGAGGCTCATCATTGGAATATACAAGCCAAGTTCTATAGTGTGAAGGTCCCCACATAGCTATAAGCATAAATGATAATCTCTATGGAGTACAAGATATAAGATGGAGTACGAGTGTGGGTCTCTCAAAAGGAATACTAGTGTGCCCCCTTCTCTCTTTTTATTTCTTTTTCTCTTTTTCCTATTTTTTGTATTTTTTTGGTGGCCTCAATGGCTCTTTTTATTTCTCTCATTTGTCATCTTTGGGATCTTTTAATTTTGTCCTCTTTGGGATCTTTTCCTCACTTTAGGGCAACACTCTATATATTACAAGAAGTATAGAAGATCTTTCACACTTTACAAAAGTACTCAACATAAAGAAAATGAAACTATCATGAAGTATGCAAATGTATGCCTCTTCCAGTGTAGCAGGATATGCAATGATACTAGTGCATCATGTAGCAATGATTAGGGCAATGCCCAACTAGCATGCGGCGCATCGATCAAGCAAGTGGCATGTATGACATGAATATCAAGTCATGAGAAGGTGGATGTTGCATGGCAATGTATCTCAGAAAGGCTAAGGAAATGCCTTGATAGGTAGGTATGGTGGCTGTTTTGAGGAAGGATATAATGAGGCTTATGATGACAGAGCGTATCATGCCAAGGGTTTGGATGTACCGGCGAAGGTGGACGCCAACTCTCGGAGTGAGAAGGAGGCAATGCACGGCACAGGAGAGGCTAACAAAATATGGGAAGGTGGAAGTGTCAACTTTCGAATACTCACATTAGTCCAAAGAACTAATGCACTTATTATCGGTAACTCTCAATCTAATAAGGAGGTTCTCAAAGAGACAAGTACCCCGAGGAGGAGTGTATGGGGGTTTGGTTATCCTTGCGCATCCTCGACTCATGGTACGTGAGTGTACTCTAATATTCGATCCCTCCCAAGATTAGTGATC
Organism: Bromus sterilis; assembly: GCA_950022295.1. Lineage (NCBI taxonomy): Eukaryota > Viridiplantae > Streptophyta > Magnoliopsida > Poales > Poaceae > Bromus > Bromus sterilis. The sequence goes on along the minus strand of OX465595.1, from coordinate 377,751,406 downwards.
CATCTAGTAGCTAAAGTTCTCAACTAATTTTGTAGGTTTTTCGAAAATAAACACGGATTTCCAAAAATACGGCATCTATCACTAATAGGCTAAAGCTCTTGACACCAAAAGTTCAAACATTACTCATAGAAATACCTCAAAACTATTGCAAGTTACTACTACAATCGAATATCAAACTCAATTACCTACTTCAAGTCAAGACACAAAACTCAGTGCAACAGGCAAACTCTCTAAACAAGATAAACATGAAAACTCAAGATATTTCCAGAAACACACTAAACAAAAGCTCTTAAAATGATAAGAATGAAAACTAAGAGCTAAACATGACAGCAGCTACGAAAAAGATAAAGAACACACACAACAAAGATAAGCATGAAAATCTTATGTTTTGTTCTAGGGTGAAGTGGAGCGTATTTCTCTCCCACACAAAGAAAGCTGGGTTCTAACTTGTTATGAACAGCAAGAAAAGCTAAAGAAAACTAAAAAGGAAATAAAGAGCAAGACGCTCCAAGCATAGCACATAACGCAGGAAGTGATAAAAATATAGTGGAACGAAAGATGAACTGATAATTGTTGATGGCGAAGGGGTTGCATGGGGGTATCCCCAAGAATAGATGCTTGAGTCTTCTTGAATATTTATTGGGGGTGCACGGGGGCATCCCCAAGCTTGATCGTTTGACCCTTCTGGATCTTCTTTTATCATCTTCCCTCGCACACTTGAAAACTCCCTTCATACATAACTCATCATAATCTGATTAGCGAGGTTAGTACCCACAATAAAATATTTTTTCTCTACTGTAAATAAAGATATTATTGAAGAGCTACTGTTTCTCAAGATTTTCAAAAAGTTTTTGCAAAGAAAAATGAAGCTTAAGGTTTGCAAAACGGAGAAAAGGCAAAACAGGACATAATCTGTGAAAAACAGACCAGCAGGTAGTATATAATTTTTTAGGGATACTTCTGCAACTCAAATCAAAAAACTCAGAACATACGAAAGTTCCATGATTGTATAGATCACGCTGTGTAAAAATTTCAGCTCAAAAAGATGAACTGGGATTTTTCTGTGGTTTTTCCCGTCACGAGGACAGAATCTGTTTTCTGGACAGCATGTCACAACTTTCACTTCCCTTGTCATATGAGGCTATAAATGGCACAAAGCTTGAAAAGTAAAGATACAATGATGTTGATACAGTACTAACAATCATCAAGACCACTAAAAACAGAAGAAAAACAAAAATGAAAACCTAAATTCGTTGCGGGCTGCCTCCCGAAAGCGCTTCTTTAAAGCCATTAGCTAGGCTTGATGCAAAAAGATCAAGTTGTATCAATTGAACCATCATCAAGATCATAAAAAATCTCTTAAATAGTACAACCACTCTTAAGAGGTCTTTAAAATAAAGGCCTAATAAAGATTCTTATAGGGATACAAGCAAAATGCGGAAGATCAATTGGAGTTTCATTTATTCTAAAGAGAGGTATCTCTTCCAAAGTCTTCACAGTTTCAACCCCTTTCGCAATAGATGGATTGTTTTTAAAACGAGGAGCCTTTGGAACGTAAACGAACCTAGGTTCCTTCTTTTCCGGAGTTTCTACCTTTTTGGTTTTGAATGAGGAGAAAGTAGTTCCTAGAGTGTCAATGATTTCCTCAATCTTATCAATCCTAGAAGGGTCCAAGTCATGGGATTTGATGATCTCCAAGGTTTTGAAAATTTTATGCATGGAGCTATCGAGTCTATTCAAATTCCCTTGAATCTTACGATCCAACTCACTTATCTTATTAATGCTTGGCATCTCTAGCTCTATCTTTTCAAGTTTTTTCATAATGTGAGCTAGGGTAATGTCCTCTTGAATGCTAGCAACAGGGTGGTTTCCAACAAGATTTTCCATAATACTAAGAGCTTCCCAAACTGGGACTTATAGGAAATTCCCATTGATAGCAGTATCTAGAATAAACCTATTCCAAGAAGTAATTCCAACATAAATTTTTCTAAGCAGGATAGTAGTGGATTGCTTCTTGGTGGCTATTTTTTGAGAATCATTAATTCTATACCAGGCATCTTTCAAACTTTCACCACCTCTTTGTTTAAAGGTGAGCACTTCTGCTTCACCAAAGGAAAAAGGACCAGACATAATAACAACTACTAGCAAGGTAACTAAATTTTTTGATTTTTTTTATAAGGGAAACTAAAGCAAAAACTGAAAGGTAAACTAACAAGACTAAAAAGCAAAGATAAAAGATAGTGTGCAACTCCCCTATCTTGAAGAGTGGAGTCCCCGGCAATGACGCCATAAATTAGCTTTGATGGCTTCTCGCCCCTTGTTGGTTACCCAAAGTGGAAGGTTGAGATGTAGACAACATCAAATTTCCCCGGTGAAGATACCAAGGTTTGTCTCCAGTAGGACTCCGACAACGACAGGAAGGTGACAACGGCGCCAGCAATTAGGCGGTTGACGTGGACCTACACACGCAACATCTTGTTTCAAGTAAGTGTATCTCAGGTGCGGTGGAATTGACAACTCCACTGTTAAAGCTTGTGGATATTCTTTGGCTCTCCTTGAGTCGAATCTATAAATTGGGTTATCTTACCCGCGAAGACTATCTCGATCCCCTGCAGTTGTGGGTTATCAGCCTCCCCTTTTCATTTGATACAAATGCATGAATGTTTAGTAGCGGACGTAAGACTCGCGGGTATGCTAGATACTCACCCTTGCTTTATTTCTCCCCTTTTTGTTTTTCCTGATCGGCCGCTGCAGTCGACGCTGGAGCCTTGGAGTCCAGGAGCAGGAGATCCCCGATGCCGACCACCGCAACATGAAGATCCCCGATGCCTTCTACGACGTGGAGTTCCCCCTCGACTAGGAGTACTTCGGAGGTTCCCAGGCAGGAGCCCTCGCCTTTTCGATCGTTGTTGTTTTTATGCTAGCTTTCTTAAGGCAGATCATGTGTACCTTGTGTCTGTACTCAGCTACTATGGCTTCCGCTAACTTTGGGCTCTCTAGCTGTTGTATTCGAGCCCTCGTGGGCCCTGGCTTGTATTAAACAGCTTGTATTATTTTTATTTGTAGAGTTGTGTTGTGATATCTCATCGTGAGTCCCTGATCTCGATCGTGTACCTTGCGTGTATGATTACTGTACACGGTTCAATTTTTGGGGCGTCACATGTGTGTGACGAATTTTTTTTTTGAAGAAACGCAATTTCTTTTATTATTAGGTAGAGATAGAGATATACATGTCGCCCTTCGCTATAATTGTAACTATAGTTTTCAATTGCAATTGGTCTTGCTTTTTATTGTAGAAAGAATCAATTGCATGTTCAACGGTATGCTTGTAGGTTAAGAGAAACTCTAGCAGATCCCTTAAATCCCCGTATTGCACATCATATATGTCGCTCGCCCTAAAACAGATATGCGGTACGAAAAATCGCGCGGCAAAACAAAAACGTCATCTGAAACAACAAATTTAAAATATTTGATACATAATATTTGGCGCTTACATTAGATGACGGAACTACGCCGGAATTTGTAAAGACGAACTACAAAATGAAAACGAAAACGGCGGATCTACGCTGAAAGAGTCGTCGGAAGGGCATTCACTGGCCGTTAGGCGGAGTTCATGAGGACGCGGGTGAAGTCGGCCTCCTCCCATGCAACCTCGAGTCGCTCGACGGCGACTGGTTCTCCCGCCGTCACGACGGCTTTGGCCTCCAAGAATTCGCGCTCCGCGGCGCGGCAACGCGCCGTCGATGGCCAAAGGAGGTCACCGAGGTGTCGGAGTCTCAATTTTTTGTACGCCAAAACTATGATGATATTGCTAGCGTGATTTTTTTGATATGCCATTTATAAATGGGTTCTATCGTGCTCAACTGAACAAACACATAAGTGGCGTTGTATAGTATACAACACTGGTACTATTTCTAGTATCTATTGCGTGGCATTTTGTACCACATAAAATTGCATTATTATATGCTTATTCTTGTATATTATGAAAAGGTGGATTTTTTTTTCAAATTTGGATTTCATTTTTTTCCTTGTGTATACTAATGCCACAAATCAATTATTGCTTAGAAGACCTCTTTTTTTGTATCAAATTTGGTTTCATTTTATTTCATGTTTTTATTTTTATTTATTTTATTTCCTTTCTTATTAAAGATTATTATTTGTTTCAAAATTTGTTTTCATTTTTTTCTTTCTTAATTACGTAAGAAATCTCTTGTTTTTTTATATTTGTTTGTTTTATTTTAATTGTCTTTCTTTAAAGAGTATTATATATATAATAAAACTTCTTAATTAAAGTATATTTATTAATACATATACAAAATAAATACAAAATATAAATAAAAATATATATTAAGGTGTGAATATGTGTATAGTATGAATGTAATTGCTGCCGTGGACTCAACTGAGTCACGACAACAATTAGTTTATAACTTACACTCTCGTCCGGCGTCGTCGCCATTTTGTCCAAGACCTATCCCGGGCCCTTCTCCCCTCTGTCGCCCCCTCCCCGCCTTGCCATCGTCAGCTCCATCGAGCAAGTACGCTCCCGCGCTCCTTCCTCTCCCCTCCTCTCTCCGCTTATCTATTACTCTCTCTACATATCCAGTGACCACCGCCACGCTACTCTATGGGTCCGCCGCCACCCTCTTCCGGAGATGTCGCTGCCACAACCCCTCCTCCTCGCCCGCCCCCTCCTCGCCGTCGTCCCCTCCTCGCGGTCACCAAGGTAATGTTTGCTTTTTTCACTTTTTCTTTTAATTGTTATTGTTAGTTAATATTGTTAGTAATAGTTAGTAGTGTTAGTAGTAATTAGTTATTTGTATTGTTAGTACTTAGTGCTAGTTCTAGGAATTAAAATTTGTGCCTACTATTCGTTGTATTCTTAGGAATAAAAATCTGCTAGTTATATGTGTTAGTTTTAGAAATAAAAACATGTCCTTATTGTTAGCTGTACTCTTAGAAATAAAAATCCGCTAGTTCTTAGTAATATAAATATGTGCCTAGTGTTAGTTGTACTCTTAGGAATAAAAATCTGCTAACTTTATGTGTTAGTCTTAGGAATAAAAATCCGTGCCTAGTGTTAGTTGTACTCTTAGTAATGAAAATCTGCTAGTTCTACGTGTTAGTCTTGGGAATAAAAAGTTGTTATATTATTGCCTTGTTCCATGCTTCAATATATTTATTTTTGTTGTTTATCAGCGCAAATGGATGCTCAGCTTAACATTATGGAGGACAAAGTCAGCAGCAACACTGTCAACAACGTAAGGACTAACTCTCATATTCCTAATATGTTTGCTATTTGCTATGTGTGAGTGCCAATGATGAATACGTAATTGCTATTCTTTTTTGTAGGCAAACTGGTTCCAGTTTCACGGCAAGTCCGCGGAAGCGGAGGTTTTCAAGATGATCGTCTAGTCTCACAATGAGAGGATCAAGATCCTCGAGAAAGATGCCAGCAAGCTCAAGGAAGAGCGCAACGAGCTCCTTGAGGACAAGGCCAACCTCATCCATGATCTTCTTGAGATCAAGGATGAAAAGGTGAAGCTCGAGATGGATGTGAATCATATATGATCTTCTTGAGGTCAAAGATGAAAAGGTGAAGCTCGAGATGGAGGTGAACCATCTCGAATCTGAAAGTAGTGAGATGTGGGCTAGGAACGTCGCTAATATAATTAGCGATGTTGAGAAGAATGAGCAGCTTTGAAAAAACAAAGTTATCTTTCGTAGTTAATTAGTTGTTGTTATGTTAAGTACTTTAATTGTGTAATGTGAGGATGGAGGTACTTTTGGAGTTGTGAACATGTAGTTAAATCTCTTAGTGGAGCTACTTTTATTTATTGTTTATAAATGTTCTAGTATTTAAATTTTGCTTTTTATACGCGCAAAAATTATATCTATGGTGTGCCACTACATAGAACGCCACAGATAAGAATATATGCTCTTGGAGTGGGTTAACAATGCTAGCAATATTTGTTATCACTTGCGCAATATTGCTGCGTTGGGTGCCCACGCTAGAAAGCCCTTTTTTAGTACGCCAAAGAAGAGTTTTTCTATACTAGTGTCTAATATTTTTTGTTACTAATATTGCCACGGGGAATTCACCACAATACTCATCATGAAGAGCTACATCTACCTACGAGATTTCAGAAGGGGTCTTTTATCAAGGTTCAAGCCCTCCGTAGTAGAGGCAAAACCTTACTTATGTTGGGTGTTTCATATCAAATCTTGTGTCACTATTGGAAACAAGTAATTTTTTGATTATTTTTGTCTTTATCAATTGTTGTTCGTCCGGTTGATGGAAAATATTGATATGCCCACTACTAACTGGGCGGACAACCTGACGATGTCCTACTACGGTGTTTGGGACGGACACGGCCTTCTTTCTTGGTGCAGGCTCATGACTACCGTTTCCTCCAAGTTCGACAACCCCACTAAGTCACCATCGTGGTTGCTGTGGTGGCACCTGCCTCCCATCTTGATGACACGTTTTGGAGTGCACTGACGTTGGGTAGCATACACCGGTTTGGTTGGGAGATGTCAGCTGGATTTACTGTAAGTCATCTTCTCCCGCTAGAAATTTTCTCTTCTCAAAATATTATCCTTTGTATCTAATTAATCTATAATTTTTTTGTTTTCCAGACCCGCCTTTTCCATCTCGGATCATCAGTGTAGATAATCACTTGTTCAGATCAGAGGCTCCAAAATGTAGCCGATGTGATGTATGGATGATGCAACGCCTCGACCAACAGTTGTGTCTTCGAGCGCAGTTGGATACTACCTATCTGACTTTGTGCATCTAGACGGCCTATCTAATTCTCAAAGAATTGTTTTCAAGTGTGTTTTTGTATACCTATAGTATCATTACCTTCCCTATACCATCAATTTTTCAATCTATTTTACAATATAGATGTACTACTTTGTGGTCAGGCAACTTGCACGCGATGTATCATTCGATGGAATTTTTGGCTTCGCACATTTGGGATGTCCTTTATTTCACAATTATATCCTCTTAGAGTATGAGTGAAAGTCTTCACACTATGCATGCATAATTTCAGTGGAGATGCCAGAATTAAAACTTTGTGATGTTAAACTTTATCAATAAGAAAATTTGTAGACATATTAAACATTATAGGTGGAGGGGGGCAAAATTCCCCCCACTCCTACTTTGGGCTAGTTTGGTGACGAGGGGATTACCCCCGGGGCAGCAAATCTCAATCAAGTGAGTTTTTTGTGGTAGAGGAAACTCCTTTCTTCGCAAGTTGATTTTCTTGTTGGTCGTTGAAGAGTACGAAGCGGGATTTTCTCTCCTTTGTTTCCAGGCGTGGATCGATTTCCCAGGGAACAACCTCCAGCGATCTTACGATGGGCCAGAGTTTCATAGGATGACCTGTCCCGGGTACTTCGAGGCCGGATTAGGACGGGGATCCCTCCGGGAAGACGACCAAACGAGGCCTAAGCGTATGTTTGGTGCATGGGGAAAAGTCCAGGATCCCCACCAGATTCCCTGGTAGTTGCCACCCATGGATAACTCTCCTTGGGAAATTTGCTACGCATTTGATTGATCAAGATGAAAGTAAAATCCCACCCATCCCCATCAAATCCCGATAAAAAATAAACTACCGCTGACTTGTGGAAGAACCACCGGTGCTCTCTCTCTCACACATGCTCTCACTCTTGGCCGCGTCATCGCCTCGCCGTGGTAGGTCATTTATGCTTGTAGCTCCTATGGTGATGCCCTCCATGCTGATACGTCCAAAATGCATCACTATTTTATATCGTAATTCATCCTTATTCATTGATATATTTCACATTACGATGATGTTTTTATGTTGTTTTGGCTTGTTTTACACAGTTTGCGACTTTCCGGTGCCGAAGCATCAGACGCATGATTCAGCGGTAAAAAGTGGACGTTGAGTTGCTGAAGAAGAATACCTCCAAATTACCTGAAAATCGACGGAGGGTATTTTTCAGAAGATTAACGAAGATACGCCGAAGAGAGGCCACAGGGGGCCACAGGGTGCCCAGGCGGCCACCTGGCGTGGCCCCACCCCTGGCCGCGCCGGGAGGGCGCCTGGGGCCCTGGGACCACCCCCGGCTCCCCCCTCTGGCCTATATACTCTTCGTCGCCCGAAAACCGTAAAAAGAAGAGTTTTTACGGAGTTCCACCGCCGCTCCATGGAGGAAACCTACAGAGAAGGAAAGGGCTCTCCGGCGGGCAGATTCCGCCGAGGAGATCACCTCCCGGAAGGGGAGATCATCGCCATCGTCATCACCATCGTCACGGGCATCATCGAGATCATCATCAACATCATCCCCAACATCAGCACCATCTCCACCGCCATCCAATCTCACCTCACAAGTTTATCTCGTGTTGTAATCCGTACTATCTATCCTCTCTACTCTACCGGTGTTGATTACTACTTTGTGGTGAATGCTATTGAGTTTTGTTGGAGAAATATCATTATGTCCAGATTGTTTACCACCTATTTATCACCTCTGATCATGATCTCTTTTATGTCTTGTGAGTAGTTACTTTAGTTCTTGAGGACATGGGAGAAGTCTTGTTGTTAATAGTCATATGATGTTAAAGTATTATGTGTTGTTTGATATTTAAGTTGCGTTGTTATTTTCCTAGTGGTGTTGTGTGAGTCGAACACTCAACACTTAGCCTTATTAAGGACCTATGGGAATACATTGTCTACAAAGGATGCTTACGGTGGGTTGCCGGAGTGACAGAAACCTGAACCCCAATTTTCACACTTTTGCACAAGGGAACAATGGATCCTTGCTCTTATTGCTGTGGTTAGGCTTTGCCTTAATTTCTGTCTTGTATTTGCGGATGCCTGCAAGATGTTTGATCATAAGAGTACACTTATCTTAGTCTAGAAGGTGTGCTAGCATAGATCCACCCACTCAACACTTATCAACACTACACACAGTACCGATACGGAGTATGGCAAAAGCACGTGACTACCTCTCCATGTGTCCTCAAAAACGCTTTAGTATTTATAAGTTTAGTTGTCAGGCTTATCCTTTACAGAAAAGGATTGGGCCACCTGCTGCTCCTCAGCACTATTTACTTTGCTTTCTTTTGTCTTATTATTGCTTATATCGAAAACCCCTAAAAAGTTATCTTTCAGTGCTTGCAGTTATTCCTTGTCCAAAATCACTTATCAATACCTTTCGCTCCTCGTTGGGTTCGACACTCTTACTTATCGAAAACGCTGCAATAGATCCCTTACGGTTGTGGGTCATCAAGTACCGTTTTCTAGCGCTGTTGCCGGGGAGCATAGTGCTATTGGTAAGTAAAGCTGGTAAGGAAATTTTTATATTTGTTGTTTTTTTTTTGTTGTTGCTCTTTGTCCGTATGGACAACCTAGCTATTGGATCGTTGTTTACGGGGAAACGCCCCACATCTGTGGTGGTTGTTCCTCCCCCTACTGAAATTGTTCCTTATAAAATACCAGCTGGTATTATCGATTGTGTTTTGGCTAATCGTTATGCAGGAGACATACATCCCAATGAACACTTGCTATATTTGTCACAATTATGTTCACTATTTAAGCTTGCAGGTGTATCAATGGAGTTTGTCATGAGGAAATTGTTCTTTGTATCGCTTATAGATAAAGCTTCAGATTGGTATAAGCTTCCCGATAACTCACATTTGCTTGATTGGCAAGAGCTTATGTCTCTCTTTTATACCAAGTTTTATCCTCTTCATGAAATTCATCGAGACAGAAATTATATCTATAACTTTAGGTCTCGTGACGGAGAAAGGATCGCTCAAGCTTGGGGGAGATTGAAATCCCTAATGCTCAAATGTCCTATTCATGAGCTCCCCAAGAAAACTATACTTACAAATTTTTATGCTAGACTTTCTCGTCAGGATAAAGAGATGATGGATGCCTCCTCTAGTGGTGTATTTCAGACGAAAAGCGTTGAAGAAAGATGGGATCTCCTTGAAAGGATCTAGAAGAATACTGAAGATTGGGAAATAGATAAAGGTATTGAACCCACTATTAATTATGAGCATGATTATATAGGGAGCTATGTGAAAACTGATTACTTTAATACCTTTTGCTCTAAGATTGGTCTTGGTTCCCATCTGATGATTGATTTTTGTATGGACTTTGCCTCTCATATTGACTCTTCTAAGGAGGAGAAGTATCAGCATCATAAACCCTTCAAAGAATTACCTATTGATATTCATGTTGCTGACCCTGTTTTGCCTGCAGTTATATATGAAAAGCCCCATTTTCCCGCAAGGATAAGGGAGCACTCTTTTGTGACAGGGATAATAAATAAAAGTGACAGAAGAATTGATGAGTCTGAGGACCAGATCAAGGTCGACCCTCAAGTTGCATTGGTTAAGGATCTTGTTACTCAAAATGCTTTAGATTCCAAAATAAAATTTTGTGTTGTTTACACTAACTTTGCACAGCCAAGAATAAAGGCCCAATTCCAGGTACTCCAGTAGTATCTGTTAAAATAGGAGATCACAATTATTATGGGCTATGCGATTTGGGATCGAGTGCTAGTGCTATCTCATATTCACTTTATCAAGAGATCATAGGTGAAATTTCACCTTGTGAACTTGAAGAAGTTGATGTTACAATTCATCTTGCAAACAGAGCAACTATCTCTCCTATCGGAATTTTGAGAGACGTTGAAGTCTTATGCGGAAAGGTAAAATATCCTACCGACTTTCTAGTACTTGGTTCAGTAAAGGATAATTTTTGTCCCATTATTTTCGGTAGACCTTTTCTCAGAACTTGTGGAGCTATAATAGATTGCAATAAAGGTAAAGTTTCTGTTGAATTCGATGGTGAGCCATATGAATTTAACTTTTCTAAGTTCTCTAAGCAGCCTCGTGGTACTGATTTGCCTAATAACGATAAGATTATTGAAGATATTGCTTCCATTGCTATCCCTCCTAATGATCCTTTGCAGCAATATATGGAGGACCACGAGAATGATTTGCATATGCAGGAGATAAATGAGCTGGACGAAATATTCTTAAGACAACCTGCTATCCTAAAGCACAACCTTCCAGTTGAGCCTTTGGGAATTTTATCGAAACTGAAAGAAGATCCAGTGTTTGATCTTAAACCTCTTTCTGATACGCTCAAATATGCTTATTTAGATGAAAAGAAAGTATATCCTGTTATTATCAATTCTAACCTTTCAGGGTATGAAGAAGAGCGATTATTGGAAGTACTTCGCAAACATCTAGGTGCAATTGGCTATACCCTTGATGACCTTAAGGGGATTAGTCCATCTATTTGTCAACATACTATCAACCTTGAGCCTGATGCTAAACCAGTTGTTGATCATCAACGACGGTTGAATCCGAAGATGATGGATGTTGTAAGGACTGAGATTCTCAAGCTTCTAGCCGCAGGTATTATCTACCTTATAGCTGATAGTAAGTTGGTAAGCCCGGTCCATTGTGTTCCAAAGAAAGGAGGGACAACTGTGGTTCCTAATGATAAGAATGAACTAATACCTCAGAGAATTATTATTGGATATAGAATGTGTATTGATTACAGGAAGCTGAACAAGGCAACTAGGAAGGACCACTACCCGTTGCCGTTCAACGACCAAATGCTTGAAAGGTTATCCAAAAATACTCACTTTTGTTATCTTGATGGTTATTCTGGCTTCTCTCAAATTCATGTTAACACTGCCGATCAAGAGAAGACCACTTTTACTTGTCCCTATGGTACTTATGCTTACAGGGTATGCCTTTTAGTTTATGTAATGCCCCTGCTACTTTTCAAAGGTGTATGTCTGCTATATTTCATGGTTTTTGTGAAGAAATTGTGGAGGTATTCATGGACGATTTCTCCGTCTATGGAACCTCTTTTCACCATTGTATCCACAACCTTAATAAAGTTTTGCAGAGATGTGAGGAGACAAATTTGGTGCTTAACTGGGAGAAGTGCCACTTTATGGTCAACGAGGGAATTGTTCTTGGCCACAAGATTTCCGAGAGAGGAATCGAGGTGGACAGGGCCAAGATCGAAGCAATTGAAAGGATGCCCTATCCAAGGGACATCAAAGGTATTCGTAGTTTTCTCGGTCATGCTGGTTTCTATAGAAGATTTATTAAAGACTTTTCTAAGACTTCAAGACCCCTCACTAACCTTCTCCAGAAGGATGTTCCTTTTGATTTTGATGATGATTGTAAGGAAGCCTTTGAAATTCTTAAGAAAGCTTTAATAACCGCTCCTATAGTACAACCACCTGATTGGAATTTACCTTTTGAAATTATGTGTGATGCTAGTGATTTTGCTGGTGGAGCTGTTTTAGGGAAAAGGGTTGATAAGAATTTGAATGTTATATATTATGCTAACAAAAACCTTGATAGTGCTCAAAAGAATTATGCTACTACTGAGAAGGAATTCTTAGCAGTAGTGTTTGCTTGTGATAAGTTTAGGCAGTATATTGTTGATTCTAAGATTATTGTTCATACTAACCATGCTGCCATTAAGTATCTTATGGAGAAGAAGGATGCCAAACCAAGACTCATCCGATGGGTACTCCTTCTTCAAGAATTTGATTTGCAGATTGTCGATAGGAAAGGAGCACACAATCCGGTGGAGGACAATCTTTCAAGGATGGAAGATATACCGCATGATCCCATTCCAGTCAACGACAGTTTTCCAGACGAACAACTAGATGTTGTTAAAGTACAATCTCTCTCCAATCCTTGGTTTGCAGATTATGCTAACTTTATCGTTGCAAAGTTTTTGCCTCCGGGTTTAACATTTCAGCAAAGGAAGAAGTTCTTCCACGATTTGAGGCACTACTTTTGGGATGACCCACATGTCTTCAAACAAGGTCCAGACGGGACCGTGAGGAAATGCATACCGGAACACGAGAAGAAGGACATTCTCAGACAATGTCACGATAGCCCATATGGAGGACATCATGCCGGTGAGAGGACCGCACATAAGGTCCTTCAATCAGGTTTTTATTGGCCTACTCTCTTTAAGGATGCTAGAAATTATGTCTTATCCTGTGATAAGTGTCAGAGAGTTGGTAATATTAGTAGAAGGAATTAGATGCCTATGAATTACTCTCTAGTGATTGAGCCTTTTGATTGCTGGGGTTTTGATTTTATGGGTCCTTTTCCTCCCTCGCACAAGTACACTCACATTTTAGTTGTTGTGGATTATGTAACCAAGTGGGTAGAGGCAATCCCCACTGATAGTGTTGATCACAAGACATCTTTGAAAATGCTCAAGGATGTATTTTTTCCTAGGTCTGGAGAACCCAGGTACCTCATGAGTGACACGGGTTCACACTTTACGCATGGGGCTTTTAGAAAAGCTTTAGCCAAGTACGATGTCAATCATAGAATTGCCTCACCGTACCACCCTCAAACTAGTGGGCAAATTGAGCTCACCAATAGAGAGATCAAGTTGATCTTGTAGAAGATAGTTAGTATAAATAGAAAGGATTGGTCAAATAAGTTAGGAGACGCTTTGTGGGCATACAGAACTGCTTAAAAAACCATGGGCATGTGTCCCTATAAGATGGTCTATGGCAAGGCTTGCTATTTGCCATTAGAACTAGAACATAAAGCTTTCTGGGCCATTAGAGAGCTTAATGCTGACCCGAAATTAGCTGGTGAAAAGAATCTCATGAACTTGACTTCTCTAGATGAGTGGAGAAGTGAAGCTTACGAGAGAGCTAAAATGTTGAAGGAAAAGGTAAAGAAGTGGCATGATAGGAGGATTCTGAAACGTGAATTTAATGTTGGTGTAAAGTTTTATTGTTAGATCCCGTTTCAGGTTTTCTCCAGGTAAACTACTTTCCAGGTGGGAAGGACCATTTCATATTGAAGAATTCTACCGCTCGGGTGCAATCAAAATTAACAATTTTGAAGGCACCAAACCTCAAGTAGTGAATGGGCAAAGACTTAAGCATTACATAGCAGGAGACCCTGTCAATGTTGATGTAGATTTGGTATACACTAGAACTCATGAAGAACATGTTGTAGCCCTGTTTCAAACACCAGCAGAAGCAGAATAAGGAAAGGTATGTATTACGGTAAGGAAACATCGCGAACCGCCATAAGAATCCCGTATTATGAGTTTTTGGTAAAATTAGGAAAATTTGAGGCCTAAGTGGAGCCAGAGACAAGCTCCAGGGGGCCCAGGCACCCCCTGGCGCGGCCTACCCCCTGGCCGCGCTGGGAGGCCGCCTGGGCACCCAGGAGTCTGTCTCCGACCCCACTTTGGCTCGTTACCTTCCTTTCTGTGCAGAAATTTTTGCTATATATTTGCCCGGATTGTTCCGGCAACGTATCTCGCTATCTCGTGTGTTTTCTTTTCGATCTGTTTCTGCCAGAAAATCTTTCAGCTAGACCTAGGTCCCATGGCTTCCCCAAGTTCCCCCAAGGACAAGTTCGTCGTCAACGTCATCAACCCTTACCTCGCTGAGGTGAAGAAGCACCCCCAGATTCTTCGTGTGGACGATGGTGACCTCCACAAGGAGGATCTGAAGGGACCAGTCAAGGAAGGGAGCACCGAGGAGCGACTGGAGGAGATGGAACATGAGGTATTCAAGTTCAAGAAGATGGTGGAGCGTGGTGTTGAAGCTAACTTCGACACCATGAACGAAATAGAGGCTTCCCAAAAGAAGGAGATGAAGGAGATGTGGTCAAGTTTGGCTGCATGATACGTCCCAAACGTATCTATAATTTCTGCTTGCTCCATGCATGTTTTGTGTGACTTTGCCATGATTTGCTTGAACTTTCATACACTTTTGAGCATATTTGGACTAATCTATTAACCTAGTTCACCCAGCTGCCAGCTGTTGTTTTCTGCTGTTTTTTTATTTCAGGTTTTCCGGCCATTAAAAGTGCTCCAAAAAATCCGGAAAAATCAGATAAAAAATCAGCGACCCGGAAGCTTCCGGAATAACCAAGGCAGCAGAGGGGGGCCACCACCAGGAGACCAGGAGGGTCCCTGGCGCGGCCCCACCCTAGGCCGCGCCAGGAGGCCTCCTGGTTGCTTGGTGCGTCCCCTCGACACCCCCTCCGCCTATATTTAGCCCTCGGGGTGGAAACCCCTAATACGGATCCCTTTTTCGCGATCTCGCCTCTGTACCGCCGCCACCGCCGTTTCAAGATCGGGGCTGCCTGGAGAAGCTGCTCCAGCACCCTGCCGGGAGAAGCTACCCCCTCCGGGAGACCATCCATAGCCATGGACACCTCCCGTATGTACCGTGAGTAGTTCCCCTTGGACCTTGGGTCCGTGACCAGTAGATATGTGATCTATCTCTCCCCTCTTTGTGCCTCCACTTTCGAGACCTCATGAGCTGCCTCACATTATCGAGGCACCTTTGTAATTTTCTGCCGTTGCTATGCTGAGTTTGTTGGGACCTGATGGATTATGAGACTATGTTCAGATTGTGATGAGTAATATATTTGGTTCTTCTCTTTTATATTTTGTTCTTGAGTAAATTCTTGCATGTTCTCCGTTGCCGTATTTTAGTTTGGCCAAGTGATTTGTTGCAACTCCAAGAGGGAGCGTTATGCTTGATTGTGGGTTCAGCCCCTTGATGTCTATCTTGAGTGACAGAAACATAAGACTAGGGGATGTGTTGTTGCCACCAGGGATAAAACAACGGTGCTTGTATCCGCGGATGCAAGGATTGTTTACTTTACACAAAGTTCTTTTAATGCAGTTGTCTGTTGCTTTGGATTTACACTTTGGCTGGGATTCGCAACTTAATACCAGCGAGATGTTCTGGATAGATATCTCAAGGTGGATGATTCGTAGTAGATGCAGATGGATTTTGGTCTACTTACCTTGGCGTACTGCCCATTGCTTTTGAGCCCTTCCTTTCTTTTCAGCATAGTTAGCATTGCGGTGCCTTCATAATCCTGTCAATTGCCCAACTGTGATTTTTTTACCTCGCTAGCACTTTTATCGTCTTTTGGGAGAGAGACATCACTAGTGAAAATCACGGGACCCCGGTCCATCTTCATATCGTTGTTTACATCTTTAGTTTACTTTTCAGTTGCTATCACTATCATTATCCGGTGCGTTTTATCCTTTGTAAACAGCAAGGCCGGAGGAATTGACAACTCCTCTGTACTCGTTGGGAGCAAAGTTATTTGTATCTGTGTGCAGGTCCAGGTGAAGTTAGCAACCCTTGGTTGAGAACGACGCCATTGTTCATTTTACCACCTTCTTGTATCTCTGCGAGTCCTCCTGGACGATACTCATCCTTAGCATTTTTGCTAAGGGAAATTTGCTTCTACGCTACATATCACCTTCCACTTGGGGTAACCAACGAGGAGTGAGAGATCCTCGCCGTATCACCGCACTAGAAGAAAAAGTTTATGAGCTTCAAGCACAGATCTATGATCTGTAGAACCAGAACTGTGAGTATGAACTAAAGTTTCTGCACATGGGTTTGGGTGCTGAGTGCAGGATCCTAGAGACGGGAATTTCCTTTGGGACTGGAGAGCAGCTGCCTTGGAAGCGCTTCGCCAAGGAGTACGTGATCAACAAGAACAAGAACGAGGAGCAAATCTCCTTGGGTAATGGAATCCACTTAGCTTGTTCCAAGCTTGGGGGAGTTCCCGGTATCTTTATCTTTATCTTTGTCTTTTAGAGTCAAGTAGATTCGTATCATGTCTAGGGAAGTTATCTTATAAAATAGGTGTTTGCATTGAGGTGTATCACTCCTTTTTGGAGAGTTATGTATCCGTGAGTGTGGAGTCGTCTATGATGGAATATTTAAGAAGTCTATTGATCCCTTCGCTGCACTCGGTATTCTCTTCACGCAATCGACCTTATGATGATTTTTATGGGGAGTATTGGCCTTATATCAGGTATGGCTTTGAAAACTTTATTTAATCTTGGCAAACATAGCTTTGGTCATAACAACAAGCATGATTTTTCTCAAAATAGCGACATAGCCAAACCCTTTATGTTATTATGCTTGGAATGTTATGTTGACAAGGAAGACAACTTGATGTGCTATACTTATTTTAATGTTTATGATTTATATTGCTTTGCATCTAAGTCATCATCAATTGTCTGTTCTCTCAAAGCCTTTGCTAGCCAAACCTCTGTACTAAGCGGAATTCTGCTTGTGCATCCATACCCTGAAACCAGTATTTTCCATATGAGTCTACCATACCTTCCTATTTGTGGTATTCCACTACCACTCTTAAAGTATAGAATTTTTGTGTTATCCTTAAATGTTCAAAATCTTCTATTTTGTGCCCCTGTTTTAGCTCATGAGGAAGTAGTAGTTAATTCATGATCTTCTTAAGTTGGACAAGTTTTATCCCGGGATTGCATGTCTATCTGCAAACCCCTAATACGAGGAGGAATTGGCATGAGTGCGCCCATCTCACAAAAGATAATACAACAAACAAACCCCCCTTCACGCTTTGTTCATGAGAAATCAGAAAACTTTGACAGTGATAAACAAAGGAGATTGCGGGGATGTGATCGTCCCCGTGTGGGAGCCGTTCCTCGAAACTTGTCCAATCTGAGAAGTAATTGAATTTTCTATTAGCATTCGTTGACAAATCATGCACCTCTCAAAACTTTTTTTCATTCTGTTTGATTTAAGGATAGCACTTAAGTTTTCCCTACTTCCCTAGAGCAGGTCCTTTCCTTTAGTTTTATGTTGAGTCAGTTTTTCCTACTTCTTCCTTTTCCAAAGAGAACAAACACTTGATGTTGATGAGGATTCATCCATATAATGTTGCATTAAGTTTTGCCATGCCATATCATCGTTGACATTATCTTTTGATAAGTAAGTTGTTTGCAAAAGGTTTTGCCAAGCAAAAATCTTCCTTTGTGTTAACATTTTCACTTCATGCCTAACAACATGTTCTTTCAAAAGCTTCAATTGATCTCATCAAGTATAAAAAAGAAAGAGCAAAAGTAAAAGCTATCAGTTGTTCTTTGACCAAAGGACATGTTTGCCTTGATTTGATGAGTTTCCTTAGCCCTACTTTTGATTATAATTGTTATTACTCTTTCATAAGGGCCTTATGAGTTGAAGATTGTTGTTGAGGATGTTTGAATTTGGTGAAGAAATCATGATGCTTCTTGTCCGTATTCTATTTATCGACACTTCACTCTCTAAACTTGTGGACAGGTTTACCGAGCTCAGTTTTCGCTTGGGGACAAGCGAGGTCTAAGCTTGGGGGAGTTTATACGTCCAAAATGCATCACTATTTTATATCGTAATTCATCCTTATTCATTGATATATTTCACATTACGATGATGTTCTTATGTTGTTTTGGCTTGTTTTACACAGTTTGCAACTTTCCGGTGCCGAAGCAGCAGACGCGGGATTCAGCGGTAAAAAGTGGACGCTGAGTTGCTGAAGAAGAATACGTCCAAATTACCTGAAAATCGATGGAGGGTATTTTCCAGAAGATTAACGAAGATACGCCGAAGAGGGGCCAGAGGGGGCCACAGGGTGCCCAGGAGGCCACCTGGCGCGGCCCCACCCCTGGCCGCGCCGGGAGGCCGCTTGGGGCCCTGGGACCACCCCCGGCTCCCCCCTCTGGCCTATATACTCTTCGTCGCCCGAAAACCCTAAAAAGAAGAGTTTTTACGGAGTTCCGCTGCCGCTCCATGGCGGAAACCTACAGAGAAGAAAAGGGCTCTCCGGCGGGCAGATTCCGCCGAGGAGATCACCTCCCGGAAGGGGAGATCATCGCCATCGTCATCACCATCGTCACGGGCATCATCGAGATCATCATCAACATCATACCCAACATCAGCACCATCTCCACCACCATCCAATCTCACCTCACAAGTTTATCTTGTGTTGTAATCCGTACTATCTATCCTCTCTACTCTACCGGTGTTGATTACTACTTTGTGGTGAATGCTATTGAGTTTTGTTGGAGAAATATCATTATGTCCAGATTGTTTACCACCTATTTATCACCTCTGATCATGATCTCTTTTATGTCTTTTGAGTAGTTACTTTAGTTCTTGAGGACATGGGAGAAGTCTTGTTGTTAGTAGTCATATGATGTTGAAGTATTATGTATTGTTTGATATTTAAGTTGTGTTGTTATTTTCCTAGTGGTGTTGTGTGAGTCGAACACTCAACACTTCGTCTTATTAAGGACCTAGGGGAATACATTGTGTACAAAGGATGCTTACGGTGGGTTGCCGGAGCGACAGAAACCTGAACCCCAGTTTGCACACTTTTGCACAAGGGAACAATGGATCCTTGATCTTATTGTTGTGGTTAGGCTTTGCCTTAATTTCTATCTTATATTTGCGGATGCTTGCAAGATGTTTAATCATAAGAGTACACTTATCTTAATCTAGAAGGTGTGCTAGCATAGATCCACCCACTCAACACTTATCAACACTACACACAGTACCGATACGGAGTATGTCGAAAGCACGTGACTACCTCTCCATGTGTCCTCAAGAACACTTTAGTCTTTATAAGTTCAGTTGCCAGGCTTATCCTTTACAGAAAAGGATTGGGCCACCTGCTGCTCCTCAACACTATTTACTTTGCTTGCTTTTGTCTTATTATTTCTTATATCGAAAACCCCTAAAAAGTTATCTTTCAGTGCTTCCAGTTATTCCTTGTCCAAAATCACTTATCAATACCTTTCGCTCATCGTTGGGTTCGACACTCTTACTTATCGAAAACGCTGCAATAGATCCCTTACGGTTGTGGGTAACTTTTTTATGTGCTGTAGTTACCATTTTCATATAGTAAGTTTAGGCGCGGGAGGTGGCGATTAGCCAGCAGAAACGGTAACTTTTTTTGTTAAAAATGGACTAAACACGAATGTTCTCATGTATTAGTGAAAGTTCTCATCTTTTACGCGTTGGAGTTACCGCAAAGACGTTAGAAGCTGCTACCCTTGCACCCTGATGTACGATGGTCAGTGGATATCACGAATAATACTTACATACAACCAAAAAGTATACTATTTAAAAAAGATAAGTACCTGACGTCATGACGGAAGCCTCCCTGTCTGACATTTTTTAAACTAAAATTGACATCTAGAAAAAAAGAAAAGAAAAAAAAGAAAAAAAAAGAAAAGTGTCATATGATGAGGAAATTGTCATGTGCAAACAAC
This sequence comes from Bromus sterilis, assembly GCA_950022295.1. NCBI lineage: Eukaryota > Viridiplantae > Streptophyta > Magnoliopsida > Poales > Poaceae > Bromus > Bromus sterilis. Next base: position 377,731,298 of record OX465595.1, on the reverse strand, counting down.
TAAAGTTGGCATCCACGTTATACTAACATTGTCAGCAAAAACGTTTGAAATTGTCATGTCTTCATAGCACACGTATGACACTTATCAACGTCTTATTTCTTTTATTAAGGGCTCATTATGTCAAATACTACTACATGTTTCAAGAAGTAATACACTAGTTTAGAAGTACATCCTCTATATTTCAGTTCCTACATAAATATCACTTAAAAATGAAAGACATTTGTGTGCTATAAAAAAAGTTGCTAGCCCGTGCAGTCAGCACGGGTTGATGACTAATGAACCATGTTTGCTAGACTCGGTGCTTCTTGCGTGAGGGATATTTATACTCATTTTTAAGAAATTCTTTTTGAGCACTTCGTCGCTATTAGCCAGCAGAAACATTAACTTTTTTTGTTCAAAATGGACTAAACACGAATGTTGTCATGTATTAGTGAAAGTTATCATCTTTTACGCGTTGGAGTTACCGCAAAAACGTTAGAAGCTGCTACCCTTGCACCCTGATGTACGATGATCAGTGGATATCACGAATAATACTTACATACAACCAAAAAGTATACTATTTAAAAAAAGATAAGTACCTGACGTCAGGACGGAAGCCTCCCTGTCTGACATTTTTTAAACTAAAATTGACATCTAGAAAAAAAGAAAAGAAAAAAAGAAGAAAAAAAATAAAAGTGTCATATGATGAGGAAATTGTGCAAACAACTAAAGTTGCCATCCACGTTATACTAACATTGTCAGCAAAAACGTTTGAAATTGTCATGTCTTCATAGAACACGTATGACACTTATCAACGTCTTATTTCTTTTCTTAAGGGCTCATTATGTCAAATACTACTACATGTTTCAAGAAGTAATACACCAGTTTAGAAGTGTATCCTCTATATTTTAGTTCCTACATAAATTTCACTTAAAAATGAAAGACATTTGTGTGCTATAAAAAAAAGTTGCTAGCTCGTGCAGTCAGCACGGGTTGATGACTAATGAACCATGATTGCTAGACTCGGTGCTTCTTGCGTGAAGGATATTTATACTCATTTTTAAGAAATGCTTTTCAAGCACTTCGTCGCTATTAGCCAGCAGAAACGGTAACTTTTTTTGTTAAAAATGGACTAAACACGAATGTTGTCATGTATTAGTGAAAGTTATCATCTTTTACGCGTTGGAGTTACCGCAAAAACGTTAGAAGCTGCTACCCTTGCACCCTGATGTACGATGGTCAGTGGATATCACGAATAATACTTACATACAACCAAAAAGTATACTATTTAAAAAAAGATAAGTACCTGACGTCAGGACGGAAGCCTCCCTGTCTGACATTTTTAAAGCTAAAATTGACATCTAGAAAAAAAGAAAAAAAAAGAAAAAAAGAAAAGTGTCATATGATGAGGAAATTGTCATGCGCAAACAACTAAAGTTGACATCCACGTTATACTAACATTGTCAGCAAAAACGTTTGAAATTGTCATGTCTTCATAGCACACGTATGACACTTATCAACGTCTTATTTCTGTTCTTAAGGGTTCATTATGTCAAATACTACTACATGTTTCAAGAAGTAATACATCAGTTTAAAAGTACATCCTCTATATTTCAGTTCCTACATAAATTTCACTTAAAAATGAAAGACATTTGTGTGCTATAAAAAAAAGTTGCTAGCCCGTGCAGTCAGCACGGGTTGATGACTAATGAGCCATGATTGCTAGACTCGGTGCTTCTTGCGTGAGGGATATTTATACTCATTTTTAAGAAATGCTTTTCGAGCACTTCGTCGCTAAAACGTTAAATATTCCCTAGGCTTATGGAAAACATTCGCTGTCGTTGTTGTAGCGTATTAGCCTTGGTCTCATCCATATTTGGCCACTCTCCAAAATGAAATTTAAAATGCAGTGTGGTATCCACCACTGAAGGAATTGCGGTGGTGTCCCTTTCAGCCGTGTGCATATAGGTCATCCATCCACAATTTCCTCACCTGACTGGCCAGGCCACACTTGCAATTCAACTATTAGCTGGTTGGTTAGTTAATTAATTAACAGGGCAATCTTCATCCAAAACTCCACTTAGCTTGGCCGGCCACACGTTTAATTAAAGACCATCTGTCTAGCAATCTTGCAAATGAGCACCAAGAATTGTCTCATGCTATGTTGTAACAATGTGTCGACATTGGTATTCCTGAAACTATGAAGAACGGGGCGATATGTACACAAAATATGAACTTAATTACAAAGCGATTTCAAGAACATCACTTATCCACAATGCAAAAGTCAAGTAGTAGGATGTGAATTATGGGTGCCCGATCGAAGCAAAGCTAACACAAAAACTGTGTGCTCAATGGCTAGCCATCATTCCCATCAAGCAGCCGTTGCCGCACACGCTTCTAAGAAGGCAAGGCGATGAAGCAACACGATAACGATATGCAGCAGCTACCTGCCTTAGCCAACCTCATAACTGTGACAAGTACCTCAAGCCATACCGACAGCTCCGGGCGGCGAACGGAAGCTACACCGGGCTCTCCAGGTCCGGCTCCCGTCCGGCGGTCTCCACCGTCGTGGAGCCGTCCTTCGCCGCCGGAGCCGGGAGAGTAGGGCGCGCGCGGCAGACGGGGCAGGTGGCGTGCGCGCACAGCCAGACGTCGACGCACCCGGCGTGGAACGCGTGCCTGCACCCGGGCAGAGCGCGCACCGCCTCGCCGTCCTGCATGGCGCCCAGGCACACCGCGCACTCCTCCCCGGCCTCGCTTCCGCCTCCGCTTCCGCCGCCGTGCGCCCCCGCCTTGAATCGGAACACCGGCATGGCTGCCAGCGCCGCCTTGTCGAGCCCCCCTCCACCGCTCCTCTTCCTCGTCGGCCCGGCCGCCGTGCCGCCGGAGCCGGACCCCGTCCGGTGCACGGCGTCCCGCCCGCTCCACCGCACGTACAGGTAGTTGAGGTACAGTATCACCCCGTAGAGCACGAGGCACACCGCCGTGAACGCCGCCACGAGCTCCAGCGTCCCGCTGGAGCTGCAGCACCCCCCGCCGCCCCCGTGCCCCTGATGATGCTGCGGCCCGCTCGTCCCCGACGCACCCCCGGCACTGGACATGCCGATTGATGGATGCCACTCCAAGCAGGGCGCTGGCTGAGTGGTGTACTGGTGTGGCGTGCGGTTTCTTGCTTTGCTTTCTCTGTTTGGTGGGTAGGTGCGAGCAATTGGGTTTGTAGTAACTGCCGGTGGTGCGGGCGCCTGGTGGAGGGCTTGGATTTTAGTGGCGGGGAATGACCGTGAGGTCATGCTCGGCTGCTCTCCGTTCCTACACATAAAGCTGGGCATTGCTACACCCCCATTTTTCAGGTTCTTATGTTCCTGCATCGTAAGAGCATCTCCAGCCGTTGGGCTTCTCGAGTCGGTTTTCGGTGCTATTTTAGCGCCGTTTAGGGGCGTTCAGGCGACGAAATCCTTTTGGGCGGCCGGCCTCCTAGCCGCGCCCCAAGGTGACCCCACGTTCGGCCAAATTCTACTAAAGTTAGGTAAAATTGATCGAAATTTGCGAGATTCGACGAATTTCATAATATTTATTACATAGGCTGGACATGAAAAACTACGTCCCCCCCCCCGGTTGTCGCCTTCACGGGTCCCCGTCGACGTGTCGCCGCCGTCGTCTTCACGGGTACTCGAGCCGCGGCTCGTTGCCGCCCTCGATGTAGTGAAGGACGGCGGTGAGAATGCGTCCCTCCCCGCTCCACCACAGCCGCCGGCCGTTTATGTTCTGACGGCCCGAAACCGGTTCCAGGCCGTTTGTGGAGATCATCTCCAGGTTGCGGCGCTCCTCGAAGTGCGTCGCCCAGCGGGCGATGTTTCCCGCCGCGTTCGCCGAGTCGGCGCGCTCGGCCTCCGTCATGGAGGCGCAGATGGCCTCGACCCGCCGGTCGAAGGGGGCCCCACGAGGCACAGGCGCTATCGGAATACCGCCGGCGCTGAGCACCCAGCCGCGCGGCAGGCGTGTCCGGAGGGCAGAGGTAGTCCGCCCTAGCTAGGAGGACCGCCTCATAGACGGCGAGGGTGTGGCGGTTTGGCCATGGGGAGAAGAACGCGGCGAGAGGAGGAGCAGAGTGCGGTGTCTCTCGGTGAGCCCACTTTATATAGCGGGAGGAGGCCTCACCAGGGCGGGACATGCGGCGGCGCGGTCGCCGGACCGTTGGGCTGCTCAAGGCGCCGCATTGATTCCCTGCGGCCGACGATTGGACTTGTCATTGGTGCCACATTGATTCCCTGCGGCGGCGGCAGACGCGAGGAAGTCGAGGCGGGAGGATGAGGACGACGCGTGTCTCAACACGCTGACATGTAGGGCCGGCGCGCGGCGCGCACGAAACGACCCGCGCGTTTTTTCTCTTTCGCGCCGTTTTGTTTCGTCTGGCGCCCCCAAGCGACCCCCAGCGCGCCGGGTCGGCTTGGGATCGCCGGACTCAACTTTGGCCCAATCCGGCGCTATTTAGACCCTTGGGAGCGCGGCTGGAGATGCTCTAAAGCTGGGCCATTCCTGAAACTATGAAAACGGGGTGATATTAATATATATATATACATGTATATATTATTTTTGAAAAACATCATTTTATATACTTATATTCAACCAAAAAAACTGAATGTTTTTTCACATATTGTAGTTCTAAAGTTTGATTGACTTGCAAAGTTTCAAATTCATGTGATGCTTCATTTGAAGAAAAAAAATACTTTCAAGTAACATGTTTGTTGTTACCACAAATCTCAAAGCGATAGTTTTTCTTCGTTCTACGGCATAATATATATATAAATATGATGATACAATGTATAAGGTACAAAGTACCAGAACAAAAATAACAATTTAACCTATTCCTGTTTTATGTTTAAATGGCAAAGCGATAGTAAATGGCAAATGTAAAAGGTGCAGTGCACTATGACTTAGAAAAAACACTCTCATATTCGTAAGCCATTGCATCCGAATGTCAGGAAGTTGTCAAAGGGATTTGGGCTATGTCACGACCCGAAGTTTCGGGAAAATTAAATGACAGTCGCCGTGTCCTTATGAGTTAAAGCGACTCATAAGCACACAAGGCATAAGTAGCAAACATCAGATCATCAGGGTACAATGGATACTTTATTTTCATGTTTATTCCTTACATAGTGGCCCTCATCAACAAATAACCAGAGATAAGCTAGTAGACTAGTACGGCTTATCATGTGCACATGCACATGTAGAACCTCATTTTATTATTCTCTCACTTTATTCAAGGATTAAACAAAGACTAATCTAACACCCTGGCCTAGGTGTTCTTTTACTAATCCTGTTCTTCTACTTCCTCACTATGCCCACTTCCCGCACATTGTTTCTCAAAAGCGTGACGAAGTGAACCAATGTCATCAAGAGTAGTAGAAGCATCATCAAAAGTATTGGACATAGTAACGGATTCAGTAGAAGCATCATGTGGTGGAGGTGAATCAAACTTACTCATAACTGAAGGTGAATCAAGTGTAGCACTAGTGTTCAGAACAGTACCTTTTCTTGTACGGGATGGTAAAATCGGGACCTTGGGGTATTCTTTCTTACCCATAGCGGATAAATTGCAGCAGGTAAAATACTTCAAGTAGACTTGTAAATAAAGCTATACTCCCCGGCAACGGCGCAAGAAAACAGGCTTGATAACCCACAACTGCAGGGGATCGAGATAGTCCTCGCGGGTAAGATAACCCAATTTATAAATTCGACTCAAGGGGAGCCAAAGAATATCCACAAGTTTTGACAGTGGAGTTGTCAATTCCACTGCACCTGAGATACACTTACTTGCAACAAGATATTAATAAAACTGCGATATGGAAGTGATGATAGCAACGGAAATAGTGGTGGTGAAATAACGACGGTAAAATAGCAAAAGAAAACAACTAGTAACCAGCAGAATTAAAACACTGTAGGCTAGGGAGATGGATGGTTGGGCGCTGCATGGATGAGATGCATCATGTATTTAACTTGAGGCAAGGCACACAGAAAAGCAATGATCATCTAGGCATAAATCAAACATCAGGCATGTACCCCATAGGTAGTTGTACGTGCTTACAATAAGAACTTGCACAATTCTTTTGTCCTACCATCCCGCTACGAACGGGGCCAAAAGGAACTTATGGAGATTAAGGTGCTCCTGTCAAAGAGCACCGGAACAAAGCATTAACAATCAATGGATACATGGAATCCTCAAACTATAGTCCATCCCCTTTGGTGTCCCAAGCTGTCACCTTTGGGATCGCCGGTTCCAGACTATAACAGGTGCATACAACTCATAGATAGGATCAAGAACACAAATATATTCATGCAAACACATAGGGTTCAGATCTGAAATCACGGCACTCGGGCCCAAAGTGACAAGCATTAAGAGCAATAAGTTGAAGCAAAGATGATAAACACCAATCTAGATGATAGGCAACATGCCCCCAACAATCTGATAAACTATTACATGATCTAACTCATCCAATCCCTACCATCCCCTTTGCCTACAGCAGGGAATTACTCACACATGGATGGATAAGTCATGGAGGGAGGATGGATTGGTGATGATGATAACGATGGCGATGATCTCCCCTCACCGGAGGCCAAAACAGCCTCCAGATTAGCCCTCCCGGAGAAGAACAGAGGGTGGCGGCGGCTCCGCGACATGAATTGGGAAAACGACTCCTGTTTCGGGGTTTCTCCGTCACGGGAATAAATAGGAGCCTCGGTAGGGAACCAGAGGAGGGGGGAGGTCCCCAGGCGTCCAGAGGGCGCGGCCCCACCCCTGGCCGCGCCAGGGGGGCATCTGGGGGCCCCTTGGCTTCCCTCTAGTCCCACTTCTGGCACAATGGCCCCTCGGGTGCGTGGATTTTCTGTGTTTTTTCTGGGAATTTTCTGAGACGTCCAAAAAACCATTTTCCTGCGCACAATAAAACCATACAGGAAGCTCTGCTGAAAACAACGTTAGTCCTGGTTAGTTTCGTCCAAATCATGCAAGAATGAGGGAAAAACAATAGCAAACGTGTTTGGAAAAGTAGATACGTTTGAGACGTATCAACAGTGGCCGTGTCCTCATGAGTTAAAGCGACTCATAGGCACACAAGACATAAGTACAAAACACCAGATCATCAGGGTACAATGGATACTTTATTTTCATGTTTATTCCTTACATGGTGGCCCTCATCAACAAATAACCAGAGATAAGCTAGTAGACTAGTACGGCCTATCATGTGCACATGCACATGTAGAACCTCCTTTTATTCAAGGATTAAACAAAGACTAATCTAACACCCTGGCCTAGGTGTTCTTTTACTCGTCCTGTTCTTCTACTTGCTCACTATGCCCACTTCCCGCACATTATTTCTCAAAAGCGTGACGAAGTGAACCAATATCATCAAGAGTAGTAGAAGCATCATCAAAAGTATCGGACATAGTAACGGATTCAGTAGAAGCATCATGTGGTGGAGGTGAAGCAAACTTACTCATAACTGAAGGTGAATCAAGTGTAGCACTAGTGTTCAGAACAGTACCTTTTCTTTTACGGGATGGTAAAATCGGGACCTTGGGGTATTCTTTCTTACCCATAGCGGATAAATTGCAGCAGGTAAAATACTTCAAGTAGACTTGTAAATAAAGCTATGCTCCCCGACAACGGCGCAAGAAAACAGGCTTGATAACCCACAACTGCAGGGGATCGGGATAGTCTTCGCGGGTAAGATAACCCAATTTATAGATTCGACTCAAGGGGAGCCAGAGAATATCCACAAGTTTTCACAGTGGAGTTGTCAATTCCACCGCACCTGAGATACACTTACTTGCAACAAGATATTAATAAAACTGCGATATGGAAGTGATGATAGCAACGGAAATAGTGGTGGTGAAATAACGACAGTAAAATAGCAAAAGAAAACAACTAGTATGTCACAACCCCAATTTAGGCAATTGCTAGGGTTTGAGTTCCCTTTGCATCATGTGAAAAATTCAAAAATAAAATCAAAAATGGGGAAAAGAAAGCCCCGAGAAATTAATTCAAATGGCCAGATAAAAATATTTTTCCAAAAACCATTTGAATATTTGGAAAATTCCTATAAATGATGATGATCATTTTAAAAGTGGTTTGGGTTCATTCCCATGCCCATGGAATATTCAAAAATTCAAAAGGTGCCCTGGAAATTAAATTTGACCCTATTTGAATTGAAATTCAAAATATATTGAATTTCAAAATTGTCCAAATTCTATATGTGGCTAGCTACTGGTCACCTAGGATTTATAAAATTATTTGAGCATTTTTATAAAATGTTTTGGTATTTATTTATCAGAGCAAACAAATGAAAGAAAAAGAAAAACAGAAAGAAAACAGAAAGAAAAAGGAAAAAAAAAGGCAAAGCAGCGCACCCCTACAGGCCAGCAGCCCAACTAGCAGATCCCCAGCCCAAGCCCACGTGGGGCTTGTCGTCTACCCCAAGCAGCTCGCTGTCGAGCATGCCGGGGGCGACGATTGCCACCACGATGCCGTCGGCCCTCTAGACCACCCCCTGCCCCTCCTACGTGTCGCGGAGACCACCTCACCCCCGCTCAGCCCTTTCCCCCTTCCCTGTGGCTCGTCCCCTTCGTCTCCGGCGAGATCCCGTGGGGGCCCGAGCGCACCGGAGATCACCGACGAGGGCGAGCGCGGCCAACGACGCCTTCTAGCCGAACCATCTTCTCCAGAAGCTCCGCAAGCATCCTCTCCTTCGAGCTGCTCAATCAATTGAGCTCCGGAAGCCCAAGAACCGATGCCATCTTCTCCAATTTCCGCCGGCCGCCGTGGACCTCGTCGCTAAATTTGTCGTCCTCGAGCTCTCCTCGGCCCCCTCGACTGCTCCATCAACTTTGGGGTGAGAATACGCTCGATTTCCCCCTTCTCCTGCCTTGTTCCGAGCCCTAGGTCGACCTTCCACCTGAGCAGAGCCACGGTCGCCGCCCGCGTTGTCGCCGACGTTGCTGCGGTGCCTCTGAGGTCCCCCCGATGACGAAGATGGACGCGGGGGAGCGCGGGGCACGTTTTGGAGCAAGAGCCCTTCCCTCCCGTGGCCATTTGGCCAAGTCCGACGAGCTCCCCGGCCGGCAACAGTAAAGTCCGGCGAGCCCGCCATTAGGCCCCCCCTAAACCTAAACTAATCACCCACTAACCCCCTTCCAGAGTCCATGACAAGTGGGGCCAGCCCCCCCTTAACCCCTGTTTATTTTAAATCCAAACAGAATTTAACAGTGAGCCACTGACAGGCATGGCCCACATGACAGCCCTGCTGATGTCATGCTGTGTCGGGACCCGGGGTTAGCGTATGCAAGTCCAGTTAAGACATAGTCATATGGAGAGCCGAGAACCGTACCCACTTGTCTAAGCAGACAAGGCCAAGCACAGAACGTTCTCGGAAAGCATCGTACGTGAGGGGTATCCCATCCAGGCCGGATGATCAACTGAGATGGGTCCTCATCGTCCGCACACAAGTCTAATGATATGGGTGGTGAACTCCCATATTCAAAGACAAGTCGCCTCAACCATACTATCGACTATCTCATAACTCTTACATAGACTTACTCCAGCCCGATCACTTAGTCGGGGTCTAGGGCGGGCTCGATCATACCACAAAGTGTGCGCGAGACGGAGTCTCGAACAATCGCATTGCGATGCCCCAAGCTGCGCACATCTAAGGGCCACTTGGTGTATGAAAGACCGCCAGCCATATCACAACTAAGGTCTCGAAAACCCATACAAAGACATGCATGTTATAAACATACACGCAGCACACATGCCTTGTATGAACAGTAGGTATCATTGCAATTCTCTACAAAGTATAAATTTTTATTGATAACTCTTATAGAGTGCACACAGAGATCACAAACATGTGATCCAACATTACAACACAAGCGGAAGCAAAGTATGTATGAGTACAGACAAGTTTAACAAATGGCTTAAGAAGCCTTATTTAAACACAAGCCCTCCACGAGGGAACCAGTCGTCTGACTGGGACTAGACTAGCTTGATCTTCAGTCGTCCAGCTCGATGAAGAAGCCACCTTCGGGGTCAGTGGGTTCATCTAAAACATAGATTAAGCAAACGTGAGTACAAAGTCGTACTCAGCAAGACTTACATAGGAGCTATACTACTCATGCACATGTATCAAGGTAAAGGAAGGTGGGGTTTCACTTGCAGAAGTGCCAACTTTGACTTGGCTAATCCTGAACTATGAGTACCAGACTTTGAGGTAAGAAGCGTACACGAGTCCACTACTTTCTCCAACCAATTACACCACTATGGTGCCTTCCTCGACTTCCCCACGAGAAAGCACGCCATAGCACTCACACTTATCTTGGTGTATTTTAGAAGTATCCAGTTCAAGTTGTCTAATAATCAAGCTAAGCTTTCCAAGCAGTCCATAACCGCGGCCGCGGCTATTCGAATAGTTTTGTTAACCCTGCAGGGGTGTACCGCTACACACACATGATCATCATTTACCGCCTTTGATCTCGACACCATTCAAGGGGTGCCAGCGAGGATGCTCACCACAACTGTTACCTCATAGCCGATATAGTCCGAGAAAGTCGCCTACTTGGGTTGGCTACCACTATCGTGAACCCGGCCGGTTTACCGAAGTGGACCCAAGTGATGTGTGCGTGGTGCATAAGCCGGTCTCGGGTGAGCCGTTCTCTCACTTAGCATCCAGGCCACAAGCCTACAAGAACTCCGAACTATTGCGACATCTGGACATTGAAAGGGATGAGTAAGTAAGCTGAGAGGGGTCAGTGAGCCCAATGTGTGGTTGTACTCTTCATCTTGGATCACCACACAAGAACTCGGACTTAGGGCGGTGTTCAACGAGACAACCCACCGTGTACTCCTACACAGCCTCTCACCGTTCACCTTGTATTAGGGTAGATTCACCAACACTTTTCTACCATCATCATCATGATCACTACCATCCCGACTCACATAACAGTATCATCATGGTATCACTCTAAGCATGCAATAAGCAGTAACAATTGCAGGGGCCACATGATATCAATCAACTCCTACATTTTCTAGGATTGTGGTTTTGCCTACTACTGTGACAAATGATAGGTCATGCAAAGGAATGGGTTCATCTATGCGGTAGAAACGTAGCATGGTAATCATCCTATACAATGCATAAGCGAGACATGAGAGGGAAGTGAGATTTTATCGACATGATCAATGGGGGTTTGCTTGCCTTGCTGACGAGGTTCGGGTTCGGGGTCTTCAACGAAGGGGGCAGCCTCCTGCTCCGGTTCCACCTCTACCCGACAAACAACAAACAAGGTAGCAAAGTAAATACAATGCACAATCACATGATGGAAGGTTGAAACTTGATGTATATGCTTTGATGTGTGAGGCAATTCCATTTAAATGGAGTATATTGCAAATTGAATTGCAAATTCAAACTCCAATTTGAATTCAAACTTAGTCAAGTTACATGTGACATTGATTGATAAATTTGAATCATTTTGAGATGTGTATGATATGCCTCTGATGTGTGGTTGAAATGTAGCATGTTTCCATGGTCCAAGTTGCAAAAACTTTTGAATTGAATTTGATTTAATTCCATTTAAATCAAATAGAAAATGCTACTGATCCCAATTTAAATTCAACTCAAACAAAGTTGAAAGTTGGATATTTGGATAGCTTATTTTCTCCTGATCATTTTTCATATATTATTTGTCCAATTTGGAGTTGATATGAATTTTCTATGAATTTCCAAAGTTTGGGCTATTTTCTGGATTTTCTGGAATTTCTTTAATTCAATTTATTCTGGAAATTCATTTACGGCGTCAGCATGACTTCATGCTGGCGTCAGGGGGCCACTGACTGCTGGGACCCACTGGTCGGCCTCTCACTGTTTACTTAAAACGATTTAAACTTAATCCAGTGTTTAGTCAGGGGCTGGGCCCACATGTCATCGGCTCTGGGGGTCATTAGGGGGTGGATTAGGGCTAACCACCCCGGCAACGTCGGACTTGCCGGCGGCTAGCCGCCGGTGACCAGAACCGCGGCGGCGCTGTACGGAAAGGCGCTCCCGTGGTCCAAATCGAGCGCCGCAACCACCGAGACTTCGCTCTTGGTGCTGCGCATCGAATGGAACCAAGTGGGGGGCCTGGGAGGCACTGGTTTGACGGCGACGACGAGCCCTAGCGGCGGCGGAGCTGCTGGCTCGAGGTGAACTCGGCTACGGGGCACCATTTGGGGCGGTTTTAGGCTGGATCGAACCAGAGGAGCTCTGCGGTGACAACGGACAGGGTGACAGGGTCGAAAGCTTTGCGTAGGCTCGTCGACGACGAGCATGGAGGCTCTGTGCTCCGGCGTCCATGGCGGAAAGAGCTAGAGGAGGCGAGAGGTGCCGTGGCTTGAGGGGAAAATCTCACTGAGACGCGGGGAGTGCAACGTTGCAGTCGATGGAGTCGGGGAGGGAACGTAGCCGGAGTATTTGACGACGACGAGTCGCGGATCCGGCGAGGGCTCGAGGACGATTGCGATGGCTTGAGTCCAAATCACGGCTCCGCCTGCTTCGGGAAGAGGAAGTCGACGACGGCGAGTACGAGGGACACAGCAGCTTGAGCTCTAGGGCACGGTGGCCACGTCTTCCACGGCGGTGCGCTCCGGTGAGCTTCCTGTCGGCGACGAAATCAAACAAAGGGGATCGCGAGAGCAGTGGAGAAGAGGGGGAAGTGAAGCGGGCGTCCACGGGACGTCTCCTGGCGCGATAAGGACGCCTAGGAGGCCTCCAGGCAGGCAGGCTGCTGCCGCCGGCGTCGGCATGCGCTCCAGCGAGCTGCTTGCCGCGTCGGGGAAGAAGACAAACGGGGGGCTGCGGGCTGGGCTGGCTTGTTGGGCCGCGGGCGACGAGTTGGGCCGAATGGCCAGGTAAGCTCCCTTTTCTTTTTCTCTCTGTTTAATCTTTCCTTTTCTGTAAATTTGTTTTGGCTCTGATAAAAATATCAAACCATTTTATAAAATGTTGAAACTTTTTATATGGCCTCATAATAATATAGACTAGCCACTCATAAAGTTTGAACATTTTTAAAATTCAAATAATTTGAATCTTAACTCAAATAGGGGTTTTTGATTAATTCCAAGGCACTGTTTGAATATTTGAAAAATCCATGAGTATGGGATGGGTCCCACATCACTTGATATGTGATCACACTCATTTATAAGACTTTTCAAAAATCTAACATGAATTTTTGGAGAAGATTTTTATCTGGCCTTTTGAAATAATTCATCTGGGGGGTTTCCTTCTCCCATTTTTCTTTTGATTTTGATTTCAAAGATTTCTTTTGAAATTTTAACATGATGCAAGTGACTTGCTAACCCTAGCACATTACCTAACAGAGGGTTCTGACAACTCGCCCCCACTCAGCAGAATCTTGTCCCGAGATTCAGAAGTCTGCGGGAGGAAGGAGGGATACTCGGCACTGAGACGGTCTTCTCTTTCCCACGTAGCTTCTCTCTCAGAGTGGTGTGACCATTGCACTTTCAGAAACTTAATCTTCTGACGACGAGTGACACGCTCTGCGGAATCAAGAATACGAACGGGGTATTCTCGATAAGAAAGGTCATCTTGGAGATCAAGCGTTTCATGGTCGACTTCGCGGATGGGGTCCTTGAAGCAATGCCTGAGTTGGGACACATGGAATGCATCATGTACTCGGGAAAGGTGCGGGGGTAGTTCAAGTTGGTAGGCAACTTCTCCACGTTTAGCAAGAATGCGGAAAAGTCCGATGTAACGTAGGGCCAATTTGCCTTTGATACCGAAACGTTGGGTTCCCTTCAGAGGAGTAACCCGAAGGTAAGCCTTCTCATCCAGATTGTAGCTCTCTTGCCTATGATGACGATCATAGTAGCTTTTATGACGAGACTGGGCTGCTTTCAATTGATCACGAACAATGCGAACTTGCTCTTCTGCTTCCTTGATCATGTCCGGTCCAAAGAATTGTCTTTCACCGGTTTCTGACCAGTTTAGTGGTGTTCGACATCGTCGTCCATATAGGAGTTCAAAAGGAGCCATGTTCAGACTAGATTGAAAACTATTGTTATAAGCAAATTCGGCGAATGGCAGAGACTTCTCCCAATTCTTTCCGAATGAGATAACACAAGCTCTGAGCATGTCTTCAAGAATTTGGTTAACCCTTTCGACTTGACCGCTAGACTGAGGATGGAAAGCTGTACTAAAGGAGAGATGAGTTCCCATAGCATTCTGAAAGCTTCCCCAAAATCTAGAGGTGAAAAGGCTACCGCGATCAGAATTGATTTCCAAAGGAACACCGTGAAGGGATACAATTCTAGAGACGTAAAAGTCCGCTAACTGGCTAGCAGTTATAGACTCGCGATCCGGAAGGAAGTGAGCAACTTTGGAAAGCCTATCTATGACAACGAAGATGGCATTGTTTCCTTTCTGGGTTTTTGGAAAGCCGGTGATGAAGTCCATACCGACTTTGTCCCATTTCCACTCGGGAATAGACAAAGGTTGAAGTGTACCAGCAGGTCTTTGATGTTCTGCCTTAATGCGACGACAAACATCACATTCGGCAACAAATTGAGCAATGTCTCTCTTCATCCTAGTCCACCAAAATCTCTGGCGTAGATCCCGGTACATTTTTGTGCTACCGGGATGAATTGAGAGGGGTGTGTCATGGGCTTCCTTGAGGATGAGTTGCCTTAGTTCCCTATTCTTAGGTACTACCAAACGATTTTCAAAGAATACCGTTCCCGTGCTATCTGTGGAGAAACATTTAGCAACTCCGCTAGCAATGTTCTCCTTGATCCGGCGAACACCTCGTGCACGCCTTTGGGCAACTATGATTTGATCCTCAAGAGTTGTTTCGCCACCAAGGTAGAAAGATAGCCATGAGGAACAATCTCAAGATTAAGCTTGCGAAATTCCTCATGAAGAAGTGGTTGATATTGTTGTAACATGATGTTGTTACAATACGACTTACGACTTAGTGCATCGGCCATGACGTTGGCCTTGCCTGGGGTGTAGGAAATTCCTACGTCGTAATATTTTATCAACTCAATCCAGCGTCTTTGCCTGAGATTAAGATCTGGCTGGGTGAAAATGTATTTGAGGCTTTGGTGGTCGGAATAGATCTCACAACAATTACCAAGGAGGTGATGTCGCCAAGTTGTTAGGGCATGAACTACGGCAGCGAGGTCAAGGTCATGGGTAGGATAGTTCTCTTCATGTGGCCGCAATTGGCGTGAAGCATAAGCTACCACATGTCGATCTTGCAGAAGTATGCATCCTAACCCTTGCCGTGATGCGTCACAATAGATTTCGAAATCCTTTTTGGTGTCTGGAGGTGCAAGTACGGGTGCAGAAGTCAACCTTCTTTTTAGCTCTTGAAAGCTTTCCTCGCACTTGGGAGTCCATAGGAATTTCTTATCTTTCTTGAGGAGTTCAGTTAGAGGCTTTGCAACTTTAGAAAAGTTCTCGACGAAGCGGCGGCAATAGCTGGCTAGGCCAAGAAAACTCCTAACTTGCTTAACCGATTCAGGTGGAGTCCAGTCAAGGACGGCCTGAACTCTCTCGGGATTCACAGCAATGCCTTTTGCAGAAATCACGTGGCCTAAGTAGGTCACTTCTGGTAGCCAAAATTCACACTTGGAGAATTTAGCATACAGGCGATGCTCTCTAAGTTTCATCAATACTAGCCTTAGGTGTTCGGCATGTTCTTCTTCGTTCTTCGATTAGATGAGAATGTCATCGAGATAAACCACAACAAATTTATCTAAGTACTCCATGAAGATCGAATTCATCATGCGTGAGAAAGTGGCGGGGGCATTGGTTAAACCAAAGGACATGACGGTGTACTCGTAAAGACCATAACGAGTAGTAAAAGCCGTTTTGGGAATGTCCTCGTTTCGGATTTTGATTTGATGATAACCTAATCTCAAATCCATCTTGGATAAGACAGAGGATCCTGCAAGTTGATCATAAAGATCATTGATCCTGGGCAATGGGTACTTGTTCTTTATCGTCGCTAAATTTAGCGGGCGATAGTCTACGCACATCCTTTCTGTTCCACCTTTCTTCGTTACGAACAGAACGGGGCAACCCCATGGCGATGAGCTAGGGAGGATGAAGCCTTTTTCCAACAAAGCCTCCAGTTGGGTTTTAAGCTCAGCTAACTCACGTGGGGCCATTTTGTATGGGCGTCTAGAAACGGGTGCGGTTCCTGGGGCAAGATCCACTATAAACTCTACACATCTGTCGGGTGGCATGCCCGGCAGCTCTTCAGAAAAGACATCCGGGAAGTCACGAACCACCGGAATATCTTCAAGTTCGGGAAGGGGAAGTACATTCAAGGAATGCACTTGGGTTCTTGTTCTGGGTGAGGTATAGTTGACGGTCTTGCCTGAAGGGTGGGTGAGTTTCACGGATTTGCCTTTGCAATCCAGGTAGGCATTCTGTCTTGATAGCCAATCCATGCCAAGGATGACATCAATATCTGAAGACTTGAGGGCTATGAGTGAAGCAAGGAATACTAAACCCTCAATTGCAATTTGATTACCATGGCTTACTCTATTAGTTTGCCATCTTGACCCTGGAGTTTGAATAATCATGGGGGTGGACAATTCAACAAAGGATAACTCATGACGAAGTGCATAACTTTCCGACATGAATGAATGAGATGCTCCTGGGTCGAAAAGAACGGAAGTAGGAACATAATTGACTGGGAGCGTACCAAGAATGGCGTCAGTTGTGTCGTCAGTCTCTTCGGCGGCAATCTGGTTCACACGTCCACGAGTGGCGGGAGGAGCGGGTTTGGCGGTGTAGACCTTCTGGGGTGGCTTGCCACGACCATTGTTGTTGCCTCCGGCACGGGGTGGAGCATTCTGATTCTGGATCTGGTTCTGGGGACACTCGCGAGAGTAGTGGCTTGCCTGACCACACTTGTAACAGGCTCCGAAAACAGTTCGTGGAGCTGGGTTGTTTGGTGGAGCTGGGTGGAACTGAGTTGGTGGACGAGGCGCCACATAGGATGGCCTCGGTAGGTTGTTCTGGCGGAACATACTATTGGGGATCCAGATCTTGCGCTTCTGAGAGCCAGAACTGGGTGATTCATCGTCTCTAGGGTGTTTGCGGAAATCGTTGGGGCTGTTCATGTCCTCTTCCTTGATGGCCTTGTTGACAAGGACCTGGAAGGTGGCAAAGTCATGTAGGTTGAGCTCACGACGGAGTCCGGAGTTTAGGCCACGACGGAACCTCTCTTGTTTCTTGGAGTCGGTGGAGACTTCTTCGGTAGCATAACGAGCAAGTCGGTTGAACTCACGACTAAACTCGTCAACAGTCCTTCTGCCTTGGGTGAGGTTGCAGAACTCCTCACGCTTGCGGTCCATAAGACCCTTGGGAATGTGGTGCTCACGGAAGGAAGTGTAGAATTCATCCCAAGATGCAGGCGGTCCAACGGTGTCAGAACCCCAACTAGGGTAAGTGCTAGGGTTTGTTTGTGCCCTTTACATCATGCAAAACTTCAAATGAAATTCAAAAATGGGGAAGCAGAAAGCCCTGAGAAATTAATTCAAATAGCCAGATAAAAATCTTTTTCCAAAAATCTTTTGAATAATTGGAAAATTCCTATAAATGATGCTGATCATGTTAAAAGTGGTTTGGGTATTTTCCCATGCCCATGGAATATTCTAAAATTCAAACAGTGCTCAGGAAATTAAAGTTTACCCCTATTTGAATTGGAATTCAAATGTTTTGAATTTCAAAAATGCCCAAAAGTTATGAGTGGCTAGCTACTTATATTTTAAGCCCACATAAAAGTTTTGGGTATTTTATAAAATGCTCTGCTATTTTTCCTAGAGAAAAACAGAATAACAGAAAGAATAAGAAAAAAAAAGAAAAGGGGAAGAACCTCTGGCTTTCAGCCCAACTCTTCCCCCCCAGCCCACCAGGCAGCCCAGCCCACCTTCACCGTTGTCTTCTTCCTCCCCTTCCCCCAAAGCTGCTCGGTGGCAAGCCGTGGGCGCGCCGATGCCACCGAGGCACTTCGAGGCCACCCGAGGCCTCATCTACCCGCCACCGCAACGCCTGGAAGCCCCGCATCGCGTCCCTCCTCTCTCTGCTTCCTCTGGCTCCCTCTCCTCCGAGATCTCGCACACGCCCGAGCGCCTGACCTCGCCGCCGTCTTCGGTCTGCGTGGCCACCGACCGACCCAAGCATCGCCACCGTGTCCCTGACGTCCGCCGTGGAGCTCCACTTCACCTCGGCCCTCCAATTCGAGCATAGCGGCTTCGGAGACGACGGACACCTCAAGAACAAGCCGCCGACCGCCGTGGACCTCGTCAGAAAATTAGTCGTCACCACGCCCTCCAAGCCCTCGCCGTCGACTCCATTGGAATCAGGGTGAGCTTGCGCTCATTTTCCCTCCATCCCCAGCTTTTCCCGTGCACCGTAACACCATCGCCGCCTCTCCAGTACTCCGGCCACCACCGAGGACGTCGCTGCCGTCGCCGTGGTGCTCCCAGGTGGTGCGCGACTAGCCCCCGAGACGTGCGCGTCCACGGGCTGCAGTTTGGTGTCCCTGGCGCTGCGTTTGGTGGCCGGGAGCACCATCCCGTGCTGCTCCGCCGTGGCTTCTGGCCACCGGCGTTGAGCCGCCGGCAGGAGCGCTGACGTGGCCGTCATTAGGGTCCTAACCCTCGGGTTTGTTGACCCTAGGTCAATGGCATGTGGGGCCAGCCCACTAATTAACCCCCTCGGGTTAATTTTAAACAGGGGATTAACCCTGTGAGGCTTACAGGGTGGACCCACAGGTCAGCCCCCCCTGACGTCATGATGACGTGGGGCTGATGCAGTTTTTTTTGGAAAAGAATTAAAAGAATAAAAGAAAACAGAGAAAAATCCAGAAAATAGCCAAAACTTCAATAATTCATAGAAAATTCATTTTAACTCAAAATTAAACAAATAATATATGAAAAAATATCAGAAAAATGCAAGGATTAATAATATGCAATTTGTTTTCATGTTTGACCATTTTAAAATGGGGAAACAGTAGCAAACATGCATATGACTTAATTTGAAATCGAATTTGGAGTTTGAATTTGCATTTCAAATGCAATATACTTCAATTAAATTGAATATGCTACAAACCAGTACCATTCACATCATGGACAACCTTATCATGTGTATGTGCATTTTTACTTTCGAAGTTGTCCCCCCTTTGTTGATGTTTGCCTCCGATGACAGACGTTCCGAGACGGTGATCACCCCGAAGAAGAAGACCACCGTTAAGACCCATGTACCGTCAGCAAGGCAAGAAAACCCCATTGATCATCCTATAAAATCCTATTTTCCCTCTCAGTCTCGCTTATGCATGTTTAGGAGATCACCGAGACACGTTCTTTCGCATAGTTGAACCCATTCCGATGCATGACCTATCATTTTGTCACCGTATTAAGCAAACCACAATCCTAGCAGATTTAGGAGTTGAATGATGAGCATGTGGCCCCTGCAACTGTTACTTCTTATTGCTGCTTAGTGATACAATGAGGATGTTATGTTTGTGAGTAGGGATGGAATGAACACAGTGGTACCGATGATAAACGTGTTGGTGAATCCACCCTAAACAAAGGTGAACGATGAGAGGCTGTGTAGGAGTACACAGTGGGTTGTCTCGTTGAACACTGCCCTAGGCCCCGAATTCCTGTTTTGTGATCCAAGACAAAGAGTATGACCACATGTAGGGTTTTATGGGAGCCCCGTTTGGCCTCTTTACGTACCCGATCCGGTCCAGGAGTCACACTAGATTCGGGCTTTCCATTTGATTTATGTATAGATATGTGGGTGGACCTGTGAGGCAGTGAAAACATCTGTCAAAGGTGGCGTCTCGGTCCCTTACAATATCTGAGTCCGTTTCGTGGAACCGGACGGACTCTCGAGCGGTGACAAACTCAAGTAGTCGACTCCTGGATTAGAGAAGGTGATGTGAGGTTAGTGCCTTGGTTTCATCCACGTCCGACACCCGCTTGAAGGGTGACGAGAACGAGACGATAAGTGATGACACGCGTGTGAAGATGTACACCCCTGCAGGGTTAATGAACTATTCGAATAGCCGTGTCCGCGGTTATGGACTACTTGGAGACCTTTACTTGATCATAGAAAACTTGAATGGATACTTATAAAATCCGCAAGATAAGCGTGAGTGCTATGGCGTGCTTCCTCGTGGAGAAGTCGAGGAAGTAACCATAGTGGTGTATTGATTGGAGACTTGGTAGTGGACTCGTGTACGCTTCTTACCTCAAGTCTGGTACTCGTAGTACAGGATTAGCCAAGTCAAAGCTGGCACTTCTGCATGTTGAACCCCACCTCCTTTACCTTGATACTTGAGCATGAGTAGTATAGATCTGAGGTAAGTCTTGCTGAGTACGACTTTGTACTCACGTTTGCTTATTCTATGTTTTAGATGAGAACCCGGACCCCGATGGAGTCACCTTCGTGAAGCTCGACGTTGACTAAGTTAGCATAGTCCCAGACAGCAGTCTGGTCCCTCGTGGAAGGGCATGTATGTTTACAAGGCTTCTCTAAGCCATTCGTTAAACTTGTCTGTACTCAGACCTAATTTGCTTCCGTTGTATGATGTATTGTGATCACAGACATGTGATCTTTGTATGCTCTATGTGTATATCTATAAAGAGTACTTTGTAGAGTTATGTGATGATACCTGCTGTTCATACTAGGCATGTGTGCTGCGTGTATGTTTATAACATGCATGTCTTAGTATGGGTTTTCGAGACCTTAGGTGTGATCTGGCTGGCGGTCTTTTATACACCAAGTGGCCCTTAGATGTGCGCAGCTTGGGGCATCGCGATGCGATTGCTCGTGACTCTGTCACGTGCACACTTTGTTGTATGATCGAGCCCTCCCTAGACCCCGACTAAGTGATCGGGCTGGAGTAAGTCTATGTAAGAGTTAGGGTTCAATCGATAACATGGTTGAGGAGACTTGTCTATGAGTATGGGATTCACCACCCATAAGCATTTAGACTTGTGAGCAGACAATGAGGACCCATCTCAGTTGATCATCCGGCCTGAATGGGATGCCCCTCACGTTCGATGCTTACCGAGAACGTTCTGTGCTTAGACTTGTCTGCTTAGACAAGTGGGTACGGTTCTCGGCTCTCCATGTGATTGCATCGTGACTGGAATTACATACGCTAACCCCGGGTCCCGACAAAAGGGACGCATATTCATGAAGTTCTCCCACCAAGAGCTAGCTTCACCTTCAAGGTGATAGGTGGCGTAGCTGACCTTGTCGCCCTTTGAAACATGGCCTGCTTGGAGCTTCCTCTCGATGCTGCGAAGCCAGTCATCGGCGTCAAGGGGCTCGGTGGAGTAACTGAAAACCGGGGGATGAAGTCGTTCAGGGACACCAACTCGTTGCGCTGCTGAGTGGTGTTGCGAGCAATGACTTCCAGCAGATGGTGAGAGTCTCGGCGGTTCCTCTCAACCTCCATCAGAACCTGAGCCATCGTGGGTGGGGGTGGAAGGTTGCCTTCCTCCTGTTCATTCCCACGACCCTGGTTACGACCAAGCTGGCCACGGGTTCCTTGAGACATCCTGAAGGTGAAAGACCAAAGTCAAACATAGTTGATTGGGAGAGTCTAAACAAGGTATTGAAGTACTGGAAGGATTACAGAGCAAAGGAAGTAATCATCTTGACAACATGGTGATAAAGCATACAAGCCATATATTCACAAGCTGTCATACAAACCATACATCGTTTTAGTACAAGCACCAAGCTAATACAAACGTGATGAAGATGATACATCCTTCAGAGGCACTCTGACATCCTATACATTATTTATCTAAGCCTCTGGAACTTAGACACCTTGCGTACAATATACTAAGATACTACTACATCCTCACTAAGTAAGACCACATGCGGTCTCACTCATCTCCATCTCCATAGTAGTCCTCGTAAAAGTTACCCTCGTATCCCGGTAGCTGAAGGTGGCCATCGGAAAACACGGAGGCCTGTGGACCCTGATATCCATTTTGGCAAGGATGGGGCCTACGTCCAGCGTAGGGTGGAAGAAGAGGACCACGGGGTGGAAAAATGCCTCCAATCTCGGGCCAAGCAACTCGAGAAGGCATCTGAGTCCTCACAGGGTAGATAGCATCATACTCAACTGATCCAACACTCACGAAGGGTGCTAAGAGTGTCAGTGCTCGATACAGACGAACACGAGTGGCGTGAAGCTCAAAACGGAGAGCGCGTGCATCACGATCTCGATCACTAGCAAACCTAGCAGTCATCTGAAGTGTTGGATCTTCTACAGAGTGATCTGAGTAGAGTCCGGTGTAATATCCCTCTTCTCCTAGAAGTGCAGCAGGGATATAGCGGAACAAGGTCTCTCTCAGCATAGTGTGCTCCTCTCTCAGCAGGGTAATACATGAGTATGCAGCATCCTGCACAGCCATGTTCTCGGTAATGACAATGCCATGTCCAAAGTGGATAGGCCGAGTGACTCCAACGTGGTGCGGGTAGATCCGGACAATGCAGTGGAACTGGGTCTGGTTGAATTCATGGAACTGCTCCTCGATGGTGTACTCAGGATACCATCGATATCCCACATAGGACATCATCTCGATCAACGTGGCGGGATGGCCACGCACACCGAGGCACCTGGTCAAACGAACAATCTGCCGAGGGGGAAGATCTGCCATCTGAAACAGAAAGAAGGAGTTTGCAAATGCATCAGATTATGAGATAAACCTGGAATGACTCGGGAAGCATAACGGTTGTAATTGTAATAAATGACAATTTCTTCCAACATGGAAAACAGCACTTACATAATATGATGTAAGAAATCAGCATTATAACAATGCTAGGAAAACCGGACACAACTTTCCTACGGCTATAAGGAAGCAAACAACGAGATGTTCTAGTCAGACAGAGGAGAGCCTAGTCCTATCTTCCCGTAGAATAAGATGAGGGTGACTCATAACTCAGAACGAAGGGGGTAAGGAGAAAAAAGAAGCCTTACGTTGTTCCCTTATATACCCAGAGTAACTATATAACTATAGAAGGCTAGACTCGACTTCGGCCAAGGCTGCTAGTCCTACAGTCAGTCCTGCTCTGATACCAAGTCTGTCGGGACCCGGGGTTAGCGTATGCAAGTCCAGTTAAGACATAGTCATATGGAGAGCCGAGAACCGTACCCACTTGTCTAAGCAGACAAGGCCAAGCATAGAACGTTCTCGGAAAGCATCGTACGTGAGGGGTATCCCATCCAGGCCGGATAATCAACTGCGATGGGTTCTCATCGTCCGCACACAAGTCTAATGATATGGGTGGTGAACTCCCATATTCAAAGACAAGTCGCCTCAACCATACTATCGACTATCTCATAACTCTTACATAGACTTACTCCAGCCCGATCACTTAGTCGGGGTCTAGGGCGGGCTCGATCATACCACAAAGTGTGCGCGAGACGGAGTCTCGAACAATCGCATCGCGATGCCCCAAGCTGCGCACATCTAAGGGCCACTTGGTGTATGAAAGACCGCCAGCCATATCACAACTAAGGTCTCGAAAACCCATACAAAGACATGCATGTTATAAACATACACGCAGCACACATGCCTTGTATGAACAGTAGGTATCATTACAATTCTCTACAAAGTATACATTTTTATTGATAACTCTTATAGAGTGCACACAGAGATCACAAACATGTGATCCAACATTACAACACAAGCGGAAGCAAAGTATGTCTGAGTACAGACAAGTTTAACAAATGGCTTAAGAAGCCTTATTTAAACACAAGCCCTCCACGAGGGAACCAGTCGTCTGACTGGGACTAGACTAGCTTGATCTTCAGTCGTCCAGCTCGATGAAGAAGCCACCTTCGGGGTCAGTGGGTTCATCTAAAACATAGATTAAGAAAACGTGAGTACAAAGTCGTACTCAGCAAGACTTACATAGGAGCTATACTACTCATGCACATGTATCAAGGTAAAGGAAGGTGGGGTTTCACTTGCAGAAGTGCCAACTTTGACTTGGCTAATCCTGAACTACGAGTACCAGACTTTGAGGTAAGAAGCGTACACGAGTCCACTACTTTCTCCAACCAATTACACCACTATGGTGCCTTCCTCGACTTCCCCACGAGAAAGAACGCCATAGCACTCACACTTATCTTGGTGTATTTTAGAAGTATCCAGTTCAAGTTGTCTAATAATCAAGCTAAGCTTTCCAAGCAGTCCATAACCGCGGACGCGGCTATTCGAATAGTTTTGTTAACCCTGCAGGGGTGTACCGCTACACACACATGATCATCATTTACCGCCTTTGATCTCGACACCATTCAAGGGGTGCCAGCGAGGATGCTCACCACAACTGTTACCTCATAGCCGATCTAGTCCGAGAAAGCCGCCTACTTGGGTTGGCTACCACTATCGTGAACCCGGCCGGTTTACCTAAGTGGACCCAAGTGATGTGTGCGTGGTGCATAAGCCGGTCTCGGGTGAGCCGTTCTCTCACTTAGCATCCAGGCCACAAGCCTACAAGAACTCCGAACTATTGCGACATCTGGACATTGAAAGGGATGAGTAAGTAAGCTGAGAGGGGTCAGTGAGCCCAATGTGTGGTTGTACTCTTCATCTTGGATCACCACACAAGAACTCGGACTTAGGGCGGTGTTCAACGAGACAACCCACCGTGTACTCCTACACAACCTCTCACCGTTCACCTTGTATTAGGGTAGATTCACCAACACTTTTCTACCATCATCATCATGATCACTACCATCCCGACTCACATAACAGTATCATCATGGTATCACTCTAAGCATGCAATAAGCAGTAACAATTGCAGGGGCCACATGATATCAATCAACTCCTACATTTTCTAGGATTGTGGTTTTGCCTACTACTGTGACAAATGATAGGTCATGCAAAGGAATGGGTTCATCTATGCGGTAGAAACGTAGCATGGTAATCATCCTATACAATGCATAAGCGAGACATGAGAGGGAAGTGGGATTTTATCGACATGATCAATGGGGGTTTGCTTGCCTTGCTGACGAGGTTCGGGTTCGGGGTCTTCAACGAAGGGGGCAGCCTCCTGCTCCGGTTCCACCTCTACCCGACAAACAACAAACAAGGTAGCAAAGTAAATACAATGCACAATCACATGATGGAAGGTTGAAACTTGATGTATATGCTTTGATGTGTGAGGCAATTCCATTTAAATGGAGTATATTGCAAATTGAATTGCAAATTCAAACTGCAATTTGAATTCAAACATAGTCAAGTTACATGTGACATTGATTGATCAATTTGAATCATTTTGAGATGTGTATGATATGCCTCTGATGTGTGGTTGAAATGTAGCATGTTTCCATGGTCCAAGTTGCAAAAACTTTTGAATTGAATTTGATTTAATTCCATTTAAATCAAATAGCAAATGCTACTGATCCCAATTTAAATTCAACTCAAACAAAGTTGAAAGTTGGATATTTGGATAGCTTATTTTCTCCTGATCAATTTTCATATATTATTTGTCCAATTTGGAGTTGATATGAATTTTCTATGAATTTCCAAAGTTTGGGCTATTTTCTGGATTTTCTGGAATTTCTTTAATTCAATTTATTCTGGAAATTCATTTACGGCGTCAGCATGACTTCATGCTGGCGTCAGGGGGCCACTGACTGCTGGGACCCACTGGTCGGCCTCTCACTGTTTACTTAAAACGATTTAAACTTAATCAAGTGTTTAGTCAGGGGCTGGGCCCACATGTCATCGGCTCTGGGGGTCATTAGGGGGTGGATTAGGGCTAACCACCCCGGCAACGTCGGACTTGCCGGCGGCTAGCCGCCGGTGACCAGAACCGCGGCGGCGCTGTACGGAAAGGCGCTCCCGTGGTCCAAATCGAGCGCCGCAACCACCGAGACTTCGCTCTTGGTGCTGCGCATCGAATGGAACCAAGTGGGGGGCCTGGGAGGCACTGGTTTGACGGCGACGACGAGCCCTAGCGGCGGCGGAGCTGCTGGCTCGAGGTGAACTCGGCTACGGGGCACCATTTGGGGCGGTTTTAGGCTGGATCGAACCAGAGGAGCTCTGCGGTGACAACGGACAGGGTGACAGGGTCGAAAGCTTTGCGTAGGCTCGTCGACGACGAGCATGGCGGCTCTGTGCTCCAGCGTCCATGGCGGAAAGAGCTAGAGGAGGCGAGAGGTGCCGTGGCTTGAGGGGAAAATCTCACCGAGACGCGGGGAGTGCAACGTTGCAGTCGATGGAGTCGGGGAGGGAACGTAGCCGGAGTATTTGACGACGACGAGTCGTGGATCCGGCGAGGGCTCGAGGACGATTGCGGTGGCTTGAGTCCAAATCACGGCTCCGCCTGCTTCGGGAAGAGGAAGTCGACGACGGCGAGTACGAGGGACACAGCAGTTTGAGCTTTAGGGCACGGTGGCCACGTCTTCCACGGCGGTGCGCTCCGGTGAGCTTCCTGTCGGCGACGAAATCAAACGAAGGGGATCGCGAGAGCAGTGGAGAAGAGGGGGAAGTGAAGCGGGCGTCCACGGGACGTCTCCTGGCGCGATAAGGACGCCTGGGAGGCCTCCAGGCAGGCAGGTTGCTGCCGCCGGCGTCGGCATGCGCTCCAGCGAGCTGCTTGCCGCGCCGGGGAAGAAGACAAACGGGGGGCTGCGGGCTGGGCTGGCTTGCTGGGCCGCGGGCGACGAGTTGGGCCGAATGGCCAGCTAAGCTCCCTTTTCTTTTTCTCTCTGTTTAATCTTTCCTTTTCTGTAAATTTGTTTTGGCTCTGATAAAAATATCAAACCATTTTATAAAATGTTGAAACTTTTTATATGGCCTCATAATAATATAGACTAGCCACTCATAAAGTTTAAACATTTTTAAAATTCAAATAATTTGAATCTTAACTCAAATAGGGGTTTTTGATTAATTCCAAGGCACTGTTTGAATATTTTAAAAATCCATGAGTATGGGATGGGTCCCACATCACTTGATATGTGATCACACTCATTTATAAGACTTTTCAAAAATCTAATATGAATTTTTGGAGAAGATTTTTATCTGGCCTTTTGAAATAATTCATCTAGGGGGTTTCCTTCTCCCATTTTTCTTTTGATTTTGATTTCAAAGATTTCTTTTGAAATTTTAACATGATGCAAGTGACTTGCTAACCCTAGCACATTACCTAACAGAGGGTTCTGACATGCTGAGGTCATGCTGATGCAATAAAAGAATTTCCAAAAATAAACCAATTTCCAGAGAATTAAAGAAATCCAGAAATTCCAGAAAATAGGTGAAACTTTAGAAATTCATAGAAAATTCATATTAACTCCAAATTAGATAAATAATATATGAAAACCCCCGACGAAGAAGAAGTTCGGTAAACCCCGTGTATCGTCAGCAAGGCAAGCAAACCCCATTGATCATGTCTATAAAATCCCAATTCCCTCTCAGTCTCGCTTATGCATGTTTAGGAGATCACCGAGACACGTTCTTTCGCATAGTTGAACCCATTCCAATGCATGACCTATCATTTTGTCACCGTATTAAGCAAACCACAATCCTAGCAGATTTAGGAGTTGACTGATGAGCATGTGGCCCCTACAACTGTTACTGCTTTTGCTGCTTAGTGATACAATGAGGATGTTATGATTGTGAGTCGGGATGGAATGAACACAGTGATGCTGGTGTTAACGTGTTGGTGAATCCACCCTAAGCAAAGGTGAACGATGAGAGGCTGTGTAGGAGTACACAGTGGGCTGTCTCGTTGAACACTGCCCTAGGCCCCGAGTTCCTATTTTGTGATCCAAGACGAAGAGTATGACCACATGTAGGGTTATATGGGAACCCCGTTTGGCCTCTTTACGTACCCGATCCGGTCCAGGAGTCACAATAGATTCGGGCTTTCCATTTGGCATGTGCATAGAAAAAAATGAAGAAAAGGTTGCATCATATAGATATGTGGGTGGACTTGTGAGGTAGTGAAACCATCTGGCAGAGGTGGCGTCTCGGTACCTTGCATTATCTAAGTCCGTTTCGTGGAACCGGCCGGACTCTCGAGCGGTGCCAAACTCAGGTAGTCGACTCCTGGATTAGAGAAGGTGATGTGAGGTTAGTGCCTTGGTTTCATCCACGTCCGACACCCGCTTGAAGGGTGACGAGAACGAGACGATAAGTGATGACACGCGTGTGAAGATGTACACCCCTGCAGGGTTAATGAACTATTCGAATAGCCGTGTCCGCGGTTATGGACTACTTGGAGACCTTTACTTGATCATAGATAACTTGAATGGATACTTATAAAATCCGCAAGATAAGCGTGAGTGCTATGGTGGGCTTCCTCGTGGGGAAGTCGAGGAAGTAACCATAGTGGTGTATTGTTTGGAGACTTGTAGTGGACTCGTGTACGCTTCTTACCTCAAGTCTGGTACTCGTAGTTCAGGACTAGCCAAGTCAAAGCTGGCACTTCTGCATGATGAAACCCCACCTCCTTTACCTTGAAACTTGAGCATGAGTAGTATAGATCTAATGTAAGTCTTGCTGAGTACGACTTTGTACTCACGTTTGCTTGTTCTATGTTTTAGATGAGAACCCGGACCCCGATGGAGTCACCGACCTGAAGCTCGATGTTGACTAAGTTAGTATAGTCCCAGACAACAGTCTGGTCCCTCATGGAAGGGCATGTTTGTTGTACAAGGCTTCTCTAAGCCATTTGTTAAACTTGTCTGTACTCAGACCTAATTTGCTTCCGTTGTATGATGTAATGATGATCCCAGACATGTGATCTTTGTATGCTCTATGTGTAAGTCAATAAAGATACACTTTGTAGAGTTATGTGATGATACCTGTTGTTCATACTAGGCATGTGTGCTGCGTGTATGTTTATAACATGCATGTCTTAGTATGGGTTTTTGAGACCTTAGTTGTGATCTGGCTGGCGGTCTTTTATACACCAAGTGGCCCTTAGATGTGCGCAGCTTGGGGCATCGCGATGCGGTTGCTCGTGGCTCTGTCACGTGCACACTTTGTTGTATGATCGAGCCCGCCCTAGACCCCGACTAAGTGATCGGGCTAGAGTAAGTCTATGTAAGAGTTAGGATCCAATCGATAACATGGTTGAGGCGACTTGTCTATGAGTATGGGATTCACCACCCATAAGCATCTAGACTTGTGAGCGGACGATGAGGACCCATCTTAGATGATCATCCGGCCTGAATGGGATGCCCCTCACGTTCGATGCTTACCGAGAACGTTCTGTGCTTGGCCTTGTCTGCTTAGAGAAGTGGGTACGGTTCTCGGATCTCCATGTGATTGCATCGTGACTGGAATTACATACACAAACCCCGGGTCCCGACATAGTAACCAGCAGAATTAAAACACTGTAGGCTAGGGAGATGGATGGTTGGGCGCTGCATGGATGAGATGCATCATGTATTTAACTTGAGGCAAGGCACACAGAAAAGCAATGATCATCTAGGCATAAATCAAACATCAGGCATGTACCCCATAGGTAGTTGTACGTGCTTGCAACAAGAACTTGCACAATTCTTTTGTCCTACCATCCCGCTACGAACGGGGCCAAAAGGAACTTATGGAGATTAAGGTGCTCCTGTCAAAGAGCACCGGAACAAAGCATTAACAATAAATGGATACATGGAATCCTCAAACTATAGTCCATCCCCTTTGGTGTCCCAAGCTGTCACCTTTGGGATCGCCGGTTCCGGACTATAACAGGTGCATACAACTCATAGATAGGATCAAGAACACAAATATATTCATGCAAACACATAGGGTTCAGATCTAAAATCATGGCACTCGGGCCCAAAGTGACAAGCATTAAGAGCAACAAGTTGAAGCAAAGATGATAAACACCAATCTAGATGATAGGCAACATGCCCCCAACAATCTGATAAACTATTACATGATCTAACTCATCCAATCCCTACCATCCCCTTTGCCTACAGCAGGGAATTACTCACACATGGATGGAGAAGTCATGGAGGGAGGATGGAGTGGTGATGATGATAACGATGGCGATGATCTCCCCTCACCGGAGGCCAAAACAGCCTCCAGATTAGCCCTCCCGGAGAAGAACAGAGGGTGGCGGCGGCTTCGCGGCGTGAATTGGGAAAACGACTCCTGTTTCGGGGTTTCTCCGTCACGGGAATAAATAGGAGCCTCGGTAGGGCACCAGAGGAGGGGGGAGGCCCCCAGGCGGCCAGAGGGCGTGGCCCCACCCCTGGCCGCGCCAGGGGGGGCGCCTGGGGCCCCCTTGGCTTCCCTCTAGTCCCACTTCTGGCACAATGGCTCCTCGGGTGCGTGGATTTTCTGTGTTTTTTCTGGGAATTTTCTGAGACGTCCAAAAAACCATTTTCCTGCGCACAATAAAACCATACAGGAAGCTCTGCTGAAAACAACGTTAGTCCTGGTTAGTTTCGTCCAAATCATGCAAGAATGAGGGAAAAACAATAGCAAACGTGTTTGGAAAAGTAGATACGTTTGAGACGTATCAACAGTGGCCGTGTCCTCATGGGTTAAAGCGACTCATAAGCACACAAGACATAAGTAGAAAACACCAGATCATCAGGGCACAATGGATACTTTATTTTCATGTTTATTCCTTACATAGTGGCCCTCATCAACAAATAACCAGAGATAAGCTAGTAGACTAGTACGGCCTATCATGTGCACATGCACATGTAGAACCTCATTTCATTATTCTTTTACTTTATTCAAGGATTAAACAAAGTGTAAGGCCCGATATGCGGTACTGTTCCAGATCTAGATGTTTCCATCCAGATCCGGGGACGAAGCACATATCGGTCCCACCGCGACATATGACGAAGTTATATGCCCCGGATTTCCAACATGATATCACAACATTACAGATACAAGAATACAACATCTCATACAATCGGCATACAAGTGCCTTAATACAATACAACAGCGGAAGATATATGTCTGAGTACAGACTACAATCAAATGCCTACTGGCAAAGAGAAAACATCGATCCCATAACCACACGGGTCTAGGCCCTCCGCCGGGTTCCGCCTAACTAGTCGTCGCCGAGTCTTCACGTGAAACGTCGATCACCATACCTGTTGTCGATTAAGACCCTGAAAAGAGTTTGGGGGTAGTATCATGAGTACAGAAGTACTCAGCATCCAACTTTAGTGGTCATCTGACCCAGCAAGGACTTCATCACTCGTCATTCTAGGACAACTAGTAGTTTACGGTAAGGAAAGGTGTAAGTGGTGAGGTTTCTGCCGCACTAGCATTTATGAAGTGGCTAACGATCTAGAGAGTAAGATAAGAAGCCAAGCATTCGATGAGGAATCACCTCCAACAAGTCTTGCTATCAACTACTTACGCAATCATAACACCTATCCTATCCTTGTCCTCCTCTTCGCATCCGACGAAGAAGAAGCAATCAAGGCACACACACGCGTTGATCAAGTTGTATTAAGATTATCTCAGTTGTTGTTGTCTATGAACAAGGAGTAGGTCTCAAGTCGTCCATAACCGTGGACACGGCTTCTCGAAAAGATTTAACCCTGCAGGGGTGTACCAACTGCCCATTACGAGGCGTCGCATGCTCGCCCATCTCTCTCAGTTGCTACCCGTTAGAGGCAACCATTTTATGATTTAGTTCCGAGAGATCTGAAACGACAGGTCCCTCTATCTAACAACGAACAAATCCGGGTGGCCCCCGGGGAGTCGACACCCAATCCAAAAGAAGGCCACGCTCTCGGATCAGACTCTTCCTTACGGATAAGGTCGGGAAATCACACCTGACATCAGGGGACCCCTAGCTCACCAAATGTGGACCAATAGAGGAACTATGTCTCCGCTGGCCCGATTTGTTTGAAAACTACTAGCAGCTGACCAGCACACACACGGGTTTCAAATGGTAAATCAGCTTGGGCCACCTCTAGAAATGTTTGAAGCTAGGTAGGTAAGAAAAGGGGACCCCATAAAATCCCACACGCGATTAG
The DNA here is from genome assembly GCA_950022295.1 of Bromus sterilis. Classification (NCBI taxonomy): domain Eukaryota; kingdom Viridiplantae; phylum Streptophyta; class Magnoliopsida; order Poales; family Poaceae; genus Bromus; species Bromus sterilis. The sequence continues at coordinate 377,699,267 of OX465595.1, read as the reverse complement.
GCACGCTCAGTCTTAAAACCAATACCCGGAACTCGGGTCCTAGGTGACTCGAATGGAACAAAGCGTCGGGGCGGGATAGCCTAGACCTTCCATCCTTCGTCGAATATAGTCAACATTATAATAATCATATCATCAACAACAATATAATAATGTGATAGCCCAACCAAGGAGTAACAGGGTAACATCGTAGCATCCTAAGCATGCATACTAAGCAGGGGTTGAGCAACGAGCAATAGTAACATAGCAGTACAAGGTTTGCTGGGAAGGGACATGGCTATATCGGTTTGAAAGAGGTTGTAAACATGCGGTAGGATCAAACATCGAACCTAACCTAGACTAGCATGCAAACCGCTGGTTGAAATAGAATGGATCATAAGTAATGTATAGTCCTTGCCTGTTGATAAGTCGGGTTTCGAAGGTGTAGTCGATCGCACGCTCGCAACGTCTCCGAAGGTACCCGCGGAAGCACACAAGACAATAAACACTGGAAAGAAATCAACGAGCAAGCTTCTATTACTACGAAGCATCACACGATCAAGAAGGCAACACATAGCACGACAACGCGATACGGATCTATCGTCGAGAACGGTTACTAACAGTTTAAGTGGGGTATCGGTCACCATGACGATACCGCACATTTAGAAAGGTTCAAGTTGTTTAGCTACAGGTGATCAACAAAGGTTGTTAACTTGGCAACTCAAGCAAGCATGGCATAGCACACAAACATGGCAAGAGGTGAAAAATAATCGTCGATCGATAAATCGGGGATGCAAACACCGCAAACAAATTAGACAATCAAACAATTCACACCGAAAACAAATTTTTTATTTTTTTGTGTGAAATCTGGGCTGTTACACAAAGACTAATCTAAAACCCTGGCTTAGGTGTTCTTTTACTCATCATGTTCTTCTACTTCCTCACTATACCCACTTCCCGCACACTCTGCGTATATCACAAAGAAAAGAAGATAATGAGTATGTTGGGACATACTCAGCAAGAAATAAGCATGCAAGAATTACTAGGATACAAACTTAGCACATAGATGATAAAGATGATTTAGCCCCAGGAGCAAACTGAGTTAGCCAACTAGCGCAAAAATAATCTCTGCAGAGATATACTAATAACCGTTGTAATCTCCACCAATGGTAATACCTATCTCTGAGAATCACGACGCAGAGTCCCCTACTTGTGTGAGGCACTTTCCATCTCACACTAGTACCGGCTTAATAAACCGCGTACCGTTATTTCAGGTATCGACCGTCTCGGGCTTGATATACCATACTTGCCATGATTACAACAGTACACGTTCTTAAGTTCGTCATACTTTAGTTATTGTCAAACAATAACATTTGATCAATCCATCACTAGTACTCATCACATATCATCACGTGTAAGCATATTAATGCTACTGATCAATTTATCTATTAACATGTATTAAGAGTTGAGTTTAGGAAGAAGACTGATATGCGCAGTCTTGCCTTGCTGTGATTCGTCCTCGGTTAAACCTGAGCTCCAACCTAGGCATATTATAAAGTCCATCAGCCTATTTTCTCATGCAGTTTGGCAGTGCCAACGGTAGATACATGGATAGCATGGATGTAACAAGTCATTCTTATAGTACCTGGCTATTGTAGAGTGAGACGTGCATAGCTAGCTTTTAACCTTAGACCTATTCATGATTCTTAGTCTGGGGCGTGCAACAACTTGCATGCATGCATGCATACTGGCTAGCCAAGCAATATTTCTATTCACAGGAGGTGTACGCATGTAGGGGTTTACGTATAATTCGGTCTACGTTAGCATTATCCGTCCTGCAGTGCGAATTTCTGGAGGCCGAGCTACACGTAGCTCTTTATTTTGAAAAAATCATAAAATATATTTAAAAGTTCTGAAAAAATACGAAAAAAATCTATGAAAACTTATATGTATTTCATATGAACATGTTAAATTTAACTTGAAAATATTGTAATAGGATGTCTGCACAAAAAAAACAAAATTTCAGCCCAAAACCAACAACAAAAAGGCCCATTTAAAATCAAATATTTGTCTTTTTTTCATACGCTACATGTGAAAGTATAATGGTATGAAAATTTGCACATATGCCATATACATGTGTATATATATTCATTAAAAATTCAATGCTTTTGAATAATATAAAATACATTTTATGACTTGTTCAAACTAAAGAGCTACGTATAGCTCGGTCTACATTAGCATTATCCGTCCTGTAGTAGTACTTCTCTCCTTTTCTTACTAGCCAGTACTAATTATTCCTACTTAAGCCAGCAAATCAAATCATTGGTGAACAAGGTACTGATTAAACAGATTGGAGCAGATCTGATGCAACTCCTAGATAATTAGATTCTTGGTTAAGCATCTAACAAAACACATCTTTCACTGGACAAGAATATCATATCAAGTATGGGATCGATGACAAAAGAACATGTAGCCTACGTGAGGAGAGATGCTATAAGGCTGAGATAGCTTCACATAGGACGCTAACTAGAGCTAGAGCTAGCAGTGGATAACTCCTTGTTTATCAATCTCTCCCAGATTTCTCCGATCGGTCGCCGCCCTCTGTATGCTACTCCCTCCGATCCATAATAAGTGTCGCTCGGCGGGAGTACTATCAACTACGAGTAGGATGGGGATTTTTCTGGATGAGGCGGAGAGGGCTGTGAGGCCTAAAGGCTATTTATAGTGTGCAGTGGATATAGGAGCGCGAGACACGTATCACAGTTGCCGACTAAGGAAAACGCGGCTGGATGAGATCGATCTTACCCGAGTCAGTTTACCCAGAATTTAACACTACACTAGTTAGTGCAATGCTTATCCACTAGCTGCTCATTTTACCAAATTGACCAAATATTTAAGATACTAAGCAACGGAATGCTGTATACATATAATACACTGGCTGCTCTTATTTCATTTTTTTACCATGGTAATTTACCAAATATAATGATCCGTTCACTCTAATTATTAACACCTAATTATTTTAGGTTATTACATCCCCTCCTCCTTATAAAAATTTCGACCTCGAAATTTACGTACCTTAATGTTTGAAAAGGTATGGAAAGGATTTTCTTAAATCATCTTCCCTTTCCCAGGTGGCCTCGTCCTCGCTATGATTATTCCATTGTACTTTGGCGAAGCGAATGGTTTGATGCCTAGTTTCATGGTCTTTAATATCCAATATACGAACGGGATACTCTTCGTATGATAGATCCTCTCGCAGTTGAGACACTTCTAATTCCACGGGTCGTTGAGGTGGTTTTAGGCATTTACGAAGTAAAGACACATGAAATACGTTATGTACTCCAGCAAGAGCCTCTGGTAGTTCTAATTGGTAGGCCACCTTCCCGATCTGTTTGATAACAGGGAAAGGTCCAATATATCTCGGACTCAATTTGTTTCCCTTCCCAAAACGCTTAACCCCTTTCATTGGGGAGACTTTTAAATATACCAAGTCTCCTATTTCCAAATGAAAGTCCCTTCTTTTGTTGTCGGCATAGCTCTTTTGTCTACTCTGTGCAGTCCGAAGTTGCTCGCGTATAAGCCTTACTTTCTCTTCAGTTTCTTGAATTATATCAGTTCCTATAAACTTCCTTTCTCCAACCTCATCCCAATAAATTGGTGCTCAACACCTTCTTCCATATAAAGCCTCGTAGGGATCCATTTGAATACTTGATTGATAACTGTTATTGTATGCAAATTCGGCCAAAGGCATATATTCATCCCATGCTCCCTTAAATTCCAGAACACATGACCTGAGCCTCGTAGGTTTTCCCGTCGATTTGCGGATGATATGCGGTACTAAAATCCAGCTTTGTCCCTAATGCCTTATGTAAACTTATCCAAAATTTTGAGGCAAAGCGAGATCTGATGCAATGCGTAATGTAACACCATGCAAAGACATTATTTCTTTGATGTATATTTTTGCTAACATTTCCCGGGAAAAGGTCTTTTTTACGGGTATGAAATGTGCTGATTTTGTTAATCGATCCACTATTACCCATATGCTATCATGCCCTGGCGGTGTTCGTGGTAGTCCGTGGATAAAATCCATACTGATTTCCTCCCATTTCCAGAGTGGTACTGACAGTGGTTGTAGAAGTCCTACTGGCTTTAGATGCTCAACTTTTATGCGCCGGCATACGTCACACTCCAAAACAAATTTTGCAATTTTTCTTTTCATATTATTCCACCAAAATGTCCCCTTAATATCCCGATACATTTTGTGCTCCCGGGATGCATAGTGTAAAGCGAGGAGTGTGCTTCATCTAATATTTTCCTCTTTAATTCAGAATCATTTGGTACACATATTCTGTTTCTATAACGTATGGTGCCAGTAGAATCGATATTAAATTCAGATGGTTTTCCCTCGCTAATATCCTTCTTTATCCTTAGCAAATCATGATCAGTCTCTTGTTTTTCCATGATTTTATTTTCTAAGGTTGACGTGACTTCGAGAGTAGCGAGCATGATGCCTGGCACATGTATTTTTAGCTCCACTCCTAGCCTTTCCATATCCCTTAGTATATGAGGTTCGTGGGTGGCTAGGATGGCCGTGTTGCAATATGCTTTTCGACTCAAGGCATCTGCGACTATATTGGCTTTACCCGGATGATAGTTAATGTTAACATCATAATCCTTCAATAATTCGAACCACCTTCTTTGCCTCATGTTCAACTCTTTTTGTGTGAAAATATATTTCAAACTTTTGTGGTCAGTAAATATCTCACAATGTTCTCCATACAGATAATGCCTCCAAATTTTTAAAGCAAAAATGACCGCCGCTAGCTCCATATCACGAGTAGGATAATTTTGTTCATACGGTTTTAACTGGCGGGATGCATAAGCAATAACTTTCCCTTTTTGCATAAGTACGCACCCGAGCCCAATCTTCGAGGCATCACAATAGATGGTGAATTCTTCTCCACCAACAGGCAAAGTAAGAACTGGAGCTGAAATTAAGCGATTATTTAATTCTTGAAAACTTCGCTCACACTCTTCTGACCATTCAAATTTTACTCCCTTTTTTGTCAGATGAGTTAAAGGGGCAGATATCTTTGCAAAGTTTGATATAAATCGACGATAGTACCCTGCCATTCCAAGGAAACTTCGAATATCCGTTACTGTAGAGGGCATTTGCCACTCTGCTACTGCCTGTACCTTTGTGGGATCTACTGATATCCCTTCTTTGGATATTATATGGCCAAGGAAAGGAACTTGATTCATCCAGAAATCACATTTCTTTAGCTTGGCATATAACTTATGCTCTCGCAGTGTCCGTAGCACAATTCTCAAATGCATAGCATGCTCTTCTTTTGTTTTGGAGTATATCAGGATATCATCAATGAATACAATAAAAAATTGATCCAAATAAGGCTTGAATACTCGATTCATTAAGTCCATGAAAGCTGCGGGAGCATTGGTCAATCCGAATGGCATCACTAGAAACTCGTAATGTCCATAGCGGGTGCGAAAGGCAGTTTTAGGAATATCTGTTGGCCTAACTTTTCGCTGATGGCAACCAGACTGCAGATCAATCTTTGAGAAAAACTTGGATCCTTGTAACTGGTCAAATAAATCATCTATACGCAAAAGAGGGTATTTATTGCTTATAGTTACCTTGTTTAGTCCTCGATAATCAATGCACAATCTTAAACTTCCATCCTTCTTTTTAGCAAACAAGACCGGAGCCCCCCACGGAGAAACACTTGGATGAATGAATCCCCTGTCCTCCAATTCCTTTAGTTGTACTTTTAGCTCTTTTAGTTCTGCAGGTGCCATCCTATAAGGTGCCTTGTGGATTGGTTTTGTTCCCGGGACCAAAACAATAGCAAATTCAATTTCTCGATCTGGTGGTAACCCTGGTAATTTTCCCGGAAAGACATCGGGGAACTCATTTACCACCAAAATTCCCTTAATACTGGCTTTCTTTTTATCTAATTGTGCCATAAATGTCCTTGGTAAATTCTTTTTTTCACCTTGATACATAATCACAACTTGATCGGAAGGTCTAAGTGTAATTTGTTTTTCATAGCAATCAATATTGGCTTTATATTCTTGCAACCGGTCCATCCCAAGTATTACGTCAAAATCTTGCATCTCCAGCACAATAAGATGGGCCATGAATTTCTATCCCATAATATCAATGGGACAGTGAGTGCAGATTAGTTCCGCACTTTTTCTTCCTAGAGGTCTCGACATGGACAAATTCTTCTAACATACTACTAGGAATCTTATTTTTATTCATGAATTTGATCGCAATAAATGAGTCTATGGCACCAGAATCAAATAATATTTTTCCTGGGTGAGAGCATATTAGAAAGTTACCTGTCACCACGTTGTCGGATTCTTCAACGTTTTTCTGGGTTAGATTAAATACTCTGGCCCGGTTACCTCCACGAGATTTCTCTCGGTTATTTGGGCGAACTCCTTGCACTTGGTCTGAAGTCCCTGTCTTTGGATAATTATTTCACTGAGTCATTGAAGGCGGTCCAGGTAAATATAATTGCTGAGTTGGCTGAGGCAGCGCCATAGGCTTGGGTTGAGCAGTGGAAATCACAGGGGTTGCACCCTTTTTGTTTGGGCATTCATACCGAGTGTGTCCAGCCATTCCACATGCATAACACTTCCCCCAACGATCAGGACAAACGTTTGGTGCATGATTCCCTTTACATATTGGGTATCTCCTTGGCATGCTCCCATACGAGTTGTTTGTTCGCTCTGGGCGACCACCAGTTCTGGAATTCCCACTGTTTTGTTGATTATTATTGTTGTTGAACTTAAACTTCTTTGTTGGTTGACAGGCATCACTCCTTTTCTCCTGAGATCCTTTTTCCAATAACTGGGATTTATTCACCACATCTCTAAAAGTGTTTAACTCAAAGGCTTCCACACGCCGTTTAAGTGGTTGACGCAACCCACTTTCAAAACGTCGAGCCTTGGAGCCCTCAGTTTGCACAAACTCTGGAGCAAATCTTGCAAGTCTAGAAAATTCAATTTCATATTCTCCTACAGACTTATTCCCTTGTTTAAGTTCAAGAAACTCCCTTTCCTTAATGCGCTTAACACTTTCTGGAAAATACTTCTTATAGAATGCTTCCTTGAATAATACCCATGTAAGTTGAGTACCTTCTGGGTAAGACTTTTTATGGGCGTCCCAACATTCGTAGGCGCTTGATTTTAACATGTAAGTTGCATAAATGACACTCTCTTCATTAGTGCAGCCCATAACTTCAAATGCTTTCTCCATAACAGTGATCCAATCTTCTGCCTCAAGTGGATTAGCAGTTCCGGAAAATGAGGGTGGCTTGAGTTTCTGAAATTCCCCAATTCCACTCTGGTGACTGTCATTCTTTACAACACGCTCCAGAATATCCATTTGACGTTGTTGAGTCTCTTGCTGCCTGCCCAAAATGTTAGTGAGCAGGTTGGTCAAAACACTTGGATCACCCAATCCTTGGACCATTAACTCGACGTTGCTGTCGCCCGAGTTATTTCCATCATGGCTTGTACCGTTCCTGCCATTATCAGTCATCTACGACAATGAACTTATCAAATTAGCTTAATCAAGATTGAAGGAATTTATTCATACACGTACTAATTTCCTTGAGTGAGGAGTGAGATGCATCACAGAGTTTAAGCGATTAATAACATAGGCCTAGACGAGCAGGACATATCCACCATGTAGCTCCTATAGTTTAGACCCTGTGCATACACTAGTAGCTCACATGCATGCATATCACGTACTATTCACAATAGTGCATGCTATACTGGTAGTACCAGGTAAGGAGAAATCTAGTCGTTCATCATTGAACAGGCAACATCATTTTACCAATGTTTTCTTCTCCCAAAAGTTCATATTCTCAGCACTCATCCAGAAATCTAGCGGAAGATAATAAAGCAAATATAAACAGAAAGACATTTCTACTATAATTTCACCAGGATCGAACTTCAGTTCTTAAAAGACAAACACACATAAGTAGAGTAGCAAGCGTAGCAGCATACTTAGTCCATCCCAACTCAGGAGACATATGTCCTTACATTACATATATAGCTTGATACCCAAACTTTATGCTACTACCAGGTCACAAACCCAAAGGACGACTAGTGCCATCCTCCACCACATGCCATCACTGTCTTGCAGCCCCAAAACCTAAACCACCCACACTCATACTTTGCAAGACTTTATTGTAAGGATGCTAGATTGCTACTATAAAAGTGATCACCCAAAAGTACTGCTACGATGCTGATGCACTTCCAGCGCTCACACACTACCGCTGGAACTTCCACTTCCACCACGCTGAACCCGAGTGAGGCGCTCCAGGAAGGAGAGACCTCATTCCCTCTTGCGCGGATAATATTCATCAGCTCAGCACAAAGATACTCAGTCTCCATCACCCTCTTGCGCAGATCCTCCTCCTGATGGCGCAGGTACTCCAGCTGATAGTAGTTAATATCCCTAATTATCACATGGCGTTCAACAACTATAGCGTGGACAACCATCAGGCAAGCAGCCTGCTCAGCCTCAGGTATAGTTGCTCCTACCGCCTCATAGTAAACATGAGGAACACTATCTCCTGGACCAAGATTAACTTGAACACCCACAATGTACTGTCCATCAGGAGTAGGCCTCCAACAACACTCCGGTGGAGCAAGATCAAACAGTGCCACAAACTGCTCAAGGAAATGCTTGCTTGGGATATCAACAAACTCCATCCCTGGATTGAACAATACATCTTTTCACATTAGGGAAAAGCAAACAAGCATAGCTAGTACACCTACACCGAAAGGCTACTCCCTAGTCCTATCATACACAGATAACTAGTGAGCCATACTATCCCATTGCAACTAGTACTACAAGTTCTTGTCATGCTAGGCCAGGGTTATACGTTCATTTAATTTATTGATTAAATCCTTATGTGTGTCCTCCCTTTTCCTCTTTATCCATGTTTAAACCTAGTTAATTTAATTATCATTAAAAATAGGTTTGTTTATAACCCAGCTCTGATGCCACTAAAACTGTCACGACCCGAAGTTTTGGGAAAATTAAATGACAGTTGATAACCCACAACTGCAGGGGATCGAGATAGTCTTCGCGGATAAGATAACCCAATTTATAGATTCGACTCAAGGGGAGCCAAAGAATATCCACAAGCTTTGACAGTGGAGTTCTCAATTCCACCGCACCTGAGATACACTTATTTGCAACAATATATTAATAGAACTGCGATATGAAAGTGATGATAGCAACGGAAATAGTGGTGGTGAAATAACGACAATAAAGTAGCAAAAGCAAACAACTAGTAACCAGCAGAATTAAAACACCGTATGCTAGGAAGATGGATGGTTGGACGCTGCATGGATGAGATGCATCATGTATTTAACTTGGGGCAAGGCACACAGAAAAACAATGATCATCTAGGCATAAATCAAACATCACGCATGTACCCCATAGGTAGTTGTACGTGCTTGCAATAAGAACTTGCACAATTCTTTTGTCCTACCATCCCGCTACGAACGGGGCCAAAAGGAACTTATGGAGATTAAGGTGCTCCTGTCAAAGAGCACCGGAACAAAGCATTAACAATCAATGGATACATAAAATTCCCAAACTATAGTCCATCCCCTTTGGTGTCCCAAGCTGTCACCTTTGGGATCGCCGGTTCCGGACTATAACAGGTGCATACAACTCATAGATAGGATCAAGAACACAAATATATTCATGCAAACACATAGGGTTCAGATCTGAAATCATGGAACTCGGGCCAAAAGTGACAAGCATTAAGAGCAACAAGTTGAAGCAAAGATGACAAACACCAATCTAGATGATAGGCAACATGCCCCAAACAATCTGATAAACTATTACATGATCTAACTCATCCAATCCCTACCATCCCCTTTGCCTACAACAGGGAATTACTCACACATGGATGGAGAAGTCATGGAGGGAGGATGGAGTGGTGATGATGATGAAGATGGCGATGATCTCCCCTCACCGGAGGCCAAAACAGCCTCTAGATTAGCCCTCCCGGAGAAGAACCGAGGGCGGCGGCGTCTTTGCGACGTGAATTGGGAAAACGACTCCTGTTTCGGGTTTTCTTCGTCACGGGAATAAATAGGAGCCTCGGTAGGGCACCAGAGGAGGGGGGAGGCCCCCAGGCGACCAGTGGGCGCGACCCCACCCCTGGCCGCGCCAGGGGGCGCCTGGGGCCCCTTGGCTGCCCTCTAGTCCCACTTCTGGCACAATGGCCCCTCGGTGCATGGATTTTTTGTGTTTTTTCTGGAAATTTTCTGAGACGTCCAAAAATCCATTTTCCTGCGCACAATAAAACCATACAGGCAGCTCTGCTGAAAACAGCGTTAGTCCGGGTTAGTTTCGTCCAAATCATGCAAGAGTGAGGGCAAAACAATAGCAAAAGTGTTTGGTATAGTAGATATGTTTGAGACGTATCAAGTCCCCCAAGCTTAGCATATTGCTTGTCCTCAAGCAATTCAGTACAACGAACTGAACGCGACAAAGAAAAATTTGACAAACTCTTTTGCTTCAATGAATGTATATAAGCATGTACTACGAAAAGATTTTAGCAAGTATCAAAACAATGCTATGAGGACAATGCATGAAGCAATCCTTCTTTTAAGTGATCAATCACAAACAACTAAAAGTAAATAATATGCTACTGAAAATCAAGACATGATTACAATGCACATAGCTTGAACATAATAGAGTGGTATCTCTCTAGCCTCCATGAGTGAAGCAAAACATAAATGCAGAAACTCCTCTGGAGTTTTAAAGGAGACTAGAACTAAGAACTTTAGAATAAATAATACCACAATCATGCAAAAGACAATGTAATACTTTGGGAAAATGCACATTACACTCAGAATGACAATTATGCTCTCCTAGTTGGTGCTCTGAAGAAAGAAGGTGGAGACTCTCGAACCGTGGAGTTTGATGGAAAGGTTGAAAACCGGTGGTTGGAAGCAAAGACTAAACATGTACCAGAGCTCTTGGTTTTGAAAATAGAGATCAAAAGTGTTTTGGGAGGTGCATGCTTCGTCAAAGAATGATGGTAGACAACTCAATCACCTCTTACGCTAGACATGTTTCGAGGAACGGCTCCCAAGACGGAGACGATCACATCCCCTTAATCTCCTTTGTTTATCACTGCCAAAATTTTCTGATTTCTCATAGACAAAGCGTGAAGGAGGGTTTGTTGGTTGTGATTATCTTTTGTGAGCTGGGCGCACTCATGCCAGTCCCTCCTCGTATTAGGGGTTTGCAAATTAGACATGAAATCCCGGAATAAAACATGTCTAACATAAGACGGTCATGAATTACCTACTAATTCCTCATGAGATAAAACAGAGGCACGACACAGGAGTGCTGTTGAATGATTTCAAGATGGTACAAGAAAATCTTCGTTAGGATGGACGGTAAATACCACATAGGAAGGTATGGTGGACTCATATGGAAAAACTGGTTTCAAGGATTTTGGAACCACAAGCAGATATCCGCTTAGTGCGAGCGAAGGCTAGCAAAAGACTAGGAAGCGACCAACTAGAGAGCAATAACAGTCATAATCATGCAGAGCAACAAAGTAACATTGAATTGGGCATGAAAATGATATAACTATTCTGAAATTCACAGATCATCAAGGCATAGTAGACTTTTCAGTCATATTCATGTGTAAGCATGTGCCAAGTCAATCCAAGAATTCTCCAAAGGGAAATACCACTTCAGTATGCTAAACTATGAACAATGCAATGCATGTAAATCATTTCAACAACACATTATGTAATCTAGCTATTTGAGATTAACCACCAGGAAAGCATGAACACTAGGAAATCATTGTAAACATAGCACTATGTCGCTACAGGCTGGCCTCTAAGTCATAAGTACAAGCATATGTACAAAAGTAGAAACAAAAAGAGTTCATACCGGTTTTCCTTGTTGCATCCCTTTCGTCGATCTTCGTCATCACTGCCTTGTCGCTTGCACGATTGAACGTAGGAAAATATGATCAAGTGCAAATGCCATCACGGACTCGAGCTGAACTCTGCAACAAAGCAAACTAAAGAGAGAAAAGAAAATATTTTTTGGATTTTTCAAAGATTTAGCGAAAGAAAAAGAAAAGAGAAACCTTTTTGTTGTTTTTGGAAAGAAAGAACAAAGAAGAACGGGAAAAAACTTCGAAAAGATCAAAACAAACAAAAATAATAACGGATAATACAATGAAAAGGTGAGAAGGGAACGTACTCCCCCAAACTTAGGCTTTTGGCCTAAGTTGGTAGCAGCTACTGCCCCCAGGAGCCTCCTCCTCCGGGGTAATGGTAAGTCCAGGAGTCGTATGAGCCCTCCGGTGCGTACACCGAAGTCCTCGGGTCCTCCCATGAGGAAGGCCCTGCGCTCCAAGCGTAAGAAGATCCCTCGCCATGCTCGGTGAAGTTCTCTCCCTGGAAAGGTGGGAACTCACCATGCTCCTCCTCATCGGGCACAACCCCCTCCATGGGGTTATGCGGCTGGTAATTAGCCATGAACTCATCGAACTGAATCTCGTTGAAGGACCATCCGTTCCTGCGAGTGTTATCAAACAAAAGTGGTGCGGGTAGACGGATTTCACGAGTAATGGTCCTTTCAAACCTCAAAATATAATCAAGGTTACCAAACTGGGAAGTCATGGTAACAAACTTATGCCTCTTCATAGCCGCAAGATCGAGACTCGCGTATGAAAAGGGAACATCATCAGGATGCGGGGTGCGCTCAAGAGACTCAAGGATAAGTGTGGCGTAAACGCCACCATACTCATTCTTATCAGAGAGGGCGTTCGCATAAATAGCGAAATCAAGGCTCAAGAGACTCATTCAAGAGACTCAAGGATAAGTGTGTTCGTAACAAGACGCCGAGCAATCAAGGCACCCACATTATACTCATTCTTATCAGAGAGGGCGTTCGCATAAATAGCGAAATCTGGTGCAGAGCCATTGCTCGTGTTGTCACGAGCTAACACCCCTCTAGCAACAAAATACGCAAAATACCTGAGGTGTGGAAACTGAATGATGGGAATCTTCGTACGCCGAATGTCGGTCTCCTCCTGGCAGCAAAGGGAGTTGAAAAGGGTCCTCAACCCGGAAGGCTGCATGGTCATCTTCGTTGTCTGACCAACGTTCGGCACACCTATTATATCACAAAACTGCGCCAAAGACATGGTTATGAGATCATTATAAAGTTTAAACTTGACGGTTCCAGCATCATGGTTATAAAAAAACTGTTAACAAAGCAGGAGGTGAGCTTCTTGTATATTACCACACGGCATAAAGCTAGCCGTGTCAAACCTGCATTGGCAAAAAGGCCATAAAATTCCTCCTTACTTCCTGCAGCTGTAAGAAAATCATCGCACGGATACATCATTGCGCATGCTGGACTTGTGTCTTCCAACAACTCCAGGGGCACATGATCTTCATTGTAGCTCACCCTAACTGCTGAGGGTGAAGCTACAGCTCTAGTAACTCGATCGGATCGCTCGGGCTTCTTCTTCCCAAGCCACCCCTTTGCTTTTCCAAAGAAACTCATTTCTGAAATTTTTGACAATTCACAAAAGCAAGGATTTAAACAAAGGGAGTTGAGGCAAACTAGTCTACTCACTTACCTAAGGCATAAACTTGCATCAAAACTTGGAAAATAAATTTCTACACATGCATGCAAGCTCATATGAACAGCACCAAGAACTACTAAATACTCAAAAATGAAGCCACCAATCAAAAATCTAATTGGAGGGGTGAAGGAGTTACATACCAGGGAGTATTTGCCCAAAATCTCAGCTCAAATGGTGGGTCGTAGAGAGAGATCGAAATTCTGGACGGAGAGCAGCAAGAACGCAAGTTCCAGGTGCAGAACTCGTGTTTTGGGGAGGAAAGAAAGAGAGAGGAAGAAGACTTACCTGGACATGGGACCTGTGGACCCCAGGCGCCCTGTTGGCGCGGCCAAGGGGCAGGCCGCGCCAGCTGGCCGCCTGGGACACTGGTGGCCCTCCCTAGTCAGCCCTAGGTGCCTCTGGGTCACTCCCGGCATGGAAATTTTGATTTTTATTTTTCTGGAATTTTTCTGAAAACTTCACTGTTGAAAATTTTCAGGAGCTCAAAAAGCTGCGAAACTTTCTGAAAACTTGAAGCAATGATTAGAGTTGCGAAGTTTCAAAAGCATATAAACTTGGTACAACAAGGAGAATAAAAGCTGAGGCAAATGAAAACATAACAAGCTCCACTTTTTACCTGTATAAAACATGCTTACTCGCAAGGTTGATCAAGTCTTACCAACAAACCGGCGATATATAGAGAAAAAAGTCTCACCTCTTATGAAGTGGTCATTGCACCTTTACTTTAATGGACATTTTCCCCACCATGATGGTTTTGTATTTGTGGTGCACATGTAGAGGACAATCCCATTCTCCAATCTTCACGGTCTCGATATTCTCTGTTGAGTTAAGGCCATGCCTGTTGTCAATCTTCTTCGGAAAATACACCGTGTGTTCTTTACCGTTCACATTGAAAGTAATCTTTCCTTTATTGCAATCAATAATAGCACCTACGGTGTTAAGAAAAGGTCTACCAAGAATAATGGACATGCTCCCATCCTCGGGCATGTCAAGCACAACAAAATCAGTAAGAATTAAACAATTAGCAACTTCAACTAGAACATCCTCACAAATACCTATCGGGACGGCTGTTGATTTGTCAGCCATCTGAAGAGAGATATCTGTAGGGATTAGTTTTTCTAAAAAAAGTCTCTTGTAAAGAGAGAAAGGCATAACACTCACTCCTGCTCCAAGATCACATAAAGCAGTCTTGTCATAATTATTCTTTATGGAGCAAGGAATGGTGGGTATACCTGGATCACCAAGCTTCTCAGGAATCTTTCCACTAAAAGAGTAGTTAGCAAGCAAACTAGATATTGCTTCATTAGGAACTTTGCTTTTATTAGTAACAATATCTTTCATATATCTCGAATAGCACTAGTAGAAAACAGGGCTTTGGTTCAGGCCTCTGCATCCCATTAGTTCCGGTTGTGCCACGAACCGGAACCCATGGGTGTCATACGTCCCGGTTCGTGCGCCCAGGGGGCCGGCCGAGACTCGTGGGGCATTGGTCCCGGTTCGTCTGGGGGCATATGTACCGGTTCCAGACAAGAACCGGGACCAATGGGCCTCGCTCCTGGCCCACAACCACTAGTCCCAGTTTTTGGCTCGACCCGGGACAAAAAGCTGGCCATTAGTACCGGTTTCAGCCACAAATCGGGACTAATGATTTGACTATATATACCCCTCGCTGGCGAGCAGAGCACTCCACTGGTGCTCTGTTTTTCGAGGAGGGCAAGGGGAGGGCTTTCTGGTGCTCTACCTCACCTCCAATGCACATGATGTGTTCGATGAAATGCCCGAGCCACACTACTTAAGCTTTCTCCTCTCCAAACTCGACCTCCAAGCTCCGTTTTCCTCAAGATTTGTCTAGGTTTAGCGATTTATCACGTCTCGTAGCCGTCTTCACCATCGTCGATCGCCCACGCCAATCTCGTCGCCGACACCACCGTGGTGAGCCTCTTGTTCTTATTTTCTTTCTAAAAGAAAATAATTCTTACTTTTATGATTAGATTTATACTTGTATAATTTTCTTATTGCTTTTTATTATATAGTGCGATGGTTATGGTATCTGCACATGTCGACCCTCGTCCTGTCTATGATTCAGATGTGGTATATATTATCTTTTATAACTATTTGGTTCATTTTTTGTTTATGACAATTATGCCGACCAACGTGACATATTTATTTATCTAGGAGGTAGTTGAACCGGAAATTCCTACCGACCCTATTGTCAAGAGGTTCAATTTAGTTGAAGAAGAAAACAATAACTTGAAGGAAAAAATAAAAAGAATTGAGGAGGAGAAGATGCTATTGGAGTTGCATGTTGCGGATGTCATCAATTATAACAAGATCAAGATGGATGCAATGCGCTTGAAGATTAGAAAGATTAGAAAATATGCAATTGATACCGAGGCTTGGTATCATTATGTCGTTGGTTCAATTGTTACCTTCGTTGCGATTATGATCGCATTTGTTATTGCATTGAAATGTTTTACATAGTTTCAATGTGTGGCTTACTTAGATGCTCTGGAGAGCTGTATGTTGTTCAATGAGAACTATGTATGTACTTTTGTCACAACCCCAAGTTAGGTTTGTGCTAGGATCAAGAGCTACATTGCATTCATGTTAAAATTTTCAAAAAGAAATTGAAATGGGAGAAGAAAACCCCCCAGATGAATTTAATTCAATTGGCCAGAATAAAAGTTGCTCCAAAAATTCTTTTTTGCATTTTTTAAAAGTCTCATAAATGAGTGTGATCACATATCAAGTGATGTGGGACCAATCCCATGCTCATGGATTTTTCAAATATTCAAACTGGACCTTGGAATTAATCAAAAACCCCTATTTGATTTAAAATTCAAATTATTTGAATTTTTAAAAGTGCCAAACTTTATAAGTGGCTAGCCTAATATATTATGAGGCCATGTAAAAAGTTTCAGCATTTTATAAAATGGTTTGCTATTTTATTTAGCAGTACCAAAACAAATAGCAGAAGAAAACAAAGAAGAAAACAAAAGGAAGAAAGAAGCCCACCTACCTGGGCCTCTCGGCCCAACTTACCTTTCCACGGCCCAGGCCTGCCCCCTCCGTTTGTCTTCTTCCCCGGCGCGGCAAGCAGCTCGCTGGAGCTCATGCCGACGCCGGCGGCAGCTGTTAGGCTGCCTGGCACCCTCCCAGGCGACCTTATCGCTCCAGGAGACGCCCATGTCGCCCCGCTCCTCTTTCCCCCTCGCAGCGCATTGTTTCCCCTCCTCCTCCTCGCCATTCCAGTGCGCCCCCGTAACCCTAGCAGCGCACGCGCGAGCTCCAGCGTGGCCACCGGCCGAACCAGGGCACACCGCCATGTCAAGAAGCTCCGCGGTGGGCGCCCTCGTCGTTTCCCCCTGCTAATTGGAGCCCGACGCCACCGGAGACGACGCCAACTCCGAGGTTTTCGCCGCCGGCCGCCGAGACAGAGAACCCAAAATTCGCCTGCTCCGAGCCCCCTCCAGCCTCGCCGTGCTCGCCTTTGGCTTCCAGGTGACAGTCTCGTTCGTTTGCCCCTAACCCCGCTGATACGTCCCAAACGTATCTATAATTTCTGCTTGCTCCATGCATGTTTTGTGTGACTTTGCCATGTTTTGCTTGAACTTTCATACACTTTAGAACCTATTTGGACTAACCTATTAACTCAGTGCACCCAGTTGCCAGTTTTTGTTTTCTGCTGTTTTTGTATTTCAGGTTTTCCGGCCATTAAAAGTGCTCCAAAAATTCTGGGAAAAATATATAAAAAATCAGCGCAACAGAAGCTTCCGGAATCACCAAGAGAGGGAAGGGGGGCCACCACCTGGCAGCCAAGAGGGAAGGTGGAGCGGCCCCACCCTGGGTCGCGCCAGGGACCCTCCTGACTGTCTCGTGGGTCCCCTCGACGCCCCCCTTCGCCTATATTTACCCCTCGGGGTGGAAACCCCTAATATCGATCTCTTTCTCGCGAACTCCCCTCTGTACCGCCGCCGCCGCCGTTTCAAGATCGGGGCTGCCTGGAGAAGCTGCCCCGGCACCCTGCCGGGAGGAGGAACCCCCTCCGGGAGACCATCCATAGCCATGGACGCCTCCCGGATGTACCGTGAGTAGTCCCCCTTGGACCATGGGTCCGTGACCAGTAGCTATGTGATGAATCTCTCCCCTTTTGTGCTTCCACTTTCGAGTCCCCGTGAGCTGCCTCACATGATCGAGGCATCTATGTAATTTCTGTTATTGCTATGCTGAGTTTGTTGGGATCTGATGGATTATGAGACTATGTTCAGATTGTGATGAGTAGTATATTTGGTTCTTTTCTTTTATATTTTGTGCTTGAGTAAATTCTTGCATGTTCTCTGTTGCGGTATTTGCTTTGGCCAAGTATTTTATTTGCAACTCCAAGAGAGAGCGTTATGCTCGATTGTGGGTTCAGCCCCTTGATGTCTAGCTTGAGTGAAAGAAACATGAGACTAGGGGATGTGCTGTTGCCACCAGGGATAAAACAACGGTGCTTGTACCTGCGGGTGCAAGGATTGTTTACTTTACGCAAAGTTCTTTTAATGTGGTTGTCTGTTGCTTTGAGTTTACACTTTGGGTGGGATTCACAACTTAATACCAGCGAGATGTTCTAGATAGATATCTCAAGGTGGATGATTCGTAGTAGATGTAGATGGGTTTCGGTCTACTTACCTTGGCGTACTGCCCATTGCTTTTGAGCCCTTCCTTTCTTTGCAGCATAGTTAGCATTGCGGTGCCTTCATAATCCTGTCAATTGCCCAACTGTGATTTGTTTACCTCGCTAGCACTTTTATCGGCTTTTGGGAGAGATACATCACTAGTGAAAATCACGGGACCCCGGTCCATCTTCACATTATTGTTCACACCCTCAATTTACTTTCAGCTTTTACTTTCCTTTTCACCTTTTATCTCTTGTGTTGATTCTTTGTAAACGACAAGGCCGGAGGAATTGACAACTCCTCTGTACTCGTTGGGAGCAAAGTTATTTGTTGCTTTGTGTAGGTCCACGACAACACCCTAGTCAGGAAGCAATTTCTGGCGACGTTGCCACCTACTTGTATCTCCTGAGTCCTACTGATTCGATAACCTTGGTATCTTCACCGAGGGAAACTTGTTGCTGCACTGCATCTCAAACCTTCCACTAGGGGTAACCAACGAGGGGCGAGAAGCCATCAAGCAAATTTCTGGCGCCGTTGCCGGGGACTCAAGTCTACAAGATAGGGGAGTTTCACACTATCTTTTACCTTTTCTTTTTAGTCTTTTTAGTTTATCTTTCAGTTTTTACTTTTGTGTCCCTTATCAAAAATACCAAAAATAGTATGTCTAGTTACGTGCTTGCCACCAATGCCTAATTTCTTTGAAACCAGATCTTATTGGCACGGAGGATTCACTGAGGATCAACAAAAGTGGTACAAAGAACACCGCTTGTCTCAAGAAGGGATACACTTATGGAAACAAATACATCAGTTGTATGAGTATGCTAGAAACTTGTGCTCAAAATATAATATATCTTTTTGTAGGGACGAATCTTGTTGCTTTATGAGGCATAAACACCTTGCTTTCCAATGTGAGTACCATGATGATGAAACCTTAGCTTCTTATGCTAAAGGAAATTATGATTTTGATGATGCAGAGTAAATTGAAGAATTTGTTGCTTTTAAGGGTGCCGATGAAATTACTTCTCTTCTTAAAACTATTGATGATGCCCCTTACAAATCTGAGAGTCTTTATATACTGAACTATTGCCTTGAAAATTATGATGCAAATTATTATATTACGGATTATCTTGAGAGAATCTCTCCCCCAAAGGAAGAGACTAATGTTTTGCAGGACTCTATGGAAGAAGAAATTGCTGAAATTGAAAGCTCCTTAGATGAAAATGAGGAGGAGAGTGATGAACAAAAGGAGGAAGAATGGAGCCATCCATGTCTACCTTCTAATGAGAGTAACTCTTTGACTCTTACTTTATATGATGAGTGTTCTGATCCTATGGATTCTTTGGAAAAATCCTTTTTGATGAAGTTGATGCCTTCTATACTTTTGGCCATGATGCCACTATGGATGATGCTTACAAAGCTGAACTTGCTATAGTTCCTTATGTTATGCATGAAATTGCTGCTAATGCACCCACACTTGATTGCCCAATAATCCTTTTGAAATCTCCAACTATTCCGGAGAATTTTTCTCTTATCAAGGCTCAATGTGATGGGTTGCATCTATCTTATCATCCTAAAAACCGTGTTGAAAACAATACACGTGTGCTTGTAGGTCATGAACAACATGATTTATGTGATAGTTATATTCTTGATGTTGTTCATGATGCTACTGAAAATTACTTTGAGAGAGGAAAGTTTGGTTGTAGAAACTTCAATGTTACAAAAACAGCTCTCTTCATGTTGAAAGTTTTGAAGTTGTTCTTGTTCTACCTTCCTATGCATGTCACTTTGTGATTCTTTGATTTATTTTATTACAAGATGCCTATGCATAGGAAGTGGGTTAGGCTTAAATGTGTGTCATATTTGCTTCTTGATGCTCTCTTTTGCTTCAAGTCCTTATTCTTATGAGAGCATCTTTTATAATCTTTAAGCCTAGCTAATGGCTTTAAAGAAGCGCTTTTGGGAGGCAGCCCGCAACGAATTTAGGTTTTTCTTTTTTATTTTATTCTGTTTTTAGTGGTCTTGATGATTTTTACTACTGTAGCAACATCATTGTATCTTTACTTTTCAAGCTTTGCGCCTTTTATAACCTCATACGGCAAGGGAAGTAAAAGTTGTGACATGCTGTCCAGAAAACAGATTCTGTCCTCGTGAGTAGAAAAATCACAGAAAAATCCCAGTTCATCTTTTTGAGCTGAATTTTTTTACACAGCGTGCTCTATACAATTACAAAACTTCCGTATGTTCTGAGTTTTTTTATTTTAGTTGCAGAAGTACCCCTAAAAAATTCATTTCTATCTGCTGTTTTGTTTTTCACAGATTCTGCCACGCTTTGTCTCTCCTTACTTTTGCAAACCTTAAGCTTGCTTTTTCTGTGAAAAAACTTTTTGGCAATCTTGAGAAACAGTAGCTCTTCAAGATTATATTTATTTTCAGTAGAGTCATTATTTTAATAGGGTACTAACCTCTCTAATCAGTCTACAATGAGTTATGTATGAAGGGAGTTTTCAAGTGTGCGATGGAAGATGATGAAAGAAGATCTTGGAGTGTCAAACGCTCAAGCTTGGGGATGCCCATGTGCACCCCCAATAAATATTCAAGGAGACTCAAGCGTCTAATCTTGGGGATGCCCCCCGTGCATCCCCTCCTTCATCAACAATTATCAGTTCGTCTCTCGTTACACTATATTTTTATCACTTCATGCGTTATGTGCTATTCTTGGAGCGTCTCGCTCTTAGGTTTTTTTTTATTTTCTTTAGCTTTGTTTGCTGCAGTAACAAGTTAGATCCTAGCTTACTTACTCTTTTGTGTGGGAGAGATACATGCTCCGCTTGAACTAGAACTCCTCATAGGATTTGCATGCTTATTCTTTTAGCTGTGAGTGGTTCTTTTTCTTTTCTTAGCTGTGATACGTCCCAAACGTATCTATAATTTCGGCTTGCTCCATGCATGTTTTGTGTGACTTTGCCATGTTTTGCTTGAACTTTCATACACTTTTGAGCATATTTGGACTAACCTATTAACTCAGTGCACCCAGTTGCCAGTTCCTGTTTTCTGTTGTTTTTGTATTTCAGGTTTTTCCAATAATTAAAGTGCCCAATAAATCCCGTAAAAATTATATAAAAAATCAGCGCTCCGGAAGCTTCCGGAATAACCAAGACATGGCCGGAGGGCCACCACTAGGGGCCCAGGAGGGTGCCCGGCGCGGGTCCACCCTAGGCCGCGCCACCTGCCCTCCTGGCTGCCCTGTGGCCCCCTGGTGCCCCCTTTAGCCCTATTTTTACCCCCGCAGAGGAAACCCTGATTCCGGACCCCTTATCTCGAGAAGCAATTCCGATCTCCGCCGCCATCGCCATCAAGTTTCGGGGGGACAGAATTCCTGTGTCGGCACCCTGCCGGGACGGGGAAGTGCCCCCGGATTCATCTCCATCGACGTTGCTTCCTCCCTCCATGAAGCGGGAGTAGTTCTCCCTCGGGGCTAAGGTTTCTACCAGTAGCGATGTGTTTTTCTCTCTCTCCCATGATGTGATCTTCATTGTGATCATAGGCTATGTTAATCTAGGGTGATCCCATGATATTTCCCCTTCCTCTATGTATTGGATTGATGTACTCAATTGATCTTATCTAGTATAATCCCCGAGATCAAGGTGACAGTGGTCTATTGGACATGGGTTAGAAGAATATTTTCATGAGTGATTTCCTCTTTTGTGTGTTGATTGAAGATTGAGAGTCTCTTGGTGCTTGTCTTTGACTATCCTTGAGATATGTTGTGGTGATTGTGGTACTCTCTTTGGATGGCCGCGGTGACATTCGGAAATCCATAGATTGAGAACTACGAACTCTAAGGTGTGCTCTTGTAGCCCTACATAATTATCGTCCTCTCTTGACCACAAAGGAATGACCTCCGGGTACGTCTCCAATGCATGTTTTAGTGGAAATATCATGTGATTAGGCTATGTTAATGTTGTTGAGAGTTGCCACTAGTGAAAGTATGAAGCCTAGGCCTTGTTTCCACCATTGTTACACCGTTTGTGCTCACTTTTGTCACATTTTTTCTTGCTGCACTTTTTATTACAGATTTATATTACCTTGCTTTGCAACACCTATCACTCGTATTTTACCATCTCTTCGCCGAACTAGTGCACCTATACAACTCCTAGTTGTATTAGGTGTGTTGAGGACACAAGAGACTTCTTGTATCTTAATTGCAGGGTTGCTTGAGAGAGACCATCTTCAACCTCTACTTCCCTGAGTTCGATAAACCTTAGGTCATTCACTTGAGGTAAATTGTTGCTGTCCTACAAACCTCTGCGCTTGGAGGCCCAACATAGTGTACAAGAATAGAAGCGTGCGTAGACATCAAGCTGCTGCTTTGTTTTGTAGTGCTTTAGTTTTTCTAGAGCTTTTCTTTTGTCTTAGGTTGAACTTTCTATAGGTTGCATGTTTTATCTTGTTAGAGAGTTTGCCTGTTGCACTGAGTTCTGTGTCTTGACTGAAAGTAGGTAGTTAAAGTTGTTGTTCTCTTTGTAGTAGTAACTTGCAATAGTTTTCAGGTATTGACTAGAGTAATGTTTGAACTTATGGTGTCAAGAGCTCTTGCCTATTAGTGATAGATGTCGTATTTTGGGCAATCCGTGTGTTTTTCGAAAACCAAAAAACCCCTGTTGAGAACTCTAGCTACTAGATGGATCACTAACCTCTGGAGGGTTCGAATATTAGAGTACACTCACGTACCATGAGTCGAGGATGCGCAAGGATAAACAAACCCCCATACATTCCTCCTCGGGGTACCTGTCTCTTTGTGAACCTCCTGATTAGATTGAGAGTTACCGATAATAAGTGCATGAGTTCTTCGGACTAATGTGAGTATTCGAAAGTTGACACTTCCACCCACCTATACTTTTTCTAGCCTCTTCGGTACCGTGCATTGCCCTTTCTCACCTCGAGAGTTGGCGCATACTTCGCCGGTGCATCCAAACCCTTGGCATGATACGCTCTGTCATCATAAGCCTCCTTATATCTTTCCTCAAAACAGCCACCATACCTACCTACAAGGCATTTCCATAGCCTCTCCGAGATACATTGCCATGCAACATCCACCTTCTCATGACTTGATCTTCATGTCATACATGCTACTTGCTTGATCGATGAGCCGCATGCTAGTTGGGCCTTGCCCTAATCATTGTTACATGACGCGCTAGTATCATTGCATATCCTGCTACCCTGGCAGAGGCATACATTTGCATCATGATAGTTACATTTTCTTTATGTGAGTACCTTTGTAAAGTGTGAAAGATCTCCTATATTCTTGTAAAATATAGAGTATTGCCCCTAAAGTGAGGAAAAGATCCCAATGAGGACAAAATCAAAAGATACCAAAGAGGAAAAATGAGAGTTAAATAGAAAGAGCCCTTGAGGCCACCAAAAAATAAAAAAAGAGAAAAAGAGAAAAAGAGAAAAGAAGAAAAAAAAGAGAGAAGGGGGCATACTACTATTCCTTTTGAGAGATCCACACTAGTACTTCATCTTCTATCCCTTGTACTCCATAGAGATCATCATCATGCATATAGCTATGTGGGGACCCTTCACACTATAGAACTTGGCTTGTATATTCCAATGATGAGCCTCCTCAAACGAGCTCTAGGTCTTCTTGAGAAAGCAAGTTAGATGCACCCCCACTAGTTCCCTTGGAGAGCTTTTAGCTCACATGTGCATCCGTTGTATGGCAATCCCTACTCCTCACATCATATCTATCATATGGCCTTCTCTCGCCTATGATTGTCCTCATTGATGTGAGCCTTTCACACCTTTTTGTCTTCCTCCACCTTCTTTCTGTTTCGCCTTTTAGGTGTCAACTTTCTTGCTCACGCTCATCCATTGCATGAGTTCTGAAAATGTCGAAAGGGAGTGGATCAGTTTGACTTGTACCTGGCTAGTGGTCTGGGGACAAGTCCAGATAAGAATCCAAAGGAGACCAAGTGTGAAACTTTAGTAGATAGTTGTTCTCAACAACCTTTTTTCTCTTTCTTCCCAGTCTCTTGCTTACACGCAAACACCATTTGGAGACATTCGAGTCACGGACAGCGAGAGCTCTTGCACCCTTTGTTCTTTTGTTGCTTGTGTCAATGATAATATAGACTCTTGCTTGTTAAGACTTGAATTGAATTGCATGCTTTGATTGCTTTACTTAAAAGTCCTTATTTGGTTGTGTGGCATGTCACCACAGAAATTATGCTTGTTATCATTTACCTACTCGAGGACGAGCAGGAATTAAGCTTGGGGATGTTGATACGTCCCAAACGTATCAATAATTTCTGCTTGCTCCATGCATGTTTTGTGTGACTTTGCCATGTTTTTCTTGAACTTTCGTACACTTTCGAACCTATTTGGACTAACCTATTAACTCAGTGCACCCAGTTGCCAGTTTCTGTTTTCTGCTGTTTTTGTATTTAAGGTTTTCCGGCCATTAAAAGTGCTCCAAAAATTTCGGGAAAAATATATAAAAAATCAGCGCAACAGAAGCTTCCGGAATCACCAAGAGAGGGAAGGGGGGCCACCACCAGGCAGCCAGGAGGGCAGGTGGCGCGGCCCCACCCTGGGCCGCGCCAGGGACCCTCCTGACTGTCTCGTGGGTCCCCTCGACGCCCCCCTTCGCCTATATTTACCCCTCGGGGTGAAAACCCCTAATATCGATCTCTTTCTCGCGAACTCCCCTCTATACCGCCGCCGCCGCCGTTTCAAGATCGGGGCTTCCTGGAGAAGCTGCCCCGGCACCCTGCCGGGAGGAGGAACCCCCTCCGGAAGACCATCCATAGCCATGGACGCCTCTCGGATCTACTGTGAGTAGTCCCCCTTGGACCATGGGTCCGTGACCAGTAGCTATGTGATGAATCTTTCCCCTTTTGTGCTTCCACTTTCGAGTCCTCGTGAGCTGCCTCACATGATCGAGGCATGTATGTAATTTCTGTTGTTGCTATGCTGAGGAATTTGTTGGGATCTGATGGATTATGAGACTATGTTCAGATTGTGATGAGTAATATATTTGGTTCTTCTCTTTTATATTTTGTTCTTGAGTAAATTCTTGCATGTTCCCCGTTGCGGTATTTTCTTTGGCCAAGTATTTTATTTACAACTCCAAGAGAGAGCGTTATGCTCGATTGTGGGTTCAGCCCCTTGATGTCTAGCTTGAGTGACAGAAACATGAGACTAGGGGATGTGTTTTTGCCACCAGGGATAAAACAACAGTGCTTGTACCTGCGGGTGCAAGGATTGTTTACTTTACGCAAAGTTCTTTTAATGCAGTTGTCTGTTGCTTTAAGTTTACACTTTGGGTGGGATTCGCAACTTAATATCAGCGAGATGTTCTGGATAGATATCTCAAGGTGGATGATTCGTAGTAGATGCAGATGGATTTCGGTCTACTTACCTTGGCGTACTGCCCATTGCTTTTAAGCCCTTCCTTTCTTTGCGGCATAGTTAGCATTGCGGTGCCTTCATAATCCTGTCAATTTCCCAACTGTGATTTGTTTACCTCGCTAGCACTTTTATCGTCTTTTGGGAGAGATACATCACTAGTGAAAATCACGGGACCCCGGTCCATCTTCACATTATTGTTCACACCCTCAATTTAGTTTCAGCCTTTACTTTCCTTTGCACCTTTTATCTCTTGCGTTGATCCTTTGTAAACGATAAGGCCGGAGGAATTGACAACTCCTCTGTACTCGTTGGTAGAAAAGTTATTTGTTGTTGTGTGCAGGTCCACGACGACACCCTAGTCAGGAAGCAATTTCTGGCGACGTTGCCACCTACTTGTATCTCCTGAGTCTTCTGGTTCGATAACCTTGGTATCTTCACCGAGGGAAACTTGCTGCTGCACTGCATCTCAAACCTTCCACTTGGGGTAACCAACGAGGGGCGAGAAGCCATCACCCGCCTCCTCCCGTGCCCCGCAACTGAATTCCGGCGAGGTCAGCGCCTCGGCCGCCGCCACGGTTGATGGTGCCATCGCCACATGCCACATCTTGGACCCCCTATGGCATATACAGATGCGCCAGCCCACGGGATACCTCCCAGTACCCGTAACTCCCACCCCCGTGCCCTTTTTCGCAAGTCCGGAGAAGCTCCGGCGAGTTCCCCGGCGATCCCGCCATTAGGGCCTAACCCTAAGCTAACCCCATCCTAATCTACCCCCTAGGCCACTGACCAGTGGGCCCAGGTCCCTAATTAAGCTGGCTTAATTTAAACAGAAGATTAAATTAGCCCCCTCCCACTAACCGCCTAGGCCCACACGTCAGCCCCCCCTGATGTCACCCTGACGTCAGGCTGACGCTGTAACTCGATTAAATTGATTAATTTAATTCCAGAAAAATCCAGAAAATAGCCCAAATCATAATTAATTCATTTTAACTCCAAATTGGACAAATAATATTTCTAAAATTATCAGAAAAATCCATGGAATTTGAATATGGGCTTTGTTTCTATATTTGACCAATTTAAATTGGGTGAACAGTGGAAAACATCCATATGCATTTAATTCAAATTCAAATTTGAGGCACATTTGCAATTGACTTCGCAATTGGCTTCTTTTAAATGGAATTGCCAACACATTGTGACCATGAACATCACCACTACAATATTGATCATGTGCTTTAGCATTGCAAATAAATTTATACCTTGATTGCTTTGTTTGCTCGATAGAAGTGCAACCGGAATCGGAGGCCACCCCCTTCGTTGAAGATACCGTTATCGAACCTCGTCAACAAGGCAAGCAAACCCCATTGATCATGTCGGTAAAAACCCATTTCCCTCTCAGTCTCGCTTATGCATGAAATAGGATGATCACCTTGTTATCGATTGTACCGCATAGTTGAACCCATATCCTTTGCATGACCTATCATTTTGTCACAGTAGTAAGCAAACCACAATCCTAGCAGATGTAGGAGTTGGTTGATATCATGTGGCCCCTGCAACTGTTATTTCTTATTGCATGCTTAGAGTTACAATGAGGTTACTCTTCTGTGAGTCGGGATGGTAGCAATCATGTTGAAGAAGGTGAAACTATGTTGGTGAATCCACCCTAATACAAGGTGAACGATGAGAGGCTGTGTAGGAGTACAAAGTGGGTTGTCTCGTTGAACACCGCCTTAAGTCCGAGTTCTTGTGTGGTGATACAAGAAGAAGAGTGCAACCACACATTGGGCTCACTGACCCCTCTCGACCTAGTACCTCACCCCGTTTCGAAACCCAGGAGTCGCAGTAGTTCGCAAGTTCTGGTAGGGCTGTGGCACGGTCTGCGAAGTGGATGAACGGCTACTCAGACCGGCTTGGGACCCTGCACACATCGTTTGAGGCCATACTGGAACCTCGTCCGGACTTCCATATGGATCCCCCTCAGATAGGCGACTCTATGGACTAGATCAGAGCTGTGGGCGAAGTGTCGTGGAAACATCCTCGCCGGTACCCGCTTGAAGGTTCCCACTCCCAGGCGGTAGCTGATGCGTGTGTGTGTAGCGGTACACCCCTGCAGGGTTAACAAAACTATTCGAATAGCCGCGTCTGCGGTTATGGACTGCTTGGAAAGCTTAGCTTTATTATTACACAACTTGAACTGGATACTTATAAAATTTGCCAAGATAAGCGTGAGTGCTATGGCGTGCTTTCTCGTGGGGAAGTCGAGGAAGGCACCATGGTGGTGTAATTGGTTGGAGACATGTAGTGGACTCGTGTACGCTTCTTACCTCAAGTCTGGTACTCGTAGTTCAGGACTAGCCAAGTCAAAGCTGGCACTTTTGCTTATGAACCCCACCTCCCTTTACCTTGATACATGTGCATGAGTAGTATAGTTCCTATGTAAGTCTTGCTGAGTACGACTTTGTACTCACGTTTGCTTATTCTATGTTTTAGATGAACCCACTGACCCCGAAGGTGGATTCTTCCTGGAGCTCGACGACTGAAGCCAAGCTAGTGTAGTCCCAGTCAGACGATTGTTCCCTCGTGGAAGGGATTGTTTATAGATAAGGCTTCTCTAAGCCATTTGTTAAACTTGTCTGTACTCAGACCTACTTTGCTTCCGCATGTTTGATGTAATGTTGGACCACAGTCTTGTGATCTCTGTGTGAACTCTGTAAGAGTTATCAATAAAGTTTTATACTTTGTAGAGAATTGCAATGATACCTGCTGTTCATACTAGACATGTGTGCTGCATGTATGATTATAACATGCATGTCTTAGTATGGGTTTTCGAGACCTTAGTTGTGATCTGGCTGGCGGTATTTTATACACCAACTGGCCCTTAGATGTGCGCAGCTTGGGGCATCGCGATGCGATTGCTCGTGACTCCGTCACGTGCACACTTTGATGTATGATCGAGCCCGCCCTAGACCCCGACTAAGTGATCGGGCTGGAGTAAGTCTATGTAAGGGTTATAATACAATCGATAGTATGGTTGAGGCGACTTGTCAATGAGTATGGGAGTTCACCACCCATATCATTTAGACTTGTGTGCGGACGATGAGGACCCATCTCAGTTGATCATCCGGCCTGGATGGGATGCCCATCACGTTCGATGCTTTCCGAGAATGTTCTGTGCTTGGCCTTGTCTGCTTAGACAAGTGGGTACGGTTCTCGGCTCTCCATATGACTGTGTTGTAGCGAGTCTTGCATACGCTAACCCCGGGTCCCGACAACTTTGGTTTTACTGTGATGATGAAATTCTATTAATTTGGTCACTTATCTATTCATGATGTTCTGTAATGGTTTTTGACACAGTTAATTATATATAATGCACGGAGATGAACCAGGAATGGATGTACGGTGACAGACACACCTCCCAGTACATTAAGGGCGTGCATGAGTTTCTCGAACTGGCTGAGGCAAACAGGCAGAATGGTTTTATGTGTTTTCCATGCCCTACATGTGGGAATACGAAGTCTTACTCTGACCGGCAAAACATTCACGCCCACCTGCTTTATAAGGGATTCATGCCACACTATAATGTTTGGACCAAGCACGGATAAATAAGGGTTATGATGGAAGACGACGAAGAAGAAGAGTACGATGACAACTATGTGCCCCCTGAATACGGTGATGCTGCAAAGGGGAAGCAGAGGATGTGCCCGATGAAGATCAAGAGGAACCGGACGATGTGCCCGATGATGATCTCCGCCGGGTCATTGTTGATGCAAGGAGACAGTGTGAAAGTGAAAAGGAGAAGATGAAGTTCGATCAGATGTTAGAGGATCACAAAAAAGGGTTGTACCCCAATTGCGAAGAGGGCATCACAAAGCTCGGTACCGTACTGGAATTGCTGCAGTGGAAGGCAGACAATGCTGTGTCTGACAAAGGATTTGAGAACCTACTGAAATTTTAAGAAAAAACTTCCAAAGGATAACGAATTTCCCGACACTACGTACGCAGCAAAGAAGGTCGTATGCCCTCTAGGATTGGAGGTGCAGAAGATAAATGCATGCCCTAATGACTGC
The DNA here is from genome assembly GCA_950022295.1 of Bromus sterilis. NCBI lineage: Eukaryota > Viridiplantae > Streptophyta > Magnoliopsida > Poales > Poaceae > Bromus > Bromus sterilis. The sequence goes on along the minus strand of OX465595.1, from coordinate 377,669,468 downwards.
ATCCTCTACCGCGATGCGTACGAGGATTTGAATGCATACCCGGTATGCGGTGCATTGCGGTATAAGATCAGACGAGATGGCCCTGGTTATGTTGACGGCGATCCCCGCAGAAAGAGGGTTCCTGCAAAGGTGATGTGGTATGCTCCTATAATACCACGGTTGAAACGACTGTTCAGAAACAAAGAGCATGCGATGTTGTTGCGATGGCACAATGAAGACCGTAAGAAAGACGGGAATTTGAGACACCCCGTTGATGGGTCACAATGGAGAAAGATCGAGAGAAAGTACCGAGATAAGTTTGGACATGATCCAAGGAACAAATGGTTTAGTTTAAGCGCGGATGGCATTAATCCTCTCGGGTAGAAGATAAGCAGTCACAACACCTGGCCCGTGACTCTATGTATGTTTAACCTTCTAATAACCCTCAACTGTAGGGGATCGAGATAGTCTTCGCAGGCAAGATAACCCAATTTATTGATTCGACACTTGGGGACACAAAGAATACGTACAGGCTTTGAAAATTGAGTTGTCAATTCAACCGCACCTGAAATAAACACTTGCTTGCACAAAGGTATTAGTAGCAACTGTGATACGGTGGTAGTAGTGGTGGTGATAATAGTGGTGATGGTGGTGGTGAAACAGCAAAAGTAAAACAACAAAAGTAAACAACTAGTAACCAGCAGGAAATAAAACACTGTAGGCTAGGGAGATGGATGGTTGGGCGCTGCTTGGATGAGAACGAACATGTAATAGATTCTAACACGGGCAAGGCTCACAGAAAAGAAAGGATCATCTAGGAAAATATCAAACATCAGGCATGTATCCCAGGGTGTATGTACGTGCTTGCAATAAGAACTTTGCACAACATCTTTTGTCCTACCCTCCCGCTACAAACGGGGCCAAAAGGAACTTAGGGAGATTAAGTTACTCCTGTCAAAGAGCACCAGAACAAAGCATTAACACTTCATGGATACACGGAATCCTCAAATTATAGTCCATCCCCTTTGGTGTCCCAAGCTGTCACCATTGGGATCGCCGGTTCCAGACTATAATAGGTGCATACAACTCATAGATAGGATCAAGAACACCACAAACTCAAGAAACAAAAGGGTGATCAGATCTGAAATCATGGCACTCGGGCCCAAAGTGAAAAGCATTAAGAGCAACAAGTTGTAACAGAGATGATATACACCAAGTAGATGATAGGCAACATGCCCCCAACAATCTGATTGAACTATTACATGATCTAACTCATCCAATCCCTCGCACCCCCTTTGCCTACAGCAGGGAATTACTCACACAGGAGAGAGGAAGTCATGGAGGGCTGATGGAGAGGCGATGATGATGACGATGGCGATGATTTCCCCTCACCGGAGGCCAAAGCAGCCTCCAGATTAGCTCTCCCGGAGAAGAACAGAGGGTTGCGGTGGCTCCGCGACGTAGATTGGAAAAGTGACTTCTGTTCTGGGGTTCTGCGTCGGGAGAATAAATAGGGCCAAAGTAGGGCACCGGGGGACGTGGGATCAAGCCAGGAGGGTAGGTGGCGCAGCCAGGGGCTGGGCCGCACCAGGCACCCTCCTGGCTGCACCCTAGCTGCCCTGTGGCCCCCCTTTGGACTTGCGGAAGCTTCCAGAACGCTGATTTGTTATATATTTTTTTGGGTTTTTTCTAGAGTACCTAAATATCCAGAAACCTGCACAAAAGAAAACAGCACTGGTAGCTCTGCTCAAAACAGCGTCAGTCCGGGTTAGATTCGTTCAAATCATGCAAGAATGAAGCCAAAACAATAGCAAAAGTGTTTGGAAAAGTAGATACGTTTGAGAAGTATCAACTCCCCCCAAGTTTAGCTATTGCTTGTCCTCAAGCAATTCATTTCAACGAACTGGATGCGACAAAGAAAACTTTGACAAACTCTTTTGCTGCATTAGATGTATATAAGCATGCACTACGAAAGAGTTTAGCAAGTTTTGACACCATGCTATAAGGACAATGCATGAAGCAATCCTTCTTTCATGTAATCAGTCACAAACAAACAAAAAGTAAATAATATGCTGCTGAGAATCAATTTAAGATCACAATGCACATAGCATGAACATATCAGAGTGGTATCTCGCTAGCCTTCATGAGTGAAGCAAAACATAAATGCAGAAACTCCTCCGGAGTTTTAAAGGAGACTAGAACTCAGAACTCAAAGTAAGAAACATCACAAGCATGCAGAAGACAATGTGATACTTTGGGACAATGCATGTTACACTAAGAATGACAATTATGCTCTCATAGTTGGTGCTTTGGAGAAAGGAAGGTGGTGTCGTCGATATGTAACGGCAGATGCCATGGGGATGGCTAAAGAGGGGGACAAACCGAGGTTAGTGTCGCTGGTACGGGAAGCGATAATGGGAACACACGGTGAGACACCACGATGTACCCAGGTTCAGGGCTCTCCGTAGAGATAACACCCCTAGTCCTGCCGAGCTAGCTATTTGCAATAACTCTGGCTACAATGAATGCTCTTTGAGCTGTTTGAGAGGAAGAAGAAGAAGGCCTCTGGTCTCTACCCTCTCCTTGCTCTCTCTGGTGGGTGAGATTGTAATAACTGCTTCGTCATCCCCCACGCAGGAGGGGTACCCGGGGCTCTTACAGGCCGAGCCCGGGGTACAAAAGTAAATATACAAGAGGGAGGGCCTAGCTGTATGTCTCAGATCAGCTAGAGACCTAACATCGTGCTTCTCCGGATGACCCGGTGTAGACTTGCGGCTCGCCATACTACTATCCCGTAGACCTTGGTAGTGAACAGTGAAGCTAGATACTTAGGCCTATCGGCATGTTCGCGTGATCGGCGCTGGAGGAGATCGCACGCCTCTGACAGTCCCGATCTTCAGGGATTGCGCATTGAATGCTCTTGTACCAGGTGTCTGACCTGGACCTCTGATCGGATGATGCTCTTCTTACTTCGGCCAGATGCTCCTGGGTGAGGCCGATTGCACCCTCTCTAGGGCAATCGGCCCTCACTTGGAACAGGTCGGCCCACTTCTTGCTTGATCTTGTTTAGCTCGGCCTTGATTAGATCGGTGACCATCAGGTCGGTGATCTTTGCCTTGATGAACTGTTTCCCCTGGGTGACCCTACCCTGGGGTCATACCCGTAGCCCCCGAAGCTGCGGAGGTCCCGCCAAACTCAGAGATGGCGAGGCCTGCACAGGTTCCTTATAAAATGCAATCTCTTCGTTTCTGACCGATTGCTCCAATAGGCCGGTTGCTTGCTACCTGCCGATTGCTCTTGATATTCCGATTGCTCTTGATCTTCCGATTACTCTTGATCTTCCGATTGCTCTTGACCTTCCGATTGTTCTTGATCTTCGTACCAATTGCTCTCAATGGGACGATTGCTCTCAATTGGCCGATTGCGCTTGACCTCCTCGACCTTGCCGCTTGGAATTCACCGAAGAATACGGGACGTCGTGCCACGATTTGACATGCAATAACCGCTTCCTCGACCCACGCACGCATGTCCCGTCCCATCCGTCGGATCTTCTGTGCTCCGAACTGATGCTGCTCTGTGGATACACGCGGCCACACCGCCTGCCAGATCGGCACACCCGATCCCACTACCTCCTCGCCGCGCCTTTAAATATCCCGCGGGGTGAGAGATGCGTCTCGCACCCCTCACTCCACCATCTTCCCCAAGCTCTCCTCCATTGCCTCCGCCGCTGCACCGCTCGCTCCGCCGTGCTGCTGCCATTGCCCCTGACGCCAAGAGCCACCGCGGCGAAGACCAGGCTGCCGCACTCCGCCGCCATCGCCACCGCTCCTCCTCCGCCACCATAGGTGGACTTGGATTTAGGTTTCCGCCGCCTTCGCTGCCGTCTTCTCCGCCTCCGCCACCTTCTTCCTCGTCTCCGTCTCGCTCCTCCTCGCCCACCACGGAGTCCGATGCCTCCATGGGGGACGACGCTGCCGCTGGCTCCCAGAGGGGAGTTTGGAAGGGATCCAATGTGACGGAGATGCAGATTGCTCTCCTCCGCCGGTCTCGCAAGATCCCGGCAGACCTTGACTTCCGCGTTACCGGCGACGAGATTGTGCCCGCGCCCCGGGACGGCGAGCGTGTTGTCTTCCTCGCGCATTTCCAGCGCGGATTCGGGCTCTCGGTGAGCCAATTCTTCCATGACTTCCTCGCCTTCTACCGCCTGCAACCGCACCACCTCGGATCAAACGCCATCATGATGCTCTCCACTTTCGTGGCACTGTGCGAAGGTTACCTCGGAGTCTGGCCCACCGTTGGGCTCTGGTGCCGGCTCTTTCACTTCCGCAGCATCCAAGTAGGCACTGGTGTGCATACTATCAACCCCAAGACCAAGAAGAAGGAGGAAGTAAAGGTGATGGCCGAATGCGGCGGTGCCACCATATACCTCCGCCAAATTGGACTCTATCCTCATCCCCAACTGCCTTAGTCCATCAAGAACTGGCAAACGGGGTTCTTTTACGTTTCCTCCCCAAAGAACCAAGATCTGCTGAATCTGCCCGAATTATCTCTGCCTCCTCCGAATGCAAAATACCACTAGGCTGAGAAACCAGGGGACGGGGACACGGACCTGGACCGTCAAATGGCCTACATCCAGAAGCTGATGGAGAAAGGGCTGCAACCCGCCGATCTGGTGGCGACCTGGCTCTGCCGCCGAGTGCTCCCGCTGCAACATCGCTGCCATCGAATCTGTGACATGCACCTACGCCTCGACCCCACTCGGATTTCCACCTTCCGGATAAACGAAGCTGAGTTCTTCCGCCGAATCAAAAATATCACCAATCTCAAGGTCGTTGAGCCTTTCGAGTTCAGACTGAAACTGTACAGCCGATCTCAGACCTGCCCCAAGGTATGCCCTAATTATGATCTCTTATTTTAGCTTTCATTTTCTCCATACTAATTTTGATCGGACCCTTCTCCTCAGAAGTTCCTTGGCTCCAGGCTCATGCAGGACGGACAGTCCGCCTCGCGCTATCACCCTGACCGAGCTGAAGAAGACGCTCAAGATGTGGAGCTTGAGGAGGAGACCGATTCCCTAACTGAAGCTCGAACTGCTTCTCTCGGACTCGGCTTCAAAAAGGCGGGTGAGTCTGATTCCTCCGTCAAACGCTTCATGGCCGAATGGATCAGCGATTCTGATCCTCTTGGTGACCTCGGCGCTGAATCTGAACCAGCTGAACAGACGCAGCCCAAGGGGAAACGCCCCCGACCTGACGATGTCGGCCCCTCCAAGGTTGCCAAGAAGAAGGGAAAGACGGGCACGTGTCGAGCCTCCCCCGAGATCAGTGGCCCTGTGCTTTCTCCCACTCGTTTGAACATTGCTCGCCTTGACTTCTCTATGGCCAGATTTCCTGCTCAACTGCCCCGAGCTGCCGGGTACGCTTCTCTTCAACTTTTTTGTTTCTCTTGATTCTTCTTGTACTTGTTTTCTCACTTGTGCTCTTTTTATTGCAGGGCTGCCCGATCTGCTGATCCTGCGGGACATGGAGGTGCTCCGACTGCTCCCCGTACGACCCCCGCGACCTCGGCTACCTCCAACGTGCATGCGCCTTCTCGCAAGAGAGGTGCTGCTGACACCCACAAGGCCCAGCGGGCCAAGAAGAAAGCTGTTGCTGCCGCAAAACAAACGCGACCGATTGCTCCACTGCCGACCTCTGCTGCTCCTCCGACTGCTGGCGCGCAGTCGGCCACTCCTGCCCCAACCACCACTGCTGTTGGTTTTCCGATTCTGCTGGACCCTTCTGGCATCACACATGTTGATGTGCCGATGCCAGATCGGCCTGCCGCTGATGCTCCTCAGTCTGAGGCTTCTCCAGCCCAGGACACTGCTACCGACCCAATTCCTGCCGCTGGCTCGGATGGTACTGCTGCTACCTCAATCGAACCAGTTGCTTCTCCATCCGCTGCTCCACAAGCCGCTCACGCCGCCGCCAGATCCAGCGCTTCTACAGTACCATCCTCCGGCACCCTTGTGCGCCAACCGCCGTCCGGCCGCCAGCTCATGCTAGCCGACCGGTTCCGCGAGGCATATCTTGGTGCTTCCAATGTCTCGCCCGTCCGACCTGCTGCCGATTCGGTCTCTCCTCCGCCTCCTGGATCCGAGGACCAACTTCCGTCCCACCTCTTGGGCTGGTTGGGTCGTCTCACCACTGATATCAGACGCTTCGCTGACGGGGCGCTGAACCAAATCCTTGCCTCCGAGCACTCTGCTACTGTAAGTTTTATTTTCAGTGGGGGTGCACCTAGCGCTCCCACTGGGTGTAGTCCCCGAGATTCGGGCCGATTGCTTGCAATCTGTCTGGATCTTCATTTCTTTTTATTACTCTATGCTTTTTCTTTGATCTGATCGGCCCATTTTTCAGGCCATCTGTGATAGCCGTAAATCTGTATTTGAAGAGCTTCTGGCCGCTTACTCAGCGGGTCAAAAATCTATTGCTGCCCTGAAGAAGAATGTTGATACCCAAGCTGCCAAGATTCAGGAACTGACAGGTATCCTTTTGCTTGTCTCTCCTTTTTTGTTTTGCTTTCTCCGATTGTGAGAATATCCTTACTTTATTGCAAACTCACATCTGTTGCCACTTGCTCCTCCGAGCTGGAGGCTGCTCAGAAAAGAATCGCCGAGCTGGAGAACCAGCTTGGTGAGAAGAATGGCCAGCTCGGCTGCGCCGAACAAGACAATTAGCGCCTAGCCGCTGCCGAGACTGAGCTGCAAGACAAACTTCAACGAGCCACCGATGATCTTGCCGCCGCCCGACGTGCCCATGAACATGAACTTCAGAGGCTCTCAGATGCTCGAATCGAGGTTGAGGGTCAACTTATGAAAGAAAGGGATGACATTGTTAAACGCGCCGAGGACATGGATGCCCAGCAGATCATAGAAATCCAGCGTGCCCAGGCTGGTGTTGATCTTGCGCTCTCCTGCCTTCACCGAGTGGACCTCTCACTTGCAGGTAATTTTTGTTTTTTTGTACTCCCATCTGACTTTACTGCTTCCCAAGCTAACTTTGTTCTCCGATTGCTTTTGCCAGATGCCTGGCCCAACTCCACTACTACCACTGATGAAGCTGTTGCCGCAGCCCTCCGAGTGCGGGGTGTGGTAGTTGCTGCTAACGCCAGATGGGATGACGAAGACTTCGTGGTTGCTCTAGATGCCAGGATTCCCCATGTGAAAGGTGCTCTGTGCACTTACACGACTGGTATCCAGAAGCTGAATGAGAAGTTGTTCAAGGGCAAGCAAAAAGCCATAGCATTTGACAAGCACGAGGACGTTGCCCGGAGTCTCAAGGCTGACCACCGCCAGATTGACAACATGCTCGACTCCGCCTTCCGGTCCGGGGTACATGCCGCCCTCTCTATTGCGAAGAGCTGGTACCATGGAATTGATCTGAAACTGATGACTGCTCTGCGGGAGGCCTCAGAAGAATCCATTGGCGAGCTCTGGACTCAAATCTGCCAGATTGCCCAGGAGCTCGCAAACGGTATGGATCTCTTGGAGGTTACTCCTTATGTTGATTCTGCTGGCCAACCGACTGGAGTTGCCTGCTTCAGCGACCTTCTGTACACTACAAGTGAAGATAAGGCGCCCCAGTCCCGACCTGCTCGCCAGGTCGGCAGCGATAACTCCCACTCTTCAGACTATGCAGATGATGATGCCGAGGAAGAAAGCGAGGGTTCCTCCGACAGGCACTCGGTGAGTGCCACCCAGGAGCCCTCTCGCGATCAAGCCAAAACCACTACCTCTTCTGCTCCAGGGGGTTCCACCAGCACGGCCCCGACTGCTCCCTCCGCACCGGATGCGCCAGATTCTCTAGATGCGCCAGCTGCCTAAGCTCGGCACACCAACCTACTTTCCTGCTTTTGCTCGACAAACAATTAAATTTCAAGTGCGCCCGTCGAGGGCTACTTTCATGTATTGAACATCATTCAGCCAACTGGCCCTATCTGCTTGTGAACTTAGTTTTTGCTTAAATGATCATGGCATTCTGCCTTTGTGTTTTTCAACTGATTGCCTTTTCCTTTGCCGTTTGTTCTCTCTTGGTCGATACTCTCACCAACCTTACAGCCGACCTGGGGTCTGTGGTCGGATCGGAGAATAGACCTTGATTTTTTTTTTGATAAATACTTCTAGGTTCCCAGTTTTTCTCGCAAAGGTAAAGTTTCATAGATGAGCCGATTGCAACCTGCCAATTGCTTGTCAAGCCAGCCTGGTCACAATCGGCGGTTTGCTGACGGCTTGCTCCGAACTAGCTATACTTTGAGTGTGAACTCTTCGATTGATAGTTCAGTTCGGCCGCGTCCCCCCGACATTATAGCCGACCTGCGGTCTGCATTCGGTTCGGACCATCTTTCACAAAACCCTTCACTCGTTTCGCTCTTTCTCCGAGTATACACTTTTCGGGGCGACCGGCCAGTCCCCGGGTCTGCTTTTACTGACCCCAGAACTAAAACATGTTAAACAAATAATTTCATAACTCCTGCCGAATGCAGTCTCATGGACGCACGACTATTCTCATTGATAATAATTCCACAAAGGGAGGGGATACAACAATACCATTCAACTGTAAAACGGACATAACAGCTCGGCGTTCCTGTCGGGACCGGAATATGCGTATGTAATTCCAGTCACGATGCAATCACATGGAGAGCCGAGAACCGTACCCACTTGTCTAAGCAGAAAAGGCCAAGCACAGAACGTTCTCGGTAAGCATCGAACGTGAGGGGCATCCCATTCAGGCCGGATGATCATCTGAGATGGGTCCTCATCGTCCGCTCACAAGTCTAGATGCTTATGGGTGGTGAATCCCATACTCATAGACAAGTCGCCTCAACCATGTTATCGATTCAATCCTAACTCTTACTTAGACTTACTGCAGCCCAATCACTTAGTCGGGGTCTAGGGCGGGCTCGATCATACAACAAAGTGTGCACGTGACAGAGTCACGAGCAATCGCATGGCGATGCCCCAAGCTGCGCACATCTAAGGGCCACTTGGTGTATAAAAGACCGCCAGCCAGATCACAACTAAGGTCTCGAAAACCCATACTAAGACATGCATGTTATAAACATACACGCAGCACACATGCCTAGTATGAACAGCAGGTATCATCACATAACTCTACAAAGTACTTATTTATTTACTTACACATAGAGTATACAAAGATCACATGTCTGTGATCAACATTACATCATACAACGGAAGAAAATTAGGACTGAGTACAGACAAGTTTAACAAATGGCTTAGAGAAGCCTTGTACAACAAACATGCCCTTCCACGAGGGACCAGACTGCTGTCTGGAACTATGCTACCATGGTCAATGTCGAGCTTCAGGTCGGTGACTCCATCGGGGTCTGGGTTTCCATCTAAAACATAGAATAAGCAAACGTGAGTACAAAGTCGTACTCAGCAAGACTTACATCAGAACTACACTACTCATGCTCAAGTATCAAGATAAAGGGAGGTGGGGTTTCATCATGCAGAAGTGCGAGCTTTGACTTGGCTAGTCCTGAACTACGAATACCAGACTGGAGGTAAGAAGCGTACACGAGTCCACTACCAAGTCTCCAACCAATACACCACTATGGTTACTTCCTCGACTTCCCCACGAGGAAGCACGCCATAGCACTCACGCTTATCTTGCGAGTTTTAGAAGTATCCATTCAAGTTGTCTAATAATAAGGTACAGGTTCCAAGTAGTCCTTAACCGCGGACGCGGCTATTCGAATAGTTTTGTTAACCTTGCAAGGGTGTAAGCTACACACACATGATCATCGGTTACCGCCAGGTCTCGCCACCGTTCAAGAGGTGACAGCGAGGATGTTCACCACGACACTTCGCTCACAACCGGTCTATTCCAGGAGTCTACTATCTGAGTTTGCCTCCGCTCGAGAGCCCGGCCGGATCAACGAAACGGACTCAAACAATGTAAGTGACCGAGACGCCACCTCTGGCAGATGGTTTTCCTGCCTCACAGGTGCACCCACATATCTATATGATGCAACCGTTCCTTCATTCTTTTTCTATGCAGATGCCAAATGGAAAGCCCGAACTAATGTGACTCCTGGACGTCGACACATATCAAGGTACTAGGCCGAGAGGGGTCAGTGAGCCCAATGTGTGGTTATACTCTTTGTCTTGGATTACCATACAAGAACTCGGTTCTTAAGGCGGTGTTCAACGAGACAACCCACTGTGTACTCCTACACAGCCTCTCATCGTTCACCTTGTATTAGGGTGGATTCACCGACACAGTTTCACTTTCATCAACACCATGTACGCTATCATCCCGACTCACATCAAAAGAAACCTCACTGTAACACTAAGCATGCAATAAGCTGTAACAATTGTAGGGGCCACATGATATCAATCAACTCCTATGTCAGCTAGGATTGTGGTTTGCTTACTACTGTGACAAGATGATAGGTCATGCATCGGATATGGGTTCAACTATGCGGTAGAATCGATACAAGGTGATCTCCTAAACATGCATAAGCGAGACTGAGAGGGAATTGGGATTTTATAGATATGATCAATGGGGTTTGCTTGTCTTGCTGACGATACACTGGGTTTAACGGTGGTCTTCTTCTTCGGGGGTGATCACCATCTCGGAAAAGTTGGTACCGGAAACAATAATCAACAAGGGGGGACAACTTCGGAAGTAAAATGCACAAGCACATGATATTGTTGTGACATGAAGTAAAGAGTACTGATTTGTGGCAAATTCAATTTAATTGAAGTATATTGCATTTGGAATGCAAATTCAAACTTCAAATTTGAATTCAAAATAAGTCATATGCACATTTGCTACTTTGGCCCCATTTTAAAATGGCCAAACATAAAAACAAACTGCATATTCTTAATCCTTGCATTTTTCTGATAATTTTTCATATATTATATGTTTAATTTGGAGTTAATATGAATTTTCTATGATTTATTGAAGTTTAAATGATTTTTTGTCTTTTCTGTAATTTCTTTAAATTTGGAAAAAGGAATTAATGCGTCACTGTTGTGTCATGCTGGCGTCAGGGGGGTTTGACCCGAGTAAAACTGACAAGGGACCCCACTGGTCAGCCTCTTCGGGTTAAATCTCTGTTGGATTAATCTAACAGAGGTATTAAGGGGGCCAGGGACCCACTGGTCAGTGACCTGGGTCAACTAACCCAGGGGTTAGGACCCTAATCACTGCCACGTCGTCGTGGTCAACTCCGGCGAGTCACCGGCGAGGTCAGAGAGACCGGCGAGCTCGGGAGGATGAACCCGTGCACCAAATCGGCCGCCGCGACAACCAGACGAACCATGGAGCTCCCGCGCATCCTCCTGGACAAGCAGGCGAGCTCGGGGATGACTGGAGCGTCGCCGGCGTCGAAGGAGGCGGAGGCTGCGGCTCGGGCGTTGTCGGGATGGCGCTCTGGAGCGCAACTTTGACCGTGGGCTAGCACGTTGCGAAGCTAGGAGGACAGGGAACACGTTGCGCTCCACAGTTGGGACAGAGGAGCACGGGGGCTAGCTCAACGGCGGCCATGGCGAACGTTGTGCTCAGTCTTCATGGTGGAACACGAAAGAGGACAAGGGATGAGGCTCGGGATAGCTGGGGAGAACAGGAGACTCGCCACGAACACGCTGGTGAGGTCGGGGAGGACGGGGGAGGTCTGGCGGCGGCGAATCGACGGCGGCAAACTGGCGGCTCCGGTGGCGACTCGACGAAGAGAACGGCTTGCTCGGGGCTTAAGGGTCCAATTCCTTGCGCACCGAGATGAAGACGACCACGGAGAAGACGAGGGACATGGCGGTGCGGCGTCCTTCCGTCGTTGGCCACGTGGGAACGGCGTCGTGCTCCGCGGTAGCGCTTGGGCGTCGCGGTTTTCCGGCGAGGGAGGGGTGGAGAGAGAGCCAGAGGAGGGGGAAAGGAATGGGGGCGTTGTGGGAAGCTCCGTGGCGCGCTTAGAGGCCAGGGGGAGGCTGGGCGTCGCGGTGGCGTGGAGCTGGTTGAGGAAGACGACAAGGGTGGCCGTGGGCTTGGGCTGGCCTCGGTTAGTTGGGCCCAAGGCCCAGGTAAGTGGGCTCACTTTTGTTTTCCCTTTTCTGCTGTAATTGTTTCTGTTTTTCCTTTTCTTTAAATTGTTTTGCCCGAAATAAATTAGCAAGGCATTTTACAAAATCTTGAAAACTTTTATGTGGGCTTATAACATATATAGCTATCCACTCACAAGTTTTGGAGATTTTTGAAATTCAAATAATTTGCATTTCAATTCAAATAGGGTATTATTTAATTTCCAAGCCCTATTTGGAATATTTGAAAAATCTTGGTGCATGCAGTGGGACTCACTTCATTTTATATGTGATCATGCATATTTATAAGACTTTTCAAAAATACCAGAGGAATTTTTGGAAGAAATTTTTATATGTCCATTTGAATAAATTTCTCAGGGCTTTTCTTTTCCCCATTTTTGATTTTCTTTTGAATTTTTACATGATGCAAAGGGCACTCAAACCCTAGCACTTACCCTAGTTGGGATTCTGACAACTCGCCCCCACTCAAAAGAATCTCGTCCCGAGATTCAGAAGTCGTCGGGAGGAAGGTGGGGTACTCGGCACGGAGGCGGTCTTCTCTTTCCCAGGTTGCTTCTTTCTCGGAGTGATGTGACCATTGAACTTTAAGGAACTTGATCTTCTGACGGCGAGTGACACGCTCTGCTGAATCAAGAATACGAACAGGGTACTCTCGATAAGAAAGGTCATCTTGGAGATCAAGCGTTTCATGGTCGACTTCGCGGATGGGGACCTTGAAGCAACGCCTGAGTTGTGACACATGGAATACATCATGTACTCGGGAAAAATGAGGGGGTAGTTCAAGTTGGTAGGCAACTTCTCCATGTTTAGCGAGAATGCGGAAAGGTCCGATGTAACGTGGGGCCAACTTGCCTTTGATACCGAATCGTTGGGTTCCCTTCAGAGGAGTAACCCGAAGGTAAGCCTTCTCTTCCAGATTGTAGCTTTCTTGCCTATGATGACGATCATAGTATCTTTTCTGACGAGACTGTGCGGCTTTCAAACGATCACGAACAATGCGAACTTGCTCTTCTGCTTCCTTGATCATATCCGGTCCAAAGAGTTGTCTTTCACCGGTTTCTGACCAGTTTAGGGGTGTTCGACATCGTCGTCCATAGAGGAGTTCAAAAGGAGGCATGTTCAGACTAGATTGGAAACTATTGTTATAAGCAAATTCGGCAAATGGAAGAGACTTCTCCCAATTCTTTCCGAATGAGATAACACAAGCTCTGAGCATGTCTTCCAGGATTTGGTTAACCCTTTCGACTTGACCACTAGACTGAGGATGGAAAGCTGTGCTAAAGGAGAGATGAGTTCCCATAGCATTCTGAAAGCTTCCCCAGAATCTAGAGGTGAAAAGGCTACCACGATCAGAATTGATTTCCAAAGGAACACCATGAAGAGACACAATTCTAGAGACGTATAAGTCCGCCAACTGACTAGCAGTTATAGACTCGCGAACTGGAAGGAAGTGAGCAACTTTGGAAAGTCTATCAATGACCACGAAGATGACATCGTTTCCTTTCTGGGTTTTTGGAAAGCCGGTGATGAAGTCCATACCGACTTTGTCCCATTTCCACTCGGGAATAGGAAAAGGTTGAAGTGTACCAGCAGGTCTTTGGTGTTCGGCCTTAATGCGACGACAAACATCACATTCAGCAACAAATTGAGCAATGTCTCTCTTCATCCTGGTCCACCAAAATCTCTGGCGTAGATCTCGGTACATTTTTGTGCTACCGGGATGAATCGAGAGGGGTGTGTCATGTGCTTCTTTGAGGATGAGTTGCCTTAGATCACTATTCTTAGGTACTACCAAACGATTTTCAAAGAATACCGTTCCTTTGCTATCTGTGGAGAAACATTTAGCAACTCCGCTAGCAATGTTCTCCTTGATTCGGCGAACACCTCGTGCACGCCTTTGGGCAACTATGATTTGATCCTCAAGGGTTGGTTTCGCCACCAAGTTGAAAAGAGATCAACGAGGAACAATCTCGAGATTGAGCTTTCGAAATTCCTCATGAAGAAGTGGTTGATACTGTTGTAACATGAGGTTGTTACAATACGACTTACGACTTAGTGCTTCAGCCATGACATTGGCTTTGCCTGGGGTGTAAGAAATTCCTAAGTCATAATCTTTTATCAACTCTATCCAGCGTCTTTGCCTGAGATTAAGATCTGGCTGGGTGAATATGTATTTGAGGCTTTGGTGATCAGAATAGATCTCACAACGATTACCAAGGAGGTAATGTCCCCAAGTCTTCAGGGCATGAACTACGACAGCGAGTTCAAGATCATGGGTAGAATAGTTCTCTTCATGTGGCCGCAACTGGCGTGAAGCATAAGCTACCACATGTCTATCTTGCAGAAGTATGCATCCTAACCCTTGCCGTGAAGCATCACAATAGATCTCGAAATCCCTTTTGGTGACTGGAGGTGCAAGTACGGGTGCAGAAGTCAATCTTCTTTTTAGCTCTTGAAAGCTTTCCTCGCACTTGGGAGTCCATTGGAATTTCTTATCTTTCTTGAGGAGTTCAGTAAGAGGCTTTGCAACCTTAGAAAAGTTCTCGACGAAGCGGCGACAATAGCTTGCTAAGACAAGAAAACTTCTAACTTGCTTAACCGATTCAGGTGGAGTCCAGTCAAGGACGGCCTGAACTCTCTCGGGATTGACAACAATGCCTTTTGCAGAAATCACGTGGCCTAAGTAAGTCACTTCTGGTAGCCAAAATTCACACTTGGAGAACTTGGCATAAAGGCGGTGCTCTCTAAGTTTCATCAATACCAACCTAAGATGTTCTGCGTGCTCTTCTTCGTTCTTCGAGTAGATGAGAATGTCATCAAGATAAACTACAACAAATTTATCTAGGTACTCCATGAAGATCGAATTCATTAAGCGCGAGAATGTGGCGGGGGCATTGGTTAAACCGAAGGACATGACGGCGTACTCGTAAAGACCATAACGATTAGTGAAAGCCGTCTTGGGAATGTCCTCATTTCGGATTTTGATTTGATGATAGCCTAATCTCAAATCCATCATGGAGAAGACAGAGGATCCAACAAGTTGATCATAAAGATCATTGATCCTGGGCAGTGGGTACTTGTTCTTTATCGTCGATAGATTTAGTGGGCGATAGTCTACGCACATCCTTTCCGTTCCATCTTTCTTCGTTACGAACAGAACGGGGCAACCCCATGGCGATGAGCTAGGGCGGATGAAGCCTTTTTCCAACGAAGCATCAAGTTGGGTTTTTAGCTCAGCTAACTCATGTGGGGCCGTCTGGAAATTGGGGTTGTGCCTGGTATAAGATCCACTATGAATTCTACACACCTGTCGGGTGGCATTCCCGGCAGCTCTTCAGGAAAGACATCCGGGAAGTCACGAACCACCGGAACATCTTCAAGGTCTGGAAGGGGAAGCACATTCAAAGTATGCATCTGGATTCTAGAGCTGGGTGATGTGTAGTCAATGGTCTGGCCTGAAGGATGGGTGAGTTTAACTGACTTGGATTTACAATCAAGGAAAGCATTCTGCCTTGATAACCAATCCATTCCTAGGATGACATCAATGTCCGAAGACTTGAGGCCTATAAGAGAAGCACGGAATACTAAACCCTCAATTGTAATTTGATTTCCATGGCTTACTCTATTAGTTTGCCACTTTGAACCAGGAGTTTGAATGATCATTGGAGAAAACATTTATTCAAAGGGGAACTCATGACGAAGTGCATAACTCTCCGACATGAATGAATGAGAAGCTCCAGTATCGAAAAGAACGGAGGCGGGGACATGATTGACTGGGAGTGTACCAAGAATGACGTCAGAAGCAGCAGTGGTTTCCTCAACTGAGATTTGGTTCACATAACCACTACTAGTGGATGAAGGCTTTGCTGGAAAGGCTTTGGTGGTTGATTTCTTTGGAGGCTTAGGTCGAGAATGACGTGGTGCCATCAAGACCTGAGGGCATTGACGATAGTAATGGCCTGGAAGGCCACACTTAAAGCATACCCTGTCTGAATTGCTGGGAGTGGGATTACTTGGTTGCACACCATCATTCCGGGGTGGAATAATGTGTTGGGGTGGATGGCATATATTGGAGGGTGGTCTCTGAAGAAAGTTTTGAGGTATGGCTCTGGTTGGAATCCAAATTCGGCGTTTCTGAGGGGCTGAACTTGAAGAAGAAGCAATCTAAAGAGCATGCTTGCAAGACTCCTCGAAAATTTCATTGCCATGCTCAGCTCTGAAGGATCTGTTGACTAAATCCTCAAAGGTGGCAAATTCGATGAGGTTGAGATCATGACGAAGGATGGGGCTAAGTCCCTTATGGAATCTTGCCTGCTTTCTGGCATCGGTGGTGATCTCATCTTGGGCATATCGAGCAATACGGTTGAACTCTCTCACATACTCATGAATGGACATCTCTCCTTGGGTCAGGATGCAGAACTCTTCTTTCTTGCGCTCCATCAACTCATCCAGAATGTGGTACCCTCGAAATGCAACACAGAACTCCTGCCAAGTCACTAGGTGACCATCTGGCTGCATAGAAACATAGTTCTCCCACCATTGAAGAGAAGCACCTTCCAGGAGGTATACCGCGAAAATAACTCGGTCATTGGGAGCAACATGTGCAGTATCAAGCTTACGCTCGATGGAACGGAGCCAATCATCAGCTTCAAGGGGCTCAGAAGAACATTGGAATACCGGTGGCTTGAGGCGGATGAAGTCCTGAATGCTCACGACCACATTACGATGATGGGCGGTATTCTGCTCGATGAGCTCCAGGAGACGTGTTTGATCACGTCGATTCTTCTCAGCTTCCATCATGATTTCCGCCGCAGAAGGCGGTGGTAAAGGTCCATCATCATTTCGATTCCGAACACGGTCTCGATTCCGACAAACAGCACTACGAGTTCCACCTGACATCCTGTGTGATAAAAATCAACAATCAGAACAGGTTGAATGATGGATTCAAGGATAACAAGACATGATGAAGGCGGAAAAGATTATAATGCGAAGGCAATGATCCACAGAAACTTGGAACAAATCCGGCAGCATAACGGCTACACCGGGATGGAAAATGAAACAACCTTGAGGAGATTTGACAGAACTTCCTCAAGGAACTCAAAACACGGAGACTCTGGACAACCACAACTGTCCTACGGCTACAAGGAGGCAAACAACGAGATGATCTAGTAAGACATAGATGAGACTAGTCCTATCATCCCGTAGAAGAGATAAGGGTGACTCAGAACTCAGATCGATGAGGGTAAGGAGAAAAAGAAGCCTTACGTTGTTCCCTTATACCCAGAGTAACTATATAACTATAGAATGCTAGACTCGACTTCGACCAAGGGTTGACTAGTCCTACAGATAGTCCTGCTCTGATACCAAGTCTGTCGGGACCCGGAATATGCGTATGTAATTCCAGTCACGATGCAATCACATGGAGAGCCAAGAACCATACCCACTTGTCTAAGCAGACAAGGCCAAGCACAGAACATTCTCGGTAAGCATCGAACGTGAGGGGCATCCCATTCAGGCCGGATGATCATCTGAGATGGGTCCTCATCGTCCGCTCACAAGTCTAGATGCTTATGGGTGGTGAATCCCATACTCATAGACAAGTCGCCTCAACCATGTTATCGATTGAATCCTAACTCTTACATAGACTTACTCCAGCCCAATCACTTAGTCGGGGTCTAGGGCGGGCTCGATCATACAACAAAGTGTGCACGTGACAAAGTCACGAGCAATCGCATCGCGATGCCCCAAGCTGCGCACATCTAAGGGCCCCTTGGTGTATAAAAGACCGCCAGCCAGATCACAACTAAGGTCTCGAAAACCCATACTAAGACATGCACGTTATAAACATACACGCAGCACACATGCCTAGTATGAACAGCAGGTATCATCACATAACTCTACAAAGTACTTATTTATTTACTTACACATAGCGTCTACAAAGATCACATGTCTGTGATCAACATTACATCATACAACGGAAGCAAATTAGGTCTGAGTTAAAACAAGTTTAACAAATGGCTTAGAGAAGCCTTGTACAACAAACATGCCCTTCCACGAGGGACCAGACTGCTGTCTGGAACTATGCTACCAAGGTCAACGTCGAGCTTTAGGTCGGTGACACCGTCGGGGTCTGGGTTTCCATCTAAAACATAGAATAAGCAAACGTGAGTACAAAGTCGTACTCAGCAAGACTTACATCAGAACTACACTACTCATGCTCAAGTATCAAGGTAAAGGGAGGTGGGGTTTCATCATGCAGAAGTGCCAGCTTTGACTTGGCTAGTCCTAAACTACGAATACCAGACTTGAGGTAAGAAGCGTACACGAGTCCACTACCAAGTCTCCAACCAATACACCACTATGGTTACTTCCTCGACTTCCCCACGAGGAAGCACGCCATAGCACTCACGCTTATCTTGCGAGTTTTACAAGTATCCATTCAAGTTGTCTAATAATCAGGTACAGGTTCCAAGTAGTCCTTAACCGCGGACGCGGCTATTCGAATAGTTTTGTTAACCTTGCAAGGGTGTAAGCTACACACACATGATCATCGGTTACCGCCAGGTCTCGCCACCGTTCAAGAGGTGACAGCGAGGATGTTCACCACGACACTTCGCTCACAACCGGTCTATTCCAGGAGTCTACTATCTGAGTTTGCCTCCGCTCGAGAGCCCGGCCGGATCAACGAAACGGACTCAAACGATGTAAGTGACCGAGACGCCACCTCTGGCAGATGGTTTTCCTGCCTCACAGGTGCACCGACATATCTATATGATGCAACCATTCCTTCATTCTTTTTCTATGCAGATGCCAAATGGAAAGCCCGAACTAATGTGACTCCTGGACGTCGACACATATCAAGGTACTAGGCCGATAGGGGTCAGTGAGCCCAATGTGTGGTTGTACTCTTTGTCTTGGATTACCATACAAGAACTCGGTGCTTAAGGCGGTGTTCAACGAGACAAACCACTGTGTACTCCTACACAGCCTCTCATCGTTCACCTTGTATTAGGGTGGATTCACCGACACAGTTTCACTTTCATCAACACCATGTACGCTATCATCCCGACTCACATCAAAAGAAACCTCACTGTAACACTAAGCATGCAATAAGCTGTAACAATTGTAGGGGCCACATGATATCAATCAACTCCTATGTCAGCTAGGATTGTGGTTTGCTTACTACTGTGACAAGATGATAGGTCATGCATCGGATATGGGTTCAACTATGCGGTAGAATCGATACAAGGTGATCTCCTAAACATGCATAAGCGAGACTGAGAGGGAATTGGGATTTTATAGATATGATCAATGGGGTTTGCTTGTCTTGCTGACGATACACTGGGTTTAACGGTGGTCTTCTTCTTCGGGGGTGATCACCATCTCGGAAAAGTTGGTACCGGAAACAATAATCAACAAGGGGGGACAACTTCGGAAGTAAAATGCACAAGCACATGATATTGTTGTGACATGAAGTAAAGAGTACTGATTTGTGGCAAATTCAATTTAATTGAAGTATATTGCATTTGGAATGCAAATTCAAACTTCAAATTTGAATTCAAAATAAGTCATATGCACATTTGCTACTTTGGCCCCATTTTAAAATGGCCAAACATAAAAACAAACTGCATATTCTTAATCCTTGCATTTTTCTGATAATTTTTCATATATTATATGTTTAATTTGGAGTTAATATGAATTTTCTATGATTTATTGAAGTTTAAATGATTTTTTGTCTTTTCTGTAATTTCTTTAAATTTGGAAAAAGGAATTAATGCGTCACTGTTGTGTCATGCTGGCGTCAGGGGGGTTTGACCCGAGTAAAACTGACAAGGGACCCCACTGGTCAGCCTCTTCGGGTTAAATCTCTGTTGGATTAATCTAACAGAGGTATTAAGGGGGCCAGGGATCCACTGGTCAGTGACCTGGGTCAACTAACCCAGGGGGTTAGGACCCTAATCACTGCCACGTCGTCGTGGTCAACTCCGGCGAGTCACCGGCGAGGTCAGAGAGACCGGCGAGCTCGGGAGGATGAACCCGTGCACCAAATCGGCCGCCGCGACAACCAGACGAACCATGGAGCTCCCGCGCATCCTCCTGGACAAGCAGGCGAGCTCGGGGATGACTGGAGCGTCGCCGGCGTCGAAGGAGGCGGAGGCTGCGGCTTGGGCGTTGTCGGGATGGCGCTCTGGAGCGCAACTTTGACCGTGGGCTAGCACGTTGCGAAGCTAGGAGGACAGGGAACACGTTGCGCTCCACAGTTGGGACAGAGGAGCACGGGGGCTAGCTCAACGGCGGCCATGGCGGACGTCGTGCTCGGTCTTCATGGTGGAACACGAATGAGGACAAGGGACGAGGCTCGGGATAGCTGGGGAGAACAGGAGACTCGCCACGAACACGCTGGTGAGGTCGGGGAGGCCGGGGGAGGTCTGGCGGCGGCGAATCGACGGCGGCAAACTGGCGGCTCCGGTGGCGACTCGACGAAGGGGACGGCTTGCTCGGGGCTTAACGGTCCGATTTCTTGCGTACCGAGATGAAGACGACCACGGCGAAGACGAGGGACATGGCGGTGCGGCGTCCTTCTGTCGTTGGCCACGTGGGAACGGCGTCGCGCTCCGCGATAGCACTCGGGCGTCGCGGTTTTCCGGCGAGGCAGGGGTGGAGAGAGAGCCAGAGGAGGGGGAAAGGAATGGGGGCGTCGTGGGAAGCTCCGTGGCGCGCTTAGAGGCCAGGGGGAGGCTGGGCGTCGCGGTGGCGTGGAGCTGGTTGAGGAAGACGACAAGGGTGGCCGTGGGCTTGGGCTGGCCTCGGTTAGTTGGGCCCAAGGCCCAGGTAAGTGGGCTCACTTTTGTTTTCCCTTTTCTGCTGTAATTGTTTCTGTTTTTCCTTTTCTGTAAATTGTTTTGCCCCAAATAAATTAGCAAGGCATTTTACAAAATCTTGAAATTTTTTATGTGGGCTTATAACATATATAGCTAGCCACTCACAAGTTTTGGAGATTTTTGAAATTCAAATAATTTGAATTTCAATTCAAATAGGGGTATTATTTAATTTCCAAGCCCTATTTGGAATATTTGAAAAATCTTGGTGCATGCAGTGGGACCCACTTCACTTTATATGTGATCATGCATATTTATAAGACTTTTCAAAAATAGCAGAAGAATTTTTGGAAGAAATTTTTATCTGGCCATTTGAATAAATTTCTTAGGGATTTTCTTTTCCCCATTTTTGTTTTTCTTTTGAATTTTTACATGATGCAAAGGGCACTCAAACCCTAGCACTTGCCCTAGTTGGGTTTCTGACAGTTCCAAGGATGCTCCGTTTCTTGCCCCGAAGTATCCACGTATCGGGTTGGCTTCCTGAGATCAATGAGGTAATATGCATTGTTTTTTAGTGCTCAACTAACGACGAATGGACCTTCCCAAGGAGAGGATAACTTGTGCTGGCCATCCGATTTCTGGATTCGGCGCAACACCAAGTCACCCTCACGAAAAGATAGGGGACGGATCTTCTTGTTGTGGTAGTGACGCAGCTTCTTCTGGTATATTGCCGACCTGGACAAGGCCAGCAGACATGCTTCTTCTCTGAGATCAACGCCGTCCTCACGAGCTTCCTTGGCTTCTTTCTCCGTGTACATGGCATGACGAGGTGAATCGAACTCAATGTCACAGGGGAGCATTGCTTCGGCGTCATACACCAGGAAGAAGGGAGTGAATCCATTTGAACGGTTTGGTGTGGTGCGCAAGCTCCAACGTACTGCTGGCAACTCATCAATCCATGCGCCGGGTGCTCTTTCCAGTGGTTCCACTAACCTTGGCTTGATTCCGGACAGAATGAGACCATTCGCCCGCTCTTCTTGACCATTTGACTGGGGGTGAGCCACAGGTGCGACGTCCAGCCGGATGCCCTGCTGGGAGGCAAACCGAGCTAGCACCCCCTTTGCAAAGTTTGTTCCATTGCCAGCGATGATGCTGTGTGGTACTCAAAATCTGACCATGATGTCCTATATGAACCTGACCGCAGTCATCCCGTCGAGTTTCTTGATCGGCCTTGCCTCTATCCACTTGGTAAATTTGTCCACTGCTACTAGTAAGTGTGTCATACCACCTCTTGTTGTTTTGAACGGCTCTACCATGTCCAGACCCCAAACTGCAAACGGCCATGTGATCGGAATTGTTTTTACTGCTGAGGCTGGTAAATGGCTTTTTTGCTTTGAATCTTTGACATCCATTGTAATGCTTGACCAGATCTTCTGCCGCTGCTTTCGCAGTCGGCCAATAAAAGCCATGGCGAAAAGCATTGGCAACTATTGCTATTGCTGATGCGTGATGACCGCATTCGCCTTGATGGATGTCTCGGAGCAGTTCCAGCCCCTTGTCCTCTTCCACACACCGCTGAAGAACTCTTGTTGCACTTCGGTGCACCAGCTCGTTGTTGATGATCGTGTATGCTCCAGATCGGCGTTGGATTTGCCGAGCTTCTACTTCATCTTCTGGGAGTATGCCATCTACCAGGAAATCTCTGAATGGTTCTGCCCATGACGGCGCTGCCACAATCACCATTACAATAACTGCTTCTTGCTCTGGTTGTGCGACTTCTGCTACTGGCAGCTCGGAGGAGGAGGAGCCGATTGCGCCTGGCATGGTTTCCTCAGTCCCCGAGATGATGACAGCAGCCCCTAGTTCGCAATCGGTAGCCCCTAGTGCGGCCGAATGCTCCTTGGCCTTTTGCTTTTTCGCTTCGAGTTCTGCCATCTTTAGGTCGGCTGGAATAAAGATTGACTCTGATTCTAGGGATGGCTTGATGGATGGCTTGTGGATATTTTCTAGTGATATTCCTGGAGGAACTTCCTTTCTGGTAGACCCCAGCTTGGACAGTGAGTCTACTGCTTCATTTTTAGCTCTGGGAATGTGATGGAATTCACACCCCTCAAAGAATCCGGACAACTGCTGCACAAGGAATCTGTACCTTGCCATATTTTCATCCTTTGCGTCCCAAGTGCCAGTGCATTGCCGCACCACCTGATCGGAATCACCATAACATAGAATTCTCCGAATGCCAATCTCCTTGGCCAATCGGACACCGTGCACCAAAGCTTCGTATTCGGCCACATTATTTGATGCTGCGAAGTGAATCTGCAGTACATATTCGAGCTTTTCACCCTTTGGGGAAGTAAGAACAACACCAGCCCCTAGTCCGGTCATCATCTTGGAGGCATCGAATTGCATTTTCCAAAACTGAGAGTCCGGACAGGGGGGGTATATACCGAGTTTCTGCCCAATCCACCAAAAAATCTGCCAGAACTTGCGATTTGACTGCCGTCCGAGGCTCATATTTGATCCCATGTGTTGTGATTTCTATGGCCCATTTTGCGACCCGACCGGATGCGTCCCGACTGCCTATGATTTCTGCCAATGGAGCCGAACTGACCACCGTGACCGGATGCGCCTGGAAATAGGGCTTCCACTTTCTTGCTGCTTTGTATACACTATACCACATTTTCTGATAATGGGGGTAGTTCTGCTTGGAGGTGGAGAGCACTTCACTGACATAATATACTGGCCTCTGGACCGATTGCGCCTTGTCCTTTTCAGGACGCTCGACCACCATAACAATACTGACCACCCGATTGGTTGCTGCAATGTACAACATCATTGGTTCTTTTTCCTTCGGAGCTGCCAGCACTGGAGCAGTGGACATCATACGCTTGAGCTGCTTGAATGCCTCGTCCGCCTGCGGTGTTCAGCTGAACTTGTCTGTTTTCTTCATTTGCTGATACAGCGGAATTGCCTTCTCTCCCAGCCGACTGAGAAATCGGCTGAGCGATGCCAAACATCCAGTGAACTTCTGCACATCCTTGATATTTCTGGGCTTACCCATCCTCTCGATTGCTGCAATCTTCTCGGGGTTGCACTCTATTCCTCTCTCAGAAACCAGAAAACCAAGCAATTTGCCGGCTGGCACGCCGAACACACATTTCCCTGGGTTGAGTTTGATCTGGTATGCCCGCAAATTTGCGAATGTTTCCTTGAGGTCATCCAACAAGGTTGATCCCAGCACCGACTTGACCACGAGGTCATCTACATATACATGAATGTTCCGACCTAACTGAGGCCGAACACATCGCTGCATAGTACGCTGATAAGTCGTGCCGCCGTTTTTCAGGCCGAATGGCATGGTGATGTAGCAATAAGCCCCGAAAGGGGTAATAAAAGATGTTTTAATCTGATCGTTTACATCAAGCTTAATCTGGTGATAGCCTGTTGTGGCATCCAGAAAGCACAGGAGCTGACAGCTAGCCGTAGAATTAATCACTTGATCGATACACATGCGCCAATCCTTGGGGCAGGCCTTATTCAGGCAAGTTTAATCTATACACATGCGCCAAGTTCCATTCTTCTTCGGAACCAGAACTGGATTTGCTAACCAGTCTGGGTAGAACACTTCCTTGATAAATCCTGCTGCGAGTAACTTGGCTATCTCATCGCTGATTTCTCCTCTCTTCTCTTCTGAAAAACGCCGAAGTGGCTGCTTGATCGGCTTGGATCCAGGTCGGATATGAAGCTTGTGCTCGGCAAGTTCCCTCGGTACACCTAGCATGTCATGTGGGAACCATGCGAAGATGTTACGGTTCTCACGGAGGAACTCGACGAGCTCGCCTTCCTATTTTCTGCTGAGCCCGGCCCCAAAAATGACGCACTTGCTCGGGTCGAAGGGGTCCAGGGCAATCTTCTTGTCCTTCGTGCTCGGCATGGGGTCCTTCATTTGAGCTTGGAATGCTGCTACCACCTTGTCCAGCTGGCGCCGCTCTGCATCTATGACCAGAGCATCGGCTAACTTGGAACCAACAGATGAACACTCCAGTGACTTCCTGTAGTCACCACACACAGTGATTGGACCATTTGGCCCTGGGAGCTTCATCTTAAGGTAAGGCTTCATGATGTTGAACATGAACTTGGTGATCGCAGGCGACCCGAGCAAGACATGGTACGGGCTGCTCAGATCGGCCACGTCGAACCAGATCGGCTCTCGGCGGAAATTTTCTTCCGACCCGAATACTACCTCAAGCCGAATGCGGCCCAATGGGGTACATGACAGACCGGGCACTATCCCATGAAACATGGTTCTTCTGGGCTCTAACTCACTCTCGCTGATGCCGAGCTTGATCATTGTGTCTATGTACAGAATGTTGATGGCACTGCCTCCATCGATAAGCGTCCTGGTGAACTTGCATGAATACAATGGTGCCGCCAAGATTGCATCCACCACGAGCATATAACTGCCCGGGTTGGGAATTACGCTCGGGTGGTCTTCTGGGCCCCATGTTATGGCATTGTCCGACCAGTTCAACCTCTGTGAAATTGCTGGCATGGTGGCATTGACTGCCTGCTCACGGGCTCTCCGACTGCCCTTATCGTCCGACTCGCTGGTGAAGATCATATATGCTGCATCATGACGTGGGAACTGCTGCCGAGCATTTGCTGGTGGTTGGCCTGGGGGTGGGGGTGGTGGTGAGGTTGGATTTTCTGCTCCTCCCTTTGTCAAACGCTCAACCCAAATGCACTGCCGAGTGGTGTGCGATGCGGGCTTGCCTACTCCACTGTGCATCTTACAGGGTTGGTTCATCATGTCCTCAAGTGTGTGTGGGGGCCTGGGCTGACCTGGCGGTCTTTCTGTAGGCTTCATCTTCCGACTGTCTCCCGCAGCCCCTTGTTCCTCTTGGTGTTGCACTGTTGCTACCTGTCATTGCCATGCTGGGCATCCGACTGCTCATCCTTTCTCTTGTTGAAACCAGTGTTGTTGTTGTTGTTGAAATTGGGGGTGTTCCTGTTGTTGCTGAAGTTGTTGTTCATCTGGATCTCGCGCCTCTCGCGCCGATTGGGACCATTTGCTTCTGCCGATTGCTGCTGCTGGCCGGATGGTTGCCCTTGGATGAAACCACTGGGACTTAGCGTGATCGGGCGCATTGCAAAGTCAGATGCGGCGAATGAATTGGCTATCCTCATCAGATCGGCCAAAGAAGTTATCTCCTTGCGCAGGAGCTTGTGCTTCAACAAAGACCCGTCCAAGCAGCCGTCAGTGAAGTACTGGATGTCTTGGATTTCATGAACTCCCTCGCAAGTGTTCCTGAGCTTGATCCACCGCTGAAGGTAATCGCGAAGGGGCTCGTCCTTTCCTTGTACACAGAGTGCCAGGTGCCAGGGCAGGCCTGGGCGCTCATAAGTACCCGTGAAGTTGTGAACAAATGTTTCCTCAAAATCCTTCCAGCAGTTGACACTATTGCTGGGCAAGTTGTTTAACCAGGACCGAGCTGAACCTTGAAGCATGCGCGGAGCATAGCGTATTGCTACGCGCCGACCACCTCCTGCGATATCGACGGCTGTCATATATTGGACCAGCCAATCTTCTGGCTTGACTGATCCATTGTACTTTGGGGTGTCCCTGGGCAATGTGAAGCCTTTGGGGAACTTCTCTTGCCGAATACGCGGGCCGAAACATGCTGGACCCGCCGGCGCATCATCTTCCGGTTGCTTATCCTGCTGCAACTGCTCGATTCGGTGTCTTGCGTCATTGCCTGCGATGGCTCGGGGACCTAACCGTTGGCTTATTGCCGGCCGGACTGATGCCACCGGTTGCTCATTGCGCCTGATGTTGACTGCTGGCTCATCCCTCCGACTGCCTCCTGCAGCCCCTTGATTCCTCCTACTGCGGTGCAAACTGCCATACGGTGAGGATGCCTGCCTTTTCTGCCGCTGCGGCGCATTCGGCTGATTCGCACCCGCAGTTGCCCAGAGTGACTTTGATGCTACTGGCCCTTGCTGCTCGGTGGCCACCCTTTGCTGCTGGTTCGCTGTGGTTATGAGGTCGCGCATTCGGCGTGTCCTGTCCCGTAGCTCTTCTCCTTCCAAATGCTCCAGCTCAGTGGCGATCTGCTGGGCTGCTCTCATGTTCTTCACAGGAGAACTGTATGAAATCTGGGGTGCTACGATGATGGACGCTAAAGGTTGCTTGGCTCCTCCCAACTCTCTGCCGACCTCTCGGCCTGCTGCCCGAAGCTCCTCAATAACTGGGGGTGGGATAACACGCTTTCGAATGTCGTGCGCTGTGTTGTACTCCCGAACTGATGCCTCCATCCGGCACTTTTCAGCGTCGATCCGATCTGATTGCTCCTTCAGAGCTTGACGCACCTTCTCCAGCTCGGCATGAGCCATGGCTGGATCGGCATGAAGATCCACGGGAGTGCTGAGCACATCCGGTGGGTTGCTTGGGCCTGCTGCTGTTGTTGCTGCTTCTCTCGCGGCTCGAGTCGCTGAAGTGGAACTGTGGCGACTTGACGCTCCCTCCATCATGACCTCCGCACGGATGTGCGCAGTCGTGCCGTCTGTTCCCACGGCATCTGGCCCTCCTGGCAATGGATTCGTGAGCTCAGAGAACACCCGTACCTCTCTGGGAAATACATTAGGAAGCGCTGCGACGAAGACGCGATGTCCGCTAAAAGGAATGATGATGCCGCACGGTAGAGGCATTCCAGCCCCAAACCGCGAGGCGTTGTCGATGACGAAATCCCATGCTCCGCTTCTCATCACCAGGGCGGAGGCGAAGCGTATGCGCGATGCAGATGATGGTCCCGTCCGGATCAGAACTCCAGTCGACGCCTCGACTTGCGCCATGGTGGGCGCCAACTGTCGTCGATATGTAACGACAGATGCCATGGGGATGGCTAAAGAGGGGGACAAACCGAGGTTAGTGTCGCTGGTACCGGAAGCGAGAATGGGAACACATGGTGAGACACCACAATGTACCCAGGTTCGGGGCTCTCCGTAGAGATAACACCCCTAGTCCTGCCGAGCTAGCTATATGCAATAACTCTGGCTACAATGAATGCTCCTTGAGCTGTTTGAGAGGAAGAAGAAGAAGGCCTCTGGTCTCTACTCTCTCCTTGCTCTCTCTGGTGGGTGAGATTTTAATAACTGCTCCGTCGTCCCCCACGCAGGAGGGGTACCCGAGGCTCTTATAGGCCGAGCCCGGGGTACAAAAGTAAATATACAAGAGGGAGGGCCCAGCTGTCTGTCTCAGATCAGCTAGAGACCTAACATCGTGCTTCTTCGGATGACCCGGTGTAGACTTGCGGCTTGCCATACTGCTATCCCGTAGACCTTGGCAGTGAACAGTGAAGCTAGATACTTAGGCCTGTCGGCCTGTCCGCGTGATCAGCGCTGGAGGAGACCGCACACCTCTGACAGTCCCGATCTTCAGAGATTGCGCATTGAATGCTCTTGTACCAGGTGTCCGACCTGGACCTCTGATCGGATGATGCTCTTCTTACTTCGGCCGGATGCTCCTGGGTGAGGCCGATTGCGCCCTCTCTAGGGCAATCGGCCCTCACTTGGAACAGATCGGCCCACTTCTTGCCTGATCTTGGTTAGCTCGGCCTTGATTAGATCGGTGACCATCAGGTCGGTGATCTTTGCCTTGATGAACTGTTTCCCCTGGGTGACCCTACCCGGGGGTCATACCCCCGACAGGCGGAGACTCTCGAACCGTGGCTTTTGATGGAAAGGTTGAAAACCCGTGAAAGGAAGCAAAGACTAAACATGTACCAGAGCTCTTGGTTTTGAAAACAGAGATAAAACTCTTTTGATAAGTGCAACTTTCCATTCAACGGTGAACGGTAAAGGTCTCTCAATATCTCCCATGCCAACCATATTAATGCCTTTTTCTTACACATGTTCCCTTATCCATAAATCCGTTGATGGTCTACGGAACCTTTTATTTTGCCTCAAGTATGGAAGGAGGGTATCGTTCCATCTATCATAAGCAGCATTTGGTCCATTTCATTCCATCATCTAGTACGGGGGAGGTGTAACTCATATTTTTTTATTGACTAGTAAAAACTTCCGTCAAAATATTTTTGGCATGGTAGATACTGATTTTCCCTTACCGCACCATGAGATTGTACGGTTGCAAAAGGGAAGCTTTTGAATAAATTTTGAGATGGTACATGAAAGTCTAAGTTGGGAGTGGCCGGTAAATACCACATATAGGTAGGTATGGTGGACTCAAATGGAATAACTGGGTTGGAAAGGAGTTTGGATGCACAAGCAGAATTCCGCTTAGTACGAGTGAAGGCTAGCAAAAGACTGGGAAGCGACCAACCAGAGAGCATAACGGTCATAATCATGTAGAGCGACAAAGCAACATTGAATCGGGCATGAAAGTGATATAACTCACCCTGAAGTAAAAAGATCATCAATGCAGAACAGACTTTTTAGTCTTAACATGCGTGAACATGTGCCAAGTCAATCCAAGAATCCCCCGGAGGGAAATACCACTCCAATATGCCACACCATGAACAATGGAATGCATGTCAATCATTTCAAGCAACACATTATAAACTCTAGATATTTGAGACTAACCACAAAGAAAGCATGAACCACTGGGAAAGCATTGTAAACATAGCACTATCTCGCTACAAGCTGGTCTCTAATGATAAGTACAGACATATGTACAAAAGTAGAAACAAAAGGAGTTCATATCGGCTTTCCTTGTTGCATCCCCTCCGTCGATCTTCGTCATTACTGCCTTGTCACTTGCACGATTGAACGTAGGAAATTATAATCATCACGGATTCGAGCTGAACTCTGAAACAAAGCAAACTAAAGAGCAAAGGAAACATATTTTTGGGTTTTTTAAGGTTTAGCGAAAGCAAAAGAAAGGAGAAATCTTTTTGGGGTTTTGCAAACTAAAAGAACAAAGAAGAACAGGAAAAAACTTGGAAAAAGATAAAAGCGAACCAGTGGTAGATACAATGGAAAGGGGAGGAGAACATGTACTCCCCCAAGCTTAGGCTTTTGGCCTAATTTGGGGCTCGTCTACTGCGGTCCTGAGGAGCCTCCTGCTCATGGGTAGTACTGGTATGCCTATGGGTTGTATGCATCCTCCTGTGCATACACTGAAGTCCTGGGTTCCTCCCACGTGGTAGAGGAAGGTCCCGCCCCCCATCCAGAGGAAGACCCTTCACCCCAGGGGGTGACGGTCTCTTCCTGAACTGGTGGATATACCACGTGCTCCTCCTGAACAGACGGATACACAACGCGCTCCTCCTCGTCTGGCTCGACCCCCTCCGTGGGGCCGTGAAACTGGTATCTCCCCGTGATCTCATCATACTCGGCCACTGAAAAACGAAATCCGTTCGTGTGAGAAAAATCAAACACAAGTGGTGCAGGTAGAAGGACAGTGCGTGCCACACCGTCTTTAAACCGCAAAATATAATCAAGTGTATAGCGGTCAGAGGTCTTAGTAACAAAGAAATGCCTCTTCATGGCAGCCAAGTCAAGGCTAACAAAAGGAAAGATTGCATCATCTGGGCGCGGTTCTCCTTGGAGAAACTGCAAAAGAAGTGTGGCATAGACGCCACCAAAGAGGCCCCCCTTGTTACTATTAGTAGCAAGGCGTTTCGCAATAAGCGAACCCACATGATACTCGTGCTTCCCTGAGAGGGTATTCGCCATGATAGTAGTATCAGGCGTAGAAGTGCTGCTCGTGTTGTCCCGAGCCAACACTCCTCTAGCAATATAATAGGCGAAATACCTGAGCTGAGGGAAAATAATGTTGGAAATCTTCTGACGGTTGGATGGCCTCACTTTAGTGTTACAGAACGAGTCGAGGAGGGTGTTGAGTGCAACAGTTTGGACATTTTCCCCTTCTTCTCGACCAAGCCTGGCAAACCTAAAGCTTCACAAAATATACTCATAGGCATGGTCAGCAATCTTTCATAAAGTCGAAACACCACAGTATCATTGTCAGAATAAAACCTTAAACTGTTAACAAAAATAGTGGTGAGTGTCTCGTACTGTGGTACACGGCTCGTAACAAGCCGTGTCAAACCTGCATTGGCATACAGAGCATATAACTCTTCTTGTATGCCGGCACCCTCCATGATATCTTCGCATGGAAATGCCATGGCTTTCGGGGGTGACACGTCCAACATCTCTATGGGTACGATATCTTCATTGTAGCTCACCCTCGTGGTCGAAGGTGAAGCTGCAGAACGCATAACATGGCTAGAGCGCTCGGGTTTTTTCTTCCCAAGCCACTTTCCTAGCCTCTCCATTTCTGAAATTTTTAACAATTCACAAAAACGAATATTTAAGCAAAACTAGTTTGGGCAAAACATTCTACTTACTTTACCAAGGCTCAAACTAGCAACAAAACTTGAAAAATAAATTTCTACACAAACATTTAAGCTCAACTAAACAGCACCAAGAACCACTAAATACTCACTAATGAAGCCACCAACTAGAAAACTAATTGGAGGGGTGAGGGAGTCACATACCAGAGAGTATTTGTTCCAAATTTCAGCTCAAATCAGTGGTTGTAGAAGGAGATCGAGGTTCCGTGCTCAAGAACAGCAAGAACAGCAGAACCAGAGCTAGAACACGAGTTTTTGGGAGGAAGGAGAGAGAGTGAGGGAAGAGAGGCCACCAGGGGGTACCTGTGGGCCCCAGGAGGGTGGGTGGCGCGGCCAGGAGCTGGGTCGCACCACCTAGCCTCCTAGGCCAGGGGTGGACCCCCGTGGTCAGCCTCAGGTGCCTCCTGATGGATTTTTACCTGGAAATTTTGATTTTGATTTTTCTGGAATTTTCTGGGCAACTTCACTGTAGAGAATTTTTCAAAGTTCAAAAAGCTGCAAAAACTTTCGTGAACTTGAGACAAAAGTTAGAACAAGTGAAGCTTTAAACACTAAAACTTGGGTACGGCAAGGAGAATAAAAGCTAAAGGAAATGAAAACATAACAAGCTCAACTGTTTACCTATATAAAACATGCTAGTTAGCAAGGTTGATCAAGTCTTACCAACAAACCTGTGGTATATAGCGCAGAAAGCCTCGCCTCTTATGGAGTGATCATTGCACTCTCACTTTAATGGACATTGTCCCCACCATAATTGTCTTGTATTTATGGTATACATGTAGTGGAAAATCCCATTCTCCAATCTTCACGGTCTTGATATTCTCAATGGAGTTAAGGCCATGCATTTTGTCGATCTTCTTCGGAAAATACACCGTGTGTTCTTTGTCATTCACGTTGAAGGTAACCTTCCCTTTATTGCAATCAATAACAGCACCTGCGGTGTTAAGAAAAGGTCTACCAAGGATAATGGACATGCTCCCATCCTCGGGCATGTCAAGCACAACAAAATCAGTAAGTATTAAGCAATTGGCAACTTCAATAGGAACATCCTCACAAATACCGATCGGGACGGCCGTGGACTTGTCGGCCATCTGTAGGGAGATATCTGTAGGAATTAATTTCTCTAAACAAAATTTTTTGTAGATAGAAAAGAGCATAACACTCACTCCTGCACCAAGATCACATAAAGCAGTTCTAACATAATTATTTTTTATGGAGCAAGGAATGGTGGGTATACCTGGATCGCCGAGCTTCTCAGGAATCTTGCCACTGAAAGAGTAGTTAGCAAGCATAGTAGATATTTCCTCATTAGGGACTTTTCTTTTATTAGTAACAATATCTTTCATATATTTAGAGTAAGGAGGTAACTTAATAGCATCAGTCAAAGGGATTTGAAGAAAAAGAGGGTTCATCCACTCACAAAACTTGTTGTAGTGCTCTTCTTCTTTGGTTTTGACGGACTTGCTTGGGAAAGGCATGGGTTTCTATACCCATGGTTCTCGTTCCTTCCCATGTCTCCTTGCAAGAAAGTCTTCTCTAGTATACTTCTTGCGCTTATCGGGTGCTTCTTCTGTTCGATATGTGCCCTAGAGGCAAATTAATAAAGATATTTGTCACATATCTGTTTGTTCATAATACGTTATATATTGTGCTAGAACTGTATTAAGCGGAAACATTAATACACGTGTGATATATAACAACCTGGTCCCTAGTGAAACTCAGGCATACTAGCTCATTGGGCAATTGATGATCAAGGTTTCCTGATCATGAGAACATAATAGTCTATTGACAATGAGGTCATATCATTAGGAGAATGATGTGATGGACACACACCCACCTGAAGCATTGCAGTGTGACCAAGTCACATAAGTTCAGCATTGCGATGACTTAATAACATAGTGACTGAATCCTTAGACCGTGATGATCATACATAATTGCTATCTATTAGGATGCTTTGAGTGCATTAACCGTTACAATGAAACATGGTAACTGAAAAGGTGTATCTTAGGTATTCCGAAGTAGATATGTTGAGGAGTATGAAATCGATCAGAGCGGGATTTTTCAATCCGAGTGACGGATAGGTACTCTGGGCCCACTCGGTGGTGTTGCATCAATAGCTTGCAAGAAAGTGACTAGGTCACAAGAGATGTAATATTCACAGACGAGTAAACATGTCATGTCGGAGACGAGGAATAACTAGGTATTGGATACCGACGATCAAACCTCGGACAAACATAGTACCGAAGCACAAAGGGATCAAGTCATATTGTTAACAGTTCAACAGCGATGAAGTTTATTCGATGGAAGCGTAGCGGCACATCAAGGATTGTAACCAAATCCCACATGATGGTCATTGCTCAGAGAGTGTCTCGATCATGTCTACTATTTCCCGTACCGTAGGGTGTCACACTTAAGGGCAATCGATGCATTAAGCATTCATTCGGGATCATCGGTGAAAAGAGAGAAAACACCTGAAATGTACCGGGAGGTGCCAGAATGTCAGAACCCCAACTAGGGTAAGTGCTAGGGTTTGAGTTCCCCTTTGCATCATGTGAACATTTCAAATGAAATTCAAAAATGTGAAAAAGAAAAGCCCTAGAGAATTTAATTAAATGGCCAGATAAAAGTATTTTTTCCAAAAATCATTTGAACATTTGGAAAATTCCTATAAATGATGGTGATCATTTTAAAAGTGGTTTGGGTTCATTCCCATGCCCATGGAATATTCAAAAATTCAAAATGTGCCCTGGAAATTAAATAAATACCCTATTTGAATTTGAATTCAAATATTTTTATATTAAAAAATGCTCAAGTCTTGGAAGTGACTAGGTACTGGTCACATAAAGCCATATAAAAAGTTTGGGAATTTATAAAAATACTTTGGTATTTATTTATCAGAGCAAACAAATGAAAAAACCCAGAACAGAAATAAAAAGGAATAAGGGGCCTTACCTGCTTCTGGCCCAACTTAAACTAGGCCGGCCCAGCACACCCGAGAGGCCCCTATCGTCTTCCTCCCCTCCCCCCGAAGAAGCTCGGTGGAGGGCAGGGGAGCGTCGAGGCCACCGCGATGGCCAGAGACCTTCTAGGCCTCTCCCCTCGCACCCCAGAGCGCCACGCAGCCGCCACACCCCCCCGCTCACCTTTCCCCCTTCTCTGGCCACGTTCCCCCTCCTCCTCCTCGCCGATTTTGCCGCCGCCCGTAGCTCGTCGGAGCACGTCGGAGTGCCCCGCACGGCCATCGTGCCCCTCTCTCCAAGATGTAATGTCCAGGAGCCTCGACGAGTTCTGCTTCGTTATCACCCGAGTGGAATCGAACCAGGGAGCCCCGAGCACGCCGCCCCTTTGCCTCCTCGCCCCGGCCACCGTGGAATTCCGGCGGGAATTGCGACGCCTCCAGACCCTCCCCGACTCCTTCGTCCCCTCCATAGCACTCTGGTGAGCCTCGCGCTCTTTTCCCCCTCCCCGCGCTCGTCCCCGCACTCTCCATCACCGTTCCCCGCCGCCACCGAGAGCACGCCGCCGCGGGCTTGTCGCCGGCCTTGTCTACGGCGTCCACCCGAGCCCCCGTGTGCACCATGCGGCTCGCGAGAGCACGAGCCACCCCTTGCAGCACTCCTCCGCCGCCCCGTGCAACCCCGGCGTGCCTCCACCGTGGCCAGAGGCGCCGGCGTTGAGCCGCCGGCCAGCCCAGGCCATTAGGCCTAACCCACCCCCCTAATCCACCCCTAAGTCAGAGAGAGGTGGGCCCAGGCCACCCCTAACCCCTCTGTTAAGTTAACCGAGAGGGGATTAACCCCTGTGAGGCTTACAGGGTGGACTCACAGGTCAGACCCCCCTGATGTCATCCTTGCGTCAGCATGATGCAATAAAAGGATTTTCCAGATTAAAGATAAATCCAAAGAAATCAGAAAAATCCAGAAAATAGCCAAAACTCCAATAAATCATAGAAAATTCATATTAACTCTAAATTTGAAAAATAATATATGAAAAATGATCAGCAGAAAATAATTTATCCAAATATACAATTTTCAGCTATGTTTGAGTTGATCTTAAATTGAGACCAGTAGCTTTTGCTATTTGGTTTAAATGGAAACAATTCAAATTTAATTCAAATGCTTTTCCACTTGAACCATTGCAATGAAAACCATTTCACTTGAACATCAGAGGCATATCATACACATGTCAACATGGTTTTCAAATAAGAAACAATAGCATTTTCAATTTGGTTAAATTGAAATCCATATGTGGAGTTTCAATTTGCATTTCAAATGCAATACACTTCATTTAAATCAAATGTACCACAAACCAGCACCATTCACATTATGGACAACATTATCATGTGATTGTGCATTTAAATTCAAAGTTGTCCCCCCCTTTGTTGATGATTGCCTCCGATGACAGAAGTTCCGAGACGGTGATCACCCCCGAAGAAGAAGAAGATCGGTAAACCCCGTGTATCGTCAGCAAGGCAAGCAAACCCCATTGATCTTGTCTATACAATCGTACTTCCCTCTCAGTCTCACTTATGGATGTTTAGGAGATCACTGAGACACGTTCTTTCGCATAGTTGAACCCATTCCGATGCATGACTTATTATTTTGTCACCGTATTAAGCAAACCACAATCCTAGCAGATACAGGAGTTGAATGATGAGCATATGGCCCCTGCAACTGTTACTGCTTATTGCTGCTTAGTGTACAATGAGGTTACTTTTATTGTGAGTCGGGATGATGGTGAAACTGGTGTTGACGAAAGTGAAACTGTGTTGGTGAATCTACCCTAATACAAGGTGAACGATGACAGGCTGTGTAGGAGTACACAGTGGGTTGTCTCGTTGAACACTTCCCTAGGCCCCGAGTTCCTGTTTTGTGATCCAAGACAAAGAGTATGACCACATGTAGGGTTTTATGGGGACCCCGTTTGGCCTCTTTACGTACCCGATCCAGCCCAGGAGTCACATTAGATTCGGGCTTTCCATTTGGCATGTCCATAGAAAAAGAATGAAGAAAAGGTTGCATCATATAGATATGTGGGTGGACCTGTGAGGCAGTGAAAACATCTGGAAGAGGTGGCGTCTCGGTCCCTTACATTATATGAGTCCGTTTCGTGGAACCGGCCGGAGTCTCGAGCGGTGCCAAACTCAGGTAGTCGACTCCTGGATTAGAGAAGGTGATGTGAGGATAGTGCCTTGGTTTCATCCACGTCCGACACCCGCTTGAAGGGTGACAAGAACTAGGCGATAAGTGATGACACGCGTGTGAAGATGTACACCCCTGCAGGGTTAATGAACTATTCGAATAGCCGTGTCCGCGGTTATGGACTACTTGGAGACCTCTACTTGATCATTAGATAACTTGAATGGATACTTATAAAACTCGCAAGATAAGTGTGAGTGCTATGGCGTGCTTCCTCGTGGGGAAGTCGAGGAAGTATCCATAGTGGTGTATTGGATGGAGACTTGGTAGTGGACTCGTGTACGCTTCTTACCTCAAGTCTGGTACTCGTAGTACAGGACTAGCCAAGTCAAAGCTGGCACTTCTGCATGTTGAACCCCACCTCCTTTACCTTGAAAATTGAGCATGAGTAGTGTAGTTCTGATGTAAGCTTGCTGAGTATGACTTTGTACTCATGTTTGCTTATTCTATGTTTTAAATGAGAACCCGGACCCCCGATGGAGTCACCTTTGTGAAGCTCGACGTTGACCTTGGTAGTATAGTTCCAGACAGCAGTCTGGTCCCTCGTGGAAGGGCATGTATGTTTACAAGGCTTCTCTAAGCCCTTTGTTAAACTTGTCTGTACTCAAACCTAATTTGCTTCCGTTGTATGATGTAATGTTGATCACAGACATGTGATCTTTGTATGCTCTATGTGTAAGTCAATAGAGATATACTTTGTAGAGTTATGTGATGATACCTGCTGTTCATACTAGACATAAGTGATGCGTGTATGATTATAACATGCATGTCTTAGTATGGGTTTTCGAGACCTTAGTTGTGATCTGGTGGCGGTCTTTTATACACCAAGTGGCCCTTAGATGTGCACAGCTTGGGGCATCGCGATGCGATTGCTCGTGACTCTGTCACGTGCACACTTTGTTGTATGATCGAGCCCGCCCTAGACCCCGACTAAGTGATCGGGCTGAAGTTTTTTTATGTAAGGGTTATGATTCAATCGATAACATGGTTGAGGCGACTTGTCTATGAGTATGGGATTTCACCACCCATAATCATTTAGACTTGTGAGCGGGCGATGAGGACCCATCTCAGTTGATCATCCGGCCTGGATGGGATGCCCCTCACGTACGATGCTTTCCGAGAGTGTTCTGTGCTTGGCCTTGTCTGCTTAGACAAGTGGGTACGGCTCTCGTCTCTCCATGTGATTGAGTTGTGACTGGAATTACATACGCATATTCCGGGTCCCGACATACTTGGTATCAGAGCAGGACTGTCTGTAGGATTATCAAACCCTTGGTCGATGTCGAGTCTAGCATTCTATAGTTATATAGTTACTTGGGTATAAAGGGAACATCGTAAGGCTTATTTTTCTCCTTACCCTCATCGATCTGAGTTCTGAGTCACCCTCATATTTTCTACGGGAAGATAGGACTAGGCTCATCTATTTCTTACTAGAACATCTCGTTGATTGCTTCCTTGTAGCCGTAGGAAAGTTGTGTTCGGTTGTCTAGAGTTATCGTGCTTCCTAATTTGGAAGTTTCGATGTAAGTGCTGTCAAAATGTTGTGAGGATTTCCGTTTCTCTTACAATCACAGCCGTTATGCTGTCCGAGTCATTCCAGGTTTTCCTCATAATCTGAAGCATTTGCAAAATCCTTCTCTCCATTTTGGTTGTCCTTTTTGAAGAACTTCTAGGTGGCATGCCCGACAGTTCTCTAGAGTTTGTTGTAGGTTTTGTTCTAGAAACCTATAGTGATTCAATTGCAGTTCTTCCTCCCTATTTAGAGGTCTTCTAGCCAGAACAACCACACTAAACATCGTGTTGGGGTACTTTGCTACTCTGACATATCTGTTGTAGCCCCTAGTAAGCCGTGGTCATCCTCTAGCAAACCATCCAGTAACCCAACCCCTTAAATCTTGTCACCCGACAGATGTGTAGGGTTCATAGTGGATCTTATGCCAGGAACCGCACCAATTTCCAGACGCCCATACAAAATGGCCCCACGTGAGTTAGCTGAGCTTCAAATCCCACTTGAATATTTGTTGGCAAAAGGCTTCATCCGCCCTATCTCATCGCCATGGGGTTGCCCCGTTCTGTTCGTAACGAAGAAAGGTGGAACAGAAAGGAAGTGCGTAGACTATCGCCCGCTAAATCTAGCGACGATAAAGAATAAGTACCCACTGCCCAGGATCAATGATCTTTATGATCAACTTGCTGGATCCTCTGTCTTCTCCAAGATGGATTTAAGATTAGGTTTTCATCAAATGAAAATCCGAAACGAGGACGTTCCCAAGACGGCTTTCACTACTCGTTATGGTCTTTACAAGTACACCGTCATGTCCTTCGGTTTAACCAATGCCCCCGCCACATTCTCGCACTTAATGAATTCGATCTTCATGGAGTACTTTGATAAATTCGTTGTGGTTTATCTAGATGACATTCTCATCTACTCGAAGAACGAAGAAGAGCACGCAGAACATCTTAGGTTGGTATTGATGAAACTTCGCGAGCATCACCTGTATGCTAAATTCTCCAAGTGTGAATTTTGGCTACCAGAAGTGACCTACTTAGGACACGTGATTTCTGCCAAAGGCATTGCTGTCAATCCCGAGAGAGTTCAGGCCGTCCTTGATTGGGCTCCACCTGAATCGGTTAAGCAAGTTAGAAGTTTTCTTGGCTTAGCAAGCTATTGTCGCCGCTTCGTTGAGAACTTCTACAAAGTTGAAAAGCCTCTGACTGAACTCCTCAAGAAAGATAAGAAATTCCAATGGACCCCCAAGTGCGAGGAAAGCTTTCAAGAGCTAAAGAGAACATTGAATTCTGCCCCCGTACTTGCGCCTCTAGACACCAAAAGGGATTTCGAGATCTATTGTGATGCTTCATGGCAAGGGTTAGGATGCATACTTATGCAAGATCGACATGTGGTATCTTACGCTTCACGCCAGTTGAGTCCACATGAAAAGAACTATCCTACCCATGATCTTGAACTCGTTGCCGTAGTTCATGCCCAGAAGACTTGCCGACATTACCTCCTTGTTAATTGTTGTGAGATCTATTCCGACCACCAAAGCCTCAAATACATATTCACCCAGCCAGATCTTAATCGCAGGCAAAGAAGCTGGATAGAGTTGATAAAAGATTATGACTTAGGAATTTCTTACACCCCAGGCAAGGCCAATGTCATGGCTGATGCACTAAGTCGTAAGTCGTATTGTAACAACCTCATGTGACAACAGTATCAACCACTTCTACATGAGGAATTTCGAAAGCTCAACCTCGAGATTATTCCTCGTGGATCTTTTTTTCAACTTGGTGGCGAAACCAACTCTTGAGGACCAAATCATAGTTGCCCAAAGGCGTGCACGAGGTGTTCGC
The DNA here is from genome assembly GCA_950022295.1 of Bromus sterilis. NCBI lineage: Eukaryota > Viridiplantae > Streptophyta > Magnoliopsida > Poales > Poaceae > Bromus > Bromus sterilis. The sequence goes on along the minus strand of OX465595.1, from coordinate 377,629,639 downwards.
CGGATCAAGGAGAACATTGCTAGCGGAGTTGCTAAATGGTTCTCCACAGATAGTAAAGGAACGGTATTCTTTGAAAATCACTTGGTAGTACCTAAGAATAGAGATCTAAGGCAACTCCTCCTCAAAGAATCCCATGACACACCCCTCTCGATTCATCCCGGTAGCACAAAAATGTACCGAGATCTACGTCAGAGATTTTGGTGGACCCGGATGAAGAGAGGCATTGCACAATTTGTTGCCGAATGTGATGTTTGTCGTCGCATTAAGGCAGAACACCAAAGACCTGCTGGTACTCTTCAACCATTGTCTATTCCCGAGTGGAAATGGGACAAGGTCGGTATGGACTTCATCACCTGCTTTCCAAAAACCCAGAAAGGAAATGATGCCATTTTCGTTATCATTGACCGACTTTCTAAAGTTGCTCACTTTCTTCCAGTTCGTGAGTCTATAACTGCTAGTCAGTTAGCGGACTTGTATGTCTCTAGAATTGTGTCTCTTCATGGTGTTCCTTTGGAAATCAATTCTGATCGTGGTAGCCTTTTCACCTCTAGATTCTGGGAAGCTTTCAGAATGCTATGGGAACTCATCTATCCTTTCGTACAACTTTCCATCCTCAGTCTAGCGTTCAAGTTGAAAGGGTTAATCAAATCTTGGAAGACATTCTCAGAGCTTGTGTTATCTCATTCAGATAGAATTGGGAGAAGTCTCTTCCATTTGCCGAATTTTCTTATAACAATAGCTTTCAATCTAGTCTGAACATGGCTCCTTTTGAACTCCTATATGGACGACGATGTCGAACACCCCTAAACTGGTCAGAAACCGGTGAAAGACAATTCTTTGGACCGGATATGATCAAGGAAGCAGAAGAGCAAGTTCGCATTTACGTGATCGTTGGAAAGCCGCCCAGTCTCGTCAGAAAAGCTACTATGATCGTCATCATAGGCAAGAAAGCTAAAATATGGATGAGAAGGCTTACCTTCGGGTTACTCCTCTGAAGGGAACTCAACGATTTGGTATCAAAGGCAAGTTGGCCCCACGTTACATCGGACCTTTCCGCATTCTAGCTAAACGTGGAGAAGTTGCCTACCAACTTGAACTACCCCCGCACCTTTCCCGAGTACATGATGTATTCCATGAGTCACAACTCAGGCGTTGCTTCAAGGACCCCATCCGCGAAGTCGACCATGAAATGCTTGATCTCCAAGATGACCTTTCTTATCGAGAGTACCCCGTTCGTATTCTTGATTCCGCAGAGCGTGTCACTCGTCGTCAGAAGCTCAGGTTTCTCAAAGTGCAATGGTCACACCACTCCGAGAGAGAAGCTACGTGGGAAAGAGAAAACCGCCTCCATACCGAGTACCCCACCTTCCTCCCGACGACTTCTGAATCTCGGGACGAGATTCTGTTGAGTGGGGGAGAGTTGTCAGAACCCCAACTAGGGTAAGTGCTAGGGTTTGAGTTCCCCTTTGCATCATGTGAAAATTTCAAATGAAATTCAAAAATGGGAAAAAGAAAAGCCCTAGAGAATTTAATTAAATGGCCAGATAAAAATATTTTTTCCAAAAATCATTTGAACATTTGGAAAATTCCTATAAATGATGGTGATCATTTTAAAAGTGGTTTGGGTTCATTCCCATGCCCATGGAATATTCAAAAATTCAAAATGTGCCCTGGAAATTAAATAAATACCCTATTTGAATTTGAATTCAAATATTTCTAATTTCAAAAATGCTCATGTCTTGGAAGTGACTAGGTACTGGTCACATAAAGCCATATAAAAAGTTTGGGAATTTATAAAAATACTTTGGTATTTATTTATCAGAGCAAACAAATGAAAAAAACCCAGAAAAGAAATAAAAAGGAAAAAGGGGCCTTACCTGCTTCTGGCCCAACTTAAACTAGGCCGGCCCAGCCCACCCGAGAGGCCCCTGTCGTCTTCCTCCCCTCCCCCCGAAGCAGCTCAGTGGAGGGCAGGGGAGCGCCGAGGCCACCGCGACGGCCAGAGACCTTCTAGGCCTCTCCCCTCGCACCCCAGTGCGCCACGCAGCCGCCACACCCACCCCCCCCCCCCCCGCTCACCTTTCCCCCTCTTAGGCCACGTACCCCTCCTCCTCCTCGCCGATTTTGCCGCCGCCCGTAGCTCGTCGGAGCACGTCGGAGTGCCCCGCGCGGCCATCGTGCCCCTCTCTCCAAGACGTGATGTCCAGGAGCACCGGCGAGTTCGGCTTCGTTATCACCCGAGTGGAATCGAACTAGGGAGCCCCAAGCACGCCGCCCCTTTGCCTCCTCGCCGCCGGCCATCGTGGAATTCCGGCGGGAATTGCGACGCCTCCAGACCCTCCCCGACTCCTTCGTCCCCTCCATAGAACTCCGGTGAGCCTCGCGTTCTTTTTCCCCCTCCCCGCGCTTGTCCCCGCGCTCTCCATCACCGTTCCCCGCCGCCACCGAAAGCACGCCGCCGCGGGCTTCTCGCCGGCCTCGTCTCCGGCGTCCACCCGAGCCCCCGTGTGCACCATGCGGCTCGCGAGAGCGCGAGCCACCCCTTGCAGCACTCCTCCGCCGCCCCCGTGCAACCCTGGCGTGCCTCCGCCGTGGCCAGGGGCGCCGGCGTTGATCCGCCGGCCAGCCCAGGCCATTAGGCCTAACCCACCCCCTAATCCACCCCTAAGTCACAGACAGGTGGGCCCCAGGCCACCCCTAACCCCTCTGTTAAGTTAACAGAGAGGGGATTAACCCATGTGAGGCTTACAGGGTGGACCCACAGGTCAGACCCCCCCTGATGTCATCGTTGCGTCAGCATGATGCAATAAAAGGATTTTCCAGATTAAAAATAAATCCAAAGAAATCAGAAAAATCCAGAAAATAGGCAAAACTCCAATAAATCATAGAAATATCATATTAACTCCAAATTGGACAAATAATATATGAAAAATGATCAGCAGAAAATAATCTATCCAAATATACAATTTTCAGCTATGTTTCAGTTGATCTTAAATTGAGACCAGTAGCTTTTGCTATTTGGTTTAAATAGAATTAATTAAAAATTTATTCAAATTCTTTTCCACTTGAACCATTGCAATGCAAACCATTTCACTTGAACATCAGAGGCATATCATACACATGTCAACATGGTTTTCAAATAACAAACAATAGCATTTGCAATTTGGTTAAATTGAAATCCATATGTGGAGTTTGAATTTGCATTTCAAATGCAATACACTTCATTTAAATCAAATGTACCACAAACCAGCACCATTCACATCATGGACAACATTATCATGTGATTGTGCATTTAAATTCAAAGTTGTCCCCCCCTTGTTGATGATTGCCTCCGATGACAGACGTTCCGAGACGGTGATCACCCCCGAAGAAGAAGAAGATCGGTAAACCCCGTGTATCGTCAGCAAGGCAAGCAAACCCCATTGATCATGTCTATACAATCCTACTTCCCTCTCATTCTCGCTTATGCATGTTTAGGAGATCACCGAGACACGTTCTTTCGCATAGTTGCACCCATTCCGATGCATGACCTATCATTTTGTCACCCTATTAAGCAAACCACAATCCTTGCAGATATAGGAGTTGAATAATGAGCATGTGGCCCCTGCAACTGTTACTGCTTATTGCTGCTTAGTGTACAATGAGGTTACTTTTATTGTGAGTCGGGATGATGGTGAAACTGGTGTTGATGAAAGTGAAACTGTGTTGGTGAATCTACCCTAATACAAGGTGAACGATGAGAGGTTGTGTAGGAGTACACAGTGGGTTGTCTCGTTGAACACTGCCCTAGGCCCCGAGTTCCTGTTTTGTGATCCAAGACAAAGAGTATGACCACACATGTAGGGTTTTATGGGGACCCCGTTTGGACACTTTACGTACCCGATCCAGCCCAGGAGTCACATTAGATTTGGGCTTTCCATTTTGCATGTGCTTACAAAAAGAATGAATAAAAGGTTGCATCATATAGATATGTGGGTGGAACTGTGAGGCAGTGAAACCATCTGGCAGAGGTGGCGTCTCGGTCCCTTACATTATCTGAGCACGTTTCGTGGAAACGGCCGGACTCTCGAGCGGTGCCACACTCAGGTAGTCGACTCCTGGATTAGAGAAGGTGATGTGAGGATAGTGCTTGGTTTCATCCACGGCCGACACCCGCTTGAAGGGTGACAAGAACGAGGCCATAAGTGATGACACGCGTGTGAAGATGTACACCCCTGCAGGGTTAATGAACTATTCGAATAGCCGTGTCCGCGGTTATGGACTACTTGGAGACCTCTACTTGATCATTAGATAACTTGAATGGATACTTATAAAACTCGCAAGATAAGTGTGAGTGCTATGACGTGCTTCCTTGTGGGGAAGTCGAGGAAGTATCCATAGTGGTGTATTGGTTGGAGACTTGGTAGTGGACTCGTGTACGCTTCTTACCTCAAGTCTGGTACTCGTAGTACTGGACTAGCTAAGTCAAAGCTGGCACTTCTGCATGTTGAACCCCACCTCCTTTACCTTGAAACTTGAGCATGAGTAGTGTAGTTCTGATGTAAGTCTTGCTGAGTACGACTTTGTACTCACGTTTGCTTATTCTATGTTTTAGATGAGAACACGGACCCCCGATGGAGTCACCTTCGTGAAGCTCGACGTTGACCTTGGTAGTATAGTTCCAGACAGCAGTCTGGTCCCTCGTGGAAGGGCATTTATATATGTTTACAAGGCTTCTCTAAGCCCTTTGTTAAACTTTTCTGTACTCAGACCTAATTTGCTTCCGTTGTATGATGTACTGTTGATCACAGACATGTGATCTTTGTATGATCTATGTGTAAGTCAATAAAGATATACTTTGTAGAGTTATGTGATGATACCTGCTGTTCATACTAGACATGTGCGATGCGTGTATGATTATAACATGCATGTCTTAGTATGGGTTTTCGAGACCTTAGTTGTGATTTTGCTGGCGGTCTTTTATACACCAAGTGGCCCTTAGATGTGGACAGTTGGGGCATCGCGATGCGATTGCTCGTGACTCTGTCACGTGCACACTTTGTTGTATGATCGAGCCCGCCCTAGACCCCAACTAAGTGATCGGATTGAACTTTGTTTATGTAAGGGTTATGATCCAATCGATAACATGGTTGAGGCGACTTGTCTATGAGTATGGGATTTCTCCACCCATAATCATTTAGACTTGTGAGCGGGTGATGAGGACCCATCTCAGTTGATCATCCGGCCTGGATGGGATGCCCCTCACGTATGATGCTTTCCGAGAGTGTTCTGTGCTTGGCCTTGTCTGCTTAGACAAGTGGGTACGGGTCTCGGCTCTCCATGTGATTGAGTTCTGACTGGAATTACATACGCATATTCCGGGTCCCGATACGGAAGCTGTTCCGGATATTTTGAAAGGTTCAAAATAATAAATATTAATGTTTAAATATGTTTTATTATTTAATTGACAGAATTAAATATTAAAAATGATTTAAATAATTAACTAAAAGGTGAAAAGGTATTTGGGCCTTGAAAGGCCAATGAGGGGAAGGGGGAGCCTCCCCCCTTGGGCTTGGCGCCAAGGGAGGGGCCCATCTCCCCTCCTAGCCGCACCACTCCACCCCTTTGGGGGTTTAGTCCCACATGGGGGTAGGGGATGGGGTGGAGCCCCTCCTTGGCCTATATAAGGAGGGGTGGGGTGCCTTTTTCAACACAACATTGAGTTTCTCTCTCTCTCTCTTTCTCCGACCTAGAGCGGACTCCCCTGGTTTGGAGTTTGCACCTGGTTGGGGGTTTCACCATCATCCGGACGCCGTCGCGCTGCCAGAATCGGGATCCGGATCAATCTTCTTTCCGCTGCTCTTCTGGTTCGGAGCCCGGAGGGACGTCGGTTGCACCGTACGTGTGTAATCCCGCGATGCACTACACGTGCGGTGCTACTTCATCGTCGGAGGTTCTTCAACACGACAGGGAGGTCATAGGATCAGAGTCTACGCCAACCACGTTCGAGGAACGTTTCCCTCTTTCAGTCTTCAAAGGTATGAACACTGATTCCTTCCGTTACATACATCAGCATAGCATAGATTTTGGGTTCGGGACTCGTAGGTAGGATTTTTTTTTCTGCGCCGATCCCCAACAGTGGTATCATGAGAAGGCTATGTGTATATGTATTGTATGGGTAGAACACATCTAGGATGTGGGCATCAATTCTCCAATTGTTACCCTCCCACGTGTACTCGTTTAGCGTTGCGGCAATGTCCTGATGAAGCGGCCCCGACCGACCTTACGCGTTTACGCGAGACTAGTTCCACGCTTGACATATGGCTTGTACCATATAAGTGGTTGGGGGGTGTTTGTTTCTCTAACATTAGCGACGCAAAGACGTTTGCAACGGAGGGCCCCGACAGGGGTGTAATAGAGACGTTTGCAGGATTGGTGTTGTGTCTTGTGTTCGTAGGATAGGAAGCGGTTCTCTCTCGAAACCCCTTAGCAGCCACGTAAAACTTGAAAAAGATAAAGTAGAAGGCGTTTTAAATTTAATTTTCATGTAAGGGGGGATCATACCTTGTATGATTTACAGTTTTACTTCTTGTCTTGCTAATATGCTAGATATGCGACGGTAGCATGATAGGATAATCTCTCTCAATACCATGATTGTATTCTCCCTTAGTGGGCACCGCCTGGAAGGATCTCTTTATGATAGGCAGGCCGTGACGATCGGGTGCCATATATACATTAGAGATCGCATGAGGTTGGGTTTGGCAAGCCTAGCATATGCAGATATGGCCTTGCTGAACAGCCATACACTAAGGTTCGACTACCAGGCTTGACATATGTAGATATGAGCTTGGGATACGGATGACCGAAAGGTTAAGCATGAGTCATATAACGGATATGATTGGCATGATGGCCTACCTAGGGAGATGTGTCGTCGGATGTGTGATATTCGAGGACGATCATTCAAACTAGGATTATGTTAATTACTTAGTAAATTTGGAGAGATGTTTAACTAAGTGGGAGTTTTAGAATTAATTAAAATTGAACTCCAATTATGAACAAAGTCTAAATATGTGTTTTGCAAATAACCATTGTAGATGGCTGCACCTCGCCCCTCATTCAACTTAGGGTCATTCCTAGACAAAGACAAACTGAAAACCGATGGGTCAAACTTCACCAACTGGTTCCGCACTCTGAGGATTCTCCTCGTTCCCCTCAAGATGGCATACGTACTAGAGGCCGCGTTAGGTGACGAACCACCAGCAGACGCTAGTCAGGATGAGAAGAATGTCTACCTCTCCAAGACTGATGATTACAACCTTTTCCAGAGTGGAATGCTTTACTCCATGGAGGTTGAGCTGCAGAAACGCTTTGAGAGGATGGGTGCATATGAGATAATCACCGACCTCAAGGCCGTCTTTGCACCCCAAGCCAGGGTTGAATGCTATGAGGCATCTGAAGCTTTCTTCTCAGCAAAGATGGATAAGCGTAGCAGTGTTAGTGAGCATGTGGTCAAGATGTCTGGCTACGTTCAACACTTGAATGCTCTGGAATGTCAGATTCCAGATGAACTTGCTGTTGATAGGGTGCTGCAGTCGCTGCCCCCTAGCTACAAAGGCTTTGTGTTGAACTACAACATGCAAGGGATGACTAAGACCCCTTCTGAGTTGTTCTCCATGTTGAAAACTGCTGAGGTTGAGATCAAGAAGGAGCATGCTGTATTCATGGTCAACAAGACCGTTGAATTCAAGAAGTATGGCAAGAAGGAGAAGGGAAAGAAGGGAAGCCAAAAGAAGGGTGACAAGCCAGTTGTCACTCCTCGTAAGGCACCCAAACCTGGACCCAAGCCCGACGTTGAGTGCTTCTACTGCAAGGGTGATGGTCACTGGAAACGCAACTTCCCTAAGTACCTAGAGGATAAGAAGGCTGGCAAGATTGTCAGAAGAGACAAAGGTATATTTGATATACACGTTATTGATCTTTTCTTAACAAGCGCTGGGAACAAATCCTGGATATTTGATACAGGATCTGTTGCTCACATTTCTAACTCCTCTCAGGGGCTACGGAATAGGCGACGCTTGATGAAAGATGAAGTGACGATGCGCGTGGGAAACGGCTGCCGGATTGAAGTGGTGGCGGTCGGCACGAAGCATCTTAGTCTCCCTTCGGGATTAGTTTTGATTTTGAATAAGTGCTACTATGTACCCGCATTGAGTGTGAACATCGTTAGTGGTTCTTGCTTGAAGCGAGACCACTATTCTTTTAAGTCAGATACAATTGGTTGTGAGATTTATAAGGATGATGTGTTTTATGTTCACGCACCGGAGAAAAATGGCTTATTCATTCTTAATCTCGATTGTGATATACTTCATATTGATAACGTAGAGGCCAAAAGATTAAAACCTAGTGGCGAAGAACACATGATGATGTGGCATTGTCGACTTGGTCATATTGGTGAAAAGCGCATGAAGAAGCTTCATGATGATGGACTTCTGGAGTCATTGGATTTTGGATCCCTTGACACATGTGAACCATGCCTTATGGGCAAGATGACAAGGATTCCATTCAATGGAACAATGGAGCGTGCAGAAGACTTGTTAGGGATCATACATTGAGATGTATGTGGACCTATGAACGTCCCCACACGAAATGGTCTTCGTTACTTCGTGACCTTCACAGATGACTTAAGCAGATATGGGTATATCTACTTAATGAAACATAAGTCTGAAACCTTTGAAAGGTTCAAGGAATTTCATAGTGAGGTCGAGAATCAACTCGGGAAGAAAATCAAGCACCTTCGATCAGATCGAGGTGGCGAGTATTTAAGTCACGAGTTTGGCGATCATCTTAAGACTTGTAGCATCATACCACAACTTACGCCGGCAGCAACACCTCAGCGTAACGGTGTTTCTGAGCGATTTAATCGAACTCTATTGGATAGCGTACGATCGATGATGTCTCATACCGACTTACCTGTGTCATTCTGGGGGTATGCATTAGAAACTGCCGCTTACATTCTTAATAGGGCACCGTCCAAATCCGTAAAGACAATATCATTTGAGGAATGGCATGGCAAGAAACCAAAGTTGTCTCATTTGAAGATTTGGGGTTGTGAGGCTTATGTTAGGAAACTTCAGCCTGACAAACTCGAATCAAAAGCGGATAAGTGCATCTTTGTGGGATATCCAAGGGAAACCGTTGGATACACCTTCTATAACCAGTCTGAGGGCAAAACGGTTGTCGCCAAGACTGGATGGTTTCTTGAGAAAGAGTTTCTTTCGAAAGAATTGAGTGGGAGGAAAATAGACCTCAACGAGATGATTGACCAATCACTCCAAGTGGAATAAATGGTAATGGAAGTTGTTCTGGAACCATCTTCCGTAGTGGGAGCTGAAGAGAACGATCATCATGATATTCATAACGATCGTGACATACATCATGATCATGATCAAGATGAAGAGGATCCTATTGTACCCCGCAGGTCATCAAGAGCCCGAGTAAAAACTCAGTTTTATGGGCAACTTGTCAATGCAGTCATGTTAAATGAACCTGCGAACTACAAAGAAGCAATGGAGGGACCCGAGTCCGAGAAATGGCTGGAAGCCATGAAATCCGAGATAGACTCCATGTATGCCAACAAAGTATGGACTTTGGTGGATATTCACGAGGACCGAAAGGCCGTCGAGAATAAGTGGATATTCAAGAAAAAGACTGACGTAGACGGAAACGTATCTTTCTATAAAGCTCGACTTTTCGCAAAAGGTTTCCGACAAATTCAAGGAGTTGACTACGAAGACACTTTCTCTCCCGTAGCGATGCTAAAGTCTATCCGGATATTGCTAGCAATTGCTGCCTATTACGATTATGAAATATGGCAGATGGATGTGAAAACCGCGTTCCTAAATGGCAACATTGAGGAAGAGTTGTATATGGTACAACCGGAAGGTTTTATTGATCCTAAGGACGCTGGTAAGGTATGCAAACTTCAACGATCCATTTATCGGTTGAAGCAAGCATCTCAGAGATGGAATCTTCGTTTTGATGAGGTGATCAAAGCTCTTGGATTTGTCCAAAATGAAGAAGAATTTTGTGTTTATAAGAAAGCGAGTGGGAGCTCTGTGGCATTCCTAATACTATATTGGGATGACATATTATTGATAGGTAATGATGTGAAATTTCTAGAGGGGGTAAAGGAATATTTGAATGGAAAATTTTCCATGAAGGACCAAGGTGAAGCTGCATACATATTAGGCATTAAAATTATAGAGATAGATCAAGACGCCTATTAGCACTGACTCAGAGAACTTACCTTGAGAAGATATTGAAGAGGTTCAATATGGATAACGCCAAGAGAGGCCTCTTGCCCATTATGAAAGGAAATAAATTGAGTGTGACTCAATGCCCATCAACAGCAAAAGAAAGGGAGGAAATGTCCTCAAAGCCCTATGCCTCAGCCATAGGTTCTATCATGTATGCTATGCTGTGTACTCGACCAGATGTGGCCCTGTCGGTTAGTTTGACTAATCATTTCCAAAGTAATCCTGGAATGGATCATTGGATTGAAGTGAAGAACATCCTTAAGTACTTACGAAGAACTAAGGATCTGGTTCTTGTCTATGGAGGATGTGAAGAAGAGCTCGACGTAACAGGTTACGTCGATGCCATTCTTAATACTGATCCCGATGACTCAAAATCCCAGACGGGATACGTGTTTATATTGAATGGTGGTGCGATTAGCTGGAGGAGCGGCAAGCAGTCAGTCGTCGCCCAATCTACAATGGATTCGGAGTATATTGCCGCTTGCGAAGCGTCAAATGAAGCGCATTGGCTGAAGAAGTTCGTCATCGAGCTTGGCGTATTCCCTAGTTGCACTGACCCTGTTAGCATTTATTGCGACAATACGGGTGCCATTGCTAACGCAAGGGAGCCGAGGACTCACTCTACAACTAAGCATATTCTCCGGCGTTTCCATGTGACGCGGAACTACGTCAAGAATGGTCATACTAGGATTTGCGAAATACATACGGATCTGAATCCGCCAAACCCAATGACTAAACCTCTTTCGCAAGCCAAGTTTGAACAACACCGAGAGACTATTGGTGTTAGATACATACCTGATGTAAACTAGTGTAATTTGTACTCTAGTGCAAGTGGGAGACTGTTGGATATGTGCCCTAGAGTCAAATTAATAAAGATATTTGTCACATATCTGTCTGTTCATAATATGTTATATATTGTGCTAGAACTGTATTAAGCGGAAACATTAATACATGTGTGATATATAACAACCTGGTCCCTAGTTAAACTCAGGCATACTAGCTCATTGGGCAATTGATGATCAAGGTTTCCTGATCATGAGAACATAATAGTCTATTGACAATGAGGTCATATCATTAGGAGAATGATGTGATGGACACACACCCACCTTATGCATTGCAGTGTGATCAAGTCACATAAGTTCAACATGTCAATGACTTAATAACATAGTGACTGAATCCTTAGACTGTGATGATCATACATAATTGCTATCTATTAGGATGCTTTGAGTGCATTAACCGTTACACTGAAACATGGTAACTGAAAAGGTGTATCTTGGGTATTCCTAAGTAGATATGTTGAGGAGTATGAAATAGATCAGAGCGGGAATTGTCAATCCGAGTGACGGATAGGTACTCTGGGCCCACTCGGTGGTGTTGCATCAATAGCTTGCAAGCAAGTGACTAGATCACAAGAGATGTAATATTCACAGACGAGTAAACATGTTATGTCGGAGACGAGGAAGAACTAGGTATTGGATACCGACGATCATACCTCGGACAAACATAGTACCGAAGCACAAAGGGATCAAGTCATATTGTTAACGGTTCAACATCGATGAAGTTTATTCGATGGAAGCATAGGGGCACATCAAGGATTGTAACCAGATCCCACATGATGGTCATTGGTGAGAGAGTGTCTCGATCATGTCTGATGTTTCCCGGACCATAGGGTGTCACACTTAAGGGCAATCGATGCATTAAGGATTGATTCGAGATCATCGATGAAAAGAGAGAAAACACCGGAAATGTACCGGGAGGTGCCGGAAGATGTTCCGGATATTTTGAAAGGTTAAAAATAATATATATTAATGTTTAAATATGTTTTATTATTTAATTGACAGAATTAAATATTAAAAATGATTTAAATAATTAATTAAAAAGGTGAAAAGGTATTTGGACCTTAAAAGGCCCATGAGGGGAAGGGGGAGCCTCCCCCCTTGGGGTTGGCGCCAAGGGAAGGGCCCATCTCCCCTCCTAGCCGCACCATTCCCCCCTTTGGGGGTTTAGTCCCACATGGGGGAAGGGGATGGGGTGGAGCCCCTCCTTGGACTATATAAGGAGGGGTGGGGGTGCCTTTTTCAACACAACATTGAGTTTCTCTCTCTCTCTCTTTCTCCAACCTAGAGCGTACTCCCCTGGTTTGGAGCTTGCACCTGGTTGGGGGTTTCACCATCATCCGAACGCCGTCAACCTGCCAGAATCGGGATCCGAATCAATCTTCTTTCCGCTGCTCTTCTGGTTCGGAGCCCGGAGGGACGTCGGTTGCACCGTACGTGTGTAATCCCGCGAGGCACTACACGTGTGGTGCTACTTCATCGTCAGAGGTTCTTCAGCACGATAGGGAGGTCGTAGGATCAGAGTCTACGCCAACCACGTTCGAGGAACGTTTCCCTCTTTCGGTCTTCAAAGGTATGAACACCGATTCCTTCCGTTACATACATCAGCATGGCATAGATCTTGGGTTCGGGACTCGTAGGTAGGAAATTTTTTGTTTTCTGCGCCGATCCCCAACATCTTCTCCACGAACCTCGGGTGGATCATTCTTTTCAGCATCTTTTTCGGGATCAGCACCATCTTTAGTCTCAACATCGGAGGTAGATATGCTGTTTGGATCAACGGCTTGTTCTTCTTCTTCTATTGGATTATTGGAATTGTCAGCTTCCTTGTGTTTGTTTTTCTTCTTCTTCTTCTTTGGAGAGCTAACAACTTCTTCTTCCTGCACTTGAGAATCTTGCTCGATCCTCTTTGGATGCCTTTCTGGATAGAGAGGGTCCTGGGTGTGTATTCCACCCCGGGTCTTTATACCATAAGCTTGTAAATTGTCCTGTTTGGCATTATTAGGAAGCAAATCTTTTTGCACATTAGAAATTTGTTCAAGCTGAGTTTGAACCATATGAAAATGCTTCACAAGACATTTAATATCATTAACTGTTCTTCCTAGAACATCAAGCAAACTTTTGATAGCAAGAGTATTATCATGCAAATGACCTTGTATCTTCTTATTGAAGTGATTCTGCTTCATAATAAAATTATCAAGCTCATCTAAACATTGGTCAGGAGGTTTACCTTTAGGGATGTCACTTGCATTGAAATCTAAAAGAGAGTGTACCTCTACCATAGGTGGGTGAGTGGTAGGCTCACACAGCTTCTCAATTGGAGGTAGATTCTTCACGTCTTTAGCTTTAATACCTTTCTCCCTTATGGACTTCTTTGCTTCTTGCATATCTTCGGGGCTTAGGACAAGCATGCCCTCTTCTTTGGTGGTGGAGGTGGTTCAGGCACGGACCAACCTTCATGGTTTTTGGCAATCCTGCCCATCAATTCTTCCGCATCGTCCGGTGTTCTTTGCCTGAAAACACAACCAGCACAACTATCTAGATAGGATTTAGACCCATCGGTTAGACCAGCATAAAATATATCAAGTAATTCATTCTTAGGGATCTCATGTCCCGGTCTAGCTTTCAGCAAACTGCAAAATCTCCCCCAAGCTTTAGGGAGATGCTCATCCTGCAACTGTTTAAAGTTATAAATTCTTTGCAAAGCAGCATGTTGCATATGAGCAGGAAAATACTTATCAACAAAAGATATAGCCATATCTTGAGGACTCTGAATGGAACCACATGGTAGTGCATCATACCATGCTCTAGCATCTCCTTTCAAGGAAAAAGGAAGAATCTTGGTCACATAAAAGTTCCGGATCCTTTCATCAGTAGTAAACAAGCCACCCAACTCAGTGAGTCTGGTCAGGTGCCCGATATCATCATCATTTTCTCTGCCATAAAAGGGATCAGCTTCAACTATGGATATAAGTGAAAGTTCAACAGAGAAATCGTAATCAGGATCAGTGATGCATATAGGAGACATAGCAAAAGTAGGATCAGGAGTAAACTTGTTCTTCAGGGAATGCTTTGCTAGCAACTTCTTTATAGTAGCAGGGTCGGAATCAGCACATTCATTAAGCTCCCTGCAAAAATCATCATCAAGCGTAATATAATCATCCTCAAGGAGTTTCTCCTTAAGGCCAACAAAGTTATGAGTTTTTCCAATAGGTGTTTGGGTAACAGGAATTTCAACACCCGAGAATCGGGCAGCAGCAGCAATCTGTTCTTCAATAAAAGAACCAAGTGAACCTGTAGTCTCAAAGGTAGTAGAAGCATCAACAAAAGTATCTGACATATTGCCAGACTTAGCAGAAGTAGCATGTAACTGAGGTGAATCAAACTGACTCATAACTGAAGGTGAATCAAGTTTCGCACTAGTCCTAAGAGCGGTACCTCTTCTCGTACGGGGTGGTAAGATCGGAACCTTGGGGTCTCCTTTCTTACCCATAATGGATAGCGTCCAGAAGGTAGGATACTTCAAGTAGACCTGTAAATAAAGATATGGTCCCCGGCAACAGCGCCAGAAAACAGTACTTGATAACCCTCATCTGTTGGGGTTCGAGATAGTCTTCGCGGGCAAGATAACCCAATTTATTGATTCGACACTTGGGGACACAAGGAATACGTACAGGCTTTGACAATTGAGTTGTCAATTCAACCGCACCTGAAATAAACACTTGCTTGCACAAAGGTATTACTAGAAACTGTGATACAGTGGTAGTAGTGGTGGTGATAATAGTGGTGATGGTGGTGGTGAAACAACAAAAGTAAAACAGCAAAAGTAAACAACTAGTAACCAGCAGGAAAGAAAACACTATAGGCTAGGGAGATGGATGGTTGGGTGCTACTTGGATGAGAACGAACATGTAATAGATTCTAACACGGGCAAGGATCACAGAAAAGAAAAGATCATCTAGGCAAATATCAAACATCACGCATGTATCCCAGGGTAGTTGTACGTGCTTGCAATAAGAACTTTGCACAACATCTTTTCTCCTACCCTCCCGCTACAAACGGGGCCAAAAGGAACTTAGGGAGATTAAGGTACTCCTGTCAAAGAGCACCGGAACAAAGCATTAACACTTCATGGATACACGGAATCCTCAAATTATAGTCCATCACCTTTGGTGTCCCAAGCTGTCACCATTGGGATCGCCGGTTCCGGACTATAATAGGTGCATACAACTCATAGATAGGATCAAGAACACCACAAACTCAAGAAACAAAAGGGTGATCAGATCTGAAATCATGGCACTCGGGCCCAAAGTGACAAGCATTAAGAGCAAAAAATTGTAACAGAGATGATAAACACCAAGTAGATGATAGGCAACATGCCCCCAATAATCTGATTGAATTATTACATGATCTAACTCATCCAATCCCTACCATCCCCTTTGCCTACAGCAGGGAATTAATCACACATGAGAAAGGAAGTCATGGAGGGGTGATGGAGAGGCGATGATGATGACGATGGCGATGATTTCCCCTCACCGGAGGCCAAAGCAGCCTCCAGATTAGCTCTCCCGGAGAAGAACAGAGGGTTGCAGAGGCTCTGCGACGTAGATTGGAAAAGCAACTTCTGTTCTGGGGTTTCTGCGTCGGGAGAATAAATAGGGCCAAAGTAGGGCACCGGGGGACGTGGGACCAAGCCAGGAGGGAAGGTGGCGCGGTCAGTGGCTGGGCCGCGCCAGGCACCCTCCTGGCTGCCCCCTGGCTGCCCTGTAGCCTCCCTTTGGACTTGCGAAGGCTTTCGGAACGCTGATTTTTTATATATTTCTTTTGGTATTTTTCCAGCGTACCTAAATATCCAGAAACCTGCACAAAAGAAAACAACACTGGTAGCTCTGCTGAAAATAGCGTCAGTCCGGGTTAGTTTCGTTCAAATCATGCAAGAATGAAGCCAAAACAATAGAAAAAGTGTTTGGAAAAGTAGATACGTTTGAGACGTATCAACTTCCTCCTTGGATGTGCATGAAGTGGAAGTTCATTATGATGCCAATTCTCATCCAAGGCCCTAAGCAACCCGGAAACGACATTGATGTGTACCTAAGGCCATTAGTTGAAGAACTTTTACAGCTGTGGAATGGAAACGGTGTACGTGTGTGGGATGAGCACAAACAGGAGGAATTTGACCTGCATGCGTTGCTGTTTGTCACCATCAAGGATTGGCCTGTTCTCAGTAACCATTCAGGACAGACAAACAAGGGATACATGCATGCACTCACTGTTTAGCTGACACCGAAAGTATATACTTGGACAACTGCAGGAAGAATGTGTTCCTGGGGCATCGTCGATTTCTTACGATCAATGTCGTAAGAAAGGCAAGCATTTCAAAGGCGAGGCAGATCACCGGAAGAAGCTCGCCATGCGTACCGGTGATCACGTACTTGCAATGGTCAATGATTTACACGTAATATTTGGAAAGGGTCCCGGCGGACTATCTGTTCCGAATGACGACGAGGGACGCGCACCCATGTGGAAGAAGAAATCTATATTTTGGGACCTACCCTACTGGAACACCTAGATGTCCGCTCTTTCATCGACGTGATGCACGTGACGAAGAACCTTTGCGTGAACTTGCTAAGCTTCTTGGGCGTGTATGGGAAGACAAAAGATACACCGGAGGCACAGGAGGACCTGCAATGTTTGCACGAAAAAGACGGCATGCCTCCAAAGCAGTATGAAGGTCCTTCCAGCTACGCTCTTACCAAAGAAGAGAAGGAAATCTTATTTGAAAGCCTGCTCAGTATAAAGGTCCCGTCTGGCTTCTCGTCGAATATAAAAGGAATAATAAATATGGCCGAGAAAAAGTTTCAGAACCTAAAGTCTCATGACTGCCACGTGATTATGACGCAACTGCTTCCGGTTGCATTGAGGGGGCTTCTACCGGAAAACGTTCGATTAGCCATTGTTAAGCTATGTGCATTCCTCAATGCAATCTCTCAGAAGGTGATCAATCCAGAAATCCTACCAAGGCTAAGGAGTGACGTGGCACAATTTCTTGTCAATTTCGAGATGGTGTTCCCACCATCCTTCTTCAATATCATGACGCACGTCCTTGTTCATCTAGTCGACGAGATTTTCATTCTGGGCCCCGTATTTCTACACAATATGTTCCCCTTTGAGAGGTTCATGGGAGTCCTAAAGAAATATGTACGTAACCGAGCTAGGCCAGAAGGAAGCATCTCCATGGGCCATCAAACAGAGGATGTCATTGGGTTTTGTGTCGACTTCATTCCTGGCCTTAAGAAGATTGGTCTCCCTGAATCGCGGTATGAGGGGACACTGACTGGAAAAGGCACGATTGGAAGGGACTCAATAATATGCAGGGACGGACATTCTTGGTCTCAAGCACACTACACAGTTCTACAAAACTCTATGTCGATGAGCACAAGAACAGTCTGCGCTCCAAACACCCGGAGGAGTGTGATGACTGGATTACACATGAACACATCAGGACTTTCGGCGATTGGTTGGAAACACGTGTCAGAGCTGACAACACCGTTTGTGATGAGCTATTCTCGTTGTCCAAGGTACCATCTTCAACTGTATTGACTTACAAAGGATACGAGATAAATGGGAATACATTTTACACGATCGCCCAAGATCAAAAGAGCACCAACCAAAACAGCGGTGTCCGCTTTGATGCAGCAACCGAGAGGGGAAAGGACACATATTATGGTTACATAGTGGACATATGGGAACTTGACTACGGACATGACTTTAAGGTCCCTTTGTTTAAGTGCAAATGCGTCAATCTATCAGGAGGCGGGGTACAGCTAGACCCACAGTACGAAATGACAACAGTGGATCTGAACAATCTTGGGTATGATGGCGCGAGAGATGACGGGTGTAGTCTTCTCGCCCTTCGTTGGTGAGCCCCAAGTGGAAGGCGTGATGCAGCACAGCAACAAATTTCCCTTAGTAAAGTTACCAAGGTTTGTCTCCAGTAGGACTCCAGAGATGATAAGTAGGTGTCAGCGGCGCAACTGACGCGGACCTGCACACAGACACAGATAACTTTGTTCCCAACGAAGTTCAGAGAGGTTGTCAATCTCTCCGGTCTTGTTGTTTACAAAGGATAAAACGCAAGGGATAATAATAACAACTTGAAAGTAAATGCAGAAAAGTAAATATAGCGCGGAAACAATGATAAGGATATGGACCGGGATACGTGATGTTCGCTAGTGATGTCTCTCTCCCAAAAGACGATAAAATTGCTATGCGAGGTAAACAAATTACATAAAGGCAATTGACAGGATTCTGAACGCACCGCAATGCTAAACTATGCCACAAAAGAAAGGAAGAGGTTCAAAAGCACAGGCAGTACGCCAAGGTAAGTAGACCTAAATCCATATGCATCTACTACTAATCATCCACCTTGAGATATCTATCCAGAACATCTCGCTGGTATTAAGTTGCGAGCCCCACCCAAAGTGTAAACCGAAAGCAACAGACAACTGCTTTAAAAAGAACTCTGCATAAGTTAAACAATCCTTGTAACCGCGGTTACAAGCACCGTTGTTTTCCCCCTTGTGGCAACAGCACATCCCCTAGACTCATGTTTCTGTCACTCAAGCATGTCATCAGGGGCATGAACCCACATTCTAGCACAACGCTCCCTCTTGGAGTCACTACCTACTACTTGGCCAAAGCAATAAACAACAATGGGGAACATGCAAGAATTACTTAGGAACAAAAATATAAGAGATAAAAACCAAATATATTACTCTATCACAATCTGAACATAATCTCATAATCCATCAGATCCTATCAAACTCAACATAGCAATAGCAGAAATATTACAGGTGCCTCGATCATGTTGGGCAGCTCACGAGGTCTAAACAATGAAGATCAAAGAGGGGAGGAGAACATGACATAGCTACTGATCACGGACCCATTGTCCAAGAAAAACTACTCACGAGACATCCGGGGAGCATCCATGGTGGAGAGGAGACTCCCGGAGGTCAATCCTCCCTTCGGCAGGGTGCCGGGAAGAGGTCTTCTGGTGCTCCCGATCTTCGTAAGCGCGGCGGCGGCGGAACAGAGGCGAGTTCGCGCAATAGGGTTCTCCTTCTGGGGTTTTCCCGTGACGGGGGATAAATAGGCGAAACGGGGCAGCCAGAGTTGGGCCAGGGGCCCCAGCGCCCCCCCTGGCGCGTCCAAGGGTGGGGCCGCGCCGGGTGGCCGCCTGGGCCCCCCTGGATCCCCTCTGGCCCCTCCTGGGTTCCTCTCGAAGCTTCCGTCACGCTGATTTTTTATCTGAATTTTCCCGAATTTTTCTGGCACTTTTTATATGGGGGAAAACTGAAATAGAAAAACAGCAGAAAATAGGTGTCGGGACCCGAAATATGCGTATGTAATTCCAGTCACGATGCAATCACATGGAGAGCCGAGAGCCGTACCCACTTGTCTAAGCATACAAGGCCAAGCACAGAACACTCTCGGAAAGCATCGAACGTGAGGGGCATCCCATTCAGGCCGGATGATCAACTGAGATGGGTCCTCATCGTCCGCTCACAAGTCTAAATGCTTATGGGTGGTGAATCCCATACTCATAGACAAGTCGCCTCAACCATGTTATCGATTGAATCCTAACTCTTACATATACTTACTCCAGCCCGATCACTTAGTCGGGGTCTAGGGCGGGCTCGATCATACAACAAAGTGTGCACGTGACAGAGTCACGAGCAATCGCATCGCGATGCCCCAAGCTGCGCACATCTAAGGGCCACTTGGTGTATAAAAGACCGCCAGCCAGATCACAACTAAGGTCTCGAAAACCCATACTAATACATGCATGTTACAACCATACACGCAGCACACATGCCTAGTATGAACAACAGGTATCATCACATAACTCTACAAAGTACTCTTTATAGACATACACATAGAGCATACAAAGATCACATGTCTGTGATCACATTACATCATACAACGGAAGCAAATTAGGTCTGAGTACAGACAAGTTTAACAAATGGATTAGAGAAGCCTTGTAAACATACATGCCCTTCCACGAGGGACCAGACTGCCGTCTGGGACTATGCTAACTTAGTCAACGTCGAGCTTCAGGTCGGTGACTCCATCGGGGTCCGGGTTCTCATCTAAAACATATAATAAGCAAACATGAGTACAAAGTCATACTCAGCAAGACTTACATCAGAACTACACTACTCATGCTCAAGTATCAAGGTAAAGGGAGGTGGGGTTTCATCATGCAAAAGTGCCAGCTTTGACTTGGCTAGTCCTGTGCTACGAGTACCATACTTGAGGTAAGAAGCATACACGAGTCCACTATCCAAGTCTCCAACCAATAAACCACTATGGTTACTTCCTCGACTTCCCCACGAGAAAGCACGCCATAGCACTGACACTTATCTTGGTATATTTTAGAAGTATCCAGTTCAAGTTGTCTAATAATCAGGTACAGGTTCCAAGTAGTCCTTAACCGCGGACGCGGCTATTCGAATAGTTTTGTTAACCTTGCAAGGGTGTAAGCTACACACACATGACCATCGGTTACCGCCAGGTCTCGCCACCGTTCAAGAGGTGACAGCGAGGATGTTCACCACGACACTTCGCTCACAACCGGTCTATTCCAGGAGTCGACTATCTGAGTTTGCCTCCGCTCGAGAGCCCGGCCGGATTAACGAAAAGGAATCAAACAATGTAAGTGACCGAGACGCCACCTCTGGCAGATGGTTTTCTTGCCTCACAGGTGCACCCACATATGTATATGATGCAACCATTTCCTTCGTTCTTTTTCTATGCACATGTCAAATGGAAAGCCCGAACTAATGTGACTCCTGGACGTCGACACGGATCAAGGTACTAGGCCGAGAGAGGCCAGTGAGCCCAATGTGTGGTTGTACTCTTTGTCTTGGATTACCATACAAGAACTCGGTGCTTAAGGCGGTGTTCAATGAGACAACCCACTGTGTACTCCTACACAGCCTCTCATCGTTCATCTTGTATTAGGGTGGATTCACCAACATAGTTTCACTTTCATCAACACCATGTTCACCATCATCCCGACTCACATCAAAAGCAACCTCATTATACCACTAAGCATGCAATAAGCATTAATAGTTGCAGTGGCCACATGATATCAACCAACTCCTACATCTGCTAGGATTGTGGTTTGCTTACTACTGTGACAAGACGATAGGTCATGCATCGGATATGGGTTCAACTATGCGGTAGAATCGATACAAAGTGATCTCCTAAACATGCATAAGCGAGACTGAGAGGGAAATGGGATTTTATAGACATGATCAATGGGGTTTTCTTGCCTTGCTGACGATACACGGGGTTTACCGAACTTCTTCTCCTTCGGGGGTGATCACCGTCTCGGATCGTCTGTCACCGGATAAATCAATCAACAAAGGGGGACAACTTCGGAAGTAAAATGCACAAGCACATGATATTGTTGTGACATGAAGTATAGGGTACTGATTTGTGGCAAATTCAATTTAATTGAAGTATATTGCATTTGGAATGCAAATTCAAACTTCAAATTTGAATTCAAATTAAGCCATATGCACATTTGCTACTTTTTCCCCATTTTAAAATGGTCAAACATACAAACAAATTGCATATTATTAATCCTTGTATTTTTCTGATAATTTTTCATATATTATATGTTTAATTTGGAGTTAATATCAATTTTCTATGATTTTTCAAAGTTTAATGTATTTTCTGCCATTTTCTGAATTTCTTTAAATTCTTTTTAATCTGGAAACTGTTTATTGCATCATGCTGATGCAAGCATGACATCAGTGGGGGGGCTGACATGTGGGTCCACCCTGTCAGCCTCAGTGGGGGTTAACCCTTGTTAGTTTAATTAACAGAGGGGTTAGTTAGCAGCTAGGGCCCACTAGTCAGTGGGTGTAGTGTTAGCTTAGGGGGTGATTAACTCCTAAACTAAACCAACCACCGGCGGTTAACCGGCGGCGGCCACCGTGCACGGCGGCGACACGCCGGGGTGGCCTTCCGGCCACGGTTCGGCACGCGGAAGGCACCGGGGTGCTCCCCGCGCTCGCCCGCTTCACCCTGCAGGCACAAGGGAGCCTAGGGGGCACCGGAGCTGCACCGACGACGAGCTTCCGCGGCGGTCCGAAGCACTGGGAAGACGAACCCTATGAAAAAAGGCGCGGGCTTTGGCGTGCGTTGGTGCGTTCAACTCTTGGAGGTGCCAGGAGCAAGGTAGACACGGTGGTGCGGGAAAAAGGGGTAATGGCGGGAGCTACAGACCAGCCATGGCGGCGGTCGTCCTCGGCCCCCATGGCGGATCACAAATGGGGTAGGGATTGGAGGCGTGGATAGGGGGGTTTTTCTCACCGTGAACCGGGGAGAAAGATGGTGCAGACGACGGAGGCGTGGAGGTACAGGCGGCGGCGAATTTTTCGTCGAGATCCCGCGGTGGCCGGCGGCGGGATGTTGAGAATGGCCTCGTCGTTGGGGAAGATGGGCTCGAATTGGAGGCACGGCTTGATGAAGACGACGGTGGGGACTTCACTGGACACGACGGCTTGCCGGGAGGGGTCCGTTGGCCACGGCTGGGCGGCGACGTGCTCTGCGGGGCGTTCAAGAGCTTCGCCGGAGAGAGAGAGGGAGGGCCAGAGAGAGGCAAGGTGTGCGGGGGAGGGAGTGAGCAGCTGCGTGGCGTGCTCGGGTGCGCGAGGAAGAGGCCTAGGAGGCTCTCCTCGTCGGTGGCCGTCGACGCGTGCCCCCAGCTCTCCAGCGAGCTGCTTTGGGGGCTGGGGAGGAAGACGACACGCCCTGGTGGGCTGGGCCGTGGGCAACAGGTGAGTGGGCCTCTTTTCTTTTTCTATTTTTCTTTCTGTTTTGTTTTTCTTTCATTTGTTTGCTCTGATAAATAAATACCAAAGTATTTTTATAAATGCCCAAATATTTTATGTGGCCTCACAATATATATAGCTAGTCACTTATAACTTTTGGGCATTTTTGAAATTCAAACAATTTGAATTTCAATTCAAATAGGGGTTTTATTTTAATTCCAAGGCACTTATAATATATTTGAAAAATCAGTGAGCCTTGAGTGGGACCCACTCCACTTTATATGTGATCCCACTTATTTCTAGGACTTTTCAAAAATATCACAGTGATTTTTGGAGCAATTTTTTTATCTGGCCATTTAATTAAATTTCTCAGGGCTTTTCTTTTCCCAATTTTTGAATTTTCTTTTGAAATTTTTGCATGATGAAAAGGGCACAATCAACCCTAGCACTTACACTAGTTGGGGTTCTGACAACTCGCCCCCACTCAAAAGAATGTCGTCCCAAGATTCAGAAGTCGCCGGGAGGAAGGTGGGGTACTCGGCACGAAGGCGGTGTTCTCTTTCCCATGTTGCTTCTTTCTCGGAGTGATGTGACCATTGAACTTTAAGGAACTTGATCTTCTGACGACGAGTGAGACGCTCTGCTGAATCAAGAATACGAACAGGATACTCTCGATAAGAAAGGTCATCTTGGAGATCAAGCGTTTCATGGTCGACTTCGCGGATGGGGTCCTTGAAGCAACGCCTGAGTTGTGACACATGGAATACATCATGTACTCGGGAAAGGTGCGGAGGTAGTTCAACTTGGTAGGCAACTTGTCCACGTTTGGCGAGAATGCGGAAAGGTCCGATGTAACGTGGGGCCAATTTGCCTTTGATACCGAATCGTTGGGTTCCCTTCAGAGGAGTAACTCGGAGGTAAGCCTTCTCATCCAGATTGTAGCTTTCTTGCCTATGATGACGATCATAGTAGCTTTTCTGACGAGACTGTGCGGCTTTCAATCGATCACGAACAATGCGAACTTGCTCTTCTGCCTCCATGATCATGTCCGGTGCAAAGAATTGTCTTTCACCAGTTTCTGACCAGTTTAAAGGTGTTCGACATCGTCGTCCATAAAGGAGTTCAAAAGGAGCCATGTTCAAACTAGATTGAAAACTATTGTTATAAGCAAATTCAGCAAATGGAAGAGACTTCTCCCAATTCTTTCCGAATGAGATAACACAAGCTCTGAGCATGTCTTCCAAGATTTGATTAACCCTTTCAATTTGACCGCTAGACTGAGGATGGAAAGCTGTACTAAAGGATAGATGAGTTCCCATAGCATTCTGAAAGCTTCCCCAAAATCTAGAGGTCAAAAGGCTACCACGATCAGAATTGATCACCAAAGGAACACCGTGAAGAGACACAATTCTAGAGACGTACAAGTCCGCTAACTGGCTAGCAGTTATAGACTCGCGAACGGGAAGGAAGTGAGAAACTTTGGAAAGTCGGTCAATGACAACGAAGATGGCATCATTTCCTTTCTGGGTTTTTGGAAAGCCGGTGATGAAGTCCATACCGACTTTGTCCCATTTCCACTCTGGAATAGGCAAAGGTTGAAGTGTGCCAGCAGGTCTTTGGTGTTCTGCCTTAATGCGACGACAAACATCACATTCGGCAACAAATCGAGCAATGTCTCTCTTCATCCTGGTCCACCAAAATCTCTGGCGTAGATCTCGGTACATTTTTGTGCTACCGGGATGAATCGAGAGGGGTGTGTCATGGGCTTCTTTGAGGCTGAGTTGCCTTAGATCCCTATTCTTAGGTACTACCAAACAATTTTCAAAGAATACCGTTCCTTTACTATCTGTGGAGAAACATTTAGCAACTCCGCTAGCAATGTTCTCCTTGATCCGGCGTACACCTCGTGCACGTCTTTGGGCAACCATGATTTGATCCTCAAGTGTTGGTTTCGCCACCAAGTTGAAAAGAGATCCACGAGGAACAATCTCGAGATTAGGCTTTCGAAATTCCTCATGAAGAAGTGGTTGATACTGTTGTAACATGAGGTTGTTACAATACGACCTACGACTTAGTGCATCAGCCATGACATTGGCCTTGCCTGGGGTGTAAGAAATTCCTAAGTCATAATCTTTTATCAACTCTATCCAGCGTCTTTGCCTGAGATTAAGATCTGGCTGGGTGAAAATGTATTTGAGGCTTTGGTGATCAGAATAGATCTCACAACGATTACCAAGGAGGTAATGTTGCCAAGTCTTCAGGGCATGAACTACGGCAGCGAGTTCAAGATCATGGGTTAGATAGTTCTCTTCATGTGGCCGCAACTGGCGTGAAGCATAAGCTACCACATGTCGATCTTGCATAAGTATGCATCCTAACCCTTGCCGTGAAGCATCACAATAGATCTAGAAATCCCTTTTGGTGTCTGGAGGTGCAAGTACGGGTGCAGAAGTCAATCTTCTTTTTAGCTCTTGAAAGCTTTCCTCGCACTTGGGGGTCCATTGGAATTTCTTATCTTTCTTGAGGAGTTCAGTAAGAGGCTTTGCAACTCTAGAAAAGTTCTCGACGAAGCGGCGGCAATAGATTTCTAGGCCAAGAAAACTCCTAACTTGCTTAACCGATTCAGGTGGAGTCCAGTCAAGGACGGCCTGAACTCTCTCGGGATTGACTGCAACACCTTTCGCAGAAATCACATGGCCTATGTAGGTCACTTCTGGTAGCCAAAATTCACACTTGGAAAACTTGGCATAAAGGCGGTGCTCTCTTAGTTTCATCAATACCAACCTAAGATGTTCTGCGTGCTCTTCTTCGTTCTTCGAGTAGATGAGAATGTCATCAAGATAAACCACAACAAATTTATCTAGGTACTCCATGAAGATCGAATTCATTAAGCGCGAGAATGTGGCGGGGGCATTAGTCAAACCAAAGGACATGACGGTATACTCGTAAAGACCATAACGAGTAGTGAAAGCCATTTTGGGAATGTCCTCGTTTCGGATTTTGATTTGATGATAGCCTAATCTCAAATACATCTTGGAGAAGACAGAGGATCCTGCAAGTTGATCATAAAGATCATTGACCCTGGGCAGTGGGTACTTGTTCTTTATCGTCGCTAGATTTAGCGGGCGATAGTCTACGCACATCCTTTCTGTTCCATCTTTCTTCGTTATGAACAGAACGGGGCAACCCATGGCGATGAGCTAGGGCGGATGAAGCCTTTTTCCAACGAAGCATCAAGTTGGGTTTTTAGCTCAGCTAACTCATGTGGGGACATTCTATGTGGACGTCTGGAAATTGGGGCTGTGCCTGGTATAAGATCCACTATGAATTCTACACACCTGTCGGGTGGCATTCCCGGCAGCTCTTCATGAAAGACATCCGGGAAGTCACGAACCACCGGAATATCTTCAAGGTCGGGAAGGGGAAGCACATTCAAAGTATGCATCTGGATTCTAGAGCTGGGTGATGTGTAGTCAATGATCTGGCCTGAAGGATGGGTAAGTTTGACTGATTTGGCTTTACAATCAAGGAAAGCATTCTGCCTTGATAACCAATCCATGCCTAGGATGACATCAATGTCCGAAGACTTGAGGGATATAAGTGAGGCAAGGAATACTAAACCCTCAATTCCAATTTGATTGCCATGGCTTACTCTATTAGTTTGCCACTTTGAACCAGGAGTTTGAATGATCATTGGAGAAAACATTTGTTCAAAAGAAAATCCATGCCGAAGTGCATAACTCTCCGACATGAATGAATGAGAAGCTCCTGGATCGAAAAGAACGGAGGCGGGGACATGATTGACTGGGAGTGTGCCAAGAATGACGTCAGAAGCAGGAGTGGCTTCCTCAACGGAGATTTGGTTCACACAAACACTACTAGTGGATGAAGGCTTTGCTAGAAAGGCTTTGGTGGTTGATTTCTTTGGAGGCTTGGGTCGAGAATGACGTGGTGCCATCAAGACCTGAGGGCATTGACGATAGTAATGGCCTGGAAGACCACACTTAAAGCATACATGTATGAATTGCTAGGAGTGGGATTACTTGGTTGCACACCATCATTCCGGGGTGGAATAATGTGTTGGGGTGGATGGCATATATTGGATGGTGGTCTCTGCAGAAAGTTTTGAGGTATGGCTCTGGTTGGAATCCAAATTCTGCGTTTCTGAGGGGCTGAACTGGAAGAAGGGGCATGCTCAAGAGCATGCTTCCGGGACTCCTCGAAAATTTCATTGCCATGCTCAGCTCTGAAGGATCTGTTGACTAAATCCTCAAAGGTGGCAAATTCGATGAGGTTGAGATCATGACGAAGGATGGGGCTAAGTCCCTTATGGAACCTTGCGTGCTTTCTGGCATCGGTGGTGATCTCATCTTGGGCATACCGAGCAAGACGGTTGAATTCTCTCACATACTCATGAATGGACATCTCTCCTTGAGTCAGGTTGCAGAACTCTTCTTTCTTGCGCTCCATCAACTCATCCAGAAGGTGGTACCCT
Organism: Bromus sterilis; assembly: GCA_950022295.1. Taxonomy (NCBI): domain Eukaryota; kingdom Viridiplantae; phylum Streptophyta; class Magnoliopsida; order Poales; family Poaceae; genus Bromus; species Bromus sterilis. The sequence goes on along the minus strand of OX465595.1, from coordinate 377,602,167 downwards.
CGAAAGGCAACACAGAACTCTTGCCAAGTCACTAGGTGACCATCAGGCTGCATCGCAACATAGTTCTCCCACCATTCAGCAGTAGCACCTTCCAGAAAGTATGCCGTGAATATAACTCGATCATCGGGAGCAACATGTGCAGTATCAAGCTTACGCTCGATGGAACGGAGCCAATCATCAGCTTCAAGGGGCTCAGAAGAACATAGAAATACCGGTGGCTTGAGGAGGATGAAATCCTGAATGCTCATGACCACATTACGCTGACGAGCGGTATTCTGCTCGATGAGCTCCAGAAGGCGTGTTTGGTCACGTTGATTCTTCTCAGCTTCCATCATGATTTTCGCCGCAGAAGGCGGTGGTAGAGGTTCATCATCATTTCGATTCCGAACACGGTCTCGATTCCGACGAACAGCACTACGAGTTCCACCTGACATCCTGTGTGATAAAAATCAACAATCAGAACAGGTTGTACGATGGAATCAAAGACAAGAAGGACATGAAGAAGACATAAAAGATTATAATGCGAAGGCAATGATCCACAGAAACTCCGAATAATTCCGGCAGCATAACGGCTACACCGGGATGAAAAATGAAACAACCTCGAAGAAATTGGACAGAACTTCTTCAAGGAACTCAACAGAACGATGACTCTGGACGACCACAACTGTCCTACGGCTACAAGGAGGCAAACAACGAGATGTTCTAGTCAAACATAGATGAGCCTAGTCCTATCATCCCGTAGAAAAGGTAAGAATGACCCAGAACTCAGATCGATGAGGGTAAGGAGAAAAAGAAGCCTTACGTTGTTCCCTTATACCCAGAGTAACTATATAACTATAGAATGCTAGACTTGACTTCGACCAAGGGTTAAATAATCCTACAGACAGTCCTGCTCTGATACCAAGTCTGTCGGGACCCACTTGTCTAAGCAGACAAGGCCAAGCACAGAACACTCTCGGAAAGCATCGAACGTGAGGGGCATCCCATTCAGGCCGGATGATCAACTGAGATGGGTCCTCATCGTCCGCTCACAAGTCTAAATGCTTATGGGTGGTGAATCCCATACTCATAGACAAGTCGCCTCAACCATGTTATCGATTGAATCCTAACTCTTACATATACTTACTCCAGCCCGATCACTTAGTCGGGGTCTAGGGCGGGCTCGATCATACAACAAAGTGTGCACGTGACAGAGTCACGAGCAATCGCATCGCGATGCCCCAAGCTGCGCACATCTAAGGGACACTTGGTGTATAAAAGACCGCCAGCCAGATCACAACTAAGGTCTCGAAAACCCATACTAAGACATGCATGTTATAACCATACACGCAGCACACATGCCTAGTATGAACAACAGGTATCATCACATAACTCTACAGAGTACTCTTTATAGACATACACATAGAGCATACAAAGATCACATGTCTGTGATCACATTACATCATACAACGGAAGAAAATTAGGTCTGAGTATAGACAAGTTTAACAAATGGCTTAGAGAAGCCTTGTAAACATACATGCCCTTCCACGAGGGACCAGACTGCTGTCTGGGACTATGCTAACTCAGTCAACGTCGAGCTTCAGGTCGGTGACTCCATCGGGGTCCGGGTTCTCATCTAAAACATAGAATAAGCAAACGTGAGTACAAAGCCGTACTCAGCAAGACTTATATCAGAACTACACTACTCATGCTCAAGTATCAAGGTAAAGGGAGGTGGGGTTTGATCATGCAGAAGTGCCAGCTTTGACTTGGCTAGTCCTGTGCTACGAGTACCAGACATGAGGTAAGAAGCGTACACGAGTCCACTATCCAAGTCTCCAACCAATACACCACTATGGTTACTTCCTCGACTTCCCCACGAGAAAGCATGCCATAGCACTCACACTTATCTTGGTATATTTTAGAAGTATCCAGTTAAAGTTGTCTAATAATCAGGTACAGGTTCCAAGTAGTCCTTAACCGCGGACGCGGCTATTCGAATAGTTTTGTTAACCTTGCAAGGGTGTAAGCTACACACACATGACCATCGGTTACCGCCAGGTCTCGCCACCGTTCAAGAGGTGACAACCAGGATGTTCACCACGACACTTCGCTCACAACCGGTCTATTCCAGGAGTCGACTATCTGAGTTTGCCTCCGCTCGAGAGCCCGGCCGGATCAACGAAACGAACTCAAACAATGTAAGTGACCGAGACGCCACCTCTGGCAGATGGTTTTCTTGCCTCACAGGTGCACCCACATATCTATATGATGCAACCATTTCCTTCGTTCTTTTTCTATGCACATGTCAAATGGAAAGCCCGAACTAATGTGACTCCTGGACGTTGACACGGATCAAGGTACTAGGCCGAGAGAGGTCAGTGAGCCCAATGTGTGGTTGTACTCTTTGTCTTGGATTACCATACAAGAACTCGGTGCTTAAGGCGGTGTTCAATGAGACAACCCACTGTGTACTCCTACACAGCCTCTCATCGTTCATCTTGTATTAGGGTGGATTCACCAACATAGTTTCACTTTCATCAACACCATGTTCACCATCATCCCGACTCACATCAAAAGCAACCTCATTATACCACTAAGCATGCAATAAGCATTAACAGTTGCAGTGGCCACATGATATCAACCAACTCCTACATCTGCTAGGATTGTGGTTTGCTTACTACTGTGACAAGACGATAGGTCATGCATCGGATATGGGTTCAACTATGCGGTAGAATCGATACAAAGTGATCTCCTAAACATGCATAAGCGAGACTGAGAGGGAAATGGGATTTTATAGACATGATCAATGGGGTTTTCTTGCCTTGCTGACGATACACGGGGTTTACCGAACTTCTTCTCCTTCGGGGGTGATCACCGTCTCGGATTGTCTGTCACCGGAACAATCAATCAACAAAGGGGGACAACTTCGGAAGTAAAATGCACAAGCACATGATATTGTTGTGACATGAAGTATAGGGTACTGATTTGTGGCAAATTCAATTTAATTGAAGTATATTGCATTTGGAATGCAAATTCAAACTTCAAATTTGAATTCATATTAAGCCATATGCACATTTGCTACTGTTTCCCCATTTTAAAATGGTCAAATATAAAAACAAATTGCATATTCTTAATCCTTGTATTTTTCTGATAATTTTTCATATATTATATGTTTAATTTGGAGTTAATATGAATTTTCTATGATTTTTCAAAGTTTAATGTATTTTCTGCCTTTTTCTGAATTTCTTTAAATTCTTTTTAATCTGGAAACTGTTTATTGCATCATGCTGATGCAAGCATGAAATCAGTGGGGGGGCTGACATGTGGGTCCACCCTGTCAGCCTCAGTGGGGGTTAACCCCTGTTAGTTTAATTAACAGAGGGGTTAGTTAGAAGCTAGGGCCCACTGGTCAGTGGGAGTAGTGTTAGCTTAGGGGGAGATTAACTCCTAAACTAAACCACCCACCGGCGGTTAACCGGCGGCGGCCACCGTGCACGGCGGCGACACGCCGGGGTGGCCTTCCGGCCATGGTTCGGCACGCGGAAGGCACCGGGGTGCTCCCCGCGCTCGCCCGCTTCACCCTGCAGGCACAGGGGAGCCTAGGGGGCACCGGAGCTCCACCGACGACGAGCTTCCGCGGCGGTCCGATGCACTGTGAAGACGAACCCTACGAAAAAAGGCGCGGGCTTTGGCGTGCGTTGGTGCGTTCAACTCCTGGAGGTGCCAGGAGCAAGATAGACACGGTGGTGCGGGAAAAAGGGGTAAAGGCGCGAGCTATAGACCAGCCATGGCGGCGGTCGTCCTCGGCTCCCATGGCGGATCACAAATGGGGTAGGGATTGGAGGCGTGGATAGGGGGGTTTTTCTCACCGTGAACCGGGGAGAAAGATGGTGCAGGAGACGGAGGCATGGAGGTACAGGCGGCGGCGAATTCTTCATCGAGATCCCGCGGTGGCCGGCGGCGGGATGTTGAGAATGGCCTCGTCGTTGGGGAAGATGGGCTCGAATTGGCGGCACGGCTTGATGAAGACGACGGTGGGGACTTCACTTGACACGAAGGCTTGCCGGGAGGGGTCCGTTGGCCACGGCTGGGCGGCGACGTGCTCTGCGGGGCGTTCGAGAGCGTCGCCGGAGAGAGAGAGGGAGGGCCAGAGAGAGGCAAGGTGTGCGGGGGAGGGATTGAGGAAGAGGCCTAGGAGGCTCTCCTCGTCGGTGGCCGTCGACGCGTGCCCCCAGCTCTCCAGCGAGCTGCTTTGGGGGTTGGGGAGGAAGACGACACGCCCTGGTGGGCTGGGCCGTGGGCAACAGGTGAGTGGGCCTCTTTTCTTTTTCTATTTTTCTTTCTGTTTTGTTTTTCTTTCATTTGTTTGCTCTGATAAATAAATACCAAAGTATTTTTATAAATGCCCAAATATTTTATGTGGCCTCACAATATATATAGCTAGTAACTTATAACTTTTGGGCATTTTTGAAATTCAAACAATTTGAATTTCAATTCAAATAGGGGTTTTATTTTAATTCCAAGGCACTTATAATATATTTGAAAAATCAGCGAGCCTTGAGTGGGACCCACTCCACTTTATATCTGATCTCACTTATTTCTAGGACTTTTCAAAAATATCACAGTGATTTTTGGAGCAATTTTTTTATCTGGCCATTTAATTAAATTTCTCAGGGCTTTTCTTTTCCCCATTTTTGAATTTTCTTTTGAAATTTTTGCATGATGAAAAGGGCACAAACAACCCTAGCACTTACCCTAGTTGGGGTTCTGACAACAGGAACTGGCACTGGGGTACACTGAGTTAATAGGTTAGTCCAAATATGATCAAAAGTGTATGAAAGTGTATCTAGATCATAGCAATATCACACAAAACATGCATGGAGCAAGGAGAAATTATAGATATGTTTTGGACGTATCAACATCCCCAAGCTTAATTCCTTCTCGTCCTCGAGTAGGTAAATGATAACAACATAATTTCTGTGGTGACATGCTAGCAACCATATAAGAACTTTGAAAAGTAAAGCAATCAAGGTTAGAGATTCAATTCAAGTCATAACATGGAAGAGTCTATATTAGCATTGAAATAAGTAACAAAAGAACATTAGGTGCAAGAGCTCTCGCTGTCCGTGACTCGAATGTCTCCAAATGGTGTTTGCGTGCAAGAAGGGGGATAGGAAATACGAGAAAAAAAAGTATTTTTGTGTTGAGAACTCAATCTACTAAAGTTTCACACTTGGTCTTCTTTGGAATCTTATCTTGACTCGTCCCCATACCACTAGCCAGGTACAAGTCAATTTGATCCACTCCTTTTCGATATTTCGAGCACTCATGCAATGGATGAGCGTAAGCACGAGAGTTGACACTTAGGATGGCAAAGAGAGAAGTATGGTGGAGGAGGAAGACAAAAGGATGAGAAAGGCTCACATCAATGAGGACAGTCATAGGCAAGAGATGCCAAATGATAGATATGACGTGAGGAGTAGGGATTGCCATGCAACGGATGCACATACGAGCTAGGAAGCTCTCCAATGGAACTAGTGGGGGTGCATCTAACTTTCTCGCTCATGAAGACCTAGAGCTCTTTTGAGGAGGCTCATCCTTGGAATATGCAAGCCAAGTTCTATAGTGTGAAGGTCCCCACATAGCTATATGCATAATAATCATCTATATGGAGTACAAGGATATAAAGGGAGTACTAGTGTGGATCTCTCAAAAGGATAGTAGTGTTGCCCCTTTCTCTCTTTTTATTTCTTTTTTCTCTTTTTTCTATTTTTTTGTATTTTTTTGTGGCCTCAATGGCTCTTTCTATTTAACTCTCCTTTGTCCTCTTTGGGATCTTTTAATGTGTCCACTTTGGGATCTTTTCCTCACTTAAGGGCAACACTCTATTTTACAAGAAGGTAAAGGAAATCTTCACACTTTACAAGGTACTCAAAAATCATAAAGAAGATGTAACTATCATGATGTATGCAATGTATGCCGCTGCCAGTGTAGCAGGAACATGTATGACATGAAGATCAAGTCATGAAGAGGTGGAAGTTGCATGTCAATGTAACGCGGAAAGGCTATGGAAATGGCTTGATAGGTAGGTATGGTGGCTGTTTTGAGGAAAGATATAAGGAGGCTTACAATGACAGAGCGTATCATGCCAAGGGTTTGGAAGTACCGGCGAAGGTGGACACCAACTCTCGGAGTGAGAAGAAGGCAATGCACGGCACGGGAAAGGCTAGCAAAATATGGGAAGGTGGAAGTATCAACTCTCAATACTTACATTAGTCCGAAGAAATCATGCACTTATTATCGGTAACTCTCAATCCAGTAAGGAGGTTCACAAAGAAACAAGTACCCCGAGGAGGAGTGTATGGGGGTTTGGTTATCCTTGCGCATCCTCGACTCATGGTACGTGAGTGTTCTCTGATATTTGACTCCTCAGAAGAGTAGTGATCCATCTAGTAGCTAGAGTTCTCAACTAGTTTTGTAGGTTTTGAAAATAAACACGGATTGCCCAAAATATGACACCTATCACTAATAGGCAAGAGCTCTTGACACCAAAAGTTCAAACATAACTCACATCAATACCTCAAAACCATTGCAAGCTACTACTAAAATTAAATAGCAACCTCAATTACCTACTTTCAAGACAAGACACAACTCAGTGCAACAACCAACTCTCTTAACAAGCTAAACATGAAAACTAAAGAGAGTTCCAGCAACAAACTAAACAAAAGCCAAGGCTCTTGCTAAAGACAAACTAAAACTAAGACTAAACATGGCAGTAGCTATGAAAAGATAAAGAACACACAACAACAAAAAGATAGGCAGGAAAAATCCTATGATGTGTTCTAAATTTTGAAAGTGGAGCGTGTTTCTCTCCCACACAAAGTAAGACAGGACCTAAATTGTTATGAACAGAAAGCAAAGCTAAAGAAAACTAAAAATAAAACCTAAGAGCGAGACGCTCCAAGCATAGCACATAACGCATGAAGTGATAAAAATATAGTGAGACGAAGGACGAACTGATGATTGTTTATGGAGAAGGGGATGCACGGGGGCATCCCCAAGCTTAGACGCTTGAGTCTCCTTGAATATTTATTGGGGATGCATGGGGGCATCCCCAAGCTTGAGCGCTTGACACTCCTGGATCTTCTTTCACCATCTTCCATCGCACACTTGAAAACTCCCTACATACATAACTCATCATAAGCTGATTAGAGAGGTTAGTACCCTTAATAAAAAAAAATTCTCCACTGTATATAAATATATTCTTGAAGAGCTAGTGTTTCTCAAGAGTGCCAAAAAGTTTTTGCAAAGAAAAAGCAAGCTTAAGGTTTGCAAAAGTAAGGAGAGACAAAACGTGGCAGAATCTGTGAAAAACAGAACAGCAGATAGTAAAGAATTTTTTAGGGACACTTCTGCAACTCAAATAAAAAAACTCAGAACATACGGAAGTTTCGTAATTGTATAGAGCATACTGTGTAAAAATTTCAGCTCCAAAATATGAACTGGGATTTTTCTGGAATTTTTCTGGTCACGAGGACAGAATCTGTTTTCTGGACAGCATGTCACAACTTTTACTTCCCTTGCCGTAAGAGGCTATAACTTGGCACAAAGCTGAAAAATAAAGATACAATGATGTTGCTACAGAAGTAACAATCATCAAGACACAACAAAATCAAAGAGAAAACTCCTAAATTCGTTGCGGGCTGCCTCCCGAAAGTGCTTCTTTAAAGCCATTAGCTAGGCATAATGCAAAAAGAAGAATCAAGTTTTATCAAGAGAAAGAGAATAACTAGCCCGTGTAACGGACTCAAAAGGTAACTTGATTTTCTTTCTAGGTAAGTGTTCCATCCCATTTTTGAATGGGAATTGGAATTTAATATTCCCCTCTTTCATGTCAATAACCGCACCAACGGTGCGAAGAAAAGGACGTCCCAAAATAATTGGACATAAAGGTTCACACTCTATATCCATAACAATAAAATCAACGGGAACATAGTTGTCATTGACAATGATAAGAACATCGTCGATCCTCCCCAAAGGTTTCTTTATGGAAGAATCAACAAGACGAACACCAAAAGAACAAGGCTCAAAGGGCTTCAAATCAAACATATCAAATATTATTTTGGGCATGACGGAGGTACTAGCTCCAACATCACATAAAGCATAGCAAGAGAAGTTTTTTAATTTAATTTTGATCATAGGGTCCCAACCATCCTCTAGATTCCTAGGTATGGAGGCTTCTATTATAATCTTCTCCTCCCTAGCTTTGATGAGAGCATTTGTGATATGCTCCATGAAGGCAAGATTAAGTGTGCTAGTGTGGGGGTCTCTAGACATTTTGTGTAGTAAACTGATAACTCTGAGAGGGTACACCTATCAAAATCAATATCACTACTATCAAAGGTGGTAGTAGTGTCATCTAGGCTCACTTGTTTGAAACCCTCTATGTTCATAGGAGTTTCTTTATCTATGGTTGAGGTATTAGCATCACCATTAATAGGTCCAACGGGACTAGGAGTGCATTGGGTGCTAATAGTTTGAGTGTCCTCAACAATTTGGATAGTGGCAACTGTGTGGTGTGTAGGAAGGGCTTGGGTACCATTAATAGGTCCTCAACAAAATCAATATCTCAATATCAAGGGCTAAGCTTTCTACCTTCAAAGAGAGATTATCTATTTTAGATAATTTCTCTTCTACATTTTTGTTGAAGGCTTTTTGGGTAGTGATAAAGTCTCTAAGCATTCTTTCTAATTCAGAAGAGGGGTTCTTGTTGCTAGGATAAGTGTTGTTGTTCCCATAGTTGGATGGAAACGGTCCAGGATTGCTAGCAAAATTTCCCCTATAAGCATTGTTGTTGAAGTTGTTTCTAGCAATAAAGTTCACATCTACTTGTTCTTGAGCAACCAAAGAATTTAAAGGAACATCATGAGGATCAATAGAGGGTTGCTTGGTAAGTAGAGACATAATTAAGTCAACTTTTTCATTGAGGGAGGTAATTTCCTCGACAGAATTTACCTTCCTACCTGTTGGAGCTCGTTCGGTGTGCCATTAGGATTAATTGTTCATCATTTCATCGAGAAGCTTCGTGGCAGCACCAAGTGTAGTTGACATAAAGGTTCCTCCCGCGGCCGAATCTAACAGGTTCCGCGAGGTAAAGTTCAAGCCTGCATAAAAAGTCTGGATAACCATCCAGGTAGTCAAACCATGTGTAGGGCATTTCTTAACAAGAGATTTCATTCGTTCCCAAGCTTGGGAAACGTGTTCATTATCCAATTGCTTAAAATTCATAATATTACTCCTCAATTGGATAATCTTAGCAGGAGGGTAGTACTTCCCTATAAAAGCATCTTTGCACTTATCCCAAGAATCTATGCTATTTCTAGGCAAAGATTGAAACCAGATTTTAGCATATCCCCTTAAAAAGAAGGGAAAGAGCTTGAGCTTAACAACATCACCTTCTACTTCTTTATACTTTTGCATAGCACATAGTTCAACAAAATTATTGAAGTGTAAAGCAACATCATCTCCAGCACCAGAGAATTGATCTCTCATAACAAGGTTTAGCAAAGCAGGTTTAATTTCATAAGAGGTAGCTAAAGTGGAAGGTGTGGAAATGGGAGTGTAGATAAAGTCTTGGTTGTTGTGACTAGTGAAGTCACACAACTTGGTGTTTTCAGTGGAACCCATAGTAACAGCAAGTGTGGAAGATTTTTTTTGTAGTTTTTGATAAAAGACACAAAGATAAAAACTGAAAGATAAACTAACAAGACTAAAAAACAAAGGTAAAGGGTAGTGTGCAACTCCCCTATCTTAGCTCTTGGAGTCCCCGGCAACGGCGCCAGAAATTTGCTTGATGGCGCGAGAGATGACGGGTGTAGTCTTCTCGCCCTTCGTTGGTGAGCCCCAAGTGGAAGGCGTGATGCAGCACAGCAGCAAATTTCCCTCGGTAAATATACCAAGGTTTGTCTCCAGTAGGACTCCAGAGATGATAAGTAGGTGTCAGCGGCGCAACTGACGCGGACCTGCACACAGACAAAGATAACTTTGTTCCCAACGAAGTTCAGAGAGGTTGTCAATCTCTCCGGTCTTGTTGTTTACAAAGGATAAAACGCAAGGGATAATAATAGCAACTTGAAAGTAAATGCAGAAAAGTAAATATAGCGCGGAAACAATGATAAGGATATGGACCGGGATACGTGATGTTCGCTAGTGATGTCTCTCTCCCAAAAGACGATAAAATTGCTATGCGAGGTAAACAAATTACAAAAAGGCAATTGACAGGATTATGAACGCACCGCAATGCTAACTATGCCACAAAAGAAAGGAAGAGGTTCAAAAGCACAGGCAGTACGCCAAGGTAAGTAGACCGAAATCCATCTGCATCTACTACTAATCATCCACCTTGAGATATCTATCCAGAACATCTCGCTGGTATTAAGTTGCGAGCCCCACCCAAAGTGTAAACCCAAAGCAACAGACAACTTCATTAAAAAGAACTCTGCGTAAAGTAAACAATCCTTGTAACCGCGGTTACAAGCACCGTTGTTTTCCCCCTTGTGGCAACAGCACATCCCCTAGACTCATGTTTCTGTCACTCAAGCATGTCATCGGGGGGCATGAACCCACAATCTAGCACAACGCTCCCTCTTGGAGTCACTACCTACTACTTGGCCAAAGCAATAAACAGCAACGGGGAACATGCAAGAATTACTTAGGAACAAAAATATAAGAGATAAAAACCAAATATATTACTCTATCACAATTTGAACATAATCTCATAATCCATCAGATCCTATCAAACTCAACATAGCAATAGCAGAAATATTACAAAGGTGCCTCGATCATGTTGGGCAGATCATGAAGTCTAAACAATTAAGATCAAATAGGGGAGGAGAACATCACATAGCTACTGATCACGGACCCATGGTCCAAGAAAACTACTCACGAGACATCCGGGGAGCATCCATGGTGGAGAGGAGACTCCCGGAGGTCAATCCTCCCTCCGGCAAGGTGCTGGGAAGAGGTCTTCTGGTGCTCCCAATCTTCGGAAGCGCGGCGGCGGAACAGAGGCGAGTTCGCGGAATAGGGTTCTCCTTCTGGGTTTTCTCGTGACGGGGGATAAATAGGCGAAAGGGGGCAGCCACAGGTGGGCCAGGGGCCCCAGGCGCCCCCTTGGCGCGGCCAGGGGTGGGGCCGCGCCGGGTGGCCGCCTGGGCCCCCCTGGCTCCCCTCTGGCCCCTCCCGGGTTCTTCTCGAAGCTTCCGTCACACTGATTTTTTATCTGAATTTTCCCGAATTTTTATGGCACTTTTTATATGGGGGAAAACTGAAATAGAAAAAAAGAAGAAAACAGGAACTGGCACTGGGGTGCACTGAGTTAATAGGTTAGTCCAAATATGATCAAAAGTGTATGAAAGTGTATCTAGATCATAGCAATATCACACAAAACATGCATGGAGCAAGCAGAAATTATAGATACGTTTTGGACGTATCAGGGTACACCGACGAACCATTCGTCCTAGCCAATGATGTGGCACATGTTTTCTATGTGAAGGACATGTCTACCAAACCGAGAAAAAGAAAAGATATGGAAACAAATACATCATACAATGAGCCAAAGCGTCACATAGTTCTTTTAGGAAAAAGAGACATCGTGGGATTGGAGGGAAAGACAGACAAGTCTGGAGATTATGTCGGGACCCGGGGTTAGCATATGCAAGACTCGCTACAACACAATAACATGGAGAGCCGAGAACCGTACCCACTTGTCTAAGCAGACAAGGCCAAGAAAAGAACGTTCTCGGAAAGCATCGAACGTGAGGGGCATCCCATCCAGGACGGATGATCAACTGAAATAGGTCCTCATCGTCCGCACACAAGTCTAGATACACTTTCATACACTTTTGATCATATTTGGACTAACCTATTAACTCAGTGCACCACAGTGCCAGTTCCTTTTTTCTGCTGTTTTTCTATTTCAGTTTTCCCCCATATAAAAAGTGCTCCAAAAATTTGGGAAAATTCAGATAAAAAATCAGCGTGAAGGAACCTTCCGGAAGAACCTGGGTGGGGCCAGAGGGCCACCACCAGGGGCCCAGGCGCCCTGGTGGCGCGCCCTAGGGCTTGGCCGCGCCAGGGGTGCGCCTGGACCCCTGGTGCCCCCCTGGCTACCCCCTTCGCCTATATATTCTCCGTCACGGGAAACTTCCGAAAAGAGAACCCTTTTTCGTGATCTCTCCTCTGTTCCTCCGCCGCCGCGCTTCCGAGATCGGGAGCACCAGAAGACCTCTTCCCGGCACCTGCCGGAGGGAGGACCGACCTCCGGGAGTCTCCTCTCCACCATGGATGCTCCCCGGATGTCTCGTGAGTAGTTTTCCTTGGACCATGGGTCCGTGACCAGTAGCTATGTGATGTTCTCCTCCCCTCTTTGTTCTTCAGGGTTTAGACCTCGTGAGCTGCCCTACATGATCGAGGCACTTTTGTAATCTTTCTGCTATTGCTATGCTGAGTTTGATGGGATCTGATGGATTATGAGATTATCTTCAGATTGTGATTGAGTAATATATTTGGTTCTTATCTCTTATATTTTTGTTCCTAAGTAATTCTTGCATGTTCTCCATTGTTGTTTATTGCTTTGGCCAAGTAGTAGGTAGTAACCCCAAGAGGGAACGTTATGCTCGATTGTAGGTTCATGCCCCCCGATGAAACGCTTGAGTGATAGAAACATGAGACTAGGGGATGTGTTGTTTCCACAAGGGGAAAACAACGGTGCTTGTAACCGCGGTTACAAGGATTGTTTACTTTACGCAAAGTGCTTTTTAATGCAGTTGTCTGTTGCTTTGGGTTTACACTTTGGGTGGGGCTCGCAACTTAATACCAGCGAGATGTTCTGGATAGATATCTCAAGGTGGATGATTAGTAGTAGATGCAGTTGGATTTCGGTCTACTTATTTTGGCGTACTTCCCGTGCTTTTGAGCCTCTTCCTTTCTTTTGTAGCATAGTTAGCATTGCGGTGCGTTCTTAATCCTGTCAATTGCCCTTCTGTAATTTTTTCACCTCGCATAGCAGTTTTATCGTCTTTTGGGAGAGAGGCATCACTAGTGAACATCACGTATCCCGGTCCATACCCTCATCACTGTTTACACGCTCATTTACTTTTCTTCTTTTACTTTCAGTTGCTATCATTATCCGTTGTGTTTGATCCTTTGTGAACAACAAGACCGGAGAGATTGACAACCTCTCTGAACTTCGTTGGGAACAAAGTTATTTGTGTCTGTGTGCAGGTCTGCGTCAGTAGCGCCGCTGACACCTACTTATCATCTCCGGAGTCCTACTGGAGACAAACCTTGGTATCTTTACTGAGGGAAATTTGCTGATGTGATACATCACGCCTTCCACTTGGGGCTCACCAACGAAGGGCGAGAAATCACAATCATTACCTCGCACATCAAGCCAAATTTCTGGCGCCGTTGCCGGGGACTCCGAGTGCTAAGATAGGGGAGTTGCACACTACCCTTTACCTTTGTTTTTTAGTCTTGTTAGTTTACCTTTCATTTTTTATCTTTGTGTCTTATATCAAAAATCACAAAAAAAAGATATTTATCTTGCTAGTAGTTACCATTATGTCTGGCCCTTTTTCCTTTGTTGAGACAGAGGTTCTCACCTTTAAACAAAAAGGTGGTGAAAGTTTAAAAGATGCTTGGTATATAATTAATGATTCTCAAAAAAGAACCACCAAGAAGCAATCCACTACTATCCTGCTTAGAAATTTTTATGTCGGGATTACTCCTTGGAATAGGTTCATATTAGATACTGCTATCAATGGGAATTTTCTAGAAGCCCCGATTTTGGAGTCTCTTAATGTTATTGAAAATCTTGTTGGAAATCTCCCTATTGCTAGCATACAAGAAAATATAACTCTAGCTCACATTATGAAGAAACTTGAAAAGATAGAGTTAGAAATACCAAGTATAACTAGGATAAATGAGTTGGATCGTAAGATTCAAGGGAATTTGAATAGGCTTGATAGCTCCATGCTTAAAATTATTAAAACTTTGGAGGTCATCAAATCCCGTGATACGGATCTTTCTAGGATTGATAAGATTGAGGAAATCATTAATACTCTAGGAACTAATTTTTCCTCAATCAAACCAAAAAAGGTAGAGACTTCAGCAAGAAGGGAACCTAAGTTCAATTATGTCCCTAGGCCACCCCGACCTAAAAGCAAACCACCCATTGCCAAAGAAGTTGAAACCGTGAAAACTTAGGAAGAAATACCTCTCTTTGATAATTTTATAAATGAATCTTCCATTGATTTTCCGCCTTTTGGTTTTCTCCCTAGAAGTATCTTCATTAGGCCTTTATTTTAAAGACCTCTTAAGACTAGTTGTACAATTGAGGAGCTTTTTGATGATCTTGATAATGATTCGATTGATACAACTTGATCTTTTGCATCATGCCTAGCTTAAAGTCATAAAAGAAAGCGCTTTCGGGAGGCAGCCCGCAACGAATTTAGGTTTTTCTTTTTGCTTTTGTTGTGTCTTGATGTTTGTTACTACTATAGCAACATCATTGTATCTTTATTTTTCATCTTTGTGCCAAGTTATAGCCTCTTATGATAAGGGAAGCAAAAGTTGTGACATGCTGTCCAGAAAACAGATTCTGTCCCTTGACAGAAAAATTCGAATCAAATCACCAGATCATCTTTTTGATCTGAATTGTTTTGACAGCGTGCTTTATACAATTGTGAAACTTTCGTATGTTCTGAGTTTTTAGATTTGAGTTGCAGAAGTGCCCCTAAAAAATTCTTTACTATTTGTTGTTCTGTTTTTCACAGATTCTGCCACGTTTTGTCTCTCCTAACTTTTGCGAACCTTAAGCTTGCTTTTTCTTTGCAAAAACTTTTTGGCAATCTTGCGAAACAGTAGCTCTTCAAGAATATCTTGATAACCAGTGGGGAAAATTATTTTATTAAGGGTACTAACCTCTCTAATCGGCTTATGATGAGTAATGTATGAAGGGAGTTTTCAAGTGTGCGATGGAAGATGATGAAAGAAGATCCAGGAGTGTCAAGCGCTCAAGCATGGGGATGCCCCCATGCATCCCCAATAAATATTCAAGGAGACTCAAGCGTCTAAGCTTGGGTATGCCCCCGTGCATCCCCTTCTCCATCAACAATCATCAGTTCGTCCTTCGTCTCACTATATTTTTATCACTTCATGCGTTATGTGCTATGCTTGGAGCGTCTCGCTCTTAGGTTTTATTTTTAGTTTTCTTTAGCTTTGCTTGCTGTTCATAACAAGTTAGATCCCTTCTTACTTTGTGTGGGAGAGAAACACGCTCCACTTTCAAAATCTAGAACACATCATAGGATTTTTCCTGCCTATCTTTTTGCTGTTGTGTGTTCTTTATCTTTTCGTAGCTACTGCCATGTTTAGTTTTAGTCTTAGGTTGTCTTTAGAAGAGCCTTGGCTTTTGTTTAGTCTGTTGTTGGAACTCTTTTTAGTATTCATGTTTATCTTGTTAAAGAGAGTTAGTTGTTGCACTGAGTTGTGTCTTGTCTTGAAAGTAGGTAATTGAGGTTGCTATTTAAATTCTAGTAGTAACTTGCAATAGTTTTGAGGTATTGTTGTGAGTATTGTTTGAAATTTTGGTGTCAAGAGCTCTAGCCTATTAGTGATAGATGTCGTATTTTGGTCAATCCGTGTTTATTTTCAAAACCTACAAAACTAGTTGAGAACTCTAGCTACTAGATGGATCACTAATCTTTGGAGGGATCGAATATTAGAGTACACTCACGTACCATGAGTCGAGGATGCGCAAGGATAACCAAACCCCCATACACTCCTCCTCGGGGTACTTGTCTCTTTGTGAACCTCCTTATTAGATTGAGAGTTACCGATAATAAGTGCATGAGTTAGAAAGCTTCAAAAAAAATAAGTGCATGAGTTCTTCGGACTAATGTAAGTATTGAATGTTGACACTTCCACCTTCCCATATTTTGCTAGCCTCTCCCGTGCCATGCATTGCCTTCTTCTCACTCCGAGAGTTGGTGTCCACCTTCGCCGGTACATCCAAACTCTTGGCATGATACGCTTTGTCATCATAAACCTCCTTATATCTTTCCTCAAAACAGCCACCATACCTACCTATCAAGGCATTTCCATAGCCTTTCCGAGATATATTGCCATGCAACATCCACCTCTTCATGACTTGATCTTCATGTCATACATGTTCCTGCTACACTGGCAGCGACATACATTGCATACATCATGTTAGTTACATCTTCTTTATGATTTTGAGTACCTTGTAAAGTGTGAAAGATCTCCTTTACCTTCTTGTAAAATAGAGTGTTTCCCTTAAGTGAGGAAAAGATCCCAAAGTGGACACAATAAAAGATCCCAAAGAGGACAAATGAGAGTTAAATAGAAAGAGCCATTGAGGCCACAAAAAAATACAAAAAAATAGAAAAAAGAGAAAGAGAAATAAAAAGAGAGAAAGGGGCAACACTACTATCCTTTTGAGAGATCCACACTAGTACTCCTTTTATATCCTTGTACTCCATAGAGATGATCATTATGCATATAGCTATGTGGGGACCTTCACACTATAGAACTTGGCTTGCATATTCCAAGGATGAGCCTCCTCAAACAAGCTCTAGGTCTTCATGAGCGAGCAAGTTAGATGCACCCCACTAGTTCCATTAGAGAGCTTCCTAGCTCGTATGTGCATCCGTTGCATGGCTATCCCTACTCCTCACATCATATCTATCATTTGGCATCTCTTGCCTATGATTGTCCTCATTGATGTGAGCCTTTCTCCTCCTTTTTTGCCTTCCTCCTCCATACTCCTCTCTTTGCCATCCCCCAAGTGTCAACTCTCGTGCTTACGCTCATCCATTGCATGAGTGCTCAAAATATTGAAAAAGGAGTGGATCAAATTTACTTGTACCTGGCTAGTGGTCTGGGGACGAGTCAAGATAAGATTCCAAAAAAAGACCAAGTGTGAAACTTTAGTAGATTGAGTTCTCAACAAGTAAATTGTTTTTTCTCGTATTCCCTATCCCCCTTCTTGCACGCAAACACCATTTGGAGACATTCGAGTCACGGACAGCGAGAGCTCTTGCACCTAATGTTCTTTTGTTACTTGTTTCAATGCTAATATAGACTCTTGCATGTTATGACTTGAATTGAATTTTTAACCTTGTTTGAAAGTTCTTATATGATTGCTAGCATGTCACCACAGAAATTATGTTGTTATCATTTACCTACTCGAGGATGAGCAGGAATTAAGCTTGGGGATGTTGACACGTCCAAAACGTATCTATAATTTCTGCTTGCTCCATGCATGTATTGTGTGATATTGCTATGATCTAGATACCCTTTCGTACAATTTTGATCATATTTGGACTAACCTATTAACTCAGTGCACCACAGAGCCACTTCCTGTTTTCTGCTGTTTTTCAATTTCAGTTTTTCCCCATATAAAAAGTGCTCCAAAAATTCGGGAAAATTCAGATAAAAATCAGCGTGAAGGAACCTTCCGGAAGAACCTGGGTGCGGCCAGAGGGCCACCACCAGGGGCCCAGGCGCCCTGGTGGCGCTCCCTAGGGCTTGGTCGCGCCAGGGGGGCGCCTGGACCCCTGGTGGCCCCCCTGTCTTCCCCCCTTCGCTTATATATTCTCCGTCACGGGAAACTTCCGAAAAGAGAACCCTTTTTCGCGATCTCTCCTCTGTTCCCCCGCCACCTGTAACATCCCAAATTTTTCAAAATTTTGGAATGTTAATAAATAATATAATATTGATTGACTTGTTTGAATTTTAGAGTAAACGAAAACTTTTCTTTTGAGTTTTTGTTTAAAACCTTTACAAATCATTTAATAAATTTTGGATAATCATTTATCCAATAATAAAAATCTTTGTTGTGAAGTTTATTCCAAATTCAAATAATGATTTTCTTTCTTTTGTCTTTTTGAAATTTGGTAGGAACCACAATTAAATATTTTAGAGCGAGAATAAAATGACTTTCTCAAATTTATTGTGGTCCCATACTCATTCTCGAATTTTATTTGAAATTTGAGTTTATTTGATATTGACGTTTAAGAGATATTTAAATATTTCCAATAATTTAATAAACAAAATGAGAGGAGATAATATGACTTCTCCGAAAACAGTATTTAATTTTTTTAGTAATGTCGTTAATGAGTTTTTTTTATAAAAATCTATTTCTAAAATGTATTCTGAGAGGGAAATATAGTTTTCCTAGACTCTCTATGTTTTATTTGGCCTATACAATTTTATTTGCGAGTGTTTAACCCAAATAATAAAAATAGGATTCCTAAGTCAATTGGACTGAGGTCATCTATCTAATTTTTCCCCTATCTCTCTTTCCTTTTTCTTTATCTTGGGCCAAATTTCCACTAAGGCCCATAGCCCGAGCGAGCTGTCTTCTTCCTCTCGTTCGTTCATGTGTACGTGAACACAGAAGCAAATGGCCATGGCAACTGAAGCTCTTTCTCCTTTCCTCCCATATACTCTTTTGACTGATTCACTTCAGAACCTACATAAAAATTGTGGACAAGTTCATGAGGAATCCATTCATGGAAACAAACACGCGTTTTAATGCTTTTAATTGTCCATCATTTTCTCCATAAATGCCATTAAATCTATTTCCAAAACATCGCTTTTAATGCCCATTATTTCTCCATGAATGTCATTAACTCCATTTCCAAAACCTTGCTCACTCTCCTTCTATGGACCTCCCATGACCCTATAAATACCGCCACTAGGACCCCTTTGAACCACACATCCCCACGCATAAAGTCCCTCTCCAAATCCCTCTCCTTCGTGCGCAATTTCTCGTCGGAGTAAACATGCATCCACACTTCCGGTGAAGATTTTTGTCGCCAAGAAAGGTACCTAGTCCATATTTCTTCCTCTAGTTTCTTCCCCTTGCCGATGCACACCGTTGTGACATATTTTTCCTCTCGATTGCAAGGCCGGAGCACGACGTCCGTGTCATTGTGCTCTTCATTTGTTCTTCTTTACTCTGGCGGAACTTCTCGGCTATCCGAAGGCGAACATGCAGTTATAACCTTGTCCATCGAGTCGTCCAAATCATCCTCTACCCCGTTCGGTTGTTCGTTGACGCCGGAGACCTTTTTCCAAAATTCCGGCGAGATCTCCGGTAAGATTTTCTCCTCTTTGATTCATCTTTTTTTTTGTTAAAAATTGAATAGGTGCAGACCTATCAGAACTCGCCACGTGGCATCTTTTTTATTAATCCCGTAATTCATTTTAGCAAAAATATCCAAACTTCAAAAATTCATATCTTCTAGCCCGTAAGTCGGATTTCGACAAATTTTATATCCCCGGATTCCGTGGAAAATGTAGTTTATTATTTTCCAGTAATATTCCACTTTTGATAATTCGAAATTTAACTCAAATTTCTTTTTATAATTGATATACATCTTATTCTATAATTTATTTGGAATATTATCTTCATCAAATTTGATCCTTAAAATCAAATCTTTCTGTTTGGAAAATTGTCACATTCTTTCCATCATATAAATACACTATTTTGACCTCAAACCTTCGTCCAAGCTTCCCTTTAGTTATATCTCTTTTTTTTATAAATTTGGCTACAAAAATTCAATTTTCTCAACAAGATCATCACGATTTCTATCGGATCTTTTTGAATCCAATCCAAGAATTGATTTCCTATGCAAATATTCATATGGACAAACCAACTGAGTTTGACATACTCTCCATCCAATTGATTTTATAATCAACCTCCAACATATTCTATTGATTTTACAATCCTCGGATATATGATTTCCATCATATTTCCATCCAATCCAACTTGATCCTATCTCAACCTATCCATGCCATAGTAATTAGTTTATTAATAGTAATAACTAAATATTTATGTTGTAGTTGTATCTTATTTGGATCTTCACTTTGGATTGAGTTGTGTGTTGAAGTGTTTCTCTTTTACCATTAGATATATTGTAACGAGATGGAGAGATGACTACGAGTAGAATATTTCATCGTCAGGATCCAGGCAAGTTACTCTTTTGATCATGCTCCAGTATTACCTATATTTTTTATATGCATTGTAGTCCAACTTAAATATTATGCATTGATAGGATTATATATTATGCTAGGCTATTACACCCAGTAGTTCATTGAGGTAGGTCTGAACCTTATATCATTGTCGCCACCGTGTAAAATTATACTGCTTTGCTAAGTAGACGTGGATTGGGAAGTGATCCATTATGAGGTATGAGTGACTAAGTAGTAAACAGGACCAAGATAATCTTAATGAACCACCTGGGTGGAATGGTTGGGGGCACCCTGGAGGAACCAGTGGATTTGCCTGAGTGACCTGGAGATGGCCAGTAATCACTGCGGAATGCCACCCAGGCTTAAAGGGATCAATCATATTTTTCATAACTAGAAGCTTACGTGTGCAGCCACAAGCTATTATGGGCTCTGGCTTGGTTGATTAGTTGTAGTGACTCTTACTAGGTGGTGCTACGAACGTAGTTATGAGTAGGTGGGATGGGCACCGCCAGAGTGAGGGAAACTCTTCTAAAATACCATGTCTCGACCTTCCGGTTCTCATACAACATGTAGTGTGACGAACTAAAAAGGAGGTTGTCGAGTCTTGTGGGGAAAAGTGCACAAACCTCTGCAGAGTGTACAAACTGATCATGATTAGCTGTGTCCCCGGTTACGGACAACTTTGAGCATCTAGAAGTGGGAATGTTGACGAATCTCATCATATTTAACTAATCAATCGGGTTTAATCAACTTTGGGAATAGATTGACTTGGAGAAACCAATTCAATCATATTATGAGCTTTGTAGTACTGTTATGATAATCTTTGAGTAGGACAAAATCAGCTTTATGCAAACTGAAACTCTTAGAGCTTTTCCAGCAGCCAAAATTGCATGTAGAAGATAGGTCTGTTATATATTTTTTTGGGAGTAACTTGCCGTACATTCAAAGTACTGACCCATTTTGGGCTGTAACCTTCGGTGTTGCAGGATTGTATACGACGAGTAAGAAATGCGATGTAGGGTTACGATGTCTACACTCAACTTTGCCGTTGGTGTTGATGGGACTCCACTTATGTATTGTTTGTTTCCGCGGTGTATTCAAGCCCAAAGGCTATAAGGTAATAAATACCATGTACTTACATGACTTTTTGACATGTGATTTATGGTATTTCATCGAGTACTGTGTGTGCTAGCATACTGATCCAGGGATAGCACAGAAGCACAGTAGACTTGGTTCCCTTCGGGACCGGGTCGTTACAAGATGGTATCAGAGCACATGTTGACTGTAGGTCGTGACCCTAGAAATTGGAAAGCCATTAGGAAGTATACTCTCTAAAAATATTATTTTGAAAAATAATAATTACTACTTATCTTTTCTAAGTTTTACCAAACACTCCCTCTTACCCCAAATAAATTAGACTATACCCATGCCACTTTGACCACTGATAAGGATTGTGTTATGCCACTTCGAGAAGGACAAGATATTGGGCAACTCAAGACCATTTCAGAGTACAAATGTTTTCAACGTGAATGGGAAGTATGGAAGTATGGAAGACTCGAAGAATTTGACGACTCTGAAGATCCCAAGATTACTCAAGACCCATAGAAGACCCGGATACATCCAAGACTAAGATACTTGTGAAGAAGTTAAGGAATATATTACACAATACCAATAGCATCCAATCCACCATGAGAGTTGTGAAATGAACGAAAGAGGGCGAGTAGAGTGCCCGACCATGCGAGCTCATGTGGATGAAGGTACCATAGGAATTGTTTGATTGAATTTATGAGTGATATTTTGAGTTTTCTCAGAGTTTTTGCTATTGATTTAATTATTGGTGTCATTTGAATTGTTAAATTTAAATTTGTGTTTTTAGGATACGTATTCTGTAGGTTTTACTATTAATACAACCTTGAGAGGTGTGAGAAACGGATGATGTATCAGAAGACCATCACATCGATGAAACTCCTTGTATCATAGAATTTGAAGAACCGAAGGGAATGAAGACTTTCTGACGAAAACATAGTAAACGAGTTTATTATGTATGTTTGTTGTTTGATGATTGTTAGGTGGATATCCATATCCCCTTCTCTCTAAAGATCTATCTCATCTCTGACCAACCTTAAATCCCATAGGTGGATATAATTATTTTGATGAGATCAGCGACCCATTCAAGGTAGAAGATTGGATTCAGAATATAGAAGGGACAAGAATTGCCCATTTGCAAGGAGAACACAATTGTTGAAGACGGAAGTTCCCTATTCTATGGATGCAAGTGTTAGCACAAACCATGTAGGATCATCGCCACCCAAAAACGTTTTATTAGTTTTGCAGTTGAAGAGCTCTTTAAGAGGAGTGAGAAAGACTGAGTGTTAGAATACCAGATTCATCTATCTGCATATGAAGTAATAATTTGAGTACGGGATGGATTGGCCCCCATACCGAAGACTCTTATTGTAAACTTTTGTATGTTGGATTGGTAAATCAGTGAGCCTAAAATTCCCGTAGTAGAGTGCCGATGCGGCAAGCCTAAACCATAGAATGGTAAGACGCATTACCCTTTGTAGACATGCATTGTGCCTAACGTAGGTTGTACGGTGAGTAAGAAACATGAAGATTTTCATGAAGCTTCATTTGGAAGTAATTTTCACCACCATGAGCGTCTTGATAGGTAGTTTTGGAACCTATGTATTTTATAGAAAGACTTGTTCTTTGGGGAGATGCAAATTCTTATATGTGGATGCTTGATGAAGAACTATCATGGTATGAAGAATTTTGGAGACCCCATAAGCTTTCTTCTAAGGGTGGTAGTTCCCTAACACCCTGGTGCCGTAAATGATGCGAACGACACCCTGGTTAAGGTTCAGAACTGGTGCCTAGAGCCACGTGCCCCGGGATATGATTTAAGTAACGGAAGCATATGGAATTGTATCGGTGGAAGACAACCCTCAAACAAGAAATGAAGATAAACTGCAAGCCTCATAATGTTATGCCAAGATCATGGGGAAGTAACCCAAGAAACCTCGACCCCAACCCATTTCTTTCTAGCCTTTGCAAATCTCGAGGACGAGATTTCTTTTAAGGGTGGTAGTTTGTAACATCCCAAATTTTTCAAAATTTTGGAATGTTAATAAATAATATAATATTGATTGACTTGTTTGAATTTTAGAGTAAACGAAAACTTTTCTTTTGAGTTTTTGTTTAAAACCTTTACAAATCATTTAATAAATTTTGGATAATCATTTATCCAATAATAAAAATCTTTGTTGTGAAGTTTATTCCAAATTCAAATAATGATTTTCTTTCTTTTGTCTTTTTGAAATTTGGTAGGAACCACAATTAAATATTTTAGAGCGAGAATAAAATGACTTTCTCAAATTTATTGTGGTCCCATACTCATTCTCGAATTTTATTTGAAATTTGAGTTTATTTGATATTGACGTTTAAGAGATATTTAAATATTTCCAATAATTTAATAAACAAAATGAGAGGAGATAATATGACTTCTCCGAAAACAGTATTTAATTTTTTTAGTAATGTCGTTAATGAGTTTTTTTTATAAAAATCTATTTCTAAAATGTATTCTGAGAGGGAAATATAGTTTTCCTAGACTCTCTATGTTTTATTTGGCCTATACAATTTTATTTGCGAGTGTTTAACCCAAATAATAAAAATAGGATTCCTAAGTCAATTGGACTGAGGTCATCTATCTAATTTTTCCCCTATCTCTCTTTCCTTTTTCTTTATCTTGGGCCAAATTTCCACTAAGGCCCATAGCCCGAGCGAGCTGTCTTCTTCTTCTCGTTCGTTCATGTGTACGTGAACACAGAAGCAAATGGCCATGGCAACTGAAACTCTTTCTCCTTTCCTCCCATATACTCTTTTGACTGATTCACTTCAGAACCTACATAAAAATTGTGGACAAGTTCATGAGGAATCCATTCATGGAAACAAACACGCGTTTTAATGCTTTTAATTGTCCATCATTTTCTCCATAAATGCCATTAAATCTATTTCCAAAACATCGCTTTTAATGCCCATTATTTCTCCATGAATGTCATTAACTCCATTTCCAAAACCTTGCTCACTCTCCTTCTATGGACCTCCCATGACCCTATAAATACCGCCCCTAGGACCCCTTTGAACCACACATCCCCACCCATAAAGTCCCTCTCCAAATCCCTCTCCTTCGTGCGCAATTTCTCGTCGGAGTAAACATGCATCCACACTTCCGGTGAAGATTTTTGTCGCCAAGAAAGGTACCTAGTCCATATTTCTTCCTCTAGTTTCTTCCCCTTGCCGATGCGCACCGTTGTGACATATTTTTCCTCTCGATTGCAAGGCCGGAGCACGCCGTCCGTGTCATTGTGCTCTTCATTTGTTCTTCTTTACTCTGGCGGAACTTCTCGGCTATCCGAAGGCGAACATGCAGTTATAACCTTGTCCATCGAGTCGTCCAAATCATCCTCTACCCCGTTCGGTTGTTCGTTGACGCCGGAGACCTTTTTCCAAAATTCCGGCGAGATCTCCGGTAAGATTTTCTCCTCTTTGATTCATCTTTTTTTTTGTAAAAAATTGAATAGGTGCAGACCTATCAGAACTCGCCACGTGGCATCTTTTTTATTAATCCCGTAATTCATTTTAGCAAAAATATCCAAACTTCAAAAATTCATATCTTCTAGCCCGTAAGTCGGATTTCGACAAATTTTATATCCCCGGATTCCGTGGAAAATGTAGTTTATTATTTTCTAGTAATATTCCACTTTTGATAATTCGAAATTTAACTCAAATTTCTTTTTATAATTGATATACATCTTATTCTATAATTTATTTGGAATATTATCTTCATCAAATTTGATCCTTAAAATCAAATCTTTCTGTTTGGAAAATTGTCACATTCTTTCCATCATATAAATACACTATTTTGACCTCAAACCTTCGTCCAAGCTTCCCTTTAGTTATATCTCTTTTTTTTATAAATTTGGCTACAAAAATTCAATTTTCTCAACAAGATCATCACGATTTCTATCGGATCTTTTTGAATCCAATCCAAGAATTGATTTCCTATGCAAATATTCATATGGACAAACCAACTGAGTTTGACATACTCTCCATCCAATTGATTTTATAATCAACCTCCAACATATTCTATTGATTTTACAATCCTCGGATATATGATTTCCATCATATTTCCATCCAATCCAACTTGATCCTATCTCAACCTATCCATGCCATAGTAATTAGTTTATTAATAGTAATAACTAAATATTTATGTTGTAGTTGTATCTTATTTGGATCTTCACTTTGGATTGAGTTGTGTGTTGAAGTGTTTCTCTTTTACCGTTAGATATATTGTAACGAGATGGAGAGATGACTACGAGTAGAATATTTCATCGTCAGGATCCAGGCAAGTTACTCTTTTGATCATGCTCCAGTATTACCTATATTTTTTTATATGCATTGTAGTCCAACTTAAATATTATGCATTGATAGGATTATATATTATGCTAGGCTATTACACCCAGTAGTTCATTGAGGTAGGTCTGAACCTTATATCATTGTCGCCACCGTGTAAAATTATACTGCTTTGCTAAGTAGACGTGGATTGGGAAGTGATCCATTATGAGGTATGAGTGACTAAGTAGTAAACAGGACCAAGATAATCTTAATGAACCACCTGGGTGGAATGGTTGGGGGCACCCTGGAGGAACCAGTGGATTTGCCTGAGTGACCTGGAGATGGCCAGTAATCACTGCGGAATGCCACCCAGGCTTAAAGGGATCAATCATATTTTTCATAACTAGAAGCTTACGTGTGCAGCCACAAGCTATTATGGGCTCTGGCTTGGTTGATTAGTTGTAGTGACTCTTACTAGGTGGTGCTACGAACGTAGTTATGAGTAGGTGGGATGGGCACCGCCAGAGTGAGGGAAACTCTTCTAAAATACCATGTCTCGACCTTCCGGTTCTCATACAACATGTAGTGTGACGAACTAAAAAGGAGGTTGTCGAGTCTTGTGGGGAAAAGTGCACAAACCTCTGCAGAGTGTACAAACTGATCATGATTAGCCGTGTCCCCGGTTACGGACAACTTTGAGCATCTAGAAGTGGGAATGTTGACGGATCTCATCATATTTAACTAATCAATCGGGTTTAATCAACTTTGGGAATAGATTGACTTGGAGAAACCAATTCAATCATATTATGAGCTTTGTAGTACTGTTATGATAATCTTTGAGTAGGACAAAATCAGCTTTATGCAAACTGAAACTCTTAGAGCTTTTCCAGCAGCCAAAATTGCATGTAGAAGATAGGTCTGTTATATATTTTTTTCGGAGTAACTTGCCGTACATTCAAAGTACTGACCCATTTTGGGCTGTAACCTTCGGTGTTGCAGGATTGTATACGACGAGTAAGAAATGCGATGTAGGGTTACGATGTCTACACTCAACTTTGCCGTTGGTGTTGATGGGACTCCACTTATGTATTGTTTGTTTCCGCGGTGTATTCAAGCCCAAAGGCTATAAGGTAATAAATACCATGTACTTACATGACTTTTTGACATGTGATTTATTGTATTTCATCGAGTACTGTGTGTGCTAGCATACTGATCCAGGGATAGCACAGAAGCACAGTAGACTTGGTTCCCTTCGGGACCGGGTCGTTACACCACCGCGCTTCCGAGATCGGGAGCACCAGAAGACCTCTTCCCGGCACCCTGCCGGAGGGAGGACCGACCTCCGGGAGTCTCCTCTCCACCATGGATGCTCCCCGGATGTCTCGTGAGTAGTTTTCCTTGGACCATGGGTCCGTGATTAGCTATGTGATGTTCTCCTCCCCTCTTTGTTTTTCATGGTTTAGACCTCGTGAGCTGCCCTACATGATCGAGGCACTTTTGTAATCTTTCTGCTATTGCTATGCTGAGTTTGATGGGATCTGATGGATTATGACATTATGTTCAGATTGTGATTGAGTAATATATTTGGTTCTTATCTCTTATATTTTTGTTCCTAAGTAATTCTTTCCGTTTCTCCGTTGCTGTTTATTGCATTGGCCAAGTAGTAGGTAGTAACCCCAAGAGGGAACGTTATGCTCGATTGTGGGTTCATGCCCCCCGATGACACGCTTGAGTGACAGACACATGAGACTAGGGGATGTTCTGTTGCCAAAAGGGGGAAAACAACGGTGCTTGTAACCGCGGTTACAAGGATTGTTTACTTTACGCAAAGTGCTTTTTAATGCAGTTGTCTGTTGCTTTGGGTTTACACTTTGGGTGGGGCTCGCAACTTAATACCAGCGAGATGTTCTGGATAGATATCTCAAGGTGGATGATTAGTAGTAGATGCAGTTGGATTTCGGTCTACTTATTTTGGCGTACTGCCCGTGCTTTTGAGCCTCTTCCTTTCTTTTGTAGCATAGTTTGTATTGCGGTGCGTTTATAATCCTGTCAATTACCCTTCTGTATTTTGTTCACCTCGCATAGCAATTTTTTCGTCTTTTGGGAGAGAGACATCACTAGTGAACATCACGTATCCCGGTCCATATCCTCATTACTGTTTCCACACTCATTTACTTTTCTGCTTTTACTTTCAGTTTCTATCATTATCCCTTGTGTTTGATCCTTTGTGAACAACAAGACCGGAGAGATTGACAACCTCTCTGAACTTCGTTGGGAACAAAGTTATTTGTGTCTGTGTGCAGGTCCGCGTCAGTAGCGCCGCTGACACCTACTTATCATCTCTGGAGTCCTACTGGAGACAGACCTTGGTATCTTTACTGAGGGAAATTTGCTGCTGTGCTACATCACGCCTTCCACTTGGGGCTCACCAACGAAGGGCGAGAAATCACTATCATTACCTCACACATTAGTGGTGAACTCCCATACTCATAGACAAGTCGCCTAAACCATACTATCGATTGTATTATAACCCTTACATAGACTTACTCCAGCCCGATCACTTAGTCGGGGTCTAGGGCGGGCTCGATCATACCACAAAGTGTGCACGAGACAGAGTCTCGAGCAATCGCATCGTGATGCCCCAAGCTGCGCACATCTAAGGGCCACTTGGTGTATGAAAGACCGCCAGCCAGATCACAACTAAGGTCTCGAAAACCCATACAAAGACATGCATGTTATAAACATACACGCAACACACATGCCTTGTATGAACAGCAGGTATCATTGCAATTC
Source organism: Bromus sterilis (assembly GCA_950022295.1). Taxonomy (NCBI): domain Eukaryota; kingdom Viridiplantae; phylum Streptophyta; class Magnoliopsida; order Poales; family Poaceae; genus Bromus; species Bromus sterilis. The sequence continues at coordinate 377,573,931 of OX465595.1, read as the reverse complement.
TGTACAAAGTATACATTTTATTGATAACTCTATCAGTGTGCACACAGAGATCACAAGCATGTGATCCAACATTACAACAAACAAGCGGAAGAAAAGTAGGTCTGAGTACAGACAAGTTTAACAAATAGCTTAAGAAGCCTTATTTAAACACAAGCCCTCCACCAGGGAACCAGTCGTCTGACTGGGACTACACTAGCTTGGTCTTCAGTCGTCGAGCTCGATGAAGAAGCAACCTTCGGGGTCAGTGGGTTCATCTAAAACATAGAATAAGAAAACGTGAGTACAAAGTCGTACTCAGCAAGACTTACGTAGGAACTATACTACTCATGTACATGTATCAAGGTAAAGGGAGGTGGGGTTCAATTGCAGAAGTGCCAGCTTTGACTTGGCTAGTCCTGAACTACGAGTAACAGACTTGAGGTAAGAAGCGTACACGAGTCCACTACATCTCCAATCAATTACACCACTATGGTGCCTTCCTCGACTTCCCCACGAGAAAGCACGCCATAGCACTCACGCTTATCTTGGTAAGTTTTATAAGTATCCAGTTCAAGTTGTCTAATAATCAAGCTTAGCTTTCCAAGCAGTCCATAACCGCGGACGCGGCTATTCGAATAGTTTTGTTAACCCTGCAGGGGTGTACCGCTACACACACATGATCATCAGTTACCGCCTTTTGCGTGTCACCGTTCAAGAGGCGACAGCGAGGATGCCACCACAACTGTTACCTCATAGCCGATCTAGTCCAAGAAATCCGCCTACCTGGGTTGGCTACCACTATCGTGAACCCGGTCGGTTTACCGAAGTGGACCCAGATGATGTGTGTGTGGTGCATAAGCCGGTCTCGGTTGAGTCGTTCTCTCACTTAGCAGCCAGGCCACAAACCTACCAGAACTCCGAACTACTGCGACATCTGGACATCGAAAGGGATGAGTTAATAGGTTGAGAGGGGTCAGTGAGCCCAATGTGTGGTTGTACTCTTCATCTTGGATCACCACACAAGAACTCAGACTTAGGACGGTGTTCAACGAGACAACCCACTGTGTACTCCTACACAGCCTCTCATCGTTCACCTTGTATTAGGGTAGATTCACCAACACATTTCCACCATCATCAACATGATCACTACCATCCCGACTCACATAACAGTATCAACACTGTATCACTCTAAGCATGAAATAAGCAGTAACAATTGCAGGGGCCACATGATATAAATCAACTCCTACATTTTCTAGGATTGTGGTTTGCTTACTACTGTGACAAAAGATAGGTCATGCAAAGGAATGGGTTCATCTATGCGGTAGAAATGTAGCATGGTAATCATCCTATACAATGCATAAGCGAGACATGAGAGGGAAGTGGGATTTTATCGACATGATCAATGGGGGTTTGCTTGCCTTGTTGACGAGGTTCGGTATCGGGGTCTTCAACGAAGGGGGTGATCTCGGGCTCCGGCTCCACTTCTATCAGCAACATGACAATCATAGGATCAACATAAAGTACAATGCACAATCACATGAATAAGATTGTAATGGTGATGTTCATGGTTGCATTGTGTGGATAATTCCATTTAAAAGGAGTATACTGCAATTGAATTGCAAATTCAAACTCCATATGATTTATCGATGAATTTCAAATGCATTTGAATCCATGAATGTTCATTTGAAAAGGTTGATCATGAAGTGATGTTCTAAAGGTGAGGTAGAGCCTCTGATGTGTGGATGAAACCATTTAAAATAAGTGTGTTGCAAAGTCATTTGCAAATTCACTCCAAATTTGAATTCAAAAGAATGCCATATGCATGTTTTCTACTGTTCACCCATTTTAAAATGGTCAAAAATGAAAACAAAGTGCATATTCAGAATCCTTGTATTTTTCTGATAATTTTAGACATATTATTTGTCCAATTTGGAGTTAAAATGAATTAGTTATGATTTTCTAAAGATTTGGCTATTTTCTTGATTTTCTGGAATTAGATTAATTCATTTAATTTATTTACTGCGTCAGCATGACGTCAAGATGACGCCAGGGGGCCACTGACTTCTGGGACCCACATGTCAGTGTCTGGGGTTTTGAATTAGTTGATGTTTAATTAACTGGAGGTTAATTTAGGCTCTGGGCCCACTAGCCAGTGTCACCAGGGGGTGATTAGGAGGGGGGTTTAGGCTAATGGCCTTGGGCCCACTTGACAGAGAGAGAAGGGAGGGGGTTAGGCTCCCTAATGGCGACCTCGCCGGGGAACTCTCCGGAGTTCCGCCGGACTTGCGGTTTTGAGCGCGGAAGGGGAAGTTGGGGGCACTGCCGGGCTCTGCGAGACGCCGCGCGTCATTTGGCATAGGAGGGGGTCAAGTGCGTGCGCTGTGGCGACGGCAGCGTCATCCGCGGTGGCGGCCGAGGCACGGACCTCGCCGGAATCTCGTTCGAGGGCACGGGAGGAGGCAGGAGACCACTGGCGTGCTCTACGTGGAGCTGTGCGTCTGCTGGTGCGAACGGGGGTTCAAGGCGATGCCCCAGGCAATGGCTAGGACGAAGCCCGCGGCGGCCGTGGCCTCTGACCATGCAAAAAGGCGACAGAGGGGTAGAGGAGAGGTGTGGAGAGAGGGGAAACAAGGGAGGGCTCAGGTTGAGTGCAGTGGTGAGCTCGGGGCGGCCGGGGAGAAGCTGTGTGCGATGAATTCCTCGCCGGGAACAATGGCGACCAGCGGCGGGATCTTGATGCGGCCGTCTCCTCCGGTGCGGCTCAGGTTAAATTGATGCAGGGGAACGAGGAAATCTACGCCGCTGGAGAGGATGGACAAGGTGGCGAGGAAGGAGGGGCCCTCTGGTCACGGTGGCGCGGTGGCTTGCTCCGGCGGGGCGCTCGGTTCTTCGCGAATCTCACCGGAGACGAAGGGGGAAGAACTCTAGAGGGGGGAAAAGTGAAAGGGGGCTTCGAGGCGGCCTCCCAGGCGAGGAGATGAGGTCCAGGGGGGGCTGGAAGCCTCTCGGCATCGAGGTGGCGCCGTGGACATGCTCTGCCTCCACCGAGCAGCTTGGAGCTGCGGGGAAGTAGACGACAGGGCAAAAGGCGGCTGGTCCTGGGCTGGGCCAGAGGAGGTGGGCCTCGCCCCTGGGCAACAGGTAAGCTCCGGCTCTTTTCTTTCTCTTTTTATTTTTCTGCATTTTGTTTGACCTAGCTAAATAAAATAGCTAGGTATTTTTGTAAATGTCCAAATTATTTTATATGGCCTCATAAAATAGAGAGCTAGCCATTTATAAAATTTGATCACTTTTAAAATTCAAATACTTTGAACTTTAATTCAAATAGGGGTTTAAATTTAAATACATGCCCCTGTTTGAATATTTGAAAAATCCATGAGCATGGGGTTGGTCCCACATCACTTGATATGTGATCACACTCATTTATGGGAGTTTTCAAAAATACAAAAGGAATTTTTGGAGCAACTTTTTATTCTGGCCATTTGAAATAAATTCATCTGGGGGGTGTTCTCTCTCCCATTTTGAAGTTGAATTTGACTTCCAATGATTTCTTTTGAAATTTTTAATATGATGCAAAGTTACTTGCTAACCTAGCACATACCTAAACAAGGGTTGTGACAACTCGCCCCGACTCAAAAGAATCTCGTCCCGAGATTCAGAAGTCTGCGGGAGGAAGGAGGGGTACTCGGTTCGGAGACGGTCTTCTCTTTACCACGTGGCTTCTCTCTCAGAGTGGTGTGACCATTGCACTTTCAGAAACTTAATCTTCTAACGACGAGTGACACGCTCTGCAGAATCAAGAATACGAGCGGGGTATTCTCGATAAGAAAGGTCATCTTGGAGATCAAGCGTTTCATGGTCGACTTCGCGGATGAGGTCCTTGATGCAACGCCTGAGTTGTGACACATGGAATACATCATGTACTCGGGAAAGGTGCGGGATAGTTCAAGTTGGTAGGCAACTTCTCCACGTTTAGCAAGAATGCAGAAAGGTCCGATGTAACATGGGGCCAACTTTCCTTTGATACCGAAACGTTGGGTTCCCTTCAGAGGAGTAACACGAAGGTAAGCCTTCTCATCCATATTGTAGCTCTCATGCCTATGATGACGATCATAGTAGCTTTTCTGACGAGACTGGGCTGCTTTCAATTGATCATGAACAATGCGAACTTGCTCTTCTGCTTCCTTGATCATATCCGGTCCAAAGAATTGTCTTTCACCGGTTTCCGACCTGTTTAGGGGTGTTCGACATCGTCGTCCATATAAGAGTTCAAAAGGAGCCATGTTCAGACTAGATTGGAAACTATTGTTATAAACAAATTCGGCGAATGGAAGAGACTTCTCCCATTTATTTCCGGAGGAGATAACACAAGCCCTGAGCATGTCTTCAAGAATTTGGTTAACCCTTTCGACTTGACCGCTAGACTGAGGATGGAAAGCTGTACTAAAGGAGAGATGAGTTCCCATAGCATTTTGGAAGCTTCCCCAAAATCTAGAGGTGAAAAGGCTACCACGATCAGAATTGATTTCCAAAGGAACACCGTGAAGGGATAAAATTCTAGATACGTACAAGTCCGCTAACTGGCTAGCAGTTATAGACTCGCGAACTGGAAGGAAGTGAGAAACTTTGGAAAGCCTATCTACCACAACGAAGATGGCATCATTTCCTTTCTGGGTTTTTGGAAAGCCAGTGATAAAATCTATAGTGACTTTGTCCCATTTCCACTCTGGAATAGGAAAAGGTTGAAGTGTACCAGCAGGTCTTTGATTCTCTTCCTTAATGCGACGGCAAACATCACATTCGGCAACAAATCGAGCAATGTCTCTCTTCATCCTAGTCCACCAAAATCTCTGGCGTAGATCTCAGTACATTTTTGTGCTACCGGGATGAATAGAGAGGGGTGTGTCATGGGCTTCTTTGAGGATGAGTTGCCTTAGTTCCCTATTCTTAGGTGCTACGAAACGATTTCCAAAGAATACCATTCCTTTACTATCTGTGGAGAACATTTAGCAACTCCGCTAGCAATGTTCTCCTTGATCCGGCGAACACCTGGTGCACGCCTTTGGGAAACTACGATTTGATCCTCAAGAGTTGGTTTCGCCACCAAGGTAGAAAGATAGCCATGAGGAACAATCTCAAGATTGAGCTTGCAAAATTCCTCATGAAGAAGTGGTTGATACTGTTGTAACATGAGGTTGTTACAATACGACTTACGACTTAGTGCATCAGCCATGACATTGGCTTTGCCTGGGGTGTAAGAAATTCCTACGTCGTAATCTTTTATCAACTCAATCCAGCGTCTTTGCCTGAGATTAAGATCTGGCTGGGTGAAAATGTATTTGAGGCTTTGGTGGTCGGAAAAGATCTCACAACGATTACCAAGGAGGAAATGTCGCCAAGTTGTTAGGGCATGAACTACGGCACCGAGTTCAAGGTCATGGGTAGGATAGTTCTCTTCATGTGGACGCAACTGGCGTGAAGCATAAGCTACCACATGTCTATCTTGCATAAGTATGCATCCTAACCCTTGCCGTGATGCGTCACAAAAGATCTCGAAATCCTTTTTGGTGTCGGGAGGCGCAAGTACGGGTGTAGAAGTCAATCTTCTTTTTAGCTCTTGAAAGCCTTCCTCGCACTTGGGAGTCCATTGGAATTTCTTATCTTTCTTGAGGAGTTTAGTTAGAGGCTTTGCAACTTTAGAAAAGTTCTCGACGAAGCGACGGCAATAGCTGGCTAGGCCAAGAAAACTCCTAACTTGCTTAACCGATTCAGGTGGAGTCCAGTCAAGGACGGCCTGAACACTCTCGGGATTCACAGCAATGCCTTTTGCAGAAATCACGTGGCCTAAGTAGGTCACTTCTGGTAGCCAAAATTCACACATGGAGAATTTAGCATACAGGCGATGCTCTCTAAGTTTCATCAATACCAACCTTAGGTGTTCGGCATGTTCTTCTTCGTTCTTAGAGTAGATGAGAATGTCATCGAGATAAACCACAACAAATTTATCTAGGTACTCCATGAAGATCGAATTTATCATGCGCGAGAAAGTGGCGGGGGCATTGGTTAAACCAAAGGACATGACGGTGTACTCGTAAAGACCATAACAAGTAGTGAAAGGCGTTTTGGGAATGTCCTCGTTTCGGATTTTGATTTGATGATAACCTAATCTCAAATCCATCTTGGAGAAGACAGAGGATCCAGCAAGTTGATCATAAAGATCATTGATCCTGGGCAATGGGTACTTGTTCTTTATCATCGCTAGATTTAGCGGGCGATAGTCTACGCACATCCTTTCTGTTCCATCTTTCTTCGTTACGAACAGAGTAGCAAAGTACCCCAACACAATGGTTAGTGTGGTTCTTCGGGATAGAAGACACCTAAAGTGGGAGGAAGAGCTGCAATGGTCCAGTATAGGTTTCTAGATCAAACCCACAATAAACTCTATGGAACTGTCGGGCATGCCACCTAGGAAATCTTGTGGAAAGTCAACCGAAATGGCGGAAAGGATTTTGCAAATGCATCAGATTATGAAGAAAACTTGGAATTACTCGGACAGCATAACGGCTGTAGTTGCAAGAGAAAACAATTTTCTTACAACATAAAAACAGCACTTACATACGATGTAAGAATTCAGGAAGCACAACAACTCTAGAAGACCGAACACAACTTTCCTATGGCTACAATGTGACGCCCCCAAAATCAACCCGTTTACAGTAATCATACACGCAGGGTACACGGCTGAGATTAGGGTGCCAAGGTGAGAATATCACAGCACAACACTAAACACAAAAGGATAAACAAATATGTTACAATACCAGGGATCACGAGGATCCGAATACATAAGTCATACAAGCCATAATATCTGAGTACAGACATAGTTAGTCAAGTTTTGCCTTAAGAAGGCTAGCACAAATCACATCAGAGGTACAGATCGAAAAGGCGAAGCCTCCTTCCTGGGATCCACCGAATTACTCCTGGTCAACGGGGAACTCGACGTCGTAGTAGTCGCCTCCGGGGTACTCCTGCTCCTGGGCTCCAACGTCGGCTGCAGCGGCCGATCAGGCAAAGCGAAAAAGGGGAAATAAAGCAAAGGTGAGTATCTAGCATACCCGCGAGTCTTACGTCCGCTACTAAGCATTATGCATTGTATCAACGGAAAGAATAGGCTGTATATAGTGGACTGAAAGACAGAAATCCAGAGCAAGGGTAAGAAGCTAGGCCTAACGGAGACTAACATCTTCCGATGAGTCTTGCAGCATGAGGTAAGAATCAGCCAACAGTTTATATAAAGCATAAAGTAACAATGCAGTAGAAGTTGCTGCAGCATTGTATAATAATAAGTTGTAATAATTAGCAATGCCTCCGGGTTCACCTCCTCGACATCCCAGCGGGGAAGAAAACCCAGAACCATACAGTTTAATAATAATAGTTTGTAGTGATAAGATCCAGCTTCAGCATAAAGCGTCCTGTTACCGTGGACACGGCTATTCGAATAGATTAATCTTCCCTGCAGGGGTGCACTTGTGTTACACTACACGCACGGATCTCCAGGGTGGCGGGAACCTTGTCAGGGAACGCTCCACCGAGGCTATCCGACACTCCGTAGCCCATCTTGCAAACTCAAAAGAGAGGCCATCCGCCGGTCTAAATCCTAAGTACGACGGGCCTTGGACCCCAACCCGAACGTACTCCTGCACGGTGCGTGACTGGCCGGTGAAGTTAAAGCAAATCCAAATAATACACCACCGCGCGAGCAAATAAGACAACACCACTTCCCGGCAATCAGCCCGCAATACTGTTGACGTCTGAAGAGTCCTCGGACGACACTACGAAGCAAAGGAGCCCGTAACTCATAATTCCCACGGGTAGGTAGTGCGTACATGGCATATAGCCAACTTAAGACATCCACTGAACCATTTAGCATTTTAATTAACCTGCGTGACAACCGTTATCGTTGCCTCGACTTAACTGACCCGCGGACAACGACAGCAGCCAGGACCACCAGTACATCGGTGCCTGCCCTGTCGTCCCACCAAGTCTCTGCGGTTACCAACAAGCTGAACCGTCTCCTTACCTTGTCTCGCGTGTGCTCCTGGAGGAGCTCGACTTTCGTGGTTTGGTAACTCCCGCGGCCAACGATCAGGGGCCAAGCACACCGGTACACTGGTCGTACCTCCCTATCATCCCGTCGCAATACCTCTCGCGGGCACCGTTGGGTCGCCCAACTTCTTACCTGAAGGACAACCGTTTCTCAGGTACCTAGAGCGGCTATACAGAGTCACCAACGAGTGGAGTACAAGGATTACTCCTTGATAGCTCACACTTGATGGTGGCTCGGCAGAGCCGAGCTAGGGGGCCTGAGGCGGTGTCTGTATTGTACCGTACCTGTGCAGTTATAATAATTGTATCCGCGTTCACTCCCCTGAGTGACCACGGCCCTCTATCTAATCCTAGCTAACAATGCGCAAGGCTCACTACTGAATATAATATATATAATAGGCAGCATAGGATAAGGAAGGTACAACAAGGGGAGACAAAAACAGGCTATGCAATTGAATAGGAATGTAACGTAGCACCAGCAGTAACAATGCCTAGTGCAAGAAATGTACGGAAATATAGGCGATATCTGGGGAAGAGAATGGCTCTGCTTTCCTGGAAGCTCGACGGTAGAAGTAGGGTCGTCGACGAAGTAGTCGTACTCAGCAGCGATGTAGTCGACGGTAGCAGCGGGGTCTACCGGAGATTAAGGGGGGGGGGAGAAACAGTAAATACACAGCAAACATATACAAACAGATGCATGTCATGACAGATGAAATGTTAACGGTGTTCTAACGCAGTGCAATGCACGTTGCTCGGAACGGAAATTCATCTGATGATGAACTACCGGCTCCGGGTGATTACCGGACAGGGTGTCCGGAGGGGGGGGGAAGGATCAAGCTGTAGGTGTCGTGGGTACCGGAAAAACATAAGTGGGTGTATCCGTGCTAGTTGATATATTCTGAGAAACATTCGTGTTCGAAATAAATTCATCCGAGTACTTTAGCAGTACCGGACAATTTATCGGACAGTTGGTCCGGAGGGGGACGGGTCGATGTTCGTTGTGTTAGAGGGGGGAGGTAGAGATACGGATAGCGTATTCGTATTTGTTATATTTTTCTGATCAATTTTCATGTATTAAGTTTTTGAATCTGAGTTACGGTTTAAAAGTTATTGAGTTTCAAAGTTTTAAATCATTTAAATGATTTTCTGAATTTGTTTTATTAATAAATTCCAACATTATCCAAAACATTATCCAAAACTGTGCCTGACATGTGGGACCCACATGTCATCCTCTGTTTATTTATAAAACAATTTCATAAATCAGAAAAGCCTCTGGTCCCACCAGTCAGCCTCTGATTATTAACTAAAACATTTTATTAATCAATTAACCCAGTGGGGGCCACATGTCATGGACATATGTGTTGATTTAATAGCTAGATAAATTCAGTGATTAAATCAATTGCCTGGGCCCACACGTCAGAGACCCAGGGGGTTATTACCATTTAGACCTAATAACAAGTTTAACAGGGGTGGGGCCCTGCTGTTAGTGGCCCATCAGAGGATTATCTTAATACTAATTATAATTCTGACAAGGGGGCCCTACTGGGCAGTGACTCCGGCGAGCTCACCGGCGACAGAGCGCCGACGAGGTCGAGCTAGCCTTCGTCACAGGGCACGGTAGGGGGCGCCGGTTGCGTTCGAACCAGGGGCCGACGGGGAGGTGAATGGTGGTGGTGCGGTGACTTGGGGGCGCCGAAATCGAGGTCGGCGACGTGCGAGGCGGAGGTGCAGTACGGGAGCTCGACGGCGACGACGCCACAGCAGGAAACCTTGGTCATGCACTACGCGAAACGGTTCCTGGAAGCAACGCGCGCGAAGTGACGCGAGTGGCACGCCAAAAGCGTGAGCAAGGGCGCGGGGAGGAGCTCGCCGGCGGCAGCAAGCTTGCTGCCCTAATGGCGGGGTGGGCTACAGGGCACGATTTGCTCGTCGGGGAGTTGGGGGAGGCGTAGAAGCTCACCAGGAGTGCAGTGCAGGTGACGGCGGGCTCGATGGAGGCTCGACGGTGGCGAATCGCGACTGCGACTCAATGGCGGCGAGGAAACGGGAACTTGGGCGTGCGCTTGCTGTGGACGGCGTCGGCTCGATTCCTTGCGGGGGACGACGAAGACGACGTTGGCGAACGGCTTGGACAAGGCGGTGTGGCGACGCGAGCTCACTGGTCGCGTGAGCTCACGGCCATGGCGACGGCGGCTCAGGTGGGATCTTTCCCCGACGACTGCGAGAAGAGGGGGAGGGGAAATGGAGGAGGGGCGTGTCCAGGAGGTGGCTGGGGGCTGCCTTATCCCTTCCTCGGCCACAGTGAGGGTGGGGGAGGCCTGCAGGCGCGCCGGCCACGGCACCGGAGCAGGTGACGGAGGGGACGGGGGCAGGTGGGGAAGGGGGGGTGGGCCGGGTGGGCCGTCGCCTTAGGCGAGTTTTAGCATTTTTCCTTTCTGTATTTCTTTTGTTGACTTTCTTTTGTCTTTTGTATTTATTTCCATTGCGCTGCATTTTTGTAATATGTCTAACCTGGTCCATAATTAGGAGTGTATATTTCCAGAGTGCCACAAAAAGTTTAGGCTTAAAATAAAACCATTTACTACTTCTTTATAATATTTAATTGTCAAATGGTGTTGTTTTGCTTGGTGTTTGAATTGTTTGAATTTTCCAGAGGCCTAATAAAATACCATAACCACATGGGCATGACCCACTGATTATTTGTGATTTAATAAAAGTGGTTGTATAATTTTTGGACAAGTTTTATTTGCAACATTATTTTTTAATATCAACAAAAGGCATTTTGGATTTGATTTGATTCAAATTTGATCATGGCATGATTTAGCAACAGTAATTGTCATTAGCAAAAGGATTACTGTTACAGACAACTGAGGGTGTTACAAATCTCCCCCACTACAAGAATTCTCGTCCCGAGAATTTAAGTGGTAGCGAGGAAAAGATCGGGGTATTCGTCGCGAAGGTGATCTTCGCGTTCCCAAGTGGCTTCATCTTCAGAATGATTCGACCACTGAACCTTGAGGAATTTGATGGTCTTGTTGCGGGTTCGACGTTCAGACTGATCAAGAATGCGGCTCGGATGTTCTCGATAAGTCAAGTCTTGTTGTAGCTCGATCATATCATGCTCCACTTCGCGGATAGGGTCCTTGAAGCAGCGACGGAGTTGCGACACGTGGAAGACATCGTGGACTTGGGAGAGTTTCGGTGGCAATTCCAACCGGTATGCCACGGGTCCACTCCTGGAGAGGATACGGAACGGGCCAATGTAGCGAGGAGCCAACTTGCCCTTGATACCGAAGCGATGAGTGCCCCTCATGGGAGTGACATGGAGGTAAGCGTATTTACCAGGTTGATACTCCATTTCCCGGTGTTTTCGGTCATAGTTGCTCTTCTGACGAGACTGTGCGGCCTTGAGATTTTCTTGCACAATGCGAACCTGATCTTCAGCTTGTTGGACAAGATCCGGTCCGAAGTAGGGTCGTTCCCCAGTTCCTGACCAATTCAGGGGGGTTCGACACTTATGTCCGTATAGAACTTCGAAGGGGGCCATCTTCAAACTAGCATGATAGCTATTGTTGTACGAGAATTCCGCGTACGGGAGAGATTCCTCCCATTTCATGCCGAATCAAAGGACACAAGCGTGAAGCATGTCTTCCAGCACTTGATTGACTCGTTCAACTTGGCCTTGCGACTGGGAGTGATAAGCGGTGCTGAGAGATAGACGAGTCCCGAAGGCTTCCATGAAACTATTCCAGTATCTTGAGGTGAAAAGGCTGCCACGGTCTGAACTGATCTCCAGCGGAATACCGTGGAGTGACACAATCCGGGAGATATACAAGTGTGCTAACTGACTAGCAGTGATCATCTCCTTGACCGGCAGGAAGTGAGCAATCTTGGAGAATCGGTCGATGACGACAAAGATGGCATCGTTACCTTTCTGTGACTTAGGAAAACCGGTGACGAAGTCCATCTCGACTTTGTCCCACTTCCAATCAGGAGGAGGGAGTGGTTGCAACCAGCCATCAGGTTTTTGATGTCCGGCCTTGACGCGACTGCAAACGTCACAGTGAGAAACATAGCGGACGATGTCTTGCTTCATGTAAGGCCACCAGTACCGCTGACGAAGGTCTTTATACATCTTGGTACTGCCAGGGTGGATTGAAAAGGGAGAATTATGGGCTTCTTCCATGATATCCGGACCACATTTAATGATGGCCGAGCTCACAGGAACTACTAAGCGGCCCTTGAAGTACACAGTATCACCATCATTGGCATCAATGGTAAAAGAGGAGGGCTTTCCTTCTGCGATGTCTTGCTTGATCTTCACAATGTCAGCGTCAAGAGGCTGCCTACTCTTGATGAGGGCGTCGAGTTTTGACTCGAGAACCAGGTTGTTAACGTAACCTTGAGGAACAATCTCGAGGTTCAGCTTGCGAAGCTCTTCATACAGATGTGGTTGTTGTACCTGAACTTCAAGTTCAGAACAGTAAGCTTTGCGGCTCAAGGCATCGGCCATCATATTAGCCTTGCCAGGGGTATATGAAATATCCATGTTGAAGTCGGCTATTGTCTCGAGCCATCGTTGTTGACGAAGATTCAGGTCTGGCTGAGTAAACACGTACTTCAGACTTTGGTGATCGGTGTAGACCTCGCAACGATTACCGACGAGGTAATGTCGCCACAGCTTCAGTGCATAAATTACTGCTGCCAATTCGAGATCATGTGTTGGATATTTGTCTTCGTGAGCACGCAACTGACGAGAGCCATAAGCAATCACTTTGCGCTCTTGCGTTAGGACAGTGTCGAATCCTTGACGAGACGCGTCGCAATATATCACGAAGTCCTTCTGAGTATCAGGGGGAGCGAGCACCGGGGGAGAAGTTAGCTTGTCCTTGAGCGCTTGGAAACTTTCTTGACATTTATCTGTCCACTCAAACTTGACGCCTTTGTGAAGCAGATTAGTCAGAGGCCTGGCAATCTTGGAGAAATTCTCGACGAAACGGCAGCAATAGCTAGCGAGCCCGAGGAAACTGCGGACTTGCTTGACAGTCTTGGGAGGAGTCCAGTCAAGAATAGCCTGGATACGTTCTGGGGTGACGGCAATGCCATCCTTGGAAATCACATGTCCAAGGTAGGTTACTTCGGGAAGCCAGAACTCACACTTAGAATACTTAGCGTAGAGTTTGTGTTCTCGAAGCTTCTCCAGTATAAGACGAAGATGTTCAGCATGTTCTTCTTCATTCTTGGAATATATCAATATATCATCCAGATAAACCACGACGAACTTGTCGAGGTACTCCATGAAAATATAATTCATCAATCTGGAGAAGGTGGCTGGAGCATTGGTTAAGCCAAAGAACATGACGGTGTACTCGTATGAACCATATCGAGTAATGAAGGCAGTCTTCGGAATGTCCTCATCACGGACTCGGATTTGGTGATAACCCAACCTCAAGTCGAGTTTAGAAAACACCTTGGATCCGGCAAGTTGATCATACAGATCGTTGATCCGGGGAAGTGGGTATTTGTTCTGGATGGTGGCTTGGTTAATGGTCCGATAATCTTGGACCAATCGGTTTGTCCCATTGCTCTTCTTGACAAAAAGCGAAGGTGCTCCCCAAGCTGAGGAACTGGGGCGAATGAATCCCTTCTGAAGTGCCTTGTCGATTTCCTCCTTAAGTTCAAGGAGTTCATGTGGAGGCATCTTGTAAGGACGCTTGGCAATAGGGGTGGTGCTGGGCTTCAAGTCGATGACAAATTCAACTTCTCTGATCGGGGGTATTCCCGGCAGTTCTTCTGGGAAGACGTCGGGAAAATCGAGAACGACTAGAACATTCTCGAGGCCTTCGAGGGGGGCGGCATTCAAAGCATTCATCATAAATATCTGTGTTTCAGCATTACGGGTAACTCGGGTGGTGTGGTTAACAATCTCGCCGGAGGGGTGAAAAAGTTGGACAGACTTGGTGCCACAATAAAGTGCGGCATCGTGAAATTTCAACCAATCCATTCCCAGAATGAGGTCTATGGTGGAAGACTTCAGAACGATGGGGGAAGCAATGAATTCAATCCCTTCAATTTCAACAATGGTTCCGGGCACGATCTTGGAGGTGTGGGAATGGCCTATCGGGGTGCGGACAACCATCGGTGGGTTCATCTTTTCTAGCGTAAAGTTATGCGACAATGCAAATGCTTCCGACAAGAATGAATGTGATGCTCCTGTATCAAATAAAATAGTAGCAGGTACGGAATTAACGAGAAGGGTACCCATCACGGTAGCGGGTTGTTGCTGAGCTTCTTCAACATTGATGTTGTTAGCATGACCACGAGCATGAGCAGCAGACCCAGTATTATAGTTGGGGGTCCTATTGTTTCCATGACCATTTCCACGGCCAGCGGGGTGAACTACCAGTTTCTTCTGTTTCTGGGGGCACTCTCTGGAAAAATGCCCAGGTTGGCGGCACGTGAAGCATAATCCATCCTGAGGACGAAGGGGTGTAGCATTGGGTGGTGCAGGCAGAGCTCTTGGCATCTGCGGTGGCGGAGGCTGTCACAACCCCAAGTTAGGTATGTGCTAGGATCAAGTGCTACTTTGCATCATGCCAAAAATTTCAAAAGAAAAATCAAATTTGGGGAAAGAAAAGCCCTGAGAAATTAAATCAAATGGCCAGATAAAATTCTTTTTCCAAAAATCATTTGAACATTTGGAAAATTCCTATAAATGGTGCTGATCATTTTAAAAATGGTTTGGGGGCAATCCCATGCTCATGGAATTTTCTAATTTTCAAATAATGGCTTGGAAATTAGATAAATACCCTATTTGATTTAAAATTCAAATGTTTTGAATTTTAAAAGTGCTCAAATTTTATAAGTGGCTAGCTCTATATATATTGAGGCCACATAATTTGTAGCATTTTAGAAAATGTCTAGCTATTTTTTTTAGCTAAGACAAAACAATTACAGAAAAGAAAAGGAAACAGAAATAAGAAAAGGGACTTACCTGCGAAGAAGCCCAACTTATCCCCCCGGCCAGCCCAGCCCAGTAGCCCCCACTGTCGTCTTCCTCAAACAGCTCCCTGGCGAGCCAGGGCGCGCCGTGGACGCCACCTCGACGCCGAGGGCCTTCCAGGCGACCCCGAGGCTTATCCTCTAGCCGTGGAGACCGCCTAGACGCCGTGCTTCCTTTCCCTCTCCTCGCAACCTCTTTCCCCCACTGCTCCGTTCGTTTTCGCCGTCACCCGAGATCACGCCGGAGCGCCGACGAGGAGAACGCGTGGCCAACGACAGCCATCCGCCGCACGAGTCTGTCCAGTGGGATCCCCGCCTTCGTCTTCATCACCATGCGGAAGATCACGAGTCAATTCGACCCCGAGCCGCCGGATTCGTCCTCGAGTTCTCGCCGGCCGCCGAGAAGACCACCGCCAATTTCGTCGTCGTTGAAGCCTCCCCGTCTCCACCTCCGGTGCCATCGCATTCACCACCTTCTGGTGAGCATTTCCCCTCGCCTTGCAGCTTCCCGCTCCTCCTCTAGCCACTTCCTCCATGAGAGCAGAGCTCTGCCGCCGCCATGGTCGACGCAGCGCAAGCTCTGGTGCCCCTGGCGTTGCCCCAGTGCACGCATTTGGACCATGGCTTCGTCAGCTTTCGAACGCGCCACTAGTTGGCCCAAGCCATGCACGACAACCCCGCGCCCGAGCTCGCCATGGTTCTGTCGCCGCCGAGCTCTTCGCCGCCGTCGCCCCAGGCCCTCCCCTGAGCCCCTGATGCCACCACTCGACGCGGATGACCTCCAGGAGCACACCCATGCCCTCCGTTCCCCTTCCCGTGTCCGGAACCGCATTCCGGCGAAATTCTGGCGAGGCGCCGCCGTCCCAGAGCTCACCGGAGACAACCCCGGCCATTTAGGCCTAAACTCACCCAGGTAACCTACCCCTGACCCACTGACTACCGGGCCCCAGCACCCCTAATCCCTCTCTGTTAGTTAAACAGAGAGGATTAACTCTCTCTGCCACTGACATGGCTGGCCCACCTGTCAGCCCCCCCCCTAACGCCAGCATGAGGTCATGCTGACGCAGTAAACCTTTCCAGAATTAAAATGAATTAAAGAAATTCAGAAAATTACAGAAAATACCCCAAACTTTGGAAATTCATAATTAATTCATACTAACTCCAAATATAGCAAATAATATATGAGAAATGATCAGGAGAAAATTATCTTTCCAAATATGCAACTTTCAACTATGTTGGAGTTGATTTTAAAATGGGACCAGTAGCATATGTCATTTGGTTTATTTGAAATTAATTCAAATTCCAATCAAATGTTTTTGCAACTTGGACCATGGAATTATGCTACATTTCATCCACACATCAGAGACATTACTTCAACTATACCACATCACTTCATGATCAAACTTTTCAAGTGAACTTTCATGCATTCAAATGCATTTGAAATTCATCGATAAATCAAATGGAGTTTGAATTTGCATTACAAATGCAATATACTCCTTTTAAATGGAATGCTCAACACATCAGTACCTTGAACATCACCATTACAATCTTATTCATGTGATTGTGCATTGTACATTATGTTGATCCTATCATTGTCATGTTGCTGATAGAAGTGGAGCCGGAATCGGAGGCCACCCCCTTCGTTGAAGACACCGTTATCGAAACCTCGTCATCAAGGCAAGCAAACCCCCATTGATCATGTCTATAAAATCCCACTTCCCTCTCATGTCTCGCTTATGCATTTGTTTAGGATGATCACCATGATAACGTTTCTACCGTATCCTTTGCATGACCTATCATCTTGTCACAGTAGTAAGCAAACCACAATCCTAGCAGATGTAGGAGTTGGTTGATATCATGTGGCCACTGCAACTGTTACTTCTTATTGCATGCTTAGTGGTACAATGAGGTTGCTTATGATGTGAGTCGGGATGATGATAAACATGGTGTTGATGAAAGTGAAACGTGTTGGTGAATCTACCCTAATACAAGGTGAACGATGAGAGGCTGTGTAGGAGTACACAGTGGGTTGTCTCGTTGAACACCGCCCTAAGCCCGAGTTCTTGTGTGGTGATCCAAGACAAAGAGTACTACCACATGTTGGGCACATGGACCCCCGCTCAACCTACTAACTCACCCCTTCTCAGTTCAATGAGTCGCATTAGTTCGGAGTTCTGGTAGGTCTGTGGCACGGTCTGCGAAGTGGAAGAACGGCTATTCACACCGGCTTGGGACCCTGCACACATCTTCTGGGACCACATCGGTAAACCGACCGGGTTCACGATGTGGATTCCAGCCCAGATAGGCGTCTCCTTTGAATTTGAGTTGGCTGTGAGGTAAAAGTTGTGGGAATTATCCTCGCCGGCACCTCTTGAACGGTGTCGAGTACAAAGGCGGTAACTGATAGTTTCATGTGTGTAGCAGTACACCCCTGCAGGGTTAATAAACTATTCGAATAGCCGCGTCTGCGGTAAGGGACTACTTGGAGAGCTGTGCTCGATTATTAGACAATTTGAACTGGATACTTCTAAAACTCGCAAGATAAGCGTGAGTGCTATGGTGTGCTTCTCGTGGGGAAGTCGAGGAAGTAACCATAGTGGTGTAATTAGTTGAAGAGATGTAGTGGACTCGTGTATGCTTCTTACCTCAAGTCTGGTACTCGTAGTTCAGGACTAGCCAAGTCAAAGCTGGCACTTCTGCAAGTGAAACCCCACCTCCCTTTACCTTGATACATATGCATGAGTAGTATAGCTCCTATATAAGTCTTGCTGAGTACGATTTTGTACTCACGTTTGCTTAATCTATGTTTTAGATGAACCCACCGACCCCGATGGTGATTTCTACCTGAAGCTCGAAGAATGAAGACTCAGACCAAGACCAAGCTAGTGTAGTCCCAGTCAGACGACTGGTTCCCTCGTGGAGGGCTTGTTTTTAGATAAGGCTTCTCTAAGCCATTTGTTAAACTTATCTGTACTCAGACCTACTTTGCTTCCGCTTGTCTGTTGTAATGTTGGATCACATGCTTGTGATCTCTGTGTGCACTCTGTAAGAGTTATTAATAAAGATATATACTTTGTAGAGAATTGCAATGATACCTGCTGTTCATACAAGGCATGTGTTCTGCGTGTATGTTTATAACATGCATGTCTTTGTATGGGTTTTCGAGACCTTAGTTGTGATCTGGCTGGCGGTCTTTTATACACCAAGTGGCCCTTAGATGTGCGCAGCTTGGGGCATCGCGATGCGATTGTTCGAGACTCTGTCTCGGGCACACTTTGATGTATGATCGAGCCCGCCCTAGACCCCGACTAAGTGATCGGGCTGGAGTAAGTCTATGTAAGGGTTATAATACAATCGATAGTATGGTTGAGGCGACTTGTCTATGAGTATGGGAGTTCATCACCCATATCATTTAGACTTGTGTGCGGACGATGAGGACCCATTTCAGTTGATCATCCGGCCTGGATGGGATGCCCCTCTCGTTCGATGCTTTCCGAGAACGTTCTGTGCTTGGCCTTGTCTGCTTAGACAAGTGGGTACGGTTCTCGGCTCTCCATATGATTGTGTTGTAGCGAGGCTTACATACTCTAACCCCGGGTCCCGACAGACTTGGTATCAGAGCAGGACTGACTGTAGGATTATCAGCCTTGGCCGAAGTCGAGTCTAGCCTTCTATAGTTATATAGTTACTATGGGTATATAAGGGAACAACGTAAGGCTTCTTTTTCTCCTTACCCTCATCGATCTGAGTTCTGAGTCACCCTCATCTTATTCTACGGGAAGATAGGACTAGGCTCATCTATGTCTGACTAGAACATCTCGTTGATTGCCTCCTTATAGCCGTAGGATGGTTGTGGTTGTCCAGAGTCTTCGTGTTTTGAGTTCCTTGAAGAAGTTCTGTCCAATTTCTTCGAGATTGTTTCAATGTCCATCCCGGTGTAGCCGTTATGCTGCCGGATTTGTTCCGTGTTTCTTTGAATCATTGCCTTTGCATTATAGTCTTCTCCTTCTAAAATCATATCCTTTTATCCTTGACTCCATCGTACAACCTGTTCTGATTGTTGATTTTTATCACACAGGATGTCAGGTGGAACTCGTAGTGCTGTTCTTCGGAATCGAGACCGTGATCGGAATCGAAATGATGATGAACCTCCAACCCCGCCTTCTGCGGCGGAAATCATGATGGAAGCTGAGCGGAATACACGTGATCAAACACGCCTTCTGGAGCTTATCGAGCAGAATACCGCCCACCATCGTAATGTGGTGGTCAGCATTCAGGACTTCATCCTCCTCAAACCACCGGTATTCCGATGTTCTTCTGAGCCCCTTGAAGCTGATGATTGGCTCCATTCCATCAAGCGTAAGCTTGATACTGCACATGTTGCTTCCGATGACCGAGTTGTTTTCGCGGTATACTTCTTGGAAGGTGCTGCTCTTCAGTGGTGGGAGAACTATGTTGCAATGCAGCCAGATGGTCACGTAGTGACTTGGCAAGAGTTCTGTGTTGCCTTTAGAGGGTACCACATTCTGGATGAGTTGATGGAGCGCAAGAAGGAAGAGTTCTGCAATCTGAATCAAGGAGAGATGTCCATCCATGAGTATGTGAGAGAATTCAACCGTCTTGCTCGGTATGCCCAAGATGAGATCACCACCGATGCTAGAAAGCAGGCAAGGTTCCGCAAGGGACTTAGCCCCATCCTTCGTCATGATCTCAACCTCATCGAATTTGCCACCTTTGAGGATTTAGTCAACAGATCCTTCAGAGCTGAGCATGGCAATGAAGTTTTCGAGAAGTCTCTCAAGCATGCTCTTGAGCTTGCCCCTTCTTCCAGTTCACGCCGTCAGAAGCGTATGATCTGGATTCCTAACAGTTTGATCCGCCAAAACAACCCACCGAGGCCATCCCTTGTGCCGCCTCGTCCACCAGCTCCACCAAACAACCCAGTTCCCCGCACCATCTTTGGAGCCTGCTTTAGATGTGGCCAGCCTGGTCACTATTCTCGTGAGTGCCCTGTCAACCAAAATGCTCCACCCCATGCCAAAGGAAAACCCACTGTTCGTGCCAAACCACCCCCGAAGGTTTCCACTTCCAAGCCATCCACCTCAGAAAATCTTGGACGTGTGAACCAAATCTCTGTTGAGGAAACTGATAGTACTTCCGACGTCATTCTTGGTACGCTCCCAGTCAATTTTGTTCCCACTTCTGTCCTTTTCGACCCAGGAGCATCTCACTCATTCATGTCGGAGAGTTATGCACTTCGACATGATGTATCCTTTGAAGAAATGTTCACCCCTATGATCATTCAAACTCCTGGTTCCAAGTGGCAAACTAATAGAGTAAGCCATGGTAATCAAATTGCAATTGAGGGTTTAGTATTCCTTGCTTCACTCATAGCCCTCAAGTCTTCAGACATTGATGTCATCCTTCGTATGGATTGGTTATCAAGACAACATGCTTTTCTTGATTGTAAAGCCAAGTCAGTTAGACTTACACATTCTTCAGGCCAGACAATAGCTTACTTCTCACCAAGAACAAGAAGCCAGGTGCATTCTTTGAATGTGCTTCCCCTTCCCGACCTTGAAGATGTTCCGGTGGTTCGTGACTTCCCGGATGTCTTTCCTGAAGAGCTGCCGGGAATGCCACCCAACAGATGTGTAGAATTCATAGTGGATCTTGCCCCAGGAACCGCACCCATTTCCAGACGCCCATACAAAATGGCCCCACGTGAGTTAGCTGAGCTTAAAACCCAACTAGAAGCTTTGTTGGAGAAAGGCTTCATCCGCCCTAGCTCATCGCCATGGGGTTGCCCCGTTCTGTTTGTAACGAAGAAAGATGGAACAGAAAGGATGTGCGTAGATTATCGCCCGCTAAATTTAGCGACGATAAAGAACAAGTACCCACTGCCCAGCATCAATGATCTTTATGATCAACTTGTTGGATCCTCTGTCTTCTCCAAGATGGATTTGAGATTAGGTTATCATCAAATCAACATCTGAAGCGAGGACATTCCAAAAACGGCTTTTACTACTCGTTATGGTCTTTACGAGTACACCGTCATGTCCTTTGGTTTAAGCAATGCCCCGCCACTTTCTCACGCATGATGAACTCGATCTTCATGGAGTATTTGGACCAGTTCGTCGTGGTTTACCTCGATGACATCCTTATATACTCGAAGAACGAAGAAGAACATGCCGAACACCTAAGGCAGGTATTGATGAAACTTAGAGAGCATCGCCTGTATGCTAAATTCTCCAAGTGTGAATTTTGGCTACCAGAAGTGACCTACTTAGGCCACGAGATTTCTGCAAAAGGCATTGCTGTGAATCCTGAGAGAGTTCAGGCCGTCCTTGACTGGACTCCACCTGAATCGATTAAGCCAGTTAGGAGTTTTCTTGGCCTACCCAGCTATTGCCGTCGCTTCGTCGAGAACTTCTCTAAAGTTGCAAAGCCTCTTACTGAACTCCTCAAGAAAGATAAGAAATTCCTATGGACTCCCAAGTGCGAGGAAAGCTTTCAAGAGCTAAAAATAAGATTGACTTCTGCACCCGTACTTGCACCTCCAGACACTAAAAAGGATTTCGAAATCTATTGTGACGCCTCACGGCAAGGGTTAGGATGCATACTTCTGCAAGATCGACATGTGGTAGCTTATGCTTCACGCCAGTTGCGGCCACATGAAGAGAACCATCCTACCCACGATCTTGAACTCGCTGTCGTAGTTCATGCCCTAACAACTTGGCGGCATTACCTCCTTGGTAATCGTTGCGAAATCTATTCCGACCACCAAAGCCTCAAATACATTTTCACCCAGCCAGATCTTAATCTCAGGCAAAGACGTTGGATTGAGTTGATAAAAGATTACGACGTAGTAATTTCTTACACCCCAAGAAAAGCCAATGTCATGGCTGATGCACTAAGTCGTAAGTCGTATTGTAACAACCTCATGTTACAACAGTATCAACCACTTCTTCATGAGGAATTTCGCAAGCTCAATCTTGAGATTGTTCCTCATGGCTATCTTTCTACTTTGGTGGCGAAACCAACCCTTGAGGATAAAATCATAGCCGCCCAGAAACGTGATAGTGGTATTCGAGAGATCAAGAAGAACATTGCTAGCGGAGGTTCTAAATGTTTCTCCATAAATGATCAAGGTGTTGTTTTCTTTGGCACTCGATTGGTTGTACCACGAAAACACAATCTTAGGAGGCTAATCCTCAAAGAAGCTCATGACACTCCCCTCTCAATTCATCCTGGTAGCACAAAGATGTACCGAGACCTACGCCAGAGATTTTGGTGGACTAGGATGAAGAGAGAAATTGCTAAGTTCATTGCCGAATGTGATGTTTGTCGTCGCATTAAGGCCGAACATCAAAGACCTGCTGGCACTCTTCAACCTTTTCCTATTCCAGAGTGGAAATGGGACAAAGTCGGTATGGACTTCATCACCGGCTTTCCAAAAACCCAGAAAGGAAACGATGCCATCTTCGTTGTCATAGATAGGCTTTCCAAAGTTGCTCACTTCCTTCCAGTTCGCGAGTCTCTAACTGCTAGCCAGTTAGCGGACTTGTATGTCTCTAGAATTGTGTCTCTTCACGGTGTTCCTTTGGAAATCAATTCTGATCGTGGTAGCCTTTTCACCTCTAGATTTTGGGGAAGCTTCCAACATGCTATGGGAACTCATCTCTCCTTTAGTACAGCTTTCCATCCTCAGTCTAGTGGTCAAGTCGAAAGGGTTAACCAAATTTTGGAAGACATGCTCAGAGCTTGTGTTATATCATTCGGAAAGAATTGGGAGAAGTCTCTGCCATTCGCCGAATTTGCATATAACAATAGTTTTCAATCTAGTCTGAACATGGCTCCTTTTGAACTCCTTTATGGACGACGATGTCGAACACCTTTAAACTGGTCAGAAACCGGTGAAAGACAATTCTTTGGACCGGATATGATCAAGGAAGCAGAAGAGCAAGTTCGCATTGTTCATGATCAATTGAAAGCAGCCCAGTCTCGTCAGAAAAGCTACTATGATCGTCATCATAGGCAAGAGAGCTACAATCTGGATGAGAAGGCTTACCTTCGGGTTACTCCTCTGAAGGGAACCCAACGATTCGGTATCAAAGGCAAGTTGGCCCCACGTTACATCGGACCTTTCCGCATTCTTGCTAAACGTGGAGAAGTTGCCTACCAACTTGAACTACCCCCGCACTTTTCCCGAGTACATGATGTATTCCATGTGTCACAACTCAGGCGTTGCTTCAAGGACCCCATCCGTGAAGTCGACCATGAAACGCTTGATCTCCAAGATGACCTTTCTTACCGATAATACCCTGTTCGTATTCTTGATTCAGCAGAGCGTGTCACTCACCGAAAGAAGATCAAGTTTCTGAAATTTCAGTGGTCACACCACTCTGAGAAAGAAGCCACGTGGGAAAGAGAAGACCGTCTCAGTGCCGAGTACCCCTCCTTCCTCCCGCAGACTTCTGAATTTCGGGACGAGATTATTTTGAGTGGGGGCGAGTTGTCACAACCCCAAGTTAGGTATGTGCTAGGATCAAGTGCTACTTTGCATCATGCCAAAAATTTCAAAAGAAAAATCAAATTTGGGGAAAAGAAAAGCCCTGAGAAATTAAATCAAATGGCCAAATAAAATTCTTTTTCCAAAAATCATTTGAACATTTGGAAAATTCCTATAAATGGTGCTGATCATTTTAAAAATGGTTTGGGGGCAATCCCATGCTCATGGAATTTTCTAATTTTCAAATAATGGCTTGGAAATTAGATAAATACCCTATTTGATTTAAAATTCAAATGTTTTGAATTTTAAAAGTGCTCAAATTTTATAAGTGGCTAGCTCTATATATATTGAGGCCACATAAAAAAATTGTAGCATTTTAGAAAATGTCTAGCTATTTTTTTTAGCTAAGACAAAACAATTACAGAAAAGAAAAGGAAACAGAAATAATAAAAGGGACTTACCTGCGAAGAAGCCCAACTTATCCCCCCGGCCAGCCCAGCCCAGCAGCCCCGACTGTCTTCTTCCTCAAGCAGCTCCGTGGCGAGCCAGGGCGCGCCGTGGACGCCACCTCGACGCCGAGGGCCTTCCAGGCGACCCCGAGGCTTATCCTCTAGCCGTGGAGACCACCTAGACGCCGTGCTTCCTTTCCCTCTCCTCGCAACCTCTTTCCCCCACTGCTCCGTTCGTTTTCGCCGTCACCCGAGATCACGCCGGAGCGCCGACGAGGAGAACGCGTGGCCAACGACAGCCATCCGCCGCACGAGTCTGTCCAGTGGGATCCGCGCCTTCGTCTTCATCACCGTGCGGAAGATCGCGAGTCAATTCGACCCCGAGCCGCCGGATTCGTCCTCGAGTTCTCGCCGGCCGCCGAGAAGACCACCGCCAATTTCGTCATCGTTGAAGCCTCCCCGTCTCCACCTCCGGTGCCATCGCATTCACCACCTTCTGGTGAGCATTTCCCCTCGCCTTGCAGCTTCCCGCTCCTCCTCTAGCCACTTCCTCCATGAGAGCAGAGCTCTGCCGCCGCCATGGTCGACGCAGCGCAAGCTCTGGTGCCCCTGGCGTTGCCCCAGTGCACGCATTTGGACCCTGGCTTCGTCAGCTTTCGAACGCGCCACTAGTTGGCCCAAGCCATGCACGACAACCCCGCGCCCGAGCTCGCCGTGGTTCTGTCGCCGCCGAGCTCTTCGCCGCCGTCGCCCCAGGCCCTCCCCTGAGCCCCTGATGCCACCACTCGACGCGGACGACCTCCAGGAGCACACCCATGCCCTCCGTTCCCCTTCCCGTGCCCGGAACCGCATTCCGGCGAAATTCTGGCGAGGCGCCGCCGTCCCAGAGCTCACCGGAGACAACCCCGGCCATTTAGGCCTAAACTCACCCAGCTAACCTACCCCTGACCCACTAACTACTGGGCCCCAGCACCCCTAATCCCTCTCTGTTAGTTAAACAGAGAGGATTAACTCTCTCTGCCACTAACATGGCTGGCCCACCTGTCAGCCCCCCCCCCTGACGCCAGCATGAGGTCATGCTGACGCAGTAAGCCTTTTCCAGAATTAAAATGAATTAAAGAAATTCAGAAAATTACAGAAAATACCCCAAACTTTGGAAATTCATAATTAATTCATACTAACTCCAAATATAGCAAATAATATATGAAAAATGATCAGGAGAAAATTATCTTTCCAAATATGCAACTTTCAACTATGTTGGAGTTGATTTTAAAATGGGACCAGTAGCATATGTCATTTGGTTTATTTGAAATTAATTCAAATTCCAATCAAATGTTTTTGCAACTTGGACCATGGAATTATGCTACATTTCATCCACACATCAGAGACATTACTTCAACTATACCACATCACTTCATGATCAAACTTTTCAAGTGAACTTTCATGCATTCAAATGCATTTCAAATCCATCGATAAATCAAATGGAGTTTCAATTTTCATTTCAAATGCAATATACTCCTTTTAAATGGAATGCTCAACACATCAGTACCTTGAACATCACCATTACAATCTTATTCATGTGATTGTGCATTGTACATTATGTTGATCCTATGATTGTCATGTTGCTGATAGAAGTGGAGCCGGAATCGGAGGCCACCCCCTTCGTTGAAGACACCGTTATCGAAACCTCGTCAGCAAGGCAAGCAAACCCCCATTGATCATGTCTATAAAATCCCACTTCCCTCTCATGTCTCGCTTATGCATTTGTTTAGGATGATCACCATGATAACGTTTCTACCGTATAGTTGAACCCATATCCTTTGCATGACCTATCATCTTGTCACAGTAGTAAGCAAACCACAATCCTAGCACATGTAGGAGTTGGTTTATATCATGTGGCCACTGCAACTGTTACTGCTTATTGCATGCTTAGTGGTACAATGAGGTTGCTTATGATGTGAGTCGGGATGATGATAAACATGGTGTTGATGAAAGTGAAACGTGTTGGTGAATCTACCCTAATACAAGGTGAACGATGAGAGGTTGTGTAGGAGTACACAGTGGGTTGTCTCGTTGAACACCGCCCTAAGCCCGAGTTCTTGTGTGGTGATCCAAGACGAAGAGTACTACCACATGTTGGGCACATGGACCCCCGCTCAACCTACTAACTCACCCCTTCTCAGTTCAATGAGTCGCATTAGTTCGGAGTTCTGGTAGGTCTGTGGCACGGTCTGCGAAGTGGAAGAAAGGCTATTCACACCGGCTTGGGACCCTGCACACATCTTCTGGGACCACATCGGTAAACCGGCCTGGTTCACGATGTGGATTCCAACCCAGATAGGCGTCTCCTTTGAATTTGAGTTGGCTGTGAGGTAAAAGTTGTGGGAATTATCCTCGCCGGCACCTCTTGAACGGTGTCGAGTACAAAGGCGGTAACTGATAGTTTCATGTGTGTAGCAGTACACCCCTACAGGGTTAATAAACTATTCGAATAGTCGCGTCCGCGGTAAGGGACTACTTGGAGAGCTGTGCTTGATTATTAGACAATTTGAACTGGATACTTCTAAAACTTGCAAGATAAGCGTGAGTGTTATGGTATGCTTATCGTGGGGAAGTCGAGGAAGTAACCATAGTGGTGTAATTGGTTGAAGAGATGTAGTGGACTCATGTACGCTTCTTACCTCAAGTCTGGTACTCGTAGTTCAGGACTAGCCAAGTCAAAGTTGGCACTTCTGCAAGTGAAACCCCACCTCCCTTTACCTTGATACATATGCATGAGTAGTATAGCTCCTATGTAAGTCTTGCTGAGTACGATTTGGTACTCACGTTTGCTTAATCTATGTTTTAGATGAACCCACCGACCCCGATGGTGATTTCTACCTGAAGCTCGAAGAATGAAGACTCAGACCAAGACCAAGCTAGTGTAGTCCCAGTCAGACGACTGGTTCCCTCGTGGAGGGCTTGTTTTTAGATAAGGCTTCTCTAAGCCATTTGTTAAACTTGTCTGTACTCAGACCTACTTTGCTTCCGCTTGTCTGTTGTAATGTTGGATCACATGCTTGTGATCTCTGTGTGCACTCTGTAAGAGTTATTAATAAAGATATATAATTTGTAGAGAATTGCAATGATACCTGCTGTTCATACAAGGCATGTGTTCTGCGTGTATGTTTATAACATGCATGTCTTTGTATGGATTTTCGAGACCTTAGTTGTGATCTGGCTGGCGGTCTTTTATACACCAAGTGGCCCTTAGATGTGCGCAGCTTGGGGAATCACAATGCGATTGTTCGAGACTCTGTGTCGGGCACACTTTGATGTATGATCGAGCCCGCCCTAGACCCCGACTAAGTGATCGGGCTGGAGTAAGTCTATGTAAGGGTTATAATACAATCGATAGTATGGTTGAGGCGACTTGTCTATGAGTATGGGAGTTCATCACCCATATCATTTAGACTTGTGTGCGGACGATGAGGACCCATTTCAGTTGATCATCCGGCCTGGATGGGATGCCCCTCACGTTCGATGCTTTCCGAGAACGTTCTGTGCTTGGCCTTGTCTGCTTAGACAAGTGGGTACGGTTCTCGGCTCTCCATATGATTGTGTTGTAGCGAGGCTTACATACGCTAACCCCGGGTCCCGACAGAGGCAGACCGGGTGCAACATAAGACGGCCTTGGAGCAGGGACAGGTGAATGGATCACACTCGTAGGGAGCCAGATACGACGCTTCTGCGTTGCGCCCGAAGATGATCCAACGTCACGATAACGCTTCAGAGAGTTCTTGTGCTCCATCTGGGCAGTCTCGACGGTGATAGCCTTGTTCACCATGGTGGCGAAGTTGGCGAAATCATGAACGGCAAGAGCGAGCCTGAGGTCTGGATTGAGGCCACGACGGAACTTCTGCTGCCTGCGAGCATCAATGGTGATCTCTTCTTCTGCATAGCGAGAGAGGTTGACGAACTCGCGCTGATAGGCTTCAACAGTCATGTCGCCCTGAGTGAGGTTGCGGAATTCTTTCGCCTTACGATCCATGATCCCCTGAGGAATGTAGCGGGCGCGAAAGGCAGATTGAAATTCATCCCAAGTGATTACTTCTCCAACTGGCAGTGAACGCTTGTGGGTGCTCCACCACTGAGCAGCGGCGCCTTTCAGATGATAAGACGCAAAGTTCACATAGTCGGCTGGATCGACATTAGCAGACTCCAGCTCGTGAGTGATGTCGCGAAGCCAGTCATCAGCATCCAACGGCTGAATAGTGTTGCGGAACATAGTGGTTTTGTCGGGACCCGGGGTTAGCGTATGCAATCCTTGCTACAACAAAATCATATGGAGAGACGAGAACCGTACCCACTTGTCTGAGCAGACAAGGCCAAGCACAGAACGTTCTCGGAAAGCATCGAACGTGAGGGGCATCCCATCCAGGCCGGATGATCAACTGAAATGGGTCCTCATCGTCCGCACACAAGTCTAAATGATATGGGTGGTGAACTCCCATACTCATAGAAAAGTCGCCTCAACCATACTATCGATTGTATTATAACCCTTACATAGACTTACTCCAACCCGATCACTTAGTCGGGGTCTAGGGCGGGCTCGATCATACATCAAAGTGTGCACGTGACGGAGTCACGAACAATACCATCGCGATGCCCCAAGCTGCGCACATCTAAGGGCCACTTGGTGTATAAAATACCGCCAGCCAGATCACAACTAAGGTCTCAAAAACCCATACTAAGACATGCATGTTATAAACATACACGCAGCACACATGCCTTGTATGAACAGCAGGTATCATTGCAATTCTCTACAATGTATACATCTTTATTAATACCTCTTACAGAGTGCACACAGAGATCACAAGTCTGTGATCCAACATTACATCAAACATGCGGAAGCAAAGTAGGTCTGAGTACAGACAAGTTTAAAAAATGGCTTAGAGAATCCTTGACTATAAACAAGCCCTCCACGAGGGAACCAGTCGTCTGACTGGGACTACACTAGCTTGGTCTTGGTCTGAGTCTTCAATCTTCGAGCTTCGGGTAGAAGCCACCACCAGGTAAGTGGGTTCATCTAAAACATAGAATAAGCAAACGTGAGTACAAAGTCTTACTCAGAAGACTTACGTAGGAACTATACTACTCATGCACATGTATCAAGGTAAAGGGAGGTGGGGTTTCACTTGCAGAAGTGCTAGCTTTGACTTGGCTAGTCCTGAACTACGAGTACCAGACTTCAGGTAAGAAGCGTACACGAGTCCACTACATCTCCAACCAATTACACCACTATGGTGCCTTCCTCGACTTCCCCACGAGAAAGCACGCCATAGCACTCACACTTATCTTGGTGTGTTTTAGAAGTATCCAGTTCAAGTTGTCTAATAATTAAGCTAAGCTTTCCAAGCAGTCCTTAACCGCGGACGCGGCTATTCGAATAGTTTTGTTAACCCTGCAGGGGTGTACCGCTACACACACGTGTCATCGGTTACCGCCTTTTGCGTGTCACCGTTCAAGAGATGATAGCGAGGATGCCACCACAACTGTTACCTCATAGCCGATCTAGTCCAAGAAAGACGCCTACCTAGGTGGGCTACCACTATCGTGAACCCGGCCGGTTTACCGAAGTGGACCCAGATGATGTGTGCGTGGTGCATAAGCCGGTCTCGGATGAGCCGTTCTCTCACTTAGCAGCCAGGCCACAAACCTACCAGAACTCCGAACTATTGCGACATCTGGACATCGAAAGGGATAAGTTAATAGGTTGAGAGGGGTCAGTGAGCCCAATGTGTGGTTGTACTCTTCATCTTGGATCACCACACAAGAACTCGTACTTAGGGTGGTGTTCAACGAGACAACCCACCGTGTCCTCCTACACAGCCTCTCATCGTTCACCTTGTATTAGGGTAGATTCACCAACACCTTTCCACCATCATAATCATGATCACTACCATCCCGACTCACATAACAGTATCAACATGGTATCATTCTAAGCATGCAATAAGCAGTAACAATTGCAGGGGCCACACATGATATCAATCAACTCCTACATTTGCTAGGATTGTGGTTTGCTTACTACTGTGACAAATGATAGGTCATGCAAAGGAATGGGTTCATCTATGCGGTAGAAACGCAGCATGGTAATCATCCTATACAATGCATAAGCGAGACATGAGAGGGAAGTGGGATTTTATCGACATGATCAATGGGGGTTTGCTTGCCTTCCTGACGGTTCAGTCACGGGGTCTTCAACGAAGGGGGTGAACTCGGGTTCCGGCTCCACTTCTATCAGCAACATGACAATCATAGGATCAACATAATGTACAATGCACAATCACATGAATAAGATTGCAATGGTGATGTTCAAGGTTGCATTGTGTGGACAATTCTATTTAAAAGGAGTATATTGCATTTGAAATGCAAATTCAAACTCCATTTGATTTATCGATGAATTCCCAATGCATTTGAATACATGGAAGTTTATTTGAAAAGGTTGAGCATGAAGTGATGTGGTATAGTTGAGATAAAGCCTCTGATGTGTGGATGAAACTATATAAAAGAAGTGTGTTGCAAAGTCATTTGCAAATTCACTCCAAATTTGAATTTGAAAAGGATCCATATGCATGTTTGCTACTGTTCACCCATTCTAAAATGGTCAAACATGCAAACAAATTGCATATTCATAATCCTTGTATTTTTCTGATAATTTTAGACATATTATTTGTCCAATTTGGAGTTAAAATGAATTAGTTATGATTTATTGAAGTTTAAGCTATTTTCTAGAATTTTCTGGAATTACCGAAATTAAATAAATTGATTTAAATGTTTTACTGCGTCAGCATGATGTCAGCAGGGGGCTGACCAGTCAAACTGACTAGGGGGCCCCACCTGTCAAAGACACAGGGGGTTAATCCCCTGTTTAAATTAATCTGTGATTAATTAGAGGGCCCTGGGCCGAGTCGTCAGTGGCTCAGGGGTTGGATTAGGGGTGGGGTTAGGCTTGGGCTAAACTGCCCACCGGCGTTTAGCCGGCGGCGACCACAGTGCGTGGCGGAGGATCACCGGAGGGGCTTCCCGGCTGCCATTTGGAGTGCCAGGAGCACGTGGAGGAAGCCCTTGAGGAGCCACACCACATGCGCTACGCGGGGGTCACCGGGGAGGCCGCAGTCGTCGACGGCGAGCACTCATGGCGGCGGCCGGAGACGGTGCACGGAGGCGTTTGCGATTTCGGGCTCCAAATCGCGCGCTGGGAGAGGGGAAAGAAGCGGGGGCTCACCCTGAGTGTGATGGAGTAGTCGAGGAGGCCGGAGGAGCTTCGACTGCGGCGGAATCGACGAGGAGCTCTTGCGGGTTCAGCGGCGGCTCGGCGAAGAGGACGGCGTGCTCGGGGCTCCCGGCTTCGATTGCTTGCACACGGCGATGAAGACGATGACGGCGCGCGTCCTGCACAAGTTGGTGAGGCGAGCAGAGGCCGTTGGTCACGTCGGTGCGGCGGCGTGCCCCGCGGCGAGCTACGGCGGTGAAGAACACGGCGAGGGAGAGGGGGAAGTTGAGCCATAGGAGGAGGACAAGGTGCGGGGGGCCTCTGGTGAGCTGCGTGGCGCGAGTAGAAGGCGGGGGAAGGTCCAGGGGGACGTGGCCCTCGCCGGCGTCGGCATGCTCGCCACCGAGCAGCTTGTCGACGCGGCGGAGAAGACGACAAGGGCAAGGTGGGCCTGGGCCGTGGGGGCTTCGTTGGGCCCAAGGCCTGTAGGTTTGGGCTGGCTTTCCTTTTTCTTTTTCTCTGTGTTTTTGTTTCTGTTTTCCTTTTTTGTAAAAAAAAATTCTCTGGAAAAAATAGCAAAGCATTTTATAAAATCTTGAAAAAATTTATGTGGGCTTATAAAATATATAGCTAGCCACTCACAAGTTTTGGAGATTTTTGAAATTCAATTAATTTGAATTTCAACTCAAATAGGGGTATTATTTAATTTCCAAGCCCTGTTTGGAATATTTGAAAAATCTTGGTGCATGCAGTGGGACCCACTTCACTTTATATGTGATCATGCATATTTATAAGACTTTTGAAAAATACCAGAGGAATTTTTGGAAGCAATTTTTGTCTGGCCATTTGAAGTAAATTCTCAGGGCTTTTCTTTTCCCCATTTTTGAATTTCTTTTGAATTTTTACATGATGCAAAGTGACTCTTGATCCTAGCACATACCTAACTTGGGGTTGTGACAACTCGCCCCCACTCAACAGAATCTCGTCCCGAGATTCAGAAGTCTGCGGGAGGAAGGAGGGGTACTCGGCATTGAGACGGTCTTCTCTTTCCCACGTGGCCTCTTTCTCAGAGTGGTGTGACCACTGAACTTTCAGAAACTTGATCTTCTTTCGGCGGGTGACACGCTCTGCTGAATCAAGAACACGAACATGGTATTCTCGATAAGAAAGGTCATCTTGGAGATCAAGCGTTTCATGGTCGACTTCGCGGATGGGGTCCTTGAAGCAACGCCTGAGTTGGGACACATGGAATACATCATGTACTCGGGAAAGGTGCGGGGTAGTTCAAGTTGGTAGACAACTTCTCCACGTTTATCAAGAATGCGGAAAGGTTCGATGTAACGTGGGGCCAACTTGCCTTTGATACCGAAATGTTGGGTTCCCTTCAGAGGAGTAACCCGAAGGTAAGCCTTGTCATCCAGATTGTAGCTTTCTTGCCTATGATGACGATCATAGTAGCTTTTCTGACGAGACTGGGCTGCTTTCAATTGATCACGAACAATGCGAACTTTCTCTTCTGCTTCCTTGATCATATCCGGTCCAAAGAATTGTCTTTCATCGGTTTCTGACCAGTTTAAAGGTGTTCGACATCGTCGTCCATAAAGGAGTTCAAAAGGAGCCATGTTCAAACTAGATTGAAAACTATTGTTATAAGCAAATTCGGCAAATGGAAGAGATTTCTCCCAATTCTTTCCGAATGAGATAACACAAGCTCTGAGCATGTCTTCAAGAATTTGGTTAACCCTTTCGACTTGACCGCTAGACTGAGGATGGAAAGCTGTACTAAAGGAGAGATGAGTTCCCATAGCATTCTGAAAGCTTCCCCAAAATCTAGAGGTGAAAAGGCTACCACGATCAGAATTGATTTCCAAAGGAACACCGTAAAGGGATAAAATTCTAGAGACGTACAAGTCCGCTAACTGGCTAGCAGTTATAGACTCGCGAACAGGAAGGAAGTGTGCATCTTTGGAAAGTCTATCCACCACAACGAAGATGGCATCATTTCCTTTCTGGGTTTTTGGAAAGCCAGTGATGAAGTCCATACTGACTTTATCCCATTTCCACTCAGGGATAGGCAATGGTTGAAGAGTGCCAGCAGGTCTTTGGTGTTCGGCCTTAATGCGACGACAAACATTACATTCGGCAATGAACTTAGCAATTTCTCTCTTCATCCTAGTCCACCAAAATCTCTGGCGTAGATCTCGGTACATTTTGGTGCTACCGGGATGAATCGAGAGGGGTGTGTCATGGGCTTCCTTGAGGATGAGTTGCCTTAGTTCCCTATTCTTAGGTACTACCAAACGATTTCCAAAGAATATCGTTCCTTTGCTATCTATGGAGAAACATTTAGCAACTCCGCTAGCAATGTTCTCCTTGATCCGGCGAACTCCTCGTGCACGCCTTTGGGCAACTATGATTTGATCCTCAAGAGTTGGTTGCGCCACCAAGGTAGAAAGATAGCCATGAGGAACAATCTCAAGATTGAGCTTGCGAAATTCCTCATAAAGAAGTGGTTGATACTGTTGTAACATGAGGTTGTTACAATACGACTTACGACTTAGTGAATCACCCATGACATTGGCTTTGCCTGGGGTGTAAGAAATTCCTTAGTCATAATCTTTTATCAACTCAATCCAGCGTCTTTGCCTAAGATTAAGATTTGGCTGGGTGAAAATGTATTTGAGCCTTTGGTGGTCGGAATAGATCTCGCAACGATTACCAAGGAGGTAATGTCGCCAAGTTGTATGGGCCTGAACTACGGCAGCGAGTTCAAGGTCATGGGTAGGATAGTTCTCTTCATGTGGCCGCAACTGGCGTGAAGCATAAGCTACCACATGTCGATCCTGCAGAAGTATGCATCCTAACCCTTGCCGTGAGGCGTCACAATAGATCTCGAAATCCTTTTTGGTGTCTGGAGGTGCAAGTACGGGTGCAGAAGTCAATCTTCTTTTTAGCTCTTGAAAGCTTTCCTCGCACTTGGGAGTCCATAGGAATTTCTTATCTTTCTTGAGGAGTTCAGTTAGAGGCTTTGCAACTTTAGAAAAGTTCTCGACGAAGCGACGGCAATAGCTGGCTAGGCCAAGAAAACTCCTAACTTGCTTAACCGATTCAGGTGGAGTCCATTCAAGGACGGCCTGATCTCTCTCGGGATTCACAGCAATGCCTTTTGCAGAAATCACGTGGCCTAAATAGGTCACTTCTGGTAGCCAAAATTCACACTTGGAGAATTTAGCATACAGGCGATGCTCTCTAAGTTTCATCAATACCATCCTTAGGTGTTCGGCATGTTCTTCTTCGTTCTTCGAGTAGATGAGAATGTCATCAAGATAAACTACAACAAATTTATCTAGGTACTCCATGAAGATCGAATTCATCATGCGTGAGAAAGTGGCGGGGGCATTGGTTAAACCAAAGGACATGACGGTGTACTCGTAAAGACCATAACGAGTAGTAAAAGCCGTTTTGGGAATGTCCTCGTTTCGGATTTTGTTTTGATGATAACCTAATCTCAAATCCATCTTGGAGAAGACAGAGGATCCAGCAAGTTGATCATAAAGATCATTGATCCTGGGCAGTGGGTACTTGTTCTTTATCGTCGCTAAATTTAGCGGGCGATAGTCTACGCACATCCTTTCTGTTCCATCTTTCTTCGTTACGAACAGAATGGGGCAACCCCATGGCGATGAGCTAGGGCGGATGAAGCTTTTTTTTCAACAAAGCCTCCAGTTGGGTTTTACGCTCAGCTAACTCACGTGGGGCCATTTTGTATGGGCGTCTAGAAATTGGTGCGGTTCCTGGCACAAGATCCACTATAAACTCTACACATCTGTCGGGTGGCTAGGTTTTTGGGGTTGGTTACTGGATGGTTTTCCTAAGGATGACCATGGCTTACTAGGGCTACAACAGATATATCAGAGTAGCAAAGTACCCCAACACGATGGTTAGTGTGGTTCTTCTGGCTAGAAGACATCTAAAGTGGGAGGAAGAACTGCAAATGAATCACTATAGGTTTCTAGAACAAAACCTACAACAAATTCTATGGAACTGTCGGGAATGCTACCTAACACTTCTTCTAGAAAGACAACCGAAAAGGAGGGAAGGATTTTGCAAATGCATCAGATTATGAACAAACCTGGAATGACTCGGATAGCATAACGGTTGTAATTGTAAGAAATGTCTTTTCTTGCAATGTAGAAACAACACTTACATAATACGATGTAAGAAATCAGCATTACAACAATGCTAGGGAACCGGACACAACTTTCCTACGGCTGCAAGGAAGCAAACAACGAGATGTTCTAATCAGACAGAGGTGAGCCTAGTCCTATCTTCCTTTAGAATAAGATGAGGGTGACTCAGAACTCAGAACGAAGAGTTAAGGAGAAAAAGAAGCCTTACGTTGTTCCCTTATATACCCAGAGTAACTATATAACTATAGAAGGCTAGACTCGACTTCGGCCAAGGCTGATAATCCTACAGTCAGTCCTGCTCTGATACCAAGTCTGGCGGGACCCGGGGTTAGCGTATGCAAGCCTCGCTACAACACAATCATATGGAGAGCCGAGAACCGTACCCACTTGTCTAAGCAGACAAGGCCAAGCACAGAACGTTCTCGGAAAGCATCGTACGTGAGGGGTATCCCATCCAGGCCGGATGATCAACTGAGATGGGTCCTCATCGTCCGCACACAAGTCTCATGATATGGGTGGTGAACTCCCATATTCAAAGACAAGTCGCCTCAACCATACTATCGACTATCTCATAACTCTTACATAGACTTACTCCAGCCCGATCACTTAGTCGGGGTCTAGGGCGGGCTCGATCATACCACAAAGTGTGCGCGAGACGGAGTCTCGAACAATCGCATTGCGATGCCCCAAGCTGCGCACATCTAAGGGCCATTTGGTGTATGAATAACTCTTACAGAGTGCACACAGAGATCACAAGTCTGTGATCCAACATTACATCAAACATGCGGAAGCAAAGTAGGTCTGAGTACAGACAAGTTTAACAAATGGCTTAGAGAAGCCTAGACTATAAACAAGCCCTCCACGAGGGAACCAGTCGTCTGACTGGGACTACACTAGCATGGTCTTGGTCTGAGTCTTCAATCTTCGAGCTTCGGGTAGAAGCCACCATCAGGTAAGTGGGTTCATCTAAAACATAGAATAAGCAAACATGAGTACAAAGTCGTACTCAGCAAGACATACGTAGGAACTATACTACTCATGCACATGTATCAAGGTAAAGGGAGGTGGGGTTTCACTTGTAGAAGTGCCAGCTTTGACTTGGCTAGTCCTGAACTACGAGTTCCAGACTTGAGGTAAGAAGCGTACACGAGTCCACTACATCTCCAACCAATTACACGACTATGGTGCCTTCCTCGACTTCCCCACGAGAAAGCACGCCATAGCACTCACACTTATCTTGGTGTGTTTTAGAAGTATCCAATTCAAGTTCTCTAATAATCAAGCTAAGCTTTCCAAGCAGTCCTTAACCGCGGACGCGGCTATTCGAATAGTTTTGTTAACCCTGCAGGGGTGTACCGCTACACACACGTGTCATCGGTTACCGCCTTTTGCGTGTCACCGTTCAAGAGATGATAGCGAGGATGCCACCACAACTGTTACCTCGTAGCCGATCTAGTCCAAGAAAGACGCCTACCTAGGTGGGCTACCACTATCGTGAACCCGGCCGGTTTACCGAAGTGGACCCAGATGATGTGTGCGTGGTGCATAAGCCGGTCTCGGATGAGCCGTTCTCTCACTTAGCAGCCAGGCCACAAACCTACCAGAACTCTGAACTATTGCGACATCTGGACATCGAAAGGGATAAGTTAATAGGTTGAGAGGGGTCAGTGAGCCCAATGTGTGGTTGTACTCTTCATCTTGGATCACCACACAAGAACTCGTACTTAGGGTGGTGTTCAACGAGACAACCCACCGTGTCCTCCTACACAGCCTCTCATCGTTCACCTTGTATTAGGGTAGATTCACCAACACCTTTCCACCATCATAATCATGATCACTACCATCCCGACTCACATAACAGTATCAACATGGTATCATTCTAAGCATGCAATAAGCAGTAACAATTGCAGGGGCCACATGATATCAATCAACTCCGACATTTGCTAGGATTGTGGTTTGCTTACTACTGTGACAAATGATAGGTCATGCAAAGGAATGGGTTCATCTATGCGGTAGAAACGCGGCATGGTAATCATCCTATACAATGCATAAGCGAGACATGAGAGGGAAGTGGGATTTTATCGACATGATCAATGGGGGTTTGCTTGCCTTGCTGACGGTTCAGTCACGGGGTCTTCAACGAAGGGGTGAACTCGGGTTCCGGCTCCACTTCTATCAGCAACATGACAATCATAGGATCAACATAATGTACAATGCACAATCACATGAATAAGATTGCAATGGTGATGTTCAAGGTTGCATTGTGTGGACAATTCTATTTAAAAGGAGTATATTGCATTTGAAATGCAAATTCAAACTCCATTTGATTTATCGATGAATTCCCAATGCATTTGAATGCATGGAAGTTTATTTGAAAAGGTTGAGCATGAAGTGATGTGGTATAGTTGAGATAAAGCCTCTGATGTGTGGATGAAACTATATAAAAGAAGTGTGTTGCAAAGTCATTTGCAAATTCACTCCAAATTTGAATTTGAAAAGGAGCCATATGCATGTTTTCTACTATTCACCCATTCTAAAATGGTCAAACATGAAAACAAATTGCATATTCATAATCCTTGTATTTTTTTGATAATTTTAGACATATTATTTGTCCAATTTGGAGTTAAAATGAATTAGTTATGATTTATTGAAGTTTAAGCTATTTTCTGGAATTTTCTAGAATTACTGAAATTAAATAAATTGATTTAAATGTTTTACTGCGTCAGCATGATGTCAGCAGGGAGCTGACCAGTCAAACTGACTAGGGGGCCCCACCTGTCAAAGACACAGGGGGTTAATCCCCTGTTTAAATTAATCTGTGATTAATTAGAGGGCCTTGGGCCCAGTCATCAGTGGCTCAGGGGTTGGATTAGGGGTGGGGTTAGGCTTGGGCTAAACTGCCCACCGGCGTTTAGCCGGCGGCGACCACAGTGCGCGGCGGAGGATCGCCGGAGGGGCTTCCCGGCTGCCATTTGGAGTGCCAGGAGCACGTGGAGGAAGCCCTTGAGGAGCCACACCACATGCGCTACGCGGGGGTCACCGGGGAGGCCGCAGTCGTCGACGGCGAGCACTCATGGCGGCGGCCGGAGACGATGCACGGCGGCGTTGGCGATTTCGGGCACCAAATCGCGCGCTGGGAGAGGGGAAAGAAGCGGGGGCTCACCCTGAGTGTGATGGAGTAGTCGAGGAGGCCGGAGGAGCTTCGGCTGCGGCGGAATCGACGACGAGCTCTTGCGGGTTCAGCGGCGGCTCGGCGAAGAGGACGGCGTGCTCGGGGCTCCCGGCTTCGATTGCTTGCACATGCGATGAAGACGATGACGGCGTGCGTCCTGGAAAAGTTGGTGAGGCGAGCAGAGGCCGGTGGCCACGTCGGTGCGGCGGCGTGCCCCGCGGCGAGCTACGGCGGTGAAGAACACGGCGAGGGAGAGGGGGAAATTGAGCCAGAGGAGGAGGACAAGGTGCGGGGGGGCTCTGGTGAGCTGCGTGGAGCGAGTAGAAGCCAGGGGAAGGTCCAGGGGGGACGTGGCCCTCGCCGGCGTCGGCATGCTCGCCACCAAGCAGCTTGTCGATGCGGCGGGGAAGGCGACAAGGGCAAGGTGGGCCTGGGCCGTGGGGGGTTAGTTGGGCCCAAGGCCTGTAGGTTTGGGCTGGCTTTCCTTTTTCTTTTTCTCTGTGTTTTTGTTTCTGTTTTCCTTTTTTGTAAATTGTTTTTGCTCTGGAAAAAATAGCAAAGTATTTTATAAAATCTTGAAAACTTTTATGTGGGCTTATAAAATATATAGCTAGCCACTCACAAGTTTTGGAGATTTTTGAAAGTCAATTAATTTGAATTTCAACTCAAATAGGGGTATTATTTAATTTCCAAGCCCTGTTTGGAATATTTGAAAAATCTTGGTGCATGCAGTGGGACCCACTTCACTTTATATGTGATCATGCATATTTATAATACTTTTCAAAAATACCAGAGGAATTTTTGGATGCAATTTTTGTCTGGCCATTTGAAGTAAATTCTCAGGGCTTTCCTTTTCCCCATTTTTGAATTTCTTTTGAATTCTTACATGATGCAAAGTGACTCTTGATCCTAGCACATACCTAACTTGGGGTTGTGACAGGGGTTGAGGCGGGTGAAGTCGTGCAGAGTCACGGTGGCGTGCTGATGGTGGTGCCCATTCTGATTCGGTTGGGGGAACTGAGCCATGACATTCTCCATGAACTGGCGGTTCAGCTCGAACTGCTGCATCATTCCGGCCATGTAATCTGGCGGCGGAGGTGGGTTGTTGGCAGCACGACCACGTCCACGACCACGACCACCATGACCAGCCATCCTGCTAGAATTTAACAGGGGTATTTCAGCGATGAAAATTTAACGAGATACCGGAATCAAGCCTGAAGTAAAGAGGCAACGAAGAGGAGGCGCGGATATATATAGGAGTAGTCATATAAGACACACACATTTACACACGGAGTCAATCGAAAATCGGGCAGCGTAACGTCGTAGAAATTAAGGAAAAAAGCACTCACTAGGCGGCGCGTAGACCGCGGTAAGGATTACACGACACGACATAGATTCCACTATGTCAATCACGCCGCAAGAAAACTGTTGGCCACAGGAGTTAATGCCAGAGGACGCGCGGCCTGCCCAGAATGAGAATGGGATCCGCGGTCCGGGACCTGGGGTAGAACTCCTGCGACACGACTCAATCAATGGGGAAGCACCAAAACGCCGGGTGGAATCAAGAGAATGTGATCCTAATGTCAGAGTTTGTAAAACTTACCAGCAAGGATAAGAGACAGAGTCCCTGAGCATAGGTAAGGAGAAAAGGATCCTAATACCATAGATATCACACGTAGTGACATCGATGTGGGCCCGTAAGCCAAATATTAAGTTAGAAAAATAGTTTTTCAAAGTCTAGACTCAACTTCGACCAAGTAGTGGTGGGGTGGCTTCCAACAGGCAGTCGGCTCTGATACCAACTTGTGACGCCCCCAAAATCAACCCGTGTACAGTAGTCATACACGCAGGGTACACGGCTGAGATTAGGGTGCCACGGTGAGAATATCACAGCACAACACTAAACACAAAAGGATAAACAAATATGTTACAATACGAGGGATCACGAGGATCCGAATACATAAGTCATACAAGCCATAATATCTGAGTACAGACATAGTTAGTCAAGTTTTGCCTTAAGAAGGCTAGCACAAATCACATCAGAGATACAGATCGAAAAGGCGAGGCCTCCTTCCTGGGATCCACCGAACTACTCCTGGTCAACGGGGAACTCGATGTCGTAGTAGTAGCCTCCGGGGTACTCCTGCTCCTGGGATCCAACGTCGGCTGCAGCGGCCGATCTGGCAAAGCGAAAAAGGGGAAATAAAGCAAAGGTGAGTATCTAGCATACCCGCGATTCTTACGTTCGCTACTAAGCATTATGCATTGTATCAACGGAAAGAAGAGGCTGTATATAGTGGACTGAAAGACAGAAATCCAGAGCAAGGGTAAGAAGCTAGGCCTAACGAAGACTAGCATCTTCCGACGAGTCTTGCAGCATGAGGTAAGAATCAGCCAACAGTTTATATAAAGCATAAAGTAACAATGCAGCAGAAGTTGCTGCAGCATTGTATAATAATAAATTGTAATAATTAGCAATGCCTCCGAGTTCACCTCCTCGACATCCCAGCGAGGAAGAAAACCCGGAACCATACAGTTTAATAATAATAGTTTGTAGGATAAGATCCAGCTTCAGCATAAAGCGTCCTGTTACCGTGGACACGGCTATTCGAATAGATTAATATTCCCTGCAGGGGTGCACTTGTGTTACACTACACGCACGGATCTCCAGGGTGGCGGGAACCTTGTCAAGGAACGCTCCATCGAGGCTATCCGAAACTCCGTATCCCATCTTTCAAACTCAACAGAGAGGCCATCCGCCGGTCTAAATCCTAAGTACGACGGGCCTTGGACCCCAACCCGAACGTACTCATGCACGGTGCGTGACTGGCCGGTGAAGTTAAAGCAAATCCAAATAAGACACCACCGCGCGAGGAAATAAGGCAACACCACTTCCAGGCAATCATCCCGCAGTACTGCTGACGTCTGAAGAGTCCTCGGACGACACTACGAAGCAGAGGAGCCCATAACTCGTAATTCCCACGGGTAGGTAGTGCGTACATGGCATATAGCCAACTCAAGACATCCACTGAACCATTTAGCATTTTAATTAACCTGCGTGACAACCGTTATCGTTGCCTCGACTTAACTGACCCGCGGACAACGACAGCAGCCAGGAACACCAGTACATTGGTGTCTGCCCTGTCGTACCACCATGTCTCTGCGGTTACCAACAAGGTGAACCGTCTCCTTACCTTGTCTCGCGTGTGCTCCTGGAGGATCTCGACTTTCGTTGGTTGGTAACTCTCGCGGCCAACGATCAGGGGCCAAGCACACCGGTACACTGGTCGTACCCTCCCTATCGTCCCGTCGCAATACCTCTCGCGGGCACCGTTGGGTCGCCCGACTTCTTACCTGAAGGACAACCGTTTCTCAGGTACCTAGAGCGGCTATACAGAGTCAGCAAAGAGTGGAGTACAAGGATTACTCCTTGATAGCTCACACTTGATGGTGTCTCGGCAGAGCCGAGCTAGGGGGCCCGAGGCGGTGTCTGTATTGTACCGTACCTGTGCAGTTATAATAATTGTATCCGCGTTCACTCCCCTGAGTGACCACGGCCCTCTATCTAATCCTAGCTAACAATGCGCAGGGCTCACTGCTGAATATAATATATATAATAGGCAGCATAGGATAAGGAAGGTACAACAAGGGGCGACAAAAACAGGCTATGCAATTGAATAGGAATGTAACGTAGCAGCAGCAGTAACAATGCCTAGTGCAAGAAATGTACGGAAAGATAGGCGATATCTGGGGAAGAGAATGGCTCTGCTTGCCTGGAAGCTCGACGGTAGAAGTAGGGTCATCGACGAAGTAGTCGTACTCAGCAGCGGTGTAGTTGACGGCAGCAGCGGGGTCTACCGGAGATTAAGGGGGGGGGGAGAAACAGCAAATACACAGCAAACATATACAAACAGATGCATGTCATGACAGATGAAATGTTAACGGTGTTCTAACACAGTGCAATACACGTTGCTCGGAACGGAAATTCATCTGAGGATGAACTACCGGCTCCGGGTGATTACCGGACAGGGTGTCCGGAGGGGGGGGAAGGATCAAGCCGGAGGTGTCGTGGGTACCGGAAAAACATAAGTGGGTGTATCCATGCTAGTTGATCTATTCTGAGAAACATTCGTGTTCGAAATAAATTCATCCGAGTACTTTAGCAGTACCGGACAATTTATCGGACAGTCGGTCCGGAGGGGGACGGGTCGATGTTCGTTGTGTTAGAGGGGGGTGGTAGACATACCGATAGCGTATTCGTATTTGTTATATTTTTCTGATCAATTTTCATGTACAAAGTTTTTTAATCTGAGTTACGGTTTAAAAGTTATTGAGTTTCAAAGTTTTAAATCATTTAAATGATTTTCTGAATTTCTTTTATTAATAAATTCCAACATTATCCAAAACATTATCCAAAACAGTGCCTGACATGTGGGACCCACATGTCAGCCTCTGTTTATTTATAAAACATTTTAATAAATCAGAAAAGCCTCTGGTCCCACCAGTCAGCCTGTGATTATTAACTAAAACATTTTATTAATCAATTAACCCAGTGGGGCCACATGTCATGGACACATGTGTTCTTTTAATAGCTAGATAATTCAGTGATTAAATCAATTGCCTGGGCCCACACGTCAGAGACCCAGGGGGTTATTACCATTTAGACCTAATAACAAGTTTAACAAGGGTGGGGCCCTGCTGTCAGTGGCCCATCAGAGGATTATCTTAATACTAATTATAATTCTGACAAGGGGGGCCTACTGGGCAGTGACTCCAGTGAGCTCACCAGCGACAGAGCGCCGACGAGGTTGAGCTAGCCGTCGTCACAGGGCACTGTAGGGGGTGCCGCCGGTTGCGTTCGAACCAGGGGGGCGACGGGGAGGTGAATGGTGGTGGTGTGGTGACTTGGGGGCGCCGGAATCGGGGCCGGCGACGTGTGAGGCGGAGGTGCAGTACGGGAGCTCGACGGCGACGACGCCACAACAGGAAACCTTGGTCATGCACTACGCGAAACGGTTCCTGGAAGCAACGCGCGCGAAGTGACGCGAGTGGCACGCCAAAAGCGTGAGCTAGGGCGCGGGGAGGAGCTCGCCGCGGCAGCAAGCTTGCTGCCCTAATGGCGGGGTGGGCTACAGGGCACGATTTTCTCGTCGGGGAGTTGGGGGAGGCGTAGAAGCTCACCAGGAGTGCAGTGCAGGTGACGGCGGGCTCGATGGAGGCTCGACGGTGGCGAATCGCGACTACGACTCAACGGCGGCGAGGAAAAGGGAACTTGGGCGTGCGCTTGCTGTGGACGGCGTCGGCTCGAGTCCTTGCGGTGGACGACGAAGACGACGTTGGCGAACGGTTTGGACAAGGCGGCGTGGCGACGCGAGCTCACGGCCATGGCGACGGCGGCTCGGGTGGGATCTTTCCCCGACGACTGCGAGAAGAGGGGGAGGGGAAATGGAGGAGGGGCGTGTCCAGGAGGTGGCTAGGGGCTGCCTTATCCCTTCCCCGGCCACAGTGAGGGTGGGGGAGGCCGGCAGGCGCGCCGGCCACGGCGGTGCCGCCACGGCACCGGAGCAGGTGACGGAGGGGACGGGGGCAAGTGGGGAAGGGGGTTGGGCTGGGTGGGTCGTCGCCTTAGGCGAGTTTTAGCATTTTTTCCTTTATGTATTTCTTTTGTTGACTTTCTTTTGTCTTTTGTATTGATTTCCATTGCTCTGCATTTTTGTAAAATTTCTAACCTGTTCCATAATCAGGAGTGTATATTTCCAGAGTGCCACAAAAAGTTTAGGCTTAAAATAAAACCATTTACTATTTCTTTATAATATTTAATTTTCAAATGGTATTGTTTTGCTTGGTGTTTGAATTGTTTGAATTTTCCAGAGGCCTAATAAAATACCATAACCACATGGGCATGACCGACTGATTATTTGTGATTTTATAAAAGTGGTTGTATAATTTTTGGACAAGTTTTATTTGCAACATTATTTTTTTAATATCAACAAAAGGCATTTTGGATTTGACTTGATTCAAATTTGATCATGGCCTGATTTAGACAAGTCGCCTCAACCATACTATCGATTGTATTATAACCCTTACATAGACTTACTCCAGCCCGATCACTTAGTCGGGGTCTAGGGCGGTCTCGATCATACCACAAAGTGTGCACGAGACAGAGCCTCGAGAAATCGCATCGCAATGCCCCAAGCTGCGCACATCTAAGGGCCACTTGGTGTATGAAAGACCGCCAGCCAGATCAAAACTAAGGTCTCGAAAACCCATACAAAGACATGCATGTTATAAACATACACGCAGCACGCATGCCTTGTATGAACAGCAGGTATCAT
The DNA here is from genome assembly GCA_950022295.1 of Bromus sterilis. Lineage (NCBI taxonomy): Eukaryota > Viridiplantae > Streptophyta > Magnoliopsida > Poales > Poaceae > Bromus > Bromus sterilis. Next base: position 377,528,937 of record OX465595.1, on the reverse strand, counting down.
TGCAATTCTCTACAAAGTATACATTCTATTGATAACTCTAATAGAGTGCACACAGAGATCACAAGCATGTGATCCAACATTACAACAAACAAGCGGAAGAAAAGTAGGTCTGAGGGAAGCCTTATTTAAACACAAGCCCTCCACGAGGGAACCAGTCGTCTGACTGGGACAACACTAGCTTGGTCTTCAGTCATCGAGCTCGATGAAGAAGCCACCTTCGGGGTCAGTGGGTTCATCTAAAACATAGAATAAGCAAACGTGAGTACAAAGTCGTACTCAGCAAGACTTACGTAGGAACTATACTACTCATGTACATGTATCAAGGTAAAGGGAGGTGGGGTTCAATTGCAGAAGTGCCAGCTTTGACTTGGCTAGTCCTAAACTACGAGTACCAGACTTGAGGTAAGAAGCGTACACGAGTCCACTACATCTCCAATCAATTACACCACTATGGTGCCTTCCTCGACTTCCCCACGAGAAAGCACGCCATAGCACTCACGCTTATCTTGGTAAGTTTTACAAGTATCCAGTTCAAGTTGTCTAATAATCAAGCTAAGCATTCCAAGCAGTCCATAACCGCGGACGCGGCTATTCGAATAGTTTTGTTAACCCTGCAGGGGTGTACCGCTACACACACATGATCATCAGTTACCGCCTTTTGCGTGTCACCGTTCAAGAGGCGACAGCGAGGATGCCACCACAACTGTTACCTCATAGCCGATCTAGTCCAAGAAAGCCGCCTACCTGGGTTGGCTACCACTATCGTGAACCCGTCCGGTTTACCAAAGTGGACCCAGATGATGTGTGCGTGGTGCATAAGCCGGTCTCGGTTGAGCCGTTCTCTCACTTAGCAGCCAGGCCACAAACCTACCAGAACTCCGAACTACTGCGACATCTGGACATCGAAAGGGATGAGTTAATAGGTTGAGAGGGGTCAGTGAGCCCAATGTGTGGTTGTACTCTTCATCTTGGATCACCACACAAGAACTCGGACTTAGGGCGGTGTTCAACGAGACAACCCACTGTGTACTCCTACACAGCCTCTCATCGTTCACCTTGTATTAGGGTAGATTCACCAACACATTTCCACCATCATCAACATGATCACTACCATCCCGACTCGCATAACAGTATCAACATTGTATCACTCTAAGCATGCAATAAGCAGTAACAATTGCAGGGGCCACATGATATAAATCAACTCCTACATTTGCTACGATTGTGGTTTGCTTACTACTGTGACAAAAGATAGGTCATGCAAAGGAATGGGTTCATCTATGCGGTAGAAACGCAGCATGGTAATCATCCTATACAATGCATAAGCGAGACATGAGAGGGAAGTGGGATTTTATCGACATGATCAATGGGGGTTTGCTTGCCTTGCTGACGAGGTTCGGTATCGGGGTCTTCAACGAAGGGGGTGATCTCGGGCTCCGGCTCCACTTCTATCAGCAACATGACAATCATAGGATCAACATAAAGTACAATGCACAATCACATGAATAAGATTGTAATGGTGATGTTCATGGTTGCATTGTGTGGACATTTCCATTTAAAAGGAGTATATTGCAATTGAATTGCAAATTCAAACTCCATATGATTTATCGATGAATTTCAAATGCATTTGAATCCATGAATGTTCATTTGAAAAGTTTGATCATGAAGTGATGTTGTAAAGGTGAGGTAAAGCCTCTGATGTGTGCATGAAACCATTTAAAATAAGTGTGTTGCAAAGTCATTTGCAAATTCACTCCAAATTTGAATTCAAAAGAATGCCATATGCATGTTTGCTACTGTTCACCCATTTTAAAATGGTCAAACATGAAAACAAAGTGCATATTCAGAATCCTTGTTATTTTATGATAATTTAAGACATATTATTTGTCCAATTTGGAGTTAAAATGAATTAGTTATGATTTTCTAAAGATTTGGCTATTTTCTGGATTTTCTGGAATTAGATTAATTCATTTAATTGCTTTACTGCGTTAGCATGACGTCAAGATGACGTCAGGGGGCCACTGACTGCTGGGACCCACATGTCAGTGTCTGGGGTTTTAAATTAGCTGATGTTTAATTAACTGGGGGTTAATTTAGGCTCTGGGCCCACTAGACAGTGTCACCAGGGGGTGATTAGGAGGGGGTTTAGGCTAATGTCCTTGGGCCCACTTGACAGAGAGAGAAGGGAGGGCGTTAGGCTCCCTAATGGCGACCTCGCCGGGGAACTCGTCAGAGTTCCGCCGGACTTGCGGTTTTGAGCGCGGAAGGGGAAGCTGGGGGCACTGCCGGGCTCTGCGAGACGCCGCGCGTCGTTTGGCATAGGAGGGGTCAAGTGCGTGCGCTGTGGCGACGGCAGCGTCATCCGCGATAGCGGCCGAGGAACTGACCTCGCCGGAATCTCGTTCGAGGGCACAGGAGGAGGCAGGAAACCACTGGCGTGCTCTACATGGAGCCGTGCGTCTGCTGGTGCGAACGGGGGTTCAAGTCGATGCCCCAGGCCATGGCTAGGACGAAGCCCGCGGCGGCCATGGCCTCAGACCATGGCAAAAGGCGACAGAGGGGTCGAGGAGAGGTGTGGAGAGAGGGGAAACGAGGGAGGGCTCACATTGAGTGCAGTGGTGAGCTCGGGGCGGCCGGGGAGAAGCTGTGGGCGACGAATTCCTCGCCGGGAACAATGGTGACCGGCGGCGGGATCTTGATGCGGCCGTCTCCTCCGGTGCGGCTCGGGTTAAATTGATGCTGAACGAGGAAATCGACGCCGCTGGAGAGGATGGACAAGGTGGCGAGGAAGGAGGGGCTCTCTGGCCACGGTGGCGCGGTGGCTTGCTCCGGCGGGGCGCTCGGTTCTTCACGAATCTCACCGGAGATGAAGGGGGAAGAACTCCGGAGGGGGGAAAGTGAAAGGGGCTTCGAGGCGGCCTCCCGGGCGAGGAGATGAGGTCCAAGGGGGCTGGAAGCCTCTCGGCGTCGAGGTGGCGCTGTGGCCATGCTCTGCCTCCACCGAGCAGCTTGGAGCTGCGGGGAGGTAGACGACAGGGCAAAAGGCGGCTGGGCCAGAGGAGGTGGGTCTCGCTCCTAGGCAACAGGTAAGCTCCGGCTCTTTTCTTTCTCTTTTTATTTTTCTTCATTTTGTTTGACCTAGCTAAATAAAATAGCTAGGTATTTTTATAAATGTCCAAATTATTTTATATGGCCTCATAAAATAGAGAGGTAGCCACTTATAAAATTTGAGCACTTTTAAAATTCAAATACTTTGAACTTTAATTCAAATAGGGGTTTAAATTTAAATCCATGCCCCTGTTTGAATATTTGAAAAATCCATGAGCATGGAGTTGGTCCCACATCACTTGATATGTGATCACACTCATTTATGGGAGTTTTCAAAAATACAAAAGGAATTTTTGGAGCAACTTTTTATTCTGGCCATTTGAAATAAATTCATCTGGGGGGTGTTCTCTCTCCCATTTTGCAGTTGAATTTGACTTCAAATGATTTTTTTGAAATTTTGAATATGATGCAAAGTTACTTGCTAACCTAGCACATACCTAAACTGGAGTTGTGACAGATTATGAAAAGTTTCATGAAATTCCCCCCTTCAAAGTCAAGACTGATACAAGCACCCTGTTAAGCGATGAAGAATATCCATGGTTGCGGCGCAATAAGCAAAGGACACATGCCAAGAAAAAGTGAAGACTGATGAATTCATAAAGGGTTGAAATTTTAGTATGTGGCTTGGAAGGGTGCATATTGAATGCACAAAAACTCTTGAGTTCAAATAAGTTTAGAAAAATGAAATGCCTTTGTAACACATGAGTTTTCGTCTGAAACCCTCGTACTTCGAAAGAGATGGTCCAGTTTGTACACGAAGTGCATCCAGCTTTTGCCGTAACCCTATCAACTTTTGCACACATGTTATGTGGGTCAAATGATAATACCATGCCAAGTTTCAACCTTTTCAGAGTTCAGTTGTAGTGCTTTCCAATTTCAGGGTCATTTAGCCCAAAATAAATCATTAAATGCATGAAAAAGAGCAAATGAAGTCAGAAAGGGTTGACATTTTAGTATGTGGCTTTGAATGATGCATATTGAATGCAAAAAAAGTCTTGAGTTCAAATAAGTTTAGAAAAATGCAATGCCTTTGTAACACATGAGTTTTCGTCTGAAACCGTCGTACTTCGAAAGAGATGGTCCAGTTTGTACACGAAGTGCATCCAGCTTTTTCCATAACCCTCTCAACTTTTGCACACATGTTATGTGGGTCAAATGATGATACCATGCCAAGTTTCAACCTTTTCTGAGTTCAGTTGTAGTGCTTTCCAATTTCAGGGTCATTTAGCCCAAAATAAATCATTAAATGCATGAAAAAGAGCAAATGAAGTCAGAAAGGGTTGAAATTTTAGTATGTGCCTTTGAATGATGCATAATGAATGCACAAAAATTCTTGAGTTCAAATAAGTTTAGAAAAATGAAATGCCTTTGTAACACATGAGTTTTCTTCTGAAACCCTCGTACTTCGAAAGAGATGGTCCAGTTTGTACACGAAGTGCATCCAGATTTTGTCGTAACCCTCTCAAATTTTGCACACATGTTATGTGGGTCAAATGATGATATCATGCCAAGTTTCAACCTTTTCTGAGTTCAGTTGTAGTGCTTTCCAATTTCAGGGTCATTTAGCCCAAAATAAATCATTAAATGCATGAAAAAGAGCAAATGAAGTCAGAAAGGGTTAAAATTTTAGTATGTGGCTTTGAATGATGCATATTGAATGCACAAAAATTCTTGAGTTCAAATAAGTTTAGAAAAATGAAATGCCTTTGTAACACATGAGTTTTCGTCTGAAACCCTCGTACTTCGAAAGAGATGGTTCAGTTTGTACACGAAGTGCATCCAGATTTTGTCGTAACCCTCTCAACTTTTGCCCACATGTTATGTGGGTCAAATGATGATACCATTCCAAGTTTCAACCTTTTCTGAGTTCAGTTGTAGTGCTTTCCAATTTCAGGGTCATTTAGCCCAAAATAAATCATTAAATGCATGAAAAAGAGCAAATGAAGTCAGAAAGGGTTGAAATTTTAGTATGTGGCTTTGAATGATGCATATTGAATGCACAAAAATTCTTGAGTTCAAATAAGTTTAGAAAAATGAAAAGCCTTTGTAACACATGAGTTTTCGTCTGAAACCCTCGTACTTCGAAAGAGATGGTCCAATTTGTACACGAAGTGCATCCAGCTTTTGCTGTAACCCTCTCAACTTTTGCACACATGTTATGTGGGTCAAATGATGAAACCATGCCAAGTTTCAACCTTTTATGAATCCAACCAATCAGGAAGAAGCACACGGATCGCTTGTTTCTTTCAAGCGCTCATGAGTCGTTGGATCGGGCTTCTGAGCTGTTGGATCCAACCAATCAGGAAGAAGCACACAGATTGCGTGTTTCTTTCAAGCGCTTGTGAGTCATTGGATCAGGCTTGTCGTTTCCTATATATATAGCCCACCTCTAGGACATGTTCGACACTTAGTTCATCGGCCGAATACAAACCATTCGGATTTGCCTGCATACGTTCGACGGTGCATTTGATATGCTTGCACTCATGAGCCACCGTCGGGCTGTATGCAGGCGAAATCGTGTGTTTTGTTGATCTTATATATATCTAGTTAGAAATCTTTCACTTCATCGACCAAATACAAATCATTCGGATTCCCTGCATACGTCCGCCGGTGCATTTGATATGCTTTCACTCATGAGTCACCGTCGGGCCGTATGCAGGGGGAAACCTTGTGTTTTGTTTCATTGGAAAACAAAAACAAACAAGTATAGCAATTTCATTATAGGACGTCAACGGAATAATATTCCACATCCTGTACACCGTCAAGGAAAATTTCAGACGGTCCTCGCCTGGTTGACAGATCCGGCAAGTCTACCGACTAGGCGGGGATCGTCTGTAATACCTGTACGGGATTTTCATCCCATACGGGTTTACAGACGGTCCCCGCCTCGTGGGCACATCTGCCAAATCTGCCAACCAAACGAGGTCCGTCCGAATTTCTCCCGGACAGAGTACAGGATACAGATGAATTTTTCCATTTACGTCCTTTAGTGAACTTGTTATGATACGATAAGTCCATGTGGACATGTGCTTATAAACAGGTCTAACTCCACTTTGGCTAGCAAGGTGGTACTAATTTTAGTTTCTTACAGGGGACCTTTAGTACCGGTTCTGGGCACCAACCGGTTCTAAAGGGTTAGTTAGTGGTTAATTACGGTGGGAGAGGCCTTTAGTACCAGTTGGAGGCACCAACCGGGACTAAAGGTCCTTTTTCAGAGAAAAATAATGCCACCTACTGGGCTGACACGGTCTGGATACGACTAGAAACCCACTAATGGGCCAGGATCCAGGCCCGCAGCGGACCCAGAAGGCCCACATGCTAGCAGTAACAGAGTAGGCCCGAAAGCCTTCGGTTGAGAGGAGCTTGAAGTGGTACGCGCATCAGCGCTTATAAACCACTTCGACTGTCCCTCGACTAGTGAGGTGGTACTAAACATCCCACCGCACCGCGGCAGCGCAAGTTTTGTCCCGGTTGGTGGCACCAACTGGTACGAAAGGTGGCCTTTGGTTCCGGTTCGTTCCACCAACCGGAACGAAAGGTCGGCTTTGGTACCGGTTCGTGCCACCAACCGGTATAAAGGTCTCTCTTTCCCGCCAATTGGGCTGCTGAAAAAGACCTTTGGTACCGGTTGGTGGAACGAACCGGTACCAAAGGTTAGCATTGGTACCGGTTGGTGCCACCAACCGGGACCAATGCTACTGGTATATAACTGGCACTTAGGATTTTTCAGTTCTCATCTCGCCATTTTCCCCCGACGATGCCGGAGACGAAACCGATGCCATCAGGCTGCCCAACCGTCGGGCTGCACCGCCCCCGACGACGGCGACAACCTCGCCGGCGCCACCCCCGTTGTGAGCGTCGTCTCGCCATCCCCCCTCTCTCTTGCATTTCCCGCGCGCCTGCCGCCGCCGCGCCATGGCCGGGAGGGGGAGCTCCTCCCGTGCGCTGCCATGGCCAGGAGGGGAGCGTCGGCCGCCCGTCGCCGCTCCTCGCTGATCCAACTGCCCCTCGCCGCCCTCGCCGCAAGCCATATGGCGTCCATGGCCACGGCCATGGCATGCGTGTGCCATGGATGCATATGGCTGCAGTGGGGGTGGGGAGAAGAAATTTTTAATTAAAAGAAAACAGAAAATAATTTTTTTTGTTTTCTCAATTTTTTTTAGTTTTATAAATCTCAATTTTACTAAGTTAAAATGTTCTAGTGTTGGGGGGAGAAGAAAAGAGGTAGAAGAAGGAAAAAGGAAAAGGAAAAAGGAGAGGGAAAAAGAAAAATAAGAAGAGGAGAAGAAGAGGGAGAGGAAGAAAAAAAAGAGGAGAAGAAGAAGGAATAGAGGAGAAGAAGAAAAAATATTATTTTTTCTTCTTCTCCTCTATTCCTTCTTCTTCTCCTTGTTTTTTCTCCTTCTCGTCTATTTTAAAAAATCGAGAACGAGAGGGGTGTCGAGGATCGCCACGTCGGTACATAGAGGGTCGAGGGTCGAGGGTCGTCGAGGGGTCGAGGGTCGTCGAGGTGTCGAGGCTCATCGATGGGTCGAGGCTCGTTGATGGGTCGAGGATCATCGATGTGTCGAGGGTCGATGGGTCGAGGGTCGTCGAGGGGTCGAGGGTCGTTGAGGAGTCGAGGATCGTCCAGGGGTCTAGGGTCGTCGATGGGTCAAGGGTCGTCGAGGGGTCGAGGGTCGTTGATGGGTCGAGGATCGTCGATGGGTCGAGGGTCGTCGAGGGGTCAAGGGGTTTTTCGGCTTATCCTCACGCTTTCCATCAGACATCAATTGCACGGGTGTCTGGCTCCGGGCGTCATGTCACGTTTTCCATGAGACATCAATTGCGCGGTGATACGTCCCAAACGTATCTATAATTTCTGCTTGCTCCATGCATGTTTTGTGTGACTTTGCCATGTTTTTCTTGAACTTTCATAAACTTTTGAACCTATTTGGACTAACCTATTAACTCAGTGCACCTAGTTGCCAGTTTCTGTTTTCTGCTGTTTTGGTATTTCAGGTTTTCCGGCCATTAAAAGTGCTCCAAAAATTCGGGGAAAATATATAAAAAATCAGCGCAACAGAAGATTCCGGAATCACCAAGAGAGGGAAGGGGGCCACCACCAGGCAGCCACGAGGGCAGGTGGCGCGACCCCACCCTGGGTCGCGCCAGGGACCCTCCTGACTGCCTCGTGGGTCCCCTCGACGCCCCCCTTCGCCTATATTTACCCCTCGGGGTGGAAACCCCTAATATCGATCTCTTTCTCGTGAACTCCCCTCTGTACCGCCGTCGCCGCCGTTTCAAGATCGGGGCTTCCTGGAGAAGCTGCCCCAGCACCCTGCCAGAAATAGGAACCCCCTCCGGGAGACCATCCATAGCCATGGATGCCTCCCGGATGTGCCGTGAGTAGTCCCCCTTGGACCATGGGTCCGTGACCAGTAGCTATGTGATGAATCTCTCCCCCCTTTGTGCTTCCACTTTCGAGTCCTCGTGAGCTGCCTCACATGATCGAGGCATCTATGTAATTTCTGTTGTTGCTATGCTGAGTTTGTTGGGATCTGATGGATTATGAGACTATGTTCAGATTGTGATGAGTAATATATTTGGTTCTTCTCTTTTATATTTTGTTCTTGAGTAAATTCTTGCATGTTCTCCATTGCGGTATTTGCTTTGGCCAAGTATTTTATTTGCAACTCCAAGAGAAAGCGTTATGCTCGATTGTGGGTTCAGCCCCTTGATGTCTAGCTTGAGTGACAAAAACATGAGACTAGGGGATGTGATGTTGCCACCAGGGATAAAACAACGGTGCTTGTACCTGCGGGTGCAAGGATTGTTTACTTTACGCAAAGTTCTTTTAATGTAGTTGTCTGTTGCTTTGAGTTTACACTTTGGGAGGGATTCGCAACTTAATACCAGCGAGATGTTATGGATAGATATCTCAAGGTGGATGATTCGTAGTAGATGCAGATGAATTTCGTTCTACTTACCTTGGCGTACTGCCCATTGCTTTTGAGCCCTTCCTTTCTTTGCAGCATAGTTAGCATTACTGTGCCTTCATAATCCTGTCAATTGCCCAACTGTGATTTGTTTACCTCGTTAGCACTTTTATCGTCTTTTGGGAGAGAGACATCACTAGTGAAAATCACGGGACCCCGGTCCATCTTCACATTATTGTTCACACCCTCAATTTACTTTCAGCTTTTACTTTCCTTTGCACCTTTTATCTCTTGCGTTGATCCTTTGTAAACGACAAGGCCGGAGGAATTGAAAACTCCTTTGTACTCGTTGGGAGCAAAGTTATTTGTTGCTGTATGCAGGTCCACGACAACACCCTAGTCAGGAAGCAATTTCTGGCAACGTTGCCACCTACTTGTATCTCCTGAGTCCTACTGGTTCGATAACCTTGGTATCTTCACCGAGGGAAACTTGCTGCTGCACTGCATCTCAAACCTTCCACTTGGGGTAACCAACGAGGGGCGAGAAGCCATCACGCGGGTGTCTCGCTCCGGGCGTCATGTCACGTTTTCCATCAGACATCGGTTGCACGAGTGTCTGGCTCCGGGAGCCATCTTAATTATATAGGTTTATTTTGCAGAAACTATGGACGATCATCCAAGAAACTTAGAAGAAGAAGATTTGTTGGGGGCAATCATCCGCGAAGGACCGTTGTTAGAACCGTTGTTAGTGCGCGACGTCGTCCGGGAAGGAGGTGATGTCTTATCGTTTCTGAACGACACCGATGGTCTGGAAGAAGAGGGTGAAGCAGGCTCCGGTGATCGGACAATGGAGTAGGAAGGACCTTATGATGGCTCCGGTGAGCGAACGGAGGAAGGAGACGACGGCTCCGGTGAGCGAACGGAGGAAGGAGTTGTTGCAAAGTCCGGCGAGGTATATATATTAATTGATGCATTAATTGTTTTGGTATGTACACATTTAACTCTCTTCTTTCTTATTTTCTAGCCCTCCGGATCCGGATCGAGCCAAACCTCGGTAACGAGACGAGGCCGGAAGAAAAAGTTACGCTCGGATGAAATGTTCACGATCACCGGCATCAGTAGAGATGGCCAACCGATTGAACCCAGCCGGAACAAGGAAGCATTTTCTGCTCAGTGCGGGGTTCTTGTTAGGGACATGATCCCGATCACCATCCACCAATGGAATAAGTCGAAGGGGGGAGACCCTGAAGTGTCTTTTGTCACTGATAGACAGAAAGAGGATATTTGGACCGCGCTAAAGGCAAATTTCACCCTACCGGAAGAGGAGCATCCGGAAAAGCCAGTTATAGAGAAAAATGTCAAGGCTCATGCTCTTAAGAAGATGGCGGATCTATTCAGGAGGTGGAAGAATGAGTTGAAAACAACGTTTGTCGACAAAGAGAAGACTCCAATATTCGAGGGCCGATTTGAGAAGATAAGAGAACAGCGGCCCGCATTTGTGGCCCCAAAGACATCGGAGAAGAGTAAGAAGATGTCAGCGATAAACAAGCTAAATGCTGCAAAGAAGAAGCACCACCATCACACGGTGTCAGGTGGATACCTCAAAGCCCGGTCGTCGTGGGACAAGGCTGAAAAGGACCTTGTTGATAAAGGGATCGTACCGGAGACATTGAACTGGTCAGAGCGCGGAAGGAATTGGTTCTTCGGGGTTGGGGGAACCTTGCACCCTGAAACAGGGAAGTGCGTTTGGACGAACGAACAACTGAACATACCGATAAAAAAGCTTCGGGAATTATTCGCCGCATCGCGGGAAGGGACGTTCGTTCCAGACAGAGAGAACGACGAGCTCACAAAGGCCCTCGGGAATCCTGAGCACCCAGGACGAACACGAGGCACGCCAGGCTCCGTTCCGTGGAAACATGGGTTTCTTGACGCAGGAAATTACAAAAGCAGGGAGAGGAAGAGGAAACAGGAGCTCAGCGATATGCAGAAGTTGCATGCAAGAGTACAAGCACTAGAGGAGAGGCATCGAGCTGACGAAGCTACCCTAGAAGATACCTCGCCATCTCAGCGTAGAAGCAGCGTGGCTTCGACCGAGCTCATTGCGCAGCCTGATTTGCAGCTCCAAGGTACCCCGTGGATGAAATCACGGAGTCTCAAGTTTTCCACCTTAAGAAACCATTCCTACACTTCAAACCCAAGGTGGCTATCGGCCATGTTGCACCTCCTCGACCCAAAGGAACTTTTCACTTTCGTCCGATTCCACAAGGCTATGCTGTTGTGATGGTCGATGAAATAGTGGAGGGATATGAGGAGATCGATCTTGACTATCTTACCGGCGAAGATGGAACTCTACTGGAGAATTCTCTGAGGACTTCATGTCTATGGCAGAAAGAATTCATCAACCTTCCGAACTGGACGGCGCCTCCGCCTCCTCCTCCTCCTCCTCCTCCGGCGAGTAAGGGCCCGCCTCCTCCTCCGCCTCCGTCGAGTAAGGGCCCGCCTCCTCCTCCGACGAGTGATCAGGGCACGCCTCCTCCTCCGGCAAGTAAGGGCCTGCCTCCTCCTCCGCCTCCTCCTCCGGCGAGTGATCAGGGCACGCCTACTTCTCTGCGTCCTCCTCCGGCGAGTGATCAGTGCACGCCTCCTTCTCCGCCTGCGTCGGCGCGTCCGAGCAGCCCGCCTCCTCTTTCGCCTCATCAGCAAGACCAGAAGAGAGTCGCCGCCACTGCTCCGGCTGCTCTGGCGCCTGATTTTAAACAACAAAGGAAAAGAGTCGTCATCGCTCCGGCGTCTAGCAGTGCAACCAGTGGCGACAAGCGATACAAATATGGTCCATCATCTGTCAAGCCTCTTGAGAAGTTACCATACGAGAAGAGCTCGGAGGAAACCGCGAAGATCGTTCAAGCCGAAGTGGATGCCTGTTTGGAAAATAAAAAACCACCTCCACCTCCGAAGATAGATGAGGCGAAAGCGAAGCGCACTTTGGATGCCCTGAAGCGACCAACACCGGCTCCGCTGGATGACAACTATGTTCGCACTCAGAAAAAGAAAGTGCAAGAAGCGCACCGGCTTGGAACCACTAAAACTGACAAAAGGAGAGAAAAACAAATTGAAATAGGGAAGACAATTCCCCAGCTCGGTGAACAGGCTAACGAATCGTGCCCCCGCTGCAGATGTCTAGCGATATCGTCGTCATAAATCTGCCGGCCGGGATGGTGCCCGGTACCAATCCTGATGATTACTTGGCGGTCGGGATGGTGCCCGGTACCAACCCTGGTGATTACCTGCCCGGCGATACACATTTTGATCCACTGTAATTAGCGGACGAATACAAATACCGGTACGAGTATCCTCTCGTCACATCACCTATTGTACATCTACCAACGATGATGCGAAGATTATATCAGCGGTACATGAACGCCTGCAAGAATTATGAGTACGATAATGTGATGGTTATGGTTAAAGACAAGCATGACCTTGTTGGACTTGACATGTTGCCGGTTCCATTTGAGGAGTTATTCCGGCTTTACAATCAAAGGGCCATCGATAAAGTAATCGTCACTTGCCACTGTTTGTAAGTACTACTTCTTTAATTAAGTCTTTATATATAGCTCAGCTCTTTCATTGCATGTACATATAATTCACTATATCATGCAGATTGAAGATCGTGGAATGCAAGCAAAGACAAATCTATAATATTGGGTTCATTAACCTAAATCTCTTTAATCATTTTGAGATTGCAAAATTTCCCAAACTAGCCGAGGCCAACTTGCTACAATCTTTGCTTCAACATCAAAACAAACAAAAAATAATCTGGACTTACAACATCAAGTGAGTGTTACTGTGCATATTCAGTTTTCGTTATTTACTCGAGGTTATAGTAATGTAATTGATGAGTTATGCATGCATGCGCAGCTTCCGCTTTATTATCGTAGAGATTATGCTTGAGGAGGGAGTAGTAAGCATCTTAGACTCAAGATGAAAAGATCCCGAGACGTATGCGGTCGTCACTGAAATGCTTAAGAAGTAAGTTCAATCGATCATTATCGCACCATTTCGACAACTTTGTTCATTTTCTGATATCAGGTAATAATTATTTTTTATGTCTGGCAGGGTTTGGATACAGTTCACCAAAAAAAGCTCTGGGACTGCCGAAGGATCTGAAATTTTCAAACCCGAAAGTAAGTACTACTAGCTAGTTCCTCGCATCTCCCATTATATTGATTCTATAGTTTCATCAATACCATTTATATAATGCTTGATTATCAGTTTGATTGACCTCTATTTCTCGTAAAGTGGTTGTGGCAGGAAGAAGGGACTAATCTTTGTGGGTACTACATTTGCGAGTACATATACAACACAACGATCTCTAAGAATGTCGGCTACTCTAAAGAACAATTTAAAGTGCGTAAGCAATAATATTCATAATTTTATTATATTACCATCATTTGTGTTGAGCTTCATTCATATATCTGTATTGACCCCCTTCTTCGAATTAGATTTGGGAGCTGCAGCAAGAACTCCGACCACAAGATCGCATAATAGCAATTCAAGAGGAATTGGCGGGATTATTTGTTGACCACGTCATCAAGAAAGGCGGAGAATACCATATGGAACTTAATTTCACAGCTTAATTAGGGTATTGTAAGAGAAGTTATATTGTATATATGTAGCGAGTATCGTCGGATAGATATACGAAAACTTGTTGTTCGAACTATATCTCGGAGAAGGAGATGTCGATCACTTCTCTCTGTATATGTTCATGACGATCTTCTGTACTTAATGGTTTAATTCCTTCATTTGCTTACTAGCTAGCTAGCATGTCGACCAAGTCCTCTCTATACGTAAGAGGACAACTCTCTCTATTAATTAGCTAGCTAACACAAACCCCTAAATTAACCCTAACAAACACTCAATCCCCCCATCTAAAAAAAATAAAATCACATCCCCTGAAAAGCTGACGCGTGGAATCTTTTTGGTCCCGTTTGGTGTTACCAACCGGGACAAAAGGCCCTTCTTCCTGATCACGCCGCAGAGGCCACGTGGAGCCTCATCTGTGCCGGTTCGTGGGCAAACCGGGACCAAAGGTTTTGGGAATTAGTTACGACCCTTTAGTTCTGGTTCCGGAACCGGGACAAATGGGCCTCTTTCTACCAGTGTAGGGAGGTAACTTAATAGCATCATTCAAAGGAATTTGAAGAAAAAGAGGTTTCATCCACTCACAAAACTTATTGTAATGCTCTTCTTCTTTAGTTTTGAGAGACTTACCTGGAAAGGGCATGGGTTTTTGTACCCATGGTTCTATTTCCTTCCCATGTCTTCTTGCGATAAAGTCTTCTCTAGTGTATTTCTTGCGTTTTTTGGGTGCTTCTTCTTATCGAACTTTGGGTGGATCATTCTTTTCAATATCCTTTATGGGCTCAGCATCTTCTTCAGTCTCAGCATCAGAGGTAGATATACTATTTGGATCATTGGAATTGTCAGCTTCTTTGTGCTTCTTCTTCTTCTTCGGAGAGCTAACAATTTCTTCTTCCTGTATTTGAGAATCTTGCTCGATCCTCTTCGGATGCCCCTCCGAATAGAGAGGATCTTGAGTGCTAGTTCCTCCTCAGGTTTTAATCCCGAAGGCCTGTATATCCTGTTTGGCATTATTAGCAAGCAAATCTTTTTGCACATTAGAAATTTGTTCAAGCTGAGTTTGAACCATATGAAAGTGCTTCACAAGACATTTAACATCATTAACTGTTCTACCTAGAACATCAAGCAAACTTTTGATAGCAAGGGAATTTTCATGCAACTGACTTTGTATCCTCTCATTAAACTGATTTTGCTTCATAATAAAATTATCAAGCTCATCTAAACATTGATCAGGAGGCTTATCATGAGGAATGTCACTTGCATTGAAATCTAAAAGAGAGTGTACCTCTACCATTGGAGAGTGAGTGGTAGGCTCACACAACTTCTCAATAGGGGGTAGATTCTTTACGTCTTCAATTTTAATACCCTTCTCTTTAATAGACTTCTTCGCTTCTTGCATATCTTCAGGCCTTAGGAGAAGCATGCCCCTCTTTCTTGGTGGTGGAGGTGGTTCAGGGACGGACCAATCTTCATGGTTCTTGGAAATCTTGCCCATTAATTCTTCTGCATCGTACGGTGTTCTTTTCCTGAAAACACAACCAGCACAACTGTCCAAATAGGATCTGGATTCATCAGCTAGACCAGCATATAATACATCAATTAATTCATTCTTAGGGACTCAATGTCCTGGTCTAGCTTGGATCAGAATGCAATACCTCCCCCAAGCTTTAGGGAGGTTCTCATCCTGCAACTGTTTAAAGTTATAAATTCTTCGTAAAGCAACATGTTGCATATGAGCAGGAAAGTACTTATCAACAAAAGAGTGAGCTAAGTCTTGAGGACTCCTAATGGAACCACATGGCAGTGCATTATACCACGCTGTAGCACCTTCCTTTAAAGAGAAAGGAAGAAGCTTAGTAACATAGAAGTTTCATATCTTTTCATCTGTAGTAAAGAAGCCACCCAACTCAGTGAGTTTGGTCAGGTGTGCAATAGCATCATCATTTTCTCTGCCATAAAAGGGGTCAGCTTCAACCATAGATATAAGTGAAAGATCAACAGAGAAATTATAATCAGGATCATTGATGCATATAGGAGACGTAGCAAAAGTAGGATCAGGAACGGTCTTGTTATTCAGGGAGTGTTTTTCGAGAAGCTTCCTAATAACATCAGGGTCAGAGTCGACAAACTCTGTTAGCTCCCTGCATAAATCATCATCAAGTATAATATAATCATCATCAAGGAGTCTCTCCTTGAGTTTACTCAAATCAGGATAATTGTAAGTTCCATCAAAAGGGTAGCAAGTATCGGGAATTTCAATTCCAGATTTTTTTTGCAGCAGCGATCTGTTTCTCAAGAGGGTGACGAAGTGAACCAATATCATCAAGAGTAGTAGAAGCATCATCAAAAGTATCGGACATAGTAACGGATTCAATAGAAGCATCATGTGGTGGAGGTGAAGCAAACTTACTCATAACTGAAGGTGAATCAAGTGTAGCACTAGTGTTCAGAACAATACCTTTTCTTGTGCGGGATGGTAAAATCGGGACCTTGGGGTCTTCTTTCTTACCCATAGAGGATAAATTGCAGCAGGTAAAATACTTCAAGTAGACTTGTAAATAAAGCTATGCTCCCCGGCAACGACGCCAGAAAACAGGCTTGATAACCCACAACTGCAGGGGATCGAGATAGTCTTCGCGGGTAAGATAACCCAATTTATAGATTCGACTCAAGGGGAGCCAAAGAATATCCACAAGCTTTGACAGTGGAGTTGTCAATTCCACCGCACCTAAGATACACTTACTTGCAACAAGATATTAATAGTAACTGCGATATGGAAGTGATGATAGCAACAGAAATAGTGGTGGTGAAATAACAACAGTAAAATAGCAAAAGCAAACAACTAGTAACCAGCAGAATTAAAACACTGTAGGCTAGGGAGATGGATAGTTGGGCGCTGCATGGATGAGATGCATCATGTATTTAACTTGGGGAAAGGCACACAGAAAAGCAATGATCATCTAGGCATAAATCAAACATCAGGCATGTACCCCATAGGTAGTTGTACGTGCTTGCAATAAGAACTTGCACAATATCTTTTGTCCTACCATCCCGCTACGAACGGAGCCAAAAGGAACTTATGGAGATTAAGGTGCTCCTGTCAAAGAGCACCGGAACAAAGCATTAACAATCAATGGATACATGGAATCCTCAAACTATAGTTCATCCCCTTTGGTGTCCCAAGCTGTCACCTTTGGGATCGTCGGTTCCGGACTATAACAGGTGCATACAACTCATAGATAGGATCAAGAACACAAATATATTCATGCAAACACATAGGGTTCAGATCTGAAATCATAGCACTCGGGCCCAAAGTGACAAGCATTAAGAGCAACAAGTTGAAGCAAAGATGATAAACACCAATATAAATGATAGGCAACATGCCCCCAACAATCTGATAAACTATTACATGATCTAACTCATCCAATCCCTACCATCCCCTTTGCCTACAGCAGGGAATTACTCACACATGGATGGAGAAGTCATGGAGGGAGTCTGGAGTGGTGATGATGATAACGATGGCGATGGTCTCCCCTCACCGGAGGCCAAAACAGCCTCCAGATTAGCCCTCCTGGAGAAGAACAGAGGGTGGCGGCGGCTCCGCGACCTGAATTGGGAAAACGACTCCTGTTTCGGGGTTTCTCCGTCACGGGAATAAATAGGAGCCTCGGTAGGGCACCAGAGGAGGGGGGAGGCCCCCACTTCTGGCACAATGGCCCCTCGGGTGCGTGGATTTTCTGTGTTTTTTCTGGGAATTTTCTGAGACGTCCAAAAAACCATTTTCCTGCGCACAATAAAACCATACAGGCAGCTTTGCTGAAAACAACGTTAGTCCGGGTTAGTTTCGTCCAAATCATGCAAGAATGAGGGCAAAACAATGGCAAAAGTGTTTGGAAAAGTAGATACGTTTGAGACGTATCAACAGTCGTCGTGTCCTTATGAGTTAAAGCGGCTCATAAGCACACAAGGCATAAGTAGCAAACACAAGATCATTAGGGTACAATGAATACTTTATTTTCATGTTTATTCCTTACATAGTGGCCCTCATCAACAAATAACCAGAGATAAGCTAGTAGACTAGTACGGCCTATCATGTGCACATGCACATGTAGAACCTCATTTCATTATTCTCTCACTTTATTCAAGGATTAAACAAAGACTAATCTAACAACCTGGCCTAGGTGTTCTTTTACTCATCATGTTCTTCTACTTCCTCACTATGCCCACTTCCTGCACACTCTGCGCATATCACAAAGAAAAGAAGATAATGAGTATGTTGGGACATACTCAGCAAGAAATAAGCACGCAAGAATTAATAGGATACAAACTTAGCACATAGATGATAAAGATGATTTAGCCCCTGCTACCTTACAGGAGCAAACTGAGTTAGCCAACTAGCGCAAAAATAATCTCTGCAGAGATATACTAATAACCGTTGTAATCTCCACCAATGGTAATACCTATCTCCGAGAATCACGACGCCGAGTCCCCTACTTGTGTGAGGCACTTTCCATCTCACACTAGTACCGGCTTAATAAACCGTGTACCGTTATTTCAGGTATCGACCGTCTCGGGATTGATATACCATACTTGCCATGATTACAACGGTACACGTTCTTAAGTTCGTCATACTTTAGTTATTGTCAAACAATAACGTTTGATAAATCCATCACTAGTACTCATCACATATCATCACGTGTAAGCATATTAATGCTACTGATCAATTTATCTGTTAACATGTATTAAGAGTTGAGTTTAGGAAGAAGACTGATATGCGCAGTCTTGCCTTGCTGTGGTTCCTCCTCGGTTAAACCTCCAACCTAGGCATATTATAAACTTCATCAGCCTATTTTCTCATGCAGTTTGGCAGTGCCAACAGTAGATACATGGATAGCATGAATGTAACAAGTCACTCTTATAGTACCTGGCTATTGCAGAGTGAGACGTGCATAGCTAGCTTTTAACCTTAGACCTATTCATGATTGTTAGTCTGGGGCGTGCAACAACTTGCATGCATGCATGCATACTGGCTAGCCAAGCAATATTTCTATTCACAGGAGGTGTACGCATGTAGGGGTCCTGTAGTAGTACTTCTCTCCTTTTCTTACTAGCCAGTACTAATTATTCCTACTTAAGCCAGCAAATCAAATCATTGGTGAACAAGGTACTGATTAAACAGATTGGAACGGATCTGATGCAACTCCTAGATAATTAGATTCTTGGTTAAGCATCTAACAAAACACATCTTTCACTGGGCAAGAATATCATATCAAGTATGGGATCGATGACAAAAGAACATGTAGCCTACGTGAGGAGAGATGCTATAAGGCTGAGATAGCTTCACATAGGACATTGACTAGAGCTAGAGCTAGCAGTGCATAACTCCTTGTTTATCAATCTCTCCCAGATTTCTCCGATCGGTCGCCGCCCCCTATATGCTACTATCAACTACGAGTAGGATGGGGATTTTTCTGGGTGGGGAGGAGAGGGCTGTGAGGCCTAAAGGCTATTTATAGTGTGCAGTGGATATAGGAGCGCGAGACACGTATCACAGGTGCCGACTAAGGAAAACGCAGCTGGATCAGATCGATCTTACCCGAGTCAGTTTACCCAGAATTTAACACTACACTAGTTAGTGCAATGCTTATCCACTAGCTGCTCATTTTACCAAATTTCCCAGATATTTAAGATACTAAGTAACGGAATGATGTATACATATAATACACTGGCTGCTCTTATTTCATTTTTTTACCATGGTAGTTTACCAAATATAATGATCCGATCACTCTAATTATTAACACCTAATTATTTTAGGTTATTACAGGCTATGTTTGGATGGAGGCCACACAAGCATCTTTTCAACCAGGCAGTAATCTTAAGCCCAGGCTTGGAAAATCCAACGCCTGAGATTGCTGCTTGAATGAGACATGTTTTTACCCCTAAAAAAAAAAGAATCAGACATGTTTTTAAGCAAACCAAACAGCCTCTTGTTACCCAAATTCTGGGACGTACAACGTGGTGTGTTACCGGAGATCGAGTAGAGAAGAAGCCAGTTTCAAGAGGTGCAACTCGATCACTAACAATGGGAGTTCTATGGTGATAAGTTGGCTCCCATCACTGAAGTTAAGGCCAAAATTTACTTTGCTCCACGTACTTAGAAATACCTCAAATACGATTATTAAATTTGTATCAGTGAAAACCAATGGTCACCGTCATATGTTTTTACTACGTGTTTTGCCTACGTAACATATTATTTGACGAATTGACCGTTCACGTATGTGCTAGCAGGGCTAAAATTCATCGGTAGTCACTGAACTTGTCTTGAAATTATTTTGGTCACTGGTTCAAGATTCACAACACATCACTTTGTTCGTTGGTTAATTTTTTGTTTTTTATATATTTAAAATGTATGTATTGCAAAAAATAACTTATTTAAAATTGTAAAAATTCAATACACATACAAAAAAGTGTATGCAGCGTAAAAAATGTACAACCTATTTTTCAAAAATGTTGTTAGCTATAAAAATATATTAGTTACATTAGAAAAATGTCCATGTTTATTTTTTTTGAAGAATGTGGTTTATGGTAGTACTTTAATCTAGTTTCTTTTCAATCATCGTTGGAGGTCTATGTGCATAAACAATAATGTTGTGGTACTTCAAGGACAATAGACTTATCATGTGTGAAGACTGCCTCATGCTAGGAAGGCCCATTTTATCTTACAGAAGGCCCATCAAGCGGTTTATCGAATGTATACCGATTCACATACATGTCTAACATTAAACATGTATATATCGGTTCAGATACATGTCTAATTTTTCAATATATATGTTATATATTTTCTGTATATATGCTAATTTTTTATACATGTTTATCGTTTTTTAAATATAAGATGGTCATTTTGTAAAAAATTGTGTTTCAACCTTTCTTGAATAAATGTTAAATAATTTAAAATATACGATGAAGATTTTTAGTATGGTAATAGATATTTTTTATATTATGTGAACATTTAAAATTATTATATTAATATATTTAGAAATATATCATGAACATATTTTAAAAACTTTTTTCAAATGTCATGTACTTTTTTTGAATGGTACAAAACATTTTCGTAAATTTATGTGGATTTTTTTTACTGTAATATTTTTTAAAACTTTCAGAAACTTTTTCTCAAACACATGAACCACTTTGTAAATTTCATGATTTGTTTGAACGGTATGGAACTTTTTTGAAAATTGTGAATTTTTTATATTGTATTAAAAGGATTAATTGGCATGAACTTCTTTTTGTAAACTTTATTATTTTTCTAATGTCACTACTATTTTTTTAAAGCTAGTAACATTTAAAAAAATAGCTTGAATATTTTTGTACACTGAATGAACATTTTGTGTATGTGTGATGAATACTTTTACAGTTATGCGTCAATTAATTTTTTTAATACATATTACATATATATATATATATAAATGAAACTATGAAAAAAAAGACTAACTAACAAACAAAGTGATGTGACTGAATTTAATGTTTTGACAAAAATAAATTTTCAAGACAAGTGCAGTGACCACTAATGAATTTTAGCCCTGCTAGCACATACGTGAACGGTCAATAATCATCAATATGTCACGCAGGTAAAATACATAGTCAAAGCGTATAGCGGTGACCATCAGTGATCACCGATAATTTTAATAATCATATTTCAGGTATTTTTAAGTACATGGACCAAAATAAACTTTATCTGTATACCGATCGATTATAAAGCAATAATACCCCCTGTTAATCTACAAAGAATCGTTCCCGGAAAAATAATCTACAAAGGATCGTATGAACAATCTAACAGAAGAACATCATCTGACAAGTTAGCAAATAGACTAGAATTTGTACACACGTCACTATATCTGAACCTCAAACAAACAAGCCAAATCCTCTGTTCAACAAACAACACCCCACTTCAGAAAAACATGCAGCACACGAGCATCCTGAACCACCGAGCCGCTTGCTTCAGTTTGTCCCAACAGCTGCTGAATCCATCGCCGCATCCGCCCGGCTGCTGCACTACCGACGAACCCAGTTCGAGATCGACGTCGGCGAACTCCTCCTCGCCCTGCCATGCCCATGCCCCGGAGCCGGACGGCGATGCCGGCAACTTCGTCGCGCCGGCCGGGAAGACGGCTGAGCTCATCATCGGTGCTAATTGAGCTTGGTGTACAGGTACTGTACCACGTAGCAAACTGCAAACTTTACAAAACGCTGCGTTGCCTGAGAGAGATTATATAAGGCACGCTGTTGTGGGCAGAGTTTAAATGAAAAAGGATCGAAGAGGCACGCACGAGGTCGAATCGGGAAGCAAGTCGGATAATTACAATCGGTTGCCGGCCGGAGAGCCTCTGCCAAAATCCGACCAGGAAAGACAATCGCGTCGGAGGCAGGCTCGGTTCCGCGGGACCTCGGTGACAGGCTACAACGCCTGGATTCGGTAGGCGACGATGTTGTCATCATGACAGGTAGTCTCAAGAAAGATGGACAACGAGCCGACGCGAGAAGAAAAGCTCAAGGCCGAACCCCGAAACCGAGGTCCAGGCCTGTTGGCCCCTTAGGCCATAGCTGTATGATAACCTGACTTACTGAACCTGAATCATGTTCAAAAAAAAAAGAGACTGAACCTGCGTCGTCCGGACAGACGGGTAGAGTTTCGTTCGTCCTCTCCGCCCATTTGGTCATGTTTTTATTAGAAAAGAGGTAAAGGCATCATAGGTCCATAAACTTGCACATTCTGTCATGGTTTGGTCCATAATATTGAAAAATACTACTCAATCACCCAGCAACTTGTAGTTCGGGTGCAAAAAGGTCTGAACCCAATAAAACGAAGCCATGTGGCATGGTATATTTTACGAAAAACATCTCTGTTATAGTATATTTTACAGAAGACACCGTTTGTCATGTCTAGGTCGCTGAAACCCACTTGACAGTCAAATTAAAAAAGGATTAGAAAGGAAAGCCCATTTGGTCATGTTTTTATTAGAAAAGAGGTAAAGGCCATTTGGTCATGTTCGTCCTCTCCGCCCATTTGGTCATGTTTTTATTAGAAAAGAGGTAAAGTCATCAGAGGTCCATAAACTTGCACATACTGTGATGGTTTGGTTCATAATATTGAAAAATGCTACTCCACCACCCAGCAACTTGTAGTTCGGGTGCAAAAGGTCTGAACCCAATAAAAAGAAGCCATGTGGCATGTTATATTTTACGAAAAACACCTCTGTTATAGTATATTTTACAGAAGACACCGTTTGTCATGTCTAGGTCGCTGAAACCATTTGACAGTCAAATTAAAAAAGGATTAGAAAGGAAAGCGCAGAGATGATTCGAACAAAGGTTTCGACCTTGTTGATTCGCTTACGCTACCGCTTGGGCAAGCCAGTTATTTGTCATTTGTTGAGTTATAAGATTTATATAGTGTGCATACAGGAGGATGCTAGGGTCACTTCCAAGCCGGCCAGCTGCGCAATACATGCGTATATTTTACTGTCTACATATGTATGTACCGTTTTGACTTTTTATTTACTTTTTTTTGCGAAAATGCTATTCCACACTTCGAAAAATATCTGAAACAAAACTATACACGTGTAAATTTCTGTGAACATATTTGTTCATGTCTGTTGTACACAACAAAATAAATAAGATGATTAAATTATACTTTTTCTTGTATTTGAGACGGATATCTATATTTTCTATAACCTGTAAAATAATAACATTTTGTTAATGCACTGTATACATAATTGAAGAACATGTGTATGTATTTGTAAAAACTGCTATAATATTTATTGAAACTTTTAAATACATTATATTTTTTATACACCTTCATGAAGACTGATCATTAAATCAATTTTTTGTACAAACTACTAGCCTCATGTATCAATACCACATTAGTATAGAACGCGGCATTTTATATATATTATATAATTACTTTAAAGTCCACCATACTAAATAATAACTTGATTTAAATGGCAAATTTTGTTGTATAGAAAATACTAATGTGACATCAACATATATACGTGTACTATTTTTTATTATTATGATCAGTGCTATCAACGTTCTTGCCGGTGAGTACGATCGAGTTTTCATTTTGAACGTGAGCGACAAATTGATATGTACATACATCATTACATAGATGTAAATATTTCAAACATACACACATTTTTTTCACTAGTTAAATAAAAATGGCACACATATGTGCACGCAATGGAAAATACATGACTTGTTTCTTTCATTTTATAAAATAAAGCATTCATAAATATGTAATCTACCGCTAAATAAATATCATGATGTATGTAAAAAATAAATATATCATGGTTTGTACTGAAGTTCCGTTTTATATTCAGAATGTATACACGTGCTTTATTCTTATTTTTACTGATGTAGGATTGATATATATTACGTGCATCTGTAGATTTATCAATGCGGTCTACTTGCCCCGCTGGTTAGCTCATGCAATTGTATAAAATCAAGGCCAGGTTCGAATCCCCATGGCGCCTACATTTTTATTCCTCTTAAAATAGACTGACAAGTGGGGTAGAGAGGTGTTTTATGTCTTCTGTAAAATATACTACAGCAGAGGTGTTTTTTGTAAAATATACTATAGCAGAGGTGTTTTATGTAAAATATACCATGCCACATGGCATTTTTCTATTGGGTTTGGGCCTTTTTGCACTAGAACCGCAAGTTGCTGGATGGTGAAGTAGCATTTTTCAACTTTATGGACCAAACCATCACGGAGTATGCAAGTTTATGGACCCGTGGTGCTTTTACCTCATTAGAAAAGGAGGATGTACCCTAGCTGAACGAATGCATGCAGTTATTTTATTAAAAAAAAATTGAACGGTCACCGGGGGGGAGAGATTCCCCACCTGAATTATATTACCACTTGAAACGTATCAGAGGACAAGGCCTCATTACATCAGGGGGAAACTTGTAGTTTGGAGGTGAAGAAAGCTAGCCAACCCTAGCGGCAGTTCTCTCATTACATTTTTTGAATCTAAAAGACCAAAGGGAGATGTCATCTACAATATTCCTCAGAACAAGCCTAGTGTGGAGAGCTTCCGATCTGAAGACTAATGCATTTCTGGAGTCCCAAAGTTTCCACAGAATGGCTAGGGCCATGGTAGGCCAAAGGTTCGGGTCCAGGGCACCAGGTGAGGGTACGAGCGCCATGTCTTGCACAGAGTGGGGAGGAAGAAGGCCTAGGGCGAGCCAAACTTGCGTGGAGGAGGGGCAGTGGATGATGAGGCGATCGGCGTCTTCGAAGGGAGCATCACAGCGAGGGCAGAATGCATCCGCAACCATGTGTTTTCTCTTCATGTTGCCTTTGGTGTTGAGCCTGTCCTTAAACAGCAGCCAAGCGAAAATCTTTACTTTGATGGGCGCCTTTGATCCCCAAATGAAGTCATGGTGCATATCAAAGGAATCGCGAGCGGAGATGGTCTTGTACAGATTCCTTGGGGAGAATTGGAGCCCGTGTGCGAGGAATCGCTCGTCAGTGCGGTTGGAAGAAGGGAAGTCTTGCAAAAGAGGCAACAGAAAGTCCAGTTCCTGCGAAGCACGGTTAGAAAGGCGACATCTAGTTTCCCACACGTTGGCAACCAAAACCTTGTCATCAATGGAGTGGGAGAATAAGTGCGGGAAGGCTATTTTAAGTGGTTTTTCTAGGAGCCAGGTATCCTCCCAAAAAAAGGTTGAGAGGCCGTTATA
This sequence comes from Bromus sterilis, assembly GCA_950022295.1. NCBI lineage: Eukaryota > Viridiplantae > Streptophyta > Magnoliopsida > Poales > Poaceae > Bromus > Bromus sterilis. Next base: position 377,503,531 of record OX465595.1, on the reverse strand, counting down.
GGTGAGCACAAAGGTAAATTGTATGAGGGTTGGAAGTTGTTTGTCAACCACTGTCCAGAGGAAGGAGGTGGAGTTTGTTTTTTTGGCTATATTTTGGGAGAAATTTTGGTGGAACCAGTGAACCCATGGGAGGTCGGGTCTTTGCAGCAATTTAAAGGCTACTTTGGAGAGGAGGCAGATGTTTTGGGTTGCAAGATCTTTGATGCCTAGGCCCCCAGACTCCTTTGGGGTACAAACATTCCTCCATGCAATGAGACATTTTGAACCCGTACACGTTTCCTCGTTAATCCAGAAGAAAGACCTACGCAACGCATCCAGTTTCTTTAGAAGTTTTTTTGGTAGCCGGAAGACGGGCATGTAATAAACCAGTAATGTATCGAGTACAGCAGAAATGAGCGTGAGCCTAGCGCCTCTTGAAAGGAGTTTGGCGTGCAAACCGAATAGGAATTTGCGGAAGCTTTCAATAATAGGGTTGAACGTAGCAGAGGGAAGCCGAGTGGGTGACAGGGGAAGGCCGAGGTAACTAATCGGGAAGGATTGTTGAGAGCAGTGCATTGCCCTGGCAATAGCGTCGCATTCATCGTTTGGTATCATGATGGGGAGGAAAGCTGTTTTAGAAAAGTTAATATTGAGCCATGTGGCCGCAGCAAAGGAATCTAGGATTCTTTTCAGTGTTTTTGCATCCTGGGGGTCCGCCCTAGCCATGATCAAAGTGTCGTCGGTGTATTGCAATGTGACTGGGGGCAGGGAGTGGAGAATTGGGTGGCAGAGGGTGTTTAGTTGGAACTCAGCCTGGATCATTCTTTGTAGTACGTCTGCGACGATGATGAATAGGTAGGGAGAGAGAGGGTCACCCTGCCCCAAGCTCTTGCGGCAGTGAATCCAATTCCCCGGGACACCATTCAGAACTACAACCGTTTTTCCAGAGTTTAGAAGAGCATTGATCCAGCTTATGAAGGATTGTGAGAAGCCTCTAGCAAGAAGGATTGACAGGAGCGAATCCCAGTTTATGGAATCAAAGGCTTTCCTAAAGTCGAGTTTGAACACCATGGAAGGAAACTTTCTTTGGTGGCAGGAGCCAATGATATCGGCAGTGAAAAGAAAGTTTTCAGCTATGTTACGCCCATGGAGGAAGCCTATTTGGTCACTGTGGATTAGGTTCGGAATTAGGGGTTTGAGTCTGTTAGTTAACATTTTGGCTACGGCTTTGGGCATGCCGTTTTGGAGCGAGATTGGTCTGAAGTCTGCAGGATCCGTTGGCGCGTGGGTTTTGGGGAGGAGTATCATGTATGCTTGGTTGAAGCGAGCTAGGTCAACCTTTCCTTGGTGAAAATCTAGGCAAAAGGGGAGGATGTTGTGTTTTGCTGAGTGCTAGAAACGTCGAAAGAAAGCAGGCCCCAATCCGTCTGGTCCAGGGCTAGCATTGCCGTTCATGGAGAGGAAGGTAGCCTCGATTTCAGATTCGGTGAACGGGAGGTCTAGGGTTAGCGGTTGCGGTTTTTGGGTAGGGTACAGGTTTTGCAGGTCGAAATCCCAGACAGTCTGGGTCGTGGTACCCTCTCAATTTTTTGAAGAAGTCGAGCAAGATTTTGGCTTTTTGATCATGGTTGAAGAATTCTTGTCCATCAAGGGTGAGGGTTGGAATTTTGTTAGAGCGAAGACGTTGAGTGGCTGAGGCGTGGAAAAAACTCATGTTCTCGTCGCAGTTTATGGCTGTGTTAACCTTCCCTCTTTGTTTCCAAAAGGCTACTTTCCGACGAATGGCCAATTGCAGTGTGGTTGTGATGATTGAGCGGAGTTTAAATTCCGGCGCGGACAAGTTGCGGGATTCCTCAATTAGGTCCAAGATTTGGATCACAATTTTGCAATCGGCCTCTTGCTGTTGAAAGGGTTTTAAGGTTTTGGCCCATTTTGCCAAGGCCTGTCTGGTTTTTTTTATCTTGTGTGCGAGGCGAGAGTCAGAAGTGTAACGCCCAGGGACTTGGGCTGTGGATGTGGTGGCCCAAATCGAATTTACAATATTGTTGCAGACTGAGTAGGAGGACCAAAAATTTTCATAACGAAAAATGCGTGAGGAGGGGACTTGGGTTGATATAAAAATTTGCAGAGGAACGTGATCGGAGATGGACCTAGGGAGGGATGTGAGGTGCGTATTGGGGAGTTTTTCATTCCAGGCGAGGTTTCGGAAAGCTCTATCTAGCCTTTCAAAAGTAGGACATGCTCTATTGTTTGTCCAGGTGTAGGCACGATCAGGTAGAGGAAGTTCGATAAGTGCCAACGAATCAATTGTATCATTGAAGGCATCGGCTAAGTTTTGGTTGAAATTCTGGTTGTTTTTCTCGTTTTGGAAACGAATGAGATTAAAGTCCCCGACAAGGAGCCAAGGTGTTTGTGTTGGGGGCTGGATGTCGAGCAGTTCCTGTAGGAAATCGGCCTTTTGGTTTTGGTTAGAAGGGCCATACACATTGGTGATGACGATGTCATCTTTGTGGGAAAGGCAAGAAAGCGTGATTGAAGAAGTAAATGTTTTGTGCGTGGAAGATTTGATTGTGAAACTCCTAGAGTTTACTGCAGTAAGCAAGCCGCCAGCAGAGCCGGAGGCATCAAGTTGCGAATGTGTGTCCAGGAAACGTGGGAGAAAAGAGCTCATTTTTAGTGGTGTGAGGGTAGCGAGTTTGGTTTATTGCAGAAGGGCAATGGTGGGTTTAATCGTGGTCAGTTCAGAGAGCAAATCAACGCATTTGTTTTGGTCTCCCAGGCCTCTGACATTCCAGGAGATTAGTGATTAGGAGGAGACACTCATAAGAAAACTAAGAGGGGCACCATAATCAGGAAATAGGGATTACATTGTTCAGCCTGATTGTACCAACAGCGGGGAGAGAGCACTGCACCGGCAAAAGAGCGAGAAACTTTAGCAGTCGAGCTAAACTGATAACCTAGCCCTAGACCTAAACCTAGACTTAAACTAGCACCCACTTTGCAGCAACAAAAGAAACTTGCAAAGGCGGCGACATGACGGACTGACGGGGGCGATTTTATCCAAAAACACCACGACGAGGGGTGGCCTCCCACACCCGGCGGGAGGCTCGCATTGGTGATGAGGCAGATCACGGCGAGGGAGGAGCACCGGAAGCAGAAGCAATGTCGGCGACGTCGGCCGAAACGACACCGCATTCAGAGGCGATTGCAGCCAGCGAGGAGGGGGACAGAGGCTCATCTTCGTCCGGCGACATCTCACCCTGCTCATTGATGATGTGAGCCCGAGCGAGGGCGACGGAGAGCTCCTTGGAGGCGGCAGAAATATCCATCTTCTTGGCTTTGGCACGCATGGCTCGAGTAGTCATGGAGGCATACATGGGAAGTTCCCTGGCAGCGAGGCGTGCACTGCGACGAGCCTTGATCCCCGAGTTGGCCGCGATCTGAGCATGACGGCGGGAGCGGTGCACGGTGGCGACGTGGGCCTCCTCAGGGATGTCGTCCTCCACCACCGAAGACTGAAAGGGCGGCGGCGAAAGGAGCAGCAGCGGAGCAAGGGGCAAACTGGGCGGGGTGTCTGTGCCCTCGTCGGACGAGATGTCGATGCGAGTAGCCGAATCAGCCCGACGGATGGCGCGCGCAATGGCCACAGGAGATGGCGGTGGAGGCACCCAAGGAGAGGGCACCAGCATGGCGACGGGGACGTCATTGGACATGACGGCCAAGATTGGGAGTCCCCTAGGTGAGAGAAGAAAAAGTCGGTGCCCTCAGGGTGCCACAGCTCACCAGGGTACTCGATAGCCTCGACCTCGGCCAGGTCGACGAAGACAGCAAGCGACCGGTTGTCGCCATCTTGGGGGGCGCTCGAAGAAGAGAATGTTGCCTTGGAAGGAGATGGGACCGTGTCCCGTGACCCGGTGGTAGACCTCCGCGTCGTGGAAGGAGAGGCGAGCAGCCCCGCGGGCAGTGGAGTGTGTGGCCATGGTCGGGTTGTTATGGGCAGCCGCAATGGCATCGCGGATGAAACGGAAGCGGTGCGGCATTGGAGAGGCGAGGTGTACGTAGGCGATGTTGTCAACGCAGCGAAGGAGGCAAGGAGGTGGGGTGTCATGGCGAATCGGGGGCAAGGGAGGGTGGTGGCTGGTGCGTGCACAGTGGCGGGCGAGCAAGGGCGAGTGGAGCCCCTGCCAAAGACGAGGGGGAGGCGGAACGGGGGGAACTCGTTGATGAGGACGCAGTGGCGTCCGAACCAGATGGCGTCCCCGTTGGAGACGGCGGAGCCGGCGGACGAGCCGGAGGCGGTGTGCGTGCCCGTGGTGTGCTCCATGTCGCTGCAAGGAGGGGGCGAGAGAAACGCAGGGTTAGCAGTGGGGAAAGGAGGCAAGTCCGGGAAGAGGGGAAGGATGCGGATGGCCACACACCTGAAGCTCCGGTGGTCGGAGCGCCAGCAGCGGGAGCACCGGACCGGATCTCTGCAGTCGATGATTGTGTGGTCACTGGCAAGGCATCGGAAGCAACGTCGCTTTTGTTTGGAGGGAGAGGTGAGGTGCCTATGGATGGGCATGGCTATCGGTTTAAATAGGGGAGCTGGCTGCGGTGTTTGGATGTTGGAGAGGAGTGCCTCCCGGTAGGATCGAGGCGTCGCGGGTGATGGGTGGAGGGACGTCGCAACAGAGGCTTTCACAGGAGGCGTGCTGTTGGGGCAACTGGAATTCAAGGCTTGTAGTGTCAGAGGGAGGGGAGGGGACGGGGCATGCGGGAGGGGGCGGCGGGCGTGCAAATTGGTCTCTCTGCATGGGGAAGCGGCGAGCGGATCTCTCCCTCGTGAAGAGCAACCTCGGGAGCGCGCGTAGATGGATTTGGAGCAGGTGCCAGGGCCCAAAGGTCAGTGAGAGCCGTTTTTTGTTTGTAGTTGTTGTCTTCACAGGGTGACGAGGGCAGCGCATTGAGTGTTGATAGACAGGACTCAGCCACGCTGCCTTCCTTGACAGCCAAGTGTGGTGTGGTTTGACAGAGAGATGATGGCTGGGGTGAGGCGTTGAAATGACGTGGATGTTGCCTAGCGGGGGGTGAATAGGCGCTTAAAATAATTACGGTTTCGGCTTGAACAAATGCGGAATAAAACTTAACGTTTAATTTGCCAAGAAAGAAACCTAAATAAGCTAGGGTCAACTATGTGCACCAACAACTTATACTAAGCAAGATAAACAACTATGTGATAGCAAGATATATAACAAGAGCACTAAGGCTATCACAAAGTAGGTGCACAAGTAAATAGGTTGACTAGAAGAACAACCTATGGGACAAGCAATGTACAATAATATGAGCAAGCACAAGATAAACAATGTAATAAGCTTGCTCAAAGTAAAGGTAGAGATAACCGCAAGTGGAGCCGATGGAGACAAGGATTTGTTACCGAAGTTCCTTCCCTTGCAAGAAGTACGTCTCTATTTGGAGAGGGTGAGAAGCACAGTGCTCACACGAAGCCAACGAGGGCCACCCTATTTCTCCTCACGCTCTTACCAATGCAAGATGCCGTGATTCCACTATTAGGACACTTGAGAGCGGTCACCGAACCCGTACAAATGGCAATCCTTGGGGGGTCACCGAACCCGTACAAATGCTCGGGGCAATCTCCACAACCGAATCGGAGGCTCCCGTAGTGTCCCGAAGCTTTCCACCACAATGATTGAGATCCTTAACAACAAGCCTCTAGGTGCCAACGCACCCACGAGGTACAAGCTCTAGAGTTCCAATGCACTCAAGAGTAGCAATCTTCTCAACTTCACTCACTACAAAGAATCCTCGGAGAGAACTCAAACCGATGCACCAAATGCAATGGCAAGAGCACACGAAGTTCTCAAGTCCCCAACTCTCAAATCCCACCAAAGCAACAAAATATATGGAGGAATATGAGAGGAAGAACAAGGAGAACACAAAGAACTCCAAGATCTAGATCCACAAGGTTCCCCTCACGTAGAGGAGAGATGCTTGGTGAAGAATGTGGATCTAGACCTCCTCTCTATTTCCCTCAAAAAGGAGCAAGAATCATAGGAGGGGAAGAGAGTAAGAAAGCTCAAAGAGGTCAACAATGGGGGGAAGAACTTGCACACAACCAGTTTAGACAAAGGAGGAAGAAGACCCCCTTTTATAGTCTCCCACGAATCCAGCCGTTGGAACCCGTTGGCAGCCCACCAACCACGGTACTACCGCTCGGAGAGCAGTACTACCGTGGTGCGGTACTACCGCACCGGGAGCGGTACTACCGCCCCACGGTACTACTGAAGTCCAGTTCTGTGCCCACTACCGCAAAGTCCAGTGGACTTACGGTAGTGAGTGCGGCACTTGCCCGCGGTACTACCGTGGCACGGTACTACCACACTGGGAGCGGTACTACCGCCCCACGGTACTACCGGGGGCCAGTACCGTGCCCACTACCGCAAAGTCCAGTGGACTTACGGTAGTGAGTGCGGTACTCGCCCACAGTACTACCGTGGCGCGGTACTACCACTCCAAGAGCGGTACTACCGCCCTGGCAGAACCAGGGAGCCCATGCCATACAACAGATGAACTCCAAATAAAACAAGCAAACCTGAACTGCCACAACTTCTGCAAATGAACTCCGATTAAGGCAAACTCAAGCTTGATGGAAAGCTAACGAACAGAGCTGCCTAATCACGGCCAATAGAGGTGTGAAACCTCTAACCGAGAAGAACCGGCAAATCTCCCACATCGAAAAACATAAGAGAGGACGCATATGAAATCCATTTCCGATGAACAAGAGCTTGTCATGAAGAAGACCACAAGATCCAAAACCCACAAAGAGAAAAGCCAAACAAGAACCAATAAAGATGATGCCAAGGATGCAAAAGGTTTGAGCTCTCCACGAACGACTCGGCATAGCCTATAACACGGTCTCCTAACTAATACCAAGAGACCGGTAAACTAGACACCTATCTAGTCAAACCTTCGTCTTGCGCATAATCCACTTGAGCTTGATGATGACGATCATGCCCGTCTCAAGTTGGAACATCTTCCTTGATTCCGCCGGCTCGATGAAGACTTGTAGATAGCTCCCCCATACTCCATTACGGGTGAGCCTCTTTTAGGCACATCTTCACAAGACCATTATCACCGAATGTTCGGCAAGCTCCAAGCAAGCGATAACTTTATGATGCTCCTCTTGACCTTGCACACATCAACTTGACCAATCTTTGGATAGCTCCATAAAGAACACCTTGGTCAACACGTAATCTTCATCTTACAACCTTGAAGACACCATATGATCTTCAAGCGTTGCCTATGGACAAACCTTAAAGTATAACTCAAGGAAACCATTAGTCCATAAAGATTGTCATCAATTACCAAAACCAAACATAAGGGCACATGCCTTTTCAGGCATGCTGGTGAGGTTTTGGAGAGGTCAAAACCAAATGTGTCCCAGATGCATGGTTGGTTGTGTGCTAGGGGCGCCCCAAGACTGTGAGGACGGAGAGTTGGTGGATCGTGCGAGGGGACTTGACGAATTTTGATCAATTTGAGCGAGCACAGTGTTCATGGATTATGATTTATCGTTGTGTGGCGATGCAGCCGGGGAGTAGAGCGTGGAGCTATTTTTCTCCAAGGTACTAGTTTGACCGAGAGAAACAGGGGGGGAGAGGACAGGCGAGGGTGTGGAAGCACAATTTTTTGAACCAAGAGTGGCCGGTGCTGGTCCAAGTATGGATAGCGAGTGATTCCGGGTTGAGGGGCTGCACACTGTTTGTGACCCAGGCCAAGTCACGATGGGTATGGTCTCAGCAGCTTCCTTTGCTTTGACTGGCGAGTCAAAGAGTAGCAGTTTGAAATTTTGAAAAGAAACTGGCGCGCTACGTATTAGTTCAGTCCTAACTTCAAAAGAGTACACATGGACGAGGAATAAGTTGTGCGAAAGCATGGAGGAATGTAGTGTATCCTTGTAGGAGAACTGGTGGTTTAGGACGTTATTGATTAGGTAGGTGTTTGGCTTAATAGTTTTTGAGCTAACAACAATCCAAACTGGAGTGGAGGGGCAATGGTTTGCACAGTTAACTGGTGGGGTGACAAGGCAATGGAAACGGTCGAAAATAAGTTTATTAAAGATAAGACCCGGGCGATGAGGCCTAACCTTTGGTGAAGCGCGAGAACGGACGGCCGAGATCTCTTCTGCCTGGCGATTTCCCTCCTCCGAGCCGCATGATGGCAGCTCGCCATGAACGTAGCCATCCCCCATGCGCGGCACCGAGCGGGGACCAGCCAGCGGGGAGTCCGGAGCGTCAACCGGGCGGTTTGACCAGGGGGCCACCGTGAGTGAGGCGAACAGGCTTGGAGCGCAGAGCGGCGAGGTGGCAGTAATAATGGCCGCCATGGCAGGGGACGAAGCGAAGCAGGCGAAGGCGCAAGGGGATTCCTGCGAGACCTCGATGTCGGCCTGGTCGCCACCGAAGCGCAGGAAGAGGAGGGTGCGGACGAGCTCGGTGTCGACATTCAGGTCGGATTTGTGGACGAAGAAGATGATTTTGGTGGTGACGGGATCAACCCCGGCAAATCCCATGGTCAGGGACACTGGGTTAGTCATGAGAGGCACAGGTTGGACGATAGCTCGTCGGCAAACAGGAGGACACGTTCCTGCTCGATATTATTGATGAGGGAGATGCGATTATAGTGGATGCCAAGGCTGGAGCGCTCAAGGCTAGGGTTACAGATGATATTGGATGTCTTTGACGTCGCCCCTCCTAGCCCTTATATACTGGGCTAGGTCTCGGGGAGTTCATCTACGTTTACAGGTAAGATTTCCTAACCCTAGCTTGCTCCGTACGGCAGGTCTTCGCACCTTCCTTGTGAGTCGCAGACTCCTACGTCGGTGCCAATTAGCGGGCCAAGGCGAGTCCAGGCGGGTCTTCATGGGCCTTCTATCTTCAGGGACACCAGGTAGGCCTATCAGTAGGAGTCGTGGGGTCACCCCCTCGTCAGTAGCCCCCGAGTGCCTGGGGGACTTGAAGAGTCGCGCAGGGACTCGAGTACATCCATTCGTCGGTCGTTTGTATGCGCGGTACAACCGCGGTTCGCTGGCAGTCTGGTGGCCATGACAAAACCTGTTTCGAGGGATGCTAAGCTGAAAGGGCCTAAGGAGTCGACTGGTCGAGCCTTGGTGAATTGCGATAGTGGCAAATACCGCAGTAGCCCAATCAAACCCACGTCCCTCGACGTGAGCTTGGAACACTGGTGTCGAGAAAAAGTCCTGCCGCTTCAGGTCTTATGGTGTTCATTTGCCGCCAGTAATGTGCATAGCCTAAGGCGCGTCCGCCCGGCTTTTTCTATCATGCGCAACGCATGGAAAAGGTTGGGAGTGAAATTGCTCTTCGGCAAGTCCCAGCCCGGCCGAACTTCGCAGCGGGGTCTTACCTACATGCTAATCTTGCGTGGCATCTGGGCACAGTGTGTCGTGTTCCAGGAATGTGTATTTTTGAGGCGCGGAGCCTAATAGTATTGCACCCGCTTGGAACAAAACATCAAGCGAGTTGTTCACTCATTCACCCGCGGAGCTTGTTTCTAGTGCTCAGACGGGGGGTTCTTCGCGAGTAGTGTCACAACCCCAAGCTAGGTATGTGCTAGGATTAGCAAGTCACTTTGCATCATGTTAAAAAAATTAAAATAAATCATTTGAAATCAAATTCAAACTCAAATGAGAGAAGGAACACCCCCTAGATGAATTAATTCAAAAGGACAGAAATAAATCTTCTCCAAAAATTCATGTTTGATTTTTGAAAAGTCTTATAAATGAGTGTGATCACATATCAAGTGATGTGGGACACACCCCATGCTCATGGATTTTTCAAATATTCAAACAGGACCTTGGAATTAATCAAAAACCCCTATTTGCTTTAAAATTCAAATGTTTTGAATTTTCAAAAGTGCCAAACTTTACAAGTGGCTAGCCTATGATAATATGATGCCATGTAAAAAAAATTAGCATTTAATAAAATGCCTAGCTAATTATTATCACAGCAAAACAAAATTACAGAAAAGAAAACAGAAAGAAAATAGAAAAAAGGGCCTACCTGGGATTCGGCCCAACTCATCCCCCCAGCCAGCCCAGCCCACCCAGCCTTGTTGTCTACCCCCGGGCACGAGCACACAGCTGCGTGCCCGGCATGCCGACGCCGGCGGGCAGCAGCTAGCCTGCCTGGCCCCTCCCCGACCCGCCTAGAAGCGCCACGATGACGCCCTGGTGACGCCATGTCCATTCCCCCCTGGGAGCCGTCTCCCCTTTCTCTCCCGCTCGATTCCATCGCCGTCCATGAGAAACCGTGGAACACGCCGCCGTCTTCACGCGGCCACCGTCGACGAGAGGACGCACCGCCAAGTCCATCCGCTCCACCGTCGTCTACAACCCCACTGTGCAGAAGGAATTGAAGCCAGGCGCCCCCACGAGCTCGCTAGCTTCATCGTCTCCGGCCGCCGCGGGTCCACCTCGAAATCTGGCAGCTCCAGAGCCCCCCCTGCCTCCATCGACTGCACAGTTGCACTCCCTGCGTCTGGGTGAGCGTTTCCCCTAACCTAGCACGGCCTCTCTTGCCCTCTGTCACCGATTGCCATGAGAGCCGAAGCTTCTCGCCGCCGAGGTCCATGTCGGCGAGCCCCCGCTACGCAATCGAGCTCGCAACCATGTCCATGGTGTTCGCCTTGCTCCGCTGCTCCGTTTGCACCTACGGCCGCTTAAAATGACGCACCACAGCAAGTTCCACCCCGAGCCAGTAGCTCCGCCGCCGCTAGAGCTCGTCGCCGTCGACGATGTCGTACCCCCCCCCCCAGGCCCTGTTCTTGGTCCCATTCGATGCGCACCGACAAGGTCTGCGTCCCAGTGGCTGCGGCGCTCGATTTGGACCACGGGATAAGCATCCCGAGCAGCGCCGCCGCGGGATTTGGTCACCGACGACTAGCCGCCGGCGAGATGACGTGGACGTCATTATCTTAGCACTAATCCCCCTCCTAATGACCCCTAACACTCACTGACACTAGGCCCCAGTGGCTTAATTAAGCCACTGTTAGTTTAAATAAACCGGGTTTTAACCCAGAGCCACTGACAGTGAGGCCCCACATGTCAGCACCCCCCGACGTCACTGTGACGTCATGCCTACACAATAAATCGAATAATTGATTTATTTAAATCCAGAAAAAGGCTTAAACTTTGGAAATTCATAGAAAATTCATATGGACTCCAAATTTAACATATAATATATGAAAAATGATCAGGAGAAAATAATCTATGCAAATATACAACTTTCAACTATATTTTAGTTGAATTTAAAATTGGACCAGTAGCATTTGCTATTTGGTTTAATTGGAATTTAATCAAATTAAAATCAAATGCTTTTGCATTTTGAACCTTAGCAACATGCCACATTTCACTTGAACATCAGAGGCATATCATACACATTTCAAGATGAGTTACATTGATCAAACAATAGCATTTGCAAGTTGGCCAAATTGAATTCAAATTGGAGTTTGAATTTGCATTTCAAATGCAATATACTCCTTTTGAAATGGAATTAACTCACACATCAGAAGCATGTACATCAAGTTTCCAACCTTCAACCATGTTCTTGTGCATTGTATTTACTTTGCTTCCTTGTTTGTTGTTTGTCGAGTAGAAGTTGAACCGGAACAGGAGGCTGCCCCCTTCGTTGAAGATCCCGAGACTGAACATCGTCAGCAAGGCAAGCAAACCCCCATTGATCATGCCGATAAAATCCCACTTCCCTCTCATGTCTCGCTTATGCATTGTATAGGATGATTACCATGCTACGTTTCTACCGCATAGATGACCCCATTCCTTTGCATGACCTATCATTTGTCACAGTAGTAAGCAAACCACAATCCTAGCAAATGTAGGAGTTGGTTGATATCATGTGGCCCCTGCAATTGTTACTGCTTATTGCATGCTTAGAGTGATACAATGTGGTTATTGTTATGTGAGTCGGGATGGTAGTGACCATGTGGATAATGGTGGAAATGTGTTGGCGAATCTACCCTAATACAAGGTGAACGATGAGAGGCTGTGTAGGAGTACACAGTGGGTTGTCTCGTTGAACACCGCCCTAAGTCCGAGTTCTTGTGTGGTGATCCAAGATGAAGAGTACAACCACACATTGGGCTCACTGGCCCCTCTCAACCTATTAACTCATCCCTTTCGATGTCCAGATGTCGCAGTAGTTCGGAGTTCTGGTAGGTTTGTGGCCTGGCTGCTAAGTGAGAGAACGGCTCAACCGAGACCGGCTTACGCACCACGCACACATCATCCGGGTCCACTTCTGTAAATCGGCCGGGTTCACGATAGTGGTAGCCAACCCAGGTAGGCGGCTTTCTTGGACTAGATCGGCTATGAGGTAACAGTTGTGGTGAGCATCCTCGCCGACACCTCTTGAACGGTGTCGAGTACAAAGGCGGTAACTGATGATCATGTGTGTGTAGCGGTACACCCCTGCAGGGTTAACAAAACTATTCAAATAGCCGCGTCCGCGGTTAAGGACTTCTTGGAAAGCTTAGCTTGATTATTAGACAACTTGAACTGTATACTTATAAAACTTGCCAAGATAAGTGTGAGTGCTATGGCGAGCTTTCTCGTGGGGAAGTCGAGGAAGGCACCATAGTGGTGTAATTGGTTGGAGATGTAGTGGACTCGTGTACGCTTCTTACCTCAAGTCTGGTATTCGTAGTTCAGGACTAGCCAAGTCAAAGATGGCACTTCTGCATTTGAACCCCACCTCCCTTTTCCTTGATACATGTGCATGAGTAGTATAGCTCCTATGTAAGTCTTGCTGAGTACGACTTTGTACTCACGTTTGCTTATTTTATGTGTTAGATGAACCCACTGACCCCGAAGGTGGATTCTTCCTCGAGTTCGACGACTGAAAACCAAGCTAGTGTAGTCCCAGTCAGCAGACTGGTTCCCTCGTGGAGGGCTTTGTGTTTAAATAAGGCTTCTTAAGCCATTTGTTAAGTTTGTCTGTACTCAGACCTACTCTGCTTCCGTTGAATGTTGTAATGTTGGATCACATACTTGTGATCTCTGTGTGCACTCTGTGAGAGTTATCAATAAAATGTATACTTCGTAGAGAATTGCAATGATACCTGCTATTCATACAAGGCATGTGTGATGCGTGTATGTTTATAACATGCATGTCTTTGTATGGGTTTTCGAGACCTTAGTTGTGATCTGGCTGGCGGTCTTTTATACACCAAGTGGCCCTTAGATGTGCGCAGCTTGGGGCATCGCGATGCGATTGCTCGAGACTCTGTCTCGTGCACACTTTGTGGTATGATCGAGCCCGCCCTAGACCCCGACTAAGTGATCGGGCTGGAGTAAGTCTATGTAAGAGTTATGAGATAGTCGATAGTATGGTTGAGGCGACTTGTTTGTGAATATGGGAGTTCATCACCCATATCATTAGACTTGTGTGCGGACGATGAGGACCCATCTCAGTTGATCATCCGGCCTGGATGGGATGCCCCTCATGTACGATGATTTCCGAGAACGTTATGTGTTTGGCCTTGTCTGCTTAGACAAGTGGGTACGGTTCTCGGCTCTCCATATGACTATGTCGTAGCGGGACTTGCATACGCTAACCCCGGGTCACTACAGACTTGGTATCAGAGTAGGACTGACTGTAGGATTATCAGCCTTGGCCGAAGTCGAGTCTAGCTTGCTATAGTTATATAGTTACTCTGGGTATGTAAGGGAACAATGTAAGGCTTCTTTTTTCTCCTTACCCTCATCGTTCTGAGTTCTGAGTCACCCTTATCTTGTTCTACGGGAAGATAGGACTATTCTCATCTATGTCTTACTAGAACATCTCGTTGTTTGCTTCCTTATAGCCGTAGGAAAGTTGTGTTCGGTTTGCTATAGTTGTTATGCTTCCTGATTTATTACATCGTATGTAAGTGTTGTTTTCATGTTGAAAGAAATTGTCTTTTCTTGCAATTACAACCGTTATGCTGCCCGAGTCATTCCATGTTTCTTCATAATCTGATGCATTTGCAAACTCCTTCTTTCTATTTCAGATGGCGGATCTTCCCCCTCGGCAGATTGTTCTTCTGACCAGGTGCCTCGATGTGCGTGGGCATCCAGCCATGCTCACCGAGATGATGTCCTTCATTGGCTATCGATGGTATCCTGAGTACACCATTGAGGAGCAGTTCCTTGACTTCAACCAGACTCAGTTCCACTGCACTGTCAGGATTTACCCGCACCACATTGGAGTCTCTCAGCCTGTCCTTTTTGGACATGGCATTGGTGTCACCGAGAACATGGCTGTGCAGGATGCTGCATACTCATGTATTACCCTGCTGAGAGAGGAGCATGCACTGCTTGCAGGATCACCTTTCTGTTATATCCCTTCTGCACTTCCAGGAGAAGAGGGGTATTACACCTGATTGTACACAGATCACTCCCTGGAGGATACTTTGCTTCAGGTCACTGCTCGGCACGCTTGTGATAGAGATCGTGATGCACGTGCCCTTCGTTTTGAGCTTCACGCCACCCGTGTCCGTCTTTATTGAGCACTTACACTCCTGGCTCCTTTTGTGAGTGTTGGATCAGTGGAGTACGATGCTATCTACCCAGCCAGGACACAGATGCCTTCTCGAGTTGCTTGGCCCGAGATTGGAGGCATTTTTCCACCCCGTGGTCCTCTGCTTCCACCCTACGCTGGACCTAGGCCCCATCCTTGCCCAAATGGATATCAGGGTCCACAGGCCTCCGTGTTTTCCGATGGTCACCTTCAGCTACCGGGTTACGCGGGTAACTTTTACGAGGACTACTATGGAGATGGAGATGAGTGAGACTGCCTGTAGTATATTGTACGCAAGGTGTTCTAAGTTCCAGACGCTTAGATAAATAATGTATAGGAAGTCAGAGTGCCTCTGAAGGATGTATCATCTTCATCACGTTTGTATTACCTTGGAGCTTGTACTGAAATGATGTATGGTTTGTATGACAGCTTGTGAATATATGGCTTGTATGCTTTTATCACCATGTTGTCAAGATGATTACTTCCTTTGCTCTGTGATTCTTCCAGTACCTTCAATACCTTGTTAGACTCTTCCAATCAACTCTGTTTGACTTTGGCTTTCACCTTCAGGATGTCTCAAGGAACCCGTGGCCAGCTTGGTCGTGCCCATGGTCGTGGGAATGATCCGGAGGAAGGCAACCTTCCACCACCACCCACGATGGCTCAGGTTCTGATGGAGGTTGAGAGGAACCGTTGATACTCTCACCATTTGCTGGAGGTCATTGCCCGCAACACCACTCAGCAGCGCAACGAGTTGGTGTCCTTGAATGACTTCATCCGACTTCATCCCCCAGTTTTCAGCTACTCCACCGAGCCCCTTGACGCCGATGACTGGCTTCGCAGCATCGAGAGGAAGCTCCAGGAAGGCCATGTTGCAGATGGTGACAGGGTCAGCTATGCCACCTACCACCTCAAGGGTGCAGCTAGCTCTTGGTGGGAGAATTTCCTGAACATGCGTCCCGTTGGACCGCCCACTACATGGGATGAGTTCTGCACATCATTCCGTGAGCACCACATTCCAAAGGGTCTTATGGACCGCAAGCGTGAGGAGTTCTGCAACCTCACCCAAGGAAGAAGGACTGTTGACGAGTTTAGTCGTGAGTTCAACCGACTGGCTCGTTATGCTACTGAAGAGGTCTCCACCAACGCTAAGAAACAAGAGAGGTTCCGTCGTGGACTCAATTCTGGACTCCGTCGTGATCTCAACCTGCATGACTTTGCCACCTTCCAGGTCCTTGTCAACAAGGCCATCAAGGCAGAGGACATGAACACCCCCAGTGACTTCCGCAAACACCCTAGAGATGATGGTTCATCCAGTTCAGGATCTCAGAAGCGCAAGATCTGGATCCCCAACAACATGTTTCGCCAGAACAACCCACCGAGGCCATCCTATGTGGCGCCTCGTCCACCAGCTTCGTTCCACCCAGCTCCACCGAACAACCCAGCTCCACGCACTGTCTTTGGAGCCTTCTACAAGTGTGGTAAGTCAGGCCACTACTCCCGCGAGTGTCCCCAGAACCAGCTCCAGAATTAGAATGCTCCACCCCGTGCCGGAGGTAACAACAATGGTCGTGGCAAGCCACCCCCGAAGGTCTACACCACCAAACCCGCTCCTCCCGCCACTCGTGGACGTGTGAATTAGATTGCCGCCGAAGGGACTGACGACGCCACTGACGTCATTCTTGGTACGCTCCCAGTCAATTATATTCCTACTTCCGTTCTTTTCGACCGAGGAGCATCTCAATCATTCATGTCGGAAAGTTATGCACTTTGTCATGAGTTATCCTTTGTTAATTGTCCACCCCAATGATTATTCAAACTCCAGGGTCAAGATGGCAAACTAATAGAGTAAGCCATGGTAATCAAATTGCAATTGAGGGTTTAGTATTCCTTGCTTCACTCATAGCCCTCAAGTCTTCAGACATTGATGTCATTCTTGGCATGGATTGGCTATCAAGGTAAATCAGTGAAACTCACCCACCCTTCAGGCAAGACAGTCAACTACACCTCACCCAGAACAAGAACCCAAGTGCATTCTTTGAATGTACTTCCCCTTCCCGACCTTGAAGATATTCCGGTGGTTTGTGACTTCCCGGATGTCTTTCCTGAAGAGCTGCCGGGAATGCCACCCGATAGATGTGTAGAGTTCATAGTAGATCTTATGCCAGGAACCGCACCAATTTCCAGACGCCCATACAAAATGGCCCCACGTGAGTTAGCTGAGCTTAAAATCCAACTTGAAGCTTTGTTGGAAAAAGGCTTCATCCGCCCTAGCTCATCGCCATGGGGTTGCCCCGTTCTGTTCGTAACGAAGAAAGATGGAACAGAAAGGATGTGCGTAGACTATCGCCCGCTAAATCTAGCGACGATAAAGAACAAGTACCCACTGCCCAGGATCAATGATCTTTATGATCAACTTGCTGGATCCTTTGTCTTCTCCAAGATGGATTTGAGATTAGGATATCATCAAATCAAAATCCGAAATGAGGACATTCCAAAAACGGCTTTTACTACTCGTTATGGTCTTTATGAGTGCACCGTCATGTCCTTCGGTTTAACCAATGCCCCCGCCACTTTCTCGCGCATGATGAATTAGATCTTCATGGAGTACTTAGATAAATTTGTTGTGGTTTATCTCGATGACATTCTCATCTACTCGAAGAACGAAGAAGAACATGCCGAACATCTAAGGCTGGTATTGATGAAACTTAGAGAGCATCGCCTGTATGCTAAGTTCTCCAAGTGTGAATTTTGGGTACCAGAAGTGACCTACTTAGGCCACGTAATTTCTGCAAAAGGCATTGTTGTGAATCCCGAGAGAGTTCAGGCCGTCCTTGACTGGACTCCACCTGAATCGGTTAAGCAAGTTAGGAGTTTTCTTGGCCTAGCCAGCTATTGCCTCCGCTTTGTTGAGAACTTCTCCAAAGTTGTGAAGCCTCTAACTGAACTCCTCAAGAAAGATAAGAAATTCCAATGGACTCCCAGGTGCGAGGAAAGCTTTCAAGAGCTAAAAAGAAGATTGACTTCTGCCCCCGTACTTTCACCTCCAGACACCAAAAAGGATTTCGAGATCTTTTGTGACGCCTCACGGCAAGGGTTAGGATGAATACTTATGCAAGATAGACATGTGGTAGCTTATGCTTCACTCCAGTTGCGTACACATGAAGAGAACTATCCTACCCATGATCTTGAACTCGCTGCCGTAGTTCATGCCCTGACAACTTGGCGACATTACCTCCTTGGTAATATTTTTGAGATCTATTCCGACCACCAAAGCCTCAAATACATTTTCACCCAGCCAGATCTTAATCTCAGGCAAAGACGCTGGATTGAGTTGATAAAAGATTACGACGTAGGAATTTCTTACACCCCAGGCAAAGCCAATGTCATGGCTGATGCACTAAGTCGTAAGTCGTATTGTAACAACCTCATGTTACAACAGTATCAACCACTTCTTCATGAGGAATTTTGCAAGCTCAATCTTGAGATTGTTCCTCATGGCTATCTTTCTACCTTGGTGGCGAAACCAACTCTTGAGGATCAAATCATAGTTTCCCAAAGGCGTGCATGAGGTGTTTGCCGGATCAAGGAGAACATTGCTAGCGGAGTTGCTAAATGTTTCTCCAAAGATAGTAAAGGAACGGTATTCTTTGGAAATCGTTTGGTAGTACCTAAGAATAGGGAACTAAGGCAACTCATCCTCAAGGAAGCCCATGAAACACCCCTCTCGATTCATCCCGGTAGCACAAAAATGTACCGAGATCTACGCCACAGATTTTGGTGGACTAGGATGAAGAGAGACATTGCTCGATTTGTTGCCGAATGTGATGTTTGTCATCGCATTAAGGCATGATGCCCCACAGGCGTAATGGATCGAGATAGTCTTCGCGGGTAAGTTAACCCAATTTATTGATTCGACACACGGGGAGCCAAAGAGTATTTATAAGCTTTGACAGTTGAGTTGTCAATTCAACAGCACCTGAAATATACTTGCTTGCAACGATAGATAAGTAGTAACGATAATACGATAGTGATGATAGCAACAGTAAAAATAACAACAAAAGTAACGACTAATGACCAGCAGGATTGAAAGCACTGTAGGCTAGGGAGATGGATGGTTGGGCGCTGCATGGATGAGAGTAAACATATAATAGATTCTAACACGGGGCAAGGCACACAGAAAAGCAATGATCATCTAGGCAAATATCAAACATTAGGCATGTATCCCGTAGGTAGTTGTGCGTGCTTGCAATAAGAACTTGCACAACATCTTTTGTCCTACCATCCCGCTACGAACGGGGCCAAAAGGAACTTATGGAGATTAAGGTACTCCTGTCAAAGAGCACCGGAACAAAGCAATAAACTCAATGGATACATGGAATCCGCAAATCATGGACCATCCCCTTTGGTGTCCCAAGCTGTCACCTTTGGGATCGCCGGTTCCGGACCATAATAGGTGCATACAACTCATAGATAGGATCTAGAACACAAATATATTCATGAAAACACATAGGGTTCAGATCTGAAAACATGGCACTCGGGCCCAAAGTGACAAGCATTAAGAACAACAAATTGTAGCAAAGATGATAAACACCAAAGTAGATGATAGGCAACATGCCCCCAACAATCTGACGAACTATTACATGATTAAACTCATCCAATCCCTACCATCCCCTTTGCCTACAGCAGGGAATTACTCACACATATGAAGAGAAGTCATGGAGGATGGATGGAGTGGTGATGGTGATGACGATGGCGACGATCTCCCCTCTCCGGAGGCCAAATCAGCCTTCAGATTAGCCCTCCCGAAGAAGAACAGAGGGTGGCGGCGGCTCCGCGACGGAAACTGGGAAAACGACTTTTGTTCTGGGGTTTTCTCATCACGGGGATAAATAGGAGCCTCGGTAGGGCACCAGAGGAGGGGGGAGCAGCCCAAGCGGCCTGAGGGCGCGGCCCCACCCCTGGCCGCGCCAGGGGGGCGCCTGGGGCCCCCAGGGCTCCCCTCTGGTCCCGCTTCTGGCTCCTGGCTCTATCGGGTGCGTGGATTTTCTGGTATTTTTCTGAGAATTTTCCGGGATGTCTAAAAATCCATTTTCCTGCACACAATAAAACCATACAGGCAGCTCTGCTGAAAACAGCGTTAGTCCGGGTTAGTTTCGTCCAAATCATGCAAGAATGAGGGCAAAAAATAGCAAAAGTGTTTGGAAAAGTAGATACGTTTGAGACGTATCAACTCCCCCAAGCTTAGCATATTGCTTGTCCTCAAGCAATTCAGTTCAACGAACTGGACGCGACAAAGAAAACTTTGACAAACTCTTTTGCTTCAATAGATGTATATAAGCAAGTACTACGAAAAGAGTGTAGCAGGTATCGAAACAATGCTATAAGGACAATGCACGAAGCAATTCTTCTTTCATGTGATCAGTCACAAACAACTAAAAGTAAATACTAAGCTACTAAAAATCAAGACAGGATCACAATGAACATAGCTTGAACATACTTGAGTGGTATTTCGCTAGCCTCCATGAGTGAAGCAGAACATAAATGCAGAAACTCCTCCGGAGTTTTTAAGGTGGCTAGAACTCAGTATTTCAGACTAGCAATAACACAAGCATGCAGAAGACAATGTAATACTTTGGGACAATGCATGTTACACTAAGAATGACAATTATGCTCTCATAGTTGGTGCTTTGAAGAAAGAAGGGGAGACTCTCGAACCGTGGATTTTGATGGCAAGGTTGAAAACCCGTGAAAGGAAGCAAAGACTAAACATGTGCCAGAGCTCTTGGTTTCGAAAACAGAGACAAAACATTTTTGAGAAGTGCAACTTTCCAGTCAACGGTGAACGGTAAAGGTCTCTCAATATCTCCCATGCCAACCATATATAATGCCTTTTTCTTACACATATTCCCTTATCCATAAATCTTCGATGGTCTATGGAACCTTTTATTTTTCCTCAAGGATGGAAGGAGGGTATCGTTCCACCTATCATAAGCAGCATTTGGTCCATTTCACTCCATCATCAAGTATGGGGGAGGTGTAAACCTCATTTTTTTTCTTTTTCTGTTTTGACTAGTTAAAACTTCCGTCAAAATATTTTTGGCATGAAAGATACTGATTTCCCCTCACCGGACCATGAGCTTGTACGGTTACAAAAGGGAAGCTTTTGAATAAATTTCGAGATGGCACAAGAAAGTCTAAGTTAGGAGTGGCCGGTAAATACCACATATAGGTAGGTATGGTGGACTCAAATGGAACAACTGGGTTTGAAAAGTAGTTTGGAAGCACAAGCAGAAATCCGCTTGGTGCGAGCGAAGGCTAGCAAAAGACTGGGAAGCGACCAACTAGAGAGCAATAACTGTCATAATCATGCAGAGCGACAAAGCAACATTGAATCGGGCATGAAAGTGATATAACTATTCTGAAACTAAAAGATCATCAAGGCAAAAGTAGACTTTTTAGTCGTAAGCATGTGTGAACATGTGCCAAGTCAATCCAAAAATTCTCCGAAGGGAAATACCACTTCAGTATGCCAAACCATGAACAATGCAATGCATGTGTAAATCATTTCAACAACACATTATGTACTCTAGCTATTTGAGACTGGCCACAAGGAAAGCATGAACACTGGGAACGCATTGTAAACATAGCACTAAGTCGCTACAAGCTGGTCTCTAGATCATAAGTACAGGCATATGTACAAAAGTAGAAACAAGAAGAGTTCATACCGGTTTTCCTTGTTACTTCCCTTCCGTCGATCTTCGTCATTACTGTCTGGTCACTTGCACGATCGAACGTAGGAAATATGATCAAATGCCATCACGGACTCGATCTGATCTCTGAAAACAAAGCAAACTAAAGAGAGAAAGGAAATCTTTTTGGGTTTTTTAAAGGTTAAAAGAGATCAAAAGAAAAGAGAAAATCTTTTTGTTGTTTTTGCAAAGAAAGAAAGAAAGAAAGAGAAAAAACGGGCAAAAGCTTCAAAAAGATCAAAGCGAATAAAATGGATAATATAATGGAAAAGTGAGAAGGGCACGTACTCCCCCAAGCTTAGGCTTTTGTCCTAAGTTGGTAGTGGATAATGTCCCCAGGAGCCTCCTGCTCCAGGGTAGTACGGGTGAGTCCAAGGATCGTATGAGGCTTCTGGTGCGTACACCGAAGTCCTCGGATCCTCCCACGAAGAAGGATCCGCGCTCCAAGCAGAGGAAGACCCTTCACCAAACTGGGTGACGGTCTCTCCCTGGAAAGGTGGGAACTCACCATGCTCCTTCTCGTTGGGCACAACCCCCTCCATGGGGTTATGAAACTGATGCTGGACCACGAACTCATCGAACTGGATAACATCAAAGGACCATCCGTTCCTGCGAGAAAAATCAAACAAAAGAGGTGCAGGTAGACGGATCGTGTGTTCTGTGGTGGCTCCGAAACGCAAGATATAATCAAGGTTACCAAACTCGGAAGTCATGGTAACAAACTTATGCCTTTTCATAGCAGCAAGATCAAATCTTAAATAAGTAAAAGGCTTATCATCGGGCTGTGGGGTGCCATTAAGAGACTCTAGGATAAGTGTGGCGTAAACGCCACCAAATAAATCTCCCTTGTTACCGTTCATAGCAAGGCGTCGAGCAATTAAGGCACCCACATTATAATCAAACCTCCCTGAAAGGGCGGTTGCCAGGATAGCAATATCCGGCGCAGATATGTTGCTTGTGTTGTCACGAGCTAACACCCCTCTAGCAATATAATACGCAAAATACCTGAGGTGTGGAAATAAGATGCTGGAGATCTTTGACTGATGAATATCTCTCGTATCCATGCTACAGAGCGAGTTGAAGACGGTTCTCAGCTCGGAGGGCTGAGAGCTCATCTTCGCCGTCTGTCTCATGTTCGACACACCTATTATTTCACAAAACCTTTCCAAAGGCATGGTCAAAAGATCATTGTAAATTTTAAACTCAACAGAACCGATGGATGGTTGGGCGCTGCATGGATGAGAGTACACATATAACCGATTCTAACACGGGGCAAGGCACACAGAAAAGCAATGATCATCTAGGCAAATATCAAACATTAGGCATGTATCCCGTAGGTAGTTGTGCGTGCTTGCAATAAGAACTTGCACAACATCTTTTGTCGTACCATCCCGCTATGAACGGGGCCAAAAGGAACTTATGGAGATTAAGGTACTCCTGTCAAAGAGCACCAGAAAAAAGCACTAAACTCAATGGATACATGGAATCCTCAAATCATGGACCATCCCCTTTGGTGTCCCAAGTTGTCACCTTTGGGATCGCTGTTTTTGGACCATAATAGGTGCATACAACTCATACATAGGGTTCAGATCTGAAAACATGGCACTCGGGCCCAAAGTGACAAGCATTAAGAACAAAAAATTGTAGCAAAGATGATAAACACCAAAGTAGATGGTAGGCAACATGCCCCCAACAATCTGATGAACTATTACATGATTAAACTCATCCAATCCCTACCATCCCCTTTGCCTACAGCAGGGAATTATTCACACATATGAAGAGAAGTCATGGAGGATGGATGGAGTGGTGATGTTGATGACGATGGCGACGATCTCCCCTCTCCGGAGGCCAAATCAGCCTCCAGATTAGCCCTCCCGAAGAAGAACAGAGGGTGGCGGCGGCTCCGCGACGGAAACTGGGAAAACGACTTTTGTTCTGGGGTTTTCTCGTCACGGGGATAAATAGGAGCCTCGGTAGGGCACCAGAGGAGGGGGGAGCAGCCCAGGCGGCCTGAGGGCGCGGCCCCACCCCTGGCCGCGCCAGGGGGGCGCCTGGGGCCCCCAGGGCTCCCCTCTGGTCCCACTTCTGGCTCCTGGCTCTATCGGGTGCGTGGATTTTCTGGTTATTTTCTGGGAATTTTCTGGGATGTCTAAAAATCCATTTTCCTGCACACAATAAAACCATACAGGCAGCTCTACTGAAAAAAGCGTTAGTCCGGGTTAGTTTCGTCCAAATCATGCAAGAATGAGGGAAAAACAATAGCAAAAATGTTTGGAAAAGTAGATACGTTTGAGACGTATCAAGGCAGAACACCAAATACCTGCTGGTACACTTCAACCTTTGCCTATTCCAGAGTGGAAATGGGACAAAGTCGGTATGGACTTCATCACCGGCTTTCCAAAAACCCAGAAAGGAAACGATGCCATCTTCGTTGTCATAGATAGGCTTTCCAAAGTTTCTCACTTCCTTCCAGTTCGCGAGTCTATAACTGCTAGCCAGTTAGCGGACTTGTACGTCTCTAGAATTGTGTACCTTCATGGTGTTCCTTTGGAAAATCAATTCTGATCGTGGTAGCCTTTTCACCTCTAGATTTTGGGGAAGCTTTCAGAATTCTATGGGAACTCATCTCTCCTTTAGTACAGCTTTCCATCCTCAGTCTAGTGGTCAAGTTGAAAGGGTTAACCAAATTCTTGAAGATATGCTCAGAGCTTGTGTTATCTCATTCAGAAAGAATTGGGAGAAGTCTCTTCCATTCGCCGAATTTGCTTATAACAATAGTTTCCAATCTAGTCTGAACATGGCTCCTTTGGAACTCCTCTATGGACGACGATGTCGAATACCCCTAAACTGGTCAGAAACCGGTGAAAGACAATTCTTTGGACCGGATATGATCAAGGAAGCAGAAGAGCAAGTTCGCATTGTTCGTGATCAATTGAAAGCAGCCCAGTCTCGTCAGAAAAGCTACTATGCTCGTCATCATAGGCAAGAGAGCTACAATCTGGATGAGAAGGCTTACCTTCGGGTTACTCCTCTGAAGGGAACCCAACGTTTCGGTGTCAAAGGCAAGTTGGCCCCACGTTACATCGGACCTTTCCGCATTCTTGCTAAACGTGGAGAAGTTGCCTACCAACTTGAACTACCCCCGCACCTTCCCCGAGTACATGATGTATTCCATGTGTCACAACTTTGGCGTTGCTTCAAGGACCCCATCCGCGAAGTCCACCATGAAACGCTTGATCTCCAAGATGACCTTTCTTATCGAGAATACCCCGTTCGTATTCTTGATTCCACAGAGCGTGTCACTCATCGTCAGAAGATTAAGTTTCTGAAAGTGCAATGGTCACACCACTCTGAGAGAGAAGCCACGTGGGAAAGAGAAGACCGTCTCTGTGCGGAGTATCCCTCCTTCCTCCCGCAGACTTCTGAATCTCGGGACAAGATTCTTTTGAGTGGGGGCGAGTTGTCACAACCCCAAGTTAGGTATGTGCTAGGATTAGCAAGTCAATTTGCATCATGTTAGAAATTTCAAAATAAATCATTTGAAATCAAATTCAAACTCAAATGAGAGAAGGAACACCCCCTAGATGAATTAATTCAAAAGGCCAGAAATAAATCTTCTCCAAAAATTCATGTTTGATTTTTGAAAAGTCTTATAAATGAGTGTGATCACATATCAAGTGATGTGGGACCCACCCCATGCTCATGGATTTTTCAAATATTCAAACAGGACCTTGGAATTAATCAAAAACCCCTATTTGCTTTAAAATTCAAAAGTTTTGAATTTTAAAAAGTGCCAAACTTTACAAGTGGCTAGCCTATGATATTATGAGGCCATGTAAAAAGTTTTAGCATTTAATAAAATGCCTAGCTAATTATTTAGCACAGCAAAACAAAATTACAGAAAAGAAAACAGAAAGAAAATAGAAAAAAGGGCCTACCTGGGATTCGGCCCAACTCATCCCCCTAGCCAGCCCAGCCCACCCAGCCTTGTCGTCTACCCCCGGGAACGAGCAGACAGCTGCGTGCCCGGCATGCCGACGCCGGCGGGCAGCAGCTAGCCTGCCTGGCCCCTCCTCGACCCGCCTAGAAGCGCCACGACGACGACCTGGAGACGCTGTGTCCATTCCCCCCCTGGGAGCCGTCTCCCCTTTCTCTCCCGCTCGATTCCATCGCCGTCCGTCAGCAACCGTGCAACACGCCTCCGTCTTCACGAGGCCACCGTCGACGAGAGGACGCACCGCCAAGTCCATCCGCTCCGCCGTCGTCTACAACCCCACCGTGCAGAAGGAATCGAAGCCAGGCGCCCCCAGGAGCTCGCTAGCTTCATCGTCTTCGTCTCCGGCCGCTGCGGATCCACCTCGAAATCTGGCAGCTCCAGAGCCTCCCCGCCTGCATCCACTGCACAGCTGCACTCCCTACGTCTGGGTGAGCGTTTCCCCTAACCTAGCACGGCCTCTCTTGCCCTCTGTCACCGATTTCCATGAGAGCCGAAGCTTCTCGCCGCCGAGGTCCATGTCGGCGAGCCCCCGCTACGCAATCGAGCTCGCAGCCATGTCCATGTTGTTCGCCTTGCTCCGCTGCTCCGTTTGCACCTACGGCCGCTTCAAATGACGCACCATAGCAAGTTCCACCCCGAGCCAGTAGCTCCGCCGCCGCTAGAGCTCGTCGCCGTCGATGATGCCGTACCCCCCAGGCCCTGTTCTTGGTCCCATTCGATGCGCATCGCCAAGGGCTGCATCCCAGTGGTTGCGGCGCTCGATTTGGACCACGGGATCAGCATCCCGAGCAGCGCCGCCGCGGGATTTGGTCACCGGCGACTAGCCGCCGGCGAGATGACGTGGACGTCATTATCTTAGCACTAATCCCCCTCCTAATGACCCCTAACACTCACTGAAACTGGGCCCCAGTGGCTTAATTAAGCCACTGTTAGTTTAAATAAACCGGGTTTTAACCCAGAGCCACTGACAGTGAGGCCCCACATGTCAGCACCCCCTGACGTCACTGTGACGTCATGCCTACGCAGTAAATCGAATAATTGATTTATTTAAATCCAGAAAATCAAGAAAAAGGCTTAAACTTTGGAAATTCATAGAAAATTCATATGGACTCCAAATTTAACATATAATATATGAAAAATGATCAGGAGAAAATAATCTATCCAGATATAAAACTTTCAACTATGTTTGAGTTGAATTTAAAATGGAACCAGTAGCATTTGCCATTTGGTTTAATTGGAATTTGATCAAATTAAATTCAAATGCTTTTGCATTTTGAACCTTAGCAACATGCCACATTTCACTTGAACATCAGAGGCATATCATACACATTTCAAGATGAGTTACATTGATCAAACAATAGCATTTGCAACTTGGCTAAATTGAATTCAAATTGGAGTTTGAATTTGCATTTCAAATGCAATATAGTCCTTTTTAAATGGAATTAACTCACACATCAGAAGCATGTACATCAAGTTTCCAACCTTCAACCATGTGCTTGTGCATTGTATTTACTTTGCTACCTTGTTTGTTGTTTGTCGAGTAGAAGTTGAACCGGAACAGGAGGCTGCCCCCTTCGTTGAAGATCCCGAGGCTGGACCTCGTCAGCAAGGAAAGCAAACCCCCATTGATCATGTCGATAAAATCCCACTTCCCTCTCATGTCTCGCTTATGCATTGTATAGGATGATTACCATACTACGTTTCTACCGCATAGATGAACCCATTCCTTTGCATGACCTATCATTTGTCACAATAGTAAGCAAACCACAATCCTAGCAAATGTAGGAGTTGGTTGATATCATGTGGCCCCTGCAATTGTTACTGGTTATTGCATGCTTAGAGTGATACAATGTGGTTATTGTTATGTGAGTCGGGATGGTAGTGACCATGGGGATGATGGTGGAAATGTGTTGGCGAATCTACCCTAATACAAGGTGAACAAATGAGAGCCTGTGTAGGAGTACACGGTGGGTTGTCTCGTTGAACACCGCCCTAAGTCCGAGTTCTTGTGTGGTGATCCAAGATGAAGAGTACAACCACACATTGGGCTCACTGACCTCTCTCAACCTATTAACTCATCCCTTTCGATGTCCAGATGTCGTAGTAGTTCGGAGTTCTGGTAGGTTTGTGGCCTGGCTGCTAAGTGAGAGAACGGATCAACCGAGACCAGCTTACGCACCACGCACACATCATCTGGGTCCACTTCGGTAAACCGGCCGGGTTCACGATAGTGGTAGCCAACCCAGGTAGGCGGCTTTCTTGGACTAGATCGGCTATGAGGTAACAGTTGTGGTGAGCATCCTCGCCAACACCTCTTGAACGGTGTCGAGTACAAAGGCGGTAACTGATGATCATGTGTGTGTAGCGGTACACCCCTGCAGGGTTAACAAAACTATTCGAATAGCCGCGTCCGCGGTTAATGACTGCTTGGAAAGCTTATCTTGATTATTAGACAACTTGAACTGGATACTTATAAAACTTGCCAAGATAAGCGTGAGTGCTATGGCGTGCTTTCTCATGGGGAAGTCGAGGAAGGCACCATAGTGGTGTAATTGGTTGGAGATGTAGTGGAATCGTGTACGCTTCTTACCTCAAGTCTGGTATTCGTAGTTCAGGACTAGCCAAGTCAAAGCTGGCACTTCTTCATTTGAACCCCACCTCCCTTTGCCTTGATACATGTGCATGAGTAGTATAGCTCCTATGTAAGTCTTGCTGAGTACGACTTTGTACTCACGTTTGCTTATTTTATGTTTTAGATGAACCCACTGACCCCGAAGGTGGATTCTTCCTCGAGTTCGACGACTGAAGACCAAGCTAGTGTAGTCCCAGTCAGCAGATTGGTTCCCTCATGGAGGGCTTTGTGTTTAAATAAGGCTTCTTAAGCCATTTGTTAAGTTTGTCTATACTCAGACCTACTCTGTTTCCGTTGAATGTTGTAATGTTGGATCACATACTTGTGATCTATGTGTGCACTCTGTGAGAGTTATCAATAAAATGTATACTTTGTAGAGAATTGCAATGATACCTGCTGTTTATAGAAGGGATGTGTGTTGCGTGTATGTTTATAACATGCATGTCTTTGTATGGGTTTTCGAGACCTTAGTTGTGATCTGGCTGGCGGTCTTTTATACACCAAGTGGCCCTTAGATGTGCGCAGCTTGGGGAATCGTGCACACTTTGCGGTATGATCGAGCCCGCCCTAGACCCCGACTAAGTGATCGGGCTGGAGTAAGTCTATGTAAGAGTTATGAGATAGTCGATAGTATGGTTGAGGCGACTTGTCTGTGAATATGGGAGTTCATCACCCATATCATTAGACTTGTGTGCGGACGATGAGGACCCATCTCAGTTGATCATCCGGCCCGGATGGGATGCCCCTCACGTACGATTCTTTCCAAGAACGTTCTGTGCTTGGCCTTGTCTGCTTAGACAAGTGGGTACGGTTCTCGGCTCTCCATATGACTATGTCGTAGCGGGACTTGCATACGCTAACCCCGGGTCCTGACAAGTGGTCACTCGAATGTCGTTTCAGCTCTTGAGGTGAGGGAGCACCTGAGACTCTAGCGTCGTACGATCTTGGCGAGTGAATGTTTGTCTTGCGTCGGGTTGAGGGAGCACCCGAGACTCTCGTGAGTGCGAGTGATCACTCGAGCACATTGCTGACCTTTGGGCGGCTGCTCACCTGAGGCTCGCTTTTGAGTGGGTACGCTCCCGATGGGAGTTTAAATATATTTGAAAAATGTGTTTAAGAAATCATTCTTGATGTCTGTTGGTATTCTTCGCCGCTTTTCAGGATAACGATGCCTCTGTTTGATGGCTGTCAGGGATGCTCCGCCAGTGAACCGTCACGTCTTCATGACCGGTCATAATGATGACCGCTGTGGCGTGCGGCAGGCGCTGGTTGAGTTTTCGATACTCGCGTTGGACACGCGCGCGAGTTGACGCGTCTCATGCACAGTGCGTCCCGTGGGAAAGCATCTTGGTCTTGGAATCTGAGATGTCTGCGACGTTTGGTCTTGGAATTAATTGTTGCTGCTGTCTTGGCTTCTCTGTGCTGGGAGATTTTAGTTCTATAAATAAGCCTTTTTCTTCCACAGCGTTCGCCTCTATCCAGCTTGCTGCTTTGCCTCTTCCTCCTTCTCTTCTTCCTCTCATGTCTCCCGAGAGAGGTGTTGTCCGTGGCCGTGCTCGTCGTGGCCGTGGTGTCCGTACACCACGCTCATGTCGTGGTGGTCGCCATGGTACGGCGCCAATGCCTTCCTCCTCTCCCTTAGGGGAGGGAATCTGGCGCTATGATTTTCTTTTACGCGTTTGTGGCCAGAGCGCCAACCGCGTTCTTCTTCCCTCTGCTTTTTCCGCCATTGTCTCTGAACGTGGCTTAGATGGCTTGCTTCTGCATCTTCAAGGGAGTTGTCGATCTCCCTCTTATGTTGACTTGGAGGTTGATAGCTCCCGCTTGATTTTTCTTGGCTCTGGTTGGAGTTTGTTTGCTCGGCGGTTGAATTTGCGAGATGGCGATATGCTCAACTGTCGTTTTGACGGCGAAAGCACTGTCACTGTCCGCGCGTTCGATCCGAGCGGCAACATCATGGATCCGCACTGGCAGGAGTCGAGCAGCGACAGCTCCACAAGGTCGAGGAGTCATACGTCTGCATATTCTACAGCTTCGTCTTCTGGCGACTCCTCAGGTGGTGATGCTGTCTCCATCAGCTCCGAAGAATACATTGATGTCAAGCCGTCGATCAAGCGGGCGGGCCAAGCGACCTTGTAGAACGGGAGGCGGCCTCATCTTCGTCGGCAACTCGGAGAAGGAGATGTGCAGCCGGAGAAGAAGGCGTGCAGCTGCAGCTGGAGAAGAAGCTGGTGGAGCAGGAGAAGAGGCTGGTGGAGCATCGACAAATAAGTTGAGCTTCACCCTTTTGTTATGTCATTGACATCCTCTGCTAGTTTCCTTTTCCCCTTTGTCTGTGGTGATGCCCTTGTACTAGAGTCGATTACACTTCATGGGCACACATGTAGAAGTCGTAATTCCTTGGGTGATTCCCTCTTATAACAGGAGCTGCCTTCTATCCAAATGTAGTTGAGTCCTTTTATACCTTTATGGTTGAATTCAAGCTGTGGTTGAGATCTTGCAATAAAACTGTGTTTTCGACTCCTGAGATGCCATGTTTTCGACTCCTTTTGAAAGCGCAGAATGTCTTCGATTCCATCTGATAACGCGAAATGTCTTCGAATCCATCTGATGGCGTGAGATGTCTTCGACTCCATCTGATAGCGTGAGATGTCTTCGACTCCTCCCGCGATGTACTGACTTTAACTTTTCTAGTGTGTTCTATCAGGTGCGCGGCAGCGCTCCCGATGGGAGTAGCCCCCGAGGCTACGTTTGAGTTGTAGAGTCAAACGTAGGCTTAAAACTTTGCGTATTTCCTCGCGGTTCAACTCTGGAGTAGTCCCCGAGTCTTGGTTGTTTGTCGTTCGGGTGAAGATTTGAAGGTTGCTAACTTGGTGTTTTTAAATAGGATCGTAGCATGTCTCGGGGAATGCTTATGCCTGAACCCCCGAGTTTTTAAGGTGAGCTCGCGTAGGTGGCGATAGCGTCTCTCGGGGGGATTTTGCGCTTAAGCCCTCGAGTCTTGGTTAAGATCGCTTGAGTGGATATAGCGTCTCTCGGGAGGATTTTACACTTAAGCCCCCGAGTGCTTCGGTTAAGATCGCTTGAGTGGCGATAGCGTCTCTCGGGTGGATTTTATGCTTAAGCCCCCGAGTGCTTTGGTTGAGGTCGCTTGAGTGGCGATAGCGTCTCTCGGGGGGATTTTACGCTCAAGCCCCCGAGTGCTTCGGTTAAGATCGCTTGAGTGGCGATAGCGTCTCTCGGGGGGATTTTACGCTTAAGCCCCCGAGTGCTTCGGTTAAGATCGCTTGAGTGGCGATAGCGTCTCTCGGGGGGATTTTATGCTTAAGCCCCCGAGTGCTTCAGTTAAGATCGCTTGAGTGGCGATAGCGTTTCTCGGGGGGATTTTATGCTTAAGCCCCCGAGTGCTTTGGTTGAGATCGCGTAGGCGATGATAGCGTCTCTCGGGGGGAGTGTGTGCTCGAGCCCCCGAGTGCTTTGGGATGGCTGTATTTGGGCAACATTTATTTTATTGCGGCCGAGCTGCTACATGAGTTGCGAGTCATGTCTGACCGATGGGGATTATGGATAGAACAGTCGCAGGTTTGCTACGTTCCATGGGTTACCCACGTCCTCGTCTGTCTTCGGGTTCTTCAGCCTGTAGGTGCCACCTCCGATGACTTCTGAGACTATAAATGGTCCTTCCCATTGAGGGGAAAGTTTATGGACCTTCTCTTGTATCAGTCGTAGGACTAGGTCACCTTTGCTGAAGGTTCTAGTGCGCGGGCGACTGCTTTGGTAGGTGCGTAGCTTGTCCTGGTACCCCTCTGATTTTGCCAGGGCTGTATCTCTTGCTTCATCAGCTGTATCTTTGTCATCTTGTAATGCTTCTTCTGCTTCTTCTTCTTCGTACCCGGTGACTCGAGGTGCTCCGAACTTGAGGTCATGTGGTAGTACTGCCTCCGCCCCGTACACCATGAAGAAGGGTGTGTACTGGGTCGCGGTGTTTGGTGTAGTTCGTAGGCTCCATAGTACCGCGAGGAGTTCTTCTACCCAGTTGTCGGCGGCTTGCTCGAGTGGTGCGAGGAGCCGCTTCTTGATTCCCCGCATACAAGGCCGTTTGCTTTTTCCACTTGGCCGTTGGACTGCGGGTGCGCGACTGATGCATAATTGATTTTGATGCCCAGTTCTTCGCAAAAGTTCTGGAATTCTGCGGCTGTGAAGTTCGTGCCGTTGTCCGTGATGATGTTGTAGGGCACTCTGAACCTGAAGATGATCGATTTGATGAAGGTTACAGCCGTGAGGACTGTGGAGCTGGTGATGGGCACTGCTTCGATCCATTTAGTGAACTTGTCGACTGCGACGAGCAGGTGTGTCCTTCCGCCCTTTGATGATTTCTTGAGTGGGCCCACCATGTCGAGTCCCTAGGTGGCGAATGGCCAGGATAGTGGTATGGTCTTGAGCTCTAAGGCGAGAGCATGTGGCCTGTTGGCAAATTTCTGGCAGGCGACACAACGTCGCACGATTTCCTCTGCGTTTTTCATGGTTGTGGGCCAGTAGAACCCGGCTCGGAATGCTTTGGACACGAGTACTCGACTGCTCGCATTGTGCCCGTAGGTGCCTTCGTGGATTTCGAGCAGTAGGGCTTTGCCGTCCTCTTCGCTGATGCACCTTTGGAGTATCTGGGTGATGTTGCGCTTGTATAGCTGTTTGTTGATCACCGTGAACGCCTTGGATCGTCGGCTGATGCGTCGTGCTTCGGCCACATCTTGCGGTAGCGTACCTTCGATTAGGAATTGGAGGAACGGTTTTTCCCAGACAGGTCCTTCGAGCTATGTCGGAGTTGTGCTGTCGGGTGTGCTGGTGCTTGTTCCTTCTGATGGACTTGCTGCTGCCACCTGCGCCAGGTCTGTTGTGTCCACGCCGTCCACGACTGCTTCGGGTGTTGCTGCCTGTACCTTGATGGATCTCTGGCTGATGCTTTCAAGAAAAACGCCGGGTGGTATTGGTCCTCGGGTCGAACCAATGTTCGCGAGTTCGTCAGCTTCTGTGTTGTTGGCCCTGGTGATGTAGTTGAGCTCACAACCGTCGAAACTACCTTCGAGTGTGTTGTAGAGCTTCTTGTAGGCCGCCATGTTGTCGGCTATTGCGTCGTAGTTTCTCATCGTCTGCTGGACGACGAGATTGGAGTCCCCGTAGATTATGAGGCGAGTGGCTCCGCACGTCTTGGCCATGCGCATGCCATGGAGGAGTGCCTCGTATTCTGCTTCGTTGTTGGAGGCGTGACTGAAGTTGATCTAGAGGACATATTTTAGCTTTGTTCCTTTGGGTGAGATGAGCACCACTCCTGCCCCGGCTCCTTGTTGTCTCTTGGACCCATCGAAGAACATTGACCATGAACTTGATAGGTCTAGGGGGCTTGGTGTCTGAACCTCCGTCCACTCGACCAGGAAATCTGGGAGTACTTGGGCTTTGATGGTTGTTGGGTGCTTGAACTGCAGGTCCCGTGGGCTGAGCTCAATGTTCCACTCGGCGACTCGTCCAGTCGCTCCAGGATTGTTGAGTATGTCAGTGAGTGGTGCGCTACTCACGATTGTGATAGGGTGCTCGTCGAAGTACTGGGACACCTTTCTTGAGGTCATGATGACGGCCAGTAGTAGCTTCTGATAATGCGGGTACCGCTGCTGGGATTTGGTCAGGAGCATGCTGAGGTAGTAGATTGGTCTCTGGATGCTCTGGACCTTGCCTTCTTCTGTGCGTTCGACGACGAGCGATGTGCTTACTACACTGTTACACGCTGCCACGTAGAGGTATAGCTTCTCTCGTTCCTTGGGTACCGCCAGGATTGGTGGGGTCGAGAGTGTCTTTTTCAGGTCCACGAATGCTTGGCGGGCTTCCTCCGTCCACTCGAATTTCTCTCCTTTCCTGAGCAGCTGATAGAAATGCAGCGTGCGTTCTCCCAGCCTGCTGATGAAGCGGCTTAGGGCTGCGAGTTTTCCAGTGAGCTGTTGTATTCCTTTGACGTCGGTTGGTTCTTGCATTCGGGCGATGGCTTGGACTTTCTCAGGGTTTTCCTCGATTCCTCGGGCAGAGACCATATAGCCGAGCAGCTTCCCCGCCGGTACGCCAAATGCGCACTTCTTTGGGTTGAGTTTGATTCTGTATTTGTTGAGCGCTGCAAAGGTTTCGCGCAGGTCGTCGAGTAGTGTGTCTGCTTTGTAGGTCTTGATGACGATGTCGTCTACATAGACTTGCACATTTCTTCCAATTTTCTCTTTCAGGCAGGCCTGCATCATTCGCTGGTATGTGGCACCTGTGTTCTTGAGCCCGAAGGGCATGGTCCTGTAGCAGAATACGCCATAGGGGGTGATGAACGATGTGTGCTCTTCGTCTTCTTCCTTCATCCTGATCTGGTTGTATCCTGAGTAGGCATCAAGAAAGGAAATTAGATCGCACCCTGCTGTCGAGTCGATTATCTGATCGATTCTAGGCAGGGGGAAGTGGTCCTTCGGGCAATGCTTGTTGACTGGTCCGTAGTCGACACACATGCGCAGCACGGTCGTGTCTTTCTTAGGCACCAACACTGGGTTGGCTATCCAGGTGGCTTTCTTCATTTCTCGGATGAACTGGGCGTCGAGTAACCGGTTGACTTCCTCTCCGATTGCTCTGCGCTTGGGCTCCGAGAATCGTCTCAGAGCTTGCTTCACTGGCTTCGTGTCTCCGCGAATTCGCGTGGTATTCCAGGCATACCGGCTGGGCACCAGGCGAATATTTCCCACTCATCTCGAAGGAAAGCGACGAGAGCCGTAGCCTGCTCCTCTGGTAGGTGGGCGTACACGCGGACTGTTTTGTCCGGGTCCGTCGGGTGCACTTGGTGAGTGACTGTGTCGCTGTCGATACTGAAGTCGCGTCCGTACTCCTTAGATTCGCTTCGGCTCACCAATGGGAAGGTACTCTTGTCCGTCACCATGGCTATTTCTCTGAGTTCTTGTTCAGCTCCGAATCTGTCGGAGATTTTGTGAAAGTCACGGTCACATTGATCTGATTTGATGAAGCTTCCGTTGATCGTGAGGACTCCCGTTGATCCTGGCATCTTGAGCTTGAGGTAGGCGTAGTGTGGGACCGCCATGAACTGCACGAATGCTGGCCGTCCCAATATGGCGCGATACTGCGATTGCCAGTCGAGTACTTCGAACTCGAGAACGTGCTTTGCGAAGTTGCATCAGTTGCCGAAGACAACTTCAAGTTCGACGACTCCGAGGGATGTGGCTGCTTCTCCTGGGAGTACCCCGTGTAACACGGTGCTCGATTTCTTCCATGATGATCGTGGGATCAGCATCTTTTGCACGGTGCTGCTTATTGGCTTCTCGCCCTTCGTTGGTTACCCCAAGTGAAGGTTTGAGATGCAGTGCAGCAGCAGTTTTCCCTCGGTGAAGATACCAAGGTTTGTCTCCAGTAGGACTCCGGAGATGATAAGTAGGTGTCAGCGGCGCAACTGACGCGGACCTGCACACAGACACTGATAACTTTGTTCCCAACAAAGTTCAGAGAGGTTGTCAATCTCTCCGGTCTTTTTGTTCACAAATGCTAAAACGCAAGGGATAATGATAGCAACTTGAAAGTAAATGCAGAAAAGTAAATATAGCTTGGAATCAGTAATTAGGATATGGACCGGGATACGTGATGTTCACTAGTGATGTCTCTCTCCCAAAAGACGATAAAACTGCTATGCGAGGTAAACAAATTACAGAAGGGAAATTGACAGGATTATGAACGCACCGCAATGCTAACTATGCTACAAAAGAAAGGAAGAGGTTCAAAAGCACGGGCAGTACGCCAAAATAAGTAGACCGAAATCCATCTGCATCTACTACTAAACATTCACCTTGAGATATCTATCCAGAACATCTCGATGGTATTAAGTTGCGAGCCCCACCCAAAGTGTAAACCCAAACAAACAGACAACTGCATTAAAAAGAACTTTGCGTAAAGTAAACAATCCTTGTAACCGCGGTTACAAGCACCGTTGTTTTCCCCCTTGTGGCAACAGCACATCCCATAGACTCATGTTTCTGTCACTCAAGCGTGTCATCGGGGGGCATGAACCAACAATCTAGCACAATGCTCCCTCTTGGAGTCACTACCTACTACTTGGCCAAAGCAATAAACAGCAACGGAGAACATGCAAGAATTACTTAGGAACAAAAATATAAGAGATAAAAACCAAATATATTACTCTATCACAATCTGAACATAATCTCATAATCCATCAGATCCCTCCAAACTCAACATAGCAACAACAGAAATATTACAAAGGTGCCTCGATCATGTAGGGAAGCTCACGAGGTCTAAACAATGAAGATCAAAGAGGGGAGGAGAACATCACATAGCTACTGATCACGGACCCATGGTCCAAGGAAAACTACTCACGAGACATCCGGGGAGCATCCATGGTGGAGAGGAGACTCCCGGAGGTCAATCCTCCCTCCGACAGGGTGCCGGGAAGAGGTCTTCTGGTGCTCCCGATCTTGGAAGCGCGGCGGCGGCAGAACAGAGGCGAGTTCGCGGAATAGGGTTCTGCTTCTGGAGTTTTCCCATGACGGGGGATAAATAGGCGAAGGGGGGCAGCCAGAGGTGGGCCAGGGGCCCCAGGTGCCCCCTTGGCGCGGCCAGGGGTGGGGCCGCGCCGGGTGGCCGCCTGGGCCCCCTGGCTCCCCTCTGGCCCCTCCCGGGCTCTTCTCGAAGCTTCCGTCACGCTGATTTTTTAGCTGAATTTTCCCGAATTTTTCTGGCACTTTTTATATGGGAGAACATTGAATTAGAAAAACAGCAGAAAACAGGAACTGGCACTGGGGTGCACTGAGTTAATAGGTTAGTCCAAATATGATCAAAAGTGTATGAAAGTGTATCTAGATCATAGCAATATCACACAAAACATGCATGGAGCAAGCAGAAATTATAGATACGTTTTGGACGTATCAACATCCCCAAGCTTAATTCTTGCCCGTCCTTGAGTAGGTAAATGATAACAAGCATAATTTCTGTGGTGACATGCTAGCAACCATATAAGAACTTTGAAAAGTAAAGCAATCAAGGTTAGAGATTCAATTCAAGTCATAACATGCAAGAGTCTATATTAGCATTGAAATAAGTAACAAAAGAACAAAAGGTGCAAGAGCTCTCGCTGTCCGTGACTCGAATGTCTCCAAATGGTGTTTGCGTGCAAGAAGGGGGATAGGGAATACGAGAAAAAAGTATTTTTTTTGTGTTGAGAACTCAATCTACTAAAGTTTCACACTTGGTCTTCTTTGGAATCTTATCTTGACTCGTCCCCAGACCACTAGCCAGGTACAAGTCAATTTGATCCACTCCTTTTCGATATTTCGAGCACTCATGCAATGGATGAGCGTAAGCACAAGAGTTGACACTTAGGATGGCAAAGAGAGAGATATGGTGGAGGAGGAAGACAAAAAGGATGAGAAAGGCTCACATCAATGAGGACAATCATAGGCAAGAGATGCCAAATGATAGATATGATGTGAGGAGTAGGGATTGCCATGCAACGGATGCACATACGAGCTAAGAAGCTCTCCAATGGAACTAGTGGGGTGCATCTAACTTGCTCGCTCATGAAGACCTAGAGCTCGTTTGAGGAGGCTCATCCTTGGAATATGTAAGCCAAGTTCTATAGTGTGAAGGTCCCCACATAGCTATATGCATAAAGATCATCTCTATGGAGTACAAGGATATAAAGGGAGTACTAGTGTGGATCTCTCAAAAGGATAGTAGTGTTGCCCCTTTCTCTCTTTTTATTTATTTTTCTCTTTTTTCTATTTTTTTCTATTTTTTGGTGGCCTCAATGGCTCTTTCTATTTAACTCTCATTTGTCCTCTTTGGGATCTTTTATTGTGTCCACTTTGGGATCTTTTCCTCACTTAAGGGCAACACTCTATTTTACAAGAAGGTAAAGGAGATGTTTCACACTTTACAAGGTACTCAAAATCATAAAGAAGATGTAACTATCATGATGTATGCAAGGTATGTCGCTGCCAGTGTAGCAGGAACATGTATGACATGAAGATCAAGTCATGAAGAGGTGGAAGTTGCATGGCAATGTAACTCAGAAAGGCTATGGAAATGCCTTGATAGGTAGGTATGCATGCCCGGCCCTGAGGGGGCGAGCGGGGCGGCCGCCCCGGGCCCCCAACACTGTAGGGGGGCCGTCCATATGTGTGTGAGAGAGTTCTGCGACTTCAACCATCCGAGAGGCCACCATTAGAGCGCTGAAGCTTTTAACGTCTCCAGGAAGAAGGAGCGCTCAGAAAGATAACCAACCATTTTTCTCTTCTATAGCGATCTGAACTTTGGGCCTTTTACCCCTTTGTGTGGTGGGATCTACCAGGCTTTTACTACTCAAGGACTGTAGTTTACCTTTTCTGGTGGAGGGTTGGTCAAAATAAATCTTTTTTGGAAGATGGAAAC
Organism: Bromus sterilis; assembly: GCA_950022295.1. Classification (NCBI taxonomy): domain Eukaryota; kingdom Viridiplantae; phylum Streptophyta; class Magnoliopsida; order Poales; family Poaceae; genus Bromus; species Bromus sterilis. The sequence goes on along the minus strand of OX465595.1, from coordinate 377,465,122 downwards.
AACGATAGTTTACCTATCTGAGAACCCCTCAAAAAATATATTTTTCAGTGCTTGTCGTGTGACTCAACCATATAGCTAACTAAAAGACCGATTTTTTTTAACAAAGTACTTATTTCGATTCATAATAAGTGTCGCTCATTTTGTATAATTTTTTTACTAGCTTAGTATAAAATGAGCGACATTTATTATGAATCCGAGGAAGTAATATTTTACAAAGCGGGGGAAATACGGTGTATCTTTTTTTTAGCTTCAAAATCATTAACATTATGCATATTTTTTTTGTTTCTTTATAGAAAAAAAACATATTTTGATTTCGCCCCAGGCCCCCAAAATCTCAGGACCGGCCCTATAGGTATGGTGGCTGTTTTGAGGAAAGATAAAGGGAGGCTTATGATGACAGAGCGTATCATGCCAAGGGTTTGGATGTACCGGCGAAGGTGGACACCAACTCTCGGAGTGAGAAAAAGGCAATGCACGGCGCAGGAAAGGCTAGCAAAATATGGGAAGGTGGAAGTGTCAACTCTCAATACTTACATTAGTCCGAAGAACTCATGCACTTATTATCGGTAACTCTCAATCTAATAAGGAGGTTCACAAAGATACAAGTACCCCGAGGAGGAGTGTATGGGGGTTTGGTTATCCTTGCGCATCCTCGACTCATGGTACGTGAGTGTACTCTAATATTCGACCCCTCAGAAGAGTAGTGATCCATCTAGCAGCTAGAGTTCTCAACTAATTTGTAGGTTTTGAAAATAGACACGGATTGCCCAAAATACGACACCTATCACTAATAGGCTAGAGCTCTTGACACCAAAAGTTCAAACATTACTCACATCAATACCTCAAAACCATTGCAAGTTACTACTAAAATTAAATAGCAACCTCAATTACCTACTTTCAAGACAAGACACAACTCAATGCAACAACCAACTCTCTTAACAAGATAAACATGAAAACTAAAAAGAGTTCTAGCAACAAACTTTAAACAAAATCCAAGGCTCTTGCTCAAGACAAACTAAGACTAAAACTAAACATGGCATCAGCTATGAAAAGATAAAGAACACACAACAGCAAAAAGATAGGCATGAAGAATCCTATGATGTGTTCTAGATTTTGAAAGTGGAGCGTGTTTCTCTCCCACACAAAGTAAGAAAGGATCGAACTTGTTATGAACAGCAATCAAAGCTAAAAAAACTAAAAACAAACCCTAAGAGCGAGACGCTCCAAACATAGCACATAACGCATGAAGTGATAAAAATATAGTGAGACGAAGGACGAACTGATGATTGTTGATGGAGAAGGGGATGCACGGGGGCATCCCCAAGCTTAGACGCTTGAGTCTCCTTGAATATTTATTGGGGATGCATGGGGGCATCCCCAAGATTGAGCGCTTGACACTCCTGGATCTTCTTTCATCATCTTCTATCGCACACTTGAAAACTCCCTTCATACATAACTCATCATAAGCTGATTAGAGAGGTTAGTACCCTTAATAAATAATTTTTTACCCACTGGATATAAAGATATTCTTGAAGAGATACTGTTTCTCAAGAGTGCCAAAAAGTTTTTGGAAAGAAAAAGCAAGCTTAAGGTTTGCAAAAGTAAGGAGAGACAAAACGTGGCAGAATCTGTGAAAAACAGAACAGAAGATAATAAAGAATTTTTTAGGGACACTTCTGCAACTCAAATCAAAAAAACTCAGAACATAAGGAAGTTTCGTAATTGTATAGAGCATACTGTGTAAAAATTTCAGCTCAAAAAGATGAACTGGGATTTTTCTGGAATTTTTCTGGTCACGAGGACAGAATCTGTTTTCTGGACAGCATGTCACAACTTTTACTTCCCTTGCCGTAAGAGGCTATAACTTGGCACAAAGCTGAAAAATAAAGATACAATGATGTTGCTACAGAAGTAACAATCATCAAGACACAAAAAAACCAAAAATAAACACCTAAATTCGTTGCGGGCTGCCTCCCGAAAGCACTTCTTTAAAGCCATTAGCTAGGCATGATGCAAAAAGAAGAATCAAGTTTTATCAAGAGAAAGAGAATAACTAGCCCGTGTAATGGACTCAAAAGGTAACTTGATTTTCTTTCTAGGTAAGTGTTCCATCCCCTTTTTGAATGGGAATTGGAATTTTATATTCCCCTCTTTCATGTCAATAACCGCACCAACGGTGCGAAGAAAAGGACGTCCCAAAATAATTGGACATAAAGGTTCACACTCTATATCCATAACAATAAAATCGACGGGAACATAGTTGTCATTGACAATGATAAGAACATCGTCGATCTTCCCCAAAGGTTTCTTTACGGAAGAATCAACAAGACGAACACCAAAAGAACAAGGCTCAAAAGGCTTCAATTCAAACATATCAAATATTCTTTTGGGCATAACGGAGGTACTAGCTCCAACATCACATAAAGCATAGCAAGAGAAGTTATTTAATTTAATTTTGATCATAGGATCCCAACCATCATCTAGGTTCCTAGGTATGGAGGCTTCTACTCTAAGCTTCTCCTCCCTAGCTTTGATAAGAGCATTTGTGATATGCTCCGTGAAGGCAAGATTAAGTGTGCTAGTGTGTGGGTCTCTAGACATTTTGTGTAACAAGCTAATAACTTCTGAGAGGGTGCAACTATCAAAATCAATATCACTACTATAAAAGGTGGTAGTAGTGTCATCTAGGCTCACTTGTTTGAAACCCTCTATGTTCATAGGAGTTTCTTTTTCTACGGTTGAGGTATTAGCATCACCATTAATAGGTCCAACGGGACTAGGAGTACATTGGGTGCTAATAGTATGGGTGTCCTCAACAATTTGGATAGTGGAAACTGTGTGGTGTGTAGGAAGGCTCTGAATTCTACCCTCTTCCTCTTTTTCTATATCCCATATTTCTTTAAGTTTAGCCATCATCCTAATATTTTCATTGATTTGTAACTGGATAGCATTAATAGGAGTGGCCTTATTCTCCTCAAGGGGGGAGGTTCTAATTTTAAGAATCTCAATATCAAGGATTAAGCTTTCTACCTTCAAAGAGAGATTATCTATTTTAGATAATTTCTCTTCTACATTTTTGTTGAAGGATTTTTGGGTAGTGATAAAGTCTCTAAGCATGCTTTCTAATTCAGAAGGGGGGTTCTTGTTGCTAGGGTAAGTGTTGTTGTTCCCATAATTGGATGGAAACGGTCTAGGATTGCTAGCAAAATTTCCCCTATAAGCATTGTTGTTGAAGTTGTTTCTAGCAATAAAGATCACATCTACTTGTTCTTGGGCAACCAAAGAATTTAAAGGAACATCATGAGGATCAATAGAGGGTTGCTTGCTAAGTAGAGACATAATTAAGTCAACTTTTTCATTGAGGGAGGTAATTTCCTCGACAGAATTTACCTTCCTACCTGTTGGAGCGCGTTCGGTGTGCCATTGGGAATAATTGGTCATCATTTCATCGAGAAGCTTCGTGGCTGCACCAAGTGTAGTTGACATAAAGGTTCCTCCCGCGGCCCAATCAAACAGGTTCCGCGAGGTAAAGTTCAAGCCTGCATAAAAAGTCTGGATAACTACCCAGGTAGTCAAACCATGTGTAGGGCATTTCTTAACAAGAGATTTCATTCGTTCCCAAGCTTGGGCAACGTGTTCATTATCCAATTGCTTAAAATTCATAATATTACTCCTCAATTGGATAATTTTAGCAGGAGGGTAGTACTTCCCTATAAAAGCATCTTTGCACTTATCCCAAGAATCTATGCTATTTCTAGGCAAAGATTGAAACCAGATTTTAGCATCTCCCCTTAAAGAGAAAGGAAAGAGCTTGAGCTTAACAACATCACCTTCTACTTCTTTATACTTTTGCATATCACATAATTCAACAAGATCATTCAAGTGTAAAGCAACATCATCTCCAGCACCAGAGAATTGATCTCTCATAACAAGGTTTAGCAAAGCAGGTTTAATTTCATAAGAGGTAGCTGAAGTGGCGGGTGTGGCAATGGGAGTGCAGATAAAGTCCTGGTTGTTGTGACTAGTGAAGTCACACAACTTGGTGTTTTCAGTGGAACCCATAGTAGCAGCAAGTGTGGCAAATTTTTTTGTAGTTTTTGATAAAAGACACAAAGATAAAAACTGAAAGATAAACTAACAAGACTAAAAAACAAAGGTAAAGGGTAGTGTGCAACTCCCCTATCTTAGCACTCGGAGTCCCCGGCAACGGCGCCAGAAATACTCTTTCTTATTGGCTTCTCGCCCTTCGTTGGTTACCCCAAGTGAAGGTTTGAGATGCAGTGCAGCAACAGTTTTCCCTCGGTGAAGATACCAAGGTTTGTCTCCAGTAGGACTCCGGAGATGATAAGTAGGTGTCAGCGGCGCAACTGACGCGGACCTGCACACAGACACTGATAACTTTGTTCCCAACAAAGTTCAGAGAGGTTGTCAATCTCTCCGGTCTTGTTGTTCACAAATGCTAAAACGCAAGGGATAATGATAGCAACTTGAAAGTAAATGCAGAAAAGTAAATATAGCTTGGAATCAGTAATTAGGATATGGACCGGGATACGTGATGTTCACTAGTGATGTCTCTCTCCCAAAAGACGATAAAACTGCTATGCGAGGTAAACAAATTACAGAAGGGCAATTGACAGGATTATGAACGCACCGCAATGCTAACTATGCTACAAAAGAAAGGAAGAGGTTCAAAAGCACGGGAAGTACGCCAAAATAAGTAGACCGAAATCCATCTACATCTACTACTAATCATCCACCTTGAGATATCTATCCAGAACATTTCGCTGGTATTAAGTTGCGAGCCCCACCCAAAGTGTAAACCCAAAGCAACAGACAACTGCATTAAAAAGAACTTTGCGTAAAGTAAACAATCCTTGTAACCGCGGTTACAAGCACCGTTGTTTCCCCCTTGTGGCAACAGCACATCCCCTAGACCAATGTTTCTATCACTCAAGCGTGTCATCGGGAGGCATGAACCAACAATCTAGCACAATGCTCCCTCTTGGAGTCACTACCTACTACTTGGCCAAAGCAATAAATAGCAACGGAGAACATGCAAGAATTACTTAGGAACAAAAATATAAGAGATAAAAACCAAATATATTACTCTATCACAATCTGAACATAATCTCATAATCCATCAGATCCCTCCAAACTCAACATAGCAACAGCAGAAATATTACAAAGGTGCCTCGATCATGTAGGGCAGCTCACGAGGTCTAAACAATGAAGATCAAAGATGGGAGGAGAACATCACATAGCTACTGATCACGGACCCATGGTCCAAGGAAAACTACTCACGAGACATCCGGGGAGCATCCATGGTGGAGAGGAGACTCCCGGAGGTCAATCCTCCCTCCTGCAGGGTGACGGGAAGAGGTCTTCTGGTGCTCCCAATCTTGGAAGCGCGGCGGCGGCGGAACAGAGGCGAGTTCGCGGAATAGGGTTCTGCTTCTGGAGTTTTCCCGTGACGGGGGATAAATAGGAGAAGGGGGGCAGCAAGAGGTGGGCCAGGGGCCCCAGGTGCCCCCTTGGCGCGGCCAGGGGTGGGGCCGCGCCGGGTGGCCGCCTGGGCCCCCCTGGCTCCCCTCTGGCCCCTCCCGGGCTCTTCTCGAAGCTTCCGTCACGCTGATTTTTTATCTGAATTTTCCCGAATTTTTCTGGCACTTTTTATATGGGAGAACACTGAAATAGAAAAACAGCAGAAAACAGGAACTAGCACTGGGGTGCACTGAGTTAATAGGTTAGTCCAAATATGATCAAAAGTGTATGAAAGTGTATCTAGATCATAGCAATATCACACAAAACATGCATGGAGCAAGCAGAAATTATACATACGTTTTGGACGTATCAGGTGCTGGCGAAGATGATGTTCATGCTGCTGCCTCCGTCCATGAAGACCCTATCCATGTCGTACCCTCCGATTTGTGCGTCGAGCACCAGGGGCGCGTGCCTCGGTCTTGGGACTGCGGGTGGATGGTCGTCCTGTGAGAACGTGATGCTGGTCTATGCATCATGTAGTTGGTAGACTTCGACTATATTTATGCTTTCAGCTGCTCTAGCTTGCAGGGTGTAGGCGTTGCATTGTGCTTGCGGCACCCTTCCCTCTTGGATCATGAGCACCTGTCCTTGCAGCGGGTTGTGACGTCCTTCCGGGCTTGAGGGCGGCGATTGTTCGGGTCGCCGGTTGCGCTTGTCTTCTTTCTGCTTCTCCTTCTTGAGGTCGTCGGCTAGCTCATTGAACAGTCGGCAGTTTCCCAAAGTGTGACCTAACCTGACGCGTCCCCAGTCATCCTCGAAGCTGTGGATCGTGCAGGGTCCTGCTAGCTGCTCTCTGATCGTGAGTTTGCTAGATCCGGCGTGCCTCTTCTTTCTTGAGATTCTGAAGATTTGCTCGTGATCCTCCGGGTGTTCGTGGAAGCGAGGGTCAGTTTCGATTCCTCGGCTCGTATCTTGGTTCTTGATGAAGTTTGCGAATTCGTCTGGCCGTCGATCTAGGTCATAGTACTCGCCCACCGGTGTCTCGGAGTCGCTATCCTGGCTGGCGGCAGGTGCTCGTGCGACGGCGTGTCGTCGAGTGGCCGTCGGTTGCACGGCCGCGTGACGTGGCTCGTTCAGTGGGGCCTCGCCGTAGATCTCTCGTGCGCGCCTTTTGGGTCGTCGATTCCTTCTTCCTTGGCGATGGCTCTGCTGATCGCTGGTTTCGATCTCGTAGTCATCGTCTTGATGTGCGGCGGGTGACCGGGTGGCGGCGGGTTGTCGAAAGATTTGCGAGTCCTCCGCTGCGTGTCGTGGTTCGTCGAGTGGAATTCCTTCGTAGAGGCCTCTCGCCGTTCTTCTGGGTCGTCGGTGCCTTCGCTGCTGACGCTGCACTTGGCCGTTACCGTAGTATCGGTCCTGGCACAGCTGCAGCCCGAGTGATCTTGATGGGGTGGCGAAGATGTTCGCCGTGATCTTGAATCCTTCGAGTGGGCTAGATCTGGTCCTTGCCCTTGAGTTGTGGCTTGCTGAAGACGGGACCGCCGAGATCGTGATCCCAACCTGTGTAGTTCCCACAGACGGTGCCAATTGACGGGGATCAACCCCGGCAAATCCCATGGTCAGGGACCCTGGGTTAGTCATGAGAGGCACAGGTTGGACGATAGCTCGTCGGCAAACAGGAGGACACGTTCCTGCTCGATATTATTGATGAGGGAGATGCGATTACAGTGGATGCCAAGGCTGGAGCGCTCAAGGCTACGGTTACAGATGATATTGGATGTCTTTGACGTCGCCCCTCCTAGCCCTTATATACTGGGCTAGGTCTCGGGGAGTTCATCTACGTTTACAGGTAAGCTTTCCTAACCCTAGCTTGCTCCGTACGGTAGGTCTTCGCACCTTCCTTGTGAGTCGCAAACTCCTACGTCGGTGCCAATTAGCGGGCCAAGGCGAGTCCAGGCGGGTCTTCATGGGCCTTCTATCTTCAGGGACACCAGGTAAGCCTATCAGTAGGAGTCGTGGGGTCACCCCCTCGTCAGGTGGCATCCTGGAACTCGTGCGGCAAACAGATGAATTTGGTGGCGAAGCAAGGCTGCAACTTTTGTTGGAAATCTATCCCAGGGGCGTCAGTGAGGGCAAGCTTGCGGGTGAGGAAATCCAGGGCTACCATGGAGCAAGCAGCGGAGGAGGACACCGGCGGAGAGGTTGTGGAGTCCGAGGAGGGCAGAAACTTAATAGACGGCGACTTAGTGAGCAGCAAGGGAGCCGCTGCAAGGACCTCGGCAATACGGGGGAATGAGACCACGAAGGAGAAAAGATTGCCGTCGATGTGCACGAAGTTGAAGAGCGGTGCGCTGCCGCCAAGGAAGCCTTGGAGGATGATTGCAACCAGAGTGGCGTCTAGGTCGAGAGAGTTGTGGGAGACTTGGATCCGGAGAGCGCAGGGCGAGTCCTCATGTCTGGTGTTGACGGGTAGCCGTAGGCAGGTCTGGAAGTCGAACCCCATGGCGTCGCCAACGCCAAGAGCAGCACGAATGGCGCACTGAGCAGGCGATTCATCAGGCGTGAGAAAGGGATCAGGTTTGGCAGTGGATGGGGGAGAAGCTGGAGGTGCTGGTTTGGCGGTGGCGGTCGTCGCGGCGGCGTGTGTGGGCGGAGGGCTCGCGGTGGGGGGCGGGGGGGGCTTCATCCGTAAGCTATGGTGGCCTCCAGTTATTTTATTAATTATTCATAATGTCTTTACACAGTAATATATTAGTAAGCTTGAAGCAATCATCTTGGCAACACATGTCGCTACTCCTATTCCTGTGATGAAGCGGTGCCAAATGTTCGAGCCTAATACCAAACAGACATCGCACCACCACCTAACATCTAATGTCAGATGCCTCATCCAAGCCACAATACTTGGACTGAGTTACAAACCGATCCGGCGCACTTTCAGTGGGCACCACATGCGCACGCTGCAAGGGTCGTCACCTCCTTCATCCATAGATCCACCCTTAGATCAGATACTGACGCATCGGCCTTGCCAGGTCTCTCTGCCATCGATGCCACCACGACGCCAGACATCGTCGTCCTCCTGCGTGAGTCCATCGTTACCCATCGGATGCCGAGTCTCCACTGTGCCACGCCGCCGAGATCTGACACCATCGATGTGTAGGATGAAGCACCGCTCCACCACCTACTAACGCCCAACCACCAAGCCATCCACATGTCCGTCCAGCCGATGAATGTCTCCAAAGATGATGCCCCCATGGGTGACTATGAAGACGTCGCCATCATCCGATCCAGGAGCCCCCTCAATGCCTCCAAAGAGTGCTACGACGCCCACGTCCGCCGCCTTCAATGATAACCTCCTCCAGATCTGAGGTTTCCCCCGGAAACATTGGAGCGAGAGGCGCCCCACCATTGCCTCCCACGAGGAAAACGACACCCACGGGCGCCGCCGACGATGGTGGCATCCGCACCCACTTCGACAGTTAGGCCATCATCTCCTCCTCCAGTTGATCCGCCGTCGGGAAGCCACCACGAGGCAACACCCACGGACCAGATCCCTTTGGACCGACGAGGAAGACAACCAAAGGTAGAGGAGGTCACATCGCTGCGTGACCGGTGCCATGGCCACCCACACGTCATCCCGAGGCGCCCTCTCAAGATCCACCGTCACAGCCACGCCCCCAAGTCGCGATGGAGTGACGCCCCACCGCCGCCATCATCCCCCTGCACGGGCTTTGCCCAACGAGTATCCGACGACGGAGGGAGGGGAGGGGAGGAGGACGGGAGGCGGAGGAGATCGGGATGAGCTTATGACCTCATTTGGTCATGTACAGAACAATGTTATTAAGACATGTTTATTGTACATTTTAAAATAAACCATATATAATGAAGATATCGTACATGTAAAAGCAATTCTACCAGATCTGTTATTCTCATCCGTACCATAAGTAAAAAACGGCACGAACAGGTACCGTATATCGGCTTGTCCCATAATTATTTTTGTGGAGAGCACTAAAAATTACCCCGCGAGCACCATATCTCCCCCATCCCCCCCATCGCTTTGCAGCTCCCCGCATCCCTATTCCGCGACTTGGTGGGAGTGAGACTTCTCATTTTCGCGCGTCCCGCCCCAATCGCCGCCTCCGCAATTACATTTGCCGCACCCCTGTTTGTCGCCTCGTCGCCGTTTGCAGTTGTCAGCATGGAGCCGGGACATGACAAAGTGCCCAATCGACGAACCCCCTCCCCTCCCTTGTGGTTCCTATCGGCGCCCTTGTTCCTTTCGCTGGCGGCGGGAAACGAAAGCGGCAGGGCAACCATGTCGTCCAGGGAGGCTGGCAAGAAGAAATTGGCGCAACGTCCCCGGACCATGTCATCGCTTCCTTCGTCACATCCACTCGATTCGAGTCGCACCCGTGATGTGTTCGTTGAAACCCTCGCAAGGTATGGCCGATGATAAACTCTTCTACCTCATTGGACTACTCGTAGGACGTTGAAAGTTCTCTTCGATTCTCCGATTTTGTAGCACTTAATCATATTCCCAAATGTTGGATAACAACGTATTGGATTTGAGTACGTCCCTTAACGACTTTGAACCGATAATGGATGTGCAAGGTGATGCAAATCCGGAGACAGACGAGAGGGAAGAGGATCAAAAACTATACCGAGCTAGTGGGCATATGTTTGATTCGGACATGGTAAAGTGTGTCTCTCAACGCGGTGACGGGAAAGATTAAAATGGAAAGAAATATTGACAAAGAATTGAAGATAAATACCACAAAATTATTTCGACCCTGTCAAATCGTTCTTTGAAATCACTTCAAGGTGAATAGGTAATAATAAAAAAAGCATGTGGCCCACTAAACACACGTAATGGATGTCATTAAATAATTTCTTTGACAGTGGATACTCGTTAAAGGATGGAGGGAATCACACGGATGGTTGTACGCTTGAAGTTTCCACTTCAGTTACAACTGAGGAAGAGACGTATTGATCACGTGTATGGGAGACGAAGCGACCTAACATATACTATTATTTAGTATGGCTGGGTGACATGGCTAGTTGCAAACTAATTGCCATGCAACATCGATATAGAGAAAGGATGGAAGGAATCACACGAATGGTTGTACGCTTGAAGTTTCCACTTTAGTTACAACTAAGGAAGAGACGGATCTAATCACGTGTATGGGAGACGAAGCGACCTAACATGTACTATTATTTAGTATGGATGGGTGACGTGGCTAGTTGCAAACTAATTGCCATGCAACATCGATATAGAGAAAGGATGGAAGGAATCACACGGATGGTTGTACGCTTGAAGTTTCCACTTCAGTTACAACTAAGGAAGAGACGGATCTATTCACGTGTATGGGACACGAAGCGACCTAACATGTACTATTATTTAGTATGGCTGGGTGACGTGGCTAGTTGCAAACTAATTGCCATGCAACATCGACATAGAGAAAGGATGGAAGGAATCACATGGATGGTTGTACGCTTGAAGTTTTCACTTCAGTTACAACTGAGGAAGAAACATATTGATCACGTGGGTGGGAGACGAAGCGAACTAATTGCCATGCAACAACGGTACAGAGAGGGAGAAAGCGTGGTTTAATTGCATGCATGCCATTATGGTATGATAGCTCAGTTGATATGTGTGCATGATTTAAATGTAATGCTTAGTTCAACCTTGAGGTGAACACTTTGCACGTTAAAAAAATTGAAACCAACTTTAGGAACGTAAGATTTCCTCTTATTATTAACAGGATCCAAATATGCTATTCAAATTTTGCACCTTTGCATGAGTAGTTGGATTTTAATATTTTTTTCCGAGGGTCTTAACATAACATGTTCCCGTTTTGAAATACTTCGAGATCCTTGCGAAGGCACAATTCTTCACAATTCTTTTGTTTCCTTCTAAAATAAGCCTCCTCTTCCTCAGTTTATTTTACCTAAAGCATATGGAGCGAACGCCAGCGCTCCTAACTGTTGGCGCGACCCCTTTTTGCACCATTGGATTTTGCGCTCGTATCATGATGCATCACCAGTTGCCATATCGTCTGTATCCCTCGTTCGCGCCGTGGTCTCCTCGAGCGACTCCTTCCTCCCTTATCCAATTCACAGATAGAAGAGGAGTGAGAAGTTCCGCGCCGGCTCGCCGCCCTCGCCACCGCCCCCTCTCCCTTCCCTTGCCGTCGAACTCCGCAACATAACAGCGGACTCACGAGGAGGAGCACGGGCCGCCACCACTCACCGGCTCGCCGTCCGCGGGCGATGTTGAGGCGCTGCCTCGCCGTCCACGGGCGATGAGGAGGCGCTGGCTCGCCGTCCTCAGGCGACGAGGAGGCGTCGCCACCTTGCAGCGGGCCGCCCCATCCCTTTTCCCCATCGTCGACGTTCCCCCCACCCCCTTAGCGACGAGCTCCCGCGGCCCATAGTCCATAGAGGAAGGCCAACGGCGACCGGGAGGTTGTGACTCCAGTCCAAGGGCCGGCAGATGGACGGGGATCCACGGATTGCTGGTGAGCGCCACCCATTCCCGATGTTTACATGCACTATACTGTTGAGCATCAAAATTTCTCCTAAATACTGTCTTGTGACTTGTAAATTTGTTTACACAAATCTTAGTTTTGTTTCTATGACAAATTTAGTTCATGGTCGATGGCAAATGTAAGTTTAGGGATTTTGGCAAATTTAATTCTTGTATCATGGCAAATGGTCAAAGTATTTGATCATAGAAAATGCAGTTTTTAACCATGGCAAATGTAAGTTTAGTTAACTATCATGGCACAACTACATTTGTGTTTTCAAATGAACATAGTGGCAAAAATAAGGTTATTTAGTTATGGGCGATGGAAAAAATACTCTTGTATTTGCCATGGCATAAATAGAGATATTTTTGCCACGGAAAATTCTATATGGACCATGGCAATTGAAGTTGATGCAAGCATGACATTTGTAGTTCGTGTCAATGGCAAATTTTAGTTTATGCCCATGGCAACTACTATTTTTTTAGGACCATGGCAATTGAAGGTGTTTTAAGCAGGTTACTTTTAGTTCGTGGAGCATGACATTTTTCTTTCTTCAATTGCCATGGCATATGGAAATTTGTTCTATGTTTTTTGTTTTTTGCCATGATAAATCGTAGTTTATGTACATGGAGCATGGCATTTTTCCTTTTCTTTTTCACAATATGACAAAAATACTTTCTAAGATAGCAACTAAAGATACTCTCTTGCCATGGCAACTGAATTTTAATTTTTTCCATGGCAAAAAATATTCATTTTCATGGCAATTAAAATTCGGTGGAGATGGCAATTAAATATAATCTCTTGCCATGGCAACTACACTTTAATTTTTGCCATGGAAAAAGATATTCATTTTCTTGGCGATTAAGTTTGGTTGAGATGGCATGTGGAAAGTTCTTCTTTGTTTTTTTACGGACCATGCCAATTGAAGTTGCTTTAAGAATGTACTTTTAGTTCATGGAGCATGGCATTTTTCTTTCTTCAATTGCCATGGCATACGGAAATTTGTTCTATGTTTTTTTGTTTTTTGCCATGAGAAATCATAGTTTATGTAAATGGAGCATGGCATTTTTGCTTTTCTTTTTCATAATATGATAAAAAATACTTTCTAAGATGGCAACTAAAGATACTCTCTTGCCATGGCAACTAAATTGTAATTTTTGTCATGGCAACAAATTTTCATTTTCATGGCAATTAAAATTTGGTTGAGATGACAATTAAACATAATATCTTGCCATGGCAACTACACTTTAATTTTTTTCATGGAAAAATATATTTATTTTCTTGGTGATTAATTTTGGTTGAGATGGCATATGGAAAGTTGTTCTATGTTTTTTACGGACCATGGCAATTGAAGTTGCTTTAAGCATGTCACTTTTAGTTCATGGAGCATGGCAGTCCATGGCAAATACTATTTTTACATTTTCCATGACATTTTTTTAGTTTATTGAGCACGACATTTTTCTTTCTTCCATTGTCATACTAAGCATGACAATTGTAGATCATGGAGCATGGCATCTTCTTTTCTTTGAACATGGCAAAAAATACTTTTTACTAAGGGAGCATGGTAATTGAAGTTGTTAATTTCTTCCATTGTCATACTAAGCATGGCAACTATAGATCATATAGCATGGCATCTTCTTTTCTTTGAACATGGAAAAAAATACTTTTTACTGGGGGAGCATGGCAATTAAAGTTGTTAAGCATGGCAATCGTAGGTTATGGAGCATGGCAACTGAAGTTGTTAAGCATGTCAATTGAAGTTGTTAAGAATGGTAATTGTAGGCCATGAAGCATGGCATTTTTCTTTCTTTTTTTTCTAACATGGCATTTTTCTTTCTTTTTTTCTAACATGTCATTTTTAAGGATATATTTTACTTTTATGTTTCACGGCAAAATTTAGTTTATGCATCATGTTTCCATGGACATTTTAGTTCATACATGATGGAAAAACTACTCTTGTTTTTGCCATGGCTAAAACAAAGGTACTTCTGCCACATATAATTATTTTTTACATTTTCACAATGGCAAATGTTTTTCTTGGACATGGCATTTTTTATTTTACACAACATGGTAAATGTAGCTCTTGCATCATGTCTTAGTTTTTTAGAATGGCAAAAAAATAGCATGGCAATGTTTTTCTGCGGGCAATTTTCTTATTTTTTTCTTGAAGCACAAAACATTTTTTTTTCAAAGCAGTACATGCATTTTTCATGATATACAGATTATTTTTTGTAAAATTGCCATGTGTTTTTTTCTAACAAGATTTTTTTAATGTGTTATAGAATATGGGCTTTTTTGGCCCAACTATACGTGACAGGAAAAGGTTCGCGTAAATCGTTCGTTCGGCCCCTCCTCGCCTGGAACGAGTCGTTCGCGCCAGGATGCCTCCAGAGCTGGCGTTCACTCCAATTCGAGTCCTTATTTTAAGCTCCCACAAATAACAGACAATCTAGGGGTAAATAAAAGACTTATCTGAATCAAGATTTTTGTTTTTTGAGGAACATCTGAATTAAGGTACGTAATACTGTAGTTTCAAAAGAAAAGGAAAAAAGGATAACGATAGTGTTTTTTTTTGAGGCATAACGATAGTGTTTGGTTTTTTTTTTGTTTGAGGCATAACGATAGTGTTTGGTGGACAGGGAGGGAAAAACCGAGGCGTCCAGCCCACGTACGAAGCCCACCTACTACTCCACTCCAACCCAAACTAGTGACGTGGCCGAAGGTCAATGGAGAAGGAAGCGTCACGCGGCGGAAGCTTCTAGCGCCTGGCCGGAGTTTTTTTTTTGGTTGAAGTTTGACCGGAGTTTATACATACAGATATTTTCACCACGTTTTCCTTTCCGTTTCTCCTCCGTTTCATACTCCCCTCCCTTCCCTCGTTGGCTGCTAGCCGCCCATGCGACACGGAACCCTAGCCGCCGCCGCCGCCGCCGCCACCGCCACCGCCACCGTCACCGTATGCGGAAGCCCACGCCGTCCGACTCCTTCAATGACGTCCCCCCCGACGTCGACGGCGCCGACCTCGACGGCTTCCCCGCCGGAGGCCTGTGCTGGCCCGACGACCCCCTCGACACGGTCGTAGGCTATGTGTCCATGCTCGACGACGGCTTCTTCGAGGACCCCGGGCTGGATGGCTTGGGCTGCTCGCCGCCGCGGAGCCTCCGCCTCGTCGACGGCCACGGCGACGGCTGCTCTATGGGCGCGCTGGCGGATATGAAGGCCGACGCGGACCTCGGTTCGCTGGCGGAGCAGGGAGCGCCGTGCGACGCCGACGCCCCCGGCCGCCGGAAGAGGAGCGCGTTCCACGTGTTCGACGGTAAGCCGGAGGGGTTGCCGCCGGCGCAACCGCCCTCGCTGTCGTGCAGCACAATGACGACATTGTCGTCCACCGCGTCCGGGTCCCGCGGCCTCTCGCCGACGTCCGACGGGACCGAGTCGCCGCGGGAGCGCGCCTCCGAGGATGATGACCTGCGCTGGATTTTGCCCAAGAAACCCCACCACCGACGCTCCGCTCGCAGGCCGGCCGCCTGGCCCTTCTGGCCGACGGCTCTCCCGCTCCAGCTCATGTGGGCCGCCGCCTACGGCTCTCACCGCAAAAGCAATGCCAGCGACGACAAAGACAAAGACTACGAGCTCAGCCTCAGCGACCGCAAGAAGAACGGCGGGCCACGCCCGGCAGCGGCGAAGCAGCAGAGGAAGAAACAAGGCCCGGCCGACAGGACTTGCACCCACTGCCGCTCGACGGGCACGCCCCAGTGGCGCACCGGGCCGGCTGGGAGTGGCACGCTGTGCAACGCATGCGGCATCAGGTACAAGATGGGCAAGCTACTCCCGGAGTACCGCCCATCGACGAGCCCCGAGTTCGGCAGCCTCGAGCACTCTAACCGCCACAGGAACGTGGAAAGAATCAGGGACCGGAAGAAGAAGCTGAAGGTGATGGCTCCCGAGGTGACGCCGGACGACGACGACGACGACAAAGCACTCCTTGGAGCCTGTAAATACGAAAGGTAGCTGGGCAATGACATTGCCATGGTCTCTGCTGTATCTCCTCAGGTCATTAGGGGTATCATCAGTTAGCTGCAAATTCGGTTCGTCCCAGATCATGCATGGATTGCTTTCTAGATTCTGGCATATGTTTATTTGATTCATTCTTTAATTTCATAGGCCAGGAGATCTCAGTATTAATTTCTGTAAATATCAGGAGCTGTACTTTAGGTGTGTAGATGCAACTTGGTTGCAATGGGGGCAGTCACTCTATTTGGTTTCAGTTTGGAATTTAAGTGTCATGTTCGGTCTACAAGGCCAAGTCTCCGTCTACCTAGACAGACAATGTATTTAATTCTGTAAACTTTGCTATTCTTTTTATATATTTTCTTTGTCTTGACGATGTTACCATGTTCTGCTGCTCATTATATTTTTCTTTGTATATTGCGGACTAATCTATGTAACTCATTATGATCGTACATGAACCACTTTCTTTTAATCTTAAAAGAAAACTCTCTTGTTTCTTGGTATACAGTGTGGCATGTGATTTTTTTTATTGCTGTTGCATTTTCAGAGTGCTATTTAGTACAGTCGTGAGATTGTTTGGAGAAATTGATGTAAAATCTATCAGCTTTGACATGTTATTTTAATTGGTGTGAAATTTACAGCTTGATTTTTATCTTTTGGCATTGTTTGTACTCTCTGATTTTACTTATTCATGGAAAGAGTGTAAATATACGAACAGCGACATCCGTCATACGTGTGGGTAGAATGCATGGCAAGCCCAAACTATTTTGGCGGCAACTTTAATGCGCGGGGATGTTAACTTTTACGCTTAAGATGGTTTTAAAAAAGTTGTCGTTTTTCGCTGGGATTTACCGTTTCCCACGTACTTAAGTTGTCATAAAAAAACATATGGACAAAGGTGCCTTCGCCCACACGTATGACGGATTGATCACTGCAATTGTTCCTTATTAAGTTGCCTTCATTTGGGTGAGAAGATGAGATTCATAATATTTACAATAAATGTGGAACGTGACAACAATTGGGTTCTGGATGGAAGTTCTATAGTTGACTAGTAGGAGTAATGTTTAATAACCAAGCTATTCTGTTGTTTCTTTGTATACAGTGTATGGCATGAGTTTTTTTTATTGCTGTTGGATTTTCAGAGTGCTATTTAGTACAGTCGTGCGATAATTTGCAGAAATTGATGCAAAAACTATCAGCTTTGACATGTTATTTTAATTTGTGTGAAATTTACAGCTCGAATTTTATCTCATGGCATTTTTTGTACTCTCTGAATTTACTTATTCATAGAAAGAGTGTAAATGCACGAATCGTGAAATCCGCCATACGTGTGGGCGGAGTGCATGGCAAACCCACATGTTTTTGGTAGCAATTTTAATACGTAAGATGTCAACTTTCGCGCTAAAGATGGTTTTAACAGACAAGTTGTCATTTTTCGCTGGGATTTACCGTTCCCGCGTATTTAAGTTGCCATAAAAAAACATGTGGATGAAGGTGCCTTCGCCCACACGTGCGACAATTATCATGTGGGAAATATATTGATCACTGCTGATTGTTCCTTATTGTTGCAATAACACACACTACATGCTTGGCTGATGGGTGAGAAGATGATCAGAATATTTACAATAAATTTGGAACAGGATAAAAATTGGGTTCTGGATGGAAATTCTATAGTTGGCTAGTAATGTTTACTAACCAAGCTATATGTGCAATTTCAAAGCAAGACAAACAAAATTGTTTCCGCAAGTACAGGTCCTCTTGTTTGATACTTAATTTGAAGGCTTAGATAGAAAGTGGAACACCAAACATGCTTTCAAAAAAGGTATATAATTCATACGGACAGAGTGCACAGAGTCTTTGTGCTTTGGCTTTTAAAGTTGCTTACTAATGTGCTGGGACACCTGCAATAGAGAAAATAAATAATTTCTTACAGTGTTCAATATCAGAGGGAAAAAACAGTGGGCACTCCGGAAGATCTTTGTTCAGATTAAGATGGTGGATATTATTCTGCCTATAAATAGCTTGATTTGCTACTGGCAATAGGTAATGTTGCCTCCTTGAAACTATATTGTTCTTTGATAGGGTCTGTTGATCAGCTTGCTGCAAAAGACGCATCTTTTTTATTCTTTCCTCAAACAGTTTGTAGTAACTTTTAACTACTTAAATGCCAGTGCGTGCTAAACGTAACAATATATGTAAATTAGTTATATAATGCATCATGAGGTTAATGTAGAATTTGTTTGTTTTCCATCACAAGACTTCTTGCCACCCCCCCCCCCCCCCCCCCCAAAAATATAATACTCTTACGGCTCCCGTGTATAGTCTGTGCTCTTCTTTGCAATTATACATTACAAGTATGACAGAGCACTTGGTCTAATAATTGTAATGTTAAAATTCTCTCAAGCCTACAGTAACATATGAGTGACGATGCAACATAAACTAAGGGTTATTAAAGTTGTTCATGCTACAAAGACACAGAAGCTGGAAAATGACATCAACCATCCACTACTAGGAAACTGCTCATCTTTGGCGTACCTATTATGCATTTCTGTGGCGCATATGTGGGTGCGCCACAGAAAGCACACCATTAAAATTGGATTTTTGTGGCGCATGTGGCAGTGCGCCACAAAAAAATAAATTTCTGTGGCGCACGCATTCGCCATGCGCCACAGAACTAGGTACGCCACTAAAGACTAATTAACATGCGCCACAAAAATATATTTGATTTACAAAAAAAAAATAGATCACCAACACCAAACAGATTGATCATCACAAATAGCAGATTAAAACAAACAGATTGATCATTCTTTCCAAACCCTCACAATGAAGTAAAATCAGTTCGCACTGCCTTCAACTTGCCCTAGTCAATCCCTAGACTCGCCTTATATGAGGGGACAAGGTCTAGGGTTATAAGGTTGAACGGACCTATATAGTCCTGATCGGACTAGGAGTCCCTGGCGCGGCCACAAAGATGATGAAACTTCTAGAAGGAGGGGCTCCTCATGCGTCGAAGGGATTCTATGTCGACCCCCACACCTGGATCCATGAGATTGGTACAACATCCGACCTGCCCTTAGATGGTCCATCTCCCGGTATGACATACTATCAGTAGCCTTCGAGTTTGTGTGAAGTTTGGTCACACTATAGCTATGTGTATTTTCCTGAAGACGAAATCCTGACGGGCTCCTCCCAATGCCCTGAATGATCCGGGCCCTGAAACAGTTTTGTCTCATATGTTGTTGAGAGGGCGATGGTCCATCCTTCGTTATTCTTTCTCTCTCTTTTCTTTGAAAGGGAAACCGGATCAACTTCCAATATCCCAGATCAGACTTGAGAACAAGTGCATGGTCCCCACTTTGACCGTAAGACCTGGTCGCGCATTCTTTGCCATAAATGTTTTCATTTAAACTGACATGGGAAACGAAGCGTCATAGCTGCATGTTGTAGTCATGCCCCATCATTGTCATCATTTGAAATAAATAATCATTTAACCAAATCGCATGCTGAAGTGCTTCTTTGACGCCTAGATTCTCGCACCGACCATCGTGCACAATGGGAAACCGCGCAAGGGAAGTGTGGGAAACGTGTCACACACTCAGATTTACCGTTTGGTTAGTAACATTATAAATCTAGGGATTTCACTATGGTTTGGCTCTTCCATTTCCCTTTTCTTTTCTTTCCCCTTCTTCCTCATCTGCTCAAGCTACCATTGACGCGAGCTTCTATCTTGTAATTTCATTCAATCCCTCTTTTCCCCAATCTCGAGATGCAATCTACTCTTGGCGTGGGGAAATATGAGCCATGGTCAGAGCACGGGGGCAAGAGGCCGCGGGAAGAAGCATGGGGCCATCCGAACTAGTGTCGCCACCGTTGAGAAGAGAAGAAGAAGGCAAAAGTGGAGAGGGTTCCGTACGCCACGATGGGGGAAGTGGTTCCCTACCACTACTCATGAGATACATCTGAGCGCCCTTCTCGTATGGGTTCCTGTCATCCATGGAAGTTTTGCCGTGGACGGAGGAGGCAACGGGTGAATAGACCTCAACCCTAACAAGGACAAAAAGGTCATTCACCAGTAGTTCATCTGCCACGGTCATCCGCTGCCTAGCCACCCATTCATGCATGGGCTGTTCCACTTCCTCGGGCTTCTACTTCATCAGCTGACCCCAAACATTAATCTTCATATCACCAACTTCATCACTCTCTAAGAGGCCTTCTTAGGGATAGAGACACACTTAGAGTTGTTTAGATAGTACTACTTTCAGGGTCTGGGTTCAGAAGAAGAAGTTGAAGTTATTGGCTCCCGAGGTGACGGTGACTCCAGACGACAACGACAAAATACTTCATCGAGTCTATAAATATGAAAGGTATCTTGGCATGACATGCCATGGTTAGTAACTCCTCTCGGTCCTT
Source organism: Bromus sterilis (assembly GCA_950022295.1). NCBI lineage: Eukaryota > Viridiplantae > Streptophyta > Magnoliopsida > Poales > Poaceae > Bromus > Bromus sterilis. Next base: position 377,444,696 of record OX465595.1, on the reverse strand, counting down.
AAGGGTATCAGTTAGCTGCAAATTCGATTCGTCCGTTCCTTGAATGTATAGATCATGCATGGATTGCTTTTTAGAGTCGGGCATGTTTATTTGATTGATTATTTAATTTCATAGGTCAAGGGAAATATTAATTTCTGTAAATATTAGGATATCTACTTTAGTTGTGTAGATGCAACTTGATTGCAATTGGATAGTCTTTCTCTTCAGTTTCACTTTGAAATTTAAGTGATGTTCGGTCTACAAGCAAAATCTCATGTCTATACCTAGTCAGCAACTTTATTTAATTCTGTTAAATTTACAAATCTTTATTTTTTTGTTTCATATATCAATGCATGATGTCTGCATGTCATTCTATTTTGCTATGTTATAGATTGGATGCAAGGTTTTCTTAAAACATCAATATTTTGAAGTACGGTTTTTAATCCGATGACAATGAAAACTATAGTTTATGAGAATGTTACTTTTCTAAAGCATTGCACAAATATTGACGTTTTGGCAAACAAAGTATGTAGCGATGTATTTGACCACAACTAGAGAGGGTCTTTGTTGTGTTTCTCAGTTCAAAAAAGGTTATTGCCTCCTTTTTAATACTATAAAATACTGTAGTTTATGGATACTATGATATACTATAATACTACAATATTAACTAGAGGTAAACAACTCAAAGTATTTGAAGCCATACTACTATCGTATTCTTAAAATACTTAAACTTATTTTGCAACCAAACACACCCTAAAACTATGTAACTCATGAGTATGAGCATCGTATACATTGTACACTCAGTTCATAATTCATATCCCATCAACCACTTTCTTTTATTTCTAAAAATACTCACTTTTGTTTCTTGGTCTAGAGTATTAGAGTATGGCATAAAATTTTATATTGTTGTAGTATTTTCTGAGTGCTATTTACTACAGTCGTGAGATAATTTGCAGGAATTAATGTAAAATCTACCAACTTTGGCATCTTATTTGATCCGCAGAACCATCGAATAAGATTATAAGATTTCCATGCTATCATTTTTACAGTACCACTGTTTTACTGGAGTGGCTCGTGGTATGAAATTTACAGCTCAAATTTTATCTTTTGGCATTTCTTTTTCTCTCTGATTTTACCTATTCATGGTAACAGTGCAATATACTGGTCAACATCGATAGTTTCTTGTCCCAATCACACAATACAGGCTTGGCTGATGGGTGAGAAGATGAGATTCAGAATCTTTACAAGAAATATGGAAGGGGAGAAAAATTGCTGCAAAAGGGCATGTTTTGGTTCTTTGGTCAAACAGTTCGTAGTAAGTACTAACTTTTAATTAGAAGCCATCCATATGTTCAGTCTCACAAGTTATTTTCCCCCTTTATTGAGCTTGAGATATGTGAAACACTTCTGTACCAGAAGCTACCACTTATGCATTCATGCTAGCATGCACCCATTTTCTTATCTGCTTGTGGCGTCAATTTTGTTGGTTTTATACAGTGACTGCTAGTATTTTTGGTATTTTGTTTCATATTCTTTGTCCTGCATATTTAATTTTACTGATTTGTTCATATTTATTCTCCACATATTTCAAAGGGGGTACACTGATTTTATTGGAGTTCGAAACTTCGAATATTGTTTCAATCAGATTTCTTTATGCTGTAACATATTTGACTAACTTCATGTATGCTTTGGTTTAACTTGTTGGCGCTGCCTCTCCTTGCAGTACCTCTTCTTCCTGCCTCTCACAACTCTCTTGTGGTTTATGTTTTTGTATCTCAAGAACACACAACACCAGAACACATACGCGCGCGGGCGCACACACACACATGCATCAAGGAAGAGCACAACGGCTTTGCCAAAAGATGCTGCTCCTTGGTGAACACACTGGCTACATTGTTTTCCTCAGCTCTCACAGCTTCTTTTCTCATTGAACAAATGCAGTACATATATACAGAAGACTTGGGTACTTCATATGCACTCATTTTTGTGTCTGAACCTTGATGTCCACAACTTTCTGGAAGTATGATGCAGGTTTATGTTTCCTCTGATCATCTAAATGTTCAGTACATGCATGCATTGCTAGGACAGCCTCTGATTTGATTCCTGTTTAATAGTTTTAAGTTCCTATTAACTTCCTGTTCCTAGAACACGAGCGCAAGTGCTGCAACAAATTGTCATTTTGCCTGTTGTATTTATATGGGCACTGTTTGGGCACTGTTTGAGCCACTGGCCTTTTCAGTCTACATAGCTAGGACATCTACAGTGGCACTGAAAAAAGTAATGGATATCAACAGGCATGACCTGATGTGATCTCCATTAGGGCCTAAGCATGCAGCATATCCCAATGCCAATGGATGGATAGGATAAGGGGACACGGACGGATGTGCTTTACGGAGCGTTTTCGCTTCATATGCCACGAACTCATGCTACTAAGTCCACCTCCTGGAATCGCTCCATGCTGCAGACGACTCGGCCAACCGGCCACTACTTTAACTAAACTATGCGCTAATTTTTATCTATCTGCATGCACCTAACAACCATCAGCTATATTTACATGGCCACGTTTAGCATCTCCTCAACGGCCAGAGACCCAGCCAAATCAATATGCACGCAGTTGACAGTAATTTGCCGGATCACCCAGCTAACTAAGAATGTGTAGTCCGTACGTCACGCTTCAGACTTCTTCATGTCTTACCGCTTCTCAAGGTGTCGCCGTATCGTACGGCGTCATCGGCATCTCACCATGCTCGCCACATCACTCGGCAGCCCAGCATCTCGCCTTCTTTGCGTATTCAACCCAAGCTTCACCGGATAAACAACATCCTAAACTAAACTACATGCAAAACTCAAACATGCAAACACATGAAATCAAGATTATGACTAACATAACTATCTTCGATGGTTTGACCTTGCTTTTCAAAATGTATTTTACAAGTTTCATTGTAATTAATGTCATCACGTTTTCCATAAGTGTTGAATAGATTTCAAAAATGGGCGTTCAAAACATGATACAACCCATTGCATGTGTGAAACCCTAGAAAACATGATGTTGTGTTTCATTTATATAGTAATTATATCATAGTTTCCTATACCTAAGTTTTTCTACATAGTTTGAATCCTTTTTTGTGCATACACTATAGAAAAATAATAATCCTATCTCCTACAAACATCGCCACATCGCCTCTCCTCGTCTCTCCTCTGCACACCTCTGCGATGGAAAAGTACATCAGCATGTGGTTCTCTTCGCCGGTAGGTGGATCTGCCAGAAGATCTGCATTGTAGCGCTGCCTCTCATGGTCTTCGGGCCCATATGCGATCACCACTCCGATTGTCCTAACACATATGGTGTTGTCCTCAAATGACAAGGTGAAGTAGCAGCCACCCCTCCTTGTCGAGGACGCACAGACGAACGAAGAGTATGTGGCGCGAATGTCATTCCTTCTATTGAGCGATCGCGCAATGATCGAGGTCCGATGCCCCCTTGATGCCCATCCACGACGTCCAAATTGGACGTTGTGTGAAGGAGCTGCCCGGCCGCGTTCCCACCGCACACCCCGGTGTCCAAATCAGACATCATGTCAAGGAGGAGCCAACGCCCCCGCCACATAGCGGTCTCCACCGAGGCAAGGAGGTGGCGCTGCCAACACCTCTGAAAGGACGTGGATGTCGCCTAGAGGGGGGGGGGTGAATAGGCGCTTAAAATAATTACGGTTTCGGCTTGAACAAATGCGGAATAAAACTTAACGTTTAATTTTCCAAGCAAGAAACCTAAATAAGCTAGGCTCAACTATGTGCACCAACAACTTATACTAAGCAAGATAAGCAACTATGTGATAGCAAGATATATAACAAGAGCACTAAGGCTATCACAAAGTAGGTGCACAAGTAAATAGGTTGACTAGAAGAACAACCTATGGGACAAGCAATGTACAATAATATGAGCAAGCACAAGATAAACAATGTAATAAGCTTGCTCAAAGTAAAGGTAGAGATAACCGCAAGTGGAGCCGATGGAGACAAGAATTTGTTACCGAAGTTCCTTCTCTTGCGAGAAGTACGTCTCCGTTTGGAGAGGGTGAGGAGCACAATGCTCACATGAAGCCAACGAGGGCCACCCTATTTCTCCTCACGCTCTTACCAATGCAAGATGCCGTGATTCCACTATTAGGACACTTGAGGGCGGTCACCGAACCCTTACAAATGGCAACCCTTGGGGGCGGTCACCGAACCCGTACAAATGCTCGGGGCAATCTCCACAACCGAATTGGAGGCTCCCGTAGCGTCCCGAAGTTTTCCACCACAATGATTGAGCTCCGCAACCACAAGCCTCTAGGTGCCAACACACCCACGAGGTACAAGCTCTAGAGTGCCAATGCAGTCCAGAGTAGCTATCTTCTCAACTTCACTTCTACACCGAATCCTCGGAGAGAACTCAAACCGATGCACCGAATGCAATGAAAAGAGCACACGAAGTGCTCAAGTCCCCAACTCTCAAATCCCACCAAAGCAACAAAAGCTATGGAGGAATATGAGAGGAAGAACAAGGAGAACACCAAGAACTCCAAGATCTAGATCCACAAGGTTGCCCTCACTTAGAGGAGAGATGGCTTGGTGGAGAATGTGGATCTAGACCTCCTCTCTCTTTTCCCTCAAAAAGGAGCAAGAATCATAGGAGGGGAAGAGAGTAAGCAAGCTCAAAGAGGTCAACAATGGGGGGAAGAACTTGCACAAAACCGGTGAGGACAAAGGGAGAAGAAGACCCCCTTTTATAGGTCCCCACGAATCCAACCGTTGGAAGCCCATCAACCACGGTACTACCGCACAGCGAGCGGTACTACCGTGGAGCGGTACTACCGCAACTGGAGCGGTACTACCGCCCTACGGTACTACCGGGCTCAGTATCGTGCCCCACTACTGCCCTATCCAGTAGGAATACGGTAGTGGATGCGGTACTAACCACGGTAGTACCGCTGGAGCGGTTCTACCGCTCTACCGGGCGGTACTACCTCAACTCCGGGCGGTACTACCTCACTGGAAAAAACAGCACGGCTAAAACAAGCATAACTTTTCCATACGAACTCTGATTTTGATGATCTTGGGCTTGTTTTAAAGCTATGGAAAAGCTCTAGATCCTCACATAGAGAACCACCCAAGATCAACAAAAAGAAATGATTCAAATCATGGAAATGTTAGAATGCCAACAAGGTAGAAGGTGAAACCTTCACAAGATAAGAGCCGACAAAAACACCAACATCGAAAACACAAAAGTAGATGTATATGAAATCCGTTTTCGATGAAGAAGGGCTTGTAATGAATACGAACTCAAGCTCCAAAAATCACAAAGATAAAACCAAACAAGAACCAATAAAGATGATGCCAGGGATGCAAAGGTTTGAGCTCTCCACGAACAATGCGGCCTAGCCTATAACCCGGTCTCCTAACTACCACCATGAGACCGGTAAAGTAGAAACCTATAAAGGTCCAAATAAAGGTCAAACCTTTGTCTTGCACATAATCCGCTTGAGCTTGATGATGATGATCATGTCCGCCTCAAGTTGGAACACCTTTCTTGGTTGCGCCGGCTCGATGAAGACTAGTAAATTTCTCCCCCATACTCCATTATGGGTGAGCCTCTTTTAGGCATATCTTCACAAAACCATTATCACCAAATGGTCGGCAAGCTCCAAGCATATGATATCTTCGTGATGCTCCTCTTGACCTTGCACACATCAACTTGACCAATCTTTGGATAGCTCCATGAAGAACACCTTGGTCAACACGTAATCTTCATCTTACAACCTTGAAGCCACCATATGATCACCAAATGGTCGGCAAGCTTCAAGCATATGATATCTTCGTGATGCTCCTTTTGACCTTGCACACATCAACTTGACAAATCTTTGGATAGCTCCATGAAGAACACCTTGGTCAACACGTAATATTCATCTTACAACCTTGAAGCCACCATATGATCTTCAAGCGTTGCCTATGGACAAACCTTAAAGTATAACTCAAGGAAACCATTAGTCCATAAAGATTGTCATCAATTACCAAAACCAAACATAAGGGCACATGCCCTTTCAATATCCCCCATTTTGGTAATTGATGACAAACACATTAAGAGGGTTTATATGATGAATTATGCTAATCATGCAAAGCAAGTATGCATGAGTAAGAGGGCAAATTCTTAAGAATAAAACCAAAGCATGAACCTCCTCAAACAAGGGCAAATGCTTAAGAACAAAACCAAAGCATGAACCTCCTCAAACAAAACCCTCTAAACTCTTCTCCCCCTTTGGCATCGATTGCCAAAATGGGCGAAAAAACTTAGAAGGCCGATATAGAATGTGTTCCTCCCAAAAGGGTGTATTTCTCAAGAAATGAGTGGAATAAAATACACATATCCAACAATATACGATGGGAGGAAAAACAACCTATATAGAGGATCCAAAGATTGCAAAAATATGAGATGGCACAAAGGCATAAGAAAAAGCAAGCAATCAAACGATCCAACATGCCAAAAGATTATAAGATATTATGATTTGAGCATAGGAGTGTTCTAAAGAAAATAGAGAAGTTCCCCAAGATTTGTGCACTATTTAGAATCTTTGTAGTATAATACAAAGTTCACAAAGATTGGATCATCACTCCCCCAAAATCGATAGAAACACAACACATGTGCAAGTGTGCAAAGATATGAGACAAAGTCTAGCACTTGCAACAAACCAATGGTTGAGCAAATAGCAAAAGAGATAATTGTAGGAATAAGCTCAACCAACAATATGTGTGTGAGTCATGGCGAAGCACTTGATATGACTAGTATAAGGATGACTATTTAAGCATCAACATAGTCTTGAAGAAATGAGACTCAAGATGCTAGACATGTCCTTCCAACATAAGTTAAGAAGATCACACACACAAACAACAAATGGGTTCACAAGCTTAAGTAAAATGCAAAGTAAAATCAAGGCTTGTGACAACCCCATGGTGAAGATAGATAATGATAGGCTCATCAAGACAAGCATGAGGACAACAATCTTCACCACCAAAAGAGTGCACCAATAAGAATAGAATTAAGACACGCACTCAACCACACACGCTTTCATGTAACCACCGAAGAATTTAACATTTAAAATAAAATAAAATAAAATAAAAAGGTGGACATGAAAGACCAAGGATATCCACTAAAAGTGTAACTTCTCTCAAGTGTATAAGATTCTAGGTAGATTATATCCACAAAGAAGCATGTACACCCGAGATAGTTACAAAAGGAGAGAACACGATATCCAAATGGAAGTCATAAATATACGAATAAGATCTTTTCTTGAAAGCATAGCCAATGGCTTAATATTATCTTATTGTATAAGGATGAAATCCACACAAACAACCATCAAAGTCATCACAACTAGCAACAAGGTATCAAGAGATAGTTGAGATGCTTTGAACAACGAAACAAGTATCGCAACCAATAATATATCTTGTAATTCTAGAACAAATCAAGAATCGCAACAATTGCAAATGAAGAATATCATGCCATGATGCAACCTACACAAGGTTGGAAGCAAGAAAAGTATGCATGAGGTAGATACTTGTTACCGAGATAGCATGTGAATGATGTAGTAGATAAAGTCTTCAATGATCGTCCTAGCATGACTCCAAAAGGCACATGGTGACACCACCTTCCTCAAATGAGACGATCCTCCAATGCATCTCCAAAGTTCCTACATCAACATTAACACACAAAATGGTACCCAAACTCATTGGGACCCAAGAGTTAGAGGAACAAACATACATAGGACAAACTCCACGGGAATAAGTGCATATGGACACGAAGATGAATTCCATGCACATATTAGCCAATAAAGAAGTGGAAGGAGTTTAACCTATATATAGGATCAAAGAAAGAAATCATGCATCGGAACAACACATAGAAAATATGCATGCACAAGACTTTCAAGAACCAAAAGTGAATACAATTTGGACAAAACATCAAGTAAACCAAGATGGCACGCCAAAGGGTAACACAACATAAGGTTGTCCAAATTATATCAAAGGTCCAAATCAACACATGATAGGAGACAAGTAGAAATTAACACATGGTCAATTGCTACATTCACCAACATATGTGAAGAGATACCAATTGAATCCCAACCCAATCAACACATGATTGAATAGGGAAACAATTGAAAAGGATACCAAGTGACCATTAGATTCCAAAATAAGATTCCAATTGAAAATAAGATTTCAACATAAACTTGTCACTTGGGTTATACCAAATAAAAGATTCATCAAGGAATGGGGTATCAATTGGCACACCAATTGATAGAGAGCATGATATCAAAATAAAAGATATCAAAGAAGGAGATATCAAACTCTCAACAAGAGAGCACAATCCCAAACAAACTATGCCCTCAACAACTTTATGATGACATAAAGCACCAAAGAGGATATATATACCTTCCAATAACACACACTTGATATGGATCATAAGATGCTAGCTCCCCCAAGAGATGTGCATTATATAGAATTTCCATTTGAAAACAAAATGCACACGATGGGATCATCACTTTCACTATATCTAGAGAAACACTAGACAAGATCACAAACACATGATCCACAAGTGGCTAGGAAGACAATAAGAGTTAAAACCACAATAAAATCTTGGCGAGTAATGAGGCAATTATATACAAGCCAATAGGTAAAGATGATCAATAATTTCTATCACATATAAGAGTGCCAATTGTTAAGCACAAGAGGTATATGGAATTACTTCCGGGTGGTAGATAACATTAATATAAATTATCATCTTTACAACAACAAGCATAAGCATGTAGCAAAAGATAAGAATTGACCACAATGCTTACAAAGAGATTCTTGTTAGCTTGAAGTATGCATCCAATCATGCAAGCAATGACTAGAAAACTTGGAGCAAACGGTTCCCACATAGGAGATACAAGTACTTGTTGGAGGGAAACCGTAACAAGAAAATCTCACACTCAAGAACCATAAGATGAGAAATAAATTCAATATAAGAAAATTGGAACTTGAGGAGCAACCATGCCACCTAGGAACTAGATAATTTACAATATCAACTTTAAGTGGCACAAACCCCAAATGTACACATTTTATAGGTGTGTAATATGCACAAAGCATATTAGTCCCCCATAATGTGATATCCCAAAATTTACAACTAGGGGCAAACAAATACCAACAAGAGATAATTAATGGATACTTTAGAATTGGAATTTCTCATGAGTACGACATACCACATAGTGACTAGATAATCTTATAATATCAATACTAGGTGGTATTCCTCATGTATACACATTTTAGGATCGTAAAGTGCACAAGGCACATCACTCCCCCACAATGGGATGATCCATTAATCTCTCACAAGAGCCAACTAATATGCAAACAAGAAGAAAAATAGGCTCAATACAACACTCATACATACATGTGTGCAAACCAATATACACCAAATAGATTACTCAAGATATGTAGATTGGAAACACAACATATACAGACACATGCAAGGTACAAAACCAAAACATGCAAAGGGGCAAGTAACTTTAAATGTAAACAATTTAAGTACAAGTTACCGTAAGGAGGCACATTGGATATACGATAGACACATGATAGTCCAAATGACTTGGCTTGAGATAATGTGACTAGTGAAGGTCCCTTAAGTCTTCATAATGTAGCCAAGTCTCCAATGCCCTCCAACAACACCTATTGATCAAATTGGAGCTTGTTGGTCCCCAACCAAGTTGGGTCCTAAGAGGTTAGTCACAATAGGCTTGGCAACCCAAATGGTGCTTTTCTTGTCACCACTTTGAGTGCCAACAAATTTGGCAACCAAGTTGCCAACCTTATCCTTCCGAAGAGAATAAACATCATCAACTATGATAGGGTTGGATAAGGTACCGTTCGTGCATGAAGAAGCAAGATGACCCTTCTCGCGACATAAGTAGCAACATCTACTCTTTCCTTTCTTCATGGTTGATTTCTCAACATGAAGATCATTTACTTGAGTCTTCTTGGGAAGAGACTTTACTTCACCTTGCGGTTGAACTTGAGGTCTCTTCCCTAGTTGCTTGTCACCAAGGGGCTTCTTCTTCAAAGGGCAAGATCTAACATGGTGCCCTTCAACCTTGCACTTGAAGCAAATAATCTTGGCCAAATTCTTGACTTGTGATTGGCCCTTCTTCTTGTTTAACATGGACTTCTTATTGTTGGAGTTGAATCCAAGTCCACCCTTGTCATTGGGGGATTTTTGTCCACACAACACCTTGTCAAGTGTAGACTTCCCTTCATGACCCTTTCCCAAGTCTTTCTTCAAAGAAGTGACTTGGGCCTTGAGCTCTTTGATTTCCTCTACATGGTTAGTAACAATACAAGTACTAGAGGAAGCATTGTTAGAGAAACAAGGCAAGGAAGGTAATTCATCACAAGATGTAGTAACATTATGAGTGGATGAATTACAAGGACTAGCACATGGCAATATAGCATATTGAGTAGAAGTAGTGCTAATGTCCACATGAGGAACTAATATAGAAACCTTAGCCTCATGAGCTAACTTTAGCACATTATGGGAGACTAGAAAATCCTCATGAGAGCTTGAGAGCTTTTCATGACTTTCTTCCAATTTCCCATACTTGCTAGTTAGCAACTCAAGTTGAGCCTTTAGCTCAACATTCTCCTTTAGCATGGATGCTTCACAAGAAATAGAGTTAGTAGCACAAGCATCATCAAGAATAATGGAAGGAGAAGACGACATAGCAAGCTCTTTCAAATATGAAGCTTTTAGTTGAGCATGCGACTCGGTGAGTTTGATGAGCTCACCCTTAATGACCCGTGAGCCATTTCCGAGGTGCTCAAAATCCTCAAGGAGTTTAGCATGCGCAACCTCAAGCTTATTATGTTTAGTTTTGATAGAATTAGCCACTTCAAGGGTTCTATCAAGAGATTCCTTTACTTTAGATAACTCTAAAGTAAAGGTCTCCTCAAGAGATTCCTTGGTGGTTTCTTCACACTCAAGAGCTTGAGATAGATCCGCAATTTCATTAGCATAATCACGCTCATGGATTTCCATTTTCTCAATGGTGGCCTCATTCTCCTCAATATGAGCCTCCAACTCCTCAATGTATTTCTTGCCCTCAATGGCAATAGACATGATTTCCATGAAGTTGGAGCAAGCAATTTTATTCTTATGAAGAGCTTTAAAAATCATTTCTCCCTTAATTTTTAAGAGAGCAATATTATCATCCTCTTCAACATTATCTACATCATCACCATAACTAGATATGGGGGTCAAAGTAGGAGATACCTTTAACTCCTTCGCCATAAGGAAAAAATGAGTAACACGAGATGATGATGTAGGATCTCTTGAGGCACCATTCAAGAACACATCTTGTTCCATGGACCGTTGGTTTTCCTCTACATTGTTAGTACAATAACTAGAGGAAATAGAGGCATTCTTATCATGGCAACAAGATATAGCAAGCATATCATCATGAGATTTATTCAAGTGATTTCTACATGATATGCAAGGACTATCAACACAAGCATGTACGGCATTTGTGGTGCTCGAAGTGTTGAGGTCCAACAAGGAGGCTTTGCGATAAGATAGTGATAAAGTTTTATCAATAATAAGTTCACTATCATCATTGCAACGACTCACACTACTCACCATTTCATTACCTTGTGGAAACCCACATGTTGGTGAAGTAGAAGAAGTTGAGAAAGCATCGCGACCGGAGGTGGAGGGAGAATAATCATCCCCACAAATCTTGGACACACCATATTTATTTTGAAGCTTTGTCCACAACTCATGAGCATCCCGAAACGGCATGAGTTGAAATATGTCTGCATTATTCAAAGCATCAACAAGCACATTAGAAGCTTGAGCATTGAGATAAGAGTTTTTCTCATCCAACAAGGATAGGTTTTGAGTATCCTTTGGAGGAGAAAAACCCATATCTACAATTCGCTTCATACACGGGTCAATGCCCCGAAAATATTTAAGCATGCGAATTTTCCAAGCAACATAATTTGTGCCATCGAAACTAAGAGTGTCAATGAAACCTAAACCCCTAGTCGACATCTTTACTCTCAAGGCGGTGAAGCCCTATAAAGAGAGACGAGGCTCTGATACCAATTGAAAGGACGTGGATGTCGCCTAGAGGGGGGGGTGAATAGGCGCTTAAAATAATTACGGTTTCGGCTTGAACAAATGCAGAATAAAACTTAACATTTAATTTGCCAAGCAAGAAACCTAAATAAGCTAGGCTCAACTATGTGCACCAACAACTTATACTAAGCAAGATAAACAACTATGTGATAGCAAGATATATAACAAGAGCACTAAGGCTATCACAAAGTAGGTGCACAAGTAAATAGGTTGACTAGAAGAACAACCTATGGGACAAGCAATGTACAATAATATGAGCAAGCACAAGATAAACAATGTAATAAGCTTGCTCAAAGTAAAGGTAGAGATAACCGCAAGTGGAGCCGATGGAGACAAGGATTTGTTACCAAAGTTCCTTCTCTTGCGAGAAGTACGTCTCCGTTTGGAGAGGGTGAGGAGCACAATGCTCACATGAAGCCAACGAGGGCCACCCTATTTCTCCTCACGCTCTTACCAATGCAAGATGCCGTGATTCCACTATTAGGACACTTGAGGGCGGTCACCGAACCCTTACAAATGGCAACCCTTGGGGCGGTCACCGAACCCGTACAAATGCTCGGGGCAATCTCCACAACCGAATTGGAGGCTCCCGTAGCGTCCCGAAGCTTTCCACCACAATGATTGAGCTCCGCAACCACAAGCCTCTAGGTGCCAACACACCCACGAGGTACAAGCTCTAGAGTGCCAATGCACTCAAGAGTATCTATCTTCTCAACTTCACTTCTACACCGAATTCTCGGAGAGAACTCAAACCGATGCACCGAATGCAATGGCAAGAGCACACGAAGTGCTCAAGTCCCCAACTCTCAAATCCCACCAAAGCAACAAAAGCTATGGAGGAATATGAGAGGAAGAACAAGGAGAACACCAAGAACTCCAAGATCTAGATCCATAAGGTTGCCCTCACTTAGAGGAGAGATGGCTTGGTGGAGAATGTGGATCTAGACCTCCTCTCTCTTTTCCCTCAAAAAGGAGGAAGAATCATAGGAGGGGAAGAGAGTAAGCAAGCTCAAAGAGGTCAACAATGGGGGGGAAGAACTTGCACAAAACCGGTGAGGACAAAGGGAGAAGAAGACCCCCTTTTATAGGTCCCCACGAATCCAACCGTTGGAAGCCCACCAACCACGGTACTACCGCACAGCGAGCGGTACTACCGTGGAGCGGTACTACCGCAACTGGAGCGGTACTACCGCCCTACGGTACTACCGGGCTTAGTACCGTGCCCCACTACTGCCCTATCCAGTAGGCATACGGTAGTGGATGCCGTACTAACCACGGTAGTACCGCTGGAGCGGTACTACCGCTCTACCGGGCGGTACTACCTCAACTCCGGGCGGTACTACCTCACTGGAAAAAACAGCACGGCTAAAACAAGCATAACTTTTCCATACGAACTCCGATTTTGATGATCTTGGGCTTGTTTTAAAGCTATGGAAAATCTCTAGATCCTCACATAGAGAACCACCCAATATCAACAAAAAGAAATGATGCAAATCATGGAAATGTTAGAATGCCAACAAGGTAGAAGGTGAAACCTTCACAAGATAAGAGCCGACAAAAACACCAACATCGAAAACACAAAAGTAGATGTATATGAAATCCGTTTTCGATGAAGAAGGGCTTGTAATGAATACGAACTCAAGCTCCAAAAATCACAAAGATAAAAACCAAACAAGAACCAATAAAGATGATTCCAAGGATGCAAAGGTTTGAGCTCTCCACGAACGATGCGTCCTAGCCTATAACCCGGTCTCCTAACTACCACCATGAGACCGGTAAACTAGAAACCTATAAAGGTCCAAATAGAGGTCAAACCTTTGTCTTGCACATAATCCGCTTGAGCTTGATGATGATGATCATGTCCGCCTCAAGTTGGAACACCTTTCTTGGTTGCGCCGGCTCGATGAAGACTAGTAAATTTCTCCCCCATACTCCATTATGGGTGAGCCTCTTTTAGGCATATCTTCAAAAAACCATTATCACCAAATGGTCGGCAAGCTCCAAGCATATGATATCTTCGTGATGCTCCTATTGACCTTGCACACATCAACTTGACCAATCTTTGGATAGCTCCATGAAGAACACCTTGGTCAACACGTAATCTTCATCTTACAACCTTGAAGCCACCATATGATCACCAGATGGTCGGCAAGCTCCAAGCATATGATATCTTCGTGATGCTCCTCTTGACCTTGCACACATCAACTTGACCAATCTTTGGATAGCTCCATGAAGAACACCTTGGTCAACACGTAATATTCATCTTACAACCTTGAAGCCACCATATGATCTTCAAGCGTTGCCTATGGACAAACCTTAAAGTATAACTCAAGGAAACCATTAGTCCATAAAGATTGTCATCAATTACCAAAACCAAACATAAGGGCACATGCCCTTTCAACCTCCCCATCAACAGTGTGGTGATCAGTCAAGAAGCCCTCCTAAGTGACCGACAACGTGCGTGACCGCCTCACGACACTAACTTGATCGCGGCAATAGCGCACATCCTCTTGTATGATGGCAGTTGCATCTCAGGCGGAAGACGAGGCAATGCTATGGGAGTAGTGTAACGTGGTGCGCCATGCGACATTCACAAAGTCCAGCGCGGTCCTTACTGACATCGACCTCGTGTTGGCTTGGACCGAGGACCACTCTAGGACCAGTGCCTAGTCGTTCGCCCACCCGCCACTGCTGATATCTCCTTGAACAACTCCTCAAAGTGGGGTATACCCGAGCACATGGCCGGCCTCATCGGCAAGGGTGAGTGGCACAGGGTGGAGTCTGTTGCTGCGATCAATCCCCACCTTGAGATCGAAGGTGGCCAAGGCTCTACGCTAGATCGAGGACATTGAGCGACTGGGTCGAGAGCGCGCGTCGGTATACGACCAGGGCTGTCATGACCTTCTCGAAGGATTTCGTTGTTGGAAGGACAACAATGATGGCGATGGCTCGATCAAACTTCCGTCGCCGCTTATTATTTTTTGTTTGTTTGATTAAAAAACTTTATTGAAGTTCATCAGTTTCAATTTAAATATTTTGAAATGTAACAAATATCATCCGTTAAAACATGAATTTCATCCATTTTCTAAAATTATTGTTCGAAGTTGTGCTGAACATTTGATGTATAAGGTTAGATATCCATCCTAGCAGATAGGTTCAAACATGTGTAAGAAAATCTGACATGGTTTCTTTGATGAATCGCGTTGAAGTTTCCTTGGAAAATACGATCAAATAGTAGACATCCAATGAGATAAAAATAGGATCTGTCTAAGCACATCTAGATGTGCCATAATTATTGCACACCTCAATGATTTAAATAAAATAAACAATAAATAAAATAAAAACCTTTTTAAATATATTGTAAAACCTTTAGAAAAACTGATAAATCAGGGAAACGGCCCAAATCATCTGACTGATCGCTTCTCGGTTGTTCGTCGCATGGCCCGCATCGTAAGCGTAACCCGTATCCACGAGCCAAGGGCTGTATTACACGGCTGTCGATAGATTCTCTTCGTTTGTGATTTCTAAAACATGGAGAACTAGATGATTACCCGAGCGTTGCTGCGGTAAACTTATTAAAGAAAATGCATAAATAGTTGCTAAAAATAAATAAATTTAATGAAAAAAATAGTTGCTAAAAATAAATAGTTGTCTATCTCAATAAAAACAGTTGCTAAAAATATTTGCTAAAAGTAAAAGCTTGGAAGTCAATAAAAACATCTCGAAAAATAAAATAAAAAACTTGCAAATTACTGTTCAAAATATTATTTTAAAATAAAAATGAAAAGAATGATTAACACGCATATATGATGTGGCAACGTAACCAACGTTACATGCATAGGGTAATGTAAAAATAATTGTAAATTATAAGTTCACTTATGTGGCATGTTTTGCATGACTTAGTGGGAGATAAAACTTAAATGCATGGCTTTAAAAATGAGAAGAATGACTAACATACATGTATGATGTGGCAAGGTTACATGCACAGAGTAATGTAAAAATAATTATAAATTATAAGATTGTTGATGTGGCATATATTGCATGACTTAGTGAGAAATAAAACTTAAATGCATGACTTAATAGGGATGATGATGTGGACACCTTGCATGTTGAGAGAATTGGGACCAACTTTTTAAGAATGTAAGACGTAAAATGTTGCAGTAACAACATAAGGTGCAGTGATGTGAACGCCGGGATGTTTTCGTAGTATAGAAAACTGCAACATAACCTTTATTGCAAAGGTTTTACAATATTATCTCTGTTGCAAAGTCAAGTGCAATATTACTTTCATTGCAATGGTGAAGACGATGCTTAATCGCTTGATGACGCTAGATCTAACCGCCCATAACCTGATGGGGTTTTAAAAAAGACCTACCGGCATAGCACGGCCCTAAAAATAAGGGAGCTGGTGGGACTCTCCAATGTGACCAAATCTTGGTCTGGATGAACTCTCCCTCCTAAAATCTCCTTCTTTCGCATGCCTTCAGAGCAGGCGCCATGGCAAAAAACATTTACAGCCTTACAAAACGTGCACCTAAACTTAGCAATTTGGAGAGCAAGGGTCTCTCTCCCACGGACGCGCTGGCAGGCCATTGGTTTCGCCACCGCAGGGCAAGAACCGTACACCATGAGCCACAAGGACGACGGCGAGGTGGGTGATAGCCATGAAAATGGACTCCGGGAGGCGGCGACGGACGGCGACGATCAAGACCGCGGCGATCGGGAGTCCTTCTTCCAATGCCTCGACCGCATGGAGCTCTCCGGCGAGGTGCGCGCGCACGACGTCGACCCGGACTTCCCGTCCGACGACGGCGAGGAGGATGGCCGCGGGGACGATTCCCGCGCCTCCTTTGCCACCGCCGTCGGCGACCGGCTCCGGGAGGAGCAGGAGGGGCTGGACGAGGATGAGGAGGAGGAGGACGACGACATGTCGGCGTACGACTACGGCATGTGGATGGCGGCGGACGACCCCGTGCCCATCATGGAGCGCCGCCGCCTACTGCTCCACGGGATGGGCCTCAACAGCAGCAGGGACCTCCTCCGCAGCCGCAACGCCAGGAGGAATATTCCCCCCTACGTCGCGCGCGGTGCGTCCAGGCGCCCGCCGCGGCCGGCGTTCGCGCCGTCTGCCGCTGCCACGCCTCCCCAGATCATGAAACGGCAGCCCACTGCCTTGCTTAAACGGTGCCGGTCGGATAGCCGCCTCGCCGTCGCCGCCCGAGGCGCCGCCGCGAGAAAGACGACGTTGCTCCGCCGCGTCTTCTCGTTGCCGCACTCTCTGCAAAGCTCGCCCATGCACAGAGCCGTCCGACCCGCCGCCCGTTCTCCGTCGCCATCGGTGGCGTCGAAGAAGGACGGCGGAGGAGGAGAAGCTAGAAAAGGTAATGGCAACCTGGATGACGGCAAGGAGTTCGTCGTGAACGGCAGCCAGTCGTCGAAGGACGCCGTGCGCGGCGAGGCCGACGACGGCCAGACCGGCGCGCAGCGGAGCGTGGACGAGTTCGATCGGTTCGCCGGGTACACCCCTCTGGTGAAGCAGCTCATGCAGCGAAGCCAGAGCCAGGCTGTGGCGGCGAACAAGGACGGCGGGAAGCCGACGAAGAAGAAACCACGGTGGCTGAAGAACATCAAGCTCGTCGCCACCGTCGCCGGCCTCATGCATGATAAGGACAGGGACAGGTCGTCGGCACTGCCATCCGCAGTGACCATGTCCAGGTACAAGTCCAAGTCGGCGTCGGCGTCGGCGGGCACGGCGCCGTCGTCGTCGTCGACCACCGAGCGGCTGAAGGTGCACCACGCCGGCAAGTCGAGCAAGGACCTGACGGGGCTGTACATGCGGCAGGAGATCCGCGTGCACGAGGGGTCCATCTGGAGCATCAAGTTCAGCTCCGACGCCCGGTACCTCGCGAGCGGCGGGGAGGACCGCGTGGTGCGCGTCTGGCAGGTCGTGGAGACCGACGCCGCCACCGCGTCGTCCATCCTGGCGCCGGATCTTTCGACCGGCCCGCTCCTCCCCCCTCTGGCTCCCGCGGACGGCGGGTCCCTGGCGGCGGCGCCGGGGCTGGCGGCTCAGCTGTCGAAGAGGGTCCGGCGCGGGAAGAGCGGCAAGCACGCGCTGCCGGAGCACGTGGTGGTGCCGGAGACGGTGTTCGCGCTGGCGGAGGAGCCGGCGTGCGTGTTCGAGGGGCACCAGGACGACGTGCTGGACCTGTCGTGGTCCAAGCAGTCGTCGAAGCTGCTGTCGTCGTCCATGGACAAGACGGTGCGGCTGTGGGACGTGGACAGCAAGTCGTGCCTCAAGGTGTTCGCCCACAGCGACTACGTGACGTGCATCCAGTTCAACCCCGCCGACGACGGCTACTTCATCAGCGGCTCGCTGGACTGCAAGGTGCGCATCTGGAGCGTCGCCGAGCGGCAGGTCGTCGACTGGAGCGACCTCAACGACATGGTCACCGCCGCCAGCTACACCCCCGACGGCCAGGTTCAGTAATCCATCGATTCTTGTACTTAGTAGTGTCAGTTAATCCATTCATTCATCCTCTGAGAAGAAAACATCATGTCGAATCTTGAATTGATCATTCATAGCTTAATACCTGTGCTGTTCAAACTTCATTTTTTCCTAGGCTGCGATCGTTGGATCGCACAAGGGGTGCTGCCGGTTCTACAAGACAAGAGGTATTAATTTGTGCTGGTAATCGATTTTTGTTAGTATTATCAATGATCATTCTGATGTGAAGGTGTGGTGTCAGATTGCAAGCTGAACCAGGAGGCGCAGATCGACATGAGCATATCCAAGAAGCGCAAATCGCAGGCGAAGAAGATCACCGGATTCCAGGTAACCTGCTGGCTGCAGCTGCTTGTTTTGAACTGAGCTGAGCAACAATGGCGATCGACGTTGACGTCAGATTACATGCAGTTTGCGCCGGGGAACCCGTCGGAGATCCTGGTGACGTCGGCGGACTCGCAGATCCGGGTGTTCAACGGCATCACCGTCCTGCAGAAGTTCAAAGGTACGCCAGTGGCCACTCCCCTACCTCACCTTTACCAGCAGCACCCGCTCCATTGCCACAAGCTCCACAACGAAAAGGGAACCCGTGCTTCTGCCTGCCAGGGTTCAAGAACACCAGCAGCCAGCTCTCGGCCTCCTACTCCGGCGACGGCCGCTACGTCGTCTGCGCCAGCGAGGACTCGCACGTCTACGTCTGGAGGCGCGCCGGCGGCGGCATGGGCGCCGGCGGGGGAGGAGGAGGGGGCATCGGCGTCAAGGCCAAGACGTGGCTCACCAGCCGCTCCTACGAGTACTTCCTCTGCAGGGACGTGTCCGCCGCGGTGCCGTGGCCCGGGCCCTCCCCGCCGCAGCTGTTCCCGTTACCGCGCGCCGCCGACGAGCGCGCGTCGTCGAGCGTCCACGGCGGCGATGGCAGGAGGGCCGACGACGAGTTCGGCGGCGGCGCGCCGTTGCCGCCGCGCCCCAAGTCCGGGCCGATGACGTACCCCGGTTCGCAGGCGGAATTGCTGCGCAGGGGGTCGTCGGCGCGGGAGGCCGGCGGCAACGCGTGGGGGATGGTGGTGGTCACGGCGAGCCTGGGCGGCGAGATGAGGGTGTACCAGAACTTCGGGATGCCGGTCGGGATCAAAGGGCCGAAGTGATGGTGATTTGGAATTTCTATTGTTTTCATGAACTAGGGGCGCAGAAGTTTCAAGTGTAGGGGAATGAGGAACAATGTACTGTACAATATAGTGAGATTACCCAAGACTAACCACATTACTATTGTACTACTACTATTTAGGTAGGTTTAATTGTAAGAACAAACATACTTTTGGTGGAAAGGAGAAGTATCTGATTGCTAATGCATTTTTTTGGAAGGTCACTGTTGGCATAAACTCATAGTGCCCACTGAACTTTTCATTGAGGTTAACATTCATGCCTATGTTAGTTGTTAATTAAGGGCTTGTTCGGTTTGAAGGGATTTGAAAAGAGCGAAGGTGGTCAGGACGAGGATTTGATAGGGTTGATAGTGACGGCAAGATCTACCTCGAGTGAGACTAATTCTTTGTGGGTGGACTCTCTCAAGCCGTTATCTTAACTGATTGAAGCCTCCACCAACGAGGAGTATGGTAGCACCAACTATTGAAACTTTGGGATAAATTTTTTTTGCGTCAACTTTGTTTGCATTTTCTAAACTTTATTCCTCTGCCTTATGTTTATGCTTGTTTTGTTATTTTCGTTGTTCACTCTATTAGACTTGCATGCATACACTAAACTAGAAACTGCTAAAAATTTCCTAACTTTAAAATTGAGAAAAGAATAAGTTTTTTATTTGGTCAAATAACCGCCCTCCAGCCATACTTACGGTCCTACATCCGACCGTACCAAATGTCGTCGATTGTTATGGATTCTTATTTTATGTTTCTTTCTCCTCCCTTGTTCTTCTTTCTTTCATGATATTATTTTATCATCTCGATCAATAAGATTTTAACATCATATTCTTGGGATTCTTTCCTTATTCCTCAAAACACCTTCGTGGATAAAATCCTGGCGGGTACAGGTTAAAGGGTGCGCAAATGCGGTAAAATTCTTAGGTGCAAAACAATGAAAAACATTGGACTATCAACTCCCCCAAGTTGAAAGTTTTGCTTGTCCCCGAGAAAATACACACCTAAGACTACTGTCGGCATGTAAATTTGCGTGACACCCATGTCTTTCTTCCCTTCAAATATAGATACAAAAAACTTATCGTCAAATTGGCAAACCAATTTGAGTCAGTCACCATTGACCATTACGTTGACAAATCTGCTTTTTAGGATTTGGTCTAATCTAGGGTGTGTGGGGTTAAAAAATATAACAAGTCTTAATTCCTTAGTTTTAGTTTAAGCAAATCAAGGTTATAGCCTTGCAAAGGCTTCGACATACCTGATGGGAATATCGTATTCTATTGTTGAGAATAGAGTCCAAATCATATATGCCACGTGAGACCTCTCCTACATGACGCTCGCGGGCGTCATACAGCAGAGGTGGTATCAGCTAGCGCCAATGGGCCGACCCATTAAAAACAAAAGTGATTTTTATTTTATGCTTTTAGTCGATTTCATTTTAAAAGGTACTAGTACTATTTAATAGTCATATATTATAAAACATATTTTATTTTTATATTTGACAAGGTAAAATATTTGTTTATGAAAAATGTTCAGGGTATATTAATAAATTATTATTCTATAAAAAATTATTTGGTGTATTAATAAATTGTCACTGTATAATATAAAAAGTTCATTCTATATTAAAATTAATCATTCTATATTAAAATAATATTCGAAGCATGTTAAAAATAATCATCTAACAATATAATTTTTTAATGTATATAAAAAAATGTTCATTGTATACTTAATAGTTTCAACTTATCTAACATTTGTTTTTTTAATATGTACTTTGAAAATATTTATATAATATTCAGCATATACTAAAGAAACTTTAATGTATATTGTGAAGAGTAAAAAAATTGAAACTGAAAATTAACAAAAAACAAACAAGAAAAAAATAAATTGAAGAAAAAAAAGGATAAAATCGATGAAGTGGAAACAATAATAAAGAGCGAAGAAAGCAACTAATTAAAAACTACTCATTCCAACACCCGCAAAGATCATTTTTACTGGGGTAAGAGCGCTCCACGTCCTGGATACTGAGTGATTTCTCATTTTATTTTTTTTATTTTTGTATACGCGTTTTCGAGGTTTAAATTTTTTTTTGGTCTTCAGCTTCTGTGCTATTTTTCTGAGAGACATGTTGTGCCTCTCGTGGAAGCACACGGTTCTTTTAATAAGAGCCACACATCGTTCTTTAAAGAAATAAAAATAAAGCGAAAATGTGTTTCTGATCCCGGGCTCATCTGCACATGACATATTAGCCAACCTCCTGTTGCATGTCAGTAACGTATTTCCCTTTTAGCCTCGTAGGGTTTTGTTGTATATCAGTAATGGTTGGCTGAGCTGTCTCGTTCGATTTAACGACGAATATCGCTTCGTACAAACGGTCAAACGACGCCCACCAACCCCTTCCACCTATCACGCACATCCCCCTTCCCCTTCCCAGAGAGAACCAGTGCTGGCCGCCGCGGCCGAAACCGCTGCTGGCGACGAGCTTCTTCACGCTCAGCTCCATCTGCATTGCTCACCATCGCGACCACAATGCCATCCAGGTCGGTAGGCCGTTCATGCACGCATCGCAATGCCGACCGGCATAGTGTATCCTGTTTTCTTCTTGTTCGATGGATTTCATGTTAGTTTTTGTGGTGACTGATGATGTGCCATACATTATCGGCGTGCAGACTGCAAACCTACATCATCAACATAACCTGCGTGGTGTCCGTGTTCCTAAACGAGCGGCCGCAGCCGCGGCCAAGCAAGGGAGTCACCAACAGCTACGAGGTATGCGAGCGCAGCCTCCTCGACTCATTCCGCTTCTGCTCCCTCGGATTCAAAGGAATACACATTCCATACCGCACCAATCCTTCAATTATGCTCCAACTGATCCAAGATTCGGGCTGACCTGGTGAATTGCTAGTTTGTATGTAATGAGCACACCATGTTCTTTCTGCAACGTAGATTGTATGCACGTCCGGCTGGCACCGGCCAAGGAAGAGGCACGACTGCGGCAAGAAAAAGAGAGCGGCGCTCAAGGATGATGCGCTGTCGGACTTGGAGCAGTCGTGCACGAGCACCAGCGGCGGAAGCAGCGATAAGAGCAGCTTTGCGCAGAGTTTCACACCATCGACCTCGCCGGCCACCTCAAGCCGCTACCGCGCTAGCAGCAAGTGCCCCAAGGGCACCTGCGCCGCCGGTCGTCGTTTGGCAGCCTCATCGAGTCATCATGGAGTGCTGGGACAGCGCACATGGTGAAGTGCATATCTGCACTCGTCAACATTCTGGCGCTCTGTATATGTGACATAACCAAGAATGCAATGGCGGCAATGGCTGCATGCCCTGAATGGAGCCTTGTTCTTTTGAACACGGAGGTCAGCCGCCGGCATAATAGTGCCGGAGAAGTGCATCTAGCAGACTAGCAATAAGCACATAGACTGCACGAAAATTCTGTCCCCGTTACAGACAGGACCGGGCATCCTGTGCCACGGAACGTCTTTCTCTCCGTAACACTCGTTCAACGGCCGTCCTGTTTGTCACTGTTCCATCCTGTATTGTGCTCGTATTCGGACTTATATAATGCCCTGTACTGTTTCGATGTGACTTGTACTACTCATCCCACAGCGCTCATCAACGTCCAAGATTCTAGGTTCATCTAATCCCATGTGCAGTTTATCCACGTCCAAAATAAAGCGTGTTCTTTTTTCAAAGAGGCACGCTCGTGCCTCTTTGAAAAAAATTGTGCCTTCACTTATCAATCGCAGAAGAGTTGAAGCTGTTCGATGTAAGGAATACTCTTTAATTTATGAATTCGAAGAGCAAAACAGAAAAATGAAATATGCGCCGAACCTGCTCGCACTCCTTAATTTATGAATTCGAAGAGCAAAACAGAAAAAAATGAAATATGCGTCGAGCCTGCTCGCACCTCTCGAGGCACGCTTCAGCAAAGTCGCAACGAACGAGCGCTCATGGAAGGCGTGTTAGAAATATGCCCTAGAGGCAATAATAAAATGTTATTATTTCCACGTTCGTAATTAATGTTTATATTTTTGTGCTATAATTGTAATGACCTTGACTATTAGATTTAGAATAAAACTCATTTGCATGTGTGAAAATGTAAACACCAAGAGTTCCTGGTCTAGCCTCTAAGACCAGCTCATGTGCTAACCGATGATTAATTTTTCTTAATCATGGACATTGTTCTTGTAACAAGGATGTCAGTAACAATGAGAACATATTGTTAGCAGAAAAATGATGTTGAATCGACCCCAGTATTGAATGATATACTTAGAGATCACATCGTAACAACGTTATAAGTCATATCATTAAATTTTATCATATACATAATTCCTTAGACCATGAGAGTATCGAATTGCTCCACGCAGCAAGATGTACTTTGGTTCTTAGATGAATCTTTCCGTTACTAAGAAGTAGTAAAATAAGTTCTGGGTACATCAGATAGTGTGTCTAGTAATTGCGATGGTTCAAGACTGGGATTTGCTCCTTCACGATGAAGAACATATTCACTTCTGGCCCACTCGGTATGACGGTATCCATTATAGTCTGGTCAGATGCATTGTGATTCAGTCACGGGGATACCAGAATACGATAACGAGAAAAATGGACAAACGAGCAAAGAGGATAACGAGTGACTTATGTTCAAGAAGTTGTTACACATGGGTGCCAAACTTCTCTCCTCTGACTTTGTCATATATCGCGAAGCAAAGGGAATGGTACATGACTAAACATAATGATTCACTCGAAGTTTATCCGTGTATGTGCGGGAGTCAACATGGGTGTCCATGGCTCCGCGGTTGATTATTGACTATTGGCAAAAGGCTGTTGACCTATGTCCAAAAGATGTTCTGAGTCATGTCCGCATTATACTGAAACTATTGGGTCACACATTTAATGAGCAATAGTCTGTTAGAATACTGGAATGGAAGGTCTAGTGGAAGCAAAACATAATAGTTCATACGGGCACCGGAAGTAGTTCCGGGTATTTATGGAATTGTTCATAAGGGCATCGGAAGTAGTTCCAGGTATTTAAGGATATGTACGGATCACTCTGGAATAGTACCAGGTGGTTCCGGAACATATGATAATGGTACTGGGGAAGTCCTGGATCGACCAGAATAGTTTCTGGTTAATCGGTGGACGTCCCGACAAACTGACACGGTCATCGGATTTCTTAGACTATAACTCGGATGGTCCCGTAACCTATCCAGATAGTTCCAGAACGTCCGAAAATGGCCCCGAAAGGTCTTGGAAGTGTTCCAGAAGGTTCCGGAATGTCCCGAAACCATCCAGGAAGGTCCCAAAATGCCCGAGAATGGTCCCAAAGGGTCCTGGAAGGTCTTGGAAGGTTCCGGAAGCTTCTGGAAGGTTCCACAAGTTTCCGGACAGTACCATATGCGCCCCACCACCCTTATCCTTGGGGGGCAAGGCACCCCAAGGGGGCTGGTCGAAATTAGGTGGTGGGGGGGCCACAGGTGGGGAGGAGTCCTCCTTGGACTCTGACTCCCCGGTGGGAAGGACTCCCTTTTGGAGTAGGAGTCCCAGGGGGACTCCACACCCCCTTAGGTCGGCCATGAGCCCTCCTGGCCACCTATATAAGGAGGGACAGGGGTGGGGGCTCAGCACAACTCAAACCTAGCCCCCTTGCGCCACCCTTCCTTCCTCTAAACCCCGTTGCTCCATAATTAGACCCCGGTTTAGACGCTGTTCTAGATCGGAATCCGTTAGGGTTTTCTCCCTCTAGTTTTCTTGGTGGCGTTCTTCTCTGGATGGCGGAGCGCTGCTGAATTGCTTCTACGGGATGTGTGGATACTAATGGAGGGGTCGTGCCTTCGACCCTTCTTCGAGGAGCTTGTTCGTGGGACTTGTTCGTGAGACTAGATCGCGGGACGGTTCGAGGGATCGATATCCTCGAGGTTGGGAGGTCATTGAAATTACTAGCTGCGAGGATATGCACCGACGGTTTTCACCAACTCTACTTCCGCTACATCGGTTGGTGAGCCATGACCTAAAACCTTGTATGCAATCTTCATAGATGATCTTGGGTGATTGCTATGTAGGCTGATTTTTTTGTTTTCTACTGCGTTTCCCAACAGTGGTAGAGAGATCTATGAGTAGATGCATGTTTAGGTCTAGATCATATGTGTGATATGAGGCATTGATTTTCTTGTTGCTTCTATGTCATGTGATTTTTTCTGTGCTTGGTGGCAAGTTGAGGTTTTGCTACAAGGATTGAGTTTTCCATCGATCCCTCTATGCTGCTTTCAGTATGCTGGTTGCCTTGATCATGGTCAACATCAAACTTCTTGGATCTCATCTTAATCTCGCAATAGAAGATTTAACATGGAGGGCTTGTGGATTTTATGAACTCAAATCCTCACGGGGGTCACGCGTTGAACGAAGTTTGGCTTGTGGCATTAGTTGCTACACGCTGATACGTCCAAAATGCATCACTATTTTATATAGTAATTCTTTCCTATTCATTGATATACTTAATGTTATGATGCTATTCTTATGTTTTTTTGGCATATTTTACACAGTTTGCAACTTTCGATGCCGAAGCAGCAGACGCAGGATTCAGCGGTAAAAAGTGGATGCTGAGTTGCTGAAACAGAAGACCTCCAAATTACCTAAAAATCGACGGAGGCCATTTTCCAGAAGGATGACGAGGACACGCAAAAGAGGGACCAGAGGGGGGCCACAGGGTGCCCAAGCGGCCACCTGGCGTGGCCACCACCCTGGTCGCGCGAGGAGGGCGCATGGAACCCTAGGGCCACTCTAGGCTCCCCCCTTTTGCCTATATATCACTCGTCGTCCGAAAACCCTAAAAAGAGAGGAGTTTCGCGAGTTCCGCCGCCGCTCCGTGGCGGAAACCAACAGAGGAGAAAAGACATCTCCGGCGGGCAGATTCCGCCGGGGAGAACACCTCCCAGAAGGGGAGATCATCGCCATCGTCATCACCATCGTCACGGGCATCATCGAGATCATCATCAACATCATCCCAACACCAGCACCATCTCCACCTTCATCCCATCTCACCTCACAAGTTTAACTTGTGTTGTAATCTGTACTATCGATCCTCTCTACTCTACCGGTGTTGATTGCTACCGTGTGATGAATGCTATTGAGTTTTGTTGGAGAAATATCATTGTGTCCAGATTGTTTACCATCTATTTATCCCCTCTGATCATGATCTCTTTTATGTCTTGTGAGTAGTTACAATAGTTCTTGAGGACATGGGAGAAGTCTAGTTGCTAGTAGTCATATGATGTTGAAGTAATATGTGTTGTTTGATATTTAAGTTGTGTTGTTATTTTCCTAGTGGTGTTGTGTGATTCGAACACTCAACACTTCACCTTATTAAGGACCTAGGGGAATGCATTGTGTATAAAGAATGCTTACGGTGGGTTGCCGGAGTGATAGAAACCTGAACCCCAGTTCGCACGCTTTTGCACAAGGGACCAATGGATCATCGATCGTATTGCTATGGTTAGGCTTTTGCCTTAATTACTATCTTGTATTTGCGGATGCTTGCAAGATGTTTAATCATAAGAGTGCACTTATCTTAGTCTAGAGGGTGTACTAGCATAGATCCACCCACTCAACACTTATCAACACAACACATAGTACCGATGCGGAATATGGCGAAAGCACGTGACTATTTCTCCCGTGTGTCCTCAAGAACGCTTTAGTTTTTATAAGTTCAGTTGCTAGGCCTATATTCGCAAAAGGATTGGGCCACTTGTTACTCCTCAGTGCCTTTTACTTCGCTCGCTTTTACCTTCTTGTTTCTTATACCAAAAAACCCCTAAAAAGTTATCTTTCAGTTCCTGCAGCTATTTCTTTGCCAAAGTCACTTGCCAATACCTTCTGCTCCTCTTTGGGTTTGACACTCCTATTTATCGAAAACGCTACAAACGATCCCCTAAAGTTGAGGGTCATCAAGTACTGTTTTCTGGCGCCGTTTCCGGGGAGCGTAGCGCTATTAGTAAGTGAAGCTGGTAAGGAAGTTTTTATATTTCTGTTTTTGTTTTGCTGTTGCTTCTCTTTGTCCTTATGGACACCTCTACTCTTGGTTTATTGTTTATGGGGAAACGGCCCACAACTGTGGTGGTCACTCCTACCCCTACTGAAATTGTGCCTTACAAAATACCTTCTGGTATTATCAATTATGTCTTGGCTAATCGTTATGCAGGAGACATACATCCAGGTGAACACTTGCTATATTTATCACAACTATGTTCATTATTCAGGTTTGCAGGTGTGTCAATGGAGTTCTTCATGAAGAAATTATTCTCCATATCACTTATAGAAAAAGCTTCAGATTGGTATAAGCTCCTCGATAACTCACATCTACTTAATATGGAAGAGCTTATGTCTCTTTTATTCAAAGTTTTATTCTCTTCATGAAATTCATCGAGACAGGAATTACATCTATAACTTTTTGGTCTCGTGAAGGAGAGAGCATCGCTCAATCTTGGGGAGACTGAAGTCTCTAATGTTAAAATGTCCTATCCATGAACTCCCCAAAGATATTATACTTACAAATTTTTATGCCAGGCTTTCTCGTCAGGATAAGGAGATGTTGGATGCCTCCTCTAGCGGGGTATGTCAAACAAGAAGCGTTGAAGAAAAATGGGATCTCATCGAGAGGATCTAGAAGAATACTGAAGAGTGGGAAATCGATAAAGGTATCGAACCCGCTATAAATTATGAGCATGATTACATTGAGAGGTATGTGAAAACTGATTATTTTGACACCTTTTGCTCCAAGATTGGTCTTGATTCCCAGCTTATGATTGATTTTTGTAAGAACTTTGCCTATCACATTGACTCTTCCAAGGAGGAGAAGGATCAGTATCATAAATCCTTTAAATAATTACCTGTTGATATTCATGTTGATGACCCTATTCTGCCTGCAGTTTTATATGAAAAGCCCCCTTTTCCTACAAGGATGAGGGAGCACTCTTTTGTGACAGGCATAATAAATAAAAGTGAGAGAAGAACTGACGAACCTGAGGACCAGATCAAAGTCGATCCTCAAGTTGTGGTGGTTAAAGATTTAGTTACTAATGATGTTTCAGATTCCAAGATTTTTTTGTGCTTTTTCAACTAACATTTTCACTGCTAAGAATAAAAGCCCAATTTCAGGTACACCACTTGTATCTGTCAAAATAGGAGATCACAATTATTACGGGCTATGAGATCTGGGATCCAGTGCTAGCGCTATGCCTTATTCGCTCTATCAGGAGATCATGGGTGAGATTTCACCATGTGAACTTGAAGAGGTTGATGTTACTATATATCTAGCAAATAAAGAAACTATCTCTCCTATTGGAATTGTGAGAGATGTTGAAGTCCTATTCGGAAAGGTAAAGTATCCTACTGACTTTCTAGTAATTGGTTCAGTGCAAGATAATTTTTTCCCTATTATCTTTGGTAGGCCTTTCCTCATAACTTGTGGAGCTATTATAGACTGCAAAAAAGGTAAAGTTTCTGTTGAATTCAATGGTGAGCCATATGAATTTAATTTCTCTAAATTCTCCAAGAAACCTCGTGGTACTGATTTACCTAGTGATGATAAAATTATGGAAGATATTGTTTCTATTGCTATTCCTCCTAATGATCCTTTGCATCAATATATGGAAGACCACGAGAATGATATGCATATGCAGGAGAGAAATGAGTTAGACGAAATATTCGCAAGACAAACTACTATCCTGAATCCCAACCTTCCGGTTGAGCCTTTTGGAATACTAGCACAACCAAAAGAATACCCGGTGTTTGACCTCAAACCACTTCCCGATACGCTCAAGTACTCTTATTTAAATGAAAAGAAAATATATCCTGTTATTATCAATGCTAAACTTTCAGGATTTTAAGAAGAGCGATTATTGGAGACACTTCGCAGACACTGTGGTGCCCTAGGATATACCCTTGATGACCTTAAGGGGATTAGTCCATCGATTTGCCAACACACTATCAATCTCGAGCCCGATGCTAAGACAATTGTTGATCATAACAGACGGCTGAACCCAAAGATGAAGGATGTGGTTAGGACAGAGATTCTCAAGATTCTAGCCGTAGGTATCATCTGTCCTATAGCTGATAGTAGGTGGAAAAGTCCAGTTCATTGTGTTCCTAAGAAAGGAGGTATGACTGTTGTTCCTAATGATAAAAATGAATTGATACCTCAAATATTTGTTATTGGATATAGAATGTGTATTGATTACAGGAAGTTGAACAAAGCAACCAGGGAGGATCACTACTCGCTGCCCTTTATTGATCAGATTCTTGAGAGGTTGTCCAAAAACACCCACTTTTGCTATCTTGACGGGTATTCTGGCTTCTCTCAAATTCATGTTAACACTGCCGATCAAGAGAAGACCACTTTCATGTGTCCCTATGGTACTTATGCTTACAGGCGTAAGCCTTTTGGTTTATGCAATGCACCTGCTACTTTTCAGAGATGCATGTCTGCTATTTTTCATGGTTTCTGCGAGGAGATTGTGGAAGTCTTCATGGACGATTTCTCCGTCTATGGAACTTCCTTTGACCAATGTCTCCACAATCTTAATAAGGTTTTGCAGAGATGCGAGGACACAAACTTAGTTTTAAACTAGGAAAAGTGCCACTTCATGGTTAACAAAGCGATCGTTCTTGGTCACAAGATTTCCTAGAGGGGAATTGAAGTGGACAAGGCGAAGATTGAAGCTATCGAAAGGATGCCCTATCCAAGGGACATTAAAGGTATTCGTAGTTTTCTCGGTCATGCTGGTTTCTATAGAAGATTTATTAAAGACTTTTCTAAAACTTCGAGACCCCTCACTAATCCTCTCCATAAGGATGTTCCTTTTTCATTTGATGAAGATTGTAAGGAAGCCTTCGAAGTTCTTAAGAAAGCTTTGATAACCGCTCCTATATTACAACCACCTGACTGGAAATTGCCCTTTGAAATTATGTGTGATGCTAGTGATTTTGCTGTTGGAGCTGTTTTAGGACAAAGGGTTAATAAGAAATTGAATGTTATAAATTATGATAGCAAAACCCTTGATAGTGCTCAAAAGAATTATGCTACTACTGAGAAGGAATTCTTTCCAGTAGTGTTTGCTTGTGATAAGTTTAGACCTTATATTGTTGATACAAAAGTCATTATTCATACTGACCATGCTTCCCTTAAGTATCTTATGGCGAAGAAGGATGCCAAACCAAGACTCATCAGGTGGGTACTCCTTCTTCAAGAGTTTGATTTATAGATTGTTGATAGAAAAGGAGCAGACAATCCGGTGGCAGACAATCTTTTAAGGATGGAAGACATACCGCATGACCCCATCCCAGTCAACGAAAATTTTCCAGACGAACAACTTACCGTTGTAAAAGTACAATCACTTTCCGATCTTTGGTTTGCAGATTATGCTAATTTTATTGTTGCAAAGTATTTGCCTCCAGGTTTAACATTTCAGCAAAAGAAGAAGTTCTTCCACGATTTGAGGCATTACTTTTGGGATGACCCTCATATTTTCAAAGAAGGTCCGGACGGGATCGTGATAAGATGCATACCGGAACACGAACAGAAGGACATTCTCAGACAATGTCACGATAGTCCCTATGGAGGACATCATGCGAGTGAGAGGACCGCACATAAGGTTCTCCCATCAGGTTTTTATTAGCCTACTCTCTTTAAAGATGCTAGACATTATATTTTATCTTGTGATAAGTGTCAGAGAGTTGGTAATATTAGTAGGAGGAATGAGATGATTATGAATTACTCTCTAGTGATTGAGCCTTTTGATTGCTGGGTTTTCGATTTTATGAGTCCTTTTCCTCCCTCACACAAGTACACTCACATTTTAGTAGCTGTTGATTATGTAACCAAGTGGGTAGAAGCAATCCCCACTGAGAGTGCTGATCACAGTACATCTTTGAAAATGCTCAAAGATGTAATTTCCCCAGGTTTGGTGTACCTAGGTACCTCATGACTGATGGAGGATCACACTTCACGCATGGAGCTTTTAGAAAATCTCTAGCCAAGTACAATTTCAATCATAGAATTGCTTCACCGTACCATCCTCAAACTAGTGGGTAAGTTGAGCTCACCAATAGAGAGATCAAGTTGATCTTGCAAAAGACAGTTAACACTTCTAGGAAGGACTGGTCAAAGAAGTTAGGAGATGCTTTGTGGGCGTATAGAACTGCTTACAAAAACCCCACGGTGATGACCCTCAACTGTAGGGGATCGATTTTTTTGAAGCTTCTGTATGGGATCGATTGTAGTGTTCTCGCTGGTAAGTTAACCCAATTTATTGATTCGACACAAGGGGAACCAAAGAGTATTTATAAGCTTTGACAGTTGAGTTGTCAATTCAACCGCACCTGAAATATGCTTGCTTGCAACAAAGTATTAATAGCAACTGTGATATGATATCAATAGTGATGATAGCGAAAGTAAAACAACGAAAAGTAACAACTAGTGACCAACAGGATTAAAGCACTGTAGGCTAGGGAGATGGATGGTCGGGCGCTGCATGAATAAGAATGAACATGTAATAGATTCTAACACGGGGCAAGGCACACAGAAAAGCAATGATCATCTAGGCTAATATCAAACATTAGGCATGTATCCCATAGGTAGTTGTGCGTGCTTGCAATAATAACTTGCACAACATCTTTTGTCCTACCATCCCGCTAGGAACGGGGCCAAAAGGAACTTATGGAGATTAAGGTGCTCCTGTCAAAGAGCACCGGATCAAAGTAATAAACTCAATGGATAAATGGAATCCTCAAATCATGGACCATCCCTTTGGTGTCCCAAGACGTCACCTTTGGGATCGCCGGTTCCGGACCATAATAGGTGCATACAACTCATAGATAAGATCTCGAACATAGATAAACTCATGAAAACATAAGTCATTCAGATTTGAAATATGGCACTCGGGCCCAAAGTGACAAGCATTAAGAGAAACAAGTTGTAGCAAAGATGATAAACACCAAAGTAGATGATAGGCAACATGCCCCCAACAATCTGACGAACTATTACATGATCAATCTCATCCAATCCCTACCATCCCCTTTGCCTACATCAGGGAATTACTCACACATGTGAAGAGAAGTCATGGAGGAAGGATGGAGTGGTGATGGTGATGACGATGGCGACGATCTCCCCTCTTCGGAGGTCAAATCATCCTCCAGATTAGCCCTCCCGAAGAAGAACAGAGGTTGGCGGCGGCTCCGCGACGGGTTCTGGAAAAGCGATTTCTCTTTCAGAGTTTCCCTGGCACGGGAATAAATAGGAGTTGAAGTAGGGCACCAGGGGAGGGGGAGTCGTCCAGGCGGCCAGCTGGCGCGACCCCACCTCTGGCCGCGCCAGCAGGGCGCCTAAGGCCCCCTGGCTGCCCTCTGGCCTCCCTTCTGGCTCCGGGCTCCTTCGGGTGCGTGGATTTTTTTGGTATTTTTCTGGGAATTTTCTGAGATGTTCAAAAATCCATTTTCCTGCGCACAATAAAACCATACAAACAGCTCTGCTGAAAACAGCATCAGTTCGGGTTAGTTTAGCTCAAATAATGCAAAAATGAGGGCAAAACAATAGCAAAAGTGTTTGGAAAAGTAGATACGTTTGAGACGTATCAAGTACCCAAGCTTAGCCTATTGCTTGTTCTCAAGCAATTCAGTTCAACGAACTGGACGCGACAAAGAAAACTTTGACAAACTCTTTTGCTTCATAAGATGTATATAAGCCGGTACTACGAAAAGAGTTTAGAAGGTATCAAAACAATGCTATGAGGACAATGCACGAAGCAATCCTTCTTTCAAGTGATCAATCACAAACAACCTAAAGTAAATAATATGCTGCCGAAAATCAAGACAAGATCACAATGCACATAGCCTGAACATATCAGAGTGGTATCTTGCTAGCCTCCATGAGTGAAGCAAAACATAAATGAAGAAACTCCTCCGGAGTTTTAAAGGAGACTAGAACTAAGAATTTCAGACTAGCAATACCCCAAGCATGTAGAAGACAATGTAATACTTTGGGACAATGCATGTTACACTAAGAATGACAATTATGCTCTCAATAGTTGGTGCTTTGAAGAAAGAAGGTGAGACTCTCGAACCGTGGCTTTTTGATGGAAAGATTGAAAACCCGTGAAAGGAAGCAAAGACTAAACATGTGCAAGAGATCTTGGTTTTGAAAATAGAGGCAAAATTCTTTTGAGAAGTGCAACTTTCCAGTCAAGGTGAATGGTCAAGGTCTCTCAATATTTCCCATGGAAACCATATTAATGCTTTTGCTTACAGTTGTTCCCTTATCCATAAATCCGTTGATGGTATATGGAACCTTTTATTTTGCCTCAAGTATGGAAGGAGGATATCGTTCCATCTATCATTAGCAACATTTGGTCCATTTCATTCCATCATCAAGTATGGGGGAGGTGTAACTCTCTATAATTTTTTTATAGATTTGACTAGTTAATAGTTCCGTCAAAATATTTTGGCATGGTAGATACTGATTTTCCCTCGCCGCACCATGAGTTTGTACGGTTACAAAAGGGAAGCTTTTGAATAAATTTCGAGATGGCACAAGAAAGTCTAAGTTAGGAGTGGCTGGTAAATACCACATATAGGAAGGTATGGTGGACTCAAGTGGAATAACTGGTTTGAAAAGGAGTTTTGATGCACAAGCAAAATTCCGCTTAGTGCGAGTGAAGGCTAGCAAAAGAATGGGAAGCGACCAACTAGAGAGCAATAATTGTCATAATCATGCAGAGCGACAACGCAATATTTAATCGGGCATGAAAGTGCTATGACTATTCTGAAATAAAAAGGTCATCAAGGCATGATAGACATATCAGTCATAAACATGTGTGAACATGTGCCAAGTCAATACAAGAATTCTCCGAAGGGAAATACCACTTCAATATGCCAAACCATGAACAATGCAATGCATGTAGATCATTCCAACAACATATTATGCACCCTAGCTATTTGAGATCAGCCACAAAGAAAGCATGAACATTGGGAAAGCATTATAAACATAGCACTATGTCGCTACAAGCTGGTCTCTAGATCATAAGTACAGGCATATGTACAGAAGT
This sequence comes from Bromus sterilis, assembly GCA_950022295.1. Taxonomy (NCBI): domain Eukaryota; kingdom Viridiplantae; phylum Streptophyta; class Magnoliopsida; order Poales; family Poaceae; genus Bromus; species Bromus sterilis. The sequence continues at coordinate 377,409,782 of OX465595.1, read as the reverse complement.
AGAAACAAGAAGAGTTCATACCGGTTTTCCTTGTTCCTTCCCTTCCGTCGATCTTCGTCATTACCGCCTTGTCACTTGCACGACCGAACGTGAGACATATAATCAAATGCCATCGCGGACTCGAGCTGAACTCTGAAAACAAAGCAAACTAAGAGAGAAAGCAAATCTTTTTGGGTTTTTTAAAGGTTTAACGAAAGAAAAAGGAAAGAGAAATCTTTTTGTTGTTTTTTCAAATTAAAAGAACAAAGAAGAACGGGCAAAAACTTCGAAAAGATCAAAGCGAACAAAATAAAAACGGATACTACAATGGAAAAAGGGAGAAGGGCACATACTCCCCCAAGCTTAGGCTTTTGGCCTATGTTAGTAGCAGCTACTACCCCGAGGAGCCTCCTGCTCCGGGGTAATGGTAAGTCCAGGAGTCGTATGAGCCCTCCGGTGCGTACACCGAGGTCCTCGGGTCCTCCCATGAGGAAGGTCCCTCGTCCCATGCAGAAGAAGACCCCTCACCATGCTCGGTGAAGTTCTCCCCCTGGAAAGGTGGGAACTCACCACACTCCTCCTCGTCGGGCACAAACCCCTCCATGGGGTTATGCAGCTGGTAGTGAGCCATGAACTCATCGAACTAAATATCGTTGAAGGACCATCCGTTCCTGCGAGTGTTATCAAACAAAAGTGGTGCAGGTAGACGGATCTCACGAGTAATGGTCCTCTCAAACCTCAAAATATAAACAAGGTTACCAAACTGGGAAGTCATGGTAACAAACTTATGCCTCTTTATAGCAGCAAGATCGAGACTTGTGTATGAAATGGTAACATTATCAGGATGCGGGGTGCGATTAAGAGACTCAAGGATAAGCATGGCGTAAACACCACCATATAAATCGCCCTTGTTACTGTTCATAACAAGGCACCGAGCAATTAACGCACCCACATTATAATCATTCTTATCAGAGAGGGCGTTCGCATAAATAACTAAATCTAATGCAGAACCATTGCTCACGTTGTCACGAGCCAACACCCATCTAGAAACAAAATACGCAAAATGCCTGAGGTTGGAAACAGAATGCTGGAAATCTTCGTACGATGAATGTCGGTCTCCTCCTGGCAAAAAAGGGAGTTGAAGAGGGTCCTCAAATCAGAAGGATGAGTGGTCATTTTTGCCCTCTGACCAGCGTTCGGCACACCTATTATATCACAAAATTGTGCCAAAGACATGGTTATGAGATCATTATAAAGTTTGAACTCGACGGTTCCAGCAGAATGGTTATAACAAAAACTGTTAACAAAGTAGGAGGTAAGCTTCTTGTATTGTACCACACGGCATAGTGCTAGTCGTGTCAAACCTGCATTGGCACAAAACCCATAGATTTCCTCCTTAATTCCTGCAGCCTTAAGAAAATCATCGCACGGATATATCATTGCGCATGCTGGACTTGTGTCTTCCAACAACTCCAAGGGCACATGATCTTCATTGTAGCTCACCCTAGCCGCTGAGGGTGAAGCTGCAGCTCTAGTAACTCGATCAGAGCGCTCGGGCTTCTTCTTCCCAAGCCACCCCTTTGCTTTTCCTAGCAAACTCATTTCTGAAATTTTTGAAAATTCACAAAAACAAGGATTTAATCTAATTGAGTTGAGGTAAACTACTCTAATCACTTACCTAAGGCATAAATTTCTACACATGCATGCAAGCTCATCTAAACAGCACCAAGAACTACTAAATACTCACAAATGAAGCCACCAATCAAAAATCTAATTGGAGGGGTGGAGTTACATACCAGGGAGTATTTGCTCAAAATCTCAGATCAAATGGTGGGCTACAGAGATAGATCGAAAAACGCCTCCAAGAACAGCAAGAACGCAAGAACTGTAGCAGAACTCGTGTTTTTGGAGAGAGAGGAAGGGAGAGGAAGAAGAAATACCTGCAGGTGGGGCCTGTGGGCCCCAGGCGCCCTGGTGGCCCCCCTGGTCAGCCCCAGGTGCCTCTTGGTCACTCCCGGCATGGAAATTTTTATTCTAAATTTTCTGGAATTTTTCTGAAAACTTCACTGTTGAAAATTTTCCGGAGTTCAAAAAGCTGCGAAACTTTCTGAAAACTTGAAGCAGTGATTAGAATTGTGAAGCTTCAAAAACATATAAACTTGGTACAACAAGGAGAATAAAAGCTAAAGAAAATTAAAACATGACAAGCTCCACTTTTTATCTATATAAAACATGCTCCATAGCAAGGTTGATCAAGTCTTACCAACAAACCGGCGATATATAGACAAAAAAGTCTCACCTCTCATGAAGTGATCATTGCACCTTTACTTTAATGGACATTGTCCCCACCATAATGGTTTTATATTTGTGGTGCATGTGTAAAGGACAATCCCATTCTCCGATCTTCACGGTCTCGATATTCTCTATTGAGTTAAGTCCATGCCTTCTTTCGATCTTCTTTGGAAAATACACCGTGTGTTCTTTATCGTCTACGTTGAAGGTGACCTTTCCTTTATTGTAGTCAATAATGGCACCTGCGGTGTTAAGAAAAGGTCTACCAAGAATAATGGACATGCTCCCATCCTCGGGCATGTCAAGCACAACAAAATCCGTAAGAATTAAACAATTAGAAACTTCAACTGGAACATCCTGACAAATACATATCGGGACGGCTGTTGATTTGTCAGCCATCTGAAGAGAGATATCTGTAGGGATTAACATATCTAAACATAGCCTGTTATAAAGAGAAAAAGGCATAACACTCACCCCTGCTCCGAGATCACATAAGGAAGTCTTAACACAATTATTTTTTATAGAACAAGGAATGGTGGGTATACCTGGATCACCAAGCTTCTCGGGAATCTTGCCACTGAAAGAGTAGTTAGCAAGCATAGTGGATATTTCCTCATTAGGAACTTTTCTTTTGTTAGTGACAATATCTTTCATGTATTTGGAATAAGGAGGTAACTTGATAGCATCAGTCAAAGGAATTTGCAGAAAAAGAGGTTTCATCCATTCACGAAATTTATTATAATGCTCTTCTTCTTTAGATTTGAGAGACTTACCTGGAAAGGGCATGGGTTTTTGTACCCATGGTTCTCTTTCCTTCCCATGTCTTCTTGCTATGAAGTCTTATCTTGTGTACTTCTTGCGTTTATCCGGTGCTTCTTCTTCTCGCACCTCGGGAGGATCATTCTTCTCCTTATCATTTTTTTCGGGCTCAGCACCGTCTTCAGTTTCAGCATCAGATGTAGATATGCTGTTAGGATCAACAGCAGGTTCTTCACTTGTAATAGGATCATTGAAGTTGTCAGCTTCCTTGTGTTTCTTCTTGTTCTTTTTCTTCTTTGGAGAGCTAACAATCTCGTCTTCTACTTGCACTTGAGAATCTTGCTCGATCCTCTTCGGATGCCCCTTAGGATAGAGTGGGTCCTGGGTGTGTGTTCCACCCCTGGTCTTGATGCCATAAGCTTGTATGTCCTGTTTGGCATTGTTAGCAAGAAAATCTTTTTGCACATTAGAAATTTGTTCAAGATGAGTTTGAACCATATGTAAATGCTTAACAAGACATTTAACATCATTAACCGTTCTTTCAAGAACACCAAGTAAACTTTTGATAGCAAGAGAATTATCATGTAACTGACTTTGTATCCTTCTATTAAAATTGTCTTGCTTAATAATAAAATTATCAAGCTCATGTAAACATTGGTCGGGAGGCTTACCTTTAGGGATGTCACTTTCAGTAAAGTCTAATAGAGAGTGTACCTCTACCAAGGTAGGGTGAGTGGTAGGTTCACACAACCTCTCGACAGGCGGTAGATTCTTCACGTCTTCAGCTTTAATGCCTTTCTCCTTAATAGACTTATTTGCTTCTTGCATATCTTTGGGGCTCAGAACAAGCATGCCCCTCTTCTTTGGTGGTGGAGGTGGTTCAGGGACGGACCAATATTCATGGTTCTTGGCAATCTTGCCCATTAATTCTTCAGCATCGGCCGGTGTTCTTTCCCTGAAAACACAACCAGCACAACTATCCAGATATGACCTGGATTCATCGGTTAGTCCAGCATAAAATATATCAAGTAATTCATTCTTTGGGACTTCATGTCCTGTTCTAGCCTTAATTAAGTCACAATACCTCCCCCAAGCTTTAGGGAGGTCTTATCCTGCAATTGTTTAAAGTTATAGATTCTTTGCAAAGCAGCATATTGCATATGAGCAGGAAAATATTTATCAACAAAAAATTGAACTAAGTCCCGAGGACTCTCAATGGAACCATAGGGTAGTGCATCGTACCATGATTTAACGTCTTCCTTCAAAGAAAAAGGAAAAAGCTTGGCCGCATAGAAATTTCGTATCTTCCCATCGGTAGTAAATAGGTCACCTAACTTAGCGAGTTTGCTCAGGTGTGCTATGGCATCATCATTTTCTCTGCCATAAAAAGGATCATCCTCGACTGTAGATATAAGTGAAATATCAACAGAGAAATCATAATCAGAATCATTGATGAATATAGGAGATGTGGAAAATTTTGGATCATGAATATTCTTGTTCTTCATGGAGTGCTTTTCGAGAAGCTCCTTAATAGCCTCAGGGTGAGAGTCGGCACACTCTCTGAGTTCCCTGCAAACATCATCATCAAGAGTAATATAATCATCATCAAGGATCATCTCCTTGAGTTCATCTAAATATGGGTAACCAAAGGTTTTGCAAGTAGGAATATAGGTAGAAGGAATCTTGGTCTCGGGTTCTGCTGCAGCCTTAGCAGTCTGAGTTTAAATATAGTGACCAAGAAAATTATCATCATCAAGAGTAGTGGAAGCATCATAAAAATTATCAGACATAGTGACAGACTCAGTAGAAGTAGCATGTGGTGGTAGTGGTGAATCAAACTTACTTATAACGGAAGGTGAATCAAGCGTAGCACTGGTACTCAGAACGGTACATTTTCTTGTAGTGGATGTTAGGATCGGAACCTTGGGGTCTCCTTTCTTACCCATAGCGGATGAATTGTGGAAGGCATGATACTTCAAGTAGACCTGTAAATATTTCTATGGTCCCCGGCAACGGCGCAAAAAAACTGTACTTGATGACCCTCAACTGTAAGGGATCGATTGTAGTGTTCTCGCGGGTAAGTTAACCCAATTTATTGATTCGACACAAGGGGAACCAAAGAGTATTTATAAGCTTTGACAGTTGAGTTGTCAATTCAACCACACCTGAAATATTCTTGCTTGCAACAAAGTATTAATAACAACTATGATATGATAGCAATAGTGATGATAGAGAAAGTAAAACAGCAAAAAGTAACAACTAGTGACCAGCAGGATTAAAGCACTGTAGGCTAGTGATGGCTTCTCGCCCCTCGTTGGTTACCCAAAGTGGAAGGTTGAGATGTAGACAACAACAAATTTCCCTCGGTGAAGATACCAAGGTTTGTCTCCAGTAGGACTCCGACAACGACAAGAAGGTGACAACGGTGCCAGCAATTAGGTGGTTGACGTGGACCTGCACACACACAATAGATAACTTTGCTCCCAACGAGTTCAGAGAGGTTGTCAATCCCTCCGGCCTTGTTGTTTACAAAGGATCAAACGTACGGGATAATAATGATAGTGATAGCAATGGAAAAGTAAATAAAGCAGAAAATAAATAGTGGGTGTAAACAGTGTTGGAAATATGGACCGGGGTGCCATGATGTTCACTAGTGATATCTCTCTCCCAAAAGACGATAATATAGCCATGCGAGGTAAACAAATTACAGCTAGGCAATTGACATGATTATGTGCACAAACCAATGCTAACTATGCTATAAAGAAAGGAAGAGACTCAAAAGCATGGGCGGTACGCCAAGACAAGTAGACCGAAATACATCTGCATCTACCTACTAATCATCCACCTTGAGATATCTATCCAGAACATCTCGCTGGTATTAAGTTTCGAATCCCACCCAAAGTGTAAACTCAAAGCAACGGACAACTTCATTAAAGAACTTTGCGTAAAGTAAACAATCCTGGCACCCGCAAGTACAAGCACCGTTGTTTTCTCCCTTGTGGAAACAACACTCAAGCTAGTCATCAGGGGGCATGATCCCACAATCATGCATAACGCTCCCTCTTGGAGTCACTACCTACTACTTGGCCAAAGCAGTAAACAACAACAGAGAACATGCAAGAATTACTCAATAACATAAATACAAAAGAGGAGAATCAAATATATTACTCAAACACAATCTGAACATAGTCTCATAATCCATCGGATCCCAGCAAACTCAACATAGAAACAGCAGAAAGATTACATATGTGCCTCGATCATGTAGGGCATCTCACGAGGTATAAACCATGAAGAACAAATAGGGGAGGAGAACATCACTTAGCTACTGATCATAGACCCATGGTCCGAGGTGGACTACTCACGGTTCATCCGGGAAGCATCCATGGTGGTGGAGAAGCTCCCGGAGGTGGTTCCTCTCTCCGGCAGGGTGCCGGGAAGAGGGATACTGGTGCTCCCGATCTTGGAAGCGCGGCAGCGGAATAGAGGAGAGATCGCGAAAAGGGTTCTATCCTCGGGGGTTTCGCGTCACGGAGATTAAATAGGCGAAGGGGGGCAGCCAGAGGTGGACCAGGGGCCCCAGGCGCCCCCTGGCGCGGCCTAGGGGGTGGCCGCGCCAGGTGGCCGCCTGGGCCACCCCTGGCTCCCCTCTGGCCCCACTCGGGCTCTTCGCGAAGCTTCCTGTATGCTGATTTTTCCTATATTTTTCCCGGAATATTTCTAACACTTTAAATAATGGGAAAACCTGAAATACAAAAACAGCAGAAAACAGGAAATGGCACTGGGGTGCACTGAGTTAATAGGTTAGTCCAAATATGATCAAAATTGTATGGAAGTGCATCAATATCATAGCAATATCACACAAAAGAAGCATGAAGCAAGCAGAAATTATAGATACGTTTTGGACCTATCAACATACCCAAGCTTAATTCCTGTTCGTCCTCGAGTAGGTAAATGATAACAAACATAATTTCTGTGGTGACATGCTACCAACCATATAAGAACTTTTAAGTAAAGCAATCAAGGCATGTAATCCAATTCAACTCATAACAGGCAAGAGTCTATATTAGCATTGAAACAAGCAACATAATAACATAAAGGTGGAAGAGCTCTCGCTGTCCGTGACTCGAATGTCTCCAAATGGTGTTTGCGTGCAAGAAAGGGGATAGGGATATACGAGAGAGTAAAACATAGTTTTTATTGTTGAGAACTTAATCTACTAAAGTTTCACACTTGGTCTTCTTTGGAATCTTATCTTGACTCATCCCCAGACCACTAGCCAGGTACAAGTCAAAATGATCCACTCCTTTTCGATATTTTGAGCACTCATGCAATGGATGAGCGTAAGCAAGAAAGTTGACACTTAGGATGGAAAAGAGAGAAAAATGATGGGGGAGGAAGACAAAAAGGTGTGAAAGGCTCACATCAATGAGGACAATCATAGGCGAGAGAAAGCCAAATGATAGATATGATGTGAGGAGTAGGGATTGCCATGCAACGGATGCACATATGAGCTAAGGTAAGCTCTCTAATGGAACTATTGGGGGTGCATCCAACTTGCTTGCTCAAGAAGACCTAGAGCTCATTTGAGGAGGCTCATCATTGGAATATACAAGCCAAGTTCTATAGTGTGAAGGTCCCCACATAGCTATATGCATGAATGATAATCTCTATGGAGTACAAGATATAAGATGGAGTACGAGTGTGGATCTCTCAAAAGGAATAGTAGTGTGCCCCTTTCTCTCTTTTTATTTATTTGTCTCTTTTTTCTATTTTTTTGTATTTTTGGTGGCCTCAATGGCTCTTTCTATTTCTCTCATTTGTCCTCTTTGGGATCTTTTGATTTTTCCTCTTTGGGATCTTTTTCTTACTTTAGGGGCAACACTCTATATATTACAAGAAGTATAGAAGATCTTTCACACTTTACAAAAGTACTCAAATCATAAAGAAGATGTAACTATCATGAAGTATGAAAATGTATGCCTCTGCCAGGGTAGCAGGATATGCAATGATCCTAGCACTTCATGTAGCAATGATTAGGGAAAATGTATGCAAAAACATGTATGACATGAAGATCAAGTCATGAGAAGGTGGATTTTGCATGGCAATGCATCTCAGAAAGGCTATGGAAATGCCTTGATAGGTAGGTATGGTGGATGTTTTGAGGAAGGATATAATGAGGCTTATGATGACAGAGCGTATCGTGCCAAGGGTTTGGATGTACCGGCGAAGGTGGATGCCAACTCTCGGAGTGAGAAGGAGGAAATGCACGACACATGAGAGGCTAGCAAATATGGGAAAGTGGAAGTGTCAACTTTCGAATACTCACATTAGTCCGAAGAACTCATGCACTTATTATCGGTACCTCTCAATCTAATAAGGAGGTTATCAAAGAGACAAGTACCCCGAGGAGGAGTGTATGGGGGTTTGGTTATCCTTGCGCATCCTTGACTCATGTTACGTGAGTGTACTCTAATATTCGACCCCTCCAAAGATTAGTGATCCATCTAGTAGCTAAAGTTCTCAACTAATTTTGTAAGTTTTGAAAATAAACACGGATTGCCCAAAATAAGACGTCTATCACTAATAGCCTAAAGCTCTTGACACCAAAAGTTCAAACATTACTCAAGGCAATACCTGAAAACTATTGCAAGTTACTACTACAATTGAATAGTAACCTCAATTACCTACTTCAAGTCAAGACATAAAACTCAGTGCAACAGGCAAACTCTCTAAACAAGATAAACATGAAAACTCAAGAGAGTTCCAGCAACAACTAAACAAAAGCTCTTAAAAAATATAAGCATGAAAACTAAGAGCTAAACACGACAGCAGCTACGAAAAAGATAAAGAACACACACAACAAAGATAAGCATGAAAATCCTATGTTGTGTTCTAGGGTGAAGTGGAGCGTGTTTCTCTCCCACATAAAGAAAGCTGGGTTCTAACTTGTTATGAACAGCAAGCAAAGCTAAAGAAAACTAGAAAGGAAATAAAGAGCAAGACGCTCCAAGCATAGCACATAACGCATGAAGTGATAAAAATATAGTGGAACGAAAGACGAACTTATAATTTTTGATGGAGAAGGGGATGCATGGGGGCATCCCCAAGCTTAGCCGCTTGAGTCTCCTTGAATATTTCTTGGGGGTGCACGGGGGCATCCCCAAGCTTGACCGTTTGACACTCCTGAATATTCTTTTATCATCTTCCCTCGTACACTTGAAAACTCCCTTCATACATAACTCATCATAATCTGATTAGCGAGGTTAGTACCCATAATAAAATAATTTTTTATCTACTGGAAATAAGGATATTATTGAAGAGCTACTGTTTCGCAAGACTGCCAAAATTTTTTTGCAAAGAAAAAGCAAGCTTAAGGTTTGCAAAACGAAGAAAAGGAAAAACAGGATAGAATATGTGAAAAACAGACCAGAAGGTAGTAAAGAATTTTTTAGGGATACTTCTGCAACTCAAATAAAAAACTCAGAACATACGAAAGTTCCGTGATTGTATATAGCACGCTGTGTAAAAATGTCTGCTCAAAAAGATGAACTGGGATTTTTCTATGATTTTTCCCGTCACGAGGACAGAATCTATTTTCTAGACATCATGTCACAACTTTCACTTCCCTTGTTATATGAGGCTATAAATGGCACAAAGCTTGAAAAGTAAAGATACAATGATGTTGCTACAGTATTAACAATCATCAAGACCACTAAAAACAGAAGAAAAACAAAAAGGAAAACCTAAATTCGTTGTGGGCTACCTCCCAAAAGCGCTTCTTTAAAGCCATTAGCTAGGCATGATGCAATAGATTAAGTATTTTCAAGAAAATACCTAGCCCGTGTGACGGACTCAAAAGTCAACTTAATCTTTTTTCTAGGGAAGTGTTCCATCCCTTTCTTGAGAGGGAATTGGAATTTTGTAATCCCTTCTTTCATATCAATGACAGCACCCACGGTGCGGAGAAAAGGACGTCCCAAAATAATTGGACAAGAAGGTTCACATTCAATGTCCATAATAGTAAAATCAACGGGAACATAATTATCATTGACAATGATAAGAACATCATCTATCTTCCCCAAAGGTTTCTTTACGGAAGAGTCAACAAGACGAACACCAAAAGAACAAGGATCAAAAGGTTTCAATTCAAATATATCATACATTCTTTTGGGCATAACGGAGGTACTAGCTCCAACATCACATAAATCATAGCAAGATAAGTTATTCAACTTAATTTCAATCATAGGATCCCAAACATCTTCTAGCTTTCTAGGTATGGAGGCTTCTACCCTAAGCTTCTCCTCCCTAGCTTTAATAAGAGCATTAGTGATATGCTCCGTGAAGGAAAGATTAAGTGTGCTAGTGTGGGGGTCTCTAGACATCTTGTGAAGGAAACGAATAACTTCAGAAAGGGTGCAATTATCAAAATCAAGGTCACTACTATCAAGTAAAGTGGTAGTGGTGTCCTTTAGGCTCACTTGTTTGGTAGCTTCTATTGTCATAGGAGTTTCTTTTTCTACGGTTGAGGTCATAGCATCACCATTAATAAGTCCTATGGGACTAGGGGTGCATTGGGTGCTAAGAGTTTGGATGTCCTCAACAACTTGGATAGTAGCAGCGGTATGGTGTGTAGGAAGGCTCTTAATTCTATCTTCATCCTCCTTTATAGTCGAAACCACTTGAGGTTTAGCTGCCATTTGGTTTATCAAAGTAGCCTGTGTGTGATACATATTGGAAACTTGGGTTTCCGTGGTGGTGAGCCTAGTCTGAAGGTTAGAAATCTCAATGTTCAGACTCTCTAGTTGTCTACCAATGTCTTGCAAGATAGAAGTATGCTCATCTAATTTTCTAGAGAAGGTCCTATTTTATTCATATTGGGTGTGCATGTATTTCTTAGTGGCCTTCTCTATTTCCAAAAGTTTCTCGTAACTAGGCATGTCTCTATCTCTAGGGGTAGAGTTTCTGGTGCTAGGATAAGTGTTGTTGCTCCCATAGTTGTTGGAGGGGAACGGTCTAGGATTTCTACCAAAATTACTCCTATAAGCATTGATATTGAAGTTGTTTCTAGAGATAAAGTTCACATCTACTTGATCTTGAACAATCAAAGAATTTAAAGGAACATCATGAGGATCAATAGGAGATTACTTGGTAAGTAGAGACATAATCAAGTCAACTTTTTCATTTAGGGAGGAGATCTCCTCGACAGAGTTTACCTTCCTACCTGTTTGAGCTCTTTCGGTGTGCCATTGGGAATAGTTGGTCATCATCTCATCGAGTAGTTTTGTGGCAGCACCAAGCGTTGTTGACATAAAGGTTCCTCCCATGTCCGAATCTAGCAAGTTCCGCGAGGTAAAGTTCAATCCGGCATAAAAAGTTTGGATAACCATCCAAGTAGTCAAACCATGCGTAGGGCAATTCTTAACAAGAGATTTCATGTGTTCCCAAACTTGGGAAACGTGTTCATTATCCAATTGCTTAAAATTCATAATATTACTCCTCAATTGGATAATCTTAGCTGGGGGGTAGTACTTCCCAATAAAAGCATCCTTGCACTTATCCCAATAATCTATGCTATTCCTAGGCAAGGATTGAAACCAGATTTTAACTCCTCCTCTCAGGGAGAAAGGAAAAAGCTTAAGATTAACAATATCACCATCTACTTCTTTGTACTTTTGCATATCACAGAGTTCAAATTTTTTATTTAAGTGCAAAGCAACATCATCTCCAGCACCGGAGAATTGATCTTTCATAACAAGGTTCAACAAAGAAGGTTTAATCTCATAAGAAGGTGCTGAAGTGGAAGGTGGAGCAATAGGAGTGCAGATAAAGTCACTGTTTTTATGACTAGTGAAGTCACACAACTTGGTGTTCTCGGAGGAACCCATAGTAGCAAGCAAGGTAACTATTTTTTTGATTTTTGATAAAGGACACTAAAACAAAAATTGAAAAGTAAACTAACAAGACTAAAAAGCAAAGATAAAAGATAGTGTGCAACTCCCCTATCTTGAAGAGCGGAGTCCCCGGCAACGGCACCAGAAATTAGCTTTGATAGCTTCTCGCCCCTCGTTGGTTACCCAAAGTGGAAGGTTGAGATGTAGACAGCAGCAAATTTCTCTCGGTGAAGATACCAAGGTTTTTTTCCAGTAGGACTCCGACAACGACAGGAAGGTGACAACGGCGCCAGCAATTAGGTGGTTGACGTGGACCTGCACACACACAACAGATAACTTTTCTCCCAACGAGTTCAGAGAGGTTGTCAATCCCTCCGGCCTTGTTGTTTACAAAGGATCAAATGTACGAGATAATAATGATAGTGATAGCAACGGAAAAGTAAATAAATAGTGGGTGTAAACAGTGTTGGAAATATGGACCGGGGTGCCATGATGTTCACTAGTGATGTCTGATGACCCACAACGTAAGGGATATGTTGCAGCGTTTTCGATAAGTAAGAGTGTCGAACCCAACGAGGAGAGAAAGGTATTGATAGGTGATTTTGGACAAGGAATAACTGCAAGCATTGAAAGATAACTTTTTAGGGGTTTTTGATATAAGCAACAATAAGATAAAAGCAAGCAAAGTAAATAGCACTGGAGAGTAGCAAGTGGCCCAATCCTTTTGTTAAAAGGATAAGCCTGGCAACTGAACTTATAAAGACTAAAGCGTTCTTGAGGACACATGGAGAGGTAGTCACGTGCTTTCGCCATACTCCATATCGATAACAAGTGCTGTGCTGATAAGTGTTGAGTGGGTGGATCTATGCTAGCACACCTTCTAGACTAAGATAAATGCACTCTTATGATTAAACATCTTGCAAGCATCCGCAAATACAAGATAGAAATGAAGGCAAAGCCTAACCACATCAATAAGATCAAGGATCCATTAGTCCCTTGTGCAAAAGTGTGCAAACTGGGGTTCCGGTTTCTGTCACTCCGGCAACCCACCATAAGAATTATCTATACACAATGTATCCCCCTAGGTCCTTAATAAGGCGAAGTGTTGAGTGTTCGAATCACACAACACCACTAGGAAAATAAAAACACAACTTAAATATCAAACAACACAAATTACTTCAACATCATATGACTACTAACAACTAGACTTCTCCCATGTCCTCAAGAACTAAAGTAACTACTCACAAGACATAAAAGAGATCATGATCAGAGGTGATAAATATATGATAAACAATCTGGACATAATGATATTTCTCCAACAAAACTCAATAGCATTCACCACAAGGTAGTAATCAACACCGATAGAGTAGAGAGGATAGATAGTACGGATTACAACATAAGATAAACTTGTGAGGTGAGATTGGATGGTGGTGATGTTGGGGATGATGTTGATGATGATCTTGATGATGCCCGTGACGATGGTGATGACGATGACGATGGCCGCCTGGGGCTCCTGTGGACCCCTCTGGCCCCTCTTCAGCGAGTCTTCGTTAATCTTCTGGAAAATACCCTCCGTCGATTTTCAGGTAATTTGGAGGTATTCTTCTTCAGCAACTCAGCGTCCACTTTTTACCGCTGAATCCTGCGTCTACTGCTTTGGCACCAGAAAGTTGCAAACTGTGTAAAATAAGCCAAAACAACATAAGAACATCATCGTAATGTGAAATATATCAATGAATAAGGATGAATTACGATATAAAATAGTGATGCATTTTGGACGTATCAATGTCTCTCTACCAAAAGACGATAAAATAGCCATGCGAGGTAAACAAATTACAGCTGGGCAATTGACAGGATTATGTGCGCAAACCAATGCTAACTATGCTATAAAGAAAGGAAGATGCTCAAAAGCATGTGCGGTACGCCAAGACAAGTAGACCGAAATCCATCTGCATCTACCTACTAATCATCCACATTGAGATATCTATCCAGAACATCTCGCTGGTATTAAGTTGTGAATCCCACCCAAAGTGTAAACTCAAAGCAACGGACAACTGGATTAAAGAACTTTGCTTAAAGTAAACAATCCTTGCACCTGCAAGTACAAGAACCGTTGTTTTATCCCTTGTGGCAACAACACATCCCCTAGACTCATGTTTCTGTCACTCAAGCTAGTCATCAGGGGGCATGAACCCACAATCATGCATAACACTACCTCTTGGAGTCACTACCTACTACGGAGAACATGCAAGAATTACTCCAGAACATAAATATAAAAGAGGAGAATCAAATATATTACTCAAACACAATCTGAACATAGTCTCATAATCCATCGGATCCCAGCAAACTCAACATAGCAATAGAAGAAAGATTACATATGTGCCTCGATCATGTAGGGCAGCTCACGAGGTCTAAACCATGAAGAACAAAGAGGGGAGGAGAACATCACATAGCTACTGACCATAGACCCATGCTCCAAGGTGGACTACTCACGGTTCATCCGGGAAGCATCCATGGTGGTTGGAGAAGCTCCCGGAGGTGGTTCCTCTCTCCGGCAGGGTGCCGGGAAGACGGCTCCTGGTGCTCCCGATCATGGAAGCATGGCGGCGGCGGAACAGAGGAGAGATCGTGAAAAAGGGTTCTGTCTTCGGGGGTTTCACCTCACGGAGATTAAATAGGCGAAGTGGGGCAGCCAGAGGTGGACCAGGTGGACCAGGTGCCCCAGGCGCCCCCTGGCGCGGCCTAGGGGGTGGCCGCGCTAGGTGGCTGCCTGGGCCACCCCTGTCTCCCCTCTGTCCCCACTCGGGCTCTTCGCGAAGCTTACTGTACGCTGATTTTTCCTATATTTTTCCTGGAATTTTTCTGGCACTTTAAATAATGGGAAAACCTGAAATACAAATACAGCAGAAAACATGAACTGGCACTGGGGTGCACTGAGTTAATAGGTTAGTCCAAATATGATCAAAAGTGTATGGAAGTGCATCAATATCATAGCAATATCACACAAAAGAAGCATGGAGCAAGCTGAAATTATAGATACGTTTTGGACGTATCAACTAGGGAGATGGATGGTCGGGCGCTGCATGAATAAGAATGAACATTTAATAGATTCTAACACGGCGCAAGGCACACAGAAAAGCAATGATCATCTAGGAAAATATAAAACATTAGGCATGTATCCCATAGGTAGTTGTGCGTGCTTGGAATAAGAACTTGCACAACATCTTTTGTCCTACCACCCCGCTACGAACGGGGCCAAAAGGAACTTATGGAGATTAAGGTGCTCCTGTCAAAGAGCACCAGAATACAACAATAAACTCAATGGATACATGGAATCCTCAAATTATGGACCATCCCCTTTGGTGTCCCAAGCTGTCACCTTTGGGATCGCCGGTTCCGGACCATTATAGGTGCATACAACTCATAGATAGGATCTCGAACATAGATAAACTCATGAAAACATAAGTGGTTCAGATTTGAAAACATGGCACTCGGGCCCAAAGTGACAAGCATTAAGAGAAACAAGTTGCAGCAAAGATGATAAACACCAAAGTAGGTGATAGGCAACATGCCCCCAACAATCTGACGAACTATTACATGATCAATATCATCCAATCCCTACCATCCCCTTTTCGTACAACAGGGAATTACTCACACATGTGAAGAGAAGTCATGGAGGAAGGATGGAGTGGTGATGGTGATGACGATGGCAACGATAACCCCTCTCCGGAGGCCAAATCAGCCTCCAGATTAGTAATGGTACGAATTAACGCCCCCTCGTTGGTTACCCAAAGTGGAAGGTTGAGATGTAGATAGCATCAATTTCCCTTAGAGAAGATGCTAAGGTTGAGTATCGAACCAGTAGGACTCCAACAAATACAAGAAGGTGGTGAAGTGAACAATGGCCCCGTTTACAACCGAGGTTGCTAACTTTACTTGGACCTGCACACAAAGCAAATAACTTTGCTTCCCTACGAGTACAGAGGAGTTGTCAATTCCTTCGGCCTTGTTGTTTACAAAGGATAAAACACACGGGATAATAATGATAGTGATAGCAACGGAAAAGTAAACAAAGCAGTAAATTGATAGCGGGTGTAAACAGTATTGGAAATACGGACCGGGGTCATATGATGTTCACTATTGATGTCTCTCTCCCAAAAGACGATAAAACAGCCATGCGAGGTAAACAAATTACAGCTGGGCAATTGACAGGATTATGTGCGCACACCAATGCTAATTATGCTATAAAGAAAGGAAGAGGCCCAAGAGCATGGGCGGTACGCCAAGACAAGTAGACCGAAATCCATCTGCATCTACCTACTAATCATCCACCTTGAGATATCTATCCAGAACATCTCGCTGGTATTAAGTTACGAATCCCACCAAAAGTGTAAGCTCAAAGCAACGGACAACTACATTAAAGAACTTTGCGTAAAGTAAACAATCCTTGCACCCGCAAGTACAATCACCATTGTTTTCCCCCTTGTGGCAAAAACACATCCCCTAGACTCATGTTTCTGTCACTCAAGCTAGTCATCAGGGGGCATGAACCCACAATCATGCATAACGCTCCCTCTTGGAGTCACTACCTACTACTTGGCCAAAGCAATAAACAGCAACGGAGAACATGCAAGAATTACTCTAGAACATAAATATAAAAGAGGAGAATAAAATATATTACTCAAACAATCTCTGAACATAATCTCGCAATCCATCGGATCCCAGCAAACTCAACATAGCAACAGCTGAAATATTACATATGTGCCTCGATCATGTAGGGCAGCTCACGAGGTCTAATCCATGAAGAACAAAGAGGGGACGAGAACATCACATAGCTACTGATCATAGACCCATGGTCCAAGTTGGACTACTCACGGTTCATCCAGGAAGCATCCATGGTGGTGGAGAAGCTGCCGGAGGTGGTTCCTCCCTCCGGCAGGGTGCCGGGAAGAGGTCGTCTGGTGCTCCCGATCTTGGAAGCGCGGCGGCGGCGGAACAGAGGACAGATCACGAAAAAGGGTTCCTGTCACAGGGGTTTCTCGTCACGAGGAATAAATAGGAGAAGGGGGGCAGCCAGGGGGTCCCCTCTGGCCTCCCCCTTGGTGATTCCCGAAGCTTCTTCTGCGCTGATTTTTTATTGGATTTTCCCGAATTTTTGGAGCACTTTTAATATGGGGGAAACCTAAAATAGAAAAATAGCAGAAAACAGGAACTGGCACTGGGGTTCACTGAGTTAATAGGTTAGTCCAAATATGATCAAAAGTGTATGGAAGTTCATAAATATCATAGCAATATCACACAAAAGAGGCATGGAGCAAGAAAAAAATTATAGATACGTTTTGGACGTATCAACATCCCCAAGCTTAATTCCTGCTCGTCCTCGAGTAGGTAAATGATAAAAGCATAATTTCTATGGTGACATGCTAACAAGCATAAAAGAACTTTTAAGTAAAGCAATCGAGGCATGTAATTCAATTCAAGTCATAACAGGAAAGAGTCTATATTTAGCATTGAAATAAGAAACATAAGAACATAAAGGTGCAAGAGCTCTCGCTGTCCGTGACTCGAATGTCTCCAAATGGTGTTTGCGTGCAAGAAAGGGGATAGGGATATATGAGTAAAAAGTATTTTTGTGTTGAGAACTCAATCTACTAAAGTTTCACACTTGGTCTTCTTTGGAATCTTATCTTGACTCATCCCCAGACCACTAGCCAGGTACAAGTCAATTTGATCCACTCCTTTTCGATATTTTGAGCACTCATGCAATGGATGAGCGTAAGCACGAGAGTTGACACTTAGGATGGCAAAGAGAGAAATATGGTGGAGGAGGAAGACAAAAAGGATGAGAACGACTCACATCAATGAGGACAATCATAGGCAAGATATGCCAAATGATAGATATGATGTGAGGAGTAGGGATTGCCATGCAACGGATGCACATAGGATCTAGGAAGCTCTCCAATGGAACTATTGGGGGTGCATCTAACTTGCTCGCTCATGAAGACCTAGAGCTCTTTTGAGGAGGCTCATCCTTGGAATATGCAAGCCAAGTTCTATAGTGTGAAGGTCCGCACATAGCTATATGCATAAAGATCATCTCTATGGAGTACAAGGATATAAAGGGAGCACTAGTGTGGATCTCTCAAAAAGGATAGTAGTGTTGCCCCTTTCTCTCTTTTTATTTCTTTTTTCTCTTTTTCTATTTTTTTGTATTTTTTTGTGGTCTCAATGGCTCTTTCTATTTAACTCTCATTTGTCCTCTTTAGGATCTTTTAATTTTGTCCTCTTTTGGATTTTTCCTCACTTTAGGGGCAACACTCTATATATTACAAAAAGTATAGAAGATCTTTCACACTTTACAAAAGTACTCAAATCATAAAGAAGATGTAACTATCATGATGTGTGCAAATGTATGCCTCTGCCAGTGTAGCAGGATATGCAATGATACTAGCGCGTCAGGTAGCAATGATTAGGGCAAGGCCCAAATAGCATACGGCTCATCGATCAAGCAAGTAGCATGTATGACATGAAGATCAAGTCATGAGAAGATGGATGTTGCATGGCAATATATCTCGGAAAGGCTATGGAAATGCCTTAGTAGGTAGGTACGGTGGCTGTTTTGAGGAAGGATATAAGGAGGTTTATGATGACAGAGCGTATCATGCCAAGGGTTTGGATGTACTGGCGATGGTGGACTCCAACTCTCGGAGTGAGAAGAAAGCAATGCACGGCACATGAGAGGCTAGAAAAGTATGGGAAGGTGGAAGTGTCAACTTTCGAATACTCACATTAGTCCGAAGAACTCATGCACTTATTATCGGTAACTCTCAATCTAATAAGGAGGTTTCACAAAGAGACAAGTACCCCGAGGAGGAGTGTATGGGGGTTTGGTTATCCTTGCGCATCCTCGACTCATGGTACGTGAGTGTACTCTAATATTCGACCCCTCAGAAGAGTAGTGATCCATCTAATAGCTAAAGTTCTCAACTAATTTGTAAGTTTTGAAAATAAACACGGATTTCCCAAAATACGACATCTATCACTAATAGTCTAAATCTCTTGACACCAAAACTCCAAACATTACTCAAAACAATACCTCAAAACTATTGCAAGTTACTACTACAAAAGAATAACAACCTCAATTACCTACTTCAAGTCAAGACACAAAACTCAGTGCAACAGGAAAACTCTCTAAACAAGATAAACATGAAAACTCAAGAGAGTTCCAGCAACAAACTAAACAAAAGCTCTTTAAAAATATAAGCATGAAAACTAAGAGATAAACATGATAGTAGCTATGAAAAAGATAAAGAACAAACACATCAAAGATAAGCATGAAAAATCCTATGGTGTGTTCTACATTTTGAAAGTGGAGCGTGTTTCTCTCCCACACAAAGAAAGTTGGGTTCTAACTTGTTATGAACAGCAAGCAAAGCTAAAGAAAACTAAAAATAAAACCTAAGAGCGAGACGCTCCAAGCATATCACATAATGCATGAAGTGATAAAAATATAGTGAAACGAGAGACGAACTGATAATTGTTGATGGAGAAGGGATGCACGGGGGCATCCCCAAGGTTAGACGCTTGAGTCTCCTTGAATATTCCTTGGGGATGCATGCGGGCATCCCCAATATTGAGCGCTTGACACTCCTGAATCTTCTTTCATCATCTTCCCTCGCACACTTGAAAACTCCCTTCATACATAACTCATCATAATCTGATTAGCGAGGTTAGTACCCATAATAAAATAATTTTTTATCTACTGGAAACAAAGATATTCTTGAAGAGCTACTGTTTCTCAAGATTTCCAAAAAGTTTTTGCAAAGAAAAAGCAAGTTTAAGGTTTGCAAAATGGAGGAAAGGCAAAACAGGCCAGAATCTGTGAAAAACAGACCAGCAGGCAGTAAAGAATTTTTTAGGGATACTTCTGCAACTCAAATCAAAAAACTCAGAACATACGAAAGTTCCATAATTGTATATAGCACGCTGTGTAAAGAAAGATGAACTAGGATTTTTTCTGTGATTTTTCTAGTCTCGAGGACAGAATCTGTTTTCTGGACAGCATGTCACAACTTTCACTTCCCTTGTCATATGAGACTATAAATGGCACAAAGCTTGAAAAGTAAAGATACAATGATGTTGCTACAGTAGTTACAATCATCAAGACCACTAAAAACAGAAGAAAAACAAAAAGGAAATCCTAAATTTGTTGCGGGCTGCCTTCCGAAAGCGCTTCTTTAAAGCCATTAGCTAGGCTTAATGCAAATAGATCAAGTCTTTTCAAGAAAATAACTAGCCCGTGTGACGGACTCAAAAGGCAACTTAATCTTTTTCCTAGGGAAGTGTTCCATCCCTTTTTTGAGAAGGAATTGGAATTTTATAATCCCTTCTTTCATATCAATAATAGCACCCACGGTGCGAAGAAAAGGACGTCCCAAAATAATTGGACAAGAAGGTTCACATTCAATGTCCATAATAGTAAAATCAACGGGAACATAATTATCATTGACAATGATAAGAACATCATCGATCTTCCCCAAAGGTTTCTTTATGGAAGAATTGACAAGACGAACACCAAAAGAATAAGGATCAAAAGGTTTCAATTCAAATATATCATACATTATTTTGGGCATAACGGAGGTAGTACCTCCAACATCACATAAAGCATAGCAAGAAAAGTTATTCAACTTAATTTTAATCATAGGATCACAACCATCTTCTAGATTTCTATGTATGGAGGCTTCTACCCTAAGCTTCTCCTCCCTAGCTTTGATGAGAGCATTAGTGATATGCTCCGTGAGGGCAAGATTAAGTGTGATAGTGTGGGGGTCTCTAGACATCTTGTGAAGGAAACGAATAACTTTAGAAAGGGTGCAATTATCAAAATCAAGGTCACTACTATCAAGTAAAGTGGTAGTGGTTTCCTTTAGGCTCACTTGTTTAGTAGCTTCTATAGTCATAGGAATTTATTCTTCTACGGTTGAGGTCATAGCATCACCATCAATAGGTCCTATGGGACTAGCGGTGCATTGGGTGCTAAGAGTTTGGATATCCTCAACCACTTGGATAGTAGATATGGTATGGTGTGTAGGAACGCTCTTAATTCTAGTTTCTTCCTCCTTTTCTCTAGCCGATCTCTCTTTGAGTTTAGCCATCATCCTAATGTTTTCATTAATTTGCACTTGGATAGCATTCATAGGAGTGACCTTCCTCTCCTCAAGAGGAGAAGTTATAATTTTAATCAATTCTACTTCATGGGCTAAATTGTCTACCTTCGACGAGAGGTTATCTAATTTGTCTAGTTTTTCATCCACACTCTTGTTGAAGGATTTTTGGGTAGTGATAAAGTCTTTAAGAATACTCTCTATTTCAGAAGTGGAGTTTTTGGTGCTAGGATAAGTGTTGTTGTTCCAATAGTTGCTGGAGGGGAATGGTCTAGGGTTGCTACCAAAATTACTCCTATAAGCATTGTTGTTGAAGTTGTTTCTAGAGATAAAGTTCACATCTACTTGATCTTGAGCAATCAAAGAATTTAAAGGAACATCATGAGGATCAATAGGAGATTGCTTGGTAAGTAGAGACATAAACAAGTCAACTTTTTCATTTAGGGAGGAGATCTCCTCGACAGAGTTACCTTCCTACCTGTTGGAGATCTTTCGGTGTGCCATTGGGAATAATTGGTCATCATCTCATCGAGACGTTTTGTGGCAGCACCAAGTGTAGTTGACATAAAGGTTCCTCCCGCGGCCGAATCTAGCAAGTTCCGCGAGGTAAAGTTCAAGCCTGCATAAAAAGTTTGGATAACCATCCAAGTAGTCAAACCATGCTTAGGGAAATTCTTAACAAGAGATTTCATGCATTCCCAAGCTAGGGCAACGTGTTCATTATCCAATTGCTTAAAATTCATAATATAGCTCCTCAATTGGATAATCTTAGCAGGGGGGTAGTACTTCCCAATAAAAGAATCCTTGCACTTATCCCAAGAATCTATGCTATTCCTAGGCAAGGATTGAAACCAGATTTTAGCTCCATCTCTCAAGGAGAAAGGAAAAAGCTTAAGCTTAACAATATCACCATCTACTTCTTTGTACTTTTTCATATCACAAATCTCAATAAAATTATTTAAGTGCAATGCAGCATCATCTCCAGCACCGGAGAATTGATCTTTCATAACAAGGTTCAGCAAAGCAGGTTTAATCTCATAAGAAGGTGTTGAAGTAGCAGGTGTAGCAATAGGAGTGCAGATAAAGTCACTGTTGTTGTGACTAGTGAAGTCACACAACTTGGTGTTCTCGGAGGAACCCATAGTAGAAGCTATCAAGATAACAAATTTTTTGTTTTTTTATAAAGGACACTAAAGCAAAAATTGAAAGGTAAACTAACAAGACTAAAAAGAAAGAAAAAAGATAGTGTGCAACTCCCCTATCTTGAAGAGTGGAGTCCCCGGCAACGGTGCCAGAAATTTCTTTTGATGGTAGGAATTAACGCCCCCTCGTTTGATTACCCTGTGACACCCTGGTTTTTGGCCCTCTTTTGTTGGCAATTTATTTGCCGATTTTCTGGATTTGGAATTTATTTGCCTGAGTTTTTCAGCTCTGTTGGCCTTGATCACTTGGGCCTAATTTTTTTTCTAGGACAAGTGACCTCGGAACCCCTTCCACCTCATGGCTATGATCAAGCTCTGATCATCCAAACCCCTGCCACATTTTTATTCCTCAAGAAATCCCTTTTTCATTAAGGGAATTGGCTCATTTTGCCCTCCTTTTTGAAGCTAGCCTCATCTCTGCTCTTCCTATTGCCCTGAAACTTTTTGTGCTGAACAATGGGGTCATGCCTCATGATGCTATGTAAAAACATAAGCAAGTTCAGTACAAAAATAATCCTATAGAAATTCATTCACATTTCTGACCAGGGAGGCACTTTGTGAAGCAAGTACCCTGTAGACTTATCCATTTTCTTTGAAATTTTTACCACATATGCACCCTCCTAGATAACACCTGCACACCAAGTTTCAGCCCAAAAAGCCTAGCCAAACTCCCTGGAGAAAATCCCAAATTTTCCTGCAGAAAACTTATTTTGAAGATGGCAAGTGCCTGAGCCCAGCTGCTAGCCTCCCAAGACCTCACCTGCACTTCTTGACGTTGGCTACATGCCATAGACATGCTGAGGACACAGTGGCTGCCCCCCCGTGCACGCGTGCACAGGGTGAGCACGCTCACTGTCAGCCATTGGCATTCTTTGGCCGTGGCCGAGCTGTCGCCGTCAAAGGCGCGCCTCGCCCCGCGAGCCCTCGGCCGCGCCCTCATGTCCGTAGTGGCCAGTGCACCCCCGCACGCTACCTAGCCACCCCCAAAGCTGCGCCGCCCGCCGGAGGCCTCTCCGTCGTCGCCTCTGTTCTTCAGAAGAGCACGCGCGGTGGCCACTGTGGCACGCACACTCCCGCTTTGCCAGCGTCGCCTTCCGCACGTCTGCAAGCTCTAGAAAGCACGCGCAACGCCAACCTCGAGCAAAGCCGCGCCGCCCGCCGTCTTGCCCTTGATGCAGAGCCGCTGCAACGGCCATGGATGACCCGTTCCTTCGCCCCGCTAATGCAGGTCCTCAGGGAGCGCTCGCACGCGTTCTGCACCTCCACTAGAAGCCCCTAGATCCGCCGGGAATAGCCCGAACTCATCCGCATGAGCACTGCTCCAACATCTTCCTCTCGGCGGCGACCTCGACGGAATCCTGAGATCCCCTATAAATTGGCCCTCGCCCTCCGCTTCTAGGCACCACAACCCACCCCGCACTACTCCTAGAGAGCTCAAACGCAGAGGAGATCGGCCGGGGAGGCCCCAGGTCGGAGATCGCACCGGAGCCCCGCCGCCACCGTAGCTGGAGAAGAAGCTAGAGAAGCCGTCCGACCACCATTCGTGGAGTTCCGGGTACGTGGCTGCTCGTCATGGTCGCCCGCGTCCCTTCCCCTAGCCCTAGGTCACCTCTGAGGCCTCCTCGCCGGCGAACCACCGTCGTCGGAGCCGCGGCCTCTGTCTCTCTCTCTCTATTTGCTTCATCCTGACACCCTGACCCCACCCGTCAGCCGCTTTATCCCCTCCGAACTGGTATAACAGGAGACGCCCGCGCTAGTTTACGCCTTCGACGTGGCATGCTCCAGTTATTCTCTGAAATTCATTTTAAGTCTATTTAAAATGAATATTTGACCAAACTTTGACCATTAATATCTCCTAATCTACAAGGCCAAATGAGTTGATTCTTTTTGCTAAATTTTTTTCTTGAGCTCCTCTTCAAGTTGGCAAAGTTTGGGAGCTTGACTCTCTGTTTAGGTCCACTGGACAGAAGGAATGTGCTTTGGACTTATATTGCTTTTCCAATTGTTTTTATTTTTCAGAAGGTGACCAAGTGCTTGCAGGAGACCAGGAGTTCAAGGACAGTCCATTTGACCAAGGCAAGCCATAACAATCTGGTCATGAGGAGCTTGAGTTGCCATGTGATAATCTAGTTCATTAAACTTGGATTTTTCTTGCCTTTAATTTGCTTGCTAATAAAGTTAACCAAACTATGCTAAGTGAAATGTTATAATCATGCCATGCCCACTGATCATTATCATGCCACCCTAGTGCATATTATCACCATGCTCATTTTGTCAATCTTATGTCGGAATTGTTCATGTGATGATCATGTTCATACTTGGATGCCATGTTTATTTAGTTCATATCATGGCATGCTAGTTGTTGCACATGCTTGATGGTAGTGTTATGTTCATGCCATATTGCTAAGAATCTTTCCTGTCGTAAGAACTGATCATTGGAATCTAATGAACATAATAGTCGTTGACCAAGTTTCACCGAACCGAGCTTTATCCGTGCAGCCACATTTGTCTGTATGGGCAGGCCTTAGCTTGGGCTATCGTTGTGCCTTCTACGGGTATCACCAAAGAGGGGGGGGGGTTATGCACGCACGCTACCCTGATCAGGTAGGTGGTGATAATCTCGACATCCAAAGTTATTTACCCGGGGGTCCTAGAGGAGTACAAAGTTTATTGGACCACGTGTTGGTCAGGGCCATGTGATGGTCAGTGTCGGAAGGACACAGGGATACCCAAGACAGTGTGTCGGTGATACCGTAGGGAGGTTACGCGGTAGGCAAGTTTCGTTGGAGAAGTCCTAGTCCACTCCTGTGGTACGAGTACCAAGGATCCTGTGGGACAAGTTCCGGGGTACTGGATGGAGGAATAACTCCGTAGTGTGGGTAACGTGCAGAAACTATGCAGAGTCACAATCTATTCAAATAGCCGAGTCCTTGGTCATGGGACACAGTTCATACTAGGTCACAGGATGGTCAACACAAATTGTATAATAATAACGATGCTGAGTTGCTGGCCGGATCAGGTGGTAACAGAGGACACCTAACATGTTGAGCGGTCGTGCGACGACCCGTATGATGATTGGTCCTGAGATGACCGAAGGTAAGCGGCACGTTCATGTGGTGATCGTGAGTGATGATTTACCATTGATCTAATATTAACTTGCCATGATTTCCATGTTATTGTTTGCACACTTGCCATGCTATTGTTTTCCTGATAACTTGGTTGTTGTAAGCTTGCAAGTACATTCAATGTACTGACCTGGCGTGTCATGTCAGATGCAGGAGGAGTCGTACCTGAAGAGTTGGCTGAGACGTACTTTGCGAACTAGGTCGTGTCCCAGCAGTGTCCTTGTGGAGTGGAGCTCCATCACCCCGTTATTCCGCTGCCGTTGTCGTGGGAAAGTCCCAGCAGATGTCCGTAGAGTCTGACTTATCGTGGGACCTTTGCTGCGATGTGAATTCAAAGAGGGAGTCGACATTGGCACAAGACTCGGCGAGTTACCCAGGTTCTACCCCGACGGTGCGGTAAACACCTACTCCTGCTTTATGACTATATGGGGATCGACTCCTCAATAGGAAGAGCCGATCGTATCGATTACAGTGGTGATGTTTCGTCGGCTTAGTCTCGTCGAGATCTAGGCTCTGGAGCGAGTTGTCTAAACTTGGCTTGATCTAAGTTCTAGCCCTGGCTCCCGTGGTCCTCGGCTTATAAAGGCGCCGGTCCTCGGGATTCCTAGAGTCCGACTCCTACACGATGTGGAGTTCTATTCTATTGTACAAGTTTTCTACGTGCTATACAAGGTAAGTCGAATTCCTTCTAGGGCTTCAATCTTTACGCTTGGCACGTCAGACTCCTGGTCGGGTCTTCTTTGTGGGCCTTCGTATGTAAGCCGGCCCAGAGATTCCTAATGCCGGGTCTATGGGCTTTGGTCCATCCCCCCGACATTAGCCCCCAGGATTGTTGTGATGCTTTAGTCTTCACAATAATCTTCTTTCCTGTCTACTTCATTGCCTCCGGATCTTCATGGATCGAGGGCCGTCTCTATGCTTGACGTTTGATTGGGAGTCGGAGTCATCTTGCTTTGAGCTCTTGATCTCCATGGAGTCGGTTCTCCTGGTTGAGTCGACCAATATCTCCCAGAGCCAACTTTCTATTTGGAAGACAACAAATCTGAATCTTCGTCGAAGGGACTTTAAAAAGGGTTGCCTCGATTTTGGAGGCGCAGTTAATGCCGCCTAGATTTTTCACGTAAATCGAGGGATTTCCTGCCTTTTAGGCTGGCGGTTAGCGACGCCTCGGGTTTTGAGCAAATGTTCTTCGATAAAAATACCCCGCCCTCACCATTTCTCATCACCTCATCCACATCTGCTCTTCTTCTTCCTTGCGTACCGGAGAACAAGAAGCTCTTCTCTCCGCCTCCGCTCTGCGCTGTTCCTCCATCATCGTCTACACAAAACGATCTGGGACCGTGCCATTCTCGCACATCGTCGAGGTAAGTTCTCTTTCATCCCCATGGTACTCTAGTTCTTTCTCTCATCTCCATGATTGCAAACTTCACGCTCTACTATTTTTACATACCGTGCATGTTGGTAGATTGGATAGGATCGATAATAGATAGCTTCAGTAGTGTTTCCTTGGTTACGCAACCGTAGCTTACAAATCTATTTTCATGTTGCCTCTGTTTCCAGTTTTTCGCAAGTCGCAGATCTGTTCATCATTTTTCACATATTTCTCGGGTTGGTTAGATCCAATCGCCCGATGTATTTTGTGAAAACTGTTTGTGTAGTTTCCTCGTAAGCCGGTTTATGACCGACTCTAGTTTTTTTCTTCTAGAGCCGACTTATATACCATGGGACGGAAGGTTGCTGCCGATAAGAGCAAAGTTGCCACGGAAAAAACTAAGAAGCCGGCTGGCAGGCCCAAACCTCCGGCTCCGTGGCCGACTTTAGAAGCTAACTGGTCGAAAAGCTGGGTTACTGATGCCTTCTTGAAGGAGATGGAGGCAGAGGGGATTTTGCCTCCTCATGATGAAATTAAGTGGCGGGCTCCTGGAAAGGAGACCCGGCCTCAGCCTCAGGGAGAACTACTCGTCGTCTTTGCTGATCAAATCACCAGATGTTTCCGTCCTCCTGGCTCTAAGTTTTTCAGAAAGGTGCTGCGTTGCTACAAACTGCATCCTCAAGATCTGAGCACCAATTCGATACTCAATATTTGCCATTTCCAAGTGTTCTGCGAGGTTTATCTGCAGATGAGGCCGACTTTGGCTTTGTTTGCCGCATTCTATTATTGCAATAGACAAACCGAATATAGTGGAGGTCCGGCCTTGGAATGTGGTGGAGTCACTATTCAGAAGCGCGCCAAGTCGATTTATCCTTCGCTTAAGTTGAGTTCCCATGTGAAAAAATGGCAAAAATCTTTCTTCTACTGCACCGTTGTGACTCCTGAGAAGGAGGATCCTTTACCCGGCTTTCGTGAAATTCGGCTTGAATTTCATGACGGCTTGAACTTGTTTCCTTCGGATGCTCATGATAAAAAGCATGGGACGATTATGGCCCGGATAAAAGCTTTGTTAGCTCATGGCCTTGCTGGAACAGATTTGATCAAATGTTGGATAGGTTGGAAAATCCAACCTCTTAGCTTGAGAGACCGAGTCATGTGTGAGTACTCGGGGCCGAATGACCCCATGTGTTTTGCAAAGAAAGAGATTACTGGGGGGACACTGGTGACGACTTGCAAGAAATTCCTTGCTAAGCGTATAGAGGACATCAATAAAGTCAGGCTCCCCCTGTTCTGTGAAGCCAATCCGGCTCTTCCGGTATGTTTTTCCTTTGTTATTCTTTTCTAATCATAATATTAATCCAGAGATTTTTGACCTTGCACTTCTTTCTTTTAGGAAAACGATCCATGGTGGAATGTAGGGCACGACCTCCCTATGGAAGGAGTCGATGCTAAAAGTCCGAGTCATTCGGTATGTTTCACTTGATAGCTTACTTTGTGACGTCTTTTTCCTCTTACCCTTTTGGCTCCTGTAGGATGAGTCGGAGGGAGACGATGAAGATGAAGAAGAACAAGAAGAAGGTCTTCCAGTTAGGGCCGACTCTCGCAAGGAGAATAAGGCCGTCGATCCACCGGTAATATCTTTTCCGGCTCCTTACGATGATTTGAGACAAGCTCGTGTCTTATGTTTCTCTCTTTTTTTATAGGCACAAAATCGCAAGAGGAATACCCGTAGTTCCGACTCGGCGGACCCTCTTGTGATTTTGGGCGATGAGCCTCGAAAAGTCCGACAGAAGTCAACTTTAGTCGTCGCTCCTTCTCGCCAGTCAGCAGGTATTTCTGAGGGACAACAAGGTGGTGACTCTGGAACCGGTACTCCTTCTTCTAAGGGCTCCTCTGTCTAGGTGTCGGTTTTCCCAGTCAATCGTGGGTAAGTGCTTCTTTTCCGTAAGATAATGACTTTGTTCTTTGTGTGTTTTGTTAACACGTTCTATTTTTGTTTTGGAGCAGTGCTCAAATTGACCCCAAGGACCTAACCGACTCTTCTTTTGCTAAAGAGTCGGTTATATCTGAGAAATTGCCAGAGGTTTCTGAAGCTTTGAAAAAAGATGGTTTCGATGAGTCGAGCCCATCAGATATATACAAATATAAATCTCCTGAAGCGGCCTTGACAAGCCAGTGGTTCCTTCTGAAGAAGTTTTGGTTGCACGAAGTTGCGTGCCGGCTCCTTCTAAGGAAAAAGCGGTTGCTGATGAGGTTTTGATCACTGAGACTCGGAAGGGTGACCCACCTGCTAATACATCCATAATGAAAGTTTTGTATGACAAGAGTCAGGTGACAAGTCAATCTACTGAGTCAGCATCTGAGAAGGCGTTTCTTGAAGATTTATTCAAGCGATCTTTGGCTTGTTCTTCGGAGCAGCAAAATATATTCCTCCAGCTTCGGAGGCGTTATGAGGTATGTGCTTGCTTGCCCTTGTCCTTGGTGCTATATATCTGTAGCCCCCATAAGCCGGCTTGGTGATTGATTTCCATGTCGGGTTATAATAAATAAGATTTATGGGCCATGAGTCAGTATGCTGAATTATAGTGAGTTTGAACTGTAGCCCCCATGGATCGAAATACCAATTTTTGTGGTATGTCGAGTCATCATAGTTTTTTAAGCTATAGCCCCCATGAGCCGGCAGAATGTGATTGCATTTCTGCCGGGTCAAGTTTATTTATTTGAACTTTAGCCTCCAAGCAACTTTGTTTTAGGAATAGGTCTAAGTGAACACTTAGTAATATTTTGTTATTTGTAGGCCGTCGCCATGGACGCTGGGCAATCCAAGCGTCAAATGGAGGAACGACTCGCCGCAGAGTCGGCAAATCTTAAATGGGCCGATGAAGAAATTAGCCGACTCCGTGAGGAGTTGGTGAGAAAGGACAAAGAGCTGGAAGCCGTCAGAGCCGAGATGTCTGAAGCCGCAAGTGTTCAAACCAAAGCTATAAATGATGCAACGGCTCAGCGTGACACAGCTGAACGGAAATTAAAGTCAACACAAAAGAAACTGGAGACGCTCAAGGATAGTATCCACCGGCTTGTATCAGCCATCTTTGGTGAGTCATCCAAGCTGTTTTTTGTTTTAACTCTAAGTGTTCTGATTTCCTTTGTTATGCTTGCTGACTTTTGTTTGTCTTTTTTGTCTTTTCAATAGGAAAAGATCATGATATTTTGGGTCAGACGCCTGCGATGAAGCTGACTTGCACATTTTCCTTGGTTAAGCAATTGTTTGAGGGTGCATGTAAGGCGGTTTATGCAACTCAGCCCAAGCCCCCAAGCATGAAGAGAGTAACCGATATGATGTGCCCTCTCTCAGTTATACCTGAGTGGGTGAAGCTGGGGAAGCGGTCGGCTTGCTGCATGGGAGTAATGCGTGGCCTGGAGCTTGTCAAGGCGTATCATCCCGGTTTGAAGCTGGATCGTCTGGCTGCCGGCTTCCCGGAGCTTAAAGCGGATGGATCAAATTTTTCTAAGGAAGATTTCGTAAAGGTACATAAAGATGGCTAGACCACATATCTCATGGGAATCTTATTTTTTTTTGACATTTCTATCATTTTCGTTTATTTTTTTTAAAACTGAAAAGTGCGCCATTACTATGCCTTTGACTGGGTCAACCTTGGTTAAAGACATAGTAATGACGCACTTTGTAAATGTGCGCCATTACTATGTTTGACATAGTAATGGCGCACCTTTACAAAGTGCGCCATTATTATGTCTTTGACTGGGTCAAACCTTGGTCAAACATATTAATGGCGCGCCCTTCGCCAGGTGCGCCATTACTATGTCACCTTACTAATGACGCACTTATAAAAAGTGCGCCATTACTATGTCCAGGAATGGGTCAAACCTTGGTCAAACATAGTAATGGCGCACTTTTCATCAGGTGCGCCATTACTGTTTAGGTTACTAATGGCGCACCTGCACATGGTGCGCCATTACTAAATAGTAATGGCGCACCACATGTATATTGCGCCATTAGTGTCAATATTATCTATAGCTGTTTTTCCACTAGTGCAATGAGCAGTATCTCTCCTTTGGCCTATTTCCTGGGTTTGTTAACCCGGATCGGCTTTATTGTAATCGAGTCCATGTTCTTATCACCAGGTGTCTTGGCCTCTTGCGGCTGTGTGAGCCGGTTGGGCTGTCGTCGTGTCGACTTGCCTCTAGAATGTAGTTTTCGATTCGGCGTTTGTACTCCTGTGTGAAGTAGCATTGATCCCAGGTGTGGTTAGCGAGGCGGCCCGGCCCGGAATGTTTCGGGCAGGCTTCTTTCATAACTTTGTCATAATCCTGGTGACTTTTTCCTTTCCTTGACGGTTGCTCGTATATCTTAGGTTGGTTATACTCCTGTGAGGTCGAGTTGTGTCTGCATTTTTTGTGATGGGCCCGACACTGAGGTCGGGTCCCCTCATATTTTGCTTCACTGGACTCGGCATATCTGGTGACGGCATCTGTGAGTCTTTTTAGGTCGTCAACTACCTCTTTTATGCGTCTTAGTGCATTGGTTATATGTCAGAACCATCTGTTAGGTAATGTGCTAGGGTTAATAAGTCACTTGCATCATGTTAAAATTTCAAAAGAAAACTTTGAAATCAAAATCAAAAGCAAATTGGGAGAAGGAACCCCCCCCCAGATGAATTAATTCAAAAGGCCAGATAAAATCTTCTCCAAAAATTCATGTTAGATTTTTGAAAAGTCTTATAAATGAGTGTGATCACATATCAAGTGATGTGGGACCCAACCCATGCTCATAGATTTTTCAAATATTCAAACAGTGCCTTGGAATTAATTAAAAACCCCTATTTGATTTAAGATTCAAATCATTTGAATTTTAAAAATGTTGAAACTTTATAAGTGGCTGGTCTATATTATTATGAAGCCATATAAATTTTTTCAGCATTTAATAAAATGCCTAGCTATTTATTTAGCACAGCAAAACAAAAAGGTAGAAAAGAAAACAAAAGAAAAAGAAAAAGGAAAAACTTACCTGGCGCCTAGGTGAGGCCCACCTCTTCTGGCCCAGTCCAGCCCACCTGGACCCCTCCGTTGTCGTCTTCCTCCCTGCGCCCCTAAGGTGCTCGGTGGAAAGCCACCGACGCCACCGACGCCACCTCGACGCCTTCAAGCTTCCAGCGCCCCCGTGTCCTCCCCTCGGTGTCCTGGAGAACCCCCTTTGCGCCGTGCACCGTTTCCCCCTCAGTGCAGTGCCTATCCACCCCTCTCCTTCTCTCCCGCAAGCTTCACCGAGGGCAGCCGCAGGCCATGGCCATGGAACTCGCAACAAACGTCACCTAGGGCTCAAGCTGGTGTGTCCATCCTCCTCCCTGTCCTCGTCTTTGTCGACTAGCAGAAGCAGGAGCTCCAATTTGGACTAGAAGCGACGCCAGGTTCATCGGATCGCCGCCGGCCGCCGTGAAGGTCTTCGTCAAATTCCCCGTCGCTGTGCCCTCCCCGACTCCAACAACTACCTCGTCGTGTTCCCCGTGATCT
Source organism: Bromus sterilis (assembly GCA_950022295.1). NCBI lineage: Eukaryota > Viridiplantae > Streptophyta > Magnoliopsida > Poales > Poaceae > Bromus > Bromus sterilis. The sequence goes on along the minus strand of OX465595.1, from coordinate 377,377,469 downwards.
GGTGAGCATTTCCCCTCAAGCCACGACCCCGCTCGCCTCCTCTAGCTCATTCCGCCATGAGAGCCGTGGCTCCTCGTCGCCGGTGTGCTCGCCAGCGAGCACCGGTGAAGCAAACGAACTCGAGGACCTGTCCATCATCTTCGCCGAGCTCTTCTGGTTCGATCCCGACTAGCCCAGCGCCTTGAAGGCCCCCCTAGATCGATCCCGTTCCAAGCCGTGCCTCGGACCGCCGCCGTTCAAGTCACCGTCGTTGCCCTGGTCACCCCCGAGGTCGCCCGCGTGCACCAAACGACGCGCGAGAGCACGGGCTACGTTCCCGTGGTCTCAGCACATCGAATGGTGGCCGAGAACAGTGGATCCGTGCAGCGCCGCCGTGGCCAGGCCGCCGGCGTTTAGCCGCCGGTGGGTTAGCCTAACCTCCCTCGCTAATCCACCCCCTAATGACCCCCCAGAGCCGATGACAAGCGGGCCCAGTGGCTTAATTAAGCTACTGGTTAAGTTATCCCAGCCGGGTTAATTAACCCAGAGGCTGACAACCCTGGCCCACATGTCATCCCCCCCCACGTCTGCTTGACGCAACAGTGACGCAATAATGGTTTTTCCAGAATAAAAAGAAATAAATAAATTGAGAAAATTCCAGAAAATACCCCAAACTTTGAAAATTCATAGAAAATTCATATTAACTCCAAATTGGACAAATAATATATGAAAAATGATCAGGAGAAAATAAGCTATCCAAAAATCCAACTTTCAACTATGTTTGAGTTGAATTTAAATTTGGACCAGTAGCATATGTCATTTGATTTATTTGGAATTTATTCAAATTCAATTCAAATGATTTTGCAACTTGGACCATGAAAACTTGTTACTTTTGCATGACTAGCCAAGTCTGGTACTCGTAGTTCAATGGAAACTTGGACCACGGAGATTCAAGTCTGGTACTCGTAGTTCAGGACTAGCCAAGTCAAAGCTGGCATTTCTGCAAGTGAAAACCCACCTCCCTTTACCTTGATACATGTGCGTGAGTAGTATAGCTCCTATGTAAGTCTTGCTGAGTACGACTTTGTACTCACGTTTGCTTAATCTATGTGTTTAGATGAAACCACTGAACCCGAAGGTGGCTTCTTCATCGAGCTGGACGACTGAAGATCAAGCTAGTCTAGTCCCAATCAGACGACTGGTTCCCTCGTGGAGGGCTTGTGTTTAAATAAGGCTTCTTAAGCCATTTGTTAAACTTGTCTGTACTCAGACATAATTTGCTTCCGCTTGTGTTGTAATGTTGGATCACATGTTTGTGATCTCTGTGTGCACTCTATAAGAGTTATCAATAAAAATGTATAATTTGTAGAGAATTGCAATGATACCTACTGTTCATACAAGGCATGTGTGCTGCGTGTATGTTTATAACATGCATGTCTTTGTATGGGTTTTCGAGACATTAGTTGTGATCTGGCTGGCGGTCTTTCATACACCAAGTGGCCCTTAGATGTGCGCAGCTTGGGGCATCGCGATGCGATTGTTCGAGACTCTGTCTCGTACACACTTTGTGGTATGATCGAGCCCGCCCTAGACCCCGACTAAGTGATCGGGCTGGAGTAAGTCTATGTAAGAGTTATGAGATAGTCGATAGTATGGTTGAGGCGACTTGTCTTTGAATATGGGAGTTCACCACCCATATCATTAGACTTGTGTGCGGACGATGAGGACCCATCTCAGTTGATTATCTGGCCTGGATGGGATGCCCCTCACGTACGGTGCTTTCCGAGAACGTTCTGTGCTTGGCCTTGTCTGCTTAGACAAGTGGGTACGGTTCTCGGCTCTCCATATGACTATGTCTTAGCTGGACTTGCATACGCTAACCCCGGGTCCCGACATTATAGGAGTAAGTCGGTGGCCTGTCGACTCTTGAACCTCGTCATACCGCATCTCTTGTGAGAGTCGATCTTGTGCTTCATGTTCCCAAGCCTTTCTCTGGTTTTATAATTCTTCGTCAGAGTCGGTTCTGTTCCGACCCAGTCGCTGCCGCACAGTGGTTGTTCGTAGTCCTGAGCCGTTTTCATCTTCTGACGGATTTTCGGTGGCGTTGGCGTTTCCACGCGTTTCATGAGCCGACCCGTTAAGGTAAGGCACATCCGGATCGTATTCTTCTGGATCGGGTTCGAGTCTACCTTCTCCGATGAATCGAATTGATCCTTTGTCTGAGTGTTTGTCTTCTTCTCGAAGTGAGTCCGTGCTGAGGGAACCGTCCTTATCGTGTTTTGGGGTTTCGTCGGGATGCTCTTGTTCGAGGAGTTCACCGATAAATCTGACGAAAGTGTGGTGGGAGGTAGTGTTAAGCCGACTCATCTCTTTAGAGGGAACTTCTAGGTCACCGTTAAGCGAGTCGGCGGACTGGGATTCAAACACGTCTTCCGCAAAGGTGTGCGCGTTCTTGTTTATCTTCTTCTCGAAGTAGCTCTGTCCTATTCGCTGATAGGTGGCCACTGCGTTTTTCAGGCCGAAAAGCCTGGTTGGTGGGTGCTTTTGTGCTTCCATATGGGCTTTGTCTTGCTCAAGGGTCATTGCCGGCTCATCATCCATCGGGATTTCGGCAGAGTATGTCAACTTTGGGGGTTCGTTGATGAATCCGATGAAAGCGCGGTCGGAGCCGTCAAATCGCCGGCTCCCTGCTTCAGTAGGCTCATAATGGTCTGGCCTTGCATCCGATGCGTTTAATTCGCCGATGAAGAGGTGGATGGAGCCGACTAGGACCTGATAGCCTGACTCAATGAAATCGGCTTCGGGCCCCCATGTGGCGTCGTCAATGCAAAGCATTCCGCTCCGGCTTCTGGTGATTCGTCCGGTCACGAATCCTTCCATACCTTGCAGATCTGCCCTTAGAATCTCAACACCTGCGAGCGCAGGCCCCACGGTGGGTGCCAACTGTCGTGGGAAAGTCACAGCAGATGTCCGTAGAGTCGGACTTATCATGGGACCTTTGCTGCGAGGTGAATTCAAAGAGGGAGTCGACATTGGCACAAGACTCAGCGAGTTACCCAGGTTCGGCCCCGACGGTGCGGTAAAGACCTACTCCTGCTTTATGACTATATGGGGGTCGACTCCTCAATAGGAAGAGCTGATCATATCGATTACAGTGGTGATTTTTCGCCGGCTTAGTCTCATCGAGATCTAGGCTCTGGAGCGAGTTGTCTAAACCTGGCTTGATCTAAGTTCTGGCCCTGGCTCCCGTGGTCCTCGGCTTATAAAGGCGCCGGTCCTCGGGATTCCTAGAGTCTGACTCCTACAAGATGTGGAGTTCTATTCTACTTTACAAGTTTTCTACGTGCTATACAAGGTAAGTCGAATTCCTTCTAGGGCTTCAATCTTTATGCTTGGCACGTCAGACTCCTGTTCGGGTCTTCTTTGTGGGCCTTCATATGTAAGTCGACCCAGAGGTTCCTAATGCTGGGTCTATGGGCTTTCGTCCATCCCCTGACAGCCGCAGAATTCTTCGTCGATCGTATTGAGGCCCTGAGATGTGACATAAATAATGTTGATAGTATTGCCGCACGAGATGTTCCGCCATGCCTCGTAGCAGTTTGTATCCCCGAACCTTTGTACCGGCATAATTATTAATGAAGCGGTTGTATCTGTACCAATATGTTGTACATTGCCAGAAGACTTGATCTCTGGGCTAGCAATGTAAGGTAAACCGGTTGCTCTGAGCCGGGGTGCCACAACCCAAAGTGGAAGGTTGAGATGTAGATAGCAGCAATTTCCCTTAGCGAAGATGCTAAGGTTGAGTATCGAACCAGTAGGACTCCAATAGATACAAGGAGGTGGTGAAGTGAACAATGGCGCCGTTTACAACCGAGGTTGCTAACTTTACCTGGACCTGCAAATACAGCAAATTACTTTGCTTCCCAACGAGTACAGAGGTGTTATCAATTCCTCCGGCCTTGTTGTTTAAAAAGGATAAAACGCACGGGATAATAATGATAGTGATAGCAACAGAAAATTAAATAAAGCAGTGAATTGATAGAGGGTGTAAACAGTATTGGAAATATAGACCGGGGTCCTATGATGTTCACTAGTGATGTCTCTCTCCCAAAAGACGATAAAACAGCCATGCGAGGTAAACAAATTACAGCTGGGCAATTGACAGGATTATCTGTGCAAACCAATGCTAATTATGATATAAAGAAAGGAAGAGGCTCAAAAGCATGGGCGGTACGCCAAGACAAGTAGAACGAAATCGATCTGCATCTACCTACTAATCATCCACCTTGAGATATCTATCCAGAACATCTCGCTGGTATTAAGTTGCGAATCCCACCCAAAGTGTAAGCTCAAAGCAACGGACAACTGCATTAAAGAACTTTGCGTAAAGTAAACAATCCTTGCACCCCGCAAGTACAAGCACTATTGTTTTCCCCTTGTGGTAACAACACATCCCCTAGACTCATGTTTCTGTCACTCAAGCTAGTCATCAGGGGCATGAACCCACAGTCATGCATAACGCTCCCTCTTGGAGTCACTACCTACTACTTGGCCAAAGCAATAAACAACAACGGAGAACATGCAAGAATTACTCTAGAACATAAATATAAAAGAGGAGAATGAAATATATTACTCAAACACAATATGAACATAATCTCATAATCCATCGGATACCAGCAAACTCAGCATAGCAACAGCAGAAATATTACATATCTGCCTCGATCATGTAGGGCAGCTCACGAGGTCTAATCCATGAAGAACAAAGAGGGGAGGAGAACATCACATAGCTACTGATCATAGACCCATGGTCCAAGGTGGACTACTCACGGTTCATCCGGGAAGCATCCATGGTGGTGGAGAAGCTCCCGGAGGTGGTTCCTCTCTCCGGCAGGGTGCCGGGAAGAGGTCTTCTAGTGCTCTCGATCTTGGAAGCACGGCGGCGGCGGAACAGAGGAGAGATCGCGAAAAAGGGTTCCCGTCACGGGGGTTTCTCGTCACGAGGAATAAATAGGAGAAGGGGGGCAGCCAGGGGGGCCACCAGGGGTCCAGGCGGCCCCTTGGCGCGTGTCCACCCTAAGGCGCGCTGGGAGGGTGCCTGTGGCCCTGGTGGGTCTCCTTTGGCCCCTCCCCGGTGATTCCCGAAGCTTCTTCTACGTTTATTTTTTATTGGATTTTTCCCGAATTTTTGGAGCACTTTTAATATGGGGGAAACCTGAAATAGAAAAACAGCAGAAAACAGGAACTGGGACTAGGGTGCATTGAGTTAATAGGTTAGTCCAAATATGATCAAAAGTGTATGGAAGTTCATCAATATCATAACAATATCACACAAAAGAGGCATGGAGCAAGCAGAAATTATAGATACGTTTTGGACGTATCAATTAGCCCTCCCGAAGAAGAACATAGGTTGGCGGCGGCTCCGCGACGGGTTCTGGGAAAGCGACTTTTGTTTCGGAGTTTCCCCGTCACGGGAATAAATAGGAGTCGAAGTAGGGCACCAGGGGAGGGGGGAGTCACCCAGGCGGCCAGCTGGCGCGGCCCCACCCCTGGCCGTGCCAGCAGGGCGCCTGGGCACCCCTGGCTGCCCTCTTCCCCCGCCCCTTCTGGCTCCGGGCTCCTTCGGGTGCGTGGATTTTTTGGTATTTTTCTGGGAATTTTTGGAGATGTCAAAAAATCCACTTTCCTGCGGACAATAAAACCATACAAACAGCTCTGCTGAAAACATCATCAGTCCGGGTTAGTTTGGCTCAAATCATGCAATAATGAGGGCAAAACGATAGCAAAAGTGTTTGGAAAAGTAGATACGTTTGAGACGTATCACACGGGCATGTCCCCCTATAAGATGGTCTATGGCAAGGCTTGCCATTCTCCATTAGAATTAGAACACAAAGATTTCTGGGCTGTTAGAGAGCTTAATGCTAACCCAAAGTTAGCTGGTGAAAAGCGTCTCATGAACTTGACTTCTCTAGATGAGTGGAGAAGTGAAGCTTATGAGAGTGCTAAAATGATTAAGGAAAAGGTAAAGAAGTGGCATGATAGAATAATTCTGAAACGTGAATTTAATGTTGGTGATAAATTTTTGTTGTTTAGATCTTGTTTCAGGTTTTCTCCAGGTAAACTACTTTCCAGATGTGAAGGGCTATTTCATATCGAAGAAGTCTACCCCTCTGTTGAAATCAAGATTAACAATTTTGATGGCACCAAACCTCAAGTTGTGAATTGGCAAAGACTCAAGCATTACATGGCGGGAGACCCCGTCAATGTTGATGTGAATTTAATACACACAACAACTCATGAAGAATATGTTGCATCCCTGTTTCAGACGCCAGCAGGAACAAAATAAGAAAAGGTATGTATTACGGTAAGGAAACATCGTGAACCGCCATAAAAGTTCCATATTACAAGTTTTTGCAAAATATAGAAAATTCAGAGCCTAATTGGAGCCGGAGAGGAGCTCCAGGGGGCCCACGCGCCCCCCTGGCGCGGCCTACCTCCTGTCCGTGCCTGGTGGCCACCTGGGCACCCCGGAGTCCGTCTCCGACTCCACTTTGGCTCGTTCCCTTCCTTCTGTTTCAGAAATTTTTGCTATATATTTTCCAGGATAGTCCTGGCACCGTATCTCGCGATTTCGTGTGTTTTCTTTTCGAGCTGTTTCTGCCAGGAAAACTTTCGTCTAGACCTAGGTGCCATGGCTTCCCCAAGTTCCCCCAAGGACAAGTTCATCGTCAACTTCATCAACCCTTATCTCGCCCAAGTGAAGAACCATCCTCAAACCGTTCGGTTGGAGGATGGTGTTCTTCACCAAGAAGATATAAATGAACCTGCCAAGGAGGGGAGCATCGAGGCCAGGGTAGAAGAAGTGGAGCAAGAAGTCTTCAAGTATAATAAGATGGTTGAGCAGGGTGTTGAAGCCAACTTCGACCTTATCAACGAGTTGAAGACGTTCTACAAGAAGGAAATGAGGGGGATGTGGTCAAGCATCACCGTAGCAGAAGAAAGGATTGATGAGCTCCAAGGGAAGATTTATGATCTGCACAACTAGAACTATGAGTATGAACTAAAGTTTATGCACATGGGTTTAGGTGCTGGAAGCAGGATCTCTGAGACTGAAGCCTCTCGTGAGACCGGAGAACCACTCCCATGGAAGCGCTTTGTCCAGGACTACTTGAACAACAACAATGTGACATCCTGACTTAGTAGGAATGAAAGACTACTCATATCAACAAGGTGCACCTTCTTTTCCGGGAGCCCAGATCCAAAGAACTCCAAAGTTAAGCGTGCTTGGCTTGGAGCGATTTGAGGATGGGTGACCGACCGGGAAGTTGTTCCCGGGTGCGCATGAGTGAGGACAAAGTGCGCAGGAAAGACTAGTGTTGGTCTGTGGGGACAGTCTAGATCCCACCAGGCGTACGCCGGAAACCGGTGGGTGTGTCCGGGGCGTTACAAATGGTATCAGAACCGACCCTCGCGGTTACATGGGCGTGTGTGGGTCAGTTGCGCGAACATGTGGGACATGTGTCGGCACTGGACACACAGACGTGTGCCAAGGGGGAACGTTCCTGTGGGCCGACGAGGACGTCGGTTCCTTTGAGTGGGTGTGTGTGACATCCTGACTTAGTAGGAATGAAAGACTACTCATATCAACAAGGTGCACCTTCTTTTCCGGGAGCCCAGATCCAAAGAACTCCAAAGTTAAGCGTGCTTGGCTTGGAGCGATTTGAGGATGGGTGACCGACCAGGAAGTTGTTCCCGGGTGCGCATGAGTGAGGACAAAGTGCGCAGGAAAGACTAGTGTTGGTCTGTGGGGACAGTCTAGATCCCACCAGGCGTACGCCGGGAACCGGTGGGTGTGTCCGGGGCGTTACAAACAACAACAACAACAACAACAACAGGAATGAGGAGTAATCTCCTCGGGTAATGGCATCCCCTTAGCTTGTTCCAAGCTTGGGGGAGTGCCCGGTATATTTATCTTTATCTTAGTATTTTGACAGTCAAGTAGAGTTGTATCATGTCTAGGGAAGTTATTATATGAAATAGGTGTTTGCATTGAGGTCTATCACTCCTCTGTGGAGAGTTTGTATCCGTGAGTGTGGAGTCGTCTATGATGGAAAATGAGAAGTCTATTGATCCCTTCACTGCACTCGGTATTCTCTTCATGCAATCGACCTTATATGATGATTCTTATGGGGAGTATTGATCTTATATCAGGTATGGCTCCGGAAACTTTATTTAATTTTGGCAAACATAGCTTTGGTCATGACAACATGCATGTTTTCTCAAGTAGCGACATAGCCAAAAGTATGGATGGAAATTTTATCCATGGATCTGGATACCCGACCTGGCAGGGCAAGGGTATGGAGCGAATTCCTACCCATGGATCCGTGGATATGGATACCCGCGAACAGCCGGGTTGGGCACGGTAATAATTTCTGCTCCATGGATATCCAATGGATACCCATATGGTAGGTGGGGCCATATGCAAGTGACACTAAACTAAGCAAATTTCCAACCCCAAGTTACTCGTGGTCATAGAAGGTAAAAGACCGGCCCATGTTCCCCAATCCCCCTCAACCCCAAGTTACAACTTCAGTTATGATGTAATAAGATTTTAATACAAGTGTTCTACTATGAGACTATTTTACTACTTCGGTTATGATGTTTGAATAGTGTACTTGCTGCCTACTTATGCTTGTAGATTATGTTGTCATTAGTTAATGAACGATGAATCGATGATGAGTTAATTTGATCTTTGGGAAGGCTTCATGCAGATTTTTCTATGCCCATGGAGCTCCATGGGTATATTGGTATCCAATGGGTTTGGGCATGGACACAAGTTGTTCCCATGGATACCTTGGTGGATGGGCAGAGAGTAGGAAGATGGGTCATGGGTTGGATTTGGAGAAGCTCCACCCGCAACAAACCCGACCCATTGCCATTCCTAGCCAAAACCTTTATGTTATTATGCTTGAAGTGTTATGTTGACAAGGAAGACAACTTGATGTGTTATGCTTACGTTAATGTTTATGCTTTATATGTTTTGCATCTAAGTTAGCATCAATTGTCTGTTCTCTCAAAGCCTTTGCTAGCCAAACTCTTTGCCAAGTAGATTTCTGCTTGTGCATCCATACCCCGAAACCAATATCCTCCATATGAGTCCACCATACCTTCCTATTCGTGGTATTTCCCTACCACTCCTAAAAGTATAGAATTTATGTGTTATCCTTAAATGTTCAAAATCTTTTGTTTTGTGCCTCTTGTTTAGCTCATGAGGAAGTAGTAGGTAATTCATGATCTTCTTAAGTTGGAAAAGTTTTACCCCGGGAATGCATGTCTAATCTGCAAACCCATAATACGAGGAGGAACTGGCATGAGTGCGCCCAACTCGAAACATAATACAACAAACAAACCCTCCTTCACGCTTGGTCTATGAGAAATCAGAAACTTTGGCAGTGATAAACAAAGGAGATTAAGGGGATTTGATCGCCCCCACTTGGGAGCCGTTCCTCGAAACTTGTCCATCTTGAGAAGTAATTGAGCTATCTATTAGCATTCGTTGACAAACTATGCACCTCCCAAAATTTATTTTCATTCTGTTTGGTTTAAGGATAGCACATGAGTTTTCCCTGCTTGCCGATAACAAGGCCTATCTTTTACTTTTATGTTGAGTCAGTTTTCCCACTTCCTTCTTTTCCTAAAGAGAACAGACACTTGATGTTGATGAGGATTCATCCATATAATGATGTATGAAGTTTTGCCATGCCACACCTTGTTGACATTATCTTTTGATAAGCAAGTTGTTTGCAAAAGCTTATGCCAAGCAAACATCTTACTTTTTGTTAGCATCACTTCGTGACTAATAACATGTTCTTTCAAAATCTTCAAGTTGTTTCATTATAAAGAGAAAGAGCAAAAGTAAAAATTATTAATTGTCCTTGACCAAGGATATGTTTGCCATAATTTGATGAGTTTTCTTAGCCCTACTTTTGATTATAATTGTTACTACTTTCTCATAAGGGCCTTATGATTGAGGTTGATGTTGAGGATGATTGAGTTTGGTGAAGAAATCATGATGCTTCTTGTCCGTATTCTATGTATCGACACTTCACTCTCTAAACTTGTGGACAGGTTTACCGAGATCAGTATTCTCTTGGGTACAAGCGAGGTCTAAGCTTGGGGGAGTTGATACGTCCAAAATGCATCACTATTTTATATAGTAATTCTTTCCTATTCATTGATATGTTTCATGTTATGATGCTATTCTTATGTTATTTTGGCTTGTTTTACACAGTTTGCAACTTTCCGATGCCGAAGCAGCAGACGCAGGATTCAGCGGTAAATAGTGGACACTGAGTTGATGAAACAGAAGACCTCCAAATTACCTAAAAATCGACAAAGGCCATTTTCCAGAAGGATGACGAGGACACGCAAAAGAGGGACCAGAGGGGGGACACAGGGTGCCTAGAAGGCCACCTGGCATGGCCACCACCCTGGCCGCGCGGGGAGCGCGCCTGGACCCCTGGGGCCACTCCCGGATCCCCCCTTTTGCCTATATATCACTCGTCGTCCGAAAACCCTAAAAATAGAGGAGTTTCGCGAGTTCCGCCGCCGCTTCGTGGCGGAAACCAACAAAGGAGAAAAGACATCTCCAGTGGGCAGATTCCACCGGGGAGAACACCTCCCGGAATGGGAGATCATCGCCATCGTCATCACCATCATCATGGGCATCATCGAGATCATCATCAACATCATCCCAACACCATCACCATCTCCACCTTCATCCCATCTCACCTCACAAGTTTAACTTGTTTTGTAATCCGTACTATCTATCCTCTCTACTCTACAAGTGTTGATTGCTACCGTGTGATGAATGCTCTTGAGTTTTGTTGGAGAAATATCATTGTGTCCAGATTGTTTACCATCTATTTATCCCCTCTGATCATGATCTCTTTTATGTCTTGTGAGTAGTTACTTTAGTTCTTGAGGACAAGGGAGAAATCTAGTTGCTAGTAGTCATATGATGTTGAAGTAATATGTGTTGTTTGATATTTAAGTTGTGTTGTTACTTTCCCAGTGGTGTTGTGTGAGTCAACCACTCAACACTTCTCCTTATTAAGGACCTAGGGGAATGCATCGTGTATAAAGAATGCTTACGGTGGGTTGCCGGAGTGACAGAAACTTGAACCCCAGTTCGCACACTTTTGCACAAGGGAACAATGGATCATCGATCGTATTGCTATGGTTAGGCTTTTTGCCTAAATTACTATCTTGTATTTGTGGATGCTTGCAAGATGTTTAATCATAAGAGTGCACTTATCTTAGTATAGAGGGTGTACTATCATAGATCCACCCACTCAACAGTTATCAACACAACACATAGTACCGATGCAGAATATGGCGAGATCACGTGACTATTTCTCCCGTGTGTCCTCAAGAACGCTTTAGTTTTTATAAGTTCAGTTGCTAGGCCTATCCTTTGCTCAAAAGGATTGGGCCACTTTTTACTCCTCAGTGCCTTTTACTTTGCTTGCTTTTACCTTCTTGTTGCTTATACCAAAAAACCCTTAAAAAGTTATCTTTCAGTTCCTGCAGCTATTTCTTTGCCAAAGTCACTTGCCAATATCTTCTGCTCCTCTTTGGGTTCGACACTCTTATTTATCGAAAACGCTACAAACGATCCCCATAAAAGGCGGGTGTGTTAAGAACACACTGCAATTACACTTGGTTGTCTTGACGGTTTGGATAAAAGTTTGCTACCGGAACACGCCCATCGAAAGATGAACAAGAATCACCTTTGGCGTGATTGGCAAGTTGGCCTACCGTTCCAATCTAATTCATCAGTGATGTCACATCAATGGCGGACGATTGGGTTGGATCTTGAATCACTCCAGCATCAATTACGAGAGATATTGATCTGAGTGGGAGCACACTTAGTAATTAAATTGATTAATCACAAGTGCAACTTAATTATGGACAAAGTCTTAGTATTTGCATTGTTGTTATAGAATAATGGATCGCGTTACCACCTTCCCAATTGATTTTGATTAACTGTATTATCTGGTAAAACTTTACGATTGGTACCGTATTGTGAGGACTATCCTCAATAGTGCCGAGAAGGACCATGTCCTATCACAAATTTTCGATGCTCTCCCGCTGATGCTATTAATGATGTGACTTACGTCCATCAATCCAAAATGCTATGATTCCACCAAAGCTAAATGCATTGTCTTCACCACCTTGAAACCCGAACTTCAAAACGTTTGGGATTGTTATGTGATATTCATGGAACTGAAAAACTATTTTCAGTAGTGAGATAATTATTGTATGATATAATATATCTACTCCCTCCGATCCATATTAATGTACTCAACTTTGTCTAGATTCGTATGTATCTAGTTAAGTATTTAGACTAGATGCATGTGTATCTAGACAAAGTTGAGTACATTAATATGGATCAGAGGTAATAGTACAATGTATGATTGTAAGCATTAGTGAAAGTGCTCATTATGCTCAAAGAAAACTGATAAGTGTGGGATCCAGAAGAACACCAATCATATGATGACGGGAATTAAGGGAAAGGAAGTTCCAAAGAGCGTTAGTAAGATTAACACGCCGGATAATCCATGGCATGCGCCACCCTTGATCATGTGTGATCTTTAGTGAGTAGGAGTGACATTGGAAATAGAACTATGATACATATAAAGGAAAAACGAAAGAAGACTGGAATACCCATCTCAGAAATGAAAGCCATACAAAGATATAGATGAGTTCATTGCTGGTCAAAAGATGTAATTCTTGGGAATCATGATTAAGTAGTTAATTGTTGATTCTAGATATTGTGATTAAACAAGTTGATCATTGGAATATCACTTCGATTGCATATTGTTGCAACTCGATGCAAGAAATACTATGGCCTTTATGACTAGTTGATGACGAGTTTTGACACGCACAGGAACACGGTAAAAGGTTTACTATACTGTGTTGACTCTATGATTATCTTCGTAATTCATTTTAGATTTGAGTAAATTGTTACCACACTTTAGCCTTGTTGCAAAACATCATTTTGAATCATGTTTGTTGCAAGAGAGTTTTTCAAAGTTATGAATAACGTAAAGGCCATACTTCCATTATGAATATGTCGTATGTTATGAATCTTGATAATAATACTAAACATCCATAACACTGACGCTAAACGTCGCAAACTGACAGAAATACCACAAGTGTGTGGCACTACAGTTTGTCACAAGTGACATAAAATGCATGAAGAATTTCCATAAGTGATGGACTTTTCGAGTCATATGATTATGAATCACTCGACGCTTGCAAACTTTGTCTTGAAGTAATGTGACTAAAACAACGTTGATAGGCCATACATGAACGGGAAACTAAACTATTGGAAATCATACATGATGATGTGTGTAGTCCAAGACGTGTAGTTGTGTGCAGTGGATTTTCTATCTTCACTCATGAGTTGAAGTAGATATGTGGATATCTCTTCAATGGAGACATACTTCTGGAATCTTTGAAAATGTTCAAGGAATTTTAGAGTGAAATAAAAATTCATTGTAACAAGAAAATAATGCTTCTGCAAATTAGATTATAGAAAGTAATATTTGAGTTACAAGTTTAGCGAACGTCTGATTAGTTGTGAAGAAGTGTCATAACTTGCGCCTCCCCAAACACCAATAAGAGTAAAGTGTTAGAGAGACGTAATCAAGCCATGTATGACACGGTAAGATCAAATATGACGTTTATCAATTTGCCACTATATTTATTAAGTTATGCGTTAGTGACTACGGCTTTTACACTGAAAAGAGCACCATCGAAACTGTTGAAATGAGACCATATTAGATGTGGTATGGACTGTTAAAACCATATTGTCTTTTCTTAAAATTTGGTACATGAGATATATGTTTGATATACTCAAAACCCCAAATCAGATAAGTGCTACTTTGTTAAGGTTATTCCAAAAGGTTTGGTATTCCTCTATCACTACAGAAAAGAAAAACTGTTTGTTGTTAAGAAAGGTGTGTTTTGAAGAAAATAGTTTCTTGCAAAAGAGTGAGTGGGAGGACAGTGCAACTTGTCTAGATTGTTGAATCTTCAGAGAAGTGCGCTGCTGAACCGCACAGGTTAAGAAGAACTCTTACAAACATTCATGATATGCAAAACGAGATGATGTTGTTTGACAATGATAAACCTATGATATACAAAGAAGCGTTGATGGGACCTGACTCTGGGATTTGGCTAAATACCAAATAATCCGAGATAGTATCCATGGAAGTAAGTCAAGTTTTGAACTTCGTAGACCCTCCAAAAGACTAAGAGTCTAAAGAATAAATAAATGGATCTATAACTGATTCTGATGAAATTGTTTTATCCATAAAGTTCAACTCGTTGGAAAGATGTTTTCTAGCAAGTTCAAAGGTTGACTACGGTGAACTAGTTTCGACTGTAGATATGCTTTAATCAGTTCGGGTTATACTAGCAATTACTACATATCTCATTTATATGATATGGTAGAATGAACGTCAAAACAAAGTTTCTACACGGAAATATAACAAAGGACGTATATCTGATACGAACCGAATGTTTTGACAATTCAAAGGATGTTGGAATAGATGGAAACCTCGGATATCCAGTAATGGACTGAAGCTAGCATAATGGATTTGGAATTTTCGTTGTGATGAAATTGCCAAAAGAGTTAATTTTCATCAGGAATAACGAATATGCTTGAATATTCAAGAAAGTAAGTGGGAGTTGAATGATATTTCTAAAACCTTATGTAGATGACATATTTGTTGATTAGAAATGATATAAATTTCTTGACACGAACAAGGAATTCATTGGAAATAGATTTCAGCGGAAGTACTTGGGCTAATATAGCATTAGTATTGAGCACAATGATCTATGTAGATAGTAAGTGCCTGATCGTGCTATAGCCAACATTACATGTTGACATGATACTAAAGTAGTTTAGTATGAATACGCCAAGAAGGATCTTCTTGCCGAGGTCATGGTGAAAAGTTGTTTGCGAAAATCGGTGTTCATGAACACAGATAAGAAAAACACATGAATTGAACTTCATTCACCTGAATGTTTTGACTAATCATGTACACCATAATATATAAAACAACCAGATATGTCCAATGCTCCAAAATTGTGAGCAAGATACCAAAGTGATCAATATGTTGATCATTGGACAAGCAGTGAAAAGTTAAACTTATGATAGATAAGATATGTTTCTCGGAAAATGGAGATAATGAAGAGCTCGTTGTAATAAGTTACACCAGCTGAATTGTGATGTAAACAGTTACACCAATTCAGTCTTCATACATACTTCGACCGATTTTCGATTTTAATTGGGATTATGTGTTTCACACATAAGGGTGGCACAGTATGAAGGAAATTTATGAAATTAGATACTGTAGCGAATTCTATAACAGAGGCTAAGTATATTGTTGCTTAAGGAAGTAACAATGGAGGGTATTTTGAATCATAATTTCATTTATGAATGTGGTATGGTTTCCCAGATTCTTGAAGCTCATGGAACATTGATGAATGATTTCATGGCTTATTCTGAGGAACCAAGGTCCTGCCAAATGATTCAAACATATACAAAGCTAAACAGATAAAATTAGTGAATTTCATGATAGCGTGAAAACGCGAAGATATGCAAGATACAAACGGGCCTGAAACGCCAGATCCGAAGATGAAGTCTATACCGCAAATGAAGAATGCATTACATCGGTATGCCATAGGTGTAAAGTGCTCAAGCACTGACAATATTATTGACTCTAGTGCAAGTGGGATACTGATAGTACAAATTAACGCCCCCTCGTTGGTTACACAAAGTGGAAGGTTGAGATGTAGACAGCAGCAAGTTTCCCTTAGCAAAGATGCTAAGGTTGAATGTCAAACCAATAGGACTCGAAGATCGATAAGTAGGTGGTTCGGCAAGTGATGCGCCATTTGAAGATAATCACTTGCTTCTCCTGGACCTACACACACAGCAAATAACTTTGCTTCCCAACGAGTACAGAGGAGTTGTCAATTCCTCCGGCCTTGTTGTTTACAAAGGATAAAACGCACGGGATAATAATGATAGTGATAGCAACAGAAAAGTAAATAAAGCAGTAAATTGATAGCGGGTGTAAACAATATTGGAAATATGGACCGGGGTCCTATGATGTTCACTAGTGATGTCTCTCTCCCAAAAGACGATAAAATAGCCATGCCAGGTAAACAAATTATAGCTGGGCAATTGACAGAATTATGTGCGCAAACCAATGCTAATTATGCTATAAAGAAAGGAAGAGGCTCAAAAGCATGGGCGGTACGCCAAGACAAGTAGACCGAAATCCATCTGCATGTACCTACTAATAACCCACCTTGAGATATCTATCCAGAACATCTCGCTGGTATTAAGTTGCGAATCCCACCCAAAGTGTAAACTCAAAACAACGGACAACTGCATTAAAGAACTTTGCGTAAAGTAAACAATCCTTGCACCCGCAAGCACAAGCACCGTTGTTTTCCCCCTTGTGGCAACATCACATCCCCTAGACTCATGTTTCTGTCACTCAAGCTAGTCATCGAGGGGCATGAACCCACAATCATGCATAACGCTCCCTCTTGGAGTCACTACCTACTACTTGGCCAAAGCAATAGACAGCAATGGAGAACATGCAAGAATTACTCTAGAACATAAATATAAAAGAGGAGAATCAAATATATTACTCAAACACAATCTGAACATAATCTCATAATCCATCGGATCCCAGAACTCAACATAGCAACAGCAGAAATATTACATATGTGCCTCGATCATGTAGGGCAGCTCACGAGGTCTAATCCATGAAGAACAAAGAGGGGAGGAGAACATCACATGGCTACTGATCATAGACCCATGGTCCAAGGTGGACTACTCACGGTTCATCCGGGAAGCATCCATGGTGGTGGAGAAGCTCCCGGAGGTGGTTCCCCCCTCCGGTAGGGTGCAGGGAAGAGGTCTTCTGGTGCTCCCGATCTTGGAAGCGCGGCGGTGGAACATAGGAGAGATCACAAAAAAGGGTTCCCGTCACGGGGGTTTCACGTCACGGGGAATAAATAGGCGAAGGGGGGCAGCCATGGGGGCCACCAGGGGTCCAGGCGGCCCCATGGCGAGGCCCCACCCTAGGGCGCGCCAGGAGGTCGCCTGGGGCCCTGGTGGGTCCCCTCTGCCCCCCCCCTCGGTGATTCCTGAAGCTTCTTCTACGCTGATTTTTTATTGGATTTTTCCCGAATTTTTCGAGCACTTTTAATATGGGGGAAACCTGAAATAGAAAAACAGCAGAAAACAGGAACTGGCACTGGGGTGCACTGAGTTAATAGGTTAGTCCAAATATGATCAAAAGTGTATGGAAGCTCATTAATATCATAGCAATATCACACAAAAGAGGCATGGAGCAAGAAGAAATTATAGATACGTTTTGGACGTATCAACATCCTCAAGCTTAATTCCTGCTCGTCGTCGAGTAGGTAAATGATAAAAGCAGAATTTCTGTGGTGACATGCTAACAACCATATAGGAAATTTGAAGTAAAGAAATCAAGGCATGTAATTCAATTCAAGTCATAACAGGCAAGAGTCTATATTTAGCATTGAAACAAGCAACATAAGAACATAAAGGTGCAAGATCTCTCGCTGTCCGTGACTCGAATGTCTCCAAATGGTGTTTGCGTGCAAGAAAGGGGATATAGGGATATACGAGAAAAAGTATTTTTGTGTTGAGAACTCAATCTACTAAAGTTTCACACTTGGTCTTCTTTGGAATCTTATCTTGACTCATCCCCAGACCACTAGCCAGGTACAAGTCAAAATGATCCACTCCTTTTCGACATTTTGAGCACTCATGCAATGGATGAGCGTAAGAAAGAAAGTTGACACTTAGGATGGCAAAGAGAGAATATGGTGGAGGAGGAAGACAAAAAGGTGTGAAAGGCTCACATCAATGAGTACAATCATAGGCGAGAGAAAACCAAATGATAGATATTATGTGAGGAGTAGGGATTGCCATGCAACAGATGCATATATGAGCTAAGGTAAGCTCTCCAATGGAACTAGTGGGGGTGTATCCAACTTGCTTGCTCAAGAAGACCTAGAGCTCATTTGAGGAGGCTCATCATTGGAATATACAAGCCAAGTTCTATAGTGTGAAGGTCCCCACATAGCTATATGCATACATGATAATCTCTATGGAGTACAAGATATAAGAGGGAGTACGAGTGTGGATCTCTCAAAAGGAATAGTAGTGTGCCCCCTTGAAAGTAGGAGCTCTTTTCTATATCATGTGAGGCTATACTTGGCACAAAGCTTGAAAAATATAGATACAATGATGGGTTTGCCTCCCAACAAGCGCTTTCTTTTACGCCTTTGAGCTAGGCACCAAGCAAAAGAGAATCAAGTTTTATCAAGAAAATAACTAGCCCGTGTGACGGACTCAAAAGGTAACTTGACTTTCTTTCTAGGGAAGTGTTCCATCCCCTTTTTGAGAGGGAAATGAAATTTTATATTCCCCTCTTTCATGTCAATAACAGCTCCAACGGTGCGAAGAAAAGGACGTCCCAAAATAATTGGACAAGAGGGCTCACACTCAATGTCCATAATAGTAAAATCAACGGGAACATAATTGTCATTTACAATGATAAGAACATCATCAATCTTCCCCAAAGGTTTCTTTACGGAAGAATCGACAAGACGAACACAAAAAGAACAAGGATCAAAAGGTTTCAATTCAAGCATATCATACATTCTTTTGGGAATAACAGAGGTACTGGCTCCAACATCACAAAGAGCAAAGCAAGAGAAGTTATTCAATTTGATTTTTATCATAGGATCCCAACCATCTTCTAGCTTCCTAGGTATGGAGGCTTCTAGTCTAAGCTTCTCCTCCCTAACTTTGATTAGAGCATTGGTGATATGCTCTGTGAAGGCAAGATTAAGTGTGCTAGTGTGGGGGTCTCTAGACATCTTGTGTAGGAAACCAATAACTTCAGGTAAGGTGCAGTTTTCAAAGTCTAGATCATTACTGTCTATCAAGGAGGTAGTGATATGATTAAGGCTCACTTGTTTGAAAGCCTCTATGTTCATAGAGGTTTCTTCATCTATGTTTGAGGTGGTAGCATCACCATTGATAGGTCCAGGTGGACTAGGGGCGTGATGGGTGCTAATAGTTTGGACATCCTCAACAACTTGGATAGTAGCTACGGTGTGGTAGGTAGGAAGGCTCTTAACTCTCTCTTCTTCCTCCTTTTCTCTAGCCATCTCTCTTTAAGTTTTCCCAACATCCTAATGTTTTCATTAATTTGCACTTGGATAGCATTCATAGGAGTGGTTTTCCTCTCCTCGAGGGGAGAAGTTCTAATCTTAAGCATCTCAACATCATGGGCTATGTTGTCTACCTTCGAAGAGAGGATATCTAATTTGTCTAATTTCTCTTGTACACTCTTGTTGAAGGCTTTTTGGGTAGTGATAAAGTCTTTAAGCATACTCTCTAGTTCATAAGTGGAGTTTTTGGTGCTAGGGTAAGTGTTGTTGTTCCCATAGTTGTTGGATGGGAAAGGTCTAGGATTGTTGCTACCAAAATTACTCCTATAAGCATTATTGTTGAAGTTGTTTTTAGAGATAAAGTTCACATCTACTTGTTCTTGAGTAACCAAGGAATTTAAAGGAACATCTTGAGGATCAATAGGAGCTTTCTTGGTAAGTAGAGACATGATCAAGTCAACCTTTTCATTAAGAGGGGAGATCTCCTCGACAGAATTTACCTTCTTCCCAGTTGGAGATCGTTCGGTGTGCCACTGAGAGTAGTTCAGAATCATCTCATCAAGTACCTTCGTGGCAGCACCAAGTGTGATTTACATAAAAGTTACTCCCGCGGCCGAGTCTAGAAGATTCCGCAAGGTAAAGTTTAAGCCTGCATAAAAAGTCTGGATAACCATCCAAGTAGTCAAACCATGTGTAGGGCAGTTCTTAACAAGAGATTTCATACGCTCCCAAGCTTTGGCAACTTGTTCATTATCCAATTGCCTAAAATTCATAATGTTACTTCTCAACTGGATAATTTTAGCAGGGGGATAGTACTTCCCAATAAAAGCATCCTTACACTTGTCCCAAGAATCAATGCTATTCTTTGGTAAGGATTGCAGCCACTCCTTGGCTCTTCCTCTCAAGGAGAAAGGAAAAAGCTTCAGCTTGACGATGTCTCCATCTACTTCCTTGTACTTTTGCATATCACAAAGCTCAACAAAATTATTTAAGTGCAAGGCAGCATCCTCTCCAGCACCTGAGAATTGATCTTTCATAACAAGATTCAGCAAAGCAGGTTTAATTTCAGAAGAAGGTGCTGAAGTGGCAGGTGGAGCAATAGGAGTGCAGATAAAGTCATTGTTGTTGTGATTAGTGAAGTCACACAACTTGGTGTTTTCATTGGAACCCATAGTAGCAGCAGATATTTTTGGTATTTTTGATAAGGGACACAAATGTAAAAACTGAAAGGTAAATTAACAAGACTAAAAAGCAAAGATAAAAGATAGTGTGCAACTCCCCTATCTTGTAGACTGGAGACCCCGGCAACGGCGCCAGAAATTAGCTTGATACGGTGAGGAAGTTAGTTCTCTCACTTCTCGTTGGTTACCGCAAGTGGAAGATGAGATGTAGCGTAGCAGCAAATTTCCCTTAGCAAAGATGCTAAGGTTTAGAGTGTCTCCAGTAGGACTCCAAGAGATACAAGAAGGTGGTAAAGTGAACAATGGCTCCGTTCACAATCTAAAGATTGCTTACTTCACCTGGACCTGCACACACATCAAATAACTTTGCTCCCAATGAGTACATAGGAGTTGTCAATTCCTCCGGTCTTGCTGTTTAGAAAGGATCAACGCAAGATATAAAAGTGCAACTGAAAGTAAGAACTGAAAGAAAATTGAGGGTGTAAACAATGGTGGAAATATGGACCGGAGTCCCATGACGTTCACTAGTGATATCTCTCTCCCAAAAGACGATAAAAGTGCTAGCGAGGTAAACAAATCACAGTTGGGCAATTGACAGGATTATAAACGCACCGCAATGCTAACTATGCTACAAAATAAAGGAAGAGGCTCAAAAGCAATGGGCAGTACGCCAAGGTAAGTAGACCGAAATCCATCTGCATCTACTACGAATCATCCAGCTTGAGATATCTATCGAGAACATCTCGCTGGTATTAAGTTGCGAATCCCACCCAAAGTGTAAACTTAAAGCAACAGAGAACTGCATTAAAAGAACTTTGCGTAAAGTAAACAATCCTTGCACCCGCAGGTACAAGCACCATTATTTTTATCCCTGGTGGCAACAACACATCCCCTAGTCTCATGTTTCTGTCACTCAAGCTCGACATCAGGGGGCTGAACCCACAATCAAGCATAACGCTCCCTCTTGGAGTTGCAACAAGTCACTTGGCCAAGGTAAAATACGGCAACAGAGAACATGCAAGAATTAACTCAAGAACACAAATATAAAAGAGAATCAAATATATTACTCATCACAATCTGAACATAGTCTCATAATCCATCAGATTCCAGCAAACTCAGGATAGCAACACAGAAAATTACAAAGGTGCCTCGATCATGTGAGACACCTCACGAGGTCTCGAAAGTGGAAGCACAAAGAGGGGAGGCGAACATCACATAGCTACTGGTCATGGACCCATGGTACAAGGGGGACTACTCACAGCACATCCGGGAGGCGTCCATGGCGATGGAGGGTCTCCCGGAGGGGGTTCCTCCTTCCGGCAGGGTGCCGGGGCAGCTTCTCCTAGCAACCCCGATCTTGAAACGGCGGCGGCGGCGGTATAGAGAGGAGAACGAGAATAGCAGATCGATCTTAGGGGTTTCCTCCGTGGGCACTAAATATAGGCCAAAGGGGGGCACCGAGGGGGGCCACAAGGCAGCTAGGAGGGTGCCCGGCTCGCCCTAGGGGGGGCGCGCCAGGGAACCTCCTGGGGCCCTGGTGGGTCCACTCCCCTCCATCCTTTGTTCTTCGGGAAGCTTCCGGGACGCTGATTTTTTATATAATTTTTCCGAAATTTATTTGGCACTTTTAATGGCCGGAAAACCTGAAATATAAAAACAGCAGAAAACAAGAACTATCAACTGGGTGCTGACGAGGTGATAACCCCACGACTCCTACGTGTGAGGCTACCTGGTGCGTGTAAAGACAGAAGGCCCGCTGGGAAGATACGACAAGCCCACGATTGGCCCAACCAAGCACCGACGCAGGAGTCTACAACTAACATGGAAGGTGCAACTTGGCGTACAAGGCAGGACTAGAATTAGGAAACTACCTATGTAACCTAGCACGGACTCCCCGAGACTTATCCTAGTATATAAAGGCTAGGAGGGGAGACGTCCAGGACAACTCAATATGCATCTACTCATCCTTGCCTTGCGAGAACTCGCCTTGGCCTCCACTGTAATCGCCCCTCGCGTAATAATATCGAGCAGGAAGTGCTTCTCCTGTTAGCCGACGAGTACCGTCCAACCTGTGCCATCTCTATGACTAACCCAGGGTCCCTGACCATGCGATTTGCCGGGGTTGATCCCCGTCAATTGGCGCCGTCTGTGGGAACTTCACAGGTTGGAATCGCGATCTCGGCGGCCTCATCTTCAGCACTCATCGACTCTACGATCCGGGAAGACTGCGATCTATTCGGATCCCTCGGTTTCATGGCTCACCTCCCGGCCTTTGGACCGGCTTTCGCCGACCTGCGCACTGGAGTCAACCTGATTTTCGGAGCATATCAAATCTACATCAACCACTGGGGAGCCCTCCGTCTCATGGATCGCGCTCGAGCACCCGCGAAGGCAGATCCTACATCAACAATCGAAGCAACACCCGCCCGCGTGACGGCTCCACGAGTCAGCCACGACCCCCAGCCCAACTACTCGAGTGGTCAATGGAAGAAGTGCAACATGCTCACAAGCAAGACGGCAGTCAAGACGTTGTCCCAAGTGTTCATGGCAGACATCCACGAGCCAACCACAGATGGCAAAAACCAAGATGACGACCCGAGAAGTCGCCGGGACAACCACTCGAATAGCAAAGACAGTGATCCTGACAACACTGGCTAGGTCACCGTCACGCTTGGAGAACCAGGAACCAAACCAAAGAAAATATACCAAAGAGTGGAGCATAGCAATCGCAGGAGCGACGAGCCAAAAAGCAGCAAGCATCAGACCCCAGGCACAGCGAAAGAGGACCATCACGTAGAATAGATCTACCTGTCCAAGGAAGCAATCGCCAGAATAAGGGACGCAGTGAAGCGCGGCAAACTAATCCCGGAGAATGCAACGCGAGACAAGCTCAGAGCATACAACAAGTTGGCGAGTGACGCCACCAAGAGAGCAAGACAACAACGCTTAGAACTAGAGAAGCAAGGAAAGACTGCCATCGACTCAAGGAGCAACCGCGGATCACCTCCCAGAAGCGACTCCTCCGACTACGACTCCCCCATCCGAGCCAGATCCAGATTCAGCAATCTGAAACGCACAGACAAGAAGAAGGTGGCCCACAAGCTAGATGACGACTTCAAGCTAGAAGAGGACGACGACGAGGAAGAACAACTCACGCCAGCCGAAGCCCTTTTCACTGCCCAAGAGTACCTATCTCGTGCTCAGAAAAGCAAGAAAGGCAGCTTAGATCACAACACGACGATGGCACTCAAAATAATGAAAGACGCCATCTCAGCCTCCAAAAGAGCAGGCGCAAGATGGGCTCCCCCCGAGCAGACCCCGGACAGGGACCCCAGTTCACCCGACGACGACAGCAGCGACGACTGGCGCAAGCGCCCAAACAAAAACAAGAACCACGACAACGACGACAACAGCAATAGATGCAACAGCAATCGGCGAGACGCACACGACGACATAAAACAAAGCAAAGTCAACCGTGGAAGACGAAGGAGAGCAGCCCGCGAAGAGTACTCTGATGAGCAAGCTTCCGATGAGAACGTAGAACCATGCGGAGCACTGTGCTTCACACGGTCCATACGAAAAACAAGGATGCCGAAAGGTTTCAAGCTAAACTCCACAACACACAAGTACGACGGGCTGGAAGAACCAGAAGCATGGCTCGACGACTACCTAACGGCCGTAAAATTCCAGCGCGAAACCAATGTCACAACAATGCAGTATATACAACTCATGCTCGAGAGCTCAGCACGACACTGGCTGAAGAACCTACCACGATGATCAATCGACTCCTGGAGGCAGTTCCGCACTGCCTTCATCAAAATTTTCAAGTCCACCTACAAACGACCGGCATCACTTGAGGAGCTGAGAGCCTGCAAACAAGGATCCAGAGAATCCCTACGAGCATACATCCAGCGGTGGACCATACTCAAAAACTCAACCGAGGACATATCAGACGAAAGCGCTATCGACGCATTCAGGAGGGGCTTGCAACGCATCGACTTCAAGGAGCATCTCGGGCAGATGAAAGTCCGAACACTCGCACGACTGCTCGAGCAAGCCAACAACTGGGCAGATGGAGAAGACTCCGTACGAAACGAATCGGAGATCCAGACAGCGCGCTCAGAACGCGACTACGACTAGCACACCAGCGATAAAGGATTCGACAGAAGAAGAAAACGCCCGAGGCGCAACTTCTACGAAGACAGAGGACCCGATATGGTTGCGGACGGTTTCACAGATGACAGAGAAGGCAGGCATCGCGAAGACAGGAGAATACAGCACACAGACAACCAAGAATAAGCACCGCAAGTTCAAAAACGGGATTGGAGAACAAGGCAGCCACGGGATGACGCCCGAGCATATCGCTCGGCCAAAGAGCAGCTCGACGCACCGTTCACAATACACGGGTTCAGAAATGAGCGTGGAGAGCTTAGATCAGGGCACACCCTCAGGAACTGCAGGCGATTCATCGAGCTCTCAAAAGAGAAAAGCCGATCTACCACAACGGCAGCACAGCCTCTCGCAAGCGTAGCAGTCGGAACCATCGCCCACAATGCACCGCCAGCGCCTGCAATACCAACAAGGCAAGTAGCAGTAATCCAAGAACGCATCACGACGCCCGAGTAAGAAAAATACCCAGAAGCGCACGACCGGATCTACATGATACAAGAAGGGAGACCATCAAACACGCAGCAGAAGAAGGTCACCAGACAAGTTTTCCCCGCAGTCTCCTCGCACCCTGCCGTCCCAGAATACCTGCGCGGGTATGAGACCGAAATCACCTTCTCCCGAGAAGACCACCCGCCATCCATCCCGCGCCTAGGTCACGCCGCACTAGTACTCGAAGCAAGAATCAGAAACTATGACATGTCACGCGTCTTCATGGACGGCGTCAGCAGAATCAACATCATATTCACCAGAACCCTGGAAGAAATGCTCATCCAAAACTCAGCACTGAAAACCTCAGGCACAACGTTTCATGGAATCGTGCCAGGGAAAGCAGTATACCCCCTCGGAAAGATAAGCCTCGAGGTGGTTTTTGGCAGCACGAGCAACTTCCGTAAAGAAACATTGGACTTTGAGGTGGTCAACTGGAAATCACAATACCACGCCATCCTAGGGCGCCCGGACTTTGCGCGCTTCATGGCAGTGACACACTACGCCTACCTCAAGATGAAAATGCCAGGCCCGCGAGGAGTGATCACAGTCAGCGGCAACTTCGTCAGGTCCGACCGGTGCGACAAAGAGTTCCACAAAATATCAGAAACCTTCGAAGCACACCAAGCCAGCGGAGCCACAGCATCAGAGGAAGAGACCCCACCGTAGAAGCAAAAGGGAGTTACATCAATTTACCATCCTTAGGGCTATCAAGCCATCGATCCAAATAAAGGGGCTGCCTTCAAGCAGTAGCCCCCCCTCGTGTAAGAAACAAAAGGGAAAATATTGAAAATATTCTCCCAAAAATTATTTATGCACATTGGCACTCGGGGGCTCACCGAAGCAGCCACCCCCCGAGGCGTTCTTTGCAAACGCGACTCTAAAAATTTGGCACTCGGGGGCTCGCCGAAGCAATCACCCCCGAGGCGTTCTTCGCAAACGCGACTCTAAGAAATTTGCACTCGGGGGCTCGCCGAAGCAGCCACCCCCCGAGGCGTTCTTCGCAAACGCGGCTCTAAAAAATTGGCACTTGGGGGCTCGCCGAAGCAGCCACCACCCGAGGCGTTCTTCGCAAACGCGACTCTAAAAAATTGGCACTCAGGGGCTCGCCGAAGCAGCCACCCCCCGAGGCGTTCTTCGCAAACGCGACTCTACAAAATTGGCACTCGGGGGCTCGCCGCAGTTGCCACCCCCTGAGGCATTCTTCGCAAACGCGACTCTAAAAAAATTAACACTCGAGGGCTCGCCGCAGCAGCCACCTAAGGGCATCTCGCCCCTCGTTGGTTACCCCAAGTGGAAGGTTTGAGATGCAGTGCAACAACAAGTTTTCCTCGGTGAAGATACCAAGGTTATCGAACCAGTAGGACTCAGGAGATACAAGTAGGTGGCAACGTCGCCAGAAATTGCTTCCTGACTAGGGTGTTGTTGTGGACCTGCACACAACAACAAATAACTTTGCTCCCAACGAGTACAGAGGAGTTGTCAATTCCTCCGGCCTTGTCGTTTACAAAGGATCAACGCAAGAGATAAAAGGTGCAAAGGAAAGTAAAAGCTGAAAGTAAATTGAGGGTGTGAACAATAATGTGAAGATGGACCGGGGTCCCGTGATTTTCACTAGTGATGTCTCTCTCCCAAAAGACGATAAAAGTGCTAGCGAGGTAAACAAATCACAGTTGGGCAATTGACAGGATTATGAAGGCACCGCAATGCTAACTATGCTGCAAAGAAAGGAAGGGCTCAAAAGCAATTGGCAGTACGCCAAGGTAAGTATACCGAAATCCATCTGCATCTACTACGAGTCATCCACCTTGAGATATCTATCCAGAACATCTCGCTGGTATTAAGTTGCGAATCCCACCCAAAGTGTAAATTCAAAGCAACAGACAACTGCATTAAAAGAACTTTGCGTAAAGTAAACAATCCTTGCACCCGCAGGTACAAGCACCGTTGTTTTATCCCTGGTGGCAACAGCACATCCCCTAGTCTCATGTTTCTGTCACTCAAGCTAGACATCAAGGGGCTGAACCCACAATCGAGCATAACGCTCTCTCTTGGAGTTGCAAATAAAATACTTGGCCAAAGCAAATACCGCAATGGAGAACATGCAAGAATTTACTCAAGAACAAAATATAAAAGAGAAGAACCAAATATATTACTCATCACAATCTGAACATAGTCTCATAATCCATCAGATCCCAACAAACTCAGCATAGCAACAGGAGAAATTACATAGATGCCGCGATCATGTGAGGCAGATCACGAGGACTCGAAAGTGGAAGCACAAAAGGGGGAGAGATTCATCACATAGCTACTGGTCACGGACCCATGGTCCAAGGGGGACTACTAATGGCACATCCGGGAGGCGTCCATGGCTATGGATGGTCTCCCGGAGGGAGTTCCTCCTTCCGGCAGGGTGCCGGGGCAGCTTCTCCAGGAAGCCCCGATCTTGAAACGACGGCGGCGGCGGTACAGAGGGGAGTTCGCGAGAAAGAGATCGATATTAGGGTTTCCACCCCGAGGGGTAAATATAGGCGAAGGGGGGCATCGAGGGGACCCATGAGGCAGTCAAGAGGGTCCCTGGCGTGGCCCAGGGTGGGGCCGCGCCACCTGCCCTCCTGGCTGCCTGGTGGTGGACCCCCTTCCCTCTCTTGGTGATTCCGGAATCTTTTGTTGCGCAGATTTTTTATATTTTTTTCCCGGAATTTTTGGAGCACTTTTAATGGCCGGAAAACCTGAAAGACAAAAACAGCAGAAAACATAAACTAGCAACTGGGTGCACTGAGTTAATAGGTTAGTCCAAATAGGTTCAAAAGTGTATGAAAGTTCAAGCAAAACATGGCAAAATCACACAAAACATGCATGGAGCAAGCAGAAATTATAGATACGTTTGGGACGTATCACCACCCCCGGAGACAGTTTTCGCCTATTTGAGACTCTAAATAGAGAAGAAGGGGACCCCTCGCCCAAAAACTGTGCAGCCGGCAAGACAAACCTATACCACACAAGTTTGGTTTACAGCAGATGAACAAAGTAATGCAAAAAGAGCAGCAACAAACGTTGCTCAGCAAAAGAATCAACTGTCAGAACCCCAATTTGGGTAAGTGCTAGGGTTTGAATGCCCCTTTGCATCATGTGGAAATTCAAAAGGAAAATTCAAAAATGGGGAAAAGAAAGCCCAGAGAAATTAATTAAAATGGCCAGATAAATATCTTTTTCCAAAAATCATTTGAATATTTGGAAAATTCCTATAAATGATGGTGATCATTTTAAAAGTGGTTTGGGTTATTTCCCATGCCCATGGAATATTCAAAAATTCAAAATGTGCCCTGGAAATTAAATATGACCCCTATTTGAATTGAAATTAAAATGTTTTGAATTTCAAAAATGCTCAAATTCTACAAGTGACTTGCTACTGGTCACCTAGGATTTATAAAATTATTTGGGCATTTTATTAAATTGCCTAGGTATTTATTTATCAGGGCACAACAAAAATACAGAAAGAAAAATAAAAGAAAAAGAAGAGGGGCCACCTTACCTGTCGCCCAGGGCGAAGGCCCAGCACGGCCCAGCCCACCCCCAGCGTTTATCTTCTTCTTCCCGACGCCTCCAAGCAGCTCCGTGGAGAGCTGGTCACCGTGGACGCCACCGAGGCGAGCCTTGACCTCCCCAGGCCAGCTTCTCGTGCCACGGCGACGCCCACAAGCTTCCTACCCCTTTCCCTCTCCTTGCGGTCTCTCTCCCACCCTCTGGTCTTCTATCCAGAGAGGAACCACACGCCGCCGTCGCCACTGATTTGTCGCCGGTGTGGCCACAGAGCTCGCCTCGCCGCGCCAGCTTGTCCACAAGGAGCGCCGCCCTCGTCTCCGTCGTCTGGTGCCCTCAATCGAAGCTCGGAAGCTCTGCAACCGACGCCAACATCACGAAAACCGCCACGGCCGCCGTTGCCTCTCCGGCGAATTCACCACCGCCACGACTCCATTCACTCCGGCGACTACGCCATTCTGCTTAGGGTGAGCTTGCGGCCCTTTTCCCCCTTTGCTCTGCCTTCTTCCGTGCATGTTTCGCTGATCCCCTCTTCGCTAGTGGCCGGCCACCGCCATTGCCGTCGTTGGCATGGCCTGGGACCTACCCAGGAACCCCCGATGGCAAAGGTGGGTGCGGGAGCTCACGGGCTACACGCCCACACCAACCGAGCCCTTCCCCGTGCCCTAAACGCCTACTCCGGCGAAATTCCGGCGGCCTACAGTGGCAACGCCGACGAGCCCCTCCATTAGAGCACCTAAACCCCCCCCCCCCCTAATCCTAACCCTAGTCACTGACAGCGGGCCCTAGGCTCTTAACTAACCACTGTTAGTTTATAACTAACAGAGGTTTAACCCCAGAGCCTATGACAGCAGGGCCCCACCTGTCAGCCCCCCCAGTGACATCCCCCCACGCCACCCTGACGCAATAAAAAGAAAGGAATTAAAAATAATTAAAAGAAATCAGAAAAATCTAGAAAATAGCCAAAACTTCAATAAATCATAGAAAACTCATATTAACTCCATATTGGAAAAATAATATATGAAAAATGATCAACAGAAAATAATCTATCCAGTAGCTTTTGCTATTTGGTTTAATTGGAATTAGTTCAAATTTAATTCAAATACTATTCCAATTTGAACCATTGCAATGCAACCATGATCACTTGTTCATCAGAGGCATGTCACACACATGATCACATGGTTTACAATGATCCAACAATAGCAAATGCATGTTGGCTAAATTGAAATTCATATGTGGAGTTTGAATTTGCATTTAAAATGCAATACACTTCATTTAAATCGAATGTACCACAAACCAGTACCATTCACATCATGTTACAACATAAACATGTGCTTGCGCATTCTATTATAATGTTGCCCCCCTCTTGTTGATGATGGTGCCGGTAACAGTGCCTCCGAGACGGTGATCACCCCCGAAGAAGAAGACCACCGATAAGACCCGTGTATCGTCAGCAAGGCAAGCAAACCCCATTGATCATGTCTATAAAATCCTATTTCCCTCTCAGTCTCGCTTATGCATGTTTAGGATATCACCGAGACACGTTCTTTCGCATAGTTGAACCCATTCCGATGCATGACCTATCATTTTGTCACCGTATTAAGCAAACCACAATCCTAGCAGATTTAGGAGTTGAATGATGAGCATGTGGCCCCCGCAACTGTTACCTCTTATTGCTGCTTAGTGGTACAATGAGGTAACTTTTATTGTGAGTCGGGATGATGGTGAAACTGGTGTTGATGAAAGTGAAACTGTGTTGGTGAATCCACCCTAAACAAAGGTGAACGATGAGAGGCTGTGTAGGAGTACACAGTGGGTTGTCTCGTTGAACACTTCCCTAGGCCCCGAGTTCCTGTTTTGTGATCCAAGACAAAGAGTATGATCACATGTAGGGTTTTATGGGGACCCCGTTTGGCCTCTTTACGTACCCGATCCGGTCCAGGAGTCACAATAGATTCGGGCTTTCCATTTGGCATGTGCATAGAAAAAGAATGAAGAAAAGGTTGCATCATATAGATATGTGGGTGGACCTGTGAGGCAGTGAAACCATCTGGCAGAGGTGGCGTCTCGGTCCCTTGCATTATCTGAGTCTGTTTCATGGAACCGGCCGGACTCTGGAGCGGTGCCAAACTCAGGTAGTCGACTCTTGGATTAGAGAAGGTGATGTGAGGGTAGTGCCTTGGTTTCATCCACGTCCGACACCCACTTGAAGGGTGACGAGAATGAGGCGATAAGAGATGACACGCGTGTAAGGATGTACACCCCTGCAGGGTTAATAAACTATTCGAATAGCCGTGTCCGCGCTTATGGACTACTTGGAGACCTCTACTTGATCAATAGATAACTTGAATGGATACTTATAAAACTCACAAGATAAGCGTGAGTGCTATGGTGGGTTTCCTCGTGGGGAAGTCGAGGAAGTAACCGTAGTGGTGTATTGTTTGGAGACTAGGTAGTGGACTCGTGTACGCTTCTTACCTCCAAGTCTGGTACTCGTAGTTCAGGACTAGCCAAATCAAAGCTGGCACTTCTGCATGATGTACCCCACCTCCCTTTACCTTGAAACTTGAGCATGAGTAGTATAGTTCTCATGTAAGTCTTGCTGAGTACGACTTTGTACTCACATTTGCTTATTCTATGTTTTAGATGGAAACCCGGACCACGATGGAGACACCTTCCTGAAGCTCGACGTTGACTAAGCTAGTATAGTTCCAGACAACAGTCTGGTCCCTCGTGGAAGGGCATGTATGTTTACAAGGCTTCTCTAAGCCATTTGTTAAACTTGTCTGTACTCAGACCTAATTTGCTTCCGTTGTATGATGTAATGTTGATCACAAACATGTGATCTTTGTATGATCTATGTGTAAGTCAATAAAAAAGTACTTTGTAGAGTTATGTGATGATACCTGTTGTTCATACTAGGCATGTGTGTCGCGTGTATGTTTATAACTTGCATGTCTTAGTATGGGTTTTCGAGACCTTAGTTGTGATCTGGCTGGCGGTCTTTCATACACTAAGTGGCCCTTAGATGTGCGCAGCTTGGGGCATCGCGATGCGATTGCTCGTGACTCTGTCACGTGCACACTTTGTTGTATGATCGAGCCCGCCCTAGACCCAGACTAAGTGATCGGGCTGGAGTAAGTCTATGTAAGAGTTAGGATTCAATCGATAACATGGTTGAGGCGACTTGTCTATGAGTATGGGATTCACCACCCATAAGCATTTAGACTTGTGAGCGGATGATGAGGACCCATCTCAGTTGATCATCCGGCCTGGATGGGATGCCCCTCACGTTCGATGCTTTCCGAGAGTGTTCTGTGCTTGGCCTTGTCTGCTTAGACAAGTGGGTACGGCTCTCGGCTCTCCATGTGATTGCATCGTGACTGGAATTACATACGCATATTCCGGGTCCCGACAGACTTGGTATCAGAGCAGGACTGTCTGTAGGATTATCAGCCTTGGTCGAAGTCGAGTCTAGCACTCTATAGTTATATAGTTACTTTGGGTATAAGGGAATAACGTAAGGCTTCTTTTTCTCCTTACCCTCATCGATCTGAGTTTGGAGTCACCCTCATCTTTTCTGCGGGAAGATAGGACTAGGCTCATCTATGTCTTACTATAACATCTCGTTGATTGCTTCCTTGTAGCCGTAGGAAAGTTGTGTTCGGTTTGCTAGAGTTATTGTGCTTCCTGATTTCTTACATCGTATGTAAGTGATGTTTCCATGTTGTAAGAAATTGTCTTTTCTTGGAATTACAGCCGTTATGTTGTCCGAGTCATTCCAGGTTTCTTCATAATCTAATGAATTTGCAAAATCCTTCCCTCCATTTGGGTTGTCTTTCTAAAAGAATTGTTAGGTGGCATGCCCGACAGTTCTCTAGAGTTTGTTGCAGGTTTTGTTCTAGAAGCCTATAGTGATTCAATTGCAGTTCTTCCTCCCTGTTTAGAGGTCTTTTAGCCAGAACAACCACACTAAACATCGTGTTGGGGTACTTTGCTACTCTTACATATTTGTTGTAGCCCCTAGTAAGCTGTGGTCATCCTCTAGCAAACCATCCAGTAACCCAACCCCTTAAATCTTGTCACCCGACAGATGTGTAGAGTTCATAGTGGATCTTATGCCAGGAACCGCACCAATTTCCAGACGCCCATACAAAATGGCCCCACGTGAGTTAGCTGAGCTTAAAATCCAACTTGATGCTTTGTTGGAAAAAGGCTTCATCCGCCCTAGCTCATCGCCATGGGGTTGCCCCGTTCTGTTCGTAACGAAGAAAGATGGAACAGAAAGGATGTGCGTAGATTATCGCCCGCTAAATCTAGCGACGATAAAGAACAAGTACCCACTTCCCAGGATCAATGATCTTTATGATCAACTTGCTGGATCCTCTGTCTTTTCCAGGATGGATTTGAGATTAGGCTATCATCAAATCAAAATCCGAAACGAGGACATTCCCAAGACGGCTTTCACTACTCGTTATGGTCTTTACGAGTTCACCGTCATGTCCTTCGGTTTAACCAATGCCCCCGCCACTTTCTCGCGCATGATGAACTCGATCTTCATGGAGTATTTCGACAAGTTCGTCGTGGTTTACCTCGATGACATCCTTATATACTCGAAGAACGAAGAAGAACATGCCGAGCATCTTAGGCTGGTATTGATGAAACTTAGAGAGCATCGCCTGTATGCTAAATTCTCCAAGTGCGAATTTTGGCTACCAGAAGTGACCTACTTAGGCCACGTGATTTCTGCAAAAGGCATTGCTGTCAATCCCGAGAGAGTTCAGGCCGTCCTTGACTGGACTCCACCTGAATCGGTTAAGCAAGGTAAGAGTTTTCTTGGCTTAGAAAGCTATTGTCGCCGCTTCGTCGAGAACTTTTCTAAAGTAGCAAAGCCTCTGACTGAACTCCTCAAGAAAGATAAGAAATTCTAGTGGACTCCCAAGTGCGAGGAAAGCTTTCAAGAGCTAGAAAGAAGATTGACTTTTGCACCCGTACTTGCGCCTCCAGACACCAAAAAGGATTTCGAGATCTTTTGTGACGCCTCACGGCAACGGTTAGGATGCATACTTATGCAAGATAGACATGTGGTAGCTTATGCTTCATGCCAGTTGCGTCCACATGAAGAGAACTATCCTACCCATGATCTTGAACTCGCTGCCGTAGTTCATGCCCTAAAAACTTGGCAACATTACCTCCTTGGTAATCGTTGTGAGATCTATTCCGACCACCAAAGCCTCAAATATATATTCACCCAGCCAGATCTTAATCTCAGGCAAAGACGCTTGATAGAGTTGATAAAAGATTACGACGTAGGAATTTCTTACACCGCAAGCAAAGCCAATGTCATGGCTGATGCACTAAGTCGTAAGTCGTATTGTAACAACCTCATGTTATAACAGTATCAACCACTTCTTCATGAGGAATTTCGAAAGCTCAACCTCGAGATTGTTCCTCGTGGATCTCTTTTCAACTTGGTGGTGAAACCAACCCTTGAGGATCAAATCATAGCCGCCCAGAAACAAGATAGTGGTATTCAAGATATCAAGGAGAACATTGCTAGCGGAGTTGCTAAATGTTTCTCCACGGATAGCAAAGGAACGATATTCTTTGAAAATCGTTTGGTAGTACCTAATAATAAGAACCTAAGGCAACTCATCCTCAAAGAAGCCCATGACACACCCCTCTCGATTCATCCCGGTAGCACAAAAATGTATCGAGATCTACGCAAGAGATTTTGGTGGACCAGGATGAAGAGAGACATTGCTCCATTTTTTGCTGAATGTGATGTTTGTCGTCGCATTAAGGCAGAACACCAAAGACCTGCTGGTACACTTCAACCTTTGCCTATTCCCGAGTGGAAATGGGACAAAGTCGGTATGGACTTCATCACCGGCTTTCCAAAAACCCAGAAAGGAAACGATGCCATCTTCGTTGTCATAGATAGGCTTTCCAAAGTTGCTCTTCCTTCCAGTTCGCGAGTCTATAACTGCTAGCCAGTTAGCGGACTTGTACGTCTCTAGAATTGTGTCTCTTCACGGTGTTCCTTTGAAAATCAATTCTGATCGTGGTAGCCTTTTCACCTCTAGATTTTGGGGAAGCTTCCAAAATGCTATGGGAACTCATCTCTCCTTTAGCACAACTTTCCATCCTCAGTCTAGCGGTCAAGTCGAAAGGGTTAACCAAATTCTTGAAGACATGCTCAGAGCTTGTGTTATCTCATTCGGAAAGAATTGGGAGAAATCTCTTCCATTCGCCGAATTTGCTTATAACAATAGCTATCAATCTAGTCTGAACATGGCTCCTTTTTAACTCCTCTATGGACAACGATGTCGAACAACCCTAAACTGGTCAGAAACCGGTGAAAGACAATTCTTTGGACCGGATATGATCAAGGAAGCAGAAGAGCAAGTTCGCATTGTTCGTGATCAATTGAAAGCCGCCCAGTCTCGTCAGAAAAGCTACTATGATCGTCATCATAGGCAAGAAAGCTACAATCTTGATGAGAAGGCTTACCTTCGGGTTACTCCTCTGAAGGGAACCCAAAGATTCGGTATCAAAGGCAAGTTGGCCCCACGCTACATCGGACCTTTCCGCATTCTTGCTAAACGTGGAGAAGTTTCCTACCAACTTGAACTACCCCGCACCTTTCCCGAGTACATGATGTATTCCATGTGTCACAACTCAGGCGTTGCTTCAAGGACACCATCCGCGAAGTCGACCATAAAACGCTTCATCTCCAGGATGACCTTTCTTATCGAGAGTACCATGTTCGTATTCTTGATTCCGCAGAGCGTGTCACTCGTCGTCACAAGATCAAGTTCCTCAAAGTGCAATGGTCACATCACTCCGAGAAAGAAGCAACATGGGAAAGAGAAGACCGCCTCCGTGCCGAGTACCCCACCTTCCTCCCGACGACTTCTGAATCTCGGGACGAGATTCTTTTGAGTGGGGGCGAGTTGTCAGAACCCCAATTTGGGTAAGTGCTAGGGTTTGAATGCCCCTTTGCATCATGTGGAAATTCAAAAGGAAAATTCAAAAATGGGGAAAAGAAAGCCCTGAGAAATTAATTCAAATGGCCAGATAAAAATCTTTTTCCAAAAATCATTTGAATATTTTGAAAATTCCTATAAATGATGGTGATCATTTTAAAAGTGGTTTGGGTTCTTTCCCATGCCCATGGAATATTCAAAATTTCAAAATTTGCCCTGGAAATTAAATATGACCCCTATTTGAATAGAAATTCAAATGTTTTGAATTTCAAAAATTCTCAAATTCTACAAGTGACTTGCTACTGGTCACCTAGGATTTATAAAATTATTTGGGCATTTTATTAAATTGCCTAGGTATTTATTTATCAGGGCACAACAAAAATACAGAAATGGCTTGAAGCCATGAAATCCGAAATAGACTCCATGTACACCAACAAAGTATGGACTTTGGTGGATATCCCCGACGACCGCAAGGCCGTCGAGAATAAATGGATTTTCAAGAAAAAGACTGACGCAGACGGAAACGTATCTGTCTACAAAGCTCGACTTGTCGCGAAGGGGTTCCGACAAATTCAAGGAGTTGACTACGAGGAGACGTTCTCTCCTGTAGCGATGATAAAGTCTATTCGGATCCTACTAGCAATAGCTGCATATCATGATTACGAGATATGGCAGATGGATGTGAAAACTGCATTCCTAAATGGCAACATTGAGGAAGAGTTGTACATGATGCAACCAGAGGGGTTTGTCGATCCAAGGAACGCTGGTAAGGTGTGCAAGCTTCAACGGTCCATCTATGGGTTGAAGCAAGCATCTCGGAGCTGGAATCTTCGATTTGATGAGGTCACTAAAGCTTTTGGATTTGTCCAGAACGTCGAAGAGTTCTGCGTCTATAAGAAACTGAGTGGGAGCTCTGTAGCATTCCTTGTGTTATATGTAGATGACATATTACTAATAGGGAACGATAAGAAATTCTTAGAGGAAGTGAAGGAATATCTGAATGGACAATATTCCATGAAGGACCTAGGTGAAGCTGCGTACATATTGGGGATTAAGATCTATAGAGATAGACCTAATCGACGGTTGGCCTTGAGTCAGAGCACTTATATTGACAAGATATTGAAAAGGTTCAGCATGGGTATCTCCAAGAGAGGCCTCTTGCCAGTTATAAAAGGTGTCAAATTAAGCGTGACTCAATGCCCAACCACAGCAAAAGAGAAGGAGGAGATGTCCTCAAAGCCCTATGCCTCAGCCATAGGTTCTCTCATGTATGCTATGTTATGTACCAGACCGGATTTAGCGCTGGCCATTAGTATGACTAATCGCTACCAAAGTAACCCGGGAATGGCTCACTGGAAAGCAGTAAAGAACATCCTTAAGTACTTGAGAAGAACCAAGGATCTCTTTCTCGTTTATGGAGGAGTTAATGAGGAGCTCACCGTAAAGGGTTACGTTGACGCAAGCCTCGGCTCAGATCTAGATGACTCGAAATCCCAGACGGGATATGTTTTCATGTTGAACGGTGGCGCAATTAGCTGGAGGAGTGGAAAACAGTCAGTCGTCGCCTAATCTACAATAGAGTCGGAGTATATTGCCGCTTGCGAAGCGTCTCACGAGGCACTGTGGCTGAAGAAGTTCGTGGTCGAGCTTGGCGTCTTTCCCAGCTGCACTGACCTAGTGGGAATCTTCTGCGACAACACGGGTGCCATTGCTAACGCGAAGGAGCCAAGAACTCACTCTACAGCCAAGAACATCCTCCGAAAGTTCCATGTGACGCGAGACTACGTCAGGGATGGACACACTAGGATTCACAAGATACATACGGATCTGAATGCAGCAGACCCGATGACTAAACCTCTTCCACAGGGCAAGTTTGAAGAACACCGAGAGATCATTGGTGTTAGATACATACCTGATGTAAACTAGTGTAATTTGTACTCTAGTGCAAGTGGGAGACTGTTGGATATGTGCCCTAGAGACAAATTAATAAAGATATTTGTCACATATCCGTTTTGTTCATAATACGTTTTATATTGTGCTATAACTGTATTACTTGGAAATACTAATACATGTGTAGTATAAAACATGGTATGTAGTTTAACTCGGGTAAACTATCTCATTGGGAATTGATTGATCAAGCTTTCCTGATCATGGCGACACTTAAGTCCATTGACAATGAGGTCATATCATTAAGGGGAATGATGTGATGGGCGTACACCCACCTAAAGTATTGCAATGTGATCGAGTCACATAGTTCAGCGTTGCTATGAATTTGTAACGTATGGCTTAGTCCTTAGACCGTAACGATCATACGTAATTGTCATCTATGAGGAGACTTTGATTTGTATCCCACCGCCTGACTGAAATATGCTGGCTATAACGGTGCACTTTGGGTATTCCAAAATAGATGGTTGATGAGTATGTTAATAGATCAGAGCGGGATTTGTCAGTCCTTGTGACAGGACAGGTACTCTGGGCCCACTCGGTGATATTGCATCAACACCTTGCAAGGACGTAACTAGGTCACAAGAGATGCAACGATCATGGATGAGAGAAGTTGTTTGTTGTGAACGAGATGTGAACACGGTATGTAGGATACCGACGATCAAACCTCGTACAAACAAAGTACTGCAGCACAAAGGGATTACGTCGTATCGTTAACGGTTTCCAAAAGCGATCGAAGTTCATTCGATGGAAGCGCAGGGGCTGTCAAGGATTGTAACCAGGTCCAACTGACTAGTATTGGTCAATGAGAAGAGTCTCGACCATGTCTGCTGTTTCCCGGACCGTTAGGTTGTTACACTTAAGGGCAATCGATGCATAGGACAGTTACGGGATCAATCGGTGAAATAGGAGGAATCACCGGAATAGTTCCGGAGGAGGACGGAATGGTTTCCGGACATTTTGAATAGTTCAAAATAAAGTGTAATTGTTTTAATAATGTTTTATTATTTAATTATCTGAATTAAATATTTAAAACATATTAAAAAAATTAAAAAAATGGGAAAAAGGCTAAATGGGGCCATGGGGCCCATTAAGAGAGGAGGGGGTCTCCCCCCTTGGGCTTGGCGCCAAGGGTGGGGCCCACCACCCCCCCTTGGCCGGCGCACTCCCCCCCCTTGGGAGTTTAGTCCCACATGGGGGAGGGGAGGAGGATGGCACCCCCCTTGGCCTATATAAGGAGGCGTAGACCCCCCTGTTTCCAACACACCAATATCTCCTTCTTCCTCCTTCTCCTTCCCGGAAGTGGACTCCCCTTGTTTGGAGTCTGCACCTGGATTGGAGTTCTCCACCATAAGGCAGGACGTCGTTCTGCTGGAGTCGGGATCCGTAGCCGTCTTTCTTCCGCTGCTCGCCTGGTTCGGGGCCCGGGAGGAACATCGATTGTACCGTACGTGTATAATCTCTTCGAGGCACTACACCTGTGGTGCTACTTCGTCGCTGGAGGTTTACCGGGAGTCATCCTCGCCGGTGGTGGTCTTCTACACGACAGGGAGGTCGTAGTTCCGAGTCTACGCTAGCCACGTTCGCAAGAACGTTTCCCTCTTTTGGTCTTCAAAGTTATGAACACCAATTCCCTCCGTTACTTTACATCGCCTTAGCATAGATCTTGGGTTCGGGTACCATAGGTATGAAAAATTTGTGTTTTCTACCCCGTATCCCAACAGTGGTATCAGAGCTAGCTATGCGTAGATGTATTGTATGGGTAGAACACATCTAGGATGTGGGCATCGAATCTTCATTCGTTACCCTCCCACGTGTACTCATTTAGCGTTGCGGCAATGTTTGATGAAGCGGCCCCCGACCGACCTTACGCGTTTATGCGAGACTGGTTCCACGCTTGACATATGGCTTGTACAATATAAAGTGGCTGGGGGGTGTCTGTCTCTCTGCATTAGCGATCCGAAGATGTTTGCAACGGAGGGCCCCAACAGGGGTGTAATAGAGACGGATGGGAGACGGTGTTGTGGCATGTTTTTCGCAGGATAGAAACGGTTCTCTCTCTCGAAACCCCTAGCAGCCACGTAAAACTTGCACAAGCTAAAGTAGAAAGGCGTTTAACTTTTCTTTGCATGAAGGGGGTCATAGGTTGTATGATTTACAGTTTTACTTCCTGTTTTATGCTAGTATGCTAGATATATCGACGGTAGCACGAAACAGGACCATCTCTCACAATACCAACATTGTGTTCTCCCTTGGTGGGCACCGCCTGGAAGGTTCTCCCATATGGCTTGATGCTCCGTACATACCGGAGTTGTCCTACATATTCAACGGAGTTCGCATGAGGTTGGGTTCGGAAAGCCTCGCATATGCATATATGGCCTTGATGAACAGCTAACATCAAGGTTCGATTGACAGGCTTGACGTATGTAGATGCGGGCCTGGAACACAGGAGATCGAAAGGTCGAGCACGAGTCACATTCCTGATGTGATTGTCTTAGAGGCCTACCTGGTTCGCATACTGATGGTGTGACGATCGGGGGAGGTATGGGGGCTGGGATTGTGTAATCACTTAGTTAAATTGAGAGGTGTTTATCTAAGTGGGAGCTTTCTAGAATTTTGAGATTAAATTGAAACTCCACATTATGAACAAAAGTCTAAATATGTATCCTTGTGAATCAACCTTGTAGATGGCAGCACCTCGCCCCTCGTTCAACTTAGGATCATTCCTAGAGAAAGATAAGCTAAAAACAGATGGGACAAACTTCACCAACTGGTTCCGCACCCTGAGGATTCTCCTCGTTCCCCTCAAGATGGCATACGTACTAGAGGGCGCGTTAGGTGACGCACCAGAAGATGATGCCAATCAGGACGAGAAGAATGTCTATCTCTCCAGGACCGATGATTACAACCTTGTCCAGAGTGGCATGGTCTACTCCATGGAGGCTGAGCTGCAGAAACGCTTTGAGAGGATGGATGCATATGAGATTATCACCGACCTCAAGGCGGTCTTCGCACCTCAAGCCAGGGCTGAACGGTACGAGGCTTCTGAAACCTTCTTATCAGCAAAGATGGACGAGCACGGCAGAGTGAGTGAGCACGTAGTCAAAATGTCTGGCTATGTTCAGCGCTTGAATGCTCTGGAATGCCAGATTCCAGATGAACTTGTTGTTGATAGGGTGTTGCAGTCGCTTCCCGCTAGCTAAAAAGGCTTTGTGCTGAACTACAACATGCAGGGGATGACCAAAACCCCTTTTGAGTTGTTCGCCATGCTGAAGAGCGCCGAGGTTGAGATCAAGAAGGAGCACGCCGTCTTCATGGTCAACAAGACCACTGACTTCAAGAAGTCAAGCATGCGGGAGAAGGCCAAGAGAGGTGGCCCCAAGAGGGATGGCAAGTCAGTTGCCGCTCCTCCCAAGGCACCCAAGCCTAAACCCGGAGTGGAGTGCTTCTACAGCAAGGGTGAAGGTCACTGGAAACGCAACTGCCCCAAGTACCTAAAGGACAAGAAGGCTGGCAAGGTCGCCAAGAGAGACGAAGGTATATTTGATATACATATTGTTGATCTTCTCTTGACAAGCGCCGGGAACACATCCTGGATACTTGATACATGATCTGTCGCTCATATTTCTAATTCTATTCAGGGACTAAGGAATAGGAGACGCTTGCTCAAGGATGAAGTGACGATGCGCGTGGGGAATGACTGTCAAATTGAAGTCTTGGCGGTCGGCACGAAGCATCTTAGTCTCCCTTCGGGATTGGTTTTAGTTCTGAATAATTTCTACTATGTACCCGCGTTGAGTGTGAACATCGTTAGTGGCTCTTGCTTGAAGCGAGACCACTATTCTTTTAAGTCTGATACAATTGGTTGTTCGATTTATAAGGATGAAATGTTTTATGTTCACGCACCGGAGTTGCATGGTTTATCCGTACTTGATCTCGATGGTGACGTGTGTCACATTAACAATATTGAGGCCAAAAGATTGAAGAATGATGAAGATCACATGAAGATGTGGCATTGCCGACTTGGTCATATTGGTATAAAGCGCACGGAGAAGCTCCATAAGGATGGACTTCTTGAGTCATTGGATTTTGGATCCCTTGATACATGTGAACCATGCCTCATGGGCAAAATCACACGGACTCCATTCAATGGGATAATGGAGCGTGCGGATGACTTATTGGGGATCATACACACGGATGTATGTGGACCCATGAACGTCCCCACTCGCAATGGTCTTCGTTACTGCATGACCTTTACTAATGACTTGAGTAGATATGGGTATATTTACTTATTGAAGCACAAGTCTGAAACCTTTGAAAAGTTCAAGGAATTTCAGAATGAGGTCAAAAATCAACTCGGAAAGAAAATCAAGCACCTTCGATCGGATCGAGGTGGCGAGTATTTGAGTCACGAGTTTGGCAATCATCTGAAGTCTTGTGGCATAGTACCACAGCTTACGCCGGCAGGCACACCTCAGAGAAACGGTGTGGCTGAACGACGTAATCGAACCCTATTGGATAGCGTATGATCGATGATGTCTCATACTGATTTGCCTGTGTCATTCTAGGGGTATGCATTAGAAACTGCTGCTCATATTCTTAATAGGGCACCATCCAAATTCGTAAAGACAACACCATTTGAAGAATGGCATGGCACGAAACCTAAGTTGTCTCACTTGAAGATTTGGGGTTGTGAGGCTTATGTTAGGAAACTACAGCCTGACAAACTTGAATCCAAGGCGGATAAGTGCATCTTTGTGGGCTGTCCCAAGGAAATTT
Source organism: Bromus sterilis (assembly GCA_950022295.1). Classification (NCBI taxonomy): domain Eukaryota; kingdom Viridiplantae; phylum Streptophyta; class Magnoliopsida; order Poales; family Poaceae; genus Bromus; species Bromus sterilis. The sequence goes on along the minus strand of OX465595.1, from coordinate 377,335,093 downwards.
ATGGATACACCTTCTACAACAAGTCTGACAGCAAAACGTTTGTTGCCAAGACGGGACACTTTCTTGAGAAGGAGTTTCTCGCGAAAGAGTTGAGTGGGAGGAAAATAGACCTCGATGAAGTGACTGACCAATCACTCCAATTGGAAGAAACGGCTACGAAAATTGTTCTGGAACCATCTTCCACAGTGGGAGCTGAAGAGAATGGCCAGAACGACATTCATAACGATCATGACATTGATGATGATCATGATGAGAATGAAGAGGAACCTTTTATGCCCCGTAGGTCATCAAGAGTCCGTCAACCTACTGAGTTTTACGGACAACTTGTGAATGCAATCTCGGTTGATGAGTCGGATGAACCTACAAGTTACAAAGAAGCAATGGAGGGACCCGAGTCCGAGAAATGGCTTGAAGCCAAGAAATCCGAAATAGACTCCATGTACACCAACAAAGTATGGACTTTTGTGGATATTCCCGACGACCGCAAGGCCGTCGAGAATAAATGGATTTTCAAGAAAAAGACTGACGCAGACGGAAAGGTATCTGTCTACAAAGCTCGACTTGTCGCGAAGGGGTTCCGAAAAATTCAAGGAGTTGACTATGAGGAGACGTTCTCTCCTGTAGCGATGATAAATTATATTCGGATCCTACTAGAAATAGCTGCATATCATGATTACGAGATATGGCAGATGGATGTGAAAACTGCATTCCTAAATGGCAACATTGAGGAAGAGTTGTATATGATGCAACCAGAGGGGTTTGTCGATCCAAGGAACACTGGTAAGGTGTGCAAGCTTCAACGGTCCATCTATGGGTTGAAGCAAGCATCTCGGAGCTGGAATCTTCGATTTGATGAGGTCATTAAAGCTTTTGGATTTGTCCAAAACGTCGAAGAGTTCTGCGTCTATAAGAAACTGAGTGGGAGCTCTGTAGCATTCCTTGTGTTATATGTAGATGACATATTACTAATAGGGAACGATAAGAAATTCTTAAAGGAAGTGAAGGAATATCTGAATGGACAATTTTCCATGAAGGGCCTAGGTGAAGCTGCGTACATATTGGGGATTAAGATCTATAGAGATAGACCTAATCGACGGTTGGCCTTGAGTCAGAGAAATTATACTGACAAGATATTGAAAAGGTTCAGTATGGGTAACTCCAAGAGAGTCCTCTTGCCAGTTATAAAAGGTGTCAAATTAAGCGTGACTCAATGCCCAACCACAGCAAAAGAGAAGGAGGAGATGTCCTCAAAGCCCTATGCCTCAGCCATAGGTTCTCTCATGTATGCTATGTTATGTACCAGACCGGATTTAGCGCTGGCCATTAGTATGACTAATCGCTACCAGAGTAACCCGGGAATGGCTCACTGGACAGCAGTAAAGAACATCCTTAAGTACTTGAGAAGAACCAAGGATCTCTTTCTCGTTTATGGAGGAGTTAATGAGGAGCTCACCGTAAAGGGTTACGTTGACGCAAGCCTCGGCTCAGATCTAGATGACTCGAAATCCTAGATGGGATATGTTTTCATGTTGAACGGTGGCGCAATTAGCTGGAGGAGTGACAAACACTCAGTCGTTGCCCAATCGAAAATGGAGTCGGAGTATATTGCCGCTTGTGAAGCGTCTAACGAGGCGCTGTGGATGAAGAAGTTCGTGATCCAGCTTGGCGTCTTTCCCAGCTGCACTGACCCCGTGGGAATCTTCTGCGACAACACGGGTGCCATTGCTAACGCGAAGGAGCCAAGAACTCACTCTACAGCCAAGCACATCCTCCGAAAGTTCCATGTGACGTGAGACTACGTCAGGGATGGACACACTAGGATTCACAAGATACATACGGATCTGAACGCAGCAGACCCGATGACTAAACCTCTTCCACAAGGCATGTTTGAAGAACACAGAGAGACCATTGGTGTTAGATACATACCTGATGTAAACTAGTGTAATTTGTACTCTAGTGCAAGTGGGAGACTGTTGGATATGTGCCCTAGAGACAAATTAATAAAGATATTTGTCACATATCCGTTTTGTTCATAATACGTTTTATACTATGCTATAACTGTATTACTTGGAAATACTAATACATGTGTAGTATAAAATATGGTCCGTAGTTTAACTCGGGTAAACTATCTCATTGGGCAATTGATTGATCAAGCTTTCCTGATCATGGCGACACTTAAGTCCATTGACAATGAGGTCATATCGTTAAGGGGAATGATGTGATGGACGTACACCCACCTAAAGTATTGCAATGTGATCGAGTCACATAGTTCAGCGTTGCTATGACTTTGTAACGTATGGCTTAGTCCTTAGACCGTAACGATCATACGTAATTGTCATCTATGAGGAGACTTTGATTTCTATCCCACCGACTGACTGAAATATGCTGGCTATAAAGGTGCACTTTGGGTATTCCGAAATAGATGGTTGATGAGTATGTTAATAGATCAGAGCGGGATTTGTCAGTCCTTGTGACAGGACAGGTACTCTGGGCCCACTCGGTGATATTGCATCAACACCTTGCAAGGACGTGACTAGGTCACAGGAGATGCAATGACCATGGATGAGAGAAGTTGTTTGTTGTGAACGAGATTTGAACACGGTATGTAGGATACCGACGATCAAACCTCGGACAAACAAAGTACCGCAGCACAAAGGGATTACGTCGTATCGTTAACGGTTTCCAAAAGCGATCGAAGTTCATTCGATGCAAGCGCAGGGGCTGTCAAGGATTGTAACCAGGTCCAACTGACTAGTCATTGGTCAATGAGAAGAGTCTCGACCATGTCTGTTGTTTCCCGGACCGTTAGGGTGTTACACTTAAGGGCAATCGATGCATAGGACAGTTACTGGATCAATCGGTGAAATAGGAGGAATCACCAGAATAGTTCCGGAGGAGGACGGAATGGTTTCCGGACATTTTGAATAGTTCAAAATAAAGTTTAATTGTTTTAATAATGTTTTATTATTTAATTATTTGAATTAAATATTTAAAACATATTAAATAAATTTTTAAAAATGGGAAAAAGGCTAAATGGGCCCATGGGGCCCATTAAGGGAGGAGGGGGTCTCCCCCCTTGGGCATGGCGCCAAGGGTGGGGCCCACCACCCCCCTTGGCCGGCGCACTCCCCCCCACCTTGGGAGTTTAGTCCCACATGGGGGAGGGGAGGAGGATGGCACCCCCCCCCTTGGCCTATATAAGGAGGGGTAGACCCCCCTTTTTCCAACACACCAATATCTCCTTCTTCCTCCTACTCCTTCCTGGAAGTGGACTCCCCTTGCTTGGAGTCTACACCTAGATTGGAGTTCTCCACCATAAGGCAGGCCGTCGTTCTGCTGGAGTCGGGATCCGTAGCCGTCTTTCTTCCGCTGCTCGCCTGGTTCAGGGCCCGGGTGGAACATCGATTGTACCGTACGTGTATAATCTCTTCGAGGCACTACACCTGTGGTGCTACTTCGTCGTTGGAGGTTTACCGGGAGTCATCCTCGCCGGTGGTGGTCTTCTACACGACAGGGAGGTCGTAGTTCCGAGTCTACGCCAGCCACGTTCGCAAGAACGTTTACCTCTTTCGGTCTTCAAAGGTATGAACACCGATTCCCTCCGTTACTTTACATCGCCTTAGCATAGATCTTGGGTTCGGGTACCGTAGGTACGAAAAAATTGTGTTTTCTGCCCCGTATCCCAACACGAGCTTCCTACCCCTTTCCCTCTCCTTGCGGTCTCTCTCCCACCCTCTGTTCTTCTATCCAGAGAGGAACCACACGCCGCCGTCGCCACTGATTCGTCGCCCGCGTGGCCACAGAGCTCGCCTCGCCGCGCCAGCTTGACCACAAGGAGCGCCGCCCTCGTCTCCATCGTCTGGTGCCCTCAATCGAAGCTCGGAAGCTCTGCAACCGACGCCAACGTCACGGAAGCCGCCACGGCCGTCGTTGCCTCTCCGGCGAATTCACCACCGCCACGAATCCATTCACTCCGGCGACTACGCCATTCTGCTCAGGGTGAGCTTGCGGCCCTTTTCCCCCTTTGCTCTGCCTTCTTCCGTGCATGTTTCGCCGATCCCCTCTTCTCCAGTGGACGGCCGCTGCCATTTCCTTCGTTGGCATGGACTGGGACCTCCCCAGGAACCCCCGATGGCAAAGGTGGGTGCGGGAGCTCACGGGCTACACGCCCACACCAACCGAGCCCTTCCCCGTGCCCTAAACGCCTACTCCGGCGAAATTCCGGCGGCCTACAGTAGCAACGCCGACGAGCCCTTAACCCCCCACCCCTAATCCTAACCCTAGTCATTGGGCCTGAGGCCCTTAACTAACCACTGTTAGTTTTTAACTAACAGGGGTTTAACCCCAGAGCCTATGACCGCAAGGCCCCACCTGTCAGCCCACCTGTGACATCACCCCCACGCCACCCTGACGCAATAAAAAGAAAAGGAATTAAAAAGAATTAAAAGAAATCAGAAAAATCCAGAAAATAGCCAAAACTTCAATAAATCATAGAAAATTCATATTAACTCCAAATTGGACAAATAATATATGAAAAATGATCAGCAGAAAATAATCTATCCAAATATACAACTTTCAGCTATGTTTGAGTTGATTTTAAAATGGTACCAGTAGCTTTTGCTATTTGGTTTAATTGGAATTAATTCAAATTTAATTCAAATACTATTCCAATTTGAACCATTGCAATGCAACCATGATCACTTGTTCATTAGAGGCATGTCACACAAATGATCACATGGTTTACAATGATCCAACAATAGCAAATGCATTTTGGCTAAATTGAAATTCATATGTGGAGTTTGAATTTGCATTTCAAATGCAATACACTTCATTTAAATCGAATGTACCGCAAACCAGTACCATTCACATCATGTGACAACATAAACATGTGCTTGCGCATTCTATTACAATGTTGCCCCCCCCTCTTGTTGATGATGGTGCCGGTAACAGTTCCTCTGAGACGGTGATCACCCCCGAAGAAGAAGACCACCGATAAGACCCGTGTATCGTCAGCAAGGCAAGGAAACCCCATTGATCATGTCTATAAAATCCTATTTCCCTCTCAGTATCGCTTATGCATGTTTAGGAGATCACCGTGACACGTTCTTTCGCATAGTTGAACCCATTCCGATGCATGACCTATCATTTTGTCACCGTATTAAGAAAACCACAATCCTAGCAGATTTAGGAGTTGAATGATGAGCATGTGGCCCCTGCAACTGTTACCGCTTATTGCTGCTTAGTGGTACAATGCGGTTACTTTTATTGTGAGTCGGGATGATGGTGAAACTGGTGTTGATGAAAGTGAAACTGTGTTGGTGAATCCACCCTAAACAAAGGTGAACGATGAGAGGTTGTGTAGGAGTACACAGTGGGTTGTCTCGTTGAACACTGCCCCAGGCCCCGAGTTCCTATTTTGTGATCCAAGACAAAGAGTATGACCACATGTAGGGTTTGTTGGGGACCCCGTTTGGCCTCTTTACGTACCCGAGCCGGTCCAGGAGTCACAATAGATTCGGGCTTTCCATTTGGCATGTGCATAGAAAAAGAATGAAGAAAAGGTTGCATCATATAGATATGTGGGTGGACCTGTGAGTCCGTTTCATGGAACCCGCCGGACTCACGAGCGGTGCCAAACTTAGGTAGTCGACTCCTGGATTAGAGAAGGTGATGTGAGGGTAGTGCCTTGGTTTCATCCACGTCCGACACCCGCTTGAAGGGTGACGAGAACGAGGCGATAAGTGATGACACGCGTGTGAGGATGTACAACCCTGCAGGGTTAATAAACTATTCAAATAGCCGTGTCCGCGGTTATGGACTACTTGGAGACCTCTACTTTATCAATAGATAACTTGAATGGATACTTATAAAACCCGCAAGATAAGCGTGAGTGCTATGGTGGGTTTCCTCGTGGGGAAGTCGAGGAAGTAACCATAGTGGTGTATTATTTGGAGACTAGGTAGTGGAATCGTGTACGCTTCTTACCTCAAAGTCTGGTACTCGTAGTTCAGGACTAGCCAAATCAAAGCTGGCACTTCTGCATGATGAACCCCACCTCCCTTTACCTTGAAACTTGAGCATGAGTAGTATAGTTCTCATGTAAGTCTTGCTGAGTACGACTTTGTACTCACGTTTTCTTATTCTATGTTTTAGATGGAAACCCAGACCACGATGGAGACACCTTCCTGAAGCTCGACGTTGACTAAGCTAGTATAGTTCCAGACAGCAGTCTGGTCCCTCGTGGAATGGCATGTATGTTTACAAGGCTTCTCTAAGCCATTTGATAAACTTTTCTGTACTCAGACCTAATTTGCTTCCGTTGTATGATGTAATGTTGATCACAAACATGTGATCTTTGTATGCTCTATGTGTAAGTCAATAAAAAAGTACTTTGTAGAGTTATGTGATGATACATGTTGTTCATACTAGGCATGTGTGTTGCGTGTATGTTTATAACATGCATGTCTTAGTATGGGTTTTCGAGACCTTAGTTGTGATCTGGCTGGCGGTCTTTTATACACCAAGTGGACCTTAGATGTGCGCAGCTTGGGGCATCGCGATGCGATTGCTCGTGACTCTGTCACGTGTAAACTTTGTTGTATGATCGAGCCCGCCCTAGACCCCAACTAAGTGATCGGGCTGGAGTAAGTCTATGTAAGAGTTAGGATTCAATCGATAACATGGTTGAGGCGACTTATATATGAGTATGGGATTCACCACCCATAAGCATTTAGACTTGTGAGTGGACGATGAGGACCCATCTCAGTTGATCATCCGGCCTGGATGGGATGCCCCTCACGTTCGATGCTTTCCGAGAGTGTTCTGTTCTTGGCCTTGTCTGCTTAGACAAGTGGGTACGGCTCTCGGCTCTCCATGTGATTGCATCGTGACTGGAATTACATACGCATATTCCGGGTCCCGACATCAACGCCAAGCAAAGGCTAATCTCCAGGCTCTGACTTCACTTTGCACAGAGCACCCAACCGACGGTCATTATGCTCGACCACCCACTTCACAACTTCACCTGCAGGCTCATCCACCACGGCGTAATGGTCGTCCATCGGCTGAGTTTGACCACCAGGAGGACCTCGATCCGCCAACGCAATATCAACCCCCGGCCAATGACTATGGACAAAAGAAAAAGCACATCGAGCACCTGCATAAATCTTGTGATTAACTACGCGCCGAAGATCCGCAGGCTGGTGGAAAATCCGGCAAAGCTTCTCAAGGGATGAAGGGACAGGATCCAAAGGGTAAAACTCAGCAAAAATCCTGCCAAACACTACGAGGCAGTACTCAAGAACCCGCGGTACCCTCTCAACCCGCATCCGCAAAATGGCGAACACCCGAGCACGCGTCGTGTCCATCCAGAAAGGATTGTTTGCCTACACTACCGGGTCCTCCAACCGCAGCAACTCAGACTGTACATCCTCCTCTTCATCGCGAGAACGCCCAGCAAGCACTTCGCAACGAAAGAACAAAGGTCAGCTGCCAAGCATAGGAAAGAACCCGCGCAGCCGAGCGGTCGAAGGAAAAAGAAAACTCACCCTTCAGAAGGTCAGACAGCTTCACCATCCAAGTTGCCAAGCCATCCAAGACAGCCTCATCACGCTCGCGTTTCGAGCGATGGACCGCAAGAGCACCTTTCAGTCGAACGATCTCACGTTCGGCCTCTTTCAGCCTCAAGCAAACAGACTCGTAAGCACCTTCGCGAGCATGCTCCTTCAGCAAATTCCAAGCCCGAGAAACGCCCGGGATGGCCTACCGCAAAGGGAAACAAGTCAAAAATAAACAAGGCAGCAAGCAGCACAAGAAAGGAAAGCAGGTCCATGAATTAGATCCGTCGTCCCGCAGGAGGCACATTACAACTGAAAGTTTTCAAAACACAAACATGACCACACTACTCCTCGGCTGCAGAATTGTTTCCCTCTATGACCAGCTACAGCCGGCGGGCCAGCCGAGTAGCGCGAGCACTCTGCTCGCCCGTGTAAGCAGGCAAAGTATCCACCATGGAATCCTCAATAGGGAGACCATGGCCTAGAAGAACAACAATAGACGTGGAAAGCCCACTCACCACGTTCTCACGAACCAAGCCCTCCAGCTGATCTCCATCCGGACCGAAGGCAGCAACTAGAGAATCAAGACCCTCAGGACGCTTCTCTGCATCTGGGAACATGTGCTCATGGAGAAGCTTCAGGAGAGTGGTAGCCCGATCGCAGACATCCCCAACAGCTACAGCAGCGCCCGAGACAGCATCTACAGAGCCACGGAGAACACCCGAACCAGCAGCAGCAACGTCCACCGCTTCAACACCCGCAAAACCTTGAAGAAGGCCACAAATTAAAATCCCAGCAATCGGAGAGGCAAACAAACCGCAAAAAAACGGATGACAGGAAGAGTCCACTAACCAATTAGCGAGCTCCCCAATTCCTGCAGGCGCTCGCACTCAACCTCTCGGCCTGGAGAAACTGATCCTCCAACCGCCGCAACCGCTCGTGCTTGCCTTGCTGCGCCTACAGTTCCTTTTCCTTGGACTCCAGAGCAGCCCGAAGCTCAGCATTCCTTCTTCGCAGCCTCCGCCCGCCTGTCAGCACCCTTCTTGCGACCTACGGAACAAACACCAATCGGAACCAATCAGCAAAAGAAACAAAGACCAAGAACCAGGATCTCACGTGTCATAGCAGTTAAGCTCCCCTGGACCGAGTCATCAGCACGTCGCCACCGATTAGTCTCAGTCAGCACACGCTCGCACATCCGGAATAAAGGCTGCACCCAAGAAGATACACCAAGTCAAAAAGCATAGGAAAGAAGAAAACCAAAGACTACAACCAATCACAAATGATTGCTTGCAGCCTCGGGGGCTACTCCCATTGGGAGCACTGTCGTGCTCCCAATATGTATTAGACAAGAAGACCAAAATCATGCAAAGCACAGAAAGACAAAGAAATTGCATACCTGCTCCGCCATGCGATCAAAGAGCTTCGCTTTATCCTTAGCAGAAAGATCCCTCCTCTCCAGAAAGTGCTCCTCAGGGATCACAGGTTTGACATCCGGAGGAAAGTCACCCTCAGGAGCAGCAGCAGCCGTAGTAGACCCCCCAGACGGAGCAGTCGCAGAAGTCCCCTCCACACCGACAGTCGCAGGGGTCGTCCCCGCACCCGAAGCCACGGGAGCACCGGAACCATCCAGTCGATCAGACGCCGAACCAGAATCAGTCGAAGGAGCAGCTACAACACCAGCACTCGCAGAGGAAGCAGCCGGAGCAGGAGCAGTACTACAAGATAGTTTACCCTCAGAACACCAACCAAAGCAATGATAATCAGAGACGACAAAACGAAAATGTAAACTAACCCAGTAGGCGCAGCGCCTAGACGCAGCAATATCACGAACCTGCGTTTCTTCGAGGCAGCAGGAGGAGGACACGACGCAGCAGGCTGCACGACTGCCGGCAGGTCTTCACCACCACCCGCCACGTCACGACCCCTCACAGGGCGAGTGCGCTTGACACGAAGAGGACTTGAATCCCCAGAGTCATCAGCAACTGATGGTGGCGCACTCGCGGACTCGACAGCAACAGCACCTGAAGCACCCCCACCAGTTGCAGGCACAGGATCAACTTCCCCAGGTTCATCGATTATATACGCATCTTCAGGCTGCGGCGGATTGTTTAACAAAGGGACGTGATCCTACAGATCAAACCAACATCAGCAGCCAAAAGAAACGAGTCACCAGTACGAAAATAAATAAAAAACAAGTACCTGCGGAAGTGGCAAGTCAGCAGAGTAAGGACGAACAAGACTCTGCTCCCCAAAACAAGTACCCGGGCCAACAGGTCGTCATCAGAAAACTCCTCGGATGAACACCTAGTCGAGTCAGCAGGCCCAGTATATTGCCACATGGGACGCACCCGATGCTGAAGCGGCTGGACACGTCTCGACAAACACGGAGATAAGCTGGCCACCAGTTAACTCATCCTTCAGATCAGCAATCCTTTGCACAAACGGTTCCACGAGAGACGACTCGCGAGCAGACAAAGGATGGGGCCATGAAGATCGCTTAACCACCCGCGCAGCAGAATCAAAAGGGGGCAGACCAAGCCGCCGGCCCTCAACGCACTGGTCTTTCAGATAAAATCAGCTCCTCCGCCTCGAAAAGACGAAGTCCAACTTCTCAAGATCAAAATAAGCAGATTTCTCCTTAATGGAGATGCCCACGCCCCCAATGGCGTATTCAGAATTTTTCCTCTTCACATTGATAAGAAGTTTCCAGAGGCCCCAATGGGGATAAATTCCCAAAAGGCCCTCACAGAGCGTAATGAAACAGGCAATGTGCATAATCCAATTGGGGGTTAAATCATGCAGTTGCAACTGATAGGCGCAAAGCAACCCCCAGAGGAAAGGGTGAATGGGAAGTGCAAAACCACGGGGGAAGCAACTCTGAAAGCAGACCCGCTCATCTGGACGGGGCGCAGGAACCTCCTCATCACCAGGAATTCGGGCGGCATCGCGCGCCACCACGCCGTCGGCCACCAGTTCATCCAGATCTGCAGCTCCAAAAGAAGAGCGATCCCATCTACCGGTCATCCTCGCCGATTCCTGTGCTGCACTACGGGGACGCTTGGACATGGATCTCAACTAGCAAGCCGGACGAAAAGACAGGCGGACGACAAAGAACAACTAAGGAAGAAGAAAGGAAGACAGGAGAAGGCAATGGCTGGGTGAAAACCTAAAACACACCATACCCCCCGGTATTTAACCATCAGTCCGAGCAAACAAATCGTCATCGCTCATCTTGGAATCCAGGAGATGTGGCACGATCCCACGATAGCTGAGGAACATGGAAAACTCAACCGGCGCACTAACCATACCGCCCACCGCGCGCGAAAAACGAGGGCCATCATCACGAATTACGAAATTTTCGGGCAACAGATGTCAAGTCACTCCATTTTCACTTGACATGGAGACCAAACTTGTCAGGCGAACCAGCAAACGTCACACCTCAGCAATGCGTCTCAAACACGCATCTTCGGTCAGCATCCAGCTCTTTACAAGCTTTTTTCATATTATTTCAAAGAAAAATTCTTACTCCCATTGGGAGTACCTTTATTCGAGTTCGGGTGCTCCCTCACCCAGAAGGCAAAGATGTGCTCGAGTGATCACTCGCACCAGCAGAAAAAACATACTCTCAGAGTTTGGGTGCTCCCTCACCCCAAGAGCAGAAAAGCATTCGAGTGACCACTCGCCCAAAAAGATTCAGCCATTCAGCAAACATGACTTACTCGCGCACTCGACGACATTCCGAGTGGGTGCTATCTTATTTTCCTCGCTGGAGTTCGCTACAAACTCCGCGAGTGACGACTCAAACATCTCACTTGATTGTTTATTCCAAGTGAGTGCATCGCTAAATTAGGCCTCGTGCCTCAAACAAAAACGATTATGCCTGGGCTACAACACACCGTACCCAGATGCCACGCAAGCTTAGCGTGTAGGTAAGACCCCGCTGCGCAGAACGGTCGGGCCGGGACTTGCCGCAGAGAGATTTCACTCCCGATCTTTTCCATGCGCTCGCATGATAGAAAGAGTCGAGCGGACGCGCTTAGGCTATGTGCTTAGACTGGCAGCAATTGATACTATAAGACCTGCAGCGGCATGACTTTACTTGACACCAGTGTTCCAAGTTCATGTCAAGGGACGTGGGCTTGATTGGGCTACTGTGGCATTTTTCACTAGAACAATTCACCAAGGCTCGACCAGTTGACTCCTTGGGCCCTTTCAGGTTAGCAATCCCTCAAAACAGATATTGTCATGGTTCAAAACTGCCAGCGACCCGTGTCGATACCACGCTTACAAACAATAAAGCGCAGATGAATCCAAGTCCCTGCGCGACTCTTTGAGTCCCCCAGGCACTCGGGGGCTCCTGACGAGGGGGTGACCCCACGACTCCTACGTGTGAGGCTATCTGGTGTGTGTAAAGACAGAAGGCCCGCTGGGAAGATACGACAAGCCCATGATTGTCCCAACCAAGCACCGACGCAGGAGTCCGCAACTAACATGGAAGGTGCAACTTGGCGTACAAGGCAGGAATAGAATTAGGAAACTACCTATGTAACCTAGCACGGACTCCCCGAGACTTAGCCTAGTATATAAAGGCTAGGAGGGGAGACGTCCAGGACAACTCAATACGCATCTACTCATCCTTGCCTTTCGAGAACTCGCCTTGGCCTCCACTGTAATCGCCCCCTCACGTAATAATATCGAGCAGGAAGTGATTCTCCTGTTAGCCGACGAGTATCGTCCAACCTATGCCATCTCTATGACTAACCCAGGGTCCCTGACCATGGGATTTGCCGGGGTTGATCCCCGTCAGGTTCACTGAGTTAATAGGTTAGTCCAAATATGATCAAAAGTGTATGAAAGTTCAAGAAAAACATGGCAAAGTCACACAAATCATGCATGGAGCAAGCAGAAATTATAGATACGTTTGGGACGTATCAACATCCCCAAGCTTAATTCATGCTCGTCCTCGAGTAGGTAAATGATAACAACATCACGGAGGCACGGGAGGACCTGCAACGTTTGTACAAAAAAGACGACATGCCTTCAAAGCAGTATGAAGGTCCTGCCAGCTACGCTCTTACCAAAGAAGAGAAGGAAATCTTCTTTGAATGCATGCTCAGTTGAAGGTCCCGTCTGGCTTCTCATAGAATATAAAGGGAATAATAAATATGGCGGAGAAATAGTTTCAGAACCTAAAGTCTCATGACTGCCACGTGATTATGTCAGAACCCTTTGTTAGGTAATGTGCTAGGATCAAAGTAACCTTGCATCATGTCAAAATTTCAAAAAGAAATCTTGGAAATCAAATTCAAAATCCAAATGGGAGAAGGAACACCCCCCAGATGAATTAATTCAAAAGGCCAGATAAAAATCTTTTCCAAAAATTCATGTTAGAGTTTTGAAAAGTCTTATAAATGTGTGTGATCACATATCAAGTGATGTGGGACCCACCCCATGCTCATAGATTTTTCAAATATTCAAACAGTACCTTGGAATTAAAGAAATACCCCTTAAAGTGTTGAAATTTTATGAGTGGCTAGTCTATATTATTATGAGGCCACATAAAAAATTTCAGCATTTAATAAAATGTTTAGCTATTTATTTTAGCTAAACAGAACAAATGTCAGAAAAGAAAAATAGAAAAGAAATCAGAAAACCTTACCTGGCGCCCAGGCGAAGCAGGCCCACCCCAGCCCAGCCGGCCCACAGGGGCAGGGGCATCTTCTTCCCCGTCCCGCGCCTCCAAGCTGCTCGGTGGAATGCCACCGAGCCAGCCGTGGACGCCACGTCGCCGTTGAGCGCCTTCCAGGCCTCCCCGTGCCCCCTTCTCGCGCCTGGAGACGCCTCTCTCCCGTCCTGATCCATTCCCCCCCTCCAGAGCTTCCTCCTCATCCTCCCGTGCTCGAACCGTCGCCGCCCGAAGCCTCACCGGAGCGCCGTCGAGCCCCCGCGTGGCCACCGTGCCCTAGAGCTCAAGCCAGCAAGTCCACCGTGCTCCTCGTTCTCGACTTCGACGACTAGCAGCAGGAGACGCATCAATTCGGGCCAGACGAGACGCAAGCTTCACCGAGAACTCGCCGGACCCGCGAGCTCGCCGTCGTCGATTCGCCGCCGTTGAAGCCTCCCCGAGCTTGCTGTTGCTTCTGTTCGATCCGCGGTGAGCTTCTGAGTTTTTCCCCCAAGCTCCTAGAACCCCGTAGCCCCTCTAGCCAAATCCTCCATGGATGCCGAAGCACGTCGCCGCCATGGACGACGATGAGGTCGCCCCTGTGCCCCATCATCGCGTCCAGCGCGCGCGTTTGACTCCCAGTGACTCTAGCTTTCGAACGCACACGAGCTCAGCCTTTTCCGTGCCCCCTAGCCTCGACTACGACCTCGCCGGTTCTCTGTTTCCGCCGGAGTCGTCGCCGTCGTCGTTCCCGAGCACCCCGTGACCCCCTGTTGCCTCCAGAAGATGCGGAAGACGATGCTGAGCAAGATGGTGTCCTCCCCGTGGCCTCCCGTGGCCCCTAGGCCATTCCGGCGAGTGCGCCGCCGTGGCCAGGCCACCGTCGTCAAGCCGTCGGTGGATTAGCCCTTAAGCACTCGTCTAATGACCCCCTGGGTCACTGACTAGTGGGCCCAATGGCTTAATTAAGCCACTGGATTAATTTAACCCACGGGTTAAGTTAACCCAGCCACTGACAGGGTGGCCCCACCTGTCAGCCCCCCCCTGACGTCAGCATTGCGCAATAAATCATTTAAATGAATTTCCAGAGATTATTTGAATTAAAAGAATTCCAGAAAATCCAGAAAATACCCCAAACTTTGGAAATTCATAGAAAATTCATATTAACTCCAAATTGGACAAATAATATATGAAAAATGATCAGGAGAAAATTATCTTTCCAAATATGCAACTTTCAACTCTATTTGAGTTGATTTTAAAATGGGACCAGTGGCATATGTCATTTGCTTTATTTGAAATTAATTAAAATTCAAACCAAATGATTTTGCTACTTGGACCATGGAATTATGATATACTTCAACCATACATCAGAAGCACATCTTATACAAGTGAAGATGATTCAAAATGATAAAACTATGTCACATACAACTTGGTTAATTTGAATTCAAATGTGGAGTTTGAATTTGCCATTCAATTTGCAATATACTCCATTTAAATGGAATGATCAACACATCAGTACCATGAACATCAACCTTTCAATCTTATTCATGTGATTGTGCATTGTACATTCTGTTGATCCTATGATTGTCATGTTGCTGATAGACGTGGAGCCGGAAGCCGAGGTTACCCCCTTCGCTGAAGATCCAGAACCCGAACCTCGTCAGCAAGGCAAGCAAACCCCCATTGATCATGTCGATAAAATCCCACTTCCCTCTCATGTCTCGCTTATGCATTGTTTAGGATGATCACCATGCTTCGTTTCTACCGCATAGATGAACCCATTCCTTTGCATGACCTATCATTTTGTCACAGTAGTAAGCAAACCACAATCCTAGCAACTGTAGGAGTTGTTTGATATCATGTGGCCCCTGCAATGTTACTGCTTATTGCATGCTTAGTATGATACCATGTTGTTACTGTGATGTGAGTCGAGATGGGAATGATCATGTTGATGTTGGTAGAAAAGTGTTGGTGAATCGACCCTAATACAAGGTGAACGATGAGAGGTTGTGTAGGAGTACACAGTGGGTTGTCTCGTTGAACACCGCCCTAGTACGAGTTCTTGTGTGGTGATCCAAGATGAAGAGTACAACCACACATTGGGCTCACTGACCCCTCTCAACTTACTAACTCATCCCTTTCGATGTCCAGATGTCGCAATAGTTCGGAGTTCTGGTAGGTCTGTGGCCTGGATGCTAAGTGAGAGAACGGCTCATCCGAGACCGGCTTATGCACCACGCACACATCACTTGGGTCCACTTCGGTAAACCGGCCGGGTTCACGATTGTGGTAACCAACCCAAGTAGGCGGCTTTCTCGGACTAGATAGGCTATGAGGTAACAGTTGTGGTGAGCATCCTCGCTGGCACCCCTTGAATGGTGTCGAGATCAAAGGCGGTAAATGATGATCATGTGTGTGTAGAGGTACACCCTTGCAAGGTTAACAAAACTATTTGAATAGCCGCGTCCGCGGTTATGGACTGCTTGGAAAGCTTAGCTTGATTATTAGATAACTTGAACCGGATACTTCTAAAACACACCAAGATAAGTGTGAGTGCTATGGCGTGCTTCCTCGTGGGGAAGTCGAGGAAGGCACCATAGTGGTGTATTGGTTGGTGAAAGTAGTGGACTCGTGTACGCTTCTTACCTCAAAGTCTGGTACTCGTAGTTCAGGATTAGCCAAGTCAAAGCTGGCACTTCTGCAAGTGAACCCCACCTCCCTTTACCTTGATACATGTGCATGAGTAGTATAGCTCCTATGTAAGTCTTGCTGAGTACGACTTTGTACTCACGTTTGCTTAATCTATGTTTTAGATGATGCCACTGACCCCAAAGGTGGCTTCTTCATCGAGCTGGACGACTGAAGACCAACTAGTCTAGTCCCAGTCAGACGACTGGTTCCCTCGTGGAGGGCTTTGTGTTTAAATAAGGCTTCTTAAGCCATTTGTTAAACTTGTCTGTACTCAGACATAATTTGCTTCCGCCTGTGTTGTAATGTTGGATCACATGTATGTGATCTCTCTGTGCACTCTATAAGAGTTATAAATAAAATGTACACTTTGTAGAGAATTGCAATGGTACCTACTGTTCATACAAGGCATGTGTGCTGCGTGTATGTTTATAACATGCATGTCTTTGTATGGGTTTTCGAGACCTTAGTTGTGTTCTGGCTGGCGGTCTTTCATACACCAAGTGGCCCTTAGATGTGCGCAGCTTGGGGCATCGCGATGCGATTGCTCGAGACTCCGTCTCGTGCACACTTTGTGGTATGATCGAGCCCGCCCTAGACCCTGACTAAGTGATCGGGCTGGAGTAAGTCTATGTAAGAGTTTTGAGATAGTCGGTAGTATGGTTGAGGCGACTTGTCTTTGAATATGGGAGTTCACCACCCATATCATTTGACTTGTATGCGGACGATGAGGACCCATCTCAGTTGATCATCCGGCCTGGATGGGATGCCCCTCACGTACGATGCTTTCCGAGAATGTTCAGTGCTTGGCCTTGTCTGCTTAGACAAGTGGGTGCGGTTCTCGGCTCTCCATATGACTATGCCTTAACTGTACTTGCATACGCTAACCCCGGGTCCCGACAGACTTGGTATCAGAGCAGGACTGACTGTAGGACTAGTAGCCTTGGCCGAAGTTGAGTCTATCTTGCTATAGTTATATAGTTACTCTGGGTATATAAGGGAACAACGTAAGGCTTCTTTTTTCTCCTTACCCCCTTCGTTCTGAGTTCTGAGTCACCCTCATCTTATTCTACGGGAAGATAGGACTAGGCTCTCCTCTGTCTGATTAGAACATCTCGTTGTTTGCTTCCTCATAGCCGTAGGAAAGTTGTGATCGGTTTGCTAGAGTGGTTATGCTCCCTGTTTTATTACATCGTATGTAAGTGTTGTTTCTATGTTGTAAGAAATTGTCTTTTTCTTGCAATTACAGCCGTTATGCTGTCCGAGTCATTCCAGGTTTATCTCATAATCTGATGCATTTGCAAACTCCTTTCTGTTTCAGATGGCAGATCTTCCCCCTCGGCAGATTGTTCGTTTGACCAGGTGCCTCGGTGTGCGTGGCCATCCCGCCACGTTGATCGAGATGATGTCCTATGTGGGATATCGGTGGTACCCTGAGTACACCATCGAGGAGCAGTTTCACGACTTCAACCAGACGCAGTTCCACTGCATTGTCCGGATCTATCCGCACCACGTTGGAGTCACCCAGCCTATCCACTTTGGACATGGCATTGGTGTTACCGAGAACATGGCTGTGCAGGATGCTGCATACTCATGTATGACTTTGCTAAGAGAGGAGCACACTTTGCTGAGAGAGACTTCTTTCCGCTATATCCCTGCTGCACTTCCAGGAGAAGAGGGATATTACACCGGACTCTACTCAGACCACTCTGCAGAGGATCCAGCACTCCAGGTGACTGCTAGGTTTGCTAGTGACCGAGATCGTGATGCACGCGCTCTCCGTTTCGAGCTCCACGCCACCCGTGTTCGTCTGTATCGAGCTCTGACACTTTTGGCTCCCTTTGTGAGAGTGGGATCAGTTGAGCATGATGCGATCTATCCAGTAAGGACCCAGATGCCTTCTCGAGTTGCTTGGCCCGAGATTGGAGGAATTTTTCCACCCCGTGGTCCTTTGCTTCCACCCTACACTGGACCTAGGCCCCATCCTTGCCCAAATGGATATCAGGGTCCACAAGCCTCCGTGTTTTCCGATGGTCACCTCCAGCTACCGGGATACGCGGGTAACTTTTATGAGGACTACTATGGAGATGGAGATGAGTGAGACCGCCTGTGGTCTTACTTAGTGATGATGTAGTAGTATCGTAGTATATTGTATGCAAGGTGTCTAAGTTCCAGAGGCTTAGATAAATAATGTATAGGAAGTCAGAGTGCCTCTGAAGGATGTATCATCTTCATCACGTTTGTATTAGCTTGGTGCTTGTACTAAAATGATGTATGGTTTGTATGACAGCTTGTGAATATATGGCTTATATGCTTTATCACCATGTTGTCAAGATGATTACTTCCTTTGCTCTGTAATCCTTCCAGTACTTCAATACCTTGTTAGACTCTCCAAATCAACTCTGTTTGACTTTGGTTTTCACCTTCAGGATGTCTCAAGGAACCCGTGGCCAGGTTGGTCGTAACCAAGGTCGTGGGAATGACCAGGAGGAAGGCAACCTTCCACCCCCACCCACGATGGCACAAGTTCTGATGGAAGTGGAGAGGAACCGCCGTGACTCTCACCACCTGCTGGAAGTCATTGCACGCAACACCACTCAGCAGCGCAATGAGTTGGTGTCCCTGAACGACTTCATCCGACTTCATCCCCCGGTTTTCCGTTACTCCAGTGAGCCCCTTGACGCCGATGACTGGCTTCGCAGCATCGAAAGGAAGCTCCAAGCAGGCCGTGTTGCAACTGGTGACAAGGTCAGCTATGCCACCTATCACCTCGAAGGTGCAGCTAGTTCTTGGTGGGAGAACTTTCTGAATATGCGTCCCGATGGACCACCTGCATCTTGGGAGGAATTCTGCACGTCCTTCCGCGAGCACCACATTCCCAAAGGTCTTATGGACCGCAAGCGTGAGGAGTTCTGCAACCTCACTCAGGGCAGAAGGACCGTTGATGAGTTTAGTCGTGAGTTCAACCGACTGGCTCGTTATGCTACCGAAGAAGTCTCCACCGACTCCAAGAAACAAGAGAGGTTCCGTCGTGGCCTCAACACCGGACTTCGTCGTGAGCTCAACCTTCATGACTTTGCCACCTTCTAGGTCCTTGTCAACAAGGCCATCAAGGCCGAGCACATGAACACCCCCAACGACTTTCGCAAACACCCCAGAGATGATGGTTCATCCAGTTCTGGCTCCCAGAAGCGCAAGATCTGGATCCCAAACAGCATGTTCCGCCAGAACAACCCCCCGAGGCCATCCTATGTGGCGCCTCGTCCACCCACCCAGTTCCACCCAGCTCCACCAAACAACCCAGCTCCACGCACTGTTTTCGGAGCCTGTTACAAGTGTGGTCAGGCAGGCCACTATTCTCGTGAGTGTCCCCAGAACCCGCTCCAACACCAGAATGCTCCACCACGTGCCGGAGGGAACAACAACAACAATGGCCGAGGAAAGCCACCCCAGAAGGTCTACACCGCCAAACCCGCTCCTCCCGCCACTCGTGGACGTGTGAACCAGATTGCCGCCGAAGAAACTGACGACACCACTGACGTCATTCTTGGTACGCTCCCAGTCAATTTTGTTCCTACTTCCGTTCTTTTCGACCCAGGAGCATCTCATTCATTCATGTCGGAAAGTTATGCACTTCGTCATGAGTTATCCTTTGTTGAATTATCCACCCCGATGATTATTCAAACTCTAGGGTCAAGATGGCAAACTAATAGAGTAAGCCATGGTAATCAAATTGCAATTGAGGGTTTAGTATTCCTTGCTTCACTCATAGCCCTCAAGTCTTCAGACATTGATGTCATCCTTGGCATGGATTGGCTATCAAGACAGAATGCCTACCTGGATTGCAAAGGAAAATCTGTGAAACTCACCCACCCTTCAGGCCAAACCGTCAACTACACTTCACCCAGAACAAGAACCCAAGTGCATTCTTTGAATGTACTTCCCCTTCCAGAACTTGAAGATATTCCGGTGGTTCGTGACTTCCCGGATGTCTTTCCTGAAGAGCTGCCGGGCATGCCACCCGACAGATGTGTAGAGTTTATAGTGGATCTTGCCCCAGGAACCGCACCAATTTCTAGACGCCCATACAAAATGGCCCCACGTGAGTTAGCTGAGCTTAAAACCCAACTGGAAGCTTTGTTGGAGAAAGGCTTCATCCGCCCTAGCTCATCGCCATGGGGTTGCCCTGTTCTGTTCGTAACGAAGAAAGATGGAACAGAAAGGATGTGCGTAGACTATCGCCCGCTAAATTTAGCGACGATAAAGAACAAGTACCCATTGCCCAGGATCAATGATCTTTATGATCAACTTGCAGGATCCTCCGTCTTCTCAAAGATGGATTTGAGATTAGGTTATCATCAAATCAAAATCCGAGATGAGGACATTCCCAAAACGGCCTTTACTACTCGTTATGGTCTTTACGAGTACACCGTCATGTCCTTTGGTTTAACCAATGCCCCCGCCACTTTCTCACGCATGATGAACTCGATCTTCATGGAGTATTTGGACCAGTTCGTCGTGGTTTACCTCGATGACATCCTTATATACTCGAAGAACGAAGAAGAACATGCCGATCACTTAAGGCTGGTATTGATGAAATTTAGAGAGCATCGCATGTATGCTAAATTCTCCAAGTGTGAATTTTGGCTACCAGAAGTGACCTACTTAGGCCACGTGATTTCTGAAAAAGGCATTGCTGTGAATCCCGAGAGAGTTCAGGCCGTCCTTGACTGGACTCCACCTGAATCGGTTAAGCAAGTTAGAAGTTTTCTTGGCCTAGCCAGCTATTGTCGTCGCTTCGTCGAGAACTTTTCTAAAGTTGCCAAGCCTCTAACTGAACTCCTCAAGAAAGATAAGAAATTCCTATGGACTCCCAAGTGCGAGGAAAGCTTTCAAGAGCTAAAAAGAAGATTGACTTCTGCACCCGTACTTGCACCTCCAGACACCAAAAAGGATTTCGAGATCTATTGTGACGCATCACGGCAAGGGTTAGGATGCATACTTCTGCAAGATCGACATGTGGTAGCTTATGCTTCACGCCAGTTGCGGCCACATGAAGAGAACTATCCAACCCATGATCTTGAACTCGCTGCCGTAGTTCATGCCCTGAAGACTTGGCGACATTACCTCCTTGGTAATCGTTGTGAGATCTATTCAGACCACCAAAGCCTCAAATACATATTCACCCAGCCAGATCTTAATCTCAGGAAAAGACGCTGGATTGAGTTGATAAAAGATTACGACGTAGTAATTTCTTACACCCCAGGCAAAGCCAATGTCATGGCTGATGCACTAAGTCGTAAGTTGTATTGTAACAACCTCATGTTACAACAGTATCAACCACTTCTTCATGAGGAATTTCGCAAGCTCAACCTTGAGGTTGTTCCTCATGGCTATCTTTCTACCTTGGTGGCGAAACCAACTCTTGAGGATCAAATTATAGTTGCCCAAAGGCGTGCACGAGGTGTTCGCCGGATCAAGGAGAACATTGCTAGCGGAGTTGCTAAATGTTTCTCCACAGATAGCAAGGGAACGGTTTTCTTTGGAAATCGATTGGTAGTACCTAAGAATAGGGAACTAAGGCAACTCATCCTCAAGGAAGCCCATGACACACCCCTCTCAATTCATCCCGGTAGCACAAAATTGTACCGAGATCTACGCCAGAGATTTTGGTGGACTAGGATGAAGAGAGACATTTCTCAATTTGTTGCCGAATGTGATGTTTGTCGTCGCATTAAGGCAGAACATCAAAGACCTGCTGGTACACTTCAACCTTTGTCTATTCCCGAGTGGAAATGGGACAAAGTCGGTATGGACTTCATCACCGGCTTTCCAAGAACCCAGAAAGGAAACAATGCCATCTTTGTTGTCATAGATAGGCTTTCCAAAGTTGCTCACTTCCTTCCGGTTCGCGAGTCTATAACTGCTAGTCAGTTAGCGGACTTGTACATTTCTAGAATTGTATCACTTCATGGTGTTCCTTTGGAAATCAATTCTGATCGTGGTAGCCTTTTTACCTCTAGATTTTGGGGAAGCTTTCAGAATGCTATGGGAACTCATCTCTCCTTTAGTACAGCTTTCCATCCTCAGTCTAGCGGTCAAGTCGAAAGGGTTAACCAAATTCTTGAAGACATGCTCAGAGCTTGTGTTATCTCATTCGGAAAGGATTGGGAGAATTCTCTTCCATTTGCCGAATTTTCTTATAACAATAGTTTTCAATCTAGTCTGAACATGGCTCCTTTTGAACTCCTTTATGGACGACGATGTCGAACACCTTTAAACTGGTCAGAAACCGGTGAAAGACAATTCTTTGGACCGGATATGATCAAGGAAGCAGAAGAGCAAGTTCGCATTGTTCGTGATCAATTGAAAGCAGCCCAGTCTCGTCAGAAAAGCTACTATGATCGTCATCATAGGCAAGAGAGCTACAATCTGGATGAGAAGGCTTACCTTCGGGTTACTCCTCTGAAGGAAACCCAACGTTTCGGTATCAAAGGCAAGTTGGCCCCACGTTACATCGGACCTTTCCGCATTATTGCTAAACGTGGAGAAGTTGGCTACCAACTTGAACTACCTCCGCACCTCTCCCGAGTACATGATGTATTCCATGTGTCCCAACTCAGGCGTTGCTTCAAGGACCCCATCCGCGAAGTCGACCATGAAACGCTTGATCTTCAAGATGACCTTTCTTATCGAGAATACCCCGTTCGTATTCTTGATTCCGCAGAGCGTATCACTCGTCGTCAGAATATTAGGTTTCTGAAAGTGCAATGGTCACACCACTCTGCAAGAGAAGCTACATGGGAAAGAGAAGACCGTCTCCTTACCGAGTACCCCTCCTTCCTCCCGCAGACTTCTGAATCTCGGGACGAGATTCTGTTGAGTGGGGGCGAGTTGTCAGAACCCTCTGTTAGGTAATGTGCTAGGATCAAAGTAACCTTGCATCATGTCAAATTTCAAAAAGAAATCTTGGAAATCAAATTCAAAATCCAAATGAGAGAAGGAACACCCCCCAGATGAATTAATTCAAAAGGCCAGATAAAAATCTTTTCCAAAAATTCATGTTAGAGTTTTGAAAAGTCTTATAAATGAGTGTGATCACATATCAAGTGATGTGGGACCCACCCCATGCTCATAGATTTTTCAAATATTCAAACAGTACCTTGGAATTAAAGAAATGCCCCTTTATGATTTAAAATTCAAATCATTTGAATTTTAAAAATGTTGAAATTTTATGAGTGGCTAGTCTATATTATTATGAGGCCACATAAAAAAATTCAGCATTTAATAAAATGTTTAGCTATTTATTTTAGCTAAACAGAACAAATGTCAGAAAAGAAAAATAGAAAAGAAATCAGAAAACCTTACCTGGCGCCCAGGCGAAGCAGGCCCACCCCAGCCCAGCCGGCCCACAGGGGCAGGGGCGTCTTCTTCCCCGTCCCGCGCCTCCAAGCTGCTCGGTGGAATGCCACCGAGCCAGCCGTGGACGCCACGTCGCCGTTGAGCGGCTTCCAGGCCTCCCCGTGCCCCCTTCTCGCGCCTGGAGACGCCTCTCTCCCGTCCTGATCTATTCCCCCCCTCCAGAGCTTCCTCCTCATCCTCCCGTGCTCGAATCCGTCGCCGCCCGAAGCCTCACCGGAGCGCCGTCGAGCCCCCGCGTGGCCACCCTGCCCTAGAGCTCAAGCCAGCAAGTCCACCGTGCTCCTCGTCCTCGACTTCGACGACTAGCAGCAGGAGACGCATCAATTCGGGCCAGACGAGACGCAAGCTTCACCGAGAACTCGTCGGACCTACGAGCTCGCCGTCGTCGATTCGCCGCCGTTGAAGCCTCCCCGAGCTTGCTGTTGCTTCTGTTCGATCCGCGGTGAGCTTCTGAGTTTTTCCCCCAAGCTCCTAGCACCCCGTAGCCCCTCTAGCCAAATCCACCATGGATGCCGAAGCACGTCGCCGCCATGGACGACGATGAGGTCGCCCCTGTGCCCCATCATCGCGTCCAGCGCGCGCGTTTGACTCCCAGTGACTCTAGCTTTCGAACGCACACGAGCTCAGCCTTTTCCGTGCCCCCTAGCCTCGACGACGACCTCGCCGGTTCTCTGTTTCCGCCGGAGTCGTCGCCGTCGTCGTTTCCGAGCACCCCGTGACCCCCTGTTGCCTCCAGAAAATGCGGAAGACGATGTTGAGCAAGATGGTGTCCTCCCCGTGGCCTCCCGTGGCCCCTAGGCCATTTCGGCGAGTGCGCCGCCGTGGCCAGGCCACCGGCGTCAAGCCGCCGGTGGATTAGCCCTTAAGCACTCGGCTAATGACCCCCTGGGTCACTGACTAGTGGGCCCAGTGGCTTAATTAAGCCACTGGATTAATTTAACCCACGGGTTAAGTTAACCCAGCCACTGACAGGGTGGCCCCACCTGTCAGCCCCCCCTTGACGTCAGCATTGCGCAATAAATCATTTAAATAAATTTCCAGAGATTATTTGAATTAAAAGAATTCCACAAAATCCAAAAAATACCCCAAACTTTGGAAATTCATAGAAAATTCATATTAACTCCAAATTGGAGAAATAATATATGAAAAATGATCAGGAGAAAATTATCTTTCCAAATATGCAACTTTCAACTCTGTTTGAGTTGATTTTAAAATGGGACCAGTGGCATATGTCATTTTCTTTATTTGAAATTAATTCAAATTCAAACCAAATGATTTTGCTACTTGGACCATGGAATTATGATATACTTCAACCATACATCAGAAGCACATCTTATACAAGTGAAGATGATTCAAAATGATCAAACTATGTCACATACAACTTGGTTAATTTGAATTCAAATGTGGAGTTTGAATTTGCCATTCAATTTGCAATATACTCCATTTAAATGGAATGATCAACACATCAGTACCATGAACATCAACCTTTCAATCTTATTCATGTGATTGTGGATTGTACATTCTGTTGATCCTATGATTGTCATGTTGCTGTTAGACGTGGAGCCGGAAGCCGAGGTTACCCCCTTCGCTGAAGATCCAGAACCCGAACCTCGTCAGCAAGGCAAGCAAACCCCCATTGATCATGTCGATAAAATCCCACTTCCCTCTCATGTCTCGCTTATGCATTGTTTAGGATGATCACCATGCTTCGTTTCTACCGCATAGATGAACCCATTCCTTTGCATGACCTATCCTTTTGTCACAGTAGTAAGCAAACCACAATCCTAGCAACTGTAGGAGTTGTTTGATATCATGTGGCCCCTGCAATGTTACTGCTTATTGCATGCTTAGTATGATACCATGTTGTTACTGTGATGTGAGTCGGGATGGGAATGATCATGTTGATGTTGGTAGAAAAGTGTTGGTGAATCGACCCAAATACAAGGGGAACGATGAGAGGCTGTGTAGGAGTACACAGTGGGTTGTCTCGTTGAGCACCGCCCTAGTACGAGTTCTTGTGTGGTGATCCAAGATGAAGAGTACAACCACACATTGGGCTCACTGACCCCTCTCAACTTACTAACTCATCCCTTTCGATGTCCAGATGTCGCAATAGTTCGGAGTTCTGGTAGGTCTGTGGCCTGGATGCTAAGTGAGAGAACGGATCATCCGAGACCGGCTTATGCACCACGCACACATCACTTGGGTCCACTTCGGTAAACCGGCCGGGTTCACGATTGTGGTAACCAACCCAAGTAGGCGGCTTTCTCGGACTAGATAGGCTATGAGGTAACAGTTGTGGTGAGCATCCTCGCTGGCACCCCTTGAATGATGTCGAGATCAAAGGCGGTAAATGATGATCATGTGTGTGTAGCGGTACACCCTTGCAAGGTTAACAAAACTATTCGAATAGCCGCGTCCGCGGTTATGGACTGCTTGGAAAGTTTAGCTTGATTATTAGATAACTTGAACCGGATACTTCTAAAACACACCAAGATAAGTGTGAGTGTTATGGCGTGCTTCCTCGTGGGGAAGTCGAGGAAGGCACCATAGTGGTGTATTGGTTGGTGAAAGTAGTGGACTCGTGTACGCTTCTTACCTCAAAGTCTGGTACTCGTAGTTCAGGATTAGCCAAGTCAAAGCTGGCACTTCTGCAAGTGAACCCCACCTCCCTTTACCTTGATACATGTGCATGAGTAGTATAGCTCCTATGTAAGTCTTGCTGAGTACGACTTTGTACTCACGTTTGCTTAATCTATGTTTTAGATGATGCCACTGACCCCGAAGGTGGCTTCTTCATCGAGCTGGACGACTGAAGACCAACTAGTCTAGTCCCAGTCAGACGACTGGTTCCCTCGTGGAGGGCTTTGTGTTTAAATAAGGCTTCTTAAGCCATTTGTTAAACTTGTCTGTACTCAGACATAATTTGCTTCCGCCTGTGTTGTAATGTTGGATCACATGTATGTGATCTCTGTCTGCACTCTATAAGAGTTATAAATAAAATGTACACTTTGTAGAGAATTGCAATGGTACCTACTGTTCATACAAGGCATGTGTGCTGCGTGTATGTTTATAACATGCATGTCTTCGTATGGGTTTTCGAGACCTTAGTTGTGTTCTGGCAGGCGGTCTTTCATACACCAAGTGGCCCTTAGATGTGCGCAGCTTGGGGCATCGCGATGCGATTGCTCGAGACTCCGTCTCGTGCACACTTTGTGGTATGATCGAGCCCGCCCTAGACCCCGACTAAGTGATCGGGCTGGAGTAAGTCTATGTAAGAGTTTTGAGATAGTCGGTAGTATGGTTGAGGCGACTTGTCTTTGAATATGGGAGTTCACCACCCATATCATTTGACTTGTGTGCGGACGATGAGGACCCATCTCAGTTGATCATCCGGCCTGGATGGGATGCCCCTCACGTACGATGCTTTCCGAGAATGTTCAGTGCTTGGCCTTGTCTGCTTAGACAAGTGGGTGCGGTTCTCGGCTCTCCATATGACTATGCCTTAACTGTACTTGCATACGCTAACCCCGGGTGCCGACAGATTATGACGCAACTGCTTCCGGTTGCATTGAGGGGGCTTCCACCGGAAAACGTTCGATTAGCCATTGTTAAGCTATGTGCATTCCTCAATGCAATCTCTCAGAAGGTGACCAATCCAGAAATCCTACCAAGGCTAAGGAGTGATGTGGCGCAATGTCTTGTCAGTTTCGAGCTGGTGTTCCCACCATCCTTCAATATCATGACGCGCATCCTAGTTCATCTAGTCGACGAGATTTTCATTCTGGGCCCCGTATTTCTACACAATACGTTCCCCTTTGAGAGGTTCATGGGAGTCCTAAAGAAATATGTCTGTAACCGCGCTAGGCTGGAAGGAAGCATCTCCATGGGCCATCAAACAAAGGATGTCATTGGGTTTTGTGTCGACTTCATTCCAGGCCTTAAGAAGATTGGTCTCCCTAAATCGCGGTATGAGGGGAGACTGACTGGAAAAGGCACGATTGGAAGGGACTAAATAATATGCAGGGACGGACATTCTTGGTCTCAAGCTCACTACACAGTTCTACAGAACTCTATCTTGGTGGCCCCCTATGTCGATGAACACAAGAACAGTCTGCGCTCCAAACATACGGAGGAGTGTGACAACTGTATTACACATGAACACATCATGAATTTTGGCGATTGGTTGGAAACACGTGTCAGAGGTGACAACACTGTTTCTGATGAGTTTTTCTCGTTGTCCAGGGGACCATCTTCAACTATATTGACTTACAAAGGATACGAGATAAATGGGAATACATTTTACACGATCGCCCAAGATCAAAAGAGCACCAACCAAAAACACGGGGTCCTCTTTGATGCAGCAACCAAGAGGGGAAAGGACACATATTATGATTACATAGTGGACATATGGGAACTTGACTACGGACATAATTTTAAGGTCCCTTTGTTTAAGTGCAAATGGGTCAATCTGTCAGGAGGCGGGGTACAGGTAGACCCACAATACTTAATGACAACAGTGTATCTGAACAATCTTGGGTACATAGCCAAACCATTTGTCCTAGCCAATAATGTGGCGCAGGTTTTTAATGTGAAGGACATGTCTACCAAACCGAGAAAAAGAAAAGATATGGAAGCGAATACATCATACAATGAGCCAAAGCGCCACATAGTTCTTCCAGGAAAAAGAGACATCGTGGGATTGGAGGGCAAGACAGACATATCTGATGATTATGAAAAGTTTCATGAAATTCCTCCCTTCAAAGTCAAGGCTAATCCAAGCACCCTGTTAAGCGATGAAGAATATGCATGGATACGACGCAATAAGCAAAGGACACAAGCGAAGAAAAAGTGAAGACTGATGAAGTCAGAAAGGGTTGAAAGTTTAGTATGTGGCTTTGAATGGTGTATATTTAATGCACAAAAAGTCTTGAGTTCAAATAAGTTTAGAAAAATGAAAAGCCTTTGTAACAGATGAGTTTTCGTCTGAAACCCTCGTACTTCGAAAGAATGGTCCAGTTTGTACACGAAGTGCATCCAGTTTTTGCCGTAATCCTCTCAACTTTTGCACACATGTTATGTGGGTCAAATGATGAAACCATGCCAAGTTTCAACCTATTCTGAGTTAATTTTTAGTGCTTTCCAATTTCAGGGTCATTTAGCTCAAAAGAAATTATTAAATGCATGAAAAATAGCAAATGAAGTCAGAAAGGGTTGAAATTTTAGTATGTGGCTTTGAATGGTGCATATTGAATGCACAAAAATACTTGAGTTCAAATAAGTTTAGAAAAATAAAATGCCTTTGTAACAGATGAGTTTTCGTTTGAAACACTTGTACTTCGAAAGAGATGGTCCAATTTGTACACGAAGTGCATCCAGTTTTTTTCGTCATCCTCTCAAATTTTGCACACATGTTATGTGGGTCAAATGATGATACCATGCCAAGTTTCAAGCTATTCTGAGTTCATTTGTAGTGTTTTCCAATTTCAGGGTCATTTAGCTCAAAATAAATCATTAAACGCATGAAAAATTGCAAATGAAGTAAGAAAGGGTTGAAATTTTAGTATGTGTCTTTGAATGGTCTATATTGAATTCACAAAAAGTCTTGAGTTCAAATACGTTTAGAAAAATGAAATGCCTTTGTAACAGATGAGTTTTCTTCTGAAACCCTCGTACTTCGAAAGAGACGGTCCAGTTTATACACGAAGTGCATTCATTTTTTATCATAATCCTCTCAACTTTCTCACACATGTTATGTGGGTCAAATGATGATACCATGCCAATTTTCAACCTTTTCTGAGTTCATTTGTAGGGTTTTCCAATTTCAGGGTCATTTAGCTCAAAATATATCATTAAATGCATGAAAAATAGCAAATGAAGTCAGAAAGGGTTGAAATTTTAGTATGTGGCTTTGAATGGTGCATATTGAATGCACAAAAAGTCTTGAGTTCAAATGAGTGTATAAAAATGAAATGCCTTTGTAGCAGATGAGTTTTCGTCTGAAACCCTCGTACTTCGAAAGAGATGGTTCAGTTTGTACACGAAGTGCATTCAATTTTTTCCATAATCATCTCAACTTTTGCACACGTGCTATGTGGGTCAAATGATGATACCATGCCAAGTTTCAACCTATTCTGAGTTAATTTTTAGTGCTTTCCAATTTCAGGGTCATTTAGCTCAAAAGAAATTATTAAATGCATGAAAAATAGAAAATGAAGTCAGAAAGGGTTGAAATTTTAGTATGTGGCTTTGAATGGTGCATATTGAATGCACAAAAAGTCTTGAGTTGAAATAATTTTAGAAAAATGAAATGCCGTTGTAACAGATGAGTTTTCGTCTGAAACCCTCGGACTTCGAAAGAGATGGTCCCATTTGTACATGAAGTGCATCCAGTTTTTGTCGTAATCCTCTCAAATTTTGCACACATGTTATGTGGGTCAAATGATGATAGCATGGCAAGTTTCAAGCTATTCTGAGTTCATTTGTAGTGTTTTCCAATTTCAGGGTCATTTAGCTCAAAATAAATCATTAAATGCATGAAAAATTGCAAATGAAGTCAGAAAGAGTTGAAATTTTAGTATGTGGCTTTGAATGGTGTATATTGAATGCACAAAAATTCTTGAGTTCAAATAAGTTTAGAAAAATGAAATGCGTTTGTAACAGATGAGTTTTCTTCTGAAACCCTCGTACTTTGAAAGAGACGATCCAGTTTGTACACGAAGTGCATCCAGTTTCTGCCATAATCCTCTCAACTTTCTCACAGATGTTATGTGGGTCAAATGATGATACCATGCCAAGTTTCAACCTTTTCTGAGTTCATTTGTAGTGTTTTCCAATTTCAGGGTATTTAGCTCAAAATAAATCATTAAATGCATGAAAAAAAGCAAATGAAGTCAGAAAGGGTTGAAATTTTAGTATGTGGCTTTTAATGGTGCATATTGAATGCACAAAAAGTCTTGAGTTCAAGTAAGTTTAGAAAAATGAAATGTCTTTGTAACAGATGAGTTGTCGTCTGAAACCCTCGTACTTCGAAAGAGATGGTCCAGTTTGTACACGAAGTGCATCCAGTTTTTGCCGTAATCCTCTCAACTTTTGCACACATGTTATGTGGGTCAAATGATGATACCATGCCATGTTTCAACCTATTCTGAGTTCATTTATAGTGCTTTCCAATTTCAGGGTCATTTAGCTCAAAATAAATCATTAAATGCATGAAAAAAATGCAAATGAAGTCAGAAAGGGTTGAAATTTAAGTATGTGGCTTTGAATGGTTCATATTGAATGAACAAAAATTCTTGAGTTCGAATAAGTTTATAATATTGAAATTCCTTTGTAACAGATGAGTTTTCGTCTAAAACCCTCGTACTTCGAAAGAGGTGGTTTTGTTTGTACACGAAGTGCATCCAGTTTTTGCCGTAATCCTCTCAACCTTTGCACACATGTTATGTGGGTCAAATGATGATACCATGCCAAGTTTCAACCTTTTATAGGTTTATTTGTAGTGCTTTCCAATTTCAGGGTCATTTAGCTCAAAATAAATCTAACATGTGAGTTCATTTGTAGTACTAGCTAGTACATTTGGCATATCTTTATTTCTTCTGCTTCTGCGCGGGAAACGTAAAACATTCAAAAACTTAACATGTATAAGCTAGAACATTTTATTATAAAACATAAAAAAACTACTCCTCCTCGTCGTCGGAGAAATCGTCTTCGGTGACGTCGGAGTTGATTTCATCCTCCAGCGCTGTCCACCGGGGGTCACCGAGGGGCCAGTTGGCGGCGCCTCTCGCCAGTTCCGCCTCCGCCATCGCCTTGGCCGCCCATCGCTTCTCCCTCCATTCATGACGCTCACGCCTCCGCTCTGCGCTCTCGGCCGTCAGCCTCGTCCATTGTTTCGCCTCCTCCGAGGCTTCACGGGGATGGCTCGCGTACCAATCCTGTACGGCGCGCTAGTGCTGCTCCGAGACGAGGCCGAGCACCGCTCGTCGGCAATGGAGGCAGTGGTCCTCTTTAGTGAGGAGGCGCGGCGCATCTGCCATGTCCGCCGCATCTTCCGCATTACGACAGTTGCGGAAATTCATCTCCGCGCATGGGCGGCCGAGCCTCCACGCCGCAGCGTTGTACGCGCGGGCGGCTAAAGATGCATGGGAGAACGTGCCGAGCCACATGCGCTCGTTGTTGGCATAAGTGATCACCGTCGTGTATGTGCCGTCGAGGTACCCGCGGACGCCGTGCTAGCGGGGGTGGATTCGGCGGCGGGGCGGCATGGTGGCGGTGGCGCTAAAGGGGAAAGAGTGCGCGAGAAGAGAACTAGTGGCGACTGGCGTTGCGTGGAGTCCTCTTCCACGCGCTTTTAACCTCACACGATTCTGAATCCAACCAATCAAGAAGCAGCACACGTATCGCGTGTTTCTTTCAATCGCTTGTGAGCCGTTGGATCAGGCTTGTCATTGCCCACCTCTAGGACATGTTCGACACTCAGTTCATCAGCCCTTTTGGTCCCGATTAGTGTTACCAACCGGGACAAAAGGTCCTTCTGCCTGATCAAGCCGTTGGATCAGGCTAGTCGTTTCCTATTGGTGCGTTTGGTTGTTGGGCTATCCCACCCCGGGATAGGGATAGCCAATTTCTGCCTGGATATCAGCCGTTTGGTTTATGGACGAGCAAGGACAGGGATAGCCAGATGCTTAGGATATTCCCTTAAAAACAGGCTATCCTTCTCCGCCAAAAAACTCGCGGGCCTGCTTATCCCAGGGAAACGCAAGGCGGAGGTGGTGAGCTGCAGCGAAGCCGGCGAGGCCGGCGCAGCCCGGCGAGGCGGAAGAGGCCGACACGGCGGCGCGGCCAAGCGAGGCCGGTGCGGCAGCGCAGCCAGTCGAGGCCTGGTGCGGCCAGGGCGCGGCGACGTGGCCAACGCGGCGGCGAGGCCGACGGCCGACGGGCCAGCCATGCGCCGCGGCGGGGCCGGAGAGGGTGAGGCGGCGGAGCGGGGCGGGGCGGAGAAGCGAGGCCGAGGGCGGGGTGGCAGGGCGGAGGAGGAGGCATGGCGCGGCGGGGCAGACGGGGTGAGGACGGGGCGGAGGAAGACGCAGCGAGATCCCTAGCGCTTCATTTAGTCAGCCAAACAAAAAAAGGATACCTCTAGTAGGCTGGTTGGGGCTATCCCTATCCACTTTGCTAGTCCCTGGAACCAAACGCACCCTATATATAGCGAACCTCTAGGACATGTTCGACACTCAGCTCATCGGCCCAATACAAACCATTCGGATTTGCCTGCATACGTTTGATGGTGCATTTGATATGCTTGCACTCATGAGCCACCGTCGGGTTGTATGCAGGCGAAATCGTGTGTTTTGTTGATCTTATATATATCTAGCTAGAAATCTTTCACTTCATCGACCAAATACAATCATTCGTATTCCCTTCATACGTTCGACGGTGCCTTTGATATGCTTGCACTCATGAACCACCGTCGAAGTACTGACTACCCTACCGGCGAAGGGGAAACTCTCCTAGAGAATTCTCTGAGGACTTCATGTCTATGGCCGAATGAATTCATCAAGCTTCGGAACTAGATGCCGCCTCCGCCTCCTCCTCCTCCGGCGAGTAAGGGCCCGCCTCCTCCTCCGGCGAGTGATCAGGGAACGCCTCCTCCTCTGGCGAGTAAGGGCCCACCTCCTCCTCCGGCGAGTGATCAGGGCACCCCTACTTCTCCGCGTCCTTCTCCGGCGAGTGATCAGTGCACGCCTCCTCCTCCGCCTCTTTATCCGCCTGCGTCGGCGCGTCCGAGCAGCCCGCCTCCTCCTTCGCCTCGTCAGCAAGAGCAGAAGAGAGCCGTCGCCGCTGCTCCGGTGCCTCTTAAGAAACAAAGAAAAAGAGACGTCATCGCTCCGGCGTCTAGCAGTACAACCGATGGCGGGAAGCCATACAAAAATGGTCCATCATCTCTCAAGCCTCTTAAGAAGTTACCATACGAGAAGAGCTCGGAGGAAACAGCAGAGATCGTTCAAGCCGAAGTGGATGCCAAATAAAAAACCACCTCCGCCTCCAAAGATAGATGAGGTGAAAGCGAAGCGCACTTTGGATGCCCTGAAGCGACCAGCACCGGTTCCGCTGGATGACAAACATATCCGCATTCTTAAAAAGAAAACGCAATAAGCGCGCCGTCTTGGAACACTTCAACTGACAAAAGGAGAGAACAATAAATTGCAATAGGGAAAAAATTCCCCAGCTCGGCGAACAGGCAAACCAATCATGCCCCCCGCTGCAGGTGTCTAGCGATATCGTCGTCGCAAATCTGCCGGTCGGTATGGTGCCCGGTACCAATCCTGGTGATTACCTCCCCGACGATACACATTTTGATTCACTTGAGGTGGACGAACACAAATTCCGGTACGGGTATCCTCACGTCAGACCTGATCAACAACTACCAACGATGATGCGAAGATTCCACCAGTGGTACATGGACACCTACAAGAAGTCTGAGTTGGATAGTTGTAACAACCCAGTTTTCACAAAAAAATAAAAAATTTGTTTTCGGTGTGAATTGTTTGATTGTCTGATTTGTTTGCGGTGTTTGCATCCCCGATTTATCGATCGGCGATTATTTTTCCCCCTCTTATCTCGTATCGGACGGAGACCGACCCTTCCACCCTGACACTCGACCTTTGCGACACCGGGTTTCACCCGATCACCGTCGCGAGACCGCACGAGACCAGCCACAGCCAACGGAACGACAAACCCCATTTAATAATTAAACGGGATATTTTTATACCGCGCTGGAAAGTGTTCTCGGAACGGTTCCAGCGCTAGGTGAACGTCGCCGGCTCGACGCGCTGATCGCGCAGTTCAAAGTTTTACCCGAATCGGAGGTACTGCAGACCACCGGCGGTCAGAAACGTGAAGACCGCGCGCGAGAGAAAAACCGGGGATGTTTTTGAAAACTGCCAGCCACCGGGGCTCTATAAATACCACCACACTCCCACCCCTTTCTAGGGTTTCCCTAGACAAAATTGCAGCCACCCCCTCCACTTTTCCCCAAAAACACCCCTATTTTCGTCCAACACATAGCTCCCAGATCTGGATTTAGCCCAATGAGTTCTGGGCCGTCAAATCCGTAGATCCAACGGCCAGGAACACGCCACGTCAGCCCCTTTTTTCCAATCTCTCCTCTGTCTCCCGTGGACGCGCCAGAGCGGACCGCCGCGCCCCTTCGGCCAGCCTCCGGCGAGCGCCGCCCGCTGCCAGGTCGCTCGCGCGCCACCTCCTCTCCTCTCTCCCTTCTCCTCTGATCTCCCTCCTTCTCCCCGTGCAGCCCGCGCCACCGGAGTCCTCACCATGGCCAGCGAGCCATGGGAGCTCGGCCTCGTGCCGGCGACCGATTGGAGCACGGACCGAGGCTGGATCCGGCGACCCCGACGACCACCGCATCGCCCGCGCCTCCCTGCAGCAGCCCGCCCCCGTTCCTGGCTCGACGAGCCGCCCCGAGCCTCGCCTCGCCGACGACGAGACGGACAGCGCTGCCGCAGCCATCCCGTGCGGGATCCGGCGCCCTCATCCCCAACCGCCTGGACGGCCAGGTGGGCCAAGTCCAGCCCATCCCCAGCGGCCCAGCCGCCAACTCCCCAACCGGCCTGGGCCTAGGCCCACACGGTGAGTTGCTTTTTTTTCTTTTCTTTTTTTTCTTTTTCTGCAGCGGTAGTTGGGTCGGCCCAGTAGATTTCGGCCCGTTTAGTTTTTTTTTGCTAGTTTTTATTTATTTATTAATTTTGACAGATTGTGTAGTTTTTTTTTGCGATGCGATTACCTTTTCAACCGTAGCTCCGATCGCGACGCTTTAAACATGAAATTGCTTAGTTTTTCGTGTATTTTAATAAAATGTTTCTTGTTGCCATGTTTGACTTTGTTTACATGTTGTTTACCTGCTAATTACATGCCATGCCACTGTAAACTGTAACGACCATAACTTTTTAACCATTGCTCGGTTTAAAATGTTTCTTATATGTAACTTGATTAGTTTTTCATGTATATTGTGTTTATGCTGCTCTTGCTTGCTAATAAAAATAATAAAATTATGTTTAGGGAAGAATAGTACCAAATTCCATTTTTATCGTGGGGTCCGCAATAGTTTGCCATGTCTAGGATTTCACCCCACTTAAATTGACTAGCTTAGGTAGTTTATTTATGCTTCACCTCTTGCCATGTTTGTGTGCTATGCCATGCTTAAGTGAGATGCCATGTTAACAACCTTGGTTGATCACCTGTAGCTAAACAACTTGAACCATCGTAAACGTGAGGTATCGTCGTGTGTGACGAGTACTCCACTTAACCTGTTAGTAACCGCTCTCGACGGTAGGTGCGATGTCTCGTGTTGCCTTCTTGTTGATGCTTGCACGTGTTTGCTTCGTAGTAATAGATGCTTGCTCGTTGATTGCTTTCCAGTGTTTACCCTCTTGTGTGCTTCCGTGGGTACCTTCGGAGACGATGCGAGCTTGCGATCAACTACACCTTCGGAATCCGACTTATCAACAGGCAAGAACTATACATTACTTATGATCCATTCTATTTCAACCAGCGGTTTGCATGCTAGTCTAGGTTAGGTTCGATGTTTGATCCTACCACATGTTTACAGCCTCTTTCAAACCGATACAGCAATGTCCCCTCCCAGCAAACCATGTACTGCTATGTTACTATTGCTCGTTGCTCAGCCCCTGCTTAGTATGCATGCTTAGGATGCTACGATGTTACCCTGTTACTCTTTGGTTGGGGATATCACATTATTATATTGTTGTTGATGATATGATTATTGTAATGTTGACTATATTCGACGAAGGATGGAAGGTCTAGGCTATCCCGCCCTGACGCTTTGTTCCATTCGAGTCACCTAGGATCCGAGTTCCGGGTATTGGTTTTAAGACTGAGCGTGCCTAACCGCGTGTGGGATTTTATGGGGTCCCCTTTTCTTACCTACCTAGCTTCAAGCATTTCTAGTGGTGGCCCAAGCTGATTTACCATTTGAAACCGTGTGTGTGCTGGTCAGCTGCCAGTTGTTTACATACCAACCCGGACCAGTGAGGACATAGTTCCCTTGCTGGCCCACTTCGTCCGGCTGAGGACCCGGTTTCCCATGTGTGATTAACCGGCTATCCAAACCTGCGACAGACGATAGAGACTAGATCGAGAGAGCGGCCGGCTCCTGAGATGGATGTCGACTCACCGGGGGCCACCCGGATTTGTTCGTTGTTAGCTAGAGGGACCTGTCGTTTCGGATCTCTTGGAACTGAATCATAAAATGGTTGCCTGTGGTGGGTAGCAACTGAGAGAGATGGACGTGCGTGCGGAGCCTTGTAATGGGCAGTTGGTACACCCTTGCAGGGTTAAATCTTTTCGAGAAGCCGTGTCCACGGTTATGGACGACTTGAGACCTACTC
This sequence comes from Bromus sterilis, assembly GCA_950022295.1. Taxonomy (NCBI): domain Eukaryota; kingdom Viridiplantae; phylum Streptophyta; class Magnoliopsida; order Poales; family Poaceae; genus Bromus; species Bromus sterilis. The sequence continues at coordinate 377,298,329 of OX465595.1, read as the reverse complement.
CTTGTTCATAGACAACAACAACCGAGATAATCTTAATATAACTTGATCAATGTGTGTGTGTGCCTTGACTGCTTCTTCGTCGTCGAGATGCGAAGAGGAGGACAAGGATAGGATAGGTGTTATGTTTGCGTAAGTAGCTGATAGCAAGACTTGTTGGAGGCGATTCCTCATCGAATGCTTGGCTTCTTATCTTACTCTCTAGATCGTTAGCCACTTCATAAATGCTAGTGCGGCAGCAACCTCACCACTTACCCCTTCCTTACCGTAAACTACTAGTTGTTCTAGAATGACGAGTGATGAAGTCCTTGCTGGGTCAGATGACCACTACAGTTGGATGCTGAGTACTTATGTACTCATGATACTACCCCCAAACTCTTTTCAGGGTTCTCGATCGACAACAGGTATGGTGATCGACGTTTCACGTGGAGACTCGACGACGATTAGTTAGGCGGATCCCGGCGGAGGGCCTGGACCCGTGTGGTTATGGGATCGATGTTTTTCTCTTTGCCACTAGGCATTTGATTGTAGTCTGTACTCAGACATGTACCTTCCGCTGTTGTATTGTATTTGAGGCAGTTGTATGCCGATTGTATGAGATGATGTATCCTTGTATCTGTAATTTTGTGATATCATGTTGGAAATCCGTGGCATATGGCTTTGTCATATGTCGCGGTGGGACTGATATGTGCTTCGTCCCCGGATCTGGGTGGAAACACCTAGATCTGGAACAGTACCGCATATCGGGCCTTACAACTTTGTATCAGAGCCTTACCGACCGTAGGATCCCCTCTCTGGCCGAAGTCGAGTCTAGACAAAAACTATTTTGTAGTTACTAAGATAGTTATCGGAGAGTAGGAATCTTTTTACTCCTTACCCTTGCTCTGGTCAGGACAAGTGTCGTAAGATTTTTAATTCTCGCCTTATCCCCTTTCAAACTTTAGGACTTCGAGTGTGTGGAGTTTCGAAACCGTTACAATGCCTTGCTTGCAGCGTATTTTCTCGATTCCGATCTCAGGTTTGGGAAATCCTGTAGTACCTTTAGTTCTTCCGACTCTGGGTAAACATCTTGGTCTTCTGTTGACTTCAGTTCCCTTGCCGAGTATCCTCACGATTTCAGTGAGAATGCTTCCCTTGATCGTCGCTTTGAATTCTCGTTCTTCCTCTTAACACCGATGGTTTCGTTTTCCGACGATGCCGTCTCTCGGCGGAAATTTACCTCGACCGAAGTTCGACGTCGACATGGAGCAGAGTCCCTTGTTGGTGGTGTTGAAGATCGTCGTCTCTCTTTTCTCTTCCCCCTCTCCCCCGGATCGTCCAGGATCTCGGGACGAGATCCCTTTTTGGTGGTGTTGTATTGTAACAGCCCAGTTTTCACAAAAAATTAAAAAAATTGTTTTCGGTGTGAATTGTTTGATTGTATGATTTGTTTGCGGTGTTTACATCCCCGATTTATCGGTCGGCGATTATTTTCCCCCTCTTATCTCGTATCGGAAGGAGACCGACCCTTGCCACCCTGACACTCGACCTTTGCGACACCGGGTTTCACCCGATCACCGTCGCGAGACCGCACGAGACCAGCCGCAGCCAACGGAACGAAAAACCCCGTTTAATAATTAAACGGGATATTTTTATACCGCGTCGGAAAGTGTTCTCGGAATGGTTCCAGCGCTAGGTGCACGTCGCCGGCTCGACGCGCTGATCGCGCAGTTTGAAGTTTTACCCGAATCGGAGGTACTGCGGACCCCCGGCGGTCAGAAACGTGAACACCGCGCGCGCGAGAGAAAAACTAGGGATGTTTTTGCAAACTGCCAGCCACCGGGGCTATATGAAGACCACCACACTCCCACCCCTTTCTAGGGTTTCCTTAGAACAAATTGCAGCCACCCCCTCCACTTTGCCCCAAAAACACCCCCATTTTCGTCCAACACATAGCTCCCAGATCTGGATTCAGCCCAATGAGTTCTGGGCCGTCAGATCCGTAGATCCAACGACCAGGAACGCGCCACGTCAGCCCCTTTTTTCCAATCTCTCCTCTTTCTCCCGTGGACGTTCCCTAGCAGACCGCCGCGCCCCTCCGGCGAGCGCCGCCCGCTGCCAGGTCGCCCGCGCGCCACCTCCTCTCCTCTCTCCCTTCTCCTCTGATCTCCCTCCTTCTCCCCGTGCAGCCCGCGCCACCGGAGTCCTCACCATGGCCGGCGAGCCATGGGAGCTCAGCCTCGTGCCGGCGACCGCTTGGAGCACGGACCGCGCCTGGATCCGGCGACCCCGATGGCCACTGCATCGCCCGCGCCTCCCTGCAGCAGCCCGCCCCCGTTCCTGGCCCGACGAGCCGCCCCGAGCCTCGCCTCGCTGGCGACGAGACGGCCAGCGCCGCTGGAGCCATCCCGTGCGGGATCCGGCGCCCTCGTCCCCAACCGCCTGGACGGCCAGGTGAGCCAAGTCCAGCCCATCCCCAGCGGCCCAGCCGCCAACTCCCCAGCCGACCTGGGACTAGGCCCACACGGTGAGTTGCTTTTTTTTTCTTTTCTTTTTTTTCTTTTTCTGCAGCGGTAGTTGGGCCGGCCCAGTAGATTTCGGCCCGTTTAATTTTTTTTTGCTAGTTTTTTTATTTATTAATTTTGGCAGATTGTGTAGTTTTTTTTGTGATGCGATTAACTTTTCAACCGTAGCTCCGATCGCGAAGCTTTAAGCATGAAAATTGCTTAGTTTTTAGTGTAGTTTAATAAAATGTTGCTTGTTGCCATTTTTAACTTTGTTTACATGTTGTTTACCTGCTAATTACATGCCATGCCACTGTAAACTGTAACTGCCATAACTTTTTAACCGTTGCTCGGTTTAAAATGTTTCTTATATGTAACTTGATTAGTTTTTCATGTAGATTGTGTTTATGCTGCTCTTGCTTGCTAATAAAAATTATAAAATTATGTTTAGGGCAGAACAGTACCAAATTCCATTTTTATCGTGGGGTCCGCAATAGTTTGCCATGTCTAGGATTTCACCCCACTTAAATTGACTAGTTTAGGTCGTTTATTTATGCTTCACCTCTTGCCATGTTTGTGTGCTATGCCATGCTTAAGTGAGATGCCATGTTAACAACCTTGGTTGATCACCTCTAGCTAAACAACTTGAACCATCGTAAACGTGCGGTATCGTCGTGTGTGACGAGTACTCCACTTAACCTGTTAGTAACCGCTCTCGACGGTAGGTGCGATGTCTCGTATTACCTTCTTTTTGATTCTTTCTCGTGTTTGCTTCGTAGTAATAGATGCTTGCTCGTTGATTGCTTTCCAGTGTTTACCCTCTTGTGTGCTTCCGCGGGTACCTTCGGAGACGATGCGAGCTTGCGATCAACTACACCTTCGGAATCCGACTTATCAACAGGCAAGGACTATACATTAATTATGATCCATTCTATTTCATCCAGCGGTTTGCATGCTAGTCTAGGTTAGGTTCGATATTTGATCCTACCACATGTTTACAGCCTCTTTCAAAGCGATACAACCATGTCCCCTCCCACCAAACCATGTACTGCTATGTTACTATTGCTCGTTGCTCAGCCCCTGCTTAGTATGCATGCTTAGGATGCTACGATGTTACGCTTTTACTCTTTGGTTTGGGATATCACATTATTATATTGTTGTTGTTGATATGATTATTATAATGTTGACTATATTCGACGAAGGATGGAAGGTCTAGGCTATCCTGCCCCGACGCTTTGTTCCATTCGAGTCACCTAGGATCCGAGTTCCGGGTATTGGTTTTAAGACTGAGCGTGCCTAACCGCGTGTGGGATTTTATGGGGTCCCCTTTTCTTACCTACCTAGCTTCAAGCATTTCTAGTGGTGGACCAAGATGATTTACCATTTGAAACCGTGTGTGTGCTGGTCAGATGCCAGTTGTTTACAAACCAACCCGGACCAGTGAGGACATAGTTCCCTTGCTGGCCCACTTTGTCCGGCTGAGGACCCGGTTTCCCATGTGTGATTAACCGTCTATCCAAACCTGCGACAGATGGTAGAGACCAGATCGATAGAGCGGCCGGCTCCTGAGATGGATGTCGACTCACCAGGGGCCACCCGGATTTGTTCGTTGTTAGCTAGAGGGACCTGTCGTTTCGGATCTCTTGGAACTGAATCATAAAATGGTTGCCTGTGATGGGTAGCAACTGAGAGAGATGGACGTGCGTGCGGAGCCTTGTAATGGGCAGTTGGTACACCCCTGCAGGGTTAAATCTTTTCGAGAAGCCGTGTCCACGGTTACGGACGACTTGAGACCTACTCCTTGTTCATAGACAACAACAACCGAGATAATCTTAATATAACTTGATCAATGTGTGTGTGTGTGCCTTGACTGCTTCTTCCTCGTCGGGATGCGAAGAGGAGGACAAGGATAGGATAGGTGCTATGTTTGCGTAAGTAGCTGATAGCAAGACTTGTTGGAGGCGATTCCTCATCGAATGCTTGGCTTCTTATCTTACTCTCTAGATCATTAGCCACTTCATAAATGCTAGTGCGGCAGCAACCTCACCACTTACCCCTTCCTTACCGTAAACTACTAGTTGTCCTAGAATGACGAGTGATGAAGTCCTTGCTGGGTCAGATGACCACTACAGTTGGATGCTGAGTACTTCTGTACTCATGATACTACCCCCAAACTCTTTTCAGGGTTCTCGATCGACAACAGGTATGGTGATCGACGTTTCACGTGGAGACTCGACGACGATTAGTTAGGCGGATCCCGGCAGAGGGCCTGGACCCGTGTGGTTATGGGATCGATGTTTTTTTCTTTTCCACTAGGCATTTGATTGTAATCTGTACTCAAACATGTACCTTCCGCTGTTGTATTGTATTTGATGCAGTTGTATGCCGATTGTATGAGATGTTGTATCCTTGTATCTGTAATGTTGTGATATCATGTTGGAAATCCGGGGAATATGGCTTTGTCATATGTCGCGGTGGGACCGATATGTGCTTCGTCCCCGGATCTGGGTGGAAACACCTAGATCTGGAACAGTACCGCATATCAGGCCTTACAATAGTGTGATGATTATGGTTAAAGACAAGCACGACCTCGTTGGAATTGAGGCGTTGTCGGTTCCATTTGAGGAGTTATTCCAGTTTTTCAATCAAAAGTGCATCAAGAAAGTAATCGTCACTTTCTAGTGTCTGTAAGTACTACTTCTTTAATTAAGTCTCTATATATAGCTCAGCTCTTTCATTGCATGTATATATAATTCACTATATCATGCAGATTAAAGATCGTCGAATGCAAGCAAAGAAAAATCTATAATGTTGGGTTCATTAACCTAAATCTCTTTAATCAATGGGAGATTGAATAGGATCCCAAACAAGCCGAGGCCAGCTTGCTACAATCGTTGCTTCAAAATCAAAACAAACAAAAAATAATCTTTCCTTACAACTTCGTGTGAGTGTTACTGTGCATATTCAGTTTTCCTTACTTACTTGAGGTTATAGTAATGTAATTGATGAGTTATGCATGCGTGCACAATTTCCACTTTACTTTCCTAGAGATTATGCTTGAGGAGGTACTAGTAACCGTCTTAGACTCAAGATGAAAAGATCCCAAGAGGTATGTGGTCATCACTGAAATGCTTAAGAAGTAAGTTCAATCGATCATTATCGCACCATTTCGGCAACTTTGTTCATTTCCTGATATCAGATAATAATTATTTTCTATGTCTGGAAGGGTTTGGATACAGTTCACCAAAAAAGCTCTGGGATTGCCGAAGGAGCTGACATTTACACGCCCGAAAGTAAGTACTACTAGCTAGTTCCGCGCATCTCCCATTATATTGATTCTAGCTAGTTTCATCAATACCATTTATATAATGCTTGATTATCAGTTTGATTGACCTCTATTTCTCTTAAAGTGGTTGTGGAAGGATGAAGGGACTAATCTTTGTGGATACTACGTTTGCGAGTACATGTACAATGCGGCGATCTCTAAGAATGTCGGCTACTCTAAAGAAAAAATTAAAGTGCGTATGCAATAATATTCACAATTTTATTTTATTACCATCATTTGTATTGAGTTTCATTCATATATATGCATTGACCCCCTTCTTCGAATTAGCTTTGGGAGCTGCAGGAATAACTCCTACCACAAGATCGCATAATAGCAATTCAAGAGGAATTGGCGGGATTCTTTCTTGACCACGTCATCAGGAAAGGCGGAGAACACCATATGGGACTTGATTTCAGATGTTAAGGGTATTGTAAGAGATCTTATATTGTATATATGTAGCCAGTAGCGTCGGATAGATATACGTAAAACTTGTTGTTCGAACAATCTCTCGGAGAAGGAGAGGTCGATCACTTCTCTATGTAATATTCATGACGATCTTCTGTACTTAATGGTTTAGTTCCTTCATTTGCTTACTAGCTAGCATGTCGACCAAGTCCTCTCTATACGTATATCACATAGCATCGACTAAGCACGGAGATAAGAGAGGACACCTCTCTCTATTAATTAGCTAGCTAACACGAAATCGCTAAATTAACCCTACAAACCCCCATTCCCCCCCCCCTTTCAAAAAAAACCCCAGCCCCCGAACTGCTGACGCGTGGAAGCCTATTGGTCCCGGTTGGTGTTACCAACCGGGACAAAAGGCCCTTCTGTCTGATCAAGCCGCAGTGGCCACGTGGAGACCCATCTGTCCCGGTTCGTGGGAAAACCGACACTAAAGGTTTTTGGCATTAGTTACGACCCTTTAGTCCCGGTTCCGGAACCGTGACAAATGGGTCTTTTTCTACCAGTGGCATTGTGATTCAGTCACGGGGATACCGGAATACGATAACGAGAAAAAGGGACAAATGAGCAAAGAGGATAACGAGTGGATTGTGTTCAAGAAGTTGTTACACATGGGTGCCAAACTTCTCTCCTCTGAATTTTTCATATATCGCAAAGCAAAGGGAATGGTACATGACTAAACATAATGGTTCACTCGAAGTTTCTTCGTGTATGTGCGGGAGTCAACATGGGAGTCCATGGCTCCGCTGTTGATTATTGGTTATTGACAAAAGGTTGTTGACCTAAGTCCAGAAGATGTTCTGAGTCATGTCCACATTATACCGAACCTATTGGGTCATACACTTAACGAGTAGTAATCTGTTAGAGAACTAGGAGATGAAAAGAGAAAGGGTACCGGAATTGTTTCGCGTGGAACCGGAAGTGTTTCCGGGTAGCACTAGAAGTGTTCTAGGTGGTACCGAATGGTTTCAGAATATTCCTGAACGGTCTCGGATGATTCCAGAATATTCAAGCAGAGTGTTGAAGTGGTAACAAGACATCCGTGATAGTCTCGGAAGGTTTTGCAACATTCGGTAATAGTTGTGGAAAGGTTACGGAACATCAGGAAAATTGTTCCGGGACTTCCGAAAATGTTCCGGGAGGTTTCGTAAGGTTCCCGGGAGCTTATGGAAGTATCCGGAGGGTTAAGGAACTCTCCAAACCGCGGAAACCGACGTTAGACCAAGTAGGAAGGTCCACAAGGTCGTAACTCGGAAGGAAAAGGACTTTCCTTGAGTCCAAGGCCTAGACGCCAGGGTCCCTGGCGTTTTGGACCAGGACGCCGGGGTCCGCGGCGTTTCGGAGGGGAATCCGTGTTGGACTCCTCCTGGTGGCCAAAACCGACTTTGGGGAGAACCCTCGCCCAAGTTACGACCCCAGGCTTCCACCTATATATTCGGGGGCAGGGGTAGCCCCAAAGATACACCAGAAAATCCCCAAGGCTGCCCCAGCTAAATCCCACGCTCCTCTAATTATCTTCGGGCTAGATCGTTCTAGTCCGGACGCTGCTAGGCTCTTCTCCCTCTAGTTTCTCTCGGTGGCGTTCTTCTCTGGACGGCGGAGCGCTGCTGGATTGCTACATCGGGATGTGTGGATACCGGTAGAGGGATCATACCTTTGATCCTTCTTCGAGGTCCTTCTTCTTCCTCGGAGATCATGTTCGAGGGACTTGTTCGTGGGACTTTATCGGGACGGATCGCGGGACGGTTCGTGGGACAGATCGCGCAACGGATCGTGGAACGGTATGCGGGATCGATATCCTCGTGGTTGGGAGGTCATTGAAATTCCTAGCTGTGGGGATCTGCACCAACGGTCTTCACCAACTCTACTTCCACTACATCGGTTGGTGAGCCATGACCTAAAACCTTGTATGCCATCTTTCTTGGATGATCTTGGGATCTTGATTCGTAGGCACGAATTTTTTTGTTTTCTACTACGTTTCCCAACAGTGGTATCAGAGCGATCCTTGTTTAGATGCATGTTTAGGTCTAGATCATATGTGTGATATGAGGCATTAATTTTCTTGTTGCTTCCCTGTCATGTGATTTTTTCTATGCTTGATGGCAAGTTGAGGTTTTCTACAAGGATTGAGTTTTCCATCGGTCCTTCTATGTTGCTTCCATTATGCTGGTTGCCTTGATCATGGTCTACATCAAACTCCTTAAATCTCATCTTAATCTCGCAATAGAAGATATAACATGGAGGGGCTTGTGGATTTTATGAACTCAAATCCATACGGGGGTCACGCGTTGAACGAAGTTTGGCTTGTGGCATTAGTTGCTGCACGCACCCCGAACGTTAAACTAGCAACAATGCAGTATCGTGTTTGGTTTGTATAGGGAACAACGTTTGCATGTAAACTGCTAATCAACCACGATAAAAGTTGCAACAACCCGTGTAGATGGCGATCTAACTCGTTTTTGCAGAATGTGCATGTGATGTGGTATAGCCTTCAAGATTTGCAATGTGTTTGTATGAGATGCTATATGTTATGTAATATTTATTCGCGACCTGCGTGTCGTGGTACGGCATGATGACTGGAGTCATATGATTGTCACTTAATTATGGCATGTGTGCCAGAACTGTTTATTAGCTCGAGGCAAAGCAATAGATAGATGCAAGGTGATGATCTACGATGCGGAGGTGGACCCCGACGCACATGCCGGAAGCCGTGGTGATGTTCCCGGCGCCAAGGACAAAGTTGGTGGACACGGTGACTTCAACCACGACGACGTGAAGACAATGAAGACTTCACGAAGCAAAGGGCTATACTATATCACATAATTTTATGAACTGCCTGTGATGTTTATCCCTTTGATGCACCCTTGTTTGCTGCGCGGTAGTCGTATTTTATTAGGGTGATCTCTCGCATAACAATATCAAGTTGATAGTGTTCTTTCAACTGTAACACCATCTATACTATGTTTCACATCGGAGCAGGTCATTTCACATGGTTGCACACGGTGTGACGCATAAAAGGCGGGTGCGTTAAGAACACACTGCAATTACACTTGGTTGTCTTGACGGTTTGGATATAAGTTTGCTACCGGAACACGCCCATCGAAAGATGAACAAGAATCACCTTTGGCGTGATTGGCAAGTTGGCCTACCGGTCCAGTCTGAGTCATCAGTGATGTCACATCAATGGCGGACGATTGGGTCGGATCTTGAATCACTCCAGCATCAATTACGAGAGATATTGATCTGTGTGGGAGCGCACTAAGTAATTAAATTGATTAATCACAAGTGCAACTTAATTAAGAACAAAGTCTAAGTATTTGCATTATCGTTGTAGAATAATGGCTCGTGTTACCACCTTCCCAATTGATTTTGATTATTTGTATTATCTGGTAAAAACTTTACGATAGGTACCGTATTGTGAGGACTATCCTCAATAGTGCCGAGAAGGACCATGTCATATCGCAAATTTTTGATGCTCTCCCGCTGAGGCTATGGATGTTGTGTCTTACGTCCATCAATCCAAAATGCTAGGAATTCCACCACAGCTAAGTGTATTGTCGTAATCACCATGAAACCCGAACTTTGAAACGTTTGGGATAGTTAATTGACATTCATGGAACTGAAAAACTGTTTTCAGTAGTAAGACAACTGATATAGGATATAAGATATCTAGTACAATGTATGATTGTAAGCATTAGTGAAAATGTTCATTGTGCTCAAACAAAACTGATAAGTGTGGGATCCAGAAGAACACCGATCATATGATGATGAGAATTAAGGGAAAGGAAGTTCCAAAGAGTGTTAGTAAGACTTACACGCTGGAAAATTCCATGGCCTGCGCCACTCTTGATCATGTGTGATCTTATGTGAGTAGGAGTGAAATTGGAAATAGAACTATGATACGTATAAAGGAAAAGCGAAAGAAGACTGGAATATCCATCTCAGAAATGAAAGTCATACGAAGTTATAGATGAATTCATTGCTGGTCAAAAGATGTAATTCTTGGGAATCATGATTAAATGGTTAATCTTAATTCCTGGGTATTGTGATTAAACTGTTGATCACTAGAATATCACTTCGACTGCATATCGTTGCAGATCGATGGAAGAAATATTATGGCCTTTATGACTAGCTAATGATGAGTTTTGACACACACGAGAACACGGTAAAAGGTTTACTATACTGTGTGTTGACTCTATGATTATCTTCATAATTCATTTTTAGAGTTGAGTAAATTGTTACTACACTTTAGCCTTGTTGCAAAACATCATTTTTGAATCATGTTTATTGCAAGAGAGTTGTTCAAAGCTATGAATAACATAAAGGCCATACTTCTATTGTGCCTAGGTTGTATGTTATGAATCTTGATAATAATGCTAAACATCCATAACACTGACGCTAAACGTCGCAAGACTAACAGAAATACCACAAGTGTGTGGCACTGCAGTTTGTCACAAGTGACATAACATGCATGAAGAATTTCTATAAGTGATGGACTTTTGAGTCATATGATTATGAATCACTTGACGCTTGCATACATTGTCTAAAAGTAATGTGACTAAAAACACTGTTGATAGGCCATGCATTAACGGGCAACTAAATTATTGAAAATCATACATGATGATGTGTGTAGTCCAATAAGTGTAGTTGTGTACAGTGGATTTTCTATCTTCACTCATGAACTGAAGTAAATATATGGATATTTGTTCAGTGGAGACATACGTCTGAAATCTTTGAAACGTTCAAGGAAAATTAGAGTGAAATAGAAATGTATTGTAACAAGAAATAATGCTTCTGCAAATTAGATTGTAGAAAGTAATATTTGAGTTACAAGTTTAGCGAACGTCTGATGAGTTGTGAAAAGGTGTCATAACTTGTCCCTCGCGGAACTCAACTAAGAGTAAAGTGTTCGAGAGACATAATCAAGCCATGTATGACACGGTAAGATCAAATATGACGTTTATCAATTTGCCATTATATTTATTAAAGTTATGTTTTAGAGACTACAGCTGAAAAGAGCACCATCAAATCTGTTGAAATGACACCATATTAGATATGATATGGAAATGATAAAACCATATTGTCTTTTCTTAAAATTTGGGTGTATGAGACATATGTTTGACATACTCAAAACACCAAATCAGATAAGTGCTACTTTGTGAAGGTTATTCCAAAAGGTTTGGTATTCCTCTATCACTACACAAAAGCAAAACTGTTTGCTGTTAAGAACAATGTGTTTTGAAGAAAATGGTTTCTTGAAAAAGAGTGAGTGGGAGGACAGTGCAACTTGTTAAAAGATTGTTGAATCTTCAAATAAGTGCGCAGCTGAACCACACAGGTTAGACAAAACTCGTACAAACATTCATGATATGTAAAACGAGATATTGTTGTTCGACAATGATAAACCTGTGATATACAAAGAAGCGTTGATGGGCCCTGACTCCGGGATTTGGCTAAATGCCAAATAATCCGAGATAGTATCCATGGAAGTAAGTCAAGTTTTGAACTTGGTAGACCCTCCGAAAGACTAAAAGTATGAAGAATATATATGGATCTATAATTTATTCGGATGAAATTCTTTTATCCATAAAGCTCAACTCGTTGGAAAATTGTTTTCTAGCAAGTTCAAAGGTTGACTACGGCGAAATAGTTTCAACCGTAGAGATGCTTTAGTCAGTCGGGTTATATTAGCATTTACTACATATCTCATTTATAGGATATGGTAGAATGAACGTCAAAACAAAGTTCCTACACGGAAATATAACAAAGGACGTATATATGATAGGACCGGAATGTTTTGTCGATTCAAAGGATGCTAAAATAGATGCAAGCCTTGGATATCCAGTGATGGACTGAAGCTAGCACAATGGATTTGGAATTTTCTTTATGATGAAATTGCCAAAAGAGTTTGTTTTCATCGGGAATAAACGAAGATGCTTGAATGTTCAAAAAAGTAAGTGGGAGCTGAATGATATTTCTAAAACCTTATGTAGATGACATATTGTTGATTGGAAATGATATAAATTTCTTGACACGAATAAGGACTTCATTGGAAATAGTTTTCAGTTGAAGAACTTGGGATAATATAGCATTAGTATTGAGCATAGTGATCTATGAAGATAGTAAGTGCATGGCCATGCTAAAGCCAACACTACATATTGACATGATACTAAAGTAGTTTAGTATGAAACACCAAGAAACATGTTCTTTCCGAGGTCATGGTGAAAAGTTGTTTGCAAAAATCGGTGTTTATGAACACACATAAGAAAAACACGTGAATTGAATTCCACTCACTTGTGTGTTTGAATTAATCTTGTACACCATAACATGTAAAACAACCAGATATGTCCAGTGCTCCAAAAGGTTGTGAGCAAGATACCAAAGTGATCAAGATGTTGATCATTGGACAAACAGTGAAAAGTTAAACTTATGAAAGATAAGATATGTTTCTCGGAAAAATGGAGAGAATGAAGAACTCGTTGTAATGAGTTACACGAGATGAATTTTTGATGAAAATAGTTACACCAATTTAGTCTTCATACTTACTCCGACCGAATTTCGATATTAAATGGGATTATGTGTTTCACACGTAAGGGTGGCACATTATGAAGGAACTGTGTTAAGTTAGATACTGTGGTGAATTCTATAACAGAGGCTAAGTATATTGTTGCTTAAAGAAGTAACAAGGGAGGGTATTTTGAATCATAAGTTGATTTATGAACGTGGTATGGTTTCCTAGATGTTTGAAGCTCATGGAACATTGATGAATGATTTCATAACTTATTCTAAGGAACCAAGGTCCTACCAAATGATCCAAAACATATACAAATCTAAACTGATAAAACTAGTGAATTTTATGAAAGCGTGAAAAACGTGAAGATATGCAAGATACAAACGGGCCTGAAACGTCAGATCCGTAGATGAAGTCTATACCACAATTGAAGCATGCATTACACCGGTATGCCATAGGTGTAAAGTTCTCAAGCACTGACAATATTATTGACTCTCTAGTGCAAGTGGGAAACTGTTGGAAATATGCCCTAGAGGCAATAATAAAATGTTATTATATATATTTCCACGTTCGTAATTAATGTTTATATTTTTGTGCTATAATTGCAATGACCCTGACTGTGAGATTCAAAAGAAAACTCATTTGCATGTGTGGAAATGAAAACACCAAGAGTTCCTGGTTTAGCCTCTAAGACCAGCTCATGTGCTAACTGATGATTACGCTTTCTTAATCATGGACATTGTTCTTGTAATAAGGATGTCAGTAGCAATGGGAACATATTGTTAGCAGAACAATGATGTTGAACCGACCCCAGTATTGAATGGTATACTTAGAGATCACATCGTAACAACGTTATAAGTCATATCATGAAATGTTATCATATACGTAATTCCTTAGACCATGAGAGTATCAAGTTGCTTCACACAGGAAGATGTGCTTTGGTTCTTAGATGAATCTTCCCGTTACTGGGAAGTAGTAAAATAAGTTCTGGGTACATTGGATAGTGTGTCTAGTAACTGTGATAGTTCAAGATTGGGATTTGCTCCTTCACGATGATGAAGATATTCACTTCGGGCCCACTCGGTATGACGGTATCCATTTGATACGTCCCAAACGTATCTATAATTTCTGCTTGCTCCATGCATGTTTTGTGTGACTTTGCCATGTTTTGCTTGAACATTCATACACTTTTGAACCTATTTGGACTAACCTACTAACTCAGTGCACCCTGCTGCCAGTTATTGTTTTCTGTTGTTTTTGTATTTCAGGTTTTCCGGCCATTAAAAGTGCTCCAAAAAATCCAGGAAAATCAGATAAAAAATCAGCGTCGCGGAAGCTTCCGGAAACACCAAAGCAGTGAAGGGGGTCCACCACCAGGGAGCCAGGAGGGTCCCTGGCGCGGCCCCACCCTAGGCCGCGCCAGGAGGCCTCCTGGATCAGGTGGGTCCCCTCGACGCTGTGACGCCCCCAAAATCAGACCGTGTACAGTAATCATACACACAGGGTACACGACTGAGATTAGGGTGCCACGGTGATAATATCACAACACAACACTAAACACAAAAGGATAAACAAATATATTATAATAGAGGGGGTCACGCGGACCCGAATATATAAGGCATACAAGCCATAATATCTGAGTATAGACATAGTTAGTCAAGTTTTGCCTTAAGAAGGCTAGCACAAATCACATCAGAGATACAGATCGAAAAGGCGAGGCCTCCTGCCTGGGATCCACCGAACTACTCCTGGTCGACGGGGAACTCGACGTCGTAGTAGGCGCCTCCGGGGTACTCCTGCTCCTGAGCTGCAGCGGCCGATCAGGCAAAACAGTAAAGGAAATAAAGCAGGTGAGTATCTAGTATACCCGCGAGTCTTACGTCCGCTACTAAGCATTATGCATTGTATCAAAGGAAATAAGAGGCTGTATATAGTGGACTGAAAGACAGAAATTCAGAGCAAAGGTAAGAAGCTAGGCCTATCGAAGACTAGCATCTTCCGACGATGTCTTGCAGCATGAGGTAAGAATCAGCCAACAGTTTATATAAAGCATAAAGTAACAATGCAGCAGAAGTTGCTGCAGCATTGTATAATAATAAGTTGTAATAATTAGCAATGCCTCCGAGTTCCCCTCCTCGACATCCCCGCGAGGAAGAAAACCCGAAACCATACAGTTTAATAATAATAGTTTCTAGTGGTAAGATCCAGCTTCAGCATAAAGCGTCCTGTTACCATGGACACGGCTATCGATAGATTAATCTTCCCTGCAGGGGTGCACTTGTGTTACGCTACACGCACGGATCTCCAGGGTGGCGGGTACCTTGTTAGGGAACGCTCCACCGAGACTATCCGACACTTCATAGCCCATCTTTCAAACTCAACAGAGAGGTCATCCGCCGGACTATATCCTATGTACGCGGGGTTTTGGACCCTAACCCCGACGTACTCCTGCACGGTGCGAGGCTGGCCGGTGAAGTTAAATCAAAGCAAATACAAACCACACTGCCGCGGCAAATAAGACAACACCACTTCCCGGCGCAGGCCGCGGTACTGCTGACGTCTGAAGAGTCCTCGAACGACACTAAGAAGCAGAGGAGCCCATAACTCGTAATTCCCACGGGTAGGTAGTGCGTACATGGCATATAGCCAACTCAAGACATTCACTGAACCATTTAGCATTTTAATTAACCTGCGTGACAACCGTTATCGTTGCCTCGACTTAACTGACCCGCGGACAACGACAGCAGCCAGGACCACTAGTACATCGGTGCCTGCCCCATCGTCCCACCAAGTCACTGCGGTTACCATCAAGGTGAACCGTCTCCTTACCTTGTCTCGCGTGTGCTCCTGGAGGAGCTCGACTTTTGTGGGTTGGTAACTCTCGCGGCCAACGACCAGGGGCCAAGCACACCGGTACACTAGTCGTACCCTCCCTGTCGTCCCGTCGCAATACCTCTCGCGGGCACCGCTGGGTCGCCCGACTTCTTACCTGAAGGACAACCGTTTACAGGACCCTATGGCGGCAAGACAAAGTCAGCCTCGAGTGGAGTACAAGGATTACTCCTTGATAGCTCACACCTGAGGTGACTAGGCATAACCCAGATAGGGGCCTTAGACGGTGTCTGCATTGTACCGTACCTGTGCAGTTATAATATTTGTATCTGCGTTCACTCCCTTGAGTGATCACGACCCTCTATCTAATCCTAGCTAACAATGCGCAGGGTTCACTGCTGAATAATGCATAACAATAATAATAGGCAGCATAGGATAAAGGAAGGCACATCAAGGGGCGACAAAATCAGGCTATGCAGTTGAATAGGATTGTAATCGTAGCAGCAACAGTAACAATTCCTAGTGCAAGAAAAGTACGGGAAGATAGGCGATATCTGGGGAAGAGAATGGCTCTGCTTGCCTGCAAGGTCGACGGTAGTAGTAGGGTCGTCGACGACGTAGTCGTACTCAGCAGCGGTGTAGTCGACGGCAGCAGCGGGGTCTACCGAAGAATAAGGGGGGGAAGAAACAGTAAATACACAGCAAGCATATACAAACAGATGCATGACATGATAGATGAAATGTTAATGGTATTCTAACGCAGTGCAATGCACGTTGCTCGGAGCGGGAATTCATCTGGGGATGAATTACCGGCTCCGGATGATTACCGGACAGGGTGTCCGGAGGGGGAAGGATCAAGCCAGAGGTGTCGTGGTTACCGGACAAACATAAGGGGGTGTATCCGTGCTATTTGATCTATTCCGAACAACATTTGTGTTCAGAACAAATTCATCCGGGCACTCTAACAGTACCGGACAATTTATCGGACAGACGGCCCGGAGGGGGAATGTTCGATGTTCGTTGTGTTAGAGGGGTGTGGTAGACATACGGATAGCGTATTCGTATTCATTATATTTTTCTGATCAATTTTCATGTATAAAGTTTTTTAATCCGAGTTACGGTTTAAAAGTTATTGAATTTCAAAGTTTAAATCAATTTAAATGATTTTCTGGATTTCTTTTATTATTTATTAAACATTATCCAAAACATTATCCACAACATTATCCAGAACAGTGCTGACATGTGGGACCCACATGTCAGCCTCTGTTATTTATAAAACATTTAATTAAATTAGAAAAATGCCTCTCGACCCACATGTAAGTCACTGGAAATTCTTATTAATTCTTTTAAATAATAAACTGACAGGTGGGACCCCAATGTAAGTGACACAGGGGCATATTTAATCAGCCTAATTAATCCAGAGACTAACCTAATTACATGGGCCCACTAGTAAGTGACCCAAGGGGGTTTTAATTTTTCTGTTAAGCTAATAAGAGATTAGCCGGGGTGGTTAGTGAGTGGGGCCCGTTGTCAGTGGCCCAGGGGTTTGATTAACCCCTAATTAAGCTGGCTGACACGAGGGGCCCGCCTGTCATCCTCACCGGAGGGTTCACCGGAGCCCGCCGCCGGCGAGGTCGACGGGGAGCTCGCCCCAGGGCATGGGAGGGTGCGCGGCTTGATGCGTTTGAAGTAGAAGACGACGGCGAGTGCACTGGTGGTGGTGGTTGCGCCGGAGCGACGTCGGCGACGACGAAGGCGGCGGCTGCGCCACGAACCTTGACGGTGTCGACGCTACAGGGGTCCTAGGCGCGCGCAAGGAGCCCCAACGGGAACCACAGCGCGTGGGGATCACGACTGTGACACCTCCGGGACCAATCGGTCACCGTGGCCTCGCCAGCGACGAGTGCGCGCGGCGGCCGGAATGAGTAAAAGGGGGGCGGCGTCTACGGGCTACGCGGGCGTTCACGGGGGTTTAGGGAGGGAGCACTAGCTCACCAGGAGTGCGACGGTGTAGAGAGCGGGCCCGGGGGCGTCGTGGTGGCGCCGGATTTCCCCTGCGACGTCGCGGCGGCCGGAGTTGGGGAAGGTGACCGTGTGCTCGGGGTGGAGGCTTCCGCCTCGATTCCGTGCGCTCGGAGACGAGGACGACGACGAGGAACACGCTGGACAGGTCTTCGGGGCTCGAGGAGGCTGTTGGCCGCGGCGGCTCACCACGGCGGCGAGGCTGCGCTCGGGTGATTCTTTCCCCGACGATGGCGAGCTGCAGGGGGAGGGGAAAAGATGGTGGGCGTGTCCAGGAGGGAGGGGGCGTTGCCCTTATCGCGTCCGCGGTCGCAGGGAGCAGGTGAGGGAGGGGAGGGCTCCAGCGGCGCCACGGCGTCGAGCAGGTGGCCGACATGACGGGAGCAGGTGGGAGGTGGAAGACGGGCCGGGGTGGGCCTCGCCCCAGGCGAGCTTTAAGCCTTTTACAATTTTCGTTTTTTTCTGGTTGCTCAATTTCTTTCTGTAATTGATTTATTAACCCTAGCATTTTTGAAAAAGGTTATTAGTGTTTGTAAATTAGTGTTACATATTTCTGAGGTGTCACAAAATATTTTGCTGCAAAATAAAATCATTGGATATTTCTTTTAATTATTAAATGCCCAAAGTAGGGGTTTTAACCTACTGTTTGAATTGTTTGGAATTTTCTGCAACTCCAAAAATTACCAAAGTTGGTCCAACATGATTATAATGATTTTAGGCAATTTACAAAAATAGTTCCATGATTTTTGGAACAACTTTATTTGAGCCCTTTTGTTTTAAATTTCCATTTAAAGTAGTTTCAACTAGGGTTGGATTTCTTGATGAGCAAGATGCATTGTGCTTTGGGTTTTGATTACCAACCAGCATGGTTTGAAAAGAGTAGAAGCAAAGTTTGATTAGGGACAGGGGATAACAGTGATTAACAAACAGTGATGGTCAACAGTGATGATGATTACTATTACAGGAACTGAGGGTGTTACAAATCTCCCCCACTACAAGAATTCTCGTCCCGAGAATTTAAGTGGTAGCGAGGAAAAGATCGGGGTATTCATCGCGAAGGCGATCTTCGCGTTCCCACGTGGCTTCATCTTCAGAATGATTCGACCACTGGATCTTGAGGAACTTGACGGTCTTGTTGCGGGTTCGCCGCTCAGACTGATCGAGAATGCGGCTCGGATGTTCTCGATAAGTCAAGTCTTGTTGCAGCTCGATCATATCATGCTCCACTTCGCGGCTAGGATCCTTGAAGCAGCGACGGAGTTGCGACACGTGGAAGACATCGTGGACTTGGGAGAGGTTCGGCGGCAATTCCAACCGGTATGCCACGAGTCCACTCCTGGAAAGGATACGGAACGGGCCAATGAAGCGAGGAGCCAACTTGCCCTTGATACCGAAGCGATGAGTGCCCCTCATGGGAGTGACACGGAGGTAAGCGTATTCACCAGGTTGATACTCCATTTCACGGTGTTTGCGGTCATAGTTGCTCTTCTGACGAGACTGTGCAGCTTTGAGATTTTCTTGCACAATGCGAACTTGTTCCTCAGCTTCTTGGACAAGATCCGGTCCGAAGTAGGGTCGTTCCCCAGTTCCTGACCAATTCAGGGGGGTCCGACATTTACGTCCGTATAGAACTTCGAAGGGGGCCATCTTCAAGCTAGCCTGATAGCTATTGTTGTACGAGAATTCCGCGTACGGGAGGGCATCCTCCCATTTCATGCCGAAAGAAAGGACACAAGCGTGAAGCATGTCTTCCAGCACTTGATTAACTCGTTCAACTTGGCCTTGCGACTGGGGGTGATAAGCGGTGCTGAGATTCAGACGAGTCCCGAAAGCTTCCATGAAACTATTCGAGTATCGTGAGGTGAAAATGCTGCCACGGTCTGAACTGATCTCCAACGGAATACCGTGGAGTGACACAATTCGGCAGATATACAAGTGTGCTAATTGACCAGCGGTGATCGTCTCCTTGACCGGCAGGAAGTGTGCAATCTTGGAGAATCGGTCGATGACGACAAAGATGGCATCGTTACCTTTCTGTGACTTAGGAAAACCGGTGACGAAGTCCATTTCGACTTTGTCCCACTTCCAATCAGGCGGAGGGAGTGGTCGCAACCAACCAGCAGGTTTCTGATGTCCGGCCTTGACGCGACTGCAAACGTCACATTGAGAAACATAGCGAGCGATGTCTTGCTTCATGTATGGCCACCAGTACTGTTGACGAAGGTCTTTATACATCTTGGTACTGCCAGGGTGGATTGACAAGGTAGAGTTATGGGCTCCTTCCATGATATCCGAACCACAGTTAATGAGGGGCGGGCTCACAGGAACTACTAAGCGGCCCTTGAAGTACACAGTATCACCATCATTAGCATCAATGGTAAAAGAGGAAGGCTTTCCTTCGGCGATGTCCTGCTTGATCTTCACAATGTCAGGGGCCAGAGATTGTCTACTCTTGATGAGGGCGTTGAGCTTTGACTCGAGAACCAGGTTATTGACGTAACCTTGAGGAACAATCTCGAGATTCAACTTGCGAAACTCTTCATACAGAGGTGGTTGCTGCACCTGAACCTCAAGTTCAGAACAGTAAGCTTTGCGGCTCAAGGCATCGGCCATCACATTAGCTTTGCCAGGGGTATACGAAATATCCATGTTGAAGTCGGCTATTGTCTCGAGCCATCGTTGTTGACGAAGATTCAGGTATGGCTGAGTAAACAGGTACTTCAGACTTTGGTGATCGGTGTAGACCTCGCAACGATTACCGACGAGGTAATGTCGCCACAGCTTCAATGCATAAATTACTGCTGCCAATTCGAGATCATGTGTTGGGTATTTGTCTTCGTGAGCACGCAACTGTCGAGAGCCATAAGCAATCACCTTGCGCTCTTGCAATAGGACACAGCCTAATCCTTGACGAGACGCGTCGCAATATATCACGAAGTCCTTCTGAGTATCAGGGGGAGCGAGCACCGGGGGAGAAGTTAGCTTGTCCTTGAGTTCTTGAAAACTTTCTTGACATTTATCTGTCCACTCAAACTTGACGCCTTTGTGAAGCAGATTAGTCAGAGGCCTGGCAATCTTGGAGAAATTCTCGACGAAACGGCGGCAATAGCTAGCGAGCCCGAGGAAACTGCGGACTTGCTTGACGGTCTTGGGAGGAGTCCAGTCCAGAATAGCCTGGATATGTTCTGGGGTGACGGCAATGCCATCCTTGGAAATCACATGTCCGAGGTAGGTTACTTCAGGAAGCCAGAATTCACACTTAGAAAACTTAGCGTAGAGTTTGTGTTCTCGAAGCTTCTCCAGTATAAGACGAAGATGTTCAGCATGTTCTTCTTCATTCTTGGAATATATCAATATATCATCCAGATAAACCACGACGAACTGGTCGAGGTACTCCATGAAAATATAATTCATCAATCTGGAGAAGGTGGCTGGAGCATTGGTTAAGCCAAAGGACATGACGGTGTACTCGTATGAACCATAGCGAGTAATGAAGGCAGTCTTCGGAATGTCCTCATCACGGACTCGGATTTGGTGATAACCCAACCTCAAGTCGAGTTTAGAAAACACCTTGGATCCGGCAAGTTGATCATACAGGTCGTTGATCCGGGGAAGAGGGTATTTGTTCTGGATGGTGGCTTGGTTAATGGGCCGATAATCTTGGACCAATCGGTTTGTCCCATCGCTCTTCTTGACAAAGAGCGAAGGTGCTCCCCAAGCTGAGGAACTGGGGCGAATGAATCCTTTCTGAAGTGCCTTGTCAATTTCCTCCTTAAGTTCAAGGAGTTCATGTGGCGGCATCTTGTAAGGACGCTTGGAAATAGGAACAGTGCCTGGCTTCAAGTCGATGACGAATTCAACTTCTCTGATCGGGGGTATTCCCGGCAGTTCTTCTGGGAAGACGTCGAGAAAATCGCGAACGACCGGAACGTTCTCGATGCCTTTCAAAGGTGAGACATTCAAGGCATTCATCATAAAGATCTGTGTTTCAGCATTACGGGTAACTCGGGCAGTGTGGTTCACAATCCCACCAGAGGGGTGAAAAAGCTGGACAGACTTGGTGCCACAATACAGTGCGGCATCGTGAAATTTTAACCAATCCATTCCCAGAATGAGGTCTATGGTGGAAGACTTCAGGAGGATGGGTGACGCAAAGAATTCAACTCCTTCGATTTCAATGGTGGTGTTTGGCACTATCATGGTGGTTCGGCATTGGCCAATCGGGGTGCGAACAACCATCGGTGGTTTCATCGTTTCGTACTTGAAGTTATGCGAAAATGCAAATGTTTCCGACATGAATGAATGTGATGCTCCTGTATCAAATAAAACAGCAGCATGTACGGAATTAACGAGAAGGGTACCCATCACGGTAGCGGGTTGTTGCTGAGCTTCTTCAACATTGACGTTGTTATCATGTCCACGAGCATAAGCAGCAGACCCAGTATTATAGTTGGGGGTCCGGTTGTTGCCACGACCATTTCCACGGCCAGCGGGGTGAACTACCAGTTGCTTCTGTTTCTGGGGGCACTCTCTGGAAAAATGCCCCGGTTGGCGGCACGTGAAGCATAATCCATCCTGAGGACGAAGTGGGGTAGCATTGGGTGGTGCAGGCAGAGCTCTTGGCATCTGCGGTGGCGGAGGGAGACGGGGTGCAGCATAAGACGGCCTTGGAGCAGGGACAGCTGAATGAGTCACACTGGTAGGGAGCCAGATACGACGCTTCTGCGTTGCGCCCGAAGATGAGCCAACGTCACGATAACGCTTCAGAGAGTTCTTGTGCTCCATCTGGGCAGTCTCGACGGTGATAGCCTTGTTCACCATGGTGGCGAAGTTGGCGAAATCATGAACGGCAAGAGCGAGCCTGAGTTCTGGGTTGAGGCCTCGACGGAACTTCTGCTGCCTGCGAGCATCAGTGGTGATCTCTCCTTCCGCATAGCGAGAGAGGTTGAGGAACTCGCGCTGATAGGCTTCAACAGTCATATCACCCTGAGTGAGGTTACGGAATTCTTCCGCCTTACGATCCATGATCCCCTGAGGAATGTAGCGGGCGCGGAAAGCAGACTGAAAGTCATCCCAAGTGATGACTTCTTCGACTGGCAGGGAACGCTTGTGGGTGCTCCACCACTGAGCAGCGGCGCCTTTCAGATGATAAGATGCAAAGTTCACATAGTCGGCTGGATCGACATTAGCAGACTCCAGCTCGTGAGTGATGTCGCGAAGCCAGTCATCAGCATCCAGCGGCTGAACAGTGTTGCGGAACATAGTGGGGTTGAGGCGGGTGAAGTCGTGCAGAGTCACAGTGGCATGCTGATCGTGGTGCCCATTCTGATTCGGCTGGGGGAATTGAGCCATGATATTCTGCATGAACTGACGATTCATCTCGAACTGCTGCATCATCGCGGCCATGTAATCCGGCGGCGGAGGTGGGTCGTTGGCAGCACGACCATGACCACCACGACCAGCCATCCTGCTAGATTTGACAGGGGTATTTCAGCGATGAAAATTTAACGAGATACCGGAATCAAGCCTGAAGTAAAACGACAACGAAAAGGAGGCGCAGATATATAAAGGAGTAGTCATATAAGACATACACATTCGCACACAGAATCGATCGAAAATCGGGCAGCGTAACGTCGTAGAAATTAAGGAAAAAGGACTCTCTAGGCGGCGCGCAGACCGCGGTAAGGATTACACGACGCGACATAGATTCCACTATGTCAATCACGCCGCAAGAAAACTATTGGCCACAGGAGTTGATGCCAAAGAACGCACGGCCTGCCCAGAATGAGAATGGGATCCGCGGTCTGGGATCTGGCGTACGACGCCTGCGACACGACTCAATCAATGGGGGAAGCACCAAAAACGCCGGGTGGAATCAAGAGAACGTGATCCTAATGTCAGCTTTTGTAAAACTTACCAGCAAGGATAAGAGAGCAGAGTCCCAGAGCATAGGTAAGGAGAAAAGGATCCTAATACCATAGATATCACACGTAGTGACATCGATGTGGGCCCGTAAGCCAAATATTAAGTTAGCAAAATAGTTTTTCAAAGTCTAGACTCAACATCGACCAAGTAGTGGTGGGGTGGCTTCCTACAGGCAGTCGGCTCTGATACCAACTTGTGACGCCCCCAAAATCAGACCGTGTACAGTAATCATACACACAGGGTACACGACTGAGATTAGGGTGCCACGGTGATAATATCACAGCACAACACTAAACACAAAAGGATAAACAAATATATTACAATAGAGGGGGTCACGCGGACCCGAATATATAAGTCATACAAGCCATAATATCTGAGTACAGACATAGTTAGTCAAGTTTTGCCTTAAGAAGGCTAGCACAAATCACATCAGAGATACAGATCGAAAAGGCGAGGCCTCCTGCCTGGGATCCACCGAACTACTCCTGGTCGACGGGGAACTCGACGTCGTAGTAGGCGCCTCCGGGGTACTCCTGCTCCTGAGCTCCAACGTCGGCTGCAGCGGCCGATCAGGCAAAACAGTAAAGGAAATAAAGCAGGTGAGTATCTAGTATACCCGCGAGTCTTACGTCCGCTACTAAGCATTATGCATTGTATCAACGGAAAGAAGAGGCTGTATATAGTGGACTGAAAGACAGAAATTCAGAGCAAAGGTAAGAAGCTAGGCCTATCGAAGACTAGCATCTTCCGACGATGTCTTGCAGCATGAGGTAAGAATCAGCCAACAGTTTATATAAAGCATAAAGTAACAATGCAGCAGAAGTTGCTGCAGCATTGTATAATAAGAAGTTGTAATAATTAGCAATGCCTCCGAGTTCCCCTCCTCGACATCCCCGCGAGGAAGAAAACCCGAAACCATACAGTTTAATAATAATAGTTTCTAGTGGTAAGATCCAGCTTCAGCATAAAGCGTCCTGTTACCGTGGACACGGCTATCGATAGATTAATCTTCCCTGCAGGGGTGCACTTGTGTTACGCTACACGCACGGATCTCCAGGGTGGCGGGAACATTGTTAGGGAACGCTCCACCGAGACTATCCGACACTTCATAGCCCATCTTTCAAACTCAACAGAGAGGTCATCCACCGAGAACCCCGACGTACTCCTGCACGGTGCGAGGCTGGCCGGTGAAGTTAAATCAAAGCAAATACAAATCACACTGCCGCGGCAAATAAGACAACACCACTTCCCGGCGCAGGCCGCGGTATTGCTGACGTCTGAAGAGTCCTCGAACGACACTAAGAAGCAGAGGAGCCCATAACTCGTAATTCCCACGGGTAGGTAGTGCGTACATGGCATATAGCCAACTCAAGACATTCACTGAACCATTTAGCATTTTAATTAACCTGCGTGACAACCGTTATCGTTGCCTCGACTTAACTGACCCGCGGACAACGACAGCAGCCAGGACCACCAGTACATCGGTGCCTGCCCCATCGTCCCACCAAGTCACTGCGGTTACCATCAAGGTGAACCGTCTCCTTACCTTGTCTCGCGTGTGCTCCTGGAGGAGCTCGACTTTCGTGGGTTGGTAACTCTCGCGGCCAACGACCAGGGGCCAAGCACACCGGTACACTGGTCGTACCCTCCCTGTCGTCCCGTCGCAATACCTCTCGCGGGCACCGCTGGGTCGCCCGACTTCTTACCTGAAGGACAACCGTTTACAGGACCCTATGGCGGCAAGACAAAGTCAGCCTCGAGTGGAGTACAAGGATTACTCCTTGATAGCTCACACCTGAGGTGACTAGGCATAACCCAGATAGGGGCCTTAGACGGTGTCTGCATTGTACCGTACCTGTGCAGTTATAATATTTGTATCTGCGTTCACTCCCCTGAGTGATCACGACCCTCTATCTAATCCTAGCTAACAATGCGCAGGGTTCACTGCTGAATAATGCATAACAATAATAATAGGCAGCATAGGATAAAGGAAGGCACATCAAGGGGCGACAAAATCAGGCTATGCAGTTGAATAGGATTGTAATCGTAGCAGCAACAGTAACAATTCCTAGTGCAAGAAAAGGACGGGAAGATAGGCGATATCTGGGGAAGAGAATGGCTCTGCTTTCCTGCAAGCTCGACGGTAGTAGTAGGGTCGTCGACGACGTAGTCGTACTCAGCAGCGGTGTAGTCGACGGCAGCAGCGGGGTCTACCGAAGAATAAGGGGGGAAGAAACAGTAAATACACAGCAAGCATATACAAACAGATGCATGACATGATAGATGAAATGTTAATGGTATTCTAACGCAGTGCAATGCACGTTGCTCGGAGCGGGAATTCATCTGGGGATGAATGACCGGCTCCGGATGATTACCGGACAGGGTGTCCGGAGGGGGAAGGATCAAGCCGGAGGTGTCGTGGTTACCGGACAAACATAAGGGGGGTGTATCCGTGCTATTTGATCTATTCCGAACAACATTTGTGTTCGGAACAAATTCATCCGGGCACTCTAACAGTACCGGACAATTTATCGGACTGACGGCCCGGAGGGGGAATGTTCGATGTTTGTTGTGTTAGAGGGGTGTGGTAGACATACGGATAGCGTATTCGTATTCATTATATTTTTCTGATCAATTTTCATGTATAAAGTTTTTTAATCCGAGTTACGGTTTAAAAGTTATTGAATTTCAAAGTTTAAATGAATTTAAATGATTTTCTGGATTTCTTTTATTATTTATTAAACATTATCCAAAACATTATCCACAACATTATCCAGAACAGTGCTGACATGTGGGACCCACATGTCAGCCTCTGTTATTTATAAAACATTTAATTAAATTAGAAAAATGCCTCTGGACCCACATGTAAGTCACTGGAAATTCTTATTAATTCTTTTAAATAATAAACTGACAGGTGGGACCCCAATGTAAGTGACACAGGGGCATATTTAATCAGCCTAATTAATCCAGAGACTAACCTAATTACATGGGCCCACTAGTAAGTGACCCAAGGGGGTTTTAATTTTTCTGTTAAGCTAATAAGAGATTAGCCGGGGTGGTTAGTGAGTGGGGCCCGTTGTCAGTGGCCCCGGGGTTTGATTAACCCCTAATTAAGCTGGCTGACACGGGGGGCCCGCCTGTCATCCTCACCGGAGGGTTCACCGGAGCCCGCTGCCGGCGAGGTCGACGGGGAGCTCGCCCCAGGGCACGGGAGGGTGCGCGGCTTGATGCGTTCGAAGTAGAAGACGACGGCGAGTGCACTGGTGGTGGTGGTTACGCCGGAGACGCGCCGGAGCGACGTCGGCGACGACGAAGGTGGCGGCTGCGCCACGGACCTTGACGGTGTCGACGCTACAGGGGCCCTAGGCGCGCGCAAGGAGCCCCAACGGGAACCACAGCGCGTGGGGATCACGACTGTGACACCTCCGGGACCAATCGGTCACCGTGGCCTCGCCGGCGACGAGTGCGCGCGGCGGCCGGAATGAGGAAAAGGGGGGCGGCGTCTACGGGCTACGCGGACGTTCACGGGGGTTTGGGGAGGGAGCACTAGCTCACCAGGAGTGCGACGGTGTAGAGAGCGGGCCCGGGGGCGTCGTGGTGGCGCCGGATTTCCCCTGCGACGTCGCGGCGGCCGGAGTTGGGGAAGGTGACCGTGTGCTCGGGGTGGAGGCTTCCGCCTCGATTCCGTGCGCTCGGAGACGAGGACGACGACGAGGAACACGCTGGACAGGTCTTCGGGGCTCGGGGAGGCTGTTGGCCGCGGCGGCTCACCACGGCGGCGAGGCTGCGCTCGGGTGATTCTTTCCCCGACGATGGCGAGCTGCAGGGGGAGGGGAAAAGATGGTGGGCGTGTCCAGGAGGGAGGGGGCGTTGCCCTTATCGCGTCCGCGGTCGCAGGGAGGGGAGGGCTCCAGTGGCGCCCGTGGCCACGTCGGCGCCACGGCGTCGAGCAGGTGGCCGACATGACGGGAGCAGGTGGGAGTTGGAAGACGGGCCGGGGTGGCTGGGCCGAGGTGGGCCTCGCCCCAGGCGAGCTTTAAGCCTTTTCCAATTTTCGTTTTGTTTTCTGGTTGCTCAATTTCTTTCTGTAACTGATTTATTAACCCTAGCATTTTTTAAAAAGGTTATTAGTGTTTGTAAATTAGTGTTACATATTTCTGAGGTGTCACAAAATATTTTGCTGCAAAATAAAATCATTGGATATTTCTTTTAATTATTAAATGCCCAAAGTAGGGGTTTTAACCTACTGTTTGAATTGTTTGGAATTTTCTGCAACTCCAAAAATTACCAAAGTTGGTCCAACATGATTATAATGATTTTAGGCAATTTACAAAAATAGTTCCATGATTTTTGGAACAACTTTATTTGAGCCCTTTTGTTTTAATTTTCCATTTAAAGTAGTTTCAACTAGGGTTGGATTTCTTGATGAGCAAGATGCATTGTGCTTTGGGTTTTGATTACCAACCAGCATGGTTTGAAAAGAGTAGAAGCAAAGTTTGATTAGGGACCGGGGATAACAGTGATTAACAAACAGTGATGGTCAACAGTGATGATGATTACTGTTACAGGAACTGAGGGTGTTACAGACGCCCCCTTCGCCTATATTTACCCCTCGGGGTGGAAACCCCTAGGACGAACTCCTTTTTCGCGGTCTCTCCTCTGTTCCACCGCCTCCGCCGTTTCAAGATCGGGGCTGCCTAGAGAAGCTGCTCCGGCACCCTGCCGGGAGAAGCTACCCCCTCCGGGAGACCATCCATAGCCATGGACGCCTCCCGTATGTACCGTGAGTAGTTCCCCTTGGACTATGGGTCCGTGACCAGTAGCTATGTGATCTATCTCTCCCTCTTTTGTGCTTACACTTTCGAGTCCTCATGAGCTGCCTCACATGATCGAGGCATCTATGTAATTTCTGCTGTTGCTATGCTGAGTTTGTTGGGATCTGATGGATTATGAGACTATGTTCAGATTGTGATGAGTAATATATTTGGTTCTTCTCTTTTATATTTTGTTCTTGAGTAAATTCTTGCATGTTCTCCGTTGCGGTATTTTCTTTGGCCAAGTATTTTATTTGCAACTCCAAGAGAGAGCGTTATGCTCGATTGTGGGTTCAGCCCCTTGATGTCTAGCTTGAGTGACAGAAACATGAGACTAGGGGATGTGTTGTTGCCACCAGGGATAAAACAACGGTGCTTGTACTTGCGGGTGCAAGTATTGTTTACTTTACGCAAAGTTCTTTTAATGCAGTTGTCTGTTGCTTTGAGTTTACACTTTGGGTGGGATTCGCAACTTAATACCAGCGATATGTTCTGGATAGATATCTCAAGGTGGATGATTCATAGTAGATGCAGATGGATTTCGGTCTACTTACCTTGGCGTACTGCCCATTTCTTTTGAGCCATTCCTTTCTTTGCAGCATAGTTAGCATTGTGGTGCCTTCATAATCCTGTCAATTGCCAAACTGTGATTTGTTTACCTCGCTAGCACTTTTAACGTCTTTTGGGAGAGAGACGTCACTAGTGAATATCACGGGACCCCGGTCCATCTTCACATTATTGTTCACGCTACCAATTTACTTTCAGTATTTACTTTTCCATTGCTATCACTATAATTATTATCTCTTGCGTTAATCCTTTGTAAACAGCAAGGCCGGAGGAATTGAAAACTCCTCTGTACTCGTTGGGAGCAAAGTTATTTGTATCTGTGTGCAGGTCCAGGTGAAGTTAGCAACCTCGGTTGTGAACGGCGCCATTGTTCACTTTACCACCTAATTGTATCTCTTGAGTCCTACTGGAGACAATCTAAACCTTAGCATCTTCGCTAAGGGAAACTTGCCATTGTGCTACATCAAACCTTCCACTTGGGGTAACCAACGAGGGGCGAGAAGCCATCAATCAAATTTCTGGCGCCGTTGCCGGGGACTCAAGTCTACAAGATAGGGGAGTTGCACACTATCTTTTACCTTTGCTTTTTAGTCTTGTTAATTTACCTTTCAGTTTTTACTTTTGTGTCCTTAATCAAAAATACCTGCTGCTACTATGGGTTCCAATGAAAACACTAAGTTGTGTGACTTCACTAGTCACAACAACAGTGACTTTATCTGCACTCCTATTGCTCCACCTGCCACTTCAGCACCTTCTTATGAGATTAAACCTGCTCTGCTTAACCTTGTTATGAAAGACCAATTCTCAGGAGCAGGAGAAGATGCTGCTTTGCACCTAAACAACTTTATCGAGCTCTGCGACATGCAGAAGTACAAGGAAGTGGATGGAGACAACGTCAAGCTGAAGCTTTTTTCCTTTCTCCTTGAGAGAAAGAGCCAAGGAGTGGCTACAATCTTTGCCCAAGAACAGTATCGATTCTTGGAGTAAATGCAAAGATGCTTTTATAGGGAAGTACTATCCCCCTTCTAAAATTATTCAATTACGGAGTAACATTATGAATTTTAGGCAATTGGATAATGAACACGTTGCCCAGGCTTGGGAACGTATGAAGACACTTGTCAAGAACTGCCCCACACATGGACTGACTACCTGGATGGTTATCCAGACTTTTTATGCAGGCTTGAACTTCACCTCGCGGAACCTGTTAGATTCGGCCGCGGGAGGAACTTTTATGTCAACCACGCTTGGTGCTGCCAGAAAGCTACTAGATGAGATGATGCTGAACTACCCTCAGTGGCACACCGAAAGATCTCCAACTGGTAAGAAGGTAAATTCTGTCGAGGAGATCTCCTCTTTAAATGAAAAGGTTGACCTTATCATGTCTCTACTTACCAAGAAACCTTCTATTGATCCTCAAGATGTTCCTTTAAATTCTTTGGTTGCTCAGGAACAAGTAGATTTCAATTTTGTCTCTAGAAACAACTTCAATAATAATGCTTATAGGAGTAACTTTGGTAGCAACAATCTTAGGCCTTTCCCATCCAACAACTATGGGAACAACACTTATCCTACCACCAGAAACTCCACTTCAGAACTAGAGAGTATGCTTAGAGACTTTATCACTACCCAAAAGGCCTTCAACAAGAATGTGGAAGAAAAACTAGCTAAATTAGATAATCTTTGTTTGAAGGTAGACAACTTAGCCCTTGATGTTGAGATGTTAAAAATTAGAACCTCTCCCCTTGAGGAGAGTAAGGTCACTCCTATTAATGCTATCCAGTTACAAATCAATGAAAATATTAGGATGATGGCTAAACTTAAAGAGAGATGGGCTAGAGAAAAGAAGGAAGAAGAGAGAACTAAGAGCCTTCCTACCTACCACACAGTAGCCACTATCAAAGTAGATGAGGATGTCCAGACTGTTAGCACCCATCACACCCCTAGTCCCACTGGACCTATCAATGGTGATGCTACCACCTCAGCCTTAGAAGAGGAAAACTCTATGAACATAGAGGCTTTCAAACAAGTGAGCTTAAATAATATCACTACTTCCTTGGTAGATAGTAGTGATTTAGACTTTGACAACTGCACTTTACCAGAAGTTATTGGTTTCCTACACAAGATGTCTAGAGACCCCCACACTAGCACACTCAATCTTGCCTTCACAGAGCATATCACCAATGCTCTAATCAAAGTTAGGGAGGAGAATCTTAGACTATAAGCCTCCATACCTAGGAAGCTAGAAGATGGTTGGGATCCTATGATAAACATTAAATTGAATAACTTCTCTTGCTATGCTCTTTGTGATGTTGGAGCAAGTACCTCTGTTATACCCAAAAGAATGTATGATATGCTTGAATTGAAACCTTTTGATTCTTGTTCTTTTGGTGTTCGTCTTGTTTATTCTTCCGTAAAGAAACCTTTGGGGAAGATCGGCGATGTTCTTATCATTGTCAATGACAATTATGTTCCCGTTGATTTCACTATTATGGACATTGAGTGTGAACCTTCTTGTCCAATTATTTTGGGACGTCCTTTTCTTCGCACAGTTGGTGCTATCATTGACATGAAAGAGAGAACTATCAAATTCCAATTCCCTCTCAAGAAAGGGATGGAACATTTCCCTAGTAAAAATATTAAGTTACCTTTTGAGTCCGTCACACGGGCTAGTTATTCTCTTGAAAAGACTTGATCTTCTGCTTTAAGCCTAGCTAATGGCTCTAAAGAAGCGCTTCCGGGAGGCAGCCCGCAACGAATTTAGGTTTTTATTTTTGCTTTTGTTCTGTTTTTATTGGTCATGATGATTGTTACTACTGTAGAAACATCATTGTATCTTTATTTTTCAAGCTTTGTGCCAAGTTTAGCCTCATACGGCAAGGGAAGTAAAAGTGGTGACATGCTGCCCAGAAAACAGATTCTGTCCTCGTGACTAGAAAAATTACAGAAAAATCCCAGTTCATCTTTTTGAGCTGAAATTTTTACACAGCGTGCTCTATACAATTACTAAACTTCCGTATGTTCTGAGTTTTTTTATTTGAGTTTCAGAAGTATCCCTAAAAAATTCTTTTCTATCTGTTGTTCTGTTTTCACAGATTCTGCCACGTTTTGTCTCTCCGTACTTTTGCAAACCTTAAGCTTTCTTTTTCTTTGCAAAAACTTTTTGGCAATCTTGAGAAACAGTAGCTCTTCCTGGAAATCCTTATTTTCAGTAGAGGAAAAATTATTTTATTAGGGTACTAACCTCTCTAATCAGTCTACAATGAGTTATGTATGAAGGGAGTTTTCAAGTGCGCGACGGAAGATGATGAAAGAAAATTCAAGAGTGTCAAGCGCTCATGCTTGGGGATTCCCCCATGCATCCCCAACAAATATTCAAGGAGACTCAAGCGTCTAAGCTTGGGGATTCCCCCGTGCATCCCCTTCTCCATCAACAATCATCAGTTTGTCCCTCGTTGCACTGTATTTTTATCACTTCATGCGTTATGTGCTTTTCTTGGAGCGTCTCCCTCTTAGGTTTTGTTTCGTTTTTAGTTTTCCTTAGCTTTGTTTGCTGTAGTAACAAGTTAGATCCCAGCTTACTTACTCTTTTGTGTGGGATAGATTCACGCTCCGCTTGAACTAGAACTCCTCATAGGATTTGCATGCTTATTCTTTTATCTGTGAGCTGTTCTTTTTCTTTTCTTAGCTGCTGTTCTGTTTAGTTGTAGTGCTTTAGTTTTTTTTTTCTAGAGCTCTTCTTTTGTCTTAGGTTGAAATTTCTATAGGTTGCATGTTTTATCTTGTTAGAGAGTTTTCCTGTTGCACTGAGTTCTGTGTCTGGACTGAAAGTAGATAGTTAAAGTTGTTGTTCTCTTTGTAGTAGTAACTTGCAATAGTTTTGAGGTATTGACTAGAGTAATGGTTGAACTTATGATGTCAAGAGCTCTTTCCTATTAGTGATAGATGTCTATTTTTGGAAATCCATGTGTTTTTCGAAAACCAAAAACCCCTGTTGAGAACTCTAGCTACTAGATGGATCACTAACCTCTGGAGAGTTCGAATATTAGAGTACACTCATGTACCATGAGTCGAGGATGCGCAAGGATAACCAAACCCCCATACACTCATCCTCGGGGTACCTGTCTCTTTGTGAACCTCTTGATTAGATTGAGAGTTACCGATAATAAGTGCATGAGTTCTTCGGACTAATGTGAGTATTCGAAAGTTGACACTTCCACCCACCTATACTTTTTCTAGCCTCTTCGGTACCGTGCATTGCCCTTTCTCACCTCGAGAGTTGGCGCATACTTCGCCGGTGCATCCAAACCCTTGGCACGATACGCTCTGTCATCATAAGCCTCCTTATATCTTTCCTCAAAACAGCCACCATACCTACCTACAAGGCATTTCCATAGCCTTTCCGAGATACATTGCCATGCAACATCCACCTTCTCATGACTTGATCTTCATGTCAGATCTTCATGTCATACATGCTACTTGCTTGATCGATGAGCCGCATGCTAGTTGGGCCTTGCCCTAAACATTGCTACATGACGCGCTAGTATCATTGCATATCCTGCTACACTGGCAGAGGCATACATTTGCATACTTCATGATAGTTACATTTTCTTTATGTGAGTACCTTTGTAAAGTGTGAAAGATCTCCTATATTCTTGTAAAATATAGAGTATTGCCCCTAAAGTGAGGAAATGATCCCAAAGAGGACAAAATCAAAAGATCCCAAAGAGGACAAAATCAAAAGATCCCAAAGAGGACAAAATCAAAAGATCCCAAAGAGGACAAATGAGAGTTAAATATAAAGAGCCATTGAGGCCACCAAAAAAATAGAAAAAGAGAAAAGAAAAATAAAAAGAGAGAAGGGGGCATACTACTATTATTTTTTAGAGATCCACACTAGTACTTCATCTTCTATCCCTTGTAGTCCATAGAGATCATCATCATTCATATAGCTATGTGGGGACCTTCACACTATAGAACTTGGCTTGTATATTCCAATGATGAGCCTCCTCAAATGAGCTCTAGGTCTTCTTGAGCAAGCAAGATGGATGCACCCCCACTAGTTCCATTGGAGAGCTTACCTTAGCTCACATGTGCATCCGTTGTATGGCAATCCCTACTCCTCACATCATATCTATCATATGGCTTTCTCTCGCCTATGATTGTCCTTATTGATGTGAGCCTTTCACACCTTTTTGTCTTCCTCCTCCACCTTCTTTCTGTTTCGCCTTTTAGGTGTCAACTTTCTTGCTCACGCTCATCCATTGCATGAGTGCTCAAAATATCGAAAGGGAGTGGATCAGTTTGACTTGTACCTGACTAGTGGTCTGGGGACGAGTCCAGATAAGAATCCAAAGGAGATCAAGTGTGAAACTTTAGTAGATAGTTGTTCTCAACAACCTTTTTTTATCTTTCTTCCCAGTCCCTTGCTTGCACTCAAACACCATTTGGAGACATTCGAGTCACGGACAGCAAGAGCTCTTGCACCTTTCGTTCTTTTGTTGCTTGTGTCAATGCTAATATAGACTCTTGCTTGTTAAGACTTGAATCGAATTGCATGCTTTGATTGCTTTACTTAAAAGTCCTTATTTTGTTGTGTGGCATGTCACCACAGAAATTATGCTTGTTATCATTTACTTACTCGACGACGAGCAGGAATTAAGCTTGGGGATGTTGATACGTCCCAAACGTATCTATAATTTATGCTTGCTCCATGCATGTTTTGTGTGACTTTGCCATGTTTTGCTTGAACTTTCATAAACTTTTGAACCTATTTGGACTAACCTACTAACTCAGTGCACCCAGCTGCCAGTTGCTGTTTTCTGCTGTTTTTGTATTTCAGGTTTTCCTGCCATTAAAAGTGCTCCAAAAAATCCAGGAAAATCAGATAAAAAATCAGCGTCGCGGAAGCTTCCGGAAACACCAAAGCAGAGAAGGGGGGCCACCACCAGGGAGCCAGGAGGGTCCCTGGCGCGGCCCCACCCTAGGCCGCGCCAGGAGGCCTCCTGGCTTCCTGGTGTGTCCCCTCGACGTCCCCCTTCGCCTATATTTACCCCTCGGGGTGGAAACCCCTAGGACAAACTCCTTTTTCACGATCTCGCCTCTGTTCCGCCACCGCCGTCGTTTCAAGATCGGGGCTGCCTGGAGAAGCTGCTCCGGCACCCTGCCGGGAGAAGCTACCCCCTCCGGGAGACCATCCATAGCCATGGACGCCTCCCATATGTACCGTGAGTAGTTCCCCTTGGACCATGGGTCCGTGACCAGTAGCTATGTGATCTATCTCTCCCTATTTTGTGCTTCCACTTTCGAGTCCTCGTGAGATGCCTCACATGATCGAGGCATCTATGTAATTTCTGCTGTTGCTATGCTGAGTTTGTTGGGATCTGATGGATTATGAGACTATGTTCAGATTGTGATGAGTAATATATTTGGTTCTTCTCTTTTATATTTTGTTCTTGAGTAAATTCTTGCATGTTCTCCGTTGCGGTATTTGCTTTGGCCAAGTATTTTATTTGCAACTCCAAGAGAGAGCGTTATGCTCGATTGTGGGTTCAGCCCCTTGATGTCTAGCTTGAGTGACAGAAACATGAGACTAGGGGATGTGTTGTTGCCACTAGGGATAAAACAACGGTGCTTGTACTTTCGAGTGCAAGGATTGTTTACTTTACGCAAAGTTCTTTTAATGCAGTTGTCTGTTGCTTTGAGTTTACACTTTGTGTGGGATTCGCAACTTAATACCAGCGAGATGTTCTGGATAGATATCTCAAGGTGGATGATTCGTAGTAGATGCAGATGGATTTCGATCTACTTACCTTGGCGTACTGCCCATTTCTTTTGAGCCCTTCCTTTCTTTGCAGCATAGTTAGCATTGCGGTGCCTTCATAATCCTGTCAATTGCCCAACTGTGATTTGTTTACCTCGCTAGCACTTTTATCGTCTTTTGGGAGAGAGACATCACTAGTGAAAATCACGGGACCCCGGTCCATCTTCACATTATTGTTCACGCTACCAATTTACTTTCAGTATTTACTTTTCCGTTGCTATCACTATCATTATTATCTCTTGCGTTAATCCTTTGTAAACAGCAAGGCCGGAGGAATTGACAACTCTTCTGTACTCGTTGGGAGAAAAGTTATTTGTATCTGTGTGCAGGTCCAGGTGAAGTTAGCAACCTCGGTTGTGAACGGCGCCATTGTTCACTTTACCACCTACTTGTATCTCTTGAGTCCTACTGGAGACAATCTAAACCTTAGCATCTTCGCTAAGGGAAACTTGTCGTTGTGCTACATCAAACCTTCCACTTGGGGTAACCAACGAGGGGAGAGAAGCCATCACCATTATAGTCTGGCCAGACGCATTGTGATTCAGTCACGGGGATACCGGAATACGATAACGAGAAAAGGGACAAACGAGCAAAGAGGTTGACGAGTGGCTTGTGTTCAAGAAGTTGTTACACATGGGTGCCAAACTTCTCTCCTCTAACTTTGTCATATATCGCGAAGCAAAGGGAATGGTACATGACTAAACATAATGGTTCACTCGAAGTTTCTTCGTGTATGTGCGGGAGTCAACACGGGTGTCCATGGCTCCGCTATTGATTATTGGCTATTGACAAAAGGCTGTTGACCTATGTCCGGAAGATGTTCTGAGTCATGTCCGCATTATACCGAATCTATTGGGTCACACACTTAACGAGTAGTAATCTGTTAGAGAACTAGGAGATGAAAAGAGAAAGGGTACCAGAATTGTTTCGGGTGAAACCGGAAGTGTTTCCGGGTAGCACTAGACATGTTCTAGGTGGTACCGAATGGTTTCGAAATATTCCTGAACGGTCTCGGATGATTCCATAATATTCAAGAAGAGTCTTGAAGTGGTAACAAGGCATTCTTGATAGTCTCGGAAGGTTTTGCAACATTCGGTAATAGTTGTGGAAAGGTTACGGAACATCAGGAAAATTGTTCCGGGACTTCCGAAAATGTTCCGGGAGGTTTCGGAAGGTTCCCGGGAGCTTACGGAAGTATCCGGAGGGTTAAGGAACTCTCCAAACCGCGGAAACCGACGTTACACCAAGTACGAAGGTCCACAAGGTCGTAACTCGGAAGGAAAAGGACTTTCCTTGAGTCCAAGGCCCAGACGCCAGGGTCCCTGGCGTTTTGGACCAGGACGCCAGGGTCCGCGGCGTTTCGGCGGGGAATTCGTGTTGGACTCCTCCTGGTGGCCAAAACCGACTTTGGGGAGAACCCTCGCCCAAGTTGCGACCCCAGGCTTCAACCTATATATTTGGGGGAAGGGGTAGCCCCAAAGATACACCAGAAAAGCCCCAAGGCTGCCCCAGCTAAATCCCACGCGCCTCTAATTCTCTTCGGGCTAGATCGTTCTAGTCCGGACGCCGCTAGGCTCTTCTCCCTCTAGTTTCTCTCGGTGGCGTTCTTCTCTGGATGGCGGAGCACTGCTGGAATTGCTACATCGGGATGTGTGGATACCGGTAGAGGGATCATACCTTTGATCCTTCTTCGAGGTCCTTCTTCTTCGAGGTCCTTCTTCTTCCTCGGAGATCAAGTTCGAGGGACTTGTTCGTGGGACTTGATCTCGGGACGGTTCGCAGGAAAGATCGCACAATGGATCGTGGAACGGTACGCGGGATCGATATCCCCGCGGTTGGGAGGTCATTGAAATTCCTAGCTGCGGGGATTTGCACCAACGGTCTTCACCAACTCTACTTCCGCTACATCGGTTGGTGAGCCATGACCTAAAACCTTGTATGCCATCTTTCTTGGATGATCTTGGGATCTTGATTCGTAGGCACGGAATTTTTTGTTTTCTACTACGTTTCCCAACACCGGAATGTCCCAAAACCATCCCGGAAGGTCCCGGAATGGTCGAAAATGGCCCCGAAGGTTCCGGAAGCTTCTAGAAGGTTCCACAAGTTTCCGGACAGTACCATATGCGCCCCACCACCCTTAGCCTTGGGGGCAAGGCACCCCAAGGGGGGCTGGCCGAAATTGGGTGGTGGGGGCGCCACAGGTGGGGAGGAGTCCTCCTTGGACTCAGACTCCCCGGTGGGAAGGACTCCCTTTGGGAGTAGGAGTCCCAGGAGAACTCCACACCCCCTTAGGTCAGCCAGGAGCCCTCCTGGCCACCTATATAAGGAGTGGCATGGGTTTCTACTGCGTTTCTCAACAAGGCAAATAGGATTTACTATGCCGCATATAGGCGGCAAAAGGCATGGCTTCGCATGCAATGCCCGGGTTGGCTGACCCAGTTCGAGGCAGCGCAAAGCATCGTTTGTTTGTTGATTTTCTTTTTCTTTACTTTTTGGTTATTTTAGGTTTTTATTTGTTTTGTTTATAAGGGTTTTGTTAATTTCATTATATATTTAGTTTTCATTAGTTATTGGAGAAAATTTTAATACATGATGATTTTTTTGCATATGGTAAAATTTTCTAATATAGTGAACTTGTTCAATACTTTTTAAATATATATTAAACATTTTTATAGTATATACGAAATATATTTAAAATACACATTGTACTTCATTTTCATAATATACGAGATCACATTTTTCAAATACATGCTGAACTTTTTTAATTATACAATTAAAATTTTTAATACATAATAAACACTTCCTTAATATACATTTAAATAATGAAACATGTACGAAAGTTCTTATAAAATAAAGTTTATTTTTTGTATAATTTTACAATATCTATCTTCTAAAGAACAATAAAAAAATTTATGAAAAACAAATAAAAATAAAATCAAAAAGAGCTCACGGGCAAAGTGGGTTGGCCAATGTGTCTGGCCTCAGCAAACCTCCCCTAGTTGACGGAAAAATGCTTTAACTATCAAGCAAACAAGTGTTAACCAGGAACTCTCCGAGATCATTAGTTAAAGGGTATCCTTTGTAAAATTGAGTTTTCATTTTGGTGATGACAAGAGTTGTAACGCATGCACGGCACTTATCGCAAGAGTTTATAAGTGGGTTTTTCGTCTTGCATGAGGATGTGAGGTTTTCTTTTCTTCATGTATTCATTTTTAAATGATTATTTCTCTAAGCATGCGTCCTAATTACATGCCCTTTTAACCGTTGTATTTCTCACATCAAAATCTTTAAAATTAGAACACATGTTGATAGGTTTCGACAAAAAAAATTACGGAAGAAATCATTGTCCCACAACTATAGTAAATCATGCCTCAAAGCCGGTCTAAATTGTACTTGAAAACTCTGGTTTCCGTGGAGCCAAAGATTCTTTTCTCGTAGAGTCAAATTTTTATTCAGAAGCACATACTTAATTTCTTGCGAAGCTAGATTTCTTTCTCGTGTAATCACAATTTTTCTTTGAGAAGTATAATTTTTTCTTCTCGTGGGGTCATAGTTTATTTCTTCTTTTAGAATCGCAAATTTGCTTCTTGTGAAACTATATTTACTTCTTATGCACAAATTTTCTCCTCATGCAGTCATATATTTCTTTTTTCAGAAGCACATAATTTCTTCTAGTGGAGCCATAAATTTGCTTCTCACACAATCGCAAATTAGATTTGTATGAAAGTATACTTATATTTTATACAAAAATACACCCAAAATACAACACATATCAGCGAGTGAACACACCAAAAATAAATTTTACAAATGCCTCTATAATACTATGGACGTGGATAGCTGCCGGCCGTGCGCCCATCCGTCCAATCGAGTAGTCCTGCCAAATAAAGAAATAAACTCTCCACGCTCCCCCACCTCACTATAAAAGGAAGGTTTTTATCCATGCACTCAATACTTGACGTGCATTTATTGGAGTTTTTTTTTAATTTAAAAAGCCATAACTTTATATTAAAGCGTCGGAATTCAGATCCGTTTTCATCGTTGGGTTTCTTGCGACGAGTACTTCAAAACTAGATCCCATATTAGTATGTTTCGACAAACTTTTTTTGAGCAACTATGAATGCGATGTAGGCAACTTTAGTGCTATAAATAAGCAACTCTTTTTGTTTGTCTATTATGAGTACTTATTAGCCTGGTTTATGTAAAACCAAGAAAATAACACAAAACATGGAACGTCTTTAGTGCTACATATAAGAAACTTTATTTTACTATGTGTATTAACGAATTTAGCTAGCATGATGTTAAATTGCCTATCGTAATTATTTAGTTGCCTAGTATTTATAATAAGTTGTCTATTGTTGATGCTCAGTTGCATACAATATAATTCTAAGAAGATTCAAAGTAATTTTTTCTAGCAAAAAACAAACACAACTAGCCTAAAAAATTCTAGTAATTGTATAACAGAAACACAATATAAAAATGTTCAATCAGAAATCAAGCAAATGTCCTAGCGAAACCAAGCATTTGCCTTAGTAAATTGAAGCAACCACATTACTAAAAAAACATAATGCAAAACAGTCCTAGCAAACCAAGCGATTGTCATAATAAAAGCAAGCAAGCAACTATCCTAACAAAACTAAGCAATTGTCTTAGTAAATTGAAGCAACCACATTACCAAAAAACACAATGCAAAACAGTCCTAACAAACCAAGCGGTTGTCAT
The DNA here is from genome assembly GCA_950022295.1 of Bromus sterilis. Lineage (NCBI taxonomy): Eukaryota > Viridiplantae > Streptophyta > Magnoliopsida > Poales > Poaceae > Bromus > Bromus sterilis. Next base: position 377,257,849 of record OX465595.1, on the reverse strand, counting down.
AATAAAAGCAATCAATTGTCCTAGCAATCCGAGCAACCGTCCTAACAAAACCAATTAAACTATCCTAGAAAAAAAACAAGAAACTGTCATAATAAAACAAAGCAACTGTCCTAGCAAAGCCAAGCAACTAACCTAGCAAAAACCAAGAAAATGTCATAATAAAACAAAGCAACTGTCCTAGCAAAGCCAAGCAATTATCCTAGCAAAGCCAAGCAACTAACCTAGCAAAAATCAAGCAATTGTCATAATAAAACAAAGCAACTGTCCTAGCAAAGTCAAGCAACTAACCTAGCAAAAACAAAGCAACTGTCCTAGCAAAGCCAAGAAACTAACCTAGAAAAAACAAAGCAACTGTCATAATAAAACGAAGCAACTATCCTAGCAAAGACAAGCACCTATCCTAGCAAAATCAAGAACCTGGCCTACCAAAACCAGGCAACTATCTTAACAAAATCAAGCAACTAACCTAGCAAACACCAAGCAACTGTCATAACAAAACAAAGCAACTATCCTAGCAAAGACAAGCACCTATCCTAGCAAAATCAATCAACTGGCCTACATAAACCAGGCAACTATCTTAACAAAACCAAGCAATTATCCTAACAAAAATGTTTATATGATCTGATGGGAAAAAGTGTGACATCAAATATGTTATCATATCAAATGACGTCGAGTCACCTATATGCGGTATAAATTGTTTATCGTGATTTCTAAATGGTCTATGACATATTTGATACATAAATTCATTAATACATGTGATTTAAGAAAGTTTCTTATGTTTAGTATCAAAGTTGCTTGTTTTTCAAAAATCACCAAAACATATTCGTATGGGATCTAGTTTTGAAGTTCTCGTCGCAAGGAAATTAATGGTGAAAAGGGATCTTCGTTTCGACGCTCGGTTCAAAACTTATAGCTTTTTTAAGAAATGAAACTGAATAAATGAATGATGTCTGTGCGCATGGGTATTCTCATCTGCATGCACAGAAATGTAGTCCACACCAATCGGCTTTCAACGCGGTCATAATTTTTGTCCATATATACGGAATGTGAGGGTGTGCTCGCTTACACAAATGAGCGCAGCTGCGCCTTTAAGAAATCAGGTAATACTATCCGTTAGATAGTTGCTCCGAAAAGTCTCAGAATAAAGTGCAACCGGGTAAAGAAAACGCATGCACACCCACCCATCCATCGACTTGGCCCAACCCTGAAGTTGTGATTTTAATTCTAAAGCATGCATTGTGATTTTAATTCTAAAGCATGCATAAGTCCATAGGGTTTTTATCTTTCAGAATTAATGTTTATTTTTGCATGTTTTCCTTTCTTCCGTTTGTTTATATGATTTCAAATTTATTTATTTTTCTTATTTTGTCAAAATATTAAAATATGTTTAAAGAATATATTTACAAATCAATGATTTTTTTAAATTACTAAGATTTGTATATCCATTAACATTTATTTAAAGTTCATGAGTATTTTCTGAAATTCATGTACATTGTAACAATATTTTTGTAAAATCAATGAAATTATATGACTGACTATAAAAAATAATTCACGAATATTTTTATTTCATTAACCTATTTTGATCCACAAACAATTCCTCAATTCATGAATTTTTTTAAAATTCACAAATTCCAAATAAATTCATGAACTCTTCCAAGTTAATGTTAACTATAAAATCGAAATTCTTAACTCTCGAAATAATTTAAAATTAAAAAGACTAATAGAAAGCAGGTTGAAAAACAGATCGAAGAAAAAAAGAGGTGATGGCGGACTGCACGTTATAGGGAACTACTATTCAGCGCTATAAAATCATTTTTATTAGATGATGTAAAATATCTCACGTGATATAAAAATAGTCATATACATCACCGTGCTAAAAACAACTAGCTCCAACAAGTGATGTAAACGTATATATTTTGTCCTTATTTTAAGGCATAATATAAAATTAGCTCAAAGTGATGTATATTTGCTCCTTCCGGTGTGCCTTAATTTACAAAATTTATTAGAGCAAACATGTTGGAAATTATATAAAATGCATTTTGGAATAATATAAACTACTTTTTGATGCTTTATTTGACAGGCACATTGCTCTCTAGTGCACAAAAATAATGTTCTATCCTCACACGTTTATGGGTTGTTCGACGTTCCTTTGTGCTTTCGGGGTTTTGCCTAGAATATGAAATACCCTCTTAGAGATAGAGACCTAGGTATGCCCCCACGAGGTTATATTTTTTGGGTTTTAAAAAGATTTTTTTTTTCTAAAAGACAAATGTATCCACACAAACAGATACATATATTCATTTTTATAAATGCACATACGAATATCTGATCTCTATGGCCATGAGCATGTTCGAGAGACCGAGTAGATTGATGAAGTCATTACATGGATCGACGGACAAATCTATTTGACATGTCTCTTCACTACCACGACACGTGACCCTGACGTGCAGGCCTTCGGCGTTAGATTTGCTCTAAAATAAAATGTTTTGTAAAATTGTTCAAATTCTAAAATGAGGGATAACTTGTTACTGCTTTGCAAATAGGTGATCAGATGGCTCATGTGGCTTTCTAAAACCATTTAGACTACCATGTTTGTACAGGTTTGGTGTTCTGCAAAATCTTCATCAGAAACGTAGTGGAACATTGAGATGTAAAAGTTGAAGCTCGAGAACTTTGAAAAACCTTGATCTAGCTTTTAATTTTACTACTACTGATTTTTGTTGTCCGTCTTTTTGAAGCTCGAAACGACGACTTTGGAAAACCTTGATCTATCTTTTAACTTGAGTTGTCCGTGTTTGTGCCAAAAGAAATTATCTAATGTACTTTTCTTGCTTAATCAAGTGTTCCAAAATAAATAAATATTACAGTTAGTCCTTGGAAGTTGGAACTATTCTTCGGTCCCTGCCTACTGCATGTCTTCCTTAAGCAACATTTTACCTCATACCTGCCACATATTTTCATTTTCTGTCATTTGGCTGCTTTCTGAAAATGACAATCAGCTCGAGAACTACTAGATTCTGAAAACGAACGCAGCATCTTGCTAACCGGTTAGTGGTTAAACTTTGCAGATCATGACAGGGTAAGCTACTTTTTTTAGACAATGTGATGAGAGGATGAACGGATCAATGCTTGTTTAATCAGTGAAATTCTCTGCATGTAGGCAGATTAGGACTTGGAGGTGATTGTATACTTTGATAGACAGATAAACAAGGTTAAATTAGTTACCCGGGGCAGTTGCTGACTGACTTGGCACATGAAATATCAATATTCTACTGCTTACTTAAATGTGGTCACTGAGATTTGACAGAGAGGTGCAGTTCATCAGGACTAAGGACTCAGGACTAAGGAGTTTCTTAGCCGCTTATCGAGATCAGTACGACCTAAATTGAGGACGAAGTTGATCTTTTCCCAAACAGGCCGTCAGGAGCAATGCATGTTTCCCAGCTCATTCTATGACCGGGTAACATGCTAGCTAATCCCTTCTGACTATCTGCATGGTGTCAACCAATCAATCTGAAGCCGCGATTTTGTTCATTCCTCCTTGTCAACGCAGCGTGGTCAGGGACTCAGCAGATGGGCACCACATGTCAGCTCGAGCATACTTACGCACGTACAGGACCGATGAAACGAAATCATATCGTATGTTTGAGCTTTTCAATCGGATCCAACGAAATCATTTCTCATGATCCGTCCAGCAAAAGGAGACAGGGTTTCATTATGAAACAATACTGTCCTTATCTTCTGAAGCTTCCAACTTGTGTGCTCTTCGGCTCTTGTTTAGTAGGCTGCATGGAGCATGCGACTTCTTCTTTAATTTCGAGACCTGCTGGTCGTTTTCTTGCCTAGTGATTTTGTAATCGGAAAGTACAATGGAAGCTCAGTTCATGTTTGGATGTTACCTTCAGAAGATATATACTAGTATGTAGGAACTTTCTAATCATATCTTTAAAAAGAAAGAGTCAGAGCACGTATGCATGCATTGTGTCTCTGCATTTGGTGTAAGCTCTCTATCCATCTCTTGATGTGATTATTTTATATAAACAGATCAAAAGGGGGAAAGCAATGACAAAAATAATCAAATCTACACTTGCATTATTGATTCATTGATTTTTTCAGGGTCTCGAAATTAATAATTTTGGAGTACTACATCTTGATTTTCCTATTGAGTGCTATAATTAGGCTATCAAGGTTGACAAGTCATGAAAGGAAAGTTGGGGAACTCTATAGAACAATATCTGTGGTTTGCAATGAGTAGACTACAATGTTCAGGCTTTTCCTGGTTCTGGTAGGATTAGGCGCTCTGCCGCCACGTCTCAAACACTTGTTTTGTTTCTTTCTTTTTGAAAAGTCCACTCTTCATATTGAACCCAAAAATAGAAAAAAATCCAACCAGAAATAATACTCTTATATGTACAGGTTAATTAATTCTGAACAGTAGTTGAGGAGATACTACTAATACTCTTTGCCCAGATCTTTGGAGCCATCAACCAGCAGTTGCAATGGCTCCCTCAGGGCTGAGACTACTGGTCTCAACAAACGCCTGGTTTTTATACCAATTTCTGTAAACAATCTGAAATTGCATCAACCATAATTCTGCACAACTCGATCAGTCAGATCATATCATACTAAGATTTATCTGACAAAGCTGTATACTCCTGATGGGCCGATCATTCGGTTGCCCTGCTCTTGGTTAATTATCACCTCGAGGAATGAACCAATGAGTCTAACAAACTACCTGGTCCTGGATGATTAAGTTAATGGAGAGAATTTGTTAATTAGCTGCATGATCGGCTACGCAACTTGCCAGCCTTGATCGATGGACATGCGCCATAACATATCTTTGTCGACGAGTTACCGAGTAGCTAGAAAGCCACAGCAGCTAGCTAGGTTAGTTGACAAGCAAGGCATGCACACGGCACATACACGCTTGCCTTCATCTCAAGGTAATTAATGCTGCCGGCCAGTTGGTAACTCATAGACTGGCTTCTTTCCAGTGGTGAACAGGTATGCCCCGTTTGTTCATCTACGCGTTTGGATGTGTCCCCAGACAGCCAGCGGCTGACACTCATAAGTCTCTTATTTGTTTCCTTTTTTTCTTTACTATTTTGAATTTCATCACTTTCCAATTTCAAAAACAATTTGACCATATATAGCATTTTCAAACATATGAAAGACAAATTGTGAATGACAAACAATCCAATTAAACTTCATAATCCAAATTAAACAATGGAAACAAAAGCAACCGCCTGAATTATTGCCCACCGTCATTGGCATAGTGTGCAATGATACTACTATGTACACAACAAACCCGCACCGCCGCATCGTTATCCTTGACAACAATGGCGGAAGCAAAAATAGCCAACGATCCAAACAGGCCACGCGCCTTCTTTACTTGCATGTGCATAAACAATTAAAACCTCTCATCCTTCTTCACTTCCTTGAGTTCATTGCATTTGACACTTTTCACCTCCTTGTCCATGATGTCCTCTCACTTCTCTCACATTTGGTTAGCCACCCCATTGCACTTTGCCCTCTCGGTCTATCACCTTTTCCTCCTCGACCTTGGCACACGGGTTACTGGTGCAAGCCCCCCACCCCCTCCCCGCTTATTTCATTAACTTCATACACTTGGGAGAGGTAAACCCACTTTTGGCATTTGCGATCTTGATTGAATTGGCCAAGTCACACCATTTTCTTTCTCCGTTCAACTTGACCTAGCAATGATGCATTGTGAATGCCTTTCCTTTCGTTCATTTCACCATCATTGATCATGAACACCTCTTCGGTTGTCATCGATCTTGGGGGGGGGGGGAGAAGGGGATGGTATTCTACCGAACACGTTGCGACATTCGCGGAAAATTTGCCCTTCCGTACTGTCCGATATCGTACGAAATATGACAACACGATGAAGATGCACTTGGAATTGAGGTCAACGATGAACGTGGCTTTAGAGTGTGGGTGGGGGGGAGAGGAGGCGGTCTATTGCGAGACCAAGCCATAGTGGGTGCCCGGAGCGACACGAGGCATCACGTGTGCGAGTGAACCAACATGACGACGTAGCGGATAGGAGAAGAGCTTGATCTCACACTACCACACCGACGTCTCATGCATCCTCTCTTGTGCATCACTCTTGTTGTTTTATTCTCTCTGGATTCAGGTCCACAATAGCCACATATAGCTGGGTGCGGCGACACCTCGAAGATGTTGGATAGGGTCGGGTCCATCAGGCATGCAATACCATTGTAGCATCCATGACTGCAGTGGTGACATCATCAGCATGCGATTCAGATTTGGGAACAAAAGCGAGCTGAGGTCCAAGAAGAAAGGGGTTGTGAGACCGGGAGGGGACACTGTAGGGTTTTTGGTTGGGATTATCAGATCCAACGTGGTGGATAGATCGAATACCTCCTTTGCCCCTCGAGTTGGGATCAAACTAGGGGATTCTTCATGCCCTCATGGGTGCTTAGGTTGAATGACTAATATGATCGGAATGGGTGTCCGTTTTGAAGGCGTCCTAACTTATAGTGCTCCCTCCTTGCCAATTTAGATTACATGTAAGTTTTCTATAAGTTCAAACTTTGTAACCTTCGATTAACTTTAAACAAAATGTAGGGAACATCTTTTTGAACGAATGAAGTACATCAGCTCAACTCGGAAAACCTCAACGATTTCGGCACACCTATGTGAACATGAATACGGTGGTGACACAATGCACAATCTTTTGGTTACCTAAATTGAAGTCGTCTTAGCTGCATTCATCAAGAGAATATTTCCTCTGTTATCTCAGGTTAAATATATTACTCTCTCTAATTAAGCGCGCTAGTCACTAATCAGTGACGTTTTGGGATGGCAAAGTCAAAGGAAAGGCCGGGGCTGACGCGTGAGGGGGCAAATGGAGAATGCAGTGAGCATGGGCGGGGCCCACGTCGCTGTGTCAACGGCGCGTGACGTGCTCCCCTGCAAGCTTCTACGTGGTTGGATGAGGAGCCAGCAAGAAAACAAAGGGTATAATCCAAAAACGGATGTAATTATCAAGGTCAGCGCGAGATCGATATAGATCCTATTACTGGTAAAGTGCTAAGCGCTGCCACCAAAATCCCGGACAGAAACCTTACGCTGACAGCTTGCTTATTCCTTTCTTCACTGTTTATATTATTTTTATTCCTTGTAGGATTTTTATTTTTCTCTCTCCATGCAAATTAAGTTCATATTTGGATTTGAGTTCAGTTTAATCTATTGCTCGACGAAGTTCTAGCTCACAAAGACAAGATATATATAGTATACACATGCATAGAAACTATTTCGCCCGTTTCAAAATACTCAAAAAATTTGGTTTGTTCTAAGTTAAACATATTTACCCACAATAAAAAAAATACGTGTGACCAAGTTTACAAAAAAAAATGGATATCCACAACACTAACCATATATAATATAGAAATATATTCTATCATGAATGTAATGAGACTACTTTTTTGCGGGGGTTAATGAGACTAATTTAATATTTATAGATGTTAGTATACTTTTCATAGGTTTAGTTAGACTTATGTTTGACTTAAGATAAACAAAAATCCAAATATTTTGAAACATCCCTTATTATTGCTATGCAGATTAACTCAAGCGACGACGACTTAGACATGCAGCTCAACAAGCATCCAAGGGGTAAATATGTTGGCAAGTCATAGCTCAAGAGAAAACTGGACTGAATCCTCTGTTCCAAGATACAAGGCTAGGATCGTGGGATTCATCCCTTGCTCTACTCTCACAAGTCGTACATGCATGAAAGATGAAACCATGTCATTTGTCCAACAATCATGTTTGTGCAAAATGGTTAGAATGAACATGAATGAATAAATTAGCAGCCAATGAACACAAAAATATATTAAGCAACTAACTGAAGCAAGTCAACTCGTTGAAGTCGGCAACCGGTTCCAGCATGCATGATTTGGTCATTCACACGGTAATGTGGCATACATAATACTATATCTAACCAGCAAACTATGTGTTCTGACAGTTTGATTAAGGATTTGTTTATGTTGATGTTGCCCTAATGTCTACAGACATAAGTATGTCCATGCTTGCTAATTGTAGGATTGTACACTGGACAAGGTACGTCTAGCTAAAACAAGAATGTTCCACAACTTTGACGATTTCTTGGGCCAATGATTTTTTAGATTGATTTTTTTCGCTCGTGCATCCTATAAAAATGGAAGAGGAGTTTCATCTCCAATAAAAAGCTACACTATATATTTTTTTTTATTTTACAGAAAAATGCTAAGATACATTAACCCAACCACAATCGAAAGAGCTGTAAATCAAAGTATCTGAATGAGAAAAACGTAGCTATTTTTATCAAATTCTGGTTATGTGGGTGTTCAATCTATCCAAGTATGTATCCAAGGTTTATTCTTTTCCCTAGCGCAACTAGGCTATCCTAGACTTGAACCACAGACCTCACCCGTGAAGTAACCCATCATCCCTACAATCTAGACAATTGAGAGAGAATTAATAGACTCTTTCTTGGAAGCAAAGCATACCTTCTATACCCTCCCCTGAGCTTATTCGGGAAGGAGGCTATAAGACATAAACAAATAGATTTGATTCTTAGTTTTGTCCAAAACTTGATATGTAACTTTCTCTATAACCGAGGATTCTATCTATCTTCACAATAATAGAGGACTATAACTATCTATACACACATATCGGGAGTTGGTATCCTCGACAAATGAGCAATCCATGTGTTGATAATAGGCGAGGTTGAGACTATAATGCAAATTTTCCTAGAGTACCTGCATTCTGCACCCACATAACCTGGCAAAAGAAATGTAATACCTAACTTTCAGGTAGTCCACATCACAGCCGATGTAATCATGTTAACTATACATTGCTTCTTTTCAGTAATGACCCCAATGACCATTTAATCCTTCCTCGAGAAATCAACTTGCATGGCATATCATGAAAAAGTCCTTTGGACCAATTATCCCAAAATTGACTTAATGAGTTCTATTTTGTTTCAAATGTTGTCGATAATACTTTAGCTGATTTGTTCAAATATATCTTAAGTTACATGCATAGCTGGATACATTGAATGTACCAAAAAAGTCTTGTCGTGAATAAATCCCACCGAGATGCATCCGGCCCGAGGGAGCCAGCATAAGTAATATCCCGTTCCAGTTGGTTAAGGGTGTGTTTGGTTGAGAGTTCGGCCCACTCGGCTCGCCGGCAGCGCGACTCGCCAGAATCGGCCGCGTCGTTTCGCCCGCCTGCGTGCGCTAATTTGCTCCGCCCCACCCCACGCGATTCGATCCAGCGCCAAACCAAACGTCCGGCTCCCCTCGCTCGCTCGGACCAACACAGGCCGGCCCTCCAACCAAACACACCCTAAGTGAGCATGAGTATCCACAAAAATTCTCTATATAATACTTCAAAATTGCTTCTTCCAAACCTCTATTCTTTGTTTGTTCTTTGAAAACTTGCTTAACCGTCCCATCTCTTGAAGTCTTCCCAAATAAACTCATGTTTTTTGGTACGCAATAATTGATTAGATAATAAAATTCTTAATCATGAGCTAACGTACTATAATATTTATACCCATTATAACACATGGGAAATTATTAAGTCTACATAAAACACAATCTAGTTAAACATAGCGGCTATAATGGCTTGTTTATTCTGCACGATATTAAATGGCCTCGATATATAATGCCAATAAGGTTCTACAGTAGCTAGTCACTTACCCTCCCAGAGTTACACCAATTCACCATTTTAAAGCCGAATTGGGGAATATTTTCATTGGCTCCCCAAACTCCCCTTCGAAAGAGAGAATATCCTTCGGTCTAACTTTTATTACAGAAAACAGTTTTTGTCTTAATTATATGTTCCGAAGAAGGCATTACCAAACACATTGCTCGACAAATAGCTCAAACAACTCACTAAGTAGACATTTACTACTTTTATCTAAATCTTGAATGCATAGACCTCCTTGATCTTTTTACAGGTGCATATACCCTCCCACCCCCCCCCCCCCACTCCCACCCTTCCCTCGATGTTTTTCTCAGGTTGATCGCACAAATACAATAAATCTAGATACTTAAAAATCAATTCTCTTTTCAACCTTTGGTCTCTATGAAATACATCTTGAAAATGGGTATTCTTCTCAATTCAAAGTTGATGAAAACTAAACGACCTCCATATGATTAATTCCGAGTTGGCTAAGCTACTTGAACGCTTCTAAAAATGATCTCCAATGCTATTCTAATCTCTATTGTAGAGTTTACGAGAAATGCAAAGATACCTTTTTTTTAACACAATACATGAACAAACGTTTTACGCACTAGCTTTATGAGCACCCGTGTGAGACTAGATCTAAAAACCTTGAGATTAACGAAGAATATTCCGCCTTTACAAGGAACAAAAATGTTAAATCTGTCCTATAGAATTTTAGTTTCTATAATCCCTAGCTCTAGGAAAGAAGTTTGTTTGTGGTGCCCACTTCCATGCACGTCCGATGAGTAATCCATCCAACAAACTTGTTCGAGGCACCCCGCTGTCAAGTAGGTTTAGCTCGTAAAAATGGTTTATATTATACTCATTCCGTTTCAAATTAGATGATTTTCCTTTGTGTACATGTTTAGCTACACATGATGAAGTACAAAAAAAAAGTTATGTAATTTAAAACGAACGAAGTAGGATGAAAAGAATATGTTTCATATAGGGGATGGAAAGAACAGTTTGATTCACACGTACTACGTGTGAATGAGTACGATGTACATGTGATGTCTTTTACTCCTTGGTAATAAGATATAAAAAAAGGAGGTGATTGATGATGGGGCCGGCAGGGCGGCAACCCTAGAGGCTAACGTGACTGAGCCAGCAATTAATCGCGCGCATGTGTCGATGTGTCAGCTTGGCGATCTTCATGGCGTAAAAACACAGAAGAGGAAGAAGAGATCAATGCGTGCAACTGTCAAAAAGACATGAATCCCAACGGCAACAAACGAGTGAAATGATGGGATATCCAATGGGCGCGCGCAAGGTCAACTCCGCCACTCAAGCTAGCTAGCCGAGGGCGGTAGAAGATAAGGGGACACACGCTTACGCACGGTTTTAAGCTAGCTTAGCATATGCCATGTCATGCAGCTAGGTGCCGTGCTCACATGGGCATGCGCTTCCAGCTCCAGGGGTCAAGCGCCTCCGGCCGGCCGGCCCCCTGATGGTCTCAAGGATCTCTCCCTCTGATTTTCTTATGCATGGTGAATGAAATAACAGACTCTTGTGCCAGTTAGGGCTCAGTGGAGGTGCGATGCTGCGGTATGGAAAATGATACCATCTGACTTAGTAGGTGGTAAGTTATCTAAAAAAGAATGGGAAAATAAGGATGAGAAATGATAATTTATGCAAATTCAAGAAAACATTAGAAATAATATAAAAGATCAAAGAGAAAAGCCTCCGAGTCTTGACGAGATAGTTGAGAGACGCCCTCCTTGTCCTTGCCTCGCCGTTGGGCAAGCCCGAGGAACCACCGTTGTAGGCAGGGGTGGACTCATAACAAAAATTACTGGGTGTGCAGATGTACACCATGCACTTGAGAATACTAAAAAAAATCATAGAAGTAACTCACACAAATACGTTAAAAAAAATACTCACACAAATAGTCTAGACTAAAATTCTACCCGGTGTCCTGTGACACCGGCTAGCTACACGTAGGTCCGCCCGTGGTTGAAGGTGTTGGTGGGGCCTTCGCCGCTACACCTCATTCGTGGGGGGAATCGAACACCAAGACGATGAATTCTTATGGGGAGATGACACCCGCTTTGTAGCAAGTGGTGGGCGTGGTTTGGTTGTCTTAGTCATGTGAACGGTGTGGGCTCTTGACGGGCGTGGGCCATGGTGTGGTGACTTCTTCGGAAGTTCACGTCTCCAAATCTAGCATCATCTCCCTATACTCCTCGGCGTGCCCCACCACCAAAGATCTAGTGTGTTTCGAGGTGGGTCTCCGGATTTTGATTTGATCAGGATGATGGTTTGTGTGGAATCAAGATTGGGAGAAATCCTTGTGCAATCTTGCTAACCATGACATCTGCGGGTGCCAATCCCCACCACGGAGGCCCCATTCAATTCTTCTCCGCCCCTTCCCCTTTAGCCTCCCTCGTGAAACCCTACATCTTTTGGGTGGCAGTGGTGCTCTCTTCTTCTTATACTTGAATGCATTGTCTTCGGAGCTTTGTGGGATGTGGTCGTTGTTATGTTGCGGGTTTCTGGGTGGCGTTAGTGTGGTGCGTGTGGTGGAGGAAACTTTGATGGTTTGAAGGTGTTGTTTTTTTGGCTGATCATCGTGCGGATTGTGTTTGCTTAGTTTCCGATATTTTGTGGTTTCGATCCAATGCGGGTGGGGATAGGGTTCCCCTCCGCGAGGGACTTCACATTGGCGTGGTGCAAGAACCCAAGCTCGTACATACGACTTTGGATCTACCTCCTTTGTGATGGTTCAAGATCGAGATGCAAAGGTGAAAGCACTAATATCGACCAAAGAGGCGTGAATGGATGTGTCTTATCCAATTCTTTGAAGTAAGTTAATTTTTTGAAGACGCGAAGACTATCAAGTGTAACATATGAAAACTGACTGAAGAGAAACACTTTCATACTTGCGAATGGTATACAAAGACGGGTTCATCACAGTGTCATGCAAACAGAATCGAACAAGTACTCAATAATAGTAATAAATTCTTCAGTCATAGTATTCAAAAGGAGAGTGATCAAATTCTTCACAATAGTCAATGACGAAAGGAAAAGGCCGAGTGAAGAATAGCATAATAGTAGCTCGGTGAAGACACATGATTTTTTAAACTAGTTCAAGTCGTTGTGACAACTCTACACCTAATTAGAGGGATTGAGGTTAAACTCAGAAGACTTCACCTATTCTCCTTGAGCTAAGACCACTTAGGCCTCTCTCAAACACTTGGGATAGATCTTCAAGGTGCTAAATCTCCAAACATTCAAAAAAATTGTTCATCGATAATCCACAAGTAATCTTGGATGCTCTGAATTGACGCCTAACCGTATCGATTCACGTCCTTCAGGAGTAACATGTCAAGTTCACTTATAACTGATTCTTTAGTGATGCTCAATCACTTAGGCTTTGGGTTTTTTCCTTAGTTGGGATTCACTCGAACTCCTCGGAGGGATGGGTTGGCCAGACAACACTTGCCAACAATTCATCAAGCCGAAGCCAACCAACTTATGGTGGAGGGGTGAGGGTATTTATAGATAGGGTCCGATGTGACAGTTGGAAGGAACTGGCCCACCAACATGTTGTTGCCAACTAGCACAACGGTCAGAATTTTAACTCTCAAATTCCCCATGATTGGAAAATCAAGCTACTGATTCCATAACTCAGAGAGGACACCGAAGATAATGACCTATAGTTACTGGAAGAAATAGGTTGGACTGAGAACACATTTGACTTACTATTCTTCGTAAAGCTAGCCCCCCTAATAGTACAATTTTCCCTATGACTCAAAGAAGAAAGAAGAACTATAAAAACTACAAAATCTTCATGACAAGTTCTTCGGCCAGTTCTTGATAGATAATGCACCGAATTCTTCATGATTTCCTCATCCTTTTTAGGGGTCAAAATCCTTAGTTAAACCAAATAACCATGGACTTTTACCCATGTACAATGACAAAAACATTAGCCTCTTAGTCACGTCTGTGGTCATTACTACAAATTCTCAAAGGGGGCACTACTTGCGCTTATAATCAACCCGTTTTTAGTGATTCATGACAAAACTGGTTACAATTTTCAATAGGGATGAAATAATGTTTGAAATTAAATAAAGTGAATAATTTTGTTCCATGATATAGAAAAGAGCTTCCCTTGAAGATGTGTATATAAACAATTTACTTTTAAATGCAAATGCACATGGCAGAATAAAATCGTGGAAATCTCCCCCCATATCTTGCAATTCAATATTGTGCGAAATATATAAGTAAAATACCAATGCACTGTAGAATACCAACATGCATATAGGATTAAATAAGGAAAAATGCATGAAGAAATAGCAGTGACAAAAGTTCCAGTCATCGAACTTAAGTTCACAAGTCATCACAACCGTCAGAAGAACGAGAGTTGTAACTTAGTAGAACAACCACCCCAACAGAGATGTGGTTGAAGACTTAAAACCAAATTCATCTCCCCTTCTATCATCAAATGAACAAAAAGGGTGAAGAGTAGGCTCTAATTGTTCCAAGGGCCATTGATGAAGAAGGTGGCGCAGCACGAGAGACATTGAGTGGTGCAATTGGATCCACAGTAGAAAAGTACGGATGAAGGTGCTAGAGATGTAGCAATGTCATCAACATCCACATGTACAATATATCCAAATGAATAAATACAAAGAAGTGACTATTGGCGAAGTCTTGCGGCTCTTGCAAGTCATTGAAAATGGTGCAAACCAGTCATAAGTCGGTTCAAGATTCATGGCGCGAAGTTTGATGCCAGTCGTCAGACTCTTGAGAATGTCGCAAGTACATTGGAAAGTCGCATGGCCAATGCAATTGTTCTCCTTAGCAACATTGTATGTAGTGCTGACATCATAAATATTTTTTCTTTTTAGGGACAAGATCGTCCACAGAAAATCCAAATGCTTTATAATGTTTCTTTGATGTTTTCATGAGCTTATCCTTTTAATTATCTAAAATATTAGCAATCATAATGACAAGACATCTTTTTGTTTTATCTAAAAATGTGTACCTTAGTTCCTTATGAGTTCAATTTATGAGGAGAGAGTATTGGGGCCACACGACATACTACACTAGCGATAAATAAAAATTTATGTCCTGCAGCCAAAATGATATTGATGGGATACATCATGAGATGATGAAATCGGGTTTTAATTACTACTAGACACATAGTTACGATATTGGAAGTGTTGGGATTCGCAGCGGAAAAAACAAAATTTTCCTAACTAGCGCTTCCCATAACCCAAGATCTAGCTAGCTGTATTACCGTAACGGAAAGGAGTGCGGAATAACATACCTCGGGGTGTAGTCCGTTGCGCGGGAAACGTTCCCGCAAACATGGCTGGTGTAGTCGAACAAGTTTCACAGCCCCCTGGCTGGGTTAGCGCCCAGATGGGTGTAGTGCCACACGTGTAGCACCTCGTAGTACTCGCACCCGTACGAGACTCGATGACGATCTCCGATCTAGCGAAGGTGGCGGAAGCAGACCTCCGGACGGAGCTTCGGCAGCACGACGGCCTCCGATCCTAACAGAGATGTCTCAATTCCACTACAGGCTCACACTAGGGAGCCCACCGTGGAAGAGACGAGGAAGGGGAGAAGACCGGAGAAAACCGATCTCAATTCGGAGTCATATTTATTTTCTCACGAATTTATGTGTATGCCCATCTATATATAGGCAGAGGGGAGGGAGTCAACCCCTCTCCCTTAGCAATGTGGTACTAAAGTCCCTTTGCTAAGGGGGTGGTGTCCGACCAAGGGGGGAGGGGTGCGCCACCCTCATGGGCCCTAGGGCCCATGGCGCCTCCCCCCTCTTTCCTTTTGCTTTTTCCCTTTATTTCCCCTAATGGGCCTCTTTCATAAATAAGGCCCATAGCACTTTTTAATTATAAATAAAATGTTTTTAATTATTAATTCAATTAATTAATAACTAAAACACATTATTCCTTCTCCCGGTGCTCCGGAACATCTTTCGGCTCACTCCGAAACTCCTTCGGGTCAACACGGAACTTTTCCGGTGCTGCTTCCTTTATTCTCCGGTAACTCCGATAGTTCTGAAAAGGTCTCTGATTTCATCGAGCCCTTAAGTGTGTTACCCTACGGTCCGAGAACACTCCAGTCATGACCGACATGAGGCTACGGTCAATGATCATCAACGGGACCTGGATGCCCATAATGACCCCTGTGCCTTCCGGATATCAATACCAATTGGACCTTACGTCGTATAGCATTCCCTTTGTCAGCGATACTGGATTGTTCCGAGATTCGATCAATGACATCCTATGTCCGGTTCAACCTCGTTCTGAACAAATCCTTATTCACTCGTTCCCATGATATTCATCCCCGTGACCTAGTCACACACTGTAGCTTTATGGATAGAATCTCACCGAGTGGGCCCTGAGTATCTATCCATTACATGGATTGAAAAATCCCGCTCTTGTAACAATACTCCTCAACATATCTCCACGGAATACCCAAGATACAACCGTTATGACCCGCATATTTCAGTCAGGTGGTGGGATGTAAGTCAAAGCATCCGAGTAGATAGCAATTATGCACGTACTCACTGTCAAAGGAACGGTCTACTACGTTCTGTAATTACAACACTGAACCTTCATAAGATTGATCATGTTGTAATGCTTGCTTTGGGTAATGTTCATCACGTCACTCATCCAGTGAGGTGACCTCACAGTCAAGAGACTTAATTGTCCATGATCGTGAAACCACGACCATCATGTTGACCATGAACTAGTTATTGAAATAGAGGCTAACTAGGAAGTCTGGGGGTTTCTATACCACACCTGTATCATTGTTTCACTGATACAGTTCTAGCACGGTATGAAAATGGTTATTAACTTTCTTAAATATATTGGAATAATCATATATTATTTGCCTCTAGAGCATATATCCAATAGTCTCCCACTTGCACTAGAGTGCTAATAATCTAGCCGCATTTTCCTGATCATAACCAGCTTATCGCATAAGTGTTCATTGAACATGCTTGCTCATGGAAGAGGGTTCGTCAACGAACTGCACCAATTCAGATTCGTATGTTTCCTTTGCAACTGACATAGGTCAACTAGTTTGACATGCCACTCATTATCATATAATGGTTGGATATAAGTTTCGCGGGAGAGTGAGACTATTATTTCACAGTATCCCTCAGTGATCCTTTGGTTCAGTCTTAAGAAGATTTATCCAACGTCACATATATTGGGAAATACACTCAGCCAGAAGTCCAAACTTCTTACTCTAAACTTTTATCCATACTTCTACTTTCTTAAGTAGCATTATGGTTGTAGTGTCGTGAATCTTGCTCACATTTCTTTCATATCTTTGGTGATGTCTCTAATTCCAAATAGACCCATAATATGGCTTGCAATTGTAATCTTGCATTACATTCAAGTCTATTATCCTTTCTATATTTTAGAGCATAGTCCTCAGTATTCCTCATATACTGAATTCATGGACTTTATTCAGATTCTGTGTTTTACTCCTAAAGCACATCGGAATCTGTTCTTCTTCCAAGAACTTTTGAGTCATTCTGTTGTTGGATTCACAATGCATGTTATATGGTAGAATCATATGTCAAAGTACATATGAGATCACATGTCCTAGTACATGGTGCATCTCTATTCTTCCATCAAGACATTGCTTGTGATATTTGGATTTCATCCGTTATATAATTTCTAGCTACAAGAACATGTTTCTTGTCTAGAAGATTATTCCAACTTTTCTTTGTTTCATCATACGTATCTATCACTATAGATCTCAACGTGTGATGTGTTTAGTACTTCATATAAAGCAAGATTCTTGTAATCTTGCGTTATATCTTCCTTATGTTTTATATATATCATAATGCATAAACATGCATATGAGACGATTCTCCATATACATATATCATTCGCATGTCCATATATACATACACGTGATCCTTCTCCACATATGTCATAACATGCATGTTTGGGATAATGATCATGCTCCCACTCAAATATAACCATCATATACTCATATATTCGTGGTTCAGCTTTCATCAAGTCATTTTATTGTTACTATGTCTTACATAATGACAATGCTCCCAAAGCTCCCACTCAGAAAATGTCCTTTGCATTCTAAGTTTCCGGAAGTCTTCAAAGCTCCCACTCAGTTTCATGAAACTACAGGTCCACTCAATATTTTTGTCATCACAAAATCACTTGATCAAATCAAGGTTGAGGGTTTCCTGTCTTGAGGTACTATAGTCCATCCTTTAACGAAATAAACCTTCGTCATGCCCATTGCAATTCTCTTTCAAATCCCAATTTAACTGAGACGCAATTTCAGGCTATGGTCCATTGTAGTGTAAATGAAATATTTTATTGATTAAAGCATTCCTACGTTTCCGTAGTCAATCAATATTGAACTTTGGTCATAACAGTTTCATGAGCCAAATAATGCCTTATCGTTGTTACATTATTCTCAATAACTTTCCAGTTTATCGGGAATATGAAATAACCGATTTATTTCACAGGACGTGAGCCATCCTATATGCAACTCAATATTATTTCATTTCTCCTCGTGTTCTAGGCTACCACCATTCCTTTGCGTTTCAAGCAATGTTATTCCCTTTTGTTTTATTAAGAAGACTCATGATTATTGTTCTGCACAAAATGTATTCATGACAACCTTCTAAATTCAACTAAGGCTTCAACTCATATACCAAGACCAATCGCCTTTGGCATATCCTTCCTTATATAGCGTCATTACAGCGGAACACGCTTCCGTTGCAATACTCTGATATTCTGAAGGCAAGGTCCAATACCTTGGTCAAAGTTTCCATTATCTCCCATTGGATCCGTGTCGAGAGACTTCTTCTCGTACTACCAATCAAGCAACACAAATTTTGCTATTCGGGGAGAATATGTAATTTCAATTGCTTGTAGCTTTATCACAAAGAAATTCTTTCTTTAAGAAACCTTATAACACCATCAATTATGGAGCTATCTTGTCTCATTAGATTTAGGATGGTTTCCTATTCATGAAGTGGGTGTTTTGACATAATGAATTAAACAACCTTGTTCGTTAATAATTTTAGTGCAAGGGGAAAGAATGTTTAGACCATACTACAGTTTAGTATGACTACGAATGGTTTAAGTAGTGTAGCACTTTCAAATTCCATCGTAATTTGTGGTACAATTTCCACAAGTCTCCCATTATGTCAACTTTAATACTTATCACTCATATCATAGCTTAGTGATTTGTATCCTTATATTCTTACTTCACACTGTGATTCCTGAATCTCAGTTTTATGATCTCAATTGAATACAACTTTCAATTAATCATATGAAGTATTTAAAGATAACTCATGTGCCCATTTAGTACATCATTTATGTATAATGATTGGCACAAGTTCTACTTGATAGAACCTTGTCTTGGTCATATTTATTGCAGAGGTTCATAGATCGTGTATCTAATCCATCTCACACAATCAAGTTATGACTTTCATTCGGTAATGAACACACAAGTTAATAGATCATACATTTAATGAATTCATCAGTTATGAAATCACTTTATGCAATCAAATCTTTGACTTGTTGTAATCAAGACAACTTTATCATTTAAACATTGACAATAATAGCATTATTATAAATGTTTTCTATCATAACATAAATCAAGACGTAGTCAAAGTATAAGCACACTTTTATTCATAAAGATGGAACAACTGACTTGTCTCATTACATGAATAACTTTTTCTCGCGAGATGCAAGACACACAACTAAGTGTTCATACTATCATAATTACATAAGATTTATCTAATACTCTAAGTATCTCCTATGATAGATGTCTCGGCGGAATCCATGATGGCCATCAACTGACTTGATATCCATCAATCCTTGATTTCACCTCTTCCCGTCCATGCAACAGCAGGTCCTGATTTCATAAAACAGAATAAGTATCATATACTCATTAACTGCAAGTGTTGTATAAGGGAACAAACATTTATAAAGTATATCAAGTATGTACCTTCTCCATCCACGACCTCTGCATCCTCAATAGGTGCAATGTCTGCGGCCAAGAGATCATTCATGAAGTTCTGGAGAGTCATATTAGCTCCACTCCCGACATAGCTATGAACATAATCACCATAACTCAAGGGAAGCGAGTGCAATAACATGTTTATCGCAAACTCTTCTGTGGTGGTTTCGTTCATTGTTCAATATTCATAGTCCTTCACCAGGGTCAGGTACATCTCATGCATCCTGTCTAAGTGATCATCAAGGCTTGTGTGTTCTTCCATCTTTGTAGATAGAAACTTGCTTTCTAACTGAAATCATGCAACTCCGAACTCACGTATGAACATTGTCTTTAGCGTGTCCATCATGTCATATGAGTCAGTGTCCTGAAACTGAATACTCAAATCCTCTGACATGATGAAAATCATGACATTCCTGACTACGGAGCACTTCTGTCGACGAGCATAATGATCAAGTATCTCCTGATCGCCAACATCGTTGTCCGGATGTTCTCCCACATGCATTTCTATTGTGAACAAGATGTTTGCTCTTTTGAGCGAAGTCCTAAGGCGTGAGTACCAGTCAGCAAAGTTTGACCCATCTACTCTAAGTCTTTCACCTTCCATGAAGAAAGATAATTCATGTTGCTCTATTTGATTCATTTTGTACAAACATAATTGCAAGGAACACAATTAAGACTAGATCACAACAATGAGTTCATATAATCACATTATAAATGAGCTCACACTAAAACAATCGTCCCTAAGAAGTTTTAGTGATTACATGATCCAGATTCACTGCCCGCCCTCGAATATCACACGGCCGACTGGTCAGTTTCAAAGGTAGACAACAACTTGTGCGATCACATTATCTGTATATTGTGACTCATGCTCGATCTTTCGATCTATAGTATTCCGAGGCCATATCTACATATGCTAGGCTCGCCAAATTAACCTCCATGTTATATGCTGCTCAGCAAGGCCATATCTGCATATGCTAGGCTTGCCGAACCCAACCTCATGCGAACGCCGTTTAATATGTGTGACACCCGATATGTAAGAAATGTCAGCCATATGGGAGATCCTTCCAGGTGGTGCACACTTTGGTAGGATACTTGTGTTTGGCTTTGTTAAGAGATCATCTTATCACATGCTACCGTCGTGTATCCTATACTAGCAGGTTTTGAGATGTCTAGCTATGGCAACACTAAGTCTACAATGTCTCCATTTGAGTTTGTTTTATCATGATGACGTTTACTACTTACTAGTAACACATAGCAAAGCTATCACTACATCACAATCAAACAAACGATAGCCCCCACTTAGCAATACAAAGTTTAGACGATCTAGTTGTATATTGCAAGTTTTACGTGGCTACTAGGGCTTTCATAGTTAAACAGGTTTTAACCTACGAGTCAACCACAACGTCAACCATACGATTGTCTCTATTAAACCCCGCACGGGGCCCTCCGTTGCAAATTCCACATCCGCTAAAGTAGAGAGACAGACACCCCCTAGAGCCACTTTATACGGTACAAGCCGTATGTCAAGCGTGGAACCAGTCTCGCGTAAGAGTACGCGTAAGGTCGATCGGGGGGCGCTTCATCAAACGATGCCGCAGATGTGAACAAGTACACGTGGGAGGGTAACAATCATACAATCAACGCCCACATCCCCGATGTGTTCTATCCGTACAGTAATACTAAGCATAGACCTAGCTCATGATACCACTGTTGGGGTTCGCAGCGGAAAACACAATTTTTTCCTAACTAGTGTTTCCCATAACCCAAGATCTAGCTAGCCGTATTACCGAAACGGAAATGAGTGTGGAATAACATACCTCGGGGTGTAGTCCGTTGCCCGGGAAACGCTCCCGCAAACGTGGCTGGTGTAGTCGAACAAGTTTCACAGCCCCCTGGCTGGGTTAGCACCCGGATGGGTGTAGTGTCACACGTGTAGCACCTCGTAGTACTCACACATGTACGGGACTCGATGACGACCTCCGATCTCCGATCCAGCGAAGGTGGCGGAAGCGGACCTCCGGACGGAGCTTCGGCAGCACGACAGCCTCCGATCCTAACAGAGATGTCTCAATTCCACTACAGGCTCACACTAGGGAGCCCACCATGGAAGATAAGAGGAAGGGAAGAAGACCGGAGAAAACCGATCTCAATTCGGAGTAATATTTATTTTCTCACGAATTTCTGTGTATTAAATATGTGTACCCTGCCCATATATATATAGGCAGAGGGGAGGGAGTCAACCCCTCTCCCTTAGCAATGTGGGACTAAAGTCCCTTTGCTAAGGGGGTGGTGGCCGGCCAAGGGGGGGAGGGGTGCGCCACCCTCATGGGCCCTAGGGCCCATGGCGCCTCCCCCCTCTTTCCTTTTGCTTTTCCCTTTATTTCCCCTAATGGGCCTCTTTCATAAATAAGGCCCATAGCACTTTTTAATTATAAATAAAATGTTTTTAATTATTAATTCAATTAATTAATAACTAAAACACATTATTCCTTCTCCCGGTGCTCCGGAACATCTTCCGGCTCACTCCGAAACTCCTTCAGGTCAACACGGAACTTTTCCGTTGCTTCTTCCTTTATTCTACGGTAACTCTGATAGTTCTGAAAAGGTCTCCGATTTCATCGAGCCCTTAATTGTGTTACCCTACGGTCCGAGAACACTCCAGTCATGACCGAGATGAGGCTACGGTCAATGATCATCAACGGGACCTGGATGCCCATAATGACCCCTATGCATTCTGGATATCAATACCGATTGGACCTTACGTCGTATAGCATTCCCTTTGTCAGCGATATTGGATTTTTCTGAGATTCGATCAATGACATCCTATGTCTGGTTGAACCTCGTTCTGAACAAATCCTTATTCACTCGTTCCCGTGATATTCATCCCCGTGACCTAGTCACACGCTACAGCTTTATGGATGGAATCTCACCGAGTGGGCCCTGAGTATCTATCCATTACATGGATTGACAAATCCCGCTCTTGTAACAATACTCATCAACATATCTCCATGGAATACCCAAGATACAACCGTTATGACCCGCATATTTCAGTCAGGTGGTGGGATGTAAGTCAAAGCATCCGAGTAGATAGCAATTATGCACGTACTCACGGTCAAAGGAACGGTCTACTACGTTCTGTAATTACAACACTGAACCTTCATAAGATTGATCATGCTATAATGATTGCTTTGGGTAATGTTCATCACGTCACTCATCCAGTGAGGTGACCTCATAGTCAAGAGACTTAATTGTCCATGATCGCGAAACCACGACCATCATGTTGACAATGAACTAGTTATTGAAATAGAGGCTAACTAGGAATTCTGGGGGTTTCTATACCACACATGTATCATTGTTTCACTGATACAGTTCTAGCACGGTATGAAACTGGTTATGAACTTTCTTAGATATATTGGAATAATAATATATTATTTGCCTCTAGGGCATATATCCAACAGGAAGAAGGGTTGGCGATGCGCGTCTTTGTCTCCTCCTCGCGAATCTTTCAAATAGATCCCTCGAATGTTTCGTCGGAACGTCACAGACATATCGCCTCTAAGATATCGACACGTGCAGGGAGGGACATTGGGGCGAAAAATTTCTTGGTCCAGTTGCACGACTTGGACGTGGAATTGGCAGCGGCTAGGTCACGTGACTAATGTGTACCTCTCCAGACTCCAGGGTCTCAACCCTCTACTTCAGTAGACGTAGGGGATGTGATCAACAATTTAGGCCCATCCGAACTCCATGCACAATTGCTACTCGTATCCAATTTGAAAGGGTTCATTCCCCTTAAGCATGCAACCCTATAGGTTCAAGTACACATGAAAACGACTCGGATCACATTTGACTCGATCAGTCTGTAGCCGCTCCTAACAGACTGTGTCGACTCCCATGTGTGCGCAAAGTCACATGATTAACCTTAATTATGTGGCATATGAAATATTCCTTTTTCCTCACAATATATGTTGTCGAGCTCAAGTCTAGTACTTGTCATCCTTGCTAGTAGCTCTACCTCTCTTATTAAAATCGTGATACAAATTTTTGAACTAGGTTAACACTTAACCCATGTCGCATGGCCATGATTTTCAAATATGATCACTCGAGAGGGCCTAGAGACTATCTCTTCAAATAGGAGGGGCAAATCTCATCTTGGTCAACCATGTCTCGCAACATGTATCAAGAGTCATCTGAAAGCTATCTTTATAGTGAAGTAGCATTTGATAGACCCTAGGTGATTCGATCCTCATCCAAGCTTACAAATCCCTCAAGTCTAGGACATGACATACACATTGTACTTCAGACTAGCAGATGACAATATCTCACTATGTCTCAAAGTGGGTATGTTTAGGTGGTCGGATCTTCTTTCGCATTTTATTAGACTGTTCGCGTTGTTTAGGTGGTCGGATCTTCTTTCGCGTCTTATTAGACTATTAGATCTCGTAGATACATCAGATGGATGGATCGTGGATGGTCATTCAAACATATGTATCTAGATGTATTTCAATGCTAAATACATCTATTTAAGAGCGGATCGGGGCGATGATGATGCTGATTTTTTGCGGCCTTGGAAAAAATATACTATTATGTTTATCACCCTAATCTAATGAAGCACGCCAAGGCGTGCATTCTGAACTAGTATAAATTGAAAGAAGTCCACATACTCCCCCTGAAGTTTCACAAATCGACTACCTAACACCCTCAACTACAAAACCGGGTATCTAGCCCCCCTCAACTTCACAAAACCGGTCAAATAACCCCCTAGAAGCTTGGAAAGTGGTTTTGGAGAGTGGTTTTTCCACATGGCGTCCTTCTCTGTCCCCACCTTCTATTGCCATCTTCCATGGACCCCTTCACGATAGTAGCACCTTCTGCTCACTGGCCATCTTCCAGAGGAGGATAGGAGAGGACGATGAGGGCTTCCTGATGCATGCGTTGTTGGTTGGTATAGTTGGCCGTGTAATGCATAATCCAGTCCAAACAGGCAGCTGGACAATTGGAAGAAATTATGTATGCACGCATGGGAGAGCTAACTCTAAGCTATCCTGATCGATTGATCTCCGGCTGGACGCATACGCGCAACACAGACTATGTACGAGCCAGACAAAGTAACCAGCTGGCGTGAATAATTCCACCGGCAAAACTACACAGTTGTTTGGTTATCAGCATACATTCCAACCAGATTGGAGAGGGAAACAGGACGCAAGTTGTTTGGTTTCCTACATCATCTCTACTCATACAAACTATATGGTGTTTGGTTATCTGCACGAGGTATGATTAAAATTAACTGCTATCCATAACGCAGTGGCGAGCAGTCGGGTTGGGCACAAGCGGCGTGGTGTGGCCTCCTCTGCTGCTCTTCGCGTACAGGAGCAGGTCAGTTGTGGACGAGCAGCGTGCGACCAGGCAGCGTGTTCACCGGCCTTGTGTTGCTGAAGCGTTTCAGGTCGGCAAGGCAATAGCGGGTGGGGACAGAGAAGGATGCCACGTGGAAAAACCATTCTCCAAAACCACTATCCATGCTTCTAGGGGGTAATTTGACCGGTTTTGTGAAGTTGAGGGGGTTAGATATCCAGTTTTGTAGTTGAGGGGGTTAAGTAATCTATTTGCAAAACTTCAGGGGGGCTATGTGAACTTCTTTCGGTATAAATTTAGATCACAACTTCAACGTCAGCTATAAAGCCTACTTCTGCTTTTGATGAAAACGGCCTACATTTGGGGATATTCATATCTGAGCCAAGCCTCATATGCTCCTGCAAAAAAAACTTTTGAAAAGACATATGAGAAAAGCTCAAAAATTCCAAAAAAAATTATGGGGAAAGATGCTTAGGGGTTAGATGTTCATGTAAAATTTGAACTTTTTTGGACATCTAGAGAAATCCTGGCAAAAAAATTCAGTTCAAAATAGTGCATAAATAGTGGTGTTTAAAGAAACTGCAAATTTGCCTTTTTTACCGTAAACTCTTCAGATGTCCGAACTTCTTCAAATTTGCACGAACATCTCATGCATAAACATCTTCCACCACCAAAAAACTTGAAATTTTATAATTTTCTCATGTTTTATCTCCGAGAGTGTAGATGCATCCGGACACCAAACTGAAGCTTCCCTACATTTGGTAGTTGAGAACGACAAAAATGAAGTATCGAAATCAATCAAAATAAGTTTCCATGAGCTAAACGTCCTCTCTATAATTGAGTTGCAGCTGCTGCAGTTGTAGACATGATGAATGATCTGTATCATCTGACTCTCCCCTACATTGACCTTGCAATCCCATTTCTTTAATCCCAAGAACCCGAACTCACCATCGATCATCACAAAATACTTAAAAAATGATCGCATTGCAAGAACCAAAGTAAACACCGGCCAGAATGGTACGGTGCCTCTGCCTTGCAAACCAATTCAAACCCCGCCTTAACTGGGGTAATGGCTTTCCCACAGAGAAGAATATTGCGGTGAATAAACTAACATTTGACACCTAACTTGCTGCAGTTATAAAAGAGGGGTTGGCCTCACAGCTTCAACACCATCTCCCGTCTTCCTCTTCCTCTTCCACCTTCCAAGTTCCAGAGCCATTGTTGGTAGCTAGCTACTTAATCCACACACCTGAGACGTGCAATGGCGATCCCTGTCATCGATTTCTCCAGGCTTGATGGCAACGACAACGCGAGGGCTGCCGCTCTTGCGGAGATCGCCGCCGGGTTCGAGGAATGGGGGTTCTTCCAGGTAAGGGCGCATACGCATAGCTCTTTTCGACAAAACCGTGCGCATAGCTCTGTTCAAACGTCAATGTTCCATGATACTGATGAGAGGATCTTGTGATGCAGCTGGTGAACACTGGCATCCCCGATGAGCTGCTGGAGAGGGTGAAGAAGGTGTGCGGCGACTCCTACAAGCTGCGCGAGGAGGGGTTCAACGGCTCCAACCCGGCGGTGAAGGCTCTCGCTGCTCTGGTTGAGCAGGAAGGCGAGGGCCTCGCCACAAGGAAGGTCGAAGGGATGGATTGGGAGGACGTCTTCACCCTCCACGACGACCTGCCATGGCCCTCCATCCCGCCAACCTTCAAGTAAGTGAGGGACAGAATCAGATGATGAGATATCCAGTTTTTGGTAGTGGCGTTTGCTGATCCGATCATCCTCTGGCTCTGCAGGGAGACGATGATGGAGTACAGGACGGAGCTGAAGAAGCTCGCGGAGAAGATGCTGGGCGTCATGGAGGAGCTCCTGGGGCTGGAGGAAGGGCACATCGCCAAGGTCTTCTCCAAGGACGGCGACTTCGAGGCCTTCTACGGCACCAAGGTCAGCCACTACCCGCCGTGCCCGCGCCCGGAGATGGTGGATGGGCTGCGCGCCCACACCGACGCCGGCGGCCTCATCCTGCTCTTCCAGGACGACCGCGTCGGCGGGCTGCAGGTGCTCGGCCGTGATGGCCGCTGGGCCGACGTCCAGCCCGTGGAGAACGCCATCGTCATCAACACCGGCGACCAGATCGAGGTAATGTTGAGTATTGTACTATCATATCATGCTGGTCTTGGTGGACTTGTGGAGCTCACGTTAATTAACCTGCACTTAATTAGTACTGGTGTACAGTTGAATTTTGATGCTTTACCTTCTTGCTTCGTGATCTGGCGAAGCTTATATATAAAAATACGAGTAGTCAACCCAAGAAACCACCTCACAAATATTTGGGTTTCTTAAAATTCGCTTCGAAAGTTGAAGTTCGAAAGTGTGTTGCCGAATTTCAGACAGGAATCAGTCACTCACTGCAAATTACAATGCGATTGTTGTATGTACTACCAAATTTCAGACAAAAATCACTCACTGCAATCAACTTAATCACAGGTGATGAGCAATGGGCGTTACAAGAGCGCGTGGCACCGCGTCCTGGCCACCCGCGATGGCAACCGTCGCTCCATTGCCTCCTTCTACAACCCGGCGCGTGCTGCCACCATTACGCCGGCGATCCCAGCCGCCACCGGCTCCGGCGTCGAATACCCGAGCTTCTCGTTCGGCGACTACATGGAGGTGTACATCAAGCAGAAGTTCCAGGACAAGGAGCCCAGGTTCGCAGCAGCAGCAGCAGCGGCGACCAAAAAAACAGTGGACTGATCAGCCTCAGCCAGCAGCCAAAATGTCTGCACCTGCAAAGCTTCGGCTACTTCTTCTTCCTCCTCTTGCCCTCCTAATTAAGTTACTCGATTAAGTGTGCAATTACAATACGGATTGGTACCATAAAATAGGTTGCTAAGTAAGTACAGATGTATTGGTGCCGTTCGGCAGTCTCAGCCATACATGCATATATATGGTGGCATATAAGACTGTCAGAATGTGCTGTGGTCAGGACTCAGGAGATGCCAGGGTGATTTGTAGCTTGGAATGGCATCCTCTCTTATCGGTTTCATATTTCCTTTTTCTGTTTGGGTGTTCGGTTTGTTCGTGTGGTTTGTAATTTGTAAATGTACATTAATGGGAGATGTGAGGACTGAAGAGGTCCTGTGTGAATGGAATATATTGATGGGTGTTTAAGGGCACTCTCAATGCTTGTATTTAGCACATAATCTTACGCATTTTGCTTATGTGACATACTATTTAATAAAGAAATAGAGGGAGGTTGTAACTTAGCTAAGATACAACTCTTGCACTTGGTCATATGCAAAAAGCATGGTTAGACCAATCACATTTATGCATGAAGCTAAAATCATTAAATAAGATACAACATCTAAGAAACAATGCATTATAGAGGTTGTATCTTAAGTTTTTATTGCTCCTATGATATTGTGCTAAGAAGCAATGCATTGGGAGAGCCCTAAGTTTCAGTCTGGAGCCTGGACCAATATATGTTGCCTGAGGGAGTACTAGATTCTTGAATTTCAGAGTATTATACTATTGGATTTGCAAAAGTTATAATGTGGAAAAAAATACTTTATATACAAAAACTGGTGGAACAATTAGTGATTCAAATTTGGAAAATTGACTACAGTCTAGTGAAGCACTTGTAGATATCACTCGTCTTCTGCTTGTTGGGCCGGGCCACATTCCCAAATGCGAGCGTAGCAGTTGGGGTTGCCACCGCAACAAAAGCAAGGTTACTTTCATGTTAATGGTAAGGAGCATACTATTTATTTTCGAAGAAACCATATAAAGGACTAAGTCTCAATTCTATTGAAAGGATTATGACTATTACTGTTGGAGACATTGAATGTCCTATTCTGATTCCAGTGAAGAAGAAGAAATATCAAACCATCACATCCCTGGTGGCAACATCATATCCCCTAGTCTCATGTTTCTGTCACTCAAGCTAGACATCGGGGGGCATGAACCCACAATCAAGCATAAACGCTCCCTCTTGGAGTTACTAACTACTACTTGGCCAAAGTAATAAAAAGTAACGGAGAACATGCAAAAATTACTCAAGAAAAAATATAAAAGGTAAACCAAATATATAACTCATCACAATCTGAACATAATCTCATAATCCATCGGATCCAGTAAACACAACATAGCAAAACATGAATTCATACATAGGTGCCTTGATCATGATAGGCAGCTCACAATGGGTAAACATTGAAGCACAAGATTGGAGAAAATACATCAACTAGCTACTGACCATGGACCCATGGTCCAAGGAGGACTACTCACAGCGCATCCCGGAGGCGATCATGGTGGCGGAGAAGCCTCTGGAAGTCAATCCTCCCTCCGGCAGGGTGCCGGGACAGGCCCTTCAGACGACCCCGAGATCGGAATCACGGCGGTGGAAGAACTGTAGGTATTTTCGCGTGACGGATAACTCTCTGAGAGTTTTCGGGGCGAAGGATAAATATAGGCCAAAGGGGGCGTCAGTGGAGGCCCCTGGCTCAGGTGGCCAGAGGGTGCGCCCCCTTGGGGCGTGCCAGGAGGGCGCCTGGACGGAGGGTGGCCCCCCTCCGGATCTCCTTCGGCCTTCTGGAGTCTCCCGTGATGAATATTTTTAGGGATTTTCTGGAATTTTCCAATCACTTTGATTTTTCACCTTTTTCTGCAATGCACGAAGAAAAACAGACAGAAACTGGCACTGGGCACTATATTAATAGGTTAGTCCAAAATATATTGTAAATGATATAAAAGTGCATTAAAACATATATAGCATTATCACAAAACAAGCATTAAACAAGCAAAAATTATAGATATGTATGGGACGTATCAGCCGCCGCTGGCGATGAAGAACTCGCCCATCTGAGAAGGCAGGCAAAGGAGGACCCGCAACAGGGGAGATCATAGGGCACCCACCGTCACCGTCTCGACTTTCCCGCCGTCTTGTCGTGTGGCGTCGTCGTCCGAGTCGTAATCCGACGACAGGTTAGTCTTTCCCAATCTATATGGAGCGAACAGTCATGCGCTAGCTTCTGGCGCGACGCAATCTCCATCGTTTGATCGACAACCGAGATTCTGTCGTGCCATGTCAGCAGCGGCGTCTGTTCGCTCAGTCGTCTCCTCGTGCGACCCACTCAAAATGCATTCTTTTCGACGGCGAAAATCCATTCCTGGCACCGAGGAGGAATGGGTAAAAGGGACAACCATGGGGCATTTGGCCAAGCGCCATTAGAGATGCTCCAGGAAGAAGAAGCAGAAGAAGCTTGCATTGCTCAGAAAGAAGAAGAAGCAAACCCTTACCTTAAATAAGTGGGACTTTGGCCTTTTGTTCTTTTTTCTGCAAACAAAATGTGGATAGTGCAGTGCGCTTTTGCCTCAGAAAAGAGTGGGCACAACAACTTAAAGAGGAGTAGAGCAATTAAATTTGCCATGTGTTTCTAAAAAAATCTTTCTCAACAAACATAAATTAAATCTGTCATGGAAATCCAATGATAGTTTAAATAAAAATCAATTTAAATTTTCCATGGCAATTCCAAAGCTACTTTAAAAAGAATGAACTTAAATTTTCCATGACAATTGAAGGTTGTTAAGCATGGAAATTGTCTATGATGGAGCATGAATTTTATTCTTTATGGTAAAAAAATGAGTATTATTCTTATTTTGCATCATGGCAAGAATTCTTTTAAGGGATCATGGCCATTGAAGTTGTTTAGCATGCAATTGTAGGGCATGGAGCATGGCAAATGTCTTTTGTGCACATGACAATTTTAATTATATAGCATGGAAAAATGAACTTTTGCGGCATGCCAATTAAAGATAATGTCTTTCCATGGCAACTAAATTTTAATTTTTGACTTTGTAATTGCTTTTTGGCTGAGATGACAATTAAAGATGTTCTCTTGCCATGGCTACTAATTTTTATTTTTTTGCCATGGCAAAGGATATTTATTTTCATGGCAAAAAATTTGGTTGAGATGGCAATTAAAAATAATCTCTTGCCATGGCAACAAAATTTTAATTTCCCCATGGAAAAAGATATTTATTTTTATGTCAATTTTTTGAGATGGCGATTACAAATACACTTTTTTTTACATGGCAATTTTAGTTATTATAGCATGATAAAATTAGCTTCTGCAGCATGCTCCAAAAATAAATTTGGCATACTCCAAAATTGATTTTTTCTATAACATAAATTTTATTTTTTCATGTCAAAATAATTAAAGTATATTTTATTTTTCTATATCATGCCAATTTGGCTATGGTTTCCCCTTGTTTTTGTATAGCCTGATGGTTGCTAAATAGACATGGGCTTTCTCTTTGCAGCCCAGTAATTTTTACTACGTTTTCCTGAGCTAGAAAAAACGAGTAGCTCGTTTTTTGCGCGAACGAAAAAGGCCCGTGCTAGCCACCGGCCGACCGGCTCACTTCGGGCCAGTCAAGGCTGCACCGCCTCGATCGTGACCATTCAGAAGGTGTTTGGCTACATAAATAGTAACGGTAACGGTAATGTAATCAGGTCACGATTTTTTAGGGATGGTAACGTATTTTCTTTAAGTTTGTTTGGTTCGTTCACGTAAAGGAATCGATGGTAATTACCATTGCTATGCTCTCGTTCGGCCTGCATCCTTCCCTCCCATCAATGCCTGCTTTTACTTGGCTTTGACCGCGTCGGATCTCAAGCCCTGTTGGCTCTCCTCGAAATCAAGCGCCGCTGGCCGTCTTTGTACTTGTTGCCGGCCACCTACGATCAAACCTCGCCGGCTGTCCGCGAAAGCATGTGTTGTCCGCTGCTTGGATCTTGTGCGCCGCCGGCAGTCCCCGAGCATGCTTGCTGCCGCTTGTTCGTCGATCTGAAGCCTCATCGGCTGTTCCTGTAAGCAAGCGCCGTCGGCCGCTCGGATCCGCCGGCGGCTGCTCTGATCTTATGCGCGCCGCCATCTTCGAGCATGCGCGCCACCGGTCGCCGCTGAAGAGGACGAGGGGAGCATGAAGGGGATGTTGACGAGGCTCAAACGGGGTCTGGGAGGCGCATCGCTGGACTGGAAGGGAGTCAGTCGGGGAGGCGGCGGCGAAGACGCTGAAAGAGGAGTAGTTGGATCATGGAAAAAACGAGGGCTCGGTAATACAACTGTTATCGGTGAGGGGTGGGAGGTATCGATGGATAACTAATTGGAACCTGTTTACAGCGTAATACGATTACGATCTGAAATTACCAAACGCAAGTAACGTCTTCCGTTTACGGTGAAAACAGGTACCGGACAATAATCTCCGAAACGAACACCTCCTCAATGGCCACGATTGTTGGGTATCTCTTCGCAAAAATAAACTCGTATAGACGTAGCTTTTTGAAATGCCCGTTATAATTTTTCTGATACACAATTATTTTTTATTATGTGTATTCTTTTTCATGGTTTTACACTATTGCAGCAGAAAATCTTATAATAATTGTTGCGTCAAATATTTGTCATCAATTGATGGTAGCAAATTTGATTGCCGGTGGTAGATTTTTTAATAACAGTTGTAACTAAATTCGTAACCAATCACACTTTATCATTTTTTGTTGTAGCAAAATCAATAGTAACTGGTAGCTTTTCCCGTTGCCGGCTGCAACAAAAAAACGTAGCTCTGTCATGATTGGTCACACACTTTAAAATTGATGTACTTAACATTAAAATACATCTAGATACATGCATTTTACGATAGGTAATATAGATCAACACAGTAGCATCTTAGTACTTCCTTTGTCAATATATATATAACGTTTTAGCAAACTAACTTAGTTTGCTAAAACATCATAAATAAATGAAGGAAGATAGTACTCCCTCCATTTCTAGATATAGGGCGTATAATTTTTTGAGAAAAAGTTTAAAATATAGGGTGTATTGTGTTATAGCATTCGTTTGAATATATTTTTTCTAAAATTTGATCATGTTTTTTTATTTCTTGCAAACCTCTCTATTTGCTCACATCAATTACCTCTGGATAATCCCTTTCAATTTTGGTGTAAATTTTCCTTCATGTGTGTTTTTTAATTTCTGTGCCAAAAACTATACGTCCTATATCTAAAAACCGGAGGAATATTTAGTAGTACAGATAATAGCATTTTAGCATCATAATTTCAACATTTGAAATGTATCTGTTGAAGCAAAAGCGAGACAAAAGTGATGCATGCGAGGCTGAACCCACCGAAGAAGCATGGGCCGGTCGGCCGGCTCACACGAAAAAAGAGGCCCTTGTAGTTCGCTCGTACACTTGGCGGAGGGGAACGCCGTGCTCCCCACCCACAACCAAGTAAACGCGCCAGCCAATGGTGTAAGCTTTTTCCTTCTCGTTACGGCGAGTTAGGTCTTCTTCCTCTCTCGACGGCGGCAGCCCTTGAGCTTGAGACTTCTTTCCCTTCCAATCCCCTCTCCCCGCTGGTTCTACCCGCCCCCGCGTGCTCTGCCACGACCGGAGTGGGGGTGCTGGCTGCGGAGAGAGATTCTGGAGTTAGGGACGCACCAACAGTCTGGATTTCAATCTAGACTAGGGTTCATCGCGTGCTAATGGCTACGGCGGCTTCGGGCTCCGGGGCCAACACAGAAAAATTGGATGATCTGATGGCGGAGCTAGGGCTTGCGGAAGATGATCTGGATGATGTGATCGTTGAGGATGAGATCGAAATTCCAGAGAACCTCACTAGATGGATGGCTTTGGCTAGGGTTCACATCTCTAAACCCTATAGTTAGTTCTGATTTTTCAAGAATATGCGTTCGGC
The DNA here is from genome assembly GCA_950022295.1 of Bromus sterilis. NCBI lineage: Eukaryota > Viridiplantae > Streptophyta > Magnoliopsida > Poales > Poaceae > Bromus > Bromus sterilis. The sequence continues at coordinate 377,223,993 of OX465595.1, read as the reverse complement.
CTGGGATCTGGAGCAGCATGTGACGATCAGGCCTCTGGAAGCAAATCTCTACACGTTGCAATTTTCGTGCTTGGGAGATTGGGAGAGAGTCATGGAGGAGGGGCCCTGGAATTTCAGGGGCTATGCGGTTGTAATAGCCCCATATGACGGCTTCTCCAAACCTTCCACGGTAGCCCTGGATAGCATTGACATCTGGGCTCAGATCCACGACTTCCCCGATGGGTTCTACCCTCTTCTGAAATCCTTAGCATGGAGGATTGGAACGTTCCTGATCGCGGAGCCGAAGTCACCGGATTTTGAGGGAAACTTCTATCGGGTGAAAGTGAGGATCAATGTGTGCAAACCCCTCAAGAACGCCGTGTCTCTGGTAAAGGGAGGCAAGCGCCAAATTTTCATCGTGAGATACGAGCGCCTCCCCGACTGGTGCGCGGTCTGTGGCCATCTTGGCCATCTTCAAAAGGGGCATGGCGATGGCGTCCATCCACCGTCTGCTCTGGTCTTCAAGAACTTGCGCGCAGATTGGTTCAGAGGGGCGGGACCAAGTCCGGGTCGAGCTCTCAGGAACAACCAGCAGAAGCAGCAAAAGATGGCGACAACGCCTATATTATCCCAGAAGGGGCCAAATGAGCAAGCAGATGAACTGATGAATGATGCTGATTTATCCAGGAAGCGTGTCCCCGAGATTGAGGGGGGCGGGTCCATGGATGACCTCCCTCCTACATCCAGTGAGGGCCCCTCGAACACTGCTATGGTCATTGATCAGACAGCTCCCCCTCTAAGTCCTCCTCCAAAGCAGGATCCGAAAAGATCAAAAACTACGGACGTGAAATCTGGTGATCCAAAAACCTCTACTAATGCAAAATCGGCGGGCTCCGCGACGAGCGCCGCCGGGCATAATGTGTATCCTAAGTTGGAATTGTCGCGGTGCGGGTAGAGCCGCGACAATTCGAGAGCTCTGCGATCTTGCGGCCAAGTTTACCCCTACCATCCTATGCATAGTTGAAACACAAATGAAGAAGAGGAAGGTAGAAGCTCTTGCAAATAGAATAGGATACGATAATTGTTTTTCTATTGATAGTCAAGGTCGTAGTGGTGGAATCGGTGTTTTCTGGAACAACGCAATAAAAGTTGAGATTCTTGGTTCGTCTGTGTACCATATAGACTGCTCGGTTGAGGAACCGGGCAGGGATCTTTGGAGGCTTACCTCGGTGTATGGGGAAGCTCAAACCCACCTGCGGCACAACACTTGGGACGCGTTGAAAGATATAAGCTTTTCCAGTGACCTTCCATGGCTCTGTATAGGCGATTTCAATGAGGTGCTACGCCCGGATGAACAAGTTGGGATTGGACAGCGCAGCAATGCCCAGATCCAGGGATTTAGAGATGCGACTGATCTATGCATGTTGATGGACTTGGGTTACCGGGGTCGCCCCTGGACTTTTGAAAAGCGAGTTGTGGGAGGGACCTACACTAGAGTCAGGTTGGACCGAGCTCTGGGAACGGCTGCGTGGAGTTCGTTGTTCCCCTTGGCGAATGTTGAACATCTTACTGCCTCCACGTCGGATCATGGTCCGATCCTCCTTAGACGGGAGGAGGAGAACAACCCTTTGCAACCTCCCAAACGCTTCCAATATGAAGTCATGTGGGAAGGCCATGAGACCTGGCGCGATTATCTTCTTGTGAATTGGCACGGAAATGAGCAAGCGACCACGATGGAGGAACTGAGAGAAAATCTCACCAATCTCTCTAGCAATCTGACTACCTGGAACCGGGAAACTTTTGGCAGCGTTCGGAAAAGAATCAAGACCCTGAAAAGGGAGCTTGAGGTTCTTCGAAACGCCCCAGGCAGAGTTGGGCCAACTCACTCGGAGATCAAAATAAATGACGAACTCGTTGAACTTTATCATAAGGAAGAGATCATGTGGAGGCAGAGGTCGAGAGTTGAATGGCTGACGGCTGGGGATAGAAACACTAAGTTTTTTCATCTGCGTGCGAGTACTCGACGACGCAAAAACATGATCAAAGCCCTCACGAACGCCCTCGGCATCTCAGTTGCTGACCCGGTTGTGTTGAAGGGTATGGTGCAGCAGTTTTACGAGACACTTTACACATCTGAGGGGGTGGAAGGCGTTGAGGAAGTCTTGCAGCATGTTCCAGCCAAGGTTTCTAGCCATATGAACGACATTTTATGTGCTCCGTATACTAATGATGATGTTAAAACTGCGCTTTTTCAGATGTTCCCAACAACCGGGACCGGACGGTTTTCCGGCGCATTTTTATCTGCGCCACTGGGATGTTTGTGGGGACGAGGTCACCAGGGCGGTTTTACGGATTACGCGGAGAGGAAAGTGTTGCATGTGTTAATGAAACCCTTCTGGTTCTGATTCCGAAGGTGCCAAGTCCTGAATTCTTATCCCAGTTTCGGCCCATTAGTTTGTGCAGCGTCTTGTACAAAGTGGCCTCGAAGGTCATGGCTAATAGGCTGAAACTCATTTTGCCTGATATCATCTCGGCTGAACAATCGGCGTTCGTTCCTGGAAGGCTCGTCACAGATAATATCATATGTGCATACGAGTGCTTGCACTTCATGAGGAGGAATAGGGCAAAGACAAAAGGTATGTGTGCACTCAAGTTGGACATGATGAAGGCGTATGACAGAGTCAAGTGGCCGTATTTACAGGCGATCATGATCAAGCTAGGCTTTTCACCAACATGGGTCAATACAATTATGAGTATGGTTTCTTCGGTTTCCTTCTCGGTTCTCTTCAACGGTGAGAAGCTTGATGAATTTATTCCGTCGCGAGGTTTAAGGCAGGGAGATCCGATTTCCCATTATCTCTTTTTGATTGCATCGTGCCTCCTGAAATCCAGTTCCGTTCCATCTGTGCTTGAAGGAATTAAGGTGGCGCCCACTGCTCCGGCAGTTAACCACCTCCTGTTCGCAGATGATAGCCTGCTGCTCTTCAAATCATGTGCTGAGGGTGCAAATGAAGTATCAAACCTGCTGAATATCTACTGCAATGCGTCGGCCCAGAGAGTTAATAATGATAAATCCTCTGTCTTCTTCAGTAAGGGTTGCTCGCAAAATTTACGAACGGAGGTCATGCAGATTCTGAATGTTCAGAATGAAACTCTCAATGAAAAGTATCTTGGGATGCCGACGGAAGTGGGACACTCAAAGAACGGGACTTTCAAATACATAAGAGATAGAGTTTGGGAGAGAATCAAGGGCTGGCTGCAGAAGATCCTTTCTGCAGCTGGAAAGGAAGTTTTGATCAAGTCGGTGGCTCAGGCAATCCCCGTCTATTCTATGTCGTGTTTCAGGCTGCCAAGGGGGGTGTGCGAAAGTGTGACATCAATGATAAGGCAATTTTGGTGGGGCAGCAAACATGGGCAAAGAAAGTCGTGATGGGTGGCTTGGGATGTCTTGACAGCCCCAAAACAGATGGGAGGCTTGGGCTTCCGGGACCTCGAAATTTTCAACCTTGCACTCCTCTGCAGGAAGGCTTGGAGAGTTCTGACTGAGCCGGACTCCTTAAGCTCAAAAATTCTGAAGGCGATCTATTTTCCCGATTGCTCCTTCTGGGAGGCGGAGTTGGGATCCCATCCGTCCCAGATTTGGCGCTCGATCCTTGATGGCAGAGATGTTATGGCCCGGGGCGCTGTCAGGCGCATTGGAGATGGTGCTTCGAATGATATCTGGACATGTAACTGGCTTCCCTGGATGGGTCTTCCGTGGCCCTTTTCTACCAACATGATCAACCCACCAATGAGGGTTAGTGAGCTTATTGATCCCACTTCAGCGACCTGGCGGGAGGAGGTAGTCCGTCAGGTTTTTACCCCGTTTGATGCCGAAACTATCTTGAAGATACCCTTATGCACGCGGAGAATGGAGGATTTCTGGGCCTGGGGCGCGGACAGGAAGGGAATCTTCTTAGTCCGTTCGGCGTACCACCTGATCAATTCTATGAGGTTGGGGCGGGAAAGCTGGATCAACAATTCTGAAGGGGCGTCCCTGGAATCTGAGCCGAAGAACTGGACTTCCCTGTGGAATATTCGTGTTCCCTCAAAACTGAAAGTTTTCTTGTGGCGCCTTGCCAGGAATAGCCTACCAACAGGGGATGTTTTACACCACCGGAACATGGCTACAACGCGCATCTGCCCGTTCTGCAGCCGTGAGGATTCGTGGCGCCATGCACTTATTGAATGCCCAATGGCGAGCTCTGTGGGGAGTCTGACGGATGATGAGCTCGTGGAGCACATGATGATAAATACAAGGAGGGATGCGAAGAACTTTCTTTTCGAGATGCATAATTCCCTATCCTCAAGCGAGTTCAACAGATTGACAGTGACGCTATGGGCGATATGGAGTTCCGGGAGGAAGGCGATTCACGAAGACATCTTTCACAGCCCGATGACCACCTATTCTTTCATTGGGAGGTTTCTCAGGGACATTGAGGTTCTTCAACCCAAGAGGTCGCAAGCAGCCTCGAACGTGCGAGTCCCGAGACCGACTGTCTGGCAAGCCCCTCCATCCTCTTTTGAAAAAATGAACACTGACGCTGCTGTATCTCGACACGGTGGTTTTGGTGCTGTTGGGGTGGTATGCAGAGATGAGGCAGGTCTATTCCTTGGGAGCTCTGCGGTGGTTGTACAACACATTGTGGATCCAACAACTCTCGAAGCGATGGCGGTTCGGGAAGCCCTTTCTCTAGCGGAAGATCTTTACATCCAGAAGGTTCATATTGCGTCGGATTGCAAGACGGTGGTTGAAGACATCAAGAACGGCACTCTCTCACCCTATAGTTAGATTATTAGGGAAATTATTCTTAGATCTCAAAGTTTTAATTCTTGTAATTTCATTCATGAATTTCGTAGCTCCAATAAGGAGGCTCACAATCTAGCTAGACATGCTCTTACTCTTGGAACTGGCCGCCATGTTTGGTTGGGTTAGCCGGGAGAACTTTTGTTCGTCCCACTTCACGTGGTGACGGTTTGAATGAAGTCTAGCAGATTGCCTAAAAAAAACTTGGCGGAGGGAACGATTTTGTTTGCTCAGGGCGAGATCTGAGCGACCCGTCGCTCTGAATTGGGTCAGATGTCGTATCGTACCAGTCCCCGTCTTTGACGGTCAAGTAAAGGTAGCCGCGCGCTTGGCCCTTCCGGCACACGCCCTGCCTGTCACCACTCCGACGACGTGGATCCTTGAGCTTTCTCATGTTCAATCCCCTGGCCTACTGATTAGATCTGATTTGTTCCTTCCTTCCGTTATGCCTGTTGTACAATCTCTGCCGGCTGGCCGGTCCCGAGGATGTACATCGTAAGTGAAGGAGTCGAAGGCGTAATCATCACACAATACAGAAGAGTAAAATGACATAAGGATGTAGGGGTAGAGTTCTCTTTATTATTCATTGATCAACTGTACATACAATGGGGGATCTTCCTCTGTTTATATAGCTACGGGGTAGGGGTAAGTGCCCACTTAACGTTAAGTGATGGGAAACGTTCGGCCAAGGGAGGACCTGGCCAGATGGGCCATTGCCGACCGGGTCAGCCCATTAGTTTCCCAACACTGTCCCTTGGGTACTTAACCGTATATCCATGTCTCAAAAACTCTAAAAAACTCAGTGAAAAAATATGGAGAATGAGCACACAACATACGTTGCTGAGTTGCATGAATTGCCTCGTTAAAAACCTCGTGTGAGAAACATCTAGAAAACTCACTTAAGGGGAAAAGAGTACAATCCACTCAACCGCTAAGTTGAGTACTCGATCATCGTGATCAAGATTTAAAGATGAGTTTGTGAAGTTTCTTCCCCTGAACCTTGCATCTCTCTAAGTCTCATCATACCGATTCCGCATACACATCTATCAAAAGATGATGTCGGTGATGACTTTGTGAGTGAATCAATAGGATTTTTCACACGACTTACAATGCAAGATCCTTACTTCGTTCAACTTTTGCAACTTATGCGCATAGAAGAACTTGGGATTGATATGCTTCATGAGATTGCTCTTCACATAACCCGTTTGAACTTGTGCAACACAAGCGGCATTATCTTCATAGATAATAGTGAGGGTTTGGATGGTGTTCAGTCCACATGTCATCTGTATGTGGCAGATCATCCGACGAGGCCATACACATTCTCGTGATGCTTCATATAATGCTATGATTTCTGAGTAGTTCGTCGAAGTCGATATATATCTTTGCTTAGGCGATTTCCAGGAAACTGCAGTTCCACCACAACGGAAAACATATCCAGTCTGAGACTTGGAAGTATGTGGGCCTGACAGGTACCCAGCATCAGCATAGCCTACAACCGAGAGATCTTGATTTCTTCGGTAAAACAAGCCAAGATCTTTGGTCCGTTGCAGGTATCGGAATACGTCCTTAATGCCTTTCCAATGTCTTTTGGTAGGCTCAGAACTGTACCTAGCAAGAAAATTGACGGCAAACGCAATATCCGGCCGTGTACAATTTGCGAGGTACACGATTGCGCCAAGTGCACTCAAGTAGGGGAATTCTGGTCCCAGAATTTCCTCCCCCTCTTCCTTAGGCCTGAACGGGTCCTTGCCCTGTTGTAAAGATCTCCCAATCATCGGAGTCTTAGAAGGATATGCTTTGTCAAAATCAAATCTTTCCAACACCTTCTGGGTGTAGGAAAACTGGTGCACTAGAATCCCAGCAGGGGAATGCTGAAGTTGCATACCTAGGCGGAACTTGGTTTTGCCTAAGTTTTTCATCTGGAATTCCGACATCAGGTAGGAACTCGCTTCCTCAACATCCTCAGGTGTACCGATTATGTTTAAATCGTCCACGTACATCGAGATAATACAGAAACCATCTTGTGATCTCCATATAAAATCACATGGGCAATCTTCATTGCTCGTGTATAATCTTCTATTTGCTTTGCCTTGGTTCCAAACAGGGATACCTTAGGGGTACCTTCATACATATGTTTGAATCCAAGTTAGCATATAGGTAAGTGGTGACCACATCCATAAGTTCCATTTTCAAGTCCAAGTTTACTACCATTGAGATCAAGTATCTAAAGGTAATTCCATCCATGACGGGGGAGTAAGTTTCCTCATAGTTGACACCTGGTCGCTAAGGGAAACCTTGAGCAACGAGCATTGCTTTGTACCATAATACCTTGTTATTTTCGTTCTCTTTCAAACAAAACCCACTTATGGCCAACAGGGTGTATGTGGGGAGGAGTTTTGACAAACAGGGTCCAAATACCTCTCTTTTATTGAGAGAAACTAACTCAGCAGTTATTTCCTTCTCCCAATCTTTTGAATCCGATCTTTTCAGGGTCAAGATCTATGATTGAGGCAATTTTCTTGGCAAAATAAATGTCGAAATTTTCCATGGCTCGATTAATTGACTCTCCCGAATTAACATAGTTAATGGCCATTACTTCATGGGGTGCATCAGGCACATTCCCTTCCTCCACCAGATTTCCCAATCCAGGAGCAAGGTCCTTTAGCTTTTCCGCTCCGATGTGTGCGCACACATCTTCACTGGGTATTTCCAATATAGGAAAATTCAAGTTCAGAATTTCGTGCACTGAAACTTCCGTACTTGTGCCAGGTCTCAACTGGCTCGTCTCTTCTGGGGCAGACCGCGATAAATCCCTCTTATCATTTTTCTTCGGGCGTCCTCGAGTACTTGGGATTTGAGGAACCGGATTCCTCGTCCTTTTAGGCCTAAGGAAGGGAGCGGGTATACCATTATTTCTCTTTGGCATTCCAACCCTTTCCGGTGCATTGCGCGCAGGCACATGCGACTTTTTCATAGTCTTTAGGTCACTTAAATGATCAGGCAGTTGATTCGCTAATGAGTGAAAATCTATTATCTTTTGGACTTCTCTATTAGTCTCAGCAGTACGCGGGTCATGAGCGTGGATCCCCGTGGCTTTCCACGTGATTTTACGACTTTTATCATCAAGGGGTTGATTATCTCCTCCTAAAGTCGGGAAAAGATCCTTGTCGCAAATGCAATCAACAAAGCGGGTCGTATGACAGTCACCTGTCGTGGGGTCCAAAAACCTGATTATGGACGAAGTCTCATAAGCAACGTATATCCCCGACTTACGAAGCGAACCCAGTGCCAATCGCCAAAGGGGCGGTATTGGTACATATACCTGGAAACCGAACCTATGAAGGTGGGAAATTTTCGGTGCCGACCCTTGCGCAAGCTCTATAGGAGAGTGGATGTTTGTAGGCCGATGATCCAAAGTTGATGAGATTAGTCGCGTGTAACACGGCGTGACCCCAGCATTTAGTTGGTAAATTACAACCCGAAGGACCTGTCTAGCAATGAATTTAACTCTTTTAATCAATGCCTCTGCAAGTCCATTTTGTGTGTGAACATGCGGGACAGTGTGCTCAACTTTGATTCTCATTGCCATGCAATAATCATCGAATGTTGTAGAAATAAATTCACCAGCATTGTCCATGCGAATAGACTTAATATGATGATCAGGAAATTTATTCCTTATTTCTATGATCTGCGAGATCAATTTTGCAAAGGCATGGTTCCTTGTTGACAACAGGCAAACATTGGACCATTTAGAGGAAGCATCAATGAGCACCATGAAGTATATTTCTCATCATCCTAAGACCGGGTGGCCTAGCCTATCATGCTTCAGTCAGAATAGTTTAGAGCTTCTAAAACACAGTTTTAAGGGTAGTGTACATGGAGGGTGTGTTGCGATCTTGGTGTAGTATAACCCTATGTCGAACGGAGGAAGCCTTTCGATAGCATGTTTACCATTTGCATCCCGCTTGGTGATGAGTATACACTCATGACCATAGTAATCAGCGACCTCAAGGTGGAAACCATCAGCACGGATGTCTTTTAAAGCTCAAAAGAGTATGAGTCGACTTCGGATACAACAATGCAACATGAATGATCGCCGTTGTCCCCATAGGAAGTATTAGGATGGCTCATCTAGAGATAAATATGTTTGAACCGCAACAGGCGATTGTCACAATCTTCTCAGAGATTATTTTTCATAGACTCAAGGTACTACGTTTCTCGTAAAATGGTATTAGTGGTACCGCTATCAACAAGGGACGTTTCCTCCACTCGGGTGCTACACACGTTCTAAATATGACATCTAATTAATATAATGTAGGGAGGAAGAAGCTACATAAATAATAAAATGCACACATTTCAGAACCTAGCAGGCTATCATAATTAAATAAAGGAATAAATGGATGCACCATCCAATCGCTAAGTGATGAATAAGGTTTTGCTCGGACAAAGTACACCCCACCGGAGATGAATGTGAAATTATAAACAAACAGGAAACTATGCGAGTAAATGAGATAGGCATTCACTCTAGCCGAGATGTCAAGTCGGCTAGGTGTCTCCAGATAGGAGAGAGACTCTTTTCCAGGATAACATCAACATCGAGTTAGTGTGCCGAGGGGGCGCCAATGGATTTACCATGGGAACCTATAAGGTGCCGCCATAGGATCTGATGATGCTCCCCCTAGATAATGTATACATGCCACGTGGTTGCGCAATAATGGTTCTATTCCTCCTCTCTATGGGGACAAACAATGTGCTCTAGCCTTTCAAACCACATTGTGAGAGCGATCTAAAAGGCTAAGGCACTTTGTTCTATCATTTACGCATGTAGCATGGTACCTCATAGGTGGCATTGAAGAAAATGCAACAACCGAGTATTCATGCTAGGAGTGGCGGGGACCATCTGGGTCTCCAAGCCTATCACCGTGAGTTATTCGGACTCGGGGATGACCTCCACGTTGAATGACAAGGTGGGCTATCATATCTCATACATTGCCCACGCATTCACACGAGGGCTGGCGAAGACCATCTGGGTCCACAAGTCTATCATCCTCTAGGATCACTCGGACCCGAGGATGATCTACATGTTGAATGCTCGGTGGGTAGAAGAACCACTTATGTGACAACTCAATAAGTTTCCAGATTATTGATTCCGGCCTTTAAGGATTTACGCGAGTATTGAGGGATTACATCGGGTAATCCACAGTGTAAAGCGCGGTGGTACATTTTATTCATCAAAATAGCGTTCCAATATTTAAAAACATGCAATTATATGTCATACAAGAGATTAAAACTGCTAAACAATTAATCTACAACAATGCGGACATATAACAAAAACATATATACATATGTAGCATGTAAAGCATGTTAAAAACACACAAAAACAGTCTAAAAACTGAATTTCCGAGACATATTTAAGCCTAAAATATGTTTTTAGCTAAAACAATATATTCAAAGGACTGATACATAATATACTACAACAGTAATATATGATACGAAATACAGAAAAATGCAGGGGCTGAAAAAAATTAAGGGCTCCCTGACGATCCACGTTCCGGCAGCAGGCCGGCTTTGGGCATATGGCCCATATAACACAGAGCTTTTGCCACTTTTTTTTTCGGGATGGTGGGCCGAAAGTGGCCCGAAGAGGCCCAACAAGGGCCAGGCGTGGCCAGCCAAGAGCCCAGGCTGCCCCACGCGCAGACCGAGCCAGAGGCTCAGGTCGCGCTGGAGGCTGGACATGGAGGGGCTCGAGGCCGGCGGCCGCAGCGGGCGGCGCGGGCGCAGCACAGCAGCGTGCTGGCGCGGGCGGCGGCTCGGAGCGCGGCCGGCGGCTCGGCACAGCAGCGGGCGGCGATTTGGAGCGCGGACGGCGGGCACGGCTAGCGCGGTGGGTACAGGATCGATTCGATCCATCCATTCGATTCATGGCTAGCTCACGTACGGGATCGATTCGATCCATCCATCAGGCTGGCTCATGTACGGGGTCGATTCGATCCATCCATCTCCCTGGCGCCCGTACAGAGGCGGCGAGCAGAGGACTCGCATGGCACGGCCGGCCGGTACGGCTCCGGCAACATACACTGGCACGCGCGGCGCGGCACAGCGGGTGCGGCCGGTGTGCGGCACGGCGGCGCCGATCTACGATCTAAACTAACCGATATACGCAAAAACGGAGAGGAAACTCGAGACGAATTCATTTTTGCGGTCAGATCGGGGTTATACCTTCGACGATGAGCCTGCTTGATGCAGTCTCGACGAAAATGCGGTGCTGATAACATGTTATACAACTCTGCCGGCTGGCCGGTCTCGAAGATGTACATCGCAGGCGAAGGAGTCGACGGCACAAGGACATAAAAATGTAAGGGTAAAGCTCTCTTTATTATTCATCGATCAATTATACATACAATTGAGGCTCTTCCTCTGTTTATATAGCTACTAGAGGTAGGGGTAAGTGCCCACTTAACGTTACGTGAGGGAAACGATCGGTCAATGGAGGACCTGGCCAGATGGGCCGTTGGGTGAGCCCATTAGTTTCCCAACAATGCCTTCTCTTATAAACTTTCTCCTCTGTAATCCGATCCGCATGCAAGTTGAGTCCGATCCAATTTGAAACTGCCACACAGCAAACATAGTTCGTCGTCAAGTGTTTTTTTACCGTGATATTCACCACTCGTGTGGACGGAGGGTGCAACTTCGAAAGTTTTAGATGTCAATTTTAGTTAGTGGTAGATGGCAACTTCAGGTCGTAGATGGTCTTTTTTTTAAATTGATGGCAATTTTTGGTTCGACATGGCAACTTTGCTTTCGTAATTGTCATCTATGTCTAACTAAAATTGTCATCAAAATTGTTTGGAATTGCCATCCCCCACCACACGTGTGGTGAGTATCATTACCGTTTTTAGGGGTAGTTCGTCGTTAAGTAGATCCATCGATCGGCTGCAGGTATCCAAAGCCTAGACTCACAAAATCACGATGGCAACTTCGCCGACCGACGAGGCGACGACCTGATACTGGGACTGGGAGCGCCCGTGGCCGTGGCTATGCCGTGCCACTCCCTCCCCGACGACGTGATCACGGACATCTTGGCGCGGCTGCCGGCCAAGTCCGTGGGCAGGTGCCGCTGCCTCTCCCGCGGCTGGGCCGCCACGCTCTCCTCGGACGACTTTGTCGACCTCCACCACCGCCTCGCCAACCACGACCACGGCCCCAAGGTCTTCTTCCTGCATCACTCGGGCCACGAACAAATGACGCACGTATGGTCGCAGCAGGACAGCCCTAACGACACACCATCGCCCCTGCATTTCCCAAACCCAATGTCCACCAACTCCAGAAAGCCCTTATGCATCGCCACACTGGAGTGTCGTGGCCTTGCCATCCTCCAAACCCCTAACGCGGGCACAGACTACCTCTGCAACCCGTCAACCGGCCAGATGGCGGAGCTCCCGGTCCCAGAGCGCAAGAAGATGTGGTGGTACCGGCACGACATTTTAGGTCGACATTACGCAAGCCTAGAGCTCGGCTACGACGCACGCACAAAGAAGCACACGGCAGTGCGCGTCTACTACCGGGGCTCGAGATGCGACGGCGAGGGGCTCCCCGTGTCAGCGGGATGCGACGTCTATGTCGTCAACTCCTCCACGGGGCGCCGTTGGCGGACGGTCCAAGACAAGCCGCCCGCTTGGGTGAGGCCTAACAGCCCGAGCGTAGCTGCGCAAGGCCACGTCTACTGGTTAGCGGAACGGAAAATCAACATCAAACCTGCAGTGATGGTCATCGTATCCTTCTTTGTCGCCGACCATACGTTCAGGACTCTAGAGCCGGCGCCCGGCATGGAGAGCTCGCCCAAGAATCATTTGACCAAGCTCGGTGAGCGCTTATGCTTCGCGTCCAAGGATGTTTCCAACTCGTGCTACGACCTATGGCTGCGGCCCGAGCATGGGGCATGCGTCTGAAATTTTCACTGCCGAATCGACATGACCAAGGTGTCACCGCCGTTCGACCGGTTTCCTCGTACGACCCCCCCATGTTGGCCCAGGAAACCAACTGCTACCCCCGGCTGTGTGCATACGACCCAGCGACGGGGGATGTCGAGGACATGTTTAGTGGAAGCAACATGGTCTATGACTGGATCACGAGCTTGACGGACGCTGCAGTGTATGTGGAAAGCGTCGTTTTCCTTGGGTGATGCGTGGACCGGTTGCGGCCTATCTACGACGGATTAGCTGGGAGGTAATTGCTCCTGGTCAGTTTGTTTTGCTTTGCTTGTGAAGTACTCTCTTTGTTTTAAATTACTTGATATGGCTTTAATTTAAGTATGATTTAAATTTAAACTAAAGCCATGTCAAGTATTTTGGAACGGAGGGATTACTACTTGAATGTGTATGTAAGAGTTACTCGCTTCATTATGAAGGACCAAGGCATCTTCTGTTCCCAAAGACATTTTTAACGGTTGCGCTAAGCAGTGGCATATCTGTTTCCGTTCTTTCAATTTTATATCATGCTTTTTGGGACCCACCTCCTATGTCCTTGAGATTTGATAAACATGGGAAAGCGCTAGGGCGCTTGAGATGACTGAGCATGCGTCTTACACATCAATCCAGGCTCCATCATTAGTCCGGATCGTCTACGACCTACATCAACATCAAGTGTCGGTAGATCGTACCAAGGCTCCACAACAATGTCGCCTCAGCCCGCTGAATCACTCGAATCACCGTTGCGTCGCTGATCAAGGATGGAACAAAGCTCTACAATAACATCGCTTCGCTCCACACATCACCAAGATCCGGACCGTACCCAACACGAGCTACCAAACACGACAACACAGAAACAAAGCGGCTCTATTGGATCGGGCTCGAATCAAGGACGAAGCTTTGTGGCGGCGGTTAGCATCCTTAGCAGCAAAACGAAAGGCTCCAACACCCCAATTCGTGGGGATGGCGATTGTAAACCTTTCCTCCGACTCCGACAAAGAACCGACCTCTGAGGCGTCAGGCGATATGCTGCGAGAAGATGATTCCCTCACCGTGTCGTGGTAATACTAAAGGCATACCCCTAGGCGAGGGAAACCCAGGGGTATGCTTAAGCCCTGGTTTTCCCCAAAGCACACCCAGAAAAATAAGATCAACAAAAGACACAAAGCTTTATCAATCTCCGAGTAACATGTTACTCGGAGACCAGGAGCTGCTTCCGAATACGCAGCTACTTGGAAGCCCAGCAAGATCCGAGTAGATCGATACTCGGAAGCGATCGGCGAAGCCCCCCCTACTCAGAAGATGGGAAACGCAACGGACGGGAGGCATTTAATGCTGCGGGCGTTTCTCCTCCTTTATTAGTAGTAATGGGCAGACCGTTTTGTATTTAAAGTACGTATTTAATCTTGTAATTAAGACTCATTTAAGCCAAGGCATTAAGGAGGCAGAGGCGCACTCTATATAAGCCCCCCCTCCCCCTTCGACATGGGCACGCGCAACACTTCACATTCTCATTTTTTCTGAAGAAAGAACACCCGAGTCAGCCTGGGACAGGACTAAGGTTTTTATCTCTACGGAGAGGCCTAACCTGTATAACCCCCTTGCGTTAACCATCTCTGCGTACAGATTCATTTAGATCCTTTCATACCCCTATATCTATTGTCAGGTTTATATCCACGACAGTTGGCGCCCACCTTGGGGCTGAGTTGATCACCAATCGTAGAGATGGCGTTTTTCTCATCCTCTTCGTCGATTCGCGGCTCCGACCTCATCGTCGGAGAGGTTTTCCGTTTCGGATCGTTAGCTTTCATAGCTGATGATTCGGCCTGGTTGGCGGATTCTCCTCTCCAGGAAAAATTGCTGCCCTCAAGAGGCTGATGGCGCGAAAGTTTTCTCGCCCTTCGTTGGTGAGCCCCAAGTGGAAGGCGTGATGTAGCACAGCAGAAAATTTCCCTCAGTAAAGATACCAAGGTTTGTCTCCAGTAGGACTCCAGAGATGATAAGTAGGTGTCAGCGGCGCAACTGACGCGGACCTGCACACAGACACAAATAACTTTGTTCCCAACGAAGTTCAGAGAGGTTGTCAATCTCTCCGGTCTTGTTGTTCACAAAGGATCAAACGCAAGGGATAATGATAGCAACTGAAAGTAAAAGCAGAAAAGTAAATGAGCGTGGAAACAGTAATGAGGATATGGAACGGGATACGTGATGTTCACTAGTGATGTCTCTCTCCCAGAAGACGATAAAACTGCTATGCGAGGTAAACAAATTACAGAAGGGCAATTGACATGATTATGAACGCACCGCAATGCTAACTATGCTACAAAAGAAAGGAAGAGGCTCAAAAGCACGGGCAGTACGCCAAAATAAGTAGACCGAAATCCAACTGCATCTACTACTAATCATCCACCTTGAGATATCTATCCAGAACATCTCGCTGGTATTAAGTTGCGAGCCCCACCCAAAGTGTAAACCCAAAGCAACAGACAACTGCATTAAAAAGCACTTTGCGTAAAGTAAACAATCCTTGTAACGGCGGTTACAAGCACCGTTGTTTTCCCCCTTATGGCAACAGCACATCCCCTAGACTCATGTTTCTGTCACTCAAGCGTGTCATCGGGGGGCATGAACCCACAATCGAGCATAACGTTCCCTCTTGGGGTTTCTACCTACTACTTGGCCAAAGCAATAAACAACAACGGAGAACATGCACGAATTACTTAGGAACAAAAATATAAGAGATAAGAACCAAATATATTACTCAATCACAATCTGAACATAATCTCATAATCCATCAGATCCCATCAAACTCAGCATAGCAACAGCAGAAAGATTACAAAAGTGCCTCGATCATGTAGGGCAGATCACGAGGTCTAAACAATGAAGAACAAAGAGGGGAGGAGAACATCACATAGCTACTGATCACGGACCCATGGTCCAAGGAAAACTACTCACGAGACATCCAGGAAGCATCCATGGTGGAGAGGAGACTCCCGGAGGTCGGCCCTCCCTCCGGCAGGGTGCCGGGAAGAGGTCTTCTGGTGCTCCCGATCTCGGAAGCGCGGCGACGGCGGAACAGAGGAGAGATCGCGAAAAAGGGTTCTGTCTTCGGAAGTTTCCCGTGACGGAGAATATATAGGCGAAGGGGGCAGCCAGAGGTGGACCAGGGGCCCCAGGCGCCCCCCTGGCGCGACCCAGGGGGTGGCCGCGCCGGGTGGCCGCCTGGGCCACCCCTGGCTCCCCTTTGGCCCCACTCGGGCTCTTCGCGAAGCTTCCTGTACGCTGATTTTTTATCTGATTTTTCCTGAATTTTTGGAGCACTTTTTATATGGGGGAAAACTGAAATAGAAAAACAGCAGAAAACAGGAACTGGCACTGTGGTGCACTGAGTTAATAGGTTAGTCCAAACATGATCAAAAGTGTATGAAAGTGTATCTAGATCATAGCAATATCACACAAAACATGCATGGAGCAAGCAGAAATTATAGATACGTTTTGGACGTATCAACATCCCCAAGCTTAATTCCTGCTCGTCCTCGAGTAGGTAAATGATAACGGCATAATTTCTGTGGTGACATGCTAGCAACCATATAAGAACTTTGAAAAGTAAAGCAATCAAGGTTAGAGATTCAATTCAAGTCATAACATGCAAGAGTCTATATTAGCATTGAAACAAGTAACAAAAGAACATTAGGTGCAAGAGCTCTCGCTGTCCGTGACTCGAATGTCTCCAAATGGTGTTTGCGTGCAAGAAGGGGGATAGGGAATACGAGAAAAACATTTATTTGTTGAGAA
The DNA here is from genome assembly GCA_950022295.1 of Bromus sterilis. Lineage (NCBI taxonomy): Eukaryota > Viridiplantae > Streptophyta > Magnoliopsida > Poales > Poaceae > Bromus > Bromus sterilis. Next base: position 377,207,403 of record OX465595.1, on the reverse strand, counting down.
CTCAATCTACTAAAGTTTCACACTTGGTCTTTTTCTGGAATCTTATCTTGACTCGTCCCCAGACCACTAGCCAGGTACAAGTCAATTTGATCCACTCCTTTTTCAATATTTTGAGCACTCATGCAATGGATGAGCGTAAGCACGAGAGTTGACACTTAGGATGGCAAAGAGAGGAGTACGGAGGAGGAAGACAAAAAAGGTGAGAAAGACTCACATCAATGAGGACAATCATAGGCAAGAGATGCCAAATGATAGATATGATGTGAGGAGTAGGGATTGCCATGCAACGGATGCACATACAAGCTAACAAGCTCTCCAATGGAACTAGTGGGGGTGCATCTAACAGAAACCGAGGAAGAGGAAACCACAAGAGTGAAGACTAGTAGAGTCTCGTCTTTTGTCATTCTTTGCTCCTTTTTCACTCAATGATTCCTTCGAATTTCCCGACCAAAAATTCTATTCTATATGTCTATTCTATCTATGATATTACTTGCTCGCTCATGAAGACCTAGAGCTCGTTTGAGGAGTCTCATCCTTGGAATATGCAAGCCAAGTTCTATAGTGTGAAGGTCCCCACATAGCTATATGCATAATGATCATCTCTATGGAGTACAAGGATATAAAAGGAGTACTAGTGTGGATCTCTCAAAAGGATAGTAGTGTTTCCCCTTTCTCTCTTTTTATTTCTTTTTCTCTTTTTTCTATTTTTTTGTATGTTTTGTGTGGCCTCAATGGCTCTTTCTATTTGACTCTCATTTGTCCTCTTTGGGATCTTTTATTGTGTCCACTTTGGGATCTTTTCCTCACTAAAGGGCCACACTCTATTTTACAAGAAGGTAGAGGAGATCTTTCATACTTTACAAGGTACTCAAAATCATAAAGAAGATGTAACTATCATGATGTATGCAATGTATGTCGCTGCCAGTGTAGCAGGAACATGTATGACATGAAGATCAAGTCATGAAGAGGTGGATGTTGCATGGCAATATATCTCGGAAAGGCTATGGAAATGCCTTGATAGGTAGGTATGGTGGCTGTTTTGAGGAAAGATATAAGGAGGTTTATGATGACAGAGCGTATCATGCCAAGGGTTTGGATGTACCGGCGAAGGTGGACACCAACTCTCGGAGTGAGAAGAAGGCAATGCACGACACGGGAGAGGCTAGCAAAATATGGGAAGGTGGAAGTGTCAACTTTCAATACTTACATTAGTCCGAAGAACTCATGCACTTATTATCGGTAACTCTCAATCTAATAAGGAGGTTCACAAAGAGACAAGTACCCCGAGGAGGAGTGTATGGGGGTTTGGTTATGCTTGCGCATCCTCGACTCATGGTACGTGAGTGTACTCTAATATTCGATCCCTCCAAAGATTAGTGATCCATCTAGTAGCTAGAGTTCTCAACTAGTTTTATAGGTTTTGAAAATACACACGGATTGCCCAAAATACGACACCTATCACTAATAGGCTAGAGCTCTTGACACCAAAAGTTCAAACATTACTCACAACAATACCTCAAAACTATTGTAAGTTACTACTAGAATTAAAATAGCAACCTCAATTAGCTACTTTCAAGACAAGACACAACTCAGTGCAACAACCAACTCTCTTTAGCAAGATAAACATGAAAACTAAAAAGAGTTTCAGCAACAAACTAAACAAAAGCCAAGGCTCTTGCTAAAGACAAACTAAGACTAAGACTAAACATGGCAGCAACTACGAAAAGATAAAGAACACACAACAGCAAAACGATAAGCAGGAAAAATCTATGATGTGTTCTAGTTTGAAAGTGGAGCGTGTTTCTCTCCCACACAAAGTAAGACAGGATCTAACTTGTTATGAACAGCAATCAAAGCTAAAGAAAACTAAAAATAAAACCTAAAAGCGAGACGCTCCAAGCATAGCACATAACGCACGAAGTGATAAAAATATAGTGAGACGAAGGACGAACTGATGATTGTTGATGGAGAAGGGGATGCACGGGGGCATCCCCAAGCTTAGACGATTGAGTCTCCTTGAATATTTATTGGGGATGCATGGGGGCATCCCCAAGCTTGAGCGCTTGACACTCCTGGATCTTCTTTCATCATCTTCCATCGCACACTTGAAAACTCCCTTCATATATAACTCATCATAAGCTGATTAGAGAGGTTAGTACCCTTAATAAAATAATTTTCCCACTGGATATAAAGATATTCTTGAAGATCTACTGTTTCTCAAGAGTGCCAAAAAGTTTTTGCAAAGAAAAAGCAAACTTAAGGTTTGTAAAAGTTAGGAGAGACAAAACGTGGCAGAATCTGTGAAAAACAGAACAGCAGGTAGTAAAGAATTTTTTAGGGGCACTTCTGCAACTCAAATAAAAAAACTCAGAACATACGAAAGTTTCAAAATTGTATAGAGCACGCTGTCAAAAAAATTCAGATGAAAAAGATGATCTGGTGATTTGATTCGAATTGTTCGGTCAAGGGACAGAATCTGTTTTCTGGACAGCATGTCACAACTTTTGCTTCCCTTATCATAAGAGGCTATAACTTGGCACAAAGATAAAAAATAAAGATACAATGATGTTGCTACAGCAGTAACAATCATCAAGACACAACAAAAAGCAAAAAGAAAACCTAAATTCGTTGCGGGCTGCCTCCCGAAAGCGCTTTCTTTTATGCCTTTAAGCTAGGCATGATGCAAAAAGAAGAATCAAGTTTTATCAAGAGAAAGAGAATAACTAGCCCGTGTATCGGACTCAAAAGGTAACTTGATTTTATTTCTTGGGAAGTGTTCCATCCCCTTTTTGAGTGGGAATTGGAATTTTATATTCCCCTCTTTCATGTCAATAACCGCACCAATGGTGCGAAGAAAAGGACGTCCCAAAATAATTGGACACAAAGGTTCACACTCTATATCCATCACAATAAAATCAACGGGAACATAGTTGTCATTGACAATGATAAGAACATCGTCGATCTTCCCCAAAGGTTTCTTTACGGAAGAATCAACAAGACGAACACTAAAAGAACAAGGCTCAAAGGGCTTCAATTCAAACATATCAAATATTCTTTTGGGCATAACGGAGGTACTAGCTCCAACATCACATAAAGCATAGCAAGAGAAGTTATTTAATTTAATTTTGATCATAGGGTCCCAACCATCATCTAGCTTCCTAGGTATGGAGGCTTCTACTCTAAGTTTCTCCTCCCTAGCTTTGATGAGAGCATTTGTGATATGCTCCGTGAAGGCAAGATTAAGTGTGCTAGTATGGGGGTCTCTAGACATTTTGTGTAGCAAGCTAATAACTTCTGAGAGGGTGCAACTATCAAAATCAATATCACTACTATCAAAGGTGGTAGTAGTGTCGTATAGGCTCACTTGTTTGAAACCCTCTATGTCCATAGGAGTTTCTTCATCTTCGGTTGAGGTATTAGCATCACCATGAATAGGTCCAACGGGAATAGGAGTGCATTGGGTGCTAATAGTTTGGGTGTCCTCAACAATTTGGATAGTGGAAACTGTGTGGTGTGTAGGAAGGCTCTTAATTCTATCCTCTTCCATAGGGATAACTTCCGGTTTGGCTGCCATTTGATTTATCAAAGTAGATTGGGTGTGGGACATATTCGAAACATGGGTTTCGGTGGCGGTAAGTCTAGCCTGGAGATTAGAAATCTCACTGTTCAGGCTATCAAGCTGTTCACTAATGTTTTGCAGAATGGCAGTATGCTCACCTATTTGCTTAGAGAAGGCTTTGTTTTGTTCAAACTGGGTGTGCATATAGTTCTTAGTAGCTTTCTCTATTTCTACCAATTTCTCATAGCTAGGAAGGTCTCTTTTCGTATAAGAAGGGTTATAGGAGTTGTTGCTAGGGTAGGTGTTGTTGTTCCCATAGTTGGATGGAAACGGTCTAGGATTGCTAGCAAAATGACCCCTATAAGCATTGTTGTTGAAGTTGTTTCTAGCAATAAAGTTCGCATCTACTTGTTCTTGAGCAACCAAAGAATTTAAAGGAACATCACGAGGATCAATAGAGGGTTGCTTGGTAAGTAGAGACATAATTAAGTCAACTTTTTCATTGAGGGAGGTAATTTCCTCGACAGAGTTTACCTTCCTACCTGTTGGAGCGCGTTCGGTGTGCCATTGGGAATAATTGGTCATCATCTCATCGAGAAGCTTCGTGGCAGCACCAAGTGTAGTTGACATAAAGGTTCCTCCTGCGGCCGAATCTAATAGGTTCCGCGAGGTAAAGTTCAAGCCTGCATAAAAAGTCTGGATAACCATCCAGGTAGTCAAACCATGTGTAGGGCATTCCTTAACAAGAGATTTCATTCGTTCCCAAGCTTGGGCAACGTGTTCATTATCTAATTGCTTAAAATTCATAATGTAACTCCTTAATTGGATAATTTTAGCAGGTGGGTAGTACTTCCCTATAAAAGCATCTTTGCACTTATCCCAAGAATCTATGCTGTTCCTAGGCAAAGATTGAAACCGGATTTTAGCGTCTCCCCTTAAAGAGAAAGGAAAGAGCTTGAGCTTAACAATATCACCTTCTACTTCTTTATACTTTTGCATATCACATAATTCAACAAAATTGTTCAAGTGTAAAGTAGCATCATCTCCAGCACCAGAGAATTGATCTCTCATAACAAGGTTTAGCAAGGCAGGTTTAATTTCATAAGAGGTAGATGAAGTGGCAGGTGTGGAAATAGGGGTGCAGATAAAGTCTTGGTTGTTGTGACTAGTAAAGTCACACAACTTGGTGTTTTCAGTGGAACCCATAGTAGCAGCAAGTGTGGTAGATTTTTTTTGTGATTTTTGATATACGACACAAAGATAAAAACTAAAAGGTAAACTAACAAGACTAAAAAACAAAGGTAAAGGGTAGTGTGCAACTCCCCTATCTTAGCACTCGGAGTCCCCGGCAACGGCTCCAAAAATTTGCTTGATGGCGCGAAAGTTTTCTCGCCCTTCGTTGGTGAGCCCCAAGTGGAAGGCGTGATGTAACACAGCAGAAAATTTCCCTCAGTAAAGATACCAAGGTTTGTCTCCAGTAGGACTCCAGAGATGATAAGTAGGTGTCAGCGGCGCAACTGACGCGGACCTGCACACAGACACAAATAACTTTGTTCCCAACGAAGTTCAGAGAGGTTGTCAATCTCTCCGGTCTTGTTGTTCACAAAGGATCAAACGCAAGGGATAATGATAGCAACTGAAAGTAAAAGCAGAAAAGTAAATGAGCGTGGAAACAGTAATGAGGATATGGAACGGGATACGTGATGTTCACTAGTGATGTCTCTCTCCCAGAAGACGATAAAACTGCTATGCGAGGTAAACAAATTACAGAAGGGCAATTGACATGATTATGAACGCACCGCAATGCTAACTATGCTACAAAAGAAAGGAAGAGGCTCAAAAGCACGGGCAGTACGCCAAAATAAGTAGACCGAAATCCAACTGCATCTACTACTAATCATCCACCTTGAGATATCTATCCAGAACATCTCGCTGGTATTAAGTTGCGAGCCCCACCCAAAGTGTAAACCCAAAGCAACAGACAACTGCATTAAAAAGCACTTTGCGTAAAGTAAACAATCCTTGTAACGGCGGTTACAAGCACCGTTGTTTTCCCCCTTATGGCAACAGCACATCCCCTAGACTCATGTTTCTGTCACTCAAGCGTGTCATCGGGGGGCATGAACCCACAATCGAGCATAACGTTCCCTCTTGGGGTTACTACCTACTACTTGGCCAAAGCAATAAACAACAACGGAGAACATGCACGAATTACTTAGGAACAAAAATATAAGAGATAAGAACCAAATATATTACTCAATCACAATCTGAACATAATCTCATAATCCATCAGATCCCATCAAACTCAGCATAGCAACAGCAGAAAGATTACAAAAGTGCCTCGATCATGTAGGGCAGATCACGAGGTCTAAACCATGAAGAACAAAGAGGGGAGGAGAACATCACATAGCTACTGATCACGGACCCATGGTCCAAGGAAAACTACTCACGAGACATCCAGGAAGCATCCATGGTGGAGAGGAGACTCCCGGAGGTCGGCCCTCCCTCCGGCAGGGTGCCGGGAAGAGGTCTTCTGGTGCTCCCGATCTCGGAAGCGCGGCGGCGGCGGAACAGAGGAGAGATCGCGAAAAAGGGTTCTGTCTTCGGAAGTTTCCCGTGACGGAGAATATATAGGCGAAGGGGGGCAGCCAGAGGTGGACCAGGAGCCCCAGGCGCCCCCCTGGCGCGGCCCAGGGGGTGGCCGCGCCGGGTGCCCGCCTGGGCCACCCCTGGCTCCCCTCTGGCCCCACTCGGGCTCTTCGCGAAGCTTCCTGTATGCTGATTTTTTATCTGATTTTTCCTGAATTTTTGGAGAACTTTTTATATGGGGGAAAACTGAAATAGAAAAACAGCAGAAAACAGGAACTGGCACTGTGGTGCACTGAGTTAATAGGTTAGTCCAAATATGATCAAAAGTGTATGAAAGTGTATCTAGATCATAGCAATATCACACAGAACATACATGGAGCAAGCAGAAATTATAGATACGTTTTGGACGTATCAGAGGCAGCGTCCACTTCCGAGCTGACGAGTCGGGGGCCCTGCGCCTCCAGCTGTCGGCCCATCGTCAAGCACCCGCGCTGTTATCTGACCGCCACAAGAAGAAGCGTTCGGGCCGCCCGTGCGCTCACCATCGCGGAAAATCGGTCAAGGTATAGCAGGTGGCAGTCATCGACTCGGTGGAGTCAGCCCACAAGGCCCTGGACGAACTGATCGCAAGAGAAGGATCCACAACATCTCTTTTGCCTTTGTTCGACTTGGTTGAAGAAGAAGGCATGGCAGCATCTGATCCCGAGTCAGGCGCCGAGCAAGAAGGCAACAGTGACGCCCCAGTCACGGTTGCAGATGTGTGAATGGCTGAGACCCCACCCTCTCAGCCATCGCCAGCTCGGGACACTCACGCTCGAGATGAAGCGAACAACCAATCCAGGGCTGGCACTCGGGAGCCGACCCGACGTGTTTCCGCTTTCCGAAGGTTGGAACTCGGAGAGTCAAGTCGGCAATCCCGCCCCCTTACTCAGGAAGAGCGGGAAGAAGCAGAAGCGACCGAGCGACTGCTAAACACACCCATTGACACAAGCACTCCAGAAGGGCGAGGCCTGGAGGCAGCCAGATTAACTAATTTGGCTGAGCGAGAGCGCCTGGCCGAGCTAGAAAATACTCTCGAGCGTCAAGCTCGGGAGGTAGCTCGGCTCAGACAAAGCAGAACGAGTCGTCAACTGCGGGGCCAAGGTCGGGAACCTTTACGAGCTATGGGTACCCCAGTAGAAAATCTCATAGCGGCAACTCGGATTGCAAATTCTCTGCAGCCCAGTGGATCGGCGGCAGAAGAAATTCAGCACCTGGCGTTTTTTTTGCAAACTGCAGTCGATCAAAACGCTGCTGTCAGTCAATCACTGCAGCGGATCCATTCCCAAGTTCCCCCTGCAAGGACGTCACTGTCAGTACACACGCCCTATGGGGAAGCGCGGAGGAACAAGAACAATTCGCTTCGGCACAGAGATGAACCCCGAGGAGATCATCACCAAGAGCAGTATCGGCATGAAGATCTCAGGAGGTTAGAAGCTCGCGGGATGGTGATACGTCTCAAACGTATCTACTTTTCCAAACACTTTTGCTATTGTTTTGCCCTCATTCTTGCATGATTTGGACGAAACTAACCCGGACTAACGCTGTTTTCAGCAGAGCTGCCTGTATGGTTTATTTGTGCACAGGAAAATGGATTTTTAGACGTCCCAGAAAATTCCCAGAAAATTACCTGAAGATCCACGCACCCGGAGGAGCCAAATGCCAGAAGTGGGACCAGAGGGGAGCTCTGTGGGCCCCAGGTGCCCCCCTGGCGCGGCCAGGGGTGGGGTCGCGCCCTCAGGCCGCCTGGGCTGCTCCCCCCTCCTCTGGTGACCTACCGATGCTCCTATTTATCCCCGTGACGAAAAAACCCCAGAACAGAAGTCGTTTTCCCAGTTTCCGTCGCGGAGCCGCCGCCGCCCTCTGTTCTTTTTCGGGAGGGCTAATATGGAGGCTGATTTGGCCCCTGGAGAGGGGAGATCGTCGCCATCGTCATCACCATCGCCACTCCATCCATCCTCCATGACTTCTCTTCATATGTGTGAGTAATTCCCTGCTGTAGGCAAAGGGGATGGTAGGGATTGGATGAGTTTAATCATGTAATAGTTCGTCAGATTGTGGGGGGCATGTTGCCTATCATCTAGATTGGTGTTTATATTCTTTGCTACAACTTGCTGTTCTTAATGCTTGTCACTTTGGGCACGAGTGCCATGTTTTCAGATCTGAACCCTACGTGTTTTCATGAATATATTTGTGTTCTAGATCCTATATATGAGTTGTATGCACCTATTATGGTCCGGAACCGGCGATCCCAAAGGTGACAGCTTGGGACACCAAAGGGGATGGTCCATAATTTGTGGATTCCATGTATCCATTGAGTTTATTGCTTTGTTCCGGTGCTCTTTGACAGGAGCACCTTAATCTCCATAAGTTCCTTTTGGCCCCGTTCGTAGCGGGATGGTAGGACAAAAGATGTTGTGCAAGTTCTTATTGCAAGCGTGCACAACTACCTACGGGATATGTGCCTATTGTTTGATATTTGCCTAGATGATCATTGCTTTTCTGTGTGCCTCCCCGTGTTAGAATCTATTATATGTTTACTCTCATCCATGCAGCGCCCAACCATCCATCTCCCTAGCCTACAGTGTTTTCAATCCTGCTGGTTATTAGTTGTTACTTTTTGCTATTTACTTTTGTTGTTGCTATCATCACTGTCATATTACTATTACCACTTATCTATTGTTGCAAGCAAGTATATTTCAGGTGCGGTTGAATTGACAACTCAACTGTCAAAGCTTATAAATACTCTTTGGTTCCCCTTGTGTCGAATCAATAAATTGGGTTAACCTACCCGCGAAGACTACCTCGATCCCTTACGTTTGTGAGGCATCAAGCAGCGTTTTCTGGCGCCGTTGCCGGGGAGCATAGAAATATTTACAAATCTACTTGAAGTATCCTGCCTGCTGCATATCATCCTCTATGGGTAAGAAAGGAGACCCCAAGGTTCCGATCTTACCATCCCGTACAAGAAAAGGTATTGTTCTGAACACTAGTGCTACACTTGATTCACCTTCTGTTATGAGTAAGTTTACTTCACCACCACTACATGATGCTTCTATTGAGTCTATTACTATATCCGATACTTTTGATGATGCTTCCACTACTCTTGATGATGCTACTTTTCTTGGTCACTATATTGAAACTCAGACTGCTAAGGCTGCAGCAAAATCCAAGACCAAGACCCCTACTACCTATATTTCTACCTGCAAAACCTTTGTTTACCCGAGCTTAGATGAACTCAGGGAGAAAATCCTTGATGATGATTATGTTACTCTTGATGATGATTTTTGCAGGGAACTCAGAGAGTGTGTCGACTCTGACCCTGGTGCTGTTAAAGAGTTGCTCAAAAGGCACGCCATGAAGAACAAAGTTATTCCTGATCCTCAATTTGCCACATCTCCTATATGCATCACTGATCCTGATTATGATTTCTCTGTTGATCTTTCACTTATATCTACAGACGAGGCTGACCCCTTTTATGGAAGAGAAAATGATGATGCTATAGCACACTTGAACAAACTCGCTGAGTTAAGCGACCTATTCACTACTGATGAGAAGATACGAAACTTCTATGTGGCCAAGCTTTTTCCTTTTTCTTTGAAGGAAGACGCTAAATCATGGTACGATGCATTACCTTATGGTTCCGTTAAAAGTCCTCAGGACTTAGTCCAATTCTTTGTTGATAAATATTTCCCAGCTCATATGCAACATGCTGCTTTGCAAAGAATCTATAACTTTAAACAATTGCAGGATGAGCACCTCCCTAAAGCTTGGGGGAGGTTTTGTGATTTACTTAAGGTTATGCCGGGACATGGAATCCCCAAGAATGAACTGCTTGATATATTATATGCTGGTTTAACCGACGAGTCCAGAACATATCTGGATAGTTGTCCTAGTTGTGTTTTCAGGGAAAGAACACCGGACGATGCGGAAGAATTAATGTGCAAAATTGCCAAGAACTATGAAGACTGGTCCGTTCCTGAACCACTTCTACCACCGAAGAAGAGGGGCATGCTTGTTCTGAACCCCGAAGATATGCAAGAAGAAAAGAAGTCTATAAAGGAGAAAGGTATTAAAGCCGAAGACGTGAAGAATTTACCGCCTATTGAGAAGTTGTGTGAGCCTACTACTCACCCTCCCTTGGTAGAGGTACACTCTCTATTAGACTTTACTGAAAGTGACATCCCTAAAGGTAAGCCTCCCGACCAATGCTTAGATGAGCTTGATAATTTTATTGTTAAGCAAGACCATTTTAATAGGAAGTTACAAAGTCAGTTGCATGATAATTCTCTTGCTATCAAAAGTTTAAGTGATGTTCTAGAGAGAATAGTTAATGATGTTAAATGTCTTGTTAAGCATTTTCATATGGTTCAAACTCAGCTTGAACAAATTTCTAATGTGCAAAAAGATTTGCTTGCTAATAATGCCAAACAGGACATACAACCTTATGGAATTAAAACGAGGGGTGGAACACACACCCAGGACCCACTCTATCCTGAGGGGCATCCAAAGAGGATCGAACAAGATTCTCAAGTACAAGAAGAAGACGAGATTGTTAGCTCTCTGAAGAAGAAAAAGAAGAAGAAGAAACACAAGGAGGCTGACAATCCCGATGATCCTATTATAAGTGAAAAGCCAGCTGTTGATCCTAACAGCATATCTACCTCCGATCCTGAAACAGAAGACGATGCCGAGCCTGAAGAAAAGGGCAAGGAGAAGGGTGATTCTCCCGAGGTAAGAGAAGAAGAAGCACCCGATAAACGCAAAAGGTACTCTAAAGAAGACTTCGTCGCAAGGAGACATGGGAAGGAAAGAGAACCATGGATACAGAAACCCATGCCCTTTCCAGGTAAGTCCCTCAAATCCAAAGAAGGAGAGCATTATAATAAATTTTGTGAATGGATGAAACCTCTTTTTCTTCAAATTCCTTTGACTGATGCTATTAAGTTACCTCCTTATTCCAAATATATGAAAGATATTGTTACTAATAAAAGAAAAGTTCCTAATGAGGCAATATCTACTATGCTTGCTAACTACTCTTTCAGTGGAAAGATTCCAAGAAGCTCGGTGATCCAGGTATACCCACCATTCCTTGCTCCATAAAGAATAATTATGTCAGAACTGCTTTATGTGATCTTGGGGAAGGAGTGAGTGTTATGCCTTTCTCTCTTTACAAAAGGCTTTGTTTAGAGAAACTAATCCCTACAGATATCTCCCTTCAGATGGCTGACAAATCAACAGCTGTCCTAATAGGTATTTGTGAGGATGTACCCGTTGAAGTTGCTAATTGTTTAATCCTTACAGATTTTGTTGTGCTTGACATGCCCGAAGATGGGAGCATGTCCATTATTCTTGGTAGACCTTTTCTTAACACCGCAGGTGCTATCATTGATTGCAATAAAGGAAAGGTCACTTTCAACGTTGATGATAAAGAACACACGGTATATTTTCCAAAGAAGATCGACAAGAGGCATGGCCTTAACTCTATAGAGAATATCGAGACCGTGAAGATTGGAGAATGGGACTGTCCACTACATGTGCACCACAAATACAAAACAATTATGGTGGGGACAATGTCCATCAAAGTAAAGGTGCGATGATCACTTCATAAGAGGGGAGACTTCTTGTTCTATATATCGTCGGTTTGTTGGTAAGACTTGATCAACCTTACTAGTGAGCTTGTTTTATATAGGTAAAAAGTTAAGCTTGTTGTGTTTTCATTTGCTTTAGCTTTCATTCTCTTTGCTGCACCAAGTTTTTATGTTTTTGAAGCTTCACAAAACTAATCACCGCTTTAAGTTTTCAGAAAGTTTTGCAGCTTTTTGAACTCTGAGAAATTTTCAACAGTGAAGTTTTTAGAAAAATTCCAGAAAAATAAAAATAAAAATTTCCATGCCGGGAGTGAACCAGAAGCACCTGAGGCTGACCAGGGGGGCCACCAGTGGCCCAGGCGGCCAGCTGGCGCGGCCTGCCCCCTGGCCGCGCCCACAGGGCGCCTGGGGCCCACAGGGCAGCCAGCCAGGTATGTCTTCTTCCTCCTCCTTCCTCTCTCTCCAAAAACACGAGTTCTGCATTTGGTTCTTGCGTTCTTGCTGTTCTTGGAGACGATTTTTGATCTCTCTCTACAGCCCACCATTCGAGCTGAAATTTTGAGCAAATACTCCCTGGTATGTAACTCCTTCACCCCTCCAATTAGATTTTTGATTGGTGGCTTCATTTGTGAGTATTTAGTAGCTCTTGGTGCTGTTTATGTGAGCTTGCATGCATGTGTAGAATTTTATTTTCCAAGTTTTGATGCAAGTTTATGCCTTAGGTAAGTGAGTTGAGTAGTTTGCCTTAACTCACTTTGTTTAAATCCTTGTTTCTGTAATTTGTCAAAAATTTCAGAAATGAGTTTGCTAGGAAGAGCAAAGGGGTGGCTTGGGAAGAAAAGGCCCGAGTGCTCCGATCGAGTTACAAGAGCTACAGCTTCACCCTCGACTGCTAGGGTGAGCTACAACGAAGATCATATGCCCTTGGAGTTGTTGGAGGACACAAATCAAGCACGTGCAATGACTTTCCCGTGCGATGCATTCCTTTAAGCTGTAGGAATTAGGGAGGAGTTCTATAATCTTTGTGCTAATGCAGGTCTGACGCGGCTTGCTACGTGCTGTGTTGCCCAGTATCAAAAACTCACCTCCTGTTTTATCAATAGTTTTAGATATAACCTTGATGTTGGTTCTGTTGAGTTTAAAATTTATAATGATCTTTTGACCATGCCTTTGGAAAGGTTTTGTGGAATAATAGGTGTGCCTAACGTGGGACAGACGGCGAAGATGAGCTCTCAGCCCTCCGAGCTGAGAACCGTCTTCAACTCGCTTTGTAGCATGGATACGAGGGATATTCATCAGTCAAAGATCTCCAGCATCTTATTTCCACACCTCAGGTATTTTGCGTATTATATTGCTAGAGGGGTGTTAGCTCATGACAACACGAGCAACATATCTGCGCCGGATATTGCTATCCTGGCAACCGCCCTTTCAGGGAGGTTTGATTATAATGTGGGTGCCTTAATTGCTCGACGCCTTGCTATGAACGGTAACAAGGGAGACTTATTTGGTGGCGTTTACGCCACACTTATCCTAGAGTCTATTAATGGCACCCCACTCCCCGATGATAAGCCTTTTACTTATTTAAGTTTTGATCTTGCTGCTATGAAAAGGCATAAGTTTGTTACCATGACTTCCGAGTTTGGTAACCTTGATTATATCTTGCGTTCCGGAGCTACCACGGAACGCAAGATCCGTCTACCAGCACCTCTTTTGTTTGATTTTTCTCGCAGGAACGGATGGTCCTTTGATACTACCCAGTTCGATGAGTTCGTGGTCCAGCGCCAGTTTCATAACCCCATGGAGGGGGTTGTGCCCGACGACGAGGAGCATGGTGAGTTCCCACCTTTCCAGGGAGAGATCGTCACCCAGTTTGGTGAAGGGTCTTCCTATGCTTGGAGCGCGGATCCTTCTGCGTGGGAGGATCCGAGGACTTCGGTGTACGCACCGGAAGCCTCATACGATCCTTGGACTCACCCGTACTACCCTGGAGCAGGAGGCTCCTGGGGACATTAGCTACTACCAACTTAGGCCAAAAGCCTAAGCTTGGGGGAGTACGTGCCCTTCTCACTTTCCATTGTATTATCCGTTTTATTCGATTTGATATTTTCGAAGCTTTTGCCCGTTTTTCTTTCTTTCTTTCTTTGCAAAAACAACAAAAATATTTCCTCTTTTCTTTTTGCTTTATTTTAACCCTTGAAAATCCCAAAAAGATTTCCTTTCTCTTTTTAGTTTGCTTTGTTTTCGGAGATCAGCTCGAGTCTGTGATGGAATTTGATTATATTTCCTACGTTCGATCGTGCAAGTGACAAGGCAGTAATGACGAAGATCGACGGAAGGGAAGCAACAAGGAAAACCGGTATGAACTCTTCTTGTTTCTACTTTTGTACATATGCCTGTACTTATGATCTAGAGACCAGCTTGTAGCGACATAGTGCTATGTTTACAATGCTTTCCCAGTGTTCATGCTTTCCTTGTGGCTAGTCTCAAATAGCTAGAGTACATAATGTGTTGTTGAAATGATTTACATGCATGGCATTGTTCATGGTTTGGCATACTGAAGTGGTATTTCCCTTCGGAGAATTTTTGGATTGACTTGGCACATGTTCACACATGCTTATGACTAAAAAGTCTATTTTTGCCTTGATGATCTTTTTGTTTCAGAATAGTTATATCACTTTCATGCCCGATTCAATGTTGCTTTGTCGCTCTGCATGATTATGACAGTTATTTCTCTCTAGTTGGTCGCTTCCCAGTCTTTTGCTAGCCTTCGCTCGCACTAAGAGGAATTCTGCTTGTGCTTCCAAACTCCTTTTCAAACCCAGTTGTTCCATTTGAGTCCACCATACCTACCTATATGTGGTATTTACCAGCCACTCCTAACTTAGAATTTCTTGTGCCATCTCGAAATTTATTCAAAAGTTTCCCTTTTGTAACCGTACAAGCTCATGGTGCGGTGAGGGGAAATCAGTATCTTTCATGCCAAAAATATTTTGACGGAAGTTTTAACTAGTCAAAACAGAAAAAGAAAAAAAATATGAGAGTTACACCTCCCCCATGCTTGATGGAGTGAAATTGACCAAATGCTTCTTATGATAGGTGGAACGATACCCTCCTTCCATCCTTGAGGCAAAATAAAAGGTTCCATAGACCATCGAAGATTTATGGATAAGGGAATATGTGTAAGCAAAAGGCATTATATATGGTTGGCATGGGAGATATTGAGAGACCTTTACCATTCACCGTTGACTGGAAAGTTGCACTTCTCAAAAAAATTTATCTCTGTTTTCAAAACTAAGAGCTCTGGCACATGTTTAGTCTTTGCTTCCTTTCATGGGTTTTCAACCTTGCCCTCAAAATCCACGGTTAGAGAGTCTCCCCTTCTTTCTTCAAAGCACCAACTATGAAAGCATAATTGTCATTCTTAGTGTAACATGCATTGTCCCAAAGTGTATTACATTTTCTTCTGCATGCTTATGTTATTGCTAGTCTGAAATACTGAGTTCTAGTCACCTTTAAAACTCCGGAGGAGTTTCTGCATTTATGTTTTGCTTCACTCATGGAGGCTATCGAAATGCCAGTCAAGTATGTTCAAGCTATGTGCATTGTGATCCTGTCTTGATTTTCAGTAGCTTATTATTTACTTTTAGTTGTTTGTGACTGATCACATGAAAGAGAATTGCTTCGTGCATTGTCCTTATAGCATTATTTCAATACTTGTTAAACTTTTTTCGTAGTACATGCTTATATACATCTTATGAAGCAAAAGAGTTTGTCAAAGTTTTCTTTGTCGCGTCCAGTTCGTTGAACTGAATTGCTTGAGGACAAGCAATATGCTAAGCTTGGGGGAGTTGATACGTCTCAAACGTCTCTACTTTTCCAAACACTTTTGCTATTGTTTTTCCCTCATTCTTGCATGATTTGGACGAAACTAACCCGGACTAACGCTGTTTTCAGCAGAGCTGCCTGTATGGTTTATTTGTGCGCAGGAAAATGGATTTTTAGACGTCCCAGAAAATTACCTGAAAATCCACGCACCCGAAGGAGCCAAATGCCAGAAGTGGGACCAGAGGGGAGCTCTAGGGGCCCCAGGCGCCCCCGTGGCGCGGCCAGGGGTGGGGCCGTGCCCTCAGGCCGCCTGGGCTGCTCCCCCCTCCTCTGGTGACCTACCGATGCTCCTATTTATCCCCGTGACGAAAAAACCCCAGAACAGAAGTCGTTTTCCCAGTTTCCGTCGTGGAGCCGCCGCCACCCTCTGTTCTTCTTCGGGAAGGTTAATCTGGAGGCTGATTTGGCCTCCGGAGAGGGGAGATCGTCGCCATCGTCATCACCATCGCCACTCCATCCATCCTCCATGACTTCTCTTCATATGTGTGAGTAATTCCCTGCTGTAGGCAAAGGGGATGGTAGGGATTGGATGAGTTTAATCATGTAATAGTTCGTCAGATTGTTGGGGCCATGTTGCCTATCATCTAGATTGGTGTTTATCTTCTTTGCTACCACTTGTTGTCCTTAATGCTTGTCACTTTGGGCCGGAGTGCCATGTTTTCAGATCTGAACCCTATGTGTTTTCATGAATATATTTGTGTTCTAGATCATATCTATGAGTTGTATGCACCTATTATGGTCCGGAACCGGCGATCCCAAAGGTGACAGCTTGGGACACCAAAGGGGATGGTCCATAATTTGTGGATTCCATGTATCCATTGAGTTTATTGCTTTTTTTCCGGTGCTCTTTGACAGGAGCACCTTAATCTCCATAAGTTCCTTTTGGCCCCGTTCGTAGCGGGATGGTAGGACAAAAGATGTTGTGCAAGTTCTTATTGCAAGCACGCACAACTACCTACGGGATACGTGCCTATTGTTTGGTATTTGCCTAGATGATTATTGCTTTTCTGTGTGCCTTGCCCCGTGTTAGAATCTATTATATGTTTACTCTCATCCATGCAGCGCCCAACCATCCATCTCCCTAGCCTACAGTGTTTTCAATCCTGCTGGTTATTAGTTGTTACTTTTTGCTATTTACTTTTGCTGTTGCTATCATCACTATCATATTACTATTACCACTTATCTATTGTTGCAAGCAAGTATATTTCAGGTGCGGTTGAATTAACAACTCAACTGTCAAAGCTTATAAATAATGTTTGGCTCCCCTTGTGTCGAATCAATAAATTGGGTTAACCTACCCGCGAAGACTACCTCGATCCCTTATGTTTGTGGGGCATCAGATGGGTCGGCCCGCACCGCGGAGAGAGGAGTTCCCTCGGCACCGGGACGACTGTTATTTTGATGTTGAAGACGACGCCCAAAGCCATCTTGTACAGAGCCGAGTCGACCGCGCCAGAACTCATCGTCAGGATCAGGCTCGGCCCCCAATGGCCACAGGGCTGGTTTGCTTTAGTGAAAGGATTCGGTCTACCCCTATTCCGCCTCACTTCAGAATAGCTCAAGGGGTGGATAAATACCGAGATGACGCTAAACCCCAGACATGGCTGGATGATTACAGAATAGCCATGCAAATCGGAGGGGGTGGCGACGAAATAGCCATGATGCACCTGCCGTTGATGCTAGAGGGCTCAGCTCGGGCATGGCTGAATCAGCTCCCTCCGAGTAGCATTTGGGTCTGGGAAGACCTCGAGAAAGTTTTCATCAAAAAAATTGAAGGGACCTACAAGAGACCCGGAGGCCTAACCGAGCTGCAATTGTGTGTCCAGAGCAACACCGAGTCCACTCGGGACTACATCCAGAGATGGATTACACTCGACAACTCGGTCGAAGGCGTCTCCGAGTTCCAATCCATTCATGCTTTCAAACAAGGGGTCAAGTACAGGGAGTTAAGTCTCAAGCTGGCCAGATCACCGCACATCACCTCACTCGGGAAGCTGATGGAGATAGCGAACAAGTATGCCAATGGTGAAGAGGAGATTCGGCAGAAGAACCAGCAGCATAGAGGAGGTGGCAATTCAGCGCCGAACCCGAAGCAAAAGACCGCAAATAACAACAAGAGAAAGGCAGAAGACGCCCCAACGGACGCAGAGCTGGTGGCTGCAGCAAACGCTTCGGGCCTTCATGGCAAGGGTCAGGCACGGAAGGAGTGGCAACCACGGCAAAAAAAGCCGTCCAATGACGATGAACTTCTGGATCAGCCTTGTCCTCTCCACACCACCCGCGATGCCGAAGGAAAGTTGGTTATTCCAAAGCATTCAGCTCGGCAGTGCCGCCTGATCAAGAGAGCAGCCCAGAACGCAAGAACAGGCCCTCAGCAAGATAAGGACACCGGGAAAAAGAAGGCGCCCAGCCCAGAACTGGACAACAAAGGTTTTCCAAGAGAAGACGGAGTGCTGGTCATCTTCGCAGGACGAGAGTCGAAGAGAGTAGAAAAGATAAGATTCAGAGAAGTCAACTCGGCAGCTCCGGCAGTTCCGAGTTACATGAAGTGGGCTGACGTCCCAATCACTTTTGATCAGTCGGATCACCCTCCTCACATTCCTCACCCGGGAAGGCACACCCTGATCGTGGATCCTTTGGTGGAAACAGGGAATGGGAACTTCAGGATCATAAATGTCTTGATGGATGGCAGCAGTGGAATTAACATCCTATATGCAAGCACCCTGAAGAGCATGAACATTCCAATGTCCAAGCTCCGCAAAAGCTATCTGGAATTTCATGGGATAATCCCGGGGAAAAAGGCGTACTCACTCGGAATGATCCCCCTCAATGTGGTCTTCGGTACTCCGAGTAACTTACGGAAAGAGAAGATCACCTTTGAAGTAGTGGACTTCCCGAGTGCATACCATGCCTTACTCGGAAGGCCGGCCTATGCAAAATTCATGGCTATCCCCTGTTATGTCTACCTGAAATTAAAGATGCCTGGTCCGCACGGCGTGATCACTGTCTCGGGAGACTACAAGCAAGCCGAAGAACTGCTGCAAAAGGGGTCCCTGATAGCTGACCAGCAAATGGCTGAGGTCGAGCTGGACGAGTACAATAAAACTGCCGACCCGTCCGAGTTACTACAGCCAAAGAAGACATCCTCATTCGAGTCAGCCGGAGAGACCAAGAGGGTGCATATACATCCCACAGAAAAGGAGAAATACACCAACATCGCCGCCGATCTGGACCCCCAATAGGAACTCGAGCTTGTCAACTTCCTCCGTGAGAATTGGGACATCTTCGCATGGAAACCTGCCGATATGCCTGGAGTCCCAAGGGAGTTTGCCGAGCACAAGTTACACATGGATCCAAAGGCAAGACCGGTGAAAGAGTCCCTCCGACAGTTCTCCTGTGAAAAGAGGAAGGCCATCAGACAGGAGATAGCTAGATTATTAGCAGCAGGATTCATTAGGGAGATCTTCCACTCCGAGTGGTTAGCAAATCCTGTAATGGTTCCAAAGAAAGATAAATCTTGGAGAACTTGTGTTGATTTTCTTCATATCAATAAAGTTTGTCCAAAAGACCATTTCCCTCTTCCTCGCATTGAACAGATTGTGGACTCCACATCAGGTTGCGAGAGATTATGTTTCCTTGATGCATACTCGGGTTACCATCAAATCCGACTATACGAACGAGACGAGCTCAAAACAACATTCATAACCCCATTCAGATGTTTCTGTTATGTCACGATGCCATTCAGACTAAGAAACGCAGGCGCCACGTACCAGCGCATGATGCAGAATTGTCTGATCTGGCAGATCGACAGAAACATGGAGGTCTATGTGGATGACATTGTGATCAATTCGGCTAAAGGAAGTAGTTTACTAGCCGACCTAGCTGAAACTTTTCAGAGCCTCCGAGCCTACAGCATCAGGCTCAACCCTGAAAAATGTGTTTTTGGCGTGCCAGCAGGGAAGCTACTCGGATTCATGGTCTCCGAGCGAGGGATAGAAGCCAACCCGGAAACAATTGCAGCAATTCAAAACATGAAGCCTCCCAAGCAGCTCCGAGACGTCCAAAAGTTGACAGGTTGCCCCGCAACACTCAGTCGGTTCATCTCCAGATTGGGAGAGAAAGCCCTACCTCTCTACCAACTGATGAAAAAATCGCCGAATTTCGTCTGGACGGAGGAAGCTCAAATGGCGTTTGAAGAACTCAAAAAGCAGCTGTCAACTCGGCCAGTCCTGGCAGCGCCCCAAGAAAAAGAGCCGCTGTTGTTATACATTGCAGCCACAAGCCGAGTTGTCAGCGTAGCCATAGTGGTGGAAAGGGAAGAAGAAGGAAAGTCACAAAAGGTACAAAGACCGGTGTACTACATCTCCGAAGTCCTCACCCCATCCAAGCAAAGATACCCCCACTACCAGAAGCTAGCAATGGGAATTTATTTGGCATCTCAGAAGCTCGCACATTACTTCCAGGATCATTCCATCACAGTAGTTTCTGAAGCTCCCCTGGCATAAATTATGAATAACAGATACTCAACAGGCAGAATAGAAAAATGGAGTCTGGACCTACTTCCCTTTGACCTCAGTTACCAAGCCAAAAAAGCAATAAAATCACAAGCACTGGTGGACTTCCTGGCCGAGTGGATTGAGGTCCAGCATCCCCCACAGCCAACTCCAGAGCATTGCCCATTGTTCTTTGATGGATCCAAGATGTTACAGGGCGCAGGGGCAGGGGTGGTACTAGTCTCACCAAGAAAGGATGAAATGAGATACGTCCTCCAGATTCATTTCCCAACAACAAACAACGAAGTCGAGTATGAAGCTCTCCTGTACGGTATGCGAATGGCCATTTCACTCGGAGTCAGGAGACTTATGAGATTCGGAGACTCGGACCTGGTAATCAACCAAGTAATGAAAGAGTGGGACATCAAAAGTCCAGCAATGACAAGCTACTGCGTAGCAGTGAGAAAATTGGAGAAAAAATTTGATGGGCTTGAGCTCCATCACATTCCAAGGGCTAAGAATTAGGCAGCAGATGACCAAGCCAAATTGGGTTCCACTCGGGGTCAGATCCCGCCAAGGATTTATTTGGAGCATTTGCATTCCCCAATAGTCAAGGAGGACCCTTTCCTAGAAGCCGACCCAGATATGCTACCCGACAAGAACATCCCCAACAAAGAGGATATACCCGCAGTGGTGGATCTGGTTTTTGATGTGGAGGTTATTCCGCCCGAGTGGACACTTCCAATCCTTGCTTATCTTCAAAAACAAGAGTTACCCAATGACGAGATAGAAGCCAAACAGATCGTCCGCAAATCCAAATCCTACTCGGTGATCAATGGGGAGCTGTACATGTTGGGAATGTGCCCTAGAGGCAAATAAAATATGTTTATCGAGCATATTCCATTAGTTCATAATACGTTTGATACTATGCTATAACTGTATTAAGCGGAAACATTAATACATGTGTGGTATACAAACAACCAGGTCCCTAGTCAACCCTAGTATACTAGTCCATTGGGCGATTGATGATCAAGGTTTCCTGATCATGAGACAATGGCGTCTCTTGACAATGGAGTCATATCATTGGATAATGATATGATGGACATACACCCACCAGAAGTGTTGCGATGTGATCAAGTCACATAGTTCGACATTGCGATAACTATAACGTAGTGACCAGATCCTTTGAGCGTAATGATCATACGTAATTGTCATCTATGAGGAGACTTTGATTTGTATCCCACCGCTTGACTGAAATATGCTGGCCATAACGGTGCACTTTGGGTATTCCGAAATAGATGGTTGATGAGTGTGCAAATAGATCAAAGCGGGATTTGTCCATCCGTGTGACGGATAGGTACTCTGGGCCCACTCGGTGATATTGCATCATAAAGTTTGCAAACGTCTGACTAGGTCACGGAGTTGTAATATCACGGGAACGAGTAAACTTGTTTGTTGAGAACGAGGACGAACTAGGTATAGTGGATACCGATGATCAAACCTCGGACAAGCAAAGTACCCCAGGACAAAGGGAACAGGCACACGGTTAACGGATCCAACAGCGATTGAAGTTCATTCGATGGAAGCGCAGGGGCTATCAAGGATTGTAACCAGGTCCAATTTATTAGTCATTGATCAATGAGAATTGTCTCGATCATGTCTGCTGTTTCCCGGACCGTAGGGTGTTACAATTAAGGGTATTCGACGCAGTAAGGATTGATTCGGGATCACCGGAGAAATTGGAGAGAACACCGGAATTGTTCCGGTGATGGCCGGAATTGTTCCGATGAAGGCCGGAAGTTGTTCCGGGTATTTTGAAATGTTCAAAATATATTTGATAATATTTAATATATGTTTTATTATTTAATTATCTGAATTAAATATTAAAATGTATTTAAATATATTAAAAATGAATTAAAAAGGTGTATGGGCCTCTAAGGGCCCATTAGGGGAGAGGGGAGCCTCCCCCCTTGGGCTTGGCGCCAAGGGAGGGGCCCACCCCCTCCTTAGGCCGGTGCACCTCCCCCCTTTGGTGGGATTAGTCCCACCTCGGGGAGGGAGGGAGGATCCCACCCCTCCTTGGACTATATAAGGAGGGGTAGGGGTGCCCTTTTTGATTCAACAATTGAAGTTCTCTCTTCCTCCTTTTATCCTTCTTCGAGTGGAATCCCCTTGTTTGGAGTCTACACTTGGTTGTGGATTTCTCCACTATACGCACGCCGTCGTGCTGCTGGAATCGGGATCCGAATCCATCTTCTTTCCGCTGCTCTACTGGTTCGGAGCCCGGAGGGACGTCAGGTATACTGTATGTGTATAATCCCGCGAGGCACTACACTTGTGGTGCTACTTCATCGTCGTTGTCGTATCGCGAGGTCTTCATCAGCAATGTTCCGACGGGGATGTAATCCCTTCATCGGTCTACAAGGATCGGCTGGCTACAGGAGTCATCGTGGATCTGCGCGGCATCGGGGATTGCCGGTACGACTACACCAACCACGTTCATGCGGGAACGTTTCCTGCTTAACGGACTACATACTGGTATGTGATCTATTTCTGTCCGTTACTTGCATCAGCATAGCATAGGTCTTGGGTATGGGTCTCGTAGGTTATGAATTTTTTTTGTTTTCTGCCCCGAACCACAACACTGGTATCAGAGCAAGGCTATGCATAGATGTATCGTACGGATAGAACACATCTAGTATGTGGGCATCAATTCTCCAATTGCTACCCTCTCATGTGTACTTATTTAGCGTTGCGGCAATGTTTGATGAAGCAGCCCCCGACCGACCTTACGCGTTTACGCGAGACTGGTTCCACGCTTGAGATATGGCTTGTACCATATAAAGTGGCTGGGGGTGTCTGTCTCTCTGCATTAGCGATGCGAAGATGTTTGCAACGGAGGGCCCCGACAGGGGTGTAATAGAGAAAATTGCGGGATTGGTGTTGTGGCATGTTTTCGCAGGATAGAAAGCGGTTCTTTTCTTGAAACCCCTAACAGCCACGTAAAACTTGCAAAAGATAAAGTAGTAAGGCGTTTTCAACTTTAATTTGCATGTTGGGGGGAATCATAGCATGTATGATTTATACTATTGCATCATGTTTTGCTAATATGTTAGATATACGACGGTAGCATAATAGGCTGTTCCCTCACTAATCCAACAAAGTGTCCTTCCTTAGTGAAGCACCATCTGGAAAGTTCTTCATTATGGAGGCATCACGTGTCACACGGGTGTCAAACATTTTTACGTTCACAAGAGATGGGTGGAGCAAGCCTAGCATGTCCAGAAACATGGCCTTGCATACGCGACATATACTCACTAAGGTTATTGTGGCGAGACTGGCATGTGCAGACATGGCCTCGGGACACAAGAGACCGAAAGGTCGAGCATGAGTCACATGGATGATGTGATTGGCATGATAGCCTACCTTGAACAACATACTGATGGCCGTGACGATCGGGGGAGGTATGGTGTTCAAGGATCGTGTAATCACTTAGAATAAACTATGAGGGATGTTTTTCTGAGTGGGAGTTCCAGAATTGTTTTTGAAACATGAACTCCATATTATGAACTTAATCTTCATGTCTTAGCAAATATCGTTGTAGATAACGTCATACCAATGTTTAGAACTATGGCTCTTTTAGTATGGTAGAACTTAAGGTAAATGGGTCTTACTTCATTGATGTGTACCAACACCATTAGAGACATACTCATTAGTAATGACTTGCTAAACATAAAACGAAGAACTGCTAGGAGATACACCTGACAACTCCATAATCAAGGAAGATGATGATGAGTATCGCACTCACTGTCACTTATGAATGACTGTCCAATACACCATAATTCATTCTATGGAATCTGAATTGTGAATGCATGTTAACCAACACGTATGACGTGCTAGGTGAACTTGAAATCACTTGGTCACAAATCAGAGTAACGGAATATGAGTATATGGACGGGGTTTCTTTCAACCATGGTGGAAGGAACAACCTGCTGAGAAAGTCACTTGGAAAATGTATAAGATACATGGAACACCTTGTGTATAACTTGGACTACTGAATGACTGGTTACTTTGCGATAACTGGGGAGTTGCATCCGCTTCCTCCCAGTTACAAAGACCATGTCTGGACTATGTAATGAAGGAGAATCATTCACCTGTCATGAGGTCATGGTTCAAGTCAAGAACTTTAAGAGTAGAACCAATGCAGGAATGGTCATTGACGGAGAAGGTATATTTGATATACGAGTTATAAATGCCTTTCCCACGAAACACTAATTGCGGTTGATTAAGTATTTGATGCTTGAACTTACTTCTTGAGAGTGACTTGGAAGGGATGAGGTGACAATGTGTGCTGACGGCAATCAAGATAGTTGATGGTCGAAAACACTCTCCCTCTACATCTATCAATTGATTAATATATGAATAAATTTTATGATCGTTTGAATGAGGACTTTATTAGTGTGTCTTGCATCTCGCGAAGACAATTATTCATATTAGTGAGAAACAAGTCAGTTGTTCTCCTTTTATGAATGATATCTCTTATGGTCACATTACGATTATGAATGAGTTATTCTTATATTGATGATAGTTGTTTGATCATTTATAAGAAATATTGTAATGCCAAGAAATATCCAGGCTTAATAATGACACTACAGTTTAAGTCATGAATGGTATGATGATGTCTTAAGATACTTGATCTCTTGACACATACAAACCATGCCTTTTAGGTGAGATGACTAAAACCTCGCATTCTGGTAAACGGAATGTGTACTAATTGTTGAGTATCATACATTGTGATGTATCGCATGTCAGCATGTGGTAAATTTCATTATTTCGTGAACTTCGAATGTGGACTTGGATGAATATTTGTATTCACTAATGAAACATGAGTCTGAAATAATTTGATATGATCAAAAGGGATTTCAGAGTAAAGATGATTATTAAATTAACAAGAAAGACAAGTCTCTACGATTTGATCAAAGTGACAAATGTTTTGAGTTAGTCTTGGGCATAAAGACTTGTGTGAAAGTTGTTCCACAAATTGCAATGTCTTGAGACACTTCAATATGATTGACGTGCCTGAACATTGTGATCATATTCTATCGAAAAGTGTATGGTCTAAGTTATCTCTTACCATGTTACGTTATTATTGTTTAGAGTTATTAATTTAATATGCAAACACTCACTTCAGCATAGGGAACCATCTGAGTTCGTGGAAACCAACACTATATATGTCATGTTGTGTTGTGGTTTCTAGGAAGCTTGATTTATGTAAGATAAATTATCTTTGTAGTGTATCCTTAGAAAACTATGGATGCATCTTCCACAACTAGAACCAAAAGGAGCAAAACTTGTATTGCTATGTTTGGTGTTTGTCAAGAATTGTTCTTGATAAATGTGGTAATGGAAGAAAAGTGAAAGTTCAACCAAGGTAATTGACCTTGCCTCCAAATGTTAGAGTAGTGAAACGGAATATGTTCTGGAAGCAAAGCTCTACAATAAGAGGAGAAACTAATGATAATGATCATGATCTTCTGATGGGAGCTTTTACTGATAAAGGTAGGATTCAAGAATATATATTTGCCCCTGGTGCAAAATGATATTCATGATTCACTTGTCATGTTAATGGAACAAGACATTCCTACGAACTACAAAGAAGCGATGGTGGACCTAAGTACGAGATATGACTACGAGTCATGAAATCCTATGTTGAGTTACATTTAAGATTGGTTGAATCTTATCAAGAAGGAGGTTACTTGATATTCACAATAACTTCAGAGTTATAAGGAATAAATGTGAACATCAAAGGGACGTCAAGATTGGTTTGTCACAAAGATTGTTTCTGAAAAATTCAATGGGTTGACTACAATGTGTAGCAATGCTTGAGTCAAAGGGATATTCACTACGATTGATCCAGGGTTGTTATCAATACCGTGACTTCCTCAAATCCTGTATTTGAAGAAGTGTTGTAATTGGTACAACAAGAAGGTTTTGGAAAAAACATATGGATACTAGTGTCTCGTAAACTGAATTCTCATTTTGATGGATGATCAAAGGATTTTGGACTTAACCAAAATATCGAGGAAACATGCATTTGCATGAAACTGAGTGGGAGCTGAATAGTTTCCTGAAACTTAATATGTAGACGACATATTTTGAGTGGGAGCTATGGGAGTATTATCCTAGACTTATATGTAAATGACATATTTGAGTAGGAGACATGTGGTTAGTATCCTGAACTTAATATGTGTCTGACATATCTAAGTGGGAGCCATGTGGATGTTATCCTTGTCTTATATGTGGCTGACATATTTGAGTGGGAGCAATATGAGTGTTATCCTATAACTTAATATGTTCATGACACATTTGAGTGGGAGCATGATAACATTCTCATATATGGATAACATATTATGAATGGTGCAGTTGGTGTTAATGATTATTTGAATCTTTCATAAATGAAGATGAATAAGTATTAAGCATTGAAGATTTATTAAGATAGATATGTGTTTAATAACATTAAGTCGTAATACTTTCCTGGATAAGATTCTGAAGGAGTTCAGAATGGGACAAGTCAAGAAGTGGTCCTTACTTGTATATCCAAGAGAAGTGTTGAGTTAATCTCAGTACAAGAACAATGGTTAATGGTTAATGAAAGAAATGGATGTGTTGGATCCTCTATGCCTTTGTCATAGGTTCTTTCATATAAAACCAGAGTTATGTACTCGACGTAATGTGAATCAAGTTCTTAGTAGTAAGAACATGTTGTGATATGATTTATGAGTAAATCATTGAGCAAAGAGTTAAGTTTTATCCTTCAGTGTCTGAAAAGAACTGAGGATACATCTCAAATTTGTAAAGGATAGTGGACTTGACCATAAATGTTATGCTGGTTCAAGTTTTGACACTAACCTAGAAAATTGAGATATCATACTAATGAATGCCTAAGTTGAAAGAAACATGGTTAGACATCAAAGTTGCATACAATGCACTAAGGATTGAATCTACATTGATGTGGCTGCTTTAGAAGTAACAAGAGTTATATTATGGCTTAAGAAGTTCTACTTATGATTGAGTGAGTTTCAAGTGTGCATGACTATGGGAAAGTCCGCGTGACCCACCGGGTGTCATTGCTATGACACAGCAAACGAAGTCTCACTTCACCGCCAAATATATATACCTCATCATTATAGTGGATAATGAAGGAATTTCAAATTAGGTGACATTATGATTTTCAAAAGGACATACGATTCTCAATGGTACCCAGACCGTTGATACAACCTCTTCCACGGGCAAGCATGATCAATAAGGAGTTATGATCCAGAGAAAATGCAACTAGATTATTTGTACTCTAGTGCAAGTGGGAGACTGTTGGGAATGTGCCCTAGAGGCAAATAAAATATGTTTTATCGAGCATATTCCCTTAGTTCATAATACGTTTGATACTATGCTATAACTGTATTAAGCGGAAACATTAATACAGGTGTGGTATACAAACAACCAGGTCCCTAGTCAACCCTAGTATACTAGTCCATTGGGCGATTGATGATCAAGGTTTCCTGATCATGAGACAATGGCGTCTGTTGACAATGGAGTCGTATCATTGGATAATGATATGATGGACATACACCCACCAGAAGTGTTGCGATGTGATCAAGTCACATAGTTCGACATTGCGATAACTATAACATAGTGACCAGATCCTTTGACCGTAATGATCATACGTAATTGTCATCTATGAGGAGACTTTGATTTGTATCCCACCGCCTGACTGAAATATGTTGGCCATAACGGTGCACTTTGGGTATTCCGAAATAGATGGTTGATAAGTATGCAAATAGATCAAAGCGGGATTTGTCCATCCGTGTGACGGATAGGTACTCTAGGCCCACTCGGTGATATTGCATCATAAAGTTTGCAAACGTGTGACTAGATCACGGAGTTGTAATATCACGGGAACGAGTAAACTTGTTTGTTGAGAACGAGGACGAACTAGGTATAGTGGATACCGATGATAAAACCTCGGACAAGCAAAGTACCCCAGGACAAAGGGAACAGGCACACGGTTAACGGACCCAACAGCGATTGAAGTTCATTCGATGGAAGCGCAGGGGCTATCAAGGATTGTAACTAGGTCCAATTGATTAGTCATTGATCAATGAGAATTGTCTCAATCATGTCTGTTGTTTCCCGGACCGTAGGGTGTTACACTTAAGGGTATTCGACGCAGTAAGGATTGATTCGGGATCACCGGAGAAATTGGAGAGAACACCGGAATTGTTCCGGTGATGGCCGGAATTGTTCCGATGAAGGCCAGAAGTTGTTTCGGGTATTTTGAAAGGTTCAAAATATATTTAATAATATTTAATATATGTTTTATTATTTAATTATCTGAATTAAATATTAAAATGTATTTAAATATATTAAAATGAATTAAAAAGGTGTATGGGCCTCTAAGGGCCCATTAGGGGAGAGGGGAGCCTCCCCCCTTGGGCTTGGCACCAAGGGAGGGGCCCACCCCCTCCTTAGGCCGGCGCACCTCCCCCCTTTGGTGGGATTATTCCCACCTCGGGGAGGGAGGGAGGGAGGATCCCACCCCTCCTTGGACTATATAAGGAGGGGTAGGGGTGCCCTTTTTGATTCAACAATTGAAGTTCTCTCTTCCTCCTTTTCTCCTTCCTCGAGTGGACTCCCCTTGTTTGGAGTCTACACTTGGTTGGGTATTTCTCCACTATACGCACGCCGTCGTGCTGCTGGAATCGGGATCCGAATCCATCTTCTTTTCGCTGCTCTACTGGTTCGGAGCCCGGAGGGACGTCGGGTATACTGTATGTGTATAATGCCACGAGGCACTACACTTGTTGTGCTACTTCATCGTCGTGGTCGTATCGCGAGGTCTTCATCAGCAACATTCCGACGGGGACGTAATCCCGTCATCGGTCTACAAGGATCGGGTGGCTACAGGAGTCATCGTGGATCTGCGCGGCATCGGGGATTGCCGGTACGACTACACCAACCACGTTCATGCGGGAACGTTTCCCGCTTAACGGACTACATACTGGTATGTGATTTATTTATGTCTGTTACTTGCATCAGCATAGCATAGGTCTTGGGTATGGGTCTCGTAGGTTATGAAAAATTTGTGTTTTCTGCCCCGAACCCCAACAGTACAGGAACAACATCAGTCATGTCCCCCAGCGATGCATCTCCGAGGAAGAAGGCCGCTGCATACTACTAGAAATCCACTCGGGAGATTGTGGCCATCATGCCTCAAGTTGGATGTTGGTGGCAAAAGCTTTCCGAGCTGGTTTCTTCTGGCCTGACGCCCTCAGCGATGCTCGGTACATCGTGGACCACTGCGAAGGTTGCCAGTTTTATGCCAACCAGTCCCGCAAACCAACTTCCGAGCTGAAGTCAATCCCCCTAGCCTAGCCATTTGCAGTATGGGGATTAGATATGATCGGACCACTCCGAACGGGCAAGCACGGCTTCACCCACATTTTGGTCGTTGTAGACAAGTTTACAAAATGGATAGAAGCAAAACCTATCAAGACCCAGGATTCCGCCACACCAGTCAGCATCATGAAAGGCATCATACATCGGTTCGGTGTCCCACATGACATCATTACTGATAATGGATCGAACTTCAACTCGGCTGAATTCAAGAAATTATGTTGGTCCAATGGCATCCAAGTCAACTTCGCCTCAGTTGCACACCCACAGTCCAACGGCCAAGTCGAGCGAGCCAACGGACTAATACTCAAAGGAATCAAGCCTCGGCTACTTCGGGAACTAAAAGAAGCAGCGGGCGCCTGGGTTGATGAACTCCCTTTAGTCTTGTGGGGATTGCGCACAACTCCCAATCGCTCAACTCGGTCAACCCCCTTCTTCCTCGTCTACGGTTCAGAAGCAGTCCTTCCGAGTGACCTCAAACACAATGCCCCCCGTATAAGACAGTACACAGAAGCCGAAGCTGAAGAAGCACGACAAGACGGCGTTGATCTCTTGGAAGAAGAACAAAATTTAGCTCTCACCCGCTCGACGTTTTATCAGCAAGACCTTCGCCGATACCACGACCGACACGTCCGAGCTTGCTCCTTCCAAGAGGGCGACATGGTACTTCGCATCAAGCAAACTTCGGATCACAAACTAGCTCCCCCATGGGAAGGTCCATTTATCATCTCCAGAGTATTGCACAATGGGGCCTATCACCTGTACGATGTAACTAATAAGATAGAAGAGCCTCATGCATGGAACGCCCAGTTACTGCGCCGCTTCTATGCATGAGCAAGCCTGTAAGATATGAATAAATATTACTTTGTACGCATAATGCGTCTTGTTCAATTTATTTTCATAACTCCCTATCAGGTTTTCCGTCCGAGCTACGAACAGCTCGGACGAGAACTTAGAAAACTTATGTTAAGTGCTCACCAACGCCCCAAAGGCTTGGGGAAGCACAACATCATCTGCATTGAGGATCTTGTCTACAAGACCATCAATAGAAAAAATTTCTAAGTACTTTCAAGTCTCAGGAGACTTGGGGGCTGCTTAAAGTTGTAAAAAACAGGTTTTTCTCCGAGTTGTGCGCAGCTCGGACGAAAACTATCAATCAGGTTTTCCATCCGAACTGTGAGCAGCTCGGACGAGAACTTAGAAAACTTATGTTAAGTGCTCACCAACGCCCCAAAGGCTTGGGGAAGCACAACATCATCTGCATTGAGGATCTTGTCTAAAAGATCATCAATAGAAAAAAATTCTAAGTACTTTCAAGTCTCAGGAGACTTGGGGGCTGCTTAAAGTTGTAAAAGCAGGATTTTCTCTGAGCTGTGCGCAGCTCGGACGAAAACTATCAATCAGGTTTTCCATCCGAACTGCGAGCAGCTCGGACGAGAACTTAGAAAACTTATGTTAAGTGCTCACCAACGCCCCAAAGGCTTTGGGAAGCACAACATCATCTGCATTGAGGATCTTGTCTACAAGATCATCAATAGAAAAAATTTCTAAGTACTTTCAAGTCTCAGGAGACTTGGGGGCTGCTTAAAGTTGTAAAAACAGGATTTTCTCCGAGCTGTGCGCAGGTCGGACGAAAACTATCAATCAGGTTTTCCATCCGGACTGCGAACAGCTCGGACGAGAACTTAGAAAACTTATGTTAAGTGCTCACCAACGCCCCAAAGGCTTGGGGAAGCACAACATCATCTGCATTGAGGATCTTGTCTACATGATCATCAATATAAAAAAATTCTAAGTACTTTCAAGTCTCAAGAGACTTGGGGGCTGCTTAAAGTTGTAAAAACGGGTTTTTTCCGAGCTGTGCGCATCTCAGACGAAAACTATCAATCAGGTTTTCCATCCAAACTGCGAGCAGCTCGGACGAGAACTTAGAAAACTTATATTAAGTGCTCACCAACGCCCCAAAGGCTTGGGGAAGCACAACATCATCTGCATTGAGGATCTTGTCTACAAGATCATCAATAGAATTTTTTTCTAAGTACTTTCAAGTCTCAGGAGACTTGGGGGCTGCTTAAAGTTGTAAAAACAGGATTTTCTCCGAGCTGTGCGCAGCTCGGACGAAAACTATCAATCAGGTTTTCCATCCGAACTGCGAACAGCTCGGACGAGAACTTAGAAAACTTATGTTAAGTGCTCACCAACGCCCCACAAGCTTGGGGAAGCACAACATCATCTGCATTGAGGATCTTGTCTACAAGATCATCAATAGAAAAAAATTCTAAGTACCTTCAAGTCTAAGTAGACTTGGGGGCTGCTTAAAGCGATAAAAACAGGTTCTCTTCCGAACTATGAGCAGCCCGAGTGAAAACTTAGAAAAAGAAAATCAAGCATCGGAAGAAATATTCATTTCCCACTAAGAAAAAGAATACGAGTTCATCAACCAAACGAAGGAGTGTCATGACACAACCACACAGTGTAACTTATTACAGATCCACTCGGCATCTCGAGGCAAATATCAAACCAGTGTTTTTTACTACGCTTCACTCATTCCTCGCCCGCCTCGTCCGACTCACTGGTCAAGCCAGTCGACTCAACAAAGAAGTCCAGATCGGGCATCAGGGCAATTCGGCTAGCAGTTTCAGCATAGCGCGGCAGGAAGGAGGTGCAGCTCTGACCTTCTTTCGGATCTCCACCACCAACCCGCTCAAGATTATGGACCCGCTCCGGAAAATGCGCCTTGGTCAATGCCAGTGCGTAATTCACACTGCTTTGTGCCGCTGAGCATTTCCAGCGGGCCAGCTGATGGGGAGCCTCCTGGAGGACAGGTACAACAGTGTCCAAATTCACTCTGCTTCCCTCATCAGGTGATAGCTTGCTCTTCAAGGCCAGGGTGGCACCCATAACTTCATGAGTAAATTTCTTTGCTTTAGCGCACCTCATGGTCAGCAGTCCCCGAGCCAGAGCAAATTCTATGGTCACTGGCGTATAGTTGTCTCTCTTCATGATTTCCGCAAAGTTGGCCATGCGCGCTTGCTCGGCATCTGGATCTGTCCCATATGCTGCACCAAGGTAGAAGATGAGTACACAATCTAAGACTGGGAAACAGGTCCCTATCACAACTCGAACGAAAAAAAACTCACCAGACAAGGTCTCACTGAAAATGGCGAACCGCCCAGCGCAATACTCTTCAGCTGCCTTCACCGCCTTCCGAGTGGTTTCCAACTCGGCTTGATGTTTCTTCTTATCTTCGGCGCGCAGCTCGGATAGTTTTTCCAAGTCAGACTCCAGCTTTGAGATGCAAGCTTCATTCTCCTTCACCGCCTGTTTGTAATAATGAAGACTGGTCTCCAAAGCTTTGTGAGCCTTGGCTCATTTCTCAACCTGGTCTATTTCCTTCTTCATCTTAGCAACAAAATCATCGTTCTCCTTGACTTTCGCATCAAAGGCCTTATTCGCCGCCTCTGCACAACGTCAAACGAAAAAATAAGAAGATGAACAATGGCAGCTTAGAAACCCAAGAGCTTTACCATTGTCCTCAGCATGCTGTTTCTTCAGTTTGTTGTGCTCCTCAAGCAGCGCTTCATACGCACCCTGAGCAGTAGTTTTCTCCTCCTGCAACTTCACGAAGGCTGACCCAAGCTTGCATGACTCCTATGAAGACAAGAGGAATGCCATATTCAAGTAAAACCTCCTATCAAAAGACTCCGAATAACTTCGCGAAGTTACTCGGAGCCTTGGGGGCTACACCCAGTGGGTGCACTAAGAAGTGCTCCCACTGGAAGTTAACTGACATAAAACCTCCTATCAAAAGACTCTGAATAACTTCGCAAAGTTACTCGGAGCCTTGGGGGCTACAGCCAGTGGGTGCACTAAGAAGTGCTCCCATTGGAAGTTAACTGACATAAAACCTCCTATCAAAAGACTCCGAATAACTTCGCAAAGTTACTCGGAGCCTTGGGGGCTACACCCAGTGGGTGCACTAAGAAGTGCTCCCACTGGAAGTTCACTAAAATAAAAACCTCCTATCAAAAGACTCCGAATAACTTCACAAAGTTACTCGGAGCCTTGGGGGCTACACCCAGTGGGTAAGGAAACTTACGTAAGTACTTACGTGCATCTTGGACTTCACCAACTCAGCCTCAGATGCTAGCTCCCGCAGCCGCAGCTCAAACTGAGTCGCCTTCACCAAGGACTCCTTCAACCCACCAATAATAGCACTCTCCACTGGGGCTCCGACTGGAATGGCCCCCGAGCTAGCAGGCTCACCCCCTCGAGCAGTTGCCGAAGCGACAGGGGTCTCCTTAACAGCCTCCCCAGCTGGAGCATCAGGTGCAGCAGCTCGGGAACCAGACCCAGAGGATACTGTCCCCTCAGGAACAATCACCTCAGGAGGAGTGACCCCAGCAGCGGCGGACTCAGTAGCAATCCGAGCTGGATCAGCAGTAGGGTCAACATCCATGTCTGCAGCAGAAACAACAAACAATTAAAAGCGAAAAGACGACAGTGGTAAACGTCTCAACAAAAACAACGAAGAATTCCCACCAACAACTGCAGTATCTTCTGGAATAGTGTCCATTCCAGGAAAGTCAGTCACCTCGCAAGTGCTAACATCCTCCATAGTTTCGACCTCGGGATCCTCGATCCCAGGCAACGTCCCAGAACCACTCGGACGAATACTGCAAAATGAAACAGCTAAGGATGGGCCTGAGAAACCAACAGATCCTTAAAGCATATAAAAACCAACAACATTACTTGTGAACGGTCTTCAAGCTACGCCTCGGGGGAGCAACCCTGGCCGGACCAGATCCAGCCCCCTTGGCCTTCTCAACAGCAGCACCCCCTGGGGGATTAGCCTCTCGGCCCCCAAGAGTGACAAGTTTTTTCCTCTTCATAGGCGCAACCTTCCCAGAGTTGAGGCCCAAGGGAGGAAGCTTCCCGCTGTCCTCTTCACCACTCGGAGTATGAGCCCTTTTACGGGTCCGAGTAAGCCCCTCCCGCGCCGACTCGTGGTCCTGGTTGTTCTTCGAGCGTTGCTCGGACGCTGCCTGAACCCGAGCCACCTCGGATTCCAGCTCCTCCCCCGCCTCAACTCCGACCCCTGCACCAGCAGTACTATCTTCATCCTCCTCGGCAGGATGCTGCGGAGCCAGAGGAATAGGGCAACGGAATTGGGTAAAATCCTACAAATGAATAAAGAGGTCCGAGTTAGAGCCAACAAATGAAGCACATTCAAGATACATATTGTTGGGGTTCGGGGCAGAAAACACAAATTTTTCATAACCTACGATACCCAATCCCAAGACCTATGCTATGGCGATGCAAGTAACGGACAGAAATAGTTCACATACCAGTATGTAGTCCGTTAAGCGGGAAACGTTCCCGCATGAACGTGGTTGGTGTAGTCGTACCGGAAATCCCCGATGCCGCGCAGATCCACGATGACTCCTGTAGCCACCCGATCCTTGCAGACCGATGATGGGATTACGTCCCCGTCGGAACGTTGCTGATGAAGACCTCGCGATACGGCCACGACGACGAAGTAGCACCACAAGTGTAGTGCCTCGCGGGATTATACACATACAGTATACCCGACGTCCCTCCGGGCTCCGAACCAGTAGAGCAGCGAAAAGAAGATGGATTCGGATCCCGATTCCAGCAGCACAACGGCGTGCGTATAGTGGAGAAATCCCCAACCAAGTGTAGACTCCAAACAAGGGGAGTCCACTCAAGGAAGGAGAAAGGAGGGAGAGAGAGATGAGAACTTATCTCAAAAATATGATGAATAAAAGGGCACCTCTACCCCTCCTTATATAGGCCAAGGAGGGGTGCCACCCCCCCTCCACTTCCGGGGTGGGACTAATCCCAAGGGGGGGGGGGTGTGCCGCACCTATAAGGGGGGTGGGCCCCCTCATGGCGCCATGGCCCATGGGGGAGGACTCCCTCTCCCCCTAATGGGCCCTATGAGGCCCATATGCCTTTTAATTCATTTTTAATTATATTTAATTATATTTTAATATTTAATTCAGATAATTAAATAATAAAACATATATTAAATATTATTAAATATATTTTGAACCTTTCAAAATACCCAGAACAACTTCCGGCCTTCATCGGAACAATTCCGGTCATCACCGGAACAATTCCGGTGTTCTCTCCAATTTCTCCGGTGATCCCGAATCAATCCTTACTGCGTCGAGTACCCTTAAGTGTAACACCCTACGGTCCGGGAAACAGCAGACATGATCGAGACAACTCTCATTGATCAATGACTAATCAATTGGACCTGGTTACAATCCTTGATAGCCCCTGCGCTTCCATCGAATGAACTTCAATCGCTGTTGGATCCGTTAACCGTGTGCCTGTTCCCTTTGTCCTATGGTACTTTGCTTGTCCGAGGTTTGATCATCGGTATCCAATATACCTAGTTCGTCCTCGTTCTCAACAAACAAGTTTACTCGTTCCCGTGATATTACAACTCCGTGACCTAGTCACACGTTTGCAAACTTTATGATGCAACATCACCGAGTGGGCCCAGAGTACCTATCCGTCACACGGATGGACAAATCCTGCTTTGATCTATTTGCATACTCATCAACCATCTATTTCGGAATACCCAAAGTGCACCGTTATAGCCAGCATTTTTCAGTCAGGCGGTGGGATACAAATCAAAGTCTCCTCATAGATGACAATTACGTATGATCATTACGGTCAAAGGATCTGGTCACTACGTTATAGTTATCGCAATGTCGAACTATGTGACTTGATCACATCGCAACACTTCTGGTGGGTGTATGTCCATCATATCATTATCCAATGATACGACTCCATTGTCAACAGACGCCATTGTCTCATGATCAGGAAACCTTGATCATCAATCGCCCAATGGACTAGTATACTAGGGTTAACTAGGGACCTGGTTGTTTGTATACCACACCTGTATTAATATTTCCGCTTAATACAGTTCTAGCATAGTATCAAACGTATTATGAACTAATGGAATATGCTTGATAAAACATATTTTATTTGCCTCTAGGGCACATTCCCAACACGTATGGCACGAGTCAGCATACCAAGGTGGGAGGATTTTCGATGCTTAGGGGTCTCACTCGGCCGGTCGTCTGAAGACCCTGAGTCACGCTCGTTATTATCTTCATTTGAACTTCAAACTCGTCCAGAGGCATCTCAGTGTTGCTATAGCGGGTGTCATCCTTCAACCCGGAATACGTCCACATCCCTCGAGTCCTGGCCTGGAGTGGCTGAATCCTCCGAATTACAAAGGCAGCTATCAGATCCATGGCGTCTAGACCATTCTTCTTCAGCCGGATGACCTCACGCATCAAGGGGAGCACCTGCTCCTTATCGGCATTGGTGAGTAGAGGGTTCCATCCCTAAGAAGAAGTCAGCCTAACGTCCGAGTAAGGAGGCAAGGTCCGCACCTCCGGCCCCTCGGCCACCTTGCAGTAGAACCAACTATTTTGCCAGTTCTTAACAGAATCAGGCACGCAAGAGGCAAAATACTGCACCCCCTTCTTCTTAGCTAAGAACAGGCCGCCGCACAGATGATTGAACTCCACACCGCCACCCTCCCCAGACTTCTTCGCCTTCTGAGGCTTGATAGCATATATACTACGGAAAAGATGCCAGTGGGGCTCTATGCCTAAGAATCCCTCACAGTGGGTGAAAAAGCTAGAAAGAAGGGTAACAACGTTGGGAACAACGTGATGAAGTTGAGCACCCGTGAAAGCCAAAAAAACTAAAAAGAAGGGATGTGGGGGAAGAGAAAAGCCGCGGTCCACATGTGAAAGTAAGAGAACTCTCTCACCGTCCCGTGGAGCAGGCTCGTCTTCCCCAGCCGCGGGAAGACGGCAACCCTCGCGGGGAACCAGACCGGCATCCTGGTACCCCATCAGCATGTCCTCCGTCACGATCAACGGAAGCCACTCCCCCGCAGACATGGTCGCGGCAGCGGCGGAAGGGCAGCGCGAGTGGCGGCCTCCCAGGGCGGAACTCGAGCAGCCGGTGGAGATGTCTTGGCGGCGAGATTGAGCAGGCAGGGAAGAGGCGAAGCGGGAGAGAGAAGCGGGAACGGCTGCGCAGGGGGGAAATGAGCAGATCTGCTCCAAGCCGAAAGGTAGGGGTGCTTTTATAGCTCAAGTGGCGCCTGCCACGCGTCAAATCCGCACCCCACTAATGGGCTTGCCGGTTCTTCTCCCCATAAAACCGCTCCACTTCCCCATAATCCCTCCCACTTCCCCACAGGCAGTTAATTATTACCCTATAAAACCGCCAAGGGAATCGAGGAGATAGGCCCAAACAGTGCGCCCACTCATCTGGGCAGGAAGATTCTCTGACAAGGCAAAATCCTTTGTTAAAGACCAAATTTGACTTCGACCCGAAGCTCGGAACCTCCCCAACTACTCGGAAGATGTGAAGCACAACGCACACCGATCAAATTCTCCGAGTACGCCATCACTCGGAAGAAATTGCAAAGATCCCGCAGCGTCCGAGTAAGTTGTCACTTGGAAGCAACACGAAAAGAACCACTCGAAGGTTCCCCGCGAAACGAAAAATCTCGCACCCGGTTACTCGGGTAAAAATCCGAGTAAGTAGCTTGCTAGTGGCCCGTCTCTGACGTAGAATGCCAGGCCACCAGTAAGACCCGGCGCAGGGGGTAAAGAATCAATGTCCCACGTGGCATGGCCTAGGACTCGGCACGATGTCCTAGGGCATTGAACTTTACAAATTTGGTTCATATGGAGTTTAAGGCCTTTTGCTCTGAGACACGCCTTCCGAGGCCTCAGTCCACCTCTTCCGAGAGACGTTTGAGTGTCGCCAAATTTTTCCGCTAACCTGCCCAACTCGCACTCGAGGGAAAAGTTCGAACATCAATAAAGCCCTTCTGGGCCTCTTACTGAGTTCAATCTTCGCAAACCTCAGAAAGACTAACAAATGTCAGTCACCTCACTTACGAGCACCCGAAAGCGCTTGGGGGCTACTGTCGTGGTAATACTAAAGGCATACCCCTAGGCGAGGGAAACCCAGGGGTATCCTTAAGCCCTGGTTTTCCCCAAAGCACACCCAGCAAAATAAGATCAACAGAAAACACAAAGCTTTATCAATCTCCGAGTAACATGTTACTCGGAGACCAGGAGCTGCTTCCGAATACGCAGCTACTCGGAAGCCCAGCAAGATCCGAGTAGATCGATACTCGGAAGCGATCAGCGAAGCCCCCCTACTCAGAAGATGGGAAACGCAACGGACGGGAGGCATTTAATGCTGCGGACGTTTCTCCTCCTTTATTAGTAGTAATGGGCAGACCGTTTTGTATTTAAAGTACGTATTTAATCTTGTAATTAAGACCCATTTAAGACAAGGCATTAAGAAGGCAGGGGCGCACTCTATATAAGCCCCCCCCCTCCCCCTTCGGCATGGGCACGCGCAACACTTCTCATTCTCAGTTTTTCTGAAGAAAGAACACCCAGTCAGCCTGGGACAGGACTAAGGTTTTTATCTCTACGGAGAGGCCTAACCTGTATAACCCCTTACGTCAACCATCTCTGCGTACAGATTCATCTAGCTCCTTTCATACCCTATATCTATTGTCAGGTTTATATCCACGACACACCAAACCAAAGATCAGACGAGTAATCCAGCCCCTTGGCGAACGCTTGGGGAGCTCCTACGACCCCCACCATCAAAACTGGCACGACCCAACAGGGGAAGAGGGAGGAATATGATACACACAACAATATCCAAGAAGCCAAACTAAAAACGTAAATATCTGAGAGGCCTAGGCTCCCAACATGGCCATCCGCCAGCCATGATACGCTGCCTGCGCACCACTGGCGCCCTCGCAAGACAACTCGAAGACTCCCCCACTGTGTTTTAACTCAAGGGAATGATCCAGGAAGGACTGGAATTGCTAATAGAGGTCGGTAACTCAATGCAGCAGGACCTTCTATCTCCGCACGCACCAAGGGTAGCGCAACGAAACGATCTTGGAACAAGCATCTTAAGATGCGACCGGGGGAAGCCTATCCTAGAGCCCAGGACAGGTGTACAACTGATCTCCTCGCCGGTCATCCCACCTTGTTTCACTAAGAAAATCGTAGAGCATGAATTCCCAAGATCTTTTATCATCCAAGGAATAAGGAAATTCAAGGGGTCGAAGGAGCCTGACCTCTGACTAAGAAGCTACCTCACGGCCATAGACGAAGCAGGAGGTGACACCATTAACGCTTTGAGGTACATACCACTCTGCCTTAAAGGCTCTCATAGGGACTGGATCAATAGTCTACGCCCGATTCAATACACAATTGGGGAACCTTCGTCAACACCTTCCTCACGCCTTTCTATGAACGACAAGAAAGATTGAACGGTCCGCGCAACTAGTGGATTCTGTTCCAGGAGGATGGATAATAGGTACACGACTTTACAACGCGGTGGCTCGCAGTGAGAAATTTTCTATCCCCAGTGCCCGACGATCAAGAAATCCAGGCTTTTGTCAGCACTCAACAGCCTGTGGGAAACTGCACTCTCCTTAAAAATCAAAAAGAAGGGAGGTCAAGGCAAGATCAACAGCCTAGACGGTCTCATGAAGGTTGTCAACAAGTATATAGCGCGACAGGAAACTAAAGCAGCAGACGAGCAGTTCATCCGCTAGGGGGGCAATACTTGGGATCACTATGTGCTGAACATAGACATCCTTTCCCTTGGGTATGATGCGCCGCCCCCTAATGGGCCCAAATTGGTGACCTATTAGGGATTAGCCTATATAATTATTTCATTTTAATATATTTTAATACTTAATTCGTTTAATTAAATACTTAAATATATTATTCAAGCCTTTGAACAATTAAGTGACTCTGGAACTTTTTTCGACACCCTTTCAAAACAATTCTGAAGTTCTCTCTTATGTCTCTAATGATCCCGATGATCTTTAATTCACCATTAAGCATTGTATACCCTTAAGTGTGTCACCCTATGGTTCGGAAAACTCCAGACATGACCGAGACACTTCTCTGATCAATGACCAATAGCGGGATATGGAAGCCCATGATGGACCCCGTGCTTTCCACGAATTAACTTTGTCGCTTGAACCATAAATGTTGAATCATATTCCCTTTGTCACTTTGATACTCTTGACTTGTTTGAGATCGGATCGTCGGTATCACCATACCTAGTTTAATCTCGTTACCGACAAGTGATACTTACTCGTTCTCATGATATTCGATCCTCGTGACATAGTCACACGCTGGAGCTTTACGGATGTAATTTCATCGAGTGGGTCCAGAGTATCTTTTTGTCACACGAAAGAAAAAACCTCGATCTTGATACACACGCCTCAACATATCCCTTCGGAATACCTGAGAGACACCTTTATGATCATCATGTTACGGTGTGATGGTTGGTGTAGTCAAGGCAGCCTCCGGTGATAGTGATTAGATATGATCTCACAGTCTAAGGAGTAGGTTACTACTTTTCATAATTATCGCAACGATGAACTTTTGTGCCTTGATCGCGTTGCAATACTTACATTGGATGTGTGTCCATCAAATCATTCTCACAATGATATTACCCCACTGTCAATGAACATAAATGCCCCATGATAAGGAAACATTGATCATCAGTTTACCAATGAACTAGTTGAATAGAGGGTACTAGGGACTAGGTTTGTTACATACTACAGTTATAGCAGGGTATAAAACTTATTGTGAACTAATGGGATATGATAATAAATACCATTTTATTATTTGCCTCAAGGGCATATCTCCAAGACCCTCAACCCCTTTGTTGTGTGAGTCTGTTTCCCTTGAGTTCTGCTCATCGCTTAGATGACCGATGACATCCTCAACTGAGAATCCGGGCCTCTAGTGATTCAGAGTGGTGGAAAACTCCTCCAGGATGGAGGGAGCTTAGCAATGATGCATCCCGCGATACACTTGCATGGTAACTCACACTTCAGGAGCTCTAGCTCTTTCACGATGCATTGTATCTCATGTGTCAGCTCCAATACAGGACGGTTCTCAACCATCCTGTAATTATGCAACTGCTCCATAAAATACATCTCGCTTTCGGCATCAGTTGCACCGAACATCCCACAAGATCTTGCAACCCGCATATGAAGATATGCATCAACTATGTCTCCGATCACAGTCAGAACGGCTCCAACAAAGACGATGGTGTCGTCCCTGAACGCATTATCATGTTCAAAAGTAACCGTCATTGGGAGCGTCACCAATGATCCAGAACACGTTCATTGATGTGAACCACATCGTAGTCTTAGTTTGTCAACACTTAAAATTTGTGCCCGTAAACGGGCTCAGTTTCAAAGTAGCAGCAAAACCAAGAGTATAAAATTGCCTACAATATTTATGTTTTTGGATTCATGGTGATATTAGCAATTTGCCGATTAATTTAATCCATAAATAGATCAAGAACATTAATGCTAACAAATTTAATCGCATATTGACCATACAAATCAGAACTACACAAATAACAGATGAATCTACGTAAATAATAAGCATGACATAAACATAAACAAGTATAAGAGGGACGAGTAGATTATACCACTACTAAGGAAAACCCTAGAAGTCATGCTGGGTAAACATCTAGCAGTAGCGCGGGTATCCGTGTCACTGCTACTACACTGCAGCTAACTTGATAATACTAGCACGAGTGCCAGTCGCATTGCTACAACTTATCATAGTAGTAGTGTGGGTGTCACCCGTGCTGCTATTACATCTGCGCTACTGCTAGCTTAAACCCTGTGCTACTACTATTATTTCAAACATTTTTTCCAAATTTATATACCAATTACATAGATTTTTATACAGTCACAGAACACTAGTAGATCATCGAGATAAGATTTTTTTTTGCAAAACTTTCAGCTTCAAATTTCTCGCTGATCGAAAAAAGCTTCAATTTTTTTCCTTCTACTTTCATGAATGAAGTTGGAAACTTCAAAATCCTTTTTTTAGGGGTTCAAAATCCATTTCTTTTGAGAAACTCAAAATCCTTATTTGGAATACATAAACGTACCTCTGGCATGGTGGTCCGTGGGCCGCAATCTCGATTTTGGCACGATTGCTCCGTACCTCTCTTCCGTGGGCCTCTTTTTCCAAATAAGAATAAAATGTAGCCCACGATTTTCTCTCTCTCTCAAAAAGAAAAAAAGC
Source organism: Bromus sterilis (assembly GCA_950022295.1). Taxonomy (NCBI): domain Eukaryota; kingdom Viridiplantae; phylum Streptophyta; class Magnoliopsida; order Poales; family Poaceae; genus Bromus; species Bromus sterilis. The sequence goes on along the minus strand of OX465595.1, from coordinate 377,164,619 downwards.
TTTCCGCGATTCCGAACCGGGCAACTCGCTCGCCCGTTCGCCGCCGCCGCCATCTGCGATGCCCTGCGACGCGTGCGGCTGCGCTTGCGGCGAGGCGTGTGAGGAAGCGGAGTTGGAGGCGCCGCTGCTGGACTCCTACACGGCCGTCGACGGGCACATCGCCGCGCCGCCGTCGACGGGCATCTGTATCACCTGGGAGACGGTGAGGAGCCCGTTCGTTTCAGCGAGCCCCGAGGAGGAGAGAGACAAAGTCGCCCGGTGCATGTGCCGGGTACGTTCACCCTTGGTTCGATCTCTGTAATGGTTACATGACTCATTCAGTGCAGGGTAAAGAAATGAAGCAAAATCACCCTTAGTTTTCCTTTGAACAAACCCTACCAATCTCGATTCAGATCGGTTACCTGTCGATGCAATCCACTCTAAAATTCACAAGATCTTTGGTCTAATATTGGTTTCTACTATATCAAAACCAAACACCCTGCTAATATCACCCGCAATTTGTCAGTTTTTTTTTCTCTTGTAAAACTTTCTAAAACCATTCTTGTGTTAAGTGAAGTGTGACATGTAATTACTGTGTGCATATATATGAATTCTTGCAACGTGTTGTACTGAAACTTTGCCCTGGCTTTGCAGGCACTGGCGGTCTTACTGTGGTTGTTTGTGGTCGATGCATTCAGAGGACAGGGTGGTATGGTGTATTTTGTGGCCATATTGATGGCTTTTTTCATTTTCGCGTTGTGGAGCGGATTTACCGCGGGCATGAATTTCTGGTGAACAAGAAAATTCGAAAGGTTTCAAAAATAAATAAATAAATAAATAAATATCTGTTTTTTTTTTGTCTGTCAAAGATCAACAAATATTTTGATTGCTTGCAAAATTTCTTCATGGAATAACATTCGGTGAACTCGCAGCAAAAACAAAACAAAACCGATGCTCAAATATATTATTTTGACAAGCATTTTGAAGTCCTATTTTTTGTTGTTGCAATGTCATTTCAGATTTTATTATTGTTATAAAAAATTTAAAATAGATTTTAGTGTTCATATCAAGCTCATATGAGCTCGAGCTGAGGACATCTTCGATTTACTGCTTCCAGCTGAATTTCAAGTTGAGCTATGCATGAAGAGAGTCAGTATAATGTTAAAGCCTCCCACACCCAACATTGTGCACGTTGAACACATGATCTACTTTGGCTTAGCTTGCTTTATTTTCTGCTCAGTGTCGAACATCCGATAAGTCAGCCTTCGTTAAACAATCAATTTTCAGTTTTTCGTTCCTCGACCGCTGTTGTACATAAAAAATATGCCGTGTTAATAATAGGACATTAAGCTCATGTTAGCGCGGTTATCAAAAGATTTATTCTGATGTATTAGGAAAATAAGGAGTAAAGCAACTAGATATGATTTGGTTGAGGGGTTGCTCTGCTTCAAGGCGTGTGACCAGCATGCCGTCTCCTGATCACATAATTTTTGTTCTTAGAATAAAATGCCTTTTGTCAGGTAATGTTCATCCACCGGACAATGCAACAGTCTAGCCACTCGGAGCAACGTCGCAAACCCTATCCACACCGACACTAACAAAACATGCCAAATAAAATCTAATAACACAACACCGCCATCATGGCCTCACCATCTCACTGACTCATTGTGCAACCACACCAAATACGCTATGAACCCTAACCTCGGCTATTAGATGAAGTCGAGCACCACTCCCGAGCGTCATCGCCCATGGCATGGAGTACATTATTCCTATGGGATGAGCAACTTATGAAAACATGCAAGCAACATTGTGCACCGAAAAAGGTAAACAAGTGTTGAAACAAATGAAAAGAAACACGGTGAAAAAAATTGACAAAAGAAGGAAAACTAAGAACACCAAAAAACGTTTAAAAGATAGAAAACAAAAAAGACACTAGAAAAAGGATAAAAACTAAGAAAAGAACGCTTTCATAAAAACAATTTTTTTAAACATCCCATAAAACAACTAGAACCCAGATTTAGTCGGCCCACTGAGCGACTCTATAAGCAAGATACAGGGGCGAACTATGCGAGAATCACTAGTTAGCGGGTACCCTCCCGCGCTGCCCCGCGGAGGTCACTTTTGGCGCGCTTCGAAGCCGCCACATGCCACGCTTTGATTGTGTCCCTCGCGAAGCAACAACTGTGGCTGCGCGCGGGACTGTGACTGTACCAGTGGTTACGCCTGTGGCTATGGCTGTGGCTTGGACTGTGGATCGGGTTGTGGCTGTGGCACGAACTATGGCTCGGGTTGTGGCAAGGGTTGTGGCTGAAAACTATGGATGTGACTCGGGCTGTGGCTGAAAACTGTGGCTGTGGCTCGGACAGTGGCTGAAAACTATGGTTGTGATTGAAGTTGTGGCTGCGTCCGTGACTGTGGTTGGATCTGTGGCTGCACGTAAGGTTGTGGATGTGGATGTGCGTCCGGAAGGCGCCACGTGTCAAACACGGAAGGGCTAAGGAGAAACCCGAATCGCACCAAAACGTGACACTTGGCACACTGAAAGCGCGCACGAATGACCTCCGCAAGGGGGCAACTTTGATCTTTTGCCCCACCTTACTTTCCCATTTGATAATTTGCCCCTCCCCTAAGAATGATAAGTGGGGGCCGGGTCCACCCGTCATAGAGACAACCCGGGGCAAATCATCAAACCCCCATGTAAAGTGGGGCAAATCATCAAATCCCCCCCCTCGCAAGGGGTACCCCTCAACTAGTGATTGCTGAACTATGTCTCGCTTAAAGCGAGGCAGAAGCCAGCCTCGCGTCAAGCGATCCATATATGGGCTGGCCCAATGCAGCAGCAGCTCTTTCGCGCCGATGTCAATGTTGATGTCAAATTCATTTTTTCTACTTCTATTTTTACGTTTATATTTATATTTTAGTTGAATGTACTTTACAAACTTATTTTCAATTACAAAAATTAAAAACTCATGTATTTAAAAAATGTTATCGCAGCACACAAAAAATGTAAACGCAATTAAAAAATGTTGATAGTTTTCAAATAAAAATCATAATATAAAAAACTTTTGAAAACAATATATGTAAAAAAAATTGAATAATATGTATACAATGTAAAATAAATGTTTGTGTGGTACATAAAACTGTGACATACCATTACAAAATGTAGGTAAACTTTTAAAGAAATATCCTCGGATTTCAAAAAAAAATCTATGACACTTAATATCATGTATACAATAAAAATATGTTTGTGTAGTTTAAGAACAATGTTAACTACCACAAAATATGTTTAACATGTATTTTAAACATGGTAACCATCTATTCAAAAAGTGTTCATAACATTTATTGAAATAAAAATATAAATCATGTATTTTTCAAATATTTAACATGAATAAAAAACGTATCACGTGCATAATAAAAATGCGTATTGTGTACTGAAGAAAAATAAACATGTGTTTAAAAACCAATAAAACAGAAAAAGAAATTACCCAATACAAAAAATAGAAACAAATAATACCGATGAGAAAAAGGAAAATGGAAAAGAAAGAAAAAAGTAAAAACTGATAAAGAAAGAAAATAGGTGAAATAAAAAGAAAATAACAAATCTAGAGAAAATCAATGTAGAAACAAAGAAAAAATAGAAGAAAATGCCATGTTAATAATAGGACATTAAGCGCATGTCAGCGCATTTATCAAAAAATAATCTGTTCAACCTCGTGGTTGATGTTGATGTATTCCAAAAACTATGGGTATGTTGAAAGCATTAGCACTTTCTCAATTAATTTAATTCATTAGTAAATCATGATGATAGAAAATTTAGTATGAAGCTCGTACCGAAATGTAAGCATGTGATCATATAGAAAACATAAAATTCAAACATCTATTTAGCAAATAAATACAGCTAGCATAGTAACTAGTAAAAATGGGATGAACCTATCATATCCTCCCGTTGGCCTAGACAGAGCTAAGGAGGCGACAACCGCAACAACGCCGTCAACCATGGCATTGGTGTAGAGGAAGTAGCTAAAGCAGGGGACAAAGATGATTTGCAAGCAGTTGTACCAACACTCTCCCGAGATATTTTATTGCACTTCTCCTGATGCAAGGTCTCAAAGGATAGCGTTCCGGAGGTTTTCTCTCCCGAGCGATCATGCACGTGGGTGATGGGATGGAGTTATCGAAAGTGGATGAGGTGAGAGGAACGCCAATGACGGCTAGAGTTATGTGCAAGGGGGGGGGGATATTTTCTCAACTAGGGTTGCGAACACCTCCAATATATAGGCTAGCGGGTAAGGAGTGGCAGGCTTGGCTTGGGCCTAGTCTCACGATCGTATCGTAACATCCCACCATCCAACGTTTTGGATAAGTGGCACATCCATTAGGAATTCATAATAAATATCTAATTAATTGTTCGTTCCTCGTCGATAAAAATAAAGCTACACACAACAAATAGGTCTGATTATACCCGAGAAAAACACAATGCACATGCAGGGTGAGGCGAGTGATAGAGGAGGAGTGTGCATGTACCACTCCTCTCCTCAAGCTTCAATGGGAAATACAAGAAAATACCTTATAATGAGGTCTGAACTCTCCTTGGCTGTCAATGTGGCACTAGAGTTCCCAACATGTCATGATTCCCTCATGGGCTTGAGATTAACCAAGAATTATTAATTATATGGGCTCGAGTCCCATCTACAATTCAACGATAGCCATCATATCTTGGAGGCACATTGTGTTGTACTCAGTTCCAAAATTATTTTGATATACTAGAATTTTCAATGGAGATCGGCTAAGATTGAACGTCCACCTAGAGCAAAAGGCTACATTTCTTCACAACTGGGCAATGGAGTATGCCTTGAATTTTTAGTTTGGCATGCAAAAGTTTCACCAATCGTCTTACTAGTCGGTACTAGTTCGTCGAAGGTTAACCCCATGGGCAGATCATACTAGTCATACCCATGACATGTTCACGAGTTTCATAGAGATCACCCTATCTTATGGACTGTGTGTTGGAAATATGCTCTAGAGGCAATAATAAAATGTTATTATATATATTTCCACGTTTGTAATTAATGTTTATATTTCTGTGCTATAATTGCAATGACCCTGACTGTGACATTCAGAAGAAAACTCACTTGAATGTGTGGAAATGTAAACACCAAGAGTTCCTGGTTTAGCCTCTAAAGACCAGCTCATGTGCTAATTACATTTTCTTAATCATGGACATTGTTCTTGTAACAAAGATGTCAGTAGCAATGGGAACATATTGTTAGCAGAACAATGATGTTGAACCGACCCCAGTATTGAATGATATACTTAGAGATCACATCGTAACAACGTTATAAGTCATATCATGAAATATTATCATATACGTAATTCCTTAGACCATGAGAGTATCAAGTTGCTTCACACAGGAAGATGTGCTTTGGTTCTTAGATGAATCTTCCCGTTACTGGAAAGTAGTAAAATAAGTTCTGGGTACATTGGATAGTGTGTCTAGTAACTGTGATAGTTCAAGATTGGGATTTGCTCCTTCACGATGAAGAAGATATTCACTTCGGGCCCACTCGGTATGACGGTATCCATTATAGTCTGGCCAGACGCATTGTGATTCAGTCACGGGGATATCGGAATACGATAACGAGAAAAAGGACAAACGAGCAAAGAGGATAACGAGTGGCTTTTGTTCAAGAAGTTGTTACACATGGGTGCCAAACTTCTCTCCTCTAACTTTGTCATATATCGCGAAGCAAAGGGAATGGTACATGACTAAGCATAATGGTTCACTTGAAGTTTCTTCGTGTATGTGCGGGAGTCAACAGGGGTGTCCATGGCTCCGCTGTTGATTATTGGCTATTGACAAAAGGCTGTTGACCTATGTCCGGAAAATGTTCTGAGTCATGTCCGCATTATACCGAACCTATTGGGTCACACAATTAACGAGTAGTAGTCTGTTAGAATACTGGAATGGTAGAAGGTTTAGTGGAAGCAAAACGGAATAGTTCATACGGGCACCGGAAGTAGTTCCGGGTATTTATGGAATTGTTCATAAGGGCACCAGAAGAAGTTCTGGGTATTTAAAGATATGTACGGATCACTCTGGAATAGTCCCAGGTGGTTCTGGAACATATGAGAATGGTACTGGGGAAGTCCTAGATCAACCGAAATAGTTTCCGGTTAATCGGTGGACGTCCCAAAAACGACCGACGAACCGACACAGGGCATCGGGCAGGCTAGACCGTAACCCGGATCGTCCCGGAACCTATCCAGATAGTTCCGGAACGTCCGAAAACGGCCCCGAAAGGTCTTGGAAGTGTTCCAGAAGGTTCTGGAATGTCCCGAAACCATCCCGGAAGGTCCCGGAATGGCCGAGAATGGTCCCAGCGGGTCCTGGAAGGTCATGGAAGGTTCTGGAAGCTTCCTGTCGTCGATATGTAACGGCAGATGCCATGGGGATGGCTAAAGAGGAGGACAGACCGAAGTTAGTGTCGCTGGTACCGGAAGCGAGAATGGGAACACACGGTGAGACACCACGATGTACCCAGGTTCGGGGCTCTCTGTAGAGATAACACCCCTAGTCCTGCCGAGCTAGTTATATGCCATAACTCTGGCTCCAATGAATGCTCCTTGAGATGTTTGAGAGGAAGAAGAAGAGGGTCTCTGGTCTCTACTCTCTCCTTTCTCTCTCTGGTGGTTGGGATTGCAATAACTGCTCCGTCGTCCCTCACGCAGGAGGGGTACCCGGGGCTCTTATAGGCCGAGCCCAGGGTACAAAGGTAAATACACAAGAGGAAGGGCCCAGCTGTCTGTCTCAGATCGGCTAGGGACCTAACATCGTGATTCTCCGGATGACCCGGTGTAGACTTGCGGCTCGCCATGCTGCTATCCCGTAGACCTCGGCAGTGAACAGTAAGGCTAGGTACTTAGGCCTGTCGGCCTGTCCACGTGATCGGCGCTGGAGGAGACCGCACGCCTCTGACAGTCCCGATCTTCAGGGATTGCGCATTGAATGCTCTTGTACCAGGTGTCCGATCTGGACCTCTGATCGGACGCTGCTCTTCTTACTTCGGCCGGATGCTCCTGGGTGAGGCCGATTGCGCCTGCTCCGGGGCAATCGGCCCTCACTTGGAACAGTTCGGTCCACTTCTTGGTTACTCTTGTTTAGCTCAGCCTTGATTAGATCAGTGATCTTTGCTTTGATGAACTATTTCCCCTGGGTGACCCTACCCGGGGGTCATTCCCCCGACAATAGCCCCTGAAGCTGCGGAGGTCCCGCCGAACTAAAAGATGGCGAGGCCTGCACAGTTCCTTACAAAATGCTCTCCTTGTTTCTGACCGATTACTCCAATAGGCCGGTTGCTTGCTACCTGCCGATTGCTCTTGATCTTCCGATTACTCTTGTTCTTCCGATTGCTCTTGATCTTCCGATTGCTCTTGATTTTCCGATTGCTCTTGATCTTCGTATCAACTGCTCTCAATGGGCCGATTGCGCTTAATTGGCCGATTGCGCTTGACTTCCTCGACCGATCCGCCCAACGGTTGGTTTGACTAGAATGTTGAACGAACTTGCCACTTCGAATTCGCCGAAGAATACGGGACGTCGTGCCATGATTTGACATGCCATAACCGCTGCCTCGACCCACGCGCGCACGTCCCGTCCCATCCGCCGGATCTTCCGTGCTCCGAACTGATGCTGCTCTGTGGATACACGCGGCCACACCGCCTGTCAGATCGGCACACCTGATCCCACTACCTCCTTATCGCGTCTTTAAATACCCGACGGGGTGAGAGATGCGTCTCGCACCCCTCACCCCATCCTCTTCCTCAAGCTCTCCTCCATTGCCTCCGCCGCCGCACTGCTCGCCCCGTCGTGCTGCTGCTGTTTCCTCCGACGCTCAGAGCCTTCGCCCCGAAGATTGGGCTGCCGCACTCCACCGCCCTTGCCACCACTCCTCCTCCGCCACCATAGGTGGGCTTGGATCTAGATTTCCTCTGCCTCCACCGCCGTCTTCTCCGCCGCCGCCACCTTCTTCCTCATCTCCGTCTTGCTCCTCCTCGCCCACCACGGAGTCCGACGCCTCCATGGGGGACGACGCCGCCGCCGGCTCCTAGAGGGGAGCTTGGAAGGGCTCCAATGTGACAGAAATGAAGGTTGCGCTCGTCCTCCGGTCTCGCAAGATCCCGGCGGACCTTGATTTCCGCATTCCCGACGACGAGATCGTGCCCGCGCCCCGGGATGGCGAACGTGTTGTCTTCCTTGCGCACTTCGAGCGCGGGTTTGGGCTTCCGGTAAGCCAATTTTTCCACGACTTCCTCGCCTTCTACCGCATGCAACCGCACGATCTCGGAGCGAACGCCATTATGCTGCTCTCCACTTTTGTGGCATTGTGTGAAGGCTACCTCGGAGTCCGGCCCACCATTGGGCTCTGGTGCCGGATCTTTCACTTCCGCAGCTTCCAAGTGGGCACTGGTGTGCACACTGTCAATCCCAAGACCAAGAAAAAAGAGGAGGTCAAGGTGATGGCCGAATGCGGTGGTGCCACCATCTACCTCCGCCAGGTCGGACTCTATCCTCATCCCCAACTGCCTCAGTCCATCAAGAACTGGCATACGGGGTTCTTTTATGTTTCCTCACCACGGAATCAAGATTTGTTGAATCTGCCTGAGTTCTCTCTGCCCCCGCCGACTGCGAAGTACCACTGGGCTGAGAAACCGGGGGATGGGGATACCGATCTGGATCGCCAGATGGCCTATATCCAAAAGATGATGGAACAAGGGTTGCAGCCTGCCGATCTGGTGGCGACCTGGCTCTGCCGCCGAGTGCACCCACTGCAACGCCGCTGCCATCGGATCTGCGATATGCATATGCGCCGCGACCCCACTCGGATTTCCACCTTCCGAATAGACGAGAAAGAGTTCTTCCACCGAATCAACATCATTACCAATCTTAAAGTTACTGAACCTTTCGAGTTCGGACTGAAGCCGTTCAGCCGATCTCGGCCCTGCCCCGAGGTATGCTTCAATTATGACCCTTTTCTCTAGCTTTTTTCTTTCCTTCATACTAATTTTGATCGGATCCTTTTCCTCAGGAATTCCTGGCCTCTAGGCTCATGCAGGACGGACAGTCCGCTTCGGGATACCACCCTGACCGACCTGAAGAGGACGCACAGGACTTGGAGCTTGAAGAAGAGACCGAATCCGAGACCGAAGCCCGAACTGCTTCCCTCGGACTCGGCTTCAAGAAGCCGGGTGAGTCTGATTCATCCGTCAAACGCTTCATGGCCGAATGGAGCAGTGATTCTGATCCTCTTGGTGACCTCGGCGCAGAATCTGAGCCCGACGAACAGACACTGCCCAAGGGGAAACGCCCCCGACCTGATGATGCCGACCCCTCCAAGATTGCCAAGAAGAAAGGGAAAACGGGCACGCACCGAGCTGCCCCTTAAATTAGTGGCCCTGTGCTTCATCCTACTCCATTGAACATTGCTCGCCCTGGCTTTTCCATGGCCAAGTTTGCTGCTCAACTTCCTCGAGCTGCCGGGTACATATCTTCACCTCTTCTGTTCTTCTTGAATTTTCCTGTGCTGCTTTGCTCACTTGTGTTCTTTTATCACAGGGCTGTTGGGGAACGTAGTAGAAAACAAAAAAATTCATCCTACATAGCAAGAACCCAAGATCATCCAAGAAGATTGCATACAAGGTTTTAGGTCATGGCTCACCAACCAATGTAGTGGAAGTAGAGTTGGTGAAGACCGTTGGTGCAGATCCCCGCAACTAGGAATTTCAATGACCTCCCAACCGCGAGGATATCGATCCCGCGTACTGTTCCACGATCCGTTGCGCGATCTGTCCCGTGAACCGTCCCGCGATCCGTCCCGATCAAGTCCCACGAACAAGTCCCTCGAACATGATCTCCGAGGAAGAAGAAGGACCTCGAAGAAGGATCAAAGGTATGATCCCTCTACCGGTATCCACACATCCCGATGTAGCAATCCAGCAGCGCTCCGCCGTCCAGAGAAGAACACCACCGAGAGAAACTAGAGGGAGAAGAGCCTAGCGGCGTCCGGACTAGAACGATCTAGACCGAAGAGAATTAGAGGCGCGTGGGATTTAGCTGGGGCAGCATTGGGGATTTTCTGGTGTGTCTTTGGGGCTATCCCTGCCCCCGAATATATAGGTGGAAGCCTGGGGTCGCAACTTGGGCGAGGTTTCTCCCCAAAGTCGGTTTTGGCCACCAGGAGGAGTCCAACACGGATTCCAGTACGAAACGCCGCGGACTACGGCGTCTAGGGGGGAAACGCCAGGGACCCTGGCATTTTGCCCTGGCCCCCAAGGAAAGTCTATTTCCCACCGACCTACGGCCTTGTGGACCTTCCTACTTGGCCTAGCTTCGGTTTCCGCATCTTGGAGAGTTCCATAGCCCTTCAGATACTTCCATAATCTCCCGGGAACCTCCCAGAACATTTTGGAGCTCCCGAAACAATTTCCCGATGTTTCGTAACCTTTCCACAACTATTACAGAATGTTGCAAAACCTTCCGAGACTATCACGGATGTCTTGTTACCACTTCAAGACTCTTCTTGAATATTCTGGAATCATCCGAGAGCATTCAGGAATATTCCGAAACCATTCGGTACCACCTAGAACACTTCTAGTGCTACCCGGAAACACTTCCGATTCCACCCGAAACTATTCCGGTACCCTTTCTCTTTTCATCTCCTTGTTCTCTAACAGATTACTACTCGTTAAGTATGTGACCCAATAGGTTCGGTATAATGCGGACATGACTCAGAACATCTTCCGGACATAGGTCAACAAACTTTTGTCAATAGCCAATAATCAACAGCGGAGCCATGGACACCCATGTTGACTCCCGCACATACACGAAGAAACTTCGAGTGAACCATTATGTTTAGCGATGTACCATTCCCTTTGCTTCGTGATATATGACAAAGTTAGAGGAGAGATGTTTGGCACCCATGTGTAACAACTTCTTGAACACAAGCCACTTGTTATCCTCTTCGCTCGTTTGTCTCTATTTCTCGTTATTGTATTCCGGTATCCCTGTGATTAAATCACAATGCGTCTGGCCAGATTAGAATGGATACCGTCATACCGAGTGGGCCCAAAGTCAATATCTCTTCATCGTGAAGGAGCAAATCCCATTCTTGAACTATCACAGTCACTAGCCACACCATCTGACATACCCAGAACTTATTTTACTACTTCCCATTTACGGGAGGATTCATCTAAGAACCAAAGCATGTCTTCCTGTGTGAAGCAACTCGATACTCTCATGGTCTAAGGAATTACGTATATGATAACATTTCATGATATGACTTATAACGTAGTTACGATGTGATCTCTAGTATATCATTCAATACTGGGGTCGGTTCAACATCATTGTTCTGCTAACAATATGTTCCCATTGCTACTGACATCCTTGTTACAAGAACAATGTCCATGATCAAGAAAACGTAATCATCAGTTAGCACATGAGCTGGTCTTAGAGGCTAAACCAGGAACTCTTGGTGTTTACATTTCCACACATGCAAGTGAGTTTTCTTCTGAATCTCATAGTCAGGGTCATTGAAATTATAGCCCAGAAATATAAACATTAATTACAAACGTGGAAATATATATAATAACATTTTATTATTGCCTCTAGGGCATATTTCCAACAAGTGCTGCCTGATCTGTGGACCGTGCCGGACCTGGGGGTGCACCGATTGCTCCCACTACCCCCTCTGCTGCTCCTGCCCGCACGACGCCGGCAACCTCGGCCACCTCCAACGTGTCTGTGCCTGCTCGCAAGAAAGGTGCCGCTGACACCCATAAGGCCGAGCGGGCCAAGAAGAAAGTTGCTGCTGCCGCAACCCAAAGGCAACCGATTGCTGCACCGCCGACCTCTGCTGCTCTTCCGACTGCTGGCACGCAGTCGGCCACTCCTGCTCCGACCGCTGCTGTTGCTTCTCCAATTCTGCTGGACCCTTCTGGCATCGCACATGTTGATGTGCCGATGCCAGATCGGCCTACTGCTGATGCTCCACAGCCTGAGGCTTCTCCAGCCCAGGCCACTGCCGCCGACCCATCTCCCGCTGCTGGCTCGGGGAGCGCCGCTGTCATCTCCGCCGAGCCCACTGTTGCTCCACCTACTGCTTCGCTTGTTACTCATGTTGTTGCCGGATCCAGTGCTTCTACAACACCATCCTCCAGTGTCCTTGCTCGCCAATCGCCATCCGGACGCCAGCTCGTACTGGCCGACCGGTTCCGCGAGGCATACTTTGGCACCTCCGATGTTTCGCCTGTCCGACCTGCTGCCGACTCGGCCACTCCTTCGCCTCGTAGCTCCGAAGACCAACTTCCGTCCCATCTTCTGGATCGGCTGGGTGGTCTTGCCACCGACATCCGACGCTTCGCCAATGCCTCGCTGGGTCAAATCCTTTCCTCCAACCACTCTGTTATTGTAAGCTCTCTTTTCAGTTGGGGCGCGCCTAGCGCACCCACTGGGTGCAGTCCCCGAGATTCGGGCCGATTGTTTGCAATCTGTCCGGATCTTCATTTCTCTTTACTACCTTATGATTTTGCTTTAACTTTGATCGTCCCATTTTTCAGGCCATCTTTGATAGGCGTAAAGCTGTACTTGAAGAGCTTCTGGCCGCTTATTCAGCAGGTCAGAAGTCCATTGCTGCTCTGAAGAAGAATGCCGATGTCCAAGCTGCCAAGATTCTGGAACTCACAGGTATATTTTGCTTGTCCTTTCTTGCTTCCTCCGATTATGATTATATCCTTACTCCATTGCACGCTTGTAGCTGCTGCCACTCGCTCCTCCGAGCTGGAGGCTGCTCAGAAGAGAATCGCCGAACTGGAGACCCAGCTCGGTGAGAAGAATGGCCAGCTCGGCCGCGCCGAACAAGACAACCAGCGCCTAGCTGCTGCCGAAACTGAACTTCAAGCCAAACTTCAACGAGCTGCCGACGACCTCGCCGCTGCCCGACGTGCCCATGAACATGAACTTCAGAGGCTCTCCGATGCTCGAATTGATGTTGAGGGCCAACTCATGAAGGAAAGGGATGCCGCTGTTAAACGTGCTGAGGATATGGACGCCCAGCAGATCATAGAGATCCAGCGTGCCCAAGCCAGTGTTGATCTTTCCCACACTTGTCTCCACCGAGTGGATCTTGCTCTTGCAGGTAATTTTTGCTTTTTCCACTCCGATCTATCTTTGCCGTTAACCGGACTAACCTCCTTCTCTGATTGCTCCTGCCAGATGCATGGCCTCACTCCAACACCGCCGCTGATGAAGCAGTTGCCGCAGCCCGCCGAGTGCGGGGTGTGGTGGTTGCTGCTGATGCCGGCTGGGATGCCGAAGACTTTGTGGTTGCCCTGGATGCTCGGATTCCTTATGTGAAAGGTGCCCTGTGCACATACAAGACTTGCATCCAGAAGTTGAATGACAAGCTGTTCAAGGGCAAGCAGAAGACCATTGCATTTTATAAGCATGAAGATGTTGCTCGAAGTCTGAAAGTTGTAGGCCGCCAGGTTGACCATATGCTCGACTCTGCCTTCTGATCTGGGGTGCAGGCCGCCCTCTCTATCGCGAAGAGCTGGTATCCTGGAATTGATCTGCAACTGATGACTGCTCTATGGGATGGTTCGGAAGAATCCATCGGCGAACTCTGGACTTAGATCTGCCACATTGCCCAAGAGCTTGCCAATGGTATGGATCTCCTGGAGGTCACTCCCTATGTTGATTCTGCTGGCCAGCCGACTGGAGTTGCCTCCTTCAGCGACCTTCTGTACACCACAAGCGAGGAAAGGGCGCCCAGTCCCGACCTTCTCGTCAGGTCGGCAGCGAGAACACCCACTCTTCAGATTATGCCAATGACGATGCCGAGGAAGAGAGCGAGTGTTCCTTCGACGGGCACTCGGTGAGCGCCGCCCAGGATCCCCCTCGCGATCAAGCCAAGACCACTGCCTCTTCCACTCCTGAAGGTGCCACCAGTACGGCTCCGACCGCTCCCTCTGCGCCGGATGCGCCGGATGCTCCAGATGCACCAGCTGCTTAAGCTCGGCACACCGACCTCGTTTCCTGCTTTTTCTCGATAAACAATTAAATTCCAAGTGCGCCCGTCGAGGGCCACGTTCATGCAATGAACACTATTTTTCCAACTGGCCCTATCTTTGCTTGTGAACTTAATCTTTGCTTAAATGATCATGGCATTCCGCCTTTGGGTTTTTCAACCGATTGCCTTTTTCTTTGCCACTTGTTCTCTCTTGGTCAAAACTCTCACCATCCTTACAGCCGACCTGCAAAGGTGAAAGTTTCATAGCTGGGCCGCTTGCATCCTGCCGATTACTTGGCCAGCCAGCCTGGTCGCAATCGGCGGGTTGTAAACGGCTTGCTCCGAACTAGATATACCTTGAGTATAAACTCTCCGATTGACAATTCTGTTCGGCCGGATCCCCCCGACATTACAGCCGACCTGCGGTCTGCATTCGGTTCGGACCAGTTTTCACAAAACTCTTCACTCGTTTCGCTTTTTCCCAAATATACCCTTTTCGGGGCAACCGACCAGTCCCCGGGTCTGCTTTTGCTGACCCCGAAACTGAAACATGCTAAAACAAATAATTTCATACTCCTGCCGAATGCAGTCTCATGGACGCACGACTATTCTCATTGATAATAATTCCACAAAGGGAGGTGATATAACAATACCATTCAACTGTAAAACGGACATAACAGCTCGGCGTTCCAAGGACGCTCCGTTTCTTTCCCCGAAGTATCCACGTAACGGGTCGGCTTCCTGAGATCAATGAGGTAATATGCATTGTTTTTGAGTGCCCGACTGACGACGAATGGACCTTCCCAAGGAGAGGATAACTTATGCTGGCCATCCGATTTCTGGATTCGGCGCAACACCAAGTCACCCTCGCAAAAAGCTAGGGGACAAATCTTCTTGTTGTGGTAGTGACACAGCTTCTACTGGTATATTGCCGACCTGGACAGGGCCAGGAGGCATGCTTCTTCTCTGAGATCAACGCCGTCCTCATGAGCTTCCTTGGCTTCTGCTTCCGTGTACATGGCATGACGAGGTGAATCAAACTCAATGTCGCAAGGGAGCTTTGCTTCGGCGCCATATACTAGGAAGAAAGGGGTGAATCCAGTTGAACGGTTCGGCGTGGTGCGAAAACTCCAAAGTACTTATGGCAGCTCATCAATCCATGCGCCGGGTGCTCTTTCCAGTGGTTCCACCAATCTTGGCTTAATTCCGGACAGAATGAGACCATTCGCCCGCTCTGCTTGACCATTTGACTGGGGGTGCGCCACAGACGCGACGTCCAGCCGGATGCCCTGCTGGGAGGCAAACCGAGCAAGCGCCCCCTTTGCAAAGTTTGTTCCATTGTCAGTGATGATGCTATGTGGCACTCCATATCTGACCATGATGTCTGCTATGAACCTGACCGCAGTCGGCTCGTCCAGTTTCTTGATCGGCCTTTGATACGTCCCAAACGTATCTATAATTTCTGCTTGCTCCATGCATGTTTTGTGTGACTTTGCCATGTTTTGCTTGAACTTTCAGACACTTTTGAACCTATTTGGACTAACCTATTAACTCAGTGCACCCAGTTGCCAGTTTCTGTTTTCTGCTGTTTTTGTATTTCAGGTTTTCCGGCCATTAAAAGTGCTCCAAATATTCCGGGAAAAATATATAAAAAATCAGCGCAACAGAAGCTTCCGGAATCACCAAGAGAGGGAAGGGGGGCCACCACCAGGCAGCCAGGAGGGCAGGTGGCGCGGCCCCACCCTGGGCCGCGCAAGGGACCCTCCTGACTGCCTCGTGGGTCCCCTCGATGCCCACCTTCGCCTATATTTACCCCTCGGGGTGGAAACCCCTAATATCGATCTCTTTCTCGCGAACTCCCCTCTGTACCGCCACCGCCGCCGTTTCAAGATCGGGGCTTCCTGGAGAAGCTGCCCCGGCACCCTAGCGGAAGGAGGAACCCCCTCTGGGAGACCATCCATAGCCATGGACGCCTCCCGGAAGTGCCGTGAGTAGTCCCCCTTGGACCATGGGTCCGTGACCAGTAGCTATGTGATGAATCTCTCCCCCTTTTGTGCTTCCACTTTCGAGTCCTCGTGAGCTGCCTCACATCATCGACGAATCTATGTAATTTCTGTTGTTGCTATGCTGAGTTTGTTGGGATCTGATGGATTATGAGACTATGTTCAGATTGTGATGAGTAATATATTTGGTTCTTCTCTTTTATATTTTGTTCTTGAGTAAAATCTTGCATGTTCTCCGTTGCGGTATTTGCTTTGGCCAAGTATTTTATTTTCAACTCCAAGAGAGAGTGTTATGCTCGATTGTGGGTTCAGCCCCTTGATGTCTAGCTTGAGTGACAAAAACATGAGACTAGGGGATGTGTTGTTGCCACCAGGGATAAAACAATGGTGCTTGTACCTGCGGGTGCAAGGATTGTTTACTTTACGCAAAGTTCTTTTAATGCAGTTGTCTGTTGCTTTGAGTTTACACTTTGGGTGGGATTCGCAACTTAATACCAGCGAGATGTTCTGGATAGATATCTCAAGGTGGATGATTCGTAGTAGATGCAAATGGATTTCGGTCTACTTACCTTGGCGTACTGCCCATTGCTTTTGAGCCCTTCCTTTCTTTGCAGCATAGTTAGCATTGCGGTGCCTTCATAATCCTGTCAATTGCCCAACTGTGATTTGTTTACCTCGCTAGCCCTTTTATCGTCTATTGGGAGAGAGACATCACTAGTTAAAATCATGGGACCCCGGTCCATCATCACATTATTGTTCACACCCTCAATTTACTTTCAACTTTTACTTTCCTTTGCACCTTTTATCTCTTGCGTTGATCCTTTGTAAACGACAAGGCCGGAGGAATTGACAACTCCTCTGTACTCGTTGGGAGCAAAGTTATTTGTTGTTGTGTGCAGGTCCACAATAGCACCCTAGTCAGGAAGTATTTTCTGGCGACGTTGTCACCTACTTGTATCTCCTGAGTCCTACTGGTTCGATAACCTTGGTATCTTCACCAAGGGAAACTTGCTGCTGCACTGCATCTCAAACCTTCCACTTGGGGTAACCAACGAGGGGCGAGAAGCCATCAAGCAAATTTCTGGCGCCGTTGCCGGGGACTCAAGTCTACAAGATAGGGGAGTTGCACACTATCTTTTACCTTTGCTTTTTAGTCTTGTTAGTTTACCTTTCAGCTTTTTACTTTTGTATCCCTAATCAAAAATACCAAAAACACCCGTTACCTTGTCAGTAGTTACCACTATGGCTGGTCCTTTTTCCTTTGGTGAGGCAGAAGTGCTTACCTTTACTCAAAGAGGTGGTGAAAGTTTGAAAGATGCTTGGTATAGAATTAATGATTCTCAAAAAAGAGCCACCAAGAAGCAATCCACTACTATCCTGCTTAGAAATTTTTATGTTGGGATTACTTCTTGGAATAGGTTTATTTTAGACACTGCTATCAATGGGAACTTCATAGAGGCCCCCGTTTGGGAAGCCCTTAATGTTATTGAAAATCTTGTTGGAAGTCTCCCCATTGTTAGTATTAAGGAGGACATTACTTTAGCTCACATTATGAGAAAACTTGAAAAAATAGAGCTAGAGATGCCAAGTATCGATAGGGTGAATGAGTTGGATCGTAAGATTCAAGGGAATTTGAATAGGCTAGATAATTCCATGCAGAAAATTGTCAAAACTTTGGAGACTATCAAATCCCTTGATGAAAAGTCTTCTAGGATAGAAAAGATCGAGGAAGTTATTGAAACTTTAGGAACTACCTTTTCCTCAATCAAAACCAAAAAGGATGAAACTCCAGCAAAGAAGGAACCTAAGTCCTTTTACGTACCCAAGGTTCCCCGAGCTAAAGCTAGCACACCCAGTGCCAAGAGAGTTGAAACGGTGAAAACTTTGGAGGAGACACCTATCTTTAACTTTAATGAAACTCCAATTGATTTCCCTCCTTTTGATTTTATTCCAAGAAGCATTTTCATTCGTCCTTTATTTGAGAAACCCATTAAGACTAGTTGTACTATTGAAGAGCTTTTTGATGATCATGATGATGGTTCAATAGATGCAACTTGATCTTCTGCTTTAAGCCTAGCTAATGGCTCTAAAGAAGCGCTTTCGGGAGGCAGCCCGCAACGAATTTAGGTTTTTCTTTTTGCTTTTGTTCTGTTCTTAGTGGTCTTGATGATTGGTACTACTGTAGCAACATCATTGTATCTTTTCTTTTCAAGCTTTGTGCCAAGTTTAGCCTCAGATTGCAAGAAAGGTCAAAAGTTGGTGCTTGCTGTCCAGAAACATATTATGTCTGCTTGACCGAAAAATTCTCAATAAATCACCAGATCATCTTTTTGATCTGATTTTTTTGACAGCATGCTCCATACAATTACCTTTCAGGCGTATGTTCAAAGTTTTTTGGTTTGATTTGCGGAAGTACCTCGAAAAAATTCTCCTTTCTCTGCTGTTCTGTTTTTCTCAGCTTCTGCCCCGGTTTTTCTTTTCGCAGTTTTGAAATCCTTAAGCTTGCTTTTTCTTTGCAAAATTTTTTGGGCAGGCAAGAGAAACAGTATCACTTTTTGGAAATCTTTATTTGCAGTAGAGGAAAATTATTTTATTAGGATACTAACCTCTCTAATAAGCCTACAATGAGTTATGTATGAAGGGAGTTTTCAAGTGCGCGATGGAGGATGATGAAAGAAGATTCAGGAGTGTCAAACGCTCAAGCTTGGGGATGCCCATGTGCACCCCCAATAAATATTCAAGGAGACTCAAGCGTCTAAGCTTGGGGATGCCCCCTATGCATCCCCTTCTTCATCAACAATCATCAGTTTGTCCCTCATTGCACTATATTTTTATCACTTCATGCGTTATGTGCTTTGCTTGGAGCGTCTCGCTCTTTACTTTTCTAGGTTTGTTTTGCTTTCTTTGCTGTAGTAACAAGTTAGACCCCAACTTACTCTTTTGTGTGGGAGAGAAACACGCTCCGCTTGAACTAGAACTCCTCATAGGATTTGCATGCTTATTCTTTTAGCTGTGAGCTGTTCTTTTTCTTTTCTTAGTTGCTGTTTTGTTTAGTTGTAGTGCTTTAGTTTTTCTAGAGCTTTTCTTTTGTCTTAGGTTGAACTTTCTATAGGTTGCATGTTTTATCTTGTTAGAGAGTTTGCCTGTTGCACTGAGTTCTGTGTCTTGACTGAAAGTAGGTAGTTAAAGTTGTTGTTCTCTTTGTAGTAGTAACTTGCAATAGTTTTGAGGTATTGACTAGAGTAATGTTTGAACTTATGGTGTCAAGAGCTCTTGCCTATTAGTGATAGATGTCGTATTTTGGGCAATCCTTGTGTTTTTCAAAAACCAAAAAACCCTGTTGAGAACTCTAGCTACTAGATGGATCACTAACCTCTGGAGGGTTCGAATATTAGAGTACACTCACGTACCATGAGTCCAGGATGCGCAAGGATAACCAAACCCCCATACACTCCTCCTCGGGGTACCTGTCTCTTCGTGAACCTCCTGATTAGGTTGAGAGTTACCGATAATAAGTGCATGAGTTCTTCGGACTAATGTGAGTATTCGAAAGTTGACACTTCCACCCACCTATACTTTTTCTAGCCTCTTCGGTACCGTGCATTGCCCTTTCTCACCTTGAGAGTTGGCGCATACTTCGCCGGTGCATCCAAACCCTTGGCATGATACGCTCTGTCATCATAAGCCTCCTTATATCTTTCCTCAAAACATCCACCATACCTACCTACAAGGCATTTCCATAGCCTTTCCGAGATACATTGCCATGCAACATCCACCTTCTCATGACTTGATCTTCATGTCATACATGCTACTTGCTTGATCGATGAGCCGCATGCTAGTTGGGCCTTGCCCTAATCATTGCTACATGACGCGCTAGTATCATTGCATATCCTGCTACCCTGGCAGAGTCATACATTTGCATCATGATAGTTACATTTTCTTTATGTGAGTACCTTTGTAAAGTGTGAAAGATCTCCTATATTCTTGTAAAATATAGAGTATTGCACCTAAAGTGAGGAAAAGATCCCAAAGAGGACAAAATCAAAAGATCCCAAAGAGGACAAATGAGAGTTAAATAGAAAGAGCCATTGAGGCCACCAAAAAATAAAAAAAAGAAAGAGAAAAAGAGAAAAAAAATAAAAAGAGAGAAGGGGGCATACTACTATTCCTTTTGAGAGATCCACACTAGTACTTCATCTTCTATCCCTTGTACTCCATAGAGATCATCATCATGCATATAGCTATGTGGGGACACTTCACATTATAGAACTTGGCTTGTATATTCCAATGATGAGCCTCCTCAAACGAGCTCTAGGTCTTCTTGAGCAAGCAAGTTAGATGCACCCCCACTAGTTCCCTTGGAGAGATTTTAGCTCACATGTGCATCCGTTGTATGGCAATCCCTACTCCTCACATCATATCTATCATATGGCCTTCTCTCGCCTATGATTGTCGTCATTGATGTGAGCCTTTCACACCTTTTTGTCTTCCTCCTCCACCTTCTTTCTGTTTCGCCTTTTAGGTGTCAACTTTCTTGCTCACGCTCATCATTGAATGAGTGCTCAAAATATCGAAAGGGAGTGGATCAGTTTGACTTGTACCTGGCTAGTGGTATGGGGACGAGTCCAGATAAGAATCCAAAGGAGACCAAGTGTGAAACTTTAGTAGATAGTTTTTCTCAACAACCTTTTTTCTCTTTCTTCCCAGTCCCTTGCTTGCACGCAAACACCATTTGGAGACATTCGAGTCACGGACAGCAATAGCTCTTGCACCCTTTGTTCTTTTGTTGCTTGTGTCAATGCTAATATGGACTCTTGCTTGTTAAGACTTGAATTGAATTGCATGCTTTGATTGCTTTACTTAAAAGTTCTTATTTGGTTGTGTGGAATGTCACCACAGAAATTATGCTTGTTATCATTTACCTACTCGAGGACGAGCAGGAATTAAGCTTGGGGATGTTGATACGTCCCAAACGTATCTATAATTTCTGCTTGCTCCATGCATGTTTTGTGTGACTTTTCCATGTTTTGCTTGAACTTTCATACACTTTTGAACCTATTTGGACTAACCTATTAACTCAGTGCACCCAGTTGCCAGTCTCTGTTTTCTGCTATTTTGTATTTCAGGTTTTCCGGCCATTAAAAGTGCTAAAAAAATTCCGGGAAAAATATATAAAAAATCAGCGCAACAGAAGCTTCCGGAATCACTAAGAGAGGGAAGGGGGGCCACCACCAGGCAGCCAGGAGGGCAGGTGGCGCGGCCCCACCCTGGGCCGCGCCAGGGACCCTCCTGACTGCCTTGTGGGTCCCCTCGATGCCCCCCTTCGCCTATATTTACCCCTCGGTGTGGAAACCCCTAATTTCGATCTCTTTCTCGCGAACTCCCTTCTGTACCCCTGCCGCCGCCGTTTCAAGATCGGGGCTGCCTGGAGAAGCTGCCCCGGCACCCTGTCGGAAGGAGGAACCCCCTCCGGGAGACCATCCATAGCCATGGACGCCTCCCGTATGTGCCGTGAGTAGTCCCCCTTGGACCATGGGTCCGTGACCAGTAGCTATGTGATGAATCTTTCCCCCTTTTGTGCTTCCACTTTCGAGTCCTCGTGAGCTGCCTCACATGATCGAGGCATCTATGTAATTTCTGCTGTTGCTATGCTGAGTTTGTTGGGATCTGATGGATTATGAGACTATGTTCAGATTGTGATGAGTAATATATTTGGTTCTTCTCTTTTATATTTTGTTCTTGAGTAAATTCTTGCATGTTCTCCGTTGCGGTATTTGCTTTGGCCAAGTATTTTATTTGCAACTCCAAGAGAGAGCGTTATGCTCGATTGTGGGTTCAACCCCTTGATGTCTAGCTTGAGTGACAGAAACATGAGACTAGGGGATGTGCTGTTGCCACCAGGGATAAAACAACGATGCTTGTACCTGCGGGTGCAAGGATTGTTTACTTTACGCAAAGTTCTTTTAATGCAGTTGTTTGTTGCTTTGAGTTTACACTTTGGGTGGGATTCGCAACTTAATACCAGCGAGATGTTCTGGATAGATATCTCAAGGTGGATGATTCGTAGTAGATGCAGATGGATTTCGGTCTACTTACCTTGGCGTACTGCCCATTGCTTTTGAGCCCTTCCTTTCTTTGCAACATAGTTAGCATTGCGGTGCCTTCATAATCCTGTCAATTGTCCAACTGTGATTTGTTTACCTCGCTAGCACTTTTACCGTCTATTGGGAGAGAGACATCTCTAGTGAAAATCACGGGACCCCGGTCCATCTTCACATTATTGTTCACACCCTCAATTTACTTTCAGCTTTTACTTTCCTTTGCACCTTTTATCTCTTGCGTTGATCCTTTGTAAACGACAAGGCCGGAGGAATTGACAACTCCTCTGTACTCGTTGGGAGCAAAGTTATTTGTTGCTGTGTGCAGGTCCACGACAACACCCTAGTCAGGAAGTAATTTCTGGCGACGTTGTCACCTACATGTATCTCCTGAGTCCTACTGGTTCGATAACCTTGGTATCTTCACCGAGGGAAACTTGCTGCTGCACTGCATCTCAAACCTTCCACTTGGGGTAACCAACGAGGGGCGAGAAGCCATCAGCCTTGCCTCTATCCACTTGGTAAATTTGTCCACTGCTACCAGTAAGTGTGTCATACCACCTCTTTCTGTTTTGAACGGACCTACCATGTCCAGACCCCAGACTGCAAACGGCCATGTGATCGGAATTGTCTTGAGTGCTGAGGCTGGTAAGTGGCTCTTTGCTTTAAATCTTTGACACCCATTGCAATGTTTGACCAGATCTTCTGCCGCTGCTTTTGCAGTTGGCAAATAAAAACCATGGAGAAAAGCCTTGGCGACTATTGCTATTGCTGATGCATGATGACCGCATTCACCTTGGTGGATGTCTCGGAGCAGCTCCAGCCCCTTGTCCTCTTCCACACATCGCTGAAGAACTCCTGTTGCACTTCGGTGCACCAGATCGTTGTTGATGATTGTGTATGCTCCGGATCGACGCTGGATTTGCCGAGCTTCTACTTCATCTTCTGGGAGTATGCCGTCCACCAGGAAATCTCTGAATGGTTCTGCCCATGACGGTGCTGCCACGATCACCATTACAGTAACTGCTTCTTGCTCTGGTTGTGCGTCTGCCGCTACTGGCAGCTCGGAGGGGGAAGAGCCGACTGCATCTGGCATGGTTTCCTCAATCCCCGAGCTGACGATAGCAGCCCCTGGTTCGCAATCGGCAGCCCCTAGTGCTGCCGAATGCTCCTTTGCTTTTTGCTTTTTTGCTTCTAGTTCTGCCATCTTCAGGTCGGCCGGAATAAAGATTGACTCTGATTCTGGGGAAGGCTTGATGGATGGCTTGTGGATATTTTCTAGTGATATTCCTGGAGGAACTTCCTTTCTGGTGGATCCCAACTTGGACAGTACATCTGCTGCTTCATTTTCAGCTCCGGGAATGTGATGAAATTCACACCCCTCAAAGAATCCGGACAACTGCTGCACAAGGAATCTGTATAGTGCCATATTTTAATCATTTGCATCCCAAGTGCCAGTGCATTGCTGCACCACCAGATCGGAATCACCATAACATAGAATTTGCCGAATGCCAATCTCCTTGGCCACTCGGACACCGTGCACCAAAGCTTCGTATTCGGCCACATTATTTGATGCTGCAAAGTGAATCTGTAGTACATATTCAAGCTTGTCACCCTTTGGGGAAGTGAGAACAATGCCAGCCCCTAGTCCGGTCATCATCTTGGAGCCATCGAAGTGCATTTGCCAGAACTGAGAGTCCGGACAAGGGGGTATATACTGAGTTTCTTCCCAATCCACCAAAAATCTGCCAGAACCTGAGACTTGACTGCCGTCCGAGGCTCATACTTGATCCCAATTCTTGCGATTTCTATGGCCCATTTTTCCACCCGACCGGATGTGTCCCGAATGCCAATGATTTCTGCCAATGGAGCCGAACTGACCACCGTGATCGGATGCGCCTGGAAATAAGGCTTCAATTTTTTTGCTGCCATGTACACACCATAGCACATCTTCTGATAATGGGGATAGTTTTTCTTGGAGGTGGAGAGCACTTCACTGACATAATATACTGGCCTCTGGACCGGTTGCGCCTTGTCCTTTTCAGGACGCTCGACCACCATAACAATACTAACCACCCGATTGGTTGCTGCAATGTATAACATCATTGGCTCTTTTTCCTTCGGAGCTGCCAACACTGGAGCAGTGGACATCATACGCTTGAGCTGTTTGAATGCCTCGTCCGCCTGCGGCGTCCAGCTGAACTTGTCTGTTTTCTTCATTAGTTGGTATAGTGGAATTGCCTTCTCTCCCAGCCGACTAAGGAATCGGCTGAGCGACGCCAAGCAACCGGTGAACTTCTGCACGTCTTTGAGATTCCTGGGCTTTCCCATCCTCTCAATTGCTGCAATCTTCTGAGGGTTGCACTCTATCCCCCTCTCGGACACCAGAAAACCAAGCAACTTGCCGGCTGGCACGCCGAACACACACTTCTCTGGATTGAGCTTGATCTGGTATGCCCGCAAATTTGCGAATGTCTCCTTGAGGCCATCCAACAAGGTTGATCCCAACACCGACTTGACCATGAGGTCGTCTACATATACATGTATGTTCCGACCTAACTGAGGCCGAACACACCGCTGCATAGTACACTGATAAGTCGCGCCGCCTTTTTTCAGGCCGAATGGCATGGTGATGTAGCAATAAGCCCGGAAAGGGCTAATAAAAGCTGTTTTAATCTGATCGTTTACATCAAGCTTAATCTGGTGATAGCCTGCTATGGCATCCAGAAAGCACAGGAGCTGACAGCCAGCCATAGAATCAATCACTTGATCGATACGGGGCAATGCAAAAGGATCCTTAGGGCAGGCCTTATTCAGGCAAGTGTAATCTATACACATGCGCCAAGTTCGATTCTTCTTCGGAACCAGAACTGGATTAGCTAACCAGTCTGGGTAGAACACTTCCTTGATAAATCCTGCTGCGAGCAACTTGGCTATCTCATCGTCGATTGCTCCTCTCTTCTCTTCTGAAAAACGCCGAAGTGGCTGCTTGATCGGCTTGGATCCAGGTCGGATATGAAGCTTGTGCTCGGCAAGTTCCCTCGGCACACCAGGCATGTCATGTGGGGACCATGGGAAGATGTCACAGTTCTCACGGAGGAACTCGGCGAGCTCGCCTTCCTATTTGTTGCTGAGTCCGGCCCCAACAATGACGCACTTGCTCGGGTCGGAGGGGTCCAGGGCAATCTTCTTGCTATCCTTTGCCGCTTGAAATGTGGTCTCATCATCCGGCCTCTTGTCCTTCGTGCTCGGCATGGGGTCCTTCATTTGGGCTTGGACTGCTGCCACCACCTTGTCCATCTGGCGTCGTTCTGCATCTATGACCAGAGCATCAGCTAGCTTGGAACCAGCGGATGAACACTCCAGTGACTTCCTGTAGTCACCACACACAGTGATTGGACCATTCGGCCCTGGGAGCTTCATCTTCAAGTATGGCTGCATGATGTTGAACAGGAACTTGGTGATTGCAGGCGACCCGAGCAAAACATGGTATGGGCTGCTCAAATCGGCCACCTCAAACCAGATCGGCTCTCGGCGGAAATTATCTTCCGACCCGAATACTACCTCAAGCTGAATGCGGCCTAATGGGGTACAGGACAGGCCGGTCACTATCCCATGGAACGTAGTTCTGCTGGGCTCTAACTCGCTCTCGCTGATGCCGAGCTTGATCATTGTGTCTCTGTACAGAATGTTGATGGCACTGCCTCCATCAATAAGCGTCCTGGTGAACTTGCATGAATACAATGGTGCCGCCAAGATTGCATCCACCATGAGCATATAACTGCCCGGGTTAGGCATTGCGCTCGGGTGGTCTTCTGGGCCCCATGTTATGGCATTGTCCGACCAGTTCAACCTTTGAGAAATTGCTGGCATGGTGGCATTGACTGCCTGCTCACGGGATCTTTGACTGCCCTTGTCATCTGACTCGCTGGTGAAGATCATATATGCTGCATCATGATGTGGGAACTTCTCCCGAGCATTTGCTGGGGGTGTGTTGGGGTTCGCAGCAGAAAACACAAATTTTTCTAACTAGCGTTCCCATAACCCAAGATCTAGCTAGGCGTATTACCGTAACGGAAAGGATTGCGGAAATAACATACCTCGGGGTGTAGTCCGTTGCGCGGGAAACGTTCCCTCAAACGTGGTTGATGTAGCCGATCAAGTTTCACAACCCCCTGGCTGTGTTGAGCACCCGGATGGTTGTAGTGCCACACGTGCAGCACCTCGTAGTACTCGCACACGTACGAGACTCGATGACGACCTCCGTTCTCCGATCCAGCGGAGGTGGCGGAAGCAGACCTCCGGACGGAGCTTCGGCAGCACGACGGCCTCCGATTCTAGCAGAGAAGCCTCAATTCCACTATAGGCTCACACTAGGGAGCCCACCGTGAAAGAGACAAGGGAGGGGAGAAGACCGGAGAAAACCGATCTCAATTCGGAGTAATATTTATTTTCTCACGAATTTTTGTGTATTAAATATGTGCACCCTAGCTATCTATATATAGGCAGAGGGGAGGGAGTCAACCCCTCTCCCTTAGCAATGTGGGACTAAAGTCCCTTTGCTAAGGGGAGGTGGCCGGCCAAGGGGGGGGGAGGGGGCGCACCCCTCATGGGCCCTAGGGCCCATGGCGCCTCCCCCCTCTTTTTCTTTTTCCCTTTTAATTCCCCTAATGGGCCTTTTTCTCCACTAAGGCCCATAGCACATATTAATTAGAAATAAAATGATTTTAATTATTAATTCAATTAATTAATAACTAGAACATAATATTCCATCTCCCGGTGCTCCGGAACACCTTCCGGTTCACTCCGAACTTGTTTCGGTTCAACACGGTACTTCTCCGATATTGTTTCCTTTATTCTCTGGTTGCTCCGATGGTTCCGAAAAGGTCTCCGATTTCATCGAGCCCTTAAGTGTGTTACCCTACGGTCCGAGAACACTCCAGTCATGACCGAGCAGAGGCTACAGTAAATGATCATCAGCGGGACCTGGATGCCCATAATGACCCCTGTGCATTCCGGATATCAAACACCGATTGGACCTTACGCCGTATAGCATTCCCTTTGTCAGCGATACTGGATTGTTCCGAGATTCGATCAATGACATCCTATGTCTGGTTCAACCTCGTTCCGAACTAATCCTCATTCACTCGTTCCCGTGATATTCATCCCCGTGACCTAGTCACACGCTGCAGCTTTATGGATGGAATCTCACCGCGTGGGCCCTGAGTATCTATCCATTATATGGATTGACAAATCCCGCTCTTGTAACAATACTCCTCAACATATCTCCACGGAATACCTAAGATACAACCGTTATGACCCGCATATTTCAGTCAGGTGGTGGGATGTAAGTCAAAGCATCCGGGAAGATAGTGATTATGCACGTACTCACGGTCAAAGGAACGGTCTACCACGTTCTGTAATTACAACACTGAACCTTCATAAGATTTGATCATGCTGTAATGCTTACTTTGGGTAATGTTCATCACGTCACTTAACAAGTGAGGTGACCTCATAGTCAAGAGACTTAATTGTCCATGATCGCGAAACCACGATCATCATGTTGACCATGAACTAGTTATCGATGTAGAGGTTAACTAGGAACTCTGGGGGTTTCTATACCACACTTGCATCATTGTTTCACTGACACAGTTCTAGCACGGTATGAAACTGATTATGAACTTGCTTAGATATATTGGAATAATCATATATTATTTGCCTCTAGAGCATATATCCAACAGTCTCCCACTTGCACTAGAGTGCTAATAATCTAGCCGCATTTTTCCGATCATAATCATCTTATCACATAAGTGTTTCATTGATCATGCATGCTCATGGAAGAGGGTTCGTCAACGAACTGCACCAATTCAGATTCGTATGTTTCCTTTGCAACTGGTATAGGTCAAAAACTCTTTTGACATACCACTCATTATCATATAATGGTTGGATATAAGTTTCGCGGGAGAGTGAGACTATTATTTCACAGTATCCTCCAATGACCTCTTGATTCAGTCTTTAGAAGACTCATCCTTAGTCATATATACTGGGAAATACACTCAGCCAGACGTCCAATACTTCTAACGCTAAACTTTTATCCATACGTCTACTTTCTTAAGTAGTATTATGTTTGTAGTGCCGTGAATTTTGCTCACATTTCTTTCATGTCTTTGGTGATGTCTCTAATTCCATATAGACCCATAATATGGCTTGCAATTGTAATCTTGCATTACATTCAAGTCTATTATCCTCTCTATATTTTAGAGTACAGTCCTCAATATTCCTCATATACTGAAATCATGGACTTTATTCAGATTCTGTGTTTTACTCCTAAAGCACATCGGAATATGTTCTTCTTCCAAGAACTTTTGAGTCATTCTGTTGTTGGATTCACAATGCATGTTATATGGTAGAATCATATGTCAAGAACATATAAGATCACATGTCCAGTACATGGTGCATCTCTATTCTTCCATCAAGACATTGCTTGTGATATTTGGATTTCATCCATTATATAATTTCTAGCCACAAGAACCTGTTTCTTGTCTAGAAGATTATTCCAACCTTCACTTCGTTTCATTATCCGTATCTTAATCTACTCATATAGATTTCAACGTGTAATGTGTTGGTATTTCATATAAAAGAAGATTCTTGCAATCTTGTATTTTATTTGCCTTATGCTCTATATATATCATAATGCACATATGTATATAAGACGATTCTCTATATACAAAATCAATGCATATCCATATATATACATATGAGATCATTCTTCTCACATATCAATGCATATATGTTTGAGACAATGATCATGCTCCCACTCAAATATATCCATCATATACTCATATATTTCAGCTTTCATCAAGTCATTTTATTGTTCACTATGTCTCACATAATGACAAAGCTTCCAAAGCTCCCACTCAGAAAATGCCCTCTGCATTCCAAGTTTCCGGGAAGTCTTCAAAGCTCCCACTCAGTTTCATGAAACTGCAGGCCCAGTCAATATTTTGGTCATCACAAAATCACTTGATCAAATCAAGGTTGAGGGTTCCTGTCTTGAGGTACTATAGTCCATCCTGTTAACGAAGTAACCTTCGTCATGCCCATTACAATTCTCTTTCAAATCATAAATTTGACTGAGATGCAATTTCAGGCTATGGTCCATCGTAGTGTAAATGAAATATTTTATTGATTAAAGCATTTCTACGTTTCCGTAGTCAATCACCATTGAACTTTGGTCATAACCAAATAATGCCTTATGCCCATTACATTATTCTGAATAACTCTCCAGTTTGTCGAGAATATGAAATAACTGATTTATTTCACAGGACGTGAGCAGTCCTTAATGTAACTCAATATTATTTCATTTCTCCTCGTGTTCTAGGCTACCATCATTCCTTTGTGTCTTCAAGCAATATTATTCCCTATTGTTTTATTAAGAAGACTCATGATTATTGTTCTGTACAGAACGTATTCATGATAACCTTCTAAAATCAACAATGGCTTCAACTGATATACCAAGATCAATCATCTTTGGCATATCCTTCCTTATATAGCGTCACTACAGCGGAACATGCTTCCGTTGCAATACTCTGATATTCTGAAGGCAAGGTCCAATACCCCGGTCAAAGTTTCCATTATCTCCCATTGGATCCGTGTCGAGAGACTTTTCTCGTATTACCAATTAAGCAACACAAATTTTGCTATTCGGGGAGAATATGTAATTTCAATTGCTCGTAGTTTTATTACAAAGAAATTCTTTCTTTTAAGAAACCTTATAACACCATCAGTTATGGAGCTATCATGTCTCGTTAGATTCAGGATGGTTTCCTATTCATGAAGTGGGTGTTTTAACTTAATGAATTAAACAACTTATTCGACAATAACTACAGTGCTAGGGGAAAGAACGTTTAGACCATACTACAGTTTGGTATGACCACGAATGGTTTAAGTAGTCTAGCACTTTCAACTTCCATCGTAGTTTGTGGTACAATTTCCACAAGTCTCCCATTATGTCAATATCAATACTTATCACTTCGGATCGTAGCGTAGTGATATGTATCCTTGTATTCTCACTTCTCACTGCGATTCCCGAATCTCAGTTTTATGATCTCAATTGAATACAACTTTCAATTAATCATATGAAGTCTTTAATGATAACTCACATGCCCATTCTACATCATTTATGTATAATGATTGGCACAGTTCTACTTGCTAGAACCTTCTCATGGTTATATTTATTGCAGAGGTTCATAGATCGTGTATCTAATCCATCTCATGCAATCAAGTTATGATTTTCATTCGATAATGAACTCACAAGTTAATAGATGTCAGAACCCTCTGTTAGGTAATGTGCTAGGGTTAGCCAGCACTCTTGCATCATGTTAAAATTTCAAAACAAATCTTTGAAATCAAAATCAAAAGCAAAATGGGAGAAGGAACCCCCCAGATGAATTAATTCAAAAGGCCAGATAAAAATCTTCTCCAAAATCTCATGTTAGATTTTTGAAAAGTCTTATAAATGAGTGTGATCACATATCAAGTGATGTGGGACCCACCCCATGCTCATGGATTTTTCAAATATTCAAACAGTGCCTTGAATTTAAAGAAATACCCCTATTTGATTAAAAATTCAAATCATTTGAATTTTAAAAATGTTGAAACTTTATCAGTGGCTAGTCTATATTAATATGAAGCCATATAAAAAATTTCAGCATTTAATAAAATGCCTAGCTATTTATTTTAGCACAGCAAAATAGATAGCAGAAAAGAAAACAGAAAGAAAAGAAAAGGGGGCTTACCTCAAAGAGGCCCGACTAGTTCCCCAGCGGCCCAGCCCACCTCCCCTCCCATGTCGTCTTCCTCAAGAAGGCGCACGCACAGCTGCGTGCCGGCCATGCCGAGGCCGCCACCGTGCCTGGCCACCTCCTGCTTCCCCTGTGCCACATCTTCACGTCCGGACGCGTCCTGGAGCCGTCCTGATCCATTGCCCCCCTCCACGAGCTCCCTCCCATCCTCTCTCGCCCGATTCGTCGACGCCCGAGAAGAACGCCGGAGCGCCGTCGAGCCCCCGCGTAGCCATCGACGCCGAGAAGCCCCCGGAGCTTGTCCATCGTCTTCACCGCAGTCGTCTTCGTCTTTGAGCGGAATAGGAGGAGCTGAAGCCCCCTGGAGCTGCTGAATCGAGTCGTCGTCTTCGTCTACGGCCGTCGCGCAACTTCGTCGATTCCGTCGCCGTTGAGCCACCCCAGCCATCGCCACCACCTCTGCTGAGTTCCTGGTGAGTGCGGGATCAAAACCCCTAACTTTCCCCCTTCGATTGCTTCCTCTAGCCATGGCCGCCATGAGAGCCGAAGCTCCTCGCCGCCGGGATCCATGGCGACGACCAACCGCTACGCAATCGAGCTCGCCGTGTTGTCCATCACGTTCCCCGTGCTCCACTTCTTCGAACCAGACTAGCCCCGCCTCGATCCGTGCCTTGTAACGAAATCCCAATCACGGTCGTAGCTCCGTCGCCGCAGAACTCGATGCCGGCGAGCGTACAGTGCACCCCAGCACTTGGGATCGGTCTCTTTCGACGCGCAACAACAAGGGCTTCAATCTGGAGGACTCAGCGCTTCGAATGATGCCCGGAATCACCCTCCCCATGCAGCGCCGCCGCGGCTCCGGTCGCCGGCGGTTAACCGCCGGTGGGTTAGCCACTAACCCCGTGGTTAGCCCCCCTAGTGAGACTGACCAGTGGGCCCAGTGGCTTAATTAAGTTACTGGATTAAGTTAACCAGCCGGATTAAATCAACCAGTCACTGACACCCTGGACCCACATGTCACCCCCCCTGACGCCAGCTTGACGTCAGCCTGACGCAATAAACCGATTAAATGAATTTCCAGAGATTAAAAGAATTAAAGAAATTCCAGAAATTCCAGAAAATACCCGAAACTTTGGAAATTCATAGAAAATTCATATTAACTCCAAATTGGACAAATAATATATGAAAAATGATCAGGAGAAAATTATCTTTCCAAATATGCAACTTTCAACTATGTTTGAGTTGATTTTAAAATGGGACCAGTAGCATATGTCATTTGGTTTATTTGAAATTAATTCAAATTCAAATCAAATGATTTTGCAACTTGGACCATGGAATTATGCTATATTTCAACCACACTTCAGAGGCATATCATACACATTTCGAAAAGATTCAAAATGATCAAACAATGTCACATGCAACTTGGTTAAGTTGAATTCAAATGTGGAGTTTGAATTTGCATTTCAAATGCAATATACTCCATTTAAATGGAATTGCTTCACACATCAAAGCATATACATCAAGTTTGAACCTTCCACCATGTGATTGTGCATTGTATTTACTTTGATACTTTGCTTGTTGTTTGTCGAGTAGAGGTGGAACCGGAGCAGGAGGCTGCCCCCTTCGTTGAAGACCCAGAACCCGAACCTCGTCAGCAAGGCAAGCAAACCACCATTGATCATGTCGATAAAATCCCACTTCCCTCTCATGTCTCGCTTATGCATTGTATAGGATGATCACCATGCTACGATTCTACCGCATAGATGAACCCATTCCTTTGCATGACCTATCTTTTGTCACAGTAGTAAGCAAACCACAATCCTAGCAAATGTAGGAGTTGATTGATATCATGTAGCCCCTGCAAATGTTATTGCTTATTGCATGATTAGTATGTTACCATGATGATACTGTGATGTGAGTCAGGATGGTAGTGATCATGTTGATGATGGTAGAAAAGTGTTGGTGAATCGACCCTAATACAAGGTGAACGATGAGAGGCTGTGTAGGAGTACACGGTGGGTTGTCTCGTTGAACACCGCCCTAAGTCTGAGTTCTTGTGTGGTGATCCAAGATGAAGAGTACAACCACACATTGGGCTCACTGACCCCTCTCAACTTACTAACTCATCCCTTTCGATGTCTAGATGTCGCAATAATTCGGAGTTCTGGTAGGTCTGTGGCCTGGATGCTAAGTGAGAGAACGGCTCACCCGAGACCGGCTTATGCACCACGCACACATCACTTGGGTCCACTTCGGTAAACCAGCCGGGTTCACGATAGTGGTAGCCAACCCAAGTAGGCGGCTTTCTCGGACTAGATCGGCTATGAGGTAACAGTTGTGGTGAGCATCCTCGCTGGCACCCCTTGAATGGTGTCGAGATCAAAGGCGGTAAATGATGGTCATGTGTGTGTAGCGGTACACCCCTGCAGGGTTAACAAAACTATTCGAATAGCCGCGTCCGCGGTTATGGACTGCTTGGAAAGCTTAGCTTGATTATTAGATAACTTGAACTGGATACTTCTAAAACACACCAAGATAAGTGTGAGTGCTATGGCGTGCTTTCTCGTGGGGAAGTCAAGGATTGCACCCTAGTGGTGTAATTGGTTGGAGAAAGTAGTGGACTCGTGTACGCTTCTTACCTCAAAGTCTGGTACTCGTAGTTCAGGACTAGCCAAGTCAAAGCTGGCATTTCTGCAAGTGAAACCCCACCTCCCTTTACCTTGATACATGTGCATGAGTAGTATAGCTCCTATGTAAGTCTTGCTGAGTACGACTTTGTACTCACGTTTGCTTAATCTATGTTTTAGATGATACCACCGACCCCGAAGGTGGCTTCTTCATCGAGCTGGACGACTGAAGATCAACTAGTCTAGTCCCAGTCAGACGACTGGTTCCCTCGTGGAGGTCTTATGTTTAAATAAGGTTTCTTAAGCCATTTGTTAAACTTGTCTGTACTCAGACATAATTTGCTTCCGCCTGTGTTGTAATGTTGGATCACATGTTTGTGATCTCTGTGTGCACTCTATAAGAGTTATCAATAAAAATGTATACTTTGTAGGGAATTGCAATGATACCTACTGTTCATACAAGGCATGTGTGCTGCGTGTATGTTTATAACATGCATGTCTTTGTATGGGTTTTCGAGACCTTAGTTGTGTTCTGGCTGGCGGTCTTTCATACACCAAGTGGCCCTTAGATGTGCGCAGCTTGGGGCATCGCGATGCGATTGTTGCAGACCCGGTCTCGGGCACACTTTGTGGTATGATCGAGCCCGCCCTAGACCCCGACTAAGTGATCGGGCTGGAGTAAGTCTATGTAAGAGTTATGAGATAGTCGATAGTATGGTTGAGGCGAGTTGTCTTTGAATATGGGAGTTCACCACCCATATCATTAGACTTGTGTGCGGACGATGAGGACCCATCTCAGTTGATCATCCGGCCTGGATGGGATGCCCATCACGTACGATGCTTTCCGAGAACGTTCTGTGCTTGGCCTTGTCTGCTTAGACAAGTGGGTACGGTTCTCGGCTCTCCATATGACTATGTCTTAGCTGTACTTGCATACGCTAACCCCGGGTCCCGACAGACTTGGTATCAGAGCAGGACTGACTGTAGGACTAGTAGCCTTGGCCGAAGTTGAGTCTAGCTTGCTATAGTTATATAGTTACTCTGGGTATATAAGGGAATAACGTCAGGCTTATTTGTTCTCCTTACCCCCTTCGTTCTGAGTTCTGAGTCAACCTCATCTTATTCTACGGGAAGATAGGACTAGGCTCTCCTCTGTCTGATTAGCACATCTCGTTGTTTGCTTCTTTATAGCCGTAGGAAAGTTGTGTCCGGTTTTCCTAGCATTGTTGTAATGCTGATTTCTTACATCGTATTATGTAAGTGCTGTTTTTCATGATTGAAAGAAATAGTCATTTCTTACAATTACAGCCGTTATGCTGTCCGAGTCATTCCAGGTTTATCTCATAATCTGATGCATTTGCAAACTCCTTCTTTCTGTTTCAGATGGCAGATCTTCCCCCTCGGCAGATTGTTCGTTTGACCAGGTGCCTCGGTGTGCGTGGCCATCCCGCCACGTTGATCGAGATGATGTCCTATGTGGGATATCGATGGTACCCTGAGTACACCGTCGAGGAGCAGTTCCACGACTTCAACCAGACGCAGTTCCACTGCATCGTCAGGATCTACCCGCACCACGTTGGAGTCACCCAGCCTATCCACTTTGGACATGGCATTGGCATCACCGAGAACATGGCTGTGCAGGATGCTGCATACTCATGTATTACCCTGCTGAGAGAGGAGCACACTATGCTGAGAGAGACTTCTTTCCGCTATATCCCGGCTGCACTTCCAGGAGAAGAGGGATATTACACCGGACTTTACTCAGATCACTCTGCAGAGGATCCAGCACTTCAGGTGACTGCTAGGTTTGCTAGTGATCGAGATCGTGATGCACGCGCTCTCCGTTTCGAGCTCCACGCCACCCGTGTTCGTCTGTATCGAGCACTGACGCTCTTGGCACCCTTTGTGAGCGTGGGATCAGTTGAGTATGACGCGATCTATCCAGTGAGGACTCAGATGCCTTCTCGAGTTGCTTGGCCCGAGATTGGAGGAATTTTTCCACCCCGTGGTCCTTTGCTTCCACCCTACACTGGACCTAGGCCCCATCCTTGCCCAAATGGATATCAGGGTCCACAGGCCTCCGTGTTTTCCGATGGTCACCTTCAGCTACCGGGATACGCGGGTAATTTTTACGAGGACTACTATGGAGATGGAGATGAGTGAGACCGCCTGTGGTCTTACTTAGTGAGGATGTAGTAGTACCTTAGTATATTGTAAGCAAGGTGTCTAAGTTCCAGAGGCTTAGATAAATAATGTATAGGAAGTCAGAGTACCTCTGAAGGATGTATCATCTTCATCACGTTTGTATTAGCTTAGTGCTTGTACTAAAACGATGTATGGTTTGTATGACAGCTTGTGAATATATGGCTTGTATGCTTTTATCACCATGTTGTCAAGATGATTACTTCCTTGCTCTGTGATCCTTCCAGTACTTCAATACCTTGATTAGACTCTTCAAATCAACTCTGTTTGACTTTGGTTTTTACCTTCAGGATGTCTCAAGGAACCCGTGGCCAGGTTGGTCGTAACCAAGGTCGTGGGAATGACCAGGAGGAAGGCAACCTTCCACCCCCACCCACGATGGCTCAGGTTCTGATGGAGGTCGAGAGGAACCGTCGAGACTCTCACCGCCTACTAGAAGTCATTGCACGCAACACCACTCAGCAGCGCAACGAGTTGGTGTCCCTGAACGACTTCATCCGGCTTCATCCCCCGGTTTTCAGTTACTCCACCGAGCCCCTTGACGCCGATGACTGGCTTCGCAGCATCGAAAGGAAGCTCCAAGCAGACCATGTTGCAGATGGCGACAAGGTCAGCTATGCCACCTATCACCTCGAAGGTGCAGCTAGTTCTCGGTGGGAGAACTTTCTGAATATGCGCCCCGTTGGACCACCTGCATCTTGGGAGGAGTTCTGCACGTCCTTCCACGAGCACCACATTCCCAAGGGTCTTATGGACCGCAAGCGTGAGGAGTTCTGCAACCTCACCCAAGGCAGAAGAACCATTGACGAGTTTAGTCGTGAGTTCAACCGCCTTGCTCGTTATGCTACTGAAGAAGTCTCCACCGACTCCAAGAAACAAGAGAGGTTCCGTCGTGGCCTCAACCCTGGACTCCGTCGTGAGCTCAACCTTCATGACTTTGCCACATTCCAGGTCCTTGTCAACAAGGCCATCAAGGCAGAGGACATGAACACCCCCAACGACTTTCGCAAACACCCTAGAGACGACAGTTCATCCAGTTCTGGCTCCCAGAAGCGCAAGATCTGGATCCCCAACAGCATGTTCCTCCAGAACAACCCACCGAGGCCATCCTATGTGGCGCCTCGTCCACCAACCCAGTTCCACCCAGCTCCACCAAACAACCCAGCTCCACGCACTGTTTTCGGAGCCTGTTACAAGTGTGGTCAGGCATGCCACTACTCTCGTGAGTGTCCCCAGAACCAGCTCCAGAATCAGAATGCTCCACCCCGTGCCGGAGGCAACAACAACAATGGTCGTGGCAAGCCACCCCAGAAGGTCTACACCGCCAAACCCGCTCCTCCCGCCACTCGTGGACGTGTGAACCAGATCGCCGCCAAAGAGACTGACGACACCACTGACGTCATTCTTGGTACGCTCCCAGTCAATTATGTTCCTACTTCCGTCCTTTTCGACCCAGGAGCATCTCATTCATTCATGTCGGAAAGTTATGCACTTCGTCATGACTTATCTTTTGTTGAATTGTCCACCCCAATGGTTCTTCAAACTCCAGGGTCAAGATGGCAAACTAATAGAGTGAGCCATGGTAATCCAATTGCAATTGAGGGTTTAGTATTCCTTGCTTCACTCATAGCCCTCAAGTCTTCAGATATTGATGTCATCCTTGGCATGGATTGGCTATCAAGACAGAATGCCTACCTGGATTGCAAAGGCAAATCCGTGAAACTCACCCACCCTTCAGGAAAAACCGTCAACTATACCTCACCCAGAACAAGAACCCAAGTGCATTCTTTGAATGTACTTCCCCTTCCCGAACTTGAAGATATTCCGGTGGTTCGTGACTTCCCGGATGTCTTTCCTGAAGAGCTGCCGGGCATGCCACCCGACAGGTGTGTAGAGTTTATAGTGGATCTTGTTCAAGGAACCGCACCAATTTCCAAACGCCCATATAAAATGGCCCCACATGAGTTAGCTGAGCTAAAAACCCAACTTGATGCTTTGTTGGCAAAAGGCTTCATCCGCCCTAGCTCATCGCCATGGGGTTGCCCCGTTCTGTTCGTAAAGAAGAAAGATGGAACAGAAAGGATGTGCGTAGACTATCGCCCGCTAAATCTAGCGACGGTAAAGAACAAATACCCACTGCCCAGGATCAATGATCTTTATGATCAACTTGCAGGATCCTCTGTCTTCTCCAAGATGGATTTGAGATTAGGTTATCATCAGATCAAAATCCGAAACGAGGACATTCCCAAAACGGCTTTTACTACTCGTTATGGTCTTTACGAGTACACCGTCATTTCCTTTGGTTTAACCAATGCCCCCGCCACATTCTCGCGCTTGATGAATTCGATCTTCATGGAGTACCTAGATAAATTTGTTGTGGTTTATCTTGATGACATTCTCATCTATTCGAAGAACGAAGAAGAGCACGCAGAACACCTAAGGCTGGTATTGATGAAGCTTAGAGAGCATCGCCTATACGCTAAATTCTCCAAGTGTGAATTCTGGCTACCAGAAGTGACCTACTTAGGCCACGTAATTTCTGCAAAAGGCATTTCTGTGAATCCCGAGAGAGTTCAGGCCGTCCTTGACTGGACTCCACCTGAATCGGTTAAGCAAGTTAGAAGTTTTCTTGGCCTAGCCAGCTATTGCCGTCGCTTCGTCGAGAACTTTTC
This sequence comes from Bromus sterilis, assembly GCA_950022295.1. Taxonomy (NCBI): domain Eukaryota; kingdom Viridiplantae; phylum Streptophyta; class Magnoliopsida; order Poales; family Poaceae; genus Bromus; species Bromus sterilis. The sequence goes on along the minus strand of OX465595.1, from coordinate 377,126,171 downwards.
TAAAGTTGCAATGCCTCTAACTGAAATCCTCAAGAAAGATAAGAAATTCTTATGGACTCCCAAGTGCGAGGAAAGCTTTCAAGAGCTAAAAAGAAGATTGACTTCTGCACCTGTACTTGCACCTCCAGACACCAAAAAGGATTTCGAGATCTATTGTGACGCATCACGGCAAGGGTTAGGATGCATACTTCTGCAAGATCGACATGTGGTAGCTTATGCTTAACGCCAGTTGCGACCACATGAAGAGAACTATCCTACCCATGACCTTGAACTCGCTGCCGTATTTCATGCCCTAACAACTTGGCGACATTACCTCCTTGGTAATCGTTGTGAGATCTATTCCGACCACCAAAGCCTCAAATACATTTTCACCCAGCCAGATCTTAACCTCAGGCAAAGACGCTGGATTGAGTTGATAAAATATTACGACGTAGGAATTTCTTACACCCCAGCCAAAGCCAATGTCATGGCTGATGCACTAAGTCGTAAGTCGTATTGTAACAACCTCATGTTACAACAGTATCAACCACTTCTTCATGAGGACTTTCGCAAGCTCAATCTTGAGATTGTTCCTCATGGCTATCTTTCTACCTTGGTGGCGAAACCAACTCTTGAGGATCAAATCATAGTTGCCCAAAGGCGTGCACGAGGTGTTCGCCGGATCAAGGAGAACATTGCTAGCGGAGTTGCTAAATGTTTCTCCACAGATAGCAAGGGAACGGTATTCTTTGAAAATCGTTTGGTAGTACCTAAGAATAGGGAACTAAGGCAACTCATCCTCAAGGAAGCCCATGACACACCCCTCTCGATTCATCCCGGTAGCACCAAAATGTACCGAGATCTACGCCAGAGATTTTGGTGGACTAGGATGAAGAGAGACATTGCTCAATTTGTTGCCGAATGTGATGTTTGTCGTCGCATTAAGGCAGAACATCAAAGACCTGCTGGTACACTTCAACCTTTGTCTATTCCCGAGTGGAAATGGGACAAAGACGGTATGGACTTCATCACCGGTTTTCTAAGAACCCAGAAAGGAAAGAATGCCATCTTCGTTGTTATAGATAGGCTTTCCAAAGTTGCTCACTTCCTTCCGGTTCGCGAGTCTATAACTGCTAGCCAGTTAGCGGAGTTGTACATCTCTAGAATTGTATCCCTTCACGGTGTTCCTTTGGAAATCAATTCTGATCGCGGTAGCCTTTTCACCTCTAGATTTTGGGGAAGCTTTCAGAAGGCTATGGGAACTCATCTCTCCTTTAGTACGGCTTTCCATCCTCAGTCTAGCGGTCAAGTCGAAAGGGTTAACCAAATTCTTGAAGACATGCTCAGAGCTTGTGTTATCTCATTCGGAAAGAATTGGGAGAAGTCTCTTCCATTTGCCGAATTTGCTTATAACAATAGTTTTCAATCTAGTCTGAACATGGCTCCTTTTGAACTCCTTTATGGACGACGATGTCGAACACCACTAAACTGGTCAGAAACCGGTGAAAGACAATTCTTTGGACCGGATATGATCAAGGAAGCAGAAGAGCAAGTTTGCATTGTTCGTGATCAATTGAAAGCAGCCCAGTCTCGTCAGAAAAGCTACTATGATCGTCATCATAGGCAAGAGAGCTACAATCTGGATGAGAAGGCTTACCTTCGGGTTACTCCTCTGAAGGGAACCCAACGTTTCGGTATCAAAGGCAAGTTGGCCCCACGTTTCATCGGACCTTTCCGCATTCTTGCTAAACGTGGAGAAGTTGCCTACCAACTTGAACTACCCCCGCACCTTTTCCGAGTACATGATGTATTCCATGTGTCCCAACTCAGGCGTTGCTTCAAGGACCCCATCCGCGAAGTCGACCATGAAACGCTTGATCTCCAAGATGACCTTTCTTATCGAGAATACCCCGTTCGTATTCTTGATTCCGCAGAGCGTGTCACTCGTCATCAGAAGATTAGGTTTCTGAAAGTGCAATGGTCACACCACTCTGAAAGAGAAGCCACGTGGGAAAGAGAAGACCGTCTCAGTGCCGAGTACCCCACCTTCCTCCCGCAGACTTCTAAATCTCGGGACGAGATTCTTTTGAGTGGGGGCGAGTTGTCAGAACCCTCTGTTAGGTAATGTGCTAGGGTTAGCCAGTACTCTTGCATCATGTTAAAATTTCAAAAGAAATCTTTGAAATCAAAATCAAAAGCAAAATGGGAGAAGGAACCCCCCCCCCAGATGAATTAATTCAAAAGGCCAGATAAAAATCTTCTCCAAAATCTCATGTTAGATTTTTGAAAAGTCTTATAAATGAGTGTGATCACATATCAAGTGATGTGGGACCCACCCCATGCTCATGGATTTTTCAAATATTCAAACAGTGCCTTGGATTTAAAGAAATACCCCTATTTGATTTAAAATTCAAATCATTTGAATTTTAAAAATGTTGAAACTTTATCAGTGGCTAGTCTATATTAATACGAAGCCATATAAAAAATTTCATCATTTAATAAAATGCCTATCTATTTATTTTAGCACAGCAAAACAGATAGCAGAAAAGAAAACAGAAAGAAAAGAAAAGGGGGCTTACCTCAAAGAGGCCCGACTAGTTCCCCAGCGGCCCAGCCCACCTCCCCTCCCATGTCGTCTTCCTCAAGCAGGCGCACGCACAGCTGCGTGCCGGCCATGCTGAGGCCGCCGCCGTGCCTGGCCACCTCCTGCTTCTCCCGTGCCACATCTTCACGTCTGGACGCATCCTGGAGCCGTCCTGATCCATTCCCCCCCTCCACGAGCTCCCTCCCCTCCTCTCTCGCCCGATTCGTCGACGCCCGAGAAGAACGCCGGAGCGCCGTCGAGCCCCCGCGTAGCCATCGACGCCGAGAAGCCCCCGGAGCTTGTCCATCGTCTTCACCGCAGTCGTCTTCGTCTATGAGCGGAATAGGAGGAGCTGAAGCCCCCTGGAGCTGCTGAATCGCGTCGTCGTCTTCGTCTACGGCCGCCGCGCAACTTCGTCGATTCCATCGCCGTTGAGCCACCCCAGCCATCGCCACCACCTCTGCTGAGTTCCTGGTGAGCACGGGATCAAAACCCCTAACTTTCCCCCTTCGATTTCTTCCTCTAGCCATGGCTGCCATGAGAGCCGAAGCTCCTCGCCGCCGGGATCCATGGCGACGACCAACCGCTACGCAATCGAGCTCGCCGTGTTGTCCATCACACTCCCCGTGCTCCACTTCTTCGAACCAGCCTAGCCCCGCCTCGATCCGTGCCTTGTAACAAAGTCCCGATCACGGCCATAGCTCCGTCGCCGCAGAACTCGACGCCGGCGAGCGTACAGTGCACCCCAACACTTGGGATCGGTCTCTTTCGACGCGCAACAACGAGGGCTTCAATCTGGAGGACTCAACGCTTCGAATGATGCCCGGAATCACCCTCCCCGTGCAGCGCCACCGCGGCTCCGGTCGCCGGCGGTTAACCGCCGGTGGGTTAGCCACTAACCCCGTGGTTAGCCCCCCAGTGAGACTGACCAGTGGGCCCAGTGGCTTAATTAAGCCACTGGATTAAGTTAACCAGCCGGATTAAATCAACCAGTCACTGACACCCTGGACCCACATGTCACCCCCCCCTGACGCCAGCTTGACGTCAGCCTGACGCAATAAACCGATTAAATGAATTTCCAGAGATTAAAAGAATTAAAGAAATTCCAGAAATTCCAGAAAATACCCCAAACTTTGGAAATTCATAGAAAATTCATATTAACTCCAAATTGGACAAATAATATATGAAAAATGATCAGGAGAAAATTATCTTTCCAAATATGCAACTTTCAACTATGTTTGAGTTGATTTTAAAATGGGACCAGTAGCATATGTCATTTGGTTTATTTGAAATTAATTCAAATTCAAATCAAATGATTTTGCAACTTGGACCATGGAATTATGCTATATTTCAACCACACTTCAGAGGCATATCATACACATTTCCAAAAGATTCAAAATGATCAAACAATGTCACATGCAACTTGGTTAAGTTGAATTCAAATGTGGAGTTTGAATTTGCATTTCAAATGCAATATACTCCATTTAAATGGAATTGCTTCACACATCAAAGCATATACATCAAGTTTGAACCTTCCACCATGTGATTTTGCATTGTATTTACTTTGCTACTTTTCTTGTTGTTTGTCGAGTAGAGGTGGAACCGGAGCAGGAGGCTGCCCCCTTCGTTGAAGACCCAGAACCCGAACCTCGTCAGCAAGGCAAGCAAATCCCCATTGATCATGTCGATAAAATCCCACTTCCCTCTCATGTCTCGCTTATGCATTGTATAGGATGATCACCATGCTACGATTCTACCGCATAGATGAACCCATTCCTTTGCATGACCTCTCTTTTGTCACAGTAGTAAGCAAACCACAATCCTAGCAAATGTAGGAGTTGATTGATATCATGTAGCCCCTGCAAATGTTATTGCTTATTGCATGCTTAGTATGTTACCATGATGATACTGTGATGTGAGTTGGGATGGTAGTGATCATGTTGATGATGGTAGAAAAGTGTTGGTGAATCGACCCTAATACAAGGTGAACGATGAGAGGCTGTGTAGGAGTACACGGTGGGTTGTCTCGTTGAACACCGCCCTAAGTCCGAGTTCTTGTGTGGTGATCCAAGATGAAGAGTACAACCACACATTGGGCTCACTGACCCCTCTCAACTTACTAACTCATCCCTTTCGATGTCTAGATGTCGCAATAGTTCGGAGTTCTGGTAGGTCTGTGGCCTGGATGCTAAGTGAGAGAACGGCTCACCCGAGACCGGCTTATGCACCACGCACACATCACTTGGGTCCACTTCGGTAAACCGGCCGGGTTCACGATAGTGATAGCCAACCCAAGTAGGCGGCTTTCTCGGACTAGATCGGCTATGAGGTAACAGTTGTGGTGAGCATCCTCGCTGGCACCCCTTGAATGGTGTCGAGATCAAAGGCGGTAAATGATGGTCATGTGTGTGTAGCGGTACACCCCTGCAGGGTTAACAAAACTATTCGAATAGCCGCGCCCGCGGTTATGGACTGCTTGGAAAGCTTAGCTTGATTATTAGATAACTTGAACTGGATACTTCTAAAACACACCAAGATAAGTGTGAGTGCTATGGCGTGCTTTCTCGTGGGGAAGTCGAGGAAGGCACCATAGTGGTGTAATTGGTTGGAGAAAGTAGTGGACTCGTGTACGCTTCTTACCTCAAAGTCTGGTACTCGTAGTTCAGGACTAGCCAAGTCAAAGCTGGCATTTCTGCAAGTGAAACCCCACCTCCCTTTACCTTGATACATGTGCATGAGTAGTATAGCTCCTATGTAAGTCTTGCTGAGTACGACTTTGTACTCACGTTTGCTTAATCTATGTTTTAGATGATACCACCGACCCCGAAGGTGGCTTCTTCATCGAGCTGGACGACTGAAGATCAACTAGTCTAGTCCCAGTCAGACGACTGGTTCCCTCGTGGAGGGCTTGTGTTTAAATAAGGCTTCTTAAGGCATTTGTTAAACTTGTCTGTACTCAGACATAATTTGCTTCCGCCTGTGTTGTAATGTTGGATCACATTTTTGTGATCTCTGTGTGCACTCTATAAGAGTTATCAATAAAAATTTATACTTTGTAGAGAATTGCAATGATACCTACTGTTCATACAAGGCATGTGTGCTGCTTGTATGTTTATAACATGCATATCTTCGTATGGGTTTTCGAGACCTTAGTTGTGTTCTGGCTGGCGGTCTTTCATACACCAAGTGGCCCTTAGATGTGCGCAGCTTGGGGCATCGCGATGCGATTGTTCGAGACCCGGTCTCGGGCACACTTTGTGGTATGATCGAGCCCACCCTAGACCCCGACTAAGTGATCGGGCTGGAGTAAGTCTATGTAAGAGTTATGAGATAGTCGATAGTATGGTTGAGGCGAGTTGTCTTTGAATATGGGAGTTCACCACCCATATCATTAGACTTGTGTGCGGACGATGAGGACCCATCTCAGTTGATCATCCGGCCTGGATGGGATGCCCCTCACGTACGATGCTTTCCGAGAACGTTCTGTGCTTGGCCTTGTCTGCTTAGACAAGTGGGTACGGTTCTCGGCTCTCCATATGACTATGTCTTAGCTGTACTTGCATACGCTAACCCCGGGTCCCGACAATAGATCATACATTTAATGAATTCATCCGTTATGAAGTCACCTCATGCAATCAAATCTTTGACTTGTTATAATCAAGAAAACTTTATCATTAAACATTGAATATTTCTTGACAATAATAGTAGTATTATAAATGCTTTCTATCATATCATTAATCAAGACGTAATCAAAGTATAAGCACACTTTTATTCATAAAGATGGAACAACTAACTTGTCTCATTACATGAATAACTTTGTCTCGCGAGATGCAAGACACACAACTAAGTGTTCATACTATAATGATTACATAAGATTTATCTAATACTCTAAGTATCTCCTATGATAGATGTCTCGGCGGAATCCATGTTGGCCATCAACTGACTTGATATCCATCAATCCTCGATTTCACCTCTTCCCGTCCATGCAACAGCAGGTCCTGTTTTCATAAAACAGAATAAGTATCAGATACTCATTTACTGCAAATGTTGTATAAGGGAATAAACATTTATAAAGTATATCAAGTATATACCTTCTCCATCCACGACTTCTGCATCCTCGATAGGAGCAATGTCCGCGGCCAAGAGATCAGTCATGAAGTTCTGGAGACTCATATTAGCTCCTCTTCCGACATAGCTATGAACATAATCACCATAACTTGGAGGGAGTGAGTGCAATAACATATTTATTGCAAACTCTTCCGTGGTGCTTTCGTTCATTGTCCAATATTCATAGTCCTCCACCAGGGTCAGGTACATCTCATGCATTCTGCCCAAGTGATCACCAAGGCTTGTGTGTTCTTCCATCTTTGTAGATAGAAACTTGCTTTCTAACTCAAATCTGGCAATTCTGAACTCACGTACGAACATTGTCTTTAGCGTGTCCATCATGTCATATGAGCCAGTGTCCTGAAACTGTATGCCCAAAAACTCTGACATGCTGAAGATCATGACATTCCTGACTATGGAGCATTTCTGTCGGCGAGCATAATGATCAAGTATCTCTTGATCGCCAACATGATCGTCCGGATGTTCTTCCACATGCACTTCTATTGTAAACAAGATGTCTGCTCTCTTGAGCGACGTCCTAAGGCGTGAGTACCAATCAGCAAAGTTTGACCCATTTTCTCTAAGTCTTTCACCTTCCATGAAGAAAGATAGTTCACGTTGCTCTAGTGCATTCATTTTCTACAAACATAATTGCAAGGAACACAATTAAGACTAGTTCACAACAATGAGTTCATATAATCATATTATAAATGAGCTCGCACTAAAACATTTCATCCCTAGGAATTTTTAGTGATTACATGATCCAGATTCACTGCCCGACCTCGAATATCACACGGCCGACGGGTCAGTTTCAAAGGTAGACAACAACTTGTGCGATCACATTATCTTATATGTACTGTGACTCATGCTCGATCTTTTGATTTCTAGTATTCCGAGGCCATATCTGCATATGCTAGGCTCGCCAAATTAACCTCCATGTTATATGTTGTTCAGCAAGGCCATATCTGCATATGCTAGGCTTGCCGAACCCAACCTCATGCGAACTCCATTTAATATGTAGGACAACTCCGGTATGTACGGAGCATCAAGCCATATGGGAGAACCTTCCAGGCGGTGCACACTTCGGTAGAATACTTGTGTTTGGCTTTGTTAAGGGATCATCTTATCACATGCTACCGTCGTGTATCCTATACTAGCAAGTTTTAAGATGTCTGAGCTATGGCAACACTAAGTCTACAGTGTCTTCATTTTAGTTTGTTTTATGATGACGATTACTACTTACTAGTAACACATAGCAAAGCTATCACTACATCACAAACAAACGAACGATAGCCCCCACTTAGCAATACAAGGTTTAGACGGTCTATTTGTATATTGCAAGTTTTACGTGGCTGCTAGGGCTTTCATAGTTAAACAGGTTTTAACGTACGAGTCAACCACAACGTCAACCATATGATTGTCTCTATTACACCCCGCACGGGGCCCTCCGTTGCAAATGCCACATCCGCTAAAGTAGAGAGACAGACACCCCCCAGCCACTTTATACGGTACAAGCCGTATGTCAAGCGTGGAACCAGTCTCGCGTAAGTGTACGCGTAAAGTCGGTCGGGGGCCGCTTCATCAAACAATGCCGCAGATGTGAACAAGTACACGTGGGAGGGTAACAATCATACAATCAACGCCCACATCCTCGATGTGTTCTATCCGTACAGTAATACTAAGCATAAACCTGGCTCTTATACCACTGTTGGGGTTCGCAGCAGAAAACACCAATTTTTCTAACTAGCGTTCCCATAACCCAAGATCTAGCTAGCCGTATTATCGTAACGGAAAGGATTGCGGAAATAACATACCTCGGGGTGTAGTCCGTTGCGCGGGAAACGTTCCCTCAAACGTGGTTGATGTAGCCGATCAAGTTTCACAGCCCCCTGGCTGTGTTGAGCACCCGGATGGGTGTAGTGCCACACATGCAGCACCTCGTAGTACTCGCACACGTATGAGACTCGATGACGACCTCCGTTCTCCGATCCAGCGGAGGTGGCGGAAGCAGACCTACGGACGGAGCTTCGGCAGCACGACGGCCTCCGATTCTAGCAGAGAAGCCTCAATTCCACTATAGGCTCACAGTAGGGAGCCCACCGTGAAAGAGAAAAGGGAGGGGAGAAGACCGGAGAAAACCGATCTCAATTCGGAGTAATATTTATTTTCTCACGAATTTCTGTGTATTAAATATGTGCACCCTGGCTATCTATATATAGGCAGAGGGGAGGGAGTCAACCCCTCTCCCTTAGCAATGTGGGACTAAAGTCCCTTTGCTAAGGGGAGGTGGCCGGCCAAGGGGGGGAGGGGGCGCACCCCTCATGGGCCCTAGGGCCCATGGCGCCTCCCCCCTCTTTTTCTTTTTCCCTTTTAATTCCCCTAATGGGCCTTTTTCTCCACTAAGGCCCATAGCACATATTAATTAGAAATAAAATGATTTTAATTATTAATTCAATTAATTAATAACTAAAACATAATATTCCATCTCCCGGTGCTCCGGAACACCTTCCGGTTCACTCCGAACTTGTTTCGGTTCAACACGGTACTTCTCCGATATTGTTTCCTTTATTCTCTGGTTGCTCCGATGGTTCCGAAAAGGTCTCCGATTTCATCGAGCCCTTAAGTGTGTTACCCTACGGTCCGAGAAAACTCCAGTCATGACCGAGCAGAGGCTACAGTCAATGATCATCAGCGGGACCTGGATGCCCATAATGACCCCTGTGCATTCCGGATATCAAACACCGATTGGACCTTACGCCGTATAGCATTCCCTTTGTCAGCGATACTGGATTGTTCCGAGATTCGATCAATGACATCCTATGTCTAGTTCAACCTTGTTCCAAACTAATCCTCATTCACTCGTTCCCGTGATATTCATCCCCGTGACCTAGTCACACGCTGCAGCTTTATGGATGGAATCTCACCGAGTGGGCCCCGAGTATCTATCCATTATATGGATTGACAAATCCCGCTCTTATAACAATACTCCTCAACATATCTCCACGGAATACCTAAGATACAACCGTTATGACCCGCATATTTCAGTCAGGTGGTGGGATGTAAGTCAAAGCATCCGGGAAGATAGTGATTATGCACGTACTCACGGTCAAAGGAACGGTCTACCACGTTCTGTAATTACAACACTGAACCTTCATAAGATTTGATCATGCTGTAATGCTTACTCTGGGTAATGTTCATCACGTCACTTAACCAGTGAGGTGACCTCATAGTCAAGAGACTTAATTGTCCATGATCGCGAAACCACGATCATCATGTTGACCATGAACTAGTTATCGATGTAGAGGCTAACTAGGAACTCTGGGGGTTTCTATACCACACCTGCATCATTGTTTCACTGACACAGTTCTAGCACGGTATGAAACTGGTTATGAACTTGCTTAGATATATTGGAATAATCATATATTATTTGCCTCTAGAGCATATATCCAACAGGGTGGGCCTGGGGGTGGGGGTGGCGGTGGGGGTGGATTTCCTGCTCCTCCCTTTGCCAAACGCTCAACCCAAATGCACTGCCGAGTGGTGTGCGATGCGGGCTTGCCTACTCCACTGTGCATCTTGCAGGGCTGGTTCATCATGTCCTCAAACGTGTACGGGGGCCTGGGTTAACCTGGTGGTCTCTCTGCAGGCTTCATCTTCCACCTGCCTCCCGCAGCCCCTTGTTCCTCTTGGTGTTGCACTGTTTCTACCTGCCGATTGCCATACTGGGCATCCGGCTGCTCATCCTTCCTCTTGTTGAAACCAGTGTTGTTGTTGTTGAAATTGGGGGTGTTGCTGTTGTTGTTGAAATTGGGGGTGTTGTTGTTGTTGAAGTTGTTGTTCCTCTGGATCTCGCGCCTCTCGCGCCGGTTGGGACCGTTTGCTTCTGCCGATTGCTGCTGCTGACCGGATGGCTGCCCTTGGATGAAACCACTGGGACTTAATGTGATCGGGCGCATTGCAGAGTCAGATGCGGCGAATGAATTGGCTATCCTCATCAGATCGGCCAAAGATGTTATCTCCTTGCGCAGGAGCTTGTGCTTCAACAAAGACCCGTCCAAGCAGCCGTCAGTGAAGTACTGGATGGCTTGGATTTCATGAACTCCCTCGCAAGTGTTACTGAGCTTGATCCACCGCTGAAGGTAATCGCGCAGGGGCTCGTCCTTTCTTTGTACGCAGAGAGCCAGGTGTCGAGGCAGACCTGGGCGCTCATAAGTACACGTGAAATTGCGGACAAATGCGTCCTCAAAATCCTTCCAGCAATTGACACTGTTGTTGTGCAAGCTGTTTAACCAGGACCGAGCTGAACCTTGGAGCATGAGATGAGCATAGCGTACTGCTACGCGCTGACCACCTCCTGCGATACCGACGGCTGTCATATAATCGACCAGCCAATCCTCTGGCTTGACCGATCCATTGTACTTGGGGTGTCCCTGGGCAATGTGAAACCTTTGGGGAACTGCTCTTGCCGAATGCGCGGGCAAAAACATGCTGGACCCGCCGGCGCATCATCTTCCAGTTGCTTATCCTGCTGCAACTACTCGATTCGGTGTCTTGCGTCGTTGTCTGCGATTGATCGGGGTCCTAACCGCTGGCTGATTGCCGGCCGGACTGATGCCGCCGGTTGCTCATTGCGCCTGTTGTTGACTGCTGGCTCATCCCTCCGGCTGCCTCCTGCAGCCCCTTGATTCTTCCGGCTGTGGTTCAAACTGCCATGCGGTGAGGATGCTTGCCTTTGCTGCCGCTGCGGCGCATTCGGCTGATTCGCACCTGCAGTTGCCCGAAGCGACTTTGATGCTACTGGCCCTTGCTGCTCGGTGGCCGCCCTTTGCTGCTGGTTCGCTGTGGTTATGAGGTCGCGCATTCGGCGCGTCCTCTCCCGCAGCTCTTCTCCCTCCAGATGCTCCAGCTCGGTGGCGATCTGCTGGGCAGCTCTCATGTTCTTCACAGGGGAACTATATGAAATCTGTGGTGCAACGATGATGGATGCTACAGGCTGCTGGGCTCCTCCCAGCTCTCTGCCGACCTCTCGGCCTGCTACCCGAACCTCCTCAATGACTGGGGGTGGGACAACACGCTGCCGAATGCCATGCATTGCGTTGTACTCCCGAACTGATGCCTCCATTCGGCACTTTTCAGCGTCGATCCGATCTGATTGCTCCTTCAGACCTTGACGCACCTTCTCCAGCTCGGCGTGAGCCACAGATGGACCGGAATGAAGATCCACGGGAGTGCTGAGCACATCCGGTGGGTTGCTTGGGCCTACTGCTGCAGTTGCTGCCCTCGCGGCTCGGGAAGCTGAATTGGAACTGTGGCGACTTGACGCTCCTGCCATCATGACCTCAAAATGGATGTGCGCAGTCGTGCCCTCTGTCCCCACAGCGTCCGGCCCTCCTGGCAGCGGATCCGTGAGCTCAGAAAACACCCGTACCTCCCTGGGAAACACGTCAGGGAGTGCTGCGACGAAGACGCGATGTCCGCCGAAAGGAATGATGACGCCGCGCGGTAGAGGCATTCCAGCCCCAAACCGCGAGACGTTGTCGATGACAAAGTCCCACGCTCCGCTCCTCATCACCAAGCCGGAGGCGAAGCGCACGCGCGATGCAAATGATGGTCCCGTCCGGATCAGAACTCCAGTCGACGCCTCGGCCTGCCCCACGGTGGGCGCTAACTATCGTCGATATGTAACGACATATGCCATGGGTATGGCTAAAGAGGGGGACAGACCGAAGTTAGTGTCGCTGGTACCGGAAGAAAGAATGGGAACACACGGTGAGACACCACGATGTACCCAGGTTCGGGGCTCTCCGTAGAGATAACACCCCTAGTCCTGCCGAGCTAGTTATATGCCATAACTCTGGCTACAATGAATGCTCCTTGAGCTGTTTGAGAGGAAGAAGAAGAGGGCCTCTGGTCTCTACTCTCTCCTTGCTCTCTCTGGTGGTTGGGATTGCAATAACTGCTCCGTTGTCCCTCACGCAGGAGGGGTACCCGGGGCTCTTATAGGCCGAGCCCAGGGTACAAAGGTAAATACACAAGAGGAAGGGCCCAGCTGTCTGTCTCAGATCGGCTAGGGACCTAACATCGTTCTTCTCTGGATGACCCGGTGTAGACTTGCGGCTCGCCATGCTGCTATCCCGTAGACCTCGGCAGTGAACAATAAGGCTAGGTACTTAGGCCTGTCGGCCTGTACGCGTGATCGACGCTGGAGGATACCGCACGCCTCTGACAGTCCCGATCTTCAGGGATTGCGCATTGAATGCTCTTGTACCAGGTGTCCAATCTGGACCTCTGATCGGGCGCGTCTCTTCTTACTTCGGCCGGATGCTCCTGGGTGAGGCCGATTGCGCCTGCTCCGGGGCAATCGGCCCTCACTTGGAACAGTTCGGCCCACTTCTTGGTTACTCTTGTTTAGCTCAGCCTTGATTAGATCAGTGATCATTAGGTCGGTCATCTTTGCTTTGATGATCTATTTCCCTTGGGTGACCCTACCCGGGGGTCATTCCCACGACACTTCCGGAAGGTTCCACAAGGTTCCAGTGTCGGGACCCGGGGTTAGCGTATGTAATTCCAGTCACGATACAATCACATGGAGAGCCGAGAGCCGTACCCACTTGTCTAAGCAGACAAGGCCAAGCACCGAACACTCTCGGAAAGCATCAAACGTGAGGGGCATCCCATCCAGGACGGATGATCAACTGAGATGGGTCCTCATCGCCCGCTCACAAGTCTAAATGATTATGGGTGGTGAAATCCCATACTCATAGACAAGTCGCCTCAACCATGTTACCGATTGAATCCTAACTCTTACATAGACTTACTCCAGCCCGATCACTTAGTCGGGGTCTAGGGCGGGCTCGATCATACAACAAAGTGTGCATGTGACAGAGTCACGAGCAATCGCATCGCGATGCCCCAAGCTGCGCACATCTAAGGGCCACTTGGTGTATGAAAGACCGCCAGCCAGATCACAACTAAGGTCTCGAAAACCCATACTAAGACATGCATGTTATAAACATACACGCAGCACACATGCCTAGTATGAACAGCAGGTATCATCACATAACTCTACAAAGTACTCTTTATTGATATACACATAGAACATACAATGATCACATGTCTGCGATCATATTACATCATACAACGGAAGCAATTTAGGTCTGAGTACAGACAAGTTTAACAAATGGCTTAGAGAAGCCTTGTACAACAAACATGCCCTTCCACGAGGGACCAGACTGCTGTCTGGGACTATGCTACCAAGATCAACGTCGAGCTTCGCGAAGGTGACTCCATCGGGGTCCGGATTCTTATCTAAAACATAGAATAAGCAAACGTGAGTACAAAGTCGTACTCAGCAAGACTTACATCAGAACTATACTACTCATGCTCAAGTATCAAGGTAAAGGAGGTGGGGTTTCATCATGCAGAAATGCCAGCGTTGACTTGGCTAGTCCTGTGCTACGAGTACCAGACTTGAGGTAAGAAGCGTACATGAGTCCACTACCAAGTCTCCAACCAATACACCACTATGGTTACTTCCTCGACTTCCCCACGAGGAGGCACACCTTAGCACTCACGCTTATCTTGCGAGTTTTATAAGTATCCATTCAAGTTGTCTAATAATCAGGTACAGGTTCCAAGTAGTCCTTAACCGCGGACGCGGCTATTCAAATAGTTTTCTTAACCTTGCAAGGGTGTAAACTACACACACATGACCATCGGTTACTGCCAGGTCTCGCCACCGTTCAAGAGGTGACAGCGAGGATGTTCACCACGACACTTCGCTCACAACCGGTCTATTCCAGGAGTCGACTATCTGAGTTTGCCTCCGCTCGAGAGCCCGGCCGGATCAACGAAACGGACTCAAACAATGCAGGTGACCGAGATGCCACCTCTGGCAGATGGTTTTCCTGCCTCACAGGTGCACCCACATATCTATATGATGCAACCATTTCCTTCGTTCTTTTTCTATGCACATGACAAATGGAAAGCCCGAACTAATGTGACTCCTGGACGTCGACACGGATCAAGGTACTAGGCCGAGAGGGGTCAGTGAGCCCAATGTGTGGTTGTACTCTTTGTCTTGGATTACCATACAAGAACTCGGTGCTTAAGGCGGTGTTCAACGAGACAACCCACTGTGTACTCCTACACAGCCTCTCATCGTTCACCTTGTATTAGGGTGGATTCACCGACACAGTTTTACTTTCATCAACACCATGTTCACCATCATCCCGACTCACATCAAAAGCAACCTCATGTAACACTAAGCATGCAATAAGCTATAACAGTTGCAGGGGTCTCATGATATCAATCAACTCCTATGTCAGCTAGGATTGTGGTTTGCTTACTACTGTGACAAGATGATAGATCATGCATCGGATATGGGTTCAACTGTCGGGACCCGGGGTTAGCGTATGTAATTCCGGTCACAATGAAATCACATGGAGAGCCGAGAGCCGTACTCACTTGTCTAAGCAGACAAGGCCAAGCACAGATCACTCTCGGTAAGCATCGAACGTGAGGGGCATCCCATCCAGGCCGGATGATCAACTGAGATGGGTCCTCATCGTCCGCTCACAAGTCTAAATGCTTATGGGTGGTGAATCCCATACTCATAGACAAGTCGCCTCAACCATGTTATCTATTGAATCACAACCCTTACATAGACTTACTGCAGCCCGATCACTTAGTCGGGATCTCGGGCGGGCTCAATCATACAACAAAGTGTGCCACGTGACAGAGTCACGAACAATCGCATCGCGATGCCCCAAGTTGCGCACATCTAAGGGCCACTTGGTGTATAAAAGACCGCCGGCAAGAACACAACTAAGCTATCGAACCCCACACTAAGACATGCATGTTATAGTCATACACGCAGCATACATGTCCAGTGTAAACAGCAGGTAATCACAACATGAACTCTACAAACTCAGTCTTTATAACTTCTGCTAAACAGAGCAGACATAGTAGTTGTGTTACAGGCAGAGATCACATGTTTGTGATCCAACATTACATCAAACATCAACGGAAGCAAATTATGTCTTAGTAAAGACAAGTTTAACAAATGGCTTAAGAAGCCTGAAAGAAAAGTACAACGACCCTCCAGAGGGCACAGGCTGCTGCCTGGAACTATACGACATTGGTCCATGTCGAGCTCGAGGTAGAGGCCACCATCAGGGTCAGTGGTCTCGTCTCTAAAACATAGAATAAGAAAACGTGAGTACAAAGTCGTACTCAGCAAGACTTACATAGGAACTAAACTACTCATGCACATGTATCAAGGCAAAGGGAGGTGGGATTTTACTTGCAGAAGTGCCAGCTTTGACTTGGCTAGTCCTGAACTACGAGTACCAGAGAGAGTTAAGAACGTACACGAGTCCAAGTAACAATCTCCAATCAATACTCCACTATGGTGCCTTCCTCGACTTCCCCACGAGGAAGCACGCCATAGCACTCACACTTATCTTGGTGTGTTTTAGAAGTATCCAGTTCAAGTTATCAATGATCAAGTAAAGGTCTCCAAGTAGTCCACAACCATGGACACGGCTATTCGAATAGTTCATTAACCCTGCAGGGGTGTACTGCTACACACACGCCTCATCATTTACCGCCTGGGGATGGACCCTTCAAATGAGTACCGGCGAGGATGCTGCCACGACACTTCACTCACTGCACCATCTCTAGTCCTAGGGAGTCGCCTATTTGAGTTGGGACCACAATCGGAATCCGGCCGATTGTTCCGATGCGGACTCAAACGTTGTGTGACCGCCATCAAGCTCAACTCGATCATGATCACTTGATTCAACGTGCCCACAACCTACGCCAACCACTTACCTTGGTTCCACCTGCTTGAGATCGTTAAAGGGCGAACTACTTGCGACTCCTGGACAGGTCCGGGGTGAGGTACTAGGCCGAGAGGGGTCAGTGAGCCCAATGTGTGGTCGTACTCTTTGTCTTGGATAACAACACAAGAACTCGGGCTTAAGGCAGTGTTCAACGAGACAACCCACTGTGTACTCCTACACAGCCTCTCATCGTTCACCTTTGTTTACGGTAGATTCACCAACACGTTACCACCATCATTCACATGATCTCTACCATCCCGACTCACATCAAAGTAGCCTCAGGTAACAACTCTAAGCATGCAATAAGCTGTAACAGTTGCAGGAGCCACATGATATCAACCAACTCCTACATCTCCTAGGATTGTGGTTTGCTTACTACTGTCACAAAATGGTAGGTCATGCAAAGGAATGGGTTCAACTAGCGGTAGAACGTATCATGGTGACATCCTAAACATGCATTTGCGAGAATGAGAGGGAACTGGGATTTTATCGACATGATCAAAGAGGGGGTGCTTGCCTTGCTGACGATCACGATGTAACACTCTTCTGACGTGAGGTTGAACTCATCTCCGAGATCAACTCTACCGGGAAGATGCAATCACCGAAGCACTGGAAGTAAAGCACAATCAAGATAATACAATGCACATTCAATATGCAAAACATAGCATGGAAGTGTGCTGATGTGACCTATGTTTGAATTGCCACATTTTAATTGAAGTTGATTTGAAAAGTAAATTCAAATTCAAACTCCAAATGTTATTTAAATTTGGTCAACTTGCATTTGCTAATGTTTGTTCATTTGAAACCAAATGGTCATGTGTGTGAAATGCTTCTGAAGTACAAGTGATGTGTGGTGCATTTCAAAGTTTGAAGTTGGAATAGCAATTGAATTGAATTTGAAATAATTCCAATTAAATCAAATAGCAAAAGCTACTGATCCCTTTTTAAGATCAACTCCAACATAGCTGAAAGTTGGAAATTTGGATAGAGGATTTTCTCCTGATCATTTTTCATATATTATATGTTAAATTTGAGTTAAAATGAATTTTCTATGATTTTTCAAAGTTTCAGCCATTTTATGGAATTTACTGATTAAATAAATGATTTAAGATTTACTGCGTCAGCACTGCATCATGCTGGCGTCAGGGGTTTGACTGGTCAAACTGTCAAAAGGGGCCCACCAGTCAGTGTCAGTGGGTTAAGCCAGGGGGTTATTTAACTTAATCTAATCTAATTAGAGGCTTGGCCCCACATGTCACTGGGCCTCGGGGGGGGGGATTTAAGCTGGTCATTAGGGCTAATGGCCGGCGGTTAGACGCCGGTGGCCTGGGCCACGGCGGCGCTCTGCCGGGGTGTGGTTTCGGCCACGGGGGAAGAGGCTGGGGGCACGGGCAGGTTGCTCACGTCGTCGCGCGTCTCCTGGAGCAAGCCGGGGACCTCGAGGAGGCCCTGGGCCACGGCTACGACGATGAGAGGCGGCGGCCGGATACTGACTCCGGTGAACTCGTGCTGCAGAACACGGGGGAGAGAGCTAGGAGGGGGAAAACGAGCGGGAGCTCACGAGGAGGATGATGACGTGCTCGGGGAAGCCGGAGAGGGACTGGACGCGGCGAATTCGTCGACGACGTCCACGGTGGCCGGCGGCGAACTGGAGAAGAGGGCATCGTCGCTGGGGCCTCCGGGCTCGATTCCGCGTGTAGGGAGATGAAGACGTCGGCGGTGAAGGCTCTGGACAAGATGGCTTGGCGAGCAGAGGCCGTTGGCCACGCGGGCGCACGTCGGCGGCGAGACGAACTCCTCGGGCTTGCGCGGAACAGACGAGAGGGAGAGGGAGACGAACTGGGAGAGGGGGGAAGAAGGACCTGGAGTCTCTAGGGCGTCTTCCAGCGCGAAGGAGAGAGGGGGGGAAGAGCAGGAGGTGGCAAGGCGGCCGGCGCATGCTCGCCACCGAGCAGCATCGGGGCCAGGGGAGGAAGACGACAGGGGAGGTCCCCTGGTGGGCTGGGCCGGCCAGGTAAGTGGGCCTTCGCCCGTGGGCGAAAGGTAAGGCTTTGCCTTTTGTTTTCTTTTATCGTTTTCTGTTTAATTTGTTTGCCCTAAAAATAAATAGCTAGGGCATTTATAAAAATCCCCAATCATTTTTATAAAACCTAGGTGACTATATAGAAGTCAACCCCAAGTTTTGGGAATTTTTGAAATTCAATTTATTTGAATTTCAATTCAAATAAGCAATTTATTTAATTTCCAAGCCACTTTTTGGATTATTGAAAAATCTATGAGCATGGGATTAATCCCAAATCACTTTTAAAATGATTCCACTCATTTTTAGGATTTTTCAATACATTCAAAAGAATTTTGGAAAAAAGATTTATTTCTGGCCTTTTTATTTAATTCAATTAGGGCTTTTCTTTTTCCCATTTCCTTCTCTTTTGCAATTTTTTTTAGATGCAAAAATGCAAGCTAGGTTAAACACAAACCTACTTTGGGGTTCTGACAACTCGCCCCCACTCAAAAGAATCTCGTCCCGAGATTCAGAAGTCGTCGGGAGGAAGGTGGGGTACTCAGCTCGTAGACGATCCTCTCGTTCCCAGGTGGCTTCTTGCTCTGAATGATGTGACCACCGCACTTTGAGGAATCTGATCTTCTGACGCCTGGTGCTACGCTCGGCTTCATCAAGAATACGAACAGGGTACTCTCGATACAAAAGGTTATCTTGGAGATCAAGCGTTTCGTGGTCTACTTCGCGGATGGGATCCTTGAAGCAACGCCTGAGTTGAGAGACGTGGAAGACATCATGAACCTGGGAGAGGTGAGGGGGTAGTTCCAATTGGTAGGGAACTTCTCCACGTTTGGCGAGAATGCGAAAGGGACCGATATAACGTGGGGCCAACTTGCCTTTGATACCGAAGCGATGGGTACCCTTCAGAGGAGTAACCCGAAGGTAAGCCTTCTCATCCAGATTATAGCTTTCTTCCCTATGATGACGATCATAATAGCTTTTCTGACGAGACTAGGCTGTTTTCAATTTCTCACGAACAATGCGAACCTGCTCTTCTACATCCTGAATCAAATCAGGTCCAAAGAATTGTCTTTCACCGGTTTCTGACCAGTTTAGGGGTGTTCGACATTTCCGTCCATAGAGAAATTCAAAAGGAGCCATGCCCAAGCTAGATTGGAAGCTATTATTATACGCAAATTCGGCAAAAGGAAGAGAATTCTCCCATTTCTTTCCGAAAGAGATAACACAAGCTCTGAGCATGTCTTCGAGAATTTGATTGACCCTTTCTACTTGACCACTGGACTTCGGGTGATAAGCGGTGCTAAAGGAGAGGTGGGTTCCCATAGCATTCTGGAAACTTTCCCAAAATCGAGAAGTGAAAAGACTACCACGGTCTGAATTGATTTCCAAAGGAACACCGTGAAGTGACACGATTCGGGAGACATACAAGTCCGCTAACTGGCTAGCAGTTATAGACTCTCGAACTGGAAGGAAGTGAGCAACTTTTGAAAGTCGATCAATGACAACGAAGATGGCATCATTTCCTTTCTGGGTTTTTGGAAAGCCAGTGATGAAGTCCATACTGACTTTATCCCACTTCCACTCGGGGATAGGCAAAGGTCTAAGAGTACCAGCAGGTCTTTGATGTTCTTCCTTAACGCGACGACAAACATCACATTCAGCAATGAACTGAGCAATTTCTCTCTTCATCCTAGTCCACCAAAATCTCTGGCGTAGATCTCGGTACATTTTTGTGCTACCGGGATGAATGGAGAGGGGTGTGTCATGGGCTTCTTTGAGGATGAGTTGCCTTAGTTCCCTATTCTTAGGTACTACCAAACGATTTTCAAAAAATACCGTTCCCTTTCTATCTGTGGAGAAACATTTAGCAACTCCGCTAGCAATGTTCTCCTTGATCCGACGAACACCTCGTGCACGCCTTTGGGCAACTATGATTTTATCCTCAAGGGTTGGTTTCGCCACCAAGTTGAAAAGAGATCCACGAGGAACAATCTCGAGGTTGAGCTTTCGAAATTCCTCATGAAGAAGTGGTTGATACTGTTGTAACATGAGGTTGTTACAATACGACTTACGACTTAGTGCATCAGCCATGACATTGGCTTTGCCTGGGGTGTAAGAAATTCCTAAGTCATAATCTTTTATCAACTCAATCCAGCGTCTTTGCCTGAGATTAAGATCTGGCTGGGTGAAAATGTATTTGAGGCTTTGGTGGTCGGAATAGATCTCACAACGATTACCAAGGAGGTAATGTCGCCAAGTTGTTAGGGCATGAACTACGGCAGCGAGTTCAAGATCATGGGTAGGATAGTTCTCTTCATGTGGCCGCAACTGGCGTGAAGCATAAGCTACCACATGTCGATCTTGCAGAAGTATGCATCCTAACCCTTGCCGTGAGGCATCACAATAGATTTCGAAATCCTTTTTGGTGTCTGGAGGCGCAAGTACGGGTGCAGAAGTCAATCTTCTTTTTAGCTCTTGAAAGCTTTCCTCGCACTTGGGATTCCATTCGAATTTCTTCTCTTTCTTGAGGAGTTCAGTAAGAGGCTTTGCAACTTTAGAAAAGTTCACGACGAAGCGGCGACAATAGCTTGCTAAGCCAAGAAAACTCCTAACTTGCTTAACCGATTCAGGTGGAGTCCAGTCAAGGACGGCCTGAACTCTCTCGGGATTGACAGCAACACCTTTCGCAGAAATCACGTGGCCTAAGTAGGTCACTTCTGGTAGCCAAAATTCACACTTGGAGAACTTGGCATAAAGGCGATGCTCTCTAAGTCTCATCAATACCAACCTAAGATGTTCTGCGTGCTCTTCTTCGTTCTTCGAGTAGATGAGAATGTCATCAAGATAAACTACAACAAATTTATCTAGGTACTCCATGAAGATCAAATTCATCAAGCGCGAGAATGTGGCGGGGGCATTGGTTAAACCAAAGGACATGACGGTGTACTCGTAAAGACCATAACGAGTAGTGAAAGCCGTTTTTGGAATGTCCTCGTTTCGGATTTTGATTTGATGATAGCCTAATCTCAAATCCATCTTGGAGAAGACATAGGATCCAGCAAGTTGATCATAAAGGTCATTGATCCTGGGAAGTGGGTACTTGTTCTTTATCGTCGCTAGATTTAGCGGGCGATAGTCTACGCACATCCTTTCTGCTCCATCTTTCTTCGCTACGAACAGAACGGGGCAACCCCATGGCGATGAGCTAGGGCGGATGAAGCCTTTTGCCAACGAAGCATCAAGTTGGGTTTTTATCTCAGCTAACTCATGTGGGGCCATTCTATATGGGCGTCTGTAAATTGGGGTTGTGCCTGGTATAAGATCCACTATGAATTCTACACACCTGTCGGGTGGCATTCCCGGCAGCTCTTCAGGAAAGACATCCGGGAAGTCACGAACCACCGGAATATCTTCAAGATCTGGAAGTGGAAGCACATTCAAAGTATGCATCTGGATTCTAGAACTGGGTGATGTGTAGTCAATGGTCTGGCCTGAAGAATGGGTGAGTTTAACTGATTTAGCTTTACAATCAAGGAAAGCATTCTGCCTTGATAACCAATCCATTCCTAGGATGACATCAATGTCCAAAGACTTGAGGGCTATAAGAGAAGCAAGGAACACTAAACCCTCAATTGCAATTTGATTGCCATGGCTTACTCTATTAGTTTGCCACTTTGAACCAGGAGTTTGAATGATCATTGGAGAAAACATTTCTTCAAAAGGAAATTCATGACGAAGTGCATAACTCTCCGACATGAATGAATGAGAAGCTCCTGGATCGAAAAGAACGGAGGAGGGGCCATGATTGACTGGGAGTGTACCAAGAATGACGTAAGAAGGAGCAGTGGTTTCCTCAACTGAGATTTGGTTCACACAACCACTACTAGTGGATGAAGGCTTTGCTGGAAAGGCTTTGGTGGTTGATTTCTTTGGAGGCTTGGGTCGAGAATGACGTGGTGCCATCAAGATCTGAGGGCATTGACGATAGTAATGGCCTGGAAGACCACACTTAAAGCATACCCTGTCTGAATTGCTGGGAGTGGGATTGCTTGGCTGCACACCATCATTCCGGGGTGGAATAACGTGTTGGGGGGGATGGCATATATTGGATGGTGGCCTCTGAAGAAAGTTTTGAGGTATGGCTCGGGTTGGAATCCAAATTTATCGTTTCTGAGGGGATGAACTGGAAGAAGGAGCAAGCTCAAGAGCATGCTTGCGAGACTCTTCGAACACTTCATTTCCATGCTCAGCTCTGAAGGATCTGTTGACCAAATCCTCAAAGGTGGAAAATTCGATGAGGTTGAGATCATGACGAAGGATGGGGCTAAGTCCCTTATGGAACCTTGCCTGCTTTCTGGCATCGGTGGTGATCTCATCTTGGGCATACTGAGCAAGACGATTGAACTCTCTCACATACTCATGAATGGACATCTCTCCTTGAGTCAAATTGCAGAACTCTTCTTTCTTGCACTCCATCAGTTCATCTGTCAGAACCCTCTGTTAGGTATGTGCTAGGGTTAGCTAGTGCCTTTGCATCATGTCAAAATTTCAAAAACAAATCTTGGAAATCAAATTCAAAATCAAAATGGGAGAAGGAACACCCCCCAGATGAATTAATTCAAAAGGCCAGATAAAAATCTTTTCCAAAAATTCATGTTAGAGTTTTGAAAAGTCTTATAAATGAGTGTGATCACATATCAAGTGATGTGGGACCCACCCCATGCTCATAGATTTTTCAAATATTCAAACAGTACCTTGGAATTAAAGAAATAGCCCTTTTTGATTTAAAATTCAAATCTTTTGAATTTTAAAAATGTTGAAAGTTTATGAGTGGCTAGTTTATATTATTATGAGGCCACATAAAAGTTTTCAGCATTTAATAAAATGGATTGGTATTTTTACCAAAGTAAAAACAAATATACAGAAAAACAGAAAGGAAAGATTAAACAGAAAAAGAAAAAGGACTTACCTCTCGCCAGGGGCAAGGCCCACCTCTCCAGCCGGCCCAGCCCGCGAAGCCCACCTTGTCGTCTTCCACCCCGCGCTGCCAAGCAGCTCGGTGGCGCGGCGCCGACGCCGTGGACGCCACGACGACGTCTTCAAGCTTCCAGGCCTCCCCAGGCGTCCTTATCGCACCAGGAGACGCCCCGCGCCTCACTTTCCCCTTCCTCGCCCTCTGGTTCTTCTCCCCGCGAAGAAATCGCTCTGCCGCAGAAACCCTAGCCCAGCGCGGCAGTGCACCGACGTGGCGACTAAGCTCCTCCAGCCTTGCCGCCGTGTCTGATCGCTCCAGCACCGTCGACTCCGTCGTTCCCCCAAGTCAATCGAAGCTCAGCGCCAACGCAGACGACGTGAGCTTCAACATCTTCATCGCCGGAGCCGCCGTGAACTTCCTTCAATTCCGGCCAACCCCGAGCTCCTCCGACTTCGCCACTGCTTCATTTGGATTCACGGTGAGCTCCCAGTTTGTTAGAACTACTCCGTGGTCTCCCTCTCGCCCTCTGTCGTCATCCGCCATGGATGCCGAAGCACTTCGCCGCCATGGATGAGCTCGAGGTCGCCCCTGTGCCCCTTCGTCTCAACTAGAGCGTGCGCTTGGCTCCTGAGCATGCCAGCGTTCGAACGCAAGTAAGATCAGCCTTAGTCTTGCACGGTAGCATCGACTGCGACTTCGCCGTGGTTCTGCTGCCGCCGGAGTCGATACAGAGCTCCCCGTGGACCCCCGATGCTTCCAGAAGACGCGGAAGACGACGCTGCATCCAGTGGTGCCCTCCGTTTCCCCTCCCGTGGCCGGAATCGTGTTCCCGTGCTGCGCCGTCGTGGCCAGGCCGCCGGCGTTTAGCCGCCGGCGTGTCAGTGCTAAACCCCCCCCCCCTTGTTTTCACCAGTTAAGTGACCCCTGGGTCACTGACCAGTGGGCCCAGTGGCTTAATTAAGCCACTGGATTAAGTTAACCCACGGGTTAAGTTAACCAGCCACTGACAGGCCGGCCCCACTTGTCAGCCCCCCCCCCCCTGACGCCAGCTTGACGTCAGCCTGACGCAGTAAATCATTTAAATGAATATCCAGAGATTATTTGAATTAAAAGAATTCCAGAAATTTCAGAAAATACCCCAAACTTTCGAAATTCACAGAAAATTCATATTAACTCCAAATTGGACAAATAATATATGAAAAATGATCAGGGGAAATTATCTTCCAAATATGCAACTTTCAACTCTGTTTGAGTTGAATTTAAAATGTGATCAGTAGCATTTGCTATTTGATTTAAATGGAATTAAATCAAATTCAAATCAAATAATTTTGCAACTTGAACCATGGCAACATGCTACAATTCAATCACACATCAGAGGCATATCTTATACATTTGAAGTTGATTCAAAATGATCAAACTATGTCACATTCAACTTGGCTAAGTTAAATTCAAATGTGGAGTTTGAATTTGCACTTTAAATGCAATATATTCCACTTAAATGGAATTGCCTCACACATCAAAACTTATACTTCAAGCTTTAACATTCAATCATGTGCTTGAGCATTGCATTCATATTGATTGCTACTTCGTGCTTTGTTTGTCGAGTAGAGGTGGAACCAGAGCAGGAGGCTACCCCCTTCGCTGAAGATCCAGAACCCGAACCTCGTCAGCAAGGCAAGCAAACCCCCATTGATCATGTCGATAAAATCCCACTTCCCTCTCATGTCTCGCTTATGCATTGTTTAGGATGATCACCATGCTTCGTTTCTACCGCATAGATGAACCCATTCCTTTGCATGACCTATCATTTTGTCACAGTAGTAAGCAAACCACAATCCTAGCAAATGTAGGAGTTGAATGATATCATGTGGCCCCTGCAAATGTTATCACTTATTGCATGCTTAGTATGATACCATGTTGTTACTGTGATGTGAGTCGGGATGGGAATGATCATGTTGTTGGTGGTAGAAAAGTGTTGGTGAATCGACCCTAATACAAGGTGAACGATGAGAGGCTGTGTAGGAGTACACGGTGGGTTGTCTCGTTGAACACCGCCCTAGTACGAGTTCTTGTGTGGTGATCCAAGATGAAGAGTACAACCACACATTGGGCTCACTGACCCCTCTCAACCTATTAACTCATCCCTTTCGATGTCCATATGTCGCAGTAGTTCGGAGTTCTGGTAGGCTTGTGGCCTGGATGCTAAGTGAGAGAACGGCTCACCCGAGACCGGCTTATGCACCACGCACACATCGCTTGGGTCCACTTCGGTAAACCGGCCGGGTTCACGATTGTGGTAACCAACCCAAGTAGGCGGCTTTCTCGGACTAGATCGGCTATGAGGTAACAGTTGTGGTGAGCATCCTCGCTGGCACCCCTTGAATGGTGTCGAGATCAAAGGCGGTAAATGATGATCATGTGTGTGTAGCGGTACACCCTTGCAAGGTTAACAAAACTATTCGAATAGCCGCGTCCGCGGTTATGGACTACTTGGAAAGCTTAGCTTGATTATTAGATAACTTGAACCGGATACTTCTAAAACACACCAAGATAAGTGTGAGTGCTATGGCGTGCTTTCTCGTGGGGAAGTCGAGGAAGGCACCATAGTGGTGTATGGGTTGGAGAAAGTAGTGGACTCGTGTACGCTTCTTATCTCAAAGTCTGGTACTCGTAGTTCAGGATTAGCCAAGTCAAAGCTGGCATTTCTGCAAGTGAAACCCCACCTCCCTTTACCTTGATACATGTGCATGAGTAGTATAGTTCCTATGTAAGTCTTGCTGAGTACGCCTTTGTACTCACGTTTGCTTAATCTATGTTTTAGATGACGCCACTGAGCCCGAAGGTGGCTTCTTCATCGAGCTGGACGACTGAAGTTAAGCTAGTCTAGTCCCAGTCAGCAGACTGGTTCCCTCGTGGAGGGCTTTGTGTTTGAATAAGGCTTCTTAAGCCACTTGTTAAACTTGTCTGTACTCAGACATAATTTGCTTCCGTTCTGTGTTGTAATGTTGGATCACATGTATGTGATCTCTGTGTGCACTCTATAAGAGTTATAAATAAAATGTACACTTTGTAGAGAATTGCAATGGTACCTACTGTTCATACAAGGCATGTGTGCTGCGTGTATGTTTATGACATGCATGTCTTTGTATGGGTTTTCGAGACCTTAGTTGTGTTCTGGCTGGCGGTCTTTCATACACCAAGTGGCCCTTAGCTGTGCGCAGCTTGGGGCATCGCGATGCGATTGCTCGAGACTTCGTCTCGTGCACACTTTGTGGTATGATCGAGCCCGCCCTAGACCCCGACTAAGTGATCGGGCTGGAGTAAGTCTATGTAAGAGTTTTGAGATAGTCGGTAATATGGTTGAGGCGACTTGTCTTTGAATATGGGAGTTCACCACCCATATCATTTGACTTGTGTGCGGACGATGAGGACCCATCTCAGTTGATCATCCGGCCTGGATGGGATTCCCCTCACGTACGATGCTTTCCGAGAATGTTCAGTGCTTGGCCTTGTCTGCTTAGACAAGTGGGTGCGGTTCTCGGCTCTCCATATGACTATGTCTTAACTGTACTTGCATACGCTAACCCCGGGTCACGACAGACTTGGTATCAGAGCAGGACTGACTGTAGGACTAGTAGCCTTGGCCGAAGTCGAGTCTAGCTTTCTATAGTTATATAGTTACTCTGGGTATATAAGGGAACAACGTAGGGCTTCTTTTTCTCCTTACCCCTTCGTTCTGAGTTCTGAGTCACCCTCATCTTATTCTATGGGAAGATAGTACTAGGCTCTCCTCTGTCTGATTAGAACATCTCGTTGTTTGCTTCCTTGTAGCCGTAGGAAAGTTGTGTTCGGTTTGTTAGATTGGTTATGCTTCTTGATTTATTACATCGTATGTAAGTGTTGTTTCCATGTTGGAAGAAATTGTCATTTCTTACGATTACAGCCGTTATGATGTCCGAGTCATTCCAGGTTTATCTCATAATCTGATGCGTTTGCAAACTCCTTTCTATTTCAGATGGCAGACCTTCCCCCTTGGCAGATTGTTCGTTTGACCAGATGCCTCGGTGTGCGTGGCCATCCCGCCACGTTGATCGAGATGATGTCCTATGTGGGATATCGATGGTACCCTGAGTACACCATCGAGGAGCAGTTCCACGACTTCAACCAGACGCAGTTCCACTGCATTGTCCGGATATATCCGCACCACGTTGGAGTCACCCAGCCTATCCACTTTGGACATGGCATTGGCGTTACCGAGAACATGGCTGTGCAGGATGCTGCATATTCATGTATTACACTGCTGAGAGAGGAGCACACCATGCTGAGAGAGACTTCATTCCGCTATATCCCTGCTGCACTTCTAGGAGAAGAGGGATATTACACCGGACTCTACTCAGATCACTCTGCAGAGGTTCCAGCACTCCAGGTGACTGCTAGGTTTGCTAGTGACAGAGATCGTGATGCACGCGCTCTCTGTTTTGAGCTCCACGCCACCCGAGTTCGTCTGTACCGAGCACTGACGCTCTTGGCACCCTTTGTGAGCGTGGGATCAGTTGAGTTTGATGCGATCTACCTAGTGAGGACTCAGATGCCTTCTCGAGTTGCTTGGCCCGAGATTGGAGGCATTTTTTCACCCCGTGGTCCTTTGCTGCCACCCTACACTGGACCTAGGCCCCATCCTTGCCCAAATGGATATCAGGGTCCACAAGCCTCCGTGCTTTCCGATGGTCACCTCCAGCTACCGGGATACGCGGGTAACTTTTATGAGGACTACTATGGAGATGGAGATGAGTGAGACCGCCTGTGGTCTTACTTAGTGATGATGTAGTAGTATCCTAGTATATTGTAAGCAAGGTGTCTAAGTTCCAGAGGCTTAGATAAATAATGTATAGGAAGTCAGAGTGCCTCTGAAGGATGTATCATCTTCATCACGTTTGTATTAGCTTAGTGCTTGTACTAAAACGATGTATGGTTTGTATGACAGCTTGTGAATATATGGCTTGTATGCTTTATCACCATGTTGTCAAGATGATTACTTCCTTTGCTCTGTAATCCTTCCAGTACTTGAATACCTTGATTAGACTCTTCAATTCAACTCTGTTTGACTTTGGTTTTCACCTTCAGGATGTCTCAAGGAACCCGTGGCCAGGTTGGTCATAACCAAGGTCGTGGGAATGACCAGGAGGAAGGCAACCTTCCACCCCCACCCACGATGGCACAAGTTCTGATGGAAGTGGAGAGGAACCGCCGTGACTCTCACCACCTACTGGAAGTCATTGCACGCAACACCACTCAGCATCGCAATGAGTTGGTGTCCCTGAACGACTTCATCCGACTTCATCCCCCAGTTTTTAGTTACTCCACCGAGCCCCTTGACGCCGATGACTGGCTCCGCAGCATCGAGAGGAAGCTCCAAGCAGGCCGTGTTGCAACTGGTGACAAGGTCAGCTATGCCACCTATCACCTCGAAGGTGCAGCTAGTTCTTGGTGGGAGAACTTTCTGAATATGCGACCCGTTGGACCACCTGCATCTTGGGAGGAATTCTGCACGTCCTTCCGCGAGCACCACATTCCCAAGGGTCTCATGGACCGCAAACGTGAGGAATTCTGCAACCTCACTCAAGGCAGAAGAACCGTGGACGAGTTTAGTCGTGAGTTCAACCGACTTGCTCGTTATGCAACTGAAGAAGTCTCCACCGACTCCAAGAAACAAGAGAGGTTCCGTCGTGGCCTCAACTCCGGACTCCGTCGCGAGCTCAACCTTCATGACTTTGCCACATTCCAGGTCCTTGTCAACAAGGCCATCAAAGCAGAGGACATGAACACCCCCAACGACTTTCGCAAACACCCCAGAGATGACAGTTCATCCAGTTCTGGCTCCCAGAAGCGCAAGATCTGGATTCCAAACAGCATGTTCCGCCAGAACAACCCACCGAGGCCATCCTATGTGGCGCCTCGTCCACCCACCCAGTTCCACCCAGCTCCACCAAACCACCCAGCTCCACACACTGTTTTCGGAGCCTGTTACAAGTGTGGTCAGGCAGGCCACTATTCTCGAGAGTGTCCCCAGAACCAGCTCCAACACCAGAATGTTCCACCCCGTACCGGAAACAACAACAACAACAATGGTCGTGGCAAGCCACCCCAGAAGGTCTACACCGCCAAACCCGCTCCTCCCGCCACTCGTGGACGTCTGAACCAGATCGCCGCCGAAGAGACTGATGACACCACTGACGTCATTCTTGGTACGCTCCCAGTCAATTTTGTTCCTACTTCCGTTCTTTTCGACCCAGGAGCATCTCATTCATTCATGTCGGAAAGTTATGCACTTCGTCATGAGTTACCCTTTGTTGAATTGTCCACCCCGATGGTTATTCAAACTCCAGGGTCAAGATGGCAAACTAATAGAGTGAGCCATGGTAATCAAATTGCAATTGAGGGTTTAGTACTCCTTGCTTCACTCATAGCCCTCAAGTCTTCAGACATTGATGTCATCCTTGGCATGGATTGGCTATCAAGATAGAATGCCTACCTGGATTGCAGAGACAAATCCGTGAAACTCACCCACCCTTCAGGCCAAACCGTCAGCTATACCTCACCCAGAACAAGAAACCAAGTGCATTCCTTGAATGTACTTCCCCTTCCCGAACTTGAAGATATTCCGGTGGTTCGTGACTTCCCGGATGTCTTTCCTGAAGAGTTGCCGGGCATGCCACCCGACAGATGTGTAGAATTTATAGTGGATCTTGTTCCCGGAACCACACCAATTTCCAAACGCCCATATAAGATGGCCCCACATGAGTTAGCTGAGCTAAAAACCCAACTTGATGCTTCGTTGGCAAAAGGCTTCATCCGCCCTAGCTCATCGCCATGGGGTTGCCCCGTTCTGTTCGTAAAGAAGAAAGATGGAACAGAAAGGATGTGCGTAGACTATCGCCCGCTAAATTTAGCGACGATAAAGAACAAATACCCACTGCCCAGGATCAATGATCTTTATGATCAACTTGCAGGATCCTCCGTCTTCTCCAAGATGGATTTGAGATTAGGTTATCATCAGATCAGAATCCGAAACGAGGACATTCCCAAAACGGCTTTTACTACTCGTTATGGTCTTTACGAGTACACCGTCATGTCCTTTGGTTTAACCAATGCCCCCGCCACATTCTCACGCTTGATGAATTCGATCTTCATGGAGTACCTAGATAAGTTTGTTGTGGTTTATCTTGATGATATTCTCATCTACTCGAAGAACGAAGAAGATCATGCCGAACACTTAAGGCTGGTATTGATGAAGCTTAGAGAGCATCGCCCGTACGCTAAATTCTCCAAGTGTGAATTCTGGCTACCAGAAGTGACCTACTTAGGCCACGTGATTTCTGCAAAAGGCATTGCTGTGAATCCCGAGAGAGTTCAGGCCGTCCTTGACTGGACTCCACCTGAATCGGTTAAGCAAGTTAGGAGTTTTCTTGGCCTAGCCAGCTATTGTCGTCGCTTCGTCGAGAACTTTTCTAAAGTTGCAAAGCCTCTAACTGAACTCCTCAAGAAAGATAAGAAATTCTTATGGACTCCCAAGTGCGAGGAACGCTTTCAAGAGCTAAAAAGAAGATTGACTTCTGCACCCGTACTTGCACCTCCAGACACCAAAAGGGATTTCGAGATCTATTGTGATGCCTCACGGCAAGGGTTAGGATGCATACTTCTGCAAGATCGACATGTGGTAGCTTATGCTTCACGCCAATTGCGGACATGAAGAGAACTATCCTACCCATGACCTTGAACTCGCTGTCGTAGTTCATGCTCTAACAACTTGGCGACATTACCTCCTTGGTAATCGTTGTGAGATTTATTCCGACCACCAAAGCCTCAAATATATTTTCACCCAGCCAGATCTTAATCTCAGGCAAAGACGCTGGATTGAGTTGAGAAAATATTACGACGTAGGAATTTCTTACACCCCAGGCAAAGCCAATGTCATGGCTGATGCACTAAGTCGTAAGTCGTACTGTAACAACCTCATGTTACAGCAGTATCAACCACTTCTTCATGAGGACTTTCGCAAACTCAACCTTGAGATTGTTCCTCATGGATATCTTTCTACCTTGGTGACGAAACCAACTCTTGAGGATCAAATCATAGTTGCCCAAAGGCGTGCACGAGGTGTTCGCCGGATCAAGGAGAACATTGCTAGCGGAGTTGCTAAATGTTTCTCCACAGATAGCAAAGGAACGGTATTCTTTGAAAATCGTTTGGTAGTACCTAAGAATAAGGAACTAAGGCAACTCATCCTCCAAGAAGCCCATCACACACCCCTCTCGATTCATCCCGGTAGCACGAAAATGTACCGAGATCTACGCCAGAGATTTTGGTGGACTAGGATGAAGAGAGACATTGCTCAATTTGTTGCCGAATGTGATGTTTGTCGTCGCATTAAGGCAGAACATCAAAGACCTGCTGGTACACTTCAACCTTTGTCTATTCCCGAGTGGAAATGGGACAAAGTCGGTATGGATTTCATCACCGGCTTTCCAAGAACCCAGAAAGGAAACAATGCCATCTTCGTTGTCATAGATAGGCTTTCCAAAGTTGCTCACTTCCTTCCAGTTCGCGAGTCTATAACTGCTAGTCAGTTAGCGGACTTGTACATCTCCAGAATTGTATCACTTCATGGTGTTCCTTTGGAAATCAATTCCGATCGCGGTAGCCTTTTTACCTCTTGATTTTGGGGAAGCTTTCAGAATGCTATGGGAACTCATCTCTCCTTTAGTACAGCTTTTCATCCTCAGTCTAGCGGTCAAGTCGAAAGGGTTAACCAAATTCTTGAAGACATGCTCAGAGCTTGTGGTATCTCATTCGGAAAGAATTGGGAAAATTCTCTTCCATTTGCCGAATTTTCTTATAACAATAGTTTTCAATCTAGTCTGAACATGGCTCCTTTTGAACTCCTTTATGGACGACGATGTCGAACACCACTAAACTGGTCAGAAACCGGTGAAAGACAATTCTTTGGACCGGATATGATCAAGGAAGCAGAAGAGCAAGTTCGCATTGTTCGTGATCAATTGAAAGCAGCCCAGTCTCGTCAGAAAAGCTACTATGATCGTCATCATAGGCAAGAGAGCTACAATCTGGATGAGAAGTCTTACCTTCGGGTTACTCCTCTGAAGGAAACCCAACGTTTCGGTATCAAAGGCAAATTGGCCCCACATTACATCGGACCTTTCCGCATTATTGCTAAACGTGGATAAGTTGCCTACCAACTTGAACTACCTCCGCACCTCTTCCGAGTACATGATGTATTCCATGTGTCCCAACTCAGGCGTTGCTTCAAGGACCCCATCCGCGAAGTCGACCATGAAACGCTTGATCTCCAAGATGACCTTTCTTATCGAGAATACCCCGTTCGTATTCTTGATTTCGCAGAGCGTGTCACTCGTCGTCAGACGATTAGGTTTCTGAAAGTGCAATGGTCACACCACTCTGAAAGAGAAGCCACGTGGGAAAGAGAAGACCGTCTCTTTACCGAGTACCCCTCCTTCCTCCCGCAGACTTCTGAATCTCAGGACGAGATTCTTTTGAGTGGGGGCGAGTTGTCAGAACCCTCTGTTACGTATGTGCTAGGGTTAGCTAGTGCCTTTGCATCATGTCAAAATTTCAAAAAGAAATCTTGGAAATCAAATTCAAAATCAAAATGGGAGAAGGAACACCCCCCAGATGAATTAATTCAAAAGGCCAGATAAAAATCTTTTCCAAAAATTCATGTTAGAGTTTTGAAAAGTCTTATAAATGAGTGTGATCACATATCAAGTGATGTGGGACCCACCCCATGCTCATAGATTTTTCAAATATTCAAACAGTACCTTGGAATTAAAGAAATACCCCTTTTTGATTTAAAATTCAAATCTTTTGAATTTTAAAAATGTTGAAAGTTTATGAGTGGCTAGTTTATATTATTATGACGCCACATAAAAGTTTTCAGCATTTAATAAAATGGTTTGGTATTTTTACCAAAGTCAAAACAAATATACAGAAAAACAGAAAGGAAAGATTAAACAGAAAAAGAAAAAGGACTTACCTCTCGCCAGGGGCAAGGCCCACCTCTCCAGCCGGCCTAGCCCGCGAAGCCCACCTTGTCATCTTCCACCCCGCGCTGCCAAGCAGCTCGGTGGCGCGGCGCCGACGCCGTGGACGCCACGACGACGTCTTCAAGCTTCCAGGCCTCCCCAGGCGTCCTTATCGCACCAGGAGACGCCCCGCGCCTCACTTTCCCCTTCCTCGCCCTCTGGTTCTTCTCCCCGCGAAGAAATCGCTCCGCCGCAGAAACCCTAGCCCGGCGCGGCAGTGCACCGACGTGGCGACTGAGCTCCTCCAGCCTTGCCGCCGTGTCTGATCGCTCCAGCACCGTCGACTCTGTCGTTCCCTCAAGTCAATCGAAGATCAGCGCCAACGCAGACGACGTGAGCTTCAACATCTTCATCGCCGGAGCCGCCGTGAACTTCCTTCAATTCCGGCAAACCCCGAGCTCCTCCGACTTCGCCACTGCTTCATTTGGATTCACGGTGAGCTCCCAGTTCGTTAGAACTACTCCGTGGTCTCCCTCTCGCCCTCTGTCGTCATCCGCCATGGATGCTGAAGCACTTCGCCGCCATGGATGAGCTCGAGGTCGCCCTTGTGCTCCTTCGTCTCAACTAGAGCGCGCGCTTGGATCCTGAGCATGCCAGCGTTCGAATGCACGTAAGACCAGCCTTAGTCTTGCACGGTAGCGTCGACTGCGACTTCGCCGTGGTTCTGCTGCCACCGGAGTCGTCACCGTCGTCGATACAGAGCTCCCCGTGGACCCCCGATGCTTCCAGAAGACGCGGAAGACGACGCTGCATCCAGTGGTGCCCTCCGTTTCCCCTCCCGTGGCCGGAATCGTGTTCCCGTGCTGCGCCGCCATGGCCAGGCCGCCGGCGTGTCAGTGCTAAACCCCCCCCCCCTGTTTTCACCAGTTAAGTGACCCCTGGGTCACTGACCAGTGGGCCCAGTGGCTTAATTAAGCCACTGGATTAAGTTAACCCACGGGTTAAGTTAACCAGCCACTGACAGGCCGGCCCCACTTGTCAGCCCCCCCCCCCCTGACGCCAGCTTGACGTCAGCCTGACGCAGTAAATCATTTAAATGAATTTCCAGAGATTATTTGAATTAAAAGAATTCCAGAAATTCCAGAAAATACCCCAAACTTTGGAAATTCATAGAAAATTCATATTAACTCCAAATTGGACAAATAATATATGAAAAATGATCAGGAGAAAATTATCTTTCCAAATATGCAACTTTCAACTCTGTTTGAGTTGAATTTAAAATGTGATCAGTAGCATTTGCTATTTGATTTAAATGGAATTAAATCAAATTCAAATCAAATAATTTTGCAACTTGAACCATGGCAACATGCTACAATTCAATCACACATCAGAGGCATATCTTATACATTTGAAGTTGATTCAAAATGATCAAACTATGTCACATTGAACTTGGCTAAGTTAAATTCAAATGTGGAGTTTGAATTTGCATTTTAAATGCAATATATTCCACTTAAATGGAATTGCCTCACACATCAAAACTTATACTTCAAGCTTTAACATTCAATCATGTGCTTGAGCATTGCATTCATATTGATTGCTACTTCGTGCTTTGTTTGTCGAGTAGAGGTGGAACCGGAGCAGGAGGCTACCCCCTTCGCTGAAGATCCAGAACCCGAACCTCGTCAGCAAGGCAAGCAAATCCCCATTGATCATGTCGATAAAATCCCACTTCCCTCTCATGTCTCGCTTATGCATTGTTTAGGATGATCACCATGCTTCGTTTCTACCGCATAGATGAACCCATTCCTTTGCATGACCTATCATTTTGTCACAGTAGTAAGCAAACCACAATCCTAGCAAATGTAGGAGTTGAATGATATCATGTGGCCCCTGCAAATGTTATCGCTTATTGCATGCTTAGTATGATACCATGTTGTTACTGTGATGTGAGTCGGGATGGGAATGATCATGTTGTTGGTGGTAGAAAAGTGTTGGTGAATCGACCCTAATACAAGGTGAACGATGAGAGGCTGTGTAGGAGTACACGGTGGGTTGTCTCGTTGAACACCGCCCTAGTACGAGTTCTTGTGTGGTGATCCAAGATGAAGAGTACAACCACACATTGGGCTCACTGACCCCTCTCAACCTATTAACTCATCCCTTTCGATGTCCAGATGTCGCAGTAGTTCGGAGTTCTGGTAGGCTTGTGGCCTGGATGCTCAGTGAGAGAACGGCTCACCCGAGACCGGCTTATGCACCACGCACACATCGCTTGGGTCCACTTCGGTAAACCGGACGGGTTCACGATTGTGGTAACCAACCCAAGTAGGCGGCTTTCTCGGACTAGATCGGCTATGAGGTAACAATTGTGGTGAGCATCCTCGCTGGCACCCCTTGAATGGTGTCGAGATCAAAGGCGGTAAATGATGATCATGTGTGTGTAGCGGTACACCCTTGCAAGGTTAACAAAACTATTCGAATAGCCGCGTCCGCGGTTATGGACTACTTGGAAAGCTTAGCTTGATTATTAGATAACTTGAACCGGATACTTCTAAAACACATCAAGATAAGTGTGAGTGCTATGGCGTGCTTTCTCGTGGGGAAGTCGAGGAAGGCACCATAGTGGTGTATTGGTTGGAGAAAGTAGTGGACTCGTGTACGCTTCTTATCTCAAAGTCTGGTACTCGTAGTTCAGGATTAGCCAAGTCAAAGCTGGCATTTCTGCAAGTGAAACCCCACCTCCCTTTACCTTGATACATGTGCATGAGTAGTATAGTTCCTATGTAAGTCTTGCTGAGTACGCCTTTGTACTCACGTTTGCTTAATCTATGTTTTAGATGACGCCACTGACCCCGAAGGTGGCTTCTTCATCGAGCTGGACGACTGAAGTTAAGCTAGTCTAGTCCCAGTCACCAGACTGGTTCCCTCGTGGAGGGCTTTGTGTTTGAATAAGGTTTCTTAAGCCACTTGTTAAACTTGTCTGTACTCAGACATAATTTGCTTCCGTTCTGTGTTGTAATGTTGGATCACATGTATGTGATCTCTATGTGCACTCTATAAGAGTTATAAATAAAATGTACACTTTGTAGAGAATTGCAATGGTACCTACTGTTCATACAAGGCATGTGTGCTACGTGTATGTTTATAACATGCATGTCTTTGTATGGGTTTTCGAGACCTTAGTTGTGTTCTGGCTGGCGGTCTTTCATACACCAAGTGGCCCTTAGCTGTGCGCAGCTTGGGGCATCGCGATGCGATTGCTCGAGACTTCGTTTCGTGCACACTTTGTGGTATGATCGAGCCCGCCCTAGACCCCGACTAAGTGATCGGGCTGGAGTAAGTCTATGTAAGAGTTTTGAGATAGTCGGTAATATGGTTGAGGCGAGTTGTCTTTGAATATGGGAGTTCACCACCCATATCATTTGACTTGTGTGCGGACGATGAGGACCCATCTCAGTTGATCATCCGGCCTGGATGGGATGCCCCTCACGTACGATGCTTTCCGAGAATGTTCAGTGCTTGGCCTTGTCTGCTTAGACAAGTGGGTGCGGTTCTCGGCTCTCCATATGACTATGTCTTAACTGTACTTGCATACGCTAACCCCGGGTCGTGACATCATCTAGAATGTGGTACCCTCGAAAGGCAACACAGAACTCCTGCCAAGTCACTACGTGACCATCTGGCTGCATAGCAACATAGTTCTCCCACCATTGAAGAGCAGCACCTTCCAGGAAGTATACCGGAAAAACAACTCGATCATCGGGAGCAGCATGTGCAGTATCAAGCTTACGCTCGATGGAACGGAGCCAATCATCAGCTTCAAGGGGCTCAGAATAACATCGGAATACCGGTGGCTTGAGGAGAATGAAGTCCTGAATGCTCACAACCACATTGCGATGATGGGCGGTATTCTTCTCGATGAGCTCCAGAAGGCGTGTTTGATCACGTCTATTCCGCTCGGCTTCCATCATGATTTCCGCCGCAGAAGGCGGTGGTAGAGGTTCATCATCATTTCGATTCCGAACACGGTCTCGATTCCGACGAACAGCACTACGAGTTCCACCTGACATCCTGTGTGATAAAGATCAACAATCAGAACAGGTTGAATGATGGATTCAAGGATAACAAGACATGATGAAGGAGGAAAGGATTCTAATGCGAAGGTAAAGATTCACAGAAACTCGGAATAAATCCGGCAGCATAACGGCTACCCCGGGATGGAAAATGAAACAACCTTGAGGAGATTGGACAGAACTTCCTCAAGGAACTCAAACACGAAGACTCTGGACGACCACAATTGTCCTACGGCTACAAGGAAGCACTCAACGAGATGTTCTAGTAATACATAGGTGAGCCTAGTCGTATTATCCCGTAGAAAAGATAAGGGTGACTTAGAACTCAGAATGATGAGGGTAAGGAGAAAAAGAAGCCTTACGTTGTTCCCTTTATACCCAAGTAACTATATAACTATAGAGTGCAAGACTCGACTTCGACCAAGGGTTTGATAATCCTACAGACAGTCCTGCTCTGATACCAAGTCTGTCGGGACCCGGGGTTAGCGTATGTAATTCCAGTGATGATACAATCACATGGAGAGCTGAGAGCCGTACCCACTTGTCTAAGCAGACAAGGCCAAGCACCGAACACTCTCGGAAAGCATCAAACGTGAGGGGCATCCCATCCAGGCCGGATGATCAACTGAGATGGGTCCTCATCGCCCGCTCACAAGTCTAAATGATTATGGGTGGTGAAATCCCATACTCATAGACAAGTCGCCCCAACCATGTTA
Source organism: Bromus sterilis (assembly GCA_950022295.1). Taxonomy (NCBI): domain Eukaryota; kingdom Viridiplantae; phylum Streptophyta; class Magnoliopsida; order Poales; family Poaceae; genus Bromus; species Bromus sterilis. Next base: position 377,087,811 of record OX465595.1, on the reverse strand, counting down.
TCGATTGAATCCTAACTCGTACATAGACTTACTCCAGCCCGATCACTTAGTCGGGGTCTAGGGCGGGCTCGATCATACAACAAAGTGTGCACGTGACAGAGTCACGAGAAATCGCATCGCGATGCCCCAAGCTGCGCACATCTAAGGGCCACTTGGTGTATGAAAGACCGCCAGCCAGATCACAACTAAGGTCTTGAAAACCCATACTAAGACATGCATGTTATAAACATACACGCAGCACACATGCCTAGTATGAACAGCAGGTATCATCACATAACTCTACAAAGTACTCTTTATTGATATACACATAGAACATACAATGATCACATGTCTGCGATCATATTACATCATACAACGGAAGAAATTTAGGTCTGAGTACAGACAAGTTTAACAAATGGCTTAGAGAAGCCTTGTACAACAAACATGCCCTTCCACGAGGGACCAGACTGTTGTCTGGGACTATGCTACCAAGATCAACGTCGAGCTTCGCGAAGGTGACTCCATCGGGGTCCGGGTTCTTATCTAAAACATAGAATAAGCAAACGTGAGTACAAAGTCATTCTCAGCAAGACTTACATCAGAACTATACTACTCATGCTCAAGTATCAAGGTAAAGGAGGTGGGGTTTCATCATGCAGAAATGCCAGCTTTGACTTGGCTAGTCCTGTGCTACGAGTACCAGACTTGAGGTAAGAAGCGTACACGAGTCCACTACCAAGTCTCCAACCAATACACCACTATGGTTACTTCCTCGACTTCCCCACGAGGAGGCACACCTTAGCACTCACGCTTATCTTGCGAGTTTTATAAGTATCCATTCAAGTTGTCTAATAATCAGGTACAGGTTCCAAGTAGTCCTTAACCGCGGACGCGGCTATTCGAATAGTTTTGTTAACCTTGCAAGGGTGTAAACTACACACACATGACCATCGGTTACCGCCAGGTCTCGCCACCGTTCAAGAGGTGACAGCGAGGATGTTCACCACGACACTTCGCTCACAACCGGTCTATTCCAGGAGTCGACTATCTGAGTTTGCCTCCGCTCGAGAGCCCGGCCGGATCAACGAAACGGACTCAAACAATGCAGGTGACCGAGACGCCACCTCTGGCAGATGGTTTTCCTGCCTCACAGGTGCACCCACATATCTATATGATGCAACCATTTCCTTCGTTCTTTTTCTATGCACATGACAAATGGAAAGCCCGAACTAATGTGACTCCTGGACGTCGACACGGATCAAGGTACTAGGCCGAGAGGGGTCAGTGAGCCCAATGTGTGGTTGTACTCTTTGTCTTGGACTACCATACAAGAACTCGGTGCTTAAGGCGGTGTTCAACGAGACAACCCACTGTGTACTCCTACACAGCCTCTCATCGTTCACTTGTATTAGGGTGGATTCACCGACACAGTTTTACTTTCATCAACACCATGTTCACCATCATCCCGGCTCACATCAAAAGCAACCTCATGTAACACTAAGCATGCAATAAGCTATAACAGTTGCAGGGGCCTCATGATATCAATCAACTCCTATGTCAGCTAGGATTGTGGTTTGCTTACTACTGTGACAAGATGATAGGTCATGCATCGGATATGGGTTCAACTATGCGGTAGAATCGATACAAAGTGATCTCCTAAACATGCATAAGCGAGACTGAGAGGGAATTGGGATTTTATAGACATGATCAATGGGGTTTGCTTGCCTTGCTGACGAGGTTCGATATCGGGGTCTTCAACGAAGGGGGTGGCCTCCGGTTCCGGTTGCACGTCTATCGAGCAAACAATCAAACAAGGTATAAATTTATTTGCAATGCTCAAACACATGATCAATATTGAAATGGTGATGTTCTTGGTCACAATGTGGGTACAATTCCATTTAAAAGAAGTCAAATGCAAAGTCATTTGCAAATGTGCTTCAAATTTGAATTTGAAATAAAGCCATATGGATGTTTTGCACTGTTCACCCATTTTAAAATGGTCAAACATGAAAACAGAGCCCATATTCATAATCCTTGGATTTTTCTGATATTTTTAGACATATTATTTATTAAATTTGGAGTTAATATGAATTTTCTATGATTTATTAAAGTTTAAGCCCTCTTCTGGATTTTTCTGGATTATTTTAAATGTTTTTCCAATTACTGCGTCAGCACTGACGCAGGGGTGACGTCACAGGGGCTCTGGCCAGTGGGCCAGCCCTGTCAGTGGAGAGGTGCTTAACCCCTCTCTGTTTAGTTAAGTTGGCGGGTTAGAGGTGGCCTGGGACCCACTTGTCTGTGGCACTAGGGTGGGTTAAGAGTTGATTAACGCTAATTAAACCGGGCCCGCCGGCGGTTAGCCGCCGGTGACCAAACCGCACGGCGGCGCACACGGTTGCCGGCGTCTCCGTCCATGGGAGAGCATGGGGAGACCACCAGCACGCTCCTCGTGCTCGTCCTCGTCTGCTGCTGCCCACGGGGAGGCAAGGGGGTGGCCGGAGCCTCGCCGGCGTCTACAAGGCACGGCGTCCGTGGCTCGGGTTTGGTGGCGCAGTGCTACGGTGGACGGGGAGGAGCTAGGAGAGAGGGGAAACGCAGGGGAGCTCACCCCGGAGCGAACGGACGGGACAACGGGGTTGGAGGAGGCCGGATGGCGACGCAATCGACGTCGAACTCCACGGCGGGCGGCGGCGACTCGGCGACGAAGGCGTCGAATACGGAGCTCCTCGGCTTGATTGGCTGCTCGGGAAGACGTAGTCGTCGACGGCGGAGCCACTAGACAAGGTCTCTGGATCCTTAGGGCACGGTGGCCATGCTTGCGCATGACGGCGGCGACGACGTGCTCTCTGGTGGCCGCGAAATCCAACGAGAGAGAGAGCGAGAGGGAGAAGGGAGAGGGGGAGAAGTGCTGCGGGGCTCTGGGCGGCTCCGTGGCACGCTTAGGAGGAGGGGGAGGCCCTGGAAGCCGCGAGGCGTCGCGGTGGCAGCGCCGGCGTGCTCCCGTGCCTCCAGCGAGCAGCATCAGGGCCGGGGGAGGAAGAAGAGAAGAAAAAGGGCTGCTGGGCTGGGCCGGCCTGGGTGAGTTGGGCTGAAAGCCAGGGATACTTCCCGTTTTCTATTTCTTTCCTTTTAATTTTCTGTCTTTTGTTTGCTCCAATAAATAAAAATACCAGAGCATTCTATAAAATACCCAAAACTTTTATGTGGGCTTAGAATATAAGTAGCTAGCCACTTATAACTTTTGGGAATTTTTGAAATTCAAATAATTTGAATTTCAAATCAAATAGAGGTTTATTTAATTTTCCAAGGCACACTTTGAATTGTAGAAAATTCCTTGAGCATGGGAAAATACCCAAACCACTTTTAAAATGATCAGCATCATTTATAGGAATTTTCCAAATGTTCAAAAGATTTTTGGAAAAAGATTTTTATCTGGCCATTTGATTTAATTTCTCTGGGCTTTTCTTTTCCCCATTTTTGATTTTCTCCTTGAATTTTTGCATGATGCAAAGGCACAAACAAGCCCTAGCACTTACCCTAGTTTGGGTTCTGACATCCAGACAGTACCATATGCGCCCCACAACCCTTAGACTTGGGGGGCAAGGCTCCCCATAGGGGCTGGCCGAAATTTGGCCCTAGTCCTATTAGGACTAGGCTTTCCAAAGTGGGAAGGACTCCTTACAAGGAAGGAATCCTAGGGGAAAGTTTTCCCACCAAGGGAGGAGTCCTGGAAGGACTCCACCCTCCCCCCCCCCCTTATTTTGGCCAAGGGCCCTCCTGGCCACCTATATAATGAGGGGAGGGGGTGGGGGGCGCAGCACACTTGATCCCCAAGGCCTATGTGCCACCCTCCCTCCCTCTAAATCTCGTTGCTCCACAATTAGACCCTGGTTTAGACGCTGTTCTAGATCGGAATCCGTTAGGGTTTTCTCCCTCTAGTTTTCTCGGTGGCGTTCTTCTCTGGACGGCGAAGCACTGCTGGATTGCTGTTACGGGATGTGTGGATACCGGTAGAGGGATCATAACTTTGATCCTTCTTCAAGGAACTTCTTCTTATTCTTCTTCCTCGGAGATCTGTCTGAGGGAATTGCTCGAGGGATTCGTTCATGGGATAGATCGTGGGACGGATCGTGAGACGCATCACGAGATCTACTTCCACCCGCTTCATCAACTCTTCTTCCGCTGCAACCGTTGGTGAGCAATGGCCTAAACCTTGTATGCCATCTTTCTTGGATGATCTTGGGATCTTGATTCGTAGGCACGAAATTTTGTGTTTTCTACACGTTTCCCAAGAGTGGTATCATGAGCGATCCTTGATTAGATGCATGTTTAGGTCTAGTTCATATGTGTGATATGAGGCATTGATTTTCTTGTTGCTTCCCTGTCATGTGATTTTTTCTATGCTTGATGGCAAGTTGAGGTTTTGCTACAGGGATTGAGTTTTCCATCGATCCCTCTATGCTGCTGTCAGTATGCTGGTTGCCTTGATCATGGTCTACATCAAACTCCTTGCATCTCATCTTAATCTCGAAATAGAAGATTTAACATGGAGGGGCTTGTGGATTTTATGAACTCAAATCCACACGGGGGTCACGCGTTGAACGAAGTTTGGCTTGTGGCATTAGTTGCTGCACGCACCCCGAACGTTAAACTAGCAACAATGAAGTATCGTGTTTGATTTGTATATGGAACAATGTTTGCATGTAACCTGCTAATCAACCACGATAAAAGTTGCAACAACCCGTGTAGATGGCGATCTAACTCGTTTTTGCAGAATGTTCATGTGATGTGGTATAGCCTTCAAAATTTACAATGTGTTTGTATGAGATGCTATATGTTATGTAATATTTATTCGCGACCTGCGTGTCGTGGTATGGCATGATGAGTGGAGTCATATGATTGTCACTTAATTATGGCTTGCGTGCCAGAACTGTTTATTAGCTCGAGGCAAAGCAATAGATAGATGCAAGGTGATGATCTACGATGCGGAGGTGGACCCCGACGCACATGTCGGAAGCCGTGGTGATGTTCCCGGCGCCAAGGACAAAGTTGGTGGACACGGTGACTTCAACCACGACGACGTGAAGACAATGAAGACTTCACGAAGCAAAGGGGTATACTATATCACATAATTTTATGAACTGCCTGTGATGTTTATCCCTTTGATGCACCCTTGTTTGATGCGCGGTAGTCGTATTTTATTAGGGTGATCTCTCGCAAAACAATATCGAGTTGATATTGTTCTTCCAACTGTAGCACCGTCTATACTATGTTTCACACCGGAGCAGGTCATGTCACATGGGTGCACACGGTGTGACGCATAAAAGGCGGGTGTGTTAAGAACACACTGCAATTACACTTGGTTGTCTTGACGGTTTGGATAAAAGTTTGCTACCGGAACACGCCCATCGAAAGATGAACAAGAATCACCTTTGGCGTGATTGGCAAGTTGGCCTACCGGTCCAGTCTAAGTCATCAGTGATGTCACATCAATGGCGGACGATTGGGTTGGATCTTGAATCACTCCAGCATCAATTACGAGAGATATTGATCTGAGTGGGAGCGCACTTAGTAATTAAATTGATTAATAACAAGTGCAACTTAATTATGAACAAAGTCTAAGTATTTGCATTGTCGTTGTAGAATAATGGCTCGCGTTACCACCTTCCCAATTGATTTTGATTAACTGTATTATCTGGTAAAAAAAACTTTACGATGGTACCGTATTGTGAGGACTATCCTCAATAGTGACGAGAAGGACCATGTCCTATCGCTAATTTTCGATGCTCTCCCGCTAATGCTATGGATGATGTGACTTGCGTCCATAATCCAAAAGGCTAGAATTCCACCATAGCTAAGTGTATTGTCGTAATCACCATGAAACCCGAACTTCGAAACGTTTGGGATAGTTATGTTATATTCATGGAACTGAAAAATTGTTTTCAGTGATAATACAATTGATGTAGGATAGAAGATATCTAGTACAATGTCTGATTGTAAGCATTAGTGAAAATGTTCATTATGCTCTAACAAAACTGATAAGTGTGGGATCCAGAAGAATACTGATCATATGATGATGAGGATTAAGGGAAAGGAAGTTCCATAGGGTGTTAGTAAGACTTACACGCCGGAAAGTCCATGGCCTGCGCCACCCTTGATCATGTGTGATCTTCTGTGAGTAGGAGTGACATTGGAAATAGAACTATGATACATATAACGGCAAAAAGAAAGAAGAATGTAATATCCAGCTCAGAAATGAAAGTCATACGAAGTTATAGATGAATTCATTGCTGGTCAAAAGATGTAATTCTTGGGAATCATGACTAAGTAGTTAATTGTTGATTCTAGGTATTGTGATTAAACAAGTTGATCACTGGAATATCACGTTGATTGCATTTTGTTGCAACACGATGCAATAAATACTATGGCCTTTATGACTAGCTAATGATGAGTTTTGACACGCTCGGGAACACGGTAAAAGGTTTACTATACCATGTGTTGACTCTATGATTATCTTCATAATTCATTTTAGAGTTGAGTAAATTGTTACTACACTTTAGCCTTGTTGCAAAACATCATTTTGAATCATGTTTGTTGCAAGACAGTTGTTCAAATCTATGAATAACGTAAAGGCCATACTTCCATTATGAATAGGTTGTATGTTATGAATCTTGATAATAATACTAAACATCCATAACACTGACGCTAAACGTCGCAAGACTGACAGAAATACCACATAGATGTGGCACTGCCGTTTATCACAAGTGACATAACATGCATGAAGAATTTCCATAAGTGATGGACTTTCGAGTCATATGATTATGAATCACTTGACGCTTGCGATCTTTGTCTCGAAGTAATGTGACTAAAACGCCGTTGATAGGCCATACATGAACGGGCAACTAAACCATTGGTAATCATACATGATGATGTGTGTAGTCCAATAAGTGTAGTTGTCTGCAGTGGATTCCCTATCTTCACTCATGAGTTGAAGTAAATATGTGGATATCTGTTCAATAGAGACATACGTCTGAAATCTTTGAAATGTTCAAGGAATTTTAGAGTGAAATAGAAATTCATTGTAACGAGAAAATAAAGCTTCTGCAAATTAGATTGTAGAAAGTAATATTTGAGTTACAAGTTTAGCGAACGTCTGATGAGTTGTGAAGAAGTGTCATAACTTGCGTCTCCCGGAACACCACTATGAGTAAAGTGTTTGAGCGATGTAATCAAGCCATGTATGACACGGTAAGATCAAATCTGACGTTTATCAATTTGCCATTATACTTATTAAAGTTATGCGTTAGTGACTACAGCTTTTACATTGAAAAGAGCACCATCAAATCTGTTGAAATGACACCATATTATATGTGGTATGAACTGTTAAAACCATGTTGTCTTTTTTCTTAAAATTTGGGTATATGAGACATGTGTTTGACATGCTCAAAACCCCAAATCAGATAAGTGCTACTTTGTTAAGGTTATTCCAAAAGGTTTGGTATTCCTCTATCACTACACCAAAGCAAACATGTTTGTTGTTTAGAACGGTGTGTTTTGCAGAAAATAGTTTCTTCCAAAAGAATGAGTGGGAGGACAATGCAGCTTGTTAAAGATTGTTGAATCTTCAAATAAGTGCGCACCTGAACCACACAGGTTAGAAAAAACTCGTACAAACATTCATGATATGTAAAACGAGATATTGTTGTTCGACAATGATAAACCTGTGATATACAAAGAAGCGTTGATGGGCCCTGACTCCGGGATTTGGCTAAATGCCAAATAATCCGAGATAGTATCCATGGAAGTAAGTCAAGTTTTGAACTTGGTATACCCTCCGAAAGACTAAAAGTCTGAAGAATATATATATAGATCTACAATTGATTCGGATGAAATTGTTTTATCCATAAAGCTCAACTCGTTGGAAAATTGTTTTCCAGCAAGTTCAAAGGTTGACTACGGCGAAGTAATGTCGACCGTAGAGATGCTTTAGTCAGTTCGGGTTATATTAGCAATTACTACATATCTCATTTATAGGATATGGTAGAATGAACGTCAAAACAAAGTTCCTACATGGAAAAACAACAAAGGACGTATATGTGATACGATCGGAATGTTTTTTCGATTCAAATGATGCTAAAATAGATGCAAGCCTTGGATATCCAGTGATGGACTGAAGCTAGCACAATGGAGTTGGAATTTTCGTTATGATGAAATTGCCAAAAGAGTTTGTTTTCATCGGGAATAAACGAAGATGCTTGAATGTTCAAGAAAGTAAGTGGGAGTTGAATAATATTTCTAAAACCTTATGTAGATGACATATTGTTGATTAGAAATTATATAAATTTCTTGACACGAATAAGGACTTCATTGGAAATAGTTTTCAGTTGATGTACTTGGGCTAATATAGCATTAGTATTGAGCACAGTGATATATACAGATAGTAAGTGCCTGATCATGCTAAATCCAACACTACATATTGACATGATACTAAAGTTGTTTAGTATGAAACGCCAAGAAACATGTTCTTGTCGAAGTCGTGGTGAAAAGTTGTTTGCATAAATCGGTGTTGATGAACATAGATAGGAAAAAACACGTGAATTGAATTTGTCAGAACCCTCTGTTTGGTAATGTGCTAGGATCAAGTAACCTTGCATCATGTCAAATTTTCAAAGGAAATCAACTTCAAAATCCAAATGGGAGAAGGAACACCCCCCAGATGAATTAATTCAAAAGGCCAGATAAAAATCTTCTCCAAAAATTCATGTTAGATTTTTGAAAAGTCTTATAAATGAGTGTGATCACATATCAAGTGATGTGGGACCCATCCCATGCTCATAGATTTTTCAAATAATCAAACAGTGCCTTGGAATTAAAGAAATACCCCTATTTGATTTAAGATTCAAATTATTTGAATTTTAAAAATGTTGAAAGTTTATAAGTGGCTAGTCTATATATTTATGAGGCCATATAAAAAATTTCAGCATTTAATAAAATGTTTAGCTATTTTATTTAGCTAAACAGAACAAATGTCAGAAGAGAAAACAGAAAGAAAAAGAAAACAGGAAAGTGGCCCGCTTACCTGGGCCACCCCGGCCCAACTCACCTCTCCCGCAGCCCAGCCCGCGAAACCCCTTGTCGTCTTCCACCCCGCGCTGCCAAGCAGCTCGGTGGCGAGGCGCCGACGCCGTGGACGCCACCGCGACGCCTTCGAGCGTCCAGCCCCCCCCCCCCCGAGCTTATCTCTTCGTCCAGACGCATCCTGGAGCCGCCCTGCTTCGTTCCCCTCCCTCCAGAACCACCTCCCCTTCCTCCCTCGCCGTGTTCGTCGTCGACAGGAGAACTCGCCAGAGCACCGAAGCGCCCCCGCGTAGCCTTTGACGCCAAGGAGCCCCACCAAGATGTCCAATGTGCTTGCCGTCCTCGTCTTCGTCGACTAGCAGAAGCCGGAGCTCCAATTTGGACTAGGAGTGACGCCAGGTTCATCGGATCGCCGCCGGCCGCCGGAGCTCGAGTTGATCGATTCGCCGCCGTCGTACCTTCCCCGCCTCCGACGCCTGCTCCAACGTGTTCACCAGCGTCTGGTGAGCTTTTCCCCTCAAACCAAGACCCCGTTCGACTCCTCTAACTCGTTCCGCCATGAGAGCCGTGGCTCCTCGCCGCCGGTGTGCTCGCCAGCGAACGCCCGTGAAGCAAACGAGCTTGAGAATCTGTCCATCGTCTTCGTCGAGCTCTTCTGGTTCGATCCCGACCAGCCCAACGCCTTGACGAGCCCCCTAGCTCGATCCCGTTCCAAGCCGTGCCTCGGACCGCCGCCGTTCAGGTCGCCGTCGTTGAGTCAAGCCTCCCCGTGGTCGCCCGACTCGCATAGGTGGAGCGCGAGTTCGAGGGCTACCCTCTGGTGGTCTTCGCGCTCCAAATGATGGCCGGAATCGTGATCCCGTGCAGCGCCACCGCGACTCCAGTCGCCGGCGTTTAGCCGCCGGCGTGTCAGCCCTAACCCCCCCTGTTAAGCACCCAGTTAATGACCCCTGGGTCACTGACCAGTGGGCCCAGTGGCTTAATTAAGCCACTGGATTAATTTAACCCACGGGTTAAGTTAACCCAGTCACTGACACCCTGGACCCACATGTCAGCTGACGCAATAAATCATTTTATGAATTTCCAGAAAATCAAAATGAATTAAAAGAATTCCAGAAATTCCAGAAAATACCCCAAACTTTGGAAATTCATAGAAAATTCATATTAACTCCAAATTGGACAAATAATATATGAAAAATGATCAGGAGAAAATTATCTTTCCAAATATGCAACTTTCAACTCTGTTTGAGTTGAATTTAAAATGTGATCAGTAGCATTTGCTATTTGATTTAAATGGAATTAAATCAAATTCAAATCAAATATTTTGCAACTTGAACCATGGCAACATGCTACATTTAAATCACACATCAGAGGCATATCATACACATTTGGAATTGTTTCAAAATGATCAAACTATATCACTTACAACTTGGTTAATGTTGAATTCAAATGTGGAGTTTGAATTTGCAATTCAATTTGCAATATACTCCATTTAAATGGAATGATCAACACATCAGTACCATGAACATCACCCTTTCAATATTATTCATGTGATTGTGCATTGTACATTCTGTTGATTCTATGATTGTCATGTTGCTGATAGACGTGGAGCCGGAGCCCGAGGTCACCCCCTACGTTGAAGACCCCGAACCCGAACCTCGTCAGCAAGGCAAGCAAAGCCCCATTGATCATGTCGATAAAATCCCACTTCCCTCTCATGTCTCGCTTATGCATTATTTAGGATGATCACCATGCTTCGTTTCTACCGCATAGATGAACCCATTCCTTTGCATGACCTATCATTTTGTCACAGTAGTAAGCAAACCACAATCCTAGCAAATGTAGGAGTTGAATGATATCATGTGGCCCCTGCAAATGTTATCGCTTATTGCATGCTTAGTATGATACCATGTTGTTACTGTGATGTGAGTCGGGATGGGAATGATCATGTTGTTGGTGGTAGAAAAGTGTTGGTGAATCGACCCTAATACAAGGTGAACGATGAGAGGCTGTGTAGGAGTACACGGTGGGTTGTCTCGTTGAACACCGCCCTAGTACGAGTTCTTGTGTGGTGATCCAAGATGAAGAGTACAACCACACATTGGGCTCACTGACCCCTCTCAACTTACTAACTCGTCCCTTTCGATGTCCAGATGTCGCAATAGTTCGGAGTTCTGGTAGGTCTGTGGCCTGGATGCTAAGTGAGAGAACAGCTCATCCGAGACCGGCTTATGCACCACACACACATCACTTGGGTCCACTTCGGTAAACCGGCCGGGTTCACGATTGTGGTAACCAACCCAAGTAGGCGGCTTTCTCGGACTAGATCGGCTATGAGGTAACAGTTGTGGTGAGCATCCTCGCTGGCACCCCTTGAATGGTGTCGAGATCAAAGGCGGTAAATGATGGTCATGTGTGTGTAGCGGTACACCCTTGCAAGGTTAACAAAACTATTCGAATAGCCGCGTCCGCGGTTATGGACTGCTTGGAAAGCTTAGCTTGATTATTAGATAACTTGAACCGGATACTTCTAAAACACACCAAGATAAGTGTGAGTGCTATGGCGTGCTTCCTCGTGGGGAAGTCGACGAAGGCACCATAGTGGTGTATTGGTTGGAGAAAGTAGTGGACTCGTGTACGCTTCTTACCTCAAGTCTGGTACTCGTAGTTCAGGACTAGCCAAGTCAAAGCTGGCACTTCTGCAAGTGAACCCCACCTCCCTTTACCTTGACACATATGCATGAGTAGTATAGCTCCTATGTAAGTCTTACTGAGTACGACTTTGTACTCACGTTTGCTTAATCTATGTTTTAGATGATGCCACTGACCCCGAAGGTGGCTTCTTCATCGAGATGGACGACTGAAGACCAACTAGTCTAGTCCCAGTCAGACAACTGGTTCCCTCGTGGAGGGCTTGTTTTTAGATAAGGCTTCTCTAAGCCATTTGTTAAACTTGTCTGTACTCATACCTACTTGCTTCCGCTTGTTTGTTGTAATGTTGGATCACATGCTTGTGATCTCTGTGTGCACTCTGTAAGAGTTATTAATAAAGATATATACTATTTAGAGAATTGCAATGATACCTGTTGTTCATACAAGGCATGTGTGATGCGTGTATGTTTATAACATGCATGTCTTAGTATGGGTGTTCGAGACCTTAGTTGTGTTCTGGCTGGCGGTCTTTTATACACCAAGTGGCCCTTAGATGTGCGCAGCTTGGGGCATCGCGATGCGATTGTTCGAGACTCTGTCTCGTGCACACTTTGATGTATGATCGAGCCCGCCCTAGACCCCGACTAAGTGATCGGGCTGGAGTAAGTCTATGCAAGAGTTATAATACAATCAATAGTATGGTTGAGGCGACTTGTCTATGAGTATGGGAGTTCACCACCCATATCATTTAGACTTGTGTGCGGACGATGAGGACCCATTTCAGTTGATCATCCGGCCTGGATGGGATGCCCCTCACGTTCGATGCTTTCCGAAAACGTTCTGTGCTTGGCCTTGTCTACTTAGACAAGTGGGTACGGTTCTCGGCTCTCCATATGATTGTGTTGTAGCGAGGCTTGCATACGCTATCCCCGGGTCCCGACAGAATTCCACTCACCTGTGTGTTTGGATTAATCATGTACACTATAATATGTAAAACAACCAGATATGTACAGTGCTCCAAAAGGTTGTGAGCAATATACCAAAGTGATAAAGTTGTGGACTATTGGAAAAACAATAAAAAAATTAAGCTTATGAAAGATAAGATATGTTTCTCGGAAAAATGGAGAGAATGAAGAGCTCGTTGTAATGAGTTACACCAGCTGAATTTTTGATGTAAATAGTTACACCAATTCAGTCTTCATACTTACTCCGACCGATTTTCAATTTTAATTGGGATTATGTGTTTCACATGTAAGGGTGGCACAGTCTGGAGGAACTGTGTTAAGTTAGATACTGTGGCGAATTCTATAACAGAGGCTAAGTATATTGTTGCTTAAATAAGTAACAAGGGAGGGTATTTTGAATCATCAGTTCATTTATGAACATGGTATGGTTTCCTAGATGTTTGAAGCTCATGGAACATTGATGAATGATTTCATGACTTATTCTAAGGAACCAAGGTCCTACCAAATGATCCAAAACATATACAAAGCAAAACTAATAAAATTAGTGAATTTTATGATAGCGTGAAAAACATGAAGATATGCAAGATACAAACGGGTCTGAAACGTCAGATCTGTAGATGAAGTCTATAACACAATTGAAGCATGCATTACACCAGTATGCCGTAGGTGTAAAGTGCTCAAGCACTAACAATATTATTGACTCTAGTGCAAGTGGGAGACTGTTGGAAATATGCTCTAGAGGCAATAATAAAATGTTATTATATATATTTCCACGTTCGTAATTAATGTTTATATTTCTGTGCTATAATTGCAATGACCCTGACTGTGAGATTCAGAACAAAACTCACTTGCATGTGTGGAAATGTAAACACCAAGAGTTCCTGGTTTAGCATCTAAAGACCAACTCATGTGCTAACTGATGATTACGTTTTCTTAATCATGGACATTGTTCTTGTTACAAAGATGTCAGTAGCAATGGGAACATATTGTTAGCAGAACAATGATGTTGAACCGACCCCAGTATTGAATGATATACTTAGAGATCACATCATAACAACGTTATAAGTCATATCTTGAAATGTTATCATATACGTAATTCCTTAGACCATGAGAGTATCAAGTTGCTTCACACAGGAAGATGTGCTTTGGTTCTTAGATGAATCTTCCCGTTACTGGGAAGTAGTAAAATAAGTTCTGGGTACATTGAATAGTGTGTCTAGTAACTGTGATAGTTCAAGATTGGGATTTGCTCCTTCACGATGAAGAAGATATTCACTTCGGGCCCACTCGGTATGACGGTATCCATTATAGTCTGGCGAGGGGCATTGTGATTAAGTCACGGGGATATCGGAATACGATAACGAGAAAAGGGACAAACGAGCAAAGAGGATAACGAGTGGCTTGTGTTCAAGAAGTTGTTACACATGGGTGCCAAACTTCTCTCCTCTAACTTTGTCATATATCGCGAAGCAAAGGGAATGGTACATGACTGAACATAATGGTTCACTCAAAGTTTCTTCGTGTATGTGCGGGAGTCAACATGGGTGTCCATGGCTCCGCTGTTGATTATTGGCTATTGACAAAAGGTTGTTGACCTATGTCCGGAAGATGTTCTGAGTCATGTCCGCATTATACCGAACCTATTGGGTCACACACTTAACGAGTAGTAGTCTGTTAGAATACTGGAATGGTAGAAGGTTTAGTGGAAGCAAAACGGAATAGTTCATACGGGCACCGGAAGTAGTTTCGGGTATTTATGGAATTGTTCATAAGGGCACCAGAAGAAGTTCTGGGTATTTAAAGATATGTCCGGATCACTCTGGAATAGTCCCAGGTGGTTCTGGAACATATGAGAATGGTACTGGGGAAGTCCTGGATCAACCGAAATAGTTTCCGGTTAATCGGTGGACGTCCCAAAAATGACCGACGAACCGACACAGGGCATCGGGCAGGCTAGACCGTAACCCGAATCGTCCTGGAACCTATCCAGATAGTTCCGGAACGTCCGAAAACGGTCCCGGAAGGTCTTGTAAGTGTTCCAGAAGGTTCCGGAATGTCCCGAAACGATCCCGGAAGGTCCCGGAATGGCCGAGAATGGTCCCGGTGGGTCCTGGAAGATCATGGAAGGTTTTGGAACGTTCCACAAGGTTCCGGACAGTACCATATGCGCCCCACCATCCTTAGACTTGGGGGGCAAGGCTCCCCATAGGGGCTGGCCTAAATTTGGCCCTAGTCCTATTAGGACTAGGCTTTCCAAAGTGGGAAGGACTCCTCACAAGGAAGGAGTCCTAGGGGAAAGTTTTCCCACCAAGGGAGGAGTCCTGGAAGGACTCCACCCCCCCCCCCTTATTTCGGCCAAGGGCCCTCCTGGACAAATATATAATGAGGCGAGGGGGTGGGGGCGCAGCACACTTGATCCCCAAGGCCTATGCGCCACCCTCCCTCCCTCTAAATCCTATTGCTCCACAATTAGACCCCGGTTTAGACGCTGTTCTAGATCGGAATCCGTTAGGGTTTTCTCCCTCTAGTTTTCTCGGTGGCGTTCTTCTCTGGACGGCGGAGCGCTGCTAGATTGCTGCTACGGGATGTGTGGATACCGGTAGAGGGATCATAACTTTGGTCCTTCTTCGAGGAACTTCTTCTTCTTCTTCCTCGGAGATCTGTCCAAGGGAATTGCTCGAGGGATTCGTTCGTGGGATAGATCGTGGGACGGATCGTGAGATACATCACGAGATCTACTTCCACCCGCTTCATCAACTCTTCTTCCGCTGCAACCATTGGTGAGCAATGGCCTAAACCTTGTGTGCCATCTTTCTTGGGTGATCTTGGGATCTTGATTCGTAGGCACGAAATTTTTTGTTTTCTACTACGTTTCCCAACACTGTGACTAGCAGTCGGGCTCATATAGGTGTGTTCTTTGAAGATTCTTCGATAGGATAACATCTTGCTTATACAAGCCTTATAACATGTTAAGAAAAAATTCATCTTCCCATATAGATTCTGAGAGTAGTCGTCTTTTTTATCATTGTTCTCGTTATGGTCGCAGTGCTTGTTTTTTTTGCAATCCGACCTTTGTTGCAAGCTAGTTGTCCTCTCTCGAGAAGAAATTTTTCATCATGTCCATAGGGTTGTCCATGGATTTTGGTTTATAATTACCTTTTTCTTTTTGCTGAGGAAGCGAGTCCAGAAAGATCAGACCAATTCCTCTCTACGCTATCTGACGAGGTCTAGGTCACTGGAATTTGTTGGTCAGATATACGCCCCCTAGAATTTTAAGAGGAACTCATCACACAACATAGGCTAGGTATTAATGGACATGGGTTTCATCGTGTAGACCCAATTGTGGGTTGACCCTTTTAACATCAGGCATAGGTATTTTATTGCATCTAGGTCGTTGTCGTTGGCTACATGGATTTCGAGGAGTTAATCCTCAAGCCAGGCAGACGGAACTATAGTTCCATCATTTTTCATTACTTTGAATCTTTGAGGGAATGGGTGTTGTTCGACCACCCTAGCGATGAAGCATGGGGGATAGGATATTCCTCAGAGTTCCTCGTACTAGTTAGGGTTCTGATGTCCACTACCCCTGGTGTTATACCCAGGAGGTGTGTGTGCATGTCGGGCCGATCGATAGATAGTTCAAGGAGCGGTGGTATGGGTTGCCTGGATTTATTTCGAGATGCTAACCCTCCCCTATCGAATCTCATGGTGGACTTCCGATAAATTTATTGTGGGGTGAGGAATCCTTATTCTTCTTGATGATATCATATGTCCTGGTAGTCTTGTTGATGCAGTTGTTGTAGGCGTCCCCGTAGTTCGCGCTCTTCTCTTTTCAGTCAATCTAGTCTTGTTTTCAGTTCTTCGCCTTCTACCCAGTTATCGGTGTTGTAGTTCTAGATTTTCTTGATTGCCTTGATCATCCTCAGGCGTCTTTTGTTGTGTATCGAGTGGTTTTTGTATGATATCCGCGTCCAGACTATTGTAGTCTCTTAAATATGATCCTTCCTCATTGAGGATTATGTCACTGCCGTGAACCCTGGTGAGCCGCCTTTCAAGGGAGGATTTATTGTTTTACGTAGTGGTTTCGATCATATATACCTCATGGTATCTAGACCTGGTTGTATTTTTGATGATGATGATGATGAGTGGATTTCTAGGATGTCAGTTTCATTGTTGTCAGAGTAATCCTCGATGTTTGCTACGAAGTGCGCTGGATCGAGCTTTTTGCCCCTCGATTTTTTCCGGCGTGACGCTGGGTTTTTGCGGTCTAAAGTCACTTTGAAAATATCTAGGTTGCGCCTCTCCTTGGTTCCCGGAATAGTCCATCCAGGGAGTTGCGTTTTAACAATCCCTTATGTCTATTTTGAGGATCGTATGATCTGCATGTCTCTGGCCGATTTTATTCCCGGGATCACGGTAAGGTTCTCACGATTTCCTATGGTTTCACGTGAAGATATTCCCTTGTGCTTCAGATCTCGGGTGAACCTTTTCGTTGTTCATGGCTGGTAGAGTGGTTTTTGACTCAATCTAGGTGAACGATCGGGTTGGCGACGAAGGTGATGTTGCCGAAGATGATCACGTGTCTCAACGGAAGGATGTGCTGGAACTAATCCTCGCGTCGATTATGACTCACATCGAGATATGTTGGTCGCTTGTCGTAACCTAAATGGTCCACCAATGTTGGATATGATTCCAGTGAATCCCTCTGTAGGGTTTCCTAGCTAAGTGATCAATGACGATGGTAATAGGAGTCAAGAGACACATGTTTACCCAGGTATAGGCTCTCCAATGAAGATAAAATCATATGCATGATTTTTTTCTTGATTATGATGGGGTGTAATAATGAGTACAACGGGACCAAGGGATATTTTCTATATCTCTAGGGGCCGCGTACCCTCGACTTATATACACGTCAGGGGGTATGAGGTTTACACAAGTCCTACATCGGTACGGTCAAAGAAACCTAAACCAACTACAATACTACTACCTTGTCCTCCATGGCAGTGGTAGACCTTCCATCTTCAAATCCATGGCTTGATATAGTGTCCCATCAAGTTTTTCATCCATAGGGCCCAAGGTACAAACCTTTGGCCCAGACTCGTCACCTTAGGAGACCCATTATCCATGATATCGACAAAGAATGAAAATGCTATGTATTCGATCGCCTTCTTCGTTCTTCTCGACGAGTTAATTCTCTTAAGGTTGTCGTCTTCATCAATTATATTATGTGGGGTCGTCATTCCTTCAAATGTATCGATCATAAGCATGTTTCTCGACAACTTATGAATCTTCCTGGAGTTCTACCAAACTCCTCGTTTTCTCTAGGAACTAATCTCTCTGTATACACTCATAAACATTGTTAGTTTCTCTAATATTTTGCTCAACAATCTCCAAAACCACTAATGGGTACAAGATTTCTCCTTCAGCACCGTTACTGGATTCACAACACCTTTCTTTGTGTGACGGCATGGGAGATAAGGTGTGCCATTGTGGCGCATCGTGAGCACCATGCCGCCACACCTCTCCAGTCGGAGACATACTTTCCCCAAAGGGAAGGAACTTCGGGGAATCACATCCTTGTCTCCACTTGAGATTATCTCTTACCTTTACTTACATGTTGCAAGCATTACTACTTGTTGTATATCTTATATGCTTGTGTGTTATTTCTTACCATATAGGTTGTCCACTTAGTTGCATATGTAACAACTGTTGAGCCTACAATTATAAAAGAAGACAAAAAAAATCCTATTCGTCCCCTCTCTAGTCGACATATTGGGCCTTTCAACACTATCTTTTAGTGTCTCAACACGCACAGAGCATTCTCGCAAATCCATCCATGCTGACAACTTCAAACCATGCCAAACTGTTAGGAAATCGACACGCAAATAGTAACGAAGAAGAACGAAAAGCAACACATGGGACACGCAGATTTAATGTGGAAAACCCTTCCGCGAAGAAGGGAAAAACCACAGGCGCCTGCCAGCAAACTATTCCTTATTGTGGAGGTGTTACAAACACCGAGGGATTTACAACTTGATGATCTATCCCATGTGGCGGCTTACAAGGTATATTTATAGGCGGTAGGAGAGACCTAGGTCAACACTGATCCGTTCCGCTCCGTCAGAAGTTTCCTCGTAACTTCATACAGGAATTCGGATCAACTTCAACACAAACTAAATCAGATAACACATCACAACCACTATGGCCTAACCTTCTAACTCTCTTGCTATGCAACCGCACCATAGACACTATGATCCCAACCTCGGCTATGGCATGATGTTTCCGGGCACGGCTATCGAGTGCCACCCACAGTGCATACATACTGCACTAGCACTATTATCAACCTTGTCATGCAATAAAATATTTCTAAGATGGGATGATCAGCTTGGGGGCATTTTTGGTAGATCACATCCCCTGTAGTTAGACCCCGGGGATGTGATTTTGGATCGTTTGGAAAATTTGTCTACATTAATTTTCTGGCCCGCATGAATCTCAGAGAAGTCATGTATGTGTCTAACTGAGGAGGAACAACCGAATCGACAGTTTTCTCAAAGCTACGTCTAAGCGAGTCGTGTGTGTGTCTCCCTTACATGCATTGGAAAGCAGGGAGACGAATGGGGTGTATGGACTCATCCATATCTCTCCCTTCTCTCTTCCCTGACCACCCAAACTCCATTCATGCCTCTCTCTCTCTCTCTCTCACACACACACACATACACACACATTGCCCCTTCGGTCTCACCGATTGTCTCTCCACGACCTTTTTCCCAACTCCTTGCCCCGTCAACGATAAAAACCACAATCGCTAGATTGTCGCTGTTACGAAGGCATCCTACAAGGTGTAGAGGTGCTCAAGTCCCCCCCCATCTAAATTAGGTTGCGCTCCGCAATTATCGACCGCCCATTGGCGATCGATACGTCGACATTGGCAGCAGGTAGTTCATTTGTTGCAACTACAGGGATAATGGTTGTGGGTGTCTTCACACCGGACATGACCGGGATGTGGAATTTGAGGTCACCGCGAGGGATTTCTTTGTCCACTTCAGCCCAATCCATTATACCTCCGTCCATTGCCAACACATCGGTGGTGGTAAAATTTTTGACTACAGTAGTAGAGACATTGGCCGCCACAACAAGGGCGTGAATTTTGTCATTCTCGCTAGGGGTTGGCCGGCACATACGCTCCCGCTCCACCTCTCTCTAGCAACGGTGAGTGATGTAAGTGGACATTGCGTATCTGGTTGTGTAGTTAGGATTCAATTAGGGTTGGGTTTTTTGTGGGGCGATTAGACTAGATTTTAGGCCTTGCTACAAATGTGCATGTGTATCTTGTGCGCTTATTCGATTAGATTTTATCCATGATTTTACATTGCTATGAATATGCATTGCCAGGTTGTGCATTGGTCAAAGCAATGTGCATTTCTAGATTGTGCATTGATTATAGCAATGTGCATTGCTAGATTATGCACTGATCATTGCAATGTGGGTTGCTAGATTGTGCACTTATCATAGCAATGTATGTATGCTTTATATGCTTCATAGATAAGCATTGAATATAGCAATGTAGATAGGCTTGATAATTAGTGTATGTATGCTTCATATACTTCATACATAGGAACTAATCATACCATTATAGGTATCATTATATGCTTCATAGGTAGGCACTGGTTATATTAATGTACTTGTGCTATGATACTAACCCTCGTCTGCTTAACTCACAAGGTGATGAAGACCAACTGGGACATCGTCGCTGGTAGTGACCCTCCACCGAAAGGCATTGGCGACATTATCACCGAAAACTGGTGGGCACATAAAGATTGACATGTCAAGGAGGAACGAGTGTTGGAAATATGCCCTAGAGGAAATAATAAAATTTTATTATATATATTTCCACGTTCGTAATTAATGTTTATATTTCTGTGCTATAATTGCAATGACCCTGACTATGAGATTCAGAAGAAAACTCATTTGCATGTGTGGAAATGTAAACACCAAGAGTTCCTGGTTTAGCCTCTAAGACCAGCTCATGTGCTAACTGATGATTACGTTTTCTTAATCATGGACATTGTTCTTGTAACAAGGATGTCAGTAGCAATGGGAATATATTGTGTCAGAACCCCAACTAGGGTAAGTGCTAGGGTTTGAGTGCCCTTTGCATCATGTAAAAATTTCAAAAGAAATTCAAAAATGGGGAAGCAGAAAGCCCTGAGAATTTAAATAAAAAGGCCAGAAATAAATCTTTTTCCAAAATTCTTTTGAATGTACGGAAAATTCCTATAAATGATGCTGATCATTTTAAAAGTGGTTTGGGTATTTTTCCCATACTCATGGAATTTTCTAATATTCAAATAGTGCTCTGGAAATTAAAGTTTACCCCTATTTGAATTGAAATTCAAATTTATTGAATTTCAAAAATGTCTAAATTATTTATGTGACTAGCTACTGGTCACCTAGTATTTAAAAAAATGTATTTGGACATTTATTAAAAATGCCTAGCTATTTTAAATCTAGGCAAAACAAATGAAACAGAAAAACTAAAAAGAAAAAGAAAGCAGAGACCTTACCTAACGCCCACAGGCGAGGCCCACCTTACCTCGGCCTGGCCCAGCCCAACCGGCCACCTTGTCTTCTTCCTCCCCTCGATCCCAAGCTGCTCGGTGGCGAGCCGTGGGTGCGCCGACGCCACCGAGGCCTCTCTGGAGCCCCCTCTTCTCTCCCAAGGCGCCACGCAACTCGCCCAGAAGCCCCGCAGTCTTCCCCCTCCTCTGGCTCTCTCCCCACGCCCTCTCTCTCTCGTTTTCGCCCGGAACCGAAGCCACGCCGGAGCACCGCCACCGCGTACTCGTGGCCGCCGTGATCCCCTCGCTGCCCTGCCGTGTCCCGTGGACTCCCCGTGGTCGACTTCATCGCGCTGCAGGACGAATCGAAGCCGAGGACGACTCCAGGCGACCCCCGCTTCAAATCCTCACCGCCGGCCGCCTTCGACTCCGGCGAGAAATTCATCTGCTCCGAACTCCCTCAAGCCTCGCCGTGACCATCGTTGGATTCTTGGGAGCTCTGCGGTCATTTCCCCTCTCTCCCAACTCCTCCCCGTCCACCGTAGCACCGCACCACCAAAACCGAGCCACGGCCGTCGCCATTGTCGTCGTGGACGAGCTCCACAGCCATCCCCGAGACCCCCCAGTAGCACCATTGGGTGCGGGAGCCCGCGAGGAGCGCGCCCGTGCCCTCCGTTGCTCTTGCCGTAGCCGGAATCACCAAGCCCGCCGGTACAGTGCCACGGCCTCCGCCGTTCCTCGTCGCCGGTGAGCCCCTGGTCCTCCCCACACTCCCCCGAGCCCTCCCTTTGAACCGCGGCTCACTGGTGATCAGTTTGGTGCAAGCCCCGCACCAAATGGCCACCGGGAGCACCACCCCCGTGCTGCGCCGCCGGTTAGCCGCCGGCCATTAGGGCCTTAATGACCCAGATTAACCCCCCCCCCCCCCCCGAGTCCATGACAGGTGGGCCCTGCCCCTAATTAAGCCTCTGCTAATTTAATTCAACCGGGGATTAACCCCCTGAGGCTGACAGGGTGGACCCACTGGTCAGCCCCCCCCTGACGTCACCCCCACGCCATGCTGGCGCAATAATTCAATTCCAGAAAATAGAAATGATTTAAATAAAACAGAGAAAATTCCAGAAAATGAGTTAAACTTGGAAAATGCATAAGTACTTCATTTTAACTCCAAATATAACAAATAATATGTCTAAAAATATCAGAAAAATCCAAGGATTATGAATATGGGCTCTGTTTTCATGTTTGACCATTTTAAAATGGGTGAACAGTGCAAAACATCCATATGGCTTTATTTCAAATTCAAATTTGAAGTACATTTGCAAATGACTTTGCATTTGACTTCTTTTAAATGGAATTGTACCAACATTGTGACCAAGAACATCACCATTACAATATTGATCATGTGTTTGAGCATTGCAAATAAATTTATACCTTGTTTAATTGTTTGCTCGATAGACGTGCAACTGGAACTGGAGGCCACCCCCTTCGTTGAAGACACCGTTATCGAACCTCGTCAGCAAGGCAAGCAAACCCCATTGATCATGTCTATAAAATCCTATTTCCCTCTCAGTCTCGCTTATGCATGTTTAGGAGATCACCGAGACACGTTCTTTCGCATAGTTGAACCCATTCCGATGCATGACCTATCATTCTGTCACCGTATTAAGCAAACCACAATCCTAGCAGATTTAGGAGTTGAATGATGAGCATGTGGCCCCTACAACTGTTACTTCTTTTGATGCTTAGTGATACAATGAGGATTTTTTGATTGTGAGTCGGGATGGGATGAACACAGTGGTGTTGATGAAAGTGAAACGTGTTGGTGGATCCACCCTAAGCAAAGGTGAACGATGAGAGGCTGTGTAGGAGTACACAGTGGGTTGTATCGTTGAACACTGCCCTAGGCCCCGAGTTCCTGTTTTGTGATCCAAGACAAAGAGTATGACCACATGTAGGGTTTTATGGGAGCCCCGTTTGGCCTATTTACATACCCGATCCGGTCCATGAGTCACAATAGATTCGGGCTTTCCATTTGGCATATGCATAGAAAAGTATGAAGAAAAGGTTGCATCATCCTAGATATGTGGGTGGACTTGTGAGGCAGTGAAACCATCTGGCAGAGGTGGCATCTCGGTCCCTTACATTATCTGAGTCCGTTTCGTGGAACCGGCCGGACTCTCGAGCGGTGCCAAACTCAGGTAGTCGACTCCTGGATTAGAGAAGGTGATGTGAGGTTAGTGCCTTGGTTTCATCCACGTCCGACATCCGCTTGAAGGATGCCAAGAACGAGGCGCTAAGTGATGACACGCGTGTGAAGATGTACACCCCTGCAGGGTTAATGAACTATTCGAATAGTCGTGTCCGCGGTTATGGACTACTTGGAAACCTCTACTTGATCATAGACAACTTGAATGGATACTTATAAAACTTGCAAGATAAGCGTGAGTGCTATGGCGTGCTTTCTCGTGGGGAAGTCGAGGAAGGCACCATAGTGGTGTACTTGGTTGGAGATGTAGTGGACTCGTGTATGCTTCTTATCTCATGTCTGGTACTCGTAGTACAGGATTAGCCAAGTCAAAGATGGCACTTCTGCATGTTGAACCCCACCTCCTTTACCTTGATACTTGAGCATGAGTAGTATAGATCTGATGTAAGTCTTGCTGAGTACGACTTTGTACTCACGTTTGCTTATTCTATGTTTTAGATGAGAAACCGGACCCCGATGGAGTCACCGACCTGAAGCTCGACGTTGACCTTGGTAGTATAGTCCCAGACAGAAGTCTGGTCCCTCGTGGAAGGGCATGTTGGTTTTACAAGGCTTCTCTAAGCCATTTCTTAAACTTGTCTGTACTCAGACCTAATTTGCTTCCGTTGTATGATGTAATGTTGATCACAGACATGTGATCTTTGTATGCTCTATGTGTATATCAATAAAGAGTACTTTGTAGAGTTATGTGATGATACCTGCTGTTCATACTAGGCATGTGTGCTGCGTGTATGATTATAACATGCATGTCTTAGTATGGGTTTTCGAGACCTTAGTTGTCATCTGGCTGGCGGTCTTTTATACACCAAGTGGCCCTTAGATGTGCGCAGCTTGGGGCATCGCGATGCGATTGTTCGTGACTCTGTCACGTGCACACTTTGTTGTATGATCGAGCCCGCCCTAGACCCCGACTAAGTGATCGGGCTGGAGTAAGTTTATGTAAGAGTTAGGATCCAATCGATAACATGGTTGAGGCGACTTGTCTATGAGTATGGGATTCACCACCCATAAGCATTTAGACTTGTGAGCGGACGTTGAGGACCCATCTCAATTGATCATCCGGCCTGAATGGGATGCCCCTCACGTTCGATGCTTACCGAGAACGTTCTGTGCTTGGCCTTGTCTGCTTAGACAAGTGGGTACGGTTCTCGGCTCTCCATGTGATTGTATCGTGACTGGAATTACATACGCTAACCCCGGGTCCCGACATATTGTTAGCAGAACAATGATGTTGAACCGACCCCAGTATTGAATGATATACTTAGAGATCACATCGTAACAATGTTATAAGTCATATCATGAAATGTTATCATATACGTAATTCCTTAGACCATGAGAGTATCAAGTTGCTTCACAAAGGAAGATGTTCTTTGGTTCTTAGATGAATCTTCCCGTTACTGGGAAGTAGTAAAATAAGTTCTGGGTACATTGGATAGTGTGTCTAGTAACTGTGATAGTTCAAGATTGGGATTTGCTCCTTCACGATGAAGAAGATATTCACTTCGGGCCCACTCGGTATGACGGTATCCATTATAGTCTGGCCAGACGCATTGTGATTCAGTCACGGGGATACCGGAATACGATAACGAGAAAAGGGACAAACGAGCAAAGAGGATAACGAGTGGCTTGTGTTCAAGAAGTTGTTACACATGGGTGTCAAACTTCTCTCCTCTAACTTTTTCATATATCGCGAAGCAAAGGGAATGGTACATGACTAAACATAATGGTTCACTCGAAGTTTCTTCGTGTATGTGCGGGAGTCAACATGGGTGCCCATGGCTCCGCTGTTGATTATTGTCTATTGACAAAAGGCTGTTGACCTATGTCCAGAAGATGTTCTGAGTCATGTCCGTATTATACCGAACCTATTGGGTCACACACTTAATGAGCAGTAGTCTGTTAGAATGCTGGACTGGTAGAAGGTTTAGTGGAAGCAAAGCAGAATAGTTCATACGGGTACCGGAAGTTGTTCCGGGGATTTATGAAATAGTTCATAAGGGCACCAGAATTAGTTTTGGGTATTAAGGATATGTCCGGATCACTCTGGAGTAGTCCCAGGTGGTTCCGGAACATATGAGAATGGTACTGGGGAAGTCCTGGATCAACCGGAATAGTTTCCGGATAATCGCTGGGCGTCCCGACAACCTTCGCGGTCATCGGGTGGCTTAAACTGTAACTCGGATGGTATTGGAAACTATCCGGATGGCTCCGAAACTTCCGAGAACGGTCCCGGAAGGTCCTGGAAGTGCTCCAGGAGGTTCTGGAATGTCCCGAAACGATCCCCGAAGGTCCCGGAAGGTCCTGGAAGCTTCTGGAAGGCTCCAGAAGTTTCCGGGCAGTCCCACCCACTACCCCACGCCCCTAGCCTTGGGGGGCAAGCCACCTAGGCTTCCCTGGCCGTCCAAGGAGGTGGGGGCGCACCAAAGGGAGGGAATCCTCCTCCAGGTGGGAATACCAAAACCCAAATATGGCAGGTTTCCGGTGGGAAGGTGTGGGAAGGTTTGGGAGGTTTGGGAGTACAAGTTGGACGCCCCACCCCCCTTATTCCGCCCCAAGGGCCTCCTGGACACCTATATAATGAGGGGAGGGGGTGGGGACGCAGCACAACTTGTCCCCAAGTCCTATGCGCCCCCCTCCCTCCTCTAAACCCCGTTGCTCCACAATTAGACCCCGGTTTAGACGTTGTTCTAGATCGGAACCCGTTAGGGTTTTCTCCCTCTAGTTTTCTCGGTGGCGTTCATCTCTGGACGGCGGAGCGCTGCTGGATTGCTGCTACGGAACGTGTGGATACTAATAGAGGGATCATATATTTTGTCCTTCTCCGAGGAACTTCTTCTTCCTCGGAGATCTTGTTCGAGGGACTTGCTCGATGGACTTGTGCGTGGGACGGATCGAGGTGCTTCTTCTTCCTTGGTGATCTTGATCGATGGACTGTTTGTGGGACGATCCGCGAGATCTACTTCAACGAGCTACACCAACTCTACTTCCGCTACATCGGTTGGTGAGCCATGACCTAAAACCTTGTATGCAATCTTCTTGGATGATCTTGGGTTCTTGATTCGTAGGCCGAAAATTTTCGTTTTCTACTACGTTTCCCAACAACGGTATCATGAGCGATCCTTGATTAGATGCATGTTTAGGTATAGATCATATGTGTGATATGAGGCATTGATTTTCTTGTTGCTTCCCTGTCATGTGATTTTTTCTATGCTTGATGGCAAGTTTTGGTTTTGCTACAAGGATTGAGTTTTCCATCGATCCCTCTATGTTGCTTTCAGTATGTTGTTGCCTTGATCATGGTCTACATCAAACTCCTTGGATCTCATCTTAATCTCGCAATAGAAGATTTAACATGGAGGGGCTTGTGGATTTTATGAACACAAATCCACACGGGGGTCACTCGTTGAACGAAGTTTGGCTTGTGGCATTAGTTGGTGCACGCACCCCGAACGTTAAACTAGCAACAATGAAGTATCGTGATTGGTTTGTATAGGGAACAACGTTTCCATGTAACCTGCTAATCAACCACGATAAAATTTGCAACAACCCGTGTAGATAGTGATCTCACTTGTTTTTGCAAAGTATGCATGTGATGTGGTATAGCATTCAAGATTTGCAATGTGTTTTTATGAGATGCTATATGATGTAATATTATTCGCGACCTGCGTGTCGTGGTACGGCATGATGACTGGAGTCATGTGATTGTCACTTAATTATGGCATGCGTGCCAGAACTGTTTATTAGCTCGAGGCAACGCAATAGATAGATGCAAGGTGATGATCTACGATGCGGAGGTGGACCCCGACGCACATGCCGGAAGTCGTGGTGATGTTCCGTCGCCAAGGACAAAGTTGGTGGACACGGTGACTTCAACCACGAAGACGTGAAGACAATGAAGACTTCACGAAGCAAAGGGCTATACTATATCACATAATTTTATGAACTGCCTGTGATGTTTATCCCTTTGATGCACCCTTGTTTGATGCGCGGTAGTCGTATTTTATTAGGGTGATCTCTCGCAAAACAATATCAAGTTGATAGTGTTCTTCCAACTGTAGCACCGTCTATACTATGTTTCACACCGGAGCAGGTCATGTCACATGGGTGCACACGGTGTGACGCATAAAAGGCGGGTGTGTTAAGAACACACTGCAATTACACTTGGTTGTCTTGACGGTTTGGATAAAAGTTTGCTACCGGAACACGCCCATCGAAAGATGAACAAGAATCACCTTTCGCGTGATTGGCAAGTTGGCCTACCGGTCCAGTCTAAGTCATCAGTGATGTCACATCAATGGCGGACGATTGGGTTGGATCTTGAATCACTCCAGCATCAATTACGAGAGATATTGATCTGAGTGGGAGCGCACTTAGTAATTAAATTGATTAATAACAAGTGCAACTTAATTATGAACAAAGTCTAAGTATTTGCATTGTCGTTGTAGAATAATGGCTCGCGTTACCACCTTCCCAATTGATTTTGATTAACTGTATTATCTGGTAAAAAAAACTTTATGATGGTACCGTATTGTGAGGACTATCCTCAATAGTGACGAGAAGGACCATGTCCTATCGCTAATTTTCGATGCTCTCCCGCTAATGCTATGGATGATGTGACTTGCGTCCATAATCCAAAAGGCTAGAATTCCACCATAGCTAAGTGTATTGTCGTAATCACCATGAAACCCGAACTTCGAAACGTTTGGGATAGTTATGTTATATTCATGGAACTGAAAAATTGTTTTCAGTGATAAGACAATTGATGTAGGATAGAAGATATCTAGTACAATGTCTGATTGTAAGCATTAGTGAAAATGTTCATTATGCTCTAACAAAACTGATAAGTGTGGGATCCAGAAGAATACTGATCATATGATGATGAGGATTAAGGGAAAGGAAGTTCCATAGGGTGTTAGTAAGACTTACACGCCGGAAAGTCCATGGCCTGCGCCACCCTTGATCATGTGTGATCTTCTGTGAGTAGGAGTGACATTGGAAATAGAACTATGATACATATAACGGCAAAAAGAAAGAAGAATGTAATATCCAGCTCAGAAATGAAAGTCATACGAAGTTATAGATGAATTCATTGCTGGTCAAAAGATGTAATTCTTGGGAATCATGACTAAGTAGTTAATTGTTGATTCTAGGTATTGTGATTAAACAAGTTGATCACTGGAATATCACGTTGATTGCATTTTGTTGCAACACGATGCAATAAATACTATGGCCTTTATGACTAGCTAATGATGAGTTTTGACACGCTCGGGAACACGGTAAAAGGTTTACTATACCATGTGTTGACTCTATGATTATCTTCATAATTCATTTTAGAGTTGAGTAAATTGTTACTACACTTTAGCCTTGTTGCAAAACATCATTTTGAATCATGTTTGTTGCAAGACAGTTGTTCAAATCTATGAATAACGTAAAGGCCATACTTCCATTATGAATAGGTTGTATGTTATGAATCTTGATAATAATACTAAACATCCATAACACTGACGCTAAACGTCGCAAGACTGACAGAAATACCACATAGATGTGGCACTGCCGTTTATCACAAGTGACATAACATGCATGAAGAATTTCCATAAGTGATGGACTTTCGAGTCATATGATTATGAATCACTTGACGCTTGCGATCTTTGTCTCGAAGTAATGTGACTAAAACGCCGTTGATAGGCCATACATGAACGGGCAACTAAACCATTGGTAATCATACATGATGATGTGTGTAGTCCAATAAGTGTAGTTGTCTGCAGTGGATTCCCTATCTTCACTCATGAGTTGAAGTAAATATGTGGATATCTGTTCAATAGAGACATACGTCTGAAATCTTTGAAATGTTCAAGGAATTTTAGAGTGAAATAGAAATTCATTGTAACGAGAAAATAAAGCTTCTGCAAATTAGATTGTAGAAAGTAATATTTGAGTTACAAGTTTAGCGAACGTCTGATGAGTTGTGAAGAAGTGTCATAACTTGCGTCTCCCGGAACACCACTATGAGTAAATTGTTTGAGCGATGTAATCAAGCCATGTATGACACGGTAAGATCAAATCTGACGTTTATCAATTTGCCATTATACTTATTAAAGTTATGCGTTAGTGACTACAGCTTTTACATTGAAAAGAGCACCATCAAATCTGTTGAAATGACACCATATTATATGTGGTATGAACTGTTAAAACTATGTTGTCTTTTTTCTTAAAATTTGGGTATATGAGACATGTGTTTGACATGCTCAAAACCCCAAATCAGATAAGTGCTACTTTGTTAAGGTTATTCCAAAAGGTTTGGTATTCCTCTATCACTACACCAAAGCAAACATGTTTGTTGTTTAGAACGGTGTGTTTTGCAGAAAATAGTTTCTTCCAAAAGAATGAGTGGGAGGACAATGCAGCTTGTTAAAGATTGTTGAATCTTCAAATAAGTGCGCACCTGAACCACACAGGTTAGACAAAACTCGTACAAACATTCATGATATGTAAAACGAGATATTGTTGTTCGACAATGATAAACCTGTGATATACAAAGAAGCGTTGATGGGCCCTGACTCCGGGATTTGGCTAAATGCCAAATAATCTGAGATAGTATCCATGGAAGTAAGTCAAGTTTTGAACTTGGTATACCCTCCGAAAGACTAAAAGTCTGAAGAATATATATGGATCTATAATTGATTCGGATGAAAAAAAATTATCCATAAAGCTCAACTCGTTGGAAAATTGTTTTCTAGCAAGTCCAAAGGTTGACTACAGCGAAATAGTTTTGACCGTAGAGATGCTTTAGTCAGTTCGGGTTATATTAGCAATTACTACATATCTCATTTATACGATATGGTAGAATGAACGTCAAAACAAAGTTCCTACACGGAAATATAACAAAGGACGTATATGTGATACGACCGGAATGTTTTGTCGATTCATGTCAGAACCCTCTATTAGGTAATGTGCTAGGATCAAAGTAACCTTGCATCATGTCAAAATTTTCAAAATGAATCTTTGAAATCAACTTCAAAATCCAAATGGGAGAAGGAACACCCCCAGATGAATTAATTCAAAAGGCCAGATAAAAATCTTCTCCAAAAATTCATGTTAGATTTTTGAAAAGTCTTATAAATGAGTGTGATCACATATCAAGTGATGTGGGACCCATCCCATTCTCATAGATTTTTCAAATATTCAAACAGTGCCTTGGAATTAAAGAAATACCCCTATTTGATTTAAAATTCAAATCTTTTGAATTTTAAAAATGTTGAAAGTTTATAAGTGGCTAGTCTATATTATTATGAGGCCACATAAAAAATTTAGCATTTAAAAAAATGTGTAGCTATTTTATTTAGCTAAACAGAACAAATGTCAGAAGAGAAAACAGAAAAGGAAAAAAAGGCTTACCTCAAACGAGCCCAACTTACCGAGGCAGCCCAGCCCAGGGACAAGGCCGTCTTCTTCCTCGCGCCAGGCAGGCTGCTGCCGCCGTGGCGAGCATGCCGGCGATGCTGGCCACCTCCTGCTTCCTCCCCGTCCACGTAGTCGCGTCTGGAGACTCCCCGCAGCCTCCCTGATCCATTCCCCCCCTCAACGAGCTCCCTCCCCTCCTCTCTCGTCCGTTTCGTCGCCGCCCGAGGACCGCCGTGGAGCACGCCGCCGAGTCCACGCAGCCACCGTCGTCCCAGAGCCGTGCCGTCGTGTCCAGAAGAACCGCAGCAGGCGTCTTCGTCGTTCCCCTCAACCAATCGAGCCCGAGCTCCTCAGCAGACGACGCCAGCTTCACCGAGGAGTCGCCGGACCCGCAAGTCGCCGTCGTCGAATTCGCCGCCACCACGACCTCCCCGACCTCCCTGACTCCTCTGTTAGCTTCAGGGTGAGCTTCTTCATCCGCCCCGACCAACCCCGGAGTATTTCTCCTTCTCCTTTGCGTTTTGCCATGAAAGCCGAGCACGGCCTCCGCCATGGATGAGCTCGAGGTCGCCTCTGTGCCCCTTCGTCTCAACCAGAGCGTGCGTTGTGTTCCCCGTGCTCCTCGTCGAACCAGCCCAACCCCGCTTCTTTTCGTGCCCTGGAACGGAATCCCGACCACGGCCGTAGCTAGGCCGCCGCAAAGCTTGACGCCGGCGAGCGTACGGTGCACCCCAGCGCTTGGTTTCGGTCCCTTTCGACGCGCGCGAGTGAGGGCTTCAAGTGGATGGTCTCGGCGCTCCAAATCGTCGACGGATTCGCCTTCCCGTGCAGCGCCGCCGTGGCTCCAGTCGCCGGCGTTTAGCCGCCGGCGAGTTAGCCAAACCCCGTCCCTTAATCACCTGGCTAATGACCCCCTGGGTCACTGACCAGTGGGCCCAGTGGCTTAATTAAGCCACTGGATTAATTTAACCCACGGGTTAATTAAATCCAGTCACTGACACCCTGGACCCACATGTCAGCTGACGCAATAAATCAATTTATATGAATTTCCAGAGATTATTTGAATTAAAGAAATTCCAGAAAATACCCCAAACTTTGGAAATTCATAGAAAATTCATATTAACTCCAAATTGGACAAATAATATATGAAAAATGATCAGGAGAAAATTATCTTTCCAAATATGCAACTTTCAACTCTGTTTGAGTTGAATTTAAATTGGGACCAGTAGCATATGTCATTTGGTTTATTTGAATTTAATTCAAATTCAAATCAAATGATCTTGCAACTTGGACCATGGATTTATGTTATAATTCAACCACACATCAGAGGCATATCTTATACATTTGAAGATAATTCAAAATGATCAAACAATGTCACATGCAACTTGGTTACTTTGAATTCAAATGTGGAGTTTGAATTTGCAATTCAATTTGCAATATACTCCATTTAAATGGAATTGCTTCACACATCAAAGCATGTACATCAAGTTTAAACTTCCATCATGTGATTGTGCATTGTATTTACTTTGCTACTTTGCTTGTTGTTTGTCGAGTAGAGTTGGAACCGGAGCAGGAGGCTGCCCCCTTCGCTGAAGACCCCGAACCCGAACCTCGTCACCAAGGCAAGCAAACCCCCATTGATCATGTCGATAAAATCCCACTTCCCTCTCATGTCTCGCTTATGCATTGTTTAGGATGATCACCATGTTACGATTCTACCGCATAGATGAACCCATTCCTTTGCATGACCTATCATTTTGTCACAGTAGTAAGCAAACCACAATCCTAGCAAATGTAGGAGTTGGTTGATATCATGTAACCCCTGCAATGTTACTGCTTATTGCATGCTTAGTATGATACCATGTTGTTACTGTGATGTGAGTCGGGATGGGAATGATCATGTTGATGATGGTAGAAAAGTGTTGGTGAATCGACCCTAATACAAGGTGAACGATGAGAGGTTGTGTAGGAGTACACGGTGGGTTGTCTCGTTGAACACCGCCCTAGTACGAGTTCTTGTGTGGTGATCCAAGATGAAGAGTACAACCACACATTGGGCTCACTGACCCCTCTCAACTTACTAACTCATCCCTTTCGATGTCCAGATGTCGCAATAGTTCGGAGTTCTGGTAGGTCTGTGGCCTGGTTGCTAAGTGAGAGAACGGCTCATCCGAGACCGGCTTATGCACCACGCATCCATCACTTGGGTCCACTTCGGTAAACCGGCCGGGTTCACGATAGTGGTAACCAACCCAAGTAGGCGGCTTTCTCGGACTAGATCGGCTATGAGGTAACAGTTGTGGTGAGCATCCTCGCTGGCACCCCTTGAATGGTGTCGAGATCAAAGGAGGTAAATGATGATCATGTGTGTGTAGCGGTACACCCTTGCAAGGTTAACAAAACTATTCGAATAGCCGCGTCCGCGGTTATGGACTGCTTGGAAAGCTTAGCTTGATTATTAGACAACTTGAACCGGATACTTCTAAAACACACCAAGATAAGTGTGAGTGCTATGGCGTGCTTCCTCGTGGGGATGTCGAGGAAGGCACCATAGTGGTGTATTGGTTGGAGACAGTAGTGGACTCGTGTATGGTTCTTACCTCAAAGTCTGGTACTCGTAGTTCAGAATTAGCCAAGTCAAAGCTGGCACTTCTGCAAGTGAACCCCACCTCCCTTTACCTTGATACATGTGCATGAGTAGTATAGCTCCTATGTAAGTCTTGCTGAGTACGACTTTGTACTCACGTTTGCTTAATCTATGTTTTAGATGATGCCACTGACCCCGAAGGTGGCTTCTTCATCGAGCTGGACGACTGAAGACCAACTAGTCTAGTCCCAGTCAGACGACTGGTTCCCTCGTGGAGGGCTTGTGTTTAAATAAGGCTTCTTAAGCCATTTGTTAAACTTGTCTGTACTCAGACATAATTTGCTTCCGTTTGTGTTGTACTGTTGGATCACATGTTTGTGATCTCTGTTTGCACTCTATAAGAGTTATCAATAAAATGTACACTTTGTAGAGAATTGCAATGGTACCTGCTGTTCATACAAGGCATGTGTGATGCGTGTATGTTTATAACATGCATGTCTTTGTATGGGTTTTCGAGACCTTGGTTGTGTTCTGGCTGGCGGTCTTTCATACACCAAGTGGCCCTTAGATGTGCGCAGCTTGGGGCATCGCGATGCGATTGTTCGAGACTCTGTCTCGTGCACACTTTGTGGTATGATCGAGCCCGCCCTAGACCCCGACTAAGTGATCGGGCTGGAGTAAGTCTATGTAAGAGTTTTGAGATAGTTGATAGTATGGTTGAGGCGACTTGTCTTTGAATATGGGAGTTCACCACCCATATCATTAGACTTGTGTGCGGACGATGAAATTGCCAAAAGAGTTTGTTTTCATCGGGAATAAACGAAGATGCTTGAATGTTCAAGAAAGTAAGTGGGAGCTGAATGATAGTTCTAAAACCTTATGTAGATGACATATTGTTGATTGGAAATGATATAAATTTCTTGACACGAATAAGGACTTCATTGGAAATAGTTTTCAGTTGAAGAACTTGGGCTAATATAGCATTAGTATTGAGCACAGTGATCTATGCAGATACTAAGTGCTTGATCATGCTAAAGCCAACGTTACATGTTGACATGATACTAAAGTAGTTTAGTATGAAAACGCCAGGAAGGATGTTCTTGCCGAGGTCACGGTGAAAAGTTGTTTGCAGAAATCGGTGTTCATGAACACAGATAAGCAAAACACATGAATTGAATTTCACTCACCTGTGTGTTTGGATTAATCATGTACACCATAATATGTAAAACAACCAGATATGTCCAATGCTCCAAAAGGTTGTGAGCAAGATACCAAAGTGATCAATATGTTGATCATTGGACATACAGTGAAAAGTTAAACTTATGATAGATAAGATATGTTTCTCGGAAAATGGAGATAATGAAGAGCTCGTTGTAATAAGATACACCAGCTGGATTTTGATGTAACCAGATACACCAATTCAGTCTTCATACTTACTCCGACCGATTTTCGATTTTAATTGGGATTATGTGTTTGACACGTAAGGGTGGCGCAGTATGGAGGAACTTTTTCAAGTTAGATACTGTGGCGAATTCTATAACAGAGGCTAAGTATATTGTTGCTTAGAGAAGTAACAAGGGAGGGTATTTTGAATCATCAGTTCATTTATGAACATGGTATGGTTTCCTAGATGCTTGAAGCTCATGGAACGTTGATGAAATGATTTCTTGACTTATTCTAAGGAACCAAGGTCCTGCCAAATGATTCAAACATATACAAAGCTAAATTGATAAAATTAGTGAATTTTATGATAGCGTCAAAACGCAAAGATATACAAGATACAAACGGGCCTGAAACGTCAGATTCGTAGATGAAATCTATACCACAAATGAAGCATGTATTACACCGTATGCCATAGGTGTAAAGTGCTCAAGCACTGATAATATTATTGACTCAAGTGCAAGTGGGAGACTGTTGGAAATGTGCCCTAGAGGCAATAATAAAATGTTATTATATATATTTCCACGTTCGTAATTAATGTTTATATTTCTGTGCTATAATTTTAATGACCCTGACTATGAGATTCAGAAGAAAACTCATTTGCATTTGTGGAAATGTAAACACCAAGAGTTCCTGGTTTAGCCTCTAAGACCAGCTCATGTGCTAACTGATGATTACGTTTTCTTAATCATGGACATTGTTCTTGTAACAAGGATGTCAGTAGTAATGGGAACATATTGTTAGCAGAACAATGATGTTGAATCGACCCCAGTATTGAATGATATACTTAGAGATCACATCGTAACAACGTTATAAGTCATATCATGAAATGTTATCATATACGTAATTCCTTAGACCATGAGAGTAGAAAGTTGCTTCATAAAGGAAGATGTGCTTTGGTTCTTAGATGAATCTTCCCGTTACTAGGAAGTAGTAAAATAAGTTCTGGGTACATTGGATAGTGTGTCTAGTAGCTGTGATAGTTCAAGATTGGGATTTTCTCCTTCACGATGAAGAAGATATTCACTTCGGGCCCACTCGGTATGACGGTATCCATTATAGTCTGGCCAGACGCATTGTGATTCAGTCACGGGGATACCGGAATACGATAACGAGAAAAGGGACAAACGAGCAAAGAGGATAACGAGTGGCTTGTGTTCAAGAAGTTGTTACACATGGGTGCCAAACTTCTCTCCTCTAACTTTGTCATATATCGCGAAGCAAAGGGAATGGTACATGACTAAACATAATGGTTCACTCGAAGTTTCTTCATGTATGTGCGGGAGTCAACATGGGTGTCCATGGCTCCGCTGTTGATTATTGGCTATTGACAAAAGGTTGTTGACCTATGTCCAGAAGATGTTCTGGGTCATGTCCGTATTATACCGAACCTATTAGGTCACACACTTAACGAGCAGTAGTCTGTTAGAATGCTGGAATGGTAGAAGGTTTAGTGGAAGCAAAGCATAATAGTTCATACGGGTACCGGAAGTAGTTCCGGGGATTTATGAAATAGTTCATAAGGGCACCAGAAGTAGTTTTGGGTATTTAAGGATATGTCCGAATCACTCTAGAGTAGTCACAGGTGGTTCCGGAACATATGAGAATGGTACTCGGGAAGTCCTGGATCAACCGGAATAGTTTCCGGATAATCGCTGGGCGTCCCCACAACCTTTGCGGTCATCGGGTGGCTTAAACTCTAACTCGGATGGTCTTGGAAACTATCCGGATGGCTCCGGAACGTCCGAGAACGGTCCCGGAAGGTTTTGGAAGTGCTCCAGAAGGTTCCGTAATGTCCCGAAACGATCCCCAAAGGTCCCGGAAGGTCCTGGAAGGTCCTGGAAGCTTCTGGAAGGCTCCAGAAGTTTCCGGGCAGTACCACCCACTACCCCACGCCCCTAGACTTGGGGGGCAAGCCACCTAGGCTGCCCTGTCCGGCCAAGGAGGTGGGGGCGCACCAAAGGGAGGGAATCCTCCTCCAGGTGGGAATACCAAAACCCAAATATGGCAGGTTTCCGGTGGGAATGTGTGGGAAGGTTTGGGAGGTTTGGGAGTCCAAGTTGGACTCCCCACCCCCCTTATTGCGCCCCAAGGGCCTCCTGGCCACCTATATAATGAGGGGAGGGGTGGGGGCGCAGCACAACTTGTCCCCAAGTCCTATGCGCCACCCTCCCTCCTCTAAACCCCGTTGCTCCACAATTAGACCCCGGTTTAGACGCTGTTCTAGATTGGAATCCGTTAGGGTTTTCTCCCTCTAGTTTTCTCGGTGGCGTTCATCTCTGGATGGCGGAGCGCTGCTGGATTGCTGCTACGGAACGTGTGGATACTAATATAGGGATCATATCTTTGGTCCTTCTCCGAGTAGCTTCTTCTTCCTCGGAGATCTTGTTCGAGGGACTTGCTCGAGGGACTTGTGCGTGGGACGGATCGAGGTGCTTCTTCTTCCTCGGTGTTCTTGATCGAGGGACTGTGTGTGGGACGATTCGCGAGATCTACTTCAACGAGCTACACCAACTCTACTTTCGCTACATCGGTTGGTGAGCCATGACCTAAAACCTTGTATGCAATCTTCTTGGATGATCTTGGGTTCTTGATTCTTAGGCCTAAATTTTTTGTTTTCAACTACGTTTCCCAACAACGAGGCGGCTGCGCTGCCTTTTCCCACTCTTGGTCATAGGCCAAAGCTTGGGCACAAGTAGTATAATCGGAACCAGTCTGGTTCTACGTGTTGATTTAGAACAAGGATGGCGTTTCCTTCCTGGTTATCCCGATAATTTTCTAGAAGCTACCAAAGGTGTAGTTCCACATCCCCCTTCCATCTATCGCTTGCCACCAGCCCGTGGAGTCAGGCCTAGGTGTAGGTCTTAGAGTTCGGCAAGAATGTCTTGTTGGGGCAAGGCTGGAGTGGCTTCTTCCAGAAGCACCTAATGGGAGCCAGTGACACCATTGTCTACAAGTTTGACACTTAGGGATTCAAGGTAAAAGTCTTCAACAAAGGCAAATCCGTCATCAACCGCTATAGTTGTGTTAGGCCTGTCAGGGTATCAAATTCTTTTCAAAGTAATAGTGTTAGTAATGTCTTGAACTTGTTCTCGTTAGGTGGTGGTGATGCGGGTTAGGGGCATGGGGTGCCAGGACTTGTTTTTGATCAAGGGTTGACCCCCTAATGTTAATAGTGTGTAGGGGCATGGGATGCCCTATACAAAACACCCTTTATTAGCCTAATTAGTATGTTTATCTTGTTATCTGCTTATGTTGTTATGTATTTCTGAATTGGTTGTTATGTAGTGCATAAGGGAGGTAAGGTTAACATTTTTGAAAGGGCAAGCAGAACACCCCATTGTACAACAACCAAATGTAGTGCGTTTTGCATCTGCTCACGTCGACACCACAGATTCAAGTGACCAAACAACATGCACAAACTGACTAGAAATGTGAAGCGAGCTATCAAACAACACGTGGAATATGGCTCAACCCTTGTTTCACCTCAGTCACGCTGAACTGCGGCACAGATGTAGGAGGCCCAAAATTCATGCAAGGAACCAAACACGCAATGAAACACTTGCATGGGCCTTGCATGCAGAGAAAAAGGAAAAAGTGTAGTCAATTCTAAAAAAAATCAGATGTCACATGAAATGTAGTTATTCACTCTACAGAAGTTAGCAATATATAGTTTTATACCTCATGTCCACACATGATTTTTTTTCTCAAAAAGAACTCAATTTTGACCAACATTGTCCACATAGGGAGCACTTTGACCTTATTGGAAAACCGAAAGCGTACAAGTATATTTCTAGTAGTCTTTAATAAAATTTCGGTATTTAAAATTTAAACATTGTGTTCAGGCGTTGTACACGTGCCCAAGGAATAACTTTGAGCTTACGGACGACAATTCATGCAAGTGGGTCCCTCATGTTGATGATAGAAATGACATTCGGAAAACTTTGGTGTTTAAAATTTTAAATTCAAGGGAAAGTCGATGTTCACACTATTTTCCCAAAAAAAAAATTAAAATGTAGGGAACATCCACGTATCAATGAGCAACTTTGATCTCATTCGAAAATCAGTTCTTGCAAGTGGTCTCATATACTTGTACAAATGGCTTTCATAAAACTTTGATATTCAAATTTTGAACCATACGTCACACTATAAAATTACGGTGAAATTGTTGCAAATTCTGTAGGCACTATCCATGTGGCAGGAAGTAAGTTTGGGCTTCTTGGCGGATGAATTAGTGCAAGTGGGTCCCACATGCTTGCGCAAGTGTATTTTGTAAGAAAGGAGAAAGAAAATAAACTCACGAATCTTCATCTAAAATCAATGATACAGGATTTAGATATGCAATACTTAGAGCACATCTAGATGTGCTTTAGCAAAACTGATTTTGTAAAACTTGGCTATTCAAATTTTCAACCTCCCTTTCAGTCATAAAAGTTTCAGTGGATTATCTGAAACTTTTGAAGATGATTTGGTGCATAGAGGAGCAATTTTGCACATTCTAGCGAGCCAATTTGTGTATGAAGTGTGTAATGCTCATTTGGTTTTCTTGGTGATATAAAAATAATTGGCGTGGACGCTGTAACTGGGTATGGAAACTATAGCTGCAATCCTTGTGGCAGCCAACCTTATTTTTATGTTTTAATTTCAATTGTTAAATTCTAGGGCCTGCTTGTGGATGAGGAGCCAAAGAAGGTGTAAAATGTTTTCTCTTGGAACTCCATCCATTTGAAGATCCCTCTGGCGTCCATATCCAAAGGAAAACTAGATGTTTGCCACAAACTTCTTAGCATATACGTATATGCCTGTTGTTGTGGACAAAATGCAATACTCAGCAGCTGCAGGAAACTTAGTTGTATTCTGTAGACTGAAGGGTGGTAAAGGGGGGGAAGAAAAACAGCACATGAATGGTACAGAAGGAAAGGAACAAGAGTAAATAAACCATCATGGTT
Source organism: Bromus sterilis (assembly GCA_950022295.1). Classification (NCBI taxonomy): domain Eukaryota; kingdom Viridiplantae; phylum Streptophyta; class Magnoliopsida; order Poales; family Poaceae; genus Bromus; species Bromus sterilis. Next base: position 377,047,936 of record OX465595.1, on the reverse strand, counting down.
TTAGGCCGAAGGTAATTAATCAAAACTAGCAAGAATGAGTGTTTCGTTGCAAAGAGGGAGATGTCTCAACTGGTGAAACTGAAAGCATGAATCAGGTAGGTGCTGATACGTAGCATGACTGATTGCATTTCAGCACCTGTGCCGATGGCAGAGCTGAAGATCAAGTCCAGCGCAAGTGAACTGAAGGCATCGCGATGGTTGTGGGCATCCATCGAGTTGGATTTGAGTGTTGGCCCTGAACTGAACTCCAACTGAACTGGAACCGAGCCGAGCCGCGGAGCTTCACAGGAGGAGGAAGGCCCGGTTAATCTTCAGGTAATCCGTAATCCTGCGTCGGCTTGCTGATCAAGGCAGCCAGAGTGCGTGTGGAGCAGAGAGAGGGCGAGGAGAGAATCCAGCGCACGCAACCGGGCACCGAGCCCGACCCAAACCACTCCGACTCGGCGCGCGCAGCGCAACTGCGTCGGCCGCGGCTAGCCGTAGCCCGCAGCGCTTTTCAATTTCGCCGCGCGATCGGCAGAAATCGCCTTGCTCTTCCTCACCCGCGACCCATCTCTCCCCTCTCGGGTCGGGTCGCTCGGAGCGCGCCGCCTCCTCCCGCTTCCCCTCCCCGACGCCGGCGAGCCCGCGCGTCACCACCTGCCCCGGCCACCTCGTCTCTTCGGTTCGCACGCACGCACCTCCGCGACGGCACTTCCCCCACCTGCAGGTACGCCTGAGAACCTGACCAGACCAGAGAGAGAGAGAGAGAGAGAGAGAGAGAGAGCAGCGCCGGCGGCTGCGGCGGTTGGTCGGATGCGGCTCGGCTGGGTGGGGAAGACGGGGAGGGCGCGCGGTGGAGTCCGACGAGCGGGCGGGCATGCGTTTGGGGGGGGAAATTTGGGTAGGATTGCGGCATTGCGCGGCCGGTGGGGAGATTTTGGAACACCGAGAGAGAGGGAGAGCAGCGGCGGCGGCGGTACGGCTCGGCTGGATGGGGGGGGGAGATGGGGAGGGCGCGCGGTGGCGTCCGACGAGCGTGGGGGGAGATTTTTGGTTATTTTTTTCGAAACAGATTGAGAGATTTTGGAAACCGATTTCCGGCTGGAGTACCATTGTCTCGGTTGAGTGCTATTGTGATGCAATTGATGTTGTACACTCACGAATCACTTTTGTGGGATTGCATCAGTAACACTCATATTATTTTCAGCACACTAATTTTCTTTTAGTTAGGAGTTTATTGTGGCTTATTAATTCATTGCACAATGTTGACTGTTGAGCATCTTTCAGTAACTTATAGCATTTGACTTCAGGTAGGGGATGGCCAGCGCTGTAAGGGATTTTTGGAAGAAAATTTGCACCAAGTGGTATGAGGACTTCTTCGATAACAGAAAACCAGAAGTAAGTCTTCTGATGTGCACAAATTTTAGTTTGGATGAATTCCATACATGCCACTCATAGCACATAATAGAAACAAAATTTCGGCAGCATTTCCCCTTAATTACCATAGAATCACAATTTGCGTAATAAGTTCCAACACCATATATATCAAAACACAAAGCTATGACACAAAATATACCTCACAAGCAACAAAGTTGTCAAAAGACCATATTGGTTCATTACAACACAAAACAGAGAGGTGTCAACATGTTTTAGTGTCAAACATACACCAAACAGGAGCACACACTACAAGCCCAATCTAACAGCTGCTCTTTTGCTCCTGGTGCTCATAGCTGGGCTATGAGATGCCCTTTTGCTTCTTGTACCCATGGCTGGGCTATCATGTGGAGCAACTTCGGTGCATTTTTCTTTGCCCTTTGGTGTCTGCTCTCCAATAGAAACAACTCGTGAGGCAATCTTTTGTTTGGCAGCCTTATCTTTCCCCTTTTGTGGTGCACCCTTCTTAGATTTTTCTTTTTGTTCCCCACAAGCATGTTTTGGTTCTTTAGAACCCTTGATAGCTCTGTACACATAATGTTTATCTGGTAAGCACATTTCATGGTTCAAAAAGGTAAAATCAGCAACTAACAAATATAGATGGAGATATACCTCACTAAACTAGAACTTGGGGCAGCATCTCATTTATTTAGACTGCAATGAACAACTAAATCGACTACTACCAATCGAGAACAAGCAATAGATAGAAGAAGTATACCCTGCTGGGAGCCAAGGAAGAGGATCCGTCGCCATTGGGGGTGCCTCTAGTGCTTGCTGTACTGCTCCCGCCGCCGCCATTCTGGATTCTGGGGGCCTCTGGTACATCAAGCGACCATAATTAGAACAAAAGGGATAAAAAGTAAACAAAACGACCCTTTTTATGTGTGGAAAGATGTAGTAAATGTTGCAGTAGAACATAGCCTTAGTTGCATGTGATATACTATTCCCTCTGTTCATAATTGTAAAATACTAAAATGTGAGTACAGTATTATTTTTTCTAAATCGAATGTTATAGACGTGTTTTACTATGTTTGTTCACCATTTCAATCTGTATATAGTCCATATTAAAATATCTAAAACATCTTATATTTGTGAACGGAGAAAGTAATCATGAACGCGAGAAGCTTCCTTATGTTAATTTCGAGTATTTTGTTTATGCTTATGTACATTCATCATGTTCATTTGTTCTCAATCATTTCTGAAGGCATTCCATGACTTACTTTCCTGGAAAAAAATCCATATGTTAAGAGCATACATAGTTACATACTGGTAAATAAAAGTTGAGTTGGATTGTAAAATAGTACAATAACTAATACTAATCAATCATAGAAATGGAATAGCATAGCATAGCACACATCCCCACCTGCTTGGATTCTAACAATGTTCTAATCTTGTTATCAGCTTGACGAATTTAAGGCGCTCAAGCTTAAGTGGTATGCTTCAATTTGCATGTGGGGTATTGGAAACCTCTTTTTCGGCAATGGCCTGAGTGCAATGAAGAAGGTGAAAGACTCGCACCCAAAAGCTTCACACACGTATGGATGTGTACTCTACTTTTTAGTAGGTTTCATACTCATGGGTGTCGGAGGAGCTGCTGCAGCCCTGCCATCATGCGGTACCAAGCGCGAAGTTGAACTCGAAATCGCGGGTACCGGGGCATGGGTATCTATTATATGTGCCGTTGGCAGTTACCATCTGGCTACATATGAATTCCACCCCCCGCCACAAGACACATATGCTCTCTGCTCACTCATCTTCACCTCGTTTCTCGTCAGTGTGTTTTGGGCTTGTACAGCACAAGATCCGAGGGTAAGTGTCATTTGATAAATAGATACACGATTACACATTATTCGGAACTAAGTATGCAGCTGACACAACTCTTCTCTCTAGTTTTTGCACGTCTTCGTGAAGCTGCTTGGATGTATTTTCTTCCTATTCCCTCTCTGGATATGGAGCCTTCTACGGCGTATGATCATGTGGATCATCTTTGATTTTCCTGGCATCGTATGGAGATTTCTAGTGCGTATGAGCATGATGGTCGGGGTCGGGACTATGGTGATGAGTGTTGTTCGCCACGTGTGGGCATTTTACAGGGCCAGGGCAGGCTATCATGTTATCCCACAAGTCAATATTCCATAGCAACGTAAGAAAAATACGTGTGCTTAGAACAGATTTTCTCTACCTGCAATCTAGACTGCAAATATGATATGTACTAATCTGCATTACTTTGTGTTTCAGATAAGTTTCTAATGTGCAAAAGGTGCTGAGAACAAGATTTCTCCACCTGCAACAAGGCTCATGTAGCAGCAGCACTAAGCCCGAGCAGCATCGCCGTACTGCCTTTTTTTTTCATTTTTGGCAGCAACACTATCATAGTGGCATCTCCTCCCGTGTGCCTTCCTCCATTTTTTACCACAGCGTCATGACTTTCTCCAAGTCGGTCTTGCTTGATAAGCTTGGTGTTGATGTAGCGAATTTGTCATTTCTTCCTGAATGTTGATGGGTCATATGTACTGTTGTGGATGTGGGGAAGTTTATTTTCCGTTTAACAGAGAACTAAACTGGATTCTCAGTTAACCAAGATGCCAGTTAGTGATATTTGTACTTTCTATGACTAGTTTGGTTGACATTTCTCAGAAACCGAACGTTTTAAAAACCAGAATTCATGTAATCACCAAATATATGTTGAAATATAACAAATCTAAGTCAGATTGTAAGCACAAAATCTTTCCAAACACAAACTTCAGAAGCGTTCCGTGGCATCTCTCCGAAAGAAAGATTAGTCTGCTGATTGGCAATAACAGCTATAATTGTGTATCTTTAAGCTGAACTTCTGGTGCCACAATTTTTTTTCAGCAATCCGTTGCTTTGTGGTAAACAAGTATGTCATGTTAGGACATCCATAATTGTAACCAATAATATAACTCGCTTGACAAGGAACTGTTACTGTAAGCGTACAAGTAATTACTATTATAAGCTCATATCAATGGTGCATCTTTCATTAAGAATTCGTTTTAAACATTAAATATATGCTGAAATACGGAAATGGTTCTAAAGCTCATTTCAGTGTAAAACAAGCAGCAGTTAACAATTGGTGTTGCAGTTATAGCTACCATCCATATATTGCGATACAACACAGAGTGTATTCTTATATCGCCAGATACCTTCAGATTTCAAATACTTGAGGCTCATACCTACATCCTAGGAAGAATGTATACGGCAGAAAACTGGGATATCAGGGGATGGATACGTCCGGATAAAGGTATAAGGCCGGATACACGAAGATATTTATTCCCAACACAGCAGACTATTTTCTATCCAAGCAAACGACACCCCTAACCCTTTCTCCCCTCAGTTTCACACACCCGCGCAGCCACACCTGCATCTTGACCTGAGTGCCTCACCGCCGCCACACCAGGACGAAGGCCGGCCACTGCTGCGCACTCCCCTGATCTGAGCGCACCAGAGTAGGCGGAGAGGTCCAGCCACCACTGCTCCGTCACTCACACCCCTAGATTTGCATGGTATCTTCGAAAAGGTGTCATTCTAACGAAAGACAATCTTGTCAAGCGTAACTGGCAAGGGAGTAAGAAGTGTGTTTCATGTGCTCATGATGAGACAATAAAACACCTATTCTTCACCTGTAAGGTTGCACATTCTATTTGGTCAGCTATCCAAATGGCTTCAAACTTATATCAACCCACATCCGTTGCTAATATCTTTGGCAATTGGTTGAACGGGATAGATAGTAAGATTAAAACCATTCTTAGGGTAGGAGCGCTCGCCGTAATATGGCCGCTCTGGCTTTGTAGAAATGACAAGATCTTTTCTGATAAAAATTTCACTTGTTTGCAGGTTCTCTATCGATGCACGGGTATTCTCCGTTCGTGGTCCATCTTACAACGGGTGGAATATCGAGGCCTTTTTATGGAGGCGTGTGCACGACTAGAAGCGGTGGCGAGGGATATTTTTACCCAACATGGGTGGCCGTGTGACCTGCGCATAGAGCTACCTTGAGTGGCGATAGTTCTTCTTTATAACTTGTCGCATACTCTTTTATTTCTTTTCTGGTTTGTTGACTTGCGGCTTTGTGCATCTTAGTTATGCAGAGGCCGGGTGTACTTACTTAAACTTTGAGTAATAAAGCCCTTTATCCAAAAAAGATCTGACTGCCACCGCGGATCCCTCCTTGCCCAGATTAGAGCACCGCCATCGCGGTCGGACACTGAGTGCCGCCGCTGATGCTCCCTCCCTCCATATGAGCTCCGCCACCCCTGCTCCCTCCCCTTGACCTGAGCAAGACCACTGTGCTGAGGAAGGAGGATGGCGAAATCCATCCTTGTAAAAATCTGGGGTTTGTGCCCTTTCATCTATATGAAAAACGAAAATGATTCAGGTGGGGCTTGCCCCCCCCCCCCCCCCCCCCCCCGCGTCGCGCGGTGAACTTAAAAAAACTGGTGCCACACTTGAGAAGAGAAGATTAGCCGCCACTGCTCCGGTGCTCCACTCAACAAATCTGAACGGCCTTTTCTAAGCCATGATGAGTTTGAGACTTTACCCTATGTGCCTTTGCTTGTTGAAATTGATATGATCTAGGCAACACGCCTTTGTGGAATCAAGTCAACATTATAGAGGAAGATGCAAGGGGTGGAGGAAATGTTAATTTAGATGTAAGTATTGTACACAAGAATATAGAGTAAACTATTTTAAGCACATTTGCTCAAGATATCCAAGAAGGGGGTCAGATCGTGGCCAAATGTGACCAACCCTACTCAGCTTCAAACCGAAGCTGAAGAAAACTAGGATCATATTTATGTTGCATTTTCCATGTTTCTACCACCTTATTACTATTCCTAAACTGTCCTATTTCCATATATAATACTTAATTTCTATATACTTTAAATATTTATTATATGTATACAAACATATCCCTGTATCTGAGTTTTTGAAAAATTGACATATCATCGTATCCGGGCATGCTAGCCTACATCAATTCTCCCTCAACAATACAGTATTTTTTTCTCAATTCACTGCAAGTTTATTTAGAGCACAATTAGGCATCAGGTTAAAAAAAACATACCTGTATATACAAGGCAAAATGGCATATTCTTGACTAAGCTCTTCTTGGCATCCAAACAACCACTTTGTTCAATTGTTTCTTTCCATCTCCATCAGATGGGCCGCAAAAGCTTCAACACTTTGATTTCCACTTACAGACTTTATGTTTGTGTAGCTCTCCTGAAATACATGCTGCAATATCTTACAATGACAGTAAGGATCAAAATGAAATGTTATTTCGAGAATACACAAAAGCTTTACGTCTTGATGTATTGATAGAAAAAAGAGTTATGTACAAGCCCAAGTAGGGGCTACACCCAGGGATTATAATGCCAGCCACCGTAGAAGCTTTTTTTAGGGGTGAAACATAGCTTTATTCAATCAACACATGAAGTGGCATAGGGGGTCAAGGGCCACAAGTGTCGCCCCACATCTAAGGTAACAGCAGCATTAGCAAGATCATGCGCCTCCCAATTCTTCTCTCTTTTCTCATGGCAAAAGTGAACAGCATCAAAATGTTCCATCTTCTGCTTGATTTGTCCTATGATCGCTGCATTAGGACCAACATACTGACCCTATAGAAGGTTGATGGTAGCTAAACACTCAGTTACGACCTTGACCTTACTGATGTATAGGTCAGAAGCTAACGCAAAAGCTACACTGAAAGACATGGCCTCAAGAGTCTCAGGCTGTAGCAGGTCTTGGAAAACAACTGAGGAAGTGCCCTGCTAAAGTCCCTGTTCGTCACGACAAATGACAGCAATGGATCCCTTATCATTATTTCTTGAAACTGCAGCATCAACCATGATCTTCATATATTCCTGCATTGGGGGCACCGATGTTCTCAAACTCCTAGCAGCCATAGCATGCTGGACTACGGACGTGACCAGAGGCCTAGACGTGTGTTGAGGCAGAAGAACAAGGTCAGCAAGATACTTCTGGATGAAACTGTAAGTGGAAAGTGGTGATTGAAATTCTTGCTCATGTATGGCCTTTCTTCTTGCCCACCAAATAGACCATAGCGTAACCAGCGGCATAACATGGTCCCCTTCCTTCATGGACTCCATCATCTCAATAAGCCATAACCGGGCATCCGGGATGTTACAGGCAATTAAGTGTCCAACGAGATCCTCGTCCATTAAACTCCAAACACATTTAGAAGCTAGGAGGCGCCAAAAGCAGTGCTGCAAGACCCAACACTCCGCCTTTGCCCACAAGCAGGACTTGTCCCTGACTGGGTAAAGCAGGCTGGTGAGGTTGGGTTGCCCAGTGTGGAAGATGACCGTGTTAAGCTGCTTCCAGATCCACCAAGCCGTTAGCATGGTCGAAGATGAGGTGCCCTTCTTTGCTGAATCGGGGCAGAGTGGACTACTAGCTGCCAAGAGACGACAAAGCTTTCCTGGCAGCTGGGGGGCAGACATACGATCGTATCCATGATAGCACCTCATGCCACAGTGAGAGCGAGAATGTGCAGCCAGTGAGGTGGTGGTCCATGGTCTCCTCTAATTGGTCGCATAACACGCAACACTGTGGGTGCTGCATCCCCTGCCTAGTAAATCAACATGAACTATAAAAGGTCTTTCCCAAAGAAGCGCTGTTTTTTTTAACCAGCTGTAAGTGTACTATTTACTACTGTATTACAAGTATGTTAGTATACAAGTTTTCTATTGTGCAAAGAACTCCAAATGCCGCAGCAAAACATATCAGGATATGTCATACAGAGCAGGCACTATTGCTGCTGGCACAAGGCACGTGAGGGGTCAGCCAAGGCTTAGAGATAAGCCTTCCTATTGAATTGAAGCCTTCCGATTGAATTATTTATACTCAAGTTGGTTAATTCCATTTCAGCTTTACATCATGCTTAATATGATGGCAGGCTATCTATAAAGCCATAGCAGCCGCGTGTGTTTGCGTATCTATCAAATAAAGAAAGAAAAGCTTCGAATGAGGAAACATATAACTTGTATTTCCATGAGGCCAGGCCGATATGTATGTACAGGTGTGGTAAATATGCAGGAAACCCCTTATACAATGAGGATATTACATAGCTAATGTATGGAAAGTATATATTACTGTAACACAAACACTTGGCATTGCCCTGTTGAACCTTTTTATAGTGTTTTCCTTATATGTCATGCTACACATTGGTTATCTTTCTGTTTGTATTTCGGGTTCATTTTTTAGCACCGTTATAATGCTTAGTTTTGTTAACTAAATAAGGGATCCATATGCTGATTGTTGGAACAACAGCAGCTAGGATTCATGCACATTAGCACATAAGCATGATAGAAATACCAGAACCTGTCAAATTCCTGTCATGATGTAAAACAATTGTCTAGGACAATCTATATTGGCTATAAAAAAAAGGGTACCTTCCAAGAGCAGATCATGTGAATAGACATTTGTGTATTTTCTGCAGGATGCCACAAAACGAACCAGGTTGGCATTTACAGTTAACTGTACCAAGAAATTCTTAATTGTTCTTTGTCATTCCAGTTCAAGGTATCATCCCAAAGCAGGAACAATGAACCAATTCCCCACAATGTGCTGATTCCATATCACCAAACATTCTTCCACATAAGCTTCCTGTTTGAAATTCCATAAGAAATTATCCTCGGATCCTGTGTACCGCCTCAACGAGTAGATGATACCTTTGGACCATTTAATATAGGAAGGACAATGAAGAAGTTTGAGATTATGGCCAGGACATTCACTAAACGGCTGGCTCCAAGAGCTTATTAGGTATGCCAGGATACAGACAGAAGTAAACCCACATAAGTAGAGCTAGAGGGACAGCATCCAACAATGCTATCTCTGATGCTTGGCATCCATATGAAGAGATACAGTGCATCCATTAGAGTGTAAACAGTATCGTCGCTTGCCAGAGATCAGACACTAAGATTACAAATAAGGTGACAAGGGATTCCCTTCTCTTAACCCCGTTCAAATCTGGATGGGGCTCCCTAATGGCCATCAGTGAGAATTGAGTCTTGGTTCCATTTACAAGGCGAAGAATGCATGCTATCCATTTGTCATCAAAACCTCTGCACTGTGGTATGTACAAGGTGCGACTTCAATCAGCTTATCAAAAGCTTTCTGAAAATATAGCTTCAAGACAGTTGTGGGCATATCTTGTACTTATGGGCACATCGTTAGCTACAACAAAGTTCACAGAAATATACCTTCCCTTTATAGAATCTGATTTCGTATTGTCATCTAAACATGGATTTCGGATTGCAATCTGTTTACCAGAACCTTGGGCACCAAATTTGGGATGATATGCTGGAGTGCAATAGCTCTGTAATGCTTGATTTCCGTGGCACTGCTATCTTTGATATGAGGGCAACAAATACCTTGTTCGCCACTGCAGGTCGATGTGAGCAGAGTGAACGTATGAGTACAGTGCAGCTTCAAGAGCTCAGTCAGATCCTGTCTCCACTCTTTCAAGTATGTATTTCTAAATTCATTCGATCCTGGGATCTTATCGTTTGGCATGTGCATGACAAGAACCATTCATTTCCTTGTCTATGTGAATTTTCTATTTGGTATATCTGTGTCAATCAACTGTAGATCATGTATACACTCATTGAATTTATCCATTGACTTGTTCTTCTCATGCATGAACTTGTATATATTACTCCAGAGGAGTAGTAGCCAAGGCTCAGGAATCCGCTGCTTTAAATCAGAAACTTCTACACAGAACTCTTCCTTGTCTTTGTCTGGGTCTGGGTAATAAGTATTGATAACACAGAAGCTGCTCTTGTTCGACGTTGATTCAAACCGAATTGTTAACAGATGCTTTGACTGATTGAACACAGTTACTGAGTACAGGTTTTCATTTGGAGCTGTAAGAAGAATTTTGCTGATTTGAACTCGATGACGATTAGTCTCTGTAAACACAGAATGTGAGCCTTCAATTCTAGGCTTATTTGTTTCCTATTTCATGTTCATGCAACTGTTGTGAGTGCTGCAACCCTGCAACCATAACGATTGCTTTATATACTTCTGAATGAGAAGATACAGTCTCTCATGTTGTGTTCTGGAAAGAGATCAAAATGGAAACACATCGAGTGCTTCCTCCCAGTACAGTGCTGGTATTCTGAAATGGTTGAAATCAATCATCTATTACAACAGATAATAAGGATCTTTTTCTATTAAAAAAATCAAACTTAAACATTGCGAGTTTGAATCGGCAATCTGAGAAACTTACCTACAAAACTAGCATAGAACCCACTATCTTCTGTTATTTTGTGAACATGTCTCTTGTCTGTAGAGTGTAAAAAGAGACAATAAGAAACTTATTGCTAGAGGTAGTATGAGATGCATGTGTAAGTAACTAAATATGTAAGACAGTGTGTAATATTAGAAATAAAATAAATCCCAAAAAAGATTGTAATATTGAATAATTAACATTGTTATTAGTGGTTAATTATTAGTAATGATATGTGAGTAACTAAGTATGTAAGAAGTGTGCTGAATGACAGGATGACGATACGCACAATTCAAATGCAAGAAAGGGAACAGTGATGATATGGGATTATTAGTAAAGCTGGAAAGGCCAGAGGAAATAAAAGAAACATTAGATCAAATGGAAAATAGTTATGGAACGGTAAAATGAGATAAATGGAGACTTTAGCAACATCTGAATAATAGGCATTCATTCATTCCTGTCTTGAAGACCCACAAGTAGTGATGTCAATATCTATTAGGTTAGTTTAGCAATCCTAACTGAGAACTACTTGATAGATATTCCACAGCACTTGGTACAATTTTTAAGGGGAGAAAGGAATACTCAGAATTTTAATATACTCACAATACTATAGCTGCATGATCAAATCCAGCTAAGAAAATTAAAGTATTAGCTTTATTTGGATGTGCATGCTTCTCAGGTTCCAGCTGCTTTGTGCATACTTTTTCAAAATATAATTCTCCAAAAATGCTAGGACTCATAAAGAATACATTTGCCACAACAAAAATTGATTTCTTAATCCATTAAGGGTGTGTTTGGTTTGAGGGATAGCATGCGTTTAGTTTGAGGGATAAGAGTGATGAGGGCAGCCAGATACTGGGAATATTCCTCCAAAAACTGGTTGAGCAGACCCTGCAAAAACTGCTGGATGAGCGCAACCAGGCCCGCTTGTCCTGCGTGGCCCCACTGTGGAAAAAAATCAGTGCTCACGCCAGCTCGTTTACCTCCAGAAACAAACCAAACATCTCTATTCCCGACCTGCCATATCTCCAAGGGAGGCGGCGGAAACAGCAAGCTGCGCTGGTGGGCGCTCCTCAGATTCCTACCCTCACGACAGATCATTCGCCCCCATGCTCAGCTCAGATCAGCCACCGCCCATGTGCCAATCCACTACAACAGTATCTCATCAGGGCCCTCATCCTAATCTGGAGGTTGCTGCTGAATATGACAAAAGCTGGGCAGAAGCACCCCTTGGTCATTCGGTTGTAGTGACCCCGAATAAATTCAAGAACTGGCACTGAAAATATGTACACTGATTTAAGTCAGTGTGAATGCCATTCCATATAAGGCATGGCGCTTAACAAAGTACCGGAATGGCAGGAATTGATGTGGTTGTGGTTGAATGTCAGTGGCAGTATTATCCAGTTGTCCGTTGATTGATGGCTGAGCGCCCAGAACCTGCAATGATTGATAATAAGGCTCCAGTCATCGAGATACAGATGCCATGATGGACATTGGTGAGAGAGCAGGTCCCATTATCTCTATGGAGATAAGCATTCCCGCCAGCCAAGCTAGTGCTCTCGTTCATTGCAGCATTCGTCACATGTCATGAGTAGATTGTTTGCTGATCATGTTGATTATTATAATATTTCTTCAATTACCGTGTTGAAAGCTGCACATTTTACATTGACTAATTACACATGAGATGACATGACCAATGAGCTTTCATGTGCATGAGCAAGAACGGGAAAATAAGCCTTCACGCATGCTCACAAGAAAAGAAAGAAAACACTTCATTTTGCCTTCTGTTTGAACCTTAACAGGTCGTGGATAAAGCAATGAATGGCCTGAGGGGGAAGGAAAATAAAAAAGAAGGCTATCCCTAGCTTTTTCCGACCAAACAAAAAATGGCTCATCCATGCGATAATCATGGCAGATTTGCTATATTTATGTTGCTAAAATTGCACGGTATAGAAGGTAATATCACCATCTCAAATCACCTATCAACCCCTTATCTTTTCAAGAAACACAAATTGGATTACATTGAATTGTACGGTGAGGTCCTCCATGCGTCTGCCATACGTATGGGTTACGTATGGGTACAATAGAGGAATTGGAAGCACTAAAAAAAACAAGACGTGGGTGCTAACCACATTGCCGGCAGAAAAGAAAGCAGTGAGTTGTAAGTGGATCTATACTGTGAAGCAAAATCCTGAGGGGAAGGTGGAAAGATATAGGGCTAGATTGGTCGCCAGAGGATATAGTCAAACATATGGAATTGACTGATGAGACATTTGCTCCAGTAGCAAAGATGAACACAGTAAGGATGTTTGTGTCATGTGCTGCAAACTTTGGGTGGAAACTACAGCAACTAGATGTCAAGAATGCCTTCTTACATGGTGACTTGCATGAAGAGGTATACATGGAGATACCACCAGGTTTTGGCACAAAACAGACTACGGGGAAGGTATGCAGGCTGAAGAAATCACTGTATGGACCGAAGCAATCGCCGAGGGCATGGTTTGATAGGTTTAGACGAGTTGTTTGTGATATGGGGTATGGTCAATGTAATGGTGATCACACGGTGTTCTATAGACACACTAATAAGAATATCAGCATTCTTGCAGTATATGTTGCTGATATCATCATAACTGGAGATGACGAGGACGAAATAAAGAGACTGAAGGGGTGTTTGAGCTAGGAGTTTGAGGTAAAGGATTTGGGCAACCTAAAATACTTGGTATTGAAGTGGCCCGGACAGAGAAAGGAATATCTTTGTGCCAACGGAAATACACATTGGATCTCTTGAATGACATGGGCATGATGGGATGTCGTGCAGCTCCTACACCGATTGAACAAAACCATCAAGTGACAGCTCAATCTGGAGAGTTAGTGAACAAAGAGGATTATCAAAAACTGGTTGGAAGGTTATTGTACTTGTGTCATACTAGGCCTGACATTTCATATGTCGTGGGTGTGGTGAGTAGATATATGTATGAACCAAGGACTGGGCATCTTGATATTGTGCACAGTATCCTGAGATACCTGAAGGGCACTCCAGGTAAAGGGTTGTGGTTTGGGAAGAGTGGACATCTTGAGGTGGATGGCTATAGTGACACTGATAGGGCCGGTTGTCAAGATAATAGGAGGTCAACTTCTGGCTATTGTGTATTTGTGGGAGGAAATTTGGTGTCATGGAGAAGCAAGAAGCAGATAGTGGTATCTAGATCTACAACTGAAGCTGAGTATAGAGCCTTATCTCAAGGGTTGAGTGAGATGCTCTAGGTAAAGCACCTACTGAGTGAGTTGAAACTTCAGAGGAAGGGACCCTTGAGGGTGTGGTGTGACAATCAGTCAGCTATAAGCATTGCTAATAACCCTGTTCAGCATGATAGGACAAATCATGTGGAGATTGACCGCTTCTTTATCAAGGAGAAACTGATGCTGGGATCATCAGCCTTCTCCGAACCATGCGTCACCGGCACATATGATAAACAGCAAGATGCCTTTATCATTGCACGGATACCCTGCATAATCACTCTAAAAGGAGTTGAGCTTATAACAGGCCTGCCCGCCTTGGGAGAGCAACACGTCCATTCAAATCTCGCGGATACTTATGACTTGTGGATGAAACTGAAAGATACTCCCTCCGTCCCATAAAGCTTGTCATGGCTTTGGTTCAAATTTGAACTAAAACCATGACAAGTTTTATGGGACGGAGGAAGTACTAATGACACCAAGGTAACTTTGAAGGGATTGATCAGCTAGATGAAGGGCGACAACAGTCCTAATTTTTTCAGTCCATTTGTCTTGTATGGCATTGGCAAATATGTATGCCCGACAACACAGCAGTATGTCGATAACAAATACCTAAGGATTGTTAAAAGCACTGATATGATAAAGGCCACCAATTTTGAAAAGCTAACGCTTGACCATCTTATGGCTAGCGTCAAGAAGTTTGTAGCAGGTGTAGCAAATCTCGAGGGAATCTAGCATTGTTGCAGGTAATACTATCATCCTATAACTAGCTACCATACATTACGTAATCTAATGACAAAGTTTCTGAACTGTTTCATGTTGTCATATAGACATGGTACTACGAGAAGTTCATGGTGCACAAGTTAGACTCCAACATCTCGTATGTAGCGAGGACAAAACCGGTGATCCAGAACTGGACTGAGGAGAAGGCGCCCAAGGTTGACAACATAATCAACAAAAACTATTTAGGAGTTGGAGAGGTAAAGTCTCTGTACTAATGTCTAATTTATGTACCAAATGTGCACAAAAATTAATCTAACACACTAAATTGCAGTATGTTGAGGACCTGTTGCGGCCTATAGTAGCGCTACCAGATGGTACGCCACTGAAACGAAAACTGACGGGCAGGTACACGAGTTAGATCAGGCACAAATATATATTATAACATTGCAAAAACAATCAAAGTTATATGCTTCTAACTCCTTGTATGTTGCAGATTAAGGTACTCATCGGCCATGTATTGATTGATGTGAAAGAAGTTGGGTCCACCGTGCGGAAGACCGATGCACAACAATCCGATATGATGATAACCCTTGATAAAAAAAAATGGATGAATGCCTTAGGCGTACCCGTATGTATGGCAGACACATGGAGGACCTCATCGTACAATTTAATGTTATTACATGAGAATTGCTATATTTGTGTTGTTGTGTGCTTCTTGCTATAATTGTAAGCCAATTTGTGTTTCTTGAAAAAATTGCTTAGTATATAGCAAGTCCTTCCAACCAAACAAAAAATGGCTCATCCAAACACCCAACCAAAAAAAAAGGCTATCCCTAGCTTTTTCCGATAAAGGATGGATTTTATTGACTAAAAATGAAGCATCAAGGGGATACAAACACCATGAGCACACACCCTGGCTCTACATGACTTGCACACAACCAAGAGCAATGCACACACACACACACAAACAATAACGCCTACAAAGAGCAAAGTCATACAAAACCAAAGCTCTGCCTTGGCAGCTATCCCGAGCTACGTTGATGTGGATACCCTCAACCCATCCACTCTTTTCCTCAAACCAATCGCAACGTAAAATTATTGATTTACCTAATACCAGCCCCAAAAATGATGTGGAAATGAAAAATAAACGAACGATTTACAGATGGTCGAGAAGTAAGATTGGACGGGCAGATCAAGACTAGGAAGCTAAGTCATGGCGGTATTAAAAAAAATATCACGACACAAGAACAAATTAGCAGCAGACCACAGCAAGAAGCACACACCTTCGGTTGCAATGAGGCAGCGACAGCAATTTCTTCATGGCAGCTGCTTGCTTGGTAGAACACCTAGTAAGGTTTAGGAACAGTATGGGTTCTAATGTAGGAGGGGCAAGTACTTTGGATTCGAGCATCTGCAAGAACACAGTGTTGTAGATGTAGTGTCAATAGAAAATAAAATTTTGTAATGGGCTGTCAAAACTAAAAAAGAAATCTGAATTTGTTTATTTTAGGGGAAACTGGCAGGTGCTCTGCCTTTGCATTGAAGATTAGGAATTTACAGAGAAACCTGAATTATGATTGTCTGCCGACAGAGCTTGACTATAGCAGAAGTTTCATTTACTCGCTGCATCAAAAAAATTCGTACTTTCGAGATAGTTACCGACCTGTAGCGGTTAATTAGTACTTGCACAGAAGAAGTCAAGATGCTATTTTTATGCTTGACCATTCTTTCTGTTCAACCAAAGTATTCGGCATTGGACACGGCATGGAGCAGAATCAGAGCTGCTAAGGTATGCTAGTATTCACTTGTGAGGGAGGAATTGCTCTCTTGATTGGTGCATCAGGTGATATACATCCATCTATAGTTCATTTTGACTTCTTCAGCTCCTTGCTCTTTAGTTCCTCCGCCTCTCATATTTCTCCACTGATTTCTTCTTATGCATCTTCTTCCACCGTTTCTTGACTTGCACCACACGAGTCCAAAAGAAAAGAAAAAAGAGAAATTTAACAAACGCCATGGGTGGTGGGGAAGAGAACTGGAAGAGAGGGGTAAGTGGTAACCTCTTGTAGGTGGCTTGTTTCCCATAGCGCCAACTCGCTCCTCACCGCCCCCGAGCGCGCCATGGCGTCAGACTCCCCACACAGACACACATCGCAAAGACGCCGCATCCTCGTCCGCCTCCCCGCTCGCCAGCTCTCCTCCATGGAAGTTCTTCCGCACTAGGGGCGGCGAGCACGGTGCGGGGCGGCGCAGCAGGCGATGCCGAGACCTATTGTGTTGCTGTCGTCTGTGGTGCGGCACCATATCTGGATTGGACTCCAACCCTAGTCCATCGGCTGAAAACGTAGGAAAAATATAAACAAATACTGGGTTTTCAGGAGAAAATAAAAAAGTAGGTCTCTGAGGGTTTTTTTAGGGGCGTAGGTCTCTTGAGCTGAAAAACACAGCAAAGCAATTAATGAGGGTATCTGCACAGGTCATTCCGCGTGTGTTTTGAGCACGTCAAGTATTACGTTTTGTCGCGTTTTGGTGTTTCTTTTTTATTTCTTCGCGATCGACACGTGACACGTTCTGGATGCACATCACGTAGCCACAGCGTAGACACGATTCAGCCACAGGTTTCCGCGCAGCCATAGTCCAGCCCAGTTTTTCAGCCACTGTTTTTTTAGCCACAGCTCCTGCCATAGCATAGTTTTTTCAGCCACGACCACCGTTTTTTCAGCCACAACCCTGCCACAGTCCAAGCCACAGGTCCGTGCGTAGCCACAGAAAAGTTCACGCGCAGCCACAGTTGTTGTTTCGCACGGGACACAGTAAAAATGCGACACATGGCGAATCCAGAGCGCGCCAAAAGTGACCTCTACAGAGCCGCGCGGGAGGGTGCCCGCTAATTAATGATTGATAAAACACAGGAACTGGCCAGGTGGGTAGGTGGCACGGCACGACCCGATCCAATTGTAACGTGCTGACATGCAGACTGCGTGATTATTATTTTAGCAACTTGACACTTCTTTATATTCAACTAGCAAACATGCCCGTGCGTTGCAACGGGAAAAAAAATCAAATGCTTTGAACACAATAAATTTGACTCGAAACCTTTTAACATCTCCATATTATGTATTTCGCATGAAAGGTCTTGTTACTTATCCTCCTTCCTACTTTCATCGACCATGCTCACCGTGTGCACCTAATAGCAATGCGTTTGATGTGGTGAATTTCAATGTGACAATCTCGACCATCACCACACGCACATACCTATCATGTACCATGTCATTGCAAGTGAATGCTAGTAGCTTATAATTTCATCAAGTTGGATATGATGTCCGCGCTTCCCGAACATATAAATACTTTTTAAATCACATAGACTTTTTTTAAAGAGGAAAATATTTTTTTAAATTATAAATATATTTGAAGCAAGTGAACACTCTTTTGAATGATATGAAATTTGTTTTGCGGAAAGGGTGAATAATTTTTGAATTATATGAACATTATTTTAACACGTGAACATTTTACTTAAAACTACACACACATTTTTAACTGCATGAATGGTATTTCAAAATTAGAGAGTGTCTATTAAAAGGCACAAACACACTTTTTTTGCGGGTCCCACAAACACATTTCAAAGAACTTTAAAAACTAAAACATATGAAACTTTGACAACAAGTTTTTGCTTCTTGATAATAGAGTGATCATATTAGTTTTGTTTAACCCTGGTCAGAGTTTTTTAATTCCTTTTGTTCTAAGTCATGACAAAGTTTATTCCTTTTGATTCCTTTCCTTCCTGAGGCATGTTCTCAATAGTGTACGCTCAAAATATATTTTTCCTTTAATTAAGAGCCCTCATAATCCTTCCTTAATCTTTGTACGGCTTCTCTGCATACATGTCAATCTATTTATTGCAGTCATCACGCTTAGCCATAAATTCTAAGTAGTTCACGTACCATCAGCTCACACACCAAACTTTTTTTTTTGCTATCCTAGGCCCTGTTTGGTTCCATGGGTTAGAGTTAGAGTTGGTTAGATTGTACCAAACTAACCCCAAAACATCCAAACAGGAGGGTTAGAGTTGGTTAGATGCATCTAACCCACCCAAAAAATCTAACCCATCGAAGAGGTGCTTATTTGGGTTAGAGTTAGGTGGGGCCCAAAAAAAGTTAAGTTTCTCTCTACCTCCACCAATCAAATCCTGAATAAAGTAGTCAAATGATTGAAAAAGGTACATTTATTGCCAATCTAACCCCACCATCCAAACACCTCCTTGGTTAGAGTTAGTTCAAGGTTAGTCTAGAGTTAGAATCTAACTCTATACATATATAAGATTTCTGTTACTTCGCATATTGAATGTGATTGATGGGGTGGATTGACCGTACAGCCACATCGCCAGCTCCTGGGTTCAAGTCCTAGTTTTGGCATTTAATTTTTTACACGTTTGGGCGATGGGAGGATCGATGACGTCAGCACTATTATATAATGACATCAGCAACGGACGACATTGCCAGTTGCAGAGAAAATTTTAATTTTATAAAACAAATACCTATAATGTACGTAAAATTAACCTTATAATTTAAAAAAATACGCAAACGCATTTCAAATAACACAAAAAAATTAAAACGAGTCAACACTTTTCGTGAATTTTTCTGTGGTTATACTTTTTCATGAGTTAGCTACATATAGGATTTTGGAATGAATTACACAAAAAATTAAATTTGTGTGAATATTTTTTTTCATATTTGGATCAATATAATTTAATAATAAAAAATATTACTTAAAACAATAAAAGAAATTTTAATCTTATGATAAAATACCTATAATGTACGTAAAATTAACTTTATATATATTTTTAAAAAGCGCACACATTAAAAATAGAGTAAAATGCACCGTAGGTCCTAAAAGTATTCGAACTGTGTCATCTAGGTCCTAAAAGTTCTTAAATGCACATCCAAGTCCTAAAACTAAATAAATAGTCCACCGCAGGTCCTAAACGTGGCTAACCAAGCCATGAGGCAACTTAAACGTGGCTAACCAAGGCATATGTCAACGCAAGTAGAGTCGTTTTGGCAGAACACATCAATACTTGTTGACGATAACTTTCACATCATCACACCTCCAGTTGTGATGATTCAAAAAGTAAAATCATTCTTCTCAATAGGACGAACACATTATAGTCAACAAGTAGCAACTCAATTTAAATATATGATTATTGAGAGCAATAAGGTCTACATCACCATGTTCATATATCATTTTCTAACGTCTCAGATAAAGTCTAAATTCAAGTTTCTATTGCAATAGAACCACACAAAAAGGAAGATAAAGGATGTGCAAATAAACCAATAGTACTGACTTCATGCATGAGGTTTAGTTCAACAAATCATATTTTTTCTTGTCACATTCAAAATATAAAACCTTTTTTAACTGTCCAAAATGCACATCTTTCATCACCGAAGCTCCAGCCACCAAATCACCGCCTCCTCTTACCCGTGGGGAAAGTAAGATATGAGTCGTCAAATCGCCCCAGGCTATTCCTCTGCGCGGGAATCCAAGTCAACGTGGCCGGTCAAATTGCCACACGGCCTAGTCAGCCGTATTTAGGACCCGCAGTATACAGTTTATTTAGTTTTAGGACCTGGATGTGCATTTTAGAACTTTTAGAACCTAGATGACACACCTCGAATACTTTTAGGACCTGCGGTGCATTTTACTCTTAAAAATAATACAAAATCTTAAATGTGTGAACACTTTTCGTGAAATTTTTGTGGGTGTACTTTTTCGTGAGTTAGATACATTTAGGATTTTGGAATGAATGACAAAAAAAATTAAAATCATGTGAACATTTTTTGGGATATTTGGAGCAATATTTTTTCGTAAAAATAAAGATTACTTAAAACAACGGGAGAAAATTTTAATCTTATGATAAAATACCTATGATTTACGTAAAATTAACTTTATATGTTTTAAAAGGCGCTAACGCATTTAAAATAATACAAAAAAAATAAAACATGTGAACACTTTCCGTGAATTTTTTTGTGGGTGTATTTTTCAAAGAATTAATACATGTGAACACTTTTCGTGAGTTTTTTTTGTGGATACACTTTTTCGCGAGTTAGCTACATGTAGGATTTTGAAATGAATGACACAAAAAATTATATGAAAATTTTAACGTTCAACAAAACAAACATCAAGTCACACCCGATAGAAAAAGTTTAAGAATAAAGAAATTACTTTTAAAAAAGAGATAATTAAAATAAAAAGGGAGATATTTTTTTAGCAGGAGAGATAAGGGGTGCTTTTTTTTATTCTGAAGCGCTAAAAAAGAATTACAATTTTTTTAAGAAAATGCACCTTACATTTTGAAATTTTATTAAAAAGGGCAAACTGGCCATCCATTGAACTTGCTCCTGTGCACATGTTTTTGGCCCAGAGAAAGAGGCCCAACAAGCCAAACAAACAGAGCAGCAAATCTTTTTTTTTGGAAAATATGGACTGCGGGTTGGTTAGTTCAAAAGGGAGGGGCTTTTTCGCAAAATTACAAAAACGGACTAAGAAAGTCACCTCCGTTTATTATTAGGTATAGATATAGACTAACATAAGGTTTAGAACCGCTCAAAAAACTGACATAAGGTTTAGAGCCTTCGTGCCGGGGAGATTGATCACCGATAATGTGTTGATTGCGTTTGAAAGTTTGCACACAATAGAACAGAAGAAGAAAGGGAAAGGTGGGTGGTGTGCTGTAAAGCTTGACATCCACAAAGAGTATGACAGAGTAGAGTGGGTGTTCCTGGGAACGCAGCTATTCGGTGCCCAGTCGCAGATGTACTCTTTATCTAAGCCATCGCAGTTTGCGTTGCGATACGGAAACGCCACTGTATGAGAATTGAATGTGTGATTTGTGAAATGTTTCTGCGGACTATACCGTACTAAATACGCCACGGCCGAAGAGAAAGACGGTACTATACGGCCGAGTTAATGCGCGCAAAGGCCGTGTCCGTTAGCCTAGTTACCGGAACAAATGTTAAAACAATATCGGATGTTGGAACAGATAAATTGTCGCCGCTATGAACAATGATGCACCGTCTCCCCAAGCAGTCTGGTTTATTGGCAGGACTTTAAGACGGTGGGGCCGATCTCACCCCTTACATACCAGAGTTTTCTACGGCGGTCATGGACGCTACCTAGATCTAAGAATATCACCAGAGGATAGAAGAGGGGCAGCGGCGGAAGAATCCCAAATCCACCTAGCCGTCGGGAAATATGATGGACGGGGTCGACAGGTAATTCGTTCTAAGACCATTGCTCATCCTCTCAAGTCTTATTTTAGAAACACTGGCACGTTTACGGCGAACTGTGTGATTCTCGCTGAGTACGCGTACGTCGATGTAATTTGTTCTAGGTTCCCTCTACGCGAGGAATTAGCAGACAACATGGAAATGACAGTACCTTATGATGGTGCCAACGACACTGCGAAGATCTTTGTCGCTAACCTGCAGGAGATGTCAAATGCTGAGTCTAGTTGTGGTCAGTTAGAGAGGGGCGATGGGCAGTCGATTTCAATCGAAGGTAGGAGAAGGAAGGCAGATGCTTCACCTACACTGTCTGCTCAGTCCACACTCAGGGTCAATCCAGAGGCCCCAGGTTGGACCAAAAGGTATACGAAAATTGACCCCTGGTGTATTAGTTATGTAGATCGGAAAACCACACGTCCGATAATTTGAGTGTGCACATTTTATTTCAGGCTACGACTGGGGAGTGCACCTCCAGACCGTGAACCATGTGCATCCAGGATGAGTGCTTTAGAGCAGAGCATAAGAAAATTTGCAGACGAACCATCGAAATGCGTAATGAAGCCTTATTCTTGGGAGCTTGGATTCAGTATACGCTATGGGAAAAGCAGGTTGAATGCAGAAAGGACAAAGTCGATGCAAGAAATTGTGTGTGGCTGTGCGGTAAGAATAAGTTGGACTTGAATGGGTTGCATAATTGTATTTGAACCGTACTACAAATGCAGTGGATGACATTTCCCTGAATATTGTTTACTGTGCAGGGCAAACCGGAGGCGGAGAACAGTCGGTCCTGCCGTTGTGAGTGCCCTGCTCTTGTCAGGTTACTACGAACCCGTGATAATGGATGGTTCATTACAAAACATCGAGAGAAGCACAACCACGCATTATCATTTACAATGGGGCAGAAAGTTCACTGGCCATCTCACAAGCACATTGACGTTTACACCAAAGATCTCATAAGGCAGCTTAGGCAGAACAATGTGAACCTGGGTAAAGTTTACAACATCATTGGCACATTTTTTGGCTCAGTTGACAAAGTACCTTTTACGAAGAGAACACTAAGAAATATCTGCAGCAAAATAAGCAAAGAGCAAGCCAACGACGATGTCAGGAAAACACTCCATGTTTTCGCTGATATTGAAGCAAGTGATCCAGATTTCACGTATCGAGTGATGGCAGATAATGATAGTAGGATTAAGAACCTTATGTGGACAAATGGTAGCAGCCGGATGCAGTACCTCTTCTTTGAAGATGTTGTAACTTTTGATACTACATACAGGACCAACCTGTATGACATGCCTTTTGGGATTTTTGTTGGAGTGAACAACCATTTCCAAAGTATCATCTTAGCTGGAGTACTACGAGATGAACAAGTGGAAAGTTTTGAGTGGGTTTTTGAGGAGTTTGTGCGGATGATGGGAGGCCCTGCACCTAAAACAATACTAACAGGTATTGCTGATCCTTGCTTGTTCCGTCCTAACATTTAAAGCCCATACTTGTTGTCTGTGTGATACACATATTAAATTACTTGACGAAACATGTGCAGATCAGAACAGGGCGATGGAGGTGGCAATAAGAAATATCTACCCAAAAACTTTCCACAGATGGTGCAAATGGCACATACTAAAGAAAGCGAAAGAGTCTCTTGGCCCACTGTACACTAAGAAGAGTGAATTCAGAGCTGAGTTCCACAAAGTGATAAATCACATGCTTACAGAGGATGAGTTTGAAGGCCCTTGGGAGTTGTTGCTAGAGAAGTACAACCTCAAGACTCACCCGTACATGACACAGATGTTTGAAATTAGGAAGAAATGGGCTATCACGTATTTCAAAGGTGTTTTCTGTGCAAAAATGACGAGTACTCAACGTTGCAAAAGTGCTAACCACATGCTGAAATCATACATGCCACCATCGAGCCCCATGCATGTTTTTGTTCGGCAGTACATGAAGTTGCAATTTGATAGAGAGCGGGATGAAAGTTACGAGGAAAAAAGGACAATGCTTGTGAGTCCTCGTAACCGTATAATTTTATTTGATACATATTGTTCGACATATCTAACTAAGTATTTTTTTGCTGCAGAGCGGAGCAGTCCGTAGGACGAATCTGGACATAGAAATCCATGCAAGTAAAATATATACTAGGAAAATGTTTGAGAAATTTGGGGAGGTCTTGATTGAGGCAACATCTTACAAAGTGACAGAGATAATCAAGGGTAGAAATTATATAACAACACACAACAGAGCTGCAAAAAGGGAGAAATGGTCAAGGGTAGTGTTCGAGGTAAACATCACAGATGACGGATCAAAATTCGATTGCGAGTGCGGTCAATTTGAGCACATGGGGATGTTGTGCTGCCACATACTTCGGGTAAGTTGTACATGAATTTCCTGTGCTGCTAGTCCTCGAAGTAAAGTTTAAATAATCCTTCCTGGAAATATGTTATCCTTTGTTTAATTTTGCAACTAAATGCAGGTGATGGACGTATTGGACGTCGAGAAGATCCCGGATGCACGTATCGTAAAAATATGGACAAAAGAGGCGAGGGATATTTTGCCTCAGCATCTAGCGCACTATCAAAAGGACCATGCACAGAATCAATCATACACTTGTCGGCACTCTACTTTGTACTTGTAGGCGATGGAGCTCGTACGACTAGGGGACTCGTCTGCGGAAGCATATGAGCACATGTTGGCTGGAATGAAGGCGCTGGTAATTACTTGTGCACCTTTAGCTGCTAATAAGGATGATTTAGGGTTTGAAGAGAGGCAATGTGCTGTTCATAACGGAGTCGACGGTGTAGGCCGAATGTTACCTCTACAGCTGCCTGGTGATGAAGAATACACGCGGAGTGCGGGCAACCAACATTCTATTCGTGGTTTAACAGCTCCACAAAAACATTATATGGTCGGACGACCTACAACCAGCAGGGAAAAAACTCCTTACGAGGGTTTAACAAAACGAACAAGATTTTGCAGCATCTGCAGAAAAGAAGGGCACAAGAAAACTACATACCCATAGAGAGGAGACATTGCCAAGCCAATCAGGAAACCTCCACGATGCAAGAACTGTGGAGTGGAGGGACATAGGAGAAACAGCTGCACAAGAGGTCTTGAAGGTGTTAATCGTTGATTAATGTTGGTGTAAACTTTTAGATTGTAGCATACAGTCTGTATGTGTCCATGATGTATCTGTTTAATTTCTTTGTTTTCCAGGGAGACATGTCGTGGTCTTGCAAGTACTGTACTCTACGTAATTCAATTTTTCAGTCTAGTTGTATGATTAAAGTACTGTATTACGAAGTATCCGCACTTACTTGGGCAACTCTATGCTCAAAAGAGTTTACTTACAGTTTAATTACTCAGTGCCATGCTTTCGTGAGCTCACATTGTACAGATTTAATAGTTCTTAAAAGATGGTTCTAAACAATCAAGCTGTGTCTAGTTCTTCGAATAAATGATTTTCATGTCACTGCTGCTGTGCATTCAAAATGAAACTGTATTTTAATCAGAGGTTACTACTGCTGGTGGATGTGAAATTCAATGCGGCAGTAGTGTTCTCGTTTGAAATTCGAACATGGGCATTTAATATGCTAGTTCAAAACACAGAGGGGGTGGTTGGGGTGGGGAGTTTGCAGGTTCTGTAAAAGGGGGAAGCCTGGAAGTTGAACTCCAGGGGAGCAGCAAGTTCTTTTAAAAAATTGAGCAGCGCCGCAGGCATGGCTCCTACCACCTCCGACGTAGTGCAAAGGGAGGTCCCGGCTGAGGCTGAAGTAGGTGCTCAAAGCTGGGTACGTCTATTCAACCATTCTCTTACGGATTTTTTCCTTGCTCCAGATGTTCTATTCTATGCACTCACAGAATGCATGGCGTATGTAGGTTCCAACCCCGTCAGTGGAAGCAGCTGTTTCAGATTGCTGTAGCTGCAATGGAGAGGAGGAGTTGGACGAAGATCGTTACGATGAGGTACCTTTGTATTACACATCTTCATTACGGTGTTGTCATGCTAATTAGGAGTTGTACTAACTGTCGATTTTCTCCTTGGAACAATGTAGATCCCAATGGAGGAAGTTGTCGATTCCACCATTGTGACTGTTCGTGTAGAATCTATTCAGAAGCATGAAGAGGATGTCAACATTTATTTGAAGGAGGGATTCGGGGAACACAATCATGTGTACTATGACAGGGATTCTTACTGCCTTAGTGGTGAATCAAGCGTATCAGGAAGCGTAGTAGTTGAGAAAGAATATGGTTCAGATGAAGATGAAGTTAGCAGCAGGAAATGTAAGCGTGTGAGGCTAAACGAGTAGGGACACGGTAGGTTTAGTACTAATTACTCCAGTGGATGTAGCGTGTGTTGTGCTTACTTAGGCTAGTTTCTGTGTACTCCGAGACAACAGTTCGTTGTCACGTATGGAAGCTTGTATTCCAACTAGTTGTAATCTGCAAGGTAATTAAGTTGAACGCGTTTAATGTTTTACTCATGGATGGAAAAATGCCACGTGTATATGGGAAGATCGGTAGGCATGGATCACTGCATGCATGGTTGCATGCATGCAGTGGGCTGCGTGTTTGTCTTATTCCAGAAAGGCGGTGGTCCCCATGTAGTCAGCTGTAGCAACTATTCGTACAACTGTTTAGGGCGCGGACAATTGTACCTACAGGCAACAAGATATTGGTCCCTCTGTCCGTTCCTACTGTTCCGACCGAGGAAGGTTCCATGTGCGGTCCCTTGAACAGACAAAATATTTGTTCAGCTGCTGTGCACCACAAGACATGTGTTGTTCAGTTCAGTGTCCCATGTGCGGGTTCATCTGTTCCGTGCAGAACACACCTAGTATGTATATTGGGAGCATCTACCGTGAGTTCCAGAATAGCTGCGTTCCACGGCAGAAGTTAGAACTTGGGTGACACAGCTTTCGAATACATATTTTGCAACATCGAAACGTAGGTGAACGAATGACACGCAAATTATGAGCAAATATTTAGCCCACCAAAATGGAGCGAATCTTCCCGCGCGTGAACTATAGTACGATGGGTGGTGCGCGACAATTACTTCTGTCAGAAATGTAGGCGCTCTACTGTGGCTGCTACTTATCTACCCGGCGAAGGGTCACAGTGACCATTCCACTCAGTCCTATATGCTCTCTCCTTCTCTCTCTTGTTCTTGGCTGAGACGGTGCGGAGGAACAGATCTGCGAAGATTGTAAAAAGGAAGAAGGCCTAAAGCTTAGTGGAAGGTAAGTTCATCAACGCTAACCTCTCTCTGTCGTACAGAAAACGTGTTTTTTCCGCTTGTAGAATATAAACGGGTGTCTAGGGATTGGCAAATTATTGTTCGTAGCTTTCCTTTCTCGATGGATTTGGTAGGCCTCGGATATACCTTTTTATGATGACATTTGTTACTTGTTTTAGTGTATTAGGGATGGAACCGCCAGACGAACAGCCACATGGAAAGGGGATTAGGCATGGAAACCATTTAGATCTTGCTACCGTAAACTGGAGCAGTAAAAGACGCCGGACGAGAAGAGATGAACAAGGTGAAGGTGGTGTGACGCCCCCAAAATTAATCCGTGTACAGTAATCATACACGCAGGATACACGGCTAAGATTAGGGTGCCACGATGAGGATATCACAACACAACACTAAACGCAAAATGGATAAACCAATATGTTACAACACCAGGGATCACGAGGATCCGAATACATAAGTCATACAAGCCATAATATCTGAGTACAGACATAGTTAGTCAAGTTTTGCCTTAAGAAGGCTAGCACAAATAACATCAGAGATACAGATCGAAAAGGCAAGGCCTCCTGCCTAGGAGCCTCTGAAACTACTCATGGTCCTAGTCAATGGGGGCCTCGACGTAGTAGTAGGTGCCTCCGGGGTGCTCCTGCTCCTGGCCTCCAACGTCGACTACAGCGGCCGATCAGGAAAAACATAAAGGGAGAAATAAAGCAAAGGTGAGTATCTAGCATACCCGCGAGTCTTACGTCCGCTACTAAGCATTTATGCATTTGTATCAAATGGAAAGGGGAGGCTGTATATAGTGGACTGCAAGATAGAAATCAGAATAAGGATAAGAAGCTAGGCATATCGAAGACTAGCATCATCTGACGTGTCTTGCAGCATGAGAAGAGAAACAGCCAAAAATTCAATAACATGAATGTAATAACAATGTAGCAGAAGTTGCTGCAACATTGTATAATATTAAGTTGTAATAAATAATAATAATAATAATAATGCCTCCGAGTTCCCTTCCTCGACTCCCTATGAGGAAGAAGACCCGGAACCATACAGTTTAATAGTAGTAGTTTGTAGTGGTAAGATCCAGCTTCAGCATAAAGCGTCCTGTTACCGTGGACACGGCTATTCGAATAGATTAAACTCCTTGCAGGGGTGCACTACTGTTCAGCCTGCACGCTCGGATCTCCAGGGTGGCGGGAACCTTGTTAAGGAACTCTCCACCAAAACTATCCGACACGCCGTAGCCCATCCTAGGCTCAACAGAGAGGCCATCCGCCGGACTATATCCTATGCGATCAGGGGTCTAGGAACCCTCACCCTTCACGCTCCTGCACGGTGTGTGGCTGGCCGGTGAATCAAAAGCAAATCCAAATACACACCGCTCGAGCGAAGAAGACACCACTTCCCGGCGCATGCCACGGTACTGCTGACGTCTGAAGAGCTTTCGGGAAAACTACGACGCAGGGGAGCCCATAAATCCTTATCCCATGTGAAGGTAGTGCGTACAGACCAACGTGCCTCTCAAGTCATCCGCCAAACCATTTAACATTTTAATATTATCTCGCAGACAACCGTTATCATTGTCTGACTAACAACACAACGAACAACGACAAGGACGCCAGTAACGTCAGGGCCTGCCCTGTCGTCCCGTCAAAGCGCATGGTTACCAACAAGGTGAACCGTTTCCTTACCTTGTCTCGCGTGTGCTCTTGATAGAGCTCGACTTTGCGTGGTTTGGTACTCTCGCGAGATATGAACAGGGGCCAAGCACGCCAGTAACGTCGGTTGTACCCTCCCTGTCGTTCCCGACGCAATACCGCTCGAGAGCACCGTTGGGTTGCCCGACTCTTACCTTTAAGGACACTAGTTAATTTGAGTGCCTACCATTAAGTGAAACCAGGAGGTATCACCCTCGATGGTACACTTAAAGAGGTTCGACAGAGACATTAGCAGAATGAACTAAAGAGGTAAACCTCGTATCATCCCGGTGATGCTACGCTACTGAGCCGACGAGAGTGAAATACGAGTCCATTCCACTCGTAAGTCAAACTCGAAGCGACTCGGCAAAGTCTCCCCGTTGTAGGTTCCCTAAGGCGTCTGCATTGATCCGTACCTGTTGCAGTTATAATATTTTGAATCCGCGTCACTCCCCTGAGTGATCACGGCCTGCTATCTAATCCTAGCTAACAATGCGCAGGGCTCACTGCTGAATAAAGCATAATTATAATAGGCAACATAGGATAAAGGAAGGTACATCAAGTGGCGACAAAAACAGGCTATGCAATCGAATAGGATTGTAACATAGCAGCAGCAGTAACAATGCCTAGTGCAAGAAAAGTGCGGAAAGATAGGTGATATCTGGGGAATAGAATGGCTCTGCTTGCTTGGTAGCTCGACGGTAGGGGTAGGGTCATCGGCGAAGTAGTCGTACCCAGTAGCGGTGTAGTCGGCGGTAGCAGCGGGGTCTACCGGAGACAAAGGGGGATGAAACTGTTGGGAATGTGCCCTAGAGGCAAATAAAATATGTTTATTGGCGTATTCCATTAGTTCATAATAAGTTTTATACTATGCTATAACTGTATTAAGCGGAAACATTAATACACGTGTGGTATACAAACAACCAGGTCCCTAGTTAACCCTAGTAAACTAGTCCATTGGGCAATTGATGATCAAGGTTTCCTGATCATGAGATGTGAACAGTCTATTGACAATGGGGTCATGTCATTGGGAGAATGACATGATGGACACCCACCCACCAGAATTGTTGCAACGTGATCCAGTCACATAGTTCAACATTGTGATAACTATAAACGTAGTGATCCGATCCTTAAGACCGTGATGATCATACATAATTGCTATCTACCAGGATGCTTTGAGTGCATTAACCGTTACACTGAAACATGGTAACCATAAAGGTGTATCTTGGGTATTCCGAAGTAGATATGTTGATTAGTATGCAAATAGATCAAAACAGGATTTGTCCATCCGAGTGACGGATAGGTACTCTGGGCCCACTCAGTGATATTACATCATAAAGATTGCGCAATCATGTGACTAGGTCACGGGGTTGTAATATCACGGGAACGAGTAAACATGTTTGTCGGTAACGAGAATGAACTAGGTATATTGGATACCGACGACCAAACCTCGGACAAACAAAGTACCGTATGACAAAGGGATCAGGACTCAACGTTAACGGTTCAAACGATGAAGTTAATTCGATGGAAGCGCAAAGGCTCATCAAGGATTGTAACCAGATCCCACATGATGGTCATAAGTCAGAGAGTGTCTGATCATGTCTGTTGTTTCCCGAACCGTAGGGTGTCACGCTTAAGGGTATTCGACGCAATAAGGATTGATTCGGGATCATCGGTGAAACAAGAGAGAGCACCGGAATTGTTCCGGGAGGTGCTGGAAGTTGTTCTGGATATTTTGAAAGGTTCAAAATAATGTTTAAATATGTTTTATTATTTAATTAACAGAATTAAATATTAAAATATGATTAAATATAATAAAAATGAATTAAAAGGCATATGGGCCTAAAGAGGCCCATTAGGGGAAGGAGGGAGCTCCCCCTTGGGCCAAGGCGCCAAGGGAGGGAGCCCCCCTCCCCTAGCCGCACCAAACCCCCCTCCCTAGGGTTTAGTCCCACATGGGAAGGGGAGGGAGGGTGGCACCCCTCCTTGGCCTATATAAGGAGGGGTGGGGGTGCCTTTTTTTACACACAATTTGATTTGAGACAAGTTTCTCAGATCTCTCTTCTCTCTCTTTCTCCCTCCTCGAGTGGACTCCCCTTGTTTGGAGTCTACACTTGGTTGGGGTTTCTCCACCATACGCACGCCGTCGTGCTGTTGGAATCGGGATCCGAATCCATCTTCTTTCCGCTGCTCTTCTGGTTCAGAGCCCGGAGGGAACGTCGGGTACACCGTATGCGTGTAATCCCGCGAGGCGCTACACTTGTGGTGCTCCTTCATCGTTGAGGCCGTGTCGCGACGTCTTCACCGACAAAGTTTCGACGGGGACGTAATCCCGTCATCGGTCTTCAAGGACCGGGTGGCCTCTGGAGTCATCGTGGATCTGCGCGGCATCGGGGATTGCCGGTACAACTACATCAACCACGTTCACGCGGGAACGTTTCCCGCTTAACGGACTACATACTGGTATGTGACCAATTCCCTCCGTTACTTGCATCGCCATAGCATAGGTCTTGGGTACGGGACGCGTAGGTCATGAAAAATTATTGTTTTCTGCCCCGTTCCCCAACAGTGGTATCATGAGCAAGGCTATGCGTAGATGTATTATACAGATGGAACACATATAGTATGTGGGCATCAATTCTCCAATTGTTACCCTCTCACGTGTACTCGTTTAGCATTGCGGCAATGTCCTGATGAAGCGGCCCCGACCGACCTTACGCGTTTACGCGAGACTGGTTCCACGCTTGACATATGGCTTGTACCATATAAGTAGCTGGGGGGTGTCTATCTCTCTAACATTAGCGATGCGAAGACGTTTGCAACGGAGGGCCCCGACAGGGGTGTAATAGAGACAATTGCGGGATTGGTGTTGTGGTTGTATGTTCGTAGGCATAGAAACGGTTCTATCTCGAAAGCCCTAAGCCACGTAAAACTTGCAAAAGATAAAGTAGAGGCGTCTAAACTTTAATTTGCAGGGGGCATCATAGTTAGTATGATTTATACTATAGCATCATGTTTTGCTTGTATTAGATATACGACGGTAGCATTATAGGATGATCCCTCACTAATCCAACAAAGTGTCATTCCTTAGTGAAGCACCATATGGAAAGATATCCATTATGGAGGCATCGCGTGTCACACGGGTGTCAAACATATTAGCGTTCAAATGAGATGGGTGGAGCAAGCCTAGCATGTCCAGAAACATGGCCTTGCATACGCGGCATATAATCACTAAGGTTATTGTGGCGAGCCTGGCATATGCAGATATGGCCTCGGGACACGGTGATCGAAAGATCGAGCATGAGTCACATTGATGATGTGATTGTCATGATGGCCTACCTTGAGAATATATTGATGGTCGTGTCACACGGGGGAGGTATAGTTCTCAAGGATTGTGTAATCACTTAGAATAAACTATGAGGGATGTTTATATGAGTGGGAGTTCTAGAATTGTTTAAAACATGAACTCCTATTATGAACTTAATCTTCATGTCTTAGCAAATATCATTGTAGATAATGTCATAACCAATGTTTATAACCATGGCTCTTTAGTGTGATGTAGAACTTAAGGAAAATGGGTCTTACTTCATTGATGTGTACCAACACCGTTAGAGACATACTCATTACTAATGACTTGTTAAAACATAATACGAGAACTGCTAGGAGATACACCGGATAACTCCGTAATTGAGGAAGATGATGATGAGTATCGTATTCATCGTCTCTTATTCAATGACTGTCCGATACACCATACTTCATTCTATGGAATCTGAATTGTGAATGCATGATTAAGACACCAACACGTATGACGTGCTAGGTGATCTTAAAAGCACTAAGCCACAAATCAGAGTAATGGAATATGAGTATATGGACGGGGTTTCTTTCAACCATGGTGGAAGGAACAACCTGCTGAGAAAGTCACTTGGAAAATGTATAAGATACATGAACACCTTGTGTACAACTTGGACTACAGAATGACTGGTTACTTTGCGATAACTGGGGAGTTGCATCCGCTTCCTCCCAGCTACAAAGACCGCGTCTAGACTATGTCATGAAGGAGAATCGTTCACCTGTCATGATGCCATGGTTAAAGTTGTGAACTTTAAAGGTAGAACCAATGCAGGAATAGTCATTGACGGAGAAAGTATATTTGATACACGGGTTATAAATGTCTTTCCCCACAAAACACTGATTGTGGTTGATTAAGTATTCGATGCTTGAACTCACTGCTTAAAGAGTGGCTTGGAAGGGATGAGGTGAAAATGTGTGCTGACGGTAATCAAGATAGTTGATGGTCGACAACACTCTTCCTCTACATCTATCATTTGATTAGTATATGAATAAATTTATGATCGTTTGAGTGTGAACCTTATTAGTGTGTCTTGCATCTCGCGAAGACAATTATTTATATTAGTGAAAAACAAGTCAGTTGTTCTCCTTTTATGAATGATATCTTTTATGGTCACATTACGGTTATGAATGAGTTATTCTTATATTGATGGTAGTAGTTTGATCATTTATAAGAAATATTGTAATGCCAAGAATTATCCAAACTTAGTAATGACACTACCGTTTAAGTTATGATTGGTTTGATGAAGTCTTGAGATACTTGATCTCTTGACACATGCAAACCATGCCTCTTTAGGTGAGATGACTGAAACCTCGCATTCTGGTAAAACAGAGTTTGCGATGACTGTTGCATATCATACATAGTGATGTATCATATTTCAACATGTAGTGAATTTCATTATTTCGTAAACTTCAGATGTGGACTTAGATGAATATGTGTATTCACTAATGAAACATGAGTCTGGGATAGTTTGATGTGATCAAAGGGATTTCAGAATGAAGACGGGTACTAAATTAACGAGAAAAACAAGTCTCTACGATTTGATCAAAGAGACAAATGTTTTGAGTTAGCCTTCGGCATACGGAATTGTGTGAAAGTTGTTCCACAAATTACGATGCTTGGAACACTTCAATATTTTTGATGTGCCTGAACATTATAATCATACTCTATTGGATAGTGTATGGTATAAGTTATCTCTTACCGAGTTACGTTATTATTGTTTAGAGTTATTAATTTAATAAGCAAACACTCACTTCAGTATAGGGAACCATCTGAGTTCGTGGAAACCAACACTATATAAGTTATGGTGTGTCATGGTTTCTAGGAAAATAATTTATGTGGTAAATTATCTTTGTAGTGTATCCTTAGTCAACTATGGATGCATCTTCCGCAACTAGGACCAAAGAGCAAAAATTGTGTTGGTAAGTTTGGTGTTTGTCAAGAAGTGTTCTTGATGAATGTGTTAATGGAAGAAAAGTGAAAGTTCAAACAAGGTAATTGACCTTGCCTCCAGATGTCAGAGTAGCGCAATGGAATGTGTTCCGAAACCAAAGCTCTACAATTAGAGGAGAAAATGATGATAATGATCATGGTGTTTCGGTTGAAACTTTTACTGAACAAAGTAGGATTCAAGAATACATATTTGCCCTTGTGCAAAGTAATATTCATGATTCACTTGTCAAGTTAATGGAACAAGACATACCTACAAACTACGAAGAAGCGATGGTGGACCTAAGTACGAGAAATGACTATGAGTCATGGAATCCTATATTGAGTTACATTTAAGATTACATGACTCTTATCGAGTAAAGAGGTTACTTGATATTCTAAATAACTTCAAGGTTATAAGGAATAAATGTGAACATCAAAGGAAGACATGAAGACCGATTTGTCATGAAGGATGTTTCTGATAAATTCAAAAGGTTGACTACAATAGTAGCGATGCTTGAGTCAATACGATTATCACTACGATTGATCCAAATTGTTATCAATACCGTGATTTCCTCAAATCCTGCATTTGAAGAAGGGTTGTAATTGGTACTACGAGAAGGTTTTGGAAAACATATGGATGCTAGTGTCTCATAACCGGAATTCTCGATTTGATGGATGATCAAAGGATTTTGGACTTAGACAAAATATCGAGGAAACATGCATTTGCATGAAACTGAGTGGGAGCTGAATAGTATCCTAAACCTAATATGTGGACGACATATTTTGAGTGGGAGCTATGAGAGTATTATCCTAAACTTAATATGTGGGTGACATATTTGAGTGGGAGCTATGTGGATGTTATCTAGTCTTATATGTGGCTGACATATTTGAGTGGGAGCGTGTCGGGACCCGGGGTTAGCGTATGCAAGACCTGCTACATCACAATCATATGGAGAGCCGAGAACCGTACCCACTTGTCTAAGCAGACAAGGCCAAGCACAGAACGTTCTCGGGAAGCATCGAACGTGAGGGGCATCCCATCCAGGCCGGATGATCAACTGAGATGGGTCCTCATCGTCCGCACACAAGTCTAAATGATATGGGTGGTGAACTCCCATACTCATAGACAAGTCGCCTCAACCATACTATCGATTGTATTATAACCCTTACGTAGACTTACTCCAGCCCGATCACTTAGTCGGGGTCTAGGGCGGGCTCGATCATACATCAAAGTGTGCACGTGACGGAGTCACGAACAATCGCATCGCGATGCCCCAAGCTGTGCACATCTAAGGGCCACTTGGTTTATAAAAGACCGCCAACCAGATCACAACTAAGGTCTCGAAAACCCATACTAAGACATGCATGATATAATCATATACGCAGCACACATGTCTAGTATGAACAACAGGTATCATTCCAATTCTCTACAAAGTGTACAACTTTATTGATAACTCTTACAGAGTGCACACAGAGATCACGAGACCGTGATCCAACATTACAACAAGCATGCAGAAGCAAATTATGTCTGGGTACAGACAAGTTTAACAAATGACTTAAGAAGCCTTATTTAAACACCTGCCCTCCACGAGGGAACCAGTCTGCTGACTGGGACTACACTAGCTTGGTCTTCAGTCGTCGAGCTCGAGGAAGAATCCACCTTTGGGGTCAGTGGGTTCATCTAAAACATAGAATAAGCAAACGTGAGTACAAAGTCATACTCAACAAGAATTACGTGGGAACTATACTACTCATGCACATGTATCAAGGCAAAGGGAGGTGGGGTTCATAAGCAGAAGTGCCAGCTTTGACTTAGCTAGTCCTAAACTACGAGTACCAGACTTGAGGTAAGAAGCGTACGCGAGTCCACTACATGTCTCCAACCAATTACACCACTATGGTGCCTTCCTTGACTTCCCCACGAGAAAGCACACCATAGCACTCACGCTTATCTTGGCAAGTTTTATAAGTATCCAGTTCAAGTTGCCTAATAATCAAGATAAGCTTTCCAAGCAGTCCCTTACTGCGGACGCGGCTATTCGAATAGTTTTGTTAACACTGCAGGGGTGTACCGCTACACACACATGATCATCAGTTACCGCCTTTGTACTCGACACCGTTCAAGAGGTGCTGATACGTCTCAAACGTATCTACTTTTCCAAACACTTTTGCTATTGTTTTGCCCTCATTCTTGCATGATTTGGACGAAACTAACTCGGACTAACGCTGTTTTCAGCAGAGCTGCCTGTATGGTTTTATTGTGCGCAGGAAAAT
This sequence comes from Bromus sterilis, assembly GCA_950022295.1. Lineage (NCBI taxonomy): Eukaryota > Viridiplantae > Streptophyta > Magnoliopsida > Poales > Poaceae > Bromus > Bromus sterilis. The sequence continues at coordinate 377,011,515 of OX465595.1, read as the reverse complement.
GGATTTTTAGGTATCTCAGAAAATTCTGGGAAAATTCACAGAAAATCCACGCACCAGAAGCTTCCACCAGCCAGAAGTGGGGCCAGAGGGGGGCCAGAGGGCCCCCAGGCGCCTGGCTGGCGCGGCCCCACCCCTGGCCGCGCCGGGGGGCTGCCTGGGAGGCTCCCACCTCCTCTCGTGCCCTACCTCGACTCCTATTTATTCTCGTGACGGGAAAACCCCAGAACAGAAGTCGTTTTTCCAGTTTCCGTCGCGGAGCCGCCGCCACCCTCTGTTCTTCTTCGGGAGGGCTAATCTGGAGGCTGATTTGGCCTCCGGAGAGGGGAGATCGTCGCCATCGTCATCACCATCACCAATCCATCCCTCCTCCATGACTTCTCTTCACATGTGTGAGTAATTCCCTGCTGTAGGCAAAGGGGATGGTAGGGATTGGATGAGTTTGATCATGTAATAGTTCGTCAGATTGTTGGGGGCATGTTGCCTATCATCTAGATTGGTGTTTATCTTCTTTGCTTCAACTTGTTGCTCTTAATTCTTGTCACTTTGGGCCCGAGTGCCATGTTTTCAGATCTGAACCCTATGTGTTTTCATGAATATATTTGTGTTCTAGATCCTATCTATATGCACCTATTATGGTCCGGAACCAGCGATCCCAAAGGTGACAGCTTGGGACACCAAAGGGGATGGTCCATAATTTGAGGATTCCATGTATCCATTGAGTTTATTGTTTTGTTCCGGTGCTCTTTGATAGGAGCACCTTAATCTCCATAAGTTCTCTTTGGCCCCGTTCGTAGCGGGATGGTAGGACAAAAGATGTTGTGCAAGTTCTTATTGCAAGCACGCACAACTACCTACGGGATACATGCCTAATGTTTGATATTTGCCTAGATGATCATTGCTTTTCTGTGTGCCTTGCCCCGTGTTAGAATCTATTACATGTTCACTCTCATCCATGCAGCGCCCAACCATCCATCTCCCTAGCCTACAGTGTTTTCAATCCTGCCGGTCATTAGTTGTTACTTTTGCTGTTTACTTTTGCTGTCGTCACCATCACTATATATTACCTTTACCACTTATCTTTTTTTGCAAGCAAGTATATTTCAGGTGCGGTTGAATTGACAACTCAACTGTCAAAGCTTATAAATACTCTTTGGCTCCCCGTGTGTCGAATCAATAAATTGGGTTAACTTACCCGCGAAGACTATCTCGATCCCTTACGGTTGTGGGTCATCAAGTACCGTTTTCTGGCGCCGTTGCCGGGGAGCATAGCAATATTTACATGTCTACTTGAAGTATCCTGCCTGCTGCACATCATCCGCTATGGGTAAGAAAGGAGACCCCAAGGTTCCGATATTACCATCCCGTACAAGAAAAGGTACTGTTCTGAACACTAGTGTTACACTTGATTCACCTTCTGTTATGAGTAAGTTTACTTCACCACCACCACATGATGCTTCTACTGAGTCTGTCACTATGTCCGATACTTTTGATGATACTTCCACTACTCTTGATGATACTACTTTTCTTGGTTACTATATTGAAACTCAGACTGCTAAGGCTGCAGCAGAATCCAAGACCGAGACCCCTGCTACCTATATTCCTACCTGCAAAACCTTTGGTTACCCGTGCTTAGATGAACTCAAGGGGAGAATCCTTGATGATGATCATGTTACTCTTGATGATGATTTTTGCAGGGAACTCAGAGAGTGTGTCGACTCTGATCCTGGTGCTGTTAAGGAGTTGCTCAAAAAGCACTCCATGAATAACAAAGTTATTCCTGATCCTAAATTTGCCACATCCCCTATATGCATCACTGATCCTGATTATGATTTCTCTGTTGATCTTTCACTCATATCTACGGTCGAGGCTGACCCCTTTTATGGCAGAGAAAATGACGATTCTATAGCACACTTGACCAAACTCGCTGAGCTAGGTAACCTATTCACTACTGATGAGAAGATACGAAACTTCTATGTGGCCAAGCCTTTTCCTTTTTCTTTGAAGGAAGACGCTAAATCATGGTACGATGCACTACCCTATGGTTCCATTAAGAGTCCTCAGGATTTAGTCCAATTCTTTTTTGATAAATATTTCCCAGCTCATATGCAACATGCTGCTTTGCAAAGAATCTATAACTTTAAACAATTGCAGGATGAGCACCTCCCTAAAGCTTGGGGGAGGTTTTGTGATTTACTTAAGGTTATGCCGGGACATGGAGTCCCCAAGAATGAACTGCTTGATATATTTTACGCTGGTTTAACCGATGAATCCAGATCCTACCTGGATAGTTGTGCTAGTTGTGTTTTCAGGGAAAGAACACCAGACGATGCAGAAGAATTAATGTGCAAAATTGCCAAGAACCATGAAGATTGGTCCGTTCCTCAAACAGTTCTACCACCGAAAAAGAGGGGCATGCTAGTTCTGAGCCCCGAAGATATGCAAGAAGCAAAGAAGTCTATAAAGGAGAAAGGTATTAAAGCTGAAGACGTGAAGAATTTACCACCTATTGAGAAGTTGTGTGAGCCTACTACTCGCCCTCCCTTGGTAGAGGTACACTCTCTATTAGACTTTACTGAAAGTGACATCCCTAAAGGTAAGCCTCCCGACCAATGCTTAGATGAGCTTGATAATTTTATTATTAAGCAAGACCATTTTAATAGGAGGATACAAAGTCAGTTGCATGATAACTCTCTTGCTATCAAAAGTTTGTGTGGTGTTCTAGAAAGAACAGTTAATGATGTTAAATGTCTTGTTAAGCATTTTCATATGGTTCAAACTCAGCTTGAACAAATTTCTAATGTGCAAAAAGATTTGCTTGCTAATAATGCCAGACAGGACATACAAGCTTATGGCATCAAAACTAGGGGTGGAACACACACCCAGGACCCACTCTATCATGAGGGGCATCCAAAGAGGATCGAGCAAGATTCTCAAGTACAAGAAGAGGACGAGACTGTTAGCTCTCCGAAGAAAAAGAAGAAAAAGAAACATAAGGGGGCTGACAATCCCGATGATCCTATTATAAGTGAAAAGCCAGCTGTTGATCCTAACAGCATATCTACCTCCGATGCTGAAACAAAAGACGGTGCCGAGCCTGAAGAAAAGGACGCGAAGAAGGATGATTCTCCCGAGGTAAGAGAAGAAGAAACACCTGATAAATTCAAGAAGTACTCTAGAGAAGACTTCATCGCAAGAAGACATGGGAAGGAAAGAGAACCATGGATATAGAAGCCCATGCCCTTTCCAGGTAAGTCCCTCAAATCTAAAGAAGAAGAGCACTATAATAAATTTTGTGAATGGATGAATCCTCTTTTTCTTAAAATCCCTTTGGCTGATGCTATTAAGTTACCTCCCTATTCGAAATATATGAAAGATATTGTCACAAATAAAATAAAAGTTCCTAATGAGTCAATATCTACTATTCTTGCTAACTACTCTTTCAGTGGCAAGATTCCTGAGAAGCTTGGTGATCCAGGTATACCCACCATTCCTTGCTCCATAAAGAATAATTACGTCAGAACTGCTTTATGTGATCTTGGTGAAGGAGTGAGTGTTATGCCTTTCTCTCTTTACAAGAGGCTTTGTTTAGAGAAACTAATCCCTAATGATATCTTCCTTCATATGGCTGACAAATCAACAGCTGTCCCCATTGGTATTTGTGAGGATGTTCCCGTTGAAGTTGCTAACTGTTTGATCCTTACAGATTTTGTTGTGCTTGACATGCCCGAGGATGGGAGCATGTCCATTATTCTTGGTAGACCTTTTCTTAACACCGCAGGTGCTATTATTGATTGTAATAAAGGAAAGGTCACTTTCAACGTTGATGATAAAGAACACACGGTGTATTTTCCAAAGAAGATCGACAAGAGGCATGGCCTTAACTCTATAGAGAATGTTGAAACCGTGAAGATTGGAGAATGGGACTATCCACTACACGTGCACCACAAATACAAAACCATTATGGTGGGGACAATGTCCATTAAAGTAAAGGTGCAATGATCACTTCGTAAGAGGTGAGACTTCTTGTTCTATATATCGCCGGTTTGTTGGTAAGGCTTGATCAACCTTACTAGTGAGCTTGTTTTATATAGGTAAAAAGTTAAGCTTGTTATGTTTTCATTTGCTTTAGCTTTTATTCTCTTTTCTGTACCAAGTTTTTGTGTTTTTGAAGCTTCACAATACTAATCACTTCTTGAAGTTTTCAGAAAGTTTTGCAGCTTTTTGAACTCCGAGAAATTTTCAACTGTGAAGTTTTCAGTAAAATTCCAGAAAAATAAAAATAAAAATTTCCATGCCGGGAGTGACCCAGAGGTACCTGGGGCTGACCAGGGGGGGCCACCAGTGGCCCAGGCAGCCAGCTGGCGCGGCCTGCCCCTTGGCCGCGCCCACAAGGCGCCTGGGGCCCACAGGTCCCACCTCCAGGTGAGTCTTCTTCCTCTCTCTCTCTCTTTCTTTCCAAAAACACGAGTTCTGGCCCTGGAACTTGCGTTCTTGCTGTTCGTGGAGGTGATTTTCGATCTCTCTCCACAACGCATCATTTGAGCTGAGATTTTGAACAAATACTCCCTGGTATGTAACTCCTCCACTCCTCCAAATAAATTTTTGGTTGGTGGCTTCATTTGTGAGTATTTAGTAGTTCTTGGTGCTGTTTAGATGAGCTTGCTTGCATGTGTAGAAGTTTATTTTCCAAGTTTTGATGCAAGTTTTTGCCTTAGGTAAGTGGGTTGAGTAGTTTGCCTTAACTCACTTTGTTTAAATCCTTGTTTTTGTAATTTGTCAAAAATTTCAGAAATGAGTTTGCTAGGAAGAGCAAAGGGGTGGCTTGGGACGAAAATGCCCGAGCGCTCCGATCAAGTTACAAGAGCTGTAGCTTCACCCTCGACTGCTAGGGTGAGCTACAACGAAGATCATGTGCCCTTAGAGTTGTTGGAGGACACAAATCCAGCACGTGCAATGACTTTCCCGTGCAATGAATTCCTTGAAGCTGCAGGAATTAAGGAGGAGTTCTATAATCTTTGTGCTAATGCAGGTCTGACGCGGCTTGCAACGTGCCGTGTTGCTCAGTATCAAAAACTCACCTCCTGTTTCGTTAACAGTTTTAGATATAACCTTGATACTGGTTCTGTTGAGTTTAAAATTTACAATAATCTTTTGACCATGCCTTTGGAAAAGTTTTGTGAAATAATAGGTGTGCCGAACGTTGGACTGACGGTGAAGATAAGCTCTCAGCCCTCCGAGTTGAGAACCGTCTTCAACTCTCTCTGTAGCATGGATACGAGGGATATTCATCGGTCAAAAATCTCCAGCATCTTATTCCCACACCTCAGGTATTTTGCGTATTATATTGCTAGAGGGGTGTTAGCTCGTGACAACACGAGCAACATTTCTGCGCCGGATATTGCTATCCTGGCAACCGCCCTCTCGGGGAGGATCCGAGGACTTTGGTGTACGCACCGGAATCCTCATACGACCCTTGGACTCACCAGTACCACCCTGGAGCAGGAGGCTCCTGGGGACATTAGCTACTACCAACTTAGGCCAAAAGCCTAAGCTTGGGGGAGTACGTGCCCTTCTCACTTTTACATTGTATTATCCGTTTTATTTTTGTTCGCTTTGATCTTTTCGAAGTTTTTGCCCGTTTTTCTTTCTTTCTTTCTTTGCAAAAACAACAAAAAGATTTTCTCTTTTATTTTGCTCTCTTTTAAACCTTTAAAAAACCCAAAAAGATTTCCTTTCTCTCTTTAGTTTGCTTTGTTTCCAGAGTTCAGCTCGAGTCCGTGATGGCATTTGATTATATTTCCCACGTTCGATCGTGCAAGTGACAAGGCAGTAATGACGAAGATCGACGGAAGGGAAGCAACAAGGAAAACCGGTATGAACTCTTCTTGTTTCTACTTTTGTACATATGCCTGTACTTATGATCTAGAGACCAGCTTGTAGCGACATAGTGCTATGTTTACAATGCTTTCCCAGTGTTCATGCTTTCCTTGTGGCTAGTCTCAAATAGCTAGAGTACATAATGTGTTGTTGAAATGATTTACATGCATTGCATTGTTCATGGTTTGGCATACTGAAGTGGTATTTCCCTTCGGAGAGTTTTTGGATTGACTTGGCACATGTTCACACATGTTTATGACTAAAAAGTCTATTATGCCTTGATGATCTTTTTGTTTCAGAATAGTTATATCACTTTCATGCCCGATAATGTTGCTTTGTCGCTCTGCATGATTATGATAGTTATTGCTCTCTAGTTGGTCGCTTCCCAGTCCTTTGCTAGCCTTCGCTCGCACTAAGCGGAATTCTGCTTGTGCATCCAAAATCCTTGAAACCAGTTATTCCATTTGAGTCCACCATACCTACCTATATGTGGTATTTACCGGCCACTCCTAACTTAGACTTTCATGTGCCATCTCGAAATTTATTCAAAAGCTCCCCTTTTGTAACCGTACAAGCTCATGGTGCGGTGAGGGGAAATCAGTATCTTGCATGCCGAAAATATTTTGACGGAAGTTTTAACTAGTCAAGTAAAAAAAAATGAGAGTTACACCTCCCCCATACTTGATGATGGAGTGAAATGGACCAAATGCTGCTTATGATAGATGGAACGATACCCTCCTTCCATCCTTGAGGCAAAATAAAAGGTTCCGTAGACCATCAAAGGACTTATGGATAAGGGAATATGTGTAAGCAAAAGGCATTAATATGGTTGGCATGGGAGATATTGAGAGACCTTTACCATTCACCGTTGACTGGAAAGTTACACCCCTCAAAAGAGTTTTATCTCTGTTTTCAAAACCAAGAGCTCTGGCACATGTTTAGTCTTTGCTTCCTTTCACGGGTTTTCAACCTTGCCATCAAAAGCCACGGTTCGAGAGTCTCCACCTTCTTTCTTCAAAGCACCAACTATGAGAGCATAATTGTCATTCTTAGTGTAACATGCATTGTCACAAAGTATTACATTGTCTTCTGCATGCTTGTGTTATTGCTAGTCCAAAACACTGAGTTCTAGTCACCTTTAAAACTCCGGAGGAGTTTCTGCATTTATGTTTTGCTTCACTCATGGAGGCTAGAGAAATGCCACTCAAGTATGTTCAAGCTATGTGCATTGTGATCTTGTCTTGATTTTCAGTAGCATATTATTTACTTTTAGTTGTTTGTGATTGATCACATGAAAGAAGAATTGCTTCATGCATTGTCCTTATAGCATTGTTTCAATACTTGCTAAACTCTTTTCGTAGTACATGCTTATATACATCTAATGAAGCAAAAGAGTTTGTCAAAGTTTTCTTTGTCGCGTCCAGTTCGTTGAACTGAATTGCTTGAGGACAAGCAATATGCTAAGCTTGGGGGAGTTGATACGTCTCAAACGTATCTACTTTTCCAAACACTTTTGCTATTGTTTTGCCCTCATTCTTGCATGATTTGGACGAAACTCACCCGGACTAACGCTGTTTTTAGCAGAGCTGCCTGTATGGTTTTATTGTGCGCAGGAAAATGGATTTTTAGGTATCTCAGAAAATTCCGGGAAAATTCACAGAAAATCCACGCACCAGAAGCTTCCACCAGCCATAAGTGGGGCCAGAGGGGGACACAGGGCCCCCAGGCGCCTGGCTAGCGCGACCCCACCCCTGGACGCGCCGGGGGGCCGCCTGGGAGGCTCCCACCTCCTCTCGTGCCCTACCTCGACTCCCATTTATTCTCGTGACGGGAAAACCCCAGAACAGAAGTCGTTTTTCCAGTTTCCGTCGCGGAGCCGCCGTCACCCTCTGTTCTTCTTCGGGAGGGCTAATCTGGAGGCTGATTTGGCCTCCGGGGAGGGGAGATCGTCGCCATCGTCATCACCATCACCAATCCATCCCTCCTCCATGACTTCTCTTCACATGTGTGAGTAATTCCCTGCTGTAGGCAAAGGGGATGGTAGGGATTGGATGAGTTTGATCATGTAATAGTTCGTCAGATTGTTGGGGGCATGTTGCCTATCATCTAGATTGGTGTTTATCTTCTTTGCTTCAACTTGTTGCTCTTAATGTTTGTCACCTTGGGCCCGAGTGCCATGTTTTCAGATCTGAACCCTATGTGTTTTCATGAATATATTTGTGTTCTAGATCCTATCTATGAGTTGTATGCACCTATTATGGTCCGGAACCGACGATCCCAAAGGTGACAGCTTGGGACACCAAAGGGGATGGTCCATAATTTGAGGATTCCATGTATCCATTGAGTTTATTGCTTTGTTCCGGTGCTCTTTGACAGGAGCACCTTAATCTCCATAAGTTCCCTTTGGCCCCGTTCATAGCGGGATGGTAGGACAAAATATGTTGTGCAAGTTCTTATTGCAAGCACACACAACTACCTACGGGATACATGCCTAATGTTTGATATTTGCCTAGATGATCATTGATTTTCTGTGTGCCTTGCCCCGTGTTAGAATCTATTACATGTTCACTCTCATCCATGCAGCGCCCAACCATCCATCTCCCTAGCCTACAGTGTTTTCAATCCTGCTGGTCATCAGTTGTTACTTTTGCTGTTTACTTTTGTTGTCGTCACCATCACTATCATATTACCTTTACCACTTATCTTTTGTTGCAAGCAAGTATATTTCAGGTGCGGTTGAATTGACAACTCAACTGTCAAAGCTTATAAATACTCTTTGGCTCCCCGTGTGTCGAATCAATAAATTGGGTTAACTTACCCGCGAAGACTATCTCGATCCCTTACGGTTGTGGGTCATCAGGTGCCGGCGAGGATGCTCACCACAACTGTTACCTCATAGCCGATTTAGTCCAAGAAAGCCGCCTACCTGGGTTGGCTACCACCATCGTGAACCCGACCGGTTTACCGAAGTGGACCCAGATGATGTGTGCGTGGTGCATAAGCCGGTCTCGGTTGAGCCGTTCTCTCACTTAGTAGCCAGGCCACAAACCTACCAGAACTCCGAACTACTGCGACATCTGGACATCGAAAGGGATGAGTTAGTAGGTTGAGAGGGGTCAGTGAGCCCAATGTGTGGTTGTACTCTTCATCTTGGATCACCACACAAGAACTCGGACTTAGGGCGGTGTTCAACGAGACAACCCACTGTGTACTCCTACACAGCCTCTCATCGTTCACCTTGTATTAGGGTAGATTCACCAACACCTTTCCACCATCATCAACATGATTGCTACCATCCCGACTCACATAACAGTATCAACATTGTATCACTCTAAGCATGCAATAAGCAGTAACAGTTGCAGGGCCACATGATATCAATCAACTCCTACATTTGCTAGGATTGTGGTTTGCTTACTATTGTGACAAATTATAGGTCATGCAACGGAATGGATTCATATATGCGGTAGAAACATAGCATGGTAATCATCCTAAACAATGCATAAGCGAGAATGAGAGGGAAGTGGGATTTTATCGACATGATCAGTGGGGGTTTGCTTGCCTTGCTGACGAGGTTCAGTATCGGGGTCTTCAACGAAGGGGGCAACCTCCTGTTCCGGTTCCACTTCTACTCGACAAACAACAATCAAAGGGGGGCAACATAAGTACAATGCACAAACACATGGTTGAAGGTTGAAACTTGGTGTATATGCTTCTGATGTGTGAGGGTTTCCATTTGAATGAAGTGTATTGCCAAGGTTTTGCAAATTCAAACTCCATTTTGAATTTAAAAGGAATGCATATGCCTTGTTGCCACTGTTCACACAAGCAAACTTGGTCAAACATGAAAACAGATTGCATATTCTGATTCATTGAATTTTTCTAATAATTTTAGACATATTATTTGCTACATTTGGAGTTAGGATGAATTTTCTATGAATTTCCAAAGTTTAGCATATTTTCTGCCATTTTTTGGATTTGTTTTAAATCAAATAAGCATTTCTGCGTCACTGTGATGTCATGCTGGCGTCAGGGGGGGTTCTGACCAGGGGGTCCCACCTGTAAGTGTCACTGTGGTTAATTAAAACGTTTTGTTTTGATTTAAACTAAACTGGGTGATTAGCAGGGGGCAGGGCCCACATGTCATGGTCACCGGCGTGTGGGGCCAGGGTGGTTAACCTCGCCGGACATGTCAGCACGCCGGCGACGTGTCTCCGGCGACCTCCAGAATGGCAGAGTGGCACGGGGACGGCGTTCCCGTTGTCCTTTTGAAGCGCCAAGACCACCAGGAGGGAGCTCTCGTCGTCACGCATCGATCTGGCGCAAGAACAAGGGCTGGGGGTGCTCTGTAGGCTCACCGGCGTCGAGCTTGCGGCGGCGGAGCCACGACTGCGAGGTGGATTCTGCTACGGGGCACTAAAAGGAGCGGGGCTAGGCGAGATCGAACCAGAGGAGTACGACGGTGACAAAGGACAAGGTGGCTAGGATGATTGCTTAGCGCAGGCTCGTCGACAACGAGCACAGCGGCTCTGTACTCCGGCAACCATGGCAGATCAAGCTAGAGGAGGGGAAGGGTGCCGCGGCTGGAGGGGAAACGCTCACCGGACATTGGTGAACACGATGGAGCAGGAGTCGGAGTCGGGGAGGGAGCGTAGACGGAGTATTGAACGGCGACGACCGGCGGATCCGGCGGGCTCTCGGTGATGAATCCGACTACTAGGAGGGCTCCGGGGTCTTGATTTCTTGCACAGAGACGAAGTCGAGGACGGCGAAGAGGATGGACACGCTCCGGGGGCCTAGCTCGGGCTCGGGCTGCGAGTTTCCATGGCGGGTGCTCTCGGAGTTCTTTGCGGGAGAGCTGGAGAGGGGAGGATAGGCACTGGGAGGAGGGGGAATGGATCGAGGAGGCTTTGGGGCGTCTCCAGGACACGTAGAAGGCGGCGGGGAAGCAGCTGCGTGGCCAGGGACGTCGCGGTGGCGTCGGTGGCCTCGGCATGGCCGACACGCAGCAGCGTGCTCACTTGCCTGGGGAAGACGACAAGCTTGGGAGGTGGGCTGGGCTGGGGTGCGATGATTTGGGCCACTTTGCAGGTAAGCCCTCTCCTTTTTATTTCTTTTCTGTTTTCCTTCTGCTATTTGTTTTGGTACTGCTAAATAAAATAGCAAACCATTTTATAAAATGCTGAAACTTTTTATATGGCTTCACAATATAATAGGCTAGCCACTTGTAAAGTTTGAACATTTTTAAAATTCAAATTATTTGAACTTTAATTCAAATAGGTGTTTAAATTTAAATCCATGCTCCTGTTTGAATATTTGAAAAATCCATGAGCATGGGGTTGGTCCCACATCACTTGATATGTGATCACACTCGTTTATAAGACTTTTCAAAAATGCAAAAGGAATTTTTGGAGCAACTTTTATTCTGACCATTTGAATTAAATTCATCTGGGGGGTGTTCTCTCTCCCATTTCAATTTCTTTTGAAATTTTTAACATGATGCAAAGTTTCTTGCTAACCCTAGCACATACCTAACAGAGGGTTCTGACAGAGCTTGACAACATTCTCATATATAACATATGGTGAATGATGTAGTTGGTATTAATGATTATTGAAAATCTTTTATGAATGAAGTTAAACATTGAAAATCTATTAAGATAGATTAACGCGTTTAATATCATTGAGTCGGAATACTTTCCTGGATAAGATTTTGAAGAAGTTCAGAATGGGACAAGTCAAGAAGGTAGTTCTTACTTGTATATCCAAGAGAAGTATCGAGTTAATCTAAGTACAAGAACAATGGTTAAATGATGGTTAAATGAAAGAAATGGATGTGCTACATCCTCTATGCCTCTGTCATAGGTTCTTTCCTATAAAAACAAAAGTTTTGTACTCGACGTAATGTGACCCAAGTTCTTAGTAAGAAGAACATGTTGTGATATGATTTATGAGTAAATCATTGAACAAAGAGTTAAGTTTATCCTTCAGTATCTGGGGAGAACTGAGGATACATCTCTAATTTGTAAAGGATAGTGGACTTGACCATAAATGTTATGCTGGTTCAAGTTCTGACACTAACCTGGAAAATTGAGATATCATACTAATAAATGCCTAAGTTGAAAGAAACATGGTTAGACATCAAAGTTGCATACAATGCACTAAGGATTAAATCTACAATGATATGGCTACTTTAGAAGTGTCAAGAGTTATATTCTGGCTTAAGAAGTTCGACTTCTGAGTGAGTGAGTTTCAGTGTGCATGACTATGGAAAGTCCGCGTGACCCACCGGATGTCATTGCTGAAACACAAACAAACGAAGTCTCACTCTACCGCCGAATATATATATATATACCTCATCATTATAATGGATAATGAAGTAATGTCAAACTAGGTGACATTAATGATTTGAAAAAGACATACGGATCTGAATGGTACCCAGACCGTTGATACAACCTTTTCCACAAGAAAGCATGATCTATAACCATATACATGATATGGAGTTATGATCCACAGAAAAATGCAACTAGATTATTTGTACTCTAGTGCAAGTGGGAGACTGTTGGGAATGTGCCCTAGAGGCAAATAAAATATGTTTATTGGCGTATTCCATTGGTTCATAATAAGTTTTATACTGTGCTATAACTGTATTAAGCGGAAACATTAATACACGTGTGGTATACAAACAACCAGGTCCCTAGTTAACTCTAGTAAACTAGTCCATTGGGCAATTGATGATCAAGGTTTCCTGATCATGAGATGTGAACAGTCTATTGACAATGGGTTCATGTCATTAGGAGAATGACATGATGGACACACACCCACCAGAAGTGTTGCAATGTGATCCAGTCACATAGTTCAACATTGCGATAACTATAAACGTAGTGACCCGATCCTTAAGACCGTGATGATCATACATAATTGCTATCTACCAGGATGCTTTGAGTGCATTAACCGTTACACTGAAACATGGTAACCATAAAGGTGTATCTTGGGTATTTAGAAGTAGATATGTTGATGAGTATGCAAATAGATCAAAACGAGATTTGTCCATCCGAGTGACGGATAGGTACTATGGGCCCACTCGGTGATATTACATCATAAAGATTGCGCAATCATGTGAGTAGGTCACGGGGTTGTAATATCACGGGAACGAGTAAACATGTTTGTCGGTAACGAGAATGAACTAGGTATATTGGATACCGACGATCAAACCTCGGACAAACAAAGTACCGTATGACAAAGGGATCATGACTCAACGTTAACGGTTCAAACGATGAAGTTAATTCGATGGAAGCGCAGGGGCTCATCAAGGATTGTAACCAGATCCCACATGATGGTCATTGGTCAGAGAGTGTCTGATCATGTCTGCTGTTTCCCTAACCGTAGGGTGTCACGCTTAAGGGTATTCGACGCAATAAGGATTGATTCGGGATCATCGGTGAAATAAGAGAGAACAACGGAATTGTTCTGGGAGGTGCCAGAAGTTGTTCTGGATATTTTGAAAGGTTCAAAATAATGTTTAAATATATTTTATTATTTAATGAATAGAATTAATTATTAAATATAATTAAAATAAATTAAAAAGCATATGGGCCTAAAGAGGCCCATTAGGGGAAGGAGGGAGCTCCCCCTTGGGCCAAGGCGCCAAGGGAGGGAGCCCCCCTCCCCTAGCCGCACCAAACCCCCCTCCCTAGGGTTTAGTCCCACATGGGAAGGGGAGGGAGGGTGGCACCCCTCCTTGGCCTATATAAGGAGGGGTGGGGGTGCCTTTTTTTACACACAATTTGATTTGAGACAAGTTTCTCAGATCTCTCTTCTCTCTCTTTCTCCCTCCTCGAGTGGACTCCCCTTGTTTGGAGTCTACACTTGGTTGGGGTTTCTCCACCATACACACGCCATCGTGCTGCTGGAATCGGGATCCGAATCCATCTTCTTTCCGCCTCTCTTCTGGTTCGGAGCCCGGAGGGAACGTCGGGTACACCGTATGCGTGTAATCCCGCGAGGCGCTTCACTTGTGGTGCTCCTTCATTGTTGAGGCCGTGTCGCGACGTCTTCACCGACAACGTTCCGACGGGGACGTAATCCCTTCATCGGTCTTCAAGGACCGGGTGGCCTCAGGAGTCATCGTGGATCTGCACGGCATCAGGGATTGCCGGTACGACTACATCAACCACGTTCACGCGGGAACGTTTCCCGCCTAACGGACTACATACTGGTATGTGACCAATTCCCTCCGTTACTTGCATCGCCATAACATAGGTCTTGGGTTCGGGACGCGTAGGTCATGAAAAATTATTGTTTTCTGCCCCGTTCCCCAACAGGAACAGTAAATACAAAGCAAGCATAACAAAAAGAGGCATGAAAGTACATATGCAATGTTAACGGTGTTCTAACGCAGTGCAAGGCACGTTGCTCGGAGCGGGAATTCATCCGGGGATGAAAAACCGGCTCCGGCTGATTATCGACAGACGACCCAGAGGGGGGATGTCGATGTTCGTTGTGTTAGAGGGGTGTGTTTGGTATACGGATAGAGTATCCGTATTCATTATATTTTTTTGATCAATTTTTATGTATAAAGTTTTTGAATCTGACTTATGGTTTAAAAGATATTCAATTTTAAAGATTTAATCATTTTAAAACATTTTCTGGATTTATTTTATTTCTATTCCAACATTATCCAAACAGGGGTTGACCAGTCAAACCTGACCAGTGGGTCCCACTGGTCAGCCTCACATTGCTAATAAAACAATTAATTAAATTTAATTAACCACTGGACCCACATGTCATACACTAAACAATTACAAATCATTTTTATTAATAAAAGGAAGTGGGGCCCATGTGTAAGTGTAATAGTGCTAAATATTTTTTAATTTTATTTCTAATTGGCCAGGGGCCCACTTGTAAGTCTCAGGTTTTTTTTATCTTAGTTTTTAATTAGCAGGGGGTTAGGGGTTAATCCCTCTGGGTGGGTCCCAGAGGTCAGTGGCACACCCCACAGGGGTTAGCCTATCCCTGGTGGTTAACCACCATGGACGCCGGCGCGAGGCAGAGCATGCCGGCGAGGGGCGTGTGCTCGCCTCCCTCGACCAAACGACGCGCGAGGAGGCGGAATGGAGCGCGGACAGAGCCGCGCGTCGATCCACTGCGGTGGCCGCAGTTGGGGCGGTCGGGACTGGCCGGTGTGGCGACGAGCAGCGGCTGCCGGAGCACAAGACGGACGGGGACTACGGTCGGAGCTATGGTTTCGAGCGCGAGATGGGAAAAAACAAGCGCGTGCTCACCGTGAGTGCGATGCACTGCTTGAGGAGGCCGGGGTTGCAGCGATGGGGCCAAATTTTGGGCGTCGACGATGGTGACCGCGACGGAGGGGATCCCTCGATCCACGCGATGTAGACAATCCCGACGACGATGGAGTGCACTGGAAGACGATGACGAACGCGAATGCGCTGGGCCTCCTGGACACCTTGCGACGGCGAGAGGCGGCCGTTGGCCGTGGCAACAGCGTTGGCGCGGCAATGGGGAGCTCGGGCCAGGGGCAATGGCGTGGAGGAGGGGAAAACCGTGGCTTGGGGGGGGGGTTCTAGGGTTCCACGGGAGGGGCGCGGGTCTCGGAGGTCTTTATGCCGCCGACGAGCCGTCAGATGGTGTCCACGGCGAAGGCCATGGCCGTGGCACCGCGGGATGTTCGCCACACATGGACGACGATGAACAGAGGAGGGAGACGGCCAGGGCGGGCCAGGTGGGCCGGTGGGAGGGGGTTGGGCCAGTGCACTGTGCATTGGGCCAAGGGGTTAGTTTCCCATTTGCTATTTTATTTATTTTCTGTTCTTTCCATTTTCTGTTTTATTTTTGTTTGGCTATCATTTGAATTTTGCAAATTGTGAAACATGTTTATAAATTTGTGTTGCCACCCATAGACATGCCATAAAAAGTTTGGGCATTTAAATAATTCATTTGGTTTGCTATTTTTAACTGCAACTGATTAGGTAGGACTTTTAGCTACTATTGGGAATTGTTTAGAACATTTGAAAGCTTAATAAATTCTCAAAACCATATGGATGTGATCCACTGATTTTTAGGCCTTTTACAAAATTGCTTTCACAATTTTTGGACAAAGTTTCATTTCCACTTAAATTTTTGGCAATTCAATTTGGTTGCAAAAGACAAGGGCATGACAAAAGGTGATTAGTGACTTGCTAATCATAGAGATTTATCATTAACAAAAGTTTTACTGTTGCCTGACATTAAGGGTGTTATAAATCTCCCCCACTACAAGAATTCTCGTCCCAAGAATCTTAAGCGGTAGAGGTGAAAAGATCGTGGTATTCTTCACGAAGACGATCTTCGCGTTCCCAAGTGGCTTCATCTTCAGAATTATTCGACCACTAAACTTTGATGAACTTGGTTGTCTTGTTGCGGATTTTGCGTTCAGACTGATCGAGAATGCGGCTCAGATGTTCTTGATAAGTCAAGTCCTGTTGCAATTCAATTAGATCATGTTCCACTTCACGAATAGGATCCTTGAAGCAGCGACGGAGTTGCGACACGTGGAATACATCGTGGACTTGGGAGAGGTTTGACGGCAACTCCAATCGGTATGCCACTGGTCCACTTCTGGAGAGTATATGGAACGGACAAATGTAGGGAGGAGCTAACTTTCCTTTGATCCCGAAACGATGAGTACCCCTCATGGGAGTGACACGAAGGTAAGCTTGTTCGCCCGGTTAATAGACCATTTCCTTGTGCTTGCGGTCATAGTTTCTCTTCTGGCTGGACTGGGCAGCTTTCAAATGTTCACGAATAACGCGAACCTGATCTTCGGCATGCTGAATAATGTCCGGACAATGAGATTTCGTTCCCCAGTTTCTGACCAATCCAGAGGGTTTCAACACTTACGTCCATAAAGAACTTCAAAGGGGTCCATCTGCAGACTAGCTTGATAGCTATTGTTGTACAGGAATTCAGCAAATGGAAGAGACTCCTCCCATTTCTTACTGAATGAAATGGCACAAGCTCGAAGCATGTCTTCAAGCACTTGATTGACTCGTTTGACTTGTCCTTGCGATTGGGGGTGATAAGCGGTGCTGAATTTCAGATGAGTTCCCATAGCTTCTTGGAAACTATCCCATAACTTCGAGGTGAAAATGCTGCCACGGTCTGAACTGATCTCCAACAGAATACCATGGAGGGAAACAATTCTGGAAACATATAAGTCTGCTAACTGACTAGCAGAGATCGTCTCCTCGACTGGCAGAAAGTGGGCAACCTTGGAGAATCGGTCGATGACGACAAAGATCGCATCATGACCCTTCTGTGATCGCGGAAAACCGGTGACGAAGTCCATTTCAATCTTGTCCCATTTCCATTCAGGAATAGAGAGTGGTTGCAGAGTTCCAGCAGGTCTTTGATGTTCGGCTTTGACGCGACGGCAAACGTGACATTCATCAACATAACGAGCAATGTCTTGTTTCATGTTAGACCACTAGTATCGCTGACGAATGTCTTGGTACATCTTGGTACTACCAGGGTGGATTGACAAGGGTGTATCATGAGCTTCTTTCATGACATCTGGGGTGTAGACCAGGTTGGCCCTTTTTGTTGGGACCACTAAGCGACCCTTGAAGTACATCATACCATCATCAGCAACATGGAAGAATGAGGGCTTCCCGCTGGCGAGATAGCGCTTAGTCTTCGCAATGTCAGAGTCATAACCTTGTATCACCCTGATGCTATCGTCGAGGTCAGATTTAAGAACCAGGGAACTCACATGTCCCTGCGGAACAATTTCAAGGTTCAACTTGCGGAGCTCTTCATACAGAAGTGGCTGCTCTATCCGGATTTCAAGTTCATAATAGTAGGCTTTGCGGCTTAAGGCATCGGTGATGTCGCGAGTGTTTACTTCTCGCCCCTCGTTGGTTACCCAAAGTGGAAGGTTGAGATGTAGACAACAGCAAATTTCCCTTGGCGAAGATACCAAGGTTGAGATCGAACCAGTAGGACTCCAATGTCGACATGTAGGTGGCAAAGTGAACAATGGCGCCGTTCACAACCGAGGTTGCTTACTTTACCTGGACCTGCACACACAACATATAAATTTGCTCCCAACGAGTACAGAGAGGTTGTCAATCCCTTCGGCCTTGTTGTTTACAAAGGATAAAACACACGGGATAATAATGATAGTGATAGCTACGGAAAATTAAATAAAGCAGTAAATTGATAGCAGGTGTAAACAGTATTGGAAAAATATGGACCGGGGTCCTATGATGTTCACTAGTGATGTCTCTCTCTCCCAAAAGACGATAAAATAGCCATGCGAGGTAAACAAATTACAGCTGGGCAATTGACAGGATTATGTGCGCAAACAAATGTTAACTATGCTATAAAGAAAGGAAGAGGATCAAAAGCATGGGCGGTACGCCAAGACAAGTAGACCGAAATCCATCTGCATCTACCTACTAATCATCCACCTTGAGATATCTATCCAGAAAATCTCGCTGGTATTAAGTTGCAAATCCCACCGAAAGTGTAAACTCAAAGCAACAGACAACTGCATTAAAGAACTTTGCGTAAAGTAAACAATCCTTACACCCGCAAGTACAAGCACCGTTGTTTTCTCCCTTGTGGCAACAACACATCCCCTAGACTCATGTTTCTATCACTCAAGCTAGTCATCGGGGGGCATGAACCCACAATCATGCATAACGCTCCCTCTTGGAGTCACTACCTACTACTTGGCCAAAGCAATAAACAGCAACGGAGAACATGCACGAATTACTCAAGAACATAAATATAAAAGAGGAGAATCAAATATATTAATCAAACACAATCTGAACATAGTCTCATAATCCATCGGATCCCAGCAAACTCAGCATAGCAACAGCAGAAAATTACATATGTGCCTCGATCATGTAGGGCATCTCATGAGGTCTAATCCATGAAGAACAAAGAGGGGAGGAGAACATCACATAGCTACTGATCATAGACCCATGGTCCAGGGTGGACTACTCACGGTTCATCCGGGAAGCATCCATGGTGGTGGAGAAGCTCCCGGAGGTGGTTCCTTGTAAGGCCCGATATGCGGTACCGTTCCAGATCTAGATGTTTCCATCCAGATCCGGGGACGAAGCACATATCGGTCCCACCGCGACATATGACAATTCCATATCCTCAGATTTCCAACATGATATCACAACATTACAGATACAAGGATACAACATCTCATACAATCGGCATACAACTGCCTTAAAACATTACATCAGCGGAAGATATATGTCTGAGTACAGACTACAATGAAATTCCTAGTGGCAAAGATAAAATCATCGATCCCCATAACCACACGGGTCCAGGCCCTCCGCCGAGATCCACCTAACTAGTCGCTCCGAGTCTCCACGTGAAACGTCAATCACCATACCTGTTGTCGATCAAGAACCCTGAAAAGAGTTTGGGGGTAGTATCATGAGTACAGAAGTACTCAGCATCCAACTGTAGTGGTCAACTAACCCAACAAGGACTTCATCACTCGTCATTCTAGGACAACTAGTAGTTTACGGTAAGGATGGGGTAAGTGGTGAGGTTGCTGCCGCACTAGCATTTATGAAGTGGCTAACGATCTAGAGAGTAAGATAAAAATCCAAGCATTCGATGAGGAATCGCCTCCAACAAGTCTTGCTATCCACCTACTTACGCAAGCATAAAACCTATCCTATCCTTGTCCTCCTCTTCGCATCCCAACGAAGAAGAAGAAGCCAAGGCACACACGTTGATCAAGTTTATTAATATTATCTCAGTTGTTGTTGTCTATGAACAAGGAGTAGGTCTCAAGTCGTCCATAACCGTGGACACAACTTCTCGAAAAGATTTAACCCTGCAGGGGTGTACCAACTCCCCATTATAAGCTCCGCATGTACGCCGACTCTCTCAGTCAGGCCCATTAAAGGCACCCATTGAAGATTTGTCCCGAGAGATCCGAACATCATAGTCCCTCTAACTAACAACGAACAAATCCGGGTGGCCCCCGGTAGAGTCGACACCCAACTCAAGAGTCGGCCGTCTCTCGAATTGGCCTCTTCCGTCTCACGTCAGGTTGGAATGACATCTACAAAGCAGGTAGGCACCCCGCGCTCCGCAAAGTGTGGACCAATAGGAAAAGTGTCCCGCTGGCCCGCGTAAACCTATTCTGAGAACCTACGGCCCCCTGCCCGCCTCTCCTACAGTGCAAATGAAAAACCAGCTTGGGCCACCACTAGAAATGTTTGAAGCTAGGTAGGTAAGAAGAGGGGACCCCATAGAATCCCACACGCGGTTAGGGACGCTCGTCAAGAGACACAATACCAGAAACTCGGGTCCTATGTGATTCGAATGGAACAAAGCATCGAGGCGGGACAACCTAGACCTTCCATCCTTCGTCGAATATAGTCAACATCATAATAATCACATCATCCACAACAATATAATAGTGTGATAGCCCAAACCAAGGAGTAACATGAGGTAACATTCGTAGCATCCTAAGCATGCATACTAAGCAGGGGCTGAGCAACGAGCAATAGTAACATAGCAGTACAAGGTTTGCTGGGAGGGGACATGGCTATATCGGTTTGAAAGAGGCAGTAAACATGTGGTAGGATCAAACATCGAACCTATTCTAGACTAGCATGAAAACCGCTGGTTGAAATAGAATGGATCATAAGTAATGTATAGTCCTTGCCTGTTGAATAGTCGGGTTCCGAAGGTGTAGTTGATCGCAAGCTCGCATCGTCTCCGAGAGGTACCCGCGGAAGCACACAAGACGATAAACACTGGAAAGCAATCAACGAGCAAGCATCTATTACTACGAAGCAAACACGAGCAAGCATCAATAAGAAGGCAACACGAGACATCGCACCTACCGTCGAGAGCGGTTACTAACATGTTAAGTGGAGTACTCGTCACACACGACGATACCGCACATCTACAAGGGTTCAAGTTGTTTAACTACACAAGATGAGCAAAGGTTGTTAACATGGCATCTCACTCAAGCATGGCATATCACACAATCATGGCAAGAGGTGAAGCACAAAGTAAACTATCTAATCTAGTCATTTTAAGTGGGGTAAAACCTATACATGCCAACTATTACGGACCCCACGATAATTATAATGTTTGGTACTGTTTTGCCCTAAACAATATTTTATTATTTTTATTAGCAAGCAAGAGCAGCATAAACACAATCTACACGCAATTCTAGTCAAGTTACATATAAAGAACATTTTATTTGGAGCAACAGTTAAAATGTTATTAAATAAACAATTTACGGTGGCAAGCAGTGTAATTAGCAGGTAAACAACATGTAAACAAAGCCAAACATGGCAAAGGAGCACATTTTATTAATCGACACAAAATTCTAAGCAAGTTTCATGTTTAAAGTGTTGCGATCCGAGCTACCGTTAAAAAGATATGAGTACCGCAAAAATAAAACACAATCTGCCAAATAATTAAACTAGAAAAGGAAAAAAAAACATCTACGGGGTCAACAGTACTGGTCCGAGCCCATCTAGCGCAACAGGAAAAAAAACAAAAGGAAAAAAGAGAAAAAAGGGGCCACTCACCTTGCTGGTCTCGGCCCAGGAGCGGGGTGGGCGAGGGATAGTTGGTGACGCCCACGGGCGGTGGGGAGGCGCAGGACGCAGAGCGAGCTGGGCCGCAAGGGGGCGCGCGGTGGGCCTTGGCGAGGTGGGTCGTGGGAACGCCGGCTCACAGCGGCTGGAGGCAGGGGCTCCGTGATCCTCCCGAGCAGATCCCGACCAGGGGATTCCCTGTGGCGTCGGCGACTCCTCCGACGAGGGCAGGGCGGTCCAGACGAGGGCGAGGCAGGGAAAGGGCGCGGGGGAACGAGAGAAGCCGGATCCGGCCGGATCCAGGCGGCGCCGGAGTCCAAGGTGTGGCGCGGCGAGCTTCGGGCTCCATGGCCATGGCAGGTGGCTCGGAGCTCCGTGGAGGCGGCCACCACATGCACACACACACACACACACACACACACACACACACACACACACACACACACACACACGAGAGAGAGAGAGGGGTTAGGGAGAGAAGAGAAAGGGGGAGAGAAGGAGGGGCGACCTGCAGGGGGTTGCGCGCTTCGCGGCGGCTCGGGCTGCCGGCGGCGGCCCGTTGCCCATGGGCGGCGTGGCGGGGTCTCTCGGGGCAGAGGAGGAGCTCCAGGGGAGCGGCTGGATCGGGCAGGGGAGGCTCCACGGGGGTGACGTGGCGCATCCAGGGCCGTCGGATCTTCGGATCTGACGGTCCAGGACGAATTGGGCAGTTTTTCAGATCTGGTGGAGCTAGGGTTACGAAAATTAGGGATATTTTTCCAGATCTGGGGGCTGGTGGCTGCCTATTTGGCTTACGGGAAACCCTAAGTGGGATGGTGGTCTATATATAGCCCAAGTGGCTGGCAGTTTGCAAAAACATCCCCGGTTTTTCTCTCTCGCGCGCGGTGTTTACGTTTCTGACCGCCGAGGGTCCGCAGGACCTCCGATTCGGGTAAAACTTTGAACTGCGCGATCAGCACGTCGAGACGGCGGCGTTCACCTCGTGCTGCAACCGTTCCGAGAACACTTTCCGGCGCGCTACAAAAATAACCCGTTTAATAATCGTTTAATTATTAAACGGGGTTTTTTCGTTCCGTTGGCTGCGGCTGGTCTCGTGCGGTTTTGGCGACGATAATCGGGTGAAAACCCGGTGTCGCAAATGTCGAGTGTGAGGGTGGAAAGGGTCGGTCTCCTTCTGGTACGAGATAAGAGGGGGAAAATAATCGCCGATCGATAAATCGGGGATGCAAACACCACGACCAAATCAGCCAATCAAACAATTCACACCGAAAACAAAATTTTTAATTTTTGTGAAATCTGGGATG
Organism: Bromus sterilis; assembly: GCA_950022295.1. NCBI lineage: Eukaryota > Viridiplantae > Streptophyta > Magnoliopsida > Poales > Poaceae > Bromus > Bromus sterilis. The sequence continues at coordinate 376,988,744 of OX465595.1, read as the reverse complement.
TTACATTCCTCCCTCCGGCAGGGTGCCGGGTAGAGGTCTCCGGGTGCTCCCGATCTTGGAAGCGTGGCGGCGGCGGAACAAAGGAGAGATCGCGAAAAAGGTTTCTTCTTTCGAGGGTTTCGCGTCACGGAGAATATATGGGCGAAGGGGGTAGCCAGGGGGGCACCAGGGGTCCAGGCAGCCCCCTGGCGCGGCCCCACCCTAGGGCGCGCCGGGAGGGCGCCTGGGGCCCTGGTGGGTCCCCTCTGGCCCCCCTCGGTGATTCCCAAAGCTTCTGAAGTGCTGATTTTTTATTGTATTTTTCCCAAATTTAATATGGGGGAAACCTGAAATAGAAATACAGCAGAAAACAGGAACTGGCACTGGGGTGCACTGAGTTAATAAGTTAGTCCAAATATGATCAAAAGTGTATGGAAGTTCATCAATATCATAGCAATATCACAGAAAAGAGGCATGGAGCAAGCAGAAATTATAGATACGTTTTGGACGTATCAACATCCCCAAGCTTAATTCCTGCTCGTCCTCGAATAGGTAAATGATAAAAGCATAATTTATGTGGTGACATGCTAACAACCATATAAGAACTTTTAAGTAAAGCAATCAATGCATGTAATTCAATTCAAGTCATAACAGGCAAGAGTCTATATTTAGCATTGAAACAAGCAACATAAGAACATAAAGGTGCAAAAGCTCTCGCTGTCTGTGACTCGAATGTCTCCAAATGGTGTTTGCGTGCAAGAAAGGGGATAGGGATATACGAGAAAAAAGTATTTTTGTGTTGAGAACTCAATCTACTGAAGTTTCACACTTGGTCTTCTTTGGAATCTTATCTTGACTCATCCCCAGACCACTAGCCAGGTACAAGTCAAAATGATCCACTCCTTTTCGATATTTTGAGCACTCATGCAATGGATGAGCGTAAGCAAGAAAGTTGACACCTAGGATGGTAAAGAGAGAATATGGTGGAGGAGGAATTAAAAAATGTGAGAAGGGCTCACATCAATGAGGACAATCATAGGCGAGAGAAAGCCAAATGATAGATATGATGTGAGGAGTAGGGATTGCCATGCAACGGATGCACATATGAGCTAAGGTAGGCTCTCCAATGGAAATAGTGGGGGGTGCATCCAACTTGCTTGCTCAAGAAGACCTATAGCTCATTTGAGGAGGCTCATCATTGGAATATACAAGACAAGTTCTATAGTGTGAAGTTTCCCACATAGCTATATGCATGAATGATAATCTCTATGGAGTACAAGATATAAGATGGAGTACGAGTGTGGATCTCTCAAAAGGAATAGTAGTGTGCCCCCTTCTCTCTTTTTATTTCTTTTTCTCTTTTTTCTATTTTTTCTATTTTTTTGGTGGCCTCAATGACTCTTCCTATTTCTCTCATTTGTCCTCTTTGGGATCTTTTGATTTTCTCCTCTTTGGGATATTTTGATTTTGTCCTCTTTGGTATCTTTTCCTCACTTTAGGGGCAACACTCTATATATTACAAGAAGTATAGACGATCTTTCACACTTTACAAAGTACTCAAATCATAAAGAAGATGTAACTATCATGAAGTATGCAAATGTATGCCTCTCCCAGGGTAGCAGCATATGCAATGATACTAGCGCGTCATGTAGCAATGATTAGGGCAAGTCCCAACTAGCATGCGGCTGATCGATCAAACAAGTAGCATGTATGACATGAAGATCAAGTCTGTCGGGACCCGGGGTTAGCGTATGCAAGACCCTCTACAACACAATCATATGGAGAGCCGAGAATCGTACCCTCTTGTCTAAGCAGACAAGGCCAAGCACAAAGCATTCTTGGAAAGCATCGAACGTGAGGGGCATCCCATCCAGGCCTGATGATCAACTGAGATGGGTCCTCATCGTCCGCACACAAGTCTAAATGATATGGGTGATGAACTCCCATATTCATAGACAAGTCGCCTGAACCATACTCTCGATTGTATTATAACACTTACATAGACTTACTCCAGCCCGATCACTTAGTCGGGGTCTAGGGCGGGCTCGATCATATAACAAAGTGTGCCACGTGACAGAGTCACGAGCAATCGCATCGCGATGCCCCAAGCTGCGCACATCTAAGGGACACTTGGTGTATAAAAGACCGCCAACCAGATCACAACTAAGGTCTCGAACACCCATACTAAGACATGCATGTTATAATCATACACACAACACACATGTTTAGTATGAACATCAAGTATCATTGCAAAGAATACAACTTTATTGAAACTCTTACAGAGTGCACACAGAGATCACGAGACCGTGATCCAACATTACATCAAACATGCAGAAGCAAAGTAGGTCTGAGTATAGACAAGTTTAACAAATGGCTTAGAGAAGCCTTATTTATAAACAAGCCCTTCCACGAGGGAACCAGTCTGCTGCCTGGGACTACACTAGCTTGATCAGTCGTCGAGCTCCAGGAATAATCCACCTTCGGGGTCAGTGGGTTCATCTAAAACATAGAATAAGAAAACGTGAGTACAAAGTCGTACTCAGCAAGACTTACATAGGAGCTATAATACTCATGGACATGTATCAAGTCAAAGGAAGGTGGGGTTCATAAGCAGAAGTGCCAGCTTTGACTTAGCTAGTCCTGAACTACGAGTACCAGACTTGAGGTAAGAAGCGTACACGAGTCCACTACATCTCCAACCAATTACACCACTATATGTCCTTCGTCGACTTCCCACGAGAAAGCACGCCATAGCACTCACGCTTATCTTGGTAGTTTTAAAGTATCCATTGAAGTTGTCTAATAATCGAGCACAACTTTTGAAGTAGTCCCTTACCGCGGACGCGTCTATTCGAATAGTTTATTAACCCTGCAGGGGTGTACTGCTACACACATAAAACTATCAGTTACCGCCTTGGCCTCGACACCATTCAAGCGGGTGTCGGCGAGGATAATCTCCACAACTTTTACCTCGCAGCCAACTCAAATCCAATGGAGACGCCTATCTGGGACGGATTCCACATCGTGAACCCGACCAATTTACCGATGTGGTCTCAGAAGATGTGTGCAGGGTCCCAAGCCGGTCTGAATAGCCGTTCTTCCACTTCGCAGACCGTGCCACAGACCTACCAGAACTCCGAACTACTGTGACTCATTGAACTGAGAAGGGGTGAGTTAGTAGGTTGAGCGGGGGTCCATGTGCCCAACATGTGGTTGTAACACCCTCAGTTTCTGTAACAGTAATCATCATCACTGTTGACCATCACTGTTGTTAATCACTGTTATCCCCTGTCTCTAATCAAACTTTGCTTCTGCTCTTTTCAAACCATGCTGGTTGGTAATCAAAAACCTAATCCCAATGCACCTTGCTCCTCTAAGAAACCAAACCCTAGTTGAAACTACTTTGAATGAAAATTAAAACAAAAGTGCTCAAATAAAGTTGTTCCAAAAATCATGGAACTATTTTTGTAAATTGCCTAAAATCATTATAATCATGTTGGAACAACTTTGGTAATTTTTGAAGTTACAGAAAATTCCAAACAATTCAAACAGTAGGTTAAAACCCTTACTTGGGGCATTTAATATTTAAAATAAATATCTAATGATTTTATTTTGCTGCAAAAACTTTTGTGGCACTGACATATAATGTTATACTAATATTGGGACAGCTAACCCATTTTACAAAAATGAAAAAGGCAATAAATTGAAATACAAACAAAAGGACAGTAAACAAAAAAAACCAGAAAAATGGAAAAACACTATAACTCGCCTGGGGCAATGGCCCACCCGGGCCCAGCTCCCTCCCTCCTCCTCTTCCACCAACTCCCCACCTGCCCCCTCGCCGTGGCACGACCATGGCCATGGAGGCCACTGCTTAGCCGCCCCCCTCTACCTGCTCCCCTCCCCTCCCTCAACTGCCCCCCTTTTGATTGCGATAAGGCCGAAGCCAACCCCCCCTCTGGAGCTCTCCTGTGCCCCCCTTCTCCTCCCCACGCTCCTCCCCTCCTCTCACGCGCGGCACCGGGTGCTGCCGTGGCCGCCCCGTCGTGGTTCCCGCGGCCAACGGCGACTAGGAGGCCGTCCACCGTGTCCTAGCGCCCCGCCGTCGTTGCCTACGCCACCACGCCGCGGGAATTGAGCCGGAAGCCCCTCCACACTGCGCCACGTCGCCGTTCCCCATCTCGGCATCGCGCCGCTGTCGTCGTCAATTCCGGCCGCTCCAAGCCACCGTCGAGCCCGCTGCCAGCCTCTACACCTTCCCCGTGAGCTTCCACGCCGCCGCTAACTCCTCTCGGCCCTCCCCTCTCGCCGTACTCTCCGTCGCCATTGGAGCCTTGCTCCGGCCGCCACCATGGTCAGACGTACGCGCGCTCTGGTGCCGCTCCGACTCGCGCTCGTGTCCTAACGCGTTTCTGGCAACCCCCAGGATCGATTCCACCCCACGACGCGCTCGCTTTCGTAGCATGGTAGAACTTGCCGTGGACGCCGTGGCACGGGATCCGCCATTGTTGAGCTAGAGCTCAGCTCCGGCCGTCTCCGTCGCTCCTCCGGCTGCAGGACGTTGCGGTGCGATCCCCTCGTTCGATTCACCGCCCTCCCGTGCGATTTGGTCGCCGGTGCCGCTCGCTAGCATCGCCGCCGTGCCCCCTGTCCGGTTCGCCGCCGGCGTCTTCATGGCCACGGGCTAACCCATCCCCCCCCTCGCTGACTCATGGGGCCCTGCCCTTTTTAATTAGCAGTTAACCCCCTGTTTAGCCTAAGCCCTCCCTGTTAGCTAAAATGGCTAATTAGCCACTGTGTCTATGACCACCAGGCCCCACCTGTTAGTTAAATAGATAAAATGTATTTAATTTAATACTAGAGTATGACATGTGGGCCCTCTGGTATATTAGATATAAATAAAACATTTTTATTAAATACTGTGTATGACATGTGGGACCCACTGGTCAGTAGGCCCCACATGTCAGGTTTCACCAGTCAAACTGCACTGTTCTGGATAATGTTGATTTTAATAATAAAAGAAATTTCAAAAATTCCAAAAATCATTTAAATATTACAAATTCAATATCTTTTAAACCGTAACTCGGATTCAAAAACTTTATACATGAAAGTTGATCATAAAAATATAACGAATACAAATACGCTATCTGTATGTCTACCACACCCCTCTAACACAACGAACATCGAACATTCCCCCTCCGGACCGACTGTCCGATAAATTGTCCGGTACTGTTAGAGTGCCCGGATGAATTTATTCCGAACACGAATGTTTCTCGGAATAGATCAACTAGCACGGATACACACCCCTTATGTTGTTCCGGTAACCACGACACCTCCGGCTTGATCCTTCCCCCTCCGGACACCCTGTCCGGTAATCACCCGGAGCCGGTAGATCATCCTCAGATGAATTTCCGTTCCGAGCAACGTGCATTGCACTGCGTTAGAACACCGTTAACATTTCATCTATCATGTCATGCATTCTGTTTGTATATGCTTGCTGTGTATTTACTGTTTCTTCCCCCTTAATCTCCGGTAGACCCCGCTGCTGCCGTCGACTACACCGCTGCTGAGTACGACTACGTCGTCGACGACCCTACTACTACCGTCGAGCTTGCAGGCAAGCAGAGCCATTCTCTTCCCCAGATATCGCCTATCTTTCCGTACTTTTCTTGCACTAGGCATTGTTACTGGTGCTGCTACGATTACAATCCTATTCAACTGCATAGCCTGATTTTTGTCGCCCCTTGATGTGCCTTCCTTTATCCTATGCTGCCTATTATTATTGTTATGCATATTTCAGCAGTGAACCCTGCGCATTGATAGCTAGGATTAGATAGAGGGTCGTGATCACTCAGGGGAGTGAACGCGGATACAAATATTATAACTGCACAGGTACGGTACAAAGCAGACACCGCCAAAGGCCCGTATCTGGGTTATGCCTAGTCACCTCAAGTGTGAGCTATCAAGGAGTTATCCTTGTACTCCACTCGATGCTGACTTTGTCTTGCCGCCATAGGGTCATGTAAACGGTTGTCCTTCAGGTAAGAAGTCGGGCGACCCAGCGGTGCCCGCGAGAGGTATTGCGACGGGACGGCAGGGAGGGTACGACCAGTGTACCGGTGTGCTTGGCCCCTGATCGTTGGCCGCGAGAGTTACCAAAACCACGAAAGTCGAGATCCTCCAGGAGCACACGCGAGACAAGGTAAGGAGACGGTTCACCTTGTTGGTAACCGCAGTGACTTGGTGGGACGACGGGGCAGGCACCGATGTACTGGTGGTCCTGGCTGCTGTCGTTGTCCGCGGGTCAGTTAAGTCGAGGCAACGATAACGGTTGTCACGTAGGTTAATTAAAATGCTAAATGGTTCAGTGAATGTCTTGAGTTGGCTATATGCCATGTACGCACTACCTACCCGTGGGAACTACGAGTTATGGGCTCCCCCGCTTCTTAGTGTCGTCCGAGGACTTTTCAGACGTCAGCAGTACCGCGGCCTGCGCCGGGAAGTGGTGTTGTCTTATTTGCCGTGGCAGTGTGGTTTGTATTTGTTTTGATTTAACTTCACCGGCCAGCCTCGCACCGTGCAGGAGTACGTCGGGGTTAGGGTCCAAAGCCCCGCGTACATAGGATATAGTCCGGCGGATGACCTCTCTGTTGAGTTTGAAAGATGGGCTAGGAAGTGCCAGATAGCCTCGATGGAGCGTTCCCTAACAAGGTTCTCGCCACCCTGGAGATCCGTGCGTGTAGCGTAACACAAGTGCACCCCTGCAGGGAAGATTAATCTATTCGAATAGCCGTGTCCACGGTAACAGGACGCTTTATGCTGAAGCTGGATCTTACCACTAGAAACTATTAATATTAAACTGTATGGTTCCGGGTTTTCTTCCTCGCGGGGATGTCGAGGAGGTGAACTCGGAGGCATTGCTAATTATTACAACTTATTATTATACAATGCTGCAGCAACTTCTGCTGCATTGTTACTTTATGCTTGATATAAACTGTTGGCTGATTCTTACCTCATGCTGCAAGACATCGTCGGAGGATGCTAGTCTTCGATAGGCCTAGCTTCTTACCCTTGCTCTGAATTTCTGTCTTTCAGTCCACTATATACATCCTCTTCTTTCCGTTGATACAATGCATAATTCTTAGTAGCGGACGTAAGACTCGCGGGTATACTAGATACTCACCTGCTTTATTTCCTTTACTGTTTTGCCTGATCGGCCGCTGCAGCCGACGTTGGAGCCCAGGAGCAGGAGTACCCCGGAGGCGCCTACTACGACGTCGAGTTCCCCGTCGACCAGGAGTAGTTCGGTGGATCCCAGGCAGGAGGCCTCGCCTTTTCGTTCTGTATCTCTGATGTGATTTGTGCTAGCCTTCTTAAGGAAAAGCTTGACTAACTATGTCTGTACTCAGATATTATGGCTTGTATGACTTATATATTCAGGTCCGTGTGACCCCCCTCTATTGTAATATATTTGTTTATCCTTTTGTGTTTAGTGTTGTGCTGTGATATTATCACCGTGGCACCCTAATCTCAGTCGTGTACCCTGTGTGTATGATTACTGTACAAGGTCTGATTTTGGGGGCGTCACAGTGGTAGCACTCTTCGTCTTGGATCACCATACAAGAACTCGGGCTTAAGGCGGTGTTCAACGAGACAACCCACTGTGTACTCCTACACAACCTCTCATCGTTCACCTTGTATTAGGGTAGATTCACCAACACATTTCCACCATCATCAACATGATTGCTACCATCCCGACTCACATAACAGTAACAACATTGTATCACTCTAAGCATGCAATAAGCAGTAACAGTTGCAGGGGCCACATGATATCAATCAACTCCTACATTTTCTAGGATTGTGGTTTGCTTACTACTGTGACAAATGATAGGTCATGCAACGGAATGGGTTCATCTATGCGGTAGAAACGTAGCATGGTCATCATCCTAAACAATGCATAAGCGAGACTGAGAGGGAAGTGGGATTTTATCGACATGATCAATGGGGTTTGCTTGCCTTGCTGACGAGGTTCAGTATCGGGGTCTTCAACGAAGGGGGTGATTTTGGGTTCCGGCTCCACCTCTATTCGAGCAAACAACACAAACATTGCAATCAATATAATGTACAATTCACAATCACATGATCAAGTTGTAGAACTTGATGTATATGGTGCTGATGTGTTGGGCATTCCATTTAAATGAACTATATTGCATTTGAGTTGCAAATTCAAACTTCATATTTGAATTTAAAAGGGTTCATATGCATGTTTGCTTCTGTTCCCCCATTTTAAAATGGTCAAACATGAAAACAAAGTGCATATTCATAAACCTTGCATTTTTCTGTTAATTTTACATATATTATATGTTTAATTTGGAGTTAAAATGAATTAGTTAAGAATTTCCAAAGTTTAAAGCATTTTCTGGAATTTCTGAATTGTTTTAAATCAAATAAGCATTTACTGCGTCAGCATGACAACATGCTGGCGTCAGGGGGCCACTGACCACTGGGTCCCACATGTGAATGTCTCATGTGTTAATTAAATCGTTTTGATTAAGATTTAAACTTAATAGAGGGGTTAATTAGGCCTAGGGCCCACATGTCAGTGGCTGGAAGGGGGGATTAGCAACTAAGCTAATCACGTCCACGTCATCTCGCCGGCGGCTAGTCGCCGGCGACCAAATCCGCGACAGCGTTGTTCGGGTTCTCGATTCCGTCCACGGTTTGATGCGTGGCTAGGTGCGTTTGGAAGCTGGGGTTGTCGCGCGTCCATGTGGGCTAGGCTGGGAGGCTGGGGGGCAATGGAGGCTTGCCGGCAACGAGTTTGGCGGTGACAGAACCACGACGACGAGCTGGATCTTGCTAGGAGGCGCCAAAAGGAGCGGGGCTGGGTCGGTTTGAAGCAGCAGTGCACGGCGCATGCGATAGACAAGCCCGCGAGGTCGTTTGCGTAGCGGGGGCTCGCCGACGACGAGCACAGCGTCTCTGTACTTCGGCGTCCATGGCGATTCGAGCTAGAGGAGGGGAGGGGTGCCGCGGCTTGAGGGAAAAAGCTCACCAGACGCTGGTGAACACGATGGAGTAGGCGTCGGAGGCGGGGAGGTTATGGCGGCGGCGAATCGATGGTGGCGAGCTCGCGGGTCCAGCGATGAGCCGATGAACCTTGCGCCACGTCTGGTCCAAATTGAGGCGCCTCCTTCTGCTAGTCGACGAAGCCGACGACGGCGAGCAAGGGAGACATCTTGGGCGGGGCTCTAGTCCACGTTGGCCGCGACTTTCAATGGCGGCGAACTGCGGTGGCGTACGGGTGACGAAGAAATCGGGCGAGGTGGAAGGGGAAAGTGACCGTGGAGAGGGGGAATGGATCCGGGAGGCTTCGAGGTGTCTCCAAGACACGTAGATGGAGGCGGGGAAGCAGCTGCGTGGCCAGGGACGTCGAGGTGGCATCGGTGGCCTCGACATGGCCGGCACGCAGCAGCGTGCTGATGTGCGAGATGATGATAGTGATTTCTCGCCCTTCGTTGGTAAAACCCAAGTGGAAGGCGTGATGTAGCACATCAGCAAATTTCCCTCGGTGAAGATACCAAGGTTTGTCTCCAGTAGGACTCCGGAGATGATAAGTAGGTGTCAGCGGCGCAACTGACGCGGACCTGCACATAGACACGATAACTTTGTTCCCAACGAAGTTCAGAGAGGTTGTCAATCTCTCCGGTCTTGTTGTTCACAAAGGATTAAACACAAGGGATAATGATAGTAATTGAAAGTAAAAGCAGAAAAGTAAATGAGCATGTAAACAGTGATGAGGATATGGACCGGGATACGTGATGTTCACTAGTGATGTATCTCTCCCAAAAGACGATAAAATTGCTATGCGAGGTAATTTTTTTACAGAAAGGCAATTGACAGGATTATGAACGCACCGCAATGCTAACTATGCTACAAAAGAAAGGACGAGGCTCAAAAGCATGGGCAGTACGCCAAAATAAGTAGACCGAAATCCAACTGCATCTACTACTAATCATCCACCTTGAGATATCTATCCAGAACATCTCGCTGGTATTAAGTTGCGAGCCCCACCTAAAGTGTAAACCCAAAGAAACAGACAACTACATTAAAAAGAACTTTGCGTAAAGTAAACAATCATTGTAACCGCGGTTACAAGCACCGTTGTTTTCCCCCTTGTGGCAACATCACATCCCCTAGACTCATGTTTCTGTCACTCAAGCGTGTCATCGGGGGGCATGAACCCACAATCGAGCAAAACGCTCCCTCTTTGAGTCACTACCTACTACTTGGCCAAAGCAATAAATAGCAACGGAGAACATGCAAGAATTACTTAGGAACAAAAATATAAGAGATAAGAACCAAATATATTACTCAATCACAATCTGAACATAATCTCATAATCCATCAGATCCTATCAAACTCAACATAGCAATAGCAGAAATAATACAAAAGTGCCTCGATCATGTAGGGCAGCTCACGAGGTCTAAACCATGAAGATCAAAGAGGGGAGGAGAACATCACATAGCTACTGATCACGGACCCATGGTCCAAGGAAAACTACTCACGAGACATCCGGGGAGCATCCATGGTGGAGAGGAGACTCCCGGAGGTCAATCCTCCCTCCGACAGGGTGCCGGGAAGAGGTCTTCTGGTGCTCCCGATCTCGGAAGCGCGGCGGCGGCGGAACAGAGGCGAGTTTGCGAAATAGGGTTCTGTCTTCGGAGTTTCCCCGTGACGGAGAATAAATAGGAGAAGGGGGGCAGCCAGAGGCCAGGGGTGGGGCCGCGCCGGGTGGCCGTCTGGCCCCCCTGGCTCCCCTCTGGCCCCTCCCGGGCTCTTCTCGAAGCTTCCTGTACGCTGATTTTTCCTGTATTTTTCCTGGAATTTTTCTGTCACTTTTTATATGGGGGAAAACTGAAATAGAAAAACAGCAGAAAACAGGAACTGGCACTGGGGTGCACTGAGTTAATAGGTTAGTCCAAATATGATCAAAAGTGTATGAAATTGTATCTAGATCTTAGAAATATCACACAAAACATGCATGGAGCAAGCAGAAATTATAGATACGTTTTGGACGTATCACGTGCCCGCTTGCCTAGGGTAGACGACAAGCTGGGGATGGTGGGCTTGGGCCGGGGGCGATGAGTTGGGCCTCTTTGCAGGTAAGCCCTCTCCTTTTTATTTCTTTTCTATTTTCTTTTCTGTTAATTTGTTTTGTTGTGCTAAATAAATAGCTAGGCATTTTATTTAATGCTGAAACTTTTTATATGGCCACACAATATAATAGGCTAGCCACTTGTAAAGTTTGAACATTTTTAAAATTCAAATTATTTGAACTTTAATTCAATTATGGGTTTAAATTCAAATCCATGCTCCCGTTTGAATATTTGAAAAATCCATGAGCATGGGGTTGGTCCCACATCACTTGATATGTGATCACACTCATTTATGAGACTTTTCAAAAATGCAAAAGGAATTTTTGGAGCAACTTTTATTCTGGCCATTTGAATTAAATTCATATGGGGGGTGTTCTCTCTCCCATTTCAAATTCTTGTTGAAATTTTTAACATGATGCAAAGTTACTTGCTAACCCTAGCACATACCTAACAGAGGGTTCTGACAAAGTCATGAGAAGGTGGATGTTGCATGGCAATGTATCTCGGAAAGGCAATGGAAATTCCTTGATAGGTAGGTATGGTGGCTGTTTTGAGGAAGGATATAAGGGGGTTTATGATGACAGAGCGTATCATGCCAAGGATTTGGATGTACCGGCGAAGGTGGACGCCAACTCTCGGAGTGAGAAGAAAGCAATGCACGACACAGGAGAGGCTAGAAAAATATGGGAAGGTGGAAGTGTCAACTTTCGAATACTGACATTAGTCCGAAGAACTCATGCACTTATTATCGGTAACTCTCAATCTAATAAGGAGGTTTCACAAAGAGACAAGTACCCCGAGGAGGAGTGTATGGGGGTTTGTTTATCCTTGCGCATCCTCGACTCATGGTACGTGAGTGTACTCTAATATTCGATCCCTCCAAAGATTAGTGATCAATCTAGTAGCTAAAGTTCTCAACTAATTTTGTAAGTTTTCAAAATAAACACGGATTGCCCAAAATATGACATCTATCACTAATAGGCTAAAGCTGTTGACATCAAAAGTCCAAACATTACTCAAAGCAATACCTCAAAACTATTGCAAGTTACTACTACAAAAGAATAGCAACCTCAATTACTTACTTCAAGTCAAGACACCAAACTCAGTGCAACAGGAAAACTCTCTAAACAAGATAAACATGAAAACACAAGAGAGTTCTAGCAACAAATAAACAAAAGTTCTTAAGAAGATAAGCATGAAAATTAAGAGGTAAACATGACAGTAGCTATGAAAAAGATAAAGAACAATCACAACAAAGATATAGGCATGAAAAATCCTATGATGTGTTCTAGATTTTGAAAGTGGAGCGTGTTTCTCTCCCACACAAAGAAATCTGGGTTCTAACTTTTTATGAACAGCAAGCAAAGCTAAAGAAAACTAAAAATAAAACCTAAGAGCGAGACGCTCCAAGAATAGCACATAACACATGAAGTGATAAAAATATAGTGAAACGAAAGACGAACTGATAGTTGTTGATGGACAAGGGGATGCACGGGGGCATCCCCAAGCTTAGACGCTTGAGTCTCCTTGAATATTTCTTGGGGATTCATGGGGGCATACCCAAGCTTGAGCGCTTGACACTTCTGAATCTTCTTTCATCATCTTCCCCCGTACACTTGAAAACTCCCTTCATACATAACTCATCATAATCTGATGAGCGAGGTTAGTACCCATAATAAAATAATTTTTTATCTACTGGAAATAAGGATATTCTTGAAGAGCTACTGTTTCTGAAGATTTCCAAAAAAATTTGCAAAGAAAAATCGAGCTTAAGGTTCGCAAAATGAAGAAAAAGGCAAAACATGACAGAATCTGTGAAAAACAGACCAGCAGGTAGTAAAGAATTTTTTAGGGATACTTCTGCAACTCAAATAAAAAAACTCAGAACATACGAAAGTTCCGTAATTGTATAGAGCACTCTGTGTAAAAATTTCAGCTCAAAAATATGAACTGTGATTTTTCTGTGATTTTTTGAGTCACGAGGACAGAATCTGTTTTTTGGACAACATATCACAACTTTCACTTCCTTGTCATATGAGGCTATAATTGGCACAAAGCTTGAAAAGTAAAGATACAATGATGTTGCTACAGTAGTAAAAATCAATAAGACCACTAAAACAGAAGAAAAACAAAAAGGAAAACCTAAATTCGTTGCGGGTTGCCTCCCGAAAGCGCTTCTTTAAAGCCATTAGCTAGGCTTGATGCAAATAGATCAAGTTGTATCAATTGAACCATCATCAGGATCATCAAAAAGCTCTTCAATAGTACAACCATTATTAAGAGGACATTCAAATAAAGGCCTAATAAAGATACTTCTAGGGATAAAATCAAAAGGCGAAAGATCAATGGAAGTTTCATTTATTCTATTAAAGAGAGGTATCTCTTCCAAAGTCTTCACAGTTTCAACTCCTTTGGCAATAGATAGATTATTTTTGGAACGAGGAGCCTTTGGAACGTAAACGAACCCAGGTTCCTTCTTTGCCAGAGTTTCCACCTTTTAGGTTTTGATTGAGGAGAAAGTAGTTCCTAGAGTGTCAATGATTTCCTCAATCTTATCAATCCTAGAAGGGTCCAAGTCATGGGATTTGATGGTCTCCAAGGTTTTGAAAATTTTATGCATGGAGCTATCAAGTCTATTAAAATTTCATTGAACCTTATGATCAAACTCACTTATCTTATTAATGCTTGGCATCTCTAGCTCTATCTTTTCAAGTTTTTTCATAATTTGAGCTAGGGTAATGTCCTCTTGAATACTAGCAACAGGGAGATTTACAACAAAATTTGCCGTAACGCTAAGAGCTTCCCAAACTGGGACTTCTAGGAAATTCCCATTGATAGCAGTATCTAGAATAAACCTATTCCAAGAAGTAATTCCAACATAAAAGTTTCTAAGCAGGATAGTAGTGGATTGCTTCTTGGTGGCCCTTTTTTGAGAATCATTAATTCTATACCAGGCATCTTTCAGACTTTCACCACCTCTTTGTTTAAAGGTGAGCACTTCTGCCTCACCAAAGGCAAAAGGTACAGATAAAGTACACCAAAGAAAAAACTGAAAGGTAAACTAACAAGACTAAAAAGCAAAGATAAAAGATAGTGTGCAACTCCCCTATCTTGAAGAGTGGAGTCCCCGGCAACGGCGCCAGAAATTGCTTTGATGTCGCGAGAGTTTACTTCTTGCCCCTCGTTGGTTACCCAAAGTGGAAGGTTGAGATGTAGACAACAGCAAATTTCCCTTGGCGAAGATACCAAGGTTGAGATCGAACCAGTAGGACTCCAACGTCGACAAGTAGGTGGCAAAGTGAACAATGGCGCCGTTCACAACCGAGGTTGCTTACTTTACCTGGACCTGCACACACAACAGATAACTTTGCTCCCAACGAGTACAGAGAGGTTGTCAATCCCTCCGTCCTTGTTGTTTACAAAGGATAAAACGCCCGCGATAATAATGATAGTGATAGCTACAGAAAAATAAATAAAGCAGTAAATTGATAGCGGGTGTAAACAGTATTGGAAATATGGACCGGGGTCCTATGATGTTCACTAGTGATATCTATCTCCCAAAAGACGATAAAATAGCCATGCGAGGTAAAAAAATTACAGCTGGGCATTTGACAGGATTATGTGGGCAAACCAATGCTAACTATGCTATAAAGAAAGGAAGCGGATCAAAAGCATGGGCGGTACACCAAGACAAGTAGACCGAAATCCATCTGCATCTACCTACTAATCATCCACCTTGAGATATCTATCCAGAACATCTCGCTGGTATTAAGTTGCGAATCCCACCCAAAGTGTAAACTCAAAGCAACAGACAACTGCATTAAAGAACTTTGCGTAAAGTAAACAATCCTTGCACCCGCAAGTACAAGCACCGTTGTTTTCTCCCTTGTGGCAACATCACATCCCCTAGACTCATGTTTTTGTCACTCAAGCTAGTCATCGGGGGGCATGAACCCACAATCATGCATAATGCTCCCTCTTGGAGTCACTACCTACTACTTGGACAAAGCAATAAACAGCAATGGAGAACATGCAAGAATTACTCAAGAACATAAATATAAAAGAGGAGAATCAAATATATTACTCAAACACAATCTGAACATAGTCTCATAATCCATCGGATCCCAGCAAACTCAGCATAGCAACAACATAAAAATTACATATGTGCCTCGATCATGTAGGGAAGCTCACGAGGTCTAATCCATGAAGAACAAAAAAGGGAGGAGAACATCACATAGCTACTAATCATAGACCCATGGTCCAAGGTGGACTACTAACGGTTCATCCGGGAAGCATCCATGGTGGTGGAGAAGCTCCCGGAGGTGGTTCCTCCCTCCGGCAGGGTGCCGGGAAGAGGTCTCCTGGTGCTCCAGATCTTGGAAGCGCGGCGGCAACGGAACAGAGGAGAGATCACGAAAAAGGGTTCTTCTTTCGGGGGTTTCGCGTCACGGAGAATATATGGGAGAAGGGGGGTAGCCAGGGGGGCCACCAGGGGTCCAGGCGGCCCCCTGGCGCGGCCCCACCCTAGGGCGCGCCGGGAGGGCGCCTGGGGCCCTGGTGGGTCCCCTCTGGCCCCCCTCGGTGATTCCCGAAGCTTTCGAAGCGCTGATTTTTTATTGTATTTTTCCTGAATTTTTGGAGCACTTTTAATATGGGGGAAACCTGAAATAGAAAATAGAAGAAAACAGGAACTGGCACTGGGTTGCACTGATTTAATAAGTGAGTCCAAATATGATCAAAAGTGTATGGAAGTTCATCAATATCATAGCAATATCACACAAAGGAGGCATGGAGCAAGCAGAAATTATAGATACGTTTTGGACGTATCAATCGGCCATCACATTAGCTTTGCCAGGGGTGTAAGAAATTCCCATGTTGTAGTCAGCTATTGTCTCAATCCATCTCTGCTGGCGGAGATTCAGGTCTGTTTGAGTAAACATGTACTTCAGGCTTTGGTGGTCAGTGTAGATCTCGCAACGATTACCAACAAGGTAATTTCGCCACAACTTCAATGCATAAATTACCGCTGCCAATTCGATATCATGTGTTGGATAGTTTTCTTCGTGAGCACGCAACTGACGAGAGCCATAAGCAATCACTTTGCGCTCTTGCATTAGGACACAACCTAATCCTTGACGAGACGCGTCGCAATATATCACGAAGTCCTTCTGAGTATAGGGGGGAGCAAGCACTAGGGGAGAAGTGAGCTTGTCCTTCAAAGCTTGAAAACTTTCTTGACATTTATCGGTCCACTCAAACTTGATGCCTTTGTGAAGCAGATTAGTCAGAGGCTTGGCAATCTTGGAGAAGTTCTCGACGAAACAACGACAATAGCTAGCAAGGCCGAGGAAACTTCGGACTTGCTTGACAGTCTTGGGCGGAGTCCAGTCAAGAATAGCCTGGATACGTTCTGGGTTGACGGCAACGCCATCCTTGGAAATCACATGACCAAGGTAAGTTACTTCGGGAAGCCATAACTCGCACTTAGAGTACTTAGCATAGAGTTTGTGTTCTCGAAGCTTTTCCAATATAAGACGAAGATGTTCAACATGGTCTTCTTCATTCTTGGAGTATATCAATATATCATCCAGATAAACCACGACAAACTTGTCGAGGTATTCCATGAATATATAGTTCATCAATCGGGAAAAGGTGGCTGGGGCATTCGTCAAGCTAAAGGACATGACGGTGTACTCATATGAACCATAGCAAGTAATGAAGGCAGTCTTCGTAATGTGCTCTTCACGGACTCGGATTTTGTGATAACCCAACCTCAAGTCGAGTTTAGAAAACACCTTGGATCCAGCAAGTTGATCATACAGATCATTGATCCGAGGAAGCGGGTACTTGTTCTGTATTGTGGCTTGGTTGATAGGTCGGTAATCTTGTACCAAACGGTTCGTTCCATCACTCTTCTTGACAAAGAGCGAAGGTGCTCCCCAAGCAGAGGAACTAGGACAGATGAAGCCTTTATCGAGTGTTGTGTCGATCTCCTTCTTCAATTCAAGGAGGTGGTGAGGTGGCATCTTATAGGGACGTTTGGCAATAGGGACGGTGCCGGGATTCAAGTCGATGACGAATTCAACCTTCTAATCGGAGGTATTCCCGACAGTTCTTCTGGGAAGACGTCGGGAAAATCACAAACGACTGGAACTTGCTCAATTCCTTCAAGAGGTGAGACGTTCAAAGCATTCATCATATAGATACGCGTTTCAGCATCACGGGTAATTCGGGTGGTGTGGTTAACAATCTCACCGGAGGGGTGAAAAAGTTGGACCGACTTGGTACCACAATACAGTGCGGTATCGTGGACTTTCAACCAATCCATTCCCAGAATGAGGTATATGGTGGAAGACTTCAGAATGATGGGGGACACATGGAATACAACTTCTTCGATTTCAACGGCGGTATTGGGCACCATCATGCTGGTTCGGCATTGGCCTATCGGGGTGGGAACAACCATCGGTGTGTCCATCTTTCCAAGCGTAAAGTTATGCGACAATGCAAATGCTTTTGACATGAATGAATGCGATGCTCCTGTATCAAATAAAATAGTAGCAGGTATTGAGTTAACGAGGAGAGTACCCATCACTGTAGAGGGCTGTGCCTGAGCTTCTTCAACGTCAATGTGGTTAGCATGACCACGAGTGTGAGAAGAAGACCCAGTGTTATAGTTGGGGGTCCTGTTGTTGCCACAACCATTTCCACGGCCAGCAGGGTGAACTACCAGTTGATTCTGTCGCTGGGGGCAGTCTCTGGAAAAGTGACCTGGGAGGTGACACTTGAAACACAGGCCATCTTGAGGACGGAGGAGTGCAGTCTCAGTCTTCGGCTGTCTCGGCGGGGGCGGAGGCAGACGAGGTGCAACATACGACGACCTTGGTGCAGGGGCAGGCGAACGATGCACGCTGTGCGGAATGCAGACACGTTGCTTCTGTGCTGTGCCCGAAGATGAGCCAACATCACGGGGGCGGTTCAGCGAACCCCTGAACTTAGACTGAGCAGTCTCAAGAGTGATAGTCTGGTTCACCATAGTGGCGAAGTCGGGGAAGACGTGCAAAGCCAGTGCAAGCTGGAGATCTGAGTTGAGTCCATCACGGAACTTCTCTTGCCTACTCGCATCATTTGGGAGGTCACTTACAACATAGCGGGAGAGGCGGAGGAACTCCCTCTGATATGCCTCGACAATTTTGTTGCCCTGAACGAGGTTGCGGAACTCAGCCTCCAGACGGTTCATAATCGCCTGGGGGACATAACGAGCACGGAAAACATCCTTGAACTCATCCCAGGTGACGCCAGTTCCTTCAGCTAGCGAGCCCTTGTGGGTGTCCCACCAGTGGGCAGCGGGGCCACGCAAGAAATAAGTCGTGAAGGTGACGTAATCAGTAGCGTGCACCCTAGCGAACTCCAGCTGACGAGTGATGTCACGAAGCCAATCATCAACATCCAGCAGCTGGTCAGGTTGGTGGAAGAGAGGGGGATTGAGACGCATGAAATCCCGCAGAGTGACCATAGGTGGTGGGTTCTGGTGCTGGTTCTGGTTCTGGAGCTGGTCTATGACTCCTTGCATAAACACTTGGTTCAGCTGAAACTGCTGCATCATCGCGACAATGTAGTCCGGCGGCGGAGGTGGATCGTTGGCACCACGACCACGACCACGACCACCACGACCAGCCATCCTGCTAGAATTTAACAGGGGTATTTCAGCGATGAAAATTTAACGAGATACCGGAAACGAGCATGAGGTAATGCGACAACGAAGAGGAGGCGCAGATATATAGGATTAGTCATATAAGACATACACATCCACACATAGAGTGAACCGAAAATCGGGCAGTGTAACATCGTAGAAATTAAGGAAAAATGACACACTAGGTGGCGCACGAACCGCGATAAGGAATACACGACGCGGCATAGATTCTACTATGTCAATCACGCAACAAGAAAACTGTTGGCCACATGAGTTTGTGCCAGAGAACGCGCGGCCTTCCCAGAATGAGAAGGGGATCCGCGGTCCGGGACCTGGGTCAGAACTCCCGCGACACGAGTCAGTCAAAGGGGTACTGATACGTCCCAAACGTATCTATAATTTCTACTTGCTCCATGCATGTTTTGTGTGACTTTGCCATGATTTGCTTGAACTTTCATACACTTTTGAGCATATTTGGACTAATCTATTAACCCAGTGCACCCAGCTGCCAGTTGCTGTTTTCTGCTGTTTTTGTATTTCAGGTTTTCCGACCATTAAAAGTGCTCCAAAAAATACGGAAAAATCAGATAAAAAATCAGCGACCCGAATGCTTCCGAAATCACCAAGGTAGCCGAGGGGGGCCACCACCAGGAGACCACGAGGGTCCCTGGCGCGGCCCCACCCTAGGCCGCGCCAGGAGGCCTCCTGGCTGCTTGGTGGGTCCCCTCGACACCCCCTCCGCCTATATTTAGCCCTCGGGGTGGAAACCCCCAATATCGATCTCTTTTCCGCGATCTCGCTTCTGTACCGCCGCCGCCGCCGTTTCTAGATAGGGGCTGCCTGGAGAAGCTGCCACGGCACCCTGCCGGGAGGAGGAACCCCCTCCGGGAGACCATCCATAGCCATGGACGCCTCCTGGATGTACCGTGAGTAGTTCCCCTTGGACCATGGGTCCGTGACCAGTAGCTATGTGATGTACTTATCTCCCCTCTTTGTGCTTCCACTTTCGAGACCTCGTGAGCTGCCTCACATGATCGAGGCACTTCTGTAATTTCTGCTGTTGCTATGCTGAGTTTGCTGGGATCTGATGGATTATGAGACTATGTTCAGATTGTGATGAGTAATATATTTGGTTCTTCTCTTTTATATTTTGTTCTTGAGTAAATTCTTGCATGTTCTCCGTTGCCGTATCTTACTTTGGCCAAGTGATTTGTTGCAACTCCAAGAGGGAGCGTTATGCTTGATTGTGGGTTCAGCCCCTTGATGTCTAGCTTGAGTGACAGAAACATGAGACTAGGGGATGTGCTGTTGCCACCAGGGATAAAACAACGGTGCTTGTATCCGCGGGTGCAAGGATTGTTTACTTTACGCAAAGTTCTTTTAATGCAGTTGTGTGTTGCTTTGAGTTTACACTTTGGGTGGGATTCACAACTTAATACCAGCGAGATGTTCTGGATAGATATCTCAAGGTGGATGATTCCTAGTAGATGCAGTTGGATTTCGGTCTACTTACCTTGGCGTACTGCCCATTGCTTTTGAGCCCTTCCTTTCTTTGCAGCATAGTTAGCATTGCGGTGCCTTCATAATTCTGTCAATTGAACAGCTGTGATTTGTTTACCTCGTTGAACTTTTATCGTCTTTTGGGAGAGAGACATCCCTAGTGAAAATCACGGTACCCCGGTCCATCTTCACATTACTATTTACTTTCAGTCTTTGCTTTCAGTTGCCACTATTATTATCTCTTGCGTTGATCCTTTGTAAATAGCAAGGCCGGAGGAATTGACAACTCCTCTGTACTCGTTGGGAGCAATGTTATTTGTTGCTGTGTGCAGGTCCACGTCAAGCACCGTGACACCTTCTTGTATCTCTTGGAGTCCTACTGGTTCGATAACCTTGGTATCTTTACCGAGGGAAATTTGCTGCTACGCTACTGTCGGGACCCGGGGTTAGCGTATGCAAGTCCCGCTACGACATAGTCATATGGAGAGCCGAGAACCGTACCCACTTGTCTAAGAAGACAAGGCCAAGCACAGAACGTTCTCGGAAAGCATCGTACATGAGGGGCATCCCATCCAGGCCAGATGATCAACTGAGATGGGTCCTCATCGTCCGCACAGAAGTCTAATGATATGGGTGATGAACTCCCATATTCAAAGACAAGTCGCCTCAACCATACTATCGACTATATCATAACTCTTACATAGACTTACTCCAGCCCGATCAGTTAGTTGGGGTCTAGGGAGGGCTCGATCATACCACAAAGTGTGCACGAGACAGAGTCTCGAACAATCGCATCGCGATGCCCCAAGCTGCGCACATCTAAGGGCCACTTGGTGTATGAAAGACCGCCAGCCAGATCACAACTAAGGTCTCGAAAACCGATACAAATACATGCATGTTATAATCATACACGCAGGACACATGCCTTGTATGAACATCAGGTATCATTGCAATTCTCTACAAAGTATGCATTTTATTGATAACTCTCACAGAGTGCACATAGAGATCACAAGCATGTGATCCAACATTACAACAGACAAGCGGAAGCAAAGTATGTCTGAGTATAGACAAGTTTAACAAATGGCTTAAGAAGCCTTATTTAAACACAAGCCCTCCACGAGGGAACCAGTCGTCTGACTAGGACTAGACTAGCTTGATCTTCAGTCGTCGAGCTCGATGAAGAAGCCACCTTCGGGGTCAGTGGTTTCATCTAAAACATAGAATAAGCAAACGTGAGTACAAAGTCGTACTCAGCAAGACTTACATAGGAGCTATACTACTCATGCTCATGTATCAAGGTAAAGGGAGGTGGGGTTTCACTTGCAGAAGTGCCAGCTTTAACTTGGCTAGTCCTGAACTACGAGTACCAGACTTGAGGTAAGAAGCGTACACGAGTCCACTACTTTCTCCAACCAATTACACCACTATGGTGCCTTCCTCGACTTCCCCACGAGAAAGCACGCCATAGAACTCACACTTATCTTGGTGTGTTTTAGAAGTATCCAGTTCAAGTTGTCTAATAATCAAGCTAAGCTTTCCAAGCAGTCCTTAACCGCAGACGCGTCTATTCGAATAGTTTTGTTAACCCTGCAGGGGTGTACCGCTACACACACATGATCATCATTTACCGCCTTTGATCTCGACACCATTCAAGGGATGTCAGCGAGGATGCTCACCACAACTGTTACCTCATAGCCGATCTAGTCCGAGAAAGCCGCCTACATGGGTTGGCTACCACTATCGTGAACCCGCCGGTTTACCGAAGTGGACCCAAGTGATGTGTGCGTGGTGCATAAGCCGGTCTCGGGTGAGCCGTTCTCTCACTTAGCAGCCAGGCCACAAACCTACCAGAACTCCGAACTATTGCGACATCTGGACATCGGAAGGGATGAGTTAATAGGTTGAGAGGGGTCAGTGAGCCCAATGTGTGGTTGTACTCTTCATCTTGGATCACCACACAAGAACTCGGACTTAGGGCGGTGTTCAACGAGACAACCCACCGTGTACTCCTACACAGCCTCTCATCGTTCACCTTGTATTAGGGTAGATTCACCAACACTTTTCCACCATCATCAACATGATCACTACCATCCCGACTCACATAACAATATCATCATTGTACCACTCTAAGCATGCAATAAGCAGTAACAATTGCAGGGGCCACATGATATCAATCAACTCCTACATTTGCTAGGATTGTGGTTTGCCTACTACTGTGACAAATGATAGGTCATGCAAAGGAATGGGTATATCTATGCGGTAGAAACGTAGCATGGAAATCATCCTATACAATGCATAAGCGAGGCATGAGAGGGAAGTGGGATTTTATCGACATGATCAATGGGGGTTTGCTTGCCTTGCTGACGAGGTTCGGGTTCGGGGTCTTCAACAAAGGGGGCAGCCTCCTGTTCTGGTTCCACCTCTACTCGACAAACAACAAACAAGGTAGCAAAGTAAATACAATGCACAATCACATGGTGGAAGATTGAAACTTTATGTATATGTCTTGATGTGTGAAGCAATTCCATTTAAATGGAGTATATTGCAAATTGAATTGCAAATTCAAACTCCAATTTGAATTCATTTTAGCCAAGTTTTAATTGACATTGCTTGATCAAGTTGAATCATTTGAAAATGTGTATGATATGCCTCTGAAGTTCAAGTATAATGTGATATGTTGATATGGTTCAAAATGCAAAAGCATTTGAAAAGAATTTGAATTAATTCCATTTAAATAAGATAGCAAATGCTACTGATCACATTTTAAATTCAACTCAAACATGGTGGAAAGTTGGATATTTGGATAGCTTATTTTCTCCTGATCATTTTTCATATATTATTTGTTAAATTTGGAGTTGATATGAATTTTCTATGAATTTCCAAAGTTTCAGTGTTTTTCTGGAATTTCTGTAATTTCTCTGATTTCTTTTTATTCTGGAAAAATTCAATTATTGCATCATGCTTGCGCCAGGGTGACGTCAGGGGGGGTCTGACCAGTGGGGTCCAGTGGTCAGCCTCTGGGTTAATTAACCCGGTTAGTTTAAACTAACCGGGGGGGATTAAGGGCCCTGGGCCCACTTGCTAGTGACACCAGGGGGGTGTTTAGCGCGGGGGTTAAGGCCTAACCCACCGGCGGCTTGACGCCGCTGGCCTGGCCACGGTGGCGCCCTTGCCGGAATCGGCTAGGGGCCACGGGAGAGGAAGAGGAGGCCACCAACGTGTGCAGCGTCTTCGTCCGCGTCGATTGGACCTGGCCAGAGCTTCAGGGGGTCACCGGAGCAACGTCGACGTCGAGGTTGGCGGCGACCGTGGCTAGGGCTGCGTCGGGTTCGCGCTCCAGAGCGTCATTTTGACCGCGGCGTGGTGCAAACGAGAGCTGAGAGCAAGGGGATGCTGCTGCGCGCACTAGTTGAGCCAAAAGGGCACGACGGCGACCTCGACTTCAACTGTGGCGGCGACAAGCTTCGGCGTTCATGGTGACCGTGGATAGAGAACGAGAGGGAGGGTGCTAGGTTAGGGGAAACGGTGAGAAGCTCACCACGAATGCGACGGGATGGCTAGCGGGCTCGGGGAAGCTCGGAGTTGGCCGGAATTCGAGGACGACTCACGGCGGCCGGAGTTGGGGAAGATGAAGCTAGCGTCACGTCCAGGGGCCTTTCTTCTCAATTGGCTGCACTCCTCGGCGTAGAGGACGACGGCGAAGTAGATGGACAAGGTGGCGCGGCTTGTCGACGGCGTTGGCCACGCGTTCTCCTCGTCGGTGCTCCGGCGGGGTCTCGGGCGGTGACGAAATCGAGCGGGAGAGGAAGGGGAGGAGCTCTGGAGGGCGGGAATGGACGTGGCGTGCTTCCGGGCGTCTCCAGGCGCGAGAAGGAGGCACGGGGAGGCCTGGAAGGTCCTCGACGGCGACGTGGCATCCACGGCTGGCTCGGTGGCATTCCACCGAGGAGCTTGGAGGCGCGGGGCGGGGAAGAAGACCCTGCTGCCCCTGGTGGGCCGGCTGGGTTGGGTGGGCTGCTCTCGCCTGGGCGCCAGGTAAGCTTTTCCTGTTTCCTTTTCTGTTTTCTTTTCTGACATTTGTTTTGGCTAGAAAAAATAAATACCTAGCCATTTTCTAAAATGCTGAAACTTTTTATATGGCCTCATAATAATATAGACTAGCCATTTATAAAGTTTGGCACTTTTTAAAATTCAAATAATTTGAATCTTAACTCAAATAGGGGTTTTTGATTAATTCCAAGGCACTGTTTGAATATTTCAAAAATCCATGAGCATGGGGTTGGTCCCACATCACTTGATATGTGATCACACTCATTTATAAGACTTTTCAAAAATCTAACATGAATTTTTGGAGAAGAATTTTATCTGGCCTTTTGAATTAATTCATCTGGGGGGGGGGTTCCTTCTCCCATTTTGCTTTTGAATTTGATTTCAAAGATTTCTTTTGAAATTTTTAACATGATGCAAGAGGACTTTGATCCTAGCACATTACCTAACAGAGGGTTCTGACAACTCGCCCCCACTCAACAGAATCTCGTCCCGAGATTCAGAAGTCTGCGGGAGGAAGGTGGGGTACTCGGCACTGAGACGGTCTTCTCTTTCCCACGTAGCTTCTCTCTCAGAGTGGTGT
The DNA here is from genome assembly GCA_950022295.1 of Bromus sterilis. NCBI lineage: Eukaryota > Viridiplantae > Streptophyta > Magnoliopsida > Poales > Poaceae > Bromus > Bromus sterilis. The sequence continues at coordinate 376,963,786 of OX465595.1, read as the reverse complement.
GACCATTGCACTTTCAGAAACCTAATCTTCTGACGACGAGTGACACGCTCTGCGGAATCATGAATACGAATGGGGTATTCTCGATAAGAAAGGTCATCTTGGAGATCAAGCGTTTCATGGTCGACTTCGCGGATGGCCTCCTTGAAGCAACGCCTGAGTTGGGACACATGGAATACATCATGTACTCGGGAAAGGTGCGGGGGTAGTTCAAGGTGGTAGGCAACTTCTCCACGTTTGGCAAGAATGCGGATAGGTCCGATGTAACGTGGGGACAACTTGCCTTTGATACCGAAATGTTGGGTCCCCTTCAGAGGAGTAACCCGAAGGTAAGCCTTCTCATCCAGATTGCCTATGATGACGATCATAGTAGCTTTTCTGACGAGACTGGGTTGCTTTCAATTGATCATGAACAATGCGAACTTGCTCTTCTGCTTCCTTGATCATGTCCGGTCCAAAGAATTGTCTTTCACCGGTTTCTGACCAGTTTAAAGGTGTTCGACATCGTCGTCCATATAGGAGTTCAAAAGGAGCCATGCTCAGACTAGATTGGAAGCTATTGTTATAAGCAAATTCGGCAAATGGAAGAGACTTCTCCCAATTCTTTCCGAATGATATAACACAAGCTCTGAGCATGTCTTCAAGAATTTGGTTAACCCTTTCAACTTGACCGCTAGACTGAGGATGGAAAGCTGTACTAAAGGAGAGATGAGTTCCCATAGCATTCTGAAAGCTTCCCTAGAATCTAGAGGTGAAAAGGCTACCGCGATCAGAATTGATTTCCAAAGGAACACCGTGAAGGGATACAATTGTAGAGACGTACAAGTCCGCTAACTGGCTAGCAGTTATAGACTCGCGAACTGGAAGGAAGTGAGCAACTTTGGAAAGCCTATCTATGACAACGAAGATGGCATTGTTTCCTTTCTGGGTTTTCGGAAAGCCGGTGATGAAGTCCATACCGACTTTGTCCCATTTCCACTCTGGAATAGGCAAAGGTTGAAGTGTACCAGCAGGTCTTTGATGTTCTGCCTTAATGCGACGACAAACATCACATTCGACAACAAATTGAGCAATGTCTCTCTTCATCCGAGTCCACCAAAATCTCTGGCGTAGATCTCGGTACATTTTTGTGCTATCGGGATGAATCGAGAGGGGTGTGTCATGGGCTTCCTTGACGATGAGTTGCCTTAGTTCTCTATTCTTAGGTACTACCAAACGATTTCCAAAGAATACCGTTCCTTTACTATCTGTGGAGAAACATTTAGCAACTCCGCTAGCAATGTTCTCTTTGATCCGACGAACACCTCGTGCACGCCTTTGGGCAACTATGATTTGATCCTCAAGAGTTGGTTTCGCCACCAAGGTAGAAAGATAGCCATGAGGAACAATCTCAAGATTTAGTCTGCAAAATTCCTCATGAAGAAGTGGTTGATACTATTGTAACATGAGGTTGTTATAATACGACTTACGACTCAGTGTATCAGCCATGACATTGGCTTTGCCTGGGGTGTAAGAAATTCCTACATCGTAATCTTTTATCAACTCAATCCAGCGTCTTTGCCTGAGATTAAGATCTGGCTGGGTGAATATGTATTTGAGGCTTTGGTGGTCGGAATAGATCTCACAACGATTACCAAGGAGGTAATGTCGCCAAGTTATTAGTGCATGAACTACGGCAGCGAGTTCAAGCTCATGGGTAGGATAGTTCTCTTCATGTGGCCGCAATTGGCGTGAAGCATAAGCTACCACATGTCAATCTTGCAGAAGTATGCATCCTAACCCTTGCCGTGATGCATCACAATAGATCTCGAAATCCTTTTTGGTGTCTGGAGGTGCAAGTACGGGTGTAGAAGTCAATCTTCTTTTTAGCTCTTGAAAGCTTTCCTCGCACTTGGGAGTCCATAGGAATTTCTTATCTTTCTTGAGGAGTTCAGTTAGAGGCTTTGCAACTTTATAAAAGTTCTCGACGAAGTGACGGCAATAGCTGGCTAGGCCAAGAAAACTCCTAACTTGCTTAACCGATTCAGGTGGAGTCCAGTCAAGGACGGCCTGAACTCTCTCGAGATTCACAGCAATGCCTTTTGCAGAAATCACGTGGCCTAAGTAGGTCACTTCTGGTAGCCAAAATTCACACGTGGAGAATTTAGCATACAGGCGATGCTCTCTAAGTTTCATCAATACCAGCCTTAGGTGTTCAGCATGTTCTTCTTCGTTCTTCGAGTAGATGAGAATGTCATCGAGATAAACCACAACAAATTTATCTAAGTACTCCATGAAGATCGAATTCATCATGCGCGAGAAAGTGGCGGGGGCATTGGTTAAACCAAAGGACATGACGGTGTACTCGTAAAGACCATAACGAGTAGTAAAAGCCATTTTGGCAATGTCCTCGTTTCGGATTTTGATTTGATGATAACCTAATCTCAAATCCATCTTGGAGAAGACAGAGGATCCTGCAAGTTGATCATAAAGATCATTAATCCTGGGCAATGGGTACTTGTTCTTTATCGTCGCTAAATTTAGCGGGCGATAGTCTACGCACATCCTTTCTGTTCCATCTTTCTTCGTTACGAACAGAACGGGGCAACCCCATGGCGATGAGCTAGGGCGGATGAAGCCTTTTTCCAACAAAGCTTCAAGTTGGGTTTTAAGCTCAGCTAACTCACGTGGGGCCATTTTGTAAGGGCGTCTAGAAATTGGTGCGGTTCCTGGCACAAGATCCACTATGAACTCTACACATCTGTCGGGTGGCATTCCCGGCAGCTCTTCAGGAAAGACATCCGGGAAGTCACGAACCACCGGAATATCTTCAAGTTCGGGAAGGGGAAGTACATTCAAAGAATGCACTTGGGTTCTTGTTCTGGGTGAGGTATAGTTGACTGTCTTGCCTGAAGGGTGGGTGAGTTTCACTGATTTTCCTTTGCAATCAAGGTAGGCATTCTGTCTTGATAGCCAATCCATGCCTAGGATGACATCAATATCTGAAGACTTGAGGGCTATGAGTGAAGCAAGGAATACTAAACCCTCAATTACAATTTGATTACCATGGCTCACTCTATTAGTTTGCCATCTTGACCCTGGAGTTTGAATAATCATGGGGGTGGACAATTCAACAAAAGATAACTCATGACGAAGTGCATAACTTTCCGACATGAATGAATGAGATGCTCCTGGGTCGAAAAGAACGGAAGTAGGAACATAATTGACTGGGAGCGTACCAAGAATGACGTCAGTGGTGTCGTCACTCTCTTCGGCGGCAATCTGATTCACACGTCCACGAGTGGCGGGAGGAGCGGGTTTGGCGGTGTAGACCTTCTGGGGTGGCTTGCCACGACCATTGTTGTTGCCTCCGGCACGGGGTGGAGCATTCTGATTCTGGAGCTGGTTCTGGGGACACTCACGAGAGTAGTGGCCTGCCTGACCACATTTGTAACAGGCTCCAAAGACAGTGCGTGGAGCTGGGTTGTTCGGTGGAGCGGGGTGGAACTGGGCTGGGGGACGAGGCGCCACATAGGATGGCCTCGGTGGGTTGTTCTGGCGGAACATACTGTTGGGGATCCAGATCTTGCGCTTCTGGGAGCCAGAACTGGATGAACCACCGTCTCTAGGGTGTTTGCGGAAGTCATTGGGAGTGTTCATGTCCTCTGCCTTGATGGCCTTGTTGACAAGGATCTGGAAGGTGGCAAAGTCATGCAGGTTGAGCTCATGACGGAGTCCAGAATTGAGTCCACGACGGAACCTCTCTTGCTTCTTTGCGTCGGTGGAGACTTCTTCAGTAGCATAACGAGCAAGTCGGTTGAACTCACGACTAAACTCGTCAACAATCCTTCTGCCTTGGGTGAGGTTGCAGAACTCCTCACGCTTGCGGTCCATAAGACCCTTTGGAATGTGGTGCTCGCGGAAGGAGGTGCAGAATTCATCCCAAGATGCGGGCGGTCCAACGGGACGCATGTTCAGGAAGTTCTCCCACCAAGAGCTAGCTGCACCCTCGAGGTGGTAAGTGGCATAACTGACCATGTCGCCATCTGCAACATGGCCTGCCTGGAGCTTCCTCTCGATGCTGCGAAGCCAGTCATCGGCGTCAAGGGGCTCGGTGGAGTAACTGAAAACCGGGGGATGAAGCCGGATGAAGTCGTTCAAAGACACCAACTCGTTGCGCTGCTGAGTGGTGTTGCGTGCAATGACCTCCAGAAAATGTTGAGAGTCTCGGCGGTTCCTCTCAACCTCCATCAGAACCTGAGCCATCGTGGGTGGGGGTGGAAGGTTGCCTTCCTCCTGTTCATTCCCACGACCTTGGGCACGACCAAGCTGGCCACGGGTTCCTTGAGACATCCTGAAGGTTAAAACCAAAGTCAAACAGAGTTGATTTGAAGAGTCTGATCAAGGTATTGAAGTACTGGAAGGATTACAGAGCAAAGGAAGTAATAATCTTGACAACATGGTGATAAAAGCATACAAGCCATATATTCACAAGCTGTCATACAAACCATACATTGTTTTAGTACAAGCACCAAGCTAATACAAACGTGATGAAGATGATACATCCTTCAGAGGCACTCTGACTTCCTATACATTATTTATCTAAGCCTCTGGAACTTAGAACACCTTGCGTACAATATACTAAGATACTACTACATCCTCACTAATTAAGACCATAGGAGGTCTCACTCATCTCCATCTCCATAGTAGTCCTCGTAAAATTTACCCGCGTATCCCGGTAGCTGAAGGTGACCATCGGAAAACACGGAGGCCTGTGGACCCTGATATCCATTTGGGCAAGGATGGGGCCTAGGTCCAGCGTAGGGTGGAAGTAGAGGACCACGGGGTGGAAAAATGCCTCCAATCTCGGGCCAAGCAACTCGAGAAGGCATCTGCGTCCTCACAGGGTAGATAGCATCATACTCGACTGATCCAACACTCACGAAGGGTTCCAAGAGTGTCAGTGCTCGATACAGACAAACACGGGTGGCGTGAAGCTCGAAACGAAGAGCGCGTGCATCACGATCTCGATCATAAGCAAACCTAGCAGTCATCTGAAGTACTGGATCCTCTGCAGAGTGATCTGAGTAGAGTCCGGTGTAATATCCCTCTTCTCCTGGAAGTGCAGCAGGGATATAGCGGAACGAGGTCTCTCTCAGCATAGTGTGCTCCTCTCTCAGCAGGGTAATACATGAGTATGCAGCATCCTGCACAGCCATGTTCTCAGTCATGCCAATGCCATGTCCAAAGTGGATAGGCTGAGTGACTCCATTGTGGTGCGGGTAGATCCTGACAATGCAGTGGAACTGGGTCTGGTTGAAGTCGTGGAACTGCTCCTCGACGGTGTACTCAGGATACCATCGATATCCCACATAGGACATCATCTCGATCAACATGGCGGGATGGCCACGCACACCGAGGCACCTGGTCAAACGAACAATCTACCGAGGGGGAAGATCTGCTATCTGAAACAGAAAGAAGGAGTTTGCAAATGCATCAGATTTTGAGATAAACCTGGAATGACTCAGACAGCATAACGGCTGTAATTGCAAGAAAAAGACAATTTCTTACAACATGGAAAACAGCACTTACATACGATGTAAGAAATCAGGAAGCACAACCACTCTAACAAACCGATCACAACTTTCCTACGGCTATAAGGAAGCAAACAACGAGATGTTCTAATCAGACAGAGGAGAGCCTAGTCCTATCTTCCCGTAGAACAAGATGAGGGTGACTCAGCACTCAGAACGAAGGGGGAAGGAGAAAAAAGAAGCCTTACGTTGTTCCCTTATATACCCAGAGGAACTATATAATTATAGCAAGCTAGATTCGACTTCGGCCAAGGCTACTAGTCCTACAGTCAGTCCTGCTCTGATACCAAGTATGTCGGGACCCTGGGTTAGCGTATGCAAGTCCCACTACGACATACTCATATGGAGAGCCGAGAACCGTACCCACTTGTCTAAGCAGACAAGCCCAAACACAGAACGTTCTCGGAAAGCATCGTACATGAGGGGCATCCCATCCAGGCCGGATGATCAACTGAGATGGGTCATCGTCCGCACACAAGTCTAATGATATGGGTGATGAACTCCCATATTCAAAGACAAGTCGCCTCAACCATACTATCGACTATATCATAACTCTTACATAGACTTACTCCAGCCCGATCACTTAGTCGGGGTCTAGGGCGGGCTCGATCATACCACAAAGTGTGCACGAGACAGAGTCTCGAACAATCGCATCGCGATGCCCCAAGCTGCGCACATCTAAGGGCCACTTGGTGTATGAAAGACCGCCAGCCAGATCACAACTAAGGTCTCGAAAACCCATACAAAGACATGCATGTTATAATCATACACGCAGCACACATGCCTTGTATGAACAGCATGTATCATTGCAATTCTCTACAAAGTATACATTTTATTGATAACTCTCACAGAGTGCACATAGAGATCACAAGCATGTGATCCAACATTACAACAGACAAGCAGAAGCAAAGTACGTCTGAGTACAGACAAATTAAAAAAATGGCTTAAGAAGCCTTATTTAAACACAAGCCCTCCATGAGGGAACCAGTCGTCTGACTTTGACTAGACTATCTTGATCTTCAGTCGTCGAGCTCGATGAAGAAGCCACCTTCGGGGTCAGTGGTTTCATCTAAAACATAGAATAAGCAAACGTGAGTACAAAGTCGTACTCAGCAAGACTTACATAGGAGATATACTACTCATGCTCATGTATCAAGGTAAAGGGAGGTGGGGTTTCACTTGCAGAAGTGCCATCTTTGACTTGGCTAGTCCTGAACTACGAGTACCAGACTTGAGGTAAGAAGCGTACACGAGTCCACTACTTTCTCCAAACAATTACACCACTATGGTGCCTTCCTCGACTTCCCCACGAGAAAGCACGCCATAGCACTCACACTTATCTTGGTGTGTTTTAGAAGTATCCAGTTCAAGTTGTCTAATAATCAAGCTAAGCTTTCCAAGCATTCCTTAACCGCGGACGCGGCTATTCGAATATTTTTGTTAACCCTGCAGGGGTGTACCGCTACACACACATGATCATCATTTACCGCCTTTGATCTCGACACCATTCAAGGGATGTCAGCGAGGATGCTCACCACAACTGTTACCTCATAGCCGATCTAGTCCGAGAAAGCCGCCTACCTGGGTTGGCTACCACTATCGTGAACCCGGCCGGTTTACCGAAGTGGACCCAAGTGATGTGTGCGTGGTGCATAAGCCTGTCTCGGGTGAGCCGTTCTCTCACTTAGCAGCCAGGCCACAAACCTACCAGAACTCCGAACTATTGCGACATCTGGACATCGAAAGGGATGAGTTAATAGGTTGAGAGGGGTCAGTGAGCCCAATGTGTGGTTGTACTCTTCATCTTGGATCACCACACAAGAACTCGGACTTAGGGCGGTGTTCAACGAGACAACCCACCGTGTACTCCTACACAACCTCTCATCGTTCACCTTGTATTAGGGTAGATTCACCAAAACTTTTCCAGCATCATCAACATGATCACTACCATCCCGACTTACATAACAATATCATCATTGTACCACTCTAAGCATGCAATAAGCAGTAACAATTGCAGGGGCCACATGATATCAATCAAATCCTACATTTGCTAGGATTGTGGTTTGCCTACTACTGTGACAAATGATAGGTCATGCAAAGGAATGGGTTCATCTATGCGGTAGAAACGTAGCATGGAAATCATCCTATACTATGCATAAGCGAGGCATGAGAGGGAACTGGGATTTTATCGACATGATCAATGGGGGTTTGCTTGCCTTGCTGACGAGGTTCGGGTTCGGGGTCTTCAACGAAGGGGGCAGCCTCCTGTTCCGGTTCCACCTCTACTCGACAAACAACAAAAAAGGTAGCAAAGTAAATACAATGCACAATCACATGGTTGAAGATTGAAACTTGATGTATATGTCTTGATGTGTGAAGCAATTCCATTTAAATGGAGTATATTGCAAATTGAATTGAAAATTCAAACTCCAATTTGAATTCATTTTAGCCAAGTTATAATTGACATTGCTTGATCAAGTTGAATCATTTGGAAATGTGTATGATATGCCTCTGAAGTTCAAGTATAATGTGATATGTTGATATGGTTCAAAATGCAAAAGCATTTGAAAAGAATTTGAATTAATTCCATTTAAATCAAATAGCAAATGCTACTGATCACATTTTAAATTCAACTCAAACATGGTTGAAAGTTGGATATTTGGATAGCTTATTTTCTCCTGATCATTTTTCATATATTATTTGTTAACTTTGGAGTTGACATGAATTTTCTATGAATTTCCAAAGTTTCAACCTTTTTCTGGAATTTCTGTAATTTCTCTGATTTCTTTTTATTCTGGAAAAATTCAATTATTGCGTCATTCTTGCGCCAGGGTGACGTCAGGGGGGATCTGACCAGTGGGGTCCAGTGGTCAGCCTCTGGGTTAATTAACCCAGTTAGTTTAAACTAACCGGGGGGGATTAAGGGCCCTGGGCCCCACTTGCCAGTGACACCAGGGGGGGTGTTTAGCGCGGGGGTTAAGGCCTAATCCACTGGAGGTTTGACGCCGGTGGTCTGGCCACGACGGCGCCCTTGCCGGAATCGGCTAGGGGCCACGGGAGAGGAAGAGGAGGCCACCAACGTGTGCAGCGTCTTCGTCCGCGTCTATTGGACCTGGCCAGAGCTTCAGGGGGTCACCGGAGCAACGTCGATGTCGAGGTTGGCGGCGACCGTGGATAGGGCTGCGTCGGGTTCACGCTCCATAGCGTCATTTTGACCGCGGCGTGGTGCAAACGAGAGCTGAGAGCAAGGGGATGCTGCTGCGCGCGCTAGTTGAGCCAAAAGGGCACGACGGCGACCTCGACTTCAACTGTGGCGGCGGCAAGCTTCGGCGTTCATGGTGGCCGTGGATAGAGAACGAGAGGGAGGGCGCTAGGTTAGGGGAAACGGTGAGAAGCTCACCACGAATGCGACGGGATGGCTAGCGGGCTCGGGGAAGCTCGGAGTTGGCCGGAATTCGAGGACGACTCGCGGCGGCCGGAGTTGGGGAAGATGAAGCTAGCGTCACGTCCAGGGGCCTTTCTTCTAGATTGGATGCACTCCTCGGCGTAGAGGACGATGGCGAAGTAGATGGACAAGGTGGCGCGGCTTGTCGACGGCGTTGGCCACGCGTTCTCCTCGTCGGTGCTCCGGCGGGGTCTCGGGCGGTGACGAAATCGAGCGGGAGAGGAAGGGGAGGAGCTCTGGAGGGGGGGGGGGAATGGACGTGGCATGCTTCCGGGCGTCTCCAGGCGCGAGAAGGAGGCATGGGGAGGCTTGGAAGGTCCTCGACGACGACGTGGCGTCCACCGCTGGCTCGGTGGCATTCCACCGAGCAGCTTGGAGGTGCGGGGCGGGGAAGAAGACCCTGCTGCCCCTGGTGGGCCGACTGGGCTGGGTGGGCTGCTCTCGCCTGGGCGCCAGGTAAGCTTTTCCTTTTTCCTTTTCTGTTTTCTTTTCTGACATTTGTTTTGGCTAGCAAAAATAAATACCTAGCCATTTTCTAAAATGCTGAAACTTTTTATATGGCCTCATAATAATATAGACTAGCCATTAATAAAGTTTGGCACTTTTTAAAATTCAAATAATTTGAATCTTAACTCAAATAGGGGTTTTTGATTAATTCCAAGGCACTGTTTGAATATTTGAAAAATCCATGAGCATGGGGTGGGTCCCACATCACTTGATATGTGATGACACTCATTTATAAGACTTGTCAAAAATCTAACATGAATTTTTGGAGAATAATTTTATCTGGCCTTTTGAATTAATTCATCTGGGGGGGTTCCTTCTCCCATTTTGCTTTTGAATTTGATTTCAAAGATTTCTTTTGAAATTTTTAACATGATGCAAGAGGACTTTGATCCTAGTACATTACCTAACAGAGGGTTCTGACAGCTACATCTTACCTTCCACTTGGGGTAACCAACGAGGAGTGAGAGATCCTCACCGTATCAAGCCAATTTCTGGCGCCGTTGCCGGGGACTCCAGTCTACAAGATAGGGGAATTGCACACTATCTTTTATCTTTGCTTTTTAGTCTTGTTAGTTTGCCTTTCAGTTTTTACTTTTGTGTCCCTTATCAAAAATACGAAAAATACCTGCTTCTACTACGGGTTCCAATGAAAACACCAAGTTGTGTGACTTCACCAGTCACAACAACAATGACTTTATCTGCACTCCTATTGCCACACCTGCCACTTCAGCTACCTCTTATGAAATTAAACCTGCTTTGCTAAACCTTGTTATGAGAGATCAATTCTCTGGTGCTGGAGATGCTGCTGCTTTACACTTGAATAATTTTGTTGAATTATGTGATATGCAAAAGTATAAAGAAGTAGAAGGTGATGTTGTTAAGCTCAAGATTTTTCCTTTCTCTTTGAGGGACGGAGCTAAAATCTGGTTTTAATCTTTGCCTAGGAATAGCATAGATTCTGGGGATAAGTGCAAAGATGCTTTTATTGGGAAGTACTACCCACCTGCTAAGATTATCCAATTGAGGAGTAACATTATGAATTTCAGGCAATTGGATAATGAACACATTGCCCAAGCTTGGGAACGCATGAAATCGCTTGTTGCTTATTGGATTCTCGCCCTTCGTTGGTAGGCCCCAAGTGGAAGGCGTGATGCAGTACAACAGCGAGTTTTCCCTCAGTAAAGATACCAAGGTTTGTCTCCAGTAGGACTCCAGAGATGATAAGTAGGTGTCAGCGGCGCAACTGACGCGGACCTGCACACAAACACAGATAACTTTGTTCCCAACGAAGTTCAGAGAGGTTGTCAATCTCTCCGGTGTTGTTGTTCACAAATGATAAAACACAAGGGGATAATGATAGAAACTTGAAAGTAAATGCAGAAAAGTAAATATAACTTGGAAACAATAATGAGGATATGGACCGGGATACGTGATGTTCTCTAGTGATGTCTCTCTCCCAAAAGACGATAAAAATTGCTATGCGAGGTAAACAAATTACAGAAAGGCAATTGACAGGATTATGAACGCACCGCAATGCTAACTATGCTACAAAAGAAAGGAAGAGGTTCAAAAGCACGGGAAGTACGCCAAAATAAGTAGACCGAAATCCATCTGCATCTACTACTAATCATCCACCTTGAGATATCTATCCAGAACATCTCGCTGGTATTAAGTTGCGAGCCCCACCCAAAGTGTAAACCCAAAGCAATAGATACCTACATTAAAACGAACTTTGCGTAAAGTAAACAATCCTTGTAACCGCGGTTACAAGCACCGTTGTTTTCCCCCTTGTGGCAACAACACATCCCCTAGACTCATGTTTCTGTCACTCAAGCATGTCATCGGGGAGGCATGATCCCACAATCTAGCACAACGCTGCCTCTTGGAGTAACTACCTACTACTTATCCAAAGTAATAAACAACAACGGAGAGCATGCAAGAATTACTTAGGGACAAAAATACAAGAGATAAGAACCAAATATATTACTCTATCACAATCTGAACATAATCTCATAATCCATCAGATCCGATCAAACTCAACATAGCAATAGCAGAAATATTACAAAGGTGCCTCGATCATGTAGGGCAGCTCACGAGGTCTAAACAATGAAGATCAAAGAGGGGAGGAGAACATCACATAGCTACTTATCACGGACCCATGGTCCAAGGAAAACTACTCACGGGACATCTGGGGAGCATCCATGGTGGAGATGAGACTCCCGGAGGTCAATCCTCCCTCCGGCAGGGTGCCGGGAAGAGGTCTTCTGGTGCTCCTGATCTTGGAAGCGCGGCGGCGGCGGAACAGAGGCGAGTTCGCGGAATAGGGTTCTTGTTCTGGAGTTTTCCCGTGACGGGGGATAAATAGGCGAAGGGGGGCAGCCAGAGGTGGACCAGGGGCCCCAGGCGCCCCCCTGGCGCGGCCAGGGGTGGGGCAGCGCTGGGTGGCCGCCTGGGCCCCCTGGCTCCCCTCTGGCCCCTCCCGGGCTCTTCTTGAAGCTTCCTTCACGCTGATTTTTTATCTGAATTTTCCCGAATATTTCTGGCACTTTTTATATGGGGGAAAACTGAAATAGAAAAACAGCAGAAAACAGGAACTGGCACTGGGGTGCACTGAGTTAATAGGTTAGTCCAAATATGATAAAAATGTATGAAAGTGTATCTAGATCATAGCAATATCACACAAAACATGCATGGAGCAAGCAGAAATTATCGATACGTTTTGGACGTATCAACATCCCCAAGCTTAATTCCTGCTCGTCCTCGAGTAGGTAAATGATAACAAGCATATTTTCTCTGGTGACATGCTAGCAACCATAAAAGAACTTTGAAAAGTAAAGCAATCAAGGTCAGAGATTCAATTCAAGTCATAACAGGCAAGAGTCTATATTAGCATTGAAACAAGTAACAAAAGAACAAAAGGTGCAAGATCTCTTGCTGTCCGTGACTCGAATGTCTCCAAATGGTGTTTGCGTGCAAGAAAGGAGGATAGGGAATACGAGAGAAAAAAGTATTTTTGTTGAGAACTCAATCTACTAAAGTTTCACACTTGGTCCTCTTTGGAATCTTATCTTGACTCGTCCCCAGACCACTAGCCAGGTACAAGTCAATTTGATCCACTCCTTTTCGATATTTTGAGCACTCATGCAATGAATGAGCGTAAGCACGAGAGTTGACACTTAGGATGTTAAAGAGAGAAATATGGTGGAGGAGGAAGACAAAAAGGATGAGAAAGGCTCACATCAATGAGGACAATCATAGGCAAGAGATTCCAAATGATAGATATGATGTGAGGAGTAGGGATTGCCATGCAATGGATGCGCATACGAGCTAGGAAGCTCTCCAAACTATATGCAAAAAGATCATCTCTATGGAGTACAAGGATATAAAGGGAGTACTAGTGTGGATCTCTCAAAAGGATAGTAGTGTTGCCCCTTTCTCTCTTTTTATTTCTTTTTCTCTTTTTTTTTTCTTTTTTTTGTATTTTTTTTGTGGCCTCAATGGCTCTTTCTATTTAACTCTCATTTGTCCTCTTTGGGATCTTTTAATGTGTCCACTTTGGGATCTTTTCCTCACTTTAAGGGCAACACTCTATTTTACAAGAAGGTAAAGGAGATATTTCACACTTTACAAGGTACTCAAAATCATAAAGAAGATGTAACTATGATGATGTATGCAATGTATGTCGCTGCCAGTGTAGCAGGAACATGTAAGACATGAAGATCAAGTCATGAAGAGGTGGAAGTTGCATGGCAATATATCTCGGAAAGGCTATGGAAATGCATTGATAGGTAGGTATGGTGGCTGTTTTGAGGAAGGATAAAGGGAGGCTTATGATGACAGAGCGTATCATGCCAAGGGTTTGGATGTACCAGCGAAGGTGGACACCAACTCTCGGAGTGAGAAGAATGCAATGCACGGCACGGGAAAGGCTAGCAAAATATGGGAAGGTGGAAGTGTCAACTCTCAATACTTACATTAGTCCGAAGAACTCATGCACTTATTATTGGTAACTCTCAATCTAATGAGGAGGTTCACAAAGAGACAAGTACCCCGAGGAGGAGTGTATGGGGGTTTGGTTATCCTTGTGTATGGTACGTGAGTGTACTCTAATATTCGACCCCTCAGAAGAGTAGTGATCCATCTAGTAGCTAGAGTTCTCAACTAGTTTTGTAGGTTTTGAAAATAAACACGGATTTCCCAAAATACGACACCTATCACTAATAGGCAAGAGCTCTTGACACCAAAAGTCCAAACATTACTCACAGCAATTCCTCAAAACTATTGCAAGCTACTACTAAAATTAAATAGCAACCTCAATTACCTACTTTCAAGACAAGACAACTCAGTGCAACAACCAACTCTCTTAACAAGATAAACATGAAAACTAAAAATAGTTGCAGCAACAAACTAAACAAAAGCCAAAGCTCTTGCTAAAGACAAACTAAGACTAAAACTAAACATGGCAGTAGCTATGAAAAGATATAGAACACACAACAGCAACAAGGTAGGCAGGAAAAATCCTATGATGTGTTCTAGATTTTGAAAGCGGAGCGTGTCTATCTCCCACACAAAGTAACAAAGTATCTAACTTGTTATGAACAGCAAGCAAAGCTAAAGAAAACTAAAAACAAAACCTAAGAGCGAGACACTCCAAGCATAGCACATAACGCATGAAGTGATAAAAATATAGTGAGACAAAGGACGAACTGATGATTGTTGATGGAGAAGGGGATGCACGGGGGCATCCCCAAGCTTAGACGCTTGAGTCTCTTTGAATATTTATTGGGGATGCATGGGGGCATCCCCAAGCTTGAGCGCTTGACACTCCTGGATCTTCTTTCATCATCTTCCATCGCACACTTGAAAACTCCCTTCTTACATAACTCATCATAAGCTGATTAGAGAGGTTAGTACCCTTAATAAATAATTTTTCTCCACTGGATATAAAGATAATCTTGAATAGCTGCTGTTTCTCAAGAGTGCCAAAAAGTTTTTGCAAAGAAAAAGCAAGCTTAAGGTTTGCAAAAGTAAGGAGAGACAAAACGTGGCAGAATCTGTTAAAAACAGAACAGCAGATAGTAAAGAATTTTTTAGGGGCACTTCTGCAACTCAAATAAAAAAACTCAGAACATACGGAAGTTTCACAATTGTATATAGCATACTTTGTAAAAAATTCAGCTCAAAAATATGAACTGGGATTTTTCTGGATTTTTTCTGGTCACGAGGACAGAATCTGTTTTCTGGACAGCATGTCACAACTTTTACTTCCCTTGCCGTAAGAGGCTATAACTTGGCACAAAGATGAAAAATAAAGATACAATGATGTTGCTACATAAGTAAAAACCATCAAGACACAACAAAAGCAAAAAGAAAAACCTAAATTCGTTGCGGTCTGCCTCCCGAAAGCGCTTCTTTAAAGCCATTAGCTAGGCATGATGCAAAAAGAAGAATCAAGTTTTCTCAAGAGAAAGAGAATAACTAGCCCGAGTAACGGACTCAAAAGGTAACTTGATTTTATTTCTAGGGAAGTGTTCCATCCCCTTTTTGAATGGGAATTGGAATTTTATATTCCCCTCTTTCATGTCAATGACCGCACCAACGGTGCGAAGAAAAGGACGTCCCAAAATAATTGGACACAAAGGTTCACACTCTATATCCATAACAATAAAATCAACGGGAACATAGTTGTCATTGACAATGATAAGAACATCGTCGATCTTCCCCAAAGGTTACTTTATGGAAGAATCAACAATACGAACACCAAAAGAACAAGGCTCAAAAAGCTTCAACTCAAACATATCAAATATTCTTTTGGGCATAACAGAGGTACTAGCTCCAACATCACATAAAGCATAGCAAGAGAAGTTATTCAATTTAATTTTGATCATAGGGTCCCAACCATCATCTAGCTTCCTAGGTATGAAGGCTTCTAGTCTAAGCTTCTCCTCCCTAGCTTTGATAAGAGCATTTGTGATATGCTCCGTGAAGGCAAGATTAAGTGTGCTAGTGTGGGGGTCTCTAGACATTTTGTGTAACAAGCTAATAACTTCTGAGAGGGTGCAACTATAAAAATCAATATCACTACTATCAAAGGTGGTAGTAGTGTCATCTAGGCTCACTTGTTTGAAACCCTCTATGTTCATAGGAGTTTCTTTTTCTATGGTTGAGGTATTAGCATCACCATTAATAGGTTCAACGGGACTAGGAGTGCATTGGGTGCTAATAGTTTGAGTGTCCTCAACAATTTGGATAGTGGAAACTGTGTGGTGTGTAGGAAGGCTCTTAATTCTATCCTCTTCCTCTTTTTCTCTAGCCCATCTTTCTTTAAGTTTAGCCATTATCCTAATATTTTCATTGATTTGTAACTGGATGACATTAATAGGAGTGGCTTTATTCTCCTCAAGGGGGGAGGTTCTAATTTTAAGCATCTCAATATCAAGGGCTAAGCTTTCTACCTTCAAAGAGAGATTATCTATTTTAGATAATTTCTCCTCTACATTTTTGTTGAAGGCTTTCTGGGTAGTGATAAAGTCTCTAAGCATGCTTTCTAATTCAGAAGAGGGGTTCTTGTTGCTAGGGTAAGTGTTGTTGTTCCCATAGTTAGATGGAAACGATCTAGGATTGCTAGCAAAATTTCCCCTATAAGCACTGTCGTTGAAGTTGTTTCTAGCAATTAAGTTCACATCTACTTGTTCTTGAGCAACCAAATAATTTAAAGGAACATCATGAGGATCAATAGAAGGTTGCTTGGTAAGTAGAGACATAATTAAATCAACTTTTTCATTGAGGAAGGTAATTTCCTCGACAGAGTTTACCTTCCTACCTGTTGGAGCGCGTTCGGTGTGCCATTGGGAATAATTGGTCATCATCTCATCGAGAAGCTTTGTGGCAGCACCAAGTGTAGTTGACATAAAGGTTCCTCCCGCGGCCGAATCTAACAGGTTTCGCGAGGTAAAGTTCAAGCCTGCATAAAAAGTCTGGATAACCATCCAGGTAGCCAAACCATGTGTAGGGCATTTCTTAACAAGAGATTTCATTCGTTCCCAAGCTTGGGCAACGTGTTCATTATCCAATTGCTTAAAATTCATAATATTACTCCTCAATTGGATAATCTTAGCAGGAGGGTAGTACTTCCCTATAAAAGCATCTTTGCACTTATCCCAAGAATCTATGCTATTTCTAGGCAAATATTGAAACCAGATTTTAGCGTCTCCCCTTAAAGAGAAAGGAAAGAGCTTAAGCTTAACAACATCACCTTCTACTTCTTTATACTTTTGCATATCACATAATTCAACAAAATTATTCAAGTGTAAAGCAGCATCATCTCCAGCACCAGAGAACTGATCTCTCATAACAAGGTTTAGCAAAGCTGGTTTAATTTCATAAGAGGTAGCTGAAGTGGCAGGTGTGGCAATGGGAGTGCAGATAAAGTCCTGGTTGTTGTGACTAGTGAAGTCACACAACTTGGTGTTTTCAGTTGAACCCATAGTAGCAGCAAGTGTGGCAGATTTTTTTGTAGTTTTTGATAAACGACTCAAAGATAAAAACTGAAAGATAAACTAACAAGACTAAAAAACAAAGGTAAAGGGTAGTATGCAACTCCCCTATCTTAGCACTTGGAGTCCCCGGCAACGGCGCCAGAAATACTCTTGCTTATTGGCTTCTCGCCCTTCGTTGGTAGGCCCCAAGTGGAAGGCGTGATGCAGTACAACAGCGAGTTTTCCCTCAGTAAAGATACCAAGGTTTGTCTCCAGTAGGACTCCAGAGATGATAAGTAGGTGTCAGCGGCGCAACTGACGCGGACCTACACACAGACACAGATAACTTTGTTCCCAACGAAGTTCAGAGAGGTTGTCAATCTCTCCGGTCTTGTTGTTCACAAATGATAAAACGTAAGGGGATAATGATAGCATCTTGAAAGTAAATGCAGAAAAGTAAATATAGCTTGGAAACAATAATGAGGATATGGACCGGGATACGTGATGTTCGCTAGTCATGTATCTCTCCCAAAAGACGATAAAAATTGCTATGCGAGGTAAACAAATTACAGAAAGGCAATTGACAGGATTAGGAACGCACCGGAATGCTAACTATGCTACGAAAGAAAGGAAGAGGTTCAAAAGCACGGGCAGTATGCCAAAATAAGTAGACCGAAATCCATCTGCATCTACTACTAATCATCCACCTTGAGATATCTATCCAGAACATCTCGCTGGTATTAAGTTGCGATCCCCACCCAAAGTGTAAACCCAAAGCAACAGATAACTGCATTAAAAAGAACTTTGCGTAAAGTAAACAATCCTTGTAACCGCGGTTACAAGCACCGTTGTTTTCCCCCTTGACTCATGTTTCTGTCACTCAAGAATGTCATCGGGGAGTCATGAAACCACAATCTAGCACAACACTCCCTCTTGGAGTCACTACCTACTACTTGGCCAAAGCAATAAACAACAACGGAGAGCATGCAAGAATTACTTAGGAACAAAAATACAAGAGATAAGAACCAAATATATTACTCTATCACAACCTGAACATAATCTCATAATCCATCAGATCTGATCAAACTCAACATAGCAATAGCATAATTATTACAAAGGTGCCTCGATCATGTAGGGCAGCTCACGAGGTCTAAACAATGAAGATCAAAGAGGGGAGAAGAACATCACATAGCTACCGATCACGGACCCATGGTCCAAGGAAAACTACTCACGGGACATCCGGGGAGCATCCATGGTGGAGAGGAGACTCCCGGAGGTCAATCCTCCCTCCGGCAGGGTGCCGGGAAGAGGTCTTCTGGTGCTCCCGATCTTGGAAGCGCGGCGGCGGCGGAACAGAGGCGAGTTCGCGGAATAGGGTTCTTGTTCTGGAGTTTTCCCGTGACGGGGGATAAATAGGCGAAGGGGGCAGCCAGAGGTGGACCAGGGCCCCAGGCGCCCCCTGGCGAGGCCAGGGGTGGGGCCGCGCCGGGTGGCCGCCTGGGCCCCCCTGGCTCCACTCTGGCCCCTCCCGGGCTCTTCTCGAAGCTTCTGTCACGCTGATTTTTTATCTGAATTTTCCCGAATTTTTCTGGCACTTTTTATATGGGGGAAAACTGAAATAGAAAAACAGTAGAAAACAGGAACTGGCACTGGGGTGCACTGAGTTAATAGGTTAGTCCAAATATGATAAAAAATGTATGAAAGTGTATCTAGATCATAGCAATATCACACAAAACATGCATGGAGCAAGCAGAAATTATCGATACGTTTTGGACGTATCACTTGTCAAGAACTTCCCCACACATGGACTGACTACCTGGATGGTTATCCAGACTTTTTATGCAGGCTTGAACTTTACCTCGCGGAACCTGTTAGATTCGGCCGCGGGAGGAACTTTTATGTCAACCACACTTGGTGCTGCCACAAAGCTACTTGATGATATGATGCTGAACTACTCTCAGTGGCACACCGAAAGATCTCCAACTTGTAAGAAGGTAAATTCTGTCGAGAAGATCTCCTCTTTAAATGGAAAATTTGACTTGATTATGTCTCTACTTACCAAGCAATCTTCTATTGATCCTCAGGATGTTCCTTTAAATTCTTTGGTTGCTCAGGAACAAGTAGATGTGAACTTCATTGCTAGAAATAACTTTAATAATAATGCTTATAGGGGAAACTTTTCTAGTAATCCTAGACCGTTTCCATCCACTTATGGGAACAACAACACCTACCCTAGCAACAAGAACCCCACCTCTGAACTAGAGAGTATGCTTAGAGACTTTATCACTACCCAAAAAGCCTTCAACAAGAATGTGGAAGAAAAGCTAGCTAAATTAGATAATCTTTGTTTGAAGGTAGACAACTTAGCCCTTGATGTTGAGATGTTAAAAATTAGAACCTCTCCCCTTGTGGAGAGTAAGGTCACTCCTATTAATGCTATCCAGTTACAAATCAATGAAAATAATAGGATGATGGCTAAACTCAAAGAAAGATGGTCTAGAGAAAAAGAGGAAGAGGATAGAATTAAGAGCCTTCCTACCTACCACACAGTAGACACTATCCAAGTAGTTGAGGATGTCCAAACAGTTAGCACCCATCACACCCCTTGTCCCACTGGACCTATCAATGGTGATGCTACCACCTCAACCATAGATGAAGAAACCTCTATGAACATAGAGGCTTTCAAACAAGTGAGCCTAACTGATATCACTACCTCCTTGATAGATAGTAGTGACCTAGACTTTGACAACTGCACTTTACCTGAAGTTATTGGTTTCCTACACAAGATGTCTAGAGACCCCCACACTAGCACACTTAATCTTGCCTTCACAGAGCATATCACTAATGCTCTAATCAAAGTTAGGGAGGAGAAGCTTAGACTAGAAGCCTCCATACCTAGGAAGCTAGAAGATGGTTGGGATCCTATGATAAAAAACAAATTGAATAACTTCTCTTGTTATGCTCTTTGTAATGTTGGAGCAAGTACCTCTGTTATGCCCAAAAGAATGTATGATATGCTTGAATTGAAACCTTTTGATCCGTGTTCTTTTGGTGTTCGTCTCATCGATTCTTCTGTAAAGAAACCTTTGGGGAAGATAGATGATGTTCTTATCATTGTCAATGACAATTATGTTCTCGTTGATTTCACTATTATGGACATTGAATGTGAACCTTCTTGTCCAATTATTTTGGGACGTCCTTTTCTTCGCACAGTTGGTGCTGTTATTGATATGAAAGAAGGGATTATCAAATTACAATTCCCTCTCAAGAAAGGGATGGAACAATTACCTAGGAAAAAGATTAAGTTACCTTTTGAGTCCGTCACACGGGCTAGTTATTCTCTTGAAAAGACTTGATCTTCTGCATTAAGGCTAGCTAATGGCTTTAAAGAAGCGCTTTCGGGAGGCAGCCCGCAACGAATTTAGGTTTTTATTTTTTCTTTGCTTATCTTTTTACTGGTCTTGATGATTGTTACTACTGTAGCAACATCATTGTATCTTTAGTTTTCAAGCTTTGTGCCTTTTATAGCCTCATACTACAAGGGAAGTGAAAGTTGTGACATGCTGTCCATAAAACAGATTCTGTCCTCGTGACTAGAAAAATCATGGAAAAATCCCAGTTCATCTTTTTGAGCTGAATTTTTTACACAGCGTGCTCTATACAATTACGAAACTTTAGTATGTTCTGAGTTTTTTGATTTGAGTTGCAGAAGTACCCCGAAAAAAATTCGTTTCGACCTGCTGGTCTGTTTTTCACAGATACTGTCCTGTTTTTCCTTTTCTTCGTTTTGCTAACCTTAAGCTTGTTTTTTCTTTGCAAAAACTTTTTGGCAATCTTGAGAAACAGTATCTCTTCAAAGTTATCTTTATTTCCAGTAGAGGAAAAATTATTTTAGTAGGGCACTAACCTCTCTAATCAGTCTACAATGAGTTATGTATGAAGGGAGTTTTCAAGTGCGCGATGGAAGATGATGAAAGAAGATCTTGGAGTGTCAAACGCTCAAGCTTGGGGATGCCCATGTGCACCCCCAAGAAATATTCAAGGAGACTCAAGTGTCTAAGCTTGGGGATTCCCCCGTGCATCCCCTTCTTCATCAACAATTATCAGTTCGTCTCTCGTTGCACTATATTTTTATCACTTCATGCGTTATGTGCTATACTTGGAGCTTCTCGCTCTTTACTTTACTTAGGTTTGTTTTTGTTTTGATTGCTGTAGTAACAAGTTAGAACCCAGCTTACTCTTTTGTGTGGGAGAGATACACACTCCGCTTGAACTAGAACTTCTCATAGGATTTGCATGCTTATTCTTTTAGCTGTGAGTTGTTCTTTTTCTTTCCTTAGCTGCAGCTCTATTTATTTGTAGTGCTTTAGTTTTTCTAGAGCTCTTCTTTTGTTTCAGGTTGAACTTTCTATAGGTTTCATGTTTTATCTTGTTAGAGAGTTTGCCTGTTGAACTGAGTTTTGTGTCTTGATTAGAAGTAGGTAGTTGAAGTTGCTGTTCTCTTTGTAGTAGTAACTTGCAATAGTTTTAAGGTATTGACTAGAGTAATGTTTGAACTTTTGGTGTCAAGAGCTCGAGCCTATTAGTGATAGATGTCGTATTTTGGGCAATCCGTTTGTTTTTTGAAAACCAAAAACCTCTGTTGAGAACTCTAGCTACTAGATGGATCACTAACCTCTGGAGGGTTTGAATATTAGAGTACACTCACGTACCATGAGTCGAGGATGCGCAAGGATAACCAAACCCCCATACACTCCTCCTCGGGGTACCTGTCTCTTTGTGAACCTCCTGATTAGATTGAGAGTTACCGATAATAAGTGCCATAGTTCTTCGGACTAATGTGAGTATTCGAAAGTTGACACTTCCACCCACCTATACTTTTTCTAGCCTCTTCGGTACCGTGCATTGCCCTTTCTCACCTCGAGAGTTGGCGCATGAGACGTCCAAAAAGCATCACTATTTTATATTGTGATTTCACCCTATTCATTGATATATTCCACTTTAAAGTATTGTTCTTATGTTGTTTTGGCTTATTTTACACAGTTTACAACTTCCCGGTGCCGAAGCAGCAGAACCAGAATTCAGCGGTAAAAAGTGGATACCAAGTTGCTGAATCAGATCAAGTCCAAATGCGATGAAATTTTACGGGGAGTATTTTTATGAAGATTGACTGGGGATCATCGAAGGAGGAAGTGAGGGGACCCACCAGGCAGCCAAAAGGGTGCCTAGCGCGGTCCCCCTCTTGGCCGCGCCAGGCACCCTCCTGGATGCCTGGTGGCCCCCCTCGGTGCCCCCTCTCGCCTATAAGACTCCCCTGAGGTGAAAACCCTAAAATAGAGTCGTTTTCCGTGTTTCGCCGCCGCCACGGGGCAGAAACCTACAAAGGAGAAAAGCCATCTCCGGCGGGAAGATTCCGCCGGGGAGATCACCTCCCGGAAGGGGAGATCGTCGCCATCATCATCATCATCGTCACGGGCATCATCGAGATCATCATCAACATCATCCCCAACATCAGCACCACCTCCATCTCCATCTCATCTCATCTCACAATTGCAACTTGTGTTGTAATCCGTACTATCTATCCTCTCTACTCTGTTGGTGTTGATTACTACTTTGTGGTGAATGCTATTGAGTTTTGTTGGAGAAATATTATTGTGTCCAGATTGTTTATCACCCATTTATCACCTCTGATCATGATCTCTTTTATGTCTTGTGAGTAGTTACTTTAGTTCTTGAGAACATGGGAGAAGTCTAGTTGTTAGTAGTCATATGATGTTGAAGTATTATGTGTTGTTTGATACTTAAGTTGTGTTGTTATTTCTCTAGTGGTGTTATGTGAGTCGAACACATAACACTTCACCTTTCATGGGCCTAGAGGAATACATTGTGCACAAAGGATGCTTATGGTGGGTTGCCGGAGTGACAGAAACCTGAACCCCAGTTCACAGACTTTCACATAAGGGAGTTATTGATCCTTGATCGTAATGTTGTGGTTAGGCTTATGCCTTAATTACTACCTTGTATTTGCGGATGCTTTCAAGGTGTGTAATCATAAGAGTACACTTATCTTAGTCTAGAAGGTGTACTAGCATTGATCCACCCACCGACACTTATCAACACGATACATATTACTTGGCGGAGTATGGTGAAAGTGACTTGACTATCTCTCCCGTGTTTTCTCGAGAACGCTTTACCTTTTATAAGTTCAGTTCCTAGGCTTATCCTTGTTAAAGGATTGGGCCACTTGCTACTTCTCAGTTACCCTGTTTACTTTGCCTGTCTTTTACTTTTCTGTTGCTTAAACCAAAAACCCCTAAATATTTACCTTTGAGTGTTTGCAGCCCTTTCCTTATCCAGTGTCACTTATCAACACCTTCTGCTCCTCGTGGGATCGATACTCTTATTTATCGAAAAGCTACAATTGATTCCCTAGACTTGTGGGTTATCAAGAATCGTTTATTGGCGCGGTTAACAGGGAAGGCAACCCAACTAAACCTATTAACTTCTCCGCCATCAACGAGCTTTTCTGGCGCCGTTGCCGGGGAGTGTAGTGCTATTGGTAAGTGAAGCCGGTGAGGGAACTTTTATTTTCTGTTGTTACTGTTAGTCCTTATGGACTCTTCTGCTGTTGGTTCGTTGCTGGTAAGGAGCCGCCCCACGACTGTGGTGGTCACTCCTACCCCTGCTGAAATTGTGCCCTATAAAATACCACCTGGTATTATTGATCATGTCTTGTCTAATCGTTATACAGGAGAAGGACATCCGGGATAAAACCTGCTATATTTATCACAATTATGTTCTTTATTTAAGCTTGCAGGTGTGATGATGGAGTTCGTCATGAATACACTATTCTCCATATCACTCAAAGATAAAGCTTCAGATTGGTATAATCTACTCGATAACTCTGATCTACTTGAATGGCCAGAGCTTACGTCTCTCTTTTATGCAAAATTTTATTCTCTTCGTTAAATTCACCAAGACAGGAACTACATCTAAAAATTTTGGTCTCGCGACGGAGAGAGCATCGCTCAAGCTTGGGGGAGACTGAAGTCCCTGATGCTCAAATGCCCAAACCATGAGCTCCCCAAGGAAATTATACTTACAAACTTTTATGCCAGGCATTCTCGTCAGGACAAGGATATGTTGGATGCCTCCTCTAGTGGGGTATTCCAGACCAGAAGTATGGAAGAAAAATGGGATCTTATAGAAAGGATCCAGAAGAACACCGAAGACTAGGAAATTGATAAAGGATTGAACCCGCTATAAACTATGAGCATGACTACATTGAGAGTTATGTGAAGACTGATTACTTTAATACCTTTCGCTCTAAAATTGGTCTTGATTCCCAGCTAATGGTTGACTTTTGCAAGGACTTTGCTTCTCATATTGATTCTTCCAGGAAGAGGGAGAGTCAACATCATAAACCTTTCAAGGAGTCACCAATTGAGATTAATATTACTGATCCTGTTTTACCTGCAGTTGTGTATGAACAACCTCCTTACCCCTCCAGGATAAAGGAACACTCTTTTGTTACAGGTATTCTAAACAAGAATGGAAGGACCACTGACGAACCTGAGGACATGATCAAGGTCCAGCCTCAAGTTGCAATGGTCAAGGATCTGGTAACCAGTGATATCGAAGAATCCACTATTAGTTTTTGTGTTGTTGCCACTAACATTGTCACAGCCAGGAACAAAGGACCAATTTCAGGTACACCAATTGTATCTGTCAAAATAGGAGATCATAATTACTATGGGCTATGTGATTTGGGATCTAGCGTCAGCGCTATTCCCTTCACACTTTATCAAGAGATCATGCACGAGATTCAGCCGTGTGATATCGAGATGTCACTATCCATCTTGCAAATAAACAAACAATCTCTCCAGTTGGGATTGTAAGAGATGTTGAAGTACTCTGCGGGAAGGTAAAATATCCTACAGACTTTCATGTAAAAGGTTCAGTGCAAGATAGTTTTTTCCCTATTATCTTTGGTAGGCCCTTCTTCGGCACTTGCGGGGCTATAATAGATTGCAAGAAGGGTAAAGTTTCTGTTGAATTCAACGGTGAGCCGTATGAATTCAGTTTTTCTAAGTTTTCTAAACAGCCTCGTGGTCCTAACCTGTCAAGTAATGACAAAATTATTGAAGAAATTGCTTCCATTGCTATTCCTCCTAATGACACTTTGCAGCAATTTATGAAAGACCACGAGAATGATATACATATGCAGGAGAGGGATGAACTAGAAGTCATATTTTTAAGACAAACTCCCATCCAGAAGCACAACCTCCCGGTTGAACCTTTAGGAATCCTCTCGCAACCGAAAGAAGACCCGGTGTTCGACCTAAAACCACTACCCTATACGCTCAAGTATGCTTATTTAGATGAAAAGAAAGTATATCCTGTTATTACCAATTCTAACCTTGCAGGGTATGAGGAAGAGTGATTATTGGAGACACTCCGCACACACCGAGATGCTATTGGCTATACTCTTGATGGTCTCAAGGGTATTAGTCCATCCATTTGCCAACATACTATCAATCTCGAGCCCGATGCTAAACCGGTTGTTGATCATCAATGACGGTTGAACCCAAATATGAAGGACGTGGTTAGGACGGAGGTTCTCAAACTTCTAGCCGCAGGTATCATCTATCCTATATCTGATAGTAAGTGGGTAAGTCCCGTTCATTGTGTTCCTAAGAAAGGAGGTATGACTGTTGTTCCTAATGATAAAAATGAACTAATACCTCATTTCAGGAAGTTGAACAAGGCCACCCGGAAGGACCACTATCCTTTGTCCTTTATTGATCAGATGCTCGAGCGGTTGTCTAAAACACCCACTTCTGCTATCTTGATTGGTACTCTGGCTTCTCCCAGATTCACGTCAACACCGCGGATCAAGAGAAGACCACTTTCACGTGTCCTTACGGTACTTATGCTTATAGGCGTATGCCTTTCGGTTTGTGTAATGCACCTGCTACTTTTCAGAGGTGTATGTCTGCAATATTTCATGGTTTCTATGAGGAGATTGTAGAAGTTTTCATGGACGACTTTTCCATCTATGGAAACTCCTTTGACCATTGTCTCCACAATCTTAATAAAGTTTTGCAGAGATGTGAAGAAACAAATTTGGTTCTCAATTGGGAGAAGTGCCATTTCATGGTTAAAGAAGGGATAGTTCTTGGACACAAGATTTCCGAGAAGGGAATTGAAGTGGACAAGGCAAAAATTGAAGCTATTGAAAGGATGCCTTATCCAAGGGACATTAAAGGTATTCGTAGTTTTCTAGGCCATGTTGGTTTCTATAGAAGATTTATCAAGGACTTTTCTAAGATCTCAAGACCCCTTACCAATCTTCTCTAGAAGGATGCCCCTTTTGTATTTGATGAAGATTGTAAGGAAGCCTTTGAAGTTCTTAAGAAAGCCTTGATAACCGCTCCTATAGTACAACCACCTGACTGGAATTTTCCCTTTGAAATTATGTGTGATGCTAGTGATTTTGCTGTTGGAGCTGTTTTAGGACAAAGGGTTGACAAGAAGTTGAATGTCATCCACTATGCCAGCAAAACACTTGATAGTGCTCAAAAGTATTATGCTACTACCGAGAAGGAATTCTTGGCAGTGGTGTTTGCTTGTGATAAGTTTAGGTCGTATATTGTTGATTCTAAAGTTATTATTCATACTGACCATGCTGCCATTAAGTATCTTATGCAGAAAAAGGATGCCAAACCAAGACTCATTAGGTGGGTACTCCTTCTTCAAGAATTTGATTTGCAGATTGTCGATAGAAAAGGGGAAGACAATCCGGTGGCGGATAATCATTCAAGGATGGAAGATATCCCGCACGATCCTATTCCAGTCAACGACAGTTTCCCAGATGAACAACTTGCTGTTGTAAACGTACAATATCATTCCGACCCTTGGTTTGCAAATTATGCTAATTTTATCGTTGCAAAGTTTTTGCCTCTAGGTTTCACATTTCAGCAGAGGAAGAAATTCTTCACGGATTTGAGGCATTATTTTTGGGATGATCCACATCTTTATAAAGAAGGTTTGGACGGGATCGTAAGAAGGTGTATACCGGAGCACGAGCAGCAGGACATTCTTCGACAATGTCACGATAGTCCCTATGTAGGACATCATGCCGGTGAAAGGACCGCACATAAAGTTTTACAATCAGGTTTTTATTGGCCTACTCTCTTTAAGGACTCCTGAAGGTACGTTCTATCTTGTGATAAGTGTCAGAGAGTTGGTAACATTAGCAGGAGAAATGAGATGCCTATGAATTACTCACTAGTGATCGAACCTTTCGATTGCTGGGGTTTTGATTTTATGGGTCCTTTTCCTCCTTCATACAAGTACACACACATCTTAGTTGATGTCGATTATGTAACCAAGTGGGTTGAAGTAATCCCCACTAAGAGTGCTGATCTCAAGACATCTTTGAAAATGCTCAAAGATTTAATTTTTCCTAGTTTGGAGTACCAAGGTACCTCATGACAGATGGAGGGTCACACTTCACGCATGGAGCTTTTAGGAAAGCTCTAGCCAAGTACGATGTCAATCATATGATTGCATCACCGTACCACCCTCAAACTAGTGGGCAAGTTGAGCTCACCAATAGGGAGATCAAGTTGATCTTGCAGAAAACAGTAAACAGTTCTAGAAAGGACTAGTCAAAGAAGTTAGGAGATGCTTTGTGGGCATGTAGAACTGCTTACAAAAACCCCATGGGCATGTCTCCGTATAAGATGGTCTATGGCAAGGCTTGCCATTTACCATTAGAGTTAGAGCATAAAGCTTTCTGGGCTGTCAGGGAGCTGAATGCTGACCCAAAGTTAGCTGGTGAAAAGTGTCTCATGAACTTGACTTCTCTAGATGAGTGGAGAAGTGAAGCTTACGAGAGCGCTAAAATGTTCAAGGAAAAGGTAAAGAAGTGGCACGATAAAAGAATTCTGAAACGTGAATTTAATGTTGGTGATAAAGTTTTGTTGTTTAGATCTCGTTTCAGGTTTTCTCCAGGTAAACTACTTTCCAGATGGGAAGGACCTTTTCATATCGAAGAAGTATATCGGTCGGGTTCAATCAAGATCAATAATTTCGAAGGCACCAAACCCCAAGTTGTGAATGGACAAAGACTCAAAACATTATATGGCAGGTGATCCAATCAATGTGGATGCAAACATGATATATACAAGTACTCATGAAGAACATGTTGCAGCCCAGTTTCAGACTCCGGCAGGAGAAGAATTAGAAAAGGTATGAATTATGGTAAGAAAACACCGCGAACTTCAATAAAAGTTAACTTTTCAGAGTTTTTGCGAAATTAGGAAAATTCCAAGCCTGAGTGGAGCCGGAGAGGAGCTCCAGGGAGGCCAAGAGGCCCCCTGGCGCGGCCCCCCTCCTGGCCGCGCCGGGAACCCTCCTGGCTGCCCTGGACTCCGCCTCCGACTCCACCTAGGCTTGAAACTTTCCTTCTGTTGCGGAAATTTTTGCTATATATTTGCCCGGATAGTCCCGGCACCGTATCTCTCGATTTCGCATGTTTTATTTCTCGGTCTGTTTCTGCCAGGAAAACTTTCAGCAGATCTAGGTGCCATGGCTTCTCCAAGTTCCCCCAAGGACAAGTTCGTCGTCAACGTCATCAACACTTATCTCGCAGAGGTGAAGAAGCACCCCCAGGTCCTTCGTGTGGAGGACGGTGTCCTCCGCAAGGAAGATCTGGAGGGACCAGTCAAAGAGGGGAGCACCGAAGATCGGCTGAAGGAGATGGAACATGAGGTCTTCAAGTTCAAGAAGATGGTGGAGCGCGGTGTTGAATCTAACTTCGACATCATGAACGAGATCGAGGCTTCCCACAAGAAGGAGATGAAGGAGATGTGGTCAAGTTTGGCCGCATTGGAAGAAAAAGTTTATGAACTCCAAGCACAGATCTATGATCTGCAGAACCAGAACTGTGAGTATGAACTAAAGTTTTTGCGCATGGGTTTAGGTGCTGAGTGCAGGATCTTGGAGACGGGAATGTCCTTCGAGACTGGAGAACAACTGCCATGGAAGCGCTTCGCCAAGGAGTACCTGACTGAGAAGAACAAGAATGAGGAGTACAACTCCTCGGGTAATGGCATCCCCTTAGCTTGTTCCAAGCTTGGGGGAGTGCCCGGTATCTTTATCTTTATCTTTGTCTTTAAGAGTCAAGTAGAGTCGTATCATGTGTAGGGAAGTTACTTTATGAAATAGATGTTGCTTTGAGGTCTATCACTCCTCTTGTGGAGAGCTTTGTATTCGTGAGTGTGGATTCGTCTATGAAGGAATATTAATGAGAAGTCTATTGGTTTCTTCGCTGCACTTGGTATTCTCTTCACGCAATCGACATTATGAGCTGATTCTTATGGGGAGTATTGACCTTATATCAGGTATGGATTCAAAAACTTTATTTAATCTTGGCAAGTATAGCTTTGGTCATAACAACAAGCATGTTTTTCTCAAAGTAGCGACATAGCCAAAACCTTTGTGTTATTATGCTTGAAGTGTTATGTTGACAAGGAAGACAACTTGATGTTTCATGCTAGTTTTGATGTTTATGCTTTGTATTGCTTGCATCTAAGTTTTCATCAATTGTCTGTTCTCTCAAAGCCTTGCTAGCCAAAACTCTGTACTAAGCGGAATTCTACTTGTACTTCCATACCTTGAAACCAATTTCTTCCACTTGAGTCCACCATACCTTCCTACTTGTGGTATTCCACTACCACTCCTAAAGTATATAATCTATGTGTTATCTTTAGATGTTCAAAATCTTTTGTTTTGTGCCGCTGATTCAGCTCATGAGGAAGTGGTGGGTGACCCATGATCTTCTTAATTTGGACAAGTTTTATCTTGGGATTGCATGTCTAATCTGCAAACCCCTAATACAAGAAGGGACTGGCATGAGTGCCCAGCTCGTAAAAGATAAATACTAACACACAAGTTCCTTCGCCATTTTACGAGTGATAAACAAAGGAATCCAAGGGGATGTGATCGTCCCCACATGGGAGCCGTTCCTCGAAACTGGTCCAAATCATGAAGTGAGTGAGTTATCTATCAGCAGTCGTTGACAGATCATGCACCTCCCAAAAGTTTGTTTTTATTCTGTTTGATCTAGAGATGGCACATAAGATTTCCCTGCTTACCCTTTTGCACGGGGTTTATCTTTATTTTGTGCTGAGTCAGTCCTTCCTACTTCCTTCTTTCTTGAGAGAGAACAAACATTTGATGTTGATGTTGATAAAGATGCTTGCATATAAAGTTGCATTGAAATCTAGCATGTTACATCTTTGTTGACATTATCTTTTGATAAGTGAGTTGTTTACAAAAGCTTATGCTTAGTAAACATCTTCCTTTGTGTTGATATGTGCACTTCTTGACTAATAGCATGTTCTTTCAAAAGCTTCTACTGTTACTTTATAAGTGAAAGAGCAAAAGTAAAATTTATTAGTTGTTCCTTGACCAAGGCTATGTTTGTCATGATTTGATGAGTTTTCCAGGTCCTTCTTTGTTATAATTGTTACTACTCTCTCATAAGGACCTTATGAGTTGAGGTTGCTGTTGAGGATGTTTAAGTTTGGTGGGAATCTTGATGCTTCTTGTTCGTATTTTTTATCGACACTTCACTCTCTAAACTTGTGGACAGGTTTACCGAGCTCAGCAATCGCTTGAGGACAAGCGAGGTCTAAGCTTGGGGGAGTTGATACGTACAAAAAGCATCACTATTTTATATTGTGATTTCACCCTATTCATTGATATATTCCACTTTAAAGTATTGTTCTTATGTTGTTTTGGCTTATTTTACACAGTTTACAACTTTCCGGTGCCGAAGCAGCAGAACCAGAATTCAGCGGTAAAAAGTGGATACCAAGTTGCTTAATCAGATCAAGTCCAAATGTGATGAAATTTTACGGGGAGTATTTTTATGAAGATTGACTGGGGATCACCGAAGGAGGAGGTGAGGGGACCCACCAGGCAGCCAGAAGGGTGCCTGGCGAGTCCCCCCTCTTGGTCGCGCCAGGCACCCTCCTGGATGCCTGGTGGTCCCCCTCGGTGCCCCCTCTCGCCTATAAGACCCCCCTGGGGTGAAAACCCTAAAAGAGAGTCGTTTTCTGTGTTTCGCCGCCGCCACGGGGCGGAAACCTACAGAGGAGAAAAGCCATCTCCGGCGGGCAGATTCCGCCGGGGAGATCACCTCCCGGAAGGGGAGATCGTCGCCATCATCATCATCATCGTCACGGGCATCATCGAGATCATCATCAACATCATCCCCAACATCAGCACCGCCTCCATCTCCATCTCATCTCATCTCACAATTGCAACTTGTGTTGTAATGCGTACTATCTATCCTCTCTACTCTGTTGGTGTTGATTACTACTTTGTGGTGAATGCTATTGAGTTTTGATGGAGAAATATCATTGTGTCCAGATTGTTTATCACCCATCTATCACCTCTGATCATGATCTCTTTTATGTCTTGTGAGTAGTTACTTTAGTTCTTGAGAACATGGGAGAAGTCTAGTTGTTAGTAGTCATATGATGTTGAAGTATTATGTGTTGTTTGATACTTAAGTTGTGTTGTTATTTCTCTAGTGGTGTTATGTGAGTCGAACACATAACACTTCACCTTTCATGGGCCTAGAGGAATACATTGTGCACAAAGGATGCTTATGGTGGGTTGCCGGAGTGACAGAAACCTGAACCCCAGTTCGCCGACTTTCGCATAAGGGAGTTATGAATCCTTGATCGTAATGCTGTGGTTAGGCTTATGCCTTAATTACTACCTTGTATTTGCAGATGCTTGCAAGGTGTGTAATCATAAGAGTACAATTATCTTAGTCTAGAAGGTGTACTAGCATTGATCCACCCACCGACACTTATCAACACGATACATATTACTTGGCGGAGTATGGTGAAAGTGACTTGACTATCTCTCCCGTGTTTTCTCGAGAACGCTTTAGCTTTTATAAGTTCAGTTCCTAGGCTTATCCGTGTTAAAGGATTGGGCCACTTGCTACTTCTCAGTTACCCTGTTTACTTTGCCTATCTTTTACTTTTCTGTTGCTTAAACCAAAACCCCCTAAATATTTACCTTTGAGTGTTTGCAGCCCTTTCCTTATCCAGTGTCACTTATCAACACCTTCTGCTCCTCGTGGGATCGATACTCTTATTTATCGAAAAGCTACAATTGATTCCCTAGACTTGTGGGTTATCAAGAATTGTTTATTGGCGCGGTTAACAGGGAAGGCAACCCAACTAAACCTATTAACTTCTCCGCCATCAGCGCATACTTTGCCGGTGCATCAAAACCCTTGGCACGATACGCTCTGTCATCATAAGCCTCCTTATATCTTTCCTCAAAACAGCCACCATATCTACCTACAAGGCATTTCCATAGCCTTTCCGAGATGCATTGCCATGCAACATCCATCTTGTTATGACTTGATCTTCATGTCATACATGCTACTTTCTTGATCGATGAGCCGCATGCTAGTTGGGCTTTGCCCTAATCATTGCTACATGACGCGCTAGTATCATTGCATATCCTGCTATCCTGGCAGAGGCATACATTTGCATCATGATAGTTATATCTTCTTTATGTGAGTACCTTTGTAAAGTGTGAAATATCTCCTATATTCTTGTAAAATATAGAGTGTTGCCCCTAAAGTGAGGAAAAGATCCCAAAGAGGACAAAATCAAAAGATCCCAAAGAGGACAAATGAGAGTTTAATAGAAAGAGCCATTGAGGCCACCAAAAAAAATACAAAAAATAGGAAAAAGAGAAAAATAAAAATAAAAAGAGAGAAGGGGGCACACTACTATTCCTTTTGAGAGATCCACACTAGTACTTCATCATCTATCCCTTGTACTCCATTGAGATCATCATCATGCATATAGCTATGTGGGGACCTTCACACTATATAACTTGGCTTGTATATTCCAATGATGAGCCTCCTCAAACGAGCTCTAGGTCTTCTTGAACAAGCAAGTTAGATGCACCCCCACTAGTTCCCTTGGAGAGCTTACCTTAGCTCACATGTGCATCCGTTGCATGGCAATCCCTACTCCTCACATCATATCTATCATATGGCCTTCTCTCGCCTATGATTGTCCTCATTGATGTGAGCCTTTCACACCTTTTTTGTCTTCCTCCTCCACCTTCTTTCTGTTTCGCCTTTTAGGTGTCAACTTTCTTGCTCACGCTCATCCATTGCATGAGTGCTCAAAATATCGAAAGGGAGTGGATCAGTTTGACTTGTACCTGACTAGTGGTCTGGGGGCGAGTCAAGATAAGAATCCAAAGGAGACTAAGTGTGAAACTTTAGTAGATAGTTGTTCTCAACTACCTTTTCTCTCTCTTTTTCCCAGTCCCCTGCTTGCACGCAAACACCACCTGGAGACATTCGAGTCACGGACAGCGAGAGCTCTTGCACCTTTTGTTCTTTTTTTGCTTGTGTCAATGATAATATAGACTCTTGCTTGTTAAGACTTGAATTGTATTTCATGCTTTGATTGCTTTACTTATAATTTCTTATATGGTTGTGTGGCATGTCACCACAGAAATTATGCTTGTTATCATTTACCTACTCGAGGACGAGCAGGAATTAAGCTTGGGGATGTTGATACGTCTCAAACGTATCTATAATTTCTTCTTGCTCCATGCATGTTTTCTGTGACTTTGCCATGATTTGCTTGAACTTTCATACACTTTTGAGCATATTTGGACTAATCTATTAACCCAGTGCACCCAACTACCAGTTGCTGTTTTCTGCTGTTTTTGTATTTCAGGTTTTCCGGCCATTAAAAGTGCTCCTAAAAATCTAGAAAAGATAGATAAAAAATCAGCGACCCAGAAGCTTCCGGAATCACCAAGGTAGCGGAGGGGGGCCATCACCAGGAGACCAGGAGGGTCCCTGGCGCGTCCCCACCCTAGGCCGCGCCAGGAGGCCTCCTGGCTGCCTGGTGGGTCCCCTCGACACCCCCCTCTGCCTATATTTAGCCCTCGGGGTGGAAACCCCTAATATTGATCTCTTTTCCGTGATTTCGCCTCTGTACCGCCGCCGCCGCCGTTTCTAGATCGGGGCTGCCTGGAGAAGCTGCCCCGGCACCCTGCCGGGAGGAGGAACCCCCTCCGGGAGACCACCCATAGCCATGGACGCCTCCCGGATGTACCGTGAGTAGTCCCCCTTGGACCATGGGTCCGTGACCAGTAGCTATGTGAAGTACTTCTCTCCCCTCTTTGTGCTTCCACTTTCGAGACCTCGTTAGCTGCCTCACATGATCGAGGCACTTCTGTAATTTCTGCTGTTGCTATGCTGAGTTTGCTGGGATCTGATGGATTATGAGACTATGTTTAGATTGTGATGAGTAATATATTTGGTTCTTCTCTTTTATATTTTGTTCTTGAGTAAATTATTGCATGTTCTCCGTTGTCGTATCTTACTTTGGCCAAGTGATTTGTTGCAACTCCAAGAGGGAGCGTTATGATTGATTGTGGGTTCAGCCCCTTGATGTCTAGCTTGAGTGACAGAAACATGAGACTAGGGGATGTGTTGTTGCCACAAGGGATAAAACAACGGTGCTTGTATCCGCGGGTGCAAGGATTGTTTACTTTACGCAAAGTTCTTTTAATGCAGTTGTCTGTTGCTTTGAGTTTACACTTTGGGTGGGATTCGCAACTTAATACCAGCGAGATGTTCTGGATAGATATCTCAAGGTGGATGATTAGTAGTAGATGCAGATGGATTTCGGTCTACTTACCTTGGCGTACTGTCCATTGCTTTTGAGCCCTTCCTTTCTTTGCAGCATAGTTAGCATTGCGGTGCCTTCATAATTCTGTCAATTCCCCAGCTATGATTTGTTTACCTCGCTAGCACTTTTATCGTCTTTTGGGAGAGAGACATCACTAGTGAAAATCACGGGACCCCGGTCCATCTTCACATTACTGTTTACTTTCAGTCTTTACTTTCAGTTGCCACTATTATTATCTCTTGCGTTGATCCTTTGTAAACAGCAAGGCCAGAGGAATTGACAACTCCTCTGTACTCATTGGGAGCAAAGTTATTTGTTGTTGTGTGCAGGTCCACGTCAAGCGCCATGACACCTTCTTGTATCTCTTGTAGTCCTACTGGTTCGATAACCTTGGTATCTTTACCGAGGGAAATTTTCTGCTACGCTACATCTCACCTTCCACTTGGGGTAACCAACCATGAGTGAGAGATCCTCACCGTATCAGGTACGCACCAGAACTCTGGGTGGAATCAAGAGAACGTGATCCTAATGTTAGAGTTTGTAAAACTTACCAGCAAGGATAAGAGATCAGAGTCCCAGAGCATAGGTACGATGAAAAGGATCCTAATACCATAGATATCACACGTAGTGACATCGATGTGGGCCCATAAGCCAAACATTAAGTTAGCGAAATAGTTTTTCAAAGTCTAGACTCAACTTCGACCAGGTAGTGGTTGGGTGGCTTCCTACAGGCAGTCGGCTCTGATACCAACTTGTGACACCCCCAAAATCAATCCGTGTATAGTAATCATACACGCAGGGTACTGTTGGGATTCGGAGTAGAAAACAAAAAAAAATCGGCACTACGAAACCAAGTCCCAAGATTGGATCTAGATAGATGCAAACACAGTTAGCGATCTTGTTGCCTTAACAACCGTTCAAAAGGTACTTCTCTCGCAGCGGAAGAAGTTGATGGAGAGTTGGGGAAGATTGACGCGGTACATTCCCTCGAACAGATCTGATCCGTGTGACGCCCCACGAACTTATCTACTCCTCAGAAGAAGATGCAGAAGTCCCTCGAACAAAGATCGAACGCACGATCTCTCTAGGGTTGATCCACACGTACGGTGTGGAAGATCCGGCAGGGCTCCGCCGTCCAGAGCTCGGCGCCTCCGGAGTAGGAGAGGGGGCAGGAGCATCACTTCGAGATATGGTGGAGATCAGATCTACAAGAGAGGAGAGAGGAGGGGCAGCCTTGAGGCAAAAGAACAAACTTGTGTGTCCTTGGGGGTGCCCCCTCCTCATCTATTTGTAGTGGGAGGGGAGGGGAGGCCACCTTGGAGGAGGGGGCAGCCCTAGGGGGCGCCAGGGTTTCCCTCCACCTGGTGGAGGCGCCCTAGGGTTTCCAATAAGGGGCCCTTGGCCCTCCAAGTGGAGGCGCCACCTATGGGCCTTCTTGGTCCAAGTGGCTCCCTCCCCACTTGGGCCTTCCAAGTGAGAGGGGGACCATTGATATTTAATCCCTTTTATTAATTCTAAAACAATTCTAGAATTCACAAGAAATAAATATTAAACATATTTAGACCATCCCGGAACTTTTCCGGCCCTCTGGTTTTACTCGGTTTTCTCAAAACTTTTCCCGGTACTTTACCGGTGCCCCGAAACAATTCCGGTTTTCTCTCCGATTAAATCTCAATCACTCCGGAACTTTTCCGGTGTGTTATACTCATGCTCCTATCACTCTAGTACTCAACAAATCTACCACCCTTAAGTGTGTGACCCCATAGGTTCGGTAGAATACGGACATGAACCGGAAACTGACTTTCCTCTGATCAATAACCAATAGCGGAGCCATGGATACCCATAATGGTTCCCGCACCTACACGAGTATGAATTCGAGTGAACCTCTGGTTGACATGCCAATCCCTTTGCTTCGCGATACTATACAAAACATGAGGTGAGATTATATAGGTATCCGCATGATCAACTCAGTAATCATTATACCAATTATCCTCATATCAGTTTGTTCTTTTCTCGTTCACGTATTCCGTATCCCATGTGATCTATTCACAAAATATCCGGCCGGATTTTGGTGTATACGTAATACAGAGAGGGCCCAAAGAATATCTCTCCTGAGAAGGAGGAGCAAATCCCAACTTGAATCATCAAGTCCCTAGACATACTTTCGAGTGTGAGTGAGCAAAGCCGTTATAGCCACGCCTATTACGGGTGGTGTGAGGACAGACTCGAAACCCACCCTCCGGTATGTAGGTACTTAAAATTCTCATGGTCTATAAGGATACATGAAAATGTCAACTCATCTGATGATTTAACTCATAATACAATGATGATGAAATCTCAAAGCAAATCATACAATTGGGTCGGTTCAGCACCCTTGTTCTGGTAACAATGTGCTCCCATGTATTACCGGCACATTCAATGCCCTATGTCAGGAAAACATGACATCCATAATACACAGGTTAGTCCTAGAGGCAGACTAAGAACACTTTGTGTTTATACTCCACACCTGCATATGGGTTTTCCTCCGAAGGCAGTTAACATGCACTTGGCAAACCTTCGCATAGGCCATTGCAGTTATAGCATAGACATATAAACATTAATAAGGAACTTGGAATTATAATAATACATTTTATTATTGCCTCTAGGGCATAATTCCAACAGTCTCCCACTTGCACTAGAGACAATAATCTAGTTGCATGGTTTGCTCAGACCAATGGTACTTTGGTCTTCATGCTCGCTTGTGGTATAGACTTCGTCACTGAGCTTAACGCTTTTAGGCTCGTCTCAATCCTGCGTATCTGAATGTACCCCTTCATCCTTTATGAAGTATTTAAAGATAGGACACTATCGTTCAACATGTTTGGAGTACAGTGAGCTCTTAGCTTACTTTGCTTTGATCATGATGCTCATATCAAAATATGGTTTGTGTAGATCAAGCGTTCGAAACTATGCCAATCACTATGATGGTGTTCCTGATCCAAATACCCTCCTATGCAACTTCCAGAGTTGCCATGTTTCACGTCTACGTTGTAGGAATCCCGCTATGTGCCTTAGCTTGAAAAAAAAATCAACATCCTATTTTTCTACTTAGCTATAGACCGAATAAAAATATTACAAATCATTATGAAACTTTCTTTCATCTATTTGTAATGAACTCTTTAGTTTTTCCTCATAGAACCTTTCTTCATCTGAGGTACTTCAAGAGAACTAATCTACTATTTAGATTACTTTGGTGCTTGTTGCACTTTCAGGACATCCAATACCTTAGTTTTTTATTTTGCTAAAATAATTATTCTCAATCACTCATATGTTATTCACATATATGATTAGAATCGTGCTCCCACTTAATTCCATATCTTATATGATTATTGATGAAATAATAACTTTTATAACTTCATCAAAAACTATTACTCCAGCTCTGTGATATTTTCTTCAACTATGGACTAATCTTTGAAGCATTCTCACTTTTACTAATATCGTATAGATCTTTAAATCCTTTCAGGTTGTATCATGCACACACCCTTTGTTTAATTTTCTCAGAAGAAAAATCCATATGTCATACTTCGGAAGTATGCCGCGATTATCAGTAATTTTCCATATGAACATTTGCATCACTACACATATTGTAGTCAACCTTTTGAACTCTATCGAAAAACTTATTTTGTGATAAGTCGAGCGTTATCAACGATGAAGCTATCGTCTATGTTCATATCTATGAAAAACCAATCCACTCTAATGATCAGGTATCCTTAGGAGGGTTTTACCAAGTTCTCAACTTGATTTTGGTGGATGGCTTTCATTTGGTTTTTATGGTGTTTACGCCATATAGTGGAGTTAGTGCCCGTCATGGGGTCTTGTAGTTCACAGGTTTATCACACTTCAGAACTACATTGGTTCAATGTGAATTTATAAAGTTGTGTGATACAACATCAGACTTGATCATTTCATCTCTGGAACGCATTTCAGAGTTTCATCATTCCTTTTCATCAGATGTAAGAATTTCTGGTTTGGTCACATAATTTATCTCTAGATCAAATTTCGAGTTCCATTCTGTAAAACCAAATGATTCATTGTAATCATTATCAAGCTATTAGTCCTCCCACTTAATTGTTTCAAGAGAGCTATTTTCTCAAGGAAAAATCCCATGTCCCTCGATAAACAATTTTCTCGGGTATGGTAGTGGAGGAGTTGTTCGTAACATGATGTTTCTACAATACTTATATTTGAGATTGAGTATATTCTAAATATATATCTCCGAAATTGTGAAACAACAATTGGATTTCTTATCCATGCCATATTCTTATAGGGCATTGTTTCAACAGTCATATGACGGCGCTCTATTTAGTTCATAAGTGGTTTCTCTAAAGCGTTAAGCAGTATAGTGAATGGGAGTGTGGTTTAAGTACATCACCGACCTCACCATGTCATGCTGGAATTCAGGGTAGATTTTTTTTTAATTCCAATATGTCATATAGGGCTTGGTTATGCGTCAAGATACTCCGTAGCTATACGGGGTTTCAGGTGACGCTAGTTTATGAACTGACTTCATACACTCAATGATGTTTTCTAAATTCTTTAACTCATTTATGTTACGATCAGATCATCAAATATTTGATCTATGTGTGATGATGATTCTCTTTGTGTTGAAACAGTTTTTTGAACTTATTCAAAATTTCAGATACTATGTCTTGTCTAAATATCGGTATATCTATACAAGTCATTATCACAAAGTTTTATGTAAAGTACTGTTTATTGGTTCTTCACACATCGATATGTGTTATTACCAATAGATTACTAAGCACTTGAACAATTCATTTAATCAATGATTTTGTCTATTAAAAACATTGCATGTGTCAAATGACTCAAAGTCAAGAGATTGAATGACTTCATCGATATGAAGCTTCTGCATGCGCTTTGTTCTAATGTGACTGAGTCATTTATGCTATAACAAAGCATTATCATCACATAACTTAATTTATTTAGCAATCAAGAAAATAGACATAAAATCAAGATTTCAACTTAAGTAGTTCACCACGAATGGTGAAATTTAGAAAGCATTAACTTTGAACAACCATTATTCAAATCGTGGATAAGGCATCCACTGTGTAGACGACATAATACCATATTAATGTTTTACACAACCTCTGAATCAAAAAACTTTTATTTAAACTCTAAGATAAATCTTGAAGACGAACGCCGACGGCCTTGGGTGACTTGGGCACCACTTCCGACGCGGACTTGCACTTCATTCATTCTTCTCCTTTGAACTCTGAGAATTCCCTGTACTGATTTGCGAACCATTAGCAATCGATATGGTATCAATTATACCTATGAAGGTGAAATTGTCTATTAACTTAGTATAACTTATTTATACCTTTGGTGATCAGACCACTTTTCAGATCTCCAAGATACTTCTTGCAATTCCTCTTCCAGTGCCCCTTGTTCTTGCAGTAGTGACACTCAAAATCTTTAGTTGGGCCATTCTTGGTCTTTACCTGAGCTTTGGGCTTACCACCGCTCTTGGCATTTCTGCCTTTGCCCTTCTTCTTGAAACTGGTAGTGTTCATCACAGCCAACATGTGGCTTGGATCCTTCTGCATAGATGCTTCCGCAGTCTTAAGCATAGCGAACAATTCATCTGTTCTCTTGTCAAGCCCATTCATGTTGTAATTCATGATAAAGCCGTTGTAAGACGGGGGGAGTGACACAAGGAGAATGTCAGTGCCGAGTGTCGCAGGGATCGCAAATCCCAGAGCACTCAGCCTCTGTGCGTAACCAACAAGTTTGATCACGTGCTCGCTTATGGAGCTACCTTCTGCCATCTTGCAATCCCACGGCTGCTTCATTATCTTGTAACATTCAGTTCTAGCCTGCTTCAGATACAGAGCGTTCAGTTGTGTCACCATGTCAAAAACGGTGAAGTTTTCAAAACATTTCTGGAGCTCTGTATCCATGCATGTAAGCATCAAGCATTGTACTGCGGTGTGGTCATCCACTTTAGTCGCATAGAAGTTCTTATCGTCCTGCGATGCATCCTCAGCGGGAGCGGCTGGGAGAGATTCTTTGAGAACATAGTCCTTCTTAGCAACTTTAAGGACAAACCTAAGATTACGGAACCAGTCCGCATAGTTTCCCCCATTTGCAGCAAGCTTCTCTTTTTCAAGCATCGGTCCTAAGCCAAAAGCATTGTTGTTGCGGGCCATCTCTGTACAATGATATAAACCGATTGATTTAGACATGGTTCAAAATTAATTGCATTAATCTTAACAAGTTTAATCTAATGCCCCCACTAAAACCAATATCTCTCTACAATTGATCTTAGGGTAATCAAGATCCGGATCAATACACCTGCCACCGGTGTAACACTCAGCCATGGAGGAGATCAACCCGGTAGGTCTGACAAAACCAATCATAACCGATTTATGACTCTTGTATTAGTCTTTCGACACTTGTGCTCCGAGCTCAGATCCGATAAGCTAGAACGTCAAGACAACCAAGCGCTATTGCTGTGGAGACAACTCAATCCACCCGTCTCTTTGTTACCTTTCTGTTGGTACTTGTGTGAGACGCACCTCGGGTGGCGTTTATTACAGACGGTTGCACGGTTGGGAGAGAACGAACTTCTTGATATTTGAGGAGAGATCTACCTATTAAAACACGACTACTTGCGCATTCAAACAGGCAATGAAAAGATTAACATCATAGGCAATTTAATGTATGTGATATGGTATAGCCCTTTTCTTCAAGAAGCTCCAAGCACCATGCTTTTCTTTCTTCATCTTCTTTTGGCGGAGAGCATCACCTCCACGCATGAAATGTCATCAAGCACCATGACGTATGATCATCATCTTCATGTAGATACTACAACTATTGCTAGCATCTATTCTACTAAAAGAAAATTACATGAAGTTTGGCACGCATGCCGAATAAGTGACAATCATATGGCTCCAGCCATCATGCCGTACCATGACATGCAAGTCATGCAAATTTAACATGTACAAAGTATAATCATCTCATACAACTTTTATCATGACGAAGACTATACCACATCACATTTTCCTGCAAAAAAAAGTTAGACGTTCTTCTACTCGTTCTTTGCATCTTTTACGTGGCTAATAGGGTTCGCACGGCAAAACGTTTTGCTAGCTACGTAACCACATAAAGCACAATCTTCAAGTTGCTAGATTAACACTCGGGGCGTATCAACCATGAGACTACAATTTAATCTCATGAGCCATACTGAACAATCGTCAATACACGTGATCCCCGTGCTAGATCAACAATCTAACACGCCCCTTTTGTTACACAATTTCTCCACACCAAAAGCAAGACCCAAATCATCTTCGCGCGACCAACATACTCAGGAGCAACATAGAAGGACCCCGAGGGGCAAGATGTTTGTTAAAAAATCAAGCAATACAGGAGGGATCAACTTGTGCAATTAGAGGGGAAGCAACTAGAAGATTCAGTTTAGATCTATTATCAAAAAACCACGCACAATGAAAATTTTGTGCAATGCGCGTTAATCACTATGAACTCTAGATCGAACCTGCATCTATTACTAGAACTAGTTCTGATACCACTGTTGGTATTCGGAGTAGAAAACAAAAAAATCGGCACTACGAAACCAAGTCCCAAGATTGGATCTAGATAGATGCAAAAACAGTTAGCGATCTTGTTACCTTAACAACCGTTCAAACGGTAGTTCTCTCGCAGCGGAAGAAGTTGATGGAGAGTTGGGGAAGATTTATGTGGTGCTATCCCTCGAACAGATCTGATCCGTGTGACACCCCATGAACAGATCTACTCCCCAGAAGAAGATGCAGAAGTCCCTCGAACAAAGATCGAACACACGATCTCTCTACGGTTGATCCACACGTACGGTGTGGAAGATCCGGCAGGGCTCTGCCATCCAGATCTCGGCTCCTCCGGAGTAGGAGAGGAGGGAGGAGAAGCACTTCGAGATATGGTGGAGATCAGATCTACAAGAGAGGAGAGAGGGGGGCAACCCTGAGGCAAAAGAACAAACTTGTGTGTCCTTGGGGGTGCCCCCTCCTCATCTATTTATAGTGGGAGGGGAGGGGAGGCCACCTTGGAGGAGGGGGCAGCCCTAGGGGGGCGCCCTACGGTTTCCCTCCACCTGGTGGAGGCGCCCTAGGGTTCCCCTAAGGGGCCCTTGGCCCTCCAAGTGGTGGCGCCACCTATGGGCCTTCTTGGTCCAAGTGGCTCCCTCCCCACTTGGGCCTTCCAAGTGAGAGGGGGCCCATTGATATTTAATCCCTTTTATTAATTCTAAAACAATTATAGAATTCACAAGAAATAAATATTAAACATATTTATACCATCCCGGAACTTTTCCGGCCCTCCGGTTTTTCCAGGTTTTCTCAAAACTTTTCCCAGTACTTTACCGATGCCCCGAAACAATTCCAGTTTTCTCTCCGATTAAATCTCAATCACTCCGGAACTTTTCGGGTGTGTTATAATCATGCTCCTATCACTATAGTACTCAACAAATCTACCACCCTTAAGTGTGTGACCCCATAGGTTCGGTAGAATACGGACATGAACCGGAAACTGACTTTCCTTGGATCAATAACCAATAGCGGAGCCATGGACACCCATAATGGTTCCCGCACCTACACGAATATGAATTCGAGTGAACCTC
Organism: Bromus sterilis; assembly: GCA_950022295.1. NCBI lineage: Eukaryota > Viridiplantae > Streptophyta > Magnoliopsida > Poales > Poaceae > Bromus > Bromus sterilis. The sequence goes on along the minus strand of OX465595.1, from coordinate 376,920,353 downwards.
TGGTAGACATGCCAATCCCTTTGCTTCGCGATACTTTACAAAACATGAGGTGAGATTATATAGGTATCCGCATGATCAACTCATTAATCATTATACCAATTATCCTCATATCAGTTTTGTTCTTTTCTCGTTCACGTATTCCGTATGCCATGTGATCTATTCACAAAATATCCGGCCGGATGTTGGTGGATATGTACCGAGAGGGCCCAAAGAATATCTCTCCTGAGAAGGAGGAGAAAATCCAAACTTGAATCATCAAGTCCCTAGACATACTTTCAAGTGTGAGTGAGCAAAGCCGTTATAGCCACGCCTGTTACGGGTGGTGTTAGGACAGAGTCAAAACCCACCCTCCGGTATGTAGGTACTTAACATTCTCATGGTCTATAAGGATACATGCAAATGTCAACTCATCTGATGATTTAACTCATAATAGAATGATGATGAAATCTCAAAGAAAATCACACAATTGGGTCGGTTCAGCACCCTTGTTCTGGTAACAATGTGCTCCCATGTATTACCGGCATATTCAATGCCCTATGGCAGGAAAACATGACATCCATAATACACAGGTTAGTCCTAGAGGTAGACTAAGAACACTTTGTGTTTATACTCCACACCTGCATATGGGTTTTCCTCCAAAGGCAGTTAACATGCACCTGGCAAACCTCCGCATAGGCCATTTCAGTTATAGCACAGACATATAAACATTAATAATGAACCTGGAATTATAATAGTCCCTCTGATCCATACTAATTGACGCACACTTAGTACAACTCTAGTACAAAATTGTACTAAGTGTGTGTCAATTAATTTGGATTAGAGGGAGTAATACATTTTATTATTGCCTCTAGGGCATAATTCCAACAGGTACACGGCTAAGATTAGGGTGCCACGGTGAGGATATCACAACACAACACTAAACACAAATGGATAAACCAATATGTTACAATACCAGGGATCACGAGGATCCAAATACATACGTCATACAAGCCATAATATCTGATTACATACATAGTTAGTCAAGTTTTTCCTTAAGAAGGCTAGCACAAATAACATCAGAGATACAGATTGAAAAGGCAAGGCCTCCTTCTTGGGAGCCTCTGAAACTACTCATGGTCCTAGTCAGCGGGGGCCTCGACGTAGTAGTAGGCGCCTCCGGGGTACTCCTGCTCCTGGGCTCCAACGTCGACTACATCGGCCGATCAGGCAAAACATAAAGGGGGAAATAAAGCAAAGGTGAGTATCTAACATACCCGCGTGTCTTACGTCCACTACTAAGCATTTATGCATTTGTATCAAATGGAAAGGGGAGGCTGTATATAGTGGACTGCAAGATAGAAATCAGAATAAGGATAAGAAGCTAGGCCTATCGAAAACTAGCATCTTTTGACGTGTCTTGCAGCATGAGAAGAGAAACAACCAACAGTTCAATAACATGAAATTAATAACAATGCAGCAGAAGTTGTTGCAACATTGTATAATAGTAAGTTGTAATAATTAATTATTATAATAATGCCTCCGAGTTCCCTTCCTCGACTCCCTGCGAGGAAGAAGACCCGGAACCATACAGTTTAATAGTAGTAGTTTGTAGTGGTAAGATCCAGCTTCAGCATAAAGCGTCCTGTTGCCGTGGACACGGCTATTCGAATAGATTAAACTCCCTGCAGGGGTGCACTACTGTTCAACCTGCACGCTCGGATCTCCAGGGTGGCGGGAACCTTGTTAGGGAACGCTCCACCAAAACTATCCGACACGCCGCAGCCCATCCTAGGCTCAACAGAGAGGCCATCCGTCGGACTATATCCTATGCGATCAGGGGTCTAGGAACCCTCACCCTTCACGCTCCTACATGGTGCGTGGCTGGCCGGTGAAGCAAAAGAAAATCCAAATACACACCGCTCGAGCGAAGAAGACACCACTTCCCGCGCAGGACGCGGTACTGCTGACGTATGAAGAGCTTTCGAACAAACTACGACGCAGGGGAGTCCATAACTCCTTATCCCACGTGAAGGTAGTGCGTACAGACAACCGGGCCTCTCAAATCATCCGCCGAACCATTTAACATTTTAATATTATCTCGCAGACAACCGTTATCGCTATCTGACTAACAACACAACGGACAACGAACAACGACAATGACCACCAGTAACGTCGGGGCCTGCGTTGTCATCCCGTCAAAGCGCGCGGTTACCAACAAGGTGAACCGTCTCCTTACCTTATCTCGCGTGTGCTCTTGACAGAGCTCGACTTTGCGTGGTTTGGTAAATCTCGCGAGATACGAACAGGGGCAAGCACGCCAGTAACGTCGGTCGTACACTCCCTGTCTTTCCCGACGCAATACCGCTCGCGAGCACAGTTGGGTCGCCCGACTCTTACCTTTAAGGACACCAGCTGATTCGAGTGCCTACCATTAAATGAAACCAGGAGGTATCACCCTCGATGGTACACTTAAAGAGGTTCCACAGAGACATCAGCAGAATGCGCTAACGAGGTAAACCTCGTATCATCCCGGTGATGCTACGCTACTGAGCCGACGAGAGTGAAATACGAGTCCATTCCACTCGTAAGTCAAACTCGAAGAAACTCGGCAGAGTCTCGCCGCTGTAGGTCCCTAGGGCATCTGCATTGATCCGTACCTGTTGCACTTATAATATTTTGAATCCGCGTCACTCCCCTGAGTGATCACGGTCCGCTATCTAATCCTAGCTAACAATGCGCAGGGCTCACTACTGAATAAAGCATAATTATAATAGGCAGCATAGGATAAAGGAAGGTACATCAAGTGGCGACAAAAACAGGCTATGCAATCGAATAGGATTGTAACGTAGCAGCAGCAGTAACAATGCCTAGTGCAAGAAAAGTGCGGAACGATAGGCGATATCTGGGGAATAGAATGGCTCTGCTTGCCTGGTAGCTCGACGGTAGGGGTAGGGTTGTCGACGAAGTAGTCGTACCCAGTAGCGGTGTAGTTGGCGGTAGAAGCGGGGTCTACCGGAGACAAAGGGGGTGACGGGGATCAACCCCGGCAAATCCCATGGTCAGGGACCCTGGGTTAGTCATGAGAGGCACATGTTGGACGATAGCTCGTCGGCAAACAGGGAGGCACGCTCCTGCTCGATATTATTGACGGGGGAGATGCGATTACAGGGGATGCCAAGGATGGAGCGCTCAAGGCTAGGGTTACAGACGATATTGGTTGTCCTTTTCGTCGCCCCTCCTAGCCCTTATATACTGGGCTAGGTCTCGGGGAGTTCATCTACGTTTACAGGTAAGCTTTCCTAACCCTAGCTTGCTCCGTACGGCAGGTTCTCGCACCTTCCTTGTGAGTCGCAGACTCCTACGTCGGTGCTAATTAGCGGGCCGAGGCTGTATCTTCATGGGCCTTCTGTCTTTAGGGACACCAGGTAGGATTATCCGTAGGAGCTGTGGGGTCACCCCCTCATCAGTAGCCCCCGAGTGCCTGGGGGACTCGAAGAGTCGCGCAGGGACTCGAGTACATCCATTTGTCAGTTATTTGTATGCGCGGTGCAACCGCGGGTCGCTGGCAGTCTGGTGGCCATGACAAAACCTGTTTCGAGGGATGCTAAGCTGAAAGGGCCCAAGGAGTCGACTGGTCGAACCTTGGTGAATTGCACTGGGGCAAATACCGCAGTATCCCAATCAAACCCACGTCCCTCGTCGTGAGCTTGGAACACTGGTGTCGAGCAAAAGTCCTGCCGCTTCAGGTCTTACGGTGTTCATTTGCCGCCAGTAATGTGCATAGCCTAAGGCGCGTTCGCCCGGCTTTTTCTATCATGCGCAGCGCATGGAAAAGGTTGGGAGTGAAATCGCTCTTCGGCAAGTCCCAGCCCGGTCGAACTTCGCAGCGGGGTCTTACCTACACGCTAATCTTGCGTGGCATCTGGGCAAAGTGTATCGTGTTCCAGGAATGTGTGTTTTTGAGGCGCGGAGCCTTATAGTATTGCACCCGCTTGGAACAAAACATCAAGAGAGCTGTTCACTCATTCACCCGTGGAGCTTGTTTCGAGTGCTCAGACGGGGGGGGGGGTTGTGAGTAGTCACTCGAATGCCATTTCGGTTCTTGAGCTGAGGGAGCACCCGCGACTCTTAGCGCCGTATGATCTTGGCGAATGCATGTTTGTCTTGCGTCGGGTTGAGGGAGCACCCGAGACTCCCGAGAGTGCGAGTGGTCACTCGAGCACATTGCTGACCTTAGGGTGAGGGAGCACCCGGGACTCTCATTATGTGCTCTCCCGATGGGAGTAAGATGTTTTTTCTTCATCGGGAAAAAGATCTGAAAGATAGAATCTCAGAGCCTGGATGTCTGTTTGTTTTCTTCACCACTTGTCAGGATAACGATGCCTCTGTTTGATGGCTGTCAGGGATGCTCCGCCAGTGAACCGTCACGTCTTCATGACCGGTCGTAATGATGACCGCTGTGGCGTGCGGCAGGTGCTGGTTGATTTTCCGATACGCGCGTTGGAAGTGCGCGTGACTTGACGCGTCTTGCGCACAGTGCGTCCCGTGGGAAAGCATCTTGGTCTTGGAATCTGAGACGTCTGAATCAATTGCTGCTGCCATGTTGGCTTCTCTGTGCTGGGAGGTTTTTTTTCTATAAATAGGCCTTTCGCTTCGACAGCGTTTCGCCTCTATCCATCTTGCTTCTTGGCGTCTTCCTTCTTCCCTTCTTCTTCTCATGGTTCCTAGGCGGGGTGCTGGTTGTGGCCGTGGTGGCCGTGCACCACGCTCATGCCGTGGTGGTCGCCATGGTGCGGCGCCAGTGCCTTCCTCCTCTCCCTTGGACGAGGGTTTCTGGCGCTATGATTTTCTTTTGCATGTTCGTGGCCAGAGCGCCAGTCGCATTCTTCTTCCCTCTGCTTTTTCCGCCATTGTCTCTGAACGTGGCTTAGATGGCTTGCTTCTGCATCTTCAAGGGAGCTGTCAATCTCCTTCTTATGTTGATTTGGAGGTTGATAGCTCCTGCTTGATTTTTCTTGGCTCTGGTTGGAGTGTGTTTGCTTGGCGGTTGAGGTTGTGGGATGGCGATATGCTTAGCTGTCGTTTTGACGGTGAAAGCACCGTCACTGTTCGCGCGTTCGACCCAAGCGGCAACAACATGAATCCGCACTGGCAGGAGTCGAGCAGCGACAGCTCCACAAGGTCGAGGAGTGCTACGCCTGCATCTTCTACAGCTTCGTCTTCTGGCGACTCCTCAGGTGGTGGTGCCGTCTCCATCAGCTCCAAAGAAGACGTCGACGTCAAGCCGTCGATCAAGCGGGTGCGCCACGGGACCTTGTAGAAATGGAGGCGGCCTCATCTTCGCTGGCAACTCGGAGAAGAGGCTATACGTCCGGAGAAGAAGGCGTGCAGCTGCAGCTGGAGAAGAAGCTGGTGGAGCAGGAGAAGAAGCTGGTGGAGCATCGACAAATAAGTCGAGCTTCACCCTTTTGTTATGTCATTGACATCCTCAGCTAGCTTCCTTTTCCTTTGTCTGCGGTGATGCCCTTGTACTAGGGTCGATTACCCCTCATGGGCACACATGTAGAAGTCTTAATTCCTTGGGTAATTCCCTCTTGTAACAGGATCTGCCTTCTATCCAAATGCAGTTGAGTCCTTTTGTACCTTTATGGTTGAATTCAAGCTGTGGTTGAGATCTTGCAATATTTTTTCGACTCCTGAGATGCACTGTCTTCGACTCATTCTGATGGTGCAGAACGTCTTCGACTCCATATGATAACGCTAAATGTCTTCGAATTCTTCTGATGGCGTGGAGTGTCTTCGACTCCTCCGCGATGCGCTGACTTTTATCTTTTTAGTGAGTTCTTTCGGGTGCGCGGTAGCGCTCCCGATGGGAGTAGCCCCCGAGGCTACGTTGAGTTGTAGAGTCAAACGTAGGCTTTAGATTTGTTTCCCTTGTCGTTCTTCCGTTAATTTCTGTCTTTTATCGGGTGCGCGTCAGCGCTCCCGATGGGAGTAGCCTCCGAGTCTTTAGGTGATCGTTGGCGATCGGGTGAAGATTAAAGGAGTCTGTGTCCTGTGTTTCCTTCAGAATTTCTTCAGCGTACTTGGTGCTTCATCTGATTGTGGCCATGTCTTTGAGCCTTGTTCTCAGCAGGTGGGGCTGGCCGAGTATTTTTTCTTGGGCTTTCTAAGATTCAGACTGCGCGAGTGGTGCTTGAGCCTCCGAGTGCTTTGATGTAGAGATCGCGAGAGCCACGATAAATTCTCTCGGGGAGAGTTTTTGTGCTCGAGTCCCCGAGTGTTTGTGGTTAGAATTGCTTGAGTGGCGCCTCTCGGGGGGATTTTATCTTTAAGCCCCGAGTGCTTTGGTTAAGATCGCGTAGGCGGTAGCGTCTCTCGGGGGGATTTTATTCTTAAGCCCCCAAGTGCTTTGGTTAAGATCGCGTAGGCGATAGCGTCTCTCGGGGGGATTTTACGCTTAAGCCCCCGAGTGCTTTGGTTAAGATCGCGTAGGCGATAGCGTCTCTCGGGGGGATTTTACGCTTAAGCCCCCAAGTGCTTTGGTTAAGATCGCGTAGGCGATAGCGTCTCTCGGGGGGATTTTACGCTTAATCCCCCGAGTGCTTTGGTTAAGATCGCGTAGGCGATAGCGTCTCTCGGGGGGATTTTACGCTTAAGCCCTCGAGTGCTTTGGTTAAGATCGCGTAGGCGATAGCGTCTCTCGGGGGGATTTTACGCTTAAGCCCCCGAGTGCTTTGGTTAAGATCGCGTAGGCGATAGCGTCTCTCGGGGGGATTTTACGCTTAAGCCCCCGAGTGCTTTGGGATGGAAGTATTTGGGCAACATTTTCTTTATTGCGGTCGAGCAGCTACATGAGTTTCCAGTCATGTCTGACCGATGGGAACTATGGATAGAACAGTCGCAAGTTTGCTACGTTCCATGGGTTACCCACGTCCTCGTCTGTCTTCGGGTTCTTCAGCCTGTAGGCTCCACCTCCGATGACTTCTGAGACTATAAATGGTCCTTCCCATTGGGGGGAAAGTTTATGGACCTTCTCTTGTATCAGCCGTAGGACTAGGTCGCCTTTGTTGAAGGTTCTAGTACGTAAGCGACTGCTTTGGTAGGTGCGTAGCTTGTCCTGGTACCCTTCTGATTTTGCCAGGGATGTGTCTCTTGCTTCTTCAGCCGTATCTTTGTCGTCTTGTAGTGCTTCTTCTGCTTCTTCTTCTTCCTATCCGGTGACCCGAGGTGCTCCGAACTTGAGGTCGTGTGGTAGGACTGCCTCTGCCCCGTACACCATGAAGAAGGGTGTGTACTGGGTCGCGGTGTTTGGTGTAGTTCGTAGGCTCCATAGGACCGCGGGGAGTTCTTCTACCCAGTTTCCGGCGGCTTGCTCGAGTGGTGCGAGGAGCCGTTTCTTGATTCCCCCGCATACAAGGCCGTTTGCTTTTTCCACCTGTCCGTTGGACTGCGGGTGCGCGAGTGATGCATAATTGATTTTGATGCCTAGTTCTTCGCCGAAGTTCTGGAACTCTGCGGCTGTGAAGTTCGTGCCGTTGTCCGTGAATTGTGGGGCACTCCGAACCTGAAGATGATGGATTTGATGAAGTTGACAGCCGTGAGGGCTGTGGAGCTGGTGATGGGCACTGCTTCGATCCATTTAGTAAACTTGTCGACTACGACGAGCAGGTGTGTCCTTCCGCCCGTTGATGATTTCTTGAGTGGGCCCACCATGTCGAGTCCCCAGGTGGCGAACGGCCAGGATAGTGGTATGGTCTTGAGCTCTGATGCGGGAGCGTGTGGCCTGTTTGAGATTTCTGGCAGGCGACACAACGTCCCACGATTTCCTCTGCGTTTTTCATGGCTGTAGGCCAATAGAACCTGGCTCGGAATGCTTTGGACATGAGTACTCGACTACTCGCGTGGTGCCCGCAGGTGCCTTCGTGGATTTCGAGCAGTAGGGCTTTTCCGTCCTCTTCGTCGATGCACCTTTGGATTATCTGGGTGATGCTGCGCTTGTATAGTTGTTTGTTGATCACCGTGAACGCCTTGGATCGTCGACTGATGCGTCGTGCTTCGGCCACGTCTTGCGTTAGCGTACCTTCGATTAGGAATCAAAGGAATAGTTTTGTCCAGACAGGTCCTTCGAGCTCTGTCGGAGATGTGCTGTCGGATGTGCTGGTGCTTGTGCCTTCTGATGGGGTTGCTGCTGCCACCTGCGCCTGTTCTGTTGCGTCTTCGCCGTCCACGGTTGCTTCAGGTGTTGCTGCCTGTACCTTGATGGATCTCCGACTGATGCTTTCGATAAAAACGCCGGGTAGTACAGGTCCCTGGGTCGAACCGATGTTCGCGAGCTCGTCAGCTTCTGTGTTGTTGGCCCTGGTGATGTAGTTGAGCTCGCAACCGTCGAAACTTCCTTCGAGTTCGTTGTAGAGCTTCTGGTAGGCCGCCATGTTGTCGGCTATTGCGTCGCAGTTTCTCATCGTCTGCTGGACGAAGAGATTGGAGTCCCCGTAAATTATGAGGCGAGTGGCTCCGCACGTTTTGGCCATGCGCATGCCATGGAGGAGTGCCTCGTATTCTGCTTCGTTGTTGGAGGCATGACTGAAGTTAATCTGGAGGACATATTTCAGCTTTGTTCCTTTAGGGGAGATGAGCACAACTCCTGCCCCAGCTCCTTGTTGTCTCTTGGACCCATCGAAGAACATTGACCATGAACTTGATAGGTCTTGGGCTTTGATGTGGAAATTTGGGAGTACTTGGGCTTTGATGGCTGTTGGGTGCTTGAACTGCAAGTCCCGTGGGCTGAGCTCAATGTTCCACTCGGCGACTCGTCCAGTCGCTCCAGGGTTGTTGAGTATGTCAGCGAGTGGTGCACTGCTCACGATTGTGATAGGGTGCTCGTCGAAGTAGTGGGACACCTTTCTTGAGGTCATGACGATGGCCAGTAGTAGCTTCTGATAGTGCGGGTACCGCTGCTGGGATTTGGTCAGGAGCATGCTGAGGTAGTAGATTGGTCTCTGGATGCTCTGGACCTTGCCTTCTTCTGCGCGTTCGACAACGAGCACTGTGCTTACTACACTGTTACGTTCTGCCACGTAGAGGTATAGCTTCTCTCGTTCCTTGGGTACCGCCAGGATTGGTGGGGTCGAGAGTGTCTTTTTCAGGTCCGCAAATGCTTGGCGGGCTTCCTCCGTCCACTCAAATTTCTCTCCTTTCCTGAGCAGCTGGTAGAAAGGCAGCGTGCGTTCTCCCAGCCTGCTGATGAAGCGGCTTAGGGCTGCGAGTTTTCCAGTGAGCTGCTATACTCCTTTGACGTCGGTTGGTTCTTGCATTCGGGTGATGGCTTGGACTTTCTCAGGGTTTGCCTCGATTCCTCGGGCAGAGACCATATAGCCAAGCAGCTTCCCCGCCGGTACACTGATGGCTTCTTGCCCTTCGTTGGTTACCCCAAGTGGAAGGTTGAGATGTAGCGCAGCAGCAAGTTTCCCTCGGTGAAGATACCAAGGTTTGTCTCCAGTAGGACTCCAGAGATGATAAGTAGGTGTCAGCGGAGCAAATGACGTGGACCTGCACACAGACACAGATAACTTTGTTCCCAACGAAGTTCAGAGAGGTTGTAAATCTCTCCGGTCTTGTTGTTCACAAAGGGTAAAACAGAAGGGATAATGATAGCAACTGAAAGTAAAAGCAAGAAAGTAAAGATAGCGTGGAAACAGTAATAAGGATATGAACCGGGATACGTGATGTTCACTAGTGATGTCTCTCTCCCAAAAGACGATAAAACTGCTATGCGAGGTAAACAAATTACAGAAGGGCAATTGACAGGATTATGAACGCACCGCAATGCTAACTATGGTACAAAAGAAATGAAGAGGCTCAAAAGCACGGGCAGTACGCCAAAATAAGTAGACCGAAATCCAACTGCATCTACTACTAATCATCCACCTTGAGATATCTATCCAGAACATCTCGCTGGTATTAAGTTGCGAGCCCCACCCAAAGTGTAAACCCAAAGCAACAAATAACTGCATTAAAAAGAACTTTGCGTAAAGTAAACAATCCTTGTAACCGCGGTTACAAGCACCGCTGTTTTCCCCCTTGTGGCAACAACACATCCCCTAGACTCATGTTTCTGTCACTCAAGCGTGTCATCGGGGGACATGATGTCGGGACCCGGGGTTAGCGTATGCAAGTACAGCTAAGACATAGTCATATGGAGAGCCAAGAACCGTACCCACTTGTCTAAGCAGACAAGGCCAAGCACAGAACGTTCTCGGAAAGCATTGTACATGAGGGGCATCCCATCCAGGCCGGATGATCAACTGAGATGGGTCCTCATCGTCCGCACACAAGTCTAATGATATGGGTGGTGAACTCCCATATTCAAAGACAAGTCGCCTCAACCATACTATCAACTATCTCAAAACTCTTACATAGACTTACTCCAGCCCGATCACTTAGTCGGGGTCTAGGGCGGGCTCGATCATACCACAAAGTGTGCACGAGACAGAGTCTCGAACAATCGCATCGCGATGCCCCAAGCTGCGCACATCTAAGGGCCACTTGGTGTATGAAAGACCGCCAGCCAGAACACAACTAAGGTCTCGAAAACCCATACAAAGACATGCATGTTATAAACATACACGCATCACACATGCCTTGTATGAACAGCAGGTACCATTGCAATTCTCTACAAAGTGTACATTTTATTGATAACTCTTATAGAGTGCAAACAGAGATCACAAACATGTGATCCAACAGTACAACACAAACGGAAGCAAATTATGTCTGAGTACAGACAAGTTTAACAAATGGCTTAAGAATCCTTATTTAAACACAAGCCCTCCACGAGGGAACCAGTCGTCTGACTGGGACTAGACTAGTTGGTCTTCAGTCGTCCAGCTTGATGAAGAAGCCACCTTCGGGGTCAGTGGCATCATCTAAAACATAGATTAAGCAAACGTGAGTACAAAGTCGTACTCAGCAAGACTTACATAGGAGCTATACTACTCATGCACATGTATCAAGGTAAAGGGAGGTGGGGTTCACTTGCAGAAGTGCCAGCTTTGACTTGGCTAATCCTGAACTACGAGTACCAGACTTTGAGGTAAGAAGCGTACACGAGTCCACTACTTTCTCCAACCAATACACCACTATGGTGCCTTCCTCGACTTCCCCACGAGGAAGCACGCCATAGCACTCACACTTATCTTGGTGTGTTTTAGAAGTATCCGGTTCAAGTTGTCTAATAATCAAGCTAAGCTTTCCAAGCAGTCCATAACCGCGGACGCGGCTATTCGAATAGTTTTGTTAACCTTGCAAGGGTGTACCGCTACACACACATGATCATCATTTACCGCCTTTGATCTCGACACCATTCAAGGGGTGCCAGCGAGGATGCTCACCAAAACTGTTACCTCATAGCCGATCTAGTCCGAGAAAGCCGCCTACTTGGGTTGGTTACCACTATCGTGAACCCGGCCGGTTTACCGAAGTGGACCCAAGTGATGTGTGCGTGGTGCATAAGCCGGTCTCGGATGAGCCGTTCTCTCACTTAGCAACCAGGCCACAGACCTACCAGAACTCCGAACTATTGCGACATCTGGACATCGAAAGGGATGAGTTAGTAAGTTGAGAGGGGTCAGTGAGCCCAATGTGTGGTTGTACTCTTCATCTTGGATCACCACACAAGAACTCGTACTAGGGCGGTGTTCAACGAGACAACCCACCGTGTACTCCTACACAGCCTCTCATCGTTCACCTTGTATTAGGGTCGATTCACCAACACTTTTCTACCATCATCAACATGATCATTCCCATCCCGACTCACATCACAGTAACAACATGGTATCATACTAAGCATGCAATAAGCAGTAACATTGCAGGGGTTACATGATATCAACCAACTCCTACATTTGCTAGGATTGTGGTTTGCTTACTACTGTGACAAAATGATAGGTCATGCAAAGGAATGGGTTCATCTATGTGGTAGAATCGTAACATGGTGATCATCCTAAACAATGCATAAGCGAGACATGAGAGGGAAGTGGGATTTTATCGACATGATCAATGGGGGTTTGCTTGCCTTGCTGACGAGGTTCGGGTTCGGGGTCTTCAGCGAAGGGGGCAGCCTCCTGCTCCGGTTCAAACTCTACTCGACAAACAACAAGCAAAGTAGCAAAGTAAATACAATGCACAATCACATGATGGAAGTTTGAATCTTGATGTACATGCTTTGATGTGTGAAGCAATTCCATTTAAATGGAGTATATTGCAAATTGAATTGCAAATTCAAACTCCACATTTGAATTCAAATTAACCAAGTTGCATGTGACATTGTTTGATCATTTTGAATTATCTTCAAATGTATAAGATATGCCTCTGATGTGTGGTTGAATTATAACATAAATCCATGGTCCAAGTTGCAAGATCATTTGATTTGAATTAGAATTAAATTCAAATAAACCAAATGACATATGCTACTGGTCCCAATTTTAAATTCAACTCAAACAGAGTTGAAAGTTGCATATTTGGAAAGATAATTTTCTCCTGATCATTTTTCATATATTATTTGTCCAATTTGGAGTTAATATGAATTTTCTATGAATTTCCAAAGTTTGGGGTATTTTCTGGAATTTCTGGAATTTCTTTAATTCAAATAATCTCTGGAAATTCATTTAAATTGATTTATTGCGTCAGCTGACATGTGGGTCCAGGGTGTCAGTGACTGGATTTAATTAACCCGTGGGTTAAATTAATCTAGTGGCTTAATTAAGCCACTGGGCCCACTGGTTAGTGACCCAGGGGGTCATTAGCCAGGTGATTAAGGGAGGGGGGTTTGGCTAACTCACCGGCGGCTAAACGCCGGCGACTGGAGCCACGGCGGCGCTGCATGGGAAGGCGAATCCATCGACGATTTGGAGCGCCGAGACCATCCACTTGAAGCCCTCACTCGCGCGCGTCGAAAGGGATCGAAACCAAGCGCTGGGGTGCACCGTATGCTCGCCGGCGTCAAGCTTTGCGGCGGCCTAGCTACGGTCGTGGTCGGGATTCCGTTCCAGGGCACGAAAAGAAGCGGGGTTGGGCTGGTTCGACGAGGAGGAGCACGGGGAACACAACGCACGCTCTGGTTGAGACGAAGGGGCACAGAGGCGACCTCGAGCTCATCCATGGCGGAGGTCGTGCTCGGCTTTCATGGCAAAACGCAGAGGAGAAGGAGAAATACTCCGGGATTGGTCGGGGCGGATGAAGAAGCTCACCCTGAAGCTAGCAGAGGATTCAGGGAGGTTGGGGAGGTCGTGGTGTCGGCGAATTCGACGACGGCGACTTGCGGGTCCGGCGACTCCTCGGTGAAGCTGGCGTCGTCTGCTGAGGAGCTCGGGCTCGATTGGTTGAGGGGAACGACGAAGACGCCTGCTGCGGTTCTTCTGGACACGGCGGCACGGCTCTGGGACGACGGTGGCTGCGTGGACTCGGCGGCGTGCTCCACGTCGGTCCTCGGGCGGCGACGAAACGGACGAGAGAGGAGGGGAGGGAGCTCGTTGAGGGGGGAATGGATCAGGGAGGCTGCGGGGAGTCTCCAGACGCGACTACGTGGACGGGGAGGAAGCAGGAGGTGGCCAGCGTCGCCGGCATGCTCGCCACGGCGGCAGCAGCCTGCCTAGCGCGAGGAAGAAGACGGCCTTGTCCCTGGGCTGGGCTGCCTCGGTAAGTTGGGCCCGTTTGAGGTAAGCCTTTTTTTCCTTTTCTATTTTCTCTTCTGACATTTGTTCTGTTTAGCTAAATAAAATAGCTAAACATTTTTTTAAATGCTGAATTTTTTTTATGTGGCCTCATAATAATATAGACTAGCCACTTATAAACTTTCAACATTTTTAAAATTCAAAAGATTTGAATTTTAAATTAAATAGGGGTATTTCTTTAATTCCAAGGCACTGTTTGAATATTTGAAAAATCTATGAGCATGGGATGGGTCCCACATCACTTGATATGTGATCACACTCATTTATAAGACTTTTCAAAAATCTAACATGAATTTTTGGAGAAGATTTTTATCTGGCCTTTTGAATTAATTCATCTGGGGGGTGTTCCTTCTCCCATTTGGATTTTGAAGTTGATTTCAAAGATTCCTTTTGAAAATTTTGACATGATGCAAGGTTACTTTGATCCTAGCACATTACCTAACAGAGGGTTCTGACACATGAACCCACAATCGAGCATAACGTTCCCTCTTGGAGTCACTACCTACTACTTGGCCAAAGCAATAAACAACAACGGAGAACATGCAAGAATTACATAGGAACAAAAATATAAGAGATAAAAACCAAATATATTACTCTATCACAATCTGAACATAATCTCATAATCCATCAGATCCCATCAAACTCAGCATAGCAATAGCAGAAAGATTACAAAAGTGCCTCGATCATGTAGGGCATCTCACGAGGTCTAAACCATGAAGAACAAAGAGGGGAGGAGAACATCACATAGCTACTGATCATGGACCCATGGTCCAAGGAAAAGTACTCACGAGACATCCGGGGAGCATCCATGGTGGAGAGGAGACTCCCGTAGGTCGGCCCTCCCTCCGGCAGGGTGCCGGGAAGAGGTCTTCTGGTGCTCCCGATCTCGGAAGCGCGGCGGCGGCGGAACAGAGGCGAGTTTGCGAAATAGGGTTCTGTCTTCGGAGTTTCCCCGTGACTGAGAATAAATAGGCGAAGGGGGGCAGCCAGAGGTGGACCAGGGGCCCCAGGCATCGCCAGGGGTGGGGCCGCGCCGGGTGGCCGCCTAGGCCCCATGGCTCCCCTCTGGCCCCACTCGGGCTCTTCGCGAAGCTTCCTGTACGGTGATTTTTACTGTATTTTTCCCGGAATTTTTCTGGCACTTTTTATATGGGGGAAAACTGAAATAGAAAAACAGCAGAAAACAGGAACTGGCACTGGGGTGCACTGAGTTAATAGGTTAGTCCAAATATGATCAAAAGTGTATGAAAGTGTATCTAGATCATAGCAATATCACACAAAACATGCACGGAACAAGCAGAAATTATAGATACGTTTTGGACGTATCAACATCCCCAAGTTTAATTCCTGCTCGTCCTCGAGTAGGTAAATGATAACAACATAATTTCTGTGGTGACATGCTAGCAACCATAAAAGAACTTTGAAAAGTAAAGCAATCAAGGTTAGAGATTCAATTCAAGTCATAACATGCAAGAGTCTATATTAGCATTGAAACAAGTAACAAAAGAACATTAGGTGCAAGAGCTCTCGCTGTCCGTGACTCGAATGTCTCCAAATGGTGTTAGCGTGCAAGAAGGGGTATAGGGAATACGAGAAAAAAGTATTTTTTGTGTTGAGAACTCAATCTACTAAAGTTTCACACTTGGTCCTCTTTGGAATCTTATCTTGACTCGTCCCCAGACCACTAGCCAGGTACAAGTCAATTTGATCCACTCCTTTTCAATATTTTGAGCACTCATGCAATGGATGAGCGTAAGCATGAGAGTTGACACTTAGGATGGCAAAGAGAGAAGTGCGGAGGAGGAAGACAAAAAGGATGAGAAAGGCTCACATCAATGAGGACAATCATAGGCAAGAGATGCCAAATGATAGATATGATGTGAGGAGTAGGGATTGCCATGCAACGGATGCACATACGAGCTAGGAAGCTCTCCAATGGAACTAGTGGGGGTGCATCTAACTTGCTCGCTCATGAAGACCTAGAGCTCGTTTGAGGAGGCTCATCCTTGGAATATGCAAGCCAAGTTCTATAGTGTGAAGGTCCCCACATAGCTATATGCATAATGATCATCTCTATGGAGTAAAAGTATATAAAGGGAGTACTAGTGTGGATCTCTCAAAAGGATAGTAGTGTTGCCCCTTTCTCTCTTTTTATTTCTTTTTCTCTTTTTTCTATTTTTTCTATTTTTTTGTGGCCTCAATGGCTCTTTCTATTTAACTCTCATTTGTCCTCTTTGGGATCTTTTATTGTGTCCACTTTGGGATCTTTTCCTCACTTAAGGGAACACTCTATTTTACAAGGAGGTAAAGGAGATCTTTCACACTTTACAAGGTACTCAAAATCATAAAGAAGATGTAACTATCATGAAGTATGCAATGTATGTCGCTGCCAGTGTAGCAGGAACATGTATGACATGAAGATCAAGTCATGAAGAGGTGGATGTTGCATGGAAATATAACTCGGAAAGGCTATGGAAATGCCTTGATAGGTAGGTATGGTGGCTGTTTCGAGGAAAGATATAAGGAGGATTATGATGACAGAGCGTATCATGGCAAGGGTTTGGATGTACCGGCGAAGGTGGACACCAACTCTCGGAGTGAGAAGAAGGCAATGCACGGCACGGGAAAGGCTAGCAAAATATGGGAAGGTGGAAGTGTCAACTTTCAATACTCACATTAGTCTGAAGAACTCATGCACTTATTATCGGTAACTCTCAATCTAATAAGGAGGTTCACAAAGAGACAAGTACCCCGAGGAGGAGTGTATGGGGGTTTGGTTATCCTTGCGCATCCTCGACTCATGGTACGTGAGTGTACTCTAATATTCGACCCCTCAGAAGAGTAGTGATCTATCTAGTAGCTAGAGTTCTCAACTAGTTGTGTAGGTTTTGAAAATACACACGGATTGCCCAAAATATGACACCTATCACTAATAGGCTAGAGCTCTTGACACCAAAAGTTCAAACATTACTCACATCAATACCTCAAAACCATTGCAAGTTACTACTAAAATTAAATAGCAACCTCAATTACCTACTTTCAAGACAAGGCACAACTCAGTGCAACAACCTACTCTCTTTAACAAGATAAACATGAAAACTAAAAAGAGTTCCAGCAACAAACTAAACAAAAGCCAAGGATCTTGCTAAAGACAAACTAAGACTAAAACTAAACATGGCAGCAGCTATGAAAAGATAAAGAACACACAACAGCAAAAAGATAAGCAGTAAAAATCCTATGATGTGTTCTAGAATTTGAAAGTGGACCGTGTTTCTCTCCCACACAAAGTAAGACGGGATCTAACTTGTTATGAACAGCAAGCAAAGCTAAAGAAAACTAAAAATAAAACCTAAGAGCGAGACGCTCCAAGCATAGCACATAACGCATGGAGTGATAAAAATATAGTGAGACGAAGGACGAACTGATGATTGTTGATGGAGAAGGGGATGCACGGGGGTATCCCCAAGCTTAGACGCTTGAGTCTCCTTGAATATTTATTGAGGATGCATGGGGGCATCCCCAAGCTTGAGCGCTTGACACTCCTAAATCTTCTTTCATCATCTTCCATCGCACACTTGAAAACTCCCTTCATACATAACTCATCATAAGCTGATTAGAGAGGTTAGTACCATTAATAAAATAATTTTTCCTACTGGATATAAAGATAATATTGAATAGCTACTGTTTCTCAAGAGTGTCGAAAAGTTTTTGCAAAGAAAAAGCAAGCTTAAGGTTTGCAAAAGTGAGGAGAGACAAAACGTGGCAGAATCTGTGAAAAACAGAACAGCAGGTAGTAAAGAATTTTTTTGGGATACTTATGCAACTCAAATAAAAAAACTCAGAACATACGGAAGTTTCGTAATTGTATAGAGCATTCTTTGTAAAAATTTCAGCTTAAAAAGATGAACTGGGATTTTTCTGGAATTTTTCTAGTCACGAGGACAGAATCTGTTTTCTGGACAGCATGTCACAACTTTTACTTCCCTTGCCGTATGAGGCTAAACTTGGCATAAAGCTTGAAAAAATAAAGATACAATGATGTTGCTACAGTAGTAACAATCATCAAGACACAACAAAAGCAAAAATAAAAACCTAAATTCGTTGCGGGCTGCCTCCCGAAAGCGCTTTCTTTTATGCCTTTAAGCTAGGCTTAAAGATTATAGAAGATGCATTCACAAGAATAAGAATTTTGAAGCAAAAGAGAGCATCAAGAAGCAAATATGAAACACATTTAAGCCTAACCCACTTCCTATGCATAGGCATCTTGTAAGAAAATAAATCAAAGAAGCACGAAGAGACAAGCATAGGAAGGTGGAACAAGAACATCTTCAAAACTTTCAACATAAAGAGAGGTGTTTTTGTAACATGGAAGTTTCTACAACCAAACTTTCCTCTCTCAAAGTAATTTTCAGTAGCATCATGAACAACATCAAGAATATAACTATCACATAAATCATGTTGTTCATGACCTACAAGCACACGTGTATTGTTTTCAGCACGGTTTTTAGGATGATAAGATAGATGCAACCGATCACATTGAGCCTTGATAAGAGCAAAGTTCTCCGGAGTTGGAGATTTCAAAAAGATAATAGGACAATCAAGTGTGGGTGCAATAGCAACAATTTCATGCTTAACATAAGGAACTATAGAGAGTTCATCTTTGTCAGCATCATCCATAGTGGCATCTTGGCCATCAACAAAGCAAGTATCAAAATCATCAGAAAAGGAAGTATCAAGTGAGTCCTCGGAATCATAAGATTCCTTTTCATAGCAATCATTAGCCTCTTCTTGGGAAGCAAGCATTCTATTTTTAAAATCCTCAATATAAGCATTGGAAGTATAATTCTCAAAGCAATAAGCAATAATTGCAAAGTTTTCAGACTCGAAAATAGTATCGTGATACTTTTCAATCAAAGAAGCAATCTCATAGGCACCTTTAAAAGCAACAAACTCTTCAATATTTTCAACATCAAAGTAATCATAAACACCTTTAGCATAAGAAGATAAGATCTCATTTTCATTAAACTCACATTGGAAAGGAAGGTGTTTATGATCTATATTAGAACAACAAGTAAAATCATAAATGTGGCACAAAAGTTTAGCATGGCAATAAGAAACATGTATTTGATCCCATAAGTGTTTCCCTTTCTGAGATAGGCGGTGCCGCGTATAATGAGCATGCTCATCCAATGATTTTCCCTCAACCAAGTCGGTTGGGTTTTTAGCGCGAGCACAAATTGATCGAAGACGATCCAAGTGAAACACGTCCATCCTACCATATTTGGGTGGTTCAACACCCATGGTAAAGATAGCATCAGCAAGCAAGGTAACAGGTATTTTTGGTATTGTTGATAAGGGACACAAAAGTAAAAACTGAAAGGTAAACTAACAAGACTAAACAAACAAAGGTAAAGGGTAGTGTGAAACTCCCCTATCTTAGCACTCGGAGTCCCCGGCAACGGTGCCAGAAATTTGCTTGATGGCTTCTTGCCCTTCGTTGGTTACCCCAAGTGGAAGGTTGAGATGTAGCGCAGCAGCAAGTTTCCCTCGGTGAAGATACCAAGGTTTGTCTCCCGTAGGACTCCAGAGATGATAAGTAGGTGTCAGCGGCGCAAATGACGTGGACCTGCACACATACACAGATAACTTTGTTCCCAACGAAGTTCAGAGAGGTTGTCAATCTCTCCGGTCTTGTTGTTCACAAAGGGTAAAACACAAGGGATAATGATAGCAACTGAAAGTAAAAGCAAGAAATTAAAGATAGCGTGGAAACAGTAATAAGGGTATGGTCCGGGATACGTGATGTTCACTAGTGATGTCTCTCTCCCAAAAGACAATAAAACTGCTATGCGAGGTAAACAAATTACAGAAGGGCAATTGCCAGGATTATGAACGCACCACAATGCTAACTATGCTACAAAAGAAACGAAGAGGCTCAAAAGCACGGGCAGTACGCCAAAATAAGTAGACCGAAATCCAACTGCATCTACTACTCATCATCCACCTTGAGATATCTATCCAGAGCATCTCGCTGGTATTAAGTTGCGAGCCCCACCCAAAGTGTAAACCCAAAGCAACAGACAACTACATTAAAAAGAACTTTGCGTAAAGTAAACAATCCTTGTAACCGCGGTTACAAGCACCGTTGTTTTCCCCCTTGTGGAAACAGCACATCCCCTAGACTCATGTTTCTGTCACTCAAGCGTGTCATCCGGGGGCATGAACCCACAATCGAGCATAACGTTCCCTCTTGGAGTCACTACCTACTACTTGGCCAAAGCAATAAACAACAACGGAGAACATGCAAGAATTACTTAGGAAAAAAAATATAAGAGATAAAAACCAAATATATTACTCTATCACAATCTGAATATAATCTCATAATCCATCAGATCCCATCAAACTCAGCATAGCAATAGCAGAAAGATTACAAAAGTGCCTCGATCATGTAGGGCAGCTCACGAGGTCTAAACCATGAAGAACAAAGAGGGGAGGAGAACATCACATAGCTACTGATCACGGACCCATGGTCCAAGGAAAAATACTCACGAGACATCCGGGGAGCATCCATGGTGGAGAGGAGACTCCCGTAGGTCGGCCCTCCCTCCGGCAGGGTGCCGGGAAGAGGTCTTCTGGTGCTCCCGATCTCGGAAGCGCGACGGCGGAGAAACAGAGGCGAGTTTGCGAAATAGGGTTCTGTCTTCGGAGTTTCCCCATGACGGAGAATAAATAGGCGAAGGGGGGCAGCCAGAGGTGGACCAGGGGCCCCAGGCGTCCCCCTGGCGCGGCCAGGGGTGGGTCCGCGCCGGGTGGCCGCCTGCCCCCCGGCTCCCCTCTGGCCGCACTCGGGCTCTTCTCGAAGCTTCCTGTACGCTGATTTTTCCTTTATTTTTCCCGGAATTTTTCTGGCACTTTTTATATGGGGGAAAACTGAAATAGAAAAACAGAAGAAAACAGGAACTGGCACTGGGGTGCACTGAGTTAATAGGTTAGTCCAAATATGATAAAAAGTGTATGAAAGTGTATCTAAATCATAGCAATATCACACAAAACATGCATGGAACAAGCAGAAATTATAGATACGTTTTGGACGTATCATACGCCGAATGCGCACTTCTTTCGGTTGAGTTTGATTCTGTATTTGTTGAGCGCCGCGAAGGTTTCGCGCAGGTCGTCGAGTAGCATGGATGCTTTGTAGGTCTTGATGACGATGCCGTCCACATAGACTTGCACGTTTCTTCCAATTTTCTCCTTCAGACAGGCCTGCATCATTCGCTGGTAAGTGGCGCCTGCGTTTTTTAGCCCAAAAGGCATGGTCCTGTAGCAGAATACGCCATAGGGGGTGATGAACGATGTGTGCTCTTCGTCTTCTTCCTTCATCCTGATCTGGTTGTATCCTGAGTAAGCGTCAAGAAAGGAAAGTAGATCGCACCCTGCTGTCGAGTCGATTATCTGATTGATTCTAGGCAGGGGGAAGTGGTCCTTCGCGAAATGCTTATTGACTGGTCCGTAGTCGACACACATGCGCAACACGGTTGTGTCTTTCTTGGGCACCAGCACTGGGTTGGCTATCCAGGTGGCTTTCTTTGTTTCTCAGATTAACTGGGCGTCGAGTAACCGGTTGACTTCCTCTCCGATTGCTCTGCGCTTGGGCTCCAAGAATCGTCCCAGCGCTTGCTTCACCGGCTTCGTGTTTTGCTTGATGCGTAGGGCGTGTTCCGCGAATTCGCGTGGTATCCCAGGCATGTCGGATGGGCACCAGGAGAATATTTACCACTCGTCTCGAAGGAAAGCGACGTGAGCCGTCGCCTGCTCCTCTGGTAGGTGGGCGTACACGCGGACTGTTTTGTCCGGGTCCGTCGGGTGCACTTGGTGAGTGACTGTGTCGCTGTCGATGCTGAAGTTGCGTCCGTATTCTTTGGATTCGCTTCGGTTCACCAATGGGAAGGTACTCTTGTCCGTCACCATGGCTATTTCTCTGAGTTCTTGTTCGGCTCCGAATGTGTCGGAGATTCTGTGGAAGTCACAATCACATTGATCTGATTTGATGAAGCTTCCGTTGATCGTAAGGACTCCTGCTGATCCTGGCATCTTGAGCTTGAGGTAGGCGTAGTATGGGACCGCCATGAACTGCGCGAATGCTGGCCGTCCCAATACGGCGTGGTACTGCGATTGCCAGCCGAGTACCTCGAACTCGAGGACGTGCTTTGCGAAGTTGCGTCGGCTGCCGAAGACAACTTCGAGTTCGATGATTCCGAGGGATGTGGCTGCTTCTCCTGGGACTACCCCGTGTAACTCGATGCTCGATTTTCTCCATACTGATCGTGGGATCAACATCTTTTGTAGGGTGCTGGCGAAGATGATGTTCATGTTGCTGCCTCCGTCCATGAAGACCCTATCCATGTCGTACCCTCCGATTTGTGCATCGAGCACCAGGGGCGCGTGCCCCGGTCTTGGGACTGCGGGTGGATGGTCGTCCTGTGAGAACGTGATGCTGGTCTCCGTATCATGTAGCTGGTAGACTTCGACTATGTTTATGCTCTCGGCTGCTCTAGCTTGCAGGGTGTAGGCGTCGCTTCGTGCTTGCGGAACCCTTCCCTCTTGGATCATGAGCACCTGTTCTTGCAGCGGGCTGTGACGTCTTTCCAGGCTTGAGGGTGGCGATTGTTCGGGTCGCCGGTTGCGCCTCTCTTCTTTCTGCTTCTCCTTCTTGAGGTCGCCGGCTAGCTCGTTGAACAGGCGGCAATCTCTCAAAGTGTGACCTGACCTGACGCGTCCCCAGTCATCCTCGAAGCTGTGGATCGTGCAGGATCCTGCCAGCTGCTCTCTAGCCGTGAGTTTGCTAGATCCGGCGTGCCTCTTCCTTCTTGAGATTCTGAAGATTTGCTCGTGATCCTCCGGGTGTTCGTGGAAGCGGGGTCGGTTTCAATTCCTCGACTCATGTCTTGGTTCTTGATGAGGTTGGCGAATTCATCCGGCCTTTGATCTGGGTCATAGTACTCGCCCACCGGCGTATCGGAGTCGCTGTTCTGGCTGACGGCGGGTGCTCGTGCGACGGCGTGTCGTCGAGTGGTCATCGGTTGCGCGGCTGCGTGATGTGGCTCGTTCATTAGAGCCTCGCCGTAGATCTCCCGTGCGCGCCTTTTGGTTCGTCGATTTCTTCTTTCTTGGAGATGGTCCTGCTGATCGTTGGTTTCGATCTCGTAGTTATCGTCTTGATGCGCGGCGGGTGCCCGGGCGGCGGTGGGTTGTCAAAAGATTTGCGAGTCCTCCGCTGCGCGTCGCGGTTCGTCGAGTGGAATTCCTTCGTAGAGGCCTCTCGCCGTTCTTCTGGGTCGTCGATTCCTTCGCTGTTGGCGCTGCACTTGGTTGTTACCGTAGTATCGGTCCTGGCACAGCTGTAGCCCGAGCGGTCTTGATGGGGTGGCAGAGATGTTTGCCGTGATCTTGAATCCTTCGAGTGGGCTAGATCTGGTCCTTGCCCTTGCGTTGTGGCATGCTGAAGACGGGACCGCCGAGATCGTGATCCCAACCTGTGTAGTCCCCACGGTCGGCGCCAATTGACGGGGATCAACCCCGGAAAATCCCATGGTCAGGGACCCTGGGTTAGTCATGAGAGGCACAGGTTGGACGATAGCTCGTCGGCAAACAGGGAGGCACGCTCCTGCTCGATATTATTGACGAGGGAGATGCGATTACAGGGGATGCCAAGGCTGGAGTGCTCAAGGCTAGGGTTACAGATGATATTGGTTGTCCTTTTCGTCGCCCCTCCTAGCCCTTATTTACTGGGCTAGTTCTCAGGGAGTTCATCTACGTTTATAGGTAAGCTTTCCTAACCCTAGCTTGCTCCGTAGCAGGTTCTCGCACCTTCCTTGTGAGTCGCAGACTCCTACGTCGGTGCCAATTAGCGGGCCGAGGCTGTATCTTCATGGGCCTTCTGTCTTCAGGGACACCAGGTAGGCTTATCCGTAGGAGTCGTGAGGTCACCCCCTCGTCAGGGGGAAGAAACAGTAAATACAAAGCAAGCATAACAAAAAGAGTCATGACAATACATATGCAATGTTAACGGTGTTCTAAGGCAGTGCAAGGCACGTTGCTCGGAGCGGGAATTCATCCAGGGATGAAAAACCGGCTCCTGGTGATTATCGACACACGACCCGGAGGGGGGATGTCGATGTTCGTTGTGTTAGAGGGGTGTGTTTTGTATACGAATAGAGTCTCCGTATTCGTTATATTTTTCTGATCAATTTTTATGTATAAAGTTTTTGAATATGACTTACGGTTTAAAAGATATTCAATTTTAAAGATTTAATCATTTTAAAACATTTTCTGGATTTATTTTATTTTTATTCCAACATTATCCAAACAGGGGTTGACCAGTCAAACCTGACCAGTGGGTCCCATTGGTCAGCCTCACATTGCTAATAAAACAATTAATTAAATTTAATTAACCACTGGACCCACATGTCATACACTAAACAATTACAAATCATTTTTATTAATAAAAGGCAGTGGGGCCCATGTGTAAGTGTAACAGTGCTAAATATTTGTTAATTTTATTTCTAATTGGCCAGGGGCCCACTTGTAAGTCTCAGGTTTTTTTTATCTCAGTTTTTAATTAGCAGGGGGTTAGGGGTTAATCCCTATGGGTGGGTCCCAGAGGTTAGTGGCACACCCCACTGGGGTTAGCCCAGCGCTGGTGGTTAACCACCATGGACGCCTGAGACGTCCCAAACTTAGTTACAATTTCTACTTGCTCCATGCATGATTTGTGTGACTTTGCCATGTTTTACTTGAACTTTCATACACTTTTGATCATATTTGGACTAACCTATTAACTCAGTGCACCAAGTAGCCAGTTCCTATTTTTTGCTGTTTTTATATTTTAGGTTTTCCGGCCATTAAAAGTGCCAAATAAATTCTGGAAAAATTATATAAAAGATCAGTGTCCCGGATGCTTCCCGAAGAACCAAAGATGGAAGGGAGTGAACCCACCAGGACCCCAGGAGGGTCCCTGGCGTCGGCCCCACCCTAGGGCGCGCTAGGAGGCCTCCTGGCTGCCCTGTGGCCCCTCTCGGTGCCCCCTTTGGCCTATATTTAACCTCCACGGAGGAAACCCCTAATATCGATATGCTATTCCCATTCTCCTCTCTGTACCGCCGCCGCCACCGTTTCAAGATCGGGGCTTCCAGGAGAAGCTGCCCCGGCACCCTGTCGGAAGGAGGAACCCCCTCCGGGAGACCATCCATCGCCATGGACGCCTCCCGGATGTGCTGTGAGTAGTCCCCCTTGGACCATGGGTCCATGACCAGTAGCTATGTGATGTTCTCCTCCCCTCTTTGTGCTTCCAATTTCGAGACCTTGTGAGCTGCCTCACATGATCGAGGCATCTTTGTAATTTGCTGTGTTGCTATGCTGAGTTTTCTGGGATCTGATGGATTATGAGATTATGTTCAGATTGTGATGAGTAATATATTTGGTTCTCTTTTATATTTTTGTTCTTAAGTTAATTCTTTCATGTTCTCCGTTGCCGTATTTTACTTTGGCCAAGTGATTTGTTGCAACTCCAAGAGGGAGCGTTATGCTTGATTGTGGGTTCGGCCCCCTGATGTCTAGCTTGAGTGACAGAAACATGAGACTAGGGGATGTGTTGTTGCTACCAGGGATAAAACAACGGTGCTTGTACCTGCGCGTGCAAGGATTGTTTACTTTACGCATAGTTCTTTTAATGCAGTTGTCTGTTGCTTTGAGTTTACACTTTGGGTGGGATTCACAACTTAATACCTGCGAGATGTTCTGGATTTATATCTCAAGGTGGATGATTCGTAGTAGATGCAGATGGATTTCGGTCTACTTACCTTGGCGTACTGCGCATTGCTTTTGAGCCTCTTCCTTTCTTTTGTAGCATAGTTAGCATTGCGGTGCGTTTATAATCATGTCAATTGCCCAGCTGTGATTTGTTTACCTCGCTAGCACTTTTATCGTCTTTTGGGAGAGAGACATCACTAGTGAATGTCATGGGACCCAGTCCATATTTCCATCATTGTTTACACCATCAATTTACTTTTAGTTATTAATTTTAGTTGCCACTATTATTATCTCTTGCGTTGATCCTTTGTAAATAGCAAGGCCGGAGGAATTGACAACTCTTCTGTGCTCGTTGGGAGCAAAGTTACTTGTTGTGTGTGCAGGTCCAGGTGAAGTTAGCAACCTCAGCACCATTGTTCACTTTACCACCTTCTTGTATTTCTGCGAGTCCTACGGGAGACAAACCCTATCCTCTGCATAGGGAAAATTTTCTTCTACGCTACATCTCACCTTCCACTTGGGGTAACCAACGAGGAGCGAAAGAAGTATCTTCCTTGCTAGCATCAAGCAATTTCTGGCGCCGTTGCTGGGGACTCTATTCCACAAGATAGGGGAGTTGCACACTATCTTTTATCTTTGCTTTTCAGTCTTGTTAGTTTATCTTTCAGTTTTTACTTTTGTGTCCCTTATCAAAAATACCAAAAATACATGATACTTTGCTAGTAGTTACCTTTTGTGGCTTCTAGGGAAGGTGATGTTCACAGAGAACCATGTGACAAGTATTAGCGCACGCTACATTGGTATTGCACTGGAGATCGCTTCAGCTGTGGAGCTTAAGAATATCACACAGAGGAGTTGGGGTTCTGCGGTTTTAGCGGCTACTTACCGAGGTATGTGCAAGGGTTGCACGTTGCCGCCAGGTAACAAGGTAGCCCTTCTCGGTTGCCCTATATTTTTACAGTTGTGGTCGTGGGAGAGGTTCTCTATAGGGCGTCCGAACATACATATTGAGGACAGTTGGCCTTCCGATGAGCTGAACGATGCTGCTCGCATAGACATGCCTACTTTCGGCATGTGTTGGACACGTTGCAAGGTATGTGTCATGCTACAATTTCTTGCATTGCAACATAATTTGTCACAAAGATCCTTCGCTAACTTTCGCTAACTGTTATTTTGCACAGAGACGGTTTGCTACTGAATAGATAAGGCGAGCCTACACAGCATTAAATGAGCAGTTCGATGTGTACACTGGTGTGATCTGGCAGCCATATACACGAGAAGCCATAGCTGCAAGATACCCCCACGGTATTTCTGTTCTATGCACAAGGGATCGGGATTATTGGATGACAAAATCAAAGATCATGTTTGATGTCTTCGTCGAGGTGATGGCGCAACAAAGAGTTATGAGGCAATTTGGTCTTCAACAGTTGGTTGACCCTCCGTCTACAGAGGATCCACTGCCACCAGAAATTCATAGGTATTATTAACATTCCATATGTGTGCGTACAATTTATTTAGTTGATCCATCGGTGTATGTATTATTTAATTCTTGAACACAAACCATAATTTTAGGATCACAAGGAAGGGGGTAAATAGGACACTCACTCAGTGGCTTCAGAGAGTTCAGCCATACATTACAGAGTGGGAGACTGCCACGACACGCATTTGGAACGAGGATGCCAGGTTTGATATCCATCAATTCAATGTCTATTTTCGACGGTACATGGCCGGAACACGGTTGCGCATCATTCAGCACTCTCGCCCTGAGGTGATGCCCGTCCCTGCTACGGGGGACACGTACCCCAGCTTTGATACTTCCGGCTCTAGACAATTAGCGGTAACATATATTCTCTTTACCAAATGCATTTAGTTAACTAATACGTTGATGTGGTTACTTATTAAATCATCGTTTCAATTCCAGGCTGACATTACACTCGATCTGAGGGATGAGATGAATGCGCTTGCACGTTCATCATCGTCAGGCCCTCTTCTTCCATACCGGAGTCGTTTTGCACGCATTCAACAAAAGTTACGAGCTCTCTACGATGTTATCACGTGCAACCACACTTCAGATGTTGTTCAACATCATCCTCTACAGCGACCACCGTGTTCCTCCACTGACCATCGACACCACCCGCGTCCACGTGTAGAGCAAAAAGGTCCCACATCTGGCTATCCGTATCAGCCACCCCCTCCTGACCAGGTGGGAGGATCAGCATGGCCGTACCAGCAGCAGGGTCCCACATCTGGCTACCCGTATCAGCCACCCCCTCCTGACCAGGCGGGGGGATCAGCATGGCAGTACTAGCATCAGGGTACCACGTCTAGCTACCCGTATCAGCCACCCCGTCCTGACCAGGCGGGAGGTTCAGCATGGCAGTACCAGCAGCAGGGTCCCACATCTAGCTACCCGTATCAGCCACCCCGTCCTGACCAGGCGGGAGGTTCAGCATGGCAGTACCCGCAGGATTGTCCTCCCTCGTTTCACCCAGCGTCACAACAGCAGGGTATGTCACTTTATAATTATAATTGGAACTACATTTGTCTTCAGTACTTATGTTTCATCCTACAGGAACCGGAAATGATACGCCTATGTCTGGATCTGTGTGGGCTAGTGAACCAGATCCTGAGGACAGTACACATGATTACATGTCGCAACAGAACGACTGGATAGACATGTATTCGACTCCTCCACCAGGCCCCACCCAGGAGACACAGTATGATCAGGACGGTTCTGAGATTCCTCTTCAGCAATTTAGGGCACCTCACAGGTATGGCTGGACGACGCCTACTACACTTCTTGACCGCCGTCCCAGACGCCATCCTTGAAGCTCCTCCCTATCAGACTTCTGCCTATTATATGTATGAGACTTATGCCTATTCTATGTATGAGACATATGCCTATTCTATGTATGAGACTTATGCCTATTCACTACATCAACTCTTCATCATTATTCTTGCTAATAATCGTACGACATGGTACGACATAAATTAAATGAAACCACTTAAACTGAAAGTAAGATACAACGTAGTGCTTATCGCTAACAGTACATAAAGTCGTCAACACTTTTTTTTCCACGGTAAGTTTCTGTGCTTGTCTGGCATAAAGTCATCATCACTATCTTCAGCGGGCTTTGCTGATGCATCGCTTGATTTCTTCTTCTTGGATGACACTGATGCATCACTGTTACCTGTTTTTTTTCCACGGTAAGTTTCCGTGCTTGTCTGGCATAAATTCATCATCACTATTTCAACGGGCTTTGCTGATGCATCGCTTGATTTGTTCTTCTTGGATGACACTGATGCAACACTGTTACCTGTTTTTTTTCCACGGTAAGTTTCCGTGCTTGTCTGGCATAAAGTCATCATCACTATCTTCAGCCAGCTTTGGTGATGCACCACTTGATTTCTTCTTATTCTTCGAGCTTGAGCCTTCACCCATCACTGCGAAAGGAGAAGAGTGAATGAGGAGAAAAAGAGGCAAATATGAGGTCTTTTTAAAGAACCGACGAGCCTCAGTGCGCTACTACTTTCCTCAAAGTTAGCGCAATCAATGTCTCCTCAGCGCCGAAAGCGTCCCAACCCTCTCTCCTCAGCGCCGAAAGTGTCTGAACCTGTCTCCTCAGCGCCGAAAGCGTTTCAATCCCTGTCACCTCACCACCGAAAGCATCCCAATCCCGGTCACCTCACCACCGAAAGCATCCCAATCCCGGTGTCCTCAGCGCCGAAAGTTCGTGAGGCCAATGGTGCATATATTTTTTTAGCAATTTTTTATCCACTCGGCCTGGCTGTGGTCAATTGGCCCAGTTGGCCAGCCCGTGGCCGACTGCATGTGTACAAGGCCGATAGAACGGCTGCTGGGTTCCAGTCGGCCACGGCTAGGCCGACTGGCATCCTATCGGCCACGGCATGGCCAACTGGATCCAATCGGCCAGGCCGTGACCAACTGGATCCAGTTGGACACGCCGTGGCCGAAGGTGTATTATTTATGATTTTTTTGAAAACGTGCATTATTTCTGATTTTTTTAATAAATGTATTATTTAATTATTATTTTCAAGTTATAGCCTCATATGACAAGGGAAGTGAAAGTTCTGACATGCTGTCCAGAAAACAGATTCTGTCCTCGTGACGAGAAAAATCATAGAAAATCACCTGTTCATCTTTTTGAGCTTAATTTTTTACACAGAGTGATCTATACAATCACGAAACTTTCTTATGTTCTGAGTTTTTTGATTTCAGTTGCAGAAGTACCCCTAAAATATTCTTTACTACCTGGTGTTCTGTTTTTCACAGATTTTGCCACGTTTTGTCTCTAATAACTTTTGCAAACCTTAAGCTTGCTTTTTCTTTGCAAAAACCTTTTGGCAATCTTGAGAAACAGTATCTCTTCAAGAATATCTTTATTTACAGTAGAGGAAAATTATTTTAATAGGGTACTAACCTCTCTAATCAGTTTACAATGAGTTATCTATGAAGGGAGTTTTCAAGTGTGCGATGGAAGATGATGAAAGAAGATCTTGGAGTGTCAAACGCTCAAGCTTGGGGATGAACCCATGCATCCCCAATAAATATTCAAGGAGACTCAAGCGTCTAAGCTTGGGGATGCCCCCGTGCATCCCCTTCTTCATCAACAATTATCAGTTCGTCCCTCGTTGCACTATATTTTTATCACTTCATGCGTTATGTGCTATGCTTGGAGCGTCTCGCTCTTAGGTTTTATTTTTAGTTTTCTTTAACTTTGTTTGCTGTAGTAACAAGTTAGAACCCAGCTTACTCTTTTGTGTGGGAGAGTTACATGCTCCTCTTGAACTATAACTCCTCATAGGATTTTCATGCCTATCTTTTTGCTGTTGTGTGTTCTTTATCTTTTCGTAGCTACTGCCATGTTTAGTTTTTAGTTTTAGTTTTAGAAAGAGCCTTGGCTTTTGTTTAGTTTGTTGCTGGAACTCTCTTTATTTTTCATGTTTTATATTGTTTAGAGAGTTTGCTTGTTGCACTGAGTTTTTGTGTCTTGACTAGAAAGTAGGTAGTTGAAGTTGCTATTGTCTTTGTAGTATTAACTTGCAATAGTTTTTAGGTATTGACTAGAGTAATATTTGAACTTATGGTGTCAAGAGCTTTAGCCTATTAGTGATAGATGTCGTATTTTGGGCAATCCGTGTGATTTTAGAAAACCAAAACCCCTGTTGAGAACTATAGCTACTAGATGGATCACTAACCTCTGGAGGGTTTGAATATTAGAGTACACTCACGTACCATGAGTCGAGGATGCACAAGGATAACCAAACCCCCATACACTCCTCCTCGGGGTACTTGTCTCTTTGTGAACCTCCTGATTAGATTGAGAGTTACCGATAATAAGTGCATGAGTTCTTCAGACTAATGTGAGTATTCGAAAGTTGACACTTCCACCTCCCATAATTTTCTAACCTCTCATGTGCCGTGCACTGCCTCTTTCTCACTCCGAGAGTTGGTGTCCACCTTCGCCGGTACATCCAAACCCTTGGCATGATACGCTTTGTCATCATAAACCTCCTTATATATTTCCTCAAAACAGCCACCATACCTACCTATCAAGGCATTTCCATAGCCTTTCCGAGATACATTGCCATGCAACACCTACCTTCTCATGACTTGATCTTCATGTCATACATGCTACTTGCTTGATCTTGAACCGCATGCTAGTTGGTCCTTGCCCTAATCATTGCTACATGACGCGCTAGTATCATTGCATATCCTTCTACCCTGGCAGAGGCATACATTTGCATCATGATAGTTACATCTTCTTTATGTGAGTACCCTTGTAAAGTGTGAAAGATCTCCTATATTCTTGTAAAATATAGAGTGTTGCCCCTAAAGTGAGGAAAAGATCCCAAAGAGGACAAAATTAAAAGATCCCAAAGAGGAAAAATGAGAGAAATAGAAAGAGCCATTGAGGCCACCAATTTTTTATAGAAAAAAAAGAAAAAGAAAAAAAAGAGAAGGGGGCACACTACTATTCCTTTTGAGAGATCCACAGTAGTACTTCATCCTCTATCCCTTGTACTCCATAGAGATCATCATACATGCATATAGCTATGTGGGGATCCTTCACACTATAGAACTTGGCTTGTATATTCCAATGATGAGCCTCCTCAAACAAGCTCTAGGTCTTCTTGAGCAAGCAAGTTGGATGCACCCCCACTAGTTCCTTTGGAGAGCTTTTAGTTCACATGCGCATCCGTTGCATGGAAATCCCTACTACTCACATCATATCTATCATATGGCCTTCTCTCGCCTATGGTTGTCCTCATTGATGTGAGCCTTTCACACCTTTTTGTCTTCCTCCTCCACCATATTTCTCTTTTTGCCATCCTAAGTGTCAACTTTCGTGATAACGCTCATCCATTGCATGAGTGCTCAAAATATCGAAAAGGAGTCGATCAAATTGACTTGTACCTGACTAGTGGTCTGGGGACGAGTCAAGATAAGAATCCAAAAGGAGACTAAGTGTGAAACTTTAGTAGATAGTAGTTCTCAACAACTATTTTTTATCTCGTATTCCCATATCCCCCTTCTTGCACGCAAACACCATCTGGAGACATTCGAGTCACGGACAACGAGAGCTTTTGCACCCTTTGTTCTTTTGTTGCTTGTGTCAATGCTAATATAGACTCTTGCTTGTTAAGACTTGAATTGAATTGCATGCTTTGATTGCTTTACTTTAAAAGTCCTTATATGGTTGTGTGGCATGTCGCCACAGAAATTATGCTTGTTATCATTTCCCTACTCGAGGACGAGCAGGAATTAAGCTTGGGGATGTTGATACGTCCCAAACGTATCTATAATTTCTACTTGATCCATGCATGATTTGTGTGACTTTGCCATGTTTTACTTGAACTTTCATACACTTTTGATCATATTTGGACTAACCTATTAACTCAGTGCACCTAGTTGCCAGTTCCTGTTTTCTGCTGTTTTTATATTTTAGGTTTTCCAGCCATTAAAAGTGCCAAATAAATTCCGGAAAAATTATATAAAAAATCAGCATCCCGGAAGCTTCCCGAAGAACCGAAGATGGAAGGGAGTGGACCCACCAGGGCGCCAGGAAGGTCCCTGGCGCGGCCCTACCCTAGGGAGCGCCAGGAGGCCTCCTGGCTACCCTGTGGCCCCTCTCGATGCCTCATTTGGCCTATATTTAGCCTCCGCGGAGGAAACCCCTAATATTGATCTGCTATTCCCGTTCTCCTCTCTGTACCGCCGCCGCCATTTCAAGATCGGGGATGCCAGGAGAAGCTGCCCAGGTACCCTGCCGGAAGGAGGAACCCACTCCGGGAGACCATCCATCGCCATGGACGCCTCCCGGATGTGCTGTGAGTAGTCCCCCTTGGACCTTGAGTCCATGACCAGTAGATATGTGATGTTCTCCTCCCCTCTTTGTGCTTCCACTTTCGAGACCTCGTGAACTGCCTCACATGATCGACGCATCTTTGTAATTTTCCGTGTTGCTATGCTGAGTTTGCTGGGATCTGATGGATTATGATATTATGTTCAGATTGTGATGAGTAATATATTTGGTTCTCTTTTATATTTGTGTTCTTAAGTTAATTCTTGCATGTTCTCCGTTGCCGTATTTTACATTGGCCAAGTTATTTGTTGCAACTCCAAGAGGGAGTGTTATTCTTGATTGTGGGTTCAGCCCCCTGATGTCTAGCTTGATTGATAGAAACATGAGACTAGGGGATGTATTGTTTCCACTAGGGATAAATCAACGGTGCTTGTACCTGCGGGTGCAAGGATTGTTTACTTTATGCATAGTTCTTTTAATGCAGTTGTCTGTTGCTTTGAGTTTACACTTTGGGTGGGATTCACAACTTAATACCAGCGAGATGTTCTCGATAGATATCTCAAGGTGGATGATTCGTAGTAGATGCAGATGGATTTCGGTCTACTTACCTTGGCGTACTGCCCATTGCTTTTGAGCCTCTTCTTTTCTTTGTAGCATAGTTAGCATTGCAGTGCGTTTATAATCATGTCAATTTCCCAACTGTGATTTGTTTACATCGCTAGACTTTTATTGTCTTTTGGGAGAGAGACATCACTATTGAACGTCATGGGACCCCGGTCCATATTTCCATCATTGTTTACACCATAAATTTACTTTCATTTTCCACTATTATTATCTCTTGCGTTTATCCTTTGTAAACAGCAAGGCCGGAGGAATTGACAACTCCTCTGTACCCATTGGGAGCAAAGTTACTTGTTGTGTGTGCAGATCCAATTAAAGTTAGCAACCTCGGCACCATTGTTCACTTTACCACCTTCTTGTATTTCTGCGAGTCCTACGGGAGACAAACCCTATCCTCTGTATATGGAAAATTTGCTGCTACGCTACATCTCACCTTCCACTTGGGGTAACCAACGAGGAGCGAGAGAAGTATCTTCCTTGCTAGCATCAAGCAATTTCTGGCGCCGTTGCCAGGGACTCCAGTCTACAAGATAGGGGAGTTGCACACTATCTTTTATCTTTGCTTTTTAGTCTTGTTAGTTTATCTTTTACTTTTTACTTTTGTGTCCCTTATCAAAAATACCAAAAATACCTGTTACTTTGCTAGTAGTTACCACTATGGTTGGTCCTTGTGCCTTTGGTGAGGCAGAAGTACTTACCTTTACTCAGAGAGGTGGTGAAAGTCTGAAAGATGCTTGGCATAGAATTAATGATTCTCAAAAAAGGGCCACCAAGAAGCAATCCACTACCATCCTGCTTAGAAATTTTTATGTAGGGATTACTTCTTGGAATATGTTTGTTTTAGACACTGCTATCAAAGGAAACTTTATAGAGGCTCCATTTTGGGAAGCCCTTAATGTTATTGAAAATCTTGTTGGAAGTCTCCCCGTTTCTAGCATTAAGGAGGACATTACTCTAGCTCACATTATGGGAAAACTTGAAAAAATAGAGTAAGAAATGCCAAGTATCGATAAAGTAAATGAGTTGGATCGTAAGATTCAAGGTAATTTGAATAGGCTAGATAACTCCATGCAAAAAATTGTCAAAACTTTGGAGACTATCAAATCCCTTGATGAGAAGTCTTCTAGGATAGAAATGATTGAGGAATTTATTGAAACTCTAGGAACTACCTTTTCCTCAATCAAAACTAAATAGGATAAAACTCCGGCAATAAAGGAACCCAAGTTAGTTTACGTCCCTAAGGTTCCTCGAGCTAAAGCTGACACACCTATTGCCAAGAGAGTTGAAACAGTGAAAACTTTGGAGGAGACACCTATCTTTAATTTTAATGAAATTCCAATTGATTTTCCTCCTTTTTATTTTATCCCTAGAATTAAAGAGCTTTTTGAAGAAACCTCTTAAGACTAGTTGTACTATTGAAGAGCTTTTTGATGATCTTGATGATGGTTCAATTGATACAACTTGATCTTTTGCTTTTTGCCTAGCTCAAAGGCGTAAAAGAAAGCGCTTGTTGGGAGGCAACCCAAGATGTTTTTTCTTCTGTTTTTAGTGGTCTTGATGATTATTACTAGTATAGCAACATCATTGTATCTTTATTTTCAAGTTTTGTGCCAAGTTATAGTCTCATATGACAAGGGAAGTGAAAGTTGTGACATGCTGTCTAGAAAACAGATTCTGTCCTCGTGACGGGATAATGTTGGGTCTCGCAGCACAAAACGATACTTTTTTCTAACTAGCGTCGCCCTTAACCCAAGATCTATCTAGTTGTAATGTCGTAACGGAAAGACTTGCGGAAACATACCTCGGGGTGTAGTCCGTTGCACGGGAAACCTTTCACAGCCCCCTGGCTGTGTTAGCACCCTGTTGGGTGGTAGTGCCGCACGTGCAGCACCTCGTAGTACTCGCACACGTACGGACTCGATGACGACCTCCGTTCTCCGATCCAGCGGAGGTGGAGGAAGTAGACCTCCCGGAACTGGAGTTTCGGTAGCACGACGACGTCCGCGTAGCATAGAAGCCTCAATCCCAGCACAGGTTCCAGACAAGGGGACCCCGGCTTGAGAGAGACGAGAGAGGGGAGAAGACCGGTGAAAACTGATCTCAATTCGGAGTAATATTGAATTCTCTGCGAAATTTTCTATGTCAAAGAAGTGCACCCCTGCCCATCTATATATAGGCAGACGGAAGGAGTCAACCCCCCTCCCCTAGCAATGTGGGACTAAAGTCCCTTGCCAGGGAGGGGCGACGGCCAGGGGGGAGGAGGTGGTGGCTCCACCACTTGGGCCAAAGGCCCATGGCGCCTCGCCCCCTTTTTTCCTTTTTCCCTTTTTTCTTTTTGCCTTTTTCCTTCCACTAATGGGATTCTTTCACAAATAAGGCCCATTGCACTTTTTAATCTGAAATAAATTATTATTAATTATTAATTCACTTAATTAATAAATAATACATATTATTTCATCTCCCGATGATCCGGAACTCCTTCCAGCTCACTCCGAACGTCCTTCGGACCAACACGGAACTTTTTCGGTACGTCTTTCTCTCTTCTTCGGTAAGTCCGATAGTTCCGAAAAGGTCTCCGATATTCATCGAGCCCTTAAGTGTGTTACCCTACGGTCCGATAACACTCTAGTCATGACCGAGACAAAAGCTACGACCAATGATCAATAGAGGGACCTGGATGCCCATAATGACCCCTGTGCATTCCGGAAGTAACCGATTGAACCATACACGTTGTATACCATTCCCTTTGTCATGCGATACTAGATTAGTCCAAGATTCGATCAACTGCATCCAATGCATTAGTTCACTCATTCCGTGATATTCATCCTTGTGACCTAGTCACACGCTGCGCAGCTTTATGGATGCAATCTCACCGAGTTGGCCATGAAGTATCTTTCCATTATATGGATTGAAAAATCCCGCTCTTGAATCAACACTCCTCAACCTATCCCATCGGATAGCCCAAGATACACCTTTATGGTCACCATGTTTCAGTGTGATGGTTAATGCACTCAAAGCATCCTCAGAAGATAGCAATTATGCGTGATCTCACGGTCAAAGGAACATGCTACTACGTTTTGTAATTACAACACTGAACTTTTACAATTTGATCATGTTGCAATGATTGCATTGGCTAATGTTCATCACGTCATTCATTCAATGAGTTGACCTTACCATCAATTGACTTGATTGTCCATGATCGTGAAACCACAATCATCAATTGACGATAAACCAGTCATCATGAGAGGCTGACTAGGAACTCTGGTTGTTTCTATACCACACCTGTATCATTGTTTCACTGATACAGTTCCAGCCCAGTATGAAACTGGTCATGAACTTATTTAGATATATTGGAATAATCATATATTATTTGCCTCTAGAGCATATATCCAACAGATAAATCATAGAAAATCACCAGTTCATCTTTTTGAGCTGAATTTATTACACAGCGTGATCTATACAATCACGGAACTTTCGTATGTTCTGAGTTTCTTTATTTGAGTTGCATAAGTATCCCTAAAAAATCACAGAAGCTACATAAATTCTCAAAACCATATGGATGTGATCCACTGATTTTTAGGCCTTTTACAAAATTGCTTTCACAATTTTTGGACAAAGTTTTATTTCCACTTATATTTTTGGCAATTCAATTTGGTTGGAAAAGACAAGGGAATGACCAAAGGTGATTAGTGACTTGCTAATCACAGAGATTTATCATTAAGAAAAGTTTTACTGTTGCCTGACATTAAGGGTGTTACAGGTGGGCCCAGCATAGAGGCTGCAAACCTCTATGGCAGTGAATCACCGGTACTAACACAGGCGGCTGCAGCGGCGATTCTTCCTCCAGGAGTTGGGGGGCAGAGGAACTTGTTTCGCGGTAAGAGCGTCAAATCCTCGTGGACTCCTCATCTAATTACTGACTTGAGCAAAGATTTCTACCCGGTTGTTCAGCCGACCGGTATGGCTACATTACTACACACCGTGTGGTCTGTTGAGGCAAATCATAAGTTCTATGCCTGGTTGCTCAGTAGATTTGAACCAGAGACAATGGAGTTCACGTTTTAGGACGGTTCGGTGAGGAGATTCTCACCTGATTGCATAGTGGACACAACTGGTATGGAAAATGTAGGCACGGAAGTGGGATTTGCAAAATTAAACCACAAAGAGACCGACATTGTAGATAGGATAAAATTTAAACTAGGGATGAAAAAAAAGAATTTCAAAGATGGTGGATTGACTGTTCAATCCGTGGTCGACTGGTTTAGAGATGTGGACCCACTTCACATCCCTAAAGGCAGAGAGGATGCAGTGAGGATGGCGTACAGTTTACTGTCGTCGGCAACTTTTGTTGCGCCTAGGCAGGCAGTCGTGTCAATGTCTGAAGAAATACTTCGGTGTGTTATGTTTCCTGGTGGAACCGGTCAATACAATCTAGCGCAATGGGCTTTTGAGATAATAAAACAAGCTGCAAGGAAATTCAAGAAGGACCAAACAAGGGTTGTGCAACAATTCATTGTGGGAGGGTGCCCTCTGGCATTGATGGTAAGTACTTAATGTAAGTATGTACGATGTATAACTTACAATTCTGTGGTACTAACAATGTATGATCTTGCAGCCGTGGT
The DNA here is from genome assembly GCA_950022295.1 of Bromus sterilis. Taxonomy (NCBI): domain Eukaryota; kingdom Viridiplantae; phylum Streptophyta; class Magnoliopsida; order Poales; family Poaceae; genus Bromus; species Bromus sterilis. The sequence continues at coordinate 376,882,268 of OX465595.1, read as the reverse complement.
ACTTTGACTGGGTTAACTATGATGAAGCAAGTGTGAACTGCAACATGCTGCCTCGTATTACTGTTTACGATGCTGCTACAATTGACAAGCTAATTAAGCTAGATTGTGAATTCCCGGGACTCTTCAAGGTGCACCAACATTGCGAAAACCCCATGAAGCATAAATACCGAGAACTATAGTGCTTAGTACTGATCGTGTGCTTTCTATTTTTTCCGCAGACAAAAACTCAAAATTATCTGGAGAGGAGGATTATGTTCTGGCATCCTGCAATTGGTAGACCTGGTGGGGTTGCAATTGTACGATTCAGAGGATGTAAGTTGTTCATATGAATGTTTTCGAACTAAACATGTACTCTCTTCTATTCTGAAAGTCTAATGTTCCTGCTTGCTTTGATGCAGCAAGCAATGTGCAGATCACTGAGATTGAGGAGGACGAGCAAGCATACGGAGAGGTGAACAGCGAAACAACAGCTGCATTACAAACAACTCCAATGTGTTCACGCCAGGACGTAATCAGAACAATACATATTGCTGACTCCATCACACAATCAACTAGAGACCGAGATCCAATTGACTTCTCTGCTAGGATGGCTGCCAGGTTGCATAAAGCTAAGGATGCAGGTACAACTAGGTCGCACTTACGGAGTACGGTGAACTGGTCTTTCACGGTTCTTTGTGACAGGTAGATTATGTTGTGCAATGCAGGGATGTTTCGTAAAACAGGTCCAGCTATCAGCGGGTTGCGTATTGGAGGTCATCACCATTTTAGTGCTGAAACAGGTATGATATCTTAGGTTGTCAGGCGAACATCTGCAGTGACTACAATGAACACATAATTCATTTAATTGGTCAGGTGCAGGTCGACAAGTTAATTCACTTGCAAAGTTGAGGACAAAACTGACACTTCGACCATCGTGGGATATATCAGATGCAATCAGCGATAGTGGAAGAGGGGGTAGCAGATTGGAGGGACAGGGTACACATGGCATGAATCGAAGTGTGCATGAGCAGCTATCATTTGACGAAATGATTTCTGAGTCAGCTCAAGCACGATATGCAATAGAGTGTACGCACAACATTTCATACTGTTTGCTTCCGGTCGTCTTCGTGATTGCAATTTGGGCGTGCTAACCATGCATGTAATAAACATTTCAGATGCAATTTTTTTTGGAGAAATGCCTGGTTTCTCTCGAAGAGAAGTTCCGAACAATACAGAAGCGGGATACAGAGATGGTAGCATGTTCAGTGGTACGTGACTAGCAAAATTTAGATTCACAATTATACCTTGCTTCACTGTTCATCTAATGCATTGCTTGTTGGAATTATGCCCTAGAGGCAATAATAAAATTGTTATTATCATATTTCCGTGTTCATGATATATATTCATTTTCCATGCTATAATTGTATTAACCGGAAACATAATGCATGTGTGGTTTCATAAACAACACCGAGTCCCTAGTAAGCCTCTACTATACTAGCTCGTTAATTAATGATGGTTATGGTTTCCTAACCATGAACATGAGTTGTGTATTAATTAATGGGATCATGTCATTAGAAGAATGACGTGATGGACATACCCAACTAAGCATAACAATATTGATCGTTTCATTAAGTTTATATTGTCATGGCTTTTATTGTCAAGTATCATTTTTCTTAGACCATGAGATTATGTTATTCCCGGGTACCGGAAGAATACTTTGGGGAAATCAACCATCACATCGTGACAGGGTGATCATAAAAATGTCTTAATGGTATCTCCGAAAGTACTTGTTGAATTACATGAATCAAGACTGGGATTTGTCCCTCCGTGTGACGGTGAGATATACTCCGGGCCCACTCGGTAATGCACATTCGGTAACGCTTGCAAGCACGTGACTAATGAGTTAGTCACAGAGAATGTTGTATTACAGAACGAGTAAAGAGTACTTACCGGTAACGAGATTGAACTAGGTATAGCGATACCGACGATCGAATCACGGGTAAGTAAAATATCGTGTGACAAAGGAAATTGTGTACGGATTATAGTAGTCCACGACATAGTGGTTCAATCGATAAAGATCTTCGTTGAATGTGTGGGAGTCATTACGGATATCCTGGTCCCTCTAATGGTTATTGATCAGAGAGATGTCTCGATCATGTTTGCACGTTCTCGAACCCGTAGGGTCACACACTTAACGCTCGGTAACGCTAGAATAGCTCTGGGATAATTTTATTAATGGTGTTCGAATATTGTTCGGAGTCTCGGATGAGATCCTAGACATCACGAGGAGCTCCGGAAGAGTCCGGAGGAAAAGATTTATATAAGGCAAGTTGATTTCAGGGTTCCGGAAAAGTTCGGGATTTTTTCGGAAGTGACGGAATGTTCTAGAAGGTTCCGGAGGGTCCCACTATGGGCCCCACCTGTTTTGGACGACCAAGGGTGGTCCAATAGTCCATGTGACCAGCCCTCCTTGGTTTATTATGCCAATAAATGGGAAGCCCTTCAATTGGAGGGTTACCACTCTTAAAAGAAAGGTGTTACCATCTTTTTAATGAGAGAGGGGTTTTCACTTGGGAATTAAAGTGGCTACAACCTCCTTGCCTATATAAGAGAGGGGAGAGGCTCACCAAGGAGACCCCAAGTCCTTCCACACCTCCTCCTCCCTCACGTGCATCGCTTGGCGAAGCCCTGCCCGCGGGAAACTCTTCACCATATCCATCACCACGCCGTTGTGCTGCTGGAATCGATCCAATCTATTTCTCCCTCTTGCTTGCTGGATCAAGAAGAAGGAGACGTCACCGAGATGTACGTGTGCAAGCCTCCGGAGGTACTGCTCGTTTGCAGTGCTGATCGGATCAAACTTCACCAACAACTTCACCAAGGTGCGTTGAAATAAACGTTCAACGCGCGTGTTCTTCGAGGGTATGATGACCTACTCTCCCCGTTACTAGCATCTTCTAGATTGGATCTTGGATGTTGCTTCCGCATGTGAGAGAAATTTTTTGTTTTCTATCACGGAATCTCCTACAGTGGTATCAGAGCTAGTTCTATGCGTAGATGCTTTGTACGGTTAGAACATAATGAGTTGTGGGCGTTGATCTTCTTGTTGCTACCCTTCCATGTGTATTTTGGTTTTGCGGTATGGTTTGATGCAGCGGCCCGGACCAACTTTACAATCTTCGGATTGAGACCGGTTCTGCACTTGACGTGCAACTTGTATTGCACATGCGGCCTGCGGGTGTCAGTCGCTCTTACCATAGTATTAACCACATTTACAAAGGAGGGCTCTTATGAGATTAAGAAGCAATTTGTTATATCAACGTTGTGGTTTTTTTTGTAGGTAAGAACGGTTCTTATGCAAAACCCTAGAAGCCACGTAAAATTGAAAATAATAAGGGAGAGGCGTCTAACTTGTTTTTGCAGGGGTGCTTGTGATGTGGTATATCCCAAACCGTTCATATGATATATTTGTAATGTATGAGATGATCATGTATTGTAATGTTTCACAACTTGCATGTCGATGAGTACGGCAACTGGCAGGGGCCATATGGTTGTCTTAATTATTTATTGTATGGCCTGCGTGTCAACTTCAAACGCCATGTAATTGCATTACTTTATCGCTATGAGTTAGCAATAGTTGTAGATGCAACGTGGTGTAGACAACCAAGATGCCATAAGGTTGAGACCAACATGGTGCCATAATGGAGATCTTGTCGGTGCGTTCAAGATGGAGATCAAGGCGCAAAGAAAAGGGCTATACCATGTCACATATTTTATGCATGTGATGTTTATCCTTTTATGCATCTTATTTTGCGTGTGCACAACGGTAGCATTATAAGATGATCCCTCACACTAAATATTAAGATAAACGTGTTCTCCCTAAGTATGCACCGTCGCAAAAGTTCGTCGTTTTGAAGCATCTCGTGATGATCGGATGTGGTAAACTCTACGTTCACATACGACGGGTGTAAGCCAGTTTTACACATGCAAAAAATACTTTGGTTAACTTGACGAGCCTAGCATGTACAGACATGGCCTCGGAACGCAACGAACCGAAAGGTTAAACACGAGTCATATGAATGATATGATCAACATTTTGATGTTCACCATTGAAACTACATCTTCTCTCGTGAAGATCGGACTTGGTGTAGTGGATTTGGATCGTGTACCACTAGACAACTATGAGGGATGTTGATTTAAGTGGGAGTTCGTTAGTAATTTGATTAAACTGAACTCATTATCATGAACATAGTCTAAAATTTTATTTTGCTAAAATGTTGTAGATCATGGCCCGCATAGCTCAGTTCAACTTCAGCGCATTCCTTGAGAAAGAAAAACTAAAATCATCTGGTTCAAACTTCACTGACTGGCACCGCAACCTGAGGATTATTCTCACTGGGTGTAAGAAGCAATATGTGCTCGATGCTGCGCTAGGTGACCCACCTGCAGATGATGCTCCAGAAGCAGAACATAACATCTTTGAGACACGCAAAGATGACCACATTATAGTTTCTTGTGCCATCCTTACATCTCTGGATACTGATCTCCAGAAACGTTTTGAACATCACGGTGCCTATGAGATGGTTGAAGAGCTGAAAACCATGTTTCAGACTCAGACTCGCGCTGAGAGATATGAGATCTCTGATAAATTCTATAAATGTAAGATGGAGGAGCACAGCTCTGTCAGTGAACATGTTGTAACAATGGGAGGCTATATCCAGCGCCTAATTCAGCTGGGATGTGTGATCCTAGATGAGTTAATCACTGACAGGGTGCTGCAGTCGCTCCCTCCGAGCTACAAAGGCTTTGTGCTGAACTATAACATGCAAGGCATGAATAAGACTCTCAATGAGCTTTTCGCGATGCTGAAATCTGCGGAAGTGGACATCAAGAAAGAACATCAAGTGTTGATGGTCAATAAGACCACAAGTTTCAAGAAGGCTAAAGCCAAAAAGGGGCACTTCAAGAAGAGTGGCAAGTCAGCTGCTGCTCGGGGCGGCAAGACTGTTGTCGCTCCTGTGAAGCCCAAGGCTGGTCCTAAGCCGGACACTGTGTGTTTCTACTGCAAGGGAGAAGGTCATTGGAAGCGCAACTGCCCCAAGTACTTGGCGGATAAGAAGGCTGGCAATGTCAAAGGTATATTTGATATACATGTTATTGATGTGTACCTTACTAGTTCTCGTAGTAGTGCCTGGGTATTTGATACTGGTTCGGTTGCTCATATTTGCAATTCGAAACAGGAGCTTCAGAATAAACGGAGACTGACGAGGGATGAGGTGACGATGCGCGTCGGGAATGGATCGAAGGTCGATGTCATCGCCGTCGGGATGTTACCTCTTCATCTACCTTCGGGATTAGTTTTAAACCTTAATAATTGTTATTTGGTGCCTGCGTTAAGCATGAACATTATATCTGGATCTTGTTTATTGCGAGACGGTTACTCGTTTAAATCACAGAATAAAGGTTGCTCTATTTTTATGAGTAATATCTGTTATGGTCATGCACCCGACATAAATGGTTTATTCTTGTTGGATCTCGATAGTAGTACTTCACACATCCATAACATTGATGCTAAAAGATGCAAAATGAATAATGATAATTCCACATACTTGTGGCACTGCCGTTTAGGTCATATTGGTGTAAAACGCATGAAGAAACTCCATTCTAATGGACTTTTCCAGTCACTTGACTTTGAATCATTTGACACATGTGAACCATGCCTCATGGGTAAGATGACTAAGACCCCGTTTTCCGGTACGATGGAACGGGCGAGTGAATTGTTGGAAATCATACATACTGATGTGTGTGGACCAATGAGCATTTCGACACGTGGTGGATATCGTTACTTCCTAACTTTCACCGATGATTTAAGTAGATATGGGTATATTTACTTAATGAAACACAAGTCTGAAACATTTGAAAAGTTCAAAGAATTTCAGAGTGAAGTAGAAAATCATCGTAACAAGAAGATCAAATTTCTACGATCTGATCGCGGAGGGGAATATCTGAGTTACGAGTTTGGCATTCACTTGAAAAACTATGGAATTGTTTCCCAACTCACGCCACCTGGAACACCACAACGTAATGGTGTGTCTGAGCGTCGTAATCGTACTTTATTAGATATGGTGCGCTCTATGATGTCTCTATCCAATCTACCAATGTCATTTTGGGGCTATGCATTAGAGACAGCTGCATTCACTTTAAATAGGGCACCATCTAAATCCTTTGAGACGACACCATATGAGTTGTGGTTTGGCAAGAAGCCTAAATTATCGTTTCTTAAAATTTGGGGGTGTGAGGCTTATGTCAAACGGTAACAACCTGATAAGCTCGAACCCAAAGCGGAAAAATGCGTCTTCATAGGATACCCTAAGGAAACTATAGGGTATACCTTCTATCACCGATCCGAAGGCAAAGTCTTTGTTGCTAAGAACGGATCCTTTCTTGAGAAGGAGTTTCTTTCAAAACGAGTGAGTGGGAGGAAAATAGAACTAGACGAGGTTATTGAACCTTCTCCCGAATTGGAGAGTAGCGCAGCGCAAAAAGATTTGGATCTTTTGGTGCCGCCTTCACCAGCTAGAGAGGAAGAAGCTGATGATAATGATCATAAAGCTTCGGTCGAAGTTCCCGTTCGTAGGTCGACTAGGTTACGTACTACTCCTGAGTGGTACGGTAATCCTGTCATGAATGTTTTATTGTTAGACAATGATGAACCTACGAACTATGAGGAAGCGATGATGAGCCTAGACTCTGGAAAATGGCAAGACGCCATGAACTCTGAAATGGAATCCATGAAAGAAAACCAAGTGTGGACATTGGTTGACCTTCCTGATAGCCGCAAGGCTATTGAATGTAAATGGATTTTCAAGAAGAAAATAGACGCTGACGGTAATGTTACTGTACATAAAGCTCGACTTGTCGCAAAAGGTTTTCGACAAATTCAAGGAGTTGACTACGATGAGACCTTCTCACCCGTAGCGATGCTTAAGTCTGTTAGGGTTCTGCTAGCAATTGCTGCTTATTTCGATTATGAAATTTGGCAGATGGATGTCAAAACTGCATTCCTCAATGGAAACATTGAAGAAGAGTTGTACATGGTACAACCCCAAGGTTTTGTCAATCCTAAGGATGCTGGTAAAGTGTGCAAGCTTCAGCGTTCCATCTATGGACTAAAGCAAGCATCCCGGAGTTGGAATCTTTGATTTGATGAGGTTATCAAAGGTTTTGGATTTGTCCAAAATTATAAAGAATCTTGTGTTTACAAGAAAGTGAGTGGGAGCTCGGTTGCATTTATGATTTTATATGTAGATGACATATTACTAATTGGGAATGACGTGGATTTGCTTAAAAGTGTGAAAGATTATTTGAATAATAGTTTTCAATGAAAGATCTTGGTGAAGCTGCATACATATTAGGCATTAAGATCTATAGAGATAGATCGAGACGCTTAATAGCACTTAGTCAAAGTACATACCTTGAGAAGATAGTGAAGAAATTCAATATGCAGGATGCAAAGAAAGGTTCTTTGCCCATGTTACAAGGTAAGCCATTGAGTAAGACTCAGTGTCCAACTACGGCAACAGAAAGGGAAAGGATGAATAAAATCCCCTATGCCTCGGCCATAGGTTCTGTTATGTATGCCATGTTGTGTACTAGACCAGATGTGTCCCATGCTCTTAGTTTGACGAGCAGGTACCAGAGTGATCCTGGAGAGGCTCACTGGACAGCAGTTAAAATATCCTTAAGTACCTAAAGAGGACTAAGGACATGTTTCTTGTCTATGGTGGTGATGAAGAGCTCTTCGTAAAAGGTTACGTCGATGCTAGCTTCAATACTGATCCAGATGACTCAAAATCTCAAACAGGGTATGTCTTTATTTTGAACGGAGTTGCGGTTAGCTGGAGGAGTTGCAAGCAGAGCGTCATTGCAAGATCTACATTAGAGGCGGAGTATATGGCCGCTTCTGAAGCAGCGACAGAAGGGATATGGCTGAAGGAATTTGTCACTGAACTCGGCATTGTTCCGAGTGCACTGGATCCCATGGAGATATTTTGTGACAACACTGGTGCCATTGCTCTAGCCAAGGAACCAAGATGTCACAAGAGCTCCAAGCATATCAAACGCCGGTTTCATCAAATTCGTGAGCATGTCATTGAAGGAGATATTACCATTAGCAAAGTACATACGGATCAGAATATCGCGGATCCATTGACTAAAGTTCTTCCACAAACAAAACATGATCAACACCAGAATGCCATGGGTGTTAGATTTCTGCCAATGTAAACTAGATTATTGACTCTAGTGCAAGTGGGAGACTGTTGGAATTATGCCCTAGAGGCAATAATAAAATTGTTATTATCATATTTCCGTGTTCATGATATATGTTTATTTTCCATGTTATAATTGTATTAACCGGAAACATAATGCATGTGTGGTTTCATAAACAACACCGCGTCCCTAGTAAGCCTCTACTATACTAGCTCGTTAATTAATGATGGTTATGGTTTCCTAACCATGAACATGAGTTGTGTATTAATTAATGGGATCATGTCATTAGAAGAATGACGTGATGGAAAGACCCAACTAAGCATAACAATATTGATCGTTTCATTAAGTTTATATTGTCATGGCTTTTATTGTCAAGTATCATTTTTCTTAGACCATGAGATTATGTTATTCCCGGGTACCGGAAGAATACTTTGGGGACATCAACCATCACATCGTGACAGGGTGATCATAAAAATGTCTTACGGGTATCTCCGAAAGTACTTGTTGAATTACATGAATCAAGACTGGCATTTGTCCCTCCGTGTGACGGTGAGATATACTCCGGGCCCACTCAGTAATGCACATTCGGTAACGCTTGCAAGCACGTGACTAATGAGTTAGTCACAGAGAATTTTGTATTACAGAACGAGTAAAGAGTACTTACTGGTAACGAGATTGAACTAGGTATAGCGATACCGACAATCGAATCACGGGTAAGTAAAATATCGTGTGACAAAGGAAATTGTGTATGGATTATAGTAGTCCACGACATAGTGGTTCAATCGATAAAGATCTTCGTTGAATGTGTGGGAGTCATTACGGATATCCTGGTCCCTCTAATGGTTATTGATCAGAGAGATGTGTCAGAACCCCAACTAGGGTAAGTGCTAGGGTTTGAGTGCCCTTTGCATCATGTAAAAATTTCAAAAGAAATTCAAAAATGGGGAAGCAGAAAGCCCTGAGAATTTAAATAAAAAGGCCAGAAATAAATCTTTTTCCAAAATTCTTTTGAATGTACGGAAAATTCCTATAAATGATGCTGATCATTTTAAAAGTGGTTTGGGTATTTTTCCCATACTCATGGAATTTTCTAATATTCAAATAGTGCTCTGGAAATTAAAGTTTACCCCTATTTGAATTGAAATTCAAATTTATTGAATTTCAAAAATGTCCAAATTATTTATGTGACTAGCTACTGGTCACCTAGTATTTAAAAAAATGTATTTGGACATTTATTAAAAATGCCTAGCTATTTTAAATCTAGGCAAAACAAATGAAACAGAAAAACTAAATTGAAAAAGAAAGCAGAGACCTTACCTAACGCCCACAGGCGAGGCCCACCTTACCTCGGCCTGGCCCAGCCCAACCGGCCACCTTGTCTTCTTCCTCCCCTCGATCCCAAGCTGCTCGGTGGCGAGCCGTGGGTGCGCCGACTCCACCGAGGCCTCTCTGGAGCCCCCTCTTCTCTCCCAAGGCGCCACGCAGCTCGCCCAGAAGCCCCGCAGTCTTCCCCCTCCTCTGGCTCTCTCCCCACGCCCTCTCTCTCTCGTTTTCGCCCGGAACCGAAGCCACGCCGGAGCACCGCCACCACATACTCGTGGCCGCCGTGATCCCCTCGCTGCCCTGCCGTGACCCGTGGACTCCCCGTGGTCGACTTCATCGCGCTGTAGGACGAATCGAAGCCGAGGACGACTCCAGGCGACCCCCGCTTCAAATCCTCACCGTCGGCCGCCTTCGACTCCGGCGAGAAATTCGTCTGCTCCGAACTCCCTCAAGCCTCTCCGTGCCCATCGTTGGATTCTGGTGAGCTCTGCGGTCATTTCCCCTCTCTCCCAACTCCTCCCCGTCCACCGTAGCACCGCACCACCAAAACCGAGCCACGGCCGCCGCCATTGTCGTCGTGGACGAGCTCCACAGCCATCCCCGAGACCCCCCCAGTAGCACCATTGGGTGCGGGAGCCCGCGAGGAGTGCGCCCGTGCCCTCCGTTGCTCTTGCCATAGCCGGAATCACCAAGCCCGCCGGTACAGTGCCACGGCCTCCGCCGTTCCTCGTCGCCGGTGAGCCCCTGGTCCTCCCCACACTCCCCCGAGCCCTCCCTTTGAACCGCGGCTCACTGGTGATCAGTTTGGTGCAAGCCCCGCACCAAATGGCCACCGGGAGCACCACCCCCGTGCTGCGCCGCCGTGGCTAGGTCGCCTCCGGTTAGCCGCCGTCCATTAGGGCCTTAATGACCCAGCTTAAACCCCCCCCCCCCGAGTCCATGACAGGTGGGCCCTGCCCCTAATTAAGCCTCTGCTAATTTAATTCAACCGGGGATTAACCCCCTGAGGCTGACAGGGTGGACCCACTGGTCAGCCCCCCCCTGACGTCACCCCCACGCCATGCTGGCGCAATAATTCAATTCCAGAAAATAGAAATGATTTAAATAAAACAGAGAAAATTCCAGAAAATGAGTTAAACTTGGAAAATTCATAACTACTTCATTTTAACTCCAAATATAACAAATAATATGTCTAAAAATATCAGAAAAATCCAAGGATTATGAATATGGGCTCTGTTTTCATGTTTGACCATTTTAAAATGGGTGAACAGTGCAAAACATCCATATGGCTTTATTTCAAATTCAAATTTGAAGTACATTTGCAAATGACTTTGCATTTGACTTCTTTTAAATGGAATTGTACCAACATTGTGACCAAGAACATCACCATTACAATATTGATCATGTGTTTGAGCATTGCAAATAAATTTATACCTTGTTTAATTGTTTGCTCGATAGACGTGCAACTGGAACTGGAGGCCACCCCCTTCGTTGAAGACACCGTTATCGAACCTCGTCAGCAAGGCAAGCAAACCCCATTGATCATGTCTATAAAATCCTATTTCCCTCTCAGTCTCGCTTATGCATGTTTAGGAGATCACCGAGACACGTTCTTTCGCATAGTTGAACCCATTCCGATGCATGACCTATCATTCTGTCACCGTATTAAGCAAACCACAATCCTAGCAGATTTAGGAGTTGAATCATGAGCATGTGGCCCCTACAACTGTTACTGCTTTTGCTGCTTAGTGATACAATGAGGATGTTTTGATTGTGAGTCGGGATGGGATGAACACAGTGGTGTTGCTGAAAGTGAAACGTGTTGGTGAATCTACCCTAAGCAAAGGTGAACGATGAGAGGCTGTGTAGGAGTACACAGTGGGTTGTCTCGTTGAACACTGCCCTAAGCCCCGAGTTCCTATTTTGTGATCCAAGACAAAGAGTATGACCACATGTAGGGTTTTATGGGAGCCCCGTTTGGCCTCTTTACATACCCGATCCGGTCCAGGAGTTACAATAGATTTGGGCTTTCCATTTGGCATATGCATAGAAAAGTATGAAGAAAAGGTTGCATCATCCTAGATATGTGGGTGGACTTGTGAGGCAGTGAAACCATCTGGCAGAGGTGGCGTCTCGGTCCCTTACATTATCTGAGTCCGTTTCATGGAACCGGCCGGACTCTCGAGCTGTGCCAAACTCAGGTAGTCGACTCCTGGATTAGAGAAGGTGATGTGAGGTTAGTGCCTTGGTTTCATCCACGTCCGACATCCGCTTGAAGGATGCCAAGAACGAGGCGCTAAGTGATGACACGCGTGTGAAGATGTACACCCCTGCAGGGTTAATGAACTATTCGAATAGCCGTGTCCGCGGTTATGGACTACTTGGAAACCTCTACTTGATCATAGACAACTTGAATGGATACTTATAAAACTCGCAAGATAAGCGTGAGTGCTATGGCGTGCTTTCTCGTGGGGAAGTCGAGGAAGGCACCATAGTGGTGTACTTGGTTGGAGATGTAGTGGACTCGTGTACGCTTCTTATCTCAAGTCTGGTACTCGTAGTACAGGATTAGCCAAGTCAAAGCTGGCACTTCTGCATGTTGAACCCCACCTCCTTTACCTTGATACTTGAGCATGAGTAGTATAGATCTGATGTAAGTCTTGCTGAGTACGACTTTGTAATCACGTTTGCTTATTCTATGTTTTAGATGAGAAACCGGACCCCGATGGAGTCACCGACCTGAAGCTCGACGTTGACCTTGGTAGTATAGTCCTAGACAGCAGTCTGGTCCCTCGTGGAAGGGCATGTTGGTTTTACAAGGCTTCTCTAAGCCATTTGTTAAACTTGTCTGTACTCAGACCTAATTTGCTTCGGTTGTATGATGTAATGTTGATCACAGACATGTGATCTTTGTATGCTCTATGTGTATATCAATAAAGAGTAATTTGTAGAGTTATGTGATGATACCTGCTGTTCATACTAGGCATGTGTGCTGCGTGTATGATTATAACATGCATGTCTTAGTATGGGTTTTCGAGACCTTAGTTGTGATCTGGCTGGCGGTCTTTTATACACCAAGTGGCCCTTAGATGTGCGCAGCTTGGGGCATCGCGATGCGATTGTTCGTGACTCTGTCACGCGCACACTTTGTTGTATGATCGAGCCCGCCGTAGACCCCGACTAAGTGATCGGGCTGGAGTAAGTTTATGTAAGAGTTAGGATCCAATCGATAACATGGTTGAGGCGACTTGTCTATGAGTATGGGATTCACCATCCATAAGCATTTAGACTTGTGAGCGGACGTTGAGGACCCATCTCAGTTGATCATCCGGCCTGAATGGGATGCCCCTCACGTTCGATGCTTACCGAGAACGTTCTGTGCTTGGCCTTGTATGCTTAGACAAGTGGGTACGGTTCTCGGCTCTCCATGTGATTGTATCGTGACTGGAATTACATACGCTAACCCCGGGTGCCGACAGATGTCTCGATCATGTCTGCACGTTCTCGAACCCGTAGGGTCACACACTTAACGCTCGGTAACGCTAGAATAGCTCTGGGATAATTTTATTAATGGTGTTCGAATATTGTTCGGAGTCTCGGATGAGATCCTAGACATCACGAGGAGCTCCGGAAGAGTCCGGAGGTAAAGATTTATATAAGGCAAGTTGATTTCAGGGTTCCGGAAAAGTTCGGGATTTTTTCGGCAGTGTCGGAATGTTCTAGAAGGTTCCGGAGGGTCCCACTATGGGCCCCACCTGTTTTGGACGACCAAGGGTGGTCCAATAGTCCATGTGACCAGCCCTCCTTGGTTTATTATGCCAATAAATGGGAAGCCCTTCAATGGGAGGGTTACCACTCTTAAAAGAAAGGTGTTACCATCTTTTTAATGAGAGAGGGGTTTTCACTTGGGAATGAAAGTGGCTACAACCTCCTTGCCTATATAAGAGAGGGGAGAGGCTCACCAAGGAGACCCCAAGTCCTTCCACACCTCCTCCTCCCTCACGTGCATCGCTTGGCGAAGCCCTGCCCGCGGGAAACTCTTCACCATATCCATCACCACGCCGTTGTGCTTCTGGAATCGATCCCATCTATTTCTCCCTCTTGCTTGCTGGATCAAGAAGAAGGAGACGTCATCGAGCGAGCTGTACGTGTGCAAGCCTCCGGAGGTACTGCTCGTTTGCAGTGCTGATCGGATCAAACTTCACAAACAACTTCACCAAGGTGCGTTGAAATAAACGTTCAACGCGCGTGTTCTTCGAGGGTATGATGACCTACTCTCCCCGTTACTAACATCTTCTAGATTGGATCTTGGATGTTGCTTCCGCATGTGAGAGAAAATTTTTGTTTTCTATCACGCAATCTCCTACATTGCTTTCTATGAACAGAGTCCATGGGAGTGGGGGAATTGGTCCTCAATCCGAAGAAAAATTGCAACGACAAGTTGGTACTTAGAAATGCAGATCGCAGATTAGCATCCTTCGCACCGCAGCAGGTGGATAGTCATGCAATAAAACCTGTCGTAGGTGAAGGTAAATTTAATAACTCGATATGCAGTTCATTGAGATATTATGACAATTAAAGCTGACATCATGTACTTCTCGTGTCCAAGCATTCCTTGTGTCAGCTGAGGACGGAATGAAGGTAGTGTACGACGCAAACGTACTGAATTCCGGAACCGAACATGGTATAAATCACTCTGATCTGGTCGTACGAAAACTTTACGTTGCCTGTTTTCATTGATTAAGACATACGTACTGACCTGCAGCTGCGGCTTCCTGTTCCAACACTATTGACCAGGGTGATGAAGCATTTGCAAACAGGCTCCAAGGGATGTACTATGATTCAGGTTCAGAGAACTTTCAGTCCTGTGTTTGATAATTCAAAAAATGAATTTAGCCAGAATTGCGTGCCTAACATTTCAATCTTCCCTTCTATCCAGACCTATAGGACTCTTTCCTTGATGTGGCTTCAGCCGTGCCCCTAGGCAATGCTGCAAATGATGTTTCGAGGGATGAGCTGCCAGGGGAAACAGATGTGGTTTGTCTAGAGATTGCTGAAATAGGTAGTTGCAGCTTACGAGAGCATTCTGCTATACTGCAAATTGTGTGCTGAATTATTCAAAAGCGATAGTAAGCATTATTTACATGCTCTGACCATTCACTTTGGTTATGGAAGAAGTTGCTGCAACTCATGCTAGAGCCGGCTGTAGCCGTCACGGTCTGGCAATGTGTATGGCAAGGAAATCAAGGGGAGGAGCAAGAGCAGCCATCAAAGTGTTGTACACACCTAGTCGGTCTGGTCGGAAGAGGATGCTAAGTGATTTACTGATGGGAAAGGCTAATGTGTTGAGCGATGCCTGCACAGAATCACCCGATTCTGCTCCTGCTGGTTCTGTTCTGAGAAAAAAGAAAGCGGTGGGTAAACATAAGTGGGGAGAAGCTTATCCTCAGAAACTAGGTTTGGATCATGACGAGCCCAATTTGAATTGTGTGCTCTGATTCCACCGAAATTTGGTCCAATGCAGCAATGATGAACAACAAAGGTAACAATTTGTGCAACTGTGTGACAACCGCATTTGACGTACTTGAACCTAGTTTCAGAATTACTACCTCACTATACTAACGTGCTAATGCAGGATCTGGTTTAACTGCCCGGGGCTGTTCGATTTTGTCATCACTGGCAAGGAGATTGTTCACGAGGTGGGTCAGAATGGTTCAATTTCAGTGAAACTGATGGCAGCTATTGTGCATACGCTGTCACAGAAGGACAAGATAATGTACGAGGGATGTTTAGCAAGGTTCAGAGGTTTCTTTGACCCACGATTTGTGGTACGCAACATTATGACTTACTCATTTTGTCGTCAGTGCATCATTTCATGGCGTTGTGAGTTCAAACAATTACATCGATATGGTAATCTGATTCACTCCCTTACGCATACAGTTCGAGCTTTGCAAGGCGGAGAAGGACATTGACAGGGATCTGTTACTTGAAATGATGAACTCCGAGAAGATGGGATATCGTATAGACTGGCTTAAGAAGGTAATGTCAGACTCAGATTACTACAAAAAACAAGTACTAGAGGAACGCTCAGAATAATCTTTACATTCATTGTTGCAGTTCTTTTTCCCAAATACATTTGCGGGGAGCTGGTCACTTTATGTCGTCGATGTCGAGTCGAAGCTACTTTGGATTCTGGACCCATCAGATAACATGGAGGAAATAGTGATGCTTAGAAAACATGCAACGCGTGCCGATCGTTTTAGGCGCAGGTTCTGCAGGCTCTTGAACGACATGATTGGTGCGCAGATTGCGGAAATGGAAGGATGGACCACACTGTACAATGCTAAAATGCACGAGCCTTGCAAGAAGTGAGAGCATATCATTTCGACCTTCCCACTATTAGAATGTTCTAATCTGAATTAACCATACCATTTTTGGTGCAGGGAGGACAGTGGCGTGGTAGTGACACATTACCTAACTGAATTCACAGGGATGTACCTACTGACTCCACTGAGCAACGTAAGTCACCCTGGGCTGTCAGGCTCTCTAGTTGTACATGATTACCATCAGCTACTACTTCTCATTCCAGGACATTGACAGTTTGGTTTCTTACAAGTTTGCACTGGTCTACCTGAGGAAGAAGATTGCGTACGAAGTACTTTCGGTTGAAGCCAACAAGGGGAACCTGCCGAAAAACTTGCAGGACGAGATGGATGAATGAACGGTGAATGACGTGCGCCAGACTGTCATTTTAAAGCTGCTACTTATCTGTTTTGGGGCATATCTTGTAATGTGCTACAATAAGTGAGTGCAACCAGAAGATTGACAGTCGTGTGGGAAAATTACCGTAATCAGGAAAGACAGTACCGAATGCTAACGCATCGACGTATTTTGAATTTATCGATGCGAGCAAGTATTGGTCCGACAGTGATGTAAGCTGCGCAGCGGATACAGCTTGAAAGTTGAAACAATTAACTTTCGAAATGTGTTGTTGTTTCCATAGTAGTTTGCATGAGGGAGTATATTCCTTATAAATGTTGGCACAAGTGAAATGTATCGTGTCGTTCACAGAAATAACCAATGTGCGACTGATACGTTCAAAACGTATCTATAATTTCTGCTTGCTCAATGCCTCTTTTGTGTGATATTGCTATGATATTGATGAACTTCCATACACTTTTGATCATATTTGGACTAACCTATTAACTCAGTGCACCATAGTGTCAGTTCCTGTTTTCTGTTGTTTTTCTATTTCAGGTTTCCCCTTATTAAAAGCATCAAAAAAATTATGGGAAAAATATAGGAAAAATCAGCGTACCGGAAGCTTCGCGAAGAGCCCGAGACGGGCCAGAGGGGCCCAGGCGGCCAGAGGGCGCAGCGGCCAGGGGGGGCGCCTGGAGCCCCTGGCCCACCTCTGGCTGCCCCCTTTCGCCTATTTATTCCCCGTGACGAGAAACCCTCAGGGACGGAACCTTTTTCGCGATCTCTCCTCTGTTCCGCCGCCGCTGCGCTTCCAAGATCGGGAGCACCAGAAGACCTCTTCCCGGCACCCTGCCGGAGGGAGGAATCACCTCCGGGAGCTTCTCCACCACCATGGATGCTTCCCGGATGAACCGTGAGTAGTCCACCTTGGACCATGGGTCTATGATCAGTAGCTATGTGATGTTCTCCTCCCCTCTTTGTTCTTCATGGATTAGACCTCGTGAGCTTCCTACATGATCAAGGCACATATGTAATCTTTCTGCTGTTGCTATGTTGAGTTTGCTGGGATCCGATGGATTATGAGATTATGTTCAGATTGTGATTGAGTTATATATTTGATTCTCTTCTTTTATATTTATGTTCTTGAGTAATTCTTGCATGTTCACCGTTGTTGTTTATTGCTTTGGCCAAGTAGTAGGGAGTGACTCCAAGAGGGAGCGTTATGCATGATTGTGGGTTCATGCCCCCCAATGACTAGCTTGAGTGACAGAAACATGAGTCTAGGGGATGTGATGTTGCCACAAGGGGGAAAACAACGGTGCTTGTACTTGCGGGTGCAAGGATTGTTTACTTTATGCAAAGTTCTTTAATGCAGTTGTCTGTTGCTTTCAATTTACACTTTGGGTGGGATTCGCAACTTAATACCAGTGAGATGTTCTGGATAGATATCTCAAGGTGGATGATTAGTAGGTAGATGCAGATGGATTTCGGTCTACTTGTCTTGGCGTACTGCCCGTGCTTTTGAGCCTCTTCCTTTCTGCATAGCATAATTAGCATTGGTTTGCGCACATAATCCTGTCAATTGCCCAGCTGTAATTTGTTTACCTCGCATGGCTATTTTATCGTCTTTTGGGAGAGAGACATCAACGGCGCCAATTGTTCACTTCACCACCTACTTGTCGATCTTGGAGTCCTACGGGAGACGATCTTTTCAACCTTGGTACCTTTGCCAAGGGAAATTTGCCGCTATGGTACATCTCACCTTCCACTTGGGGTAACCAACGAGGGGCGAGTATTATCTCGTGTATCAAGCAAATTTCTGGTGCCGTTTCCAAGGACTCCACTCTTCAAGATAGGGGAGTTGCACACTATCTTTTATCTTTTCTTTTTAGTCTTGTTTGTTTACCTTTCAGTTTTTGCTTTAGTGTCTTCTATCGAAAATCAAAAAAATAGTTATCTTGCCTTTAGTTATCCTTTCTGTTTAGTCAAGCATGTTAGGATTTGGTGCCTTGAGGGAGTCTGAGGTCTTAGACTTCCATCAAAGGGATGGAGAAAATATGAAGAAGGCTTGGGATAGAATTTCTGATGCACATAGGAGAGTTATGCCTTGGATACCTATAAAAATTGTGCTTAGAAATTTTTACCATGGTCTTTTTAGATGGTGTAAGCACTCTCATGATATTATAGCTGAAGGGGATTTCTTAGCTTGTGATGAAGCTAGAGCTCTTGAAATTATACATGGTCTATCTAGTTACTTTGTTTATGATCATAGTTTTGATACTGTTATAGATAGACTTGCTACTATTGAAAAGAGAGTGGATGCACTAGACTTGAAAAAAGCAAAGAAACCCCAGCCAAACAAGAAAGATGTTTATGAGATAGATGGTGACTGGGAACCCTTTGTTAGAATTAGCATCTCTAACCAAGACTTCCTTGCCTTTTGTGACATTGGATCTATAGTTTCTACTATGCCAAAAGTTGAATATGATTCTTTAAAATTTAACATGGAAAAATTATCACCCTATCATGAACATGCTAATGGAGATATTTCTGAGATCCAGGGAAGGATAAAAGATGTACCAGTGACATTCCTTAAAGGGATTGCAATGGTTGATTTCTTTTTCATGAATCCAAACCAAAGAAACATAGTGCTTGGGAGGGATTTCCTCCGAGCAGTGAAAGGCTTCATTGATATAGGTAAGGGACAAATACGCCTACGCGGGAAGGCAAATGGTGTGTACCCCTTTCCTAAAAGAAACAAGAATGAACTTGTTGAGGAACCATTTGAATCATATTATAACTCCGATTATTATGATGACCTTTGATTCCTTCTTTTTGCATTAAGCCTAGCTAATTTCTTTAAAGAAGCGCTTTCGGGAAGCAGCCCGCAACGAATTTAGGTTTTTCTTTTTGTTTTTCTTCTGTTTTTAGTGGTCTTGATGATTGTTACTACTGTAGCAACATCATTGTATCTTTACTTTTCAAGCTTTCTGCCTTTTATAGCCTCATACGACAAGGGAAGTGAAAGTTGTGACATACTGTCCAGAAAATAGATTCTGTCCTCATGACTAGAAAAATCAGACAAAAATCTCAGTTCATATTTTTGAGCTGATTTTTTTACACAGCGTGCTCTATACAATTACGAAACTTTCGTATGTTCTGAGTTTTTTTATTTGAGAGGCAGAAGTATCCCTAAAAAATTAGTTTCTACCTGCTGGTCTGTTTTTCACAGATTCTGTCCTGTTTTGCCTTTTCTTCATTTTGCAAACCTTAAGCTTGCTTTTTCTTTGAAAAAATTTGTTGGAAATCTTGAGAAACAGTAGCTCTTCAAGATTATCTTTATTTCCAGTAGAGAAAAAATTATTTTATTATGGGTACTAACCTCGCTAATCAGATTATGATGAGTTATGTATGAAGGGAGTTTTCAAGTGTGCGAGGGAAGATGATGAAAGGAGATTAAGAAGTGTCAAGCGTTGAAGCTTGGGGATGCCACCATGCATCCCCAAGAAATATTCAAGGAGAATCAAGCGTCTAAGCTTGGGGATGCCCCCGTGCATCCCCTTCTCCATCGACAATTATCAGTTCATCTCTCGTTTCACTATATTTTTATCACTTCATGCGTTATGTGCTATGCTTGGAGCGTCTCGCTCTTAGGTTTTGTTTTTAGTTTTATTTAGCTTTGCTTTCTGTTCATAACAAGTTAGAACCCAGATTTCTTTGTGTGGGAGAGAAACACGCTCCACTTCACAAATCTAGAACACAACATAGGACTTTTTATGCTTATCTTTGATGTGTGTGTTCTTTATCTTTTTCATAGCTGCTGTCATGTTTTTCTCTTAGCTTTCATGCTTATCTTTTTAAGAGATTTTGTTTAGTTTGTTGCTATAAATCTCTTGAGTTTTCATGTTTATCTTGTTTAGAGAGTTTGCCTGTTGCACTGAGTTTTGTGTCTTGACTTGAAGTAGGTAATTGAGGTTGCTATTCTTTTTGTAGTAGTAACTTGCAATAGTTTTGAGGTGTTGTTTTGAGTAATGTTTGGACTTTTGGTGTCAAGAGCTTTAGCCTATTAGTGATAGATGTCGTATTTTGGGCAATCCATGTTTATTTTCAAAAACCTAAAAATTAGTTGAGAACTCTAGCTACTAGATGGATCACTACTCTTCTGAGGGGTCGAATATTGGAGTACACTCACGTACCATGAGTCGAGGATGCGCAAGGATAACCAAACCCCCATACACTCCTCCTCGGGGTACTTGTCTCTTTGTGAACCTCCTTATTATATTGAGAGTTACCGATAATAAGTGCATGAGTTCTTCGGACTAATGTGAGTATTCGAAAGTTGACACTTCCACCTTCCCATATTTTGCTAGCCTTTCCTGTGCCGTGCATTGCTTTCTTCTCACTCCGAGAGTTGTCGTCCACCTTCGCCGGTACATCGAAACCCTTGGCACGATACGCTCTGTCATCATAAACCACTTTATATCCTTCCTCAAAACAGCCACCATACCTACCTATCAAGGCATTTCCATAGCCTTTCCGAGATATATTGCCATGCAACATCCATATTCTCATGACTTGATCTTCATGGCATACATGCTACTTGCTTGATCGATGAGCCACATGCTAGTTGGGCCTTGACCTAATCATTGCTACATGACGCGCTAGTGTCATTGCATATCCTGCTACACTGGCAGAGGCATACATTTGCATACATCATGATAGTTACATCTTCTTTATGATTTGAGTACTTTGTAAAGTGTGAAAGATCTTCTATGCTTTTTGTAATATATAGTGTTGCCCCTAAAGTGAGGAAAAGATCCCAAAGTGGACAAATCAAAAGATCCCAAAGAGGACAAAATTAAAAGATCCCAAAAAGGACAAATGAGAGAAATAGAAAGATCCATTGAGGCCACCAAAAAATACAAAAAAATAGAAAAAAGAGAAAAAGAAATAAAAAGATAGAAGGGGGCACGCTACTATTCCTTTTGAGAGATCCACACTCGTACTCCCTCTTATATCTTGTACTCCATAGAGATTATCATTCATGCATATAGCTATGTGGGGACCTTCACACTTTAGAACTTGTCTTGTATATTCCAATGATGAGCCTCCTCAAATGAGCTTTAGGTTTTCTTGAGCAAGCAAGTTGGATGCACCCCTACTAGTTCCATTGGAGAGCTTACCTTAGCTCATATGTGCATCCGTTGCATGGCAATCCCTACTCCTCACATCATATCTATCATTTGGCTTTCTCTCTCCTATGATTGTCCTCATTGATGTGAGCCTTTCACACCTTTTTGTCTTCCTCCTTCACCATATTCTCTCTTTGCCATCCTAAGTGTCAACTTTCTTGCTTACGCTCATCCATTGCATGAGTGCTCAAAATGTCGAAAAGGAGTGGATCATTTTCTCTCGCCTATGATTGCCCTCCTTCACTATGTTCTTCATGGATTAGACCTCGTGAGCTTCCCTACATGATCGAGGCACATATGTAATCTTTCTGCTGTTGCTATGTTGAGTTTGCTGGGATTCGATGGATTATGAGATTATGTTCAGATTGTGATTGAGTTATATATTTGATTCTCTTCTTTTATATTTATGTTCTTGAGTAATTCTTGCATGTTCACCGTTGCTGTTTATTGCTTTGGCCAAGTAGTAGGGAGTGACTCCAAGAGGGAGCGTTATGCATGATTGTGGGTTCATGCCCCCCAATGACTAGCTTGAGTGACAGAAACATGAGTCTAGGGGATGTGATGTTGCCACAAGGGGGAAAACAACGGTGCTTGTACTTGCGGGTGCAAGGATTGTTTACTTTATGCAAAGTTCTTTAATGCAGTTGTCTGTTGCTTTCAATTTACACTTTGGGTGGGATTCGCAACTTAATACCAGTGAGATGTTCTGGATAGATATCTCAAGGTGGATGATTAGTAGCTAGATGCAGATGGATTTCGGTCTACTTGTCTTGGCGTACTGCCCGTGCTTTTGAGCCTCTTCCTTTCTGCATAGCATAATTAGCATTGGTTTGCGCACATAATCCTGTCAATTGCCCAGCTGTAATTTGTTTACCTCGCATGGCTATTTTATCGTCTTTTGGGAGAGAGACATCACTAGTGAACATCATAGGACCCCGGTCCATATTACCAACAGTGTTTACACCTTCAACTTAATTTCAGTATTATTATCCCGTGCGTTTTATCCTTTGTAAACAACAAGGCCGGAGGAATTGACAACTCCTCTGTACTCGTTGGGAGCAAAGCTATCTGTTGTGTGTGCAGGTCCAGGTGAAGTTAGCAATCCTCAGATTGTCAACAGCGCCAATTGTTCACTTCACTTGTCGATCTTTGAGTCCTATAGGAGACGATATTTTCAACCTTGGTACCTTTACCAAGGGAAATTTTCCGCTATGGTACATCTCACCTTCCACTTGGGGTAACCAACGAGGGGCGAGTATTATCTCGTGTATCAGCGACACACAAGGATTTTGGGTAAAGATTTGATAACCAGGACATGGGTAGGTGTTCTTGAAATTGTGCAAACAAGGATGACATAGCAATGCGGCATAATGTAAATTCAAACTTACGGAATGCGGCATAACATAATTTCAAAATTACAGGAAATTAAGCATGTCGCTCTTGCTCGGTTCATAAGACAACACAAATCAAACCGGCGTACTATTTGATACTACTTTCTTCCAATGCTGCAGTACCTTACATACCAATGTTGCAGGTAGGGTCTAAAACAATATTTAATTGACTGGCTATATTAGACATTCAGGTCCAAGTGCACCCTGTTACAGATTTCATGGAATTTTTCACCTACGATATACCAACAATGGATAGTTGCTGCTGATGAGAATGTGGGATTTTACAAAGGGGGTGTGAATCCAAAACTACAATCACTAGGTGCAAGTATCTCCCAAAGAGCCTCATGCGCGTTCTTAGAGTCGTTTCCCTGAATCTTTAGACATTCATGAAGAACTTGTCTTTAAGTCACTTTGACGAGGTGCTGCAAAAGAAAAAATGTTAGCTCTAGCTTGGATTGCTAAGGACTATTACTCAAATTCGAACGCACGTTTATTCAGATCTTCCATGCCTGTGTTAACGGAATTTTGAGCTTGCTGCCATCATAGTGCCTAGCGATGTGAAGGATGCACCCTCCAGAATCAATCCTACCAAAGAATGCATGTCACGCAAGATTAGCAGGTGAGGCGAATAAATAATATATGTTCATTTATACATACTGATACGGTGAGGATAGTTCTCACTCCTCGTTGGTTACCCCAAGTGGAAGGTGAGATGTAGCATAGAAGCAAATTTCCCTCGGTGAAGATACCAAGGTTATCGAACCAGTAGGACTCCAAGAGATACAAGTAGGTGACAACGGCGCTAGAAATTACTTCGGGCTAGGGAGTTGTCGTGGACCTGCACACAGAAACAGATAACGTTGCTCCCAACGAGTACAGAGGAGTTGTCAATTCCTCCGGCCTTGTTGTTTACAAAGGATCAACGCAAGAGATAATAATAGTGGCAACTGAAAGTAAAGACTGAAAGTAAATTGATGATGTAAACAATGGTGTGAATATGGACCGGGGTCCCGTGATGTTCACTAGTGATTTCTCTCTCCCAAAAGACGATAAAAGTGCTAGCGAGGTAAACAAATCACAGCTGGGCAATTGACAGGATTATAAACGCACCGCAATGCTAACTATGCTACAAAAGAAAGGAAGAGGCTCAAAAGCAATGGGCAGTACGCCAAAGTAAGTAGACCAAAATCCAACTGCATCTACTACTAATCATCCACCTTGAGATATCTATCCAGAACATCTCGCTGGTATTAAGTGGTGAATCCCACCCAAAGTGTAAACTCAAAGCAACAAACAACTGCATTAAAAGAACTATGCGTAAAGTAAACAATCCTTGCACCCGCAATTACAATCACCGTTGTTTTATCCCTGGTGGCAACAACACATCCCCTAGTCTCATGTTTCTGTCACTCAAGCTAGACATCAAGGGGCTGAACCCACAATCAAGCATAACGCTCCCTCTTGGAGTTGCAACAAATCACTTGGCCAAAGTAAAATACGGCAACGGAGAACATGAAAGAATTTACTAAAGAACACAAATATAAAAGAGAACCAAATATATTACTCATCACAATCTGAACATAATCTCATAATCCATCAGATCCCAACAAACTCAGCATAGCAACATAGAAAACTACAAAAGCACCTCGATCATGTGAGGCAGCTCACGAGGTCTCGAAAGTGGAAGCACAAAGAGGGGAGATGTACATCACATAGCTACTGGTCACGGACCCATGGTCCAAGGGGGACTCACGACACATACGGGAGGCGTCCACGGCTATGGATGGTCTCCCGAAGGGGATTTCTCCTTCCGGCAGGGTGCCGGGGCAGCTTCTCCTGGGAGCCCCGATCTTGAAACGGCGGCGGCGGCAGAACAGAGAGGAGAATGGGAATAGCAGATCGATATTAGGGGTTTCAGTCACGGGGGTAAATATAGGCGAAGGGGGGGGGCACCGAGAGGGGCCATAGGGCACCCAGGAGGTCTCCTGGCGCGGCCTAGGGTGGGGACGCGCCAGGGACCCTCCTGGGGCCCTGGTGGGTCCACCCCCTTCACCTCTTGATGATTCGGGAAGCTTCCAGGTCACTGATTTTTTATTGGATTTTTCCGGAATTTATGTGGCACTTTTAATGGCCGGAAAACCTGAAATACAAAAACAGCAGAAAAACAGGATCTGACAACTGGGTGCACTGAGTTAATAGGTTAGTCCAAATATGATAAAAAGTGTATGGAAGTTCAAGCAAAACATGGCAAAGTCACACAAATCATGCATGGAGCAAGCAGAAATTATAGATACGTTTGGGACGTATCAACATCCCCAAGCTTAATTCCTGCTCGTCCTCGAGTAGGGAAATGATAACAAGCATAATTTCTCTGGTGACATGCCACACAACCATATAAGGACTATTAAGTAAATCAATCAAATCATGCAATTCAATTCAAGTCTTAACAAGCAAGAGTCTATATTAACATTGACACAAGTAACAAAAGAACAAAAGGTGCAAGAGCTCTCTCTGTCCATGAATCGAATGTCTCCAAATGGTGTTTGTGTGCAAGAAAGGGGATAGGGAATACGAGATAAAAAAACAGTTGTTGAGAACTACTATCTACTAAAGTTTCACACTTGGTCTCCTTTGGATTCTTATCTGGACTCATCCCCAGACCACTAGTCAGGTACAAGTCAAACTGATCCACTCCCTTTCGATATTTTGATCACTCATGCAATAGATGAGCGTGAGAAAGAAAGTTGACACCTAAAAGGCGAAACAGAAAGAAGGTGGAGGAGGAAGACAAAAAAGGTGTGAAAGGCTCACATCAATGAGGACAACCATAGGCGAGAGAAGGCCATATGATAGATATGATGTGAGGAGTAGGGATTGCCATGCAACGGATGCACATGTGAGCTAAAAGCTCTCAAAGGGAACTAGTGGGGGTGCATCTGATGTCTACACACGCTTCTATTCTTGTAGACTATGTTGGGCCTCCAAGCGCAAAGGTTTGTAGGACAGAGACAATTTCCCTCAAGTGGATGACCTAAGGTTTATCGAACTCAGGGAAGTAGAGGTTGAAGATGGTCTCTCTCAAGCAACCCTGCAATTAAGATACAAGAAGTCTCTTGTGTCCCCAACACACCTAATACAACTAGGAGTTGTATAGGTGCACTAGTTCAGCGAAGAGATGATAAAATATGGGTGATAGGTGTGGCAAAGCAAAGTAATATAAATCTGTAATAAAAAGTGCAGCAAGCAAACATGTGGTAAACGTGATCACAAATGGTATTGCAATGGTGGAAACAAAGCCTAGGCTTCATACTTTCACTAGTGGCAACTCTCAACAACATTAACATAGTCTAATCACATGATATTTCCACTAAAACATGCATTGGAGACGTACTCGGAGTTCATTCCTTTCTGGTCAAGAGAGGACGAGAATTATGTAGGGATACAAAAGCACACCTCAGAGTATGTAGTTCTCAATCTATGGATTTCCCAATGTCACTGTGGCCATCGAAAGAGAGTACCACAATCACCACAACATATCTCAAGGATAGTCAAAGACAAGCACCAAGAGACTCTCAATCTTTGATCAACGCACAAAAAAGGAAATCACTCATGATAATATTCTTCTAACCCATGTACAATAGACCGATGTCACCATGGTCTCGGGGATTATACTAGATCAGATCAAGTGATTACATCAATCCAATACATAGAGGAAGGGGAAATATAATGGTATCACCATAGATTAACATAGCCTATGATCACAACGAAGATCACATCATGGGAGAGAGAGAAGAACACATAGCTACGGGTAGAAACCTCAGCCCCGAGGGAGAACTACTCCCGCATCATGGAGGGAGGAAAAAACGTCGATGGGGATGAATCCGGGGGCACTTCCCCGTCTCGGCAGGGTGCCGACACAGGAAATCTGGTCCCTCGAAGCTTGTTGGCGATGGCGGCGGAGATCGGAATCGCTTCTGGAAAAAGTACTTCGATATTAGGGATTTCCTCCACGGGGGCTAAATATAGGCCAAAGGAGGGGGCCAGGGGGGCCACAGGGAAGCCAGGAGGGCAGGTGGCGCGGCCCTGGTGGTGGCCCTCCTACCATGTCATGGTTATTCAGGAAGCTTCCGGGACGCTGATTTTTATATATAATTTTCCCGGGATTTATTGGGCACTTTAATTATTGGAAAAACCTGAAATACAAAAACAGCAGAAAACAGGAACTGTCAACTGGGTGCACTGAGTTAATAGGTTAGTCCAAATATGATCAAAAGTGTATGAAAGTTCAAGCAAAACATGGCAATGTCACACAAATCATGCATGGAGCAAGCAGAAATTATAGATACGTTTGGGACGTATCAACATCCCCAAGATTAATTCCTGCTCGTCCTCGAGTAGGGAAATGATAACAAGCATAATTTCTGTGGTGACATGCTAGCAACCATATAAGAACTTTGAAAGTAAAGCAATCAAGGTATGTAATTCAATTCAAGTCATAACAAGAAAGAGTCTATATTAGCATTGAAACAAGCAACATAATAACATTAGGTGCAAGAGCTCTTAGCTGTCCGTGACTCGAATGTCTCCAAATGGTGTTTGCGTGCAAGAAGGGGGATAGGGAATACGAGAAAAAAATATTTTTGTTGAGAACTCAATCTACTAAAGTTTCACACTTGGTCTTCTTTGGAATCTTATCTTGACTCGTCCCCAGACCACTAGCCAGGTACAAGTCAATTTGATCCACTCCTTTTCGATATTTTGAGCACTCATGCAATGGATGATCGTAAGCATGAAAGTTGACACTTAGGATGGAAAAAAGATAAATATGGTGGAGGAGGAAGACAAAAAGGTGAGAAAGTCTCACATCAATGAGGACAACCATAAGCGAGAGAAGGCCATATGATAGATATGATGTGAGGAGTAGGGATTGCCATGCAACGAATGCACATGTGAGCTAAAAGCTCTCCAAGGGAACTAGTGGGGGTGCATCCAACTTGCTTGCTCAAGAAGACCTAGAGCTCGTTTGAGGAGGCTCATCATTGGAATATACAATCCAAGTTCTATAGTGTGAAGGTGCCCACATAGCTATATGCATGATCATCTCTAGGGAGTACAAGGATAAAGGGAGTACTAGTGTGTATCTTTCAAAAGGATAGTAGTGTTTCCTCTTTCTCTCTTTTTATTTCTTTTACTCTTTTTGTTATTTTTTTGTATTTTTTTGTGGCCTCAATGGCTCTTTCTATTTTACTCTCATTTGTCCTCTTTGGGGTCTTTTATTTTGTCCACTTTGGGATCTTTTCCTCACTTAAGGGCAACACTCTATTTTACAAGAAGGTATAGAAGATCTTTCACACTTTATAAGGTACTCAAACATAAAGAAGATGTAGCTATGTACGCCGCTGCTAGTGTAGCACGAACATGCATGAAGATCAAGTCATGAAGAGGTGGATGTTGCATGGCAATATATCTCGGAAAGGCTATGGAAATGCCTTGGTAGGTAGGTATGGTGGATGTTGTGAGGAAAGATATAAGGAGGTTTATGATGACAGAGCGTATCATGCCAAGGGTTTGGGGGTACCGGCGAAGGTGGACGCCAACTCTCGGAGTGAGAAGAAGGCAATACACGGCGCGGGAGAGGCTAGCAAATATGAGGAGGTGGAAGTGTCAACTTTTAATACTTACATTAGTCCGAAGAACTCGTGCACTTATTATCGGCAACTCTCAATCTAATAAGGAGATTCACAAAGAGACAAGTGCCCCGAGGAGGAGTGTATGGGGGTTTGGTTATCCTTGCGCATACTTGACTAATGGTACGTGAGTGTACTCTAATATTCGATCCCTCCAAAGATTAGCGATCCATCTAGTAACTAGAGTTCTCAACTAGTTTTGTAGGTTTTGAAAATAAACACGGATTGCCCAAAATACGAAACCTATCACTAATAGGCTAGAGCTCTTGACACCAAAAGTTCAAACGTTACTCACATCAATACCTCAAAACTATTGCAAGTTACTACTAAAATTAAATAGCAACCTCAATTACTGATACGTCCCAAACGTATCTATAATTTCTGCTTGTTCCATGCATGTTTTGTGTGACTTTGCCATGTTTTTCTTGAACTTTCATACACTTTTGAACCTATTTGGGCTAACCTATTAAAGCAGTGCACCCAGTTGCCAGTTTCTGTTTTCTGTTGTTTTTGTATTTCAGGTTTTCCGGCCATTAAAAGTGCTCCGCAAATTTTAGGAAAAAATATATACAAAATCAGCGCAACAGAAGCTTCCGGAAACACCAAAGGAGCGGAGGAGGGCCACCAGCAGGAGGCCAGGAGGGCCCCTGGCGCGGCCCCACCCTAGGCCGCGCCAGGAGGCCTCCTGGCTGCCTGGTGGGTACCCTCGACACCCCCCTTCGCCTATATTTACCCCTCGGGGTGGAAACCCCTAAGACAGACTCTTTTTTCTCGATCTCGCCTCTGTTCCGCCGCCGCCGCCGTTTCTAGATCGGGGCTTCCTGGAGAAGCTGCTTCGGCACCCTGCCGGGAGAAGCTACCCCCTCCGGGAGACCCTCCATAGCCATGGACGCCTCCCGTATGTACCGTGAGTAGTTTCCCTTGGACCATGGGTCCGTGACCAGTAGCTATGTGATCTATCTCTCCCCCTTTTGTGCTTCCACTTTCGAGTCCTCGTGAGCTGCCTCACATG
Organism: Bromus sterilis; assembly: GCA_950022295.1. Lineage (NCBI taxonomy): Eukaryota > Viridiplantae > Streptophyta > Magnoliopsida > Poales > Poaceae > Bromus > Bromus sterilis. The sequence goes on along the minus strand of OX465595.1, from coordinate 376,852,714 downwards.
ATCGAGGCATCTATGTAATTTCTGTTGTTGCTATGCTGAGTTTGTTGGGATCTGATGGATTATGAGACTATGTTCAGATTGTGAAGAGTAATATATTTGGTTCTTCTCTTTTATATTTTGTTCTTGAGTAAATTCTTGCATGTTCTCCGTTGCGGTATTTTCTTTGGCCAAGTATTTTATTTGCAACGCCAAGGGAGAGCGTTATGCTCGATTGTGGGTTCAGATCCTTGATGTCTAGCTTGAGTGACAGAAACATGAGACTAGGGGATGTGCTGTTGCCACCAGGGATAAAACAACGGTGCTTGTACTTGCGGGTGCAAGGATTGTTTACTTTACACAAAGTTCTTTTAATGCAGTTGTCTGGTCCTTTGAGTTTACACTTTGGGTGGGATTCGCAACTTAATACCAACGAGATGTTCTGGATAGATATCTCAAGGTGGATGATTCGTAGTAGATGCAGATGGATTTCGGTCTACTTACCTTGGCGTACTGCCCATTGCTTTTGAGCCCTTCCTTTCTGTGCAGCATAGTTAGCATTGCGGTGCCTTCATAATCCTGTCAACTGCCCAACTGTGATTTGTTTACCTCGCTAGCACTTTTATCATCTTTTGGCAGAGAGACATCACTAGTGAAAATCACGGGACCCTTGTCGTGGTAATACTAAAGGCATACCCCTAGGCGAGGGAAACCCAGGGGTATCCTTAAACCCTGGGTTTCCCCAAAACACATTAAGCAAAATAAGATCAACCAAAAACACGAAGCATTGGCAGCCTCCGAGTAACATGTTACTCGGAGACCAGGAGTCGCTTCCGAGTACGCAACTACTCGGAAGCCCAGCAAGATCTGAGTAGAGCGATACTCGTAAGTGATCGGTGAGGCCCCCCCTACTCGGAAGATGGAAAACACAACGGACGGGAGGCATTTAATGCTGCAGGCGTTTTCTCCTCCTTTATTAGTAGTAATGGGCAGACCGTTTTGTATTTAAGTACATATTCAATCTTGTAACTAAGACCCATTTATGCCAGGGCATTAAGGAGGAAGGGGCGCACTCTATATAAGCCACCCCCTCCCCTCTGGCATGGGCACGCGCAACATTCTACACTTCTCAGTATTTTGAAGAAAGAACACCCTAGTAAGCCTGGGACAGGACTAAGGTTTTTATCTCTACGGAGAGGCCTAACCTGTATAATCCTCTTGCGTCAACCCTCTCTACGTACAGATTCATTTAGCTTCGTTCATACCCCTATATCTATTGTCAGGATTCTATGCACAATAGTTGGCGCCCACCGTGGCGCTGAGTTGATCAGCAATCGTAGAGATGGCATTTTTCTCATCCTCTTCGTCGATTCGCGGCTCCGAGCTCATCGTCGGAGAGGTTTTCTGTTTTGGATCGTTGGATTTCATAGCTGATGATTCGGCTTGGTTAGCGGATTCTCCGCTTCAGGCACAATTGCTGCCCTCAAGGGGCAGCGTCCACTTCCGAGCTGATGAGTCGAGGGCCCTGCGCCTCCAGCTGTCGGCCCATCGTCAAGCACCCGCGCTGCTATCTGTCCGCCACAAGAAGAAGCGTTTGGGCCGCCCGCGCGCTTACCATCGCGGAAAATCGGTCAAGGTCCAGCAGGTGGCAGTCATCGACTCGGTGGAGTCAGCCCATAAGGCCTCGGATAAACTGAACGCAAGAGAAGGCTCCACAGCTTCTCTCTTGCCTCTGTTCGACTTGGTTGAAGAAGAAGGCATCGCAGCATCTGACCCTGAATCAGGTGCCGAACAAGAAGGCAGCAGTGACGCCCCAGTCGCGGTTGCAGAAGTATGCATGGCTGAGACCCCGCCCTCTCAGCCATCGCCAGCTCGGGATACTCACGCTCGAGATGAAGCGAACAACCCATCCAGGGCTGGCACTCGGGAGCCGACCCGACGTGTTTCTGCTTTCCGAAGGTTGGAGCTCGGAGAGTCAAGTCGACAACCTCGTCCCCTTACTCGGGAAGAGCGGGAAGAAGCAGAAGCGGCCGAGCGACTGCTGAACACCCCCATTGACACAAGCACTCCAGAAGGGCGAGGCCTGGAGGCGGCCAGATTAACCAATTTGGCTGAGCGGGAGCGTCTGGCCGAGTTAGAAGACACTCTCGAGCGTCAAGCTCGGGAGGTAGCTCGGCTCAGACAAAGCAGAACGAGTCGTCAACTGCGGGGCCCAGGTCGAGAACCTTTCCGAGCTATGGGTACCCCAGTGGAAAATCTCATAGCGGCGACTCGGATTGCGAATTCTCTGCAGCCCAGTGGATCGGCGGCGGAAGAAATTCAGCACCTGGCGTTTTTGTTACAAACTGCAGTCGATCAAAACGTTGCTGTCAGTCAATCACAACAGCGGATCCATTCCCAAGTTCCCCCTGCGAGGACGTCACTGTCAGTACACACGCCCTATGGGGAAGCGCGGAGGAACAGAATCAATTCGCCTCAGCGCAGAGATGAACCTCGAGAAGATCATCGCCAAGAGCAATATCGGCATGAAGATCTCAGGAGAACAGAAGCCCGTGGGACGGGTCGGCCCGCACCTCGGAGAGAGGAGTTCCCTCGGCACCGGGACGATCGTTATGTTGATGTTGAAGACGACGCCCGAAGCCATCTTGTACAGAGCCGAGTCGACCGCGCCAGAACTCATCGTCAGGATCAGGCTCGGCCCTCAATGGCCACAGGGCCGGTCTGCTTCAGTGAAAGGATTCGGTCTACCCCTATTCCACCCACTTCAGGATAGCCCAAGGGGTGGACAAGTACCGAGGTGATGCTAAACCCCAGACATGGCATGATGATTACAGAATAGGGGTGGAAATCAGAGGGGGTGGTGACGAGATAGCCATGATGCACCTGCCGTTGATGTTAGAGGGCTCGGCTCGGGCGTGGCTGAATCAGCTCCCCCCAAGTAGCATCTGGGTTTGGGAAGACCTCGAGAGAGTATTCATCAAGAATTTTGAGGGGATCTATAAAAGGCCTGGAGGCCTGACCGAGCTGCAATTGTGCGTCCAGGGCAACACCGAGAGACTACTCGGGACTACATCCAGAGGTGGATCACACTCCACAACTCGGTTGAAGGAGTCTCCGAGTTCCAGGCCATTCACGCCTTCAAGCAAGGGGTCAATTACAAGGAGTTAAGTCTCAAGTTGGCAAGATCACCGCACGTCACCTCACTCGGGAAGCTAATGGAGATAGCAAACAAGTATGCCAATGGTGAAGAAGAAATCCGGTAGAAGAACCAGCAGCATAGAGGAGGTGGCAGCTCGGCACCGAACCCGAAGCAGAAGACCGCAAACAACAAGAGAAAGGCGGAAGACGCCCCAACAGACGCAGAGCTGGTGGCGGCAGCAAATGCTTCGGGCCTTCATGGCAAGGGTCAAGCACGAAAGGAGTGGCAACCGCGGCAGAAAAAGCCGTCCAACGATGATGAAGTTCTAGATCAGCCCTGTCCTCTCCCCACCACCCGCGATGCCGAGGGAAAGGTGGTTATTCCAAAGCATACAGCTCGGCAGTGCCGCCTGATCAAGAGAGCAGCCCAGAACGCAAGAGCAGGCCCCCAGCAAGATAAGGAGACCGGGAAAAAGAAAGCACCCAGCCCAGAACTGGACAACGAGGGTTTCCCGCGGGAAGACGGAGTGCTGGTCATCTTCGCAGGACGAGAGTCGAAGAGGGTGGAAAAGATAAGATTCAGAGAAGTCAACTCGGCAGCTCCGGCAGTTCCGAGTTACATGAAGTGGGCCGACGTCCCAATCACTTTCAATCAGTCAGACCACCCTCCTCACATTCCTCACCCGGGAAGACACGCCCTGATTGTGGACCCTTTGGTGGAAACGGGAAATGGTAACTTCAGGATCAGAAATGTCTTGATGGATGGCGGCAGCGGAATTAACATCCTGTATGCAAGCACTCTGAAGAGCATGAACATCCCGATGTCCAAACTCCGCAAAAGCTATCTGGAATTTCATGGGATAATCCCGGGGAAAAAGGCGTACTCACTCGGAATGATCTCCCTCAATGTGGTCTTTGGTACTCCGAGTAACTTCCGGAAAGAGAAGATCACCTTTGAAGTAGTGGACTTCCCGAGTGCGTATCATGCTTCACTCGGAAGGCCGGCCTATGCAAAATTTATGGCCATCCCCTGTTATGTCTATCTGAAACTCAAGATGCCCGGCCCCCACGGCGTGATCACTGTCTAAGGAGACTACAAGAAAGCCGAAGAACTACTGCAGAAAGGCTCCCTGATAGCTGATCAACAGATGGCCGAGGTCGAATTGGCCAAGTACAAGAAAGCTGCCGACTCGTCCGAGTTGCTGCAGCCTAAGAAGACATCTTCATTTGAGTCGGCCGGAGAGACCAAGAGGGTACAGATACACCCCACAGATGAAGGCAAATACACCAACATCGCCACCAATCTGGATCCCCAATAGGAACTCGAGCTCGTCAATTTCCTCCGTGAGAATTGGGACATCTTCGCGTGGAAGCCCACCGATATGCCTGGAGTCCCAAGGGAGTTGGCCGAGCACAAGTTACACGTAGATCCGAAAGCAAGACCGGTAAAAGAGTCCCTCCGACAGTTTTCCTCTGATAAAAGGAAGGCCATCGGGCAGGAGATAGCTAGACTGTTAGCAGCCGGATTCATTAGGGAAATCTTCCACTCCGAGTGGTTCGCAAATCCTGTAATGGTTCCGAAGAAAGATAAATCTTGGAGAACTTGTGTTGATTTTCGTCATATCAATAAATTTTGTCCAAAAGAACATTTCCCTCTTCCTCGTATTGACCAGATTGTGGACTCCACATCAGGTTGCGACAGATTATGTTTCCTCGATGCATACTCAGGTTACCATCAAATCCGACTATACGAACGAGACGAGCTCAAAACAGCATTCATAACCCCATTCGGATGTTTCTGTTACGTCACGATGCCATTCGGACTGAGAAACGCAGGCGCCACGTACCAACGCATGATGCAGAATTGTCTGATCTGGCAGATCGGCAGAAACGTGGAAGTCTATGTGGATGACATTGTGATCAAGTCAGCTAAAGGGAGTAGTTTACTAGCCGACCTAGCCGAAACTTTTCAGAGCCTCCGAGGCTACAGGATCAGGCTTAATCCTGAAAAATGCATTTTTGGCGTGCCGGCAGGGAAGCTACTCGGATTCATGGTCTCCGAGCGAGGGATAGAGGCCAACCCGATCGCGGCGATTCAGAACATGAAGCCTCCCAAGCAGCTCCGAGACGTCCAAAAGTTAACAGGTTGTCTCGCAGCACTCAGTCGGTTTATCTCCAGATTGGGAGAGAAAGACCTACCTCTCTACCAACTGATGAAAAAGTCTCCGAATTTCGTCTGGACGGAAGAAGATCAAATGGCTTTCGAAGAACTCAAAAAGCAACTGTCAACTCGGCCAGTCCTGGCAGCACCTCAGGAAAAAGAGCCGCTCTTGTTGTATATTGCTGCCACAAGCCGAGTTGTCAGCGTAGCCATAGTGGTGGAGAGGGAAGAAGAAGGAAAATCACAGAAAGTACAAAGACCGGTGTACTACATCTCCGAAGTCCTCACACCATCCAAACAGAGATACCCTCACTACCAGAACATAGCAATGGGAATTTACTTGGCGTCTCAGAAACTCGCACATTACTTCCAGGATCATTCCATCACAGTGGTCTCTGAAGCTCCCTTGGCAGAAATTATGAACAACAGATATTCAACGGGCAGAATAGCAAAATGGAGTTTGGACCTACTCCCCTTTGACCTGAATTACCAAGCTAAAAAATCAATCAAGTCACAAGCACTGGTGGACTTCCTAGCCGAGTGGATTGAGGTCCAACATCCCCCACAGCCAACACCAGAACATTGGACGATGTTCTTTGATGGCTCCAAGATGCTACACGGCGCAGGGGCAGGGGTGGTACTAGTCTCACCCAGAAAGGATGAGATGACGTACGTCCTCCAAATCCATTTCCTAGCAACAAACAACGAAGCCGAATATGAAGCTCTCCTGTATGGTATGCGAATGGCTATCTCACTCGGAGTTAGGAGACTTATGGTATTCGGAGATTCAGACTTGGTAATCAACCAAGTAATGAAAGAGTGGGACATACGAAGCCCAGCAATGACAACCTACTGTGTAGCAGTGAGAAAATTGGAGAAAAAATTTGATGGGCTGGAGCTCCATCACATCCCAAGGGTTAAAAATCAGGCAGCAGACGACCTAGCCAAATTGGGTTCCACCCGCGGAAAGATCCCGCCAGGGACCTATCTGGAGCACTTACATTCCCCAACAGTCAAGGAGGATCCTTTCCTAGAAGCCGATCCGGATATGCTGCCTGACAAGAACGTCCCCAACAAAGAAGACATACCCGCAGTAGTTGACATGGTGTTTGATGTGGAGGTCATTCCCCCCGAGTGGACACGTCCAATCCTTGACTATCTGCAAAAACAAGAGTTGCCCGACGACGAGATAGAAGCTAACCAGATCGTCCGCAAGTCCAAGTCCTACTCGGAGATCAATGGAGAGATGTACAGGAACAACATCACTCATGTCCCCCAGCGATGCATCTCCGAGGAAGAAGGTCGCTGCATACTACAAGAAATCCACTCGGGAGATTGTGGCCATCATGCCTCAAGTCGGACGTTGGTGGCAAAAGCTTTCCGAGCTGGTTTCTTCTGGCCCGACGCCCTCAGCGATGCTCGGTACATCATGGACCACTGTGAAGGCTGCCAGTTTTATGCCAACCAGCCCCGCAAACCAGCTTCCGAGCTGAAGACAATCCCCCTAGCCTGGCCATTTGCAGTATGGGGACTGGATATGATCAGACCACTCTGAACGGGTAAGCATGGCTTCACCCACATTTTGGTCGCCGTAGACAAGTTTACAAAATGGATAGAAGCAAAACCTATCAAGACCCAAGACTCCGCCACATCAGTCAGCTTTATGCAAGGCATCATACACCGGTTCGGCGTCCCGCATGACATCATTACTGATAATGGATCGAACTTGAAGAAGGCCGAATTCAAGAAATTCTGTTGGTCCAATGGCATCCAGGTCAACTTCGCCTCAATCGCACACCCACAGTCCAACGGCCAAGTCGAACGAGCCAACGGACTAATACTCAAAGGAATCAAGCCTCGGCTACTTTGGGAACTAAAGGAAGCAGCGGGCGCCTGGGTTGATGAACTCCCTTCAGTCTTGTGGGGATTGCGTACAACTCCCAATCGCTCAACTCGGTCAACCCCCTTCTTCCTCGTCTACGGCTCAGAAGCAGTCCTTCCGAGTGACCTCAAGAACAATGCCCCCCGTATAAGCCAGTACACAGAAGCTAAAGCTGAAGAAGCACGACAAGACGGCGTTGACCTCTTGGAGGAAGAACGAAATTTAGCTCTCACCCGCTCGACATTTTATCAGCAAGACCTTCGCCGATATCACGACCGACACGTCCGAGCTCGCTCCTTCCAAGAGGGCGACATGGTACTTCGCATCAAGCAAACTTCGGACCACAAACTAGCTCCCCCATGGGAAGGCCCGTTTATCATCTCCAGAGTACTGCACAATGGGGCCTATCACCTGTACGATGTAACTAATAAGATAGAAGAGCCTCATGCATGGAACGCCCAATTACTGCGCCGATTCTATGCATGAGCACGCTTGTAAGATATGAATAAATATTACTTCGTACGTCTATTGCGCCTTACTCAATTCGTTTTCATCACTCAACATCAGGTTTTCTATCTGAGCTGTGCGCAGCTCGGACGAGAACTTATAAAACTTATGTTAAGTGCTCACCAACGCCCCAAGGCTTGAGGAAGCACAACATCATCTGCATTGAGGACCTTGTATACAAGATCTTCAATAGAAAAAATTTCTAAGTACTTTCAAGCCTCAAGAGGCTTGGGGACTGCTTAAAGCTATAAAAACAGGTTTCCACAGCTCAGACGAAAACTATCAATCAGGTTTTCCATCCGAGCTGTGCGCAGTTCGGACGAGAACTTAGAAAACTTATATTAAGTGCTGACCAATGCCCCAAGGCTTGAGGAAGCACAACATCATCTGCATTGAGTACCTTGTATACAAGATCTTCAATAGAAAAAAATTCTAAGTACTTTCAAGCCTCAAGAGGCTTGGGGGCTGCTTAAAGCTATAAAAACAGCTTTCCTTCCGAGCTGTGCACAGCTCGACGAAAACTATCAATAAGGTTTTCCATCCGGGCTATGCGCAGCCCGGACGAGAACTTAGAAAACTTATGTTAAGTGCTCACCAACGCCCCAAGGCTTGAGGAAGCACAACATCATCTGCATTGAGGACCTCGTATACAAGATCTTCAATAGAAAAAAATTCTAAGTACTTTCAAGCCTCAAGAGGCTTGGGGGATGCTTAAAGCTATAAAAACAGGTTTCCTTCCGAGCTGTGCGCAGCTCGGACGAAAACCATCAATCAGGTTTTCCATCCGAGCTGTGCACAGCTCGGACGAGAACTTAGAAAACTTATGTTAAGTGCTCACCAACGCCCCAAGGCTTGAGGAAGCACAACATCATCTGCATTGAGGACCTTGTATACAAGATCTTCAATAGAAAAAAAATTCTAAGTACTTTCAAGCCTCAAGAGGCTTGGCGGATGCTTAAAGCTATAAAAACAGGTTTCCTTCCGAGCTGTGCGCAGCTCGGACGAAAACTATCAATCAGGTTTTCCATCCGAGCTGTGCGCAGCTCGGACGAGAACTTAGAAAACTTATGTTAAGTGCTCACCAACGCCCCAAGGCTTGAGGAAGCACAACATCATTTGCATTGAGGACCTCGTATACAAGATCTTCAATAGAAAAAATTTCTAAGTACTTTCAAGCCTCAAGAGGCTTGGGGGCTGCTTAAAGCTATAAAAACAGGTTTCCTTCCGAGCTGTGCGCAGCTCGGACGAAAACCATCAATCAGGTTTTCCATCCGAGCTGTGCGCAGCTCGGACGAGAACTTAGAAAACTTATGTGAAGTGCTCACCAACACCCCAAGTCTTGAGGAAGCACAACATCATCTGCATTGAGGACCTCGTATACAAGATCTTGAATAGAAAAAATTTCTAAGTACTTTCAAGCCTCAAGAGGCTTGGGGGCTGCTTAAAGCTATAAAAACACGTCTTCCTCTGAGCTGTGCGCAGCTCGGACGAAAACTATCAATCAGGTTTTCCATCCAAGCTGTGCGCAGCTCGGACTTGAACTTAGAAAACTTATGTTAAGTGCTCACCAACGCCCCAAGGCTTGAGGAAGCACAACATCATCTGCATTGAGGACCTCGTATACAAGATCTTCAATAGAAAAAATTTCTAAGTACTTTCAAGCCTCAAGAGGCTTGGGGGCTGCTTAAAGCTATAAAAACAGGTTTCCTTCCGAGCTGTGCGCAGCTCGGACGAAAACCATCAATCAGGTTTTCCATCCGAGCTGTGCGCAGCTCGGACGAGAACTTAGAAAACTTATGTTAAGTGCTCACCAACGCCCCAAGGCTTGAGGAAGCACAACATCATCTGCATTGAGGACCTCGTATACAAGATCTTCAATAGAAAAAAATTTAAGTACTTTCAAGCCTCAAGAGGCTTGGGGGCTGCTTAAAGCTATAAAAACACGTCTTCCTCCGAGCTATGCGCATCTCGGACGAAAACTATCAATCAGGTTTTCTATCCGAGTTGTGCGCAGCTCGGACGAGAACTTAGAAAACTTACATTAAGTTCTCACCAACGCCCCAAGGCTTGAGGAAGCACAACATCATCTGCATTGAGGATCTTGTCTACAAGATCACCAATAGAAAAAAAATTCTAATTACCTTACAGTGTAAGTAGACTTGGGGGCTGCTTAAAGCGACAAAAACAGGTTCTCTTCCGAACTATGCGCCGCCCGAGTAAAAACTTCGAAAATTCATACAAAAAGAAAAGCAAATCGGAAGAAACATTCGTTTCCAACAAAGAAACAGAGTACGAGTTCATCAACCAAACGAAGGAGTGTCATGACACAACCACACAGTACAACTTATTACAAATCCACTCGGCATCCCGAGGCAAATATCAAACCAGTGTTTTTAACCACACTCCATTCATTCCTCGCCCGCCTCGTCTGACTCACTGGTTACACCAGTTGACTCAACGAAGAAATCCAGATCGGGCATGAGCGCAATTCGGCTAGCAGTTTCAGCATAGCGTGGCAGGAAGGAGGTGCAGCTCTGACCCTCTTTCGGATCTCCACCACCAACTCGCTCAAGATTATGGACCCGCTCCGGAAAATGTGCCTTGGTCAAGGCCAGTGCGTAATTCGCACCGCTCGGTGCCGCTGAGCGTTTCCAGCGGGCCAGCTGATGCGGTGCCTCCTGGAGGACGGGTACAACAGTATCTAACTTCACTCTGCTCCCTTCATCAGGCGACAGCTTGCTCTTTAAAGCCAGGGTAGCACCCATAACCTCTTCAGCAAATTTCTTCGCTTTGGCGCACCTCATGGTCAGCAACCCCCGAGCCAGAGCAAATTATGTGGTCACTGGAGTATAGTTATCTCACTTCATGATTTCTGCAAAGTCGGCCATGCACGCCTGCTCGGCATCTGGATCTGTCCCATATGCTGCACCAAGAGAGAAGATGAGTACACAATCTAAGAATGGGCAACAGGTCCCTACCACAGCTCAGACAACCAAAAAACTCACCAGACAAGGTCTCACTGAAAACGGCGAACCGCCCAGCGCAATACTCTTCAGTTGCCTTCACCGCCTTCCGAGTGGTTTCCAACTCGGCTTCATGCTTCTTTGCATCTTCGGCACGCAGCTCGGATAGTTTTTCCAAGTCAGACTCCAGCTTAGAGATGCAAGCCTCATTCTCTTTCACCGCCTGCTTGTAGTAATAAATACTGGTCTCCAAAGCTTTGTGAGCCTTGGCTCGTTTCTCAACCTGGTCTATTTCCTTCTTCATCTTGGCCACAAAATCATCGTTCTCCTTATCTTTTGCATCAAATGCCTTCTTCGCCGCCTCTGCAAGCAAAATGTCAGATGGAAAAATAAGAAGAAGAAAGATGGCAGTTTGGAAACTCAAGAGCTGTTACCATTATCCTCAGCATGTTGTTTCTTCAGTTTGTTATGCTCTTCAAGCAGCGCTTCGTACGCACTCTTGGTAGCAACACTCTCCTCCTGCAACTTCACGAAGGCCGACCCAAGCTTGCATGCCTCCTATGAAGACAAGAAGAATACCACAATCAAATAAAAACCTCCTATCAAAAGACTCCGAATAACTTCACAAAGTTACTCAGAGCCTTGGGGGCTACACCCAGTGGGTGCACTAAGAAGTGCGCCCACTGGAAGTTCAATCAAACAAAAACCTCCTATCAAAAGACTCCGAATAACTTCACAAAGTTACTCAGAGCCTTGGGGGCTACACCCAGTGGGTGCACTAAGAAGTGCGCCCACTGGAAGTTCAATCAAACAAAAACCTCCTATCAAAAGACTCTGAATAACTTCACAAAGTTACTCGGAGCCTTGGGGGCTACACCCAGTGGGTGCACTAAGAAGTGCGCCCACTGGAAGTTCAATCAAACAAAAACCTCCTATCAAAAGACTCCGAATAACTTCACAAAGTTACTCGGAGCCTTGGGGGCTACACCCAGTGGGTGCACTAAGAAGTGCGCCCACTGGAAGTTCAATCAAATAAAAACCTCCTATCAAAAGACTCCGAATAACTTCACAAAGTTACTCGGAGCGTTGGAGGCTACACCCAATGGGTGCACTAAGAAGTGCTCCCACTGGAACTTCACTGAAATAAAAACCTCCTATCAAAAGACTCCGAATAACTTCACAAAGTTACTCGGAGCCTTAGGGGCTACACCCACTGGGTAGGAAAACTTACGTAAGTACTTACGTGCATGTTGGACTTCACTAACTCAGCCTCAGATGTTAGCTCCCGCAGCCGCAGCTCAAAATGAGTCGCCTTAACCAAGGACTCCTTCAATCCGCCAATGATAGCACTCCCCACTGGGGCTCCGACGGGAATGGCCCCCGAACTAGCAGGCTCACTCCCTCGAACAGCCGCCGAGGCAATAGGGGTCTCCTTAACAGCCTCCCCAGCTGGAGCATCGGGTGCGGCAGCTCGGGAACCAGACCCAGAGGCTACCGTCCCCTCAGGAACAGTCACCTCAAGAGGAGTAACCCCAACAGCGGCGGACTCGGTAACAATCCGAGCTGGATTAGCAGTAGGGTCAACATCCATGTATGCAGCAGAAACAACAAACGATTAAAAGCGAAAAATGACAGCGGTAAAGGTCTCAGCAAGAACACCGAAGAACTCTCACCAACAGCCGCAGTATCTTCCGGAATAGCGTCCATTCCAGGAAAGTCAGTCACCTCACAAGTGCTAGCGTCCTCCATAGCCTCGACCTCGGGATCCTCCTCGATCCCAGGCAACGTCTCAGAACAACTCGGACGAATACTGAAAAAAAGAGACAGCTAAGGATGAGCCTGAGAAACTAACAGAGCCTTAAAGCACGCGATAACCAACAACATTACGTGTGAACGGTCTTCAAGCTACGCCTCGGGGGAGCAACCCTGGCCGAACCAGATCCAGCTCCCTTGGCCATTTCAATAGCAGCACCCCCTGAGGGATTAGCCTCTCGGCCCCCAAGAGTGACAAGTTTTTTCTTCTTCATGGGAGCAACCTTCCCAGAGTTGAGGCCCAAGGGAGGAAGCTTCCCGCTGTCCTCTTCACCGCTCGTAGTATGAGCCCTTTTACGGGTCCGACTAAGTCCCTCCCGCGCCAACTCGCGGTCATGATTGGTCTTCGAGCGCTGCTCGGACGCTGCCTGAGCCCGAGCGACCTCGGACTCCAGTTCCTCCCCCACCTCGACTCCGACTCCTGCACCAGCAGTGCTGTCTTCGTCCTCCTCGGCAGGATGCTGCGGAGCCAGAGGAATAGGGCAGCGAAATTGGGTAAAATCCTAGCAATAAACAAAGAGGTCCGAGTTAAAACCAACAAATGAAGCACATTCAAGATACATATGGCATGAGTCAGGATACCAAGGTGGGAGGATTGTCAATGCCGAGGGGTCTCACTCGGCCAGTCGTCTGAAGCCCCTGGGTCACACTTGTTATTATCTTCATTTGAATTTCAAACTCGTCCAGGGGCATCTCAGTGTTGTTATAGCGGGTGTCATCCTGCAACCCGGAATACGTCCACATCCCCCGAGTCCTAGCCTGAAGTGGCTGAATCCTCTGAATCACAAAGGCGGCTATCAGATCTATGGCATCTAGACCATTCTTCTTCAGCCGGATGATCTCACGCATCAAGGGGAGCACCTGTTCCTTATCGGCATTGGTGAGTCGGGGGTTCCAGCCCTGAGAAGAAGTCAGCCTAACGTCCGAGTAAGGAGGCAAGGTCCGCACCCCCGGCCCCTTGGCCACCTTGCAGTAGTACCAACTATTCTGCCAGTTCTTTACAGAATCAGGCACGCAAGAGGCAAAATACTGCACCCCCTGTTTCTTAGCCAAGAACAGGCCGCCGCAGAGATGATTGAACTCAACACCGCCACCCTCCCCGGACTTCTTCGCCTTCTGAGGCTTAATGGTGTATATACTACGAAAGAGATGCCAGTGAGGCTCTACGCCTAAGAACCCCTCACAAAGAGTGAAGAAACTAGAGAGGAGGGCAACGACATTGGGGACAAGGTGGTGAAGTTGAGCACCCGTGAAAGCCAAAAAAACTAAAAAGAAGGGATGTGGGGGAAGAGAAAAGCCACGATCCACATGCGAAAGTAAGATAACCCTCTCACCGTCCCGCGGTGCAGGCTCGTCTTCCCCAGCCGCGGGAAGACGGCAACCCTCGCGGGGAACCAGGCCCGCGTCCTGGTACCCCAGCAGCATGTCCTCCGTCACGATCGACGGAAGCCACTCCCCCGCAGACATGGTCGCGGTGGCGGCAGAGGGGCAACGCGAATGGCGTCCTCCCAGGATGGAACTCGAGCGGCCGGCGGAGAGGTCCCGGCGGAGAGATTAAGCAGGCAAAGGAAGAGGCGGAGCGAAAGAGAGAAGCGGGAATGGCTGCGCAGGGGGGGAAATGAGTGGATCTGTTCCAAACCGAAAGGTAGGGGGCTTTTATAGCTCGAGGTAGCAACCGCATCGCGTCAGATCCGCACCCCACTAATGGCCTTGCCGGTTGCTCTTCCCCATAAAACCGCTCCACTTCCCCATAATCCCTCCCACTTCCCCATAGGCAGTTAATTATTATCCTATAAAACCGCCACGGGAATCGAGGAGACAAGCCCAAACAGTGCGCCCATTCACCTGGGCAAGAATATTCTCTGACAAGGCAAAATATTTTGTTAAAGACCAAATCTTATTTCGACCGAAGCTCGGAACCGCCCCAACCACTCGGAAGATGCGAAGCATAACACCGATCAAACTCTCCGAGTACGCCGTCACTCGGAAGAAAACGCAAAGCTCTCGCGGCATCCGAGTAAGCTGTCACTCGGAAGCACAGCGAAAGGAACCACTCGAAGATTCCTCGCAAGACGAAGAATTCCGCACCCGGTTACTTGGGCGAGAATCCGAGTAATAAGCTCGCTGGTGGCCCGTCTCTGACGTAGAATGCCAGGCCGCCGGCAAGACCTGGTGCAAGGGGTAAAGAATCAATGTCCCATGTGGCATGGCCTAGGACTCGGCACGATGTCCTAGGACATTGAACTTTACAATTTTGGTTCATATGGAGTTTAAGGCCTTTTACTCTGAGACACGCCTTCCGAGGCCTCAGTCCACCTCTTCCGAGAGACGTTTGAGTGTCGCCAATTTTTTCCGCTAACCTACCCAACTCTCACTTGAGGGAAAAGTCTGAACATCAATAAAGCCTTTCCGGGCCTCTTACTGAGTTCAATCTTCGCATACCTCAAAAAGACTAAATGTCAGCCAACTCACTTACGAGCACCCGAAAGCGCTTGGGGGCTACTATCGTGGTAATACTAAAGGCATACCCCTAGGCGAGGGAAACCCAGGGGTATCCTTAAACCCTGGGTTTCCCCAAAACACATTAAGCAAAATAAGATCAACCAAAAACACGAAGCATTGGCAGCCTCCGAGTATGATGTTACTCGGAGACCAGGAGCCGCTTCCGAGTACGCAACTACTCGGAAGCCCAATAAGATCCGAGTAGAGCGATACTCGGAAGTGATCGGCGAGGCCCCCCTACTCGGAAGATGGAAAACGCAACGGATGGGAGGCATTTAATGCTGCAGCCGTTTTCTCCTCCTTTATTAGTAGTAATGGGCAGACCGTTTTGTATTTAAGTACATATTCAATCTTGTAATTAAGACCCATTTATGCCAGCGCATTAAGGAGGCAGGGGCGCACTCTATATAAGCCACCCCCTCCCCTCTGGCATGGGCACGCGCAACATTCTACACTTCTCAGTATTCTGAAGAAAGAACACCCCAGTAAGCCTGGGACAGGACTAAGGTTTTTATCTCTACGGAGAGGCCTAACCTGTATAATCCTCTTGCGTCAACCCTCTCTACGTACAGATTCATTTAGCTCCATTCATACCCCTATATCTATTGTCAGGATTCTATCCACGACAACCCTGGTCCATCTTCGTATCACTGTTTACACCCTTATTACTTTCAGTCTTTACTTTCAGTTGCCACTATTATTATCTCTTGCGTTGATCCTTTGTAAACAGCAAGGCCGGAGGAATTAACAACTCCTCTTTACTCATTGGGAGCAAAGTTATTTGTATCTGTGTGCAGGTCCAGGTGAAGCTAGCAACCTCGGCGC
The DNA here is from genome assembly GCA_950022295.1 of Bromus sterilis. Lineage (NCBI taxonomy): Eukaryota > Viridiplantae > Streptophyta > Magnoliopsida > Poales > Poaceae > Bromus > Bromus sterilis. The sequence goes on along the minus strand of OX465595.1, from coordinate 376,836,948 downwards.
CATTGTTCACTTTACCACCTTCTTGTATCCTTCGGAGTCCTACGGGAGACAAACCTTGGTATCTTTGCCAAGGGAAAACTTGTCGCTGCACTATATCTCACTCTGCACTTGGGGTAATCAACGAGGGATTGAAGAGTATAACACTCTCTTGCCATCAGCAAGTTTTCTGGCGCCGTTGCCGGGCACTCCAGTCTACAAGATAGGGGAGTTGCACACTATCTTTTACCTTTGCTTTTTAGTCTTGTTAGTTTACCTTTCAGTTTTTTACTTTTGTGTCCTTAATCAAAAATACCAAAAAAAACTGTTACCTTGTCAGTAGTTACCACTATGGCTGGTCCTTTTGCCTTTGGTGAGGCAGAAGTGCTTACCTTTACTCAAAGAGGTGGTGAAAGTTTGAAAGATGCTTGGTATAGAATTAATGATTCTCAAAAAAGAGCCACCAAGAAGCAATCCACTACTATCCTGCTTAGAAATTTTTATGTTGGGATTACTTCTTGGAATAGGTTTCTTTTAGACACTGCTATCAATGGGAACTTCATAGAGGCCCCAGTTTGGGAAGCCCTTAATGTTATTGAAAATCTTGTTGCAAGTCTCCCCATTGTTAGTATTAAGGAGGGCATTACTTTAGCTCACATTATGAGAAAACTTGAAAAGATAGAGCTAGAGATGCCAAGTATCGATAGGGTGAATGAGTTGGATCGTAAGATTCAAAGGAATTTGAATAGGCTAGATAATTCCATGCAGAAAATTGTCAAAACTTTGGAGACTATCAAATCCCTTGATGAAAAGTCTTCTAGGATAGAAAAGATTGAGGAAGTTATTGAAACTTTAGGAACTACCTTTTCCTCAATCAAAACCAAAAAGGATGAAACTCCAGCAAAGAAGGAACCTAAGTCCGTTTACGTACCCAAGGTTCCCCGAGCTAAAGCTAGCACACCCAGTGCCAAGAGAGTTGAAACGGTGAAAACTATGGAGGAGACACCTATCTTTAACTTTAATTAAACTCCAATTGATTTCCCTCCTTTTGATTTTATTCCAAGAAGCATTTTCATTCGTCCATTATTTGAGAAACCCATTAAGACTAGTTGTACTATTGAAGAGCTTTTTGATGATCATGATGATGGTTCAATAGATGCAACTTGATCTTCTGCTTTAAGCCTAGCTAATGGCTCTAAAGAAGCGCTTTCGGGAGGCAGCCCGCAACGAATTTAGGTTTTCTTTTTCCTTTTGTTCTGTTCTTAGTGGTCTTGATGATTGTTACTACTGTAGCAACATCATTGTATCTTTACTTTTCAAGCTTTGTGCCAAGTTTAGCCTCATACGGCAAGGGAAGTAAAAGTTGTGACATGCTGTCAAGAAAACAGATTCTGTCCTCGTGACTAGAAAAATCAGAGAAAAATCCCAGTTCATCTTTTTAAGCTGAATTTTTTACAATGCGTGCTCTATACAATTACGAAACTTCCGTATGTTCTGAGTTTTTTGATTTGAGTTGCAGAAGTATCCCTAAAAAATTCTTTTATATCTGCTGTTCTGTTTTTCACAGATTCTGCCACGTTTTGTCTCTCTTCACTTTTGCAAACCTTAAGCTTGCTTTTTCTTTGCAAAAATATTTTGGAAATCTTGGGAAACAGTAGCTCTTCCTGGAAATCTTTATTTTAAGTAGAGAAAAATTATTTTATTAGGGTACTAACCTCTCTAATCAGCCTACAATGAGTTATGTATGAAGGGAGTTTTCAAGTGCACGATGGAGAATGATGAAAGAAGATTCAGGAGGGTCAAACGCTCAAGCTTGGGGATGTCCATGTGCACCCCCAATAAATATTCAAGGAGACTCAAGCGTCTAAGCTTGGGGATGCCCCCGTGCATCCTCTTCTTCATCAAAAATTATCAGTTCGTCTCTCGTTGCACTATATTTTTATCACTTCATGCGTTATGTGCTTTTCTTGGAGCGTCTCGCTCTTAGGTTTTGTTTTTTAGTTTTCTTTTGCTTTGTTTGCTGTAGTAACAAGTTAGATCCCAGCTTACTTTCTTTTGTGTGGGAGAGATTCACGCTCCGCTTCAACTAGAACTCCTCATAGGATTTGCATGCTTATTCTTTTAGCTGTGAGTTGTTCTTTTACTTTTCTTAGCTCCTGTTCTGTTTAGTTGTAGTGCTTCAGTTTTTCTAGAGCTTTTCTTTTTGCCTTAGGTTGAAATTTCTATAGGTTGCATGTTTTATCTTGTTAGAGAGTTTGCCTGCTGCACTGAGTTCTGTGTCTTGACTGAAAGTAGGTAGTTAAAGTTGATGTTCTCTTTGTAGTAGTAACTTGCAATAGTTTTGAGGTATTGATTAGAGTAATGTTTGAACTTATGGTGTCAAGAGCTCTTGCCTATTAGTGATAGATGTCGTATTTTGGGCAATCCGTGTGTTTTTTGAAAACCAAAAAACCCCTGTTGAGAACTCTAGCTACTAGATGGATCAATAACCTCTGGAGGGTTCGAATATTAGAGTACACTCACGTACCATGAGTCGAGGATGCGCAAGGATAACCAAACCCCCATACACTCCTCCTCGGGGTACCTGTCTCTTTGTGAACCTCCTGATTAGATTGAGAGTTACCGATAATAAGTGCATGAGTTCTTCGGACTAATGTGACTATTCGAAAGTTGACACTTCCACCCACCTATACTCTTTCTAGCCTCTTCGGTACCGTGCATTGCCCTTTCTCACCTCGATAGTTGGCGCATACTACGCCGGTGCATCCAAACCCTTGGCACGATACGCTCTGTCATCATAAGCCTCCTTATATCTTTCCTCAAAAAATCCACCATACCTACCTACAAGGTATTTCCATAGCCTTTCCGAGATACATTGCCATGCAACATCCACCTTCTCATGACTTGATCTTCATGTCATACATGCTACTTGATTGATCGATGAGCCGCATGCTAGTTGGGCCTTGCCCTAATCATTGCTAGATGACACGCTAGTATCATTGCATATCCTGCTATCCTGGCAGAAGCATACATTTGCATCATGATAGTTACATTTTCTTTATGTGAGTACCTTTGTAAAGTGTGAAAGATCTCCTATATTCTTGTAAAATATAGAGTATTGCCCCTAAAGTGAGGAAAAGATCCCAAAGAGGACAAAATCAAAAGATCCCAAAGAGGACAAATGAGAGAAATAGAAAGAGCCATTGAGGCCACCAAAAAAATACAAAAAATAGAAAAAGGAGAAAAAGAAATAAAAAGAGAGAAAGGGGCATACTACTATTCCTTTTGAGAGATCCACACTAGTACTTCATCTCCTATCCCTTGTACTCCATAGAGATCATCATCATGCATATAGCTATGTGGGGACCCTTCACACTATAGAACTTGGCTTGTATATTCCAATGATGAGCCTCCTCAAACGAGCTCTAGGTCTTCTTGAGCAAGCAAGTTAGATGCACCCCCACTAGTTCCCTTGGAGAGATTTTTAGCTCACATGTGCATCCGTTGTATGGCAATCCCTACTCCTCACATCATATATGGCCTTCTCTCGCCTATGATTGTCCTCATTGATGTGAGCCTTTCACACCTTTTTTGTCTTCCTCCTCCACCTTCTTTCTGTTTCGCCTTTTAGGTGTCAACTTTCTTGCTCACGCTCATCCATTGCATGAGTGCTCAAAATATCGAAAGGGAGTGGATCAGTTTGACTTGTACCTGGCTAGTGGTCTGGGGACGAGTCCAGATAAGAATCCAAAGGAGACCAAGTGTGAAACTTTAGTAGATAGTTGTTCTCAACAACCTTATTTTTTCTCTCGTATTTCCCTATCCCTTGCTTGCACGCAAACACCATCTCGAGACATTCGAGTCACGGACAGCGAGAGCTCTTGCACCTTTTGTTCTTTTGTTGCCTGTGTCATTGCTAATATAGACTCTTGCTTGTTAAGACTTGAATTGAATTGCATGCTTTGATTGCTTTACTTAAAAGTCCTTTTATGGTTGTGTGGCATGTCACCACATAAATTATGCTTGTTATCATTTACCTACTCGAGGACAGCAGTAATTAAGCTTGGGGATGTTAATACATCCCAAACGTATCTATAATTTCTGCTTGTACCATGCATGTTTTGTGTGACTTTGCCATGTTTTGCTTGAACTTTCATACACTTTTGAACCTATTTGGACTAACCTATTAACTCAGTGCACCCAGTTGCCAGTTTCTGTTTTCTGATGTTTTTGTATTTCAGGTTTTCCGGCCATTAAAAGTGCTCCAAAAAATCCGGGAAAATAGATAAAAAATCAGCGCAACAGAAGCTTCCGGAAACACCAAAGGAGCGGAGGAGGGCCACCACCAGGAGGCCAGGAGGGCCCCTGGCGCGGCCCCACCCTAGGCCGCGCCAGGAGGCCTCCTGGCTGCCTGGTGGGTCCCCTCGACGCCCCCCCCCCCTTCGCCTATATTTACCCCTCGGGATGGAAACCCCTAATATCGATCTATTTTTCGCGAACTCCCCTCTGTACCGCCGCCGCCACCGTTTCAAGATCGGGGCTGCCTAGAGAAGCTGCTCCGGCACCCTGCCGGGAGAAGCTACCCCCTCCGGGAGACCATCCATAGCCATGGACGCCTCCCGTATGTACCGTGAGTAGTTTCCCTTGGACCATGGGTCTGTGACCAGTAGCTATGTGATCTATCTCACCCCCTTTGTGCTTCCACTTTCGAGTCCTCGTGAGCTGCCTCACATGATTGAGGCATCTATGTAATTTCTGTTGTTGCTATGCTGACTTTGTTGGGATCTGATGGATTATGAGACTATGTTCAGATTGTGATGAGTAATATATTTGGTTCTTCTCTTAAATATTTTGTTCTTGAGCAAATTCTTTCATGTTCTCCGTTGAGGTATTTGCTTTGGCCAATTATTTTATTTGCAACTCCATGAGAGAGCGTTATCCTCGATTGTGGGTTCAGCCCCTTGATGTCTAGCTTGAGTGACAGAAACATGAGACTAGGGGATGTGTTGTTGCCACCAGGGATAAAACAACGGTGCTTGTACCTGCGGGTGCAAGGATTGTTTACTTTACGCAAAGTTCTTTTAATGCAGTTGTCTGTTGCTTTGAGTTTACACTTTGGGTGGGATTCGCAACTTAATACCAGCGAGATGTTCTGGATAGATATCTCAAGGTGGATGATTCGTAGTAGATGCAGATGAATTTCGGTCTACTTACCGTGGCGTACTGCCCATTGCTTTTGAGCCCTTCCTTTCTTTGCAGCATAGTTAGCATTGCGGTGCCTTCATAATCCTGTCAATTGCCCAACTGTGATTTGTTTACCTCGCTAGCACTTTTATCGTCTTTTGGGAGAGAGACATCACTAGTGAAAATCACGGGACCCTGGTCCATCTTCATATCACTGTTTACACCCTTATTACTTTCAGTCTTTACTTTCAGTTGCCACTATTATTATCTCTTGCGTTGATCCTTTGTAAAAAGCAAGGCCGGAGGAATTGACAACTCCTCTGTACTCGTTGGGAGCAAAGTTATTTGTATCTGTGTGCAGGTCCAGGTGAAGCTAGCAACCTCGGCGCCATTGTTCACTTTACCACCTTCTTGTATCCTTCGGAGTCCTACGGGAGACAAACCTTGGTATCTTTGCCAAGGGAAGACTTGCCGCTGCACTATATGTCACTCTGCACTTGGGGTAATCAACGAGGGCTTGAAGAGTATAACACTCGCTTGCCATCAATTACCTACTTTCAAAACAAGACACAACTCAGTGCAACAACTGATTCGTCCCAAACGTATCTATAATTTCTGCTTGCTCCATGCATTTTTTGTGTGACTTTGCCATGTTTTGCTTGAACTTTCATACACTTTTGAACCTATTTGGACTAACCTATTAACTCAGTGCACCCAGTTGCTAGTTTCTGTTTTTGGCTGTTTTTGTATTTCAGGTTTTCCGGCCATTAAAAGTGCTCCAAAAAATCCGGGAAAATATATAAAAAATCAGCGCGCCAGAAGCTTCCGGAATCACCAAGAAAGGGAAGGGGGGCCACCACCAGGAAGCCAGGAGGGCAGGTGGCGCGGCCCCATCCTGGGCCGCGCCAGGGACCCTCCTGACTGCCTCGTGGGTCCCCTCGATGCCCCCCTCCGCCTATATTTACCCCTCGGGGTGGAAACCCCTAATATCGATAACTTTATCGCGAACTCCCCTCTGTACCGCCGCCGCCACCGTTTCAAGATCGGGGCTGCCTGGAGAAGCTGCTCCGGCACCCTGCCGGGAGAAGCTACCCCCTCCGGGAGACCATCCATAGCCATGGACGCCTCCCGTATGTACCGTGAGTAGTTTCCCTTGGACCATGGGTCCGTGACCAGTAGCTATGTGATCTATCTCTACCCCTTTGTGCTTCCACTTTTGAGTCCTCTCGAGCTGCCTCACATGATCGAGGCATCTATGTAATTTCTGCTGTTGCTATGCTGAGTTTGTTGGGATCTGATGGATTATGAGACTATGTTCAGATTGTGATGAGTAATATATTTGGTTCTTCTCTTAAATATTTTGTTCTTGAGAAAATTCTTTCATGTTCTCCGTTGAGGTATTTGCTTTGGCCAATTATTTTATTTGCAACTCCAAGAGAGAGCGTTATGCTCGATTGTGGGTTCAGCCCCTTGATGTCTAGCTTGAGTTTCAGAAACATGAGACTAGGGGATGTGTTGTTGCCACCAGGGATAAAACAACGGTGCTTGTACCTGCGGGTGCAAGGATTGTTTACTTTACGCAAAGTTCTTTTAATGCAGTTGTCTGTTGCTTTGAGTTTACACTTTGGGTGGGATTCGCAACTTAATACCAGCGAGATGTTCTGGATAGATATATCAAGGTGGATGATTTGTAGTAGATGCAGATGGATTTCGGTCTACTTACCTTGGCGTACTGCCCATTGCTTTTGAGCCCTTCCTTTCTTTGCAGCATAGTTAGCATTGCGGTGCCTTCATAATCCTGTCAATTTCCCAACTGTGATTTGTTTACCTCGCTAGCACTTTTATCGTCTTTTGGGAGAGAGACATCACTAGTGAAAATCATGGGACCCCGGTCCATCTTCACATTATTGTTCACACCCTCAATTTACTTTCATCTTTTACTTTCCTTTGCACCTTTTATCTCTTGCGTTGATCCTTTGTAAACGACAAGGCCGGAGGAATTGAAAACTCCTCTGTACTCGTTGGGAGCAAAGTTATTTGTTACTGTGTGCAGGTCCACGACAACACCCTAGTCAGGAAGCAATTCCTGGCGACATTGCCATCTACTTGTATCTCCTGAGTCCTACTGGTTCGATAACCTTGGTATCTTCACCGAGGGAAACTTGCTGCTGCACTGCATCTCAAACCTTCCACTTGGGGTAACCAACGAGGGGCGAGAAGCCATCAACAACCAACTCTCTTAACAAGATAAAAATGAAAACTAAAGAGAGTTCCAGCAACAAACTAAACAAAATCCATGGCTCTTGCTAAAGACAAACTAAAACTACAACTAAACATGGCAGTAGCTATGAAAAGATAAAGAACACACAACAGTAAAAAGATAGGCATGAAAAATCCTATGATGTGTTCTAGATTTTGAAAGTGGAGCGTGTTTCTCTCCCACACGAAGTAAGACGGGGTCTAACTTTTTATGAACAGCAAGAAAAGCTAAAGAAAACTAAAAATAAAACCTAAGAGCGAGACGCTCCAAGCATAGCACATAACGCATGAAGTGATGAAAATATAGTGAGACGAAGGACGAACTGATGATTGTTGATGGAGAAGGGGATGCACGGGGGCATCCCCAAGCTTAGACGCTTGAGTCTCCTTGAATATTTGTTGGATATGCATGGGGGCATCCCCAAGATTGAGCGCTTGACACTCCCTAATCTTCTTTCATCATCTTCCATCGCACACTTGAAAACTCCCTTCATACATAACTCATCATAAGCTGATTAGAGAGGTTAGTACCTGATACATCCAAAACGTATCTATAATTTCTGCTTGCTCCATGCCTCTTTTGTGTGATATTGCTATGATATTGATGAACTTCCATACACTTTTGATCATATTTGGACTAACCTATTAACTCAGTGCACCCCAGTGCCAGTTCCTGTTTTCTGCTATTTTTCTATTTTAGGTTTCCCCTTTATTAAAAGTACCAGAAAGATTCCGGAAAAAATATAGGAAAAATCAGCGTACCGGAAGCTTCGAGAAAATCCCAGGAGGGGCCAGAGGGGAGCCAGGGGGCCCAGGCGGCCAGAGGGCGCACCATGGGGGGCGCCTGGAGACCCTGGCCCACCTCTGGCTGCCCCCTTTCGCCTATTTATTCCCCGTGAAGAGAAACCCTCGGGGACAGAACCCTTTTTCGCGATCTCTCCTCTGTTCCACCGCTCCGCGCTTCCAAGATCGGGAGCACCAGAAGACCTCTTCTCGGCACCCTGCCGGAGGGAGGAATCACCTCCGGGAGCTTCTCCACCACCATGGATGGAAACATCCAGATCCGGGGACGAAGCACATATCGGTCCCACCGCGACATATGACATTGCCATATGCCCCGTATTTCCAACATGATATCACAACATTACAACTACATGGAAATAACATCTCATACAATCGGCATACAACTGCCTTAAATACATTACATCAGCGGAAGATACCTGTCTGAGTACAGACTACAATCAAATGCCTACTGGCAAAGAGAAAAACATCGATCCCCATAACCACACGGGTCCAGGCCCTCCGTCGGGATCCGCCTAACTAGTCGTCGTCGAGTCTCCACGCGAAACGTCGAACACCATACCTGTTGTCGGTCAAGAACCCTAAAAAGAGTTTGGGGGTAGTATCATGAGTACAGAAGTACTCAGCATCCAACTGTAGTGGTCATCTGACCCAGCAAGGACTTCATCACTCGTCATTCTAGGAAAACTAGTAATTTACGGTAAGGATGGGGTAAGTGGTGAGGTTGCTTCCGCACTAGCATTTATGAAGTGGCTAACGATCTAGAGAGTAAGATAAAAAGCCAAACATTCGATGAGGAATCGCCTCCAACAAGTCTGCTATCAACTACTTACGCAAACACAACACCTATCCTATCTGTGTCCTCCTCTTCGCATCCCGACGAAGAAGAAGCAATCAAGGCACACACACACGTTGATCAAGTTATAATAAGATTATCTCAGTTGTTGTTGTCTATGAACAAGGAGTAGGTCTCAAGTCGTCCATAACCATGGACACGGCTTCTCGAAAATATTTAACCCTGCAGGGGTGTACCAACTGCCCATTACAAGGCTCCACACGCACTCCCATCTCTCTCAGTTTCTACCCATCACAGGAAGCCATTTTATGATTTAGTACCGAGCGATCCGGAATGACAGGTCCCTCTAACTAACAACGCACAAATCCGGGTGGCCCCCGGTGAGTCGACATCCAACTCAAAAGCCGGTCGCGCTCTCGAATCGGCCCCTACCGTCTGGATGAGGTCGGGTTAGTTGCCCAAACAGATGTGGACAACCCCCTAGCTCCCTAGGGTGGACCAACAAGAGAAACCATGTCTCCGCTGGCCCAAGTTGTTTGAAATCTGCCGGCCGCGGACCAGTCACACACACGTTTCAAATGGTAAATCATCTTGGGCCACCACTAGAAATGTTTGAAGCTAGGTAGGTAAGAAGAGGGGATCCCATAGCATCCCACACGCGGTTAGGAACGCTCAGTCTTAAAACCAATACCCAGAACTCGGATCCTAGGTGACTCGAATGGAACAAAGCGTCGGGGTGGGATAGCCTAGACCTTCCATCCTTCGTCGAATATAGTCAACATTTATAATAATCATATCATCCATAACAATATAATAATGTGATATCTCAAACCAAGGAGTAACAGGAGGTACCATCGTATCATCCTAAGCATGCATACTAAGCAGGGGCTGGGCAACGAGCAATAGTAACATAGCAGTACAAGGTTTGCTGGGAGGGGACATGGCTGTATCGGTTTAAAAGAGGTTGTAAACATGTGGTAGGATCAAACATCGAACCTAACCTAGACTAGCATGCAAACCGCTGGTTGAAATAGAATGGATCATAAGTAATGTATAGTCCTTGCCTGTTGATAAGTCGGGTTCCGAAGGTGTAGTCGGTCATAAGCTCGCATCGTTTCCGAGATTATCCGCGGGAGCACACAAGAAGTAAACACTGGAAAGCAATCAACGGAGATACCACTATCACTACGAAGCAATCACGAGCAAGCAATAAATAAGCAAGCACGATCAAGTATGATGCATGTCATTTTAATATCATGGCATGAACATAAGAACGAGCAAGTTTAAATGAAGCATCGGGAAGCAAGGGTGCAATGCTGCCGACAACCTTCATATGCATTAGGTAGGTGATTAACGAATCCGAAGGATTCCTTATATTAAAGTTGGTCTGATGCATGATCATGGCATATGCAAAAGACTAGAACATAATATCAGCAAGAATTGCCCACACATGAGAATAAACCTCGAGGCGGGATTCCTTGAATTTAAATGGATGCAGATGACATGGCCTAATATGATGCACCTAATGCAATCTATTGCAAGCAATTAAATAAATAGCGAGACTATGCTACCGGAAGCTACAGTCACGGGGGGAAAACGATGCTCGGAACACGGGAAAAGAATTGAGGAATCGCACCGTGTGCATCATCGTGAGGGGTTATATGAAAAAATGCACCGTCACCAAATAATGCTAGCTCAAATGGAAATATGATCAGCACCATATCGTTCCTCGTATTTTTCTACCCCAAAATCATGTATGACATGATTTGTTTAGAGCAAGGATGCACAAGATACAAGCAATGCAAAAAAGGGGCAGAAATGAATAAATCGGGAAAAAGAAATGGAGACAAGCTTCCACTGGGCTGGCTTCGGCCAAAGTAGCCCAAAACCCTCGCGGGCTCACTCTGTTAAGCTCTCACGGGCGAGGAAAGATCTAGGCCAAGCCCAACTTGTTGCTGCAAAACAGAGGGAAAAAAGGGGGGTTTAATTCGGCTCCAAGGGGAGTTGAACCAGAGACCTACCAGATGCAAGCCAAGATCCCACGCCACTACACCAAGGGCACAAGTCGTGATAGAAAGAAGGATCTCTGCAACCTAACTTATACGCGCATGATAACTGAAGAAAACTAACGAGGAACAGAGAACTGGGTGCTGCAAAAACAATAAAAGGAGCAAAAGGGTGCTCCTTTGTTTGCACTAGCTAGGAATCGAACCCCCGACCTACTGGATACAACCCACGAAGCCATACCATTGGGCTGCTGCTACTAGTTGTGCTTGCAAACGGATCTGACGAAGAAAGAGCAACATGTGCGGGTTCACTGAAACCAAACGAACAAGTTCAGACACGATGCAGACAGGGAACTTCTGGCGACCGTGGCATCGCACTCGTCCCACGGGAGACTCACCGGCAGTGTCCCGGCGCTAGACACGACCACCACGAACCCATTCCCGCACAGAACTCGCAAAGAAACTCCAAAGGCGGAGGCTTTCCTTGCCGGAAAAGTCACGGCTGCTACGCAGAAACAAGGAGCATTGTTCCACAGGGAGGAGGCTCACGGGAGGCAGGCGCTGGACGCGCTACAGATCACGCGCACGACGTTGGCTTCAGGCGAAACAGGAACAGAGGATTCCACGGCGGCTGAGGCATCCTACGCGCGGGAGGGAACATAGAGAAGGAGGGGAAGGCAGCGGCTCACAGGGGGGGGGGTCGCGAGGTCGTCGATCGGCTTGAGGACGCGCAGGCCCGGAGTCGAGGAAGAAGCCGCCGACTTGACGACGAGACGAAGACACGGCGGCTGCAAGAGGTAGGGGCGTCGACGATCGGCTCCGAGACGAGGAGAAAGACGATGGCCTCTACGTGTACGACACCTACGTCCTCCAGGAAGACGATCAAGGCCTGCACACCACGAAAATTTCGGAGCATGAGCTCTCCGTCCATGGCGTCAACAGGAAAGGAAAATGAGAGGGAGGAGAGGGAGGTGGCGGCGGCGTGAGGGAACCCTATCTGGGAGGGGACGCGAGGAGAGGGGGTGGCTAGATAAAGGGGGCGCCGGAGAGGCTGCAGGAGGGCTCCACCTCTCTCCACGCCATGGCTGTGAGGAGGGGACCTCCACGTGCAAGGGAAAAGGAGGAGGGAACGTTTGGTCTGAGGAGAGGGAGGAGGTTGCATTGGGCTGGGCCGGGGAAAAAAAAGGAAGTGGCCCAACTGCTAGAGGATTTTCTGCATTTTATTCTTTTATAAAAGACAGCAGAGGAAAAGGCTAAAAAGAAATAGCAAAGGACATAATAAAATCATATAACAATATGATTATGAGTCCTTAGCAATTGTAGGATTTTTAGGAAAACAAATGGGTCCAAAATATTTAAGTAATTCACCGGGCTTTTAAATCAATTTAAATGCTAGTTGAACTACAACCCAATCTTTTGGAGATGAACAAATCATGCATTTTTGCACAAGCCTTCATCATGACAAAACATGATGATTTCCAAAAAGGCTTGATCAAAGGATGAAAGATGATCATGAAAGAAAATGGCAAAGAATAAATGTGCAAGTTTTTATCCCCAATGGGAAAAATAAAAGTGCAATTTTTTCTGGATTTTTGTTAGTTTTGGGCTGTTACAGGATGCTTCCCGGATGAACCGTGAGTAGTCCACCTTGGACCGTCCATGATCAGTAGCTATGTGATGTTCTCCTCCCCTCTTTGTTCTTCATGGATTAGACCTCGTGAGCTGCCCTACATGATCGAGGCACATATGTAATCTTTCTGCTGTTGCTATGCTGAGTTTGCTGGGATCCGATGGATTATGAGATTATGTTCAGATTGTGATTGAGTTATATATTTGATTCTCTTCTTTTATATTTATGTTCTTGAGTAACTCTTGCATGTTCTCCGTTGCTGTTTATTGCTTTGGCCAAGTAGTAGGTAGTGACTCCAAGAGGGAGCGTTATGCATGATTGTGGGTTCATGCCCCCCGATGACTAGCTTGAGTGACAGAAACATGAGTCTAGGGAATGTGCTGTTTCCACAAGGGGGAAAACAACGGTGCTTGTACTTGTGGGTGCAAGGATTGTTTACCTTACGCAAAGTTCTTTAATGCAGTTGTCCGTTGATTTGAGTTTACACTTTGGGTGGGATTCGCAACTTAATACCAGCGAGATGTTCTGGATAGATATCTCAAGGTGGATGATTAGTGGGTAGATGCAGATGGATTTCTCTCTACTTGTCTTGGCGTACTTCCCGTGCTTTTGAGCCTCTTCCTTTCTGTTTTGCATAATTAGCATTGGTTTGCGCACATAATCCTGTCAATTGTCTAGCTGTAATTTGTTTACCTCGCATGGCTGTTTTATCGTCTTTTGGGAGAGAGGCATCACTAGTGAACATCATGAGATCCAGGTCCATACCTCCACCACTGTTTACACTATCAATTTACTTTCAGTATTTACTTTTCAGTTTCTATCACTATCATTATTATCCCGTGCGTTTTATCCTTTGTAAACAACAAGGCCGGAGGAATTGAAAACTCCTCTGTACTCGTTGGGAGCAAAGCTATCTGTTGTGTGTGCAGGTCCAGGTGAAGTTAGCAATCCTTAGATTGTCAACGGCGCCATTTGTTCACTTCACCACCTACTTGTATCTGTTGGAGTCCTCCTGGACGATACTCAACCTTAGCATTTTTGCTAAGGGAAATTTTCCGCTATCTACATCTCACCTTCCACTTGGGGTAACCAACGGGGGCGAGAAGTTATCTCGTGTAACAAGCAAAGTAATAGGGGAGTTGCACACTATCTTTTATCTTTGCTTTTTATTCTTGTTAGTTACCTTTAAGTTTTTGCTTTAGTGTCCTTTATCAAAAACCAACAAAAAATAGTTGCTACCTTTTGCCTTTGTCTTGCTTTGCCTAGTGATGCTATCCTCACCATGGGTGCTGAACCACCCAAATATGGAAGGATGGACATGTTTCACTTGGATCGTTTTCGATCAATTTGTGCTCGCGCTAAAACCCAACCGACTTGGTTGAGGGAAAATCATTGGATGAGAATGCTCATTGTACGCGGCACCGCCTATCTGAGAAAGAGAAAAACTTATGGGACCAAATAAAAACTTCTTATTGCTATGCCGAGTGTTTATGCCATATTTATGATTTTACTTGCTGCTCTAATATAGATCGTAGACACCTACCTTTCCAATGTGAGTTTAATGAGAATGAGATCCTATCTTCTTATGCTAAAGGTGTTTATGATTACTTTGATGTTGAAAAGATTGAAGAGTTTGTTGCTTTTAAAGGTGCTTATGAGATCGCTTCTTTGATTGAAAAGTGTCACGATACTATTTACAAATCTGAAAACTTTGCAGTTCTTGCTTATTGCTTCGAGAATTATACTTCCAATTGATATATTGCGGATTTTAAAAATAAAATGTTTGCTTCCCTAGAAGAGGATAATGATTGCTTTGATGAGGAATCCCATGATTCTGAGGACTCACTTGATACTTCCCTTTCTGATGAACTTAATACTCCCTCCGATCCATAATAAGTGTCGCTAGTCTAGTACAAAGTTTGTACTAGCTTAGTACAAAATGTGCGACACTTATTATGGATCGGAGGGAGTACTTGTTTTGTCGATGGCCTTGATGCTAATATGGATTATGCTTGTGAAGATGAACTTGCTATAGTTCCTTACGTCAAGCATGAAATTGTTGCTATTGCACCCACACTTTATGCCCCTATTATCCTTTTGAAATCTCCAACTCTGGAGAATTTTCCTCTTATCAAGGCTCAATGTGATGGGTTGCATTTATCTTATAATCCTAAAGACCATGTTGAAAACTATACATGTGTGCTTGCAGTTCATGAATAACATGATTTATGTGATAGTTATATTCTTGATGTTGTTCATGATACTACTGAAAATTATTTTGAGAGAGGGAAGTTTGGTTGTAGAAACTTCCATATTACTAAGACTCCTCTCTTTATGTTGAAAGTTTTGAAGATGTTCTTGTTCCACCTTCCTTTGCTTGTCTCTTTGTGCTTCTTTGATTTATTTTCTTACAAGATTCCTAGGCATAGGAAGTGGGTTAGGCTTAAATGTGTTTCAAATTTGCTTCTTGATGCTCTCTTTTGCTAAAATTCCTATTCTCTTGTGAGAGCATCTTTTATAATATTTAAGCCTAGCTAATGGCTTTAAAGAAGCGCTTTCAGGAGGCAACCCGCAACGAATTTAGGATTTCCTTTTTGTTTTTCTTATGTTTTTAGTGGTCTTGATGATTGTTACTACTGTAGCAACATCATTGTATCTTTACTTTTCAAGATTTGTGCCTTTTATAGCCTCATACGACAAGGGAAGTGAAAGTTCTGACATACTGTCCAGAAAACAGATTCTGTCCTCGTGACTAGAAAAATCAGAGAAAAATCTCAGTTCATCTTTTTGAGCTGAATTTTTTACACAGCGTGCTATATACAATTACGAAACTTTCGTATGTTCTGAGTTTTTTTATTTGAGTTGCAGAAGTACCCCTAAAAATTTCATTTTTACATGGTGGTCTGTTTTTCACAGATTTTGTCCTGTTTTTCCTTTTCTTCGTTTTGCAAACCTTAAGCTTGCTTTTTCTTTGCAAAAACTTGTTGGAAATCTTGGTAAACGGTAGCTCTTCAAGGTTATCTTTATTTCCAGTAGAGAGAGAAATTATTTTATTATGGGTACTAACCTCGCTAATCAGATTATGATGAGTTATGTATGAAGGGAGTTTTCAAGTGTGCGAGGGAAGATGATGAAAGAAGATTAAGAAGTGTCAAGCGTTCAAGCTTGGGGATGCCCCCATGCATCCCCAAGAAATATTCAAGGAGACTCAAGCGTCTAATCTTGGGGATGCCCCCGTGCATCCCCTTCTCCATCGACAATTATCAGTTCGTCTCTCGTTTCACTATATTTTTATCGCTTCATGCGTTATGTGCTATTCTTGGAGCGTCTCGCTCTTAGGTTTTGTTTTTAGTTTTTCTTTAGATTTTCTTGCTATTCATAACAAGTTAGAACCCAACTTTCTTTGTGTGGGAGAGAAACACGCTCCACTTCCAAAATTTAGAACAGAACATAGGACTTTTCATGCTTATCTTTGTTGTGTTTGTTCTTTATCTTTCCGTAGCTGATGTCATGCTTTGCTCTTAGCTTTCATGTTTATCTTTTAAAAGATATTTTGTTTAGTTTGTTGCTGGAACTCTCCTAAATTTTCATGTTTATCTTTTTTAGAGAGTTTGCCTGTTGCACTGAGTTTTGTGTCTTGACTTGAAGTAGGTAATTGAGGTTGCTATTCTTTTTGTAGTAGTAACTTGCAAAAGTTTTGAGGTGTTGTCTTGAGTAATGTTTGGACTTTTGGTGTCAAGAGCTTTAGCCTATTAGTGATAGATGTCGTATTTTGGGCAATCCGTGTTTATTTTCAAAACCTACAAATTAGTTGAGAACTTTAGCTACTAGTTGGATCACTACTCTTCTGAGGGGTCGAATATTAGAGTACACTCACGTACCATGGGTCGAGGATGCGCAAGGTTAACCAAACCCCCATACACTCCTCCTCGGGGTACTTGTCTCTTTGTGAACCTCCTTATTAGATTGAGAGTTACCGATAATAAGTGTATGAGTTCTTCGGACTACTGTGAGTATTCGAAAGTTGACACTTGCACCTTCCCATATTTTGTTAGCCTTCCCTGTGCCGTGCATTGCTTTCTTCTCACTCCGAGAGTTAGCGTCCACCTTCGCCGGTACATCCAAACCCTTGGCATGATACGCTCTGTCATCATGAGCCTCCTTATATCCTTCCTCAAAACAGCCACCATACCTACCTATCAAGGCATTTCCATAGCCTTTCCGAGATATCTTGCCATGCAACATCCATCTTCTGATGACTTGATCTTCATGTCATACATGCTACTTGCTTGATCGATGAGCCACATGCTAGTTGGGCCTTGCCCTAATCATTGCTACATGACGCGCTAGTATCATTGCATTTCCTGCTACACTGGCAGAGGCATACATTTGCATACATCATGATGTTTACATTTTCTTTATGATTCGAGTACTTTGTAAAGTGTGAAAGATCTTCTATACCTTTTTGTAATATATAGAGTGTTTCCCCTAAGTGAGGAAAAGATCCCAAAGTGGACAAATTAAAAGATCCCAAAGAGGACAAATTAAAAGATCCCAAAGAGGACAAATGAGAGTTAAATAGAAAGAGCCATTGAGGCCACAAAAAATACACAAAATAAAAAAAATAGAAAAATAAAAAAATAGAAAGAGAAAAAATAAAAAGAGAGAAGGGGGCACACTACTATTCTTTTTTTGAGAAGATCCACACTCGTAATCCATCTTGTATCTTGTACTCCATAGAGATTATCATTCATGCATATAACTATGTGGGGACCTTCACACTACAAAACTTGGCTTGTATATTCCAATGATGAGCCTCCTCAAATTTGCTCTAGGTCTTCTTTAGCAAGCTAGTTGGATGCACACCCACTAGTTCCATTGGAGAGCTTTTAGCTCATATGTGCATTCGTTGCATGGCAATGCCTACTCCTCACATCATATCTATCATTTGGCTTTCTCTCGCCTATGATTGTCCTCATTGATGTGAGCCTTTCACACCTTTTTGTCTTCCTCCTTCACCATATTCTCTCTTTGCCATCCTAAGTGTCAACTTTCTTGCTTACGCTCATCCATTGCATGAGTGCTCAAAATGTCGAAAAGGAGTGGATCATTTTGACTTGTACCTGGCTAGTGGTATGGGGATGAGTCAAGATAAGATTCCAAAGAAGACCAAGTGCGACACTTTAGTAGATTGAGTTCTCAACAATAAAAATACTTTTTCTCGTATATCCCTCTCCCCTTTCTTGCACGCAAACACCATTTGGAGACATTCGGGTCACGGACAGCGAGAGCTCTTGCACCTTTATGTTCTTATGTTGCTTGTTTCAATACTAGATATAGACTCTTGCCTGTTATGACTTGAATTGAATTGCATGCTTTGATTGCTTTACTTACAAAGTTCTTATATGGTTGTTAGCATGTCACCACAGAAATTATGCTTGTTATCATTTACCTACTCGAGGACGAGCAGGAATTAAGCTTGGGGATGTTGATACGTCCAAAACGTATCTATAATTTCTGCTGGCTCCATGCCTCTTTTGTGTGATATTGTATGATATTGATGAACTTCCATACACTTTTGATCATATTTGGACTAACCTATTAACTCAGTGCACCCCAGTGCCAGTTCCTGTTTTCTGCTGTTTTTCTATTTCAGGTTTCCCCCTTATTAAAAGTACCAGAAAAAATCCGGGAAAAATACAGGAAAAATCAGCGTACCGGAAGCTTCGAGAAAAGCCCAGCAGGGGCCAGAGGGGAGCCAGGGGGCCCCAGGTGGCCAGAGGGCGCGGCCAGGCCCCTGGCCGCGCCAGGGGGGCGCCTGGAGCCCCTGGCCCACCTCTGGCTGCCCCCTTTCGCCTATTTATTCCCCGTGACGAGAAACCCTCGGGGACAGAACCCTTTTGTCGCGATCCCTCCTCTGTTCCGCCGCCGCCGCGATTCCAAGATCGGGAGCACCAGAAGACCTCTTCCCGGCACCCTGCCGGAGGGAGGAATCACCTCCGGGAGCTTCTCCACCACCATGGATGCTTCCCGGATGAACCGTGAGTAGTCCACCTTGGAACATGGGTCCATGATCAGTAGCTATGTGATGTTCTCAGCCCCTCTTTGTTCTTCATGGATTACACCTCGTGAGCTTCCCGACATGATCGAGGCACATATGTAATATTTCTGCTGTTGCTATGCTGAGTTTGCTGGGATCCGATGGATTATGAGATTATGTTCAGATTGTGATTGAGTTATATATTTGATTCTCTTCTTTTATATTTATGTTCTTGAGTAACTCTTGCATGTTCTCCATTGCTGTTTATTGCTTTGGCCAAGTAGTAGGGAGTGACTCCAAGAGTGAGCGTTATGCATGATTGTGGGTTCATGCCCCCCGATGACTAGCTTGAGTGACAGAAACATGAGTCTAGGGGATGTGTTGTTGCCACAAGGGGGAAAACAACAGTGCTTGTACTTGCGGGTGCAAGGATTGTTTACTTTACGCAAAGTTATTTAATGCAGTTGTCTGTTGCTTTGAGTTTACACTTTGGGTGGGATTCGCAACTTAATACCAGCGAGATGTTCTGGATAGATATCTCAAGGTGGATGATTAGTGGGTAGATGCAGATGGATTTCGGTCTACTTTTCTTGGCGTACTGCTCGTGCTTTTGAGCCTCTTCCTTTCTGTTTTGCATAATTAGCATTGGTTTGCGCACATAATCCTGTCAATTGCCCAGCTGTAATTTGTTTACCTTGCATGGTTGTTTTATCGTCTTTTGGGAGAGAGACATCACTAGTGAACATCATGAGATCCAGGTCCATACCTCCACCACTGTTTACACTATCAATTTACTTTCAGTATTTACTTTTCAGTTGCTATCACTATCATTATTATCCCGTGCATTTTATCCTTTGTAAACAACAAGGCCGGAGGAATTGACAACTCCTCTGTACTCGTTGGGAGCAAAGCTATCTGTTGTGTGTGCAGGTCCAGGTGAAGTTAGAAATCCTTAGATTGTCAACGGCGTCAATTGTTCACTTCACCACCTACTTGTATCTGTTGGAGTCCTCCTGGACGATACTCAACCTTAGCATTTTTGCTAAGGGAAATTTGCCGCTATCTACATCTCACCTTCCACTTGGGGTAACCAACGGGGGCGAGAAGTTATCTCGTGTAACAGTACCCTTCATAAATAATTTTTCCCCACTGGATATAAAGATATTCTTGAATAAATACTGTTTTTCAAGATTGCCAAAAGGTTTATGCAAAGAAAAAGCAAGCTTAAGGTTTGCAAAAGTTAGGAGAGACAAAACGTGGCAGAATCTGTGAAAAATATAACAGCAGGTAGTAAAGAATTTTTTAGGGGTACTTCTGCAACTCAAATAAAAAAACTCAGAACAGACGCTCGAAATTCAATTGTATGGAGCACGCTGTCAAAAAAATTCACATCGAAAAGATGATCTGGTGACTTTAGGCTAATTGTTTCGTCCAAGGAAAGAATCTGTTTTCTAGACAGCATGTCACAACTTTTGAACTTTCTTGCAATCGGAGGCTAGACTTGGCACAAAGCTTGAAAATAAAGATACAATGATGTTGCTACAGTAGTAACAATCATCAAGACCACTAAAAACTGAAAGAACAAACTGAAATTAAAGATAACAAGGGTTGTCTCCCTAGAGCTCTTTCTTTATAGCCATAAAGATAGGCTTAAGATTTTGATGATGCTCTTGTTGGAATAAGAGTTGAAGAACAAAAGAGAGCATTAAGAAGCAAATACCAAACACATTTAAGTCTAACATGCTTCCTATGCAAAGGGATCTTGTAGAGAAATAACTCATTAAAGCATAAAGATATTAGCATGGGAAGCCAAAATAAGTGCAACTTCAAAACCTTCAACATAAAGAGAGGGAACTTGATATTATTGAAATATCTATAAGCATATGTTCCCCTCTCATAATAATTTTCAGTGGGATCATGAATAAACTCAACAATATAAGTATCACATAAAAAATTCTTATCATGATCCACAAGCATAGAAAATTTGTTACTCTGCACATAAGCAAAATCCTTCTCATTAGTAATAGTGGGAGCAAACTCAAGAAAATAGCTATCACGTGAATCATTCTTATCGTGATACACTTGCAAACATTTATTCTTTATAGAATAAGTGTCATCACAATAATCATCATAGATAGGAGGCAAAGTATCATCAAAATAAATTTCCTCATCAAAACTTGGAGGGCTAAAAAGATCATCTTCATAAAACGTAGCATCCCCAAGCTTATAACTTTGCATATCATCAACATTAAATGTATTCAAAGAAGACATACTAATAACATTGCTACTATCATGAGTGTTGTGCAAATAATAAAGCTCCATAGGCTTTTTGATTTTCTCTTCAAAAACTTCATGTC
This sequence comes from Bromus sterilis, assembly GCA_950022295.1. Lineage (NCBI taxonomy): Eukaryota > Viridiplantae > Streptophyta > Magnoliopsida > Poales > Poaceae > Bromus > Bromus sterilis. The sequence continues at coordinate 376,815,899 of OX465595.1, read as the reverse complement.
CCAACTCAAGGTAGAGCTCATAAAGCTCTCTCATAATATTTTTGTTGTTTTCCATAAGCCTGACTAGTGAAAATAAAAACAAGAAACAAAAAGATTTAATTGCAAGATCTAAAGATATACCTTCAACACTTACCTCCCCGGCAACGGCGCCAGAAATAGCTTGATGTATACACACACTTCTATTCCTTTAGACTATGTTGGGCCTCCAAGCGCAGAGGTTTGTAGGAAAGCAACAATTTCCCTCAAGTGGATGACCTAAGGTATATCGAACTCAGGGAAGTAGAGGTTGAAGATGGTCTCTCTCAAGCAACCCTACAATTAAGATACAAGAAGTCTCTTGTGTCCCCAACACACCTAATACAACTAGGAGTTGTATAGGTGCACTAGTTCGGCGAAGAGATGATAAAATATGGGTGATAGGTGTGGCAAAGCAAAGTAATATAAATCTGTAGTAAAAAGTACAGCAAGCAAACATGTGGTAAACGTGATCACAAACGGTATTGCAATGGTGGAAACAAGGCCTAGGCTTCATACATTCACTAGTGGCAACTCTCAACAACATTAACATAGTCTAATCACATGATATTTCCACTAAAACATGCATTGGAGACGTACTCGGAGTTCATTCCTTTGTGGTCAAGAGAGGACGAGAATTATGTAGGGCTACAAAAGCACACCTCAGAGTTCATAGTTCTCAATCTATGGATTTCCCAATGTCACCGCGGCCATCGAAAGAGAGTACCACAATCACCACAACATATCTCAAGGATAGTCAAAGACAAGCACCAAGAGACTCTCAATCTTCAATCAACACACAAAAAAGGAAATCACTCATGATAATATTCTTCTAACCCATGTTCAATAGACCACTGTCACCATGGTCTCGGGGATTATACTAGATAAGATCAAGTGAGTACATCAATCCAATACATAGAGGAAGGGGAAATATCATGGGATCACCCTAGATTAACATAGCCTATGATCACAACGAAGATCACATCATGGGAGAGAGAGAAGAACACAATAGCTACTGGTAGTAACCTCATCCCCGAGGGAGAACTACTCCCGCATCATGGAGGGAGGAAGAAACATTGATGGAGATGAATCCGAGGCCACTTCCCCGTCCCGGCAAGGTGCCGACATAGGAAATCTGGTCCCCCGAAGCTTGTTGGCGATGGCGGCGGAGATCGGAATCGCTTCTGGTAAAAGTACTTCGATATTAGGGATTTCCTTCGCGGGGGCTAAATATAGGCCAAAGGAGGGGGGCAGGGGGGCATAGGGCAGCCAGGAGGGCAGGTGGCACGACCTAGGGTGGACCCACATCGGGCACCCTCCTGGGCCCCTGGTGGTGGCCCTCCTGCCATGTCTTGGTTATTCCGGAAGCTTCCGGGACGCTGATTTTTTATATAATTTTCCGGGATTTATTGGGCACTTAAATTATTGGAAAAACCTGAAATACAAAAACAACAGAAAACAGGAACTGGCAACTGGGTGCACTGAGTTAATAGGTTAGTCCAAATATGATCAAAAGTGTATGAAAGTTCAAGCAAAACATGGCAAAGTCACACAAATCATGCATGGAGCAAGCATAAATTACAGATACGTTTGGGACGTATCAGCATCCAACTTGCTTGCTCATGAAGACCTAGATCTCTTTTGAGGAGGCTCATCATTGGAATATACAAGCAAAGTTCTATAGTGTGAAGGGTCCCCACGTAGCTATATGCATGTATGATGATCTCTATGGAGTACAAAGGATAGAGGATGAAGTACTAGTGTAGATCTCTCAAAAGGAATAGTAGTGTGCCCCCTTCTCTCTTTTTATTTTTCTTTTTCTCATTTTTCTATTTTTGTATTTTTTTGGTGGCCTCAATGGCTCTTTCTATTTCTCTCATTTGTCCTCTTTGGGATCTTTTGATTTTGTCCTCTTTGGGATATTTTCCTCACTTTAGGGGCAACGCTCTATATTTTGCAAGAATATAGGACATCTTTCACACTTTACAAAGGTACTCACATAAAGAAAATGTAACTATCATGATGCAAATGTATGCCTCTTCCAGGGTAGCAGGATATACAATGATACTAGCGCGTCATGTAGCAGTGATTAGGGCAAGGCCCAACTAGCATGTGGCTCATCGATCAAGAAAGTAGCATGTATGACATGAAGAATCAAGTCATGAGAAGGTGGGTGTTGCATGGCAATGTATCTCGGAAAGGCTATGGAAATGCATTGATAGGTAGGTATGGTGGCTGTTTTGAGGAAAGATATAAGGAGGTTTATGATGACAGAGTGTGTCGTGCCAAGGGTTTGGATGTACCGGCGAAGGTGGACGCCAACTCTCGGAGTGAGAAGGAGGCAATGCACGACACAGGAGAGGCTAGAAAATTATGGGAAGGTGGAAGTGTCAACTTTCGAATACTCACATTAGTCCGAAGAACTCATGCACTTATTATCGGTAACTCTCAATCTAATCAGGAGGTTCACAAAGACACAAGTACCCCGAGGAGGATTGTATGGGGGTTTGGTTATCCTTGCGCATCCTCGACTCATGGTACGTGAGTGTACTCTAATATTCGAACCCTCCAGAGGTTAGTGATCCATCTAGTAGCTAGAGTTCTCAACAGGGGTTTTGTTTTTCAAAAATCACACGGATTGCCCAAAATACAACATCTATCACTAATAGGCTCGAGCTCTTGACACCAAAAGTTCAAACATTACTCTAATCAATACCTCAAAACTATTGCAAGTTACTACTACAAAGAGAATAGCAACTTCAACTACCTACTTTCTAGTCAAGACACAAAACTCAGTGCAACAGGAAAACTCTCTAACAAGATAAAACATGCAACCTATAGAAAGTTCAACCTGAGACAAAAGATAAGCTCTAGGAAAAACTAAAGCACTATAACTAAACAGGGCAGCAGCTAAGAAAAGAAAAATAACAACTCACAGCTAAAGAAATAAGCATGAAAATCCTATGAGGAGTTATAATTCAAGCGGAGCGTGTTTCTCTCCCACACAAAAGAAATCCGGGATCTAACTTGTTATGAGCAGAAAACAAATCTAAGGAAAAGTAAAAATAAAAACCTAAGAGCGAGATGCTCCAAGCATAGCACATAACGCATGAAGTGATAAAAATATAGTGAAACGAGGGACGAACTGATAATTGTTGATGAAGAAGGGGATGCACGGGGGCATCCCAAAGCTTAGACGCTTGAGTCTCCTTGAATATTTATTGGGGGTGCACATGGGCATCCCCAAGCTTGAGCGTTTGACACTCCAGGATCTTCTTTCATAATTTTCCATCGCACACTTGAAAACTCCCTTCATATACAACTCATCATAAGCTGATTAGAGAGGTTAGTACCCTATTAAAATAATTTTTCCCTTACTTGAAGAGATACTGTTTCTCAAGATCGCCAAAAAGTTTTTGCAAAGAAAAAACAAACTTAAAGTTTGCAACAGTTAAGAGAGACAAAACGTGGCAGAATCTGTGAAAAACAGAACAGCAGGTAGTAAAGAATTTTTTCAGGGATACTTATGCAACTCAAATCGAAAAACTCAGAACATACGAAAGTTCCGTGATTGTATAGACCACGCTGTGTAAAAATTTCAGCTCAAAAATATGAAGAGGGATTTTTCTATGCTTTTTCCCGTCACGAGGACATAATCTGTTTTCTGGACAGCATGTCACAACTTTCACTTCCCCTTGTCATATTAGGCTATAAATGGCACAAAGCTTGAAAGGTAAAGATACAATGATGTTGCTACAGTAGTAACAATCATCAAGACTACTAAGAACAGAAGAAAAATAAAAAGCAAAACCTAAATTCGTAGCGGGCTGCCTCCCGAAATCTCTTCTTTAAATCCATTAGCTAGGCTTAAAGCAAAAGATCAAGTCTTATCAAGAAAAAAACTATCCCATGTCACGGACTCAAAAGGCAACTTAATCTTTTTCCTAGGGAAATGTTCCATCCCTTTCTTGAGAGGGAATTGGAATTTGATATTCCCCTCTTTCATGTCAATAACAGCACCAACGGTGCGAAGAAAAGGACGTCCCAAAATAATTGGACAAGAAGGCTCACACTCAATGTCCATAATAGTAAAATGAACGGGAACATAATTGTCATTGACAATGATAATAACATCATCGATCTTCCTCAAAGGTTTCTTTACATAAGAATCGACAAGACGAACACCAAAAGAACAAGGATCAAAAGGTTTCAATTCAAGCATATCATACATTCTTTTGGGAAAAACAGAGGTACTAGCTCCAACATCACAAAGAGCAAAGAAAGAGAAGTTATTCAATCTGATTTTTATCATAGGATCCCAACCATCTTCTAGCTTCCTAGGTATGGAGGCTTCTAGTATAAGCTTCTCCTCCCTAACTTTGATTATAGCATTGGTGATATGCTCTGTGAAGGAAAGATTAAGTGTGCTAGTGTGGGGGTCTCTAGACATTTTGTGTAGGAACCAATAACTTCAAGTAAGGTGCAGTTGTCAAATTATAGATCACAAATATCTATCAAGGAGGTAGTGGTATCATTTAGGCTCACTTGTTTGAAAGCCTCTATGTTCATAGAGGTTTCTTCATCTATGGTTGAGGTGGTAGCATCACCATTGATAGGTCCAGTGGGACTAGGTGTGTGATGGGTGCTAACAGTTTGGACATCCTCAACAACTTGGATAGTAGCTACTGTGTGGTAGGTAGGAAGGCTCTTAACTCTCTCCTCTTCCTCCTTTTCTCTAGCCCATCTCTCTTTAAGTTTTCCCAACATCCTAATGTTTTCATTAATTTGCACTTGGATAGCATTCATAGGAGTGGTCTTCCTCTCCTCGGGGGGAGAAGTTCTAATTTTAAGCATCTCAACATCATGGGCTATGTTGTCTACCTTCGAAGAGAGGATATCTAATTTGTCTAATTTCTCTTCTACACTCTTGTTGAAGGCTTTTTGGGTAGTGATAAAGTCTTTAAGCATACTCTCTAGTTCAGAAGTGGGGTTCTTGTTGCTAGGATAAGTGTTGTTCTTCCCATAAGTGGATGGAAACGGCCTAGGATTACTAGCAAAGTTGCCCCTATAAGCATTATTATTGAAGTTGTTTCTACAGATAAAATTCACATCTACTTGTTCTTGAGCAACCAAAGAATTTAAAGGAACATCCTGAGGATCAATAGGAGCTTGCTTGGTAAGTAGAGACATGATCAAGTCAACCTTTTCATTAAGAGAGGAGATCTCCTCGATAGAATTTACCTTCTTACCAGTTGGAGATCGTTCGGTGTGCCACTGAGAGTAGTTCAGCATCATCTCATCAAGTAGTTCGTGGCAGCACCAAGTGTGGTTGACATGAAAGTTCCTCCCGCGGCCAAGTCTAACAGATTCCGCGAGGTAAAGTTTAAGCCTGCATAAAAAGTCTGGATAACCATCCAAGTAGTCAAACCATGTGTAGGGCAATTCTTAACAAGAGATTTCATTCGTTCCCAAGCTTGGGCAACGTGTTCATTATCCAATTGCCTAAAATTCATAATATTACTTCTTAACTGGATAATTCTAGCAGGGGGATAGTACTTCCCAATAAAAGCATCCTTACACTTGTCCCAAGAATCGATACTATTATTAGGTAGAGATTGCAGCCACTCCTTGGCTCGTCCTCTCAAGGAGAAAGGAAAAAGCTTAAGCTTGACGATGTCTCCATCTACTTCCTTATACTTTTGCATATCACAAAGCTCAACAAAAAAAATTAAGTGCAAGGCAGCATCCTCTCCAGCACTTGAGAATTGATCTTTCATAACAAGATTAAGCAAAGCAGGTTTAATTTCATAAGAAGGTGTTGAAGTGGCAAGTGGGGCAATAGGAGTGCAGATAAAGTCACTGTTTTTGCGACTAGTGAAGTCACACAAGTTGGTGTTTTCATTGGAACCCATAGTAGCAGCAGGTATTTTTGGTATTTTTGATAAGGGACACAGAAGTAAAAATTGATAGATAAACTAGCAAAGCTAAAAAGCAAAGATAAAAGATAGTGTGCAACTCCCCTATCTTGTAGACTGGAGTCCCCGGCAACGGTGCCAGAAATTAGCTTGATACGGTGAGGATAGTTCTCACTCCTCGTTGGTTACCCCAACTGGAAGGTGAGATGTAGCGTAGCAGCAAATTTCCCTCGGTGAAGATACCAAAGTTATCGAACCAGTAGGACTCCAAGAGATACAAGTAGGTGACGACGACGCCAGAAATTACTTCGGGCTAGGGAGTTGACGTGGACCTGCACACAGAAACAGATAACTTTGCTCCCAACGAGTACAGAGGAGTTGTCAATTCCTCCGGCCTTGCTGTTTACAAAGGATCAATGCAAGAGATAATAATAGTGGCAACTGAAAGTAAAGACTGAAAGTAAATTGATGATGTAAACAATGGTGTGAATATGGACCGGGGTCCCATGATGTTCACTAGTCATGTCTCTCTCCCAAAAGACGATAAAAGTGCTAGCGAGGTAAACAAATCACATCTGGGCAATTGACAGGATTATAAACGCACCGCAATGCTAACTATGCTACAAAAGAAAGGAAGAGGCTCAAAAGCAATGGGTAGTACGCCAAAGTAAACCGAAATCCAACTTCATCTACTACGAATCATCCACCTTGAGATATCTATCCGGAACATCTCGCTGGTATTAAGTTGCGAATCCCACCCAAAGTGTAAACTCAAAGCAACAGACAACTGCATTAAAAGAACTATGCGTAAGGTAAACAATCCTTGCATCCGCAAGTACAAGCATCGTTGTTTTATCCCTGGTGGCAACAACACATCCCCTAGTCTCATGTTTCTGTCACTCAAGCTAGACATCAAGGGGTTGAACCCACAATCAAGCATAACGCTCCCTCTTGGAGTTGCAACAAATCACTTGGACAAAGTAAAATACGGCAACGGAGAACATGCAAGAATTTACTAAAGAACACAAATATAAAAGAGAACCAAATATATTACTCATCACAATCTGAACATAATCTCATAATCCATCAGATCCCAACAAACTCAGCATAGCAACATAGAAAACTACAAAAATGCCTCGATCATGTGAGGCAGCTCACGAGGTCTCGAAAGTGGAAGCACAAAGAGGGGAGAGGTACATCACATAACTACTGGTCACGGACCCATGGTCCAAGGGGGACTACTCACGACACATACGGGAGGCGTCCACGGCTATGGATGGTCTCCCGGAGGGGATTCCTCCTTCCGGAATGGTGCCGGAGCAGCTTTTCCTAGGAGCCCCGATCTTGAAACGGCGGCAGCGGAACAGAGAGGAGAACGGGAATAGCAGATCGATATTAGGGGTTTCCATCACGGGGGGTAAATATAGGTGAAGGGGGGCACCGAGAGGGGCCACGAGGCACCCAGGAGGTCTCCTGGCGTGGCCTAGGGTGGGGCCGCGCCAGGGACCCTCCTGGGGCCCTGGTGGGTCCACCCCCTTCCCCTCTTGATGATTCGGGAAGCTTCCGGGTCGCTGATTTTTTATTGGATTTTTCCGAAATTTATTTGGCACTTTTAATGGCCGGAAAACCTGAAATACAAAAATAGCAGAAAAACAGGAACTAGCAACTGGGTGCACTGAGTTAATAGGTTAGTACAAATATGATAAAAGTGTATGAAAGTTCAAGCAAAACATGGCAAAGTCACACAAATCATGCATGGAGCAAGCAGAAATTATAGATACGTTTGAGACGTATCACATACTCACTTTGAAAAGGAATCAACAACTAGAGATGGATAAATGGTGACCCACTGTCCATCTTGCGCGGGCCATCCAGCATAATATTCATTCAAACATTGGAACAATGCATTATGAATCTTGAGAACAATGTGCTCAGTACGGTCATTCGAGGGCTCCTCCAAGGTAGATTCTGTCTTCAAGGGATCAATTACATGCAACTTTCTTGCCATCATGTCCCACATCAATATTATCCAGCCGTCTTCTAAAGGAACACCCAAGAAAAACTAGACATCACAAGATATAATTTAAAATTTGCATTTGTTGATTAAGGTAGGTAAAAAGATACGGAGGGCCAAATATCACGGAACTGACCATACGGGTGGACGTAAGATCGTACGGCAGTACATCACCAGCCAGCTGACTTTGCACAGACAGGTTCTTCACATAATCCTCATCATCCAAGACCACACTCTGGCAGAACAAGTAAGAAATAGGTAAATGTAATGGCAGGTGTGACGTTGCAGAAAGTACCTGTACAAAAATTTCCTAGTTGCAACTTATTGCAAATTCAGGCTCAATATGATGTCTCCAGGAAATGTAAGGACACTCCACATTAGCCTCCTGGTCTACCTGTCTGAAACGTCTAAATATGGCAGACGCAAGCTCAACATCTAAGCCATAACTTTCGAGAAGTTGCATCTTCATTGCTAGCCCTGATACCCGGATCATTCTGGGGGATTTGTGAACTATACAATTCCTGTAAATTAATAGTAATTAGCTGCATGAAATTTATTACAAACACATTGTGGTTTGAATGAATGATGTTCGGACACGTATCGTCATGGCCTTATGTAAAATACTTGACCACCAACAATGTTGTCTCAGGGTGAGGAGGGTTTGGAGCTATACCCCTACACCAGGGAGAGACATTTGAGTATTTGCCACTTCTAATATTAGGCTTCGCAAAAATGCCACTTTCAATATGGGTTTCATAAAAATGCCATCCAAAACATTCATTCCTTGATTACTATGCCATTCCTCTCTTTTCATGAATTTTCTTTTTTTTTTCTTTCCCATTTATAGGCACTTGAAAGGACCAAAGTGCCCTTGTCTCTCTCCAAACCTTATCTAATCGTGAGTGGCTTGGTATGGTCTGTAGCTCGGCGCTGAAGCAAATGCCATTGCTGGCCGCTGTAGCTCGGCGCTCGGCCATACCTGCGCGGTTGTGTATTCTGCCCACACTTTGCTCTTCGCCTTGGCTTCTCTTCCCCTGCTCGTCGTTACTGCTCGCTGAAACTGCGCGCCGTCAAAGCTCACTGACGAGTTGTTTCACATCTTGCTCTGCGAACAACAATGTCGATGGCGCTCGTCTGCTGACGCTGGTTGACTTGTGCCGGTTGGAGGCGGTAGATCGATGGGAGCTGCGACACACTCTCAACACCGGCAACCACAAGGACTCCACCGTCTGTTCTTGAAATCGGAACAAATTCTCAAGGTATCCCCATAATTTTTCATTGTCAACTCATAACTTGGTCATCCATATAGTAAGGACGTACACGTGTATGTTCAGTAGATGCTTGCAATATTACATTTAAGTTGTTTGCTAAATCTGTTACTTTTTTCATGGATTGCAATTTCTCAATTTGATAATTACATGAGTGAGCTACAGTACGAGAATGAATGGCTGAAATTTTGGTTCAATGATATGGCTGTAGCTATGTGTACAATATTTCAGATTTTAGTTGTGTACATTGTTGGACTGGAGCCAATACAGACCATTGTACCAATGTTATCTTGTGCTAAAATAATATTACACCACAAGAATAATAACAAGCCATAAATTGAGTATAGTTTGCTGCATATCGCACTTTATTGGAATTTTGAGTTCCCAGCTCATGTAAATTCAGAGTTCAAATCTGACATAAGCAAGTTGAATAAAAAATACATGCGATTTCACTTCTTACATAAGAAGCATATATTGAAGAAAAATAGGTGTTCACATATCACACAATAATCATCTCACACATATCATTTAGCTAATTTATAGCTTCCTCTTTGGAGTCATCTTCTTTGCTGGAGCTGCAGCTGACATCCTTTTTGGTGTCATCTTCTTTTGGGTAGTACTAAGCATCAGACTACTGATTTTTGGTACGTATCATACTAGTCTGTGGCCATTAGATAAGAAGCATGCACAATGTCCGATCCACCAGCAAATTCCCCTAGTGAGTTAATTTTGCATGCAGATTTGGTAGCAATTGCAATTAATTAATTTCCTAACAATTTATTCCGGAAATCATGGCACCGTTGCTTCCTAAGATGAGGAGCCATGCTTCCTCATTTTGTTTTTCAAAGTTATTTTGTTTGTTTCCAATAACGAGGACCCTTGCTCCCTAAAAAATGCTTCCAAACAGGATCGTTGCTTCCTAACGATTTATTTATTTTCCGTACGAAGATTTCAATCGTAAAAGGATTATTTTGTTTGCTTCCTATGTTGTCTTCAATCGTGACGGTCCTTGTTTCCGAAGCATAACATTTATGGTTTTAGACTGTCGTTTTATGTGTTTCAGTCAAATTGCTTCCATGTTTTTCTTGATCAAATTGCTTTCGTACAGTTAGTGTTTGCATGGAAAATGGAGATTGCTTCGGCCTTGTTACAATTCTTTGAGACTGTAATACTGTATTAATCATTGTAGTTAGAAGTTGTGTCAAGTGTATTGTTTGAGAAGATAAATAAGTTTCATGCGACCAGAGGTTTTCTTTGAATGTATCGACAATCGCTACTCCAACAAAGTAAAAAAAATATTTCTATCAAACAATGCATAAAAAGTAGAACTTGTGTATGAAGAAAATACAATTTGCTTCAAAAGATTTTCAAATTTGCTTCCACGGAAGTTGCTTCGAACACCACCGACACAACATAAAACCCACCGATAGTGGTCGTGCATCTTTCTACGACCAGGTGGTCCAAGGGTTTTTAACGCTCTTGCTGACTCTTGGTCCACCATGACAACGATGGCATAAGGAAGAGGGGAACCATCGAAGCACACCTCCTCGGTGATGTTGTGGATTTACATGACAAGCTAGCAAGACCATGGAAGCACACCTGCTAGGACCACACCAACTGAAACATGGATGAAATGCTTTTCGTTATCACTGGTGAACCGACATTATATATTTTAGAATTAGCAAAGATAATAATATGGGAATTGTCATAACAATTGATAAAATAAGACCAAAGAAGCAGGAAGTATTGGAATCATTTTATCTAAACAAAATTAAAGGAGCATATGAATTATAATTTGGAAGCCCCATCTGTATGAAGCATGAAAATGTGCTATCTTAATATAACTCAATCAGACACGCATTAGCTTCCAACATTAAGAAGATGATTCTAGCCTAGTTTGCGGATGATTTTTTCCCAGTGATCATCCATACCTACGACAACATCATGTAACCTTCTAGACGAATATCGATTCGTGAGCATGCATGTTGGTTCCTGGTTCAGCCTTCTTCATAGCCGCTGGTCAACTGAAAATATAGAAAAATTACGTTCGTACCAAATCATAAGAAATGGGATATAGTGGAAGCAAACTTTTAGCCCAATGAAACACAATAAATGTAATGTGGAAGCACAATCAGTTAGAAGCATGATAAACTGTAGAGGGTAGATCGGTATTGTTTCTTGTAAGCATAATGTGCTAGCACTATAAGTATGAAGCCTGAAAAAGTGTACAAGATACATAAGATTTATTTCTTGGATGCATAATGTTCTAGCACTAAAAGTACGAAGCATGAAAATGTGAACTTGGTGTAGCAGTAATATTACTTGGAAGCATGGAAATTTGAAATTGAAACGAAACAAACCTTGCCGCTGAATGGGCTAGCATAGTTATCTGCCATCTACATCTATAGAAAGATCATAAAGATTGTTGATGCAAAGGAAATCCTTAATATGATCTGAACTCACATATGAACAGAACACTACATACAATGATCACATGAACCAATTAGTACTAGGCAGATTACACATTACAAACCACCTTTCAAAAATTGACAATAAAAGGCATTGCCAAGCGCATATGCTGATGCACACTCTATGGGATGGGGGTGGGTAGATCCTCACTAGACAATACCTTGGATTATGAGCAAAGGGGCTTTGAATAAGGGGAAAACTGCTGGTTGTTCATTGGGGTGGGCGAAGATGGAGTGGCTACGTACCCCTGCAGCGATGCTCTCTTCAAGATGGAGATGGCATGGCCAAACCCCTTAGGCCGAGATGATGCACATCCAATGGCGCCCAAGGGTCAAATCGGAGAAGATGAAGATGGATAAGGAGCACTGTCACAGATCTGGGAAATGAGTTGGGGAGGATCTTCTCTAGCTGGTGGCGGCGCCACTGGAACGATGCATTCCGCTGCGAGATGGGCGGTGGTGTGTGCGGGGAAACAAAGAAGAGGAGATGACGAAGGAGTTATTAGAGGGAGAAATTAGTGTTGCAGATATGGCAGGTTATTAAAGAAGGCAACGAGAAAGCAGGACTACTCTCGCGCGTTAGATTGGGAGTAGATCGACGACGCTTGAGTGGTCTGATGCTGGAAGTTTACCAGACTATAGATACAAAGCATTACCCTCTTCTTTTGTGGAGTTGTAGTTGGAATCCTCTCTGGAGTAATTATGGTAGTTTGTGAAGAGCTTCCCTCTCCCAACAAGAAGTGCACACTGCAAGAAGTGGAGGATCTCCTATTGCCTTCTTAAGTTGATCCATAAACCAAGTCCAATTTAGTTCTGTCTCAGACGCTATGAAGCCAAAAGCAAGGGGATACATCCAATTGTGACCATCAACTGCTGTAGCCGAGGCTAAATGACCATTCCACCTTCCATTCAATGCAGTAGAATCTATACTTAGATGTGGCCTACATCCTTCCAAAAAACCATCAATGCATGGTTTAAGTGCACAAAAAACCCGATGAAAATACACATTACCATCTGTTTCCAGTACTTCAATCTCCACGACACTTCCAGGTGACCTCTTCATCACCTCAGCCTTCCATCTATATAGCATCTCAAAACTCTCTTACCATTTACCATAAACCTCTTCAAGAGCAATATTTCTCCCCCTCCAAACCGTGTCATACGGAATTGTGACAAAGTATTGTTCATGCAACTTTCCTTGCAATTCTTTAGCACCCATTTGAGGTGAACTCCTAAGGATACTCACTGACTTGCTAGCTACCCATCCTTGAGATGGTGTTATGGTCTTCAGCCTACTGCTTGAAACACAATCATGTCGATCAACTAAAACTGTGACCTGTACAATATAATTTTAAATGGAATTGAAGTTATATCGTTAATTAGGACATAGGCATACGTATACAGATAAATAAATAAAAAAGAAATGAAGGTTACATAGTTAGACATATTTCACCTTAATAGTAGAGTTATCATCTTGTAGGCTCCCAACAATCCTCCAGGGGCAATCTTCACTGGACTTGCAGAACCCTCTAAATCTCTTCTTATCTGTTTTTTCTGTCCCTAGATCGAACTCCTCATTGATGGAAAATTGCCTCACTGCTAACCTGAATTCCTTCATTGATGGGTACATAGTGCCAAGGTCCATTTTTGGGTGGTCCTTATCATATGTAATCAATATCTCATTTGGTATGCATCACTAACAGGAATGGCTGCACCTTCATTGTCGACCCCCGTGTCAACCATTTTATGACCCACTCGTTCGGTCTTCTTTGGTTTGCTTTTCTTTGCTATCTATTTCTCATTCTTTTTCTTTGTTATCTCTTCCTCATTCTTCAAGCCCAAAATCACACATAGTTGGTCTTCGCTCACTAGTTCAATTCTACCTTCGTCATCATGTGTCTCTACTATTTGTAAGTTATCCCAATCAACTTCCGGGACAGGTGTATCAATACTTCTCCCCAACTCTATCTCCGAATCATGCCTACTCGGAATAATTAGAAAAAATGTCAATACAAAATTGAGTTAGCGGACACACAAGCAAGTAATGTTCTTCTGCAACCTGTTTGACAGTGCTAGAGGAACTATCTAAATTACTAGTAGCAAACATGAATAAAGAGTAAATGTTCGTTCACATATGGTTATTATTAATATTATGCCAATTGCTAAATATTACCGGCCAAACAGAAGTGATGGCTGCACTACAAAAAAAACACCTTAAATATTGTTCAGGTTTGCTCCTTTATGATGTATATCCAGTTCATTTTTTCAGGTTTGCTCCTTTATGATGTATCCAGTTCAGTTTTTCATTAAAACCTGAAGTAGCATCTTTGTCCAGTTTATGAATAGAACAAAGCAGCAAAAGGTGTTAATAATACAGTACCATGCAGGAGGATTGAGTTCCATGCCGCTGTTGGGGCGCCGTGATGTGTGGCGTCCAGGCGATTGGCGGCGACGATGGTCAAAAAATCAGCGTCCAGGCGATCGGCGGCGGCGGCGACGTTCAGGAATCGGCAAGGTGGGCGTCTTGGCGATCGACCATGGGAATAGATGATGGCATTGCTGGCGATGAAATCCCGGGCGATCGGTGACAGCGTGCACACGGCAGCGGTGTTAGTTTTCTAGGCTAGTGGGGTGAGTCTACATGATGCAATCAGATACTATCCATCAGGGGTATTCTAGTCTTTTCATGTGCATGTAAATAGAAAAAAAAAATGAAAAAGAGTAAAAGAGGGGAAATGGCATGCTAATCAAGATGTCCATCAGCTGGATGGTGTTTTTACGAACCCCATGTTGAAAGTGGCATTTTTGCGAAGCCTGATATTAGAAGTGGCAAAAAACCAATTATCTCCTCTTTGATTAGTGATTTCGAAAAATCAGGGCTAACACGAACAGTTGAGCTGGCCAGGCCAAAGGCTCCGAAGCGCACGCCCGTCCCACAGCGTGATCCGATCGAGCCGAACGAAAGGCGAGGCGTCCCCAGATTCGAGAGCAGAGCAGCCTATCCCCTCACGGTTGCAAAACGGCATCGATGCCGTGCGAAGTGTGCTGCTGCGCTTGCCGCATCGGCGGCGAGCCCCCCAATGCGCCGCTGCTCGACATCGAGACAGGATCTGGCCACGCCGCGGCGCCACCGGACGCCGGAGAACAGCCGCTGAGGATTGTTATCGTGCAGGCAAGTACTTAGATGCTATATGCCCAATCGGACAACAATTTTCTTTTCCTACAATCGGATCGGATGGATCCTGGATTATATATGCGGCACCAGTGTTCTTCGACCCATACGTAACCTGTATTTTTTTACCTGGTTGTTTTCCTGTTTCCGGATAGTGAAGACCTGTTATTTTGTTGGTTGGTTTGCTGTCATGAATCAAACGTAATTTCATTTTAATTACCTGCAGGGAATATTCTTCTTCTTAGTGTGGGCGTATTTGCTGGATTCAATGAGAAAATTTGCCATGAAACACACCAACGGAGACGTATGGTTTAGCACACTTGCTGTGCTTCTTATGGCCGTACCGGTGACAGAGTACTGTTTAATTTTGGCCATGAGTGACCACATCAGACATTAGTTTCATGTCTAGGCTATATAGCGAAAGCATTCTCTAGTTATACTAAATTGTCATGTGATGTCTTATTTTCTGCCATTTTTGTAGCTAGAGCCTAGAGGGATGAACCGGAAATGAGAGATGCAGTTCTACGTTGTTTCAGTGTTATATTTTCATGCTGCTTTCCAATTTTTGGATAGTGCAGACCTGTTCAGACTATATATATGGGTAATTAAGGGTTTATTTCAGAATCTATTTTGTTACACTGGTCAATTGCAAGCACGCGCCGTTCGGAATCAACTTTCTTATTTAATTATTTAGTTGAACGAGCAGTAAACACTGCATATTTCAATTACTGACTGGTTAATTACACTAAACAAAGTGCATACCTGGTGTTTTTAGAGAATTTCTTATTTGACAAAAACAACAACGACAAAAAAAGCTTTTCAGCCCTAAATAAATTGAGGTAGGCTACAACTCTTTATTTGACCCATTAAAAAAAGGTGTTTTTCTACTTGGCTAATTTTTTTCCTATTTGACACTATAAAATTTATGCCTTTCATCACATTTACATCTATTTGGTTGTTAAGTGCTATTTGAAATGATATATTTTCCCATGTAAACCAATTTTTTTTAAAGATCCAGCATTCTGGATTTTCATTGATTGGGTAGAGTGGTACAAAGTCTCCGATCAAGAGATCAAGAGATGGGTTATAGAGATTTGGTTGAGCCTTCCTACATCATATTATTGTGCTATCTCGCAAGATCTTCCCCAAAAGGGGTCTATAAACACTTTGATCCAGCCATTTGCCATTGCCCAGACGCTGATTTTATGCTCCTATGACCTCAAAAGTTGATGGGATTTTTTCCTTGAAGACATATCTATTTCTCCCTAACCATATCTTTCAGCATATCAAGGTGATCATCGGTTTAAAATCTTCGCTAACAGTCGTCGACGAGCTCGTAATGTAATCTCCATTGGTTTGCTGGTCATGGCAAAAATTCTCGCCGATAGTAGCAAGTAGGTTTGCCGGTTCCAGCAAAAAAAAGCTCGCCAAATGTTGTAACCTCAAACCGCTCACCGGTTGTAGCTTTTGTGGTTGCCGTTTGCAGCAAAAAAGTGGTGTATCCCATCATAGTTCATCCTCCATGGTACCATCCTTCCGTTGGTTGCAGCAAAACAAAGGGTTGATTCCAGCAATTGTCGACAACGGTCCCATAAAAAATGACGATGCTTGTGGAAGGGGGCACTAGGATGGCAACAATCATGTTTGCTGGTTCCAGCAACCATGGACGCCGGTTCCAACATTTGTCGCTGCTGGACGCAAAATTTTGCAGCTTCATCATCAAAATTGACTTAGCAAAAGGGGCAACAGAAGATGCCATGGATGTGTGTTCGCTTGAAGGAAGAAAAAAGCAAAGAGGAAGACAATGTCTTCACGAGAAAGAGGAAAATGAGCGGAGGAAAATAAATCGCGTGAAGAGATACAAAATCACTATTTGGAGGGTACCCTCCGCAGAGTTCACTCGCCCGCACTTCGAGCGTGACAAGTATCGTGTTGTGGTGTATTTTGATTTTTTTTTTGTGCCCTCCGCATTCGACACATCTTGAGTGGAGGGAGTTTCCCTATTTTCGGTTTCTCATCCACGGGCGCAGCCACAAGCACCACCACATCCACAGCCACGAGTTTCCCTGTATTGACTAAAAAATTCTCTCTTTTGTTCGGGTGCCACTATATGAAGTCATCGAATTCTTATAAATTTAGAAGGATCTGTACTACTCTTCCAACATGTACTGGACATAGCACCAAAGTCAGTAACTCTTCATCTCATTGACTTGTTGTCGTATCAATTAAGTCACAAACTCTGGATGTGATTGTGTGTCCCCTAGGGGTAATAATACTTCTATTAGGGTTGGAGGATACCCATGGATCATTCCATATGTTAACTTCAACACCATTACCGATTCGCCAAATATAGCCTCTTTTAAATACAGTGAGTTCCTTAATGATACTCTACCATGTGTAAGAGGAGCCATTTTTAGGACCAACATCAAGGAGAGTATCATGTGGGAACTACATTTTCTCTGAGTAATAACTCAGCAAACATGAGATTTCTCTCGGAAATCCTCACAGAGACTTTTCTTGGATTGAGCATTTTCACTTTCAACTTAAATCTCAACTAATAACCCCCTCTTGATAGTACGATTTTTTTCTATGACTCCAAGAAATAAAAGTAACTAAGAAAAAGACTATGTCTTCATTCAACTTCTCCATTATTCTCGATGAGTAGTTTCTCTTCGGGAAACCGTCTTCATCAAGTATATTTTTGGGGGATGTCATTCCTTCAATTGTTTCGATCACAAGCATGTTCCTCAACATCTTGTGAAACTCCTCAAAGATCTACCAATTTTCTTGTTTCTCTAGGAACCTAACTCTCTATATACACTCATAAACATAGTTAGTTCTTCTATTTTGCTCAACAATCTTCAAAACTACTAAGGGGTAAAACTCGCTTCTACAAAGATACACAAATAGAGGACGATGAGTCGCATTACGACAAGGTTATCGTTTACCTATTCCACCTCGTCAATGTTGGGAACCTTGCGATCATTGGAAAAGGATGGTTCATCCTCGTCGATAGTAGTGATACTTTTATCTCCATGTGTGAGACATATGTCTACCTAATGTTAGTTTCATAAATTTCTATGTAACATTCAAACTATTATGCACGTTTGAACTGTTATATATGTGTGAGATATAGTTCTATCCATTTTACTTTAAATTTTTACTACAAAAACATAAAATCAACAATACTTGAACAAAGATAATATTGCGGCATAGTACAACAGAAATTAAATGCACATCTAAACTATGGAACTAAGGTACTAAAACTCAAAGTAAAATACAAGGCAATGCTTCAAGATTGTCATGCCAAAACACTACATGAAGTCATCATCACTATTCTCGCTAACATGGTTTATCTATAAATATACACGATTGCATCCAAATGTTACCTAAACTCTTCACCTGGAAGAGTACCCATCATCGTCTGGCTTTGATGATGCAACACTATTACCTCATGTACTCCCTTCGAGCTTGCATGACCCTTGGATTTGTTTTTTGTGCTTGAGCCACCCTCTGATGATGCAGAACGAACCTTGGACTTGTTCTTTGAGCTTGCGGCAAAACAAATTTATGTAGCAAACGGCGTCGCTCTATTCTAACAATAGGAATAGGGCCAAATAAGATTTTCGAACTATCTGCAATTGAAGATTTCCTTATTCAAAAATTCCGCGTCTTCGAGGTACCTCTGCAATTCATAAATAATCACTAAACTAAATTTAAACAAGAAATATATGAAATAAGTAAGTCAAATTTGAAATATAAATTACCTTAATGGTGTCCTCATATTCCTTCTTTAGGAACACTATGGTTCCACAGTTTTCAAGAAAAGTTGAATTTGTCATTCACGCTTTCATATATTTGAGTTCACAAACTTGTGCAGGTGGATCTCACTTCTAACTAAATCATTGAAAAGGACCGTAGGAGTTCCCTTAAGCCCAACTTCATTTTAGCGGCACCTCTCAAAACATAAAATGTTATCAATGGGATAAATGCGCGAGAGGGGTTTGCAAACATGCATGATTGCAGAAATGGCTAAGTTCTGAACACAGCATGCGGTTTGTGAGTTTTTATAGAGTGAGTGAAACAAGATTTGACAGGAAGAAGAAAGAGCGAAAAGAATAAACGACAGAAAAAAAATATCACAATGCGTAAACGGCACGAAGAAAAAAGAGCGAGAAGCAGAATGGAGGACAAAGAAAAAGCGAAAGTGGAGAGCGGGACAAAAAATAGATTCTATGTCGAAATCAGCGCTGATATGCCAACATACACGGAGTAGCACGAACGTGGAAATCAGCATCGCATCAACCAGACGGTGTCCCGTCGAGGCACAAGGACATGCCACCACAGATGATGGCGGCAAGCTGCTTAATTAATTATAGGTATTTTAGCACCTAATGCCAGTATCTTAGCACGTAATTATAAGTATTTTTTCTTATGTGGCATAGTATTTAATGAAAAAAAAAGAGGTTATATCTTAGCTAAGAGCAAGTACAATAGTGTCTAGTCAGCTGGCTATAAGGAATTAAATATTATATTTGTGCCTAGTTGAAGGAGAGAGAAGAGGAGAGAGAAGAGAAGCGGGCTACTAACACGTGCCAGCTGTAACACGTGCTCCTAGGCATTTTGTAAGATAGACATATGTGCCATATATTGTTAAAGTAGTATTCCTTATAGCCTTACTATTATACTTGTTGACTATAAGGTTAGCTATAGATGACATGACATCTCATTATAGCCAACAGCTGGCTATACTATTAACCATGCTCTAAGATACAACCCTTGCACGTGACCATATGCAAAAAACATGGTTAGACCAATCACATTTATGCATAAAACCAAAATTAATATATAAAATACAACATCTAAAAAACAATGCATTATGAGGGTTGTATCTTAAATTTTTATTGCTTTTATGATATTGTACTAAGAAACAATGCATTGGGAGCCCACGTGTTGCCCATGGCCACTGCACCGTTCTGTGCATGCACAAAAATCCATTACAAGTTTTTTTTAACACATATCGGGCATGTCACCACTGCATTTTGTCATTGTTGTTTGCAGGTGGTCCATTTTGTGTGGTGACAGTGGTCTCTTTTATCAAAATTTCATTTTAGTGCTATATACATAATTTGAACAACAATGCTAGATACATTCATTTGAACGACAATTAATATGGAAATATGAATCAAAGGGAGTAGAAAATTTTGCACCTTCTGTTCCTTGGTATCTTCGCATGCACTATCATTTTACAAACTATGTTGTTGATTTACAGAGCGGATAATTACAAACATTATCAGTGTTACCATCATCTGCTGTCAAGTCAAAAAGCCTGCCTGTCTCCTGTAATGTTACAGATGCTACAGAAAAAAAAAGCATCTATCTTCTAACAGAATGAGGTTGTCTGTATTGAGCTATGTATGTACAGGAACATGCTAGGGTTCTAGAGTGTTGTCTAGAGCGCCTTCTGGTCCAGCCTCTCATTCCAGTTCAGGCACCTGATCAAGCTGCGGAACCAGTCACCGGTTTGGTCCGATTTGTTGACGGTCGGGAGCGGGTGCTCACTCATGGATATATGAACAGAGTCTCCTCGCGACAGCTGCTGCCGTCTTTTGCCGTCGAACGACACCCACGCGTTGCTTCTCGCATCATCCGGGATCTGGTAAAATTCTCGAAAGTCAATTGAACAGCAGAGCAATGCTGTGTGGTATTGTTGGGTAACAAGGACAGGGATATTCTTGAGACATAACAATGCCAAGCATTTATCAGTATGAGATAATGACATAAGATTACATGAGAATATTAGGCATTTCACAATCCATCTATTGGAGGATTTCCTTACCTTTAGTTCAAGCCGTGCAGAATCAGGAAGGATGACAGGTCTAAATGACAGCGAGTGTGGGCAGATTGGAGTGAACAGCATACATGGGACATTTGGATGGACCTGGGCAATGAAAACAACAATGATCACAGTAAATGGATCGTTCCTTTCGCTTGATATATGCAAGTACAAATGGGAAAACGAACAGCTGACTTGCACAAATGAAAAGGTTACCAAACACAAGTAACGTGATTGCATTGCTCAAAAGACAAAAATACACGTGGCATAATGCATTTGAATGCAGCACTACACCAGCAAAGCAAACAAACAAGCCCTTGCATCACTTATCCTTATTCAGCTTCGAGGTACAATATACTCTTCACTGTGTACTGTAGTCACCCAAAATTTAAGTAACAGATCTTAACTGCATCATATCTTGCTCACAGATAACAGAGAATGACTCTTCGCACTATCATTGTAGAATTGTGTGTATACAAACTGAATGTGCTAATGAAGCTTGTGAAATGTCTTTGTTTATATGCTTGTGAAAAGGATTCAGGGAACTACTTAACATTCGACAGTGAATGCAAGGATAGGGAGCTTTCCAGATGTTTATCTGGCATCAATGAAACATGTACATGATGTATGACAGAAAGAAGTTTATTCGTATAACCTAATTATCTTTTTCATGTAAGAATTATATGTATATCACCAAAGATTTAGCTATGGACAGTGATGCGTGGAAGTTAGCTATCCACATGCCCAGAACCATGATTTGGTTTCGATATGTTATGGGAGTCGACTCTAAGCCGACCCCAACTTGTTTGGGACTTAAAAGCTTTGTTGTTGTTGCAATTGAGAAACAACATGTCACATGGAGTGAAAATACAACACAAGAAACATCCATTATGTAAATCTGGAATATGCTTTTGTTTAGATGCCAATATGCCATGAATACAAGTTAATCTTTTTGCTCGGTTCTTACTAATAATATAACTTGCAAGAATTAACCTACCATTGAACCCCCTGCGGCAGTAGAGTATGCTGTGCTACCAGTTGGTGTTGCTACTATCACACCATCTCCTTGAACCTAGAGACATTACATCAATTTGAAGAAGTTGAAGTTAAGTGGATACAAAGTAGCGCAAAAATCCTGATTATCTAGTAAATACAAGTACAAACAGTAATAGAACCTACAGGACTACAAGATCAAGTGTAGCAGGCAGACTCAGCGACCCTATTATGTGATAATTAGATTGCCACAACCGTTTCTTTCAGGGCACCGACCGATAAAAGTATGCAATAACCAATGATAGTTCAGTTTGGAGAAAATTTAAAATGAAGTGGCCACTGGCTAAAGTTTTTCTAGCATGATACAGAATTTAGAGATGTCATCCATGAAAAGTAAATTAGTTTGATATCTGTCATTGCCACCTTCACATAAAAACAAATCCAAACAGAAATGTGGACAAAGACCAACGGTACACAGTTATTACCAAGGAAAAAGGCACACAAAGAGATATCTAGTTTCTAAGACTTTGTAAACGTCTTGCCTTAGTGATAAGGTGGTTATGCTCATAGCATTCAATTTTTGACAGGTATGGATTAGAACCCCTATCAACAACAACTTCATTTAGTACATCGAACACTTTTCCAGGCATTGCTTTTCCATTTCGAAAGATCACACAACGTAGGCGCATTCTAAGGGTTATATAAACTCCAAGCGTATTGTTCCCATGGATAACAGCTCTCATGTCTTGTCTGAAACCTTCGAACTGAAATGAAGGAAATATTACATGCTTAGATTTGACACCCAAAAAAAAAAGGTTATAGGATGAAATTCTCTTAGAATGGAATCTGAAACATACATTATGTGAAGTCAGAAATCCAAGAGATCCAAGATTGAATGACACAACAGGTGGTACAGAAGTCCTAAATAAGTTTGATGCGTGCAATATGACCCCATCACCACCCAAGCATGTGACAAAATCAACTCTCTCATGAAGGTCACTGGTTTTGGGCACAAAGTAATGTTAGTAAATTGTACAGTGAAAATTAGTATACAGCTTACTTATCACTCATCACAGACTTAAATATGTTTCAACTAATACCTGGTATCTTGAGTATAGAAGGTTTGCACAAAACCAAAACCAGGAATCCTTGCAAATATATCATGAACATCAGGCTCCACAAGAACATTCATCTTTTCTTGATGATGCAGATATGAAGCGACCTAAAAATTAAGTGATTAGAAGTATACAGAGTACCAAATACTATGTCTGTGGTCAAATAAAATAAAATTAGGTAGAAGTGCATGGCCTAAGTGACTGTCAAACAGCTTGGAGAATTAGAGTTAGAGAACTAAGTTTAGGACCAACTTCGACGCTTCCAATGACATTTATGTACCAAAGAGTAACAAAAATGTGACACTTTCGAAGACATGCAACTTCGACACCGCATGAGTTACAAAAATGTGAAATGTTTAACAGATACTTTAGCTACATGTTATAGACTGGTTGGCAAACATGAATGATTATCCCTACCATATGAAGTGAGATCTACAAGTCATAAAAAACTGTGTCCTCCAATAAATTCAATTACCACCCAGACACCCCAATTGTGTATCAAGGGACTTCATACAGCTTTATAGAGTTTTAAAGCAAACCCTCATTGAACAAAGGAAACCTTTCAAGAACATAGACTCTAAAGAAACATTCAAACTATATATGTGGATGATGATTATATTAGTTTACTTGACTAATCTTTTCTCCGATACAATACTAAAAACCTCCGGTTAATTTTGTGTAGTTCCACATCTTACTACAAACACGATGCACTACGACAAAAGTTTAAAAAGGAAGTTTCTGAGCATCATACATTTACTTGCAAACACTAACACTACATATAATATCTATCAAAAACATAATCTGCATGCAGGAACTTTAATCTTCTTTAAGATGACTAGAGTACATTTTGCTACCAGATACCCAAAAGAAGTATTGATATATAAAGGATATGCAATAATATTTATATGTACTAAAAAAATGAAAATTGTGCATGCACCTCTTTAGCCTCTTCCATGAGCTCATCACCTAATTTCTTTAACAGTAAGACAGTCTTTGGAGGAGATTTCCACATAAGCATCTGTTGCTGGGTGCTAGGATGAGTAAAAGCCAAAGATGATTCTGTTACTTTTTCTCTAGTACAAGAAAATCCATCTGTACGTACTAGAAACATCTCAGCTTTTCTTCTCGACTGAACTCTGACAACACCAGTTTGAGATGCACAAATGTTCCCATCAATAGTATCTGATGGGTATCTCTCAACATAAGGAGCACCGTTCTTTTCAGATGGTTTTTGTAATCCAAGCTGAGCATTCCCATTGGAATTTCTGACATTAGATGTTCTAGGATCAATAGTTAGGAGGGAGGCTGCGGTTTCCTTTTCCTCAACAGAAGTGGAGGTTCCACTGTTAGATGGTTTCCCATTAGTGATACCTGAAGAAACCGATAGTACATAATCATTGTCGAATAATGTCCCATTTGGGTTTTTCAGAACCATCATATCTGCTGCTTCACAATCAATGGCTTCATTCTGTTCAGCTCTGAGATTTTGTTTCCTCCTTGAGATCATCAGGCTACTCGATCGTCTCCTAGAGTTCAGAACAGATTTTGGATAAATTCTCTTGCTCCTAAAAAATTTGGTCATCTCCTTTCTAGAGAAAACATTGCAAGGAGGAAATTGTGCCTTAAGGGGACTAATCTCTAGCTTAAAATCTGAAAGAAGTTCTGTCCTGCTGCCATGCATTTCACCTTGTTCAGTGATTTGATCATTGGGAAGGCCATTAGTAACTTCCAGATTATTGTTTGTGATTTCTATGTCTATATCATGTGATTCCCCAGCATTCATGGTTCTATCAGACTTCACTACTGTACCATTTTCACTACCATTTGAAGAGGAACTTGGGCTACTTGTGTGCTGTTCTGTCCGATCATTCTTCAGCGCCTTACCATTCACAGTTGGTGAATGCTTTTTGGTAGCCAGTCTCTCGGCACGAGTGGCATACTGCTTCCATCTGGAGACCATTGCAGACGTCCTACTAATCCCTTCCTTGCTATGAAGATAAATGGGTTTCTTCGTTCCATCTGACACAAGTGCCGCGAATTGCTGAACCTGTTCGGCAGAGGGAGCAGTCCCAATCTCAACTGGCATGTTGACCACCTCTATCTTTCCGGATGAGACAGCTTCCCCAACTGCTGAAAGGTATAAATCATCTTTAACATCTTCCTCCCGGAGATCAACAATAGTTCTGAATCCCTTAGCCAATAACCATGCCAGTCCCTCCTCACTGACTTGCCCTCCCCTCCAAAATGCAACCTCTAACTCATCTGTCACCGAATCATCTGGCACAGTTGAAAAATAGACAGGAAACCAATTTGCAAATAATGTTGGACAAGGATGACCATCAGTCCTTGCGAAACCCGCATCATAACAGGCATTCTTCAACCTCTGCAGCCTCATCCATATATCCAATCCTCGTGCCTCATTCGGTACAAGGTAGCTAGCAAGTGCAACCTGCATGCTCTCACAGCACCGCTTCATATCTCCACGGAATAAGGCGAGTGGAGGAATCCTATCCATCGTGCTATGCTCGGACCCTTGGAACGCGCTCGCGACACCTGACCGCCCTGCAAGCACCTCTGTCCGACCCCGGTTCAGCAATGCCAGCATGCAGCCAAGCACAGCAGCAACCTTGTCCTCCAGCATTGGCAGGTCCTCGGATGGCACATCATACCGCACCGGGCACTCTCCTGTCTCTGGATCACAAAGCGCCGACATGACGGCATTTTGGAGCTGCTCTGCAGCACGGAATATGCGGCAGTATGCCTCAATCTCTGCGATGTCGCCGGGCACTGGACCCACCCACAACAGCTGGGATAAGTCCCTTGTGTGAGAATTCTACAACAAAGAATGCGATCCATCAGTTACCAAACAATGCTACAGTATCATATGGAGCTATCGATGCAATCAAACAAGCAACAAAGTTTCCACTTCATTTCTAGTAAGCCAAGCGCTCGATCAGCCCACAGAAACCATATACAGGCTAGAACCATACACAGAAAGCATGTGTCATCAGCCATCCATCCCATGAATGGGTACAATTTGCACATCGAAGGTTCAAGAACTGACGACGCCAAGATCCCTAGACCAAGGGCGGCGCCCCGGGGCGCTTCCACGAACTGTTCGACGGAATGCTCGAGAACGGCGAGGGAGCCAACTGACCTGGGAATCGAGCCCGATCCGGGAATTGAAGGGCGACGCCCGCGCGGCGACGCCACGGCGCACCGCCGCCGCGGGGCGCCAGCACCACCACCTGCCGGCGGCGACCCAGGCGACACGTTCGCCAGCGAGCGGCGGGAGCGGGAGCTTGGTAGGGCCGTGCCGCGCGCAGACGGCGAGCATCGCGCGGAGCCGGCGACGGCGAGCAGGTGAGGCGCGGGAGGAAGCGCGTCGCTGTCGAGGCCGCCCGTGGTCTCGGCGTGCCTCCCGATGGCATCCACAGGTGAGGAGGAGGTGGAGTAAAAACTGTGGCCTCTGAGGGAATCCGAACTACCGGCAGGGAAAACAAGCAAAACTCTGTGCGGCAGGTTGGTCACGCTGTCGCCGCCATTGTGATTTGTGGATGCCTGTGAGCAAATTGTTCTTGCCGATCGATCCCAATTCCCAAGTGGAGCACAGCACACGCACACACAAAATGAACGAGAAGAAATCGCCGAAATATGATTTGAGAGAGAGGAAAAGTTGAGTCTTTGGGTGATCAGAGCTCCTTTTCGCCGAGATTGACATATTCTTGGAGGCTTGCTCAACGGATGAGGTTCAGTTTGGGGAGGATATCGTGGACCACAATGTGTGGTTTGGGTTTTATGGCTTTTGTGGTTTCAGTTTTGTGCTCATGGGAGAACAAATTTTATTTGTGCCAAAGCTGGCCACATGGGCCGGCCTAAAGGGCCAGCACGGTAGCCCGGTTGTTTTGGCACGGCCCATCTCTGGCCCGGCATGGTACGGGTCGTGCCGGCACTGTTTGCGCGCTGTGCCTGGGCTTGGAGGCTGGGCACGCGTGCCGGCACGGCACGGCCCGTTTAATTTTTTTTATTTTTTTTGTTAATTTTATATAGGGCGCTAGGCATAATATAGCTATAATACGCTTAAATAACAAAAAACAGAAGGACTACCGTGCCAAACGGGCCGGCCCAAGTAGAAAGGAGTCGTGCCTGGGCCAGGAAGCGCGGCCCGCGTGCCGGCACGGCACGACCCGTGAAGCTGGCGTGCCTTAGTGGGCCGTGTCGTGCCTGGCCCGTGTCAGTTCAGCCGGGCCGGCCCATGTGGCCACCTTTGATTTGTGCCCTTGTGAATTTTAGGATAATGATAATGGGGGTTTCTAAGATTTTCTAGGTTACATATTGTTTTTGAGGCAATGACCGTAGAACAATTGATCTACGGTTGTTTTCTATTTTCTCTCAACAAAAGTAAAGTACAATGGTATGTTACAATGACAAATAAAAGTAAGTGGAGAAACTAATCTAACCAGTCTAGCCAATACCAGTTTTAAGCAACATAGCTAATTATTCAAGGTTTCTGTTAATCCACTCAAGGAGGATGTTTTTGAACTTGGCTTTTATTTTGTGTTGAAGAAGGCTGAGATCAGTAGTAAGATTTTTCCTCTATTGTTGTACATTTGGTCTTTCTTGTCTGAAAATGTGTCCATTTCTTTGGTTTCATATGTGCTAATATCCTAGGATGACAATTTCAAGTCCAAACTCCTTTGGAACTTGTTCAAGAGCTAGCAGAGTGTCTTCATATATTGATGTTCCTCTTTGCTTAAAGGGGATCAGGGTGACCCAACACTTGTAGGAAAAATTGCAATCCCAGAATAGGTGGAGGCTTGTTTCTGGGGTGTTACTGGTGCAACAGATGCAATCATAGCATTCCAGGTGGAGTCCTTTTCTCTGGAGAAGTGCTCTAGTGTTGATTCTGTTGTGTAGGATCATCCAGAAGAAGATTTTGTGTTTCAGCCTGTTGGCACTCTTCCATGATTTCCACATGAGGTCAGAGCATATGAGGTGTTTGTATAACTTCATTGTGGAGTAGTTCTTTTTGCCATCCAACATCCATGAATCTTTCTGAGCAGTGTGTCCTATCAGTAGGTTTGGGATTTGCTGGAGCTGATCCCAGGCTTGCTCTAAAAGAGGGGTGTGGAATATATATTCCTATTCAGTGGTGTTCTTCACTTTTTGGACTGAAATATTCATGTTTTAAAAAGGAGAAGAGCTCAGAGAATTTCTGATGCAGGTTGTCTGTTGTCCATGTGTCAAACCAAAATGACACTATGTCCCCTTTGTGAACTGTGATGCTTGCACGTTGCTTGTAGGTTTGGATTAGGGGGATGTGTGCTTTCCACCAGAATGAGCCTGTCATATTTTCCTGAGGTGTGCAATCTCTGTAGGAAGTTTCCCAGATCAACTTTACCCATGGCAGGTCTTCTTTATTTAGAAATTTATGAATGTTCTTGATCAGCAAGGCTCTGTTGTGTATGGCTATATTGAGGATGCCAAGACCACCTTTGTTCTTGGGTTTGCATACTTTCTCCCATGCTATAAGTGGTGCTCCACCAGAGTATGTTCCATATTTCCTCCAAAAGAAAGTTCTTAGGTATTTATTGATTTGAGTTATAACCCCAGCAGGTAGCAGTAGTGAACACATGTAGAAAGTTAGCAGTGCAGAGAAGATTGATTTGATGAGCATTAATCCGCCATCTTATGATAGCATGGTGGAACAGCCTGTTAGTCTTCTATCAATTCTCTGCATCATGCTGAGGAAGTGTTCTATCTTTGGCTTGTGGATCCCCATTGGCAATCCTAGGGATGTGAAGGGGAAGATGCCTAGTTGGCATTGTAGTGTGTTGGTGAGTGATTTCACTCTCTCTTCAGGCACATTGATTGGAATTAGGAAGGATTTGTGGTAGTTGACTCTCAGTCCAGTGTATTCAGAAAAATAATGCAGCAGTGTTTTGACATGGTCTAATTGGATTTCTGAAGCTGGCATGATCAAGAGTGTGTCATCTGCATGGGTGGTATAATGAGGTTTTCCTGCATTGTAGAGTTGCAGATGGATTGAAGAAGATCTGCAGCCAACACAAACATCAGTGGAGAAAGAGGATCTCCTTGTCTTACTCCCCTTTTACGGTGGAACACTTTTCCTGGGACTCCATTAAGGATTACAGCAGAGGTTCCAGAAGAGAAGATCATTTTCATCCAGTTACACCAAGTATTCCCAAAGCCTTTTGCTTCTAGGATTTCAATGATAGTGTTGTGTTCAATTAGATCAAAGGCTTTCTCAAAGTCTAGTTTTAGCACTATTGTAGGTTTTCTGGAAGCATGACATTGATGCAGGAATTCATATGCCCAAGCCACACAGTCATGTAGTGATCTGTTTTTTATGAATCAATATTGATTGTCATGTATTAGGGAACAAATGTGCTTCTCAGTCTGTTGGCAAGCAGTTTGGTTATGATCTTGATTGTGCGGTTCAGCAGAGAAATGGGCCTGAAATCATTTGCAGTGGTTGGGGTGTCATTTCTTGGGATCAGTGTGATGAAGGATGCATTGATACTCTGTAATGAGATGATTCCAGCATGGAAGTCAGCAATCATCATGTAAAAATCCTGACAATTGATATCCCGGCAATTTTTAATGAAGGCTCCATTAAATCCATCAGGTCCTGGGGCTTTGTCTGTTGGCATCATCTTGACCACTTCATCAATTTCAGCAGCGGTGAACGGGGCTTCAAGATCCTATAGATTATCAATTCTTTTGATGATACTAGTGAGGTCAAGGAGGTTGGTTGTTGGAGATGTAGTACCCAATCTTGTTTTGAAAGCTTGCCAAAGCAGGTGGGCTTTAACAGTTTGATCAGAATGTACATTACCAGCATTATCAGTTATGGATGCAATTGAGTTGTACTAACCACTCTAATCATCTTATGATTGAGTTTCGTATGAAGGGAGTTTTCAAGTATGCGAAAGAAGATGATGAAAGAATATTCGAGAGTGTCAAGCGCTCAAGCTTGGGGATGCCCCCATGCACCCCCAAGAAATATCCAAGGAGACTCAAGCGTCTAAGCTTGGGGATGCCCCCGTGCATCCCTTATCCATCAACAATCATCAGTTCGTCCTTCTCCATGCTATATTTTTATCGCTTCATATGTTACGTGCTAGAATGGGAGCGTCTCTCTCTTTAATTTTTAGTTTGTTTTAGTTTTGTTTGCTATTCATAACAAGTTGGATCCTAGCCTTCATTGTTTGGGAGATAAACACGCTCCACTCCATCAAAGAACACAACATAGGCTTGCATGCTTATCTTTCTTTTTGTGTGTGTTCTTTATCTTTTCATAGCTGCTGTCATGCTTAGATCTTAGTTTTCATGCTTATATTTTTAAGAGCTTTTGTTTAGGATGTTCTAGGAACTCTCTTGAGTCTTCATGTTTATCTTGTTTAGAGAGTTGGCTTGTTGCACTGAGTGGTGTGTCTTGCATGAGTAAGTAATTAAGGTTGCTATTACAAGTGTAGTAGTAACATGCAATAGTTTTGAGGTATTGATTAGAGTAATGTTTGGACATCAAGGTGCCAAGAGCTTGATCCTATTAGTGATAGGTGTCTTATTTTGGGCAATCCGTGCTTTTTTTTCAAAAAATACAAAATTAGTTGAGAACTCTAGCCACTAGATGGATCGCTAACCTCTGGAGGGGTTGGAATATATAGAGTACCCTCACGTACCATGGGTCGAGGATGCGCAAGGATAACCAAACCCCCATACACTCCTCCTCAGGGTACTCGTCTCTTTGTGAACCTCCTGATTAGATAGAGAGTTACCGATAATAAGTGCATGAGTTCTTTGGACTAATGCAAGTATTCGATTGTTGGCACTTCCACCTTCCCATATTTTGCTAGCCTCTTTGGTACCGTGCATTGCCCTTTCTCACCTTGAGAGTTGGCGCATACTTCGCCGGTGCATCCAAACCCTTGACACGATACGCTCTGTCACCATAAACCTCCCTATATCTTCCTCAAAACAGCCACCATACCTACCTATCAAGGCATTTCCATAGCCTTTCCGAGATACATTTCCATGCAACATCCACCATCTAATGACTTGATCTTCATGTCATACATGATTTTCCTTGATCGAGGAGCCGCATGCTAGTTGGGCTTTTCCCTTATTATTGCTACATGACGCACTAGTATCATTGCATATCCTGCTACACTGGCAGAGGCATACATTTGCATACATCATGATAGTTTTCATTCTTCTTTATGTTGAGTGCTTCTTTGTGACGCCCCCAAAATCAATCCGTGTACAGTAATCATACACGTAGGGTACACGGCTGAGATTAGGGTGCCACGGTGTGAATATCACAGCACAACACTAAACACAAAAGGATAAACCAATAAGTTACAATACCAGGGATCACGAGGATCCGAATACATAAGTCATACAAGTCATAATATCTGAGTACAGACATAGTTAGTCAAGTTTTGCCTTAAGAAGGCTAGCACAAATCACATCAGAGATACAGATCGAAAAGGCGAGGCCTCCTGCCTGGGATCCACCGAACTACTCCGGGTCGACGGGTAACTCGACGTCGTAGTAGTCGCCTCCGGGGTACTCCTGCTCCTGGGCTCCAACGTCGGCTGCAGCGGCCGATCAGGCAAAGTGAAAAAAGGGAAATAAAGCAAGGGTGAGTATCTAGCATACCCGCGAGTCTTATGTCCGCTACTAAGCATTATGCATTGTATCAAATGGAAAGGGGAGGCTATATGTAGTAGACTGCAAGGTAGAAATCAGAATAAGGGTAAGAAGCTAGGCCTAACGAAGACTAGCATCTTCCGACGAGTCTTGCAGCATGAGGAGAGAACAGCCAACAGTTCATATAATGCATAAAGTAACAATGCAGCAGAAGTTGCTGCAGCATTGTATAATAGTAAGTTGTAATAATTAACAATGCCTCCGAGATCCCCTCCTCGACATCCCCGCGAGGAAGAAAACCCGGAACCATACAGTTTAATAATAATAGTTTGTAGTGGTAAGATCCAGCTTCAGCATAAAGCGTCCTGTTACCGTGGACACGGCTATTCGAATAGATTAAACTCCCTGCAGGGGTGCACTACTGTTCGCCTGCACGCTCGGATCTCCAGGGTGGCGTGAACCTTGTTAGGGAACGCCCCACCGAGGCTATCCGACACATCGCAGCCCATCCTAGGCTCAACAGAGAGGCCATCCGCCGGACTAAATCCTATGCGCCAAGGGGTCTAGGACCCTCACCCTTGCACGCTCCTGCACGGTGCGAGGCTGGACGGGAAGAAAAAGCAAACACCACTCGCGAGTAAAGAAGACACACAACTTCCCGGCAATCAGACCGCGTTACTGCTGACCTCTAAAGAGCTTTCGAATGAACTACGACGCATGGGAGCCCATAACTCCTTATCCCACGTGAAGGTAGTGCGTACAGACCAACGGGCCTCTCAAGTCATCCACCGAACCATTTAGCATTTTATTAACTTGCGGGATAACCGTTATCATTGCCTCGACTTAACTGACCCGCGGACAACGACAACAGTCAGGACCACCAGTACATCGGTGCCTGCCCTGTCGTCCCACCAAGTCTCTGCGGTTACCAACAAGGTGAACCGTCTCCTTACCTTGTCTCGCGTGTGCTCCTGGAGGAGCTCGACTTTCGTGGTTTGGTAACTCTCGCGGCCAACGATCAGGGGCCAAGCACACCGGTACACTGGTCGCGCCCTTCCTGTCGTCCCGTCGCAATACCACTCGTGGGCATCATTGGGTCGCCCGACTTCTTACCTTTAAGGACAACCGTTTCTCAGGTACCTAGAGCGGCTATACAGAGTCAGCAACGAGTGGAGTACAAAGATTACTCCTTGATAGCTCACACTTGATGGTGGCTCGGCAGAGCCTAGCTAGGGGGGCCTGAGGCGGTGTCTGCATTGTACCGTACCTGTGCAGTTATAATATTTGTATCCGCATTCACTCCCCTAAGTGATCACGGCCCACTATCTAATCCTAGCTAACAATGCGCAGGGCTCACCGCTGAATATAATATATATATAATAGGCAGCATAGGATAAAGGAAGGTACATCAAGGGGCGACAAAAACAGGCTATGCAATTGAATAGGATTGTAATCGTAGCAGCAGCAGTAATGCCTAGTGAAATAAAGTACGGAAAGATAGACGATATCTGGGGAAGAGAATGGCTCTGCTTGCCTGGAAGCTCGACGGTAGGGGTAGGGTCGTCGACGAAGTAGTCGTACCCAGCAGCGGTGTAGTCGGCGGTAGCAGCGGGGTCTACCGAAGAATAAAGGGGGGAAGAAACAGTAAATACAAAGAATCATAGCAAACATAAGCATGACATGACGAATGAATTGCTATCGGTGTACTAACGCAGTACGATGTATTATGCTCGGAGCGGGAATTCATCCGGGGATGAACTGCCAGCTCCGGGTATTTATCGGACGGTGTGTCCGGAGGGGGGAGGTATCATGCCGGACGTGTCGTGGACATCCGACAAACGTGTGGATGGTGTATCCGGGTTAGTTGATCTATTCCGAAGAACTTTCGTGTTCGGAATAAATTCATCCGGGTACTTTTACAGTACCGGACAAATCATCGGACAGACGGTCCGGAGGGGGACGGTTCGATGTTCGGTATGTTAGAGGGGGGTGGTAGACCAATGGATAGCGTATCCGTATTCGTTATATTTTTCTGATCAATTTCCATGTATAAAGTTTATGAATCTGACTTACAATTTAAAAGATATTGAATTTTAAACTTTTAAATCAATTTAAAACATTTTCCGAATTACTTTTATTATTTAATTAATAACATTATCCAAAACAGTAAACCTGACCAGTGGGTACGACTAGTCAGCCTTTGGTTATTTAATTAATTGTTTAGTTTATTTAAATAGTGGGTGGACCCACATGTCATAGGAACAGATTATAATTAACTAGCTTAATTAAACTTAAATGGGCTGGGCCCACATGTAAGTGTCAGCAGGGGGTTATTGTTTTATGATTTTAACTAACAAGTTAATTAGGGGACCGGGCCCCACATGTAAGTGTCAAAGGGGGAGGGATTAGTGCTAATGACGCTACTGACGTGGGGGCCCCACCTGGCAGCCGCACCGAAGTGCTCATTGGAGCACATCGCCGGCGAGGTCGACGGGGAGCTCGCCACGGGGCACGGGAGAGGGCGCGGGAAGGCGTATTCGAGAGAGGAGCTCGCCGCGCATCGTTTGGAGGTCGCGGGGTGGCCGGGGACGCACCGGAGCAGCGCCGTCGACGGGCTTTGGCGGAGGTTGTTCACGGGCAAGACGGGGAACTCAGTTCCCGTGCGTTTTCTCGAGCGGGGACTAGTGGGGCATGAGCTAGTACGCACCAGGGGCAAGTCCGTGCCCCTAGCGAGCGCTAGCAGGGCGTGGGAGCGCGGCAATGGACACCACAGCGGCGACCGGAGCAACCAAACGAGGTCTTTCACACTGGGACCTAACGGGCGGAAACGAGCGTCCTGAGGTGGTAGCGGAGCTCACCACGAACGCGTGGAAGGTGGCAGCGTGCTCGGAGAAGTCTTGGCGTCGCCGGAATTTGCTCGGCGCGGCGACGACTCGAGGAAGAAGACGACCTCGATTCGCTCCGTGTGGTGGCTCCTGGCGCAATTCCTCTTGCCTGCAGACGAAGTCGAGGGCGGCGCGTCGAACGGACACAGAAGGGAGGGCTGGAGTGGCCGGTGGGCGCATGCGTTCACGGAGCCGTGGCCATGGCGGGCTCGGCTTGAGGTTGAAGACGACGGGGCGAGGGGTAGCGGGAGGGAAAAATGAGGGAGGCGTCTAGGGTTGCGCGCAGGGGGGGTGGGGGGCCTCTTATCCCCATGGTGAGCTGGCGGATGAGGGGCACGGCGATGACCGTGGCCATGTGATACGTCCCAAACGTATCTATAATTTCTTCTTGCTTCATGCATGTTTTGTATGATATTTCTATGATTTTGATGCACTTTCATATATTTTTATAACATATTTTGGAACTAACCTATTAATGGTTGCAAGAGTGCACGAGTTATTGTTTTTGTACTTTATGTGTAGGAATTACTTTGATAAAGGAAAGATCACAAAAAGAAGCCTTGTAAGAGTTGGACTCTAACTTTCTCGAAATCTGTCCCCACCAGACAGGTTTTAAAGATCGCCTCGGAAACGGTATAAGACGGCCTCAAACGGAAAAACTTAAAACTACAAAGTTGTAGGGAATTGTTTTCCGGTGGATTTAGACATAAAATTCGGCCCAATCGGAGTTCGGATTATTCCAGAAACCCCGAAATACAGAAGACATAATCTGGATGACGGGAATCCGAGAGTCTATATAAAGAGAGGAAACCTACGTCAAAGGGCACCACGAAAATTCCTCCCCCTTGGCAGCCGTCTTGAGGGGAGATCAATCTCCACAGCAGCACCATCTCCAAGGAAGAAGAAGGGGCCAAGGGCCGCTGCCCCCAAGGGTCGTGGCCACCGCCGTGGCCGTGGCCGTGGCCGCCGCCGTCGCCGTCTCCTTCATCTCTTCCGGGCTGCACCTCTCCATCAACAACTCTCTCTCTCACCATGTCCATGTGTGAATAGTTCCCCTCGGGGCTAAGGCTTGTATCTTGATCTATGTGGTTTCTCTCTCTCCCATGATGTGATCTTCGTTGTGATCATAGGCTATGTTAATCTAGGATGATCCCATGATGTTTCCCCTTCTTCTATGTATTGGATTTAATGTACTCACTTGATCCTATCTAGTATAATCCCCGAGACCACGGTGACAGCGGTCTATTGGACATGGGTTAGAAGAATATTTTCATGAGTGATTTACTCTTTTGTGTGTGGATTGAAGATTGAGAGTCTTTTGGTGCTTGTCTTTGACTATCCTTTAGATATGTTGTGGTGATTGTGGTACTCTCTTTGGATGGCCGCGGTGACATTGGGAAATCCATAGATGAGAACTACGAACTCTGAGGTGTGCTTTTGTAGCTCTACACAATTCTCGTCCTCTCTTGACCACAAATGAATGACCTCCGAGTACGTCTCCATTGCATGTTTTATGGGAAATATCATGTGATTAGACTATGTTAATGTTGTTGGGAGTTGCCACTAGTGAAAGTATGAAGCCTAGGCCTTGTTTCCACCATTGCAATACCGTTTGCACTCACTTTTGTTACTTGTTTCTTTGCTGCACTTTGTATTACAGATTTATATTACCTTGCTTTGCCACACCTATCACCCATATTTTACCATCTCTTCGCCGAACTAGTGCACCTATACAACTCCTAGTGTATTAGGTGTGTTGGGGACACAAGAGACTTCTTGTATCTTAATTGCAGGGTTGCTTGAGAGATACCATTTTCAACCTCTACTTCTCTGAGTTCGATAAACCTTAGGTCATCCACTTGAGGGAAATTGCTGCTGTCCTACAAACCTCTGCGCTTGGAGGCCCAACATAGTCTACAAGAATAGAAGCGTGTGTAGACATCAAGATATTTCTGGCGCCGTTGCCGGGGAGGTGAGTGCTTGAAGGTATATCTTTAGATCTTGCAATTAATTCTTTTTGTTTATTGTTTTTATTTTCACTAGTTAGGCTTTATGGAAAACAACAAAAAATTTATGAGAGAGCTTTATGAGCTCTATCTTGAGTTAGGACATGAAGTGTTTGAGGAGGAGATCAAAAAGCCTATGGAGCTTTATTATTTGCACAACACTCATGATAGTAGTAATGTTATTTGCATGTCTCTTTGAATCCTTTTGATACTAATGATATGCAAAACCATAAGTTGGGGATGCTACGTTTTATGAAGATGATCTTTTTAGCCCCCCAAGTTTTGATGAGGAAATTTATTTTGATGATACTTTGCCTACTATCTATGATGATTATTGTGATGATACTTATGCTATAAAGAATAAATTTTTACAAGTGCACCATGATAAGAATGATTCATGTGATAGCTATTTTGTTGAGTTTGCTCCCATTATTACTAATGAGAAGGATTTTGCTTATGTGGAGAGTAACAAATTTTCTATGCTTGTGGATCATGATAAGAATTTTGTATGTGATACTTATATTGTTGAGTTTATTCATGATCCCACTGGAAATTATTATGAGAGGGGAACATATGCTTATATATATTTCAATAATATCAAGTTCCCTCTCTTTATGTTGAAGGTTTTGAAGTTGCACTTATTTTGGCTTCCAATGCTAATATCTTTATGCTTCCATGAGTTATTTCTCTACAAGATCCCTTTGCATAGGAAGCATGTTATACTTAAATGTGTTTTTTATTGGCTTCTTGATGCTCTCTTTTGTTCTTCAACTCTTATTCCTTATTCCTATGAGAGCATCATTAAAATCTTAAGCCTATCTTTATGGCTATAAAGAAAGAGCTCTAGGGAGACAACCCTTGTTATCTTTACTTTGAGTTTTTACTTTCTGTTCTTAGTGGTCTTGATGATTGTTACTACTGTAGCAACATCATTGTATCTTTATTTTCAAGCTTTGTGCCAAGTATAGCCTCATATGACAAGGGAAGTGAAAGTTGTGACATGCTGTCCAGAAAACAGATTCTGTCCTTGGACGGAAAAATTAGCCTAAAATCACCAGATCATCTGTTTGATTTGAATTTTTTTGACAGCATGCTCCATACAATTGACTTTCGAGCGTCTGTTCTGAGTTTTTTGATTTGAGTTGCAGAAGTACCCCTAAAAAATTCTTTACCACCTGTTGTTCTGTTTTTCACAGATTCTGCCACGTTTTGTCTCTCCTAACTTTTGCAAACCTTAAGCTTGCTTTTTCTTTGCAATTTTTTTTGGCAATCTTGAGAAACAGTAGCTCTTCAAGAATATCTTTATATCCAGTAGGGAAAAATTATTTATTAAGGGTACTAACCTCTCTAATCAGCTTATGATGAGTTATGTATGAAGGGAGTTTTCAAGTGTGCGATAGAAGATGATGAAAGAAGATTCGGGAGTGTCAAGCGCTCAATCTTGGGGATGCCCCCATGCATCCCAACAAATATTCAAGGATACTCAAGCGTCTAAGCTTGGGGATGTCCCCGTGCATCCCCTTCTCCATCAACAATCATCAGTTCGTCCTTCGTCTCACTATATTTTTATCACTTCATGCGTTATGTGCTATGCTTGGAGCGTCTCGCTCTTAGGTTTTATTTTTAGTTTTCTTTAGCTTTGCTTGATGTTCATAACAAGTTAGATCCCGTCTTACTTTGTGTGGGAGAGAAACACGCTCCACTTTCAAAATCTAGAACACATCATAGGATTCTTCATGCCTATCTTTTTGCTGTTGTGTGTTCTTTATCTTTTCATGGCTACTGCCATGTTTAGTTTTAGTCTTAGTTTGTATTTAGCAAGAGCCTTGGCTTTTGTTTAGTTTGTTGCTGGAACTCTCTTTAGTTTTCATATTTATCTTGTTAAGAGAGTTGGTTGTTGCACTGAGTTGTGTCTTGGTTTGAGAGTAGGTAATTGAAGTTGCTATTTAATTTTAGTAGTAACTTGCAATAGTTTTGATGTATTGATGTGAGTAATGTTTGAACTTTTGGTGTCAACAGCTCTAGCCTATTAGTGATAGGTGTCGTATTTTGGGCAATCTGTGTTTATTTTCAAAACCTACAAAACTATTTGAGAACTCTAGCTACTAGATGAATCACTACTCTTCTGAGGGGTCGAATATTAGAGTACACTCATGTACCATGAGTCGAGGATGCGCAAGGATAACCAAACCCCCATACACTCCTCCTCGGGGTACCTGTCTCTTTGTGAACCTCCTGATTAGATTGAGAGTTACCGATAATAAGTGCATGAGTTCTTCGGACTAATGTGAGTATTCGAAAGTTGACACTTCCACCCACCTATACTTTTTCTAGCCTCTTAGGTACCGTGCATTGCCCTTTCTCACGTCGAGAGTTGGTGCATACTTCGCCGGTGCATCCAAACCCTTGGCATGATACGCTCTGTCATCATAAAGCTCCTTATATCTTTTCTCAAAACAGCCACCATATCTACCTACAAGGCATTTCCATAGCCTTTCCGAGATACGTTGCCATGCAACATCAATCTTCTCATGACTTGATATTCATGTCATACATGCTACTTGCTTGATCGATGAGCCGCATGCTAGTTGGGCCTTGCCCTAATCATTGCTACATGACGCACTAGTATCATTGCATATCCTGCTATCCTGGCAGAGGCATACATTTGCATCATGATAGTTATATCTTCTTTATGTGAGTAACTTTGTAAAGTGTGAAAGATCTCCTATATTCTTGTAAAATATAGAGTGTTGCCCCTAAAGTGAGGAAAAGATCCCAAAGAGGACAAAATCAAAAGATCCCAAAGAGGAGAAATGAGAGTTAAATAGAAAGAGCCATTGAGGCCACAAAAAAATAAAAAAAAGAGAAAAACGAAAAATAAAAAGAGAGAAGGGGGCACACTACTATTCCTTTTGAGAGATCCACACTAGTACTTCATCCTCTATCCCTTGTACTCCATAGAGATCATCATCATGCATATAGCTATGTGGGGACCTTCCCACTATAGAACTTGGCTTGTATATTCCAATGATGAGCCTTCTCAAACGAGCTCTAGGTCTTCTTGAGCAAGCAAGTTGGATGCACCCCACTAGTTCCCTTGGAGAGCTTTTAGCTCACATGTGCATCCGTTGCATGGCAATCCCCACTCCTCACATCATATCTATCATTTTGCTTTCTCTCGCCTATGATTGTCCTCATTGATGTGAGTCTTTCACACCTTTTTGTCTTCCTCCTCCACCATATTATCTTTTTTCCATCCTAAGTGTCAACTTTCTTGCTTACGCTCATCCAATGTATGAGTGCTCAAAATGTTGAAAAGTAGTGGATCATTTTGGCTTGTACCTGGCTAGTGGTCTGGGGATGAGTCAAGATAAGATTCCAAAGAAGACCAAGTGTGAAACTTTAGTAGATTGAGTTCTCAACACAAAAATACTCTTTTCTCGTATATCCCTATCCCCTTTCTTGCACGCAAACACCATTTGGAGACATTCGAGTCACGGACAGCGAGATCTCTTGCACCTTTATGTTCGCATGTTGCTTGTTTCAATGCTAATATAGACTCTTGCCTGTTATGACTTGAATTGAATAGCATGCTTTGATTGCTTTACTTTCAAAGTTATTATATGGTTCCTAGCATGTCACCACAGAAATTATTTTTGTTATCATTTACCTACTCGAGGACGAGCAGGAATTAAGCTTGGGGATGTTGATACGTCCCAAACGTATCTATAATTTCTGCTTGCTCCATGCATGTTTTGTGTGATATTGCTATGCTTTTGATACACTTTCATATCTTTTTATAACATATTTTGGAACTAACCTATTAATGGTTGCAAGAGTGCACAAGTTCTTGTTTTTTTACTTTATGTGTAGGAATTATTTTGATAAAGGAAAGATCACAAAAAGAAGCCTTGTAAGAGTTGGACTCTAACTTTCCCGAAATCTGTCCCCACCAGACAGGTTTTAAAGATCGCCTTGGAAACGGTAGAAGACGGCCTCAAACGGAAAAACTTAAAACTACAAAGTTGTAGGTAATGTTTTTCCGGTGGATTTAGAC
The DNA here is from genome assembly GCA_950022295.1 of Bromus sterilis. Lineage (NCBI taxonomy): Eukaryota > Viridiplantae > Streptophyta > Magnoliopsida > Poales > Poaceae > Bromus > Bromus sterilis. The sequence continues at coordinate 376,775,479 of OX465595.1, read as the reverse complement.
ATAAAATTTGGCTCAATCGGAGTTCGGATGCTTCCAGAAACCCCGTAATACAGAAGACGTAATCTGGATGACGGGAATCCGAGAGTCTATATAAAGAGAGGAAACCTAGGTCAAAGTATACCACGAAAATTCCTCCCCCTTGGCAGCCGTCTTGAGGGGGAGATCAATCTCCACAGCAGCACCATCTCCAAGGATGAAGAAGGGGCCAAGGGCCGCTGCCCCAAGGGTCGTGGCCACCGCCGTGGCCGTGGCCGCCGCCGTTGCCGTCTCCTTCATCTCTTCCAGGCTGCACCTCTCCATCAACAACTCTCTCTCTCACCATGTCCATGTGTGAATAGTTCCCTCGGGGCTAAGGCTTGTATCTTGATCTATGTGGTTTCTCTCTCTCTCTCTTGACCATGTCCATGTCCATGTGTGAATAGTTCTCATCCATGTGTGACATTGGGAAATCCATAGATTGAGTACTACATACTCTGAGGTGTGCTTTTGTATCCCTACATAATTCTCGTCCTCTCTTGACCAGAAAGGAATGAACTCCGAGTACGTCTCCAATGCATGTTTTAGTGGAAATATCATGTGATTAGACTATGTTAATGTTGTTGAGAGTTGCCACTAGTGAAAGTATGAAGCCTAGGCTTTGTTTCCACCATTGCAATACCATTTGTGATCACGTTTACCACATGTTTGCTTGATGCACTTTTTATTACAGATTTATATTACTTTGCTTTGCCACACCTATCACCCATATTTTATCATCTCTTCGCTGAACTAGTGCACCTATACAACTCCTAGTTGTATTAGGTGTGTTGGGGACACAAGAGACTTCTTGTATCTTAATTGCAGGGTTGCTTGAGAGATACCATCTTCAACCTCTACTTCCCCGAGTTCGATAAACCTTAGGTCATCCACTAGAGAGAAATTGCTGCTGTCCTACAAACTTCTGCGCTTGGAGGCCCAACATAGTCTACAAGAATATAAGCACGTGTAGATATCACCGTGGCACCGGCGGGTGGGTGCCACGTGATGCCCCACAAACGTAAGGGATCGAGGTAGTCTTCGCGGGTAAGTTAACCCAATTTATTGATTCGACACACGGGGAGCCAAAGAGTATTTATAAGCTTTGACAGTTGAGTTGTCAATTCAACCGCACCTGAAATATACTTGCTTGCAACAAAAGATAAGTGGTAATGGTAATATGATAGTGATGGTGGCAACAACAAAAGTAAACATCAAAAGTAACAACTAATGACCAGCAGGATTGAAAACACTGTAGGCTAGGGAGATGGATGGTTGGGCGCTGCATGGATGAGAGTGAACATGTAATAGATTCTAACACGGGGCAAGGCACACAGAAAAAGCAATGATCATCTAGGCAAATATCAAACATTAGGCATGTATCCCGTAGGTAGTTGTGCGTGCTTGCAATAAGAACTTGGACAACATCTTTTGTCCTACCATCCCGCTACGAACGGGGCCAAAGGGAACTTATGGAGATTAAGGTGCTCCTGTCAAAGAGCACCGGAACAAAGCAATAAACTCAATGGATACATGGAGTCCTCAAATTATGGACCATCCCCTTTGGTGTCCCAAGCTGTCACCTTTGGGATCGCCGGTTCCGGACCATAATAGGTGCATACAACTCATATATAGGATCTAGAACACAAATATATTCATGAAAACACATAGGGTTCAGATCTGAAAACATGGCACTCGGGCCCAAAGTGACAAGCATTAAGAGCAACAAGTTGTAGCAAAGAAGATAAACACCAAAGTAGATGATAGGCAACATGCCCCCAACAATCTGACGAACTATTACATGATCAAACTCATCCAATCCCTACCATTCCCTTTGCCTACAGCAGGGAATTACTCACACATGTGAAGAGAAGTCATGGAGGAGGGATGGATTGGTGATGGTGATGACGATGGCGACGATCTCCCCTCTCCGGAGGCCAAATCAGCCTCCAGATTAGCCCTCCCGAAGAAGAACAGAGGGTGGCGGCGGCTCCGCGACGGAAACTGGAAAAGAGACTTCTTTTTTGGGGTTTTCCCGTCACGAGAATAAATAGGAGTCGAGGTAGGGCACGAGAGGAGGTGGAGGCCTCCCAGGCGGCCCCCCGGCGCGGCCAGGGGTGGGGCCGCGCCAGCCAGGCGCCTGGGGCCCCTATGGCCCCCCTCTGGCCCCACTTCTGGCTGGTGGAAGCTTCTGGTGCGTGGATTTTCTGTGAATTTTCCTGGAATTTTCCGAGATACCTAAAAATCCATTTTCCTGCGCACAATAAAACCATAGAGGCAGCTCTGCTGAAAACAGCGTTAGTCCGGGTTAGTTTCGTCGAAATCATGCAAGAATGAGGACAAAACAATAGCAAAAGTGTTTGGAAAAGTAGATACGTTTGAGACGTATCAACTCCCCCAAGCTTAGCATATTGCTTGTCCTCAAGAAATTCAGTTCAACGAACTGGACGCGACAAAGAAAACTTTGACAAACTCTTTTGCTTCATTAGATGTATATAAGCATGTACTATGAAAAGAGTTTAGCAAGTATTGAAACAATGCTATAAGGACAATGCACGAAGGAATTCTTCTTTCATGTGATCAAACACAAACAACTAAAAGTAAATAATATGCTACTGAAAATCAAGAAAGGATCACAATGCACATAGCTTGAACATACTTGAGTGGCATTTCGCTAGCCTCCATGAGTGAAGCAAAACATAAATGCAGAAACTCCTTCGGAGTTTTAAGGGTGACTAGAACTCAGTATTTCAGACTAGCAATAACACAAGCATGCAGAAGACAATGTAATACTTTGGGACAATGCATGTTATACTAAGAATGACAATTATGCTCTCATAGTTGGTGCTTTGAAGAAGAAAGGGGAGACTCTCGAACCGTGGCTGTTGGTGGCAAGGTTGAAAACCCGTGAAAGGAAGCAAAGACTAAACATGTGCCAGAGCTCTTGGTTTTGAAAAAGAGATAAAATATTTTTGAGAACTGCAACTTTCCAGTCAACGGTGAACGGTAAAGGTCTCTCAATATCTCCCATGCCAACCATATTAATGCCTTTTTCTTACACATATTCCCTTATCCATAAATCCTTTGATCGTCTACGGAACCTTTTATTTTTCCTCAAGGATGGAAGGAGGGTATCGTTCCATCTATCATAAGCATCACTTGGTCCATTTCACTCTATCATCAAGTATGGGGGAGGTGTAACTCTCATATTTTTTTCTTGACTAGTTAAAACTTCCGTCAAAATATCTTTGGCATGATAGATACTGATTTCCCCTTACCGCACCATGAGCTTGTACGGTTACAAAAGAGAAGCTTTTGAATAAATTTCGAGATGGCACATGAAAGTCTAAGTTAGGAGTGGCCGGTAAATACCACATATAGGTAGGTATGGTGGACTCAAATGGAATAACTGGTTTCAAGGATTTTGGATGCAGAAGAAGAATTCCGCTTAGTGCGAGCGAAGGCTAGCAAAAGACTGGGAAGCGACCAACTAGAGAGCAATAACTGTCATAATCATGCAGAGCGACAAAGCAACATTGAATCGGGCATGAAAGTGATATAACTATTCTGAAACAAAAAGATCATCAAGGCATAATAGACTTTTTAGTCATAAACATGTGTGAACATGTGCCAAGTCAATCCAAAAATTCTTCGAAGGGAAATACCACTTCAGTATGCCAAACCATGAACAATGCAATGCATGTAAATCATTTCAACAACACATTATGTACTCTAGCTATTTGAGACTAGCCACAAGGAAAGCATGAACACTGGGAATGCATTGTAAACATAGCACTATGTCACTACAAGCTGGTCTCTAGATCATAAGTACAGGCATATGTACAAAAGTAGAAACAAGAAGAGTTCATACCGGTTTTCCTTGTTGCTTCCCTTCCGTCGATCTTCGTCATTACTGCCTTGTCACTTGCACGATCGAACGTGGGAAATATTATCAAATGCCATCACAGACTCGAGCTGAACTCTGAAAACAAAGCAAACTAAAGAGAGAAAGGAAATCTTTTTGGGGTTTTTTAAAGGTTTAAACGAGAGCAAAAGAAAAGAGAAAATCTTTTTGTTGTTTTTGCAAAGAAAGAAAGAAAGAAGAACAAGCGAAAACTTCGAAAAGATCAAAGCGAACAAAAATAAAACGGATAATACAATGGAAAAGTGAGGGGGGCACGTACTCCCCCAAGCTTAGGCTTTTGGCCTAAGTTGGTAGTAGCTAATGTCCCCAGGAGCCTCCTGCTCCAGGGTAGTACTGGTGAGTCCAAGGGTCGTACGAGGCTTCCGGTGCGTACACCGAAGTCCTCAGATCCTCCCACGAAGAAGGATCCACGCTCCAAGCAGAGGAAGATCCTTCACCAAACTGGGTGACGGTCGCCCCCTAGAAAGGTGGTAACTCACCATGCTTCTCCTCGTCGGGCACAACCCCCTCCATGGGGTTATGAAACTGATGCTGGACCACGAACTCATCGAATTGGATAACATCAAAGGACCATCCGTTCCTGCGAGAAAAATCGAACAAAAGAGGTGCAGGTAGACGGATCTTGCGTTCCGTGATGGCTCCGAAACACAAGATATAATCAAGGTTACCAAACTCGGAAGTCATGGTAACAAACTTATGCCTTTTCATAGCAGCAAGATCAAAACTTAAGTAAGTAAAAGGCTTATCATCGGGGTGTGGGGTGCCATTAAGAGACTCTAGGATAAGTGTGGCGTAAACTCCACCAAATAAATCTCCCTTGTTACCGTTCATAGCAAGGCGTCGAGCAATTAAGGCACCCACATTATAATCAAACCTCCCTGAGAGGGCGGTTGCCAGGATAGCAATATCCGGCGCAGATATGTTGCTCGTGTTGTCACGAGCTAACACCCCTCTAGCAATATAGTACGCAAAATACCTGAGGTGTGGGAATAAGATGCTGGAGATCTTTGACCGATGAATATCCCTCGTATCCATGCTACCGAGAGAGTTGAAGACGGTTCTCAGCTCAGAGGGCTGAGAGTTCATCTTCGCCGTCAGTCCAATGTTCGGCACACCTATTATTTCACAAAACTTTTCCAAAGGCATGGTCAAAAGATTATTGTAAATTTTAAACTCAACAGAACCATTATCAAGGTTATATCTAAAACTGTTAATGAAATAGGAGGTGAGTTTTTGATACTGAGCAACACGGCATGTTGCGAGCCGCGTCAGACCTGCATCAGCACAAAGATTATAGAATTCCTCCTTAATTCATGCGGCTTCAAGGAATTCATTGCACGGGAAAGTCATTGCACGTGCTGAATTTGTGTCCTCCAACAACTCTAAGGGCACATGATCTTCGTTGTAGCTCACCCTAGCAGTCGAGGGTGAAGCTGCAGCTCTTGTAACTCGATCGGAGCGCTCGGGCCTTTTCTTCCCAAGTCACCCCTTTGCTCTTCCTAGCAAACTCATTTCTGAAATTTTTGACAAATTACAAAAACAAGGATTTAAACAAAGTGAGTTAAGGCAAACTACTCAACCCACTTATCTAAGGCAAAAACTTGCATCAAAACTTGGAAAACAAACTTCTACACATGCAAGCAAGCTCATCTAAACAGCACCAAGAACTACTAAATACTCACAAATGAAGCCACTAACCAAAAATCTATTTGGAGGAGTGGAGGAGTTACATACCAGGGAGTATTTGCTCAAAATCTCAGCTCAAATGATGGGTTGTGGATAGAGATAGAAAATCACCTCCAAGAACAGCAAGAACGCAAGTTCCAGAGCCAGAACTCGTGTTTTTGGAAAGAAAGAGAGAGAGAGGAAGAAGACTCACCTGGAGGTGGGACCTGTGGGCCCCAGGCGCCCTGTGGGCGCGACCAGGGGGCAGGCCGCGCCAGCTGGCCGCCTGGGCCACTGGTGGCCCCCCCTGGTCAGCCCCAGGTACCTCTGGGTCACTCCTGGCATGGAATTTTTTTTATTTTTCTGGAATTTTACTGAAAACTTCACTGTTGAAAATTTCTCGGAGTTCAAAAAGCTGCAAAACCTTCTGAAAACTTAAAGCGGTGATTAGTATTGTGAAGCTTCAAAAACACAAAAACTTGGTACAGCAAAGAGAATAAAAGCTAAAGCAAATGAAAACATAAAAGCTTAAATTTTTACCTATATAAAACAAGCTCACTAGTAAGGTTGATCAAGTCTTACCAACAGACCGACGATATATAGAACAAGAAGTCTCACCTCTTATGAAGTGATCATTGCACCTTTACTTTAATGGAAATTGTCCCCACCATAATGGTTTTGTATTTGTGGTGTACATGTAGTGGAAAGTCCCATTGTCCAATCTTCACGGTCTCAACATTCTCTATAGAGTTAAGGCCATGCCTCTTGTCGATCTTCTTTGGAAAATACACCGTGTGTTCTTTATCATCAACGTTGAAAGTGACCTTTCCTTTATTGCAATCAATAATAGCACCTGTGGTGTTAAGAAAAGGTCTACCAAGAATAATGGACATGCTCCCATCTTCGGGCATGTCAAGCACAACAAAATCTGTAAGGATCAAACAGTTAGCAACTTCAACGGGAACATCCTCACAAATACCAATGGGGACAGTTGTTGACTTGTCAGCCATCTAAAGAGAGATATCTGTAGGGATTAGTTTCTCTAAACAAAGCCTCTTGTAGAGAGAGAAAGGCATAACACTCACTCCTTCACCAAGATCACATAAAGCAGTTCTGACGTAATTATTCTTTATGGAGCAAGGAATGGTGGGTATACCTGGATCACCAAGCTTCTCAGGAATCTTGCCATTGAAAGAGTAGTTAGCAAGCATAGTAGATATTGCCTCATTAGGAACTTTTGTTTTATTTGTGACAATATCTTTCATATATTTCGAATAGGGAGGTAACTTAATAGCATCAGCCAAAGGGATTTGAAGAAAAAGAGGTTTCATCCATTCACAAAAATTATTATAATGCTCTTCTTCTTTAGATTTGAGGGACTTACCTGGAAAGGGCATGCGTTTCTGTATCCATGGTTCTCTTTCCTTCCCATGTATTCTGGTGATGAAGTCTTCTCTAGAGTACTTCTTGAGTTTATCGGGTGTTTCTTCCTCTCGAACTTCAGGTGGATCATCCTTCTCCGTGTCCTTTTCTTCAGGCTCGGCACCGTCTTCTGTTTCAGCATCGGAGGTAGATATGCTGTTAGGATCAACAGCTGGCTTTTCACTTGTGATAGGATCATCGGGATTGTCAGCCTCCTTATGTTTCTTCTTCTTCTTTTTCTTCGGAGAGCTAACAGTCTCGTCTTATTCTTGTACTTGAGAATCTTGCTCGATCCTCTTCGGATGCCCCTCAGGATAGAGTGGGTCCTGGGTGTGTGTTCCACCCCTAGTTTTGATGCCATAAGCTTGTATGTCCTGTTTGGCATTATTAGCAAGAAAATCTTTTTGCACATTAGAAATTTGTTCAAGCTGAGTTTGAACCATATGAAAATGCTTAACAAGACATTTAACATCATTAACTATTCTTTCTAGAACACCACACAAACTTTTGATAGCAAGAGAGTTATCATGCAACTGACTTTGTATCCTCCTATTAAAATGGTCTTGCTTAATAATAAAATTATCAAGCTCATCTAAGCATTGGTCGGGAGGCTTACCTTTAGGGATGTCACTTTCAGTAAAGTCTAATAGAGAGTGTACCTCTACCAAGGGAGGGCGAGTAGTAGGCTCACACAACTTCTCAATGGGCGGTAAATTCTTCACGTCTTCGGCTTTAATACCTTTCTCCTTTATAGACTTCTTTGCTTCTTGCATATCTTCGGGGCTCTAACAAGCATGCCCCTCTTTTTCGGTGGTAGAAGTTGTTCAGGAACGGACTAATCTTCATAGTTCTTGGAAATTTTGCACATTAATTCTTCTGCATCGTCCGGTGTTCTTTCCCTGAAAACACAACTAGCACAACTATCCAGGTAGGATCTGGATTCATCGGTTAAACCAACGTAAAATATATCAAGCAGTTCATTCTTGGGGACTCCATGTCCCGGCATAACCTTAAGTAAATCACAAAACCTCCCCCAAGCTTTAGGGAGGTGCTCATCCTGCAATTGTTTAAAGTTATAGATTCTTTGCAAAGCATCATGTTGCATATGAGCTAGGAAATATTTATCAACAAAGAATTGGACTAAGTCCTGAGGACTCTTAATGGAACCATAGGGTAGTGCATTGTACCATGATTTAGCGTCTTCCTTCAAAGAAAAAGGAAAAATCTTGGCCACATAGAAGTTTCGTATCTTCTCATCAGTAGTGAATAGGTTACCTAGCTCAGCGAGTTTGGTCAAGTGTGTTATAGCATCATCATTTTCTCTGCCATAAAAGGGGTCAGCCTCGACTATAGATATAAGTGAAAGATCAAAAGAGAAATCATAATCAGGATCAATGATGCTTATAGGGGATGTGGCAAATTTAGGATCAGGAATAACTTTGTTCTTCATGGAGTGCTTTTTGAGCAGCTCCTTAACAGCACCAGGGTCAGAGTCGACACACTCTCTGAGTTCCCTGCAAAAATCATCATCAAGAGTAACATAATCATCATCAAGGATTCTCTCCTTGAGTTCATCTAAGCACGGGTAACCAAAGGTTTTGCAGGTAGGAATATAGGTAGCAGGGGTCTCGGTCTTGGATTCTGTTGCAGCCTTAGTAGGCTGAGCTTCAATATAGTAACCAAGAAAAGTAGTATCATCAAGAGTAGTGGAAGCATCATCAAAATTATCGGACATAGTGACAGACTCAGTAGAAGCATCATGTGGTGGTGGTGAAGTAAACTTACTCATAACAGAAGGTGGATCAAGTGTAACACTAGTGTTCAGAACAATACCTTTTCTTCTACGGGATGGTAAGATCGGAACCTTGGGGTCTCCTTTCTTACCCATAGCGGATGATGTGCAGCAGGCAGGATACTTCAAGTAGACTTGTAAATATTGCTATGCTCCCCGGCAACGGCGCCAGAAAACGTTGCTTGATGCCCCACAAACGTAAGGGATCGAGGTAGTCTTCGCGGGTAAGTTAACCCAATTTATTGATTCGACACACGGGGAGCCAAAGAGTATTTATAAGCTTTGACAGTTGAGTTGTCAATTCAACTGCACCTGAAATATACTTGCTTGCAACAAAAGATAAGTGCTAATGGTAATATGAGAGTGATGGTGGCAACAACAAAAGTAAACAGCAAAAGTAACAACTAATGACCAGCAGGATTGAAAACACTGTAGGCTAGGGAGATGGATGGTTGGACGCTGCATGGATGAGAGTGAACATGTAATAGATTCTAACACGGGGAAAGGCACACAGAAAAGCAATGATCATCTAGGCAAATATCAAACATTAGGCATGTATCCCGTAGGTAGTTGTGCGTGCTTGCAATAAGAACTTGCACAACATCTTTTGTCCTACCATCCCTCTACGAACGGGGCCAAAGGGAACTTATGGAGATTAAGGTGCTCCTGTCAAAGAGCACCGGAACAAAGCAATAAACTCAATGGATACATGGAGTCCTCAAATTATGGACCATCCCCTTTGGTGTCCCAAGCTGTCACCTTTGGGATCGCCGGTTCCGGACCATAATAGGTGCGTACAACTCATATATAGGATCTAGAACACAAATATATTCATGAAAACACATAGGGTTCAGATCTGAAAGCATGGCACTCGGGCCCAAAGTGACAAGCATTAAGAGCAACACGTTGTAGCAAAGAAGATAAACACCAAAGTAGATGATAGGCAACATGCCCCCAACAATCTGACGAACTATTACATGATCAAACTCATCCAATCCCTACCATCCCCTTTGCCTACAGCAGGGAATTACTCACACATGTGAAGAGAAGTCATGGAGGAGGGATGGATTGGTGATGGTGATGATAATGGCGATGATCTCCCCTCTCCGGAGGCCAAATCAGCCTCCAGATTAGCCCTCCCGAAGAAGAACAGAGGGTGGCGGCGGCTCCGCGACGGAAACTGGAAAAGCGACTTCTTTTTTGGGGTTTTCCCGTCACGAGAATAAATAGGAGTCGAGGTAGGGCACGAGAGGAGGTGGAGGCCTCCCAGGCGGCCCCCCGGCGCGGCCAGGGGTGGGGCCGCGCCAGCCAGGCGCCTGGGGCCCCTGTGGCCCCCCTCTGGCCCCACTTCTGGCTGGTGGAAGCTTCTGGTGCGTGGATTTTCTGTGAATTTTCCCGGAATTTTCTGAGATACCTAAAAATCCATTTTCCCGCGCACAATAAAGCCATAGAGGCAGCTCTGCTGAAAACATCGTTAGTCCGGGTTAGTTTCGTCCAAATCATGCAAGAATGAGGGCAAAACAATAGCAAAAGTGTTTGGAAAAGTAGATATGTTTGAGACGTATCAACTCCCCCAAGCTTAGCATATTGCTTGTCCTCAAGCAATTCAGTTCAACGAACTGGATGCGACAAAGAAAACTTTGACAAACTCTTTTGCTTCATTAGATGTATATAAGCATGTACTACGAAAAGAGTTTAGCAAGTATTGAAACAATGCTATAAGGACAATGCACGAAGCAATTCTTCTTTCATGTGATCAAACACAAACAACTAAAAGTAAAGAATATGCTACTGAAAATCAAGACAGGATCACAATGCACATAGCTTGAACATACTTGAGTGGCATTTCGCTAGCCTCCATGAGTGAAGCAAAACATAAATGCAGAAACTCCTCCGGAGTTTTAAGGGTGACTAGAACTCAGTATTTCATACTAGCAATAACACAAGCACGGGAGAAGGGGGATGAGTGGGGTTGGTGGGCTGGGCGGGCTTGTGGCCCAGGGGGGGAGGGAAATGGGCTTCGCCCACGGGTTAGGTTAGCTAGGCTGTTGTTGTTTTTATTTTTCCTTTTTTTTCTGTATTTTATCTTTTGGATCTATTTTAATTACTTAGGTATTTTTGTAAAATGTGGAAGGTGTCCCTTAATTATTGGTACACCACAAGGCAGTGCCACAAAAAGTTTGGGTGACAATAAAAGTCATTTAATATTTTAATTAAATATTAAATGGGTATTAAATATTAAATGGGTTATATGGGGTTTTTAGCTACTGTTTAGAATTGTTCTTATTAATCTATAGCTCCAAATAATACCCAAGATGGTGTGACATGCTCCACTGAATATTTGTGATTTTATAAAAGTAGTTTCATAATTTTTGGAGAAAGTTTATTTTTCACCTTGGTTTTAATATTCCACCAAAAGCAATTTGATCATTTGATTTTGTTTTCAATGCAAAGGGTTGCACTTGTTTTGGTTCTTGATGATCAAGGCCAATGGCCACATTGATTTCAATATCAATACATGGGCATTTGAAAATATCTTGGAATTGTTTTGATTCATGATGACCCAGGTTCATGATCACAATGCATTCAACAACATCAAAGGCAATATGAATTTGACCTGAACCAATTTGATCAAACAAAATTTTGAACAGTAGAGATGAAAAGAAATGGTGATTACTGTTCACTTACAGTGAGAGTGTTACAAATCTCCCCCACTACAAGAATTCTCGTTCCGAGAATTTAAGCGGTAGAGGGGAAAGATCGGGGTATTCATCACGAAGACGATCTTCGCGTTCCCAAGTGGCTTCATCTTCAGAATGATTCCACCACTGAACCTTGAGGAACTTGACGGTCTTGTTGCGTGTTCGACGTTCAGACTGATCAAGAATGCGGCTCGGATGTTCCTGATAAGTCAAGTCCTGCTGCAGCTCAATCATATCATGTTCCACTTCACGAATAGGGTCCTTGAAGCAGCGACGGAGTTGCGACACGTGGAATACATCGTGGACCTGGGAGAGGTTCGACGGAAACTCCAATCGATAAGCCACCGGTCCACTCCTGGAAAGGATACGGAACGGCCCAATGTAGCGAGGAGCTAACTTGCCTTTGATCCCAAAGCGGTGAGTGCCTCTCATGGGAGTGACACGGAGGTACGCGTATTCACCAGGTTGATAGACCATTTCTTTGTGCTTGCGGTCATAGTTTCTTTTCTAGCGGGACTGAGCGGCTTTCAGATGTTCACGGATAACGCGAACCTGATCTTCAGCATGCTGTATAATGTCCGGACCAACGAGAGTTCGTTCCCCAGTTTCTGACCAATTCAGAGGGGTTCGACACTTACGTCCATAGAGAACTTCGAAGGGGGCCATCTTCAGACTAGCCTGATAGCTATTGTTGTAAGAGAATTCAGCAAACGGAAGAGATTCCTCCCATTTCTTGCCGAAGGAGATGACACAAGCCCGGAGCATACCTTCAAGCACTAGATTGACTCGTTCAACTTGGCCTTGCGACTAGGGGTGATAAGCGGTGCTGAAATTAAGGTGAGTGCCCATAGATTCTTGGAAACTATCCCAAAATCTTGAGGTGAAAATGCTGCCTCGGTCGGAACTGATCTCCAACGGAATACCGTGGAGCGACACAATTCTAGATACATACAAGTCTGCTAACTGACTAGCAGAGATCGTCTCCTTGACTGGCAGAAAGTGGGCAACCTTGGAGAAGCGGTCGATGACGACAAAGATAGCATCGTGGCCTTTCTGCGATCTGGGAAAACAAGTGACGAAGTCCATCTCGATCTTGTCCCACTTCCATTCAGGAATAGAGAGTGGTTGCAGAGTTCCAACAGGTCTTTGATGTTCTCATTTCACGCGACGGCAAACGTCACACTCGTCAACATATCGAGCGATGTCTTGCTTCATGTTAGACCACCAGTACCGCTGACGAAGGTCTTGGTACATCTTGGTACTACCAGGGTGAATCGACAAAGGAGTATCATGAGCTTCTTTCATGACGCGCGGGGTCAAGTTTAGATTGGGCTTACTCCTAGGGACCACTAAATGATTCTTGAAATACAACGTACCATCATCAGCAAAAGTGAAGCATGATGGCTTTCCTCTAGCGATATACTTCTTGATCTTCTCGACATCAGAGTCACAGGTTTGTATCCACTTGATGGCGTTGTTGAGGTCCGGCTCAACAACAAGGTTATTCACATATCCCTGTGGAACAATCTCAAGATTCAGCTTGCGTAGCTCTTCATACAGAAGTGGCTGATGTACTTCAACTTCAATTTCGCTATAGTAGGCTTTGCGACTCAAGGCATCGGCCATCACATTAGCTTTACCAGGGGTGTAATGAATATCCATGTTGAAATCGGCTATTGTCTCGAGCCATCTTTGTGTTGGGGTTCGGGGCAGAAAACACAAATTTTTCATAACCTACGATACCCAATCCCAAGACCTATGCTATGGCGATGCAAGTAACGGACAAAAATAGATCACATACCAGTATGTAGTCCGTTAAGCGGGAAGCGTTCCCGCATGAACGTGGTTGGTGTAGTCGTACCGGCAATCCCCGATGCCGCGCAGATCCACGATGACTCCTGTAGCCACCCGATCCTTGCAGACCGATGACGGGATTACGTCCCCGTCGGAATGTTGCTGATGAAGACCTCGCGATACGGCCACGACGACGAAGTAGCACCACAAGTGTAGTGCCTCGCGGGATTATACACATACAGTATACCCGACGTTCCTCCGGGCTCCGAACTAGTAGAGCAGCGGAAAGAAGATGGATTCGGATCCCGATTCCAGCAGCACGACGGCGTGCATATAGTGGAGAAATCCCAAACCAAGTGTAGACTCCAAACAAGGGGAGTCCACTCGAGGAAGGAGAAAAGGAGGGAGAGAGAGATGATAACTTATCTCAAAAATATGATGAATAAAAGGGCACCTCTACCCCTCCTTATATAGGCCAAGGAGGGGTGCCACCCCCCCTCCACTTCCGGGGTGGGACTAATCCCAAGGGGGGGGGTGTGCCGCACCTATAAGGGGGGTGGGCCCCCTCATGTCGCCATGGCCCATGGGGGAGGACTCCCTCTCCCCCTAATGGGCCCTATGAGGCCCATATGCCTTTTAATTCATTTTTTATTATATTTAATTATATTTTAATATTTAATTCAGATAATTAAATAATAAAACATATATGAAATATTATTAAATATATTTTGAACCTTTCAAAATACCCAGAACAACTTTCGGCCTTCATCGGAACAATTCCGGTCATCACCGGAACAATTCCGGTGTTCTCTCCAACTTCTCCGGTGATCCCGAATCAATCCTTACTGCGTTGAGTACCCTTAAGTGTAACACCCTACGGTCCGGGAAACAACAGACATGATCGAGACAACTCTCATTGATCAATGACTAATCAATTGGACCTGGTTACAATCCTTGATAGCCCCTGCGCTTCCATCGAATGAACTTCAATCGCTGTTGGATCCGTTAACCGTGTGCCTGTTCCCTTTGTCCTGTGGTACTTTGCTTGTCCGAGGTTTGATCATCGGTATCCAATATACCTAGTTCGTCCTCGTTCTCAACATACAAGTTTACTCGTAACCGTGATATTACAACTCCGTGACCTAGTCACACATTTGCAAACTTTATGATGCAACATCACCGAGTGGGCCCAGAGTACCTATCCGTCACACGGATGGACAAATCCCGCTTTGATCTATTTGCATACTCATCAACCATCTATTTCGGAATACCCAAAGTGCACCGTTATAGCCAGCATATTTCAGTCAGGCGGTGGGATGCAAATCAAAGTCTCCTCATAGATGACAATTACGTATGATCATTACGGTCCAAGGATCTGGTCACTACGTTATAGTTATCGCAATGTCGAACTATGTGACTTGATCACATCGCAACACTTCTGGTGGGTGTATGTCCATCATATCATTATCCAATGATACGACTCCATTGTCAACAGACGCCATTGTCTCATGATCAGGAAACCTTGATCATCAATCGCCCAATGGACTAGTATACTAGGGTTAACTAGGGACCTGGTTGTTTGTATACCACACCTGTATTAATGTTTCCGCTTAATACAGTTCTAGCATAGTATCAAACGTATTATGAACTAATGGAATATGCTTGATAAAACATATTTTATTTGCCTCTAGGGCACATTCCCAACACTTTGTTGGCGGAGATTCAGATCTGGCTGAGTAAACAGGTACTTCAGGCTTTGGTGGTCGGTGTAGATCTCGCAACGATTACCAATGAGGTAATGTCGCCACAGCTTCAATGCATAAATTACCGCTGCCAACTCGAGATCATGTGTCGAATAGTTTTCTTCATGAGAACACAACTGACGAGAACCATAAGCAATCACTTTGCGCTCTTGCATTAGGACACAGCCTAATCCTTGACGAGACGCGTCGCAATATATCACGAAGTCCTTCCGGGTATCCGGGGGAGCAAGCACCGGAGGAGAAGTGAGCTTGTCCTTCAGAGCTTGGAAACTTTCCCGACATTTGTCTGTCCACTCAAACTTGACGCATTTGTGAAGCAGATTGGTCAGAGGCTTGGCAATCTTGGAGAAGTTCTCGACAAACCGGCGGCAATAGCTGGCGAGTCCGAGGAAACTTCTGACTTGCTTGACAGTCTTGGGAGGAGTCCAATCCAGGATAGCCTGAATATGTTCTGGGTTGACGGCAATGCCATCCTTGGAAATCACGTGACCAAGGTAGGTTACTTCGGGAAGCCAGAACTCACACTTAGAATACTTAGCGTAGAGTTTGTGTTCTTGAAGCTTTTCCAGTATAAGATGAAGATGTTCAGCATGCTCTTCTTCATTCTTGGAGTATATCAAGATATCATCCAGATAAACCACGACGAACTTGTCGAGGTATTCCATGAATATATAGTTCATCAATCGGGAAAAGTTGGTTGGGGCATTCGTCAAGCCAAAGGACATGACGGTGTACTCGTATGAACCATAACGAGTAATGACGGCGGTCTTCGGAACATCCTCTTCACGGACCCGGATCTGATGGTAACCCAACCTCAAGTCGAGTTTTGAGAACACCGTAGATCCAGCAAGTTGATCATACAGATTGTTGATCCGAGGAAGTGGGTACTTGTTCTGTATTGTTGCCTGGTTGATAGGTCGGTAATCTTGGACTAAACGGTTCGTGACATCACTCTTCTTGAAAAAGAGCGAAGGTGCTCCGCAAGCAGAGGAACTGGGGCGAATGAATCCTTTCTGAAGTGCCTTGTCGATTTCCTCCTTAATCTCAAGGAGTTCATGTGGCGGCATCTTGTAAGGATGCTTGGCTATAGGAATAGTGCCTGGCTTCAAGTCGATGACGAATTCGACCTCTCTAGCCGGGGGTATTCCCGGCAGTTCTTCGGGGAAGACGTCGGGAAATTCGCGAACGATTGGAACGTTCTCAATTCCTTCAAGTGGCGAAGCGTTCAATGCATTCAGAGCATATATACGAGCTTCGGCATTCAGAGACACTATGGCAGTATGGTTCACAACCTTGCCGGAGGGGTGAAAGAGTCGGACGACTTTGTTGCCACTATAAAGTGCAGCATCATGAGCTTTCAGCCAATCCATTCCGAAGATAAGGTCTATAGTGGAGGTCTTCAGAATATGGGGGGGGGGGAGACAAGGAACTCAATCCTTTCGATCTCGACGGTGATGTTGGGAGCCATCATGTCAACGTGACACTTCCCACCGAGAGTACTAACGGCTAAGGGAGTGCGCATCTTTTCGTGGTGTATGCCATACTTAAATGCAAAGTCCCCGGACATAAATGAATGCGATGCTCCTGTATCAAATAAAACAGTAGCAAGTATTGAGTTAACGAGGAGAGTACCCATCACTGTAGCGGGTTGTGCCTGAGCTTCTTCAAGATCAATGTTGTAGGCATGCCCACGAGCATGAGCAGCAGACCCAGTATTATAGTTGGGGTCCTGTTGTTGCCACGATCATTTCCGCGACCAGCAGGGTGAACTACCAGTTGCTTCTGTTTCTGGGGGCACTCTCTAGAAAAATGACCAGGTTGGCGGCACGTGAAGCATAATCCATCCTGAGGACGAAGGGGTGCAACATTGGGTGGTGGAGGCAGAGCTCTTGGCATCTGCAGTGGCGGAGGCAGACGGGGTGCAACATAAGACGGCCTCGAAGTAGGGGCAGGTGAATGGGTCACACTATGAGGGAGCCAGATGCGATGCTTCTGTGTTGCGCCCGAAGATGAGCCAACGTCACGATAGCGTTTCTGCGTGTCCTTGAACTCCATCTGGGAAGTCTCGACGTTGATAGCCTTGTTCACCATGGTGGCGAAATTGGCAAAATCATGAACGGCAAGAGCGAGCCTGAGGTCTGCATTGAGTCCACGACGAAAATTTTACTGTCTGCGAGCATCAGTGGTGATCTCTTCTTCCGCATAGCGAGAGAGGTTGAGGAACTCGCGCTGATAGGCTTCAACAGTCATGTTGCCCTGAGTGAGGTTGTGGAATTCTTCCCCCTTACGATCCATGATCCCCTGAGGAATGTAGCGGGCGCGGAAGGCAGACTGAAATTCATCCCAAGTGATGACTTCTCCGACTGACAGTGAACGCTTGTGGGTGCTCCACCACTGAGCAGCGGTGCCTTTCAGGTGATAGGACACAAAGTTCACATAGTCGGCTGGATCGACATTAGCAGACTCCAACTCGTGAGTGATGTCGCGAAGCCAGTCATCAGCATCCAACGGCTGAACAATGTTGCGGAACATAGTGGAGTTGAGGCGGGTGAAGTCGTGCAGAGTCACGGTGGCATGCTGATGGTGGTGCCCATTCTGATTCGGCTGGGGGAACTGAGCCATGACATTCTGCATGAACTGACGGTTCAACTCGAACTGCTGCATCATCGCGGCCATGTAATCCGGCGGCGAAGGTGGGTCGTTGGTACCACGACCACGACCACGATCACCACGACCAGCCATCCTGCTAGAATTTAACAGGGGTATTTCAGCGACGAAAATTTAACGAGATATCGGAATCAAGCCTGAAGTAAAGCGACAACGAAGAGGAGGCGCGGATATATATAGGAGTAGTCATATAAGACATACACATTTACACACGGAGTCAATTGAAAATCAGGCAGCGTAACGTCGTAGAAATTAAGGAAAAAGGACTCACTAGGCGGCGCGTGGACCGCGGTAAGGATTACACGACGCGACATAGATTCCACTATGTCAATCATGCCGCAAGAAAACTGTTGGCCATAGGAGTTAATGCCAGAGGACGCGCGGCCTGCCCAGAATGAGAATGGGATCCGCGGTCCGGGACCTGGGGTAGAACTCCTGCGAAACGACTCAATCAATGGGGAAGCACCAAAACGCTGGGTGGAATCAAGAGAACGTGATCCTAATGTCAGAGTTTGTAAAACTTACCAGCAAGGATAAGAGAGCAGAGTCCCAGAGCATAGGTAAGGAGAAAAGGATCCTAATACCATAGATATCACACGTAGTGACATCGATGTGGGCCCGTAAGCCAAATATTAAGTTAGCAAAATAGTTTTTCAAAGTCTAGACTCAACTTCGACCAAGTAGTGGTGGGGTGGCTTCCTACAGGTAGTCGGCTCTGATACCAACTTGTGATGCCCCCAAAATCAATCCATGTACAGTAATCATACACGCAGGGTACACGGCTGAGATTAGGGTGCCACGGTGCGAATATCACAGCACAACACTAAACACAAAAGGATAAACCAATAAGTTACAATACCAGGGATCACGAGGATCCGAATACATAAGTCATACAAGCCATAATATCTGAGTACAGACATAGTTACTCAAGTTTTGCCTTAAGAAGGCTAGCACAAATCACATCAGAGATACAGATCGAAAAGGCGAGGCCTCCTGCCTGGGATCCACCGAACTACTCCGGGTCGACGGGTAACTCGACGTCGTAGTAGTCGCCTCCGGGGTACTCCTGCTCCTGGGCTCCAACGTAGGCTGCAGCGGCCGATCAGGCAAAGCGAAAAAAGGGAAATAAAGCAAGGGTGAGTATCTAACATACCCGCGAGTCTTATGTCCGCTACTAAGCATTATGCATTGTATCAAATGGAAAGGGGAGGCTATATGTAGTAGAATGCAAGGTAGAAATCAGAATAAGGGTAAGAAGCTAGGCCTAACGAAGACTAGCATCTTCCGACGAGTCTTGCAGCATGAGGAGAGAATAGCCAACAGTTCATATAAAGCATAAAGTAACAATGCAACAGAAGTTGCTGCAGCATTGTATAATAGTAAGTTCTAATAATTAACAATGCCTCCGAGATCCCCTCCTCGACATCCCCGCGAGGAAGAAAACCCGGAACCATACAGTTTAATAATAATAGTTTGTAGTGGTAAGATCCAGCTTCAGCATAAAGCGTCCTATTACTGTGGACACGACTATTCGAATAGATTAAACTCCCTGCAGGGGTGCACTACTGATGTGCGAGGTGATGATAGTGATTTATCGCCCTTCGTTGGTAAACCCCAAGTGGAAGGTGTGATGTAGCACAGCAGAAAATTTCCCTCAGTAAAGATACCAAGGTTTGTCTCCAGTAGGACTCCAGAGATGATAAGTAGGTGTCAGCGGCGCAACTGACGTGGACCTGCACGCAGACACAAATAACTTTGTTCCCAACGAAGTTTAGAGAGGTTGTCAATCTCTCCGTTCTTGTTGTTCACAAAGGATCAAACGCAAGGGATAATGATAGCAACTGAAAGTAAAAGCAGAAAAGTAAATGAGCGTGGAAACAGTGATGAGGATATGGACCGGGATACGTGATGTTCACTAGTGATGTCTCTCTCCCAAAAGATGATAAAACTGCTATGCGAGGTGAACATATTACAGAAGGGCAATTGACAGGATTATGAACGCACCGCAATGCTAACTATGCTACAAAAGAAAGGAAGAGGCTCAAAAGCATGGGCAGAACGCCAAAATAAGTAGACCGAAATCCAACTGCATCTACTACTAATCATCCACCTTGAGATATCTATCCAGAACATCTCGCTGGTATTAAGTTGCGAGCCCCACCCAAAGTGTAAACCCAAAGCAACAGACAATTGCATTAAAAAGCACTTTGCGTAAAGTAAACAATCCTTGTAACCGCGGTTACAAGCACCGTTGTTTTCCCCCTTGTGGCAACAACACATCCCCTAGACTCATGTTTCTGTCACTCAAGCTAGTCATCAGGGGGCATGAACCCACAATCGAGCAAACCGTTCCCTCTTGGGGTTACTACCTACTACTTGGCCAAAACAATAAACAACAACGGAGAACATGCAAGAATTACTTAAGAACAAAAATATAAGAGATAAGAACCAAATATATTACTCAATCACAATCTGAACATAATCTCATAATCCATCAGATCCCATCAAACTCAGCATAGCAACAGAAGAAAGATTACAAAAGTGCCTCGATCATGTAGGGCAGCTCACGAGGTCTAAACCATGAAGAACAAAGAGGGGAGGAGAACATCACATAGCTACTGATCACGGACCCATGGTCCAAAGGAAACTACTCACGAGACATCCGAGAAGCATCCATGGTGGAGAGGAGACTCCCGGAGGTCGGCCCTTCCTCCGGCAGGGTGCCGGGAAGAGGTCTTCTGGTGCTCCCGATCTCGGAAGTGCGGCGGCGGCGGAACAGAGGAGAGATCGCGAAAAAGGGTTCTGTCCTCGAGGGTTTCTCGTCACGGAGAATATATAGGCGAAGGGGGCAGCCAAGGGGGGCCACCAGGGGTCCAGGCGCCCCCTGGCGCGGACAGGCCCTAGGTCGCGCCACCAGGGCGCCTGGGCCCCTGGTGGTGGCCCTCTGGCCCCACCCAGGTTCTTCCAGAAGGTTCTTCTATGCTGATTTTTTATCTGATTTTTCCTGAATTTTTGGAGCACTTTTTATATGGGGGAAAAGTGAAATGGAAAAACAACAGAAAACAGGAACTGGCACTGTGGTGCACTGAGTTAATAGGTTAGTCCAAATATGATCAGAAGTGTATGAAAGTGTATCTAGATCATAGCAATATCACACAAAACATGCATGGAGCAATCAGAAATTGTAGATACGTTTTGGACGTATCAACATCCCCAAGCTTAATTCCTGCTCGTCCTCGAGTAGGTAAATGATAACGGCATAATTTCTGTGGTGACATGCTAGAAACCATATAAGAACTTTGAAAAGTAAAGCAATCAAGGTTAGAGATTCAATTCAACTCATAACATGCAAGAGTCTATATTAGCATTGAAACAAGTAACAAAAGAACATTAGGTGCAAGAGCTCTCGCTGTCCGTGACTCGAATGTCTCCAAATGGTGTTTGCGTGCAAGAAGGGGGATAGGGAATACGAGAAAAACATTTATTTGTTGAGAACTCAATCTACTAAAGTTTCACACTTGGTCTTTTTCTGGAATCTTATCTTGACTCGTCCCCAGACCACTAGCCAGGTACAAGTCAATTTGATCCACTCTTTGTTCAATATTTTGAGCACTCATGCAATGGATGAGCATAAGCACGAGAGTTGACACTTAGGATGGCAAAGAGAGGAGGAGGAGGAAGACAAAAAAAAAGAGAAAGGCTCACATCAATGAGGACAATCATAGGCAAGAGATGCCAAATGATAGATATGATGTGAGGAGTAGGGATTGCAATGCAACGGATGCACATACGAGCTAGGAAGCTCTCTAATGGAACTAGTGGGGGTGCATCTAACTTGCTCGCTCATGAAGACCTAGAGCTCTTTTTGAGGAGGCTCATCCTTGGAATATGCAAGACAAGTTCTATAGTGTGAAGGTCCCCACATAGCTATATGCATAATGATCATATCTATGGAGTACAAGGATATAAAGGGAGTACTAGTGTGGATCTCTCAAAAGGATAGTAGTGTTGCCCCTTTCTCTCTTTTTATTTCTTTTTTCTCTTTTTCTATTTTTGTATATTTTTGTGTGGCCTCAATGGCTCTTTCTATTTAACTCTCATTTTTCCTCTTTGCGATCTTTTATTGTGTCCACTTTGGGATCTTTTCCTCACTTAAGGGCAACACTCTATTTTACAAGAAGGTAAAGGAGATCTTTCACACTTTACAAGGTACTCAAAATCATAAAGAAGATGAAACTATCATGATGTATGCTGTCAGAACCCTCTGTTAGGTAATGTGCTAGGGTTAGCCAGTACTCTTGCATCATGTTAAAATTTAAAAAGAAATCTTTGAAATCAAAATCAAAAGCAAAATGGGAGAAGGAACCCCCCCAAATGAATTAATTCAAAAAGCCAGATGAAAATCTTTTCATAAAAATTCATGTTAGATTTTTGAAAAGTATTATAAATGAGTGTGATCACATATCAAGTGATGTGGGACCCACCCCATGCTCATGGATTTTTCAAATATTCAAACAGTGCCTTGGATTTAATCAAAAACCCCTATTTGAATTTGAATTCAAATATTTTGGATTTCAAAAATGTTCAAACTCTGGATATGACTAGCTACTGGTCATGTAATGCCATATAAAAGATTTGAGCATTTATAAAAATGCCAAGCTATTTATTTGCTAAGCAAAACAAATTTACAGAAAAGAAAAAGAAAACAGAAAAGGAAAAGAGGCTCACCTGGTATCTGGCCCAACTCATCCCCCAGCCGGCCCAGCCCACCTCCCGCGCCTGTCGTCTTCCTCAAACAGGGAGCTGCGTGGCGACCATGCCGTGGCCGCCGCCGAGCCCCTGGCCACCTCCTGCTTCCCCCGCGCCACCTCTTCACGCCTGGAGACGCCCAGAGGCTTCCCCGTTCCATTCCCCCTCTCCACGGACACTCTCCCCGTCTCCCTCGCCCGATTTCGTCGACACCCGTGAAGAACGCCGGAGCGCGCCGCCGCACCTGCGTGGCCAGTGAGCCTGTCAAGCGCCACCGCCGTGTCCATCCTCCTCCCCGTCGTTGTCTACGTCTCCCAGTGCAGCGAATCGAACCCGGAGCCCTCCTAGTCACCGGAATCAAGCTCGAGCCATCGCGGGACCCGAAGGACGCCATCGTCGATTCGCCGCCGTAGAAGCCTCCCCGAGCTTGCCGTTGCTTCCGTTCGAACCGCGGTGAGCTTCTGAGTTTTTGCCCCAAGCTCCTAGCACCCCGTAGCCCCTCTAGCCAAATCCTCCATGAGAACCGAGCTCCTCGCCGCCATGGTTGAGCTAGAGCTCGCCCTCGTGCTCCTCGCGGCGCCCCAGTGCGCGCGTTTGACTCGCGGGCGTTCCAGCTTTCGAACGCGTGCAAGTTCATCCCAAGCCGTGCATGCTAGCCTCTTCCCCCAACCTCGCCGTCGTTCTGCTTCCGCCCAGCACGTCGCCGTCGTCGCTCCCGACCTCCCCGTGACCCCCTGATGCCTCCTCTCGACGCGGACGACGACGCTGTACCCGTTGGTCGTCTCCTCTTCCTCTCCCGTGGCCTCTAGCCGATTCCGGCAAGGGCGCCACCGTGGCCAGGCCACCGGCGTCAAGCCGCCGGTGGGTTAACCCTTAACCCCGCGCTAAACACCCCCCTGGTGTCACTGACGAGTGGGCCCAGGGCCCTTAATCTCCACTGGTTAAGTTAAACCAGCCGGGTTAATTAACCCAGCCACTGACAAGCCGACCCCACACGTCAGCCCCCCCTGACGCCAGCATGAAGTCATGCTGACGCCATAAATGAATTTCCAGAAATTCAAATGAATTAAAGAAATTATAGAAAATCCAGAAAATAGCCCAAACTTTGGAAATTCATAGAAAATTCATATTAACTCCAAATTGGACAAATAATATATGAAAAATGATCAGGAGAAAATAAGCTATCCAAATATCCAACTTTAAAATTTGTTTGAGTTGAATTTAAATTGGGACCAGTAGCATTTGTCATTTGTTTTAATTGGAATTTATTCAAATTAAATTCAAATGCTTTTGCAAGTTTGACCATGGAAACATGCTACATTTCAACCACACATCAGAGGCATATCATACACATTTCAAAATGATTCAAATTGATCAAACAATGTCACATGTAACTTGGCTAAGTTTAAATTCAAATTGGAGTTTGAATTTGCAATTCAATTTGCAATATACTCCATTTAAATGGAATTGCTTCACACATCAAAGCATATACATCAAGTGTCAACCTTCCATCATGTGATTGTGAATTGTATTTACTTTGCTACCTTGTTTGTTGTTTGTCGAGTAGAGGTGGAACCGGAGCAGGAGGCTGCCCCCTTCGATGAAGACCCAGAACCCGAACCTCGTCAGCAAGGCAAGAAAACCCCGCATTGATCATGTCGATAAAATCCCACTTCCCTCTCATGTCTCGCTTATGCATTGTTTAGGATGATTACCATGCTGCGTTTCTACCGCATAGATGAACCCATTCCTTTGCATGACCTATCATTGTCACAGTAGTAGGCAAAACCATAATCCTAGCAACTGTAGGAGTTGATTGATATCATGTGGCCCCTGCAAATATTACTGCTTATTGCATGCTTAGAGTGATACCATGATGATACTATTATGTGAGTCGGGATGGTAGTGATCATGTTGATGATGGTAGAAAAGTGTTGGTGAATCTACTCTAATACAAGGTGAACGATGAGAGGCTGTGTAGGAGTACACGGTGGGTTGTCTCGTTGAACACCGCCCTAAGTCCGAGTTCTTGTGTGGTGATCCAAGATGAAGAGTACAACCACACATTGGGCTCACTGACCCCTCTCAACTTATTAACTCATCCCTTTCGATGTCCAGATGTCGCAATAGTTCGGAGTTCTGGTAGGTCTGTGGCCTGGATGATAAGTGAAAGAACGGCTCATCCGAGACCGGATTATGCACCACGCACATATCACTTGGGTCCACTTCGGTAAACCGGCCGGGTTCACGATAGTGGTAGCCAACCCAAGTAGGCGGCTTTATCGGACTAGATCGGCTATGAGGTAACAGTTTTGGTGAGCATCCTCGCTGGCATCCCTTGAATGGTGTCGAGATCAAAGGCGGTAAATGATGATCATGTGTGTGTAGCGGTACACCCCTGCAGGGTTAACAAAACTATTCGAATAGCCACGTCCGCGGTTATGGACTGCTTGGAAAGCTTAGCTTGATTATTAGACAACCTGAACCGGATACTTCTAAAACACACCAAGATAAGTGTGAGTGCTATGGCGTGCTTTCTCGTGGGGAAGTCGAGGAAGGCACCATAGTGGTGTAATTAGTTGGAGAAAGTAGTGGACTCGTGTACGCTTCTTACCTCAAAGTCTGGTACTCGTAGTTCAGGACTAGCCAAGTCAAAGCTGGCATTTCTGCAAGTGAAACCCCACCTCCCTTTACCTTGATACATGTGCATGAGTAGTATAACTCCTATGTAAGTCTTGCTGAGTACGACTTTGTACTCACGTTTGCTTAATCTATGTTTTAGATGAAACCACTGACCCCGAAGGTGGCTTCTTCATCGAGCTCGACGACTGAAGATCAAGCTAGTCTAGTCCCAGTCAGACGACTAGTTCCCTCATGGAGGGCATGTGTTTAAATAAGGCTTCTTAAGCCATTTGTTAAACTTGTCTGTACTCAGACATACTTTGCTTCCGCTTGTTGTTGTAATGTTGGATCACATGTTTGTGATCTCTGTGTGCACTCTATAAGAGTTATCAATAAAAATGTATACTTTGTAGAGAATTGCAATGATACCTGTTGTTCATACAAGGCATGTGTGCTGCGTGTATGTTTATAACATGCATGTCTGTAACGACCCGATCCCGAATGGGACCAAGTCTTTGTGATCTGTGCCAGTCCCTGGATCAACTTGCTGGCACACACAATACTCGATGAATAACAGAATAAATCACATGTCTTTTATTACGTCGGAGAGTTCAAAATAAAGAAAAATAAAATACAATAGTATGGCTTAAGGCCATCAAAACTGCGGAAGCAATAGTAGTAGTAGTGGTCCATCCGACTCCACGGCAAAACGTTGAGTATAGGACAATAACCTATTCGCACCTTAATCACCGTCAGAGTAATCTGCAACAATCGTACAGCCCAAATAGGGTCAGTACTTTGAATGTACGGCAAGTCATACCAAGGAGAAGAAAATGAAGTCCTACAATACATGCATTTGGCTGGTGGAGCTTCTACGTTTCAATTTGCATAAAGCTAAATTTTTCCCTATAGAATGAATGTTCCTAAAAATAATAAACTCAATAAAGCACAAGACAACACATGGTAATTATGCCCAAAATGATTAATTAAAGATGATGAGATTTCTCAAAATTACCATAACTAGACGCTCAAATTGTCCAATACCGGGGACTCGGCTAATCGATTAGATTTATACGCTCTGTAGAGGTTTGTGCACTTTTCCCCACAAGACTCGACCACCTCCATTGGTATTTGCCACACTACACTTTGTATGGAAACGGGAAGGTCGAGACATGGTCTTTTAGAAGAGTTTCCCTTACTCTGGCGGTGCCCATCCCACCTACCAACACTACGTTCGTAGCACCACCTAGCAAGAGTCACTACTACTAATTAACCAAGCCAGAGCCCATAATGGCTTGTGGCTGCACACGTAAGTTTCTAGAAATGACAATATGATAAAATCTCTTTAAGCCTGGGTGGCTTTCCGCAGTGATCCCTGGCCATCTCCAGGTCACTTAGGCATCTCCACTGGTTCCTCCAGGGTGCCTCCAACCGTTCCACCCAGGTAGTTCATTGAATTTAACTTGGTCCTGATTTACTACAAAGTCACTCATCTCATCGTGAATTCACTCCCCAATCCACGTCTACAATAGCATAGCACTACAATTTCCTACACGATGGTGACAAGTTAAACCTACCACAAATTGAACTACTGAGTTTGCGTGAAAGTAAACTTCTACTTATGCATTCTAAGAAAGGGGTACTACATGCAATAAAACATAGGTAAAGTGGAAAATGATCAAAGGTAGACTTGCCTGGTTGCTGCTGGTCAAACTCTAAGGACTGGAAATATTCCGCTTCGCACTCGGGGCAATCTATCGCAACAAACAAGTGCATCCAATCAAAACATAATACAAAAGAAACGAAAACAAGGTTTCGACAAATCTTGAAAAGAAAAGGAATGAAAAATATTTTGTAAAACGGAACAAAATTTGAGTGAAACTTGTTGATGAAAGTCCTAAGTGATATAGATAATTTAGGTTTTCGATTTGTAAAAAGAATCGGTCAAAACCGAGCTACGGTTATAAAATTATGGTCAAACGAAGTTTGAATTTAAATATGTTCAAACTCCTATTTTAAACTTCGAAAATTCTAAAAATACGTTTCCACGCGATAGCGGGATGAAAAGAAAAAAAAATTAAACGCGGGATTTGGTTTCGTCTAAAACTAATAAACGAGTAACATATATAGCTAAAACAAGACTAGGGGTAATATTTTAATCTAGTGAATGCTCTAAAAATAAATAAATAAAACGTTTTTTTAACTCATCTTCTTCTACACAGGAAGAAACGTACACGTACTGTACGTGGCCGTCGGCGTCTTCTTCGTGGGGCGGAGGCTCCGGCGGGGATTGGCGGCGAGGGAGGTGTCGGGGAGGGGCGGCTCGGCGTGGGGAAGCGCGGGGTGGTGACGGCGGTCTCCGGCGTGGCTACGATGTGGCGGGGCGGCGGTGAACTCCGGCGAACTCCGGTGAGCGCGCGAGCTTCGGGACGCTGCTGTGGTGCACGAGAAGAGGAAAATTTTTGTCCATAAGATGCGTGACGACGTGGGCAACCGATTTTCAGAGTTTGGGGTCTCGAGACGGTTTACCGGCGACGTGATCGACGCCGAGGCGGAGCTCGACCGACGAACTTCGGCGAGCAAATTCGCGAGCTACGGTGCGGCTTTGGGCAAGATTTTTGGGGGCTTTGGACGAGTGGGAGGAGGGGCACGCAGGGGTGATTTATATAGGGGGAGGGGGTGTCCAGATACGTGCTCCCGGCGATGAAAACCGGCAAGTGCGAAAATTCCGGCGAACTCTTTAATGAAAGATTAATGGAGGCTTTAATTGTGTCGGGGCGGAGAAGGAAGGTGCGGGGTATGCGGGGAAGGAAGGAAGGAAGGAACGGAGGGACGCTTGGCTGGTCGGCGCGGCCGGCGCTGTCAGCGCTGCTACTGCTGCGCGTGCTGTGCATGCACGGACATGCACGTCCGGGAAGAGGACGAGGCACTGGTGGCCTGGCTGCTGGGCCGGCCAGCTGGCTGGTCTGGCGGCCGGTTACTTTTTTTTTTTACAAAAAAAATACCTAAAAAAATACGTAATAAATTTTTAAAATCTTATAAATATATAAGAAAAATACGGTAAATTTTTCCTTGTCAAAATAAAATACTATAAAAAATATATTTCAAAAATAAGTTTAATAAAAATCTAATAAAACCTCAACAAATTTTTTTTTTCATAAAGCCTAGGATAAATATTCCTAGCTCAATGCAATTTTATAAAATGCGAAAATTTATTTATAAAGTCATTTTTGGAAAAATTAATAAATTCTAAAAGGAATTTTAGGATTTATTAAATTCCCGAAATGCTTCATTAAAATAAAATAAATGCTCCAATATTTTCTTAACCCTTTTTATGATGAAGAAGTCATGTTATCTTCTCTCTTGATTTTTTTTTTGGGTTAAAATAAATTGGAGAGAAAATCCAAAAGATCCAATATGAAAATGGGAAGAGAATGGTATGCACAAATGATTCTATTAACATCCAAATTTTTACAAAAAATGGGATGTTACAATGTCTTTGTATGGTTTTTCGAGACCTTAGTTGTGATCTGGCTGGCGGTCTTTCATACACCAAGTGGCCCTTAGATGTGCGCAGCTTGGGGCATCGCGATGCAATTGTTCGAGACTCTGTCTCGTGCACACTTTGTGGTATGATCGAGCCCGCCCTAAACCCCGACTAAGTGATCGGGCTGGAGTAAGTCTATGTAAGAGTTATGAGATAGTCGATAGTATGGTTGAGGCGACTTGTCTTTGAATATGCGAGTTCACCACCCATATCATTAGACTTGTGTGCGGACGATGAGGACCCATCTCAGTTGATCATCCGACCTGGATGGGATGCCCCTCACGTACGATGCTTTCCGAGAATGTTCTGTGCTTGGCCTTGTCTGTTTAGACAAGTGGGTACGGTTCTCGGCTCTCCATTTGACTATGTCTTAGCTGGACTTGCATACGCTAACCCCGGGTCCCGACATATGCAATGTATGTCGCTGCCAGTGTAGAAGGAACATGTATGACATGAAGATCAAGTCATGAAGAGGTGGATGTTGCATGGCAATATATCTCGAAAAGGCTATGGAAATGCCTTGATAGGTAGGTATGGTGGCTGTTTTGACGAAAGATATAAGGAGGTTTATGATGACAGAGCGTATCATGCCAAGGGTTTGGATGTACTGGCGAAGGTGGACACCAACTCTCGGAGTGAGAAGAAGGCAATGCACGGCACGGAAGAGGCTAGCAAAATATGGGAAGGTGGAAGTGTCAACTTTCAATATTTACATTAGTCCGAAGAACTCATGCACTTATTATCGGTAACTCTCAATTTAATAAGGAGGTTCACAAAGAGACAAGTACCCCGAGGAGGAGTGTATGTGGGTTTGGTTATCCTTGCGCATCCTCGACTCATGATACGTGAGTGTACTCTAATATTCGATCCCTCCAAAGATTAGTGATCCATCTAGTAGCTAGAGTTCTCAACTAGTTTTGTAGGTTTTGAAAATACACACGGATTGCCCAAAATACGACACCTATCACTAATAGGATAGAGCTCTTGACACCAAAAAGTTCAGACATTACTCACATCAATACCTCAAAACTATTGCAAGTTACTACTAGAATTAAATAGCAACCTCAATTACCTACTTTCAAGACAAGACACTACTCAGTGCAACAACCAACTCTCTTTAACAAGATAAACATGAAAACTAAAAAGAGTTCCAGCAACAAACTAAACAAAAGCCAAGGCTCTTGCTAAAGACAAACTAAGACTAAAACTAAACATGGCAGTAGCTACGAAAAGATAAAGAACACACAACAGCAAAAAGATAAGCAGGAGAAATCCTATGATGTGTTCTAGATTGGAGTGGAGCGTGTTTCTCTCCCACACAAAGTAAGATGGGGTCTAACTTGTTATGACCAGCAAGAAAAACTAAAGAAAACTAAAAATAAAACCTAAGAGCGAGACGCTCCAAGCATAGCACATAACGCATGAAGTGATAAAAATATAGTGAGACGAAGGACGAACTGATGATAGTTGATGGAGAAGGGGATGCACGGGGGCATCCCCAAGCTTAGATGCTTGAGTCTCCTTGAATATTTATTGGGGATTCATGGGGGCATCCCCAAGCTTGAGCGCTTGACACTCCTGGATCTTCTTTCATCATCTTCCATCGCACACTTGAAAACTCCCTTCATACATAACTCATCATGAGCTGATTAGAGAGGTTAGTACCCTTAAAAATAATTTTTCCCCACTGTATATAAAGATATTCTTGAAGAGCTACTGTTTCTCAAGATTGCCAAAAAGTTTTTCAAAGAAAAAGCAAGCTTAAGGTTGGCAAAAGTGAAGAGAGGCAAAATGTGGCAGAATCTGTGAAAAACAGAACAGCAGGTAGTAGAGATTTATTTCGGGGCACTTCTGCAACTCAAATCAAAAAACTCAGAACATACGAAAGTTTCACAATTGTGTAGAGCATGCTGTCAAAAAAATTCAGATTAAAAGGAAGATCTGGTGATTTGATTCGAATTATTCTGTCAAGGGACAAAATCTGTTTTCTGGACAGCATGTCACAACTTTTGCTTCCCTTATCATAAGAGGCTATAACTTGACACAAAGCTGAAAAATAAAGATACAATGATGTTGCTACAGTAGTAACAAACATCAAGACACAAAAAAAGCAAAAAGAAACCTAATTCGTTGTGGGCTGCCTCCCAAAAGCGCTTTCTTTTATGCCTTTAAGCTAGGCATGATGCAAAAGAAGAATCAATGGTCTCCAAGATCAGAATCATAAAAAACTTCAAATTGATTTTCAATAAGCTCATTGTTCTTCTTCCTAGGAAAGAGATACTTACCTTTCGCCATACCGCGTAAGCGTATGTGCCTATTACCAATATCAATGAAGCCTTTCATAGCACGGAGGAAGTCTCTTCCGAGCACAATGTTACTTTGGTTTGGCTCCATGATGAAGAAATCCATTGGTGCAGTCCTATGAAGGAATGCAACTTGGACTTCTTTTACCTTTCCTTTAATCTCTGAAATATCTCCATTAGAATGTTCATGATAAGATGATAATTCATCCATATCTAGCTTCAAAGAATCATAAACTATTTTTGGCATAGTAGAAACTGTGGATCCAATATCACAAAGAGCAAGTAAGCCTTGGTTAGAGATGCTAATCCTAACAAAGGGCTCCCAATCATCATCTATCTCCAACATTTCTTTCTTGTTGGACTTAAGTTCCTCTACTTTCCTCAAGTCTAGAGCATCCAATCTTTTTTCAATAGTGGCAAGTCTATCTATGACAGTATCAATACTATGATCATAAACAAAATAACTAGATAGACTATGCAAAATATCAAGAGCCATAACTTCATCACACTCTAGAAAATCTCCTTCAGCTATAATATCAAGAGAGTGTTTACACCACTTAAAAAGACCATGGTAAAAATTTCTAAGCACTATTTTTATAGGTATCCAAGGCATAATTCTTTTATGTGCTTCAAAGATTCTGTCGTCGATATGTGACGTCAGATGCCATGGGATGGCTAAAGTGAAGGGGAAGACGCGAGGGAGAGAATGTCGATGGTGCCGGAATCGGGTTGAGTACAAGCACGGTGAAGGACACCACGATGTACCCAGGTTCGGGGCTCTCCGGAGAGATAACACCCCTACTCCTGCTTATCTCTTATATATCAATGCTCTGGCTACAATAACTGCTTCTCTATCTTCTCAGGGGAAGGTGAGCGCCGCCGCCGTGGGCAAGGCTCTCTCCTACTTCCCTGAGGAGTAACTACTAGCAGTGAATGAACTGAGGGGAATGTGAGTAATGGTGTTCTAGAGCGGGTCGTCCCTCACGCAGGAGGGGTACCCTGGCTCTTATAGTGTGAGCCCAGGGTACTTCGGTAACTTCACTGCCGAATGGGCCCAACTGTCATCCTCTAATCGGCCTGGGCCCACCGACTGCTCCTCTCCGGGTGATCCGGATCCTATGAGCGGCGACCCATGCTATAGATCCATAGGGCATAGGGATGAACAGTGGAGCTAGGAGGTGCGGTCTTGTCGCCCTTTCCGCGGAATCGGCGGAGAGGTCGACACCGTATCTCCACCAGATCTTCGACATTACTTGGCCTTCCTGCCACCCAGATATCTCGGGATATGGCATTTATGACCTCGTAATTATACCCCCGACTGGCGTCGGGGTCGACTTCCTCCAAGGGGAGTAGGTAGTTCCGATTGCACCTGGGCCGACTGTTAGTTCTTGTCAAGGTCGATTGCTCTGGGAAATCGGCCTTCCAAGTACCTATCTCGGCCCAGCTGCGGACCAACCGGACGATCATCTTGGTGAAGGAAGGGTGGACCGATTGCGCCTGGGCCGACTGCTGGCATTCGGTACGTCTGATTGCCTTGGAACAATCGGCCGTACACCGCCCAGCTCGGCCCAGCTGCATCCCAATCGGTCCATCCTTGTCTTGAAAGGTTGCTTCCGCTTGGGTTAGCCTACCCGGGTACCAATCCCCCGACAGTAGCCCCTAAAGCTGTAAAGGTCCCACGGTTACTTGACCGCGGGGCCTTTGCAGTTTTTAATCTTTCTTCGATATCTTCCGACTGCTATGGCCTCATCAGGTGCGTCATTCCGAGTTCGTCGACCGACTCGGAGATCACACTCGGCTGGCCGAATTTTCTTCCGATTGGATTTGGTTCGCTTCCAATTCGTGTCTTCAGCGCCGATTACATTCCAACGGTTACCTCCGATTCTTCCGGGATGTGATTAATGAGCCGGGACCCACGACCCACGCGCGACTTGACGTAACTGCAGGTCTTGATCTCCACGTCGCACGCCTCGCCTCCCGCGCCAGGATTTTTTGCGCTGGTTTGCCGGTTGCCCTTGCTGTGCCCTAGGCCACACCAAGCCACACAGCCGCAGATGCATCCCACTCCCCTCCCCCGCCGCCCATATAAGCCACAGGGGAGGGCCTTCGCCTCTTCCTTCTCCCAAACGCCATCTTCAACCTCCAGCTCTCGCTCCTCTGCGCCATTGCCGCTCCGCGCGAAGCTCTCTGTTGCTCCTGCAAATCGATCTCTGCGCATTGGATCCGCTCCGGCCACGGACCCGTGAGCTCTGCCGCCGCCGTGGTACTCCTCACCCCTGCTCTCGCGCTTCTCATTCCTCTTCTTCTCTCCGCCCGTGAACGCCATGGAGCCACGGCGAGACGTCTCACAGGCGAGCCGCGGGTGCTGGAAAGGCTCTCAGACCACCGCCGGTGCCGTCCAGTCCCTGATTCGCGCTAGGAAGATGCCCGCGGAGATTGAATGGCGCATTCCCGGCGCCGAGGTCGTGCCCAGCGCGCGTGCTGGCGAGAGGGTTGTATTCCTCGCTCACTTCGAGCGTGGATTCGACATTCCCGCCAGCTCCTTCTTCCGCGGGTTCCTCGACTTCCACCGATTGCAACCACACCACCTCGCAGCCAACTTCATCATGATTCTTTCCGGCTTCGTGACACTCTGCGAAGGGTATCTCGGCTGCCGCCCAAGCATCGCTCTCTGGAAGCGATTCTTCAATCTCCGAGCTCATAATGCTCGGACGGGAGCTGTGGTGCCATCCACCATTGAAGGCGGCGAACCAAAATACCCGACTGACATGACCGACTGCGGCAGTTGCCTTGTCGCAGCCGGCAAACCGAGGTACAAGAGTCCCGAGATCGTCCAATCATGCAAGAATTGGCAGACCTCATTCTTCTACGTCAAGTCACCTGACCAGGGGCCCGACCTCCTGAATCTGCCCGAGTTCTCCCTCGCCCGGCCGACTGAAAAGCATCAGTGGTCGCTGAAGCATGGCGTCGGAGATTGCGATGTCGATGCCCAGGTCGCCAGGGTCGCCCAGCTAGAGCAAGAAGGACTTCTCCCGACCGACCTGGTAGCCGGTTGGCTTCAAGCTCAGATTATCCCTCTGCAGCGCCGAGTGCACCGCCTCTGCGATATGTCGGGTCCTCGAGACCCCACTCGGCTCTGCACGTGGCGGGTGAAGAAGGAAGACCTCTGCGCCAGGGTGAGGGTTATTACATCTAGCCCTTTGCCCGACCCCTTCCGCTTCGGGCTTGACTGCCTCACTCGCCAGCAGAAACCGCCTGTGGTATGCTCCGATTGCTCTCTTCTTCCGATTGCTTTTTCTCTCAGCTTATCTGATTACTTTTATCTTCTTTCCAGCATTGTATTCAGTCCGACTTGATGGAAGACGGCCAGGAGGCTGGCGTGTATGCCCCCGACCGCGCGGAGGATGACCCCGCCGACTTTGAGTATAACGGCGAGGTTCCTTCCGCCGAGTCCGGTGACGATGATGATGATGACGTCGACTCTTCCGGAGAATCCTCCGACTCCATGGATGCCGACGACGCTGATGCCGAAGCCGCCGACCCTCCGAGGACCGACACCCAACCGCCAGCTCAAGGGGGTACGCCTGACCCTTCCCTTGAGCAATTTTTGGCCGAATGGAGTGATGACGATAGTGTCTCAAAGGCTGATGATTCTGATGCAGCTCCTCGTGCCAAACCTCCGAAGGTGCCGGCTAAGCCCACCTCGACCACCAGCTCCTCCGCTGGTACCGCTCCCAGCAAGGTTGCTAAGGCCACGCCGACAGCCAGCAAAGGCAAACAGCCCCAGGAGACGACCACCCGGAGACCGACTGCCCAGGCGCCGCTGAACGTCGCCTCGCTGAGGTGCCGGATGCCCTCTGGCGCACCAAGAACAGTCGGGTATGCTTTTATCTTCACGCCTTGCACTTTACTGTTCCTCCTTATACTAATTCACTTCCTCTTTCTTCTTTCAGGGAACCGATTGGGCTTGACGACATCGACGCTAGCGTTCCTGTCCGAGCTAGCGTCGTCATCTCGCCTGCTGCATCTGCCGCCGCCATCCACAAACGGCCACCTGCTTCTCATCGCTCCTCCAAGGACGCCGAACGCGCTGCCAAGAAGGCCCGCCTTGAGACGACCAAGAAGACTTCCTACTCTTCCATTGCATCCAAGACTTCCAAGAGCGCAGCTGATCCGGGAGCTTCTGGTGGCAGAGGAACACAATCGGTCGATCCGATTGCCCCATCTCCGCCACGCCACTCCGACCCGGTCTCCACTGCCGTGACTGCCCCTGCTCCGACTGCCACCTCCGAGCCACCGACGGTGACGAGCCCGTTGCCAATCGTGACGTCGGCGCCGCCGACTGCCCCGCCTGTGCCATCGGTTGTTCTGTCCACGCCATCGACGATGACGACCTTGCCGCTAGTCGCAACTATCACTTCCACTTTAGCTCATCCGATTGCGCCGACACCACAACCGGGTACTTCCGGTCCTCAGGTGACGTCAGTGCCACTGGCCTTCACTGCTGCTGCTCCCACTGCCGCTCAAACTTTAGTGCCAACGCCGACCTCCTCCGCGTCGGAAATTCTGATGCGCTCGGTGGAACAATTCCAGGCCGAATATTCTCGCGCCCTTCATGTCGGCACCGAGCCTGACGCTTCGCATCACCCTCAAGACCCTCTGACGACTACTCTCAGTCGGGTGAATGAATTTGCTGATGCCCTTGCTCGGGATCTCCAACAGCTCACCTCTCACCACATGGTAAACTCTTGACTTTCCTTTCATGTCTTTCTTTTACTCAGGGGGCTTTTCTTCCGGTGGGTGCGCGCAAGCGCACCCACTGGGTGTAGTCCCCGAGATTCGGACCGATTGGTTGCAATCGATTCGGATCTTTCATACTCTTTGCTTTATCTTTTGCCTTCCTTCAATCGGGAGACTTTTCTTCCGGTGGGTGCGCGCAAGCGCACCCACTGGGTGTAGTCCCCGAGATTCGGGCCGATTGGTTGCAATCGGTTCGGATCTTTCATGCTCTTTGCTTTATCTTTTGCCCTCCTTCGATCGGGAGACTTTTCTTCCGGTGGGTGCGCGCAAGCGCACCCACTGGGTGTAGCCCCCGAGATTCGGGCCGATTGGTTTCAATCGATTCGGATCTTTCATACTCTTTGCTTTATCTTTTGCCTTCCTTCAATCAGGAGACTTTTCTTCCGGTGGGTGCGCGCAAGCGCACCCACTGGGTGTAGTCCCCGAGATTCGGGCCGATTGGTTTCAATCGGTTCAGATCTTTCATGCTCTTTGCTTTATCTTTTGCCCTCCTTCGATCGGGAGACTTTTCTTCCGGTGGGTGCGCGCAAGCGCACCCACTGGGTGTAGTCCCCGAGATTCGGGCCGATTGGTTTCAATCGGTTCGGATATTTTATGCTCTTTGCTTTATCTTTTGCCTTCCTTCAATCGGGAGACTTTTCTTCCGGTGGGTGCGCGCAAGCGCACCCACTGGGTGTAGTCCCCGAGATTCGGGCCGATTGGATGCAATCGGTTCGGATCTTCTGCTGACCGCTGTATCTCTAACTCCACCTTGCTATTCCTTTCAGGCTGTTATGGAGGAAAGGCGCGAGGTCTTCGAAAAGCTTCTTGATGCTTACACTGCCAGCCTCCGAACTCTCGCCCAGGCCCAGCTGCAGGTCAACAACCAATCGGCTGAGATCACTAAACTGAAAGGTAACTCCTATACCGTTTCTGTCTTCTCTCCGATTAACAGTTGCTCTTGTACTCATATCTTCATGCTCTCTTCTAGCTTCTATTCCCATGGTAGATGACCTTCAGGGCCGAATTGTTGAATTGACTGCAGACCTCAACCAACACGGCCCAGCAGTTGCCAAAGCCAAGGAAGAAATGACCCGACTACAGGGGGTAGAAACTGATCTAACTCGGACTGTCCAAAGCCTTCGTTCTGAGATGGCTGCCCTCGAAAGAAAACATCTGGCCGACATAGCTGCCGTGACGGCTACCGGTGATGGTCTCCTTGCCGAGCGAGATGCTGCCGTCGCCGCCCGAGAAGCCTTGCAAGCTGAGAGGGACGAAGCAGTCGCTGCCCGTGATTCCATTCGGCGGGATCGTGATGAACACGTCGCCAAATTTGAAGAACTGGAGAAACACAGCTACGAAGAGACCACCCGACTGCGTCGCCGAGCCAAAGGCTTCTGCGAGACAATGACCGAGATGGACGTCCTCCTTAGCGGTGAGTGTTTCCTGCATCCGAGTGCATTTTCCGATTGCTTTCCTCCTTTATCTTGTTGCTCATACTTTCTTTCGTGACACAGAAGCTTGGCCCGAGTCTGAAGCAGCTGCCTATGCGGCCGTAGCCAAGTCCCGAGAAGAAACTGTTGCCGCTGGAGGGACCTGCCAACTTGAAGATAACGTCTGGACTCGGCACGAATATCTAATCGGCACCGAAGCCCGCATTCCTGTTATCAAGGGAGTTGCCTTGTCATTCAAGCTCGGCATCCTGAAAATTTCTGAATCACTGTGGTCACCGACTGAGCTTAAGGTCGGCCTTCAAAAAATGAAACATGCTGCTAGTTCCTCCGCCGGGACCGACAAGGCTGAAGCACAAGATGAAGAAGACTCAGACAAAGGGGAAGCTCCGAATGCTACCACTGAACAGACTCGGACTCTCCTGAAGGCCATCCCACGTCGGATCGACGTCTTGCTGAACTCTGCAGGTCGGACTGGCGCGGAAACCGCCCTCCAAACTGTGCTGAGCTGGTACCCTCAGGTGAAGCTCCCCCAACTCTATAGCCTCCGAGAAAATGCCTCCGATCTGCTTGAGAAGACCTATACCGAAGTAAATCGTCTAGCCAGCACTATGGTGAACTGGTTTTCTCCATACGAGTACACTCCGTATCTCGACGAGGGAGGGAATCTGCTCGCTGCACCTTCAATCTCTGGCCTGGCCGAGGAGCTTTCAGATAGCGGCTCATCTCAAACATCTCCGAGATCCAAGCGGACTGGTGCCACATCTTCTGAAGCGCAATCGGATCCGACTGCCCCGTCTTCTAGCTCCGTGCCTCCGACTTCCTGAGCCATGCTGCCAACTATGTTACTTGTTGTAGCTTGCCGATACTAGATCGGTTTTATCCTATTTTGTCTTCCGACTATCAGCTTGTAAGACATAATTTTAATTCTGTCGACACCCACTCGGTGTGACTTCGATGTAATGAACTTATTCGGCCTTGGGCCTGCTATTTCTGATGCAATCCGATTGCTTGGTCTTTGCTTTTACTTGTGCGATCAACTTTGCGTCTTTGTCGGTTTCCTTTATCGGCTGCACTTGGGGATGTCTACCGTGTCAACCTTGCTGCCGTCATGCGGTCCGCAACCGGATCAACGGTAGATTACCAGCCAAGGTTCGATAAGTTTTTCATTTTTTACACGACTAGATTTAACGCAAAGGATTCTGCGACAGTAGGCGCCGATTGCTCGCTACCGGGCTCGACGCCTTGGTTCGCGGCGCAATCGGTGACTTTGTTTTATCGAATATGCCCTTAGTGGCGCTTTTCGAATTGTTTCCTGGTAATTCGTACTGCCGGCTGCCTCAAACGCGACCCTTCTCAATGCCACAAACCTTTTAGTGATTTGCGCTTGAGCTAAGTGTCGAGTTGAGTGCCAGCCCGCAGTCCCCGTGCCTCGATGGCCTATTCGCTTGACCTCGTGGTCGGTCAGTCCCCGGGTGTGTTATACACGCCTCGGGTATGACTGAGCGTCGCCTATTGAGGCTAGCTCTTCGAATGAAATTATGCAAAGGTAATCGAATGCTCATTTTCAGAGGCATGATAACTTTTACTGATTGTTTGCCGAATGGCTTACATAAGTTTCTTCCGCTCAACTATAGAACGGACATAATAACTCGGCGTTCCACGGCCGCTCCGTCTCTGCTCCTGATGTGTCCTTTTGCTGAGTGCCCTTGGTGCAATCGATCAGATAATAGGAGTTGTTCTTGAGCGCTCTGCTGATGACGAATGGCCCCTCCCAAGGTGAGGATAGCTTGTGCTGCCCGTCTGACTTCTGAATTCGGCGTAGCACCATGTCTCCCTCTCAGAAGGCGATAGGACGGATCTTCTTGCTGTGGTAGTGCCGCAACTTCTGCTGATAGACTGCTGACCTGGACAAGGCCAACAGACACGCTTCTTCTTTGAGGTCGATGCCGTCTTCTCGTGCCAATCTGGCTTCTTCTTCGGTGTATAGGGCATGCCGAGGTGAATCGAACTCGATGTCGGATGGGATGACTGCTTCTGAACCATACACCAGGAAGAAAGGAGTGAATCCAGTCGACCTGTTTGGTGTGGTCCTCAAACTGAACAATACTGCGGGGAGCTCTTCAATCCATGCTCCGGGTGCCCTCTCAAGTGGTTCCACCAATCTGGGCCTGATACCCGATAGGATTAGTCCATTTTCTCTTTCGACTTGACCATTGGATTGCGGGTGCGCCACAGATGCCAGATCAAGCCGAATGCCCTGCTGAGATGCATATCGCGCCAGCGCTCCCTTCGCAAAATTTGTGCCATTGTCGGTGATGATGCTGTTAGGCACACCATATCTGCACCCAATGTCGGCCACAAATCGAACCGCAGTCGGCCAATCCAACTTCTTGATTGGCCTGGCTTCAATCCATTTGGTAAACTTGTCCACTTCGACTAGAAGATGTGTCATGCCACTTCGAGCTCTCTTGAATGGTCCAACCATGTCCAAACCCCATACTGCAAACGGCCACGCTATTGGGGTTGTCTTCAGCGCCGATGCCGGCTGATGACTTCTTGCCTTGAACCGCTGACAACCCTTGCAGTACTTCACCAAATTCTCAGCCGCTGCAAGCGCAGTCGGCCAGTAGAAACCATGTCGGAAAGCTTTGCTGGCGATTGCCTTTGCTGATGCATGATGACCGCATTCACCTTGATGAATGTCTCTGAGAAGCTCCAAGCCTCTGTCCTCTTCTACACATCTCTGAAGGATACCAGTTGCACTCTTGCGCACTAGCTCATTGTTGATTATTGTGTACGCCCAAGATCAGCGGCTGATTTGCCGTGACTCTGCTTCGTCTTCTGGGAGGACTCCGTCTTCTAGGAAATCTCTGATCGGCTGTGCCCATGATGGCGCGCTGACGACTGCCATTACCACTGCATGCTGGGGTGGGACTTCTTCTTGGATCTCAGTTCCTTGGCCACTGGCCTCCTGAATCTCGGCCTCTTGGACTTCTATCATTTCTACCTCTGCCCCTGAACTGCCGATTGCGGCGCCTGGCACGCATTCGGCAGCCCCTGGTGTCGACTTCTCGTTCAGAGCTGGAGCTTCATCATTGCAATCGACAACTTCTGATATCATTGGTTCTTCGGAGGTTGTGCCTTCTGGCGCGGCCTCTGCTTGCTTCCCTAAAGCTTTGCTCTTCTCACATCCTTTGGCAGCCCTTGGCTCGCACTCGGCAGCCCCTGGTGCTGCTGCCGAGATACCTTGGGCGCTGGACTGCTTCTTCACGGTTGTAAGTTTTTCCGGTTGAGCTTCTTTTGCCTTCTTCAATGCTTCAAGGTCGGTCTCCGAGATAAAAATGGACTCGGACTCTAGGGATGGTATGATGGATGGCTTCTTGATGTGCTCCAAAGACACACCTGGTGGGATAGCTTGCCTTGTTGATCCGAGCTTGGACAACGCATCTGCTGCCTCGTTTTATGCTCTTGGCACATGATGGAACTCGCAACCTTCAAAGTACCCACTGATCTGCTGCACCAGGAAGCGATAGCTTGCCATGTTTGCGTCCTTTGCATCCCAGGTGCCTGTGCACTGCTGTACCACCAGGTCGGAGTCACCAAAGCACTCAATATTCCTAATACCGATTTCCTTGGCAAGCTTGATACCATGCACAAGGGCTTCGTACTCGGCGACATTGTTTGATGCTGCAAAGTGAATCTGGAGCACATATTGCAGTTGATCTCCTCTTGGTGAAGTGAGTACCACACCAGCCCCTAGGCCACTCTTCATCTTGGAGCCGTCAAAGTGCATTCGCCAAAAATCCGACACTGGTAGCTGCGACATGTACTGAGTTTCAGCCCAGTCCACCAGGAAATCGGCTAATGCTTGTGATTTGATTGCCGTTCTCGGCTCATATTGGATGCCATGACTAGCGACTTCGATTGCCCATTTTGCCACTCTTCCGTTTGCATCTCTGCTTCCCATGATGTCGTCCAGTGGAGCCGAGCTGACGATGGGGATCAAGTGAGCTTGAAAGTATGGCTTCAATCTCTTTGTTGCCATGTACACTCCATAGCACATCTTCTGGTAGTGAGGGTAGTTCTGCTTGGATGCCGAGAGTACTTCGCTGATGTAATACACTGGACGCTGAATTTGCTGTGCCTTGTCCTTCTCAGGCCGTTCCACCACCGTAACTGCACTGATCACCCGATTGGTTGCCGCAATGTATAACATCATTGGTTCCTTTTCAATCGGGGCAGCCAGAATCGGTGCTGTGGATAGCATGCGCTTGAGTTCTTGGAATGCTTCATTTGCTTGGGGGGTCCAGGTGAACTTCTCTGTCTTCTTCATCAATTGATACAACGGGATTGCTTTTTCACCCAGCCGACTGAGGAATCGGCTGAGTGATGCGAGGCAACCGGTGAACTTCTGTACTTGCTTCAGGGTCTTGGGCTGTTCCATGCGCTCTATTGCGGCTATCTTCTCGGGATTGCATTCGATTCCTCTCTCGGAAACGAGAAATCCTAAGAGCTTGCCGGCTTGGACTCCAAACACACACTTCTCCGGGTTGAGCTTGATCTGATAAATTCTCAAGTTTGCAAATGTTTCCCTGAGGTCATCTAACAGCGTGACTCCTTTTGCCGACTTCACCACTAAGTCGTCCACGTAGACGTGGAGATTTCTGCCGAGCTGAGAGTGTGTGCACCTCTGAATTGTGCGCTGATAAGTGGCGCCTCCATTCTTCAAACCAAACGGCATGGTGATATAGCAATAAGCCCCGAAAGGGGTTATGAATGCAGTTTTTATCTGATCTTCCAAAGCAAGTTTGATCTGGTGATAGCCAGCAGTAGCATCCAGAAAGGACAACAGCTCGCAGCCGGCCGTAGAATCAATCACTTGATCAATACGGGGCAGAGCAAACGGATCTTTTGGGCACGCCTTGTTCAGGCAAGTGTAATCTATACACATGCGCCAGTTCTTGTTCTTTTTCATGACGAGGACTGGATTCGCCATCTACTCGGGGTAAAACACTTCCATGATGAAACCTGCAGCTTGCAGCTTCGCAATCTCTTCACCGATTGACCTTCTCTTGTCTTCAGAAAAACGACTCAGGGGTTGCTTGACCGGCTTCGAGCCTGGACGAATGTGCAGCTTGTGCTCGGCGAGTTCTCTCGGCACACCAGGCATGTCTTGTGGAGACCATGCAAAGATGTCCCGATTCTCACGGAGAAACTCGACGAGCTCGCTTTCCTATTTATCGCTAAGTCCAGCTCCGACTACAACAAACTTGGTTGAGTCGGAGGGATCTAGAGCGATCTTCTTGCTGTCCTTAGCCGACTGAAAAGCCGATTCCTCATCTACTCTCTTTGCTGGGCCGACTGGAAGTGGATTCTTGCTCTGTGCTTGCGCCATTGCAATCACCTTGCTGAGCTGACGCTTCTCCATCTCGACCACTTGGGAATCAGCCAAACTGCTGCCAGCAGATGTGCACTCGAGGGACTTCCTGAAGTCCCCGGTGACAGTGATGACGCCGTTTGGCCCTGGGATCTTCATCTTGAGGTACATCTGCTGTGCATTGATCATGAACTTGGCAAACGCCGGCAATCCCAACAGAGCATGGTAAGGACTACTGAGGTCGGCGACTTCAAACCAAATCGGATCTCTCCTGAAGTTTTCTTCTGTGCCAAATATAACATCCAGCCGAATGCGACCCATGGGGGTGCAAGACAATCCAGGAATAATTCCATGGAAAGTCGCCCGACTGCGCTCCAGGTCCCTCTCTGTGAGCCCTAGCTTGATCATTGTATCTCTGTACAGAATGTTGATTGTGCTTCCTCCATCAACGATCACTCGGGAGAACTTGCATG
The DNA here is from genome assembly GCA_950022295.1 of Bromus sterilis. Taxonomy (NCBI): domain Eukaryota; kingdom Viridiplantae; phylum Streptophyta; class Magnoliopsida; order Poales; family Poaceae; genus Bromus; species Bromus sterilis. The sequence continues at coordinate 376,732,430 of OX465595.1, read as the reverse complement.
AAAACCTTGGTCCTGCGAACAAAGCGTCCACCACCAGCGGATAGTTGCCCGGATTCGGCAAAATGGTGGGATGATCTGCTCTGTCCCAGGATATAGGACACCCGGACCAATGCATGAACTGGGGAATCGGTGGCATAGTGGCATTAACCTCCTGAGCTCGGGCTCTCCGACTGCCCTTGTCTGTGGACTCGCTGGTGAAAATCATGTAGGCGGCATCTTGCTGTGGGAACTGGTTCTGCTGCTGAGGCGGTCCTCTGTTCTGGGGTGGTGGTGGGGGTGGAGGTGGTAAAGCTTCTCCCTTCGCAATCCTTCTCACAAAGTCGCACTGCCGAGTGGTATGTGCAGACGGCCTGCCAGGCGTGCTGTGCAACTTGCACGGCGCATCCAGCATATCCTCGAATGTGTACTTGGGCTTCATCTGCCCCGGGGGTCTCACATTTGGTCTCATCTTCCGACTGCCTCCTACAGCCGCTGGATCTTCTTCATTCTGGACAGCGGCCACCTGCCGACTGCCATACTGGGTATCGGGCTGTTCGTCCTTGCACTTGCCATTGTTCTGCTGGTTGTGGTTGCTGTTGTTGTTGTTGTTGCGGTTGTTCTCTCTCCTTTCCTTCCGACTGAGGCCTTGGTTCCCTGTGTCCGACTGCGGAGCCCCTGGTGACTGGATTACACCTCCAACTCCGAGCTGGATAGGGCGCATCGCAGAATCGGACATAGCGAATGCATTTTCCACCTTCATGAGCTCGGCGAGCGACGTAAAGTCTTTGCGGAGCAGCTTGGGCTTCAACATTGAGTCAGCCAGGCATCCATCTGTGAAGTACTGAATGGCCTGGATCTCATGGACTCCTTCACATGAATTCTTCAGCTTGATCCACCGAGATAAGTAATCTCGGAGGGGCTCATCTTTGCCTTGCACACACAGAGCTAACTGCCTCGGAAGGTTGGGCCTCTCATACGTGCTTGTGAAGTTGTGGATAAATGCACTCGTGAAATCTTCCCAGCAGTTCACACTGTCCTTGGGCAAACTATTCAACCACGTCCGAGCTGAACCCTGCAGCATCAAAGGCGCATAGCGGACTGCTACACGCCGATTGCCTCCTGCAATGCGGACTGCCGTCAGGTAATCGGACAACCAGTCTTCAGGCTTCACCGACCCATTGTACTTGGGTGTGTCTCTCGGCAGCGTGAAGCCTTTGGGAAACTTTTCAGTCCGAATACGATGACCAAAACACGATGGGCCAGCTTCTCCTTCTTCATCTTCCTGAGCCTCCTTCTCCAGGAGCTCAATGCGATGCCTTGCATCATTCTGGCCGATTTGGCGAGGGCCAAGTCGAGCGCTAATTGCTGGTCTTGGTGCCGATTGCTGTGGCATGTCATTGTGCCTGCTGTTGACAGCTGGCTCTTCCATTCTTCTGCTTGCTGCTGGGGGTGGCTGATTGCTTCTGACCTTGCTCTCGTGCCGAGATAGAGCGGGTTGAAGTCTGTTCTGGCGCGATGCATTCGGTCGCTGGCTAGCTCCCGCATTCGGCCTCATAGTCCCTCTTGACACCCCAGGTTCTGCATTTTGATGATCCATTGCAACGAGCCTCTGCTCCTTTGCGGCTTCTATCAGCTCACGCATTCGGCGCGACTGCTCGCGCCGCTCATCTCCCTCCAGGTCTTCTAGCTCGAGTGCTATCTGCTCGGCTGCTCTCAGATTCTTGTCCGGCGTGCTGTATGTCGGCCTCTGGATGAAGGCTGGCTGCGCCGGTTGCTCCGGTTGCACTGGCCTCCTTGGACGCTCCGGCTGCTCGGCCCCCGACAGCTACTGGTTGACTGCCCTGCCTCGGCTTCTCAGATCTTCCAGGACTGCGGGCTCAATCGGCCGGCACGGTCCTGCATGCGCTGCATTGTATTCCCTTGTGATGGCTCCCAGCCTGCGCTCTTCTGCCAGCACCTGCTCAGCTCTGCGAGCCAGAGCGAGCCGTGCTGTTTCCAGCTCCGTGTGCACCTGCTCCGGATCACCATTCCTGTTCACGGGTGTGTATAACACATCCCGCAACGCACTGGTGCCGATTCGCTCTGCAGCGTCAGCTACCTCCTTAGCCTTTCTAGCTGCACTCGCAGGGTCGCGGTTGGTTGATGAGGATGCTCCCGCCATCATGACGGCGGCGTGCACTCGGCCCTCCTCTCTGCCGGGCGCCGCACTGCAGCCCCTGGTCGAGAGCGGGTCCGTAGCACACGAGAAGATGCGAATCTCTCTGGGATATGCCTCGGGGTAGCTGCCGATGAAGAGGCGATGACTGCCGACCTGCAGCGACACACCGGGCGGCAGGGGTGCTCCAGCCCTGTACCGCGCCGAGTAGTCCACCACGTAGTCGATTGCCCCACGCCTTAGAATTAGGCCAGAGGCGTGGCTACCGTCTGATGCAGAGGAAAATCCCGTCCGGATCTTTACTCTAGTCGACGCCTCGGTCTGCCCCACGGTGGGCGCCAACTGTCGTCCATATGTGACGTCAGATGCCATGGGATGGCTAAAGTGAAGGGGAAGACGCGAGGGAGAGAATGTCGATGGTGCCGGAATCGGGTTGAGTACAAGCACGGTGAAGGACACCACAATGTACCCAGGTTCGGGGCTCTCCGGAGAGATAACACCCCTACTCCTGCTTATCTCTTATATATCAATGCTCTGGCTACAATAACTGCTTCTCTATCTTCTCAGGGGAAGGTGAGCGCCGCCGCCGTGGGCAAGGCTCTCTCCTACTTCCCTGAGGAGTAACTACTAGCAGTGAATGAACTGAGGGGAATGTGAGTAATGGTGTTCTAGAGCGGGTCGTCCCTCACGCAGGAGGGGTACCCTGGCTCTTATAGTGTGAGCCCAGGGTACTTCGGTAACTTCACTCCCGAATGGGCCCAGCTGTCATCCTCTAATCGGCCTGGGCCCACCGACTGCTCCTCTCCGGGTGATCCGGATCCTACGAGCGGCGGCCCATGCTGTAGATCCATAGGGCATAGGGATGAACAGTGGAGCTAGGAGGTGCGATCTTGTCGCCCTGTCTGCGGAATCAGCGGAGAGGTCGACACCGTATCTCCACCAGATCTTCGACATGACTTGACCTTCCTGCCACCCATATATCTCGGGATATGGCATTTATGACCTCGTAATCATACCCCCGACTGGTGTCGGGGTCGACTTCCTCCAAGGGGAGTAGGTTGTTCCGATTTCTCCTGGGCCGACTGTTAGTTCTTGTCAAGGTCGATTGCTCTGGGCAATCGGCCTTCCAAGTACCTATCTCGGCCCAGCTGCGGACCAACCGGACGATCATCTTGGTGAAGGAAGGGTGGACCGATTGCGCCTGGGCCGACTGCTGGCATTCGGTACGTCTGATTGCCTTGGAACAATCGGTCGTACACCGCCCATCTCGGCCCAGCTGCAGCCCAATCGGTCCATCCTTGTCTTGAAAGATTGCTTCCGCTTGGGTTAGCCTACCCGGGTACCAATCCCCCGACAGATTCTGTCACATCCCTTCTTCATATTTTCTCCATCTCTTTGACGGAAATCGAGAACTTCCGATTCCCGCAAAGCACCTAGCCCTAACATGTTCATCTAAACAAGGAGGACTACTAACAGCAAGATAAACAATTTTTTTGTGATTTTTGATATAAGACACAAATATAAAAACTGAAAGGTAAACTAACAAGACTAAAAAAACAAAGGTAAAGGGTAGTGTGCAACTCCCCTATCTTAGCACTCGGAGTCCCCGACAACGGCGCCAGAAATTTTGCTTGATGTGCGAGGTGATGATAGTGATTTCTTGCCCTTTGTTGGTAAACCCCAAGTGGAAGGTGTGATGTAGCACAGCAGAAAATTTCCCTCAGTAAAGATACCAAGGTTTGTCTCCAGTAGGACTCCAGAGATGATAAGTAGGTGTCAGCGGCGCAACTGACGCGGACCTGCACACAGACACAAATAACTTTGTTCCCAACGAAGTTCAGAGAGGCTGTCAATCTCTCCGGTCTTGTTGTTCACAAAGGATCAAACGCAAGGAATAATGATAGCAACTGAAAGTAAAAGCAGAAAAGTAAATGAGCGTGGAAACAGTGATGAGCATATGGACCGGGATACGTGATGTTCACTAGTGATGTCTCTCTCCCAAAAGACGATAAAACTGCTATGCAAGGTGAATAAATTACAGAAGGGCAATTGACAGGATTATGAACGCACCGCAATGCTAACTATGCTACAAAAGAAAGGAAGAGGCTCAAAAGCATGGGCAGAACGCCAAAATAAGTAGACCAAAATCCAACTGCATCTAATACTAATCATCCACCTTGAGATATCTATCCAGAACATCTCGCTGTTATTAAGTTGCGAGCCCCACCCAAAGTGTAAACCCAAAGCAACAGACAACTGCATTAAAAATCACTTTGCGTAAAGTAAACAATCCTTGTAACCGAGGTTACAAGCATCGTTGTTTTCTCCCTTGTGGCAACAGCACATCCCCTAGACTCATGTTTCTGTCACTCAAGCTAGTCATCAGGGGGCATGAACCCACAATCGAGCAAAACATTCCCTCTTGGGATTACTACCTACTACTTGGCCAAAGCAATAAATAGCAACGGAGAACATGCAAGAATTAATTAAGAACAAAAATATAAGAGATAAGAACCAGATATATTACTCAATCACAATCTGAACATAATCTCATAATCCATCAGATCCCATCAAACTCAGCATAGCAACAGCAGAAAGATTACAAAAGTGCCTCGATCATGTAGGGCAGCTCACGAGGTCTAAACCATGAAGAACAAAGGGGGGAGGAGAACATCACATAGCTACTGATCACGGACCCATGGTCCAAAGGAAACTACTCACGAGACATCCGGGAAGCATCCATGGTGGAGAGGAGACTCCCGGAGGTCGGCCCTCCCTCCGGCAGGATGCTGGGAAGAGGTCTTCTGGTGCTCCCGATCTCGGAAGCGCGGCGGTGGAAGAACATAGGAGAGATCGTGAAAAAGGGTTCTGTCCTCGAGGGTTTCTCGTCACGGAGAATATATAGGCAAAGGGGGAAGCCAGGGGGAACACTAGGGGTCCAGGCGCCCCCCTGGCGCGGCCAAGCCCTAGGGCGCGCCACCAGGGTGCCTGGGCCCCTGGTGGTGGCCCTCTGGCCCCACCCAGGTTCTTCCGGAAGGTTCTTCTACGCTGATTTTTTATCTGATTTTCCCGAATTTTTGGAGCACTTTTTATATGGGGGAAAACTGAAATAGAAAAACAACAGAAAATAGGAACTGGCACTGTGGTGCACTGAGTTAATAGGTTAGTCCAAATATGATCAAAAGTGTATGAAAGTGTATCTAGATCATAGCAATATCACACAAAACATGCATGGAGCAAGCAGAAATTATAGATACGTTTTGGACGTATCAACTACTGTTCAGCCTGCACGCTCGGATCTCCAGGGTGGCGTGAACCTTGTTAGGGAACGCCCCACCGAGGCTATCCGACACATCGCACCCCATCCTAGGCTCAACAGAGAGGCCATCCGTCGGACTAAATCCTATGCGCCAAGGGGTCTAGGACCCTCACCCTTGCACGCTCCTACACGGTGCGAGGCTGTCCGGGAAGCAAAAGCAAACACCACTCGCGATTAAAGAAGACACACAACTTCCCGGCAATCAGACCGCAATACTGCTGACGTCTGAAGAGCTTTCGAATGAACTACGACGCAGGGGAGCCCATAACTCCTTATCCCACGTGAAGGTAGTGCGTACAGACCAACGGGCCTCTCAAGTCATCCACCGAACCATTTAGCATTTTATTAACTTGCGGGACAACCATTATCGTTGCCTCGACTTAACTGACCCGCAGACAACGACAGCAGTCAGGACCACCACTACATCGGTGCCTGCCCTGTCGTCCCACCAAGTCTCTGCGGTTACCAACAAGGTGAACCGTCTCCTTACCTTGTCTCGCGTGTGCTCCTGGAGGAGCTCGACTTTCATGGTTTGGTAACTCTCGCGGCCAACGTTCAGGGGCCAAGCACACCGGTACACTGGTCGCGCCCTCCCTGTCGTCCCGTCGCAATACCACTCGCGGGCATCGTTGGGTCGCCCGACTTCTTACCTTTAAGGACAACCGTTGCTCAGGTACCTAGAGCGGCTATACAGAGTCAGCAACGAGTGGAGTACAAAGATTACTCCTTGATAGCTCACACTTGATGGTGGCTCAGCAGAGCCGAGCTAGGGGGGCCTGAGGCGGTGTCTGCATTGTACCGTACCTATGCAGTTATAATATTTGTATCCGCGTTCACTCCCCTGAGTGATGACGACCCACTATCTAATCCTAGCTAACAATGCGCAGGGCTCACTGCTGAATATAATATATATAATAGCCAGCATAGGATAAAGGAAGGTACATCAAGGGGCGACAAAAACTAGCTATGCAATTGAATAGGATTGTAACCGTAGCAGCAGCAGTAATGCCTAGTGCAAGAAAGTACGGAAAGATAGACGATATCTGGGGAAGAGAATGGCTCTGCTTGCCTGGAAGCTCGACGGTAGGTGTAGGGTCGTCGACGAAGTAGTCGTACCCAGCAGCGGTGTAGTCGACGGTAGCAGCGGGGTCTACCGAAGAATAAAGGGGGGGAAGAAACAGTAAATACAAAGTAATCATAGCAAACATAAGCATGACATGACAAATGAATTTCTATCGGTGTACTAACGCAGTACGATGTATTATGCTCGGAGCGGGAATTCATCCGGGGATGAACTGCCAGCTCCGGGTATTTATCGGACAGTGTGTCCGGAGGGGGGAGGTATCATGCCGGAGGTGTCGTGGACATCCGACAAACGTGTGGATGGTGTATCCGGGTTAGTTGATCTATTCCGAACAACTTTCGTGTTCGGAATAAATTCATCCGGGTACTTTTACAGTACCGGACAAATCATTGGATAGACGGTCCGGAGGGGGATGGTTCGATGTTTGGTATGTTAGAGGGGGGTGGTAGACCAACGGATAGCGTATCCGTATTCGTTATATTTTTCTCATCAATTTCCATGTATAAAGTTTTTGAATCTAACTTACGGTTTAAAAGATATTGAATTTTAAACTTTTAAATCAATTTAAAACATTTTCTGAATTACTTTTATTATTTAATTAATAACATTATCCAAAACAGTAAACCTGACCAGTGGGTCCCACTGGTCAGCCTCTGGTTATTTAATTAATTGTTTAGTTTATTTAAATAGTGGGTGGACCCACATGTCATAGGAACAGATTATAATTAACTAGCTTTATTAAACTTAAATGGGCTGGGCCCACATGTAAGTGTCAGCAGGGGATTATTGTTTTATGATTTTAACTAACACGTTAATTAGGGGACCGGGCCCCACATGTAAGTGTCAGAGGGGGAGGGATTAGTACTAATGACGCTACTGACTTGGGGGGCCCACCTGGCAGCCGCACCGGAGTGCTCACCGGAGCCCATCGCCGGTGAGGTCGACGGGGAGCTCGCTACGGGGCACGGTAGAGGGCGCGGGAAGGCATATTCGAGAGAGGAGATCGCCGCGCATCGTTTGGAGGTCGCAGGGTGGCTGGGGACGCACCGGAGCGGCGCCGTCGACGGGCTTTGGCGGCGGTTGTTCACGGGCAAGACGGGGAACTCAGTTCCCATGCGTTTTCTCGAGCGGGGACTAGAGGGGCGTGAGCTACTACGCACCAGGAGAAAGTCCGTGCCCCTGGCGAGCGCTAGCGGGGCGTGGGAGCGCGGCAATGGACACAACAGCGGCGGCCGGAGCAACCAAACGAGGTCTTTCGCGCTGGTACCTAACGGGCGGCAACGAGCGGTCTGAGGTGGTAGCGGAGCTCACCACGAACGCGTGGAAGCTGGCAGCGTGCTCGGAGAAGTCTTGGCGTCGCCGGAATTTGCTCGGCGCGGAGGCGGCCCGAGGAAGAAGACGACCTCGATTCGCTCCGTGTGGTGGCTCCTGGCACAATTCCTCTCGCCTGCAGACGAAGTCGAGGGCGGCGCGTCGAACGGACACAGAGGGGAGGGTTGGAGTGGCCGGTGGGCGCGTGCGTTCACGGAGCCGTGGCCATGGCGGGCTCGGCTTGAGGTTGAAGACGACGGGGCGAGGGGTAGCGAGAGGGAAAAATGAGGGAGGCGGCTAGGGTTGCGCGCAGGGGGGGTGGGGGGCCTCTTATCCCCATGGCGAGCCGGCGGATGAGGGGCACGGCGACGACTGTGGCCGTGGCACCGGCGGATGGATGCCACGCCATGGCGGGCGTACGGGAGGAGGGGGGTGAGTGGGGTTGGTGGTCTGGGTGGGCTTGTGGCCCAGGGGGGAGGGAAATGGGCTTCGCCCAAGGTTTTTTTATTTTTATTTTTCCTTTTTGTTTTTCTGTATTTTATCTTTTGGATCTATTTTAATTACTTAGGTATTTTTGTAAAATATGGAAGGTGTTCCTTAATTATTGGTACACCACAAGGCAGTGCCACAAAAGTTTGGGTGACAATAAAAGTCATTTAATATTTTAATTAAATATTAAATTGGTTATATGGGGTTTTTAGCTACTGTTTAGAATTGTTCTTATTAATATATAGCTCCAAATAATACCCAAGATGGTGTGACATGCTCCACTGAATATTTGTGATTTTATAAAAGTAGTTTCAGAATTTTTGGAGAAAGTTTATTTTGCACCTTGGTTTTAATATTCCACCAAAGGCAATTTGATCATTTGATTTTGTTTTCAATGCAAAGGGTTGCACTTGTTTTGGTTCTTGATGATCAAGGCCAATGGCCACATTGATTTCAATATCAATATATGGGAATTTGAAAATAGCTTGGAATTATTTTGATTCATGATGACCCAGGTTCATGATCACAATGCATTTAACAACATCAAAGGCAATATGAATTTGAGCTGAACCAATTTGATCAAACAAAATTTTGAACAGTAGAGATGAACAGAAATGGTGATTACTGTTCACTGACAGTGAGAGTGTTACATTCTTGTAAAGTGCGAAGATCTTCTATATTCTTGTAAAATATAAGTGTTGACCTTAAGTGAGGAGAATATCCCAAAGAGGAAAAATTAAAAGATCCCAAAGAGGACAAATGGGAGATATATAGAAAGAGCCAAAGAGACCACAATAATACAAAAAAGAGAAAAAAGAGAAAAAAGAAATAAAAAGAGAGAAGGGGGCAACACTACTATTCCTTTTGAAAGATCCACACTCATACTCCATTGCTATACTTGTACTCCATAGAGATTATCATTCATGCATAACAATGTGGGGACCCCTACACTATAGAACTTGTCTTGCATATTCCAAGGATGAGCCTCCTTAAATGAGCTCTAGGTCTTCATGAGAAAGCAAGTTGGATGCATCCCACTATTTCCATTAGAGAGCTTACCTTAGCTCACATGTGCATCCGTTGCATGGCAATCCCTACTCCTCACATCATATATATCATTTGACCTTCTCTCGCCTATGATTGTCCTTATTGATGTGTCGTGGTCATACCTAAGGTATACCCTTAAGTATCACATATCATGAGGTATCCTTAACGAGATAATAAGAGTAACATAACATAATATATAACCGAGTTGGTCCAACTCGGATGCCTCAACTCGGATGGTCCAACTCGGATGATGCAACTCGGATGCCTCAACTCGGATGGTCCTACTCGGATGATGCAACTCGTACAGATTTACTCTGCACACGACAACTCTGCACGCGCCAACTCTGGACGATTCAACTCTACATTAAAAGAAAGAGTTACTCAAGACTCCCCATTACTTCGAACATTATTTCGTGTATTAAGTAGCATTAGAAACAGCCGCATTTATTAGGCACTATTTCCTCATCAATTCTCCACTATGTAACCGAAGGGGTGGGGATGGCGAACTCTATATAAGCCATCTCCCCTCCACGGGACACCAGACTCTTCTTCTTCCTCGGTCTCATTCTTCCTCCTCCATGGAAAGAAACACATGTACATCTTGTTCATACAAAAGATAAAGAAAAGCTCCTCCGGGAGCACGAGACGTACGGATTTTATCTCCTCCGCGAGAGTCCCGAACTCGATAAAATCACTTGCGTCCACCCGTTTGCATCTCGATAGTTCATGCTCCGTTCTAACCCCTATATCTATTGTCACGATTGAATGCTCGACAGTTGGCGCCCACCGTGGGGCATGGCGTCTATCAATCTATGATACAGACGGTTTGTTTTCTCCTTTACTGTCAGAACCCCAACTAGGGTAAGTGCTAGGGCTTGTTTGACCCTTTTGCATCATGAAAAATTGAAAAAGAAATTCAAAATGGGGAACAGAAAAGCCCTGAGGAATTTAAATAAATGGCCCGATAAAAATCTTTTTCCAAAAATCATTTGAATATTTGGAAAATTCCTATAAATGATGCTGATCATTGCAAAAGTGGTTTGAGGATTTTTCCCATGCCCATGGAATATTCAAAAATTCAAAAGGTGCTTTGGAAATTAAATTTAACTCCAATTTGAATTTAAATTCAAATTGTTTGATTTTAAAAAATCTCCAAAACTTGTGAGTGGCTAGCTATATATGTTATAAGCCCACATAAATTTTTTCATTATTTTATAAAATGCCTAGCTAATTGATTTAGCACATCAAAACAAATAACAGAAAAACAAAATAGAAGAAAAATAGAAAAGGGCAAAGGAGCCCACCCAACCGGGCCCCCCGGCCCAACTTACCTTCCCCAACCCAGGTCCAGCCGAGCTTGTCTTCTACCCAAGCTGGTCGGTGGCGCACTGGGAGAGCACGGCCGACGCCGCCGTGGCCACCGAGGCTCGCCTAGACCCTCCCCTAGTCTCTCCTGGCGCCACGAGACATGCAGCACACCCCGCGACCTTTCCCCCTTGCCCGTGATCACCCTCCCCTTTTCCTTCCTCGTCTTCTCCGTGAGCACCCGAGAGACTACCGGAGCGCCGCCGTGATTCCGCGCGGCCAGAGACGGCCAACGGCCGCGAGAAGTTGTCCCGGAAGGTCGCCGTAGACGCAAGCCACGCCGTGCAGAAGCTGGCCGACCAATTCTGCCCTGAACGGCCGCAAGCCTCGTCGACATCTCGCCGGAGCCGCCGGATTCCGTCGTCACCAGGGCACCTTCGACCTCACTGTCGCGTCGAACACATTCCTGGTGAGCAGGCGCTTTAAAACCCTAAGCTCAATCCTCCTGTTGCAACTCCTAGCCACCCCCGCCATGGAAGCCGAAGCTTGGACCCGCCATGGCCAACGAGGTGCAAGCTCCCATGCCTTCCTTCCCTTGCCGAGATGCGCATGGTGCTACTGAGTCCCCCATTGTCACGATGCCCTAGCCCATGGACAAAACGCCCCACTGCCACGCAATGTCTGCGATAACCGGACTCCGGTCGCCGCGAAAGTTGAAGCCGGCGACGTTGAGGACCTCCCCGGCGACGCGCAGCTAGCTTCCGAGAAGCGCACGACCACGAGCTACATTTTGGTAGCCCTAGCGCTGCGTTTGGCTGCCGGAATCGCAGTCCCGTGAGGACGCCGCCGTGTTTTGGCGTCGCCGGCGGCGAGCCGACATGGCCGGCCATTAAGGCCTTATTTAGCCTAAGCTAATTACCCCCCCTAGGGCCACTGACATGTGGGCCAGCACCCCCCCCCCTTAACCCTCTGTTAAGCTAACTAAACCGGGGATTAACCCTGAGAGAATGACAAGCAGGCCTCACCAGTCAGACCCCGCCCTGATGTCAGCATTGTGTCATGCTGACGCAATAAAGAAATTCCAGAGTTTTAAAATAATCCAGAGTTTCGTTTTCTCTACGGCGGTGCCCGGCCTCCGCCTGTATGGCGCTCGACGCTCAGCCTCCCCGTATGCCTACTCACAAACTTCTCCACCAGATTCACGCGCACAACCCTGGATAAGCTAAGTGATTATGATTTTATTTCTGTACAAATATTTGATTCCACTTGCATATATCTGTATATGTATGCATACCATGGTGTACGAGGGTGCAGGTGCTCTTGTTAGGCGGACACTAAGGCTAGCTGGCTAGCCACGCGCCGCGTCTTGGCCGCCCTATTTTCTCCTCCATGTTCAGCTGAATGCGGCTCCTCATCGCCACTGATCGCTGGGGAGTTTTCATAGGCTTCACGTCTTTCTAATCGCCTCGACTCGGCCACAACTCGGACACCGTCCTCCTCGCTCGGCAGCGCCTCGACTCGGCCGCAACTCGGACGCCGTCCTCCTCGCCCGGCAGCGCCCCGACTTGGCCGCAACTCGGACACCGGCTCCTTCGACAACTCGGACGCCGTCCTCCTCGCCCGGCAGCGCCCCGACTTGGCCGCAACTCGGACACCGGCTCCTTCGACAACTCGGACTCCCCGAATAAGTCGACAGCATCTGGCTTCACCTCCCGTTGCGACTCGGACGCCTGGTCCAAGCCCCTGCTCACGGCAAACCCGACTTACTCAGCCTACACCTGAGACGCCAAGGCAGCAGCAGTTCAGTGGCCTCCATCGGTACTGCATGTGTACGATTGGTGTAGGAACTCTTCGACAACCTCTACGACGACACCGGCAGCGTCGACTCGGCACAGTGCCATGTAACAGCAACAACTATTCGGGTCATCCGTTGCGCAGACTCGGACGCCCCGCACGCCTCCGACCTGTCGCGCCCCGTCTCCTCCTCTGTCCGCCTTCGATGCTGCCAGCTTGGACCAGGATGCCATCTCCCGATCTGCTTCAGCTCGGAGCCGCCCCTCGACCTGCTCGCAACTCGGTGGCATGTCAACCTGCTCTGCGCGACGGTTCCTCGACATCCATCTGCACAGGACCACACCTGACCGCAGCCTACTTCCGCGGACGCTCCTTCGACTTACTCCGAACCAACGGCAACGACTCGGCTGCGGCTCCGTTCAGCTCTGAACCAAAGGCAACGACTCGGCTGCGGCTCCGTTCAGCTCCGAACCAAAGGCGACAACTCGGCTGCGACTCCGTTCAGCTCCGAACTAAAGGCGACAACTCGGCTGCGACTCCGTTCAGCTCCGAACCAACGGCAACAACTCCGTCGCGACTCCGTTCAGCTTCGAACCAACGGCAACGACTCGGCTGCATGTCTCCCGAACTGCTCCGACCTGACGTGCGCTTCGAACTGCTTCATCTCGGCCGCGTTCCCCCGACTTGCTCCAACTCGACGGCCTCCTCTGAGCTGCTTCAACTCGGCGCAACTCGGCCTCGACTCGACCTGGGAAAGCTAAACGCTCCTTCCGCGACTCCGCATTGCTTCGACTCGGCCGCGACTCGGATGTGCTATGCACTCCTTCGACGATCGTATCCGTCACGACACCGCTTATGCTTCGACTCGGCCTCAGATTCCTCCGAGGACTTCTCTTCGTCGTGTCACGGCTTCATCAACATCGACTACATCACCAAAGCGGAAACAGATAAGTTTCTCATACAACCAATTTCCGCACTTAATCTTTAGCAAGTTGGTCTCTCCCGAGCATCACCCGGGAACCACTTCTCGCCTTTACCCGAGTCCACCTCGATGAAACACAAATTATATTTCCCGTTCTTCGACAGGTCCGCCGTCGAAGGTTGTAACACACACGGGGGCTACAACTTAGATTAGAATCAGATTTACCTTTGCTAGTGGCTCTTTGCTCCACCCATTAGTTGCGCTGCCAGTCGGCAAGTTGCTTACTTTGGTTTCTCCTGTTCTTCGTGAAACGTCTATACATGCTCGGTACCTAAACGCCTACTGTTCGTCTCCAACCCGGTCGCAACCTGACTGTCTGGTTGGCAAGAGCAAAAGCTAATGGTCTGCCGACTCGCTAAATGGCTAAACACGAGAGAACATTAAACCAAGTTAGATATATTACTATCTGCAAGGTTTGAATTATACACTTCATTTCTGCAAAGTTTAAAGTTTCGCGTTTTCACTCAGCTTTCTGGGTATGAATATTGTGATATTTTCTTCTTCTATATGTTCTCATTTCCTTTCAGATCAATGAAAGAAATATCTTTGATTTAATTCTGTGCCTGCACACGACGATTGGTATTCTCTTTATTAAGTTTATTCCATGCGCCTGCATGATGATTGGGATTCTCTTTCATATCAATTATTTTATTTCGTGCCTGCACACAACGATTGACATTTTCTTCATTAATTTTATTCCGTGCCCGCGCACGACGATTGGTATTCTCTTTATTGATTTATTTCCGTGTGAGCACACGACGATTGATTTTCTGTTTATTAAATTAATTCCATGCCCGCGCATGATGATTACTTCTATTTATTCATTTTATTCCATACTCATGGAAGACGGGTGACTTACTCCGAGTGGCTACACTCGAGAAAATGTTCCGTGCCCATGCACGACAAAGAGATTCCAAATTCTTTCAAGAAACAACACTCAAGAAAATATCCCGTGTCCGCGCACGATGAAACAATTTTGTATAGCTTCAGTAAAAGACTCCAACTAACTACCAATAGTTAGTCGGAGCCTTGGGGGCTACACCCAGTGGGTGTACTAAGAAGTGCTCCCACTGAAAGGAAAATTCCCGAGTAGATCTTCACTCGGAAGAACAACATGCCGAGTAAATCATCACTCGGACACACCCACTGGGTGGCCAACAAAACCGAGTAAGTTGTCACTCGAAGTATTTTTCCGAGTAAGCTTCTACTTGGAGAGAGTCATTGCTAAAACAACCGAGTAAGTTGTCACTCGAAGCGTCAAACAAAGCAGACAATACTCAAAAACTCAAAGAAGTGACGGGACGGGAGACCGCCTGAAGCTAAGTAATGAGTTAGAAAGAGACTGCATTCTGGAACGCACAACAAACGGAAAATCTTGTATTCATTAGCTGTTCGAGAAAAGTTCCGAACGGTTAATTCACTACTAGTCCGTCTCTGACGAAGATTTCCAGATTATTAGTATGATAAGGTGCGAGGGGTAAAGAATCGATATCCTATGTGGTATGACCTAAAGCTCATTGTGAGGCTTTAGGATATCGAACTTTACAAATCTGGTTTATATGGAGTTTAAGGCCTTTTACTCCAAGACACACCTTCCGAGGCCTCAGTCCACCTCTTCCGAGAGACGCTTGAGTGTTGCTAGATTTTTCCTTTAACTTGCCCGACCCACACACAAGGGAAAAGTGTAAACTTCGGTAGAGTCCTTCCGGGCCTCTTATTGAGTTTAATCTTCATATACCTTATGAATATGTCATCAATAGGAAGGGCACTCTCTTTTGATGAAATCAGTTATCCTAATTAATAAAAAGTCTCCAAATCAAAAGACTCCGAGTAACTTCAAAAAGTTACTCGGAGCCTTGGGGGCTACACCCAGTGGGTGCACTAAGAAGTGCTCCCACTGAAAGGAAAATTCCCGAGTAGATCTTCACTCGGAAGAACAACACGCCGAGTAAGGCATCATTTGAACATATCAGAATTTATACAAAAGTCTCTAATCTAAAAGACTCCAAGTAACTTCAAGAAGTTACTCGGAGCCTTGGGGGCTACAGTCGTGGTCATACCTAAGGTATACCCTTAAGTATCACATATCATGAGGTATCCCTAACGAGATAATAAGAGTAACATAACATAATATATAACCGAGTTGGTCCAACTCGGATGCCTCAACTCGGATGGTCCAACTCGGATGATGCAACTCGGATGCCTCAACTCGGATGGTCCTACTCGGATGATGCAACTCGGACAGATTTACTCTGCACACGACAACTCTGCACGCGCCAACTCTAGACGATTCAACTCTACATTAAAAGAAAGAGTTACTCAAGACTCCCCATTACTTCGAACATTATTTCGTGTATTAAGTAGCATTAGAAACAGCCGCATTTATTAGGCACTATTTCCTCATCAATTCTCCACTATGTAACCGAAGGGGTGGGGATGGCGAACTCTATATAAGCCATCTCCCCTCCACGGGACACCAGACTCTTCTTCTTCCTCGGTCTCATTCTTCCTCCTCCATGGAAAGAAACACATGTACATCTTGTTCATACAAAAGATAAAGAAAAGCTCCTCCGGGAGCACGAGACGTAGGGATTTTATCTCCTCCGCGAGAGTCCCGAACTCGATAAAATCACTTGCGTCCACCCATTTGCATCTCGATAGTTCATGCTCCGTTCTAACCCCTATATCTATTGTCACGATTGAATGCTCGACATGATGTGAGTCTTTCACACCTTTTTGTCTT
The DNA here is from genome assembly GCA_950022295.1 of Bromus sterilis. Taxonomy (NCBI): domain Eukaryota; kingdom Viridiplantae; phylum Streptophyta; class Magnoliopsida; order Poales; family Poaceae; genus Bromus; species Bromus sterilis. The sequence goes on along the minus strand of OX465595.1, from coordinate 376,716,222 downwards.
CCTTCCCCATCATTTCTCTCTTTGTCATCCTAAGTGTTAACGTATCTTGCTCGCGCTCATCCATTGCATGAGTGCTCAAAGTCGAAAGGGAGAGGATCAGTTTGACTTGTACGTAACTAGTGGTCTGGGGATGAGTCAAAATAAGATCCCGAAGGAGACTAAGTGTGAAACTTTATTATATTGAGTTATCAATTAAACTATATATATATATATATATATATAATCCCATCTCCCATTGCTTGCACGCAAACACCATTTGGAGACATTCGAGTCACGGACAACAAGAGCTCTTGCACCTTTATGTTTATACTTTGCTAGAATTAATACTAAGACTCTTGCCTGTTATTTTCTTGACTTGAATTGCATATCTTACTTGCTTTACTTTGAAGTTCTTATATGTGTGTTAGCATGTCACCACAGAAATTATCTGTGTTATCATTTACCTACTCGAGGACGAGCAAGAATTAAGCTTCGAAATGTTGATACGTCCCAAACGTATCTATAATTTTTGCTTGTTCCATGCACTTTTATGTGACATTGCTACATGTTTTGCTACACTTTCATATCATTTTACACATATTTGGACTAACCTACTAACTCAGTGCAACCAGTGCTAGTTCCTGTCTTCTTATGTCTTTAGTTGCAGTGATTTTTTTTCCAATATAAAATGCCAGCAAAATTCTGGAAAAATTAGAATAAAAATCAGCGTCAAGGAAGCTTTCGGAGCCATCGAAGGAGAGCCGAAGGGGGGCCACCCCCTCCCAGGCGGCCATGTGGCACGGCCCCACCCCTGGCCGTGCCACCAGGGCGCCTGGGAGGTGGGCCCCACCTCTGGTGCCCCCTTCGTCCTATTTTTACCCCTCTTCTCAGAAACCCTCGAGGAGGAGCCTGCGTCGCTAATTACCTCTCTGTTCCGCCGCCACAACGCTTCCAAGATCGGGAGCGCCAGAAGACATATTCCTATCACCCTGCCGGAGGAAGGATTGACCTCCGGAGACCTCTCCACCACCATGGACGCCTCCCGTATGTGTCGTGAGTAGTCTACCTTGGACCATGGGTCCATGACCAATAGCTATGTGATGTCTTCTCTCCACCCTTGGTCTTCAATGTTTAGACCTTGTGAGCTTCCCTACATGATCAAGGCACATATGTTATTTTCCTGTTGTTGCTATGCCGTGTTTGCTAGGATCCGATGGATTATGAAATTATGTTCAGATCGTGATGAGTTATATATTTGGTTTACCTTTATATTTTTTTCTTGAGTAATTCTTGCAGGTTCTCCGTTGCTTTTTATTTCTTTGGCCAAGTAGTAGATAATGACTCCAAGAGGGAGAGTTATGCATGATTGTGGGTTCATGCCCCCACGATGTCTAGCTTGAGTGACAGAAACATGAGACTAGGGGATGTGCTGTTGCCATCAGGGAGAAAACAAGGGTGCTTGTAACCGCGGTTGCAAGGATTGTTTACCTTACGCATAGATTGTCAATGCAATTGTCTGTTGCTTTGAGTTTACACTTTGGGTGGGGCTCGCAACTTAATACCAGCAAGATGTTTTGGATAGATATCTCAAGGTGGATGATTAGAAGTAGATGCAGATGGATTTAAGTCTACTTGTCATGGCGTACTGCCCATACTTTTGAGCCTCTTTACTTTCAAGTAGCATAATTGGCATTGCGGTGCATTTATAATTCTGGCAATTGCCTAGCTGTGATTTGTTCACCCAGCTTAGCAGTTTATCGTATTTTGGGAGAGAGACATCACTAGTGAACATCATGGGACCCCGGTGCATATTTCCACCACTGTTTACACTTCCACCTTATTTACTTCTTTTACTTTCCGTTGCAATTATAACTATTATCCTCTTGCGTTAGATCCTTTGTAAACGACAAGGCCGGAGGGATTGACAACCCCTATGTACTCTATGGGAGCAACATTATTTGTATGTGTATGCAGGTCCACGTCAACCTCATCTCCATCCGACAACTTAATCTCTGGCGCTGTTGACATCTACTTGCAGTATTCAGAGTCCTCTGGAGACATAAACCTTGGTATCTTCACCAAGGGAAATTTGCTGCTACGCTACATCTCAACCTTCCACTTGGGGTAACCAACGAGGGGCGAGAAATATCACTTCCTCACTAGCATCAACATCCACACCGAAATCACTTTACGCTTGGTAGCCGAAGACCACCTCCCTGCAGGAAGTTCGACCCCACAAAAATCCATTCAAGACCCTCGCATCCTTGCCTCCTTGGAAACACCCATTAACGCCCGGATGTCAACATCAACTCCATCCAAGCTTTGGTGACCCGCTCCAGGCCGCCATCATCGGCATGTGTCCAGGGTCGGGTCGCTCGCCCCCGACTAACCTAGGAGAGCACCTAACCCTTACTCTATCATCACAACGATCCAGACAAACCACGTGATATCCTAAGAATTGTCTCCAGTCGGGGGATCGCCGCCCCATGCCACCTTCATCCCACCAGCAACTTTTTTGTCGCACAGGCTCCATGGCCCCACCTCTATTGGATATCGCATGTCACCATGTTCCCTCTGTATGCCAGAGGTTCACCGATAGGAAAAACAATAGACGGGACACTCGCCTCAAGAGGGGCTGATACGTCCGTTTTGCATCACTATTTCCTACTATAAATTATCCTATTTCAATGATATATTTCACAATATGATGTTGTTTTAACGCCTTTTATCTCTTAAAATGCAAGTAATACAAAGAGATAAGGATCACTGATAGTTAGAATTCTGGACCAAAAATAGTAATAGGGCATAAACTAATTTTCCGAAACTCAAAACATCATGAAAATTCTAGGAGACATTTTTGGAATATTTGAGGATTTATGGAGCAAAGAGGCAACTAAGGGACTGATATGTCCCAAACGTATCGATAATTTCTGCTTGATCCATGCATGTTTTGTGTGATATTGCTATGATCTAGATACACTTTCATACACTTTTGTGTTGGATATGTGCCCTAGAGGCAAATTAATAAAGATATTTTTCACATATCTGTTTGTTCATAATACATTATATATTGTGCTAGAACTGTATTAAGCAGAAACATTAATACACGTGTGATATATAATAACCTGGTCCCTAGTTAAACTCAGGCATACTAGCTATAATAGTCTATTGACAATGAGGTCATAACATTAGGAGAATGATGTGATGGACACCCACCCACCTTAAGCATTGCAATGTGATCAAGTCACATAAGTTCAGCATTGCGATGACTTAATAACATAGTGACTGAATCCTTAGACCGTGATGATCATACATAATTGCTATCTATTAGGATGCTTTGAGTGCATTAACCATTACACTAAAACATGGTAACTGAAAAGGTGTATCTTGGGTATTCTGAAGTAGATATGTTGAGGAGTATGAAATAGATCAGAGTGGGATTTGTCAATCCGAGTGACGGATAGGTACTCTGGGCCCACTCGGTGGTGTTGCATCAATAGCTTGCAAGAAAGTGACTAGGTCACAAGAGATGTAATATTCACAGACGAGTAAACATGTTATGTCGGAGACGAGGAAGAACTAGGTATTGGATACCGACGATCATACCTCGGACAAACATAGTACCGAAGCACAAATGGATCAAGCCATATTGTTAACGGTTCAACAACGATGAAGTTTATTCGATGGAAGCGTAGGGGCACATCAAGGATTGTAACCAGATCCCACATGATGGTCATTGGTCAGAGAGTGTCTCGATCATGTCTACTATTTCCCGGACCGTACGGTGTCACACTTAAGGGCAATCGATGCATTAAGGATTGATTCGGGATCATTGGTGAAAAGAGAGAAAACACCGAAAATGTACCGGGAGGTGCCGGAAGCTGTTCCGGATATTTTGAAAGGTTCAAAATAATATATATTAATATTTAAATATATTTTATTATTTAATTTACAGAATTCAATATTAAAAATGATTTAAATAATTCATTAAAAAGGTGAAAAGGTATTTGGGCCTTAAAAGGCCCATGAGGGGAAGGGGGAGCCTCCCCCTTGGGCTTGGCGCCAAGGGAGGGGCCCATCCCCCCTCCTAGCTGCACCACTCCCCCCCCTTGGGGGTTTAGTCCCACATGGGGGAAGGGGAGGGGGTGGAGCCCCTCCTTGGCCTATATAAGGAGGGGTGGGGTGCCTTTTTCAACACAACATTGAGTTTATCTCTTCTCTCTTTCTCCGACCTAGAGCGGACTCCCCTGGTTTGGAGTTTGCACCTGGTTGGGGCTTTCACCATCATCCGGACGCCGTCGCGCTGCTGGAATTGGGATCCGGATCAATCTTCTTTCCGCTGCTCTTCGGGTTCGGAGCCCGGAGGGACGTCGGTTGCACCGTACGTGTGTAATCCCGCGAGGCACTACACGTGTGGTGCTACTTCATCGTCGGAGGTTCTTCAACACAACAGGGAGGTCGTAGGATCAGAGTCTACGCCAACCACGTTCGAGGAACGTTTCCCTCTTTCATCTTCAAAGGTATGAACACTAATTCCTTCTGTTACATACATCAACATAGCATAGATCTTGGGTTCGGGACTCGTAGGTAGGAAATTTTTTGTTTTCTGCGCCGATCCCCAACAGTGGTATCATGAGCAAGGATATGCGTAGATGTATTGTACGGGTAGAACACATCTAGGATGTGGGCATCAATTCTCCAATTGTTACCCTCCCACGTGTTCGTTTAGCGTTGCGGCAATGTCCTGATGAAGCGGCCCCAACCGACCTTACGCGTTTACGCGAGACTGGTTCCACGCTTGACATATGGATTGTACCATATAAGTTGCTGGGGGTGTCTGTCTCTCTAACATTAGCTACGCGAAGACGTTTGCAACGGAGGGCCCCGACAGGGGTGTAATAGAGACGATTGCAGGATTGGTGTTGTGGCTTGTTTTCGCAGGATAGAAAGCGGTTCTCTCTCGAAACCCCTTAGCAGCCACGTAAAACTTGCAAAAGATAAAGTAGAAGGCATTTTAACTTTAATTTTCATGTAAGGGGGGATCATAGCTTGTATGATTTACAATTTTACTCCCTGTCTTGCTAATATGCTAGATATGCGACGGTAGCATGATAGGATAATCTCTCTCAATACCATGTTTGTATTCTCCCTTAGTGGGCACCTCCTGGAAGGATCTCTTTATGATAGGCAGGCCGTGACGATCGGGTGTCATACATACATTAGCGATCGCATGAGGTTGGGTTTGGCAAGCCTAGCATATGCAGATATGGCCTTGCTGAACAGCCATACACTAAGGTTCGACTGGCAGGCTTGACATATTTAGATATGAGCTTGGGATACGGATGACCGAAAGGTTAATCATGAGTCATATAACGGATATGATTGGCATGATGGACTACCTAGGGAGATGTGTCGTCGGCCGTGTGATATTCGAGGACGACCATTCAAACTAGGATTATGTTAATCACTTAGTAAATTTGGAGAGATGTTTAACTAAGTGGGAGTTTTAGAAATAATTAAAATTGAACTCCAATTATGAACAAAGTCTAAATATGTGTTTTGCAAATAACCATTGTAGATGGCTGCACCTCACCCCTCATTCAACTTAGGGTCATTCCTAGACAAAGACAAACTGAAAACCGATGGGTCAAACTTCACCAACTGGTTCCGCACTCTGACGATTCTCCTCGTTCCCCTCAAGATGGCATACGTACTAGAGGCCGCGTTAGGTGACGAACCACCAGCAGACGCTAGTCAGGATGAGAAGAATGTCTGCCTCTCCAAGACGGATGATTACAACCTTGTCCAGAGTGGAATGCTTTACTCCATGGAGGCTGAGCTGCAGAAACGCTTTGAGAGGATGGGTGCATATGATATAATCACCGACCTCAAGGCCGTCTTTGCACCCCAAGCCAGGGCTGAACGTTACGAGGCTTCTGAAGCTTTCTTCTCATCAAAGATGGATGAGCATAGCAGTGTTAGTGAGCACGTGGTCAAGATGTCTGGCTACGTTCGACGCTTGAATGCTCTGGAATGTCAGATTCCAGATGAACTTGCTGTTGATAGGGTACTGCAGTCGCTCCCCCCTAGCTAAAAAGGCTTTGTGTTGAACTACAGCATGCAGGGGATGACTAAGACCCCTTCTGAGTTGTTTGCCATGCTGAAAACTGCTGAGGTTGAGATCAAGAAGGAGCATGTTGTATTCATGGTCAACAAGACCATTGAATTCAAGAAGTCTGGCAAGAAGGAGAAGGGAAAGAAGGGAAGCCCGAAGAAGGGTGACAAGCCAGTTGTCACTCCTCGTGAGGCACCCAAACCTGGACCCAAGCCCGGCGTTGAGTGCTTCTACTTCAAGGGTGATGGTCACTGGAAACGCAACTGCCCCAAGTACCTAGAGGATAAGAAGGCTGGCAAGATTGTCAGAAGAGACAAAGGTATATTTGATATACATGTTATTGATCTTTTCTTAACAAGTGCTGGGAACAAATCCTGGATATTTGATACAGGATCTGTTGCTCATATTTCTAACTCCTCTCAGGGGCTACGGAATAGGCGACGCTTGATGAAAGATGAAGTGACGATGCGCGTAGGAAACGGCTGCCGGATTGAAGTAGTGGCGGTCGGCACGAAGCATCTTAGTCTCCCTTCGGGATTAGTTTTGATTTTGAATAAGTGCTACTATGTACCCGCATTGAGTGTGAACATCGTTAGTGGTTCTTTCTTGAAGCGAGATGTCGGGACCCGGGGTTAGCGTATGCAAGTACAGCTAAGACATAGTCATATGGAGAGCCGAGAACCGCACCCACTTGTCTAAGCAGACAAGGCCAAGCACTGAACATTCTCGGAAATCATCGTACGTGAGGGGCATCCCATCCAGGCCGGATGATCAACTGAGATGGGTCCTCCTCGTCCGCACACAAGTCTAATGATATGGGTGGTGAACTCCCATATTCAAAGACAAGTCGCCTCAACCATACTATCGACTATCTCAAAACTCTTACATAGACTTACTCCAGCCCGATCACTTAGTCGGGGTCTAGGGCGGGCTCGATCATACCACAAAGTGTGCACGAGACGGAGTCTCAAGCAATCGCATCGCGATGCCCCAAGCTGCGCACATCTAAGGGCCACTTGGTGTATGAAAGACCGCCAGCCAGAACACAACTAAGGTCTCGAAAACCCATACAAAGACATGCATGTTATAAACATACACGCAACACACATGCCTTGTATGAACAGTAGGTACCATTGCAATTCTCTACAAAGTGTACATTTTATTTATAACTCTTATAGAGTACACACAGAGATCACATACATGTGATCCAACATTACAACACAGAGCGTAAGCAAATTATGTCTGGGTACAGACAAGTTTAACAAATGGCTTAAGAAGCCTTATTCAAACACAAAGCCCTCCACGAGGGAACCAGTCTGCTGACTGGGACTAGACTAGCTTAACTTCAGTCGTCCAGCTCGATGAAGAAGCCACCTTCGGGGTCAGTGGCGTCATCTAAAACATAGATTAAGCAAACGTGAGTACAAAGGCGTACTCAGCAAGACTTACATAGGAGCTATACTACTCATGCACATGTATCAAGGTAAAGGGAGGTGGGGTTCACTTGCAGAAATGCCAGCTTTGACTTGGCTAATCCTGAACTACGAGTACCGGACTTTGAGGTAAGAAGCGTACACGAGTCCACTACTTTCACCAACCAATACACCACTATGGTGCCTTCCTCGACTTCCCCACGAGGAAGCACTCCATAGCACTCACACTTATCTTGGTGTGTTTTAGAAGTATACGGTTCAAGTTATCTAATAATCAAGCTAAGCTTTCCAAGCAGTCCATAACCGAGGATGCGGCTATTCGAATAGTTTTGTTAACCTTGCAAGGGTGTACCGCTACACACACATGATCATCGGTTACCGCCTTTGTACTCGACACCGTTCAAGAAGTGTCGGCGAGGATGCTCACCACAACTGTTACCTCATAGCCGATCTAGTCCGAGAAATCCGCCTACTTGGGTTGGTTACCACAATCGTGAACCCGGCCGGTTTACCGAAGTGGACCCAAGCGATGTGTGCGTGGTGCATAATCCGGTCTCGGGTGAGCCGTTCTCTCACTTAGCATCCAAGCCACAAGCCTACCAGAACTCCGAACTACTGCGACATCTGGACATCGAAAGGGATGAGTTAATAGGTTGAGAGGGGTCAGTGAGCCCAATGTGTGGTTGTACTCTTCATCTTGGATCACCACACACGAACTCGTACTAGGGCGGTGTTCAACGAGACAACCCACTGTGTACTCCTACACAGCCTCTCATCGTTCACCTTGTATTAGGGTCGATTCACCAACACTTTTCTACCAACATCAACATGATCATTCCCATCCCGACTCACATCACAGTAACAACATGGTATCATACTAAGCATGCAATAAGAAGTATCATTGTAGGGGCCACATGATATCAAACAACTCCTACAGTTGCTAGGATTGTGGTTTGCTTACTACTGTCACAAAATGATAGGTCATGCAAAGGAATGGGTTCATCTATGCGGTAGAATCGTAACATGGTGATCATCCTAAACAATGCATAAGCGAGACATGAGAGGGAAGTGGGATTTTATCGACATGATCAATGGGGGTTTGCTTGCCTTGCTGACGAGGTTCGGGTTCGGGGTCTTCAACGTAGGGGGTGACCTCTTGTTCCGGTTCCACGTCTAACAGCAACATGACAATCATAGGATCAACAGAATGGTACAATGCACAATCACATGAGTAATATTGAAAGGGTGATGTTCATGGTACTGATGTGTTGAGCATTCCATTTAAATGGAGTATATTGCAATTTGAATTTCAAATTCAAACTCCACATTTGAATTCAACATTAACCAAGTTATATGTGATATAGTTTGATCATTTTGAATTATCTTCAAATGTGTATGATATGCCTCTGATGTGTGATTGAAATGTAGCATGTTGCCATGGTTCAAGTTGCAAAAATATTTGATTTGAATTTGATTTAATTCCATTTAAATCAAATAGCAAATGCTACTGATCACATTTTAAATTCAACTCAAACAGAGTTGAAAGTTGCATATTTGGAAAGATAATTTTCTCCTGATCATTTTTCATATATTATTTGTCCAATTTGGAGTTAATATGAATTTTCTATGAATTTCCAAAGTTTGGGGTATTTTCTGGAATTTCTGGAATTCTTTTAATTCATTTGATTTTCTGGAAATTCATAAAATGATTTATTGCGCAAGTGCTGACGTCAGGGGGGGGGGGGGCTGACATGTGGGGTCACCTTGTCAGTGACTGGGTTAACTAACCCGTGGGTTAAATTAATCCAGTGGCTTAATTAAGCCACTGGGCCCACTGGTCAGTGACCTAGGGTTACTAATTAGGTGATTAACCGAGGGGGTTTAGAGCTGACTCGCCGGCGGCTTGACGCTGGCGACTGGACCACGGCGGTGCTGCACGGGGAGGACGATTCCGGCCACGGGAGGGGAAACGAAGGGCACCAACTTGCTCCTGGAGGTCTCCCGCGTCTTCTGGAGGCATCGGGGGTTCACGGGGAGGTCGGGAGCGACGACGGCGACGACTCCGGCGGCAACAGAACGGCGGTGAGGTCGTAGTCGACGTTACCGTGCACGGTTTGTGCTGATCTCGCTCGCGTTCGAAAGCTAGCATGACCAGGAGCTAAACGCGCGCGCTGGCTGAGTCGAAGGGGCACAGGGGCGACCTTGAGCTCATCCATGGCGGCGACGTGCTTCGGCATCCATGGCGGATCCAGATAGAGAACGAGAGGGAGGGTTCTAGGTTAGGGAAAACGGTGAGAAGCTCACGACGAACGCGACGGGATGGCTAGTGGGCTCGGGGAAGCTCGGAGCTGGCCGGAATTCGAAGTCGATCCGTGGCGGCCGGCGATGAAGACGATGATGCTAGCGAGCTCGTGGAGGCACTCGGCTTCGATTCCTTTCGCCGGTCGATGAAGACGACGACGGCGAAGCGCTTGGACACCTTGGTTCGGCTCCTCGACGTCAGTGGCCACGAGTTCTTGCGACGGCGAGCGGCGGCGCTCTCGGTTGGCGACGGAAACGAGCACGGGAGGAGGAGGAGGAAGTTCTGGAGGGGGGGAATGGATGCGTCGTTCTCCAGGGCGCGTCCAGGTGCGAGAAGGGCCACGGGGAGGGCTGGAAGCTCCTCGGCGACGACGTGGCGTCACCAGCTAGCTCGGTGGCATTCCACCGAGCAGCTTGGAGGCGCGGGGTGGGGAAGAAGACTCCCCTGCCCCTGTGGGCCGGCTGGGCTGGGTGGGCCTGTTTCGCCTAGCCGCCAGGTAAGGTTTTCTCCCTTTTCTGTTTAATCTTTCCTTTCTGTTTTTCTGTATATTTGTTTTGACTTTGGTAAAAAATACCAAATCATTTTATTAAATGCTGAAAACTTTTATGTGGCCTCATAATAATATAAACTAGCCACTCATAAACTTTCAACATTTTTAAAATTCAAATGATTTGAATTTTAAATCAAAAAGGGGTATTTCTTTAATTCCAAGGTACTGTTTGAATATTTGAAAAATCTATGAACATGGGGTGGGTCTCACATCACTTGATATGTGATCACACTCATTTATAAGACTTTTCAAAACTCTAACATGAATTTTTGGAAAAGATTTTTATCTGGCCTTTTGAATTAATTCATCTGGGGGGTGTTCCTTCTCCCATTTGGATTTTGAATTTGATTTCCTTTGAAAATTTTGACATGATGCAAAGGCACTAGCTAACCCTAGCACATACCTAACAGAGGGTTCTGACACGAGACCACTATTCTTTTAAGTCAGATACAATTGGTTGTGCGATTTATAAGGATGATGTGTTTTATGTTCACGCACCGGAGAAAAATGGCTTATTCATTCTTAATTTCGATTGTGATATACTTCATATTGATAACGTAGAGGCCAAAAGATTAAAACCTAGTGGCAAAGAACACATGACGATGTGGCATTGTCGGCTTGTTCATATTGGTGAAAAGCGCATGAAGAAGCTTCATGATGATGGACTTCTGGAGTCATTGTATTTTGGAACCCTTGACACATGTGAACCATGCCTTATGGGCAAGATGACAAGGACTCCATTCAATGGAACAATGGAGCATGCGGAAGACTTGTTAGGGATCATACATTCATATGTATGTGGACCTATGAACGTCCCCACACGCAATGGTCTTCGTTACTTCGTGACCTTCACAGATGACTTAAGCAGATATGGGTATATCTACTTAATGAAACATAAGTCTGAAACCTTTGAAAGGTTCAAGGAATTTCAGAGTGAGGCCGAGAATCAACTCGGGAAGAAAATCAAACACCTTCGATCCGATCGAGGTGGCGAGTATTTAAGTCACGAGTTTGGCGATCATCTTAAGACTTGTGGCATCGTACCACAACTTACGCCGGAAGGAACACCTCAGCGTAACGGTTTTTCTGAGCGACGTAATCGAACTCTATTGGATAGCGTGCGATCGATGATGTCTCATACCGACTTACCTGTGTCATTCTGGGGGTATGCATTAGAAACTGCCGGTTACATTCTTAATAGGGCACCGTCCAAATCCGTAAAGACAACACCATTTGAGGAATGGCATGGCAAGAAACCAAAGTTGTCTCACTTGAAGATTTGGGGTTGTGAGGCTTATGTTAGGAAACTTCAGCCTGACAAACTCGAATCAAAAGCGGATAAGTGCATCTTTGTGGGATATCCAAGGGAAACCGTTGGATACACCTTCTACAACCAGTCTCAGGGCAAAACGTTTGTCGCCAAGACTGGATGCTTTCTTTAGAAAGAGTTTCTTTCGAAAGAAGAGTGGGAGGAAAATAGACCTCAAAGAGATGATTGACCAATCACTCCAAGTGGAAGAAATGGTAAAAGTTGTTCCGGAACCATCTTCCGTAGTGGGAGATGAAGAGAACGGTCATCATGATATTCATAACGATCGTGACATACATGATGATCATGATCAAGATGAAGAGGATCCTATTGTACCCCGCAGGTCATCAAGAGCCCGAGTAAAAACTCAGTTTTATGGGCAACGTGTCAATGAAGTCATGTTAAATGAACCTGACGAACCTGCGAACTACAAAGAAGCAATGGAGGGACCCGAGTCCGAGAAATGGCTGGAAGCCATGAAATACGATATAGACTCCATGTATGCCAACAAAGTATGGACTTTGGTTGATATTCCCGAGGACCGAAAGGCCGTCGAGAATAAGTGGATATTCAAGAAAAAGACTGACGCAGACGGAAACGTATCTGTCTATAAATCTCGACTTGTCGCAAAAGGTTTCCGACAAATTCAAGGAGTTGACTACGAAGATACTTTCTCTCCCGTAGCGATGCTAAAGTCTATCCGGATATTGCTAAGCAATTGCTGCCTATTACGATTATGAAATATGGCAGATGGATGTGAAAACCGCGTTCCTAAATGGCAACATTGAGAAAGAGATGTATATTGTACAACCGGAAGGTTTTATTGATCCTAAGGACGCTGGTAAGGTATGCAAACTTCAACGGTCCATTTATGGGTTGAAGCAAGTATCTCGGAGCTGGAATCTTCGTTTTGATGAGATGATCAAAGCTTTTGGATTTGTCCAAAATGAAGAAGAATTCTGTGTTTATAAGAAAGCGAGTGGGAGCTCTGTGGCATTCCTAGTACTATATGTGGATGCCATATTATTGATAGGGAATGATGTGAAATTTCTAGAGGGGGTAAAGGAATATTTGAATGGACAATTTTCCATGAAGGACCTAGGTGAAGCTGCATACATATTAGGCATTAAAATCTATAGAGATAGATCAAGACGCCTATTAGCATTGAGTCAGAGAACTTACCTTGAGAAGATATTGAAGATGTTCAATATGGATAACGCCAAGAGAGGCCTCTTGCCCGTTATGAAAGGAAGTAAATTGAGTGTGACTCAATGCCCAGCAACAACAAAAGAAAGGGAGGAAATGTCCTCAAAGCCCTATGCCTCAGCCATAGGTTCTATCATGTATGCTATGCTGTGTACTCGACCAGATGTGGCCCTGGCGGTTAGTCTGACTAATCGTTTCCAAAGTAATCCTGGAATGGATCATTGGATTGCAGTGAAGAACGTCCTAAAGTACTTACGAAGAACTAAGGATCTGGTTCTTGTCTATGGAGGATGTGAAGAAGAGCTCGCCGTAATAGGTTACGTCGATGCCAGTCTTGGTACTGATCCCGATGACTCAAAATCCCAGACGGGATACATGTTTATGTTGAATGGTGGTGCGATTAGCTGGAGGAGCGGCAAGCAGTCAGTCGTCCCCAATCTACGATGGAGTCGGAGTATATTGCCGCTTGCGAAGCGTCAAATGAAGCGCATTGGCTGAAGAAGTTCGTCATCGAGCTTTGCGTATTCCCTAGTTGCACTGACCCTGTTAGCATTTATTGCGAAAATACGGATGCCATTGCTAACGCAAGGGAGCCGAGGACTCACTCTACAACCAAGCATATTCTCCGGCGTTTCCATGTGACGCGGGACTACGTCAAGGATGGTCATACTAGGATTTGCAAAATACATAAGGATCTGAATCCGTCAGACCCAATGACTAAACCTCTTCCACAAGCCAAGTTTGAACAACACCGAGAGACTATTGGTGTTAGATACATACCTGATGTAAACTAGTGTAATTTGTACTCTAGTGCAAGTGGTAGACTGTTGGATATGTGCCCTAGAGGCAAATTAATAAAGATATTTGTCACATATCTGTTTGTTCATAATACGTTATATATTGTGCTAGAACTGTATTAAGCGGAAACATTAATACACGTGTGATATATAACAACCTGGTCCCTAGTTAAACTCAGGCATACTAGCTCATTAAGCAATTGATGATCAAGGTTTCCTGAACATGAGAACATATGAGTCTATTGACAATGAGGTCATATCATTAGGAGAATGATGTGATGGACACACACCCACCTTAAGCATTGCAGTGTGATCAAGTCACATAAGTTCAGCATTGCGATGACTTAATAACATAGTGACTGAATCCTTAGACCGTGATGATCATACATAATTTCTATCTATTAGGATGCTTTGAGTGCATTAACCGTTACACTGAAACATGGTAACCGAAAAGGTGTATCTTGGGTATTCCGAAGTAGATATGTTGAGGAGTATGAAATAGATCAGAGTAGGATTTGTCAATCCGAGTGACGGATAGGTACTCTGGGCCCACTCGGTGGTGTTGCATCAATAGCTTGCAAGCAAGTGACTAGGTCACAAGAGATGTAATATTCACAGACAAGTAAACATGTTATGTCGGGGACGAGGAAGAACTAGGTATTGGATACCGACGATCATACCTCGGACAAACATAGTACCGAAGCACAAAGGGATCAAGTCATATTGTTAACGATTCAACAGCAATGAAGTTTATTCGATGGAAGCGTAGGGGCACATCAAGGAATGTAACCAGATCCCACATGATGGTCATTGGTCAAAGAGTGTCTCGATCATGTCTGCTGTTTCCCGGACCGTAGGGTGTCACACTTAAGGGAAATCGATGCATTAAGGATTGATTCGGGATCATCGGTGAAAAGAGAGAAAACATCGGAAATGTACCGGGAGGTGCCGGAAGCTGTTTCGGATATTTTGAAAGGTTCAAAATAATATATATTAATGTTTAAATATGTTTTATTATTTAATTGACATAATTAAATATTAAAAATGATTTAAATAATTAATTAAAAAGGTGAAAAGGTATTTGAGCCTTATAAGGCCATGAGGGGAAGGGGGAGCCTCCCCCCTTGGGCTTGGCGCCAAGGGAGGGGCCCATCCCCCCTCCTAGCCGCACCACTCCCCCCCTTGGGGGTTTAGTCCCACATGGGGGAAGGGGATGGGGTGGAGCCCCTCCTTGGCCTATATAAGGAGGGGTGGGGTGCCTTTTTCAACACAACATTGATTTTCTCTCTCTCTCTTTCTCCGACCTAGAGCGGACTCCCCTGGTTTGGAGTTTGCACCTAGTTGGGGGTTTCACCATCATCCGGACGCCTTCGCGCTGCCGGAATCGGGATCTGGATCAATCTTCTTTCCGCTGCTCTTCTGGTTCGGAGCCCGGAGGGACGTCGATTGCATCGTACGTGTGTAATCCCGCGAGGCACTACACGTGTGGTGCTACTTAATCGTCGGAGGTTCTTCAACACGACAAGGAGGTCGTAGGATCAGAGTCTACGCCAACCACGTTCGAGGAACATTTCCCTCTTTCGGTCTTCAAAGGTATGAACACCGATTCCTTCCGTTACATACATCAGCATAGCATAGATCTTGGGTTCGGGACTCGTAGGTAGGAAAAAATTTGTTTTCTGCGCCGATCCCCAACATTTTGATCATATTTGGACTAACCTATTAACTCAGTGCAACCCAGTGTCAGTTTCTGCTTTCTGCTGTTTTTCTATTTCAGTTTTCCCCCATATTAAAAGTGCTCCAAAAATTCGGGAAAATCAGATAAAAAATCAGCGTGAAGGAACCTTCCGGAGTCCCGAAGGGGGACCAGGTGGGACCCACCAGGGCCCCAGACGCCTACCTAGCGCGGCCTAGGGCTTGGCCGCGCTAGGGGGCGCGTGGACCCCTGGTGGCCCCCTGGCTGCCCCCTTCGCGTATATATCTCCCGTGACGTGAAACTTCCAAAGACAGAACCCTTTTTTGCGATCTCTCCTCTGTTCCGCCGTCGTCGCGGTTCCAAGATCGGGAGCACCAGCAGACCTCTTCCCGGCACCCTGTCGGAGGGACGATCGACCTCCGGGAGCTTTCCCTCCACCATGGACGCTTCCCAGATGTGTCGTGAGTAGTTTTTTTGGGACCATGGGTCCGTGATCAGTAGCTATGTGATGTTCTCCTCCCCTCTTTGTTCTTCATGGTTTAGACCTCGTGAGCTGACCTACATGATCGAGGCACATATGTAATCTTTCTGCTGTTGATATGTTGAGTTTGATGGGATCTGATGGATTATGAGATTATGTTCAGTTTGTGATAGAGTAATATATTCGGTTCTTATCTTTTATATTTTTGTTCCTAAGTAATTCTTGCATGTTCTCCGCTGTTGTTTATTGCTTTGACCAAGTAGTAGGTAGTAACTCCAAGAGGGAACGTTATGCTCGATTGTGGGTTCATGCCCCCTGATGACACACTTGAGTGACAGAAACATGAGTCTAGGGGATGTGATGTTGCCACAATGGGGAAAACAACGGTGCTTGTAACTGCGGTTGAAAGGATTGTTTACTTTACGCAAAGTTCTTTTTAATGCAGTTGTCTATTGCTTTGGGTTTACACTTTGGGTGGGGCTCGCAACTTAATACCAGCGAGATGTTCTGGATAGATATCTCAAGGTGGATGCTTAGTAGTAGATGCAGTTGGATTTTGGTCTACTTATTTTGGCGTACTGCCCATGCTTTTGAGCCTCTACCTTTCTTTGTAGCATAGTTAGCATTGTGGTGCGTTTATAATCCTGTCAACTGTGTCGTGGTCATACTAAAGGTATACCCCTAGGCAAGGGAAACCAAGGGGTACCCTCAAGCCCTTGGTTCTCCAACACACGCAACAAAATAAGATCAGTAAAGAACATGGAGCCATAACAATCTTAGAGGCGCAATTCCCAGTGTCTCTCCGAGTAACATGTTACTCGGAAAACAGAAACCACTTCTGAGTACTTAGTAACTCGGAGGACCAAAAAGATCCGAGTAGATCAGTACTTGGAAAAGAGGACCGACGAGATATTCATCACTCGGAGGATGGAAACGCAACAGACGCGAAGCATTCAAGACCGCGGGCGTTCCTCCTCCTTTATTAGCAGTAATGAGTAGACCGTTTCTTGTATTTAGTATGCATTTAACCCTGTAATTAAAGACTCATTAAGCTTAGGCATTAAGGGGGCATAGGCGCACTCTATATAAGCCTCTCCCCTCCTCCAGTATGGGCACGCGCAACATTATCCTTCTCAACCTTTGAGCAAAAGAACACCCCAGTCAGTCTAGGACAGGACTAAGGTTTTTATCTCTACGGAGAGGCCTAACTTGTATAATTTCCCTGCGTCAACCACTCTACGTACAAATTCATTTAGCTCCTTCCATACCCCCCTCTCTATTGTCAGGATTATATCCACGACAGTTGGCGCCCACTGTGGGGCTGAGTTGATCAACAATCGTAGAGATGGCAGTTTCTTCATCCTCTTCGTCGGTTCGCGACCCCGAGCTCATCGTCGGAGAGGTTTTCCGTTTCGGGTCATTGGCTTTCGTTGCTGATGATTCTGCATGGTTGGCGGATTCACCGCTCCAGGTGCAACTGCTACCTTCAAGAGGCAGCGTCCACTTTCGAGCTGACGAGTCGGGGATTTGCGCCTCCAACTGTCGCCCCATCGTCAAGAACCTGCACCTTTATTGGTCTGCCATAAGAAGAAGCGCTCAGGCCGCCCGCGTGCTCATCATCACGGCAAACAGGTCAAGGTGCAGCAGGTGGCGGTCATCGACTCGGTGGAGTCAGCCCAGAAGGCCTTGGATGAATTGATTGCAAGAGAAGGCTCCTCAGCATCTCTTTTGCATCTGTTCAACTCGGACGAAGAAGAAGGCATGGAGGCGTTTGACCCCGAGTCGGGCGCCGAACAGGAGGGCAGCAGCAGTGCTCCAGTCGCAGTTGCAGAAGTTTGCATGGCGGGAACTCCACCCTCTCAACCGTCACCAGTTCGGGATAGTCACGCCCGAGAGGAAGCTAACAACCCAGGAAGGCATGCTCTGATCGTTGATCCTTTGGTAGAAACAGGGAATGGAAACTTCAAGATCAAAAACGTCCTGATGGATGGTGGCAGCGGGATTAATATTCTATATGCAAGCACTCTGAAGAGCATGAACATTCCAATGTACAAGCTCCGTAAAAGCTACCTGGAATTTCATGGGATCATCCCGGGGAAAAAGGCACATTCACTCGGAATGATCTCCCTCAATGTGGTCTTTGGTACTCCGAGTAACTTACGGAAAGAAAAAATCACCTTTGAGGTGATGGATTTTCCGAGTGCATATCATGCTCTACTCGGAAGACCAGCTTATGCAAAATTCATGGCCATCCCGTGTTATGTCTATCTGAAACTGAAGATGTCTGGCCCGCATGGCGTGATGATGACCCACAACGTAAGGGATCTGTTGCAGCGTTTTCGATAAGTAATAGTGTCGAACCCAACGAGGAGCGAAAGGTATTTATAGGTGATTTTGGACAAGGAATAACTGCAAGCACTGAAATATAACTTTTTATGGGTTTTCGATATAAGTAACAATAAAGTAAAAGCTAGCAAAGTAAATAGTGCTGAGGAGCAGGGGTGGGGCCGCGCCAGGTGGCTGCCTGGGGCTCCTGTGGCCCCCCTCTGGCTCCTCTTCGGCGTGTCTTCGTTAATCTTCTGGAAAATATCCTCCGTCGATTTTCAGGTAATTTGGAGGTATTCTTCTTCAGCAACTCAGCGTCCACTTTTTACCGCTGAATCCTGCGTCTGCTGCTTCGGCACCGGAAAGTTGCAAACTGTGTAAAATAATCCAAAACAACATAAGAACATCATCGTAATAAGAAATATATCAATGAATAAGGATGAATTACGATATAAAATATCGATGCAGTTTGGACGTATCAACTCCCCCAAGCTTAGACTCGCTTGTCCCCAAGCGAAAACTGAGCTAGGAAACCTGTCCACAAGTTTAGAGAGTGAAGTGTCGATAAATATAATACGGACAAGAAGCATCATGATTTCTTCACCAAACTCAAACATCCTCAACAGCAATCTTCAACTCATAAAGCCCTTATGAAAGAGTAATAACAATTATAATCAAAAGCAGGGCTAGGGAAACTCATCAAATCATGGCAAACAAGTCCTTTGGTCAAGGACAACTAATAGCTTTTACCTTTGCTCTTTCTCTTTATATTTTGAAGAGACAATTTGGAAAATTTTGAAAGAACAAGCTATTAGTCATGAAGTGCAAATGCTAACACAAAGGAAGATGTTTGCTTGGCAAATGCTTTTGCAAACAACTTACTTATCAAAAGATAATGTCAACAATGATATGGCATGGCAAAACTTAATGCATCATTATATGGATGAATCCTCATCAACATCAAGTGTCTGTTCTCTTTGGGAAAAGAGGAAGTAGGGAAAACTGACTCAACATAAAAGTAAAGGAAAAAGCCTTGTTAAAGGCAAGCAGGGAAAACTCAAGTGCTATCCTTAAATCAAAAAGAATGAAAACAAGTTTTGGGAGGTGCATGATTTGTCAACGAATGCTAATAGATAACTCAATTACTTCTTAGATTGGACAAGTTTCGAGGAACGGCTCCCAAACGGGGACGATCACATCCCCGCAATCTCCTTTGTTTATCACTGCCAAAGTTTTCTTATTTCTCATGAACAAAGCGTGAAGAAGGGTTTGTTTGTTGTATTATATTTTGTGATCTGGGCGCACTCATGCCAGTTCCTCCTCGTGTTAGGGGTTTGCAGATTAGACATGCAATCCCGGGATAAAACTAGTCAAACTTAAGAAGGTCATGAATTAACTACTACTTCCTCATGAGCTAAAACAGGGGCACAAAAAGAAGATTTTGAACATCTAAGGATAACACAAAAATTCTATGCTTTAGGAGTGGTAGTGGAATACCACGAATAGGAAGGTATAGTGGACTCATATGGGAGATACTGGTTTCAGGGTATGGATGTAGAAGCAAAATTCCGCTTAGTACAGAGGTTTGGCTAGCAAAGGCTTTGAGAGAACAGACAATTGATGATGACTTGGATGCAAAGCAATATAAAGCATAAACATTAAAATAAGCAAAGCACATCAAGTTGTCTTCCTTGTCAACATAACACTACAAGCATAATAACAAAGAGGGTTTGGCTAAGTCGCCACTTTGAGAAAAATAACATGCTTGTTGTTATGACCAAAGCTATGTTTGCCAAGATTAAATAAATTTTTCAAAGCCATACCTGATATAAGGTCAATACTACCCATAAGAATCATCATAAGGTCGATTGCGAGAATAGAATACCGAGTGCAGCGAAGGGATCAATATACTTCTCATTAATATTCCATCATAGACGACTCCACACTCACGGATACATAACTCTCCAAAAAGGAGTGATAGACCTCAAAGCAAACACCTATTTTATAAGATAACTTCCCTAGACATGATACAACTCTACTTGACTCTAAAAGACATAGATAAAGATAAAAATACCGGGCACTACCCCAAGCTTGGAACAAGCTAAGGGGATGCCATTAACCAAGGAGATTTACTCCTCATTCTCGTTCTTGTTGGTCACATATTCCTTGGCGAAACGCTTCCATGGCAGTTGTTCTCCAGTCTCAAAGGACATTCCCGTCTCCAGGATCCTGCATTCAGCACCCAAACCCATGCGCAGAAACTTTAGTTCATACTCACAGTTCTGGTTTTGCAGATGATAGATCTGTGCCTGAAGTTCATAAACTTTTTCTTCTAGTGCGGCCAAACTTGACCACATCTCCTTCATCTCCTTCTTGTGGGAAGCCTCTATCTCGTTCATGATGTCGAAGTTAGCTTCAACACAACGCTCCACCATCTTCTTGAACTTGAAGACTTCATGTTCCATCTCCTTCAGCCGCTCCTCGGTGCTTCCCTCCTTGACTGGTCCCTTCAGATCCTCCTTGTGGAGGTCACCATCCTCCACACGAAGGATCTGGGGGTGCTTCTTCACCTCAGCGAGGTAAGGGTTGATGACGTTGATGACAAACTTGTCCTTGGGGGAACTTGGGGAAGCCATGGCACCTAGGTCTAGCTGAAATCTTTCCTGGCAGAAACAGCTCGAAAAGAAAACACACGAAATCGCGAGATACGCTGCCGGAACAATCCAGGAAAATATATAGCAAAAAAATTTGCATAGAAAGGAAGGTAAGGGGTCAAAGCGGAGTCGGAGATGGACTCCGGGGTGCCCAGGCGGCCTCCCAGCGCGTCCAGGGGTGGGGCCGCGCCAGGGGGGCACCTGGGCCCCCTGGAGCTGGTCTCCGGCTCCACTTTGGCCTCAAATATTCTATATTTTGCAAAAACTCGCAATCTGGAACTTTTATGGCGGTTTCTTGATGTTTCCTTACCGTAATACATACCTTTCCTTATTCTTCTTCTGCTGTTGTCTGAAACAGGGTTGCAACATGTTCTTCATGAGTTGTTGTGTATACCAAATCCACATCAACATTGACAGGATCTCCTGCTATGTAATGCTTAAGTCTTTGCCAATTCACCACTTGAGGTTTGGTGCTTTATAAATTTTTAATCTTGATCGCACCCGAGCGGTAGACTTCCTCAATATGAAATGGCCCTTCCCACCTGGAAAGTAGTTTACCTGGAGAAAACCTGAAACGGGATCTAAACAACAAAACTTTATCACCAACATTAAATTCACGTTTCAGAATACTCCTATCATGCCACTTCTTTACCTTTTCCTTGAACATTTTAGCGCTCTCGTAAGCTTCACTTCTCCGCTCATCTAGAGAAATCAAGTTCATGAGACGCTTTTCACCAGCTAATTTTGGGTCAGCGTTAAGCTCTCTATTATCCCAGACAGCTTTGTGTTCTAATTCTAATGGCAGATGGCAAGCCTTGCCATAGACCATCTTATAGGGAGATATACCCATGGGGTTTTTATAAGCAGTTCTATACGCCCACAAGGCATCTCCTAACTTATTCGACCAATATTTTCTATTTCTATTGACTGTCTTCTTCTGTAAGATCAACTTGATCTCTCTATTGGTGAGCTCAACTTGCCCACTAGTTTGAGGGTGGTACGGTGAAGCAATTCTATGATTGACATCGTACTTGGCTAAAGCTTTTCTAAAAGCTCCATGTGTAAAGTGCGAACCCCATCAGTCATGAGGTACCGGGGTACTCCAAACCTAGAAAAAATTACATCCTTGAGCATTTTCAAATATGTCTTGTGATCAGCACTTTTAGTGGGGATTGCCTCTACCCACTTGGTTACATAATCAACAACAACTAAAATGTGAGTGTACTTGTGCGAGGAAGGAAAAGGACTCATAAAATCAAAACCTCAGCAATCAAAAGGCTCAATCACTAGAGAGTAATTCATAGGCATCTCATTCCTTCTACTAGTATTACCAACTCTCTGACACTTATCACAGGATAAAATATAATTTCTAGCATCCTTAAAGAGAGTAGGCCAATTAAAACCTGATTGAAGAACCTTATGTGCGGTCCTCTCACCGGCATGATGTCCTCCATACGGACTATCGTGGCATTGTTTGGGAATGTCCTTCTGCTCGTGTTCCGGTATGCATCTCCTCACGATCCCATCTGGACCTTCTTTGAAAAGATGTGGGTCATCCCAAAAGTAATGCCTCAAATCATGAAAGAACTTCTTCCTTTGCTGAAATGTTAAACCTGGAGGCAAAAACTTTGCAACGATAAAGTTAGCATAATCTTCAAACCAAGGATCAGAGAGAGATTGAACTTTTACAATAGCTAGCTGTTCGTCTGGAAAACTGTCGTTGACTGGAATGGAATCATGCGGTATATCTTCCATCCTTGAAAGTTATCCGCCACCGGATTGTCTGCTCCTTTCCTATCGACAATCTGCAAATCAAATTCTGGAAGAAGGAGTACCCATCGGATGAGCCTTGGTTTGGCATCCTTCTTCTCCATAAGATACTTAATGGCAGCATGGTCAGTATGAACAATAATCTTAGAATCAACAATATACTGCCTAAACTTATCACAAGCAAACACTACTGCTAAGAATTCCTTCTCAGTAGTAGCATAATTCTTTTGAGCACTATCAAGGGTTTTTCTAGCATAATATATAACATTTAACTTCTTATCAACCCTCTTCCCTAAAACAACTCCAACAGCAAAATCACTAGCATCACACATAATTTCAAAAGGTAAATTCCAATCAGGTGGTTGTACTATAGGAGCGGTTATTAAAGCTTTGTTAAGAACTTCGAAGGCTTCCTTACAATCTTCATAAAAAACAAAAGGAACATCCTTCTGGAGAATATTAGTGAGGGGTCTCGAAGTCTTAGAAAAGTCTTTAATAAATCTTCTATAGAAACCAGCATGACCGAGAAACTACGAGTACCTTTGATGTCCCTTGGATAGGGCATCCTTTCAATTGCTTCGATCTTGGCCCTGTCCACCTCAATTCCCCTCTCAGAAATCTTGTGGCCAAGAACAATTCCCTCGTTGACCATAAAGTGGCACTTCTCCTAGTTAAGCACCAGATTTGTCTCCTCACATCTCTGCAAAACTTTATTAAGGTTGTGGAGAAAATGGTCAAAAGAGGTTCCATAGAAGGAGAAATCCTCCATGAATACCTCCACAATTTCTTCACAAAAACCATGAAAGATAGCAGACATACACCTTTGAAAAGTAGTAGGGGCATTACATAAACTAAAAGGCATACGCCTGTAAGCATAAGTACCATAGGTACAAGTAAAAGTGGTCTTCTCTTGATCAGCAGTGTTAACATGAATTTGAGAGAAGCCAGAATAACCATCAAGATAACAAAAGTGAGTATTTTTGGATAACCTTTCAAGCATTTGGTCGATGAACGGCAACGGGTAGTGGTCCTTCCTGGTTGCCTTGTTCATCTTCCTGTAATCAATACACATTCTATATCCAATAATAATTCTCTGAGGTATTAGTTCATTCTTATCATTAGGAACCACAGTTGTACCTCCTTTCTTTGGAACACAATGAACCGGGCTTACCCACTTACTATCAGCTATAGGGTAGATAATACTTGCGGCTAGAAGCTTAAGAATCTTAGTCCTTACAACATCCATCATCTTCGGATTCAACCGTCGTTGATGATCAACAACTGGTTTAGCATCAGGCTCAAGGTTGATGGTATGTTGACAAATAGATGGACTAATCCCCTTAAAGTCATCAAGGGTATATCCAATTTCACCTCGATGTTTGCGAAGTACTTCCAATAGTCGCTCTTCTTTGTACCCTGAAAGGTTAGAATTGATAATAACATGATATATTTTCTTTTCATCTAAATAAGCATATTTGAGCGTATCAGGAAGAGGTTTAAGATCAAACACTGGATCTTCTTTTGGTTTCGATAAAATTCCCAAAGGCTAAACTGGAAGGTTGTGCTTTAGGATAGCAGGTTGTCTTAAGAATATTTTGTCAAGCTCATTCCTCTCCTGGATATGCAAATCATTCTCGTGGTCCTCCATATATTGCTGCAAAGGATCATTAGGAGGAATAGCAATGGAAGCAATATCTTCAATAATCTTATCATCACTAGGAAAATCAGTACCACGAGGCTGCTTAGAGAACTTAGAAAAGTTAAATTCATATGGCTCACCATTGAATTCAACATAAACTTTACCTTTCTTGCAATCTATTATAGCTCCACAAGTTCTGAGAAAAGGTCTACCGAAAATAATAGGACAAAAATTAACCCTTACTGAACCAAGTACTAGAAAGTCGGTAGGATATTTTACCTTTCCGCATAAGGCTTCAACGTCTCTCACAATAACGATAGGAGAGATAGTTGCTTCATGGCTTCTCGCCCCTTCGTTGGTTACCCCAAGTGGAAGGTTGAGATGTAGTGCAGCAACAGTTTTCCCTCGGTGAAGATACCAAGGTTTATCTCCAGCAGGACTCCAGAGATGATAAGTAGGTGTCAGCGGCGCAACTGACGCGGACCTGCATACAGACACAGATAACTTTGTTCCCAACGAAGTTCAGAGAGGTTGTCAATCTCTCCGGTCTTGTTGTTCACAAGGATAAAATGCAAGGGATAATGATAGCAAGTAAAAGCAGTAAAATAAATATAGCGTGCAAACAGTAATGAGGATATGGACCGGGATACGTGATGTTCGCTAGTGATGTCTCTCTCCCAAAAGACGATAAAATTGCTATGCGAGGTAAACAAATTACAGAAAGGCAATTGACAGGATTATGAACGCACCGCAATGCTAACTATGCTACAAAAGAAAGGACGAGGTTCAAAAGCACGGGCATTACGCCAAAATAAGTAGACCGAAATCCAACTGCATCTACTACTAATCATCCACCTTGAGATATCTATCCAGAACATCTCGCTGGTATTAAGTTGCGAGCCCCACCCAAAGTGTAAACCCAAAGCAACAGACAACTGCATTAAAAAGAACTCTACGTAAAGTAAACAATCCTTGTAACCGCGGTTACAAGCACCGTTGTTTTCCCCCTTATGGCAACAGCACATCCCCTAGACTCATGTTTCTGTCACTCAAGCGTGTCATCGGGGGGCATGAACCCACAATCTAGCACAACGTTCCCTCTTGGAGTCACTACCTACTACTTGGCCAAAGCAATAAACAGCAACGGAGAACATGCAAGAATTAGTTAGGAACAAAAATATAAGAGATAAGAACCAAATATATTACTCTATCACGATCTGAACATAATCTCATAATCCATGAGATCCTATCAAACTTAACATAGCAATAGCAGAAATATTACAAAGGTGCCTCGATCATGTAGGGCAGCTCACGAGGTCTAAACAATGAAGATCAAAGAGGGGAGGAGAACATCACATAGCTACTGGTCACGGACCCATGGTCCAAGGAAAACTACTCACGAGACATCCGGGGAGCATCCATGGTGGACAGGAGACTCCTGGAGGTCAATCCTCCCTCCGGCAATGTGCCGGGAAGAGGTCTTTTGGTGCTCCCGATCTCGGAAGCGCGGTGGCGGCGGAACAGAGGCGAGTTCGCGGAATAGGGTTCTTCTGGAGTTTTCCCGTGACGGAGAATAAATAGGTGAAGGGGGGCAGCCAGAGGTGGACCAAGGGCCCCAGGCGCCCCCCTGGCGCGACCAGGGGTGGGGGCGCACCGGGTGGCCGCCTGGTCCCCAAGTCTCCCCTCTGGCCCCTCCCGGGCTCTTCGCGAAGCTTCCTCGACGCTGATTATTTATCTGAATTTTCCCGAATTTTTCTGGCACTTTTTATATGGGGGAAAACTGAAATAGAAAAACAGCAGAACATAGGAACTGGCACTGGGTGCACTGAGTTAATAGGTTAGTCCAAATATGATCAAAAGTGTATGAAAGTGTATCTAGATCATAGCAATATCACAAAAAACATGCATGGAGCAAGCAGAAATTATAGATACGTTTTGGACGTATAATTGCTCTGTTTGCAAGATGAATAGTAACATCAATTTCTTCAAGTTCACAAGGTGAAATCTCACCCATGATCTCTTGATAAAGTGAATACGGGATAGCACTAGCACTCGATCCCAAATCGCATAGCCCATAATAATTGTGATCTCCTATTTTAACAGATACTACTGGAGTACCTGAAATTGGTCCTTTATTCTTGGCTGTGACAAGGTTAGTGGAAACAACACAAAAAATTGTATTGGAATCTAAAGCATCATTAGTAATAAGATCCTTAACCAATGCAACTCGAGGATCGACCTTGATCTAGTCCTCAGGCTCATCAATTCTTCTCTCACTCTTATTCATTATGCCTGTCAAGAAAGAGTGCTCCCTTATTCTTACAGGAAAAGGGGGCTTTTCATATATAACTGCAGGCACAATAGGGTCAGCAACATGAATATCAATAGGTGATTCTTTGAAGGGTTTATGATGTTGATCCTTCTTGTTCTTAGAAGAAAATATGTGAGAGGTAAAGTCCTTACAAAAATCAATCATCAGATGGGAATCAAGACCAATCTTAGAGCAAAAGGTATTAAAATAATCAGTTTTCACATAGCTCTCTATATAATCATGCTCATAATTTATAGTGGATTCAATACCTTTATCTATTTCCCAATCTTCGGTATTCTTCTGGATCCTTTCAAGGATATCCCATCTTTCTTCAACGCTTTTCGTCTAAAATAGCCCACTAGAGGAGGCATCCAACATCTCCTTATCCTGACGAGAAAGTCAAGCATAAAAAATTGTAAGTATAGTTTTCTTGGGGAGCTCATGAATAGGACATTTGAGCATTAGAGATTTCAATCTCCCCCAAGCTTGAGCGATGCTTTCTCTGTCACGAGACCTAAAGTTATAGATATAATTCCTGTCTCGATGAATTTCATGAAGAGGATAAAACTTGGTATAAAAGAGAGTTTTAAGCTCTTGCCAGTCAAGCAAATGAGAGTTATCGAGAAGCTTATGCCAATCTGAAGCTTTATCTGTAAGCGATACGGAGAACGATTTCTTCATGACAAACTCCTTTGATACACCTGCAAGCTTAAATAGTGAACATAGTTGTGATAAATATAACAAGTGTTCACTGGGATGTCTGTCTCCTGCATAACGATTAGCCAAAACACAATCAATAATACCAGCTGGTATTTTATAAGGCACAATTTCAGTAGGGGGAAGAACAACCACCACAGATGTGGGGTGTTTCCCCGTAAGCAACGATCCAATAGCTAGGTTGTCCATACGGACAAAGAGCAGCAACAGCAAAATAAAAACAACAATATAAAAATTTCCTTACCAGCTTCACTTACCAATAGCGCTATGCTCCCTGGCAACGGCTCCAGAAAACGTTACTTGATGACCCACAACATAAGGGATCTGTTGCAACGTTTTCGATAAGTAAGAGTGTCGAACCCAACGAGGAGTGAAAGGTATTGATAGGTGATTTTGGACAAGGAATAACTGCAAGCACTGAAAGATAACTTTTTATGGGTTTTCGATATAAGTAACAATAAAGTAAAAGCAAGCAAAGTAAATAGTGTTGAGGAGAAGCAAGTGGTCCAGTCCTTTTGAGCAAAGGATAAGCCTGGCAACTAAACTTATAAAGACTAAAGTGTTCTTGAGGACACATGGAGAGGTAGTCACGTGTTTTTGTCATACTCTGTATCGATAACAAGTGTTGTGCTGATAAGTGTTGAGTGGGTGGATCTACGCTAGCACACCTTCTAGACTAAGATAAGTGCACTCTTATGATTAAACATCTTGCAAGCATCCGCAAATACAAGATAGAAATTAAGGCAAAGCCTAACCACATCAATAAGGTCAAGGATCCATTAGTCCCTTGTGCAAAAGTGTGCAAACTGGGGTTCAGTTTTCTGTCCCTCCGGCAACCCACCATAAGCATTCTTTATACACAATGTATCCCCCTATGTCCTTAATAAGGCGAAGTGTTGAGTGTTCAATTCACACAACACCACTAGGAAAATAACAACACAACTTAAATATCAAACAACACAAATTACTTCAACATCATACGACTACTAACAACTAGACTTCTCCCATGTCCTCAAGAACTAAAGTAACTACTCACAAGACATAAAAGAGATCATGATCAGAGGTGATAAATATATGATAAACAATCTGGACATAATGATATTTCTCCAACAAAACTCAATAGAATTCACCACAAAGTAGTAATCAACACCGATAGAGTAGAGAGGATAGATAGTACGGATTACAACACAAGATAAACTTGTGAGGTGAGATTGGATGGTGGTGGAGATGGTGCTGATGTTGGGGATGATGTTGATGATGATCTTGATGATTCCCGTGATGATGGTGATGACGATGGCGATGATCTCCCCTTTCGGGAGGTGATCTCCTCGGCGGAATCTGCCCGCCGGAGATCCCTTTATTCTTCTTTGTAGGTTTCCGCCATGGAGCGGCGGCGGAACTCCGTAAACGCCTATTTTTTTAGGTTTTTCGCGTAACGAGGAGTATATAGGCCAGAGGGGGAGTCGGGAGTGGCCCCAGGGCTCCAGGCGCCCTCCCGGCGCAGCCAGGCGTGGGGGCGCGCCAGGTGGCCGCCTGGGGCTCCTGTGGCCCCCTCTGGCTCCTCTTCGGCGTGTCTTCGTTAATCTTCTGGAAAATATCCTCCGTCGATTTTTAGGTAATTTGGAGGTATTCTTCTTCAGCAACTCAGCGTCCACTTTTTACTGTTGAATCCCGCGTCAGCTGCTTCGGCACCGGAAAGTTGCAAACTGTGTAAAATAAGCCAAAACAACATAAGAGCATCATCGTAATAAGAAATATATCAATGAATAAGGATGATTTACGATATAAAATAGTGATGCATTTTGGACGTATCACATGATCACCATCTCGGGAGATTACAAACAAGCTAAAGAACTGTTACAGAAGGGATCCTTTATAGCCGACCAGCAAATGAATGAATTTGAGTTGGCCAAGTACAAGAAAGCCGCCGATTCATCCGAGTTGCTGCAACCAAAGAAAACATCTTCGTTCGAGTCAGCTGGAGAGACCAAAAGCATACAGATTCACCCCACAGATAAAGACAAGTACACCAATATTGCGACTGATTTGGATCCTCAATAGGAATTCAAGCTCGTCAACTTCCTCCGTGAGAATTGGTATATCTTCGCATGGAAGCCTGCTGATATGCCTGGAGTCCCAAGGGGGTTGGCCGAGCACAAATTACACGTCAATCCAAAAGCAAGACCGGTAAAGGAGTCCATTCGACGTTTTTCTTCCGAGAAAAGGAAGGCCATCAGACAAGAAATAGCTAGATTATTAGCAGCCGGATTCATTAGGGAAATCTTCCACTCTGAGTGGTTAGCAAATCCTGTAATGGTTCCGAAAAAAGATAAAACTTGGAGAACTTGTTTTGATTTCCGTCATATCAATAAAGTTTGTCCAAAAGACCATTTCCCTCTTCCTCGCATTGACCAGATTGTGGATTCCACATCGGGTTGCGAGAGATTATGTTTCCTCGATGCGTACTCGGGTAATCATCAAATCCGACTATATGAACGAGATGTGCTTAAAACAACATTCATAACCCCATTCGGATGTTTTTGTTATGTCACGATGCCATTCGGGCTAAAAAACACAGGTGCTACGTATCAACGCGTGATGCAGAACTGCTTGATCTGGCAAATCGGCAGAAATGTGGAGGTCTACGTGGATGACATTGTGATCAAGTCGGTTAAAGGAAATAGTTTGCTAGCCGACTTAGCCGAAACCTACAACATCAAGCTTAACCCTAAAAAGTGTGTTTTTGGTATGCCAGCTGGGAAGCTACTCGGATTCATGGTCTCCGAGCGTGGGATAGAAGCTAACCTAGAAAAAATTGCAGCAATTCAAAACATGAAACCACCCAAGCAGCTCTGAGACGTCCAGAAGCTGACAGACTGTCTCGCAGCACTCAGTCGGTTCATTTCCAGACTGGGAGAGAAAGCCCTACCTCTCTACCAGCTAATGAAAAAATCGCCAAATTTCGTTTGGACGGAAGAAGCTCAAATGGCATTTGAAGAACTAAAGAAGCAACTATCAACTCGGCCAGTCCTGGCAGCACCTCAGGAAAAAGAACCGCTCTTATTATATATTGCATCCACAAGTCGAGTTGTCAGCGTGGCTATAGTGGTTGAAAGAGAAGAAGAAGGAAAGTCACAAAAGTTACAAAGACCGGTGTACTTCATCTCCGAGGTCCTCACACCATCCAAGCAGAGATATCCCCACTATCAGAAGCTGGCAATGGGAATTTACTTGGCATCACAGAAGCTTGCACATTATTTCCAGGATCATTCCATCACATTGGTATCTGAAGCTCCCCTGGCAGAAATCATGAACAACAGATACTCAATGGGCAGAATTGCAAAATGGAGTTTGGACTTACTGCCCTTTAACCTCAATTACCAACCCAAAAAAGCAATCAAGTTGCAAGCATTGGTGGATTTCTTGGCCGAGTGGATTGAGGTCCAACATCCTCCACAGCCAACACCAGCGCATTGGACAATGTTTTTTGATGGATCCAAGATGCTGAATGGAGCAGGGGCAGGGGTGGTACTAGTTTGACCAAGGAAAGACGAGATGATATACGTCCTCCAAATACATTTCCCAGCAAAAAATAACGAGGCCGAGTATAAAGCCCTTTTGTACGGCCTAAGAATGGCCATTTCACTCGGAATCAGGAGGCTCATGGTATTCGGAGATTCAGACCTAGTGATAAACCAAGTAATGAAAGAATGGGACATTCGGAGTCCAGCAATGATGACTTACTGCGTAACAGTGAGAAAATTGGAGAAAATTTTTGATGGATTAGAGCTCCATCACATTCCAAGGGTTCAAAATCAGGCAGCAGACGACCAAGCCAAGTTGGGCTCTACTTGGGGTCAGATCCCATCAGGAATTTATTTGGAGCACTTGCACTCTCCAACAGTCAAGGAAGATCCTTTGCTAGAGGCCGATCCAGATATGATGCCTGACAAAAACATACCTGACAAGGAAGATATACCTGCAGTAGTCGACATGGTGTTTGACGTGGAGGTCATTCCTCCCGAGTGGACACTCCCAATCCTAGCTTATTTGCAAAAACAAGAGTTACCAGATGACGAGATAGAAGCTAAGCAAGTTGTCCACAAATCGAAGTCTTACTCGGTGATCAATGGAGAGTTATACAGAAACAGCATTACTCAGCTCCCCCAGCGATGCATCTTCGAGGAAGAAGGTCGCTGTATCCTACAAGACATCCATGCGGGTGATTGTGGCCACCATGCCTCGAGTCGGACATTGGTGGCAAAAGCATTCCGAGCTGGATTCTTCTGGCCTCAATCCCTCAGTGATGCTTGGTACATCATAGACCACTGCGAAGGTTGTCAGTTTTATGCCAACCAACCACGCAAACCGGCCTTCGAGCTGAAGACAATCCCTCTAGCCTGGCCATTTGCAGTATGGGGACTAGACATGATCGGACCACTGAGAACAGGCAAATATGGTGTCACCCACATCTTGCTCGCAGTGGACAAGTTCACCAAATGGATAGAAGCAAAACCCATTAAGGCCCTTGACTCCGCCACAGCAGTCAGCTTTATGCAAGGCATTATACATCGTTTCGGCGTGCCACACGACATCAGCACTGATAATGGGTCAAATTTCAACTCGTCTGAATTCAAGAAATTCTGTTGGAGCAATGGCATCCAGGTCAATTTTGCCTCAGTTGCACACCCACAGTCCAATGGCCAGGTCGAGCGAGCAAATGGATTAATACTCAAAGGAATCAAACCATGTCTTCTTTGGGAACTGAAGGAAGCAGCTGGTGCCTGGGTCGATGAACTTCCTTCGGTCCTATGGGGATTGCGGACAACTCCCAATCGCTCCACTCGGTCAACCCCTTTCTTCCTCGTTTACGGTTCAGAAGCAGTTCTCCCGAGTG
Organism: Bromus sterilis; assembly: GCA_950022295.1. Lineage (NCBI taxonomy): Eukaryota > Viridiplantae > Streptophyta > Magnoliopsida > Poales > Poaceae > Bromus > Bromus sterilis. The sequence goes on along the minus strand of OX465595.1, from coordinate 376,684,041 downwards.
ATCTTAAGCACAACGCCACCCGTGTAATCCAGTACACTGAAGATGAATCCAAAGATGCACGACAAGATGGTGTCGATCTCTGAGAAGAGGAGCGGAACCTAGATCTCACCCGTTCGGCGTTTTATCAGCAAGATCTTCACCGATATCATGACCGGCATGTACGAGCTCGTCATTTCAAGAAGGTGACATGGCACTTCGAATCAAGAAAACTTCGGACCAAAAATTAGCTCCCCCATGGGAAGGACCATATGTCATCTCCAGGGTACTGCACAATGGGGCTTATCGCTTGTACGATGTAACTAATAATATAGAAGAGTGTCAGAACCCCAACTAGGGTAAGTGCTAGGGTTTGCTTGTCCCTTTGCATCATGAAAAATTCAAAAGGAAAATCAAAAATAGGGAAAAGAAAAGCCCTGAGAAATTAAATAAAAAGGTCAGAAATAAATCTTTTTCCAAAATTCTTTTGAATGTATTGAAAAATCCAAAAAATGAGTGTGATCATTTTAAAAGTGATTTGGGATTAAACCCATGCTCATAGATTTTTCAATAATTCAAAAAGTGGCTTGGAAATTAAATTAAACTCCAATTTGAATTTAAATTCAAATTGTTTGATTTTCAAAAATCACCAAAACTTATGAGTGGCTAGCTATATATGTTATAAGCCCACATAAAAGTTTTCATGATTTTTAAAAATGCACTGCTATTTTATTTGGGGCAAAACAAACAACAGAAAAGGAAAAACAGAAACAAAAATAGAAGAGGAGAAAAGAAACCTACCTCCACTTACCTTCTGGCCCACCTGGCCCATCTGCACCTGAAGACCAGCCCAGCCCACAGGGGGGCAGGGTCGTCTTCTTCCTCCTGCCAGGAGGATTCCACAGGCGCAGCGCGCGTGCACGCCGTCGTGCCACCTCCTGCTTTGACGTGGAGGCCTCCCCTCGACGTTATCCTGCGCCTGGAAGCCCCCCGAGCGTTTCCCTCCTATCCCTGGCCCCTCCTTCTTCTCCTTCCTCTGTCCCGAGCCGCACCGAGCGCAAGCCGGAGCAACAGGCGAGCTCCAGCGCAGCCACCGGCGATCCCTCACTGCTCCATCGTGCCCAGAAGGACCGGGGACGACGTCCTCGTCGATTCCCCTCATCAGATCGCGTCGGGATCCTCCAAGGACGACGCCCGTCTCAAGATTTCTCCGCCGGCAACCGCGAGCTCCGGCGAGCAATTTCCGCACCCTCGCCGCCTCTCCAACCTCCCCGACGTGCCCGACGTAACCAGGGTGAGCTACCCGTTCACCCTTACCCTCCAGTACTTCCCCTCGAGGCCCCAAGCGCCGGTTCAAAGGAGACCGTGCTCCGGCCGCCGCGGGAGTTCCTCCCTGCCATGGCCTCCGGCCTCCTCCGGCGAGCGCGTGTGCTCCCCTCGAAGCGCACGTGTGCGGGGAGCATTTTGGTGGTACTCCCGCCGCCTCCCGTGGCCGGAGAGGGCCTCTCCAGTGGGCGCCGCCATGGAGTTTGGTCGCTGCCGGCCAACTCCGGCAGGCCCACGTGGCCGCACTAACTAGGGGGCTAATCCCCCTCCTAATTGACCCCATGGGTCAATGACAGGTGGGACCAGCCCCCCCCCTAATTCAAGTTTAAACTTAATGAACAGGAGTTAACCCCCCTGTGACACTGACAGTGGGGGGCCCAGCTGTCAGTCCCCCTGTGACATCACCCTGACATCATGCTGACGCAATAATTCAATTCCAGAAAAATAGAAATGATTTAAAATAATCCAGAAAAATCCAGAAAATCTTTTAAACTTGGGAAATTCATAACTAATTCATATGAACTCCAAATATAGCAAATAATATGTCTAAAAATATCAGAAAAATCCAAGGATTATGAATATGGGCTCTGTTTTCATGTTTGACCAATTAAAATTGGGTGAACAGTGCAAAACATCCATATGGCTTTAATTCAAATTCAAATTTGAAGCACATTTGGAAATGACTTTGCATTTGACTTCTTTTAAATGGAATTGTACCCACATTGTGACCAAGAACATCACCATTTCAATATTGATCATGTGTTTGAGCATTGCAAATAAATTTATACCTTGCTTGATTGTTTGCTCGATAGACGTGCAACCGGAACCGGAGGCCACCCCCTTCGTTGAAGACCCTGATATCGAACCTCGTCAGCAAGGCAAGCAAACCCCATTGATCATGTCTATAAAATCCCAATTCCCTCTCAGTCTCGCTTATGCATGTTTAGGAGATCACTTTGTATCGATTCTACCACATAGTTGAACCCATATCCGATGCATGACCTATCATCTTGTCACAGTAGTAAGCAAACCACAATCCTAGCTGACATAGGAGTTGTTTGATTTCATGAATCCCCTGCAACTGTTACAGCTTATTGCATGCTTAGTGTTACATGAGGTTGCTTTTGATGTGAGTCGGGATGATGGTGAACATGGTGTTGATGAAAGTGAAACTATGTCGGTGAATCCACCCTAATACAAGGTGAACGATGAGAGGTTGTGTAGGAGTACACAGTGGGTTGTCTCGTTGAACACTGCCTTAGGCATCGAGTTCTTGTATGGTAATCCAAGACAAAGAGTACAACCACACATTGGGCTCACTGACCCCTCTCGGCCTAGTACCTTGATCCGTGTCGACGTCCAGGAGTCACATTAGTTCGGGCTTTCCTTTTGGCATATGCATAGAAAAAGAATGAAGAAATGGTTGCATCATCCTAGATATGTGGGTGCACCTGTGAGGCAGGAAAACCATCTGCTAAAGGTGGCGTCTCGGTCACTTACATTGTCTGAGTCCGTTTCGTTGATCCGGCCGGACTCTCGAGCGGTAGCAACTCAGGTAGTCGACTCCTGGAATAGACCGGTTGTGAGCGAAGTGTCGTGGTGAACATCCTCGCTGTCACCTCTTGAACGGTGGCGAGACCTGGCGGTAACCGATGGTCATGTGTGTGTAGTTTACACCCTTGCAAGGTTAACAAAACTATTCGAATAGCCGCGTCCGCGGTTAAGGACTACTTGGAACCTGTACCTGATTATTAGACAACTTGAACTGGATACTTCTAAAATACACCAAGATAAGTGTGAGTGCTGTGGTGTGCCTCCTCGTGGGGAAGTCGAGGAAGTAACCATAGTGGTGTATTGGTTGGAGATGTAGTGGACACGTGTACGCTTCTTACCTCAAGTCTGGTACTCGTAGTTCAGGATTAGCCAAGTCAAAGCTGGCACTTCTGCATGTTCAACCCCACCTCCCTTTACCTTGATACTTGAGCATGAGTAGTTTAGATCTGATGTAAGTCTTGCTGAGTACGACTTTGTACTCACGTTTGCTTATTCTATGTTTTAGATAAGAACCGGACCCCGATGGAGTCACCTTCGTGAAGCTCGACGTTGGCTAAGTTATCATAGTCCCAGACAGCAGTCTGGTCCCTCGTGGAAGGGCATGTTTGTTTACAAGGCTTCTCTAAGCCATTTGTTAAACTTGTCTGTACTCAGACCTAATTTGCTTCCGTTTTATGATGTAATGTTGATCACAGACATGTGATCTTTGTATGCTCTATATGTATATCTATAAAGAGTACTTTGTAGAGTTATGTGATGATACCTGCTGTTCATACTAGGCATGTGTGCTGCGTGTATGTTTATAACATGCATGTCTTAGTATGGGTTTTCGAGACCTTAGTTGTGATCTGGCTGGCGGTCTTTTATACACCAAGTGGCCCTTAGATGTGCGCATCTTGGGGCATCGCGATGCGATTGCTCGTGAATCTGTCACGTAGCACACTTTGTTGTATGATCGAGCCCGCCCTAGACCCCGACTAAGTGATCGGGCTGGAGTAAGTCTATGTAAGAGTTAGGATCCAATCGACAACATCGTTGAGGCGACTTGTCTATGAGTATGGGATTCACCACCCATAAGCATTTAGACTTGTGAGCGGACGTTGAGGACCCATCTCAGTTGATCATCCGGCCTGAATGGGATGCCCCTCACGTTCGATGCTTACCGAGAACGTTCTGTGCTTGGCCTTGTCTGCTTAGACAAGTGTGTACGGTTCTCGGCTCTCCATGTGATTGTATCGTGACTGGAATTACATACGCTAACCCCGGGTCCCGACAGACTTGGTATCAGAGCAGGACTGCCTGTAGGATTATCAAACCCTTGGTCGAAGTCGAGTCTAGCATTCTATAGTTATATAGTTACTTGGGTATATAAGGGAACAACGTAAGGCTTCTTTTTCTCCTTACCCTCATCGATCTAAGTTCTGGGTCACCCTTATCTTTTCTACGGGATGATAGGACTAGGCTCATCTATGTCTGACTAGAACATCTCGCTGAGTGCTTCCTTGTAGCCGTAGGACAGTCGTGGTCGTCCAGAGTCTTCATGTTTTGAGTTCCTTGAGGAAGTTTTGTCCAATCTCCTCGAGGTTGTCTTGTTTTCCATCCCGGTGTAGCCGTTATGCTGCCGGATTTATCCCGTGTTTCTGTGGATCATTGTCTTCGCATTTCAATCTTTTCCGCCTTCATCATGTCTTGTTATCCTTGAATCCATCATTCAACCTGTTCTGATTGTTGATTTTTATCACACAGGATGTCAGGTGGAACTCGTAGTGCTGTTCGTCGGAATCGAGACCGTGTTCGGAATCGAAATGATGATGAACCCCTACCACCGCCTTCTGCGGCGGAAATCATGATGGAAGCTGAGAAGAATCAACGTGATCAAACACGCCTTCTGGAGCTCATCGAGCAGAATACCTCACGTCATTGCAATGTGGTTGTGAGCATCCAGGACTTCATCCTCCTCAAGCCACCGGTATTCCGATGTTCTTCTGAGCCCCTTGAAGCTGATGATTGGCTCCGTTCCATCGAGCGTAAGCTTGATACTGCACATGTTTCTCCCGATGATCGAATTATTTTTGCGGTATACTTCTTGGAAGGTGCTGCTCTTCAATGGTGGGAGAACTATGTTGCTATGCAGCCAGATGGTCACCTAGTAACTTGGCAGGAGTTCTGTGTTGCCTTTCGAGGGTACCACATTCTGGATGAGTTGATGGAGCGCAAGAAGGAAGAGTTCTGCAATCTCACTCAAGGAGAGATGTCCATGCACGAGTATGTACGGGAGTTCAACCGTCTTGCTCGGTATGCCCAAGATGAGATCACCACCGATGCCAGAAAGCAGGCAAGGTTCCGTAAGGGACTTAGCCCCATCCTTCGTCATGATCTCAACCTCATCGAATTTGCCACCTTTGAGGATTTAGTCAACAGATCCTTCAGAGCTGAGCATGGCAATGAAATTTTCGAAGAGTCTCGCAAGCATGCTCTTGAGCTTGCTCCTTCTTCAAGTTCAGCCCCTCAGAAACGCCGAATTTGGATTCCAACCAGAGCCATACCTGAAAACCTTCTTCAGAGGCCACCACCAAATATATGCCATCCACCCCAACACATTATTCCACCCCGGAATGATGGTGTGCAGCTAAGCAATCCCACTCCCAACAATTCAGACAGGGTATGCTTTAAGTGTGGTCTTCCAGGCCATTACTATCGTCAATGCCCTCAGGTCTTGATGGCACCACGTCATTCTCGACCCAAACCTCCAAAGAAATCATCCACCAAAGCCTTCCCAGCAAAGCCTTCATCCACTAGTAGTGGATGTGTGAACCAAATCTCAGTTGAGGAAACCACTGCTGCTTCTGATGTCATTCTTGGTACACTCCCAGTCAATCATGTCCCCACCTCCGTTCTTTTCGATCCAGGAGCTTCTCATTCATTCATGTCGGAGAGTTATGCACTTCGTCATGAGTTTCCTTTTGAAGAAATGTTTTCTCCAATGATCATTCAAAATCCTGGTTCAAAGTGGCAAACTAATAGAGTAAGCCATGGCAATCAAATTGCAATTGAGGGTTTAGTATTCCTTGCTTCTCTTATAGCCCTCAAGTCTTCAGACATTGATGTCATCCTAGGAATGGATTGGTTATCAAGGCAAAATGCTTTCCTTGATTGTAAAACCAAATCAGTCAAACTCACCCACCCTTTAGGCCAGACCATTGACTACACATCACCCAGCTCTAGAATCCAGATGCATACTTTGAATGTGCTTCCCCTTCCAGACCTTGAAGATGTTCCGGTGGTTCGTGACTTCCCGGATGTCTTTCCTGAAGAACTGTCGGGAATGCCACCCGACAGGTGTGTAGAATTCATAGTTGATCTTATACCAGGCACAGCCCCAATTTCCAGACGCCCATATAGAATGGCCCCACATGAGTTAGCTGAGCTAAAAACCCAACTTGATGCTTCGTTGGCAAAAGGCTTCATCCGCCCTAGCTCATCGCCATGGGGTTGCCCCGTTCTGTTCGTAACGAAGAAAGATGGAACAGAAAGGATGTGCGTAGACTATCGCCCGCTAAATCTAGCGACCATAAAGAACAAGTAACCACTGCCCAGGATCAATGATCTTTATGATCAACTTGCAGGATCCTCTGTCTTCTCCAAGATGGATTTGAGATTAGGCTATCATCAAATCAAAATCCGAAATGAGGACATTCCCAAAACGGCTTTCACTACTCGTTATGGCCTTTACGAGTATACCGTCATGTCCTTCGGTTTAACCAATGCCCCCGCCACTTTTTCACGCTTGATGAATTCGATCTTCATGGAGTACCTAGATAAATTTGTTGTGGTTTATCTCGATGATATTCTCATCTACTCGAAGAATGAAGAAGATCATGCCCAACACTTAAGGCTGGTATTGATGAAACTTAGAGAGCACCGCCTGTATGCTAAATTCTCCAAGTGTGAATTTTGGCTACCAGAAGTGACCTACTTAGGCCACGTGATTTCTGCGAAAGGTGTTGCAGTCAATCCCGAGAGAGTTCAGGCCGTCCTTGATTGGACTCCACCTGAATCGGTTAAGCAAGTTTGGAGTTTTCTTGGCCTAGCCAGCTATTGCCGCCGCTTCGTCGAGAACTTTTCTAAAGTTGCAAAGCCTCTGACTGAACTCCTCAAGAAAGATAAGAAATTCCAATGGACCCCCAAGTGCGAGGAAAGCTTTCAAGAGCTAAAAAGAAGATTGACTTCTGCACCCGTACTTGCACCTCCAGACACCAAAAGGGATTTCGAGATCTATTGTGATGCTTCACGGCAAGGGTTAGGATGCATACTTATGCAAGTTCGACATGTGGTAGCTTATGCTTCACGCCAGTTGCGGCCACATGAAGAAAACTATCCTACCCATGATCTTGAACTCGCTGCCGTAGTTCATGCCCTGAAGACTTGGCGACATTACCTCCTTGGTAATCGTTGTGAGATATATTCCGACCACCAAAGCCTCAAATACATTTTCACCCAGCCAGATCTTAATCTCAGGCAAAGACGCTGGATAGAGTTGATAAAAGATTATGACTTAGGAATTTCTTACACCCCACGCAAGGCCAATGTCATGGCTGATGCACTAAGTCGTAAGTCGTATTGTAACAACCTCATGTTACAACAGTATCAACCACTTCTTCATGAGGAATTTTGCAAACTCAATCTTGAGATAGTTCCTCATGGATCTCTTTTCAACTTGGTGGCGAAACCAACCCTTGAGGATCAAATCAGAGTTGCCCAGAGGCGTGCACGAGGTGTTCGCCGGATCAAGGAGAACATTGCTAGCGAAGTTGCTAAATGTTTCTCCACAGATAGTAAAGGAACGGTATTCTTTGAAAATCGTTTGGTAGTACCTAAGAATAGGGATCTAAGGCAACTCATCCTCAAAGAATCCCATGATACACCCCTTTCCATTCATCCCGGTAGCACAAAAATGTACCGAGATCTACGCCAGAGATTTTGGTGGACCAGGATGAAGAGAGATATTGCTCGATTTGTTGCCGAATGTGATGTTTGTCGTCGCATTAAGGCAGAACACCAAAGACCTGCTGGTACACTTCAACCTTTGCCTATTCCCGAGTGGAAATGGGACAAAGTCGGTATGGACTTCATCACCGGCTTTCCAAAAACCCAGAAAGGAAACGATGCCATCTTCGTGGTCATTGATAGACTTTCCAAAGTTGCTCACTTCCTTCCAGTTCGCGAGTCCATAACTGCAAGCCAGTTAGCGGACTTGTATATCTCTAGAATTGTGTCTCTTCACGGTGTTCCTTTGGTGATCAATTCTGATCGTGGTAGCCTTTTCACCTCTAGATTCTGGGGAAGCTTTCAGAATGCTATGGGAACTCATCTATCCTTTAGTACAGCTTTTCATCCTCAGTCTAGCGGTCAAGTTGAAAGGGTTAATCAAATCTTGGAAGACATGCTCAGAGCTTGTGTTATCTCATTCGGAAAGAATTGGGAGAAATCTCTTCCATTTGCCGAATTTGCTTATAACAATAGTTTTCAATCTAGTCTGAACATGGCTCCTTTTGAACTCCTCTATGGACGACGATGTCGAACACCCCTTAACTGGTCAGAAACCGGTGAAAGACAACTCTTTGGACCGGATATGATCAAGGAAGCAGAAGAGCAAGTTCGCATTGTTCGTGATCGTTTGAAAGCCGCTCAATCTCGTCAGAAAAGCTACTATGATCGTCATCATAGAAAGGAGAGCTACAATCTGGATGAGAAGGCTTACCTTCGGGTTACTCCTCTGAAGGGAACCCAAAGATTCGGTATCAAAGGCAAGTTGGCCCCACGTTACATCAGACCTTTCCGCATTCTAGCTAAATGTGGAGAAGTTGCCTACCAACTTGAACTACCCCCTCACCTTTCCCGAGTACATGATGTATTCCATGTGTCACAACTTAGGCGTTGCTTCAAGGACCCCATCCGCGAAGTCGACCATGAAACGCTTGATCTCCAAGATGACCTTTCTTATCGAGAGTACCCTGTTCGTATTCTTGATTCAGCAGAGCGTGTCACTCGTCGTCAGAAGATCAAGTTCCTAAAAGTGCAATGGTCACATCACTCCGAGAAAGAAGCAACCTGGGAAAGAGAAGACCGCCTCCGTGCCGAGTACCTCACCTTCCTCCCGACGACTTCTGAATCTCGGGACGAGATTCTTTTGAGTGGGGGCGAGTTGTCAGAACCCCAACTAGGGTAAGTGCTAGGGTTTGCTTGTCCCTTTGCATCATGAAAAATTCAAAAGGAAAATCAAAAATAGGGAAAAGAAAAGCCCTGAGAAATTAAATAAAAAGGCCAGAAATAAATCTTTTTCCAAAATTCTTTTGAATGTATTGAAAAATCCAAAAAATGAGTGTGATCATTTTAAAAGTGATTTGGGATTAAACCCATGCTCATAGATTTTTCAATAATTCAAAAAGTGGCTTGGAAATTAAATTAAACTCCAATTTGAATTTAAATTCAAATTGTTTGATTTTCAAAAATCACCAAAACTTATGAGTGGCTAGCTATATATGTTATAAGCCCACATAAAAGTTTTCATGATTTTTAAAAATGCTCTGCTATTTTATTTGGGGAAAAACAAACAACAGAAAAGGAAAAACAGAAACAAAAATAGAAGAGGAGAAAAGAAACCTACCTCCACTTACCTTCTGGCCCACCTGGCCCATCTGCACCTGAATACCAGCCCAGCCCACAGGGGGGCAGGGTCGTCTTCTTCCTCCTGCCAGGAGGATTCCACCGGCGCAGCGCGCGTGCACGCCGTCGTGCCACCTCCTGCTTCGACGTGGAGGCCTCCCCTCGACGTTATCCTGCGCCTGGAAGCCCCCCGAGCGTTTCCCTCCTATCCCTGGCCCCTCCTTCTTCTCCTTCCTCTGTCCCGAGCCGCACCGAGCGCAAGCCGGAGCAACAGGCGAGCTCCAGCGCGGCCACCGGCGATCCCTCGCTGCTCCATCGTGCCCAGAAGGACCGAGGACGACGTCCTCGTCGAATCCCCTCATCAGATCGCGCCGGGATCCTCCAAGGACGACGCCCGTCTCAAGATTTCTCCGCCGGCAACCGCGAGCTCCGGCGAGCAATTTCCGCACCCTCGCGGCCTCTCCAACCTCCCCGGCGTGCCCGGCGTAACCAGGGTGAGCTAACCGTTCACCCTTGCCCTCCAGTACTTCCCCTCGAGGCCCCAAGCGCCGGTTCAACGGAGACCGTGCTCCGGCCGCCGCGGGAGTTCCTCCCTGCCATGGCCTCCGGCCTCCTCCGGCGAGCGCGTGTGCTCCCCTCGAAGCGCACGTGTGCGGGGAGCATTTTGGTGGTACTCCCGCCGCCTCCCGTGGCCGGAGAGGGCCTCTCCAGTGGACGCCGCCATGGAGTTTGGTCGCCGCCGGCCAACTCCGACAGGCCCACGTGGCCGCACTAACTAGGGGGCTAATCCCCCTCCTAATTGACCCCATGGGTCAATGACAGGTGGGACCAGCCCCCCCCCCCTAATTCAAGTTTAAACTTAATTAACAGGAGTGAACCCCCCTGTGACACTGACAGTGGGGGCCCCAGCTGTCAGTCCCCCTGTGACATCACCCTGACATCATGCTGACGTAATAATTCAATTCCAAAAAAATAGAAATGATTTAAAATAATCCAGAAAAATCCAGAAAATCTTTTAAACTTGGGAAATTCATAACTAATTCATCTGAACTCCAAATATAGCAAATAATATGTCTAAAAATATCAGAAAAATTCAAGGATTATGAATATGGGCTCTGTTTTCATGTTTGACCAATTAAAATTGGGTGAACAGTGCAAAACATCCATATGGCTTTAATTCAAATTCAAATTTGAAGCACATTTGCAAATGACTTTGCATTTGACTTCTTTTAAATGGAATTGTACCCACATTGTGACCAAGAACATCACCATTTCAATATTGATCATTTGTTTGAGCATTGCAAATAAATTTATACCTTGCTTGATTGTTTGCTCGATAGACGTGCAACCGGAACCGGAGGCCACCCCCTTCGTTGAAGACCCTGATATCGAACCTCGTCAGCAAGGCAAGCAAACCCCATTGATCATGTCTATAAAATCCCAATTCCCTCTCAGTCTCTCTTATGCATGTTTAGGAGATCACTTTGTATCGATTCTACCACATAGTTGAACCCATATCCGATGCATGACCTATCATCTTGTCACAGTAGTAAGCAAACCACAATCCTAGCTGACATAGGAGTTGTTTGATTTCATGAATCCCCTGCAACTGTTACAGCTTATTGCATGCTTAGTGTTACATGAGGTTGCTTTTGATGTGAGTCGGGATGATGGTGAACATGGTGTTGATGAAAGTGAAACTGTGTCGGTGAATCCACCCTAATACAAGGTGAACGATGAGAGGTTGTGTAGGAGTACACAGTGGGTTGTCTCGTTGAACACTGCCTTAGGCATCGAGTTCTTGTATGGTAATCCAAGACAAAGAGTACAACCACACATTGGGCTCACTGACCCCTCTCGGCCTAGTACCTTGATCCGTGTCGACGTCCATAAGTCACATTAGTTCGGGCTTTCCTTTTGGCATATGCATAGAAAAAGAATGAAGAAATGGTTGCATCATCCTAGATATGTGGGTGCACCTGTGAGGCAGGAAAACCATCTGCTAAAGGTGGCGTCTCGGTCACTTACATTGTCTGAGTCCGTTTCGTTGATCTGGCCGGACTCTCGAGCGGTAGCAACTCAGGTAGTCAACTCCTGGAATAGACCGGTTGTGAGCGAAGTGTCGTGGTGAACATCCTCGCTGTCACCTCTTGAACGGTGGCGATACCTGGCGGTAACCGATGGTCATGTGTGTGTAGTTTACACCCTTGCAAGGTTAACGAAACTATTCGAATAGCCGCGTCCGCGGTTAAGGACTACTTGGAACCTGTACCTGATTATTAGACAACTTGAACTGGATACTTCTAAAATACACCAAGATAAGTGTGAGTGCTGTGGTGTGCCTCCTCGTGGGGAAGTCGAGGAAGTAACCATAGTGGTGTATTGGTTGGAGATGTAGTGGACTCGTGTACGCTTCCTACCTCAAGTCTGGTACTCGTAGTTCAGGATTAGCCAAGTCAAAGCTGGCACTTCTGCATGTTGAACCCCACCTCCCTTTACCTTGATACTTGAGCATGAGTAGTTTAGATCTGATGTAAGTCTTGCTGAGTATGACTTTGTACTCACGTTTGCTTATTCTATGTTTTAGATAAGAACCGGACCCCGATGGAGTCACCTTCGTGAAGCTCGACGTTGGCTAAGTTAGCATAGTCCCAGACAGCAGTCTGGTCCCTCGTGGAAGGGCATGTTTGTTTACAAGGCTTCTCTAAGCCATTTGTTAAACTTGTCTGTCTCAGACCTAATTTGCTTCCGTTGTATGATGTAATGTTGATCACAGACATGTGATCTTTGTATGCTCTATATGTATATCTATAAAGAGTACTTTGTAGAGTTATGTGATGATACCTGCTGTTCATACTAGGCATGTGTGTTGCGTGTATGTTTATAACATGCATGCCTTAGTATGGGTTTTCGAGACCTTAGTTGTGATCTGGCTGGCGGTCTTTTATACACCAAGTGGCCCTTAGATGTGCGCAGCTTGGGGCATCGCGTTGCGATTGCTCGTGACTCTGTCACGTAGCACACTTTGTTGTATGATCGAGCCCGCCCTAGACCCCGACTAAGTGATCGGGCTGGAGTAAGTCTATGTAAGAGTTAGGATCCAATCGACAACATGGTTGAGGCGACTTGTCTATGAGTATGGGATTCACCACCCATAAGCATTTAGACTTGTGAGCGGACGTTGAGGACCCATCTCAGTTGATCATCCGGCCTGAATGGGATGCCCCTCACGTTCGATGCTTACCGAGAACGTTCTGTGCTTGGCCTTGTCTTCTTAGACAAGTGGGTACAGTTCTCGGCTCTCCATGTGATTGTATCGTGACTGGAATTACATACGCTAACCCCGGGTCCCGACAAAGAGCCTCATGCATGGAACGCCCAGCTATTGCGACGTTTATACGCATGAGCATGTTTGTAAGACTTGAATAAAATATTGTTTAGCACAAACAGCGTGTCTTGCTCAATCTTTATACGATCACATTCTTGTTATAAAATCAGGTTTTCTTCCGAGTTGTGCGCAGCTCAGATGAGAACTTAGGAAACATATTCTAAGTGCTTACCAAAACCCAAGAGGTTTGGGGGAGCACAACATCATCAGCATTGAGGATCTTGTCCACAAGATCATCAATAGAAAATTTTCCTAAGTACTCATCAAGTCTCAGGAGACTTGGGGGCTTCTTAATGTCATAAAATTAGGTTTTCTTCTGAGCTGTGCGCAGCTCGAACGAGAACTCACAATCAGGTTTTCATCCGAGCTGTACGCAGCTCGGACGAGAACTTAGGAAACATATTCTAAGTGCTTACCAAAACCCAAGAGGTTTGGGGGAGCACAACATCATCTGCATTGAGGATCTTGTCCACAAGATCATCAATAGAAAATTTTCCTAAGTACTCATCAAGTCTCAGGAGACTTGGGGGATGCTTAATGTCATAAAATCAGATTTTCTTCCGAGTTGTGCGCAGCTCGGACGAGAACTCACAATCAGGTTTTCATCCGAGCTATGCGCAGCTCGGACGAGAACTTAGGAAACATATTCTAAGTGCTTACCAAAACCCAAGAGGTTTGGGGGAGCACAACATCATCTGCATTAAGGATCTTGTCCACAAGATCATCAATAGAAAATTTTCCTAAGTACTCACCAAGTCTCGGGAGACTTGGGGGCTGCTTAACGTCACGAAATCAGGTTTTCATCCGAGCTGTGCGCATCTCGGATGAGAACTTAGAAAATTCATACAAAGATAAAACCCTGATAGCAACACCCAGCATCGGCAGATAAACTTGTTTCCCACTAGGAAATAGGCAATGAATTCATAGATAACACTAAAGCAAAGGAGTGCCTAGTACCCAGATCACAACATCAAATAGTGCAACTCGATACAGATCCACTCGGCATTCCGAGGCACATTTAAAACCATTGTTTTTCAGATACTCCAACCCAATCGAGCTCACTCATTCCTCGCCCGCCTCGTCTGACTCACTCGTTACACCAGTCGACTCCACGAAGATGTCCAGATCAGGCATTAAGGCAACCCGGCTGGCAGTCTCGGCATATCGCGAAAGGAAGGCGGTGCAGCTCTGGCCCTCTTTGGGATCACCACCACCAACCCGCTCAAGATTATGGACTCGCTCCGGAAAATGTGCTTTGGTCAAGGCCAGCTCATAGTTCGCACCGCTCCGTGCCGCAGAACGCTTCCAATGCGCCAGCTGCTGAGGGGCCTCTTGGAGGATGGGCACAACAGTGTCCAGCTTCACCCTACTTCCCTCACCAGGAGACAGCTTGTTCTTCAAGGCTAGAGTAGCGCCCATGACCTCTTCAGCAAATTTCTTCGCCTTGGCACACCTCATGGTCAGTAGGCCCCGAGCTAGAGCAAACTCCATCGTCACCGGTGTGTAGTTGTCCCTCTTCATCATCTCGGCAAAATCGGCCATTCGGGCTTGCTCGGCTTCCGGGTCGGTCCCATACGCTGCACCAACAAGAAAGATGTGTATATGAGAGAAAGGCATGAGACCATTCACCAGACAATCGTGTCACACGACTCACTAGACAAAGTCTCGCTGAAGATAGTGAACGGCCCATCACAGTACTCTTCAGACGTCCTCACCGCTTTCCGAGTAGCCTCCAGCTTGGCTTTGTGTTTCTCTTCATCCTTAGCACGCAGCTCGGATAACTTCTCCAAGTCAGACTCCAGCTTCGTGATGCAAGCCTGGTTTTCCTTCACCGCTTTCTTGTAATAGTGCAGACTTGTCTCTAAAGCTTTCTTCTCCTTAGCCCGCTTCTCGGCATGATCTATTTCTTTCTTCATTTTCTCCATGAAATCATCGCTCTCTTTGACCTTGGCATCAAAAGCCTTCTTGGCCGCTTCTGCTACAGCATTTTAAACGGATCAATAGGAAGATGAAAGATACCAACACTGGGGCGCCAAAGAGGTCTACATCGGATTCCTCACCATTATCCTCAGCATGTTGTCTCTTAAGCTTGTTATGCTCTTGAAGCAGTGCTTCGTACGCACTCTTCGCAGATGCGTTTTCCTCTTGCAACTTGAAAAAGGCCGAACCAAGTTTGAAAGCCTCCTATGAAGTAACAAGAAATACCATGTTATAAACAAAAACCTCCTATCAAAAGACTCCGAATAACTTCAAGAAGTTACTCGGAGCCTTGGGAGCTACACCCAGTGGGTGCACTAAGAAGTGCTCCCACTAGAAGACCATCAAAACAAAAACCTCCTATCAAAAGACTCCGAATAAATTCAAGAAGTTACTCGGAGCCTTGGGGGCTACACCCAGTGGGTGCACTAATAAGTGCTCCCACTGGAAGACCATCAAAACAAAAACCTCCTATCAAAAGACTCCGAATAACTTCAAGAAGTTACTCGGAGCCTTGGGGGCTACACCCAGTGGGTGCACTAAATAGTGCTCCCACTGGAAGTTCATCAAAACAAAAAACCTCCTATCAAAAGACTCCGAAGAACTTCAAGAAGTTAATCAGAGCCTTGGGGGCTACACCCAGTGGGTGCACTAAGAAGTGCTCCCACTGGAAGTTCATCAAAACGATAACTCCTATCAAAAGACTCCGAGTAACTTCAAAAGTTACTCGGAGCCTTGGGGGCTACACCCACTGGGTACACTGGGAAGTGCCCCCAGCGGAAGTTTCAAACCTGCAGAGTAAAAAAAATTCACCCAAAAAAGTCACTCTGACACCCACTGGGTAGAAAACTTACATAAGTACTTACGTGCATGTTGGATTTCACCAACTCGGCCTCGGAAGCCAGCTCGCGCAGCCGCAGCTCAAACTGAGTCGCCTTCACCAAGGACTCCTTCAGACCACCAATGATGGCACTCTCAACCGGGGTACTGACCGGAATGGACACCAAGGCAGCAGGCCCATCCCCTTGAGCAGTAGCTGGGACGTCAGGAGTCTCCTTAACTACCTCCTCAGCAGGAGCTTCAGGCGTGGCAGAAGAGGCGGGCAAGCCACCGGCAGCAGGGTGACCGGACCCAGAGGAGACCACTCCCCCAAGAACAATCACCTCTGGAGGAGCGACCCCAGCGACGGTCGGCTTAGTTAAAATCCGAGTCGGATCGGTAGAGGAGTCAATATCCATATCTGTGATGGACACAGCAAACAACTAAGAACAGAAAGATGACAATAGTAAAAGCCCCAACAGATGTAGTGAGGAATTCTCACCGACAGCTACAACATCTTCTAGAATAGTATCCATGACAGGAAAGTCAGTCACCCCGCAAGTGCTGACATCCTCCAAAGTGTCGAGACATGGATCCTCAACCCCGGGCAGCGACTCAGAACCACTTGGACGAATACTGCAAAACGGAATAGTCAAGGAAAATTTTGGGAAATCAATGAAGCACCAAGTCATAGAGAACTAGCGACATTACTTATGGACAGTCTTCAAAGTACGCCTCGGGGGATCAACCTTGACCGGACCAGCTCCATCCCCCTTGGCCTTCTCGACAGCAGCATCCCCCGAGGGGTTAGCCTCCCTGCCATCAAGCGTAACAAGCTTCTTCTTCTTCATGGGTGCAATTTTCCCAGAGCTGAGGCTTAAGGGCGGAAGTTTTCCGCTGCCCTCCTCACCACTCAGAGTATGGGCCCTCTTACGAGTCCGAGTAAGGCCTTCCCGCGCAGACTCGCGGTCCTGGTTATTCTTTGAGCGCTTCTCGGATGCCGCCTGAACCCGAGCCACCTCAGACTCCAGCTCCTCCCCTACCTCAACTCCGACCCCTGCGCCAGCAGTACTATCTTCATCTTCCTCAGCAGGATGTTGCTGAGCCAGAGGAATAGGAGAATGGAACTGGGAAGAATCCTAACAAAAAATGGGGAGTCCGAGTTAGAAACAAACAGGCGATGTACATCCAAGATACATATGATACAAGACGACATACCAAGGTTGGAGGATTCTCGCTGCTGAGAGGTTTTACTCGGCAAGTCGGCTGCAGACCCTGGGTCACGCTGGTAATTATCTTCATCTGGAGCTCAAATTCATCCAGGGGCATCTCGGTGTTGCTATAGCGGGTATCATCCTGCAAACCGGAGTACGCCCACATCCCCCGAGCCCTGGCTTGGAGAGGCTGAATCTTATGAATCACAAAGGTGGCTATCAGGTCCATGGCGTCCAAACCGTTCTTCTTTAGCCTAATGACCTCACGCATCAAGGGGAGCACCTGCTCCTTCTCAGCGTTGGTGAGTCGGGGATTCCAGCCCTGGGAAGAAGTAAGCCTCACGTCCGAGTAAGGAGGCAATGTATGTACTCCCGGCTCCTCGGCCACCTTGCAATAAAACCAACTATTTTGCCAATTCTTAACAGAATCCGGCAGGCTAGAGGAAAAATATTGAACCCCTTGCTTCCGAGCTAAAAACAAACCGCCGCATAGATGGTTGAACTCCACGCCACCACCCTCTCCAGATTTCTTCGCCTTCTGAGGCTTAATAGCGTATAGGGTACAGAAAAGATGCCAGTGGGGCTCTATGCCCAAGTAGCCCTCGTAGAGGGTAAAGAACCTAGAGAGGAGGGTAATGGCATTTGGGACGATATGATGGAGTTGAGCACCCGTAAAAGTCAGGAAATCCAAGAAGAAGGGATGCGGAGGAAGAGAAAACCCGTGATCCACATGCGAGAGAAGAATGACCCTCTCACCATCCCGCGGAAGAGGCTCGTCTTCTCCAGTCGCGGGAAGGCGGAAGCCCTCGCGGGGAACCAGGCCGGCGTCATGGTACCCCAGCAGCATATCCTCCGTCACGATCGACAGGAGCCACTCCCCGGCAGACATGGTATCGGCGGCGGCGGAGGAACAACGCGAGTGGCGGCCTCCCAGGATGAAGCGCGAGCGGCCGGCGAGAGCTTCCCGGCGGCGGAGGCAAGTGCGCGGGGAGAGAGAGAGAGAGTGAGAGAGAGAATGAGAGCGGACACACGGGGGAAAAGTGGACGCAGATCTGTCCCAAGCCGAAGGAGGAGATGGTTTTATAGCTTGGGATGGCAACCGCCACACGTCAGATCCGCGCCCCATTACGGGCGTGCCGGTTGCCTTTCCCATAAAACCGCTCCACTTCCCCATAATCCCTCCCACTTTCCCATGAGCGGTTAATTATTATCCTATAAGACCGCCGCGGGAATCGAGGAGACAGGCCCAACAGTGTGCCCACTTGCCTTGACGAGAAGATTCTCTGACAAGACAAGATCCCTTTTATTTTTAACCGGATCAGATTTGGATTCGAAGATTGAGATCGCTCCAACTACTTGGAAGGCACGGAACACCGCGCCAACTGACAAAACTCTCCGAGTAAGTCACCACTCGGAAGGAATTATGGAGCTCTCAGGACAACCGAGTAAGCCGTCACTCGGAGCAACAACAGGGACAACTACTTGATGCTAGTAACCACATCCTTGGAGCTCAACGCAAATGGAAAATCTTGCACCCACCAACTGCTCAAGAGAAAATCCGAGCAGTTGATTCACTGGTGGCCCGTCTCTAACGAAGAATGCCAGGCCACTAGTAAGACCCGGCGCAGGGGGTAAAGAATCAATATCCCATGTGGCATGGCCTAGGACTCGTTACGATGTCTTAGGATATTGAACTTTACAAATTTGGTTTATATGGAGTTTAAGGCCTTTTACTCCGAGACACGCCTTCCGAGGCCTCAGTCCACCTCTTCCGAGAGACGTTTGAGTGTCGCCAGATTTTTCCTTCAACCTTCCCAACCCACGCTCGAGGGAAAAGTTCAAATATCAATAAAGCCCTTCCGGGCCTCTTACTGAGTTTAATCTTCACATACCTCAGAAAATCTGACAAATGTCAGTTGCCTCAATTCCGAGCACCCGAAAGCGCTTGGGGGCTACTGTCGTGGTCATACTAAAGGTATACCCCAGGCAAGGGAAACCAAGGGGTACCCACCAAAATAAGACCAGTTAAGAACATGGAGCCTTAACAATCTTAGAGGCGCAATTCCCAGTGTCTCTCCGAGTAACATGTTACTCGGAAAACAGAAACCACTTACGAGTACTTAGTCACTCGGAGGACCAACAAGATCCGAGTAGATCAGTACTCGGAAAAGAGGACCGGCGAGCTATTCATCACTCGGAGGATGGAAACGCAACGGACGGGAAGCATTCAAGACCGCGGGTGTTCCTCCTCCTTTATTAGCAGTAATGAGTAGACCGTTTCTTGTATTTAGTATGCATTTAACCCTGTAATTAAAGACCCATTAAGTTGAGGCATTAAGAGGGCAGAGGCGCACTCTATATAAGCCTCTCCCCTCCTCCAGTATGGGCACGCGCAACATTATCCTTCTGAACCTTTGAGCAAAAGAACACCCCAGTCAGTCTGGGACAGGACTAAGGTTTTTATCTCTACGGAGAGGCCTAACCTGTATAATTTCCCTGCGTCAACCACTCTACGTACAGATTCATTTAGCTCCTTCCATACCCCCTCTCTATTGCCAGGATTATATCCACGACAAATTGCCCATCTGTAATTTGTTTACCTCGCATAGCAGTTTTATCGTCTTTTGGGAGAGAGACATCACTAGTGAACATCACGGGACCCCGGTCCATATTCTCATCATTGTTTACACGCTTATTTACTTTCTAGCTTTTACTTTCAGTTGCTATCATTATCATTATCCCTTGCGTTTGATCCTTTGTAAACAACAAGACCAGAGAGATTGACAACCTCTCTGAACTTCGTTGGGAGAAAAGTTAATTGTGTCTGTGTGCAGGTCCAGGCGAAGTAAGCAACCTCGGTTGTGAACGGCGCCATTGTTCGCTTCACCACCTACTTATCATTGACGAAGTCCTACGGGAGAGGAACCCTATCCTATACATAGGGGAAATTTTCTGCTATCCTACATCTCACCTTCCACTTGGGGTAACCAACGAAGGGGGAGAAACAATTATCATATCTCGCGTATCAGGGACCCACTAGACTCCTACATGGCCATGTGGTGTGGCCTACACCCTTGGGCGTGCCACTTGCCCATGTTTGAACCTAGGGGCTCACCTCCTTATGCCCTTTGACCATATAGCTCCTTACCTACAAAATATAAAAAACAATCAGATCATTCCGTTTTCATCTGTGAGGCAGAACCTTAGCAAAGCACTTTTGCCCTCCGGTGGGACAATCCTACTAGCGGGAAATCAAAGCCTTCATCATCACCAACACTCAAATCATTGCGAGGATCATCATCTTCATCAACATATTTTCATTGACATCATCTACGCTCGAAACTCTAGTTCATATTGGTACGTGGGGAGGTCTTGTAGTGTTTATTACACCTTGATGGTAATTGGTTTAATTGTTGTAAGATTGTTATGATGAGTTGTGAGTAGTACACGTTTAGTTCTTGAGTACATGGGACACATATTGTTGCAAATAATTATGTGAAGTCGGTCACCGTCCAATTTGTTGATATGAAGTTGTGTTGTCCTTCCACTAGTGGTGTTATGTGAACATCGACTACATGATAGTTCACTATTTATGGGCCTAGGGGAGGCATTGCGGAATTAGTTTGTAGATGATGGGTTGCGGGAGTGATAGAATACCCAACCCTAGTTTGTGAACTACTCTATAAGGGGCTATTTTGGATCCCAATATTTAATGCTATGGTTAGATTTATGTTAATCACTTCTCTTGTAGTTGTGGATGCTTGCATTGAGAGTATAATCATAAGTAGGTATTTGTCCAAGTAAGGTTAGTACCTTAGCACCAATCCACACACAATACTTATCAAGGCAAGGAATGTTAAGTCAATAGAACATGAATAAAGTAACTTGGCTAGGTTCTTGTATGTCCACAAGAGCACTTTGATCACTATAAGAAGAATCATCGGCTTGTCCTTAGAGCACTTAAGGATTGGGCCACTTGTTGTACCTTTATGCTTTTATTATTTTCTATTTTGTTACAAATTATCCTTCTATCAAAGCTATCTAATAGTACTTGTAGTGAAACCTTGTTGAAAATCACTTGCCAATTCCTTCTACTCCTCATTGGGTTTGATACACTTACTTATCGAAAGGACTATGATTGATACCCTATACTTATTGGTCATCAAGATTGTTTTCTGAAACCGTTGACGGGGAGTGAAGCACTCTTGGTAAGTATAATTTTGTAAGGAAATATTTACGGTACATACTGATTTTGACCTACACTTGTTACTATGGATAATAATCCTTTGAGAAGCATGTTCTGAGTGTCCTATCATCGTGTTGGAGTGGTTAGATAAGAACCCCACCCCCCCCCACACGCACACACCTACTGAAAATATTTGTTATCATATTCCTCTCAGTATTTTGGAACAATTTGATAATTATTATTATGTTGGAGACGAAACAATTCACCCTTATATGCACTTGCTTATTATAGATAGACTTTGTGGATTATTCCCAGGGATGAATTTAGGAAAATTTATTCCATTTATCTCTGGAGGGAAAGGCATTATCATGGTATAGGCTATTGGATAATCCACAGTCATGGGAATGGGACCGAGTGAAACTGGAGTTCCATAAGAAATTCTATCCTATGCATCTTATTCACCGTGATCGCAATTATATCTATATTTTTTGGTCACATGGAGGATAAAGTATCACTCAAGCTTAGGGGAGGGTTAAGGACTTAATGCTCAAATGCCCCAATCATGAGCTTTTGAGAGATATTATTGTTAACAAGTTTTATGCTCGGCTTTCTCTTTCATATAAACATATTCTTGATTCTTCTTGTGTTAGTTCTTTTACAATTAAGAAAATTGAATTGAAATGGGACCTTATTGAAAGAACTAAGCGCAATGTTGAAGATTGGTAAGATGAAAAGGTTAAAAATCCAGGTATAAACTCTGAATACAATTGTGTTAAGTCTTTTGTTGAAGTTGTTGTTTTTCGTGAGCTTAGTGCAAAATATGGAATTGATTCTGATATAGTTGTCAAGTTTTGTAAGTCTTTTGTTGCTCATGTTGATCTCCCTAAGGAGAAATGGCTTAAATATCATGAACATGTCAAAGATATTTGTAAGGAACCAATTGTTTGCTAATACTGAAGTGTATTCTTATATTGATAATCATGTTGTACACACTTCTTATATTGAAAATCCTCTTTTTCCTATTAGGATTTAAGGGGGACTCTAGGAGTACAACTTTGGTTAATAAAATTAATATCAAAAGTTCAAAACACCTAAGCACTCTGGACAAATTAGAGGAGAACCTTCAATAACTATGGTTGAAGATATAGATAGGCATGCTATCTATTTTGTGAAGAAGCTTCTAGATTTTCTAAATCATCTGATAATTAAAAAATAAAGTTGTTGACATGCCCGTTGTTTCAGTTAAGATTGGAGATCATTGATATCATGGTTCTACTAGGGAAATAGCTATACATGGAAAGCCTATTAGTGGCGCATATGGAAAGCGATACGCCACCACCTGTTACGGGTGGCGCACTGGAAAATAATGCGCCACCCATAAGACCTTATGGGTGGCGCATTATTTTCCAGTGCGCCACCCATAAGAGTGGGCCAGCCTGGATGATCTTATACGTGGCGCATCTAGCAGTATGCGCCACCCCTAAGGACCTTATAGGTGGCGCACTTACAGAATGCGCCACCCCTAAGAGCTTAGGGGTGGCACATTCTGTAAATGCGCCACCCATAAGGTCCGTAGGGGTGGCGCATTGTGGTAATGCACCACCCATAAGAGCTTAGGGGTGGCGCATTGCACAGATGCGCCACCACTGACTTCCTATATGCGCCACTAAATGCCTAGAGCTTCACTTATCTACTCCACCCCACCTACCACCTCTCATTCACTCCACACAATTCTCAAACTAGATCCACTCTTCTCACCCTAGATCTATTCGGTTTTCTTCTCCTCCCCACCTCATTTCTTCCATTTATCCATCGATATTTGGCATTACATCTATTTTGTTTCATATTGAAGTAAGTGGACCTCCTCCCAAACTCTTTTGTTCCATTTATGACCCATATACTTGCCTTTATTAGCTTGGGGTTTGTTGTATATGTGAAGCTTGGGTTTGATGTATATGTTAAGCTTGTGGTGGTTTGATGTATGTGTGAAGCTTATGGTGGTTTGATGTATATGTGTATCTTGAGTGGCAAATGTTTTGCCGAAATGTCGATTCATTTCCGTTTCGGCAAATTTCTAGCGCACTCTCCGCATGCTCCCATGCATTATTAGGGAAGGTCGTGCCGAATTTTTCCGGCGACGACTGTGATATATAATTGTGTTGCTCTCTCCGTGCGCGCAGGTGATCGACCATGGTCCGCGAGATGCTGAGCGATATCACCGTGGCTAGGTGGATGCAATGTGCGACAAACGACATGCTAAGGAATAATAGGTCGGACATAAGATGTCCGTGTCGGAGATGCAAACTGCAGTGCGTGACCGAGCCTGATTCCGGAATATTACAAAGGCACCTGAAGCGTAATGGTTTGATGGATGGCTACACACGATGGATAAGTGATGAAGCTGGTGAGGAGGAGGACGTCAATGGTGGGGCGCCAGTAAATGAGGAAGGGCAACCAGAAAACAACGGCGGGCGAGATGACGAAGAGCATCCCGTACATGATCATGAAGAAGATGCCGAAGCGGATCATGTAGATCAAGATGCCGGACATGAAGATCAAGATGTCGGACATGATGATTCAAGCTGGGTGAGGGACCCTCATGTTCAAGAGCTGCTTGTCAAAGAGGCGTTGAACGCAAGAGGTGCAGCTAGAGAGAAAGCCAAGATGGCGCAACTCGAGAAAGACGCGATTACGAAGTTGTACGAAGGATGCAACGACGAGGATACCCGCTTGAATGTAACACTTGGGGCTATGGAGATGAAGGCAAAACACAAATGGACCGACGAAAGCTTCGATGATAACATGGCATTCTGGCACGATCGTCTTCCGAAGGGCAACACGTGCCCAACTAGTATCGCTGAGGCCAAGAAAGTCCTTTGCCCTCTCGATCTTCCGCACGTTAAATACCACGTCTGCATAAATGATTTCATGATCTATCGGGGTGAGGACGAAGATAAAACCACAAGTTCGGTCTGCGGTGTTAGTCGATACAAGAGAGGGAAGAAAGTTCCTAGAAAAGTGGTATGGTACTTTCCGATCACTCCTCGTCTGCAGAGGTATTTCCTAGATCCCGAGGAAGCAAAGCTCATGACCTGGCACGCGGATAGAAAGAAGCTAAAAGAGGATGACCCGAACCCGGATCCGGAAAAGGAGGACATGCTGAGGCACCCTTCAGATGGTAGCCAATGGACTGCGTTGGACCTCGAATACCCAGATTTTGGGAAAGAACCAAGGAACCTCAGGATTGGTGTGAGCGCCGATGGAGTCAATCCGTTTGGCGGCCAGAGCAGCACACACAGTACCTGGCCCGTGTTTGTATGCATATACAACCTTCCCCCCTGGAAGTGCATGAAGAAAAAGTACATAACAATGTGTATGCTAGTTCAAGGGCCGAAACAACCAGGTACGGACCTCAATCTATATCTGCAGCTGTTGAAAGAGGAGCTAGAAATGTTATGGAAAGACGGAGTCAATACATGGGACGCCGCGGCAAAAGAATATTTCCCAATGAAAGCCGCGGTGATCACGACGGTGCACGACTATCTCGGATACGGATATTTCTCAGGGCAGGTGGTCCAAGGATTCTGTGCATGCGTTAGGTGCATGGATAATACAACGTACCGCCATCTACCAAAAGATCCCGGATCTTCAAAAAC
The DNA here is from genome assembly GCA_950022295.1 of Bromus sterilis. Classification (NCBI taxonomy): domain Eukaryota; kingdom Viridiplantae; phylum Streptophyta; class Magnoliopsida; order Poales; family Poaceae; genus Bromus; species Bromus sterilis. Next base: position 376,659,279 of record OX465595.1, on the reverse strand, counting down.
CGTGTTCCAGGGGTCTCGGAGGTGGCTTCCCAAGAAACACGCGTGGAGAAAACAGGGACATCTGTTCGATGGAAGCGAGGAGCTCCAAGCACCCCCAGCTCGAAGGAGCGGCAAAGAAATCGACAACTTGCTGAAAACTTGGAAAGAGTGCCCCGCGCCGGGAAAGAAAAAAAGAAGACTCAGCCGTTGGTGAGGGTATGGAAAGCGAGGTCTATTTTCTGGGATTTGCAATACTGGAGTCTACTCCGCAGTCCTCATAGCCTTGATCTAATGCATATCACAAAGAACGTGTGCGAGAGCTTGTTTGGCACGCTGCTCAACATGCCGGAGAAGACCAAGGACGGCCCAAAAGCAAGGAATGACTTGAAATTTATGGGCATCAGGAGGGAACTTCACCCCCCTAGTGACGACGATGATGAGCCGGAGGAGGAAGAGGATACGAAAACGCAAAACTCTCGCAAACGAAAAAGGACGACCAAGAAGAAGACCGGTATTGATCACTGCCCCCCGGCATGCTTCACTCTGTGCGAGGAGGAGATCAAGCGGTTTATCCACTGCCTCATAGGAGTAAAATTTCCGAACGGCTACGCGGGGAAGATAAGCAGATACCTAGACGAGGCGAAGCAGCGTTTCAGCGGGATGAAATCTCACGACTGTTTCGTGCTGATGACGCAGATTCTCCCGGTTGCGATGCAAGGGATAATGGACGAGTACGTCCGTAAAACGTTGTTTGGCCTTTGCAACTTTTTTGACGTCATCTCCCGGAAGTCGATTTGCGCTACGCAACTCAAAAGGCTACAGGAGGAGATCGTGCTCATACTATGCGAGCTTGAGATCTATTTCCCGCCCGCGTTCTTCGACATTATGGTGCATCTGCTGATCCACGTCGTGGAGGATATCGTCCAACTCGGGCCTGCGTTTCTGCGCAGCATGATGCCGTTCAAAAGGATGAATGGGCACATCAAAAAATACGTTCATAACAGGTCCCGTCCAGATGCAAGCATAGCGAAGGGCTTTCTAACCGAAGAGTGCATCTCTTTTTGCACGAATTATCTCAACACCGAGAACCCTGTTGGTCTGGCCGTCAACAAGCACTTTGGCAGGACCGATGGGTGTGGTCACCACGAGGGAAGCCGCGCAATGCATGTCAACTTTGACGGTCGAGACATCGACTTTGAAAGAGCAAGCCTAGTCGCGCTACAACACATCCAGCTGGTCGATCCTTGGATAGTAAAGCACAAGGATTTAATCAGGAAGAAGTACAGTGACCAGGGCCTGCAGATAACGGACCAAGATCCACGGCTAATCAAAGAGCACAACTCCGGTTTCATGACTTGGTTCAGGGACGAGCTTCGTGCTAATCCCCCGCGAAGGAACACTTCCGAGGACGAAAAGATGATATTCACCTTGTCACAGGGTGCCGCACGCAACCTGATGACCTATCAAGCGTATGATATCAACGGCTACACATTTTACACGGAGGAAAAGGACAATAACTGCGATTACCAGAACTCAGGGGTAACGGGGATATTCTACACCGATGACGTCAAGGAAAGATTCTATGGAAGGATCGAGGACATATGGGAGCTCGACTACTGTGGAGAGAAGGTGCCGATGTTCCGTGTGAGATGGGCCAAGAGCGTCGTAAAAGAAGACCGGTACTTCACCACCATGGTTATACCCGAAGCCAAATCCAAGTCTATGGGCGCAAACGTCACCGCGAAAAATGAGCCATGGGTACTGGCTAGCCAAGTGGACCAATGCTTCTTCATTACCGACCCATCAAAGCCGAGCCGCGTTGTAGTGAGGAGAGGCAAAAGAAACATCATCGGAATGGATGGAGTCGCCAACGAGCAAGACTTTGACAAGTACGGCGACCCAAAGATGGAGGATGACTACGCCGCTCAGGATACATACACCACAACCCTACCGAAGAAAGGTCTCCTCCCATTCAAGAGGAAAAGTGAAGGCGTCCCGGGCCTAAATTATTCAACCACGACAAAGAAGGGAAAGAAGAAGATCGTGAGGAAACGATAGCTAGATAGCTAGCTCCAAATTTAAGAAAAATATTTTGTAATTCATGATCACTTTGTGTATGCATGGATTTAATATGACTTTGTTGTTGTTTGTTGGTGTTGCTGCTTGTGCTTTCTCCCCTCTCACATTACACCTAGTATTTTGTCAAAGATTTTCCTTGTTTGCATCCAATTAAAAAAATGAAATGGTTAAACTTTAAATTAAAAAATGAAATGGTTAAAAAAATATAATGAAATGGTTAAACTTTAATTAAAAAATGAAATGGTTAAACAAATATAATGAAATGGTTAAACTTTAATTAAAAAATGAAATGGTGCTTAGGGGTGGCGCATTTAGCCTAAATGCGTCACTAAGTGTTCTTAGGGGTGGCGCATTTAGCCTAAATGCGCCACCAAGTGGATCCTTATGCGTGGCGCATTTGGTAGAAATGCGCCACGCATAAGGATCCACTTGGTGGCGCATTTCTACAAAGTGGGCCACCCCTAAGCCTTAACATAACCACCTACCCCCTCCCCTGCTCACACAGCAACCATCCCCCCCACCTAGCCGTCGACTCGTCGGAGCCCTCACCCCTTCCCCTTGACGCTGGAGCCTCCCTCGACGCCACCGGACCCGCCATCCCGGAGCCCGCAGTCGCCGCCGCAGGTCGGTTAGAGCAAGTACTCTCTCCGTTTCTTTTTACTCTGCATATAAGATTTGGTCAAAGTCAATCTTAATAAAGTTTGACCACTTTTATAGAAAAATGTACTCCATAATTATTATTTTTAAATGGTTTCACTTTAATTAAAAAATAAATAATTGTTTAAACTTTAATTAAAAATAAATAATTGTTTAAACTTTAATTAAAAAATAAATAATTGTTTAAACTTTAATTAAAAAATAAAAAAAGCTTAGGGGTGGCGCATATTGTTGAAATGCGCCACCAAGTGCTCTTAGGGGTGGCGCAATTTGCCAGAATGCGCCACCAACAGGTTTCTTATGCGTGGCGCATTTTTTGCCGAGATGCGCCACGCATAAGAAAACTGTTGGTGGCGCATTCTGGAAAAATGCGCCACCCCTAAACCTTAACCTCCACAGGCCCCTCCCCTTGCTCGCGCACAGTACCCATTCTCTCATCTCGATCTCTCTCTCTAGCCTCGCCACCACCGGAGCCCTCGCCGCCAGCCGAACCGTCGCCATCCGGAGCAGGAGCCCTTGCCTCGCCGCCAGCCGAGCTCTCGCTGCCACCGGAGCCGCACCGGACTCCCGCAGTCGCCCCCACCGGATCGCCCACACCTCCACCGCGCGGTCGACCTAGGCGAGCACCACAGTCACCGCCGCCAGCCGCCACCGGAGGAGTCCCTCGCGACCGCAGTCGCCCCACTGTCCACTACCTGCTGCGCCGCCACCCGAGGAGCCAGAGCCCTCACTGTCCTCGCCGCCACTGCCGATCGAGGTTAGTCTTCCTCCTGCTATGAAATTACCCTAGAAAACAGAGAGGGGATTTGAGAATTACCCTAGTACAGAGTACTACTAGAACATAGACTACATGTATATCAATTTTATCATACATAATCCAATATATTACAAGATTAACTATTTTTGTGAGGTGAATTTTGATAACCAAAACATAATTAGTTATTGTCCAAAGCATGAATTTGACTATAAAAGTATGACTTGTATATTCGGCTAGAGGGAGTACTACCTCCTTTCCAGTTTATAGGGCTCAATTCACAAATCTCTTCAACCAATGGAGTAGTAAATAGTAGAATTGAGACTTATAAAACGAAAAAAACAATTATTTTGAGATGAACCCTATAAACCGGAAAGGAGGGAGTATTATTTTGTTTGTGCATTATGGCCAGAGAAGTTAGGGTGGGGACGGGGGTCTGAAAGGGAAGAAGCCATATATTAATTACCATAAGTCCTTACGAAAAACACCGTTGTGGAAATTAAGAAGTACATCCAAGTTCTTGGGATTCAAAAAGATTTCTCCTCATGCATCTATGCCGACAACGCGTTGTGCGTAAAACTCGATGTCGTTTTTGAGCCTTTGTCTAAGCAGTATCCAGAATATCATCAAAGTAGGTCAGAAGACGTTGGTGGTCGTGATCATGCAACGCAAATCACCATCATGAAAAAGAAAATGCTAGATAAATAAATAATACTGTAAAATTAGGATTTAAGCACACTCCTGCTAGCCACTATGGTAGTTCAGCTAACTATACCAAGAGAAAAATGAAAAGGATTTTGACCGCATCACTAAGTTGGATCCTTAAACAATACTCCCTCCGTTCCAAATTAGATGACTTCTATTTGTTCACAAGTGTATACAAATGGAAGTCATCTAATTTGGAACAGAGGGAGTACTATGCCTAGCTCTGCGTGTACCTTTTTTCATTTTTCATTTACGTCTAGCAAAAATGAAACAAGAAAACAAAGCTAAGCTTGTAAAAGGGTTGTGAAGCAACCACCCAATGACATAAACGATTCAAATGTTCTAGTAGTACTCTGTACTAGGGTAATCCACTGTAGAAACTGTACAATTAGTGCTTAAAGTGAATATATATGCCATAGTTAGTCTAAAGTCTAAAAATTTACTTCATTTTAACTAAAGAAACTGAAAATTAATTATATTAAAAATAAAAACAGAATGTAGGCTATGTTCTAGTAGTACTCTGTACTAGGTTTGTAGTGGTAGCAATAAAGGTAGTAGTTGAAACAATAGTGGTAGCAATTAATAGAGGTACTACTAGTGGTAGCAATGTAGGCTATGTTCCTGTGTGTGTGTGTGTGATGTGTGTGTGCTACTGACCTTGACCATGTGAAGTTCATGCTTATTAAATATTTTTGTTGCTTGCTACCATTGCTTATCAAGTTCATTGCTTAACTTGTTGGTTGCTTGTTGCCATTAATGCTTATAAATTTCATTGCTTAATTATCAAGTTCATTGCTTGCTGCCATTGCTTATGAAGTTCATTGTTTGCTAGTTGTGCCTACATACAAGGCATTTTCTTGTGCAGGTACAAATCATTATCCCCTTTCTCCCGAAATGTTGATTAACTTCCGTTTCGGTTGAGAATGGGGCACTCTCATGTTAAGAAAAAGAGCAAAGGTCATGCCGAATTTTTCCGTGAATTCGTGCATGACCTTTGCTATTTTTCTTAACATGAGAGTAGTTGCACTTATTTATTGTGCTAATTAATTAAGTAGTTGCATTTCTTAATATTGTACTAGTGCAAACATGTCGACCGGAGCCGACGCCGGTCCTTCTTCTCAGCCGGGAGAAAAAAGGAAGCAATTTTGGGAATACTCCCAGGAAGAGGTCGAGGAGCAGAGAGAAGAGGAAGTACCTCCGGGCGAGGAGGAGTATGAGGAGGAGATAGAGTCGGAGTCCGACTCATCGGATGATGACCTAGAGGAGGAGGCCGGTACGACAGACGGCGAGAGGAACATCGGCGAGGATGATGGGACCGGTGGCTCCAACACATATGTACTCAGTCGAAGAAGAGGAATCGGAAACCGACCAAGGTCGGTGTCATCAGGCAAGAGTATACTATTGTGACCGCCGTCGGGATTCCTAAAGAGCCCGAACGTTTTTCGGAAGGGTACGGCCGTCAAGTCGCGGCGATCCTCCGCAACACCGTGCCGATCACCACGATTAACCTCAGGAGTCGTGAGAATATTCATTATTGTCAGCTTCTTATCAACAAGCTGCACGGACGATACAAGTTTCTGGAGCCGTACGATAACACCAAACTCAGAGGGAACAAAGTAAACACATGGGCCCTCAGGAAGATGAGCAAGGCCTTGTCCAGTTGGAAAACCCGGGTGAAGAGGGAAATTTTTGAAAAGAACAAAACCTGGGAGGAGCTCAAGGAGAAAGAGTCGTTGATCGACGAAGCTACCTACAACCTTTTCAAGGCTAGGTGTGAGTCCGAGCAAGCCAAGGCCGCGAGTGCAAAGGGCAAGGCCATGCGGTCGCAGGTCATAGGTAACCATCGTCTCGGAGCCGGTGGTTACAAAAGCTCCAAGCCTAAATGGGACAAGGAGGATGCCGAGTACGCCGCTGCGGGCATACCTAACCCCTTCCAGCAATACAAAGATGATCCGCAGACCGAATTCTTTGTGAGGGCCCGGAGCTATAAGGACAAAGCAACCTCGAAAATAATTATCGATCCTAAGATTCAGGATTTTACGACTGCCGTGGTAAGTAGTTTACCACGCGACCTTGTCGATTGAATTCTCGAGTGAAGTTCACAATTTCTTAACGTTTCACATTCTTTTTGCAGCAAGCGGAAATGAAAATCGCCTCATCGCAGGAGTCGTCGGTTAAGCCGGCCGGCCCGTGGGACAACGCCTTCAACAGGGCGTTGAACAAGGTCAAGAAGGTTGACGACGTGACGGCGAAGCCATCGTCAGCCGGCCGTGTGGTCGGCTTTGGTGCGGACCTAAATTGGTCCGAATATTATTGAAAATCGGCGGAGCAGCCCGGTTCGAGGGGGCGCAAGGCGAGAAGGACCGAAGAAGATGCCGCTTATGTTCGTGGACTGGAGGAGAAGGTGAACATGCTTCCGCGGCTTGTCCAGGACGAAGTGGCGAAGACGATGAACGCTCTCCTTCCAGATATGATGCAGTCGCTCGCGAATTGGCAAGCGCGTGGTGGACAAGGGCCCATACCAGTCCCCAGCATGGTCGGCAGCAACTCAGGCCCCGCGGCGCCTGCAGTCCCGACTCCAGCCGTAGTGGTGGCTCCCGCACCGACTCCCGACGTATTGGTGACTCCGGCCGCCAACACCGCGGCGGCGACGCCGGACGTGATGGTAACTCCTCCGGCCACGATCGAGCAACCGGGGCACAACAATAATGCACCCGGCGGCAGCACAAAAAGGGCGACCGACGCCACGGGAGGCAGCGCGCCCTCCGTCTTTTGCATGCCCGCCGTCATCGGCGGGGTCTCTTCACTAGCCGACCTCGACGCCCTCAAGGTAACTATAAGCGTCTGCAACTCAAACGAGGACTTCATCTCCTTGCCTTTTTTAGTGGAATCTCTCTGATGCTGTACATGCATATATATATATATATATCTCTTTCGCAGGAGGACACTCCATGCATTCTATTACAAGTCGTGGACGGCGAGTTGAAGGATGTTGCCAAAGGTAAAATCATTCAACCACAAAATCGAATCATGCACAATATGCCGATGGCACCGGAGATGCATAGGGTTCAAATCTCTCTCGTGATTTCAGGCTACGAGAGATTTGAACCTCCCATTCAACCCCCCGGATACGATGAGGACGAGCCGGCAGTCCTCAGTGACTGTTTCAACCAAATATGCCTATGGCCGAAGAGCCAAATGCGTTTAATGACGGGGGAAAGGGGCACCACACCTAGGACAACACCGCTAGTCATCGTGTCGGCGCCACATGATCCCATCGGAGCACAACAAGAAGACGATGATCTTGATGATGATATCAGCGCCGACCAGTTCATCAATACTTTGTATGATGCTGATGACTTATTCATGCCTCCTGCTGAAGGAGCCTATCAGCATGACGAGGAAGCTCGCGGTCCAGCTGATCCTGCGGCGAAGCCTGCTTGCTCCACGCGTCTCTTCGCTGCTTCTCAGGACATGTCTCCAGCAGCTTGCGCCTTCACCGAGCCTCAAGAAGATGCCACAAGATCTATTCTCAGCCTGTCCACACTCCATAAGGCGGCCACTGAGCAGATAAAGGCCGATGACTGCTCAAAATCAGAAAAGAAGAAGGGACGGAAAAGAAAGAAGAGCATCACTTCTAGTAGCCAACCTTCGATGCCGATCCGGGCTCAGGACGGGCCACCAAGACCCAAGGATCTCTCGTTTGAAATCCATGTGGCTGGTAGGCCGATGCTACCTAAGGACATGTTGGACCTTGCAACATCGGATATGCAGAGTGTGCATCATAGTATTATGGCATTAGAGAAGATTCTTCTTCGAGAAGAGAATCCCTCGTACCCGGTTTTCATGGCCAAGGTGCCACTCAACATGGGCTTCATCAACACTATCCCCGCGGATATGATAATCCTGCGGTTTTCGGAGATCTTCAATTTGTACCATCTCAAGCGGCTGGACCATAGCCTTATCCGTCTGTTCTCGCTCAGCCTTTCTATGAGTATCAGGAGAGATAAGACCCCGAGCGTCGCGATATTGGACCCCTTCTACATGCGTGAAAGCATCTTGATGGACGACGGGGACGCGGCTCTCGCGGCGGGGTACATCACAGACTTTATGCTACGGAACGCCGATAAAGATTCATTTCTTATGACCTACTCTCCCAAGTAAGTCATTCGCTCGCCTCCGTAGCATATATGCTTTCTTAGCTTTCCATTGTCCTCTTCCAACATTCCTTTTGGATTGTTTTAATTATGCACTGAGGATCAAGACTGCGTGCTCATCTGCTTTTCACCGCAACACTCGCATGCCGTGTATTTAGACTCGGGGAGTGTGAACAAGAAAGATTACAAGTATATCATGAGAGTTTTGGATGATGCCCTCGTCGGCTACATAAAAGCCGGAGGCAAGATCATGAAGCACAAGTTCAGGAAAAATCAGCCTGGCGTGAACGTGTTCAACCACGTAACGCAGTTCCCGTGCGTCAAGCAGCCGGCTGGCAGTGTGAGGGATGCGTACTACGCCCTTCATCACATGAGGGCGATTGTATAGGAACAACGCAACCTTACGCTACCAAGTCATCTCAGAGCGTGGGCTGAAAGGAAGGCGGAAATCGCCGATGCAAATCTGAAGGAGGAGTTCTTTCACATCCAAGCGCAGATGGCGACTATCATCCGTGATGAAGTACAAATGAAGGGGGCGATCTTCCACTCCAACATTGCACCATCCAATGGGGAGATAGAAGTCCGCCTAAAGGCCCTGCTTGACACAAGGCCTTTCATGATGAAAGAAGGATGCCGCCCATTCCCCGAGCCGAGTCAAAACAATTAATTGAATGTACTCTTTGTGTAATTTGGATGTACTCTTTGTGTACTAGATGGTAGTGTCAAATACTCTTGGTGCTCTTTGTGTATAAAGGTCACTGCATATGCATTTTTATGCATATGTGCATGCTTTTCACCATTCATCAACTTGCTTTAAGTTGTTGATAAGAATAGATGCTAGATTGCTTTGTTCTCCTTTGGTATGATGGATGTGACCTCTAAAGCTTTGTTTTGTGCAGGTTGAAGAGCAAACAAGTAGTGATGACGAAAGTAGCTTTCGGTTTTCAATAATTGTTGGACTCATTGTAATTTTGTGATGGAATGTAATCTTGTGAATCTTGTTGGCCTCTAAACCTTTGTAATAAAAATTATATTGCAATTCTTTTGTATCAATAATTGTTGGCCTCATTGTTATATTGTATTTTGCATTTCTGTAATATAATAAAAATATCTGTAATGCTTTTATTCTTTTATGTAATTCTTTTTTTTTTGTTTTCTGTAATTATTTAGTGGCGCATATTGTCAGGACTTAGTGGCGCACTGCGAATGCGCCACCCCTAAGGACCTTAGGCGTGGCGCATACCAGAATGCGCCACCCCTAAGAGCTTAGAGGTGGCGCATTATGAGATGCGCCATGCCTAAGGGCCTTAGGGGTGGCGCATCCAGAATGCGCCACCTCTAAGCCCTTATTAGTGGCTTGTAGTTAGTGGCGCATCCCTAATGCGCCACTAAACTCAAAAACAGTGCGCCACTATAAGGCTATTCCCTAGTAGTGGTTTATGTGATATTGGTGCTAGTATAAGTGATATTCCATTTTATCTCTATCAAGAAATAATGCACGACATTTCACTTGTAGAGCAATACTTGTAAGAACATGAGAATGATATGAATATGAAGGGACAAAATGAAATAGATGAAAAAAAATTAGGCAAGAACCAATTGTAAAACATAATTTTCCTATTGAAATTCTGGGAGACCCTCCACCACCTAGGGGTCATCTTGTGTTTGATTTAAAGAAACTCCCTCATACTCTTAAATATCTGAAATACTAAAGATTCTGGAAGCATGTGTAATTTATACTATAGTTGATAATAGATGGGTAAGTCTTGTTCATTATGTCCCTAAAAAGGGGGGGCGTTGTTGTTGTTCCTAATGATAAAAATGAGCTTATCCCACAAAGAGTTATCAATGGTTATAGGATGGTCATAGATTTCAGAAAGTTAAATAAGGCTACTAAGGATCATTATCCATTGACTTTTATTAATCAAATGTTAGAAACATTTTCCAAGCATACACACTTTTGTTTCTTTGATGGTTATTCTGGTTTGTCTCAAATAGTTGTTTCTCCTGAGGATTAGGAGAAAACTACTTTTACTTGCCCTTATGGAACATTTTCTTATAGATGTATGTCGTTTGGTTCACTACAATATGACCCCACCTATAGCAACGTTTTTTCCGTATCTAAAAGTCCACATATGCGTTGCTAGTGTATTTTAAAGGTGCATGAATGCTATATAATCCGACATCTGCGAGAAAATTGTTGATGTTTTAATGGATGATTTCTCCATCTATTGAACTTCTTTTGATGACGGCTTCAAAAATCTTGACAAAGTTTTGCAGAGATGCAATGAAACTAGCCTTGCCTTGAACTGGGAAGTGGCAAATGAAGACATAGTCCTTGGCCAAAAAAATTGAGAGGGGCATTGAGGTAGATAAAGTTAAGATGGATGTCATTGAGAAAATGTCATGCCCTAAATAAGATATCAAAGGTAAAGATTTCTTGGTCATGTTGGTTTCTATAGGAGGTTTATTAAGAAATTTTCAAGAAAAAATAATAATCTTGTATAAAAACATGACCCTTTTGTTTTTTATGATGATTGCATAGAAGCCTTTGAAATTCTTAAGAGAGCTTTAATTACTGCTCATGTTGTTCAACCACCTGATTGGAATTGACCCTCTGAAATTATGTGTGATCCTAGTGATTACGCAATAGTGGTTGTCCTAGGTCAAAGATTTGATACGAAATTGAATGTTATTCATTATTCTAGTAAGACCTTGGACAGTACTTAAAGAAACTATGCTAGTACTGAAAAAAAATCTAGCATTCGTGTTTGCGTGTGATAAGTTTAGGCCTAAAATTATTGATTCTAAAGTAAATATTCACACCGATCATGTTGCTATTAAATATCTTATGGAGAAGAAAGAAGCTAAGCCTAGGTCGATTAGGTGGGTTCGTCTATTGCAAGAGTATGATTTGCATACTGTTGATATAAAGGGAGGTGGAAATTTTGTAGTCTAGGATGGAACATATTCTTGATGACCCAATTCCTGTGAATGATATTTTTCCTGAAGATAAAATAGATGTTATCAATGCTTCCTCTCGTGATATTCCTTGGTATACCGATTATGCAAATTCTATTGTTGCTAAATATTTTCCACCTAACTTCACATACCAACAAATAAAAAAGTTTTTTTTTATTTGAGACATTACCTTTGGGATGACCCACGTTCATATTAAGGAGTAGATGGAATTGTTAGACGATGTATACCTGAGCATGGACATGAAAAAATCTTGCGTAAATGTCACTCCAGTCCTTAAGGAGGACAACATGTTGGAGATAGAACTGCACACAAGGTATTGCATTCAGGTTTTTATTGGCCTATTCTCTTTAAAGATACTTGTAAGTTTATCCTTTCTTTAATGAATATCAAAGAGTTGGTAATATCAGTAGATGTCAAGAAATTCCTATGATTTTTTCACTTGTTATTGAGTCATTTGATGTTTGGGTTTTTGACTTTATGGGATATTTTCCTTCCTCGCATGGTTATAATCATATTCCAGTTGTTCTTGATTATGTCACTAAGTGGGTAGGAGCTATTCCAATTTCCACCTAAAAGTATTGATCATAAGACTTCTATTAAAATGTTTAAATAATTTATCTTTCTGAGGTTTGGTGTCCCTAGATATCTCATGACTGGTGGTGATTCACATTTTATGAATGGTGCTTTTAGGAAAATATTATCTAAGTATCGTGTAAGCCATAGAGTAGCATCACCATATCATCCTCAGTCGAGTGGGCAAGTTGATCTAAGTAATAGGAAAGTTAAATTAATATTGCAAAAGACTATTAATAAATATACACAAAATTTATCAAAAAAAATAGGTGATGCACTCTGGGCTTATAGAACCGCTTATAAAATCTATGGAGATGTCCCCATATAAAATAGTTTGTGGAAAAGCATGTTATTTACCTCTTGAGATAGAGCATAAAGCCTATTGGACAATTAAAGAGCTTAATTATAATCTCAAACTTGATGATGAAAAGAGGTTATTTGATATGAGTTCTCCGGATGAGTGGAGAAGTGAAGCTTATGAAAATGCAAAGTTGTTTAAAGAAATAGTTAAAAGAAAGCACGATAAAAGAACTCGAAAATGAGAATTTAACATTGATGATAAAGTTATTTTGTAAAATTCTCGTTTTAGAAATTTTGCAGGAAAACTTCTTTTCAAATGGGAAGTCTCATACGTCATCGAAGAAGTTTAACGTTCTGGAGCTATCAAGGTAAATAACGTCACATGAACCAAGCTTAAGGCAGTTAATGGGAAAATAATCAAACATTACATTGCAGGTAATCCCATGAATACAGATTCAGATGTTATTGAAGTAATTACACTAGAAGAATACATAGAAGAGACCTTTCGGAAGACTCCATAAACCTAAAAAGGGAATAGGTATGTGATACGGTAAGTAAACTGACTGCAAAAACTCCGTATAAATACTTTTCGATATTTTTGGAATATTTAATGATTTTAGGAAGAAAGAAGTAGCCGAATGATACGTCTCCAACGTATCTATAATTTTCTCTGAGTTGTGCACTCCAATTCATCAATTCAAACAGAGCATTGTTGCACCGACAAGTAAATTAAAGCACCACAATTTTCGCCATGGTGAAACTACTTTTTTTTGTTAATCTAACAAATTAATTAGAGTGAATTTCACTTCTTATCTTTACTTGTGTATTTGTGACACCAATTATTCCGTCTAGTGAATATTCGTCGAAATTAACTGATTTAAAAACCATCTTTCTATGATGCGTATTGGTTGGGCTAGGTGTGAGATTGCAATCAAGGTTAAAAAATATGAGGAGGACGACAAAGAGTGTAACAGATGAAGAAGAGAATGTTGGACATGATCCTTCATGATGCGCTTTGAGATTTATATATTTTTGACGCCACATTAACCTAACAATACCGGTCTTATCTAATAGAACAAAAAAATGCTAAAATATAATAAAACAAGTTTCAACGTTTTTTATACTAGATGATACCCAATGCGTTGCTGCGGGAACTGTTAAGAAAGAATTTAATATTTTAAAACATGCGGAAATTTATGAAACATGGTATAATTTGATTATAAATTCTTTTTTGAAAGAAATATTATTTAAATTAAAAATCTAAGAAAAAATGATGAAAAATCTAAAAATGAGTTTGATTTTTATTTTCTTAATTTAATTACTTGAATATATAGAGAAATAAAATGCGATGTAACTCATAATTTGATTTTCTACAAAAAAATGTTGCTTATTAATTATGAAGTTGATTGCATATTTATTTATTTATTTATTTGTGATAGGTTGCATGCACATGCAAAGTTAATGAAAGCATGTGCATGAAGAATTAGTGGAAGAGTTTTTACATGGTGGACTTACTTAATGATGTGAATAGCTTACATGTCAAGATACATAAGTTAGTGGAAATGAAATATATAGGTACTTCCTCCGTCCCATAATATAGTAACATTTTTTAAACTCGTCTACTTTAAAAAACGATACTCCCTCCGATCCATAATAAGTGTCGCTCATTTAGTACAAAGTTTGTACTAGTTTAGTACAAAATGAGCGACACTTATTATGAATCGTACCATGCATAACTTTCATTAAAGACAATTATATGTGTCACAAAAGCATAATAAAGAGTAAAAGGTAGAATTCACTCAATTAAGCAGACTTGAATACACTTTATTGAATGGAGTAGTATACATAGAGTGACTCAACAAATTTCTGAATACATACGTGCTATATATAGAAAGAAAAAGAAAAGTAGTTTGCACTCGGCGCAGCGAGCAAATAATTTGACCGGCACACGTCCACCCGCTGACTTGAACACGAACATCTCACTTGCTACTGCTAGTTTTGTAGCTGCATGCAACCTGGGTACTTATTCACTAGTGGTAGTATAAGCTAAGATAGATAAAGATATCATCACACGACTGAAAACATCTAAGCTATCTAGCAAAACATTATAACTAACTATATTAGTATTAGTACGGTAACCGCGTGTATGCCTGATATGGAGCATGCCCTTGATAATTAGTTGTCCTTCTTGGGAGGCGGCAAGGGCTTGAGCACGAGGCCGCCGCCGCCAGGCCTCTCCTCGACGGCGTAGGGCATGTGCGTCCCGAACACCATGTCCCACGTCACGAAGAAGAGGTCGGAGAAGTTGTACCTGACGCCGCGCGGCAGGTGGTGCACGCCGTGGTACGCGGCGCCGTTCCAGATGGACTGCAGGCGGCGGGGCAGCAGGCACACGCCGCAGTGGTTGTCGATGGCCTTGACGGTGCAGAGGGTGAGGAACACCGCCGTGGCGCGCGGCGACGACGGCGACAGGCCGGTGACGAGGACGGCGAGCGAGGCGCCGGCCGTGTCGGCGATGAGGACCTCGATGGGGTGGCCGTAGATGGCGCCGTAGGCGTAGGGCACCACGATGCGGTGGTGCCACGAGTGGAGGTGCCGGTAGATGAAGCGGTTGCGGTGCGCCAGACGGTGCCACGCGTAGCGGTACCCGTCGAACACCAGCACGGCAACCGCGATCCGTGCCGCCGCCGTCAGGTACGCCGCTGCCTGTGAACCGCCGGCGGCCTTGGTCGTCGTCTCTCCCCTTCCTCCTGTGACCTGTGTATAATCAAGCTCGACGGTCAGCCGACCTGTGCATAAACGGCGTGCATGCGGTTAATAGGAGTGGTATGGATTGCTAGGTACGTACGATGGCGAGGAGGGCGACGGCGGCGAGCTGCATGAGGTGCTGCGTCAGGACGTTGAGGAGGACGTCGCGCTTGGTGACCATGTTCTTGCTGTCCTCCTCGTCCTGGGTGTTGAGCCTGTACTTCTCCATGAGCCGCGAGTGCCCCAGCGCCGTGTGCACGCCGGAGTAGGCCCAGTACACCGCGATGGGCACCACGGCGGCCACGGCTTCCTCGGAGAACCTCGGCATCTCTATCTCAATAATAAGTCAGTCCCTTCGATCGGTCTACAGCGTACGTACGTGTCTTTGGTGCGAATAGCTAGGTGTGTGCTAGCTGCAGCCTGCACACGATGTACTGTGTTGTGCACTGCTTGTGGTGGTGTGAGTAAACCTAGCACGATCTCCCGTGTTTATATAGCACAACCCCTAGAAGCCATGTGCATGCATGCATGCATGGTAGAGTAGTTTGAGCGCGTCAAGTCGTGGTGTGTGGTTGCCATGTTTGATCGTCGAGAATGGTGCATGGGCGCAGTTGACAAGAGGGCATCCGCTAGTTAGTTGGTTTTGGCTGCCGGTTTAGTCAAGGAACTGGGGCAGAGAGAGCCACAATCCAGGGGAGGACTTCGTTCATAGTCAGAACCAAAAAGAACGTCGAAAATTTATGATACGAGCGGAGTGCATGTTTCTCTTTTCCTTGAGGCTTGCGGCGGTGGTGTACATGTTTGACGGCGACGTAAGTGGTCGTCAAGTCTGTCGTCCGTCGAGTCGATATATCCCGGCGGTGTGGGTGGGTCAGGCCGGCCAGCGGTGACTCTTTCAAAGCAGATTTGATGTCTTCCTTCCTTCCTTCCTTCTCGCAAGCTCCACGTACGTATATTATAAGTACCATTCAACTTTGTAGATATATCGCTGGGAAGGAGCGGAGTGCACGTTGGCTCCATGCAGAGCGCAATACAGCGGTTTGAAGCAAAAAAGAGACAAGAAAGTGAGGTCAATGCATGACGGGAGCGACCAGGTCTGTACGTCTCAGCATCTCTGTCAAGCCTAACAAGACTAGCAAAGTGCCCGTTTTTCAACGGAGCATAAAACACAGCGAGAGAAGAAAAAACAGTGACATAGGAGGAAACCATTGTGGTTAGACAACTATTGTGGCCAGTTGATGCCCAACAGGTCTTGGCAATCCCACTTTCGATGCACGAGATGTCAGATTTTATTGCTTGAGGTTTCACAAAAGCTGGAACTTTTTCTATCAAATCAGCTTATTTTGTCGAATGGAATCATCAGCATGGGAGGAAACTTCAGAAAACAAATGGGATGGGACAAGTGTCTACTCATTTGGAGTAAAATATGAAATTTAGCTTGTCGAGCAAAAGTTAAAATCTTTCTTTGGCGTACTTCACATGATACGCTTCTTTGTCGTACTTTACATGATACGCTTCTTTGTCGTGTTACTTTGGCTAATAGACACATGAAAGTCTCGCCCATATGTCCCACTTGTTCTTATGGTATGGAGGATTGCAAACATTTGATGTTCCTTTGCCAAAAGCGAAAGAGGTGGGATTGGATAATATAATAAAAAGGGCATGTCAGGTTGATCGAGCAGGGGGAGATGTTCTCGAATTTTTATTGATGCTTCCTGATGAGGAGTTATCTATTATGGGTTCTTAGAATGTTCGTGAGATGATCGCCATTACCGCATGGTATTTATGATGGGTTAGGCGCATGCTGGTCCATGAAAAGAAAGATCTTGATGTAATTCAGATTAGTATGGGGATTCGAGCTATAACGACAAACTATGTTACCGCTTAATCCCCCAATGCTATTATGAAGAGGGGGGTTGGGTGAGACCCTCGGTGGGATTTGTTAAATTGAATGTTGATGCTTCCTTCGATCAAGACTTGCTGGCAGGTACAGTTGGTGCAGTTTTGAGAGATGATAAAGAAAATTTCATTGCTAGAGGAAATATGTGAATTGAGTGGTGTACATATGTTCTCACGGCGGAGGCTATGGCTTTAAGGTTTGGATTATATTTAGCACAAAGAATAGGATGCAATGGACTGATTATAAACTCGGATAATTCGGAGGTCATAGGAATCATGAAGAATGGAGGGCAATATGCAGGAGAGGCGGCAGCTGCTTTTATGATTGTTATTATATGGCATGTGATGTCCTCACCACCATTTTTGAACACTGTAATAGGGAATCTAACATGGTCGCTCATGAGCTTGCGAGGGTAGCTAGATTTTCTCCAACTTGTGAGTGGTTTGAGGAACCTCTGTTTGATATTGTACCTCTCCTCATAAACTATGTAACTTTTGTTTCTATTAAATAAAGTTTCGTTTTACTTTCAAAAAAATGTATGAAATCCTTTCTCAATGCGATTTTAATGACAATTAAGCAATACACACAAGTAACGTCGTTCCCATGCTTTTCGCAAAAAAACGTCGTCCCCATGCAAAGTATATATTTTTTCATTTGATTGTATTGATCCACAAAAAAATCTTGCATATCAAATTTAAGACATGTCAATAAATTTCACCATTTTTAAAAGAAATTACACTGCATTGATGGTTCCTATTTTTGATTTAAAATATAGCAAGAAAATAAATAGTTACACCACCGGCGACGACCAGCCTCCTAAAATAACTAAAATTAACTAAGAGCGAGTATAATAATGCCTAGTCAGCCGGCTATAAGGAATAAAATAATATATTTGTGCTTAGTTGGATGAAAGAGAAGATGAAAAAGAGGGCAAGCGGGCTCCCAATGCTTCAAGGTGTAAGGGTGCTAAGGATGCCACGTAGGCAAAAAAAACTGATGTGGCAAGGCAATTAAAAAGGAGAGAGAGCACTTTGGTGTCTCCATGAGGAAACGGTGATAAGCGCGTGGACCTATGCAAAATGCCTATCAACCAATGCATGAAGGAGTTTAGTGATTAAACAATTAAATAAAGCAAGCTTAGCTACAATAGTTAAACACCTATGCATTGGGAATATTGATTGCTAAGCTTTTTAATACCCTTAGCACCTTATCTAAGCACCAATGCATTGGAGGAAGCCTCAGTGAAGAGTCAGCTCTAGCACATGCTCCTAGGCATTTTATGCAGATGAAGGTGTGTCATATATTTAAAAATAGTATACTTCTGTAGCTAACTATTGTATAAATTAACTGTAAAATAGCTTATAGATGATATATCAATGGCTTATAGCCAACAACTGACTATATTATTAATCATGCTCTAATGGACTGGTCGAAGCCAACACATCACCACACCATGACTTTGTCAGATATAATCAGTCTTTGACAATAAATACATAGTGACTTTTTCGGATATAATTGGAGGGAGACGAAGATGCCAAGACCCTCTTACTGCCCATGTTAATAACTGGCGTCTCTGTTTTACTTTCCTCAACGTCAGATGCTACTCATTTGCCGAAACCACTCTTTCGCGCTCGCGCGCGCCAGCGAGCGATCCGACAGGAGGCTATGCGCTTTCCTCTAATTGTTTCTTCGTAGCGCACCTGTAGCTAGTTGAGCTGTGGTTGAGTAGAAGGATTGGATTACTAGAGTATGGACCCACAACATGGAAAGACTGATGCTGGCCATCGCACGCAGTAGTAGGAAGCTGGATACACGTCTTTTTACTCTACTAACATTTATTTGAAAAAAATGTTCTTTAATTTGAATCTCATATCTACAAAAAAATACGTATGCCACATCAGCTTAGAGTACGCGAAGTCGAGGCGGACGCCGTCGCGGTAGCGACGACGGATGCCGAGACGGGCCCGTGACACCAAATGTCACACCATCTTAGGGTACGCGGAGTCTCGGCGTCCGTCGTCGCGAGCCCGTAACATCAAAGCCTCGCCAGCTATCTTAGGGGTTTGCATCCACATTAATTGGATCACCTGCCATGTAATGTTTGAGTCTTTGTCCATTCACAACTTGAGGTTTGGTGCCTTCGAAATTATTGATCTTGATTGCACCAGACCGATATACTTCTTCGATATGAAAAGGTCTTTCCCATCTGGAAAATAGTTTACCTGGAGAAAACCTGAAACGAGATCTAAACAACAAAACTTTATCACCAACATTAAATTCACGTTTCAGAATTCTTTTATCATGCCACTTCTTTACCTTTTTCTTGAACATTTTAGCGCTCTCGTAAGTTTCACTCCTTCACTCATCTAGAGAAGTCAATTTCATGAGACGCTTTTCACCAGCTAACTTGGGGTCAGCATTTAGCTCTCTGACAGCCCAGAAAGCCTTGTGCCCTAACTCTAATGGTAAATGTAAGCCTTGCCATAGACCATTTTATACGGAGACATGCCCATGGGGGTTTTGTAAGCAGTTCTATACGCCCATAAAGCATCTCCTAACTTCTTTGACCAATCCTTTCTAGAACTGTTTACTGTCTTCTGTTAGATCAACTTGATCTCCCTATTGGTGAGCTCAACTTGCCCACTAGTTTGAGGGTGGTACGGTGATGCAATCCTATGATTGACATAGTACTTGGCTAGAGCTTTCCTAAAAGTTCCATGTGTGAAGTGTGACCCTCCATCTGTCATGAGGTACCTTGGTACTCCAAACCTAGGAAAAATTACATCCTTGAGCATTTTCAAAGATGTCTTGTGATCAGCACTCTCAGTGGGGATTGCTTCAACCCACTTGGTTACATAATCAACAGCAACTAAGATGTGTGTGTACTTGTGTGAAGGAGGAAAAGAACCCATAAAATCAAAACCCCAGCAATCGAAAGGTTCGATCACTAGTGAGTAATTCATAGGCACCTCATTTTTCCTGCTAATGTTACCAACTCTCTGACACTTATCACAAGATAGAACGTACCTTCGGGCGTCCTTAAAAAGAGTAGGCCAATAAAAACCTGATTGTAAAACTTTATGTGCGGTCCTTTCACCGGCATGATGTCCTCCATAGGGACTATCGTGACATTGTCGAAGAATGTCCTGCTGCTCGTGCTCCGGTATACATCTTCTCACGATCCCATCTGGACCTTCCTTGAAAAGATGTGGATCATCCCAAAAGTAGTGCCTCAAATCCGTGAAGAATTTCTTCCTCTGCTGAAATGTAAAACCTGGAGGCAAAAACTTTGCAACGATAAAATTAGCATAATCTGCAAACCAAGGGTCGGAATGAGATTGTACTTTTACAACAGCAAGTTGTTCATCGGGAAAATTGTCGTTGACTGGAATAGGATCGTGCGGGATATCTTCCATCCTTGAAAGATTATCCGCCACCGGATTGTCTTCTCCTTTTCTATCGACAATCTGCAAATCAAATTCTTGAAGAAGGAGTACCCATCTAATGAGTCTTGGTTTGGCGTCCTTTTTCTGCATAAGATACTTAATGGCAGCATGGTCAGTATGAATAATAACTTTAGAATCAGCAATATACGTTCTAAACTTATCACAAGCAAACACCACTGCCAAGAATTCCTTCTCGGTAGTAGCATAATTCTTTTGAGCACTATCAAGTGTCTTGCTAGCATAGTGGATGACATTCAACTTCTTGTCAACTCTTTGTCCTAAAATAGCTCCAACAGCAAAATCACTAGCATCACACATAATTTCAAAGGGCAAATTCCAGTCAGGTGGTTGTACTATAGGAGCGGTTATCAAGGATTTCTTAAGAACTTCAAAATCTTACTTAAAATCTTCATAAAATACAGAAGGAGAATCCTTTTGGAGAAGATTGGTAAGGGGTCTCGAGGTCTTAGAAAAGTCCTTGATAAATCTTCTATAGAAACAAGCATGACCCAGAAAACTACGAATACCTTTGATGTCCCTTGGATAGGGCATCCTTTCAATAGCTTAAATTTTTTCCTTGTCCACTTCAATTCCCCTTTCGTAAATCTTGTGTCCAAGAACTATCCCTTCGTTAACCATGAAATGGCACTTCTCCCAATTGAGCACCTGATTCGTTTCTTCACATCTCTGTAAAACTTTATTAAGATTGTGGAGACAGTGGTCAAAGGAGTTTCCATAGACGGAAAAGTCGTCCATGAAAACTTCTACAATCTCCTCACAGTAACCATGAAATATTGCAGACATACACCTCCGAAAATTAGCAGGTGCATTACATAAACCAAAAGGCATACGCCTATAAGCATAAGTACCGTAAGGACACGTAAAGGTGGTCTTCTCTTGATCCGCGGTGTTAACGTGAATCTGGGAGAAGCCAGAATACCCATCAAGATAGCAAAAGTGGGTGTTCTTAGACAGCCTCTCGAGCATCTGATCAATAAAGGGAAAAGGATAGTGGTCCTTCCTGGTGGCCTTGTTCAACTTCCTGAAATCAATACACATTCTATATCCAATAATAGTCCTCTGAGGTATTAGTTCATTTTTATCATTAGGAACAACAGTTATACCTCCTTTCTTAGGAACACAATGAACAGGACTTACCCACTTACTATCAGCTATAGGATAGATGATACCTTCGGCTAGAAGTTTAAGAAACTCCGTCCTAACCACGTCCTTCATCTTTGGGTTCAACCGTCGTTGATGATCAACAACTGGTTTAGCATCGGGCTCGAGATTGATAGTATGTTGGCAAATGGTTGGACTAATACCCTTGAGATCATCAAGAGTATAGCCAATAGCACCTCGGTGTCTGTGGAGTGTCTCCAGTAATCGCTCTTCTTCATACCCTGAAAGGTTAGAATTGATAATAACAGGATATACTTTCTTTTCATCTAAATAAGCATACTTGAGCGTATCGGGTAGTGGTTTTAGATCAAACATCGGGTCTTCTTTTGGTTGCGAGAGGATTCCTAAAGGTTCAACCGGGAGGTTGTGCTTCAGGATAGGAGTTTGTCTTAAACATATGTCTTCTAGTTCATCCCTCTCCTGCATACGTATGTCATTCTCGTGGTCTTCCATAAATTGTTGCAAAGTATCATCAGGAGGAATAGCAATAGAAGCAATTTCTTCAATAATTTTGTCATTACTTGACAAGTCAGTACCACGAGGCTGCTTAGAAAACTTAGAAAAAATAAATTCATACGGCTCACTGTTGAATTCAACAGAAACTTTACCTTTCTTGCAATCTATTATAGCTCCACAAGTGCTGAGGAAGGGCCTACCAAAGATAATAGGGCAAAAACTATCTTGCACTGAACCAAGTACAAGAAAGTCAGTAGGATATTTTACCTTCTCGCAGAGTACTTCAACATCTCTCACAATCCCAACTGGAGAGATTGTTTGTTTATTTGCAAGATGAATCGTGACATCAATGTCCTCGATCTCACACGGCCGAATCTCGTGCATGATCTCTAGATAAAGTGTGAAGGGAATAGCGCTGGCGCTAGATCCCAAATCACATAGCCCATAGTAATTATGATCTCCTATTTTGACAGACACAACTGGTGTACCTGAAATTGGGCCTTTGTTCTTGGCTGTGACAATGTTAGTGGAAACAACACAAAAACTAATAGTGGATTCTTCAATATCACTAGTTACCAGATCCTTGACCATTGCAACTTGAGGCTTGACCTTGATCATGTCCTCAGGTTCGTCAGTGGTCCTTCCGTTTTTGTTTAGAATACCTGTAACAAAAGAGTGCTCCTTTATACTTGAGGGATAAGGAGGCTGTTCATACACAACTGCAGGTAAAACGGGATCAGTAACATTAATCTCAATAGGCGACTCCTTGAAAGGTTTATGATGTTGACTCTCCTTCTTCTTAGAAGAATCAATATGAGAAGCAAAGTCCTTGCAAAAGGCAACCGTTAGCTGGGAATCGAGACCAATTTTAGAGCAAAAGGCATTAAAGTAATCAGTCTTTACATAACTCTCAATGTAGTCATGCTCATAGTTTATAGCGGGTTCAATACCTTTATCAATTTCCCAGTCTTCAGTGTTCTTCTGGATCCTTTCTATAAGATCCCATTTTTCTTCCATACTTCTGGTCTGGAATGCCCCGCTAGAGGAGGCATCCAACATCTCCCTGTCCTGACGAGAAAGCCTGGCATAAAAATTTGTAAGTATAATTTCCTTGGGGAGATCATGGTTTGGGCATTTGAGCATCAGGGACTTCAGTCTCCCCCAAGCTTGAGAGATGCTCTCTCCATCGCGAGACCAAAAGTTGTAGATGTAGTTCCTGTCTTGGTGAATTTCACGAAGAGGATAAAAATTTGCATAAAAGAGAGACATAAGCTCTGGCCATTCAAGCATATCAGAGTTATCGAGTAGCTTATACCTGTCTAAAGCTTTATCTTTGAGTGATACGGAGAATAGTTTCTTCATGGCGAACTCCATCGTTACACCTGCAAGCTTAAATAAAGAACATAATTGTGATAAATATAGCAGGTGTTCTCCCGGATGTCCTTCTCCTGTATAACGATTAGCCAAGACATAATCAACCATACCAGATGGTATTTTATAGGACACAATTTCAGTAGGGGTAGGAGTGACCACCACAGTCGTGGGGCAGCTCCTTACCAGCAACGAACCAACAGTAGCAGAGTCCATAAGGACTAAAGGAAACAACAGAAAATAAAGGTTTCCTTACCGGCTTCACTTACCAGTAGCGCTACACTCCCCGGCAACGGCACCAGAAAAGCTCTTTGATGGCGGAGAAGTTAATAGGTTTAGTTGGGTTGCCTTCCCTGTTAACCGTGCCAATAAAAGATTCTTGATAACCCAGAAGTCTAGGAGATAAATTGTAGCTTTTCGATAAATAAGGATGTCGATCCCACGAGGAGCAGAAGGTGCTGATAAGTGATATTGGATAAGGAAAGGCTGCACACACTCAAAGGTAAATATTTAGGGGGTTTTGGTTTAAGCAACAGAAAAGTAAAAGACAAGCAAAGTAAACAGGGTAACTGAGGAGTAGCAAGTGGCCCAATCCTTTCACAAGGATAAGCCTAGGAACCAAACTTGTAAAAGATAAAGCGTTCTCGAGAACACACGGGAGAGATAGTCAAGTTACTTTCACCATACTCTGCAAAGTAATATGTATTGTGTTGATAAGTTTTGGTGGGTGGATCAATGCTAGTACACCTTCTAGACTAACATAAGTGTACTCTTATGATTACACACCTTGCAAGCATCCGCAAATACAAGGTAGTAATTAAGGCATAAGCCTAACCACAGCATTACGATCAAGGATCCATAACTCCCTTGTGCAAAAGTGTGCAAACCGGGGTTCAGGTTTCTGTCACTCCGGCAACCCACCATAAGCATCCTTTGTGCACAATGTATTCCTCTAGGCCCATGAAAGGTGAAGTGTTAAGTGTTCGACTCACATAACACCACTAGAGGAATAACAACACAACTTAAGTATCAAACAACACATAGCACTTCAACATCATATGACTACTAACAACTAGACTTCTCCCATGTTCTCAAGAACTAAAGTAACTACTCACAAGACATAAAAGAGATCATGATCAGAGGTAATAGATGGGTGGAAAACAATCTGGACACAATGATATTTCTCCAACAAAACTCAATAGCATTCACCACAAAGTAGTAATCAACACCAACAGAGTAGAGAGGATAGATAGTACGGATTACAACACAAGTTGCAATTGTGAGATGAGATGGGATGGAGATGGAGATGTGTTGGGGTTCGCAGCAGAAAACACAAATTTTTCTAACTAACGTTCCCATAACCCAAGATCTAGCTAGCCGTATTACCGTAACGGAAAGTAGTGCGGAAATAACATACCTCGGGGTGTAGTCCGTTGCGCGGGAAACGTTCCCGCAAACGTGGTTGATGTAGCCGATCAAGTTTCACAGCCCCCTGGCTGTGTTGAGCACCCGGATGGGTGTAGTGCCACACGTGCAGCACCTCGTAGTACTCGCACACGTACGAGACTCGATGACGACCTCCGTTCTCCGATCCAGCGGAGGTGGCGGAAGCAGACCTCCGGACGGAGCTTCGGCAGCACGACGGCCTCCGATTCTAGCAGAGAAGCCTCAATTCCACTATAGACTCACACTAGGGAGTCCACCGTGAAAGAGATAAGGGAGGGGAGAAGACCGGAGAAAACCGATCTCAATTCGGAGTAATATTTATTTTCTCACGAATTTCTGTGTATTAAATATGTGCACCCTGCCCATCTATATATAGGCAGAGGGGAGGGAGTCAACCCCTCTCCCTTAGCAATGTGGGACTAAAGTCCCTTTGCTAAGGGAGTTGGCCGGCCAAGGGCGGGGAGGGGGCGCACCCCTCATGGGCCCTAGGGCCCATGGCGCCTCCCCCCTCTTTTTCTTTTTCTTTTTCCCTTTTAATTCCCCTAATGGGCCTTTTTCTCCACTAAGGCCCATAGCACATATTGATTAGAAATAAAATGATTTTAATTATTAATTCAATTAATTAATAACTAAAACATAATATTCCATCTCCCGGTGCTCCGGAACACCTTCCGGTTCACTCCGAACTTGTTTCGGTTCAACACGGTACTTCTCCGATATTGTTTCCTTTATTCTCTGGTTGCTCCGATGGTTCCGAAAAGGTCTCCGATTTCATCGAGCCCTTAAGTGTGTTACCCTACGGTCCGAGAACACTCCAGTCATGACCGAGCAGAGGCTACAGTCAATGGTCATCAGCGGGACCTGGATGCCCATAATGACCCCTGTGCATTCCGGATATCAAACACCAATTGGACCTTACGCCGTATAGCATTCCCTTTGTCAGCGATACTGGATTGTTCCGAGATTCGATCAATGACATCCTATGTCTGGTTCAACCTCGTTCCGAACTAATCCTCATTCACTCGTTCCCGTGATATTCATCCCCGTGACCTAGTCACACGCTGCAGCTTTATGGATGGAATCTCACCGAGTGGGCCCCGAGTATCTATCCATTATATGGATTGACAAATCCCGCTCTTGTAACAATACTCCTCAACATATCTCCACGGAACACCTAAGATACAACCGTTATGACCCGCATATTTCAGTCAGGTGGTGGGATGTAAGTCAAAGCATCCGGGAAGATAGTGATTATGCACGTACTCACGGTCAAAGGAACGGTCTACCACGTTCTGTAATTACAACACTGAACCTTCATAAGATTTGATCATGTTGTAATGCTTACTTTGGGTAATGTTCATCACGTCACTTAACCAGTGAGGTGACCTCATAGTCAAGAGACTTAATTGTCCATGATCGCGAAACCACGATCATCATGTTGACCATGAACTAGTTATCGATGTAGAGGCTAACTAGGAACTCTGGGGGTTTCTATACCACACCTGCATCATTGTTTCACTGACGCAGTTCTAGCACGGTATGAAACTGGTTATGAACTTGCTTAGATATATTGGAATAATCATATATTATTTGCCTCTAGAACATATATCCAACAAGATGTTGCTGATGTTGGGGATGATGTTGATGATGATCTCGATGATGCCCGTGACGATGATGATGATGATGCGACGATCTCCCCTTCCGGGAGGTGATCTCCTCGGCGGAATCTGCCCGTCGGAGATGGATTTTTTCCTCTGTAGGTTTCCGCCCCGTGACGGCGGCGAAACACAGAAACTCTTCTTCTTTTAGGGTTTTCACCCCAGGGGGTCTTATAGGCGAGAGGTGGCACCGAGGGGGGCCACCAGCCACACCAGCTTACGATACGCGAAGTTGAGGCGAACGTCGTCGCGGTAGCGATGACGGACGCCGAGACGTGCCCATCACATCAGAGATTCACCATCTTAGTGTACACGAAGTCAAGGCGTCGCGACGACGGACGCCGAGACGAGCCCGTCACATCAGATCCTCACCATCTTAGTGTACGCGAAGTCGAAGCGGACGTCGTCGCGGCAGCGACGACGGACGTCGAGACAAGCCCGTCACATCAAAGCCTCACCATTAGAGCTATTATAGACTATTATAGACCAATAGATAATATGCACAGAAAATACTAAATAAAAATACGAAAAAAGCTCATTGATGGGCTGGGCTGAAAACCCCGGTTCCCGTCGTCGTTGTCGTTTAGCTATCCGAGTTCGCGCGCGCCTTCCTAGCCGCGCGCGCGAGATAGCACGCCCCAGGAGCAAGTAATTAGCGGGTACCCTCCCGCACGCTTCCGTAGAGGTTACTTTTCGCGCTCCGGTGTCATCACGTGGCACATTTGGACGCATAGCTCTTAGCCACAGCGCAGGTCAGATCCAACCACAGTTTTCCGCGCAGCCACAGTCCTGTCACAGCTTAGTTTTTCAGCCACAACCCCATAGCCACAGTTTTTTCAGCCACGGGCTCTGTCAAAAGCCACAGTTTTTTCAGTCACAGCCTAGTTTTCATCCAAAGGCACAGTTCTTTCAGCTACAACCACAGTTTTTTCAGCCAAAGTTTCTTCAGCCACAGTAAGTGTTTTTTCAGCCACAAACACAGTTTTTTTAGCGACAGCCCTGTCACAGTCTAAGCCACAGGTCCGCGCGTTACCACAGGAGAGTCTGCGTGCAGCCACAGTTGTTATTCGCGCGGGACACAATAAAAATGTGACACATGTCGAATCCAGATAGCGCCAAAAGTAACCTCTGCGGAGGCGCGCGGGAGGGTACCTGCTAATTAGTGATTGACGCACGCCCCCTCATTTGCTTCTATCTAGGTGAAATACGAAAGTCGGCCTACCTAATGTAGGGAAATTGTTCGCTGTAGCTTCTGCTCGATATACACACATTCAGAGAAAAAACATGAGTGGCTCCATCCCAGCTAAGGAAGAACAGATTAATACGTGGAGGGAAGTTGATGACATCGCTATGTCGGAGAGCAACTCTAACATGCCCTGTATCCGCGCGGCGGATCTTTATAATAATCGTTAGTTTAAGGGTCCGTGGTAAAAACACGTCCAGAATAAGGCCCGTAAAAGTGGTCGGTCCGTAAAAACATTTAAGGGGCGCAGCGAATCAGACCCCTCGCCCCGTACAAACAAGGGTCCGCGCTCCGACCCGAGCGCGTCTCGTATCCATTCGCAGATTTGGCGGGAGGGATATTTCCGCCCGCTCGTTCCCGCTTCCACCTCGCGCCACCGCCGCCCTTGATTTTCCCTTCCACTCCAGCCGCCGCCCTCCTACGCTATAGACGCCCCCAGGTCGACGCTCGCTACAGTCAACATGGTGCAGGGCGGAGAGACCCTCCCACCGGTGCCAGGAGCAGCGTCTGCGCCGGTACCGGTGCAAGGACGCTGTCGCGCCGGTGGAGAAGCAGGTAGCTGCCGGCGGTGTCCAACGCAAAAGGCTTGGAAACGTGGGCGGCGTGGCCGCAGCTG
This sequence comes from Bromus sterilis, assembly GCA_950022295.1. Classification (NCBI taxonomy): domain Eukaryota; kingdom Viridiplantae; phylum Streptophyta; class Magnoliopsida; order Poales; family Poaceae; genus Bromus; species Bromus sterilis. The sequence continues at coordinate 376,631,027 of OX465595.1, read as the reverse complement.
TAGTCACCGCCGGCAAGACTCGTGCTCCTCCCTCGGTTCCCGCCACCGTGGTGGTGGAAGAAGCCGCAACGTGGAAGAAGCCGAAGAAAACGTCGGCGAAGCGCAAGTGGGCGGCCAGACGGTCGCAAGAGACGAGCGTCGCTACTCCAATCAGCACAACACAAGGCGCTTCCATCGACGCACCCGGGGTGTTCGAGGGAATGAACCAAAGGTAAAAAATGCATCGACGGCGCCTCTCTTCATTTTTGCAAGCTTGTTGGACTGTCCATTAATTTGAGGGGCGATTTTGTGTAGCCTCAGAGATTATGACGAGCCCAACACATTTGCAAGCTTGTTGGATGAGAACACCATGGATATTGAGAAGGCTCCAATTGGCCATTTTGGGTATGATGACTTGGATGATGGGGAAGATGGTGGTGGCGATGAAGATGAAAGATGGACGAGATTGAAGAAGGAGTATATGATGCCTCGCAAAACACAACCCGTAGGAGGAGATTGAAGAGCTACTCATAATTCGAAGATGAGATTTTGATTAAGGCTTGGAAAGTAGTATCAATTGATCCCGTGAGCGGTAATGATCAAACCGTCAAGAAGTATTGGCAACGCATAGAGGACAAGTTCTTTCGGATGATGGCAAACGTCCGCAATGCACCTCCAATGGCACCGTTGAGGCCGATTGGGTGAGTTTCATTTGCATAATTGATTGTGGTCGTTGATTGTTGTTATTGTCATTCTTGAGGACTTGATTATTGTTATTCTTTTGTAGCCAATAATTTTGTCCGCGAGGTACAAGGATATGAGAGCATCCAAGGGCAAGGCATTTGCGCTTGATCATTGTTGGGTGTTGCTTGAGCATTGTTAGAAGTGGAAGTTGAAGGACAAGGAGACCCCGGCAAACAGAAGGCAAAGGACAAGATCAAGACAGAGGCGGAGGCGGCAAGCTTGCGGGAAAAGATTGATGACATGGTCAAGTCAAATGAAACATTGGTGATCAAGACGTTCGAAGTAAAGAAGGAAATGGCCGAGAAGAAGGCGCAAGAGAAGCACGAAAGATGGCAACTAATCAAGCAAGAGTCCATGCGCAAGGCAGCCATTGAGGAGAGGAGAACCGCGATGGATGAGAAGAAGGTCATGCCCAAGCTTCTTGCCGAGGAGAACAAAATCATGTTGATGAACCGCAACGATATGGATGAAGTCACCAAAGAATGGCATGACTTTGCTAGGAAGGAGATCTTGGAGAGGAGGAGGCAAGCCGCAGCCGCGAGCGGGATGGATGCATGAAGATGATGATGCATGCATGGTGAAAAAGATGTCTTTTGGATGCACAATATGTATTTTGTGTGCAAAAACCATATCTTTTGAATGCACAAATGTATTCAGATTCGCGATTTAAGGTTCAGGATAAAGGTCCGGTTCAGCTGCGGCAGAACGACACCCTCAAACCGGACCCTTAAAATGGAATATCGTCTGATATTCCTTTTTTAAGGGTCCGGTTTGTGGGTGTCGTTCTGCCGCATGTGTTTCCGGCCCGTATCGTGTGCTTTTCTCGACCCGTATCGCTCTTTTAAGGGTCCGCGGGATACGGGCCATGTTAGAGTTGCTCTAATAAGAGTAGTGGTGGCAGCCTATAAGCGAGCTCGAGGCTGTGGTGGGACGAGTTGATGCTGGGATTGGGCGGAACTCCACGAGCTGTAGATCAGTGGGCAGTACTTTGAGCACCTCGCGTGCAATGGGCGGTGATGACTGATGAACTGTGCACGAACTCGGGGCAGTGGCGGGATGAGCTAACCATGGGATTGAGGTGACCTCCACTGGATATGCGATCTTGGCACTTTTGTACACAGAGGTCAGGGCATCGAGCACCTCGCGTCCAGTGGAGGAGGATTCCTATGGTAGGCGTTGAAGAACAAGGGGTGCTTAGGGCGTGTAAAAGGATAGAGAGAGGTTTGATGGAATAGTTGTTGTATTTTTTGAGCCTTGTGGGCATATATATAGGATTACAATGATCTACTTGGAGTACAAGTCAAGATAGAATAGAATCCTACGCTATCTATGTTTCCTAATAAACATTATACTCAACACCCCCCCCCCCCCCGCAGTCACAACGTAACGAGGCAGACGGTGAGACTAGAGAAGAATCTGAAGGCAGAGCCAATGGACATCCCCACCACAGTCGTAACGGTAGACGCATCGCGGAGTTTGTGACCGGAGTGGAAGACGACGAGGTCCCAAGCACGCGTTATCCCTTTGTGTCGTTGTCAAAGTAGACGAACGTGTAGGGTGGTGAAGCCGTAGTTGAGGTAGTCGTGCGATGAATGGCGTGGTCGATGTCGAGTCGGGGTAGCCGGTGTCGAGGTGGTCGCCGAGGAGCCGCGGGTAGAAGGGGTTCCGGGAAGTCAGAGGCGCAGCGCGGCTCGAGAAGAGCGGCACTGGTGGGGTGGTCGTTAGTCGTAGCGTGGGACGTCGCGAAAAAAGATGGTGATGACGTCTGGAAGAAGACGGTGTTGACGAAGTGTCGCGTTGGATTTGCCAAGCCCGGGGACACGTCATGGACGAAGGCACGCGTCGGTGTTGCCAGCATCGGGCATGCGTAGACAGACGAAGACGATGTTGACGAAGCGCCGCACCAAGCTTGCAAGGTCGGGGGACACGTCGTAGATGAAAGCACACGTCGGTGGTGCCAGCACCGGGCATGCGTAGACGGGGACCGGTACGAGCTGTACACCATGTCGAGGGGGCTGGCAGAGAAGGACTCGGCGATGGTTGCAGCGCCGATCGGCTTAGTGTCGATGTCGCACGCGGTTGTCGGAGTAGATGAAGTGGCCAGGGAAGATGATGGTAACGCTGGCGATGAGCTGGTACTTGACGAAGCGAAGAGTTGGACAACGATGTAGTCGGCAGAATAAGAGGCAGCCCGTGAGGGCCACGTCGATTGCAGGTAAGGGTGGAGCGGCTCAGGTGAGTGACAACGACAAACAGGGTGTCGGCGCGGCTTGGTTTAGCGGCAGCGGCGCATGTGGCGCGGCGACGGCGGTGCTCAAAGTAGGCGAAGCAGAACCCAACAGCGTGACGAAAATCATGCGCGGATGGTGGCGTTCCGGCGCCAAGAGAGGTGCCGCGGTGCGTGCCACGCGAGCGTCAACCCGCGGGGACGGCAGTGGACCGCGTGCCGCGGCGCTACGGCCCGAAGGGGCGACGCAGCGGCAGCACGCGTGTCAGGAGCGACAGCGGGGAAGACCTCGGGGTGGCGGCATGGACCGCATGTCGCGACGCTACGACCTGAAGGGGCGATGCAGCAGCGACGTGCGTGTCGGGCAGCCGCGGGGACGTCCTCAAGGCGGTGGCGTGGACTGCGCGTCGCGGCGCTGCAGCATGTTGGGGCAACGCAGCGGCGGCGCAAACGTCGGGGCAGCCACCAGGAGAACCACAGGGGCCTCTACGGCCCGAAGGGGCAACGCGGATGTCGCCCGGTACTCGATCGGTGGATAGGCGGTCGTACTCGGGGGGCGTTCGTCACAGAATCATGCGGGGCACACACTGACGACTGTGCGGGTCATCTACGCGGCGCGGGTGAGACGATCGCGAGCGGGCAGGTGATCAATCCGATCGCCCATGAGGTGGACGGCGCTGCTCGGCGTGATGATGGCGATGCGGGGGGGGGGGGGGGGGGGGGGGGCGAGCAGAACCGAGTCCAGCTGGCGCGGTACTCGGGCGATGATAGCGGCGAAGGACTCCCGATCTGAAGCCAAGGAGGCGACGATCGGCGAGGGAGACGGGCAGGCTGACGCGCGGAAGGCGACCATTACGGGTTGCCACGTCATGCTAAGCTGGCGAGGCGGAGCGCAAAGCCTCCGTGTCGGTGAAGAAGCCGGTAGTCGCGTCGTTGTTGGAGAAGAGGTCTGGAGGATCGACGGCGACGATGGGCGACGCAAACCGATCTTAGATCGGAAAACTAAAAAAGAGCGCCGATTGATACGTCCAAAACGTATCGATAATTTCTGCTTGCTCCATGCATGTTTTGTGTGATATTGCTATGATCTAGATACACTTTCATACATTTTTGATCATATTTGGACTAACCTATTAACTCAGTGCACCCCAATGTCAGTTTCTGTTTTCTGCTGTTTTTCTATTTCAGTTTTCCCCCATATAAAAAGTGCCAGAAAAATTCAGATAAAAAATCAGCGTGACGGAAGCTTCGAGAAAAGCCCGGGAGGGGCCAAAGGGGGCCGGGGGGGCCCAGGCGGCCACCCGGCGCGGCCCCACCCCTGGCCGCGCCAGGGGGCGCCTGGGGCCCCTGGTCCACCTCTGGCCGCCCCCCTTCGCCTATTTATCCCCCGTCACGGGAAAACTCCAGAAGCAGAACCCTATTCCGCGAACTCGCCTCTGTTCCTCCGCCGCCGCGCTTCCAAGATCGGGAGCACCAGAAGACCTCTTCCCGGCACCCTGCCGGAGGGAGGATTGACCTCCGAGAGTCTCCTCTCCACTATGGATGCTTCCCGGATGTCTCGTGAGTAGTTTTCCTTGGACCATGGGTCCGTGATCGGTACCTATATGATGTTCTCCTCCCCTCTTTGATCTTCATTGTTTAGACCTCGTGAGCTGCCCTACATGATCGAGGCACCTTTGTAATATTTCTGCTATTGCTATGTTGAGTTTGATCGGATCTGATGGATTATGAGATTATGTTCAGATTGTGATAGAGTAATATATTTGGTTTTTATCTCTTATATTTTTGTTCCTAAGTAATTCTTGCATGCTCTCCGTTGCTATTTATTGTTTTGGCCAAGTAGTAGGTAGTGACTCCAAGAGGGAGCGTTGTGCTAGATTGTGGGTTCATGCCTCCCCGATGACATGCTTGAGTGACACAAACATGAGTCTAGGGGTTGTGTTGTTGTCACAAGGGGGAAAACAACGGTGCTTGTAACCGCGGTTACAAGGATTGTTTACTTTACGCAAAGTTCTTTTTAATGCAGTTGCCTGTTGCTTTGGGTTTACACTTTGGATGGGGCTCACAACTTAATACCAGCGAGATGTTCTGGATAGATATCTCAAGGTGGATGATTAGTAGTAGATGCAGATGGATTTCGGTCTACTTACTTTGGCGTACTGCCTGTGCTTTTGAACCTCTTCCTTTCTAGCATAGTTAGCATTGTGGTGCGTTCATAATCCTGTCAATTGCCTTTCTGTAATTTGTTTACCTCGCATAGCATTTTTATCGTCTTTTGGGACAGAGACATCACTAGCGAACATCACGTATCCCGGTCCATATCCACATTATTGTTTCCAAGCTTTATTTACTTTTCTGCATTTACTTTCAAGTTGCTATCATTATCCCCTTGCGTTTTATCATTTGTGAACAACAAGACCGGAGAGATTGACAACCTCTCTGAACTTCGTTGGGAGCAAAGTTATCTGTGTCTGTGTGCAGGTCCACGTCAGTTGCGCCGCTGACACCTACTTATCATCTCTGGAGTCCTACTGGAGACAAACCTTGGTATCTTTACTGAGGGAAAACTCGCTGCTGTACCGCATCACGCCTTCCACTTGGGGCCTACCAACGAAGGGCGAGAAGCTATCATCAAGAGTAATTTCTGGCGCCGTTGCCGGGGACTCCAAGTGCTAAGATAGGGGAGTTGCACACTACCCTTTACCTTTGTTTTTCTGTCTTGTTAGTTTATCTTTCAGTTTTTATCTTTGTGTCTTTTATCAAAAACTACAAAAAAATCTGCCACACTTGCTGCTACTATGGGTTCCACTGAAAACACCAAGTTGTGTGACTTCACTAGTCACAACAACCAAGACTTTATCTGCACTCCCATTGCCACACCTGCCACTTCAGCTACCTCTTATGAAATTAAACCTGCTTTGCTAAACCTTGTTATGAGAGATCAATTCTCTGGTGCTGGATATGATGTTGCTTTACACTTGAATAATTTTGTTGAATTATGTGATATGCAGAAGTATAAATAAGTGGAAGGTGATGTTGTTAAGCTTAAGCTCTTTCCTTTCTCCTTAAGGGGAGATTCTAAAATCTGGTTTCAATCTTTGCCTAGAAATAGCATAGATTCTTGGGATAAGTGCAAAGATGCTTTTATATGGAAGTACTACCCTCCTGCTAAGATTATCCAATTGAGGAGCAATATTATGAATTTTAAGCAATTGGATAATGAACACGTTGCCCAAGCTTGGGAACGAATGAAATCTCTTGTTAAGAAATTCCCTACACATGGTTTGACTACTTGGATGGTTATCCAGACTTTTTATGCAGGCTTGAATTTTACCTCGCAGAACCTGTTAGATTCGGCCGCGGGAGGAACCTTTATGTCAACTACACTTGGTGCTGCCACAAAGCTTCTCGATGATATGATGACCAATTATCCCAATGGCACACCGAACGCGCTCCAACAGGTAGGAAGGTAAACTCTATCGAGGAAATTACCTCCCTCAATGAAAAAGTTGATTTAATTATGTCTCTACTTAACAAGAAACCTTCTATTGATCCTCATGATGTTCCTTTAAATTCTTTGGTTGCTCAAGAACAAGTAGATGTGAACTTTATTGCTAGAAACAACTTCAACATCAGTGCTTATAGGGGAAATTTTGCTAGCAATCCTAGACCGTTCCCATCTAACAATGGGAACAACAACCCTTACCCTAGCAACAAGAACCCCTCTTCTGAATTAGAAAGCATGCTTAGAGACTTTATCACTACCCAAAAATCCTTCAACAAAAATGTAGAAGAGAAATTATCTAAAATAGATAATATCTCTTTGAAGGTAGAAAGCTTAGCCCTTGATATTGAGATTCTCAAAATTAGAACCTCTCCCCTTGAGGAGAATAAAGCCACTCCTATTAATGCTATCCAGTTCAAATCAATGAAAATATTAGGATGATGGCTAAACTTAAAGAAAGATGGGCTAGTGGCTAAACTTAATAGAATTAAGATCCTTCCTACACACCACACAGTTGCCACTATCCAAATTATGGGGGACACCCAAACTATTAGCACCCAATGCACTCCTAGTCCCGTTGGACCTATTAATGGTGATGCTAATACCTCAACCGTAGATAAAGAAACTCCTATGAACATAGAGGGTTTCAAACAAGTGAGCCTAGATGACACTACTACCACCTTTGATAGTAGTGATATTGATTTTGATAGTTGCACCCTCTCAGAAGTTATTAGCTTGTTACACAAAATGTCTAGAGACCCCCACACTAGCACACTTAATCTTGCCTTCACGGAGCATATCACAAATGCTCTTATCAAAGCTAGGGATGAGAAGCTTAGAGTAGAAGCCTCCATACCTAGGAAGCTAGAGGATGGTTGGGACCCTATGATCAAAATTAAATTGAATAACTTCTCTTGCGATGCTTTATGTGATGTTGGAGCTAGTACCTCTGTTATGCCCAAAAGAATATTTGATATGTTTGAATTGAAGCCTTTTGAGCCTTGTTCTTTTGGTGTTCGTCTTGTTGATTCTTCCATAAAGAAACCTTTGGGGAAGATCAACGATGTTCTTATCATTGTCAATGACAACTATGTTCCCGTTGATTTTATTGTTATGGATATAGAGTGTGAACCTTTGTGTCCAATTATTTTGGGACGTCCTTTTCTTCGCACCGTTGGTGCGGTTATTGACATGAAAGAGGGGAATATAAAATTCCAATTCCCATTCAAAAAGGGGATGGAACACTTCCCTAGAAAGAAAATCAAGTTACCTTTTGAGTCCGTTACACGGGCTAGTTATTCTCTTTCTCTTGATAAAACTTGATTCTTCTTTTTGCATCATGCCTAGCTAATGGCTTTAAAGAAGCGCTTTCGGGAGGCAGCCCGCAACGAATTTAGGTTTTTCTTTTTGCTTTTGTTGTGTCTTGATGATTGTTACTACTGTAGCAACATCATTGTATCTTTATTTTTTAGCCTTGTGCCAAGTTATAGCCTCTTACGACAAGTGAAGTAAAAGTTGTGACATGCTGTCCAGAAAACAGATTCTGTCCTCGTGACCAGAAAAATTCCATAAAAATCCCAGTTCATCTTGTTGAGCTGAATTGTTTACACAGTATTCTCTATACAATTACGAAACTTCCGTATGTTCTGAGTTTTTTGATTTGAGTTGCAGAAGTGCCCCTGAAAAAATTCTTTACTATCTGCTGTTCTGTTTTTCACAGATTCTGCCACGTTTTGTCTCTCCTTACTTTTGCAAACCTTAAGCTTGCTTTTTATTTGCAAAAACTTTTTGGCACTCTTGAGAAACAGTAGCTCTTCAAGATTATCTTTATATCCAGTGGAGAAAAATTATTTATTAAGGGTACTAACCTCTCTGATCAGCTTATGATGAGCTATGTATGAAGGGAGTTTTCAAGTGTGCGTTGGAAGATGATGAAAGAAGATCCAGGAGTTTCAAGCGCTCAAGCTTGGGGATGCCCCCATGCATCCCCAATAAATATTCAAGGAGACTCAAGCGTCTAAGCTTGGGGATGCCCCCGTGCATCCCCTTCTCCATCAACAATCATCAGTTCGTCCTTCGTCTCACTATATTTTTATCACTTCATGTGTTATGTGCTATGCTTGGAGCGTCTCGCTCTTAGGTTTTGTTTTTAGTTTTATTTAGCTTTGCTTGCTGTTAATAACAAGTTAGATCCTTTCTTACTTTGTGTGGGAGAGAAACACGCTCCACTTTCAAAATTTAGAACACATCATAGGATTTTCCTGCCTATCTTTTTGCTGTTGTGTGTTCTTTATCTTTTCATAGCTACTGCCATGTTTAGTTTTAGTCTTAGTTTGTCTTTAGCAAGAGCTTTGGCTTTTTTTAGTTTGTTGCTGCAACTCTTTTTAGTTTTCATGTTTATCTTGTTAAGAGAGTTGGTTGTTGCACTGAGTTGTGTTTTGTCTTGAAAGTAGGTAATTGAGGCTGCTATTTAATTTTAGTAGTAGCTTGCAATAGTTTTGAGGCATTGTAATGAGTAATGTTTGGACTTTTGGTGTCAAGAGCTCTTGCCTATTAGTGTAGGTGTCGTATTTTGGGCAATCCGTGTTTATTTTCAAAACCTACAAAACTAGTTGAGAACTCTAGCTACTATATAGATCACTACTCTTCTGAGGAGTCGAATATCAGAGAACACTCATGTACCATGAGTCGAGGATGCGCAAGGATAACCAAACCCCCATACACTCCTCCTCGGGGTACTTGTCTCTTTGTGAACCTCCTCATTAGATTGAGAGTTACCGATAATAAGTGCATGAGTTCTTCGGACTAATGTAAGTATTGAGAGTTGACACTTCCACCTTCCCATATTTTGCTAGCCTTTCCCGTGTCGTGCATTTCCTTCTTCTCACTCCAAGAGTTGGTGTCCACCTTCGCCGGTACATGCAAACCCTTGGCATGATACGCTCTGTCATCATAAGCCTCCCTTTATCCTTCCTCAAAATAGCCACCATACCTACCTATCAAGGCATTTCCATAGCCTTTCCGAGTTACATTGCCATGCAACTTCCACCTCTTCATGACTTGATCTTCATGCCATACATGTTCCTGCTACACTGGCAGCGACATACATTGCATACATCATGATAGTTACATCTTCTTTATGTTTTGAGTACCTTGTAAAGTGTGAAATATCTCCTTTACCTTCTTGTAAAATAGAGTGTTGCCCTTAAGTGAGGAAAAGATCCCAAAGTGGACACATTAAAAGATCCCAAAGAGGACAAATGAGAGTTAAATAGAAAGAGCCATTGAGGCCACACAAAAATACAAAAAAATAGAAAAAAGAGAAAAATAAATAAAAAGAGAGAAAGGGGCAACACTACTATTCCTTTTGAGAGATCCACACTAATACTCCCTTTATATCCTTGTACTCCATAGAGATGATCTTTATGCATATAGTTTGGAGAGTTTCTTAGCTCGTATGTGCATCGGTTGCATGGCAATCCCTACTCCTCACATCATATCTATCATTTGGCATCTCTTGCCTATGATTGTCCTCATTGATGTGAGCCTTTCTCATCCTTTTTGTCTTCCTCCTCCACCATATTTCTCTCTTTTCCATCCTAAGTGTCAACTCTCGTGCTTACGCTCATCCATTGCATGAGTGCTCAAAATATCGAAAAGGAGTGGATCAAATTGACTTGTACCTGGCTAGTGGTCTGGGGACGAGTCAAGATAAGATTCCAAAGAGGACCAAGTGTGAAACTTTAGTAGATTGAGTTCTCAACAAAAATACCTTTTTCTCGTATTCCCTATCCTCCTTTCTTGCACGCAAACACCATTTGGAGACATTCGAGTCACGGACAGCAAGAGCTCTTGCACCTTTTGTTCTTTTGTTACTTGTTTCAATGCTAATATAGACTCTTGCCTGTTATAAATTGAATTGATTCTCTTACCTTGATTACTTTACTTTTCAAAGTTCTTTTATGGTTGCTAGCATGTCACCACAGAAATTATGCTTGTTATAATTTACCTACTCGAGGACGAGCAGGAATTAAGCTTGGGGATGTTGATACGTCCAAAACGTATCGATAATTTCTGCTTGCTCCATGCATGTTTTGTGTGATATTGCTATGATCTAGATACACTTTCATACATTTTTTTATCATATTTGGACTAACCTATTAACTCAGTGCACCCCAGTGCCAGTTCCTGTTTTCTGCTGTTTTTCTATTTCAGTTTTCCCCCATATAATAAGTGCCAGAAAATTTCGGGAAAATTCAGATAAAAATCAGCGTGACGGAAGCTTCGAGAAAAGCCCGGGAGGGGCCAGAGGGGGCCCAGGCGGCCACCCGGCGCGGCCCCACCCCTGGCCGCGCCAGGGGGGCGCCTGGGGCCCCTGGTCCACCTCTGGCTGCCCCCCTTCGCCTATTTATCCCCCTTCACGGGAAAACTCCAGAAGCATAACCCTATTCCACGAACTCGCCTCTGTTTCGCCGCCGCCGCGCTTCCAAGATCGGGAGCACCAGAAGACCTCTTCCCGGCACCCTGCCGGAGGGAGGATTGACCTCCGGGAGTCTGCTCTCCAACATGGATGCTCCCTGGATGTCTCGTGAGTAGTTTTACTTGGACCATGGGTCCGTGATCAATAGCTATGTGATGCTCTCCTCCCCTCTTTTCTCTTCATTGTTTAGACCTCGTGAGCTTCCCTACATGATCGAGGCACCTTTGTAATATTTCTGCTATTGCTATGTTGAGTTTGATCGGATCTGATGGATTATGAGATTATGTTCAGATTGTGATAGAGTAATATATTTGGTTTTTATCTCTTATATTTTTGTTCCTAAGTAATTCTTGCATGCTCTCCATTGCTGTTTATTGCTTTGGCCAAGTAGTAGGTAGTGACTCCAAGAGGGAGCGTTGTGCTAGATTGTGGGTTCATGCCTCCCCGATGACATGCTTGAGTGACAGAAACATGAGTCTAGGGGATGTGTTGTTGCCACAAGGGGGAAAACAACGGTGCTTGTAACCGCGGTTACAAGGATTGTTTACTTTACGCAAAGTTCTTTTTATTGCAGTTGTCTGTTGCTTTGGGTTTACACTTTGGGTGGGGCTCGCAACTTAATACCAGCGAGATGATCTGGATAGATATCTCAAGGTGGATGATTAGTAGTAGATGCAGATGGATTTCGGTCTACTTACTTTGGCGTACTGCCTGTGCTTTTGAACCTCTTCCTTTCTTTTGTTGCATAGTTAGCATTGCGGTGCGTTCATAATCTTGTCAATTGCCTTTCTGTAATTTGTTTACCTCGCATAGCACTTTTATCGTCTTTTGGGAGAGAGACATCACTAGCGAACATCACGTATCCCGGTCCATATCCACATTATTGTTTCCAAGATTTATTTACTTTTCTGCATTTACTTTCAAGTTGCTATCATTATCCCCTTGCGTTTTATCATTTGTGAACAACAAGACCGGAGAGACTGACAACCTCTCTGAACTTCGTTGGGAGCAAAGTTATCTGTGTCTGTGTGCAGGTCCGCGTCAGTTGCGCCGCTGACACCTACTTATCATCTCTGGAGACCTACTGGAGACAAACCTTGGTATCTTTACTGAGGGAAAACTCGCTGTTGTACCGCATCACGCCTTCCACTTGGGGCCTACCAACGAAGAGCGAGAAGCTATCATCACCGATCAAAGACGACTGTCGTGAGAGAAAAAGACACGATCAAGGGATTGGGAGAAAAGAATCTAGGGCAGCCGATCCACGGGATTGGCGGACGAACCCTAGCTACGGGCGGCTGATACGTCCCAAACGTATCTATAATTTCTGGTTGTTCCATGCTCTTTTGGGTGACATTACTATGTGTTTTGCTACAATTTTATACCTTTTATCACATATTTGTACTAACTTATTAACTCAGTGCACCCAGTGCCAGTTTCTGTCTGCTGATGTCTGTGAATTGTAGATTTTTACCCATATTTATAGTGCCCAAAAAATTCCAACAAAAATATATAAAAAATCAGCACGTCAGAAGCTTCCGGAAGACCGAAGGAGGGCCGTAGGGGGGCCACACCCTTCCCAGGCAGCCATATGGCGCGGCGCCACCCTAGGCCGCGCCAGCAGGGCGCCTGGGGGTAGGGACCACCCCATGGTGCCCCCCTTTGGCCTATATTTACACCTTGTTCCAGAAACCCTCCGGAGGAGCCCCGCATTGCGATTTTCACCTCGGTTCCGCCGCCGCAGCGCTTCCAAGATCGGGAGCACCAGAAGGCCTCTTCCCGGCACCCTGTCGGAGGGAGGATTGACCTCCGGGAGCTTTTCCACCACCATGAGAGCTTCTCGGATGTGCCGTGAGTAGTCCCCCTTGGACCATGGGTCCATGACTAGTAGCTATGTGATGTCTTCTCTCCAATCTTGTGCTTCAATTCTTAGCCCTTGTGAGGTGCCCTACATGATCAAGGCATCTATGTAATTTTCATGTTGTTGCTATGCTGTGTTTGCTGGGATCCAATGGATTATGAGATTATGTTCAGATTGTGATGAGTTATATATTTGGTTCTCCTTTTTTATTTTGTTCTTGAGTAATTCTTGCATGTTCTCCGTTGCTTTTTATTGCTTTGGCCAAGTAGTAGATAGTAACTCCAAGAGGGAGCGTTTATGTTTGATTGTGGGTTCATGCCCCCCGATGTCTAGCTTGAGAGACAGAAACATGAGACTAGGGGATGTGATGTTGCCACCAGGGAGAAAACAACGGTGCTTGTAACCGTGGTTGCAAGATTGTTTACCTTACGCAAAGTTTGTTAATGCAGTTGTCTGTTGCTTTGGGTTTACACTTTGGGTGGGGATCGCAACTTAATACCAGCGAGATGTTCTGGATAGATATCTCAAGGTGGATGATTAGTGAGTAGATGTTGATGGATAAGCGGTTTACTTGTCTTGGCGTACTGCCCATAATTTCGAGCCTCTAACTTTCTTGCAGCATAATTAGCATTGTGGTGCGTTTATAATTCTGTCAATTGTCCAACTATAATTTGTTCACCCAGCTTAGCTGTTTTATCGTCTTTTGAAGGAGAGACATCACTAGTGAACATCATGGGACCCCGGTCCATATTTCCACCACTGTTTACACCTCAACTCTTTACTGCTTTATTTTCCTTTTAGTTGCAATCACCATCACTATTTCTACCGTGCGTTTGATCCTTTGTAAACAAGAAGGCTGGAGAGATTGACAACCTCTCTAAACTCGTTGGGAGCAAAGTTATTTGTTTCTTTATGCAGGTCCACGTCAACCTTGTCTCCATTCGGCAACTTAATATCTGGCGTCGTTGACACCTACTGGAATCTTTCAGAGTTCTCCTGGTACGATAACTTTGGTATCTTCACCGACGGAAATTTGTTGTTATATACATCATAACCTTCCACTTGGGGTAACCAACGAGGAGGTGTTATCTACGCCCGTCAAGCATAATTTTTGGCGTCATTTCCGGGGACTCCAATCTTCAAGATAGGGGAGTTTGACTTGTGCCTGACTAGTGATCTGGGGACGAGTCAAAATAAGATTCCGAAGGAGACCAAGTGTGAAGTTTTAGTACATTCAGTTCTCAATTAAACTATATAGTATTTGTATGCTCTAAAGTCATCTCCCACTTCTTGCACGCAAACACCATTTGGAGACATTCGAGTCATGGACAGCGAGAGCTCTTGCACCTTTATGTTCTTACTTTGCTAGTTTCAATACTATATATAGACTCTTGCATGTTATTTTCTTGACTTGAATTGCATATCTTACTTGCTTTACTTTGAAGTTCTTATATGTGTGTTAGCATGTCACCACATAAATTATTTGTGTCATCATTTACCTACTCGAGGACGAGCAGGAATTAAGCTTGGGGATGTTGATACGTCTCAAACGTATCTATAATTTTTGCTTGTTCCATGCACTTTTGGGTGACATTACTATGTGTTTTGCTACACTTTCATACCTTTGTACACATATTTGGACTAACCTACTAACTCAGTGTACCCAGTGCCAGTTTCTGTCTGCTGATGTATGTGAATTGCAGGTTTTTACCCATATTTACAGTGCCCAAAAAATTCCAATAAAATATATAAAAATCAGCACGTCAAAAGGTTCTGAAAGACCGAAGGAGAGCCGGAGGGGGCACCCCCCCCCTCCCAGGCGGCCAGCTGGTGCGTCCCCACCCTAGGCCGCGCCAGCATGGCGCCTGGGGAGAGGGGCCACCCCCTAGTGCCCCCCTTTGGCCTATATTTACACCCCGTTCCATAAACCCTCGGGAGGAGCCCCGCATCGTGATTTTCACCTGTGTTCCACCGCCGCCGTGCTTCCAAGATTGGGGACACCAAAAGACCTCTTCCCGGCACCCTTCCAGAGGGAGGATTGACCTCCGGTAGCTTCTCCACCACCATGAGCGCTTCCCGGATGTGTCGTGAGTAGTCCCCCTTGGACCATGGGTTCATGACTAGTAGCTATGTGATGTCTTCTCTCCAATCTTGTGCTTCAATTCTTAGCCCTTGTGAGATGCCCTACATGATCAAGGCATCTATGTAATTTTCCTGCTCTTGCTATGTTGTGTTTGCTGGGATCCGATGGATTATGAGATTATGTTCAGATTATGATGAGTTATATATTTGGTTCTCCTTTTTTATTTTGTTCTTGAGTAATTCTTGCATGTTCTCTGTTGCTTTTTATTGCTTTGGCCAAGTAGTAGATAGTAACTCCAAGAGGGAGCGTTTATGCTTGATTGTGGGTCCATGCCCCCCAATGTCTAGCTTGAGTGACAAAAACATGAGACTAGGGGATGTGTTGTTGCCACCAGGGAGAAAACAACGGTGTTGGTAACTGTGGTTGCAAGGATTTTTTTACCTTAAGCAAAGTTTGTTAATGCAGTTATCTGTTGCTTTGGGTTTACACTTTGGGTGGAGCTCGCAACTTAATACCAGCGAGATGTTCTGGATAGATGTCTCAAGGTGGATGATTAGTGAGTAGATGTTGATGGATAAACGGTCTTCTTGTCTTGGCGTACTGCCCATACTATTGAGCCTCTAACTTTCTTGCAGCATAATTAGCATTGCGGTGCGTTTATAATTCTGTCAGTTGCCCAGCTGTAATTTGTTCACCCAGTTTAGATGTTTTATCGTCTGGGAGAGAGACATCACTAGTGAACATCATGGGACTCCGGTCCATATTTCCACCAATGTTTACACCTCAACTCTTTACTACTTTATTTTCCTTTTAGTTGAAATCACCATCACTATTTCCACTGTGCGTTTGATCCTTTGTAAACGACAAGGCCGGAGAGATTGACACCCTCTCTGAACTCGTTGGGAGCAAAGTTATCTGTTTCTGTGTGCAGGTCCACGTCAACCTTGTCTCCATTCGGCAACTTAATATATGGCGTCGTTGACACCTACTTGAATCTTTCAGAGTCCTCCTAGTACGATAACCTTGGTATCTTCACCGAGGGAAATTTGCTGCTATGTATATCATAACCTTACACTTGGGGTAACCAACGAGGAGGTGTTATCTACACTCATCAGTGGCGCAGCCCCCGGCGGTGGCAATCATGGAGATCGGTCTCGGGGACGGCGTGAAGCGGAAGCGGCGGCGGTGGCTAGGGCTGGATCGTGTTTAGGATGATACCATGTAGAAGGATAGAGAGATTTGGTGAAATCGTTGTTGTATTGCTTGAGCCTTGTGGGCATATATATATATAGGAGTACAATATTCTACTTGGAGTACAAGTCAACATAGAATAGAATCCAACGCTATCTATGTTTCCTAACAAACATTATACTCAACAAGGCGTTTTAGGCGGCACTGAGATGCGGTCGTCAGCCGAAAAGAGAGGAAATCGACTCGGGTGGTCGGAGAGAGGAGGCATGGGGGTTGTAGTGGCCTGACGCGGTCGATGGAGACGGTGGTGGCTGCCTTATGGGATGGGCGGCCTGAGGTGGAGGAGGGGATGGACGAGAGAGATTAAGGTGTTATCTACAAATATGGTCGCAACGGCGGTCGTCTTTTTGCAAAAATGCAATAGATCATCTTCGTATTCATTAGATGATGATCGAATGGTCTGGAATGAATGATGGCAGACACACCATCATCATCAAGTGAGTATTTTATAGGAGTGGATAACCCATGCCTACAACCAGAACTAGTGAGCCTTCGCGCGAAAGCTCTTTCTTCATCTAAGCTTTTGCAAGATGATATATGCATCCCTCGCCTTCTTGAGTATTATGGGCCTTGAAAACGTTTATCGTTGTGTGTTAGTTTTTTTTTCCTTCTTTGCTGCCTATTGACTAGACTGGTTTGGTTTTTATTAGAAACTAGGAACTATGCCCGTGCGTTGCAATGGAAGAAAAATATATTTCATATCTTTATTTCCTAAATACCATATAGTTGTGAATAAATGCCTCGAAACACATTTTCATTGCTCTTTTATTCCCCTAGTATGAAATGATCATGATCTCAAAACTGATGAACACTCACTCAACCACCGCGGCATTGATTATCTAACAGTAGGTTCAAAAAAACTTGTGTTACCTATTCATTCGATGCGTAAATAAGTGTATTTCGTTCGAGGCTCAAGCTATCCATAAACTATGCTTGAGCTATTCCATGCACCTAGTTCATACACCATCTTTCGTACTCAACAACACATTCAATCTCGGTTCAAGCTTGATTTATAGTTGAGCTCGTCTAAGGAAATGTTAAAAGTTTTGAAAATTAATCTCACAGACCTGGATCTGAGGATCGTCCCCCGCGAGCACTCTCAATGCCTGTTTCATACACCGTCTATCATATTCCTTATTTCTTCTGCACAATGCTCGTGCTTTGCTGCCGAGTAAATGTTAGCTGCTAGAGTCGATTGGGTTGAGGAATTGGGTTGTCAGACAATAACTTTCATAGAGAAAATGATGGATTGACTGAACGAAGGGTTCTTTGGGGCTCCAGTTCCAAATATTAGGCAACACAATCCGTTTAATATAATAGCGAAAAGCAAGAAGTTGGTGTAGGACACAACAGAGACTCCGAGTGTGTTGGCGACTGACGCCTTATTAGGTACGGAGTATATGCAAACTTCACAAACAGAAAGTAGACAAAATAAACTTAGAGAGCTTCCAAATTTTGAACGGGTATGTATGATGATCAGTATTAGATCATCTATAAACCACAGGCCGCAACTTGTGCATAATTCTGAAACTAATTATGAGAATCTTGTAAACTGCATACGTACAACTTGCTTCACCCCTGTATTTATACAGCAATAAAATTCCAGTAGAGCAGAAAGAGTACTCGGTATTTGATATGTCTTGTACATTGTGCATTGTGCCTTAATTCTACTCGATGGCTTGTTGTGTGAAACTGGGCGTTGCAGCAATACACGCCCCAGCTGTTTTGATTGATTTTTCAAAGCATCCCCGTACATAATCCAACCATGCAGCAACCACGAGCTCTATTTATCCCATCTATCATCAGGCCCGATTCTCAGCGTACATCCATTGCAATTCCGGCGAGCATGTCGGCCGGTTCGCACCCTCACCATAGCACTGGATCGTTTCGCACATCATCTCATCAGCCAATCGATCGAGCAGCCATGCAGATCTCTATCTTTCTTTCCACGTGCTTAATATTTCAGGAGGCTGGTTGATTATCATAGAACTAACAACGCATATAAATTGATGATATTTGGTTCACAAAAACAAGGTGGGACTATTTGTAAACAGATCCTCTGTTTATCAGATCCACAAGCTAGCTTTTTTTAGACAATCAGGCAAGCTTTATTCAACCGTCACGATGTTTACAGGGAAGAATAAAACGTCACCCGGTTGGCCTAACCAAACATGGTGGCCTTCCCCGAGCGATAAAGCATGTTTTGCCAGATTGTGAGCCTCCTTATTAGAGCTTCTAAATTCATGAACTATACTGCCACTATTAAAAGAAGAAGTCTTAGCAACAATTTCTCTAATGATAACACTATAAGTAGAAAGTGTTCCACGCTTGATATCTTCAACCACCGTCTTGGAGGCTATAAGTAGATCCTCTGTTTATTAGATCCACAAGCTAGCTTAGTTGGCTACCCGTAGTAAATATTTGTCACTCATGCATGAAACCTATTGTAAGGCCCAATATGGCCCAAGACAGCATGGCCGAGTGGTGCAGCTTTTATTTCGTTTTTGAGAAGAAGGCCAGCGTGCGGTACATTCATTCGGTCTATGGTCTTTGATCTGACGTACGAAACCGAGCGAGGGGGTGACGGACGAAAACATACGAAAATACAGGAGGAAGAAACGCTTCGTAGGGGGTTTTCTGCAAAACGCCATGACGGAAGGAGAAACTCACCTCACTTTATTATTAGGAAAAGAAATGTGGTTTTCATAAGATTTATTTGGTTGTAATGATTCTTTCTCCTTTTCGTGTGTGTTTTCATTTATTGTGTGTGTTTTTCGTTGTTTTTCACCCTCTTCTTGGTAGTTTTATGGTTTTTTGTCGCTTTCTTTGGTTATTAATGGTTTTTTTTCTTTTTTGTGTGTGTTTCCATGCTTTTCTTTATTTATGTGTTTCTCCTTGCGTTTTTGTTTGGATTCTTTATTTTGTTTCTCTGTGTGTTTCTTTATGGATTTAATCAGTTTTTTCTATCTATTTTTTATCTGATTTTGGTTTTCATTCTTTTCTTTTTTCAACACATGTCTAATTTTTTCAATACACGTTGTATATGCTTTATACACATGGGATGTTTAAAACAACTTAAACATTTTTCCAATGCATGAAAAAAATATTGTACATATTTTGAATACAAGTGGAATATTTTTTAATGGCATGAAATATTATTTTTTTAATATGTCAACATTTTTATACATTATATTGAACTTTTTAAAAATACCTGCGTTGCTCTAACCTCTGATCCTAGTTGGGCTTACATAATGAAAATAGTGTAATAAATAATCCGAAAATATTTCAAAAACGTAGGCATGCGGCGTACAAAAAGCCCACATCCTTTTTTTATTTCTAAAGATGGGTTGTCCTAACCATCTAACAGTTATTCTATCTCCATTGTCCATTGAGCCTGGTCTAAATAATCCAACAAAAATGAGATTAAATCTTTATGTGCTGATTTCTAAGCGAATTATTTGGGATTGTGAAGTAAAAGAATTCATTTTATCCACTAATAGTGGCCAAATTGGTGTATTACCAAACCACGCCCCTATTAACTCCAAAGTAGATATGGGTTCTTTGGAAATACGTCTCCTTAACTACCAATTAACGATGATTTGTGGAGCGACATTTACTTCACAATTTGGATAGAAATGGAGTTGTTAGGTTGGGATCCTGGGTAGAAAATAGGGATATTTTATTAAGTAAGTTAATGCCTCAGATCCTTCATTTCAATGATCCAAGATCATATTAAGTCCATTCTCCATTGTCATGTTGATACTATCAACAGGGATGAGGATGTGACAATGATCCTTTTGCCCCATGTGCCTGAAGATAAAACTCCAAAACTCCTCAAAATCCTTCAGGAATTTCCACTATATCTACTTACTCAATTCCATTCGGTGTTGCCGAAGTACTCCCACCCTAAGCCACCAATATAGTCAGATATAGTCGTTTTTCCTAACCATATTTCATCGGAGCCTCCAACATTCCATTCGGAGTCACCAAAGCAACAAGGTAAACCTTATGTTCTCACTTTGGAAACTTCAAGCAATCCAATCAGAACTTTGAAGCGTCAACGAGCGTGTACTAGTGTCAAGGTACTCACCTCGAATCCACTAAGAAAAATCTTTCAGATCGACAGATGCATCTTAAAGTTGGCATTTTTATTCAATTCATAACGTAGAGAAAAATCAGTTGGATCCTCCGAGATGTGCATAAAGGTAAGTAACAGTTAAATTTCTGGTCCAAACTATTCATACCCTCACCTATCCCACCAACTTAGAGAGCAGAAAACGTCATTCGTATCATATGTTCTAGGAGAGAACTCCACCTCCTTGTGCTGGTTTCAAAGGGCCGTCTACTCCAACCTTCAATCAACCCTTTGAGATCTAATATCTTGTTTTCCAATCCTACCTTCTCCAAATCCATAGCCGAATCATAAGAGATTTGAAGTGTTGAGGAGATTATCTTATGAGGCATAAGAGCAAGGGGTCCATTTCCAAGCAACCTACATCATGTTACTTTTAGAGGGTGTGCACCTCCTAGATCGGCTAGGTGTGCTTGAGAGTCTTCAAGATTGTGAAGAAACCAAAAAGTTTTGTACGAAACCGTTATTTGCCTACTTCCTGAAGATATACCTTAGTGAGGCTAGTCCTTCATGGGCATAAGCCATGGTGGAATAAGTTGGTTGCTCCTTAGTGGACACTTCATGAGTGAGTGTCCTTCGTCGACCGTGTGATCCTTGTGATATTCCTTCGTGGCTTGAAGTCTCCATCAACGTGGATGTAAGATAGTGTCAACTATCCGAACCACATGAAAAATCTTCATCATGCCAACTATGTTTGAAATTCTCTCAACTCTACTAATTTACTTTGCACTTGCATGTCTTTATATTTTGCTGCCTATACTCTACATTTGAATGTGTAGTGTGCTTTTTAGATTGCTAGAAAAGCTTAAAATCTGCCAAGAATTAAAACTTGGTAAAGGAGTCTAGTATTGAGCATAAATTCTATTTACACCCGCCCTCTCCTCTACACATACTTATGGATTTAACATAATATGTAGTGTAGTGTTTGACTTCCTATCTTTAATGGAAAATATGTGTTTTTAACACTGGGACAATGGATCATTTTCTCTCTAGGTTCGCCTTAACTATTTTTTACTACGTATATCTATCAAAATTTCCCGTGAGATCCAAAGATTCTACTTGCTAGTGAACACAAAGCTATTTAGATAAACTAGTCAACAAAGACACATTCGCCTATATTTTTGTAAGCCTTTACCAAAACAGTTTTTTACCATGTACAGTAGTATATTGCATGTTTCAGTCATATATTTTCCTAGCACAACTATAATTTTGTAAAATCTTACTTATATCACTGTGCTCGCATGAACTAAGCACTTTATCAAAACTGTTATTACAAAACAAACAGGAAGGAGGACTCAAACCATATCTTGCAAAAGGACACAACCATCTAAAAAAAAGACACAACTATACAACCATCTAATCAGGATATTACATTGGCACATATGTACAGGCATTGTTACATGCTCAGTAATCCAGCATCAAGTCAGAAAAAAGCCACACTAGTCAAGAAAACAGATCCAGTACAACAAATACACAGGCCAGAGTCTTGGACCGTCTTCTAAAGGAAGCACAACAGTCTTGACTCGCTCCACAAAATTGCGGCAGACATATCCATCCCACAACAATCTTCTGCTGTTGTGCCAACAGCACAAGATGTCTCCTGCGTAGGAACAACCTTCAGAGTCCATACTCCTACATCCATCTTGCGGACATCGAGGCAGGGCAAGCAGATTCCATAATGTTTCATTTGATTTCTTGTGTCGGAATTGTAGGGCGGTGGATCTCACTGCAATTATACCTGATGATCGGCTTTGTCTCTACCTCAAGGCAAGAAATTTCATTTTATGGAGTCCCATTGATGCCCTGTGACTGAACTGTCAGTGGCTGAACTGTCGAGGATCTTTTTTTGAGAACTGACTCTATCAATGATCTTCTGCATGCCGGTCAAATCTTCTTCATACCCGATGACCTGCGTGACAAACAAGAGGTTACATGAGCAGTGTGACCTGCCAGATGGGAAAGTGTAGGTTGTAAGGTAGAATGGACACCTGGGAATCTGTCTGTGTCTCGCTGAAAGGTAAGTAGGGAGTTGAGGCACGGGCCCTGGTGGAGTCTGAGCTTTGGGCATTCTTGCCGGGGGGGGTGTATTGCTTCTGTGGCCTGAAGGGAACGCAGTGCCAGTAAAAGGGATTATTTGAATGTGCAGGTGAGTGATGAGACAGAAGATAAGTTACAGATGTATACTCATAATATTTACCGGTTATTTGAGTGTTTTTTCATGTTGTCGTAGTACACGGAAGTGAATGCATTATGTGGCACGGGTTGAGGTTCCTCATCTTGACCAACAGAAGCATCAAGTGCAGGATCCTGCATTAGCAGTTAAAAAAAGGTGTGAAATGGCTACTTATATTCAAATTCCTATAAACATGGCATGTCATGCAAATAGCAAAGTACATGAACCACATACCCTCGATGACTGAACCAGTAGGTCCTCAAGGTCTTTTATGGAGTCTGCAACACCAGGAGCAGAGCTGATGTCTGCGTGTTTCTCCGTTCGTCCAATGTTAGTAGATATATCAGTAGCCTTGGCTGTTTCGGACCGTCTTCTTTTGTTAACAGAAGAAGCAATTTTCTCCTCGCTAATAGAGGAGCCTGCCAAGCTGTCATGGTGAGTTTGTGACAATAAAATATTTTCCCAAATTGTGCGATGGAAAATTACCTGAGCTGTGCTTTGAACTACTTCTTGGTACTTGAGGTTCACTAAATGGCTCAGGGCAATCAAATTTCGAGGTTGTATTGGCAGCTTGTGTCGGAAATTGACTGACAGTGCACATACCAGCATCCTTGTCCTGAGAAGTAGGTGGTTTCGGTTGAAACTGATCATAAGGGATGATGGTGTCCTGCGATGACAAAAATTGTGCTGTTAATCAATCACATACTCAGAACTTATCTATCTTCAACAACACAACAGTTAGCAGGCAAGATTTGGATATGCTCAAAACTACATATGAAAGAAGGATACCTGTCTCACACATTCGAAGAGCCAATCAATGGTAATGGTTGGAATTTCCCTATCATGGTAAGCCTCGTACTTTGGACCGCTTGCAAATTTACAGATAAGATGGCTCACTTTCTTTGACGCTTTCTCGGTGAATTTAACTCCTAGAGTATGGCAGAGGTTCTTAAGAAGAACTCTATCGTTCTCATCATACTGTGAAACACAGAAACGGAAGCCTTTAAAGCCCGGGAATGGGATGCGACACCGCAAAGGAGAGAAGATGGGATGACTTTCAACATTTTGCAAGTAGCCCACCTGTACAAGACTTCGTATGTGAGAACTGGAAGCTAATAGGAATTTGCAAGTAGAAGTGCAAGGTATGATAGACCATCTGCTTCTTGAATACAGAGTAAAGAAGCCACGAGAACATAAACATGCACCTCTAAACATGAGGCTATCCATTGAGTTGAAACAACGGTTGAATGAGGGAAGTCACATTGCATGCTGTTCTGTCCATGGCACTCAATTATGTAATCCGCAGCAGTTGTTTGTGCATCATCCGCCACCATCGTGCCTCCCCCTTTTCTGACCCAATCGATAACCTCCGCTCTCTGATTAAGATGGACATAGGCACTTCATCAACAGGAATGTGAATAAAGTGGCAAACAAGGTGGGTGGTGGAAAAACAGGTCACTGCATCGATAAATATGATTAGGCATTTTTTTAACTCTGGTGTACTACACCTAACAACTTTAATGAGAAGCAATGTCTTCACAAGTTGATGGATCAGCCTCTGATATTAGAAAGTGTCAACACCATAATTTACTGTTGGTTTGCTTGTATCAGTAATATGATCTAGTAGTAAAGGTTGAAGGAGAAGTCATCCAGGTGGTAAAGTTGATGGTACAAATTAAGAAGTAATACCGGTAAAAAAAATAAGTAAATACACCATAGCATACCGGATCATGAGAAAATGAATTTGAGAAACAAAATGTTCGCCCTTCGAAAATTTTCGAAGTGCTACTCTGGGAATTCACTGCAGAAGAAGTTGCTTTGCCAGTACTGGTCAATCCATTTTGTTGGCTTGATTGTGCAGACTTAGTTGCTGCTCGGGTATTATTCAAGTTTTCATGTTTGACCTTGGCTGGTTTTCTTTCAGACGATAGATCTTTCACGGGCTGCTTATCATGTGAATCATTGACAGTTGGAACATGGAATATTCCATGTGAACTTTTGGCTGCCTTTGTTTGACGTGTAGCAGCAGATTTTTCCATGCCCATAAACGGAAATTCTGAGTACAGAAGGTAGAAAAGGAATATAAAACAAAGTCAGCAAGGTCAACATGTTTTTTGGTGACCCATTCAACAATCTGAAATACAACTACATCTAATGCTCCCGTACCTTTCGAGAGTAAATCGCTAGCCAAATGAGCTGCGGATACTTTGACTTCCATTTTTGTTTTATTGCAGTCTTCTAACCACGTTACCTTTACCACATTTATCACACCCCAGGCAGCAAGGCGTCTTACCTCTTTTTTCTCTCTGCTAAGGCAAATAAGCATCATTAACTGTAACTGCAAGCAGTTAACACAGAACTTAGTATATGCAGGAAAGGTGACGTGAACTTACTCCTCTGAAGGTGCACCTAGAATAATATGAGTAAGCCTCTCGCTTAACATAACATGCCGGGATCCACCACCATCGCGTATCATCATGACTAACCTTGACAACTCTTTCTCCTCAAAACCCACAAGAGAAATTCTGCAATTTGACAAGTACAGATCATCATCTTCAGCCTCTGAGTCCTCAGCTACATGACTCTCAACCGGCATCTCCTTTGTCTCTTGGACACAGGGTGCACCAACAATATCAGTGTTGCAGATCTTTGAAGCATAACCAGAAGAAACCGGCGCATACTGTGACATTGATACTGAATCATCAACTGATACTGCTGTAACAGATTGAAAACTTGCACTGCTCATCTCTGGGTTCCGTTGCTCTTTAAGGGAACCCTTTATGCCATTATAATTACAAGAACTCTGGCCAATGACATAGGCACTTTCATCTAGATAAGCTGCGTCCCAAAGAAAATAACCACAAGGTTAGTTTTCTAACCTTACTAGCTAATTTCTACTGGAGAAACAAGACAATAACAGCATCAAAGTCAACGAAAAGCCCATGCATATTGATTATTACCTCTTCGAGCAACGGATTGGTCAACCCATCTACGATCCACGATGTGAATATTACCCCATTTTTTAGCTACAACATACTTGTCACCTCCAGGTTCGTAATAACATGTTAAGAAAAGTTACCTCAAGATTCGATTTTCTGATAAATAATAGAGATGCATGTAGCAAACCAGTGCGCTATTTCTGAGAAAGTTCTACAGGAATTGGAGAAGATTTATAGAATGTGAGGCAACATGTGTTAACTCTGATAGCCTGATGTTTCGTTATCAGTTTTCATCGTTGGAATAAATACAACGTACCTTAAGGAATTCAGAACTGACCTTTCTAGACTGTTATCTGAGGGGTACGCTTGCATTCCTATAAGAGATATGTATGTGTATACTTCCTACAGTCTAAATTGGTGTATGATTTCGCTGTTGAGTGCCCAGACAGACTGATTATCAAATTTAGTCACATTTCTGCTGTCAATGTGTCAACAATTCTCAAAGGTGCCTCACTCATAAATCATCATCGAGACATCTTTACATGCTTGCATGTGGCAGACCAAAGCATCAAATCATTTAATGCAGAGTTTAACTGCTTATAGTGAGAAACATGAGCGGCACTGAAATTAATTGGAATAGCATCCCTTTTCTGCTCAAGATTTATAGCAGTGTGGGAAAACTAATACGGTGTGGAGGATCACATCATTGGTCAATAAACAAGGACATATCTCAAGACCTATTCCACTACACCTCAAAAAGAAAAGAAGCCAGTGGAATAATTTGTCAATTTGATCAGATGAAATCTCAAACTGGGAGCAATTAACGTAGAAAACACCAAAAGGATATATTTGCAACTAAATGAGTGCACTTCTTTGTAAGATTTGCTGAATACTGGCCACCATTCTGCTCTATTATTTCCATCAACTCCTTCCGTTTATCTGATTAAAAAAAAGAAAATAAAGTAAGACAAATGAAGTAAACAAACATCTAACATGATAAAGCATTCATTGCCAGATGTAGTGGCGAAGACAGAAGTGATACTGGTGGTAGCTCCTTCATAAATGTCACAGTTTTTCTTTCACATCACTTTGCGAGCAGTTCATTACCAAAACCAGGACCAGTTCATACTAGCTAGTAAGCAGATTCTGGTTGGTTTCCAGTGCAATTTTTGTGGCGAAATTTCAAAAGCCAGTTTCTACAAAATGCAGTCATGCGTATTAACCGAAATTACACAAGAACCACCTGTAAACTGTCTGGTTTGGTGTGTTCCAAGTCCAAGTCCAAACCCAGGACCAATTCGTACTAGCTAGTAAGCGGATTCAGGTTGGTTTCCAGTGCAATTTCAATCACCAGTTTCTACAAAACGCAGTCATATATCTGGTTTGGTGTCTTCGGTGGCCTTTGTTTGAGCTTCCGCTACTGATTATGGGATTCTACTCGTCTGGAAATCAGAACCGCAAACAAACAGCCAGCTAGCCACTGTAGATTGTAGGAATCGATTCTAGAAAATACACTGGGAGACGACCCAAGCCGGAAGCTGTGAATTCTGTGATTCCCGAGCTGCCACTTACCACGGTAAAATAATGTCCCGTTTTATCCCCGTTATTACAAGACATATGCCATTCCCTGTCCTTCGTCCACCGTAAAAAGGAGACATGAGAGAAGACTAGAGCCTCTCCGCTCATGGCGAATGCATCGACACCTTCTGACCTTGACCTGCGCTGCCCCCGTAGGTGCCCTTTGGGGACGAATCCGGCAACTCCATCCTTCCATGACCTCCATGCCCCGTCGACCGCCTCCCGCTGCTCGATCCAGCACCCGCCCCGGAGCTCCGCGTTGGTGTTCATGGCGGCTGGATCAGGAGGTCGATCTGCGCTGCCCCCAATCTCCCACTCTCCCCATTGCCCCAAGGTCTATCTGCGCGGCCCCAATCTCCTGCTCTCCCCTTTCACCCCAAGGTCGACCTGTGCTGCCCCAGCCACACCCCTCCCCCCTTCTGCATCCACGCCCTCACCGCCATTACCACTAATGAACAATAGACGCTGCTCCTCTTCTATGCTTCTGTGCGTTGCTACCTCGTTTCCCAGTCCTTCTGCCTCCTAGATCGATAATAACAAACCAATGTTGTTGTTGCTCTGTTTTGTCTTCTTTACTAGACACTTTTCTCAGATTACGTGCTTATGCTCCCAGTCAAAATGTGTAGATATGTATGAATAAACGAATTGGAAAATTTATGAATTGTTTGTCGAATGTGATCGGTTTTGTAAGTTATATGATTGCCCATTTGTGTATTCATGGGCATTGCAGACATTTGACAACACCTATGATTTTTCTACAGCAGAGTAAACAAACAATTAGCTTCTGATTCTCAAAATCTATAGCTAAAGCCGATTCTCTAGAATCCAGGCCACAACTGATTTTAGAAATCTGTAGCTCAAACAAAGGGGGCCTTCCAAGTCCAAATTGAAGAATGGCAAATTCACAGCCAATGATGGTTTTCAGAATTTACATAAAGAATGAAAGAGAGCGCAGAGTTGCTAGGACAGGATTGGGCTAATTCAGAAAATCCACCATTTTCATGGTCAGGGATTTCAAGTGGGCATTCAGTTTATATGGTTAATACGGTTCGGTTTCTTTGGTTTTACAGAATTTCGGTTTTGACGAAATGACAACCGAAATAATCAAATTGAAATTAGCCACCGAACCTTATTAACCGAAATATATCGGTTCGGTTTGTTCGGTTAGCCGAAAAACCAAAGTACTTATACAATGTACAGAAGCTATCAACCTTACATCAAATATAATAGGCAACATATCCCATCATTTGCAGTAGAAAATGACAGAAATTCGAAATATATATCAATATATGTGTATAAAGTGGAGCATAATGTTTCACACACAAACATATAAAAAGTCATCTCACCTATGTAGAAGCAAAAGAAAATAACGTGGTTCTTAGTTTCTCGCACACAAGCGAAGGGAAATCAAACAAAAGGCTATCAAATAGCTGAACTAATGCAAAAAACTGTCCATAGATGGGACTTCATCACATGAACAAGTCTTCAAGCTTTTGGATCTGCAGTACCACTTGTCCATCATATACGCCTCAACCTTTATGAATTGTATACATCGGTTTCTTCGGTGATTTCGGTTTTTGATTACCGAAAACCGAACATAAACCAAACACCGAATAATAATGAAAGTTTGCACCGAACCGAAAAACCATACACCGAATAAGAAAGAAAATTGGTTAAATTGGTTCGGTTCGGTTTGGTTTTTCGGTTTTCGGTGTGAAAGTGCCCACCCTTAGCTACCACCATAGAGCAATTTTCTGCAACTATTGGTAACATCTGCTCCGGTATAAGAGCCTTGGATAAATCAATATTCATTATCGTATTTCATTTGGTAAAATGTTCCCACAGTTAACAACTATAATTTTAATAGAGATGCAAGATAAAAATTATATATTGATTGAAAGAAGGTTAAAGTTAATTCCAGCCTTCCATCGCCAGGTCTAAATACTTGTGTCTAGTTTGGTGACATATCTATTCATTGGTTCAACCAAGTAAACGAAAGAATCATTCAAGGTTTGATAGGCACCTACCTGCATCAAGTTTGGTGATGCATATATTCAGCCCAGTAAAAGGGAGAATCCTGTAAGGTTCATGAGGCACAACACGATGTTCGGTCCAGCATTGCTTCAACCAGTTCATATTGACAATAGGCTTCTTCAGGTTATTCACAGCCCACTGCAGTACACAAAAACATTGAAGCAAGTCCTCATTAGTCAGCACAACTGTATTGATCATCACACGACATGACAACACAAAATGATTCTTGCTTCCAGGCAAAGGTCAAAGAAGGTAAAAGAAACCGGCTTTACAGCAAAAGAGCATCCAAACGTAAAGAAACCCTATAGGTGAACTTATAGTAGGGAAGCTATACAAACCTGGCATGAAAAAGAGCAAACAGCAAAAATATTACGACCAGCCCTAACTAGTTGAACGAAACAGCACTGCCAAGCATTCAGAACGTCAACCTTAAAATGAGCAGTTAAAACAAATAGTATTTTCATCGAAGGTTTGCAACACAGATGGTAAAATGCCAGCAACCTAGAAACATATTTTCTTTAGGTTGTGGGCTTGTGAGAAGCTAAAGATAAAAAAAAAATGACCTCCATCAGATTTACGGCCTAGTTTGGCATGGTAGCAGCATATAATCTGTGATTTCGTTTACTATTTTCGTCTTTAGTAATCTCTTTATTCTAGCAATCAAATAAACTTCCCATAAAAACACTGAAAAATTCTGACCTAAATATATTCGGCTGCAGAAGCAATTCCAAACTAGATGCAACAAAAGAAATCATCAGAGGAATCCTTAGGAGCTTAATTGCAGATCCATACAGAAAATGTAAAAAGCTGGGGAGGAGGGGGCAGAAAAGACTGACGATGAATACATGGAAGGATGCCTGACTTCAGATTCTGACTATTTTCATGTTATTATTCGTACACAATTCCTAATTTCTTATTGTCACTCTAAGTGCTTTGGTTGCAACCTGCAAGATATACTGCCACTCATGTGTGGGTGTGGGCTGTTCAGAAGGTGAACTTTGGGGTTGCCAGTTTATAGTTTTCAATTTTATTACAGAGTATGAAAATTGGGGTTACTTGCACAAAAATTAATATACAGTTTACCTCAGGCTCTTTTCAATAAGCCAGAGTAATTCTTATGCTAGAAGACCTAAGAGGATACAAAAGGAGAAATGTGCAAGGAACATAACAAAGCGAAACAAGGGAGTAGGACACCAGAATGATGGCAGCAATAGGACACCTCAAATGAGTATAAGTTTTGGATGCACCAAGAGCGTCAATAAACTAAACTACCACTAAGCAGTACTTAGAACCCTAGCCAAAAATGAGGATATACTATGTGTACTATGTAATATACTAGATGATGCCTCGCACGTTGTTGCGGGAAAATTTGCAATATAATTTAGTGAAATGTTTGGTCAAATAAAACATAAATATTTGAAACAATAAGTTTTGAACTAATATATGAATTTAATAAAAATATCATAATAGAATGAATCCTCATGCATGCATGTTGCATGTTAGAGTGGTTTTTTATTATGCATAGTTGCATATTGAGGTGTGCCTTTTCTCGTGCATGTTGAATGATGAGGTGGCATGTTTGCATGTTGAGAGAAATATGCTAGTGGGGGGCTGGGGGCTAGATATTTAGATATAGAAGATTAGCCATCTTTATGATAACATTATGAAAGAACTAGTTTTGAACTTTGAAGGCTTCACAACTAGATGGACTGTACAGCAAATTAGTAATCCATGTTACCCCTTGGCATATTTAAGTTCTCCTGCTACACTGACTGCCACGGCAATTAACAAATGATTTCCATCCATATTAACAACTTTCAGCGTAACTTACTTTATATTTGGCAGCAAAGACATCCTTGGCAACTACAAAGTTAACATCCATGGACACTTTAGTCTGCAAAAGACCTCCCATAGCTGTGACTAAATGTTCAATCATGGCCTGGAAGAACAAAAACAAACTTGTGATATATACATCATGTGTTAGCTAATGGAACTGCAACAGGAAGACAGGTTCTGATACGTGATACACATACTCTCTCATCTTTTTCAAAGCCTGAACAGAGTATCGTAACCCCATCCATTGCAAGACAACAAGTATAACCTTGTTTAGGCAGGAAACGATGCTCCTTAGCGCAGGAAAGGATGCACTGTGGTCCTGTTTAAAAATAAAGCTGGTCTTACAATGAACACCAATGCACAAAATGGTTGTGGAAATACTTAAACCCGGTTGAGTGCAGTTCCAACCAAACACAAGTGTACTAGATAAATAGAAAACACATCACATTTTGGCCCTGTATTAAAGTGAAGCCTGATAGAGTAGATAAAATGTGTGTGATATTATCGTCATTTAACAAGAAATTTGACAGAGGTTGCTTCGAGATTTTTCTGGGTCATGGTCCTCAGTAGGCTTGTAAATGATTAATCCACCTACCGCAGCTTAAAAACTGTGTAAGATAATGTATCTGCTTATGGATAAAGGATGCACAAACTCTTAAATCCTAGCCGGAAGCTCCCCAATCGCAAGGCGTCCAAGCCAGCTACTGCTAATTTCAGTGTTTCAACTAGATAGATCTCATACAATTACGCAAGGAAATTAACACTACCACTGGCGAACCGAACGGAAGCAGCAGCGCACTTTACCAAGCAGATTGCACCCTTTGGCCTTCAGATCCGCGAACCTTTCCTGCAGAAGACGAGACCGAAACGGAAGGGGGGCAATTAGGGATTCGGTAGCCGCAGAGAGCGGGAGGAGGGTGGGGAAGAGGGGGGAGGGGGGGGGGGGGGGGGGGGGATACGTACGTGGGAGGAGGAGGAGATGACGTGGTAGTCGAGGGGGCCCGTGCGGCTGGCGTCGGAGCAGAGGAAGACATCGGCGCCGTTGAGGCGGAGGGCGTCGTGCACGGCGTCGAACACCTCGGGGGCCACCAGGCTCCGCGACAGGAACACGCTCGCGCCGGAGAACGTCGTGGTCCGCCGCCCGCCGCCGGAGGAGGTGGCCGGCGCGGCGGAGCCGGAGGCGTGCGACGGCGTCATCGGGATAGTGTGGCAGTGGGGGAGGCGGCGGCGAGACGGAAGCGGGGGAGGAGGAGCGGGAAGAGGCGGGGGAATTTTATTTCGGGTGAGCTATCTCGCGCGGATGATCAGGTCAGGCTATGCCACCGCGACCGCCACCGCTGCTTCGAAAATGATTTTGAAATCAAACCGGTGGAAACGACTTTTAGTTTGAGTTGATGAAAATACTGAAATGAGCTCTGCTTCTATGTTTTTTGTTAAAGAAAATGACGCTAATAACTGCCTGACGTGCGGGTGCGGGTGGAAGGCTGCTCGCCCCTCGCCTGCACGCCAAGTTTGCTTCACATCGCTGATGGTCACCCGACTGATTTCGTTCGGTGCAGGGATAGCCCGGTCCGAACACCCTTTTTTTTAGTACGCGTCATCCGAATGATGAAAGCGTTTAATCCGTCGGGTCTACAGCCCCACGATCTAGTCACATCTAAAACTGTAGCTCCTTTGATGCGGTGATTGGTGATGCGGCCAGTTTTTTCTTTAGACCGATTAAGACTAAATCTGACGTCTATTCTGGCAGACACTAACAACTGATGGATTAATACACGCGGGTGGACCCCATCAAACCATTTACCTCCTTTGCAACAGGATGTTTGTTGCGAAGATCCTTTGCAACATGATGTTTGTTGAAAAGCTTTTTTATACCCAGAGTTTTTTCACGTGCGCCATTGGATTTAGCGTATCATGTAGAACCTTCTTTGCAACACAATGCTTGTTACGAAGCTCATTTGCAACATGATGCTTGTTGCGAAACTTTATTATACATACATATTATTTTGCAACCCTTTTTACAACATAAAATGACGTTGTGAAACTCCTTTGCAACAGTATCTTTGTTGTGTTCAATGACTTTGCAACACACACCTCATTGCAAAAAAAAATGAATCACTAAAAAATGTTCACAATATCTATCTTGTTGCGTTTAAAAGTTTTGCAACGAACACCTTGTTGCAAACATCTATCTAGTACGTGCTCAACACAAAAGAAAAAAATGGCATCCAACATACATAAACAAAGAAGGAAACACACACGACGCGACCGCACGCGCGTGGGCCCAACAGCAAATTATCAGCCGGCAAATTAGCAGTTCCCACCTCGACACGTGGTTGGTGAAGGAGGCGGTTGACGCCAGCAAATTATCAGCCGGCTGGAGCAAATCGTTTCCTTTTTTTATTATAGGGCTTTACTAGTTCATTGGTAAAAAAAGTTGATTTTTTATAACGTAATAAAAATAATATTTTTCTTTGCTATAACGCAATTAAGTTTTAAAGTAGCATTGCCATGATAAAAATATAAATAAAATCAAAATTATCATAGGAATGAATACAAAATTGTCATGGAAAATTAATATTAAAAAATTATCACAACCTACATAAAAACAATCTAAAATAAAACACAAGGCAAAATTTCCATAAGATAAAAAAAATCTATCGTACCATTGTAACCATGAAAAATTGCCATGCTCTACTCCAAATAGTCATGTCCTACCATTTTAAATATTATGTTCCGCATATAAAAATTGTCATGCCGTACAAATAATAATTTTCGTATCCAATATAATGAATGTCATGTTCCACACAACATCATGTCTCGCGTATAAGAATTGTCATATCCTATATATAACGAATGTCATGCCATGCAAAATAAATAAAAATTCCATAGCCGACAAACAAGAATTTTCATCTCACACGGAAAAAAGAATTTGACATGTCCAATAAGCTATACACAAAATAAAAATTGCACTCTCGTACGAAAAAATAATTTGCCATGGATGATCTAGAGAAAATACTATGAGTCTCTCATATGCAAAAATAAGAAATTTTCATGTGCAGCAGAACCATTGCAACCTAAATAAAACAATCTAAAAGTAAAAACATGGCAAAATTTCTATGGGATGAAAATCCTATTGCAGCATTATAACCATGGCAGATTTGCCATGTTCTACTAAAAATATACATGTTGAACAATTTCAACAAAATTGCCATGTTTCGCAAAGTATCATGACCCACATGTAAGAATTATCATGTCCTGCCAATAAGAATTGACATGCCCTGCAAATAAGAATTATTATGTCCCACCAATAAAAATTGTCATGTCATACGAACAAGAATTGACATGCCCTACAAACAAGAATTGTCATGTGCTACCAACAGGAAATGACATGTTCTATCAGTAAAAATTTACATGTCTTACGAATAAAAATTGCCATGT
This sequence comes from Bromus sterilis, assembly GCA_950022295.1. Taxonomy (NCBI): domain Eukaryota; kingdom Viridiplantae; phylum Streptophyta; class Magnoliopsida; order Poales; family Poaceae; genus Bromus; species Bromus sterilis. Next base: position 376,596,764 of record OX465595.1, on the reverse strand, counting down.
CCTGCAAATAAAGAATTGACATGTCCAATGAATAAGAATTGTCATGTCTTATGAAAAAAAAATTACCATGTCCTGTCAATAAGAATTGTCATGTCCAATAAAAATAAGAATTTGTCATGGATGGTTTTAAATAAAATGTCCAACAAAAATTCACCGAAAACATATAAAAACAATCTACAAAAATTACAAACAAGGTAAAACTGTCATTGGGATGAAAACCTAGTGCACCATTGGAACCACGGCAATTTTGTCATGTTCTACTAAAAAAGCAATGTCCAACATTTCTAAAACATATGATTACCATATTTTCACGTAGTATTATAAAGAATTGATATGTGCAACAAATAACAATTGACATATCATAAAAAATAAAAATATCGTGTTTTAATAAATGTGTACACATAACATAACACAGAAGAATTGTCATGTCACACGAAATAAGAATTATCATGTCTCATAAAATCATATTCGCCATGTCCTAAAATAATAATAATTTCCAAGAAATAAGAATTGTCATATCACACGAATAATAATTACCGTATTTTAATAATTGTGTATCCCAAGACAAAGCAAAAAGAATTGCCATGTCACAATAAAAATTGCCGTGTCTCATGAAATTACAATTGTTATGTCCTAAAAATAATCATTACCAATAGTCCAATACGCGTAAGCTACATACAAACAATAATGGTCATATCTCACAAAATGAAAAAATTGCCTTTATTTACAATTAATAGATATGACACAATTCATTTTAAAAAAATGGTACGATTTGTAATTAACAGGTAAATACCATGTTTAAAAATTTCAAACATGGTGATGAAAGGTAAATTTCTGAAACTAGATAAAAATCTGAGCAAGTTACATGTAGAACACGTCTTAATCCGAACTACCGTTTAGAAATTATAAGGGTCACAAATAAATCGTATCTAATCATTACTGGCCCAAACTGTAGTAACCGGGCCCAAAAAGTAAGCGCAAAATGGTTACACATCACACAAACAGTATGAGCGGAGGATAGAAAAACATCACTCGATGTGAAAAACCTGTGTACAAAACGTTAGGGCGGAAACCACAACGCCCACACGATTCCAAAATCTGACGTGTCGCTTCAAGATCCATGCACGCGAACCAACGGTGGATCTGGCGTTCGGGCCAAGAACAATAGTGCCTGACGTCAGGCACTTATCATTTGGGAACTTTTTTTTATGAATTCCAAATCAACTAAAAGTGGTTAAGGCTAAGAGCATCTAGCAAACACTTACATCGCGTTGAACTCCAAAAGAACCATCATTTTACAGTTCTGCGCAAAAAATTGATTCAAATAGATCCCTTATTTGTATCCGCCCTTTAAAAAAATCAAGGTGCATGGAAAAAGCCCCCTCGATCTTTAGAAACACGGGGTGGGAGGTTGACCCGTCAGTGCCCTGTATCGCTCGCTGATGTCTACGCACGCTTCTATTTTTGTAGACTATGTTGGGCCTCCAAGCGCAGAGGTTTGTAGGACAACAGCAATTTCCCTCAAGTGGATGACCTAAGGTTTATTGAACTCAGAGAAGTAGAGGTTGAAGATGGTCTCTCTCAAGCAACCCTGCAATTAAGATACAAGAAGTCATTTGTGTCCCCAACAAACCTAATACAACTAGGAGTTGTATAGGTCCACTAGTTCGGCGAAGAGATGGTAAAATATGGGTGATATGTGTGGCAAAACGAAGTAATATAAATATGTAATAAAAATTACATCAAGCAAACAAATAGTAAACGTGAGCACAAACGTTATTGCAAAGGTGGAAACAAGGCCTAGGCTTCATACTTTCACTAGTAGCAACTCCCAACAACATTAACATAGTCTAATCACATGATATTTTCACTAAAACATGCATTGGAGACGTACTCAAAGGTTATTCCTTTGTGACCAAGAGAGGACGAAAATTATGTAAGGCTACGAGAGCACACCTTAGAGTTCGTAGCTCTCATCTATGGATTTCCCAAAGTCACCGCAGCCATCCAAAGAGAGTACCACAATCACTACAACATATCTCAAGGATAGTAAAATACAAGCACCAAGAGACTCCCAATCTTCAATCAACACACAAAAGAGGAATTTATTCATGAAAATATTCTTCTAATCTATGTCCAATAGAACGTTGTCACCTTGGTCTCGGAGATTATACTAGATATAGACAAGTGGGTACATCAAATCCAATACATAGAAGAAGGGGAAACATCATGGGGTCACCCTAGATTAACATAGCCTATCATCACAACGAATATCACATCATGGGAGAAAGAATTGACCACATAGCTACTGTAGAAACCTCAGCCCCGAGGAGGAACTACTCCCGCATCATGGAGGGAGGAAGCAACGTCGATGGAGATCAATCCGGGGGCACTTACCCGTCCTGGCAGGGTGCCGGCACAGGAATTCTGGTCCCTCGAAGCTTGTTGGCGATGGCGGCGGAGATCAGAATTGCTTCTGAAAAAAAGGGTTCTGGAATCGGGGTTTTCGCGATGGGAGTATAAATAAGAGCCAAAGGGGGGCACTGGGGGGGGCACCAGGAGTCCAGGCGGCCTCCCGGCGCGGCCCCACCCTAGGCCGCACCTGGGGGCTGTGGGCCTCCCCTTGACCACATCCTCCGGCTGGAGGGCTCTTCTAGAGCGCTGATTTTTATATATTTTTCCCGGAATTTTCTGAGCACTTTTAATAATGGGAAAACCTGAAATACAAAAACAGCATAAAATAGAAACCGGCACTGGGTGCACTGAGTCAATAGGTTAGTCCAAATATGATCAAAAGTCTATGAAAGTGTAGCAAAAGCATAGCAATATCACACAAAACATGCATGGAGCAAGCAGAAATTATAGATACGCTTGGGACGTATCAACATCCCCAAGCTTAATTATTGCTCGTCCTTGAGTAGGTAAATGATAACAAGCATAATTTCTATGGTGACATGCTAACAACCATATAAGATCTTTGAAAGTAAAGCAATCAAGGTATGTGATTCAATTCAAGTCATAATAGGACAGAGTCTATATTGGCATTGAAACAAGCAACATAAAAACATTAAGGTGCCAGAGCTCTCGCCGTCCGTGGCTCGAATGTCTACAGATGGTGATTGCGTGCAAGAAGTGGGAGATGGGAATCCGAGAGAAAAAATATTTGTTGATAACTCAATCTACTAAAGTTTCACACTTAGTCTTCTTCGGAATCTTATCTTGACTCGTCCCCAGACCACTAGCCAGGTACAAGTCAATTTGATCCACTCCCTTTCGATATTTTGGGCACTCATGCAATGGATGAGCGTAAGCACGAGAGTTGACACTTAGGATGGCAAAGAGAGAGATATGGTGGAGAAGACAAAAAGGATGAGAAAGTCTCACATCAATGAGGACAATCATAGGCGAGAAGGCCAAATGATAGATATGATGTGAAGAGTAGGGATTGCCATGCAACGGATGCACATATGAGCTAAGAAAAGCTCTCCAAAGGAACTAGTGGGGGTGCATCCAACTTGCTCGCTGATACGTCCAAATTGCATCACTATTTTATATTGTAATTTAACCCTATTCATCGATATATTCCACTTTAAATATTATTCTTATGTTGTTTTGGCTTGTTTTACACAGTTTGCAACTTTCCGGTGCCGAAGCATCTTTTATTTTGGAGATTCACTGGAGGAAACCAAAGATTGACCGGAGGGGACCCACCAGGGCTCCAGAAGGGTCCCTGGCGCCCCCCCTAGGGCGCGCCAGGCACCCTCCTCGATGCCTGGTGGCCCACCTCGGGCCCCCCTCTGGCCTATATTACCCCCTTGGGGTAAAAACCCTAAAAAGAGAGGAGTTTCGGAGTTTCGCCGCCGCCTCGTGGCGTAAACCTACAGAGAAGAAAAAGGCATCTCCGGTGGGCAGATTCCGCCGGGGAGATCACCTCCCGGAAGGATATACCATTGCCATTGTCATCACCATCGTCACGGGCATCATCGAGTTCATCATCAACATCATCCCCAACATCATCTCCATCCCATCTCATCTCACAATTGCAACTTGTGTTGTAATCCATACTATCTATCCTCTCTACTCCGTTGGTGTTGATTACTACTTTGTGGTGAATGCTATTGAGTTTTGTTGGAGAAATATCATTGTGTCCAGATTGTTTGCCACCCATCTATCACCTCTGATCATGATCTCTTTTATGTCTTGCGAGTAGTTACTTTAGTTCTTGAGTACATGGGGGAAGTCTAGTTGTTAGTAGTCATATGATGTTGAAGTATTATGTATTGTTTGATACTTAAGTTGTGTTGTTATTTTCCTAGTGGTGTTGTGTGAGTCAAACACCCAACACTTCACCTTATCAAGGACCTAGGGGAATACATTGTGTACAAAGGATGCTTATGGTGGGTTGCTGGAGTGACAGAAACCTGAACCCCAGTTCGCACACTTTTGCACAAGGGAGTTATGGATCCTCGATCGTAATGTTGTGGTTAGGCTTATGCCTTAATTACTACCTTGTATTTGCGGATGCTTTCAAGGTGTGTAATCATAAGAGTACACTTATCTTAGTCTAGAAGGTGTACTAGCATTGATCCACCCACCTACACTTATCGACACAATACATACTACTTGGCGGAATATGGTGAAAGTAACTTGGCTACCTCTCCCGTGTGTCCTCAAGAACGCTTTAGCCTTTATAAGTTCAGTTCCTAGGCTTATCCTTGCGAAAGGATTGGGCCACTTGCTACTCCTCAGTTACCCTGTTTACTTTGCTTGTCTTTTACCTTTTTGTCGCTTAAACCAAAAATCCCTAAATATTTATCTTTTAGTGTTTGCAGACCTTTCCTTATCCAGGGTCACTTGTCAATAGCTTCTGCTCCTCGCTGGGATCGATATCCTTATTTATCGAAAAGCTATAATTGATCCCCTAGACTTGTGGGTCATCAAGAATCGTTTATTGGCGCGATTGATAGGGGAGGCATCCCAACTAAACCTACCAACTTCACCGCCATCAACGAGCTTTTATGGCGCCGTTGCCGGGGAGTCTACCGCTATTGGTAAGTGAAGCCGGTAAGGAAACCTTTACTTTGTGTTGTTGTTTTATTTTTGCTGTTGCTACCCTCAGTCATTATGGACCCCTCTACTGTTGGTTCGTTGATGGTGAGGAGCCGCCCCACGACTATGGTGGTCACTCGTGATACGTCAAAAATGCATCACTATTTTATATCGTAATTCATCCTTATTCATTGATATATTTCACATTACGATAATGTTCTTATGTTGTTTTGGCTTGTTTTACACAGTTTGCAACTTTCCTGTGCCGAAGCAGCAAACGCAGGACTCAGCGGTAAAAAGTGGGCGCTGAGTTGCTGAAGAAGAATACCTCCAAATTACCTGAAAATAAACGGGGGGTATTTTCCAAGAGATTCACGAAGACTCGCCGAAGAGGGGCCAGAGGAGGGCCACAGGGGCCCTAGGCGGCCACCTGGCGCGGCCCCACCCCTGGCCGCGCTGATGGCAATAGAGTGTTAATACTCTTCAAGCCTCGTTGGTTACCCCAAGTGCAGGGTGAGATATAGTGCAGCGGCAAGTTTTCCCTTGGCAAAGATACCAAGGTTTGTCTCCCGTAGGACTCCGAAGGATACAAGAAGGTGGTAAAGTGAACAATGGCGCCGAGGTTGCTAGCTTCACCAGGACCTGCACACAGATACAAATAACTTTGCTCCCAACGAGTACAGAGGAGTTGTCAATTCCTCCGGCCTTGCTGTTTACAAAGGATCAACACAAGAGATAAAAGTGGAATTGAAAGTAAAGACTGAAAGTAAACTAAGGCTGTATACAATAATGTGAAGATGGATCGGGGTCCCGTGATTTTCACTAGTGATGTCTCTCTCCCAAAAGACGATAAAAGTGCTTGCGAGGTAAACAAATCATAGCTGGGCAATTGACAGAATTATGAAGGCACCACAATGCTAACTATGTTGCAAAGAAAGGAAGGGCTCAAAAGCAATGGGCAGTACGGCAAGGTAAGTAGACCGAAATCCAACTGCATCTACTACGAATCATCCACCTTGAGATATCTATCCAGAACATCTCGCTGGTATTAAGTTGCGAATCCCACCCAAAGTGTAAACTCAAAGCAACAGACAACTGCATTAAAAGAACTTTGTGTAAAGTAAACAATCCTTGCACCCGCGGGTACAAGCACCGTTGTTTTATCCCTGGTGGCAACATCACATCCCCTAGTCTCATGTTTCTTTCACTCAAGCTAGACATCAAGGGGCTGAACCCACAATCAAGCATAACGCTCCCTCTTGGAGTTGCAACAAACTACTTGGCCAAAGCAAAATACTGCAACGGAGAACATGCAAGAATTTACTCAAGAACAAAATATAAAAGAGAAGAACCAAATATATTACTCATCACAATCTGAACATAGTCTCATAATCCATCAGATCCTAGCAAACTCCGCATAGCAATAGCAGAAATTACAAAAGTGCCTCGATCATGTGAGGCGGCTCATGAGGTCTCGAAAGTGGAAGCACAAAGAGGGGAGAGGTACATCACATAGCTACTGGTCACGGACCCATGGTCCAAGGGGGACTACTCACGACACATCCGGGAGGCGTCCATGGCAATGGATGGTCTCCCAGAGGGGGTTCCTCCTCCCGGCAGGGTGCCGGGGCAGCTTCTCTAGGCAGCCCCGATCTTGAAACGGCGGTGGCGGCGGTACAGAGGCGAGTTCGCGGAAAAGAGATCTATATTAGGGGTTTCCACCCGAGGGCTAAATATAGGCGGAGGGGGGTGTCGAGGGGACCCACAGGGCAGCCAGGAGGCCCCCTGGCACGGCCTAGGGTGGGGCCGCGCCAGGGACCCTTCTGGAGTCCCTGTGGTGGCCCCCCCTCCGCTACCTTGATGATTCCGGAAGCTTCCGGGTCGCTGATGTTTTATCTGATTTTTCCGGATATTTTGGAGCACTTTTAATGGCCGAAAAACCTGAAATACAAAAACAGCAGAAAACAACAACTGGCAGCTTGGTGCACTGGGTTAATAGATTAGTCCAAATATGCTCAAAAGTGTATGAAAGTTCAAGCAAAACATGGCAAAATCACACAAAACATGCATGAAGCAAGCAGAAATTATAGATACGTTTGGGACGTGTCAACATCCCCAAGCTTAATTTCTGCTCGTCCTCGAGTAGGTAAATGATAACAAGCATAATTTCTGTGGTGACATGCCACACAACCATATAAGGACTTTTAAGTAAAGCAATCAAAGTATGCAATTCAATTCAAGTCTTAACAAGCAAGAGTCTATATTAGCATTGACACAAGCAACAAAAGAATAAAAGGTGCAAGAGCTCTTGCTATCCGTGACTCGAATGTCTCCAGATGGTGTTTGCGTGCAAGCAGGGGACTGGGAAAAAGAGAGAAAAAAGGTTGTTGAGAACAACTATCTACTAAAGTTTCACACTTGGTCTCCTTTGGATTCTTATCTTGACTCGTCCCCGGACCACTAGCCAGGTACAAGTCAAACTGATCCACTCCCTTTCGATATTTTGAGCACTCATGCAATGGATGAGCGTGAGCAAGAAAGTTGACACCTAAAAGGCGAAACAGAAAGAAGGTGGAGGAGGAAGACAAAAAGGTGTGAAAGGCTCACATCAATGAGGACAATCATTGGTGAGAGAAGGCCATATGATAGATATGATGTGAGGAGTAGGGATTGCCATGCAACGGATGCACATGTGAGCTAAAAGCTCTCCAAGGGAACTAGTGGGGGTGCATCTAACTTGCTTGCTCAAGAAGACCTAGAGCTTGTTTGAGGAGGCTCATCATTGGAATATACAAGCCAAGTTCTATAGTGTGAAGGTCCCCACATAGCTATATGCATGATGATGATCTCTATGGAGTACAAGGGATAGAGGATGAAGTACTAGTGTGGATCTCTCAAAAGGAATAGTAGTGTGCCCCCTTCTCTCTTTTTATTTTTCTTTTTCTCTTTTTTCTATTTTGTTTGTATTTTTTTGGTGGCCTCAATGGCTCTTTCTATTTAACTCTCATTTGTCCTCTTTGGGATCTTTTGATTTTTTCCTCTTTGGGATCTTGTCGGGACCCGGGGTTAGCGTATGCAAGTACAGTTAAGACATAGTCATATGGAGAGCCGAGAACCGCACCCACTTGTCTAAGCAGACAAGGCCAAGCACTGAACATTCTCGGAAAGCATCGTACGTGAGGGGCATCCCATCCAGGCCGGATGATCAACTGTGATGGGTCCTCATCGTCCGCACACAAGTCTAATGATATGGGTGGTGAACTCCCATATTCAAAGACAAGTCGCCTCAACCATACTATCGACTATCTCAAAACTCTTACATAGACTTACTCCAGCCCGATCACTTAGTCGGGGTCCAGGGCGGGCTCGATCATACCACAAAGTGTGCACGAGACGGAGTCTCGAGCAATCGCATCGCGATGCCCCAAGCTGCGCACATCTAAGGGCCACTTGGTGTATGAAAGACCGCCAGCCAGAACACAACTAAGGTCTCGAAAACCCATACAAAGACATGCATGTTATAACCATACACGCAGCACACATGCCTTGTATGAACAGTAGGTACCATTGCAATTCTCTACAAAGTGTACATTTTATTTATAACTCTTATAGAGTACACACAGAGATCACAAACATGTGATCCAACATTACAACATAAAGCGGAAGCAAATTATGTCTGAGTACAGACAAGTTTAACAAATTGGCTTAAGAAGCCTTATTCAAACATAAAGCCCTCCACGAGGGAACCAGTCTGCTGACTGGGACTAGACTAGCTTAACTTCAGTCGTCCAGCTCGATGAAGAAGCCACCTTCGGGGTCAGTGGTGTCATCTAAAACATAGATTAAGCAAACGTGAGTACAAAGGCGTACTCAGCAAGACTTACATAGGAGCTATACTACTCATGCACATGTATCAAGGTAAAGGGAGGTGGGGTTTACTTGCAGAAATGCCAGCTTTGACTTGGCTAATCCTGAACTACGAGTACCAGACTTGAGGTAAGAAGCGTACACGAGTCCACTACTTTCACCAACCAATTACACCACTATGGTGCCTTCCTCGACTTCCCCACGAGAAAGCACGCCATAGCACTCACACTTATCTTGGTGTGTTTTAGAAGTATCCGGTTCAAGTTATCTAATAATCAAGCTAAGCTTTCCAAGTAGTCCATAACCGCGGACGCGGCTATTCGAATAGTTTTGATAACCTTGCAAGGGTGTACCGCTACACACACATGACCATCATTTACCGCCTTTGATCTCGACACCATTCAAGGGGTGCCAGCGAGGATGCTCACCACAACTGTTACCTCATAGCCTATCTATTCCAAGAAAGCCGCCTACTTGGGTTGGTTACCACAATCGTGAACCCGGCCGGTTTACCGAAGTGGACCCAAGTGATGTGTGCGTGGTGCATAAGCCGGTCTCGGATGAGCCGTTCTCTCACTTAGCATCCAGGCCACAAGCCTACCAGAACTCCGAACTACTGCGACATCTGGACATCGAAAGGGATGAGTTAATAAGTTGAGAGGGGTCAGTGAGCCCAATGTGTGGTTGTACTCTTCATCTTGGATCACCACACAAGAACTCGGACTTAGGGCGGTGTTCAACGAGACAACCCACCGTGTACTCCTACACAGCCTCTCATCGTTCACCTTGTATTAGGGTCGATTCACCAACACTTTTCTACCATCATCAACATGATCACTACCATCCCGACTCACATCACAGTAACAACATGGTATCATACTAAGCATGCAATAAGCGATAACATTTGCAGGGGCCACATGATATCATTCAACTCCTACATTTGCTAGGATTGTGGTTTGCTTACTACTGTGACAAAAGATAGGTCATGCAAAGGAATGGGTTCATCTATGCGGTAGAATCGTAACATGGTGATCATCCTATACAATGCATAAGCGAGACATGAGAGGGAAGTGGGATTTTATCGACATGATCAATGGGGTTTTGCTTGCCTTGCTGACGAGGTTCGGGTTCTGGATCTTCAGCGAAGGGGGTGACCTCTTGCTCCGGTTCCACCTCTACTCGACAAACAAAGCATGAAGTAGCAATCAATATGAATGCAATGCTCAAGCACATGATTGAATGCTAAAGCTTGAAGTATAAGTTTGGATGTGTGAGGCAATTCCATTTAAGTGGAATATATTGCATTTAAAATGCAAATTCAAACTCCACATTTGAATTCAACATTAACCAAGTTATATGTGATATAGTTTCATCATTTTGAATTATCTTCAAATGTGTATGATATGCCTCTGATGTGTAAGTGAAATGTAGCATGTTGCCATGGTTCAAGTTGCAAAATTATTTGAATTGAATTTGATTTAATTCCATTTAAATCAAATAGCAAATGCTACTGATCACATTTTAAATTCAACTCAAACAGAGTTGAAAGTTGCATATTTGGAAAGATAATTTTCTCCTAATCATTTTTCATATATTATTTGTCCAATTTGGAGTTAATATGAATTTTCTATGAATTTCCAAAGTTTGGGGTATTTTCTGGAATTTCTGGAATTATTAAACCATTTTTCTTTTCTGGAAATTCATTTAATCGATTTACTGCGTCAGGCTGACGTCAAGCTGGCGTCAGGGGGGGCTGACAAGGGGGTCCCACCTGTCATTGACTGGGTTCACTTAACCCGTGGGTTAAGTTAATCCAGTGGCTTAATTAAGCCACTGGGCCCACTGGTCAGTGACCCAGGGGTCACTTAAATGGTGAAAACAGGGGGGGTTTAGCACTGACACGCCGGCGGCTAAACGCCGGCGGCCTGGCCACGGCGGCGCAGCACGGGAACACGATTCCGGCCACGGGAGGGGAAACGGAGGGCACCGGATTGCTCCTGGAGGTCGTCCGCGTCTTCTGGAGGCCTCGGGGGTCCACGGGAAGCTCTGTAACGACGACGGCGACGACTCCGGCGGCAGCAGAGCCACGGCGAGGTCGCAGTCATCGTTGTGGTGCATGGTTCGGGCTGATTTGTGGCGCGTTCGAGTGTTGGCACACGCGGGAGTCAAACGCGTGCACTGGGGGTTCACGACAAGCACTGGAGCGAGGAGGACGACGACCATGGCGGCGAGGTGCTCGGGTTCCCATGGCGGATCCGGCTAGAGGAAGCGATCGAGGGGGAGAAGTGAGGGGTTTCACTCGTAAGCTCACCCTGAATCCAGCAGAGGTGGTGGCGAGGTCTGGGGTGGCTCAACGGCGGCGTAATCGACGAAGTCCTCCACGGCGGCCGGCGGGAGCTCGAGGAAGATTCCGGCGTCTACGTGGGCTCCGGGCTCGATTCCTTCTGCAGTTCGACGAAGTCGACGACGACGAAGCGCTGGGACACCTTGGTTCAATCTCTAGGGCACGGTGGCCGCGAGTTCTTGCGACGGCGAGCAGCGGCTGCTCTCGGAGAAGAAGGGGAAAACGAGGAGAGGAAGGGAGAGCACGAGAGAGGAGGGGGAAATGATTCACGGCTTCACGACGGTTCTCCAGGACACGAGAAGATGGCACGGGGCGGCCTGGAACGTCCTGGGCGTCGAGGTGGCGTCCACGGCGTCGACGCCGCGCCACCGAGCTGCTTGGCAACGCGGGGTGGAAGACGACAGGGGAGTTCGGGTGGGCTGGGCCGGCTGGAGAGGTGGGCCTCGCCCCAGGCGAGAGGTAAGCCTTTTCTTTTTCTCTCTGTTTAATCTTTCCTTTCTTTTTCTGTAATTTGTTTTGGCTCTGATAAAAATACCAAACCATTTTATTAAATGCTGAAAACTTTTATGTGGCCTCATAACAATATGGACAAGCCACTCATAAACTTTCAACATTTTTAAAATTCAAATGATTTGAATTTTAAATCAAAAAGGGGTATTTCTTTAATTCCAAGGTACTGTTTGAATATTTGAAAAATCTATGAGCATGGGGTGGGTCCCACATCACTTGATATGTGATCACACTCATTTATAAGACTTTTCAAAACTCTAACATGAATTTTTGGAAAAGATTTTTATCTGGCCTTTTGAATTAATTCATCTGGGGGGTGTTCCTTCTCCCATTTGGATTTTGAATTTGATTTCCAAGATTTCTTTTTTTGAAATTTTGACATGATGCAAAGGCACTAGCTAACCCTAGCACATACCTAACAGAGGGATCTGACAACTCGCCCCCACTCAAAAGAATCTCGTCCCGAGATTCAGAAGTCTGCGGGAGGAATGAGGGGTACTCGGTAAGGAGACGGTCTTCTCTTTCCCACGTAGCTTCTCTTTCAGAGTGGTGTGACCATTGCACTTTCAGAAAGCTAATCTTCTGACGACGAGTGACACGCTCTGCGGAATCAAGAATACGAACGGGGTATTCTCGATAAGAAAGGTCATCTTGGAGATCAAGCGTTTCATGGTCGACTTCGCGGATGGGGTCCTTGAAGCAACGCCTGAGTTGGGACACATGGAATACATCATGTAATCGGGAGAGGTGCGGAGGTAGTTCAAGTTGGTAGGCAACTTCTCCACGTTTAGCAATAATGCGGAAAGGTCCGATGTAACGTGGGGCCAACTTGCCTTTGATACCGAAACGTTGGGTTCCCTTCAGAGGAGTAACCCGAAGGTAAGTCTTCTCATCCAGATTGTAGCTTTCTTGTCTATGATGACGATCATAGTAGCTTTTCTGACGAGACTGGGCTGCTTTCAATTGATCACGAACAATGCGAACTTGCTCTTCTGCTTCCTTGATCATGTCCGGTCCAAAGAATTGTCTTTCACCAGTTTCAGACCAGTTTAGTGGTGTTCGACAGCGTCGTCCATACAGGAGTTCAAAAGGAGCCATGTTCAGACTAGATTGAAAACTATTGTTATAAGCAAATTCGGCAAATGGAAGAGAATTCTCCCAATTCTTTCCGAATGAGATAACACAAGCTCTGAGCATGTCTTCAAGAATCTGGTTAACCCTTTCGACTTGACCGCTAGACTGAGGATGGAAAGCTGTACTAAAGGAGAGATGAGTTCCCAAAGCACGTTGGAAGCTTCCCCAAAATCTAGAGGTGAAAAGGCTACCGCGATCAGAATTGATTTCCAACGGAACACCGTGAAGTGATACAATTCTGGAGATGTACAAGTCCGCTAACTGACTAGCAGTTATAGACTCGCGAACCGGAAGGAAGTGAGCAACTTTGGAAAGCCTATCTATGACAACGAAGATGGCATTGTTTCCTTTCTGGGTTCTTGGAAAGCCGGTGATGAAGTCCATACCGACTTTGTCCCATTTCCACTCAGGAATGGACAAGGGTTGAAGTGTACCAGCAGGTCTTTGATGTTCTGCCTTAATGCGACGACAAACATCACATTCGGCAACAAATTGAGCAATGTCTCTCTTCATCCTAGTCCACCAAAATCTCTGGCGTAGATCTCGGTACATTTTTGTGCTACCGGGATGAATTGAGAGGGGTGTGTCATGGGCTTCTTTGAGGATGAGTTGCCTTAGTTCCTTATTCTTAGGTACTACCAAACGATTTTCAAAGAATACCGTTCCCTTGTTATCTGTGGAGAAACATTTAGCAACTCCGCTAGCAATGTTCTCCTTGATCCGCGAACACCTCGTGCACGCCTTTGGGCAACTATAATTTGATCCTCAAGGGTTGGTTTCGCCACCAAGGTAGAAAGATAGCCATGAGGAACAATTTCAAGGTTGAGCTTGCGAAAGTTCTCATGAAGAAGTGGTTGATATTGCTGTAACATGAGGTTGTTACAGTACGACTTACGACTTAGTGCATCAGCCATGACATTGGTCTTGCCTGGGGTGTAAGAAATTTCTACGTCGTAATCTTTTATCAACTCAATCCAGCGTCTTTGCCTGAGATTAAGATCTGGCTGGGTGAAAATATATTTGAGGCTTTGGTGGTCGGAATAAATCTCACAACGATTACCAAGGAGGTAATGTCGCCAAGTTGTTAGAGCATGAACTACGGCAGCGAGTTCAAGGTCATGGGTAGGATAGTTCTCTTCATGTGGCTGCAATTGGCGGGAAGCATAAGCTACCACATGTCGATCTTGCAGAAGTATGCATCCTAACCCTTGCCGTGATGCGTCACAATAGATCTCGAAATCCCTTTTTGTGTCTGGAGGTGCAAGTACGGGTGCGGAAGTCAATCTTCTTTTTAGCTCTTGAAAGCTTTCCTCGCACTTGTGAGTCCATTGGAATTTCTTATCTTTCTTGAGGAGTTCAGTTAGAGGCTTTGCAACTTTAGAAAAGTTCTCGACGAAGCGACGGCAATAGCTGGCTAGGCCGAGAAAACTCCTAACTTGCTTAACCGATTCAGGTGGAGTCCAGTCAAGGACGGCCTGAACTCTCTCGGGATTCACAGCAATGCCTTTTGCAGAAATCACGTGGCCTAAGTAGGTCACTTCTGGTAGCCAGAATTCACACTTGGAGAATTTAGCGTACAGGCGATGCTCTCTAAGTTTCATCAATACCAGCCTTAAGTGTTTGGCATGATCTTCTTCGTTCTTCGAGTAGATGAGAATATCATCGAGATAAACCACAACAAATTTATCTAGGTAGTCCATGAAGATCGAATTCATCAAGCGTGAGAATGTGGCGGGGGCATTGGTCAAACCAAAGGACATGACGGTGTACTCGTAAAGACCATAACGAGTAGTAAAAGCCGTTTTGGGAATGTCCTCGTTTCGGATTCGGATCTGATGATAACCTAATCTCAAATCCATCTTGGAGAAGACGGAGGATCCTGCAAGTTGATCATAAAGATCATTGATCCTGGGCAGTGGGTATTTGTTCTTTATCGTCGCTAAATTTAGCGGGCGATAATCTACGCACATCCTTTCTGTTCCATCTTTCTTCTTTACGAACAGAACGGGGCAACCCCATGGCGATGAGCTAGGGCGGATGAAGCCTTTTGCCAACGAAGCATCAAGTTGGGTTTTTAGCTCAGCTAACTCATGTGGGGCCATTTTATATGGGCGTTTGGAAATTGGTGCGGTTCCTGGAACAAGATCCACTATAAATTCTACACATCTGTTGGGTGGCATGCCCGGCAGGTCTTCAGGAAAGACATCCGGGAAGTCACGAACCACCGGAATATCTTCAAGTTCGGGAAGGGGGAGTACATTCAAAGAATGCACTTGGGTTCTTGTTCTGGGTGAGGTATAGCTGACGGTTTTGCCTGAAGGGTGGTTGAGTTTCACGGATTTGCCTTTGCAATCCAGATAGGCATTTTGTCTTGATAGCCAATCCATGCCAAGGATGACATCAATGTCTGAAGACTTGAGGGCTATGAGTGAAGCAAGGAATACTAAACCCTCAATTGCAATTTGAGTACCATGGCTCACTCTATTAGTTTGCCATCTTGACCCTGGAGTTTGAATAACCATCGGGGTGGACAATTCAACAAAGGGTAACTCATGACAAAGTGCATAACTTTCCGACATGAATGAATGAGATGCTCCTGGGTCGAAAAGAACGGAAGTAGGAACAAAATTGACTGGGAGCGTACCAAGAATGACGTCAGTGGTGTCGTCATTCTCTTCAGCGGCAACCTGGTTCAGACGTCCACGAGTGGCGGGAGGAGCGGGTTTGGCGGTGTAGACCTTCTGGGGTGGCTTGCCACGACCATTGTTGTTGTTGTTGCCTCCGGCACGTGGTGGAGCATTCTGGTGCTGGATCTGGTTCTGGGGGCACTCGCGAGAGTAGTGGCCTTCCTGACCACACTTGTAGCAAGCTCCGAAAACAGTGCGTGGAGCTGGGTGGTTTGGTGGAGCTGGGTGGAACTGGGTGGGTGGACGAGGCGCCACATAGGATGGCCTCGGGGGGTTGTTCTGGCGGAACATGCTATTTGGAATCCAGATCTTGCGCTTCTGGGAGCCAGAACTGGATGAACTATCATCTCTGGGGTGTTTGCGAAAGTCGTTGGGGGTGTTCATGTCCTCTTCCTTGATGGCCTTGTTGACAAGGACCTGGAATGTGGAAAAGTCATGAAGGTTGAGCTCGCGACGGAGTCCGGAGTTGAGGCCACGACGGAACCTCTCTTGTTTCTTGGAGTCGGTGGAGACTTCTTCAGTTGCATAACGAGCAAGTCGGTTGAACTCACGACTAAACTCGTCCACGGTTCTTCTGCCTTGAGTGAGGTTGCAGAATTCCTCACGTTTGCGGTCCATGAGACCTTTGGGAATGTGGTGCTCGCGGAAGGACGTGTAGAATTCCTCCCAAGATGCAGGTGGTCCATCGGGACGCATATTCAGAAAGTTCTCCCACCAAGAACTAGCTGCACCTTCGAGGTGATAGGTGGCATAGCTGACCTTGTCACCAGTTGCAACACGGCCTTCTTGGAGCTTCCTTTCGATGCTGCGAAGCCAGTCATCGGCGTCAAGAGGCTCGGTGGAGTAACTGAAAACCGGGGGATGAAGTCGGATGAAGTCGTTCAGGGACACCAGCTCATTGCGCTGCTGAGTGGTGTTGCGTGCGATGACTTCCAGCAGGTGGTGAGAGTCACGGCGGTTCCTCTCGACCTCCATCAAAACGTGGGCCATCGTGGGTGGGGGTGGAAGGTTGCCTTCCTCCTGGTCATTCGCACGACCTTGGTTACGACCAACCTGGCCACGAGTTCCTTGAGACATCCCGCATATCCCGGTAGCTGGAGGTGACCATCGGAAAACACGGAGGCTTGTGGACCTTGATATCCATTTGGGCAAGGATGGGGCCTAGGTCCAGTGTAGGGTGGAAGCAAAGGACCACGGGGTGGAAAAATTCCTCCAATCTCGGGCCAAGCAACTCGAGAAGGCATCTGAGTCCTCACTGGGTAGATCGCATCATACTCAACTGATCCCACGCTCACAAAAGGTGCCAAGAGCGTCAGTGCTCGATACAGACGAACACGAGTAGCGTGGAGCTCAAAACGGAGAGCGCGTGCATCACGATCTCTGTCACTAGCAAACCTAGCAGTCACCTGAAGTGCTGGATCCTCTGCGGAGTGATCTGAGTAGAGTCCGGTGTAATATCCCTCTTCTCCTGGAAGTGCAGCAGGGACATAGTGGAATGAAGTCTCTCTCAGTAGGGTGTGCTCCTCTCTCAGCAGTGTAATACATGAATATGCAGCATCCTGCACAGCCATGTTCTTGGTAACGCCGATGCCATGTCCAAAGTGGATAGGCTGGGTGACTCCAACGTGGTGCGGGTAGATCCGGACAATGCAGTGGAACTGCGTCTGGTTGAAGTCGTGGAACTGCTCCTCGATGGTGTACTCAGGGTACCATCGATATCCCACATAGGACATCATCTCGATCAACGTGGCGGGATGGCCACGCACACCGAGGCACCTGGTCAAACGAACAATCTGCCGAGGGGGAAGATCTGCCATCTGAAAATAGAAAGGAGTTTGCAAATGCATCAGATTATGAGATAAACCTGGAATGACTCGGACAGCATAACGGCTGTAATTGTAAGAAATGACAATTTCTTTCAATCATGAAAACAACACTTACATAATACGATGTAAGAAATCAGCATTATAACAATGCTAGGAAATCCTGACACAACTTTCCTACGGCTATAAGGAAGCAATCAACGAGATGTGCTAAACAGACAGAGGAGAGCCTAGTCCTATCTTCCCGTAGAACAAGATGAGGGTGACTCAGAACTCAGAACGAAGGGGGTAAGGAGAAAAAAGAAGCCTTACGTTGTTCCCTTATATACCCAGAGTAACTATATAACTATAGCAAGCTAGACTCAACTTCGGCCAAGGCTACTAGTCCTACAGTCAGTCCTGCTCTGATACCAAGTCTGTCGGGACCCGGGGTTAGCGTATGCAAGTACAGTTAAGAAATAGTCATATGGAGAGCCGAGAACCGCACCCACTTGTCTAAGCAGACAAGGCCAAGCACTGAACATTCTCGGAAAGCATCGTACGTGAGGGGCATCCCATCCAGGCCGGATGATCAACTGTGATGGGTCCTCATCGTCCGCACACAAGTCTAATGATATGGGTGGTGAACTCCCATATTCAAAGACAAGTCGCCTCAACCATACTATCGACTATCTCAAAACTCTTACATAGACTTACTCCAGCCCGATCACTTAGTCGGGGTCCAGGGCGGGCTCGATCATACCACAAAGTGTGCACGAGACGGAGTCTCGAGCAATCGCATCGCGATGCCCCAAGCTGCGCACATCTAAGGGCCACTTGGTGTATGAAAGACCGCCAGCCAGAACACAACTAAGGTCTCGAAAACCCATACAAAGACATGCATGTTATAACCATACACGCAGCACACATGCCTTGTATGAACAGTAGGTACCATTGCAATTCTCTACAAAGTGTACATTTTATTTATAACTCTTATAGAGTACACACAGAGATCACAAACATGTGATCCAACATTACAACATAAAGCGGAAGCAAATTATGTCTGAGTACAGACAAGTTTAACAAATTGGCTTAAGAAGCCTTATTCAAACATAAAGCCCTCCACGAGGGAACCAGTCTGCTGACTGGGACTAGACTAGCTTAACTTCAGTCGTCCAGCTCGATGAAGAAGCCACCTTCGGGGTCAGTGGTGTCATCTAAAACATAGATTAAGCAAACGTGAGTACAAAGGCGTACTCAGCAAGACTTACATAGGAGCTATACTACTCATGCACATGTATCAAGGTAAAGGGAGGTGGGGTTTACTTGCAGAAATGCCAGCTTTGACTTGGCTAATCCTGAACTACGAGTACCAGACTTGAGGTAAGAAGCGTACACGAGTCCACTACTTTCACCAACCAATTACACCACTATGGTGCCTTCCTCGACTTCCCCACGAGAAAGCACGCCATAGCACTCACACTTATCTTGGTGTGTTTTAGAAGTATCCGGTTCAAGTTATCTAATAATCAAGCTAAGCTTTCCAAGTAGTCCATAACCGCGGACGCGGCTATTCGAATAGTTTTGATAACCTTGCAAGGGTGTACCGCTACACACACATGACCATCATTTACCGCCTTTGATCTCGACACCATTCAAGGGGTGCCAGCGAGGATGCTCACCACAACTGTTACCTCATAGCCTATCTATTCCAAGAAAGCCGCCTACTTGGGTTGGTTACCACAATCGTGAACCCGGCCGGTTTACCGAAGTGGACCCAAGTGATGTGTGCGTGGTGCATAAGCCGGTCTCGGATGAGCCGTTCTCTCACTTAGCATCCAGGCCACAAGCCTACCAGAACTCCGAACTACTGCGACATCTGGACATCGAAAGGGATGAGTTAATAAGTTGAGAGGGGTCAGTGAGCCCAATGTGTGGTTGTACTCTTCATCTTGGATCACCACACAAGAACTCGGACTTAGGGCGGTGTTCAACGAGACAACCCACCGTGTACTCCTACACAGCCTCTCATCGTTCACCTTGTATTAGGGTCGATTCACCAACACTTTTCTACCATCATCAACATGATCACTACCATCCCGACTCACATCACAGTAACAACATGGTATCATACTAAGCATGCAATAAGCGATAACATTTGCAGGGGCCACATGATATCATTCAACTCCTACATTTGCTAGGATTGTGGTTTGCTTACTACTGTGACAAAAGATAGGTCATGCAAAGGAATGGGTTCATCTATGCGGTAGAATCGTAACATGGTGATCATCCTATACAATGCATAAGCGAGACATGAGAGGGAAGTGGGATTTTATCGACATGATCAATGGGGTTTTGCTTGCCTTGCTGACGAGGTTCGGGTTCTGGATCTTCAGCGAAGGGGGTGACCTCTTGCTCCGGTTCCACCTCTACTCGACAAACAAAGCATGAAGTAGCAATCAATATGAATGCAATGCTCAAGCACATGATTGAATGCTAAAGCTTGAAGTATAAGTTTGGATGTGTGAGGCAATTCCATTTAAGTGGAATATATTGCATTTAAAATGCAAATTCAAACTCCACATTTGAATTCAACATTAACCAAGTTATATGTGATATAGTTTCATCATTTTGAATTATCTTCAAATGTGTATGATATGCCTCTGATGTGTAAGTGAAATGTAGCATGTTGCCATGGTTCAAGTTGCAAAATTATTTGAATTGAATTTGATTTAATTCCATTTAAATCAAATAGCAAATGCTACTGATCACATTTTAAATTCAACTCAAACAGAGTTGAAAGTTGCATATTTGGAAAGATAATTTTCTCCTAATCATTTTTCATATATTATTTGTCCAATTTGGAGTTAATATGAATTTTCTATGAATTTCCAAAGTTTGGGGTATTTTCTGGAATTTCTGGAATTATTAAACCATTTTTCTTTTCTGGAAATTCATTTAATCGATTTACTGCGTCAGGCTGACGTCAAGCTGGCGTCAGGGGGGGCTGACAAGGGGGTCCCACCTGTCATTGACTGGGTTCACTTAACCCGTGGGTTAAGTTAATCCAGTGGCTTAATTAAGCCACTGGGCCCACTGGTCAGTGACCCAGGGGTCACTTAAATGGTGAAAACAGGGGGGGTTTAGCACTGACACGCCGGCGGCTAAACGCCGGCGGCCTGGCCACGGCGGCGCAGCACGGGAACACGATTCCGGCCACGGGAGGGGAAACGGAGGGCACCGGATTGCTCCTGGAGGTCGTCCGCGTCTTCTGGAGGCCTCGGGGGTCCACGGGAAGCTCTGTAACGACGACGGCGACGACTCCGGCGGCAGCAGAGCCACGGCGAGGTCGCAGTCATCGTTGTGGTGCATGGTTCGGGCTGATTTGTGGCGCGTTCGAGTGTTGGCACACGCGGGAGTCAAACGCGTGCACTGGGGGTTCACGACAAGCACTGGAGCGAGGAGGACGACGACCATGGCGGCGAGGTGCTCGGGTTCCCATGGCGGATCCGGCTAGAGGAAGCGATCGAGGGGGAGAAGTGAGGGGTTTCACTCGTAAGCTCACCCTGAATCCAGCAGAGGTGGTGGCGAGGTCTGGGGTGGCTCAACGGCGGCGTAATCGACGAAGTCCTCCACGGCGGCCGGCGGGAGCTCGAGGAAGATTCCGGCGTCTACGTGGGCTCCGGGCTCGATTCCTTCTGCAGTTCGACGAAGTCGACGACGACGAAGCGCTGGGACACCTTGGTTCAATCTCTAGGGCACGGTGGCCGCGAGTTCTTGCGACGGCGAGCAGCGGCTGCTCTCGGAGAAGAAGAGGAAAACGAGGAGAGGAAGGGAGAGCACGAGAGAGGAGGGGGAAATGATTCACGGCTTCACGGCGGTTCTCCAGGACACGAGAAGATGGCACGGGGCGGCCTGGAACGTCCTGGGCGTCGAGGTGGCGTCCACGGCGTCGACGCCGCGCCACCGAGCTGCTTAGCAGCGCGGGGTGGAAGACGACAGGGGAGTTCGGGTGGGCTGGGCCGGCTGGAGAGGTGGGCCTCGCCCCAGGCGAGAGGTAAGCCTTTTCTTTTTCTCTCTGTTTAATCTTTCCTTTCTTTTTCTGTAATTTGTTTTGGCTCTGATAAAAATACCAAACCATTTTATTAAATGCTGAAAACTTTTATGTGGCCTCATAACAATATGGACAAGCCACTCATAAACTTTCAACATTTTTAAAATTCAAATGATTTGAATTTTAAATCAAAAAGGGGTATTTCTTTAATTCCAAGGTACTGTTTGAATATTTGAAAAATCTATGAGCATGGGGTGGGTCCCACATCACTTGATATGTGATCACACTCATTTATAAGACTTTTCAAAACTCTAACATGAATTTTTGGAAAAGATTTTTATCTGGCCTTTTGAATTAATTCATCTGGGGGGTGTTCCTTCTCCCATTTGGATTTTGAATTTGATTTCCAAGATTTATTTTTTTGAAATTTTGACATGATGCAAAGGCACTAACTAACCCTAGCACATACCTAACAGAGGGATCTGACAGATCTTTTCCTCACTTTAGGGGCAACACTCTATATTTTACAAGAATATAGAAGATCTTTCACATTTTACAGAAGTACTCACATAAAGAAGATATAACTATCATGATGCAAATGTATGCCTCTGCCAGGATAGCAGGATATGCAATGATACTAGCGCGTCATGTAGCAATGATTAGGGCAAGGCCCAACTAGCATGCGGCTCATCGATCAAGCAAGTAGCATGTATGACATGAGGATCAAGTCATGAGAAGGTGGATGTTGCATGGCAATGTATCTCAGAAAGGCTATGGAAATGCCTTGTAGGTAGGTATGGTGGCTGTTTTGAGGAAAGATATAAGGAGGCTTATGATGACAGAGCGTATCGTGCCAAGGGTTTGGATGCACCGGCGAAGTATGCGCCAACTCTCAAGGTGAGAAAGGGCAATGCACGGTACCGAAGAGGCTAGAAAAAGTATAGGTGGGTGGAAGTGTCAACTTTCAAATACTCACATTAGTCCGAAGAACTCATGCACTTATTATCGGTAGCTCTCAATCTAATCAGGAGGTTCACAAAGAGACAAGTACCCCGAGGAGGAGTGTATGGGGGTTTGGTTATCCTTGCGCATCCTCGACTCATGGTACGTGAGTGTTCTCTAATATTCGAACCCTCCAGAGATTAGTGATCCATCTAGTAGCTAGAGTTCTCAACAGGGGTTTTGGTTTTTGAAAAACACACGGATTGCCCAAAATACGACATCTATCACTAATAGGCTCGAGCTCTTGACACCAAAAGTTCAAACATTACTCTAGTCAATACCTCAAAACTATTGCAAGTTACTACTACAAAGAGAAAAGCAACTTTAACTACGTACTTCTAGTCAAGACACAAAACTCAATGCAACAGGCAAACTCTCTAACAAGATAAAACATGCAACCTATAGAAAGTTCAACCTAAAACAAAAGAAAAGCTCTAGAAAAACTAAAGCACTACAACTAAACAGAGCAGCAGCTAAGAAAAGAAAAAGAACAACTCACAGCTAAAAGAATAAGCATGCAAATCCTATGAGGAGTTCTAGTTCAAGCGGAGCGTGTATCTCTCCCACACAAAAGAGTAAGCTGGGGTCTAACTTGTTACTAGAGCAAACAAATCAAAAACAAACCTAGAAAAGTAAAGAGCGAGACGCTCCAAGCATAGCACACAACGCATGAAGTGATAAAAATATAGTGTAACGAGGGACGAACTGATAATTGTTGATGAAGAAGGGGATTCACGGGGGCATCCCCAAGCTTAGACGCTTGAGTCTCCTTGAATATTTATTTGGGGTGCACATGGGCATCCCCAGTCTTGAGCGTTTGACACTCCAAGATCTTCTTTCATCATCTTCTATCGCGCACTTGAAAACTCCCTTCATACATAACTCATTGTAGACTGATTAGAGAGGTTAGTGCCGTACTAAAATAATTTTCCTCTACTGCAAATAAATATTTCCAGGAATATCTACTGTTTCTCTTGCCTTCCCAAAAGATTTTGCAAAGAAAAAGTAAGCTTAAGGATTGCAAAATTGCGAAAAGAAAAACCGGGGCAGAAGCTGAAAAAAACAGAACATTAGAGAGAAAAGAATTTTTTAGGGATACTTCTGCAAGTCAAATCAAAAAACTCAGAACATACGAAAGTTTCTTAATTGTATATAGAACGCTGTGTAAAAAATTCAGCTCAAAAAGATGAACTAGGATTTTCTCTGATTTTTCTAGTCGCGAGGACAAAATCTGTTTTCTGGACGGCATGTCACAACTTTCACTTCCCTTGTCGTATGAGGCTATAAAAGGCACAAAGCTTGAAAAGTAAAGATATAATGATGTTGCTACAGTAGTAACAATCATCAAGACCACTAAGAACAGAAGAAAAGCAAAAATAAAAACCTAAATTCGTTGCGGGCTGCCCTCCGAAAGCGCTTCTTTAGAGCCATTAGCCAGGCTTAAAGCAGAAGATCAAGTCTTTTCAAGAGAATAACTAGCCCGTGTGACGGACTCAAAAGGTAACTTAATCTTTTTCCTAGGTAAATGTTCCATCCCTTTCTTGAGAGGGAGTTGGAATTTGATATTCTCCTCTTTCATGTCAATAACAACACCAACTGTGCGAAGAAAAGGACGTCCCAAAATAATTGGACAAGAGCGCTCACACTCAATGTCCATAATAGTGAAATCAACGGGAACATAATTGTTATTGACAATGATAAGAACATCGTCGATCTTCCCCAAAGGCTTCTTTACGGAAGAATCAACAAGACGAACACCAAAAGAACAGGGATCAAAAGGTTTCAATTCAAGCATATCATACATTCTTTTGGGCATAACAGAGGTACTTGCTCCAACATCACAAAGAGCATAACAAGAGAAGTTATTCAATTTTATTTTTATCATAGGATCCCAACCATCTTCTAGCTTCCTAAGTATGGAGGCTTTTAGTCTAAGCTTCTCCTCCCTAACTTTGATTAGAGCATTAGTGATATGCTCTGTGAAGGCAAGATTAAGTGTGCTAGTGTGGGGGTCTCTAGACATCTTGTGTAGGAAACCAATAACTTCAGGTAAAGTGTAGTTGTCAAAGTCTAGGTCACTACTATCTATCAAGGAGGTAGTGATATCATTTAGGCTCACTTGTTTGAAAGCCTCTATGTTCATAGAGGTTTCTTCATCTATGGTTGAGGTGGTAGCATCACCATTGGTAGGTCCAGTGGGACTAGGGGTGTGATGGGTTCTAACAGTTTGGACATCCTCAACTACTTGGATAGTGGCTACTGTGTGGTAGGTAGGAAGGCTCTTAATTCTTTCTTCTTCCTTGGGAATGACTTATGGTTTGGCTGCCATCTGGTTTATCAAGGTAGATTGGGTGTGAGACATGTTTGAAACATAGGTCTCAATGGCAGTGAGTCTAGTTTGGAGGCTGGAAATGTCACTATTCAGGCTCTCAAGTTGTTTGCTAATGTTTTGCAGGATAGAGGAGTGCTCATCTAACTGTCTGGAAAAGGCCTTGTTTTGTTCAAACTGTGTGTGCAGATAGCTTTTGGTGGATTTTTCTATTTCTATAAGTTTCTCATAGCTGGGTAGGTCTCTTTCCCTATAATTCTAGCTGTAGGAGTTGCGATTACCGTTCCCATAGTTGTTGGATGGGAAAGGCCTAGGATTGTTGCTACCAAAATTACTCCTATAAGCATTATTGTTGAAGTTGTTTCTAGAGATAAAGTTCACATCTACTTGTTCTTGAGCAAACAAGGAATTTAATGGAACATCCCGAGGATCAATAGGAGCTTGCTTGGTAAGTAGAGACATGATAAGGTCAACCTTTTCATTTAGAGAGGAGATCTCCTCGACAAAATTTACTTTCTTACCTGTTGGAGATCGTTCGGTGTGCCACTGAGAGTAGTTCAACATCATCTCATCAAGTAGCTTTGTGGCAGCACCAAGTGTGGTTGACATAAAAGTTCCTCCCGCGGCCGAATCTAACAGGTTCCGCGAGGTAAAGTTCAAGCCTGCATAAAAGGTCTGGATAACCATCCAGGTAGTCAGTCCATGTGTGGGGCAGTTCTTGACAAGCGTCTTCATACGTTCCCATGCCTGGGCAACATGTTCATTATCCAATTGCCTGAAATTCATAATGTTACTCCTCAATTGAATAATTTTAGCAGGGGGATAGTACTTCCCTATAAAAGCATCTTTGCATTTACTCCAAGAATCGATAATGTTCTTGGGTAAGGATTGCAGCCACTCCTTGGCTCTTCCTCTCAAAGAGAAAGGAAAAAGCTTCAGCTTGACGATGTCTCCATCCACTTCCTTATACTTTTGCATATCACAGAGCTCGATAAAATTGTTTAAGTGCAAGGCAACGTCCTCTCTAGCACCTGAGAATTGATCTTTCATAACCAGATTAAGCAGAGCAGGTTTAATTTCATAAGAAGGTGCTGAAGTGGCAGGTGGAGCAATAGGAGTGCAGATAAAGTCACTGTTGTTGTGACTAGTGAAGTCACACAACTTGGTGTTTTCATTGGAACCCATAGTAGCAGCAGGTATTTTTGGTATTTTTGATAAGGGACACAAAAGTAAAAACTGAAAGGTAAACTAACAAGACTAAAAAGCAAAGATAAAAGATAGTGTGCAACTCTCCTATCTTGTAGACTGGAGTCCCCGGCAACGGCGCCAGAAAACTTGCTGATGGCAAGAGAGTGTTAATACTCTTCAAGCCTCATTGGTTACCCCAAGTGCAGGGTGGGATATAGTGCAGCGGCAAGTTTTCCCTTGGCAAAGATACCAAGGTTTGTCTCCCGTAGGACTCCGAAGGATACAAGAAGGTGGTAAAGTGAACAATGACGCCGAGGTTGTAAGCTTCACCTGGACCTACACACAGATACAAATAACTTTGCTCCCAACGAGAACAAAGGAGTGGTCAATTCCTCCGGCCTTGCTGTTTACAAAGGATCAACGCAAGAGATAAAAGTGGAACTGAAAGTAAAGAATGAAAGTAAACTAAGGGTGTAAACAATAATGTGAAGATGGACCGGGGTCCCGTGATTTTCACTAGTGATGTCTCTCTCCCAAAAGACGATAAAAGTGCTAGCGAGGTAAACAAATCATAGCTGAGCAATTGACAGAATTATGAAGGCACCGCAATGCTAACTATGCCGCAAAGAAAGGAAGGGCTCAAAAGCAATGGGCAATATGCCAAGGTAAGTAGACCGAAATCCAACTGCATCTACTACGAATCATCCACCTTGAGATATCTATCCAGAACATCTCGCTGGTATTAAGTTGTGAATCTCACCCAAAGTGTAAACTCAAAGCAACAGACAATTGCATTAAAAGAACTTTGCGTAAAGTAAACAATCCTTGCACCCGCGGGTACAAGCATCGTTGTTTTATCCCTGGTGGCAACAACACATCCCCTAGTCTCATGTTTCTGTCACTCAAGCTAGACATCAAGGGGCTGAACCCACAATCAAGCATAACGCTCCCTCTTGGAGTTGCAACAAACTACTTGGCCAAAGCAAAATACTGCAACGGAGAACATGCAAGAATTTACTCAAGAACAAA
Organism: Bromus sterilis; assembly: GCA_950022295.1. Taxonomy (NCBI): domain Eukaryota; kingdom Viridiplantae; phylum Streptophyta; class Magnoliopsida; order Poales; family Poaceae; genus Bromus; species Bromus sterilis. The sequence goes on along the minus strand of OX465595.1, from coordinate 376,569,769 downwards.
ATATAAAAGAGAAGAACCAAATATATTACTCATCACAATCTGAACATAGTCTTATAATCCATCAGATCCTAGCAAACTCAGCATAGCAATAGCAGAAATTACAAAAGTGCCTCGATCATGTGAGGCAACTCACGAGGTCTCGAAAGTGGAAGCACAAAGAGAGGATAGGTACATCACATAGCTACTGGTCACGGACCCATGGTCCAATGGGGACTACTCACGGCACATCCGGGAGGCGTCCATGGCTATGGATGGTCTCCCGGAGGGGGTTCCTCCTCCCGGCAGGGTGCTGGGGCAGCTTCTCCAAGTAGCCCCGATCTTAAAACGGCGGCGGTGGCGATACAAAGGCGAGTTCGCGGAAAAGAGATCTATATTAGGGGTTTCCACCCGAGGGCTAAATATAGGCGGAGGGGGGTGTCGAGGGGACCCACAGGGCAGCCAGGAGGCCCCCTGGCGCGGCCTAGGGTGGGGCCGCGCCAGGGACCCTTCTGGAGTCCCTATGGTGGCCCCGCTGCGCTACCTTGGTGATTATGGAAGCTTCCGGGTCGCTGATTTTTTATCTGATCTTTCCAGATTTTTTGGAGCACTTTGAATGGCCGGAAAACCTGAAATACAAAAACAACAGAAAACAGCAATTGGCAGCTGGGTGCACTGGGTTAATAGATTAGTCCAAATATGCTCAAAAGTGTATGAAAGTTCAAGCAAAACATGGCAAAGTCACACAAAACATGCATGGAGCAAGCAGAAATTATAGATACGTTTGGGACGTATCACGCGCCGGGAGGGCGCCTGGAGCCCTGGGGCCACTCCCGACTCCCCCCTCTGGCCTATATACTCCTCGTTACACGAAAACCCTAAAAAGAGAAGCTGACGAGGGGGTGACCCCACGACTCCTGCATGTGAGAGTGCCTGGTGCGTGTGAAGACAGAAGGCCTGCTGGGAAGCTACGACAAGCCCATGATTGTCCCAACCAAGCACCGACGTAGGAGTCCACGACTAACATGGAAGGTGCAACTTGGCGTACAAGGCAAGATTAGAACTAGGAAACCATCCTTGTAACCTAGTACGGACTCCCTGAGACCTAGCCTAATATATAAAGGCTGGGAGGGGAGACGTCCGGATCAACTCAATACGCATCTACTCATCCTAGCCTTGCGAGAACTCGCCTTGGCCTCCACTGTAATCGCCCCTCAAGCAATAATATCGAGCAGGAAGTGCTTCTCCTATTAGCCGACGAGTATCGTCCAACCCGTGCCTATCTCTATGACTAACCCAGGGTCCCTGACCATGGGATTTGCCGGGGTTGATCCCCGTCAATTGGCGCCGTCTGTGGGAAGTACACAGGTTGGAATCACGATCTCGGCGGTCCCGACCTCAACAGATCAAGACTCGAGGTCTAGAGCCAGATCTAGCCCGCTCGAGAGATTCAAGTTCACTGCAAGCATCTCCGTCGCCCATCAAGATCACACAGCCTACAGCCAAACCAAGTCCAGCACCTCAGCGACTGTCAGATCCATCACCGACGGAAAAGAACTCGACGACCCAGAAAACAAGCACGAAGAGGCTACTCGAGAACCCCACTCGAGGAGTCGCGGCGCGTGGTCAAAGACTCGCCCATCAGTAGACGACCCGCCACCGCCCGGACCGCCACCACGCGCCAATACAGCGACTCCGAAACCCAGACCGGAGAGTACTATGACCCCGATCGAAGGTCAGACGAATCCGCCAACTTCATCCGAAGCCAATCAATCAGCGACGGGATAGAACTTGACCCAAGAGTCCACAGCCGAGCAGAAGACCACTCGCAGACATTCCAAGTCTCAAGGAGAAGAAGGCACGCTGGCTCCAGCAAACTCACAGCTAAAGAGCAACTGGAAGGACCTTGCGCGATCCACTGTTTCGAAGACAGTCGAGGACATATCAGAGCAAGCCACACCCTGGGAGATTGCCGCCTATTCGCCGAACTCTCCAAAAACCTCAAGGAGGAGAAGCAGCGTGAAGCCAAACACACTTGAAGTAGCACGCAGTCACCCGCACCAGGTGCAGAGGAGCAATACGCCGCGTCCCAGGGACAAATCTGCATGATCCAGGAAGGAAGACCCTCGAAAGCAAAGCAAGATGCCTACACCCTGCAAGCCGAAGCATCCGAAATCCTAAGGATAACCGAAACCTACCAACTGAGCGGCGCCGAGACTAGCATCACCTTCTCGCAGAGCGACCATCCCCCCGCAGTCCCGAGGCCTGGGCATGCACCCCTGGTCCTCGAAGCTCAGATCGGAGGATACGACATGGACAAAGTCTTCATGGACGGAGGCAGCAGCCTAAACATAATCTCCGCCAGCACCTTACGCAAGATGTTAATCCCACAATCAGTTTGGATGAAGTCAAGCACCACAATATACGGCGTAGTTTCGGGCGAAACAACCACTTCTATCGGAACAATACAACTTGACGTGATTTTCGGCAACAAGCGCAACTTCGCAAAGCAAGCGCTCGAGTTCGAAGTGCTCGACTGGCAGTCGCAGTATCACGCCATACTCGGACGACCAGCATTCGCATAGTTCATGGCGGTTCCACATTACGCATATCTCAAGCTCAAGATGCCAGGACCCGCAGGAATCATCATAGTCAAAGGAAGCTTCACCAAATCAGACCAGTGCGACCGCGACTTTCACAAAGTCTCCGACACGTTCGGATCTCAACAACAGCTCAAAGAAATAGCCATGGTGACGGACAAAAGGATATTTCCGCTGGCAAACAGAAGCAGGACAAAAGAATTTGGCCGCGATTTCAGCATCTACAACGACATGATCACACACCAAGTACACCCAACAGACCCAGAAAAGACAGTCTGCGTATATGCCCACCTTCCAGAAGAACAAGAAACCACCCTCATAACTTTCCTTCGCGAAGAGTGGAAAATTTTCGCCTGGTGCCCAGCCGACATGCCCAGAGTGCCACGAGAATTTGCAGAGCACGCGCTCCATATCAAGCCAGTAAAGCAGGAGCTGCGACGATTCTCAGAGCCCAAGCGCTGAGCAATAGGAGAAGAAGTCAACCGACTACTCGACGCACAGTTCATCCGAGAGACGAAGAAAGCAACATGGATAGCAAACCCAGTCCTAGTCCCTAAAAAGGACACTGAGGTACTGAGGATGTGCGTCGACTATGGGCCTATCAACAAGCACTGCCCAAAATACCACTTTCCCCTGCCAAGAATCGATCAGATAATCGACTCCACAGCAGGATGCGACCTCCTCTACTTCCTCGACGCATACTCAGGATACAATCAGATCAGGATGAAGGAAGAAGACGAAGAGCACACCTCGTTCATAACCCCCTACAGAGTATTCTGCTACCAAAAAATGCCCTTCGGCCTAAAAAACGCGGGAGCCACGTACCAGCGGATGATGCAAGCATGCTTGAGAGATCGGATTGGCAGGAACGTCCAAGTCTACGTAGACGACATCGTCATCAAAACCTATAGCGCCAACACGCTACTCGATGACCTCCGTGAGACATTCGCGGCCCTCAACAAACACAGGATCAAGCTTAACCCCAAAAAATGTGTGTTCGGTGTCCCAGCCGGAAAATTACTCGGGTACATGGTCTCTGCCCGAGGAATCAAAGCAAACCCCCAAAAGGTTCAAGCAATCACCAAGATGCAAAGACCAACTAACATCAGAGGAGTACAACATCTCACAGGAAATCTCGCAGCACTGAGCCGCTTCATCAGCAAGTTAGGCGAAAGGACATTACCGTTCTACAAACTGCTGAGAAAAGGAGAAAAATTCGAGTGGACCGAGGAAGCCAGCAATGCATTCGCAGACTTAAAGAAGACCCTCTCAACCCCACCAATCTTGGCGGTGCCTAAAGAGAGGGAAAAGCTGCATCTCTACATAGCAGCACGCAGTAGCGTCGTGAGCACAGCGCTCGTCGTCGAGCGTGTAGAAGAAGGCAAAATCCAGAGAATCCAAAGACCAATTTACTACCTCAACACACTACTCACGAAGCCACAACAACGTTACCCACACTACCATAAGCTCCTGCTCGCCATCATCATGACCTCCAGGAAAGTATCACACTACTTCGACGAACACCCCATCACAATCGTGAGCAGTGCACCACTCGCGGACATCCTCAACAATCCCGGAGCGACCGGTCGAGTCGCCGAGTGGAACATGGAGCTCAGCCCGCGAGACCTGCAGTTCAAACACCCGACAGCAATCAAAGCCCAAGTACTCCCAGATTTTCTGGTCGAGTGGGCAGAAGTCCAAACACCGGGTCCCCCAGACCTATCCAACTCATGGACGATGTACTTCGATGGATCTAAAAGACAGCAAGGAGCCGGAGCAGGCGTCGTCCTAGTCTCCCCCAAAGGAACGAAGCTCAAATACATCCTCCAGATCAACTTCAGCAACGCCTCCAACAATGAAGCAGAATACGAGGCACTAATTCACGGCATGCGCATGGCAAAAACTTGCGGTGCCACTCGCCTCTCGATCTACGACGACTCCAACCTCGTCGTCCATCAGGTGATGAGAGACTGTAACGTAGTCGCAGACAACATGGCAGCCTACCAGAATCTCTATAACGCACTGGAGGGAGGATTCGACGGCTTAGAACTCAACTAAATCCCCAGATCAAACAATACAGAAGCCGACGAACTCGCAAACATCGGATCGACTCGAGGACCAATACCACCAGACGTCTTCCTCGAGAGCATCAATCAGAGATCAATAAAAGCAAAGCCAGCGAAGCCCAAAGTAGTCGCAGAAGAAGACGACACTAATGAGCCAGCTCAGGTGGCAGCAACGAGCGCAGCTGACGATACAAACAATCAAGGAATTAAAGTCGAAGTACCAGCAGCACCCGAAGATCCGGCCTGGGCAATACCCTTCCTTCGATTCCTAGCCGAAGGCACTCTACCACAAGACGTTGCAGAAGCCCGACGCATCAGTCGACGGTCTAAAGCATTTACGGTAATCAACAGAAAGCTCTACAAGCGCAGCATCTCTCAGGCCCTTCAAAAATGCATAGACGAAGAAGACGATAAAGCCCTACTACTCGAGATCCATGAAGGCACCTGTGGACACCATGCGAGCAGTCGTGCACTCGTGTCCAAGGCCTTTCGAGCAGGTTTTTACTGGCCGACCGCTATGAGAAATGCAGAGGACATCGTACGGTGTTGCATTGCCTGCCAAAAATTCGCTAGCAGGCCACACGCCCCAGCATCGGAACTCAAAACCATACCGTTGTCATGGCCTTTCGCCACATGGGGACTATACATGGTGGGCCCGCTCAAGAAATCATCAAAAGGAGGACGAACACATCTACTAGTCGCGGTAGACAAATTCACCAAATGGATCGAATCAGTACCAATCACCAGCTCAACAGCCCTCACAGCAGTCAACTTTATCAAGTCAATCATCTTCAGATTCGGAGTACCACACAACATCATCACAGACAATGGCACAAACTTCACAGCAGCAGAATTCCAAAAATTCTGCCAGGAGCTGGGCATCAAAATCAACTACGCATCAGTCGCACACCCGCAGTCCAACGGCCAAGTGGAGGAAGCAAATTGCTTAGTATGCGGAGGAATAAAGAAGCGACTCCTAGAACCACTCAAACAAGCCGCAGGCAACTGGATAGAGGAGCTCCCCGCAGTTCTATGGAGCCTGCGCACCACCCCAAATAGCTCAACCCAGTATACACCCTTCTTCTTGGTATACGGGGCAGAAGCAGTGCTGCCGCACGACTTAAAATTCGTAGCTCCTAGAATCTCAGGGTACGAAGAGGAAGAGGCAGAAGAAGCATTGCAAAACGACAAAGACGTAGCAGACGAAGCACGAGACACAACCATCACAAAATCTGAAGGATACCAGGACAAGCTGCGCACATATCAAAGCAGTCGCCTAAGGACCAGATCGTTCAACAAAGGAGACCTTGTGCTACGCCTAATACAGGAAAAAGTGCACAAACTTGCCCCACAATGGGAAGGACCGTTCATCATCTCGGAAGTCATAGGAGGAGGAGCATACAGATTGAAGAACCCGAAGACCAATGAGGACGTGGGAAATACATGGAAGGTAGCGAACCTACGCCTATTCTACCCATAGTCCCCCAGGCATTATCAGAGACATCGGCAGCAGCGCCGATCGACAACTCATGTAAAATTCGAAGGAATAAAATAATGTTGCCCAAAGCATCTTACTCAAAAGCACTCGGGGGCTCGAGCCTAGAACCCCCCCGAGAGACGCTATCTTCGCAAACGCGACCTTTACTTCCTGATACGTCCCAAACATATCTATAATTTCTGCTTGATCCATGCATGTTTTGTGTGACTTTGCCATGATTTGCTTGAACTTTTATACACTTTTGAACCTATTTGGACTAATCTATTAACTCAGTGCACCCAGCTGCCAGTTGCTGTTTTCTGTTGTTTTTGTATTTCAGGTTTTTCGGCCATTAAAAGTGCTCCAAAAAATCCAGAAAAATCAGATAAAAAAAATCAGCGACACGGAAGCTTCTGGAATAACCAAGGCAGCGGAGGGGGGCCACCACCAGGAGGCCAGGAGGGTCCCTGGCGCGGCCCCACCCTAGGCCGCGCCAGGAGGCCTCCTGGCTGACTGGTGGGTCCCCCCGGTGCCCCCTCCGCCTATATTTAGCCCTCGGGGTGGAAACCCCTAATACGGATCCCTCTTTCGCGATCTCGCCTCTGTACCGCCGCCGCCGCCGTTTCAAGATCGAGGCTGCCTGGAGAAGCTGCTCCGGCACCCTGCCGGGAGAAGCTACCCCCTCCGGGAGACCATCCATAGCCATGGACGCCTCCCGTATGTACCGTGAGTAGTCCTCCTTGGACCATGGGTCTGTGACCAGTAGCTATGTGATCTATCTCTCCCTTCTTTGTGCCTCCACTTTCGAGTCCTCGTGAGCTGCCTCACATGATCGAGGCATCTATGTAATTTTTGTTGTTGCTATGTTGAGTTTGTTGGGATCTGATGGATTATGAGACTATGTTCAGATCATGATGAGTAATATATTTGGTTCTTCTCTTTTATATTTTGTTCTTGAGTAAATTCTTGAGTGTTCTCCGTTGCGGTATTTGCTTTGGCCAAGTATTTTATTTGCAACTCCAAGAGAGAGCGTTATGCTCGATTGTGGGTTCAGCCCCTTGATGTCTAGCTTGAGTGACAGAAACATGAGACTAGGGGATGTGCTGTTGCCACCAGGGATAAAACAAGGATGCTTGTACCTGTGGGTGCAAGGATTGTTTACTTTACGCAAAGTTCTTTTAATGCAGTTGTCTGTTGCTTTGAGTTTACACTTTGGGTGGGATTCGCAACTTAATACCAGCGAGATGTTCTGGATAGATATCTCAAGGTGGATGATTCGTAGTAGATGCAGATGGATTTCGGTCTACTTACCTTGGCGTACTTCCCATTGATTTTGAGCCTTTCCTTTCTTTGCAACATAGTTAGCATTGCGGTGTCTTCATAATCCTGTCAATTGCCCAGCTGTGATTTATTTACCTCGCTAGCACTTTTATCGTCTTTTGGGAGAGAGACATCACTAGTGAAAATCACGAGACCCCGGTCCATCTTCATACTATTGTTTACGCCTTCAATTTACTTTTCAGTTTCTATCACTATCATTATCTTTTGCGTTAATCCTTTGTAAACAGCAAGGCCGGAGGAATTGAAAACTCCTCTGTACTCGTTGAGAGCAAAGTTTTTGTTTCCGTGTGTAGGTCCACGTCAACTCCCTAGTCAGTAATTTCTGGCGTTGTTGTCACCTACTTGTATCTCTTGAGTCCTACTGGTTCGATAACCTTGGTATCTTCACCGAGGGAAATTTGCTGCTACGCTACATCTCACCTTCCACTTGGGGTAACCAACGAGGAGTGAGAGAACTATCCTCACCGTATCAAGCTAATTTCTGGCACCGTTGCCGGGGACTCAAGTCTACAAGATAGGGGAGTTGCACACTATCTTTTACCTTTGCTTTTTAGTCTTGTTAAACCTTTCAGTTTTTTACTTTTGTGTCCTTAATCAAAAATACCAAAAATACATGTTACCCTTCTTGTGTGGTTAAGTATGTTAGGAGTTGGTACTATGAGGGAATCCGAAGTCTTGGATTTCCATCAAAGGAACGGGGAGAATATGAAGAAGGCATGGGACATAATTTCTGAAGCACATAAGGCAAATATGCCTTGGTTACCTATAAGAATTGTGCTTAGAATTTTTTTACTTTGGCCTTTTAAGTGGTGTAAGCACTCTCTTGATCTTATAGCTGAAGGAGACTTGTTAGAGTGTGATGAAGCTAGAGCTCTTGAAATTATACATGGTTTATCTGGTTATTTTGTTTATGATGGTCTTAACACTGTTATAGATAGAATTGCTACTATTGAGAAGAGACTTGATACTCTAGACTTAAAAGAAGTAGAGAAGTTAAATCCCACTAGAGAGGAGATTTTGGAAATAGAAAATGACTGGGAGCCTTTTGTTAGGGTTGTTATCTGTAATCAAAACTTCCTTGCTTTTTGTGACATTGAATCTACAGTTTCTATAATGCCAAGCTTTATTTATGATTCTTTGTACCTTGCAAGCATGGAAAAATTTCCATCTTTCCATGAACATTCTAATGGTGATATTTCTGAGATCCAGGGAAGATTAAAAGATGTCTAGGTCATGTTTCTTAAAAGGAGTGTAGAGATTGACTTTGCCGTCATGAAGGTCAACAAAGGAAATATAGTACTCGGAAGGGACTTCCTCCGAGCCATGAAAGGCTTCATTGATATAGGTAAAGGACAAATACGTTTGCGTGGTAAGGCAAAAGTTACGTACCTCTTCCCTTGGAAGAACAAGGATGAGCTTATTGAAAACCCTTTTGAAATCGTTGGTGAACCTTCCGATGATTTTGGAGAACTTTGATCTTTTGCTTTAAGCCTAGCTAATGGCTCTAAAGAAGCGCTTTCCGGAGGCAGCCCGCAACGAATTTAGGTTTTCCTTTTTGTTTTTGTTTTGTTCTTAGTGGTCTTGATGATTTTTACTACTGTAGCAACATCATTGTATCTTTACTTTTCAAGCTTTGTGCCAAGTTTAGCCTCATACGGCAAGGGAAGTGAAAGTTGTGACATGCTGTCCAGAAAACGGATTCTGTCCTCGTGACTAGAAAAATGACAGAAAAATCTCAATTCATCTTTTTGAGCTGAAATTTTTTACACAGCGTGCTCTATACAATTACGAAACTTCCGTATGTTCTGAGATTTTTGATTTGAGTTGCAGAAGTACCTCTAAAAAATTCTTTTCTATCTGCTGTTCTGTTTTTCACATATTCTGCCACGTTTTGTCTCTCCTTACTTTTGCAAACCTTAAGCTTGCTTTTTCTTTGCAAAAACTTTTTGGCAATCTTTAGAAACAGTAGCTCTTCAAGATTATCTTTATTTGCAGTAGAGAAAAATTATTTTATTAGGGTACTAACCTCTCTAATCAGCCTACAATGAGTTATGTATAAAGGGAGTTTTCAAGTGCGCGATGGAAGGTGATGAAAAAAGATTCAGGAGTGTCAAACGCTCAAGCTTGGGGATGACCATGTTCACCCCCAATAAATATTCAAGAAGACTCAAGCTTCTAAGCTTGGGGATGCCCCCGATGCATCCCCTTCTTCATCAACAATTATCAGTTCGTCTCTCGTTGCACTATATTTTTATCACTTCATGCGTTATGTGCTTTGCTTGGAGTGTCTCGCTCTTTACTTGTCTAGGTTTCTTTTGCTTTCTTTGCTGTAGTAACAAGTTAGACCCCAACTTACTCTTTTGTTTGGGAGAGATTCACGCTCCGCTTGAACTAGAACTCCTCATAGGATTTGCATGCTTATTCTTTTAGCTGTGAGTTGTTCTTTTTCTTTTCTTAGCTGCTGTTCTATTTAGTTATAGTGCTTTAGTTTTTCTAGAGCTTTTCTTTTGTCTTTTCTTTAGTTTTTCTAGAGCTTTTCTTCGCACAATTGGTGCTATCATTGACATGAAAGAGGAAACTATCAAGTTCCAATTCCCTCTCAAGAAAGGGATGGAACATTTCCCTAGGAAAAAGATTAAGTTACCTTTTGAGTCCGTCACACGGGCTAGTTATTCTCTGGAAAAAACTTGATCTTCTGCTTTAAGCCTAGCTAATGGCTCTAAAGAAGCGCTTTCGGGAGGCAGCTCGCAACGAATTTAGGTTTTTCTTTTTGTTTTTGTTCTGTTCTTAGTGGTCTTGATGATTGTTACTACTGTAGCAACATCATTGTATCTTTATTTTTCAAGCTTTGTGCCAAGTTTAGCCTCAGAGTGCTTGAAAGTTCAAAAGTTGGAGCTTGCTGTCCAGAAAACAGATTCTGTCCTCGTGACCAGAAAAAAATCCAGAAAAATCCCAGTTCATCTTTTTGAGCTGAATGTTTTACATAGTATGCTCTGTACAATTGCGGAACTTCCGTATGTTCTGAGTTTTTTGATTTGAGTTGCAGAAGTACCTCGAAAAAATTCCCCTTTCTCTGCTGTTCTGTTTTTCTCAGCTTCTGCCCCAATTTTTCTTTTCGTAATTTTGCAATCCTTAAGCTTGCTTTTTCTTTGCAAACTTTTTTGGGCAGGCTAGAGAAACAGTAGCTCTTCCTGGAAATCTTTATTTGCAGTACAGGAAAATTATTTTATTAGGGTACTAACCTCTCTAATCAGCCTACAATGAGTTATGTATGAAGGGAGTTTTCAAGTGCGCGATGGAAGGTGATGAAAGAAGATCCAGGAGTGTCAAGCGCTCAAGCTTGGGGATGCCCAAGTGCACCCCCAATAAATATTCAAGGAGACTCAAGCGTCTAAGCTTGGGGATGCCCCCGGTGCATCCCCTTCTTCATCAACAATCATCGGTCTGTCTTTCGTTGCACTATATTTTTATCACTTCATGTGTTATGTGCTTTGCTTGGAGCGTCTCGCTCTTTACTTTTCTAGGTTTGTTTTGCTTTCTTTGCTGTAGTAACAAGTTAGACCCCAACTTACTCTTTTGTGTGGGAGAGAAACACGCTCCACTTGAACTAGAACTCCTCATTGGATTTGCATGCTTATTTCTTTTAGCTGTGAGTTGTTCCTTTTCTTTTCTTAGCTGCTGGTCTGTTTAGCTGTAGTGCTTTAGTTTTTCTAGAGCTTTTCTTTTCAGGTTGAACTTTCTATAGGTTGCATGTTTTATCTTGTTAGAGAGTTTGCCTGTTGCACTGAGTTCTGTGTCTTGACTAGGAAGTAGGTAGTTAAAGTTGCTTTTCTTTTTGAAGTAGTAACTTGCAATAGTGTTGAGGTATTGACTAGAGTAATGTTTGAACTTTTGGTGTCAAGAGCTCTTGCCTATTAGTGATAGATGTCGTATTTTGGGCAATCCGTGTGTTTTTCGAAAACCAAAAACCCCTGTTGAGAACTCTAGCTACTAGATGGATCACTAACCTCTGGAGGGTTCGAATATTAGAGTACACTCACGTACCATGAGTCGAGGATGCACAAGGATAACCAAACCCCCATACACTCCTCCTCGGGGTACCTGTCTCTTTGTGAACCTCCTATTAGATTGAGAGTTACCGATAATAAGTGCATGAGTTCTTCGGACTAATGTGAGTATTCGAAAGTTGACACTTCCACCTACCCATACTTTTTCTAGCCTCTTCGGTACCGTGCATTGCCCTTTTCTCACCTCGAGAGTTGGCGCATACTTCGCCGGTGCATCCAAACCCTTGGCATGATACGCTCTGTCATCATAAGCCTCATTATATCTTTCCTCAAAACAGCCACCATACCTACCTACAAGGCATTTCCATAGCCTTTCCGAGATACATTGTCATGCAACATCCACCCTCTCATGACTTGATCTTCATGTCATACATGCTACTTGCTTGATCGATGAGCCGCATGCTAGTTGGGCCTTGCCCTAATCATTGCTACATGACGCGCTAGTATCATTGCATATCCTGCTATCCTGGCAGAGGCATACATTTGCATCATGATTAGTTACATTTTCTTTTTGTGAGTACCTTTGTAAAGTGTGAAAGATCTCCTATATTCTCGTAAAATATAGAGTATTGCCCCTAAAGTGAGGAAAAGATCCCAAAGAGGACAAAATCAAAAGATCCCAAAGAGGACAAATGAGAGTTAAATAGAAAGAGCCATTGAGGCCACCAAAAAAAAGAGAAAAAGAGAAAAATAAAAATAAAAAGAGAGAAGGGGGCATACTACTATTCCTTTTGAGAGATCCACACTAGTACTTCATCTTGTATCCTTTGTACTCCATAGAGATTATCATCATGCATATAGCTATGTGGGGAACTTTTACACTATAGAACTTGGCTTGTATATTCCAATGATGAGCCTCCTCAAACGAGCTCTAGGTCTTCTTGAGCAAGCAAGTTAGATGCACCCCCACTAGTTCCATTGGAGAGCTTTTAGCTCACATGTGCATCCGTTGTATGGCAATCCCTACTCCTCACATCATATCTATCATATGGCCTTCTCTCGCCTATGATTGTCCTCATTGATGTGAGCCTTTCACACACCTTTTTGTCTTCTTCCTCCACCTCTTCTTTCTGTTTCGCCTTTTAGGTGTCAACTTTCTTGCTCACGCTCATCCATTGCATGAGTGCTCAAAATATCGAAAGGGAGTGGATCAGTTTGACTTGTACCTGGCTAGTGGTCTGGGGACGAGTCCAGATAAGAATCCAAAGGAGACTAAGTGTGAAACTTTAGTAGATAGTTGTTCTCAACAACCTTTTTTTCTCTTTCTTCCCAGTCCCTTGCTTGCACGCAAACACCATCTGGAGACATTCGAGTCACGGACAGCAAGAGCTCTTGCACCTTTTGTTCTTTTGTTGCTTGTGTTAATGCCAATATAGACTCTTGCCTGTTAAGACTTGAATTGAATTGCATGCTTTGATTGCTTTACTTAACAGTCCTTATTTGGTTGTGTGGCATGTCACCACAGAAATTATGCTTGTTATCATTTACCTACTCGAGGACGAGCAGGAATTAAGCTTGGGGATGTTGATACGTCCCAAACGTATCTATAATTTCTGCTTGCTCCATGCATGTTTTGTGTGACTTTGCCATGTTTTGGTTGAACTTTATTACACTTTTAAACCAATTTGGACTAACCTACTAACTTAGTGCACCCAGTTGCCAGCTTCTGGTTTTCTGCTGTTTTTGTTTTTCAGGTTTTCCGGCTGATTAAAGTGCCCAAAAAAATCCGCAAAAAATATATTAAAAATCAACGGGCAGGAAGCTTCCGGAATAACCAAGGGAGAGAGTCGGGACCACCACCAGGGAGCCAGAAGGGTCCCTGGCGCGGCCCCAACCCTAGGGCGCGCCAGGCACCCTCCTGGCTGCCCTGGGTGGCCCCTCGACGCCCCCCTTTGCCTATATAACCCCCTCGGGGTAGAAACCCCTAAACAAGAAATCTTTTTCGCGGAAACCTCTCTGTTCCGCTGCCGCCACCGTTTTCAGATCGGGGCTGCCTGGAGAAGCTGCCCCGGCACCCTGCCGGAAGGAGATCACCCCTCTGGGAGACCATCCATAGCCATGGACGCCTCCCGTATGTACCGTGAGTAGTCCCCCTTGGACCATGGGTCCGTGATCAGTAGCTATGTGATGTCCTCTCCCTCTTTTATGCTTCCACTTTTGAGACCTCGTGAGCTGCCTCACATGATCGAGGCACCTATGTAATTTTCTGCTGTTGCTATGCTGAGTTTGTTGGGATCTGATGGATTATGAGACTATGTTCAGATTGTGATGAGTAATATATTTGGTTTGCCCTTTTATATTTTGTTCTTGAGTAAATTCTTGCATGTTCTCCGTTGCAGTATTTGCTTTGGCCAAGTTATTTTCTTGCAACTCCAAGAGAGAGCGTTATGCTCGATTGTGGGTTCAGCCCCTTGATGTCTAGCTTGAGTGACAGAAACATGAGACTAGGGGATGTGCTGTTGCCACCAGGGATAAAACAACGGTGATTGTGCCTATTGGTGCAAGAATTGTTTACTTTACGCAAAGTTCTTTTAATGCAGTTGTCTGTTGCTTTGAGTTTACACTTTGGGTGGGGTTCGCAACTTAATACCAGCGAGCTGTTCTGGATAGATATCTCAAGGTGGATGATTCGTAGTAGATGCAGATGGATTTCGGTCTACTTACCTTGGCGTACTGCCCATTGCTTTTGAGCCCTTCCTTTCTTTGCAGCATAGTTAGCATTGCGGTGCCTTTATAATCCTGTCAATTGCCCAACTGTGATTTGTTTACCTCGCTAGCATTTTTATCGTCTTTTGGGAGAGAGACATCACTAGTGAAAATCACGGGACTCTGGTCCATCTTCATACCATTGTTCACACCCACTATTTACCTTTCTGTTTTTACTTTTACTAGTACCTTTTTATCTCTTGCGTTTGATCCTTTGTAAACGACAAGGCCGGAGGAATTGACAACTCCTCTCAACTCGTTGGGAGCAAAGTTATTTGTTTTGTGCAGGTCCACGAGAACTCCACGCATCAGAATAATTTCTGGCGCCGTTGCCACCTATCGTACTTATCGTTGAGTCCTACTGGAGACAAACCTTGGTATCTTTACTGAGGGAAATTACCGCTACGCTGTATCTCAACCTTCCACTTGGGGTAACCAACGAGGGGCGAGAAGCCATCACATATCCTGCTATCCTGGCAGAGGCATACATTTGCATCATGATAGTTACATTTTCTTTATGTGAGTACCTTTGTAAAGTGTGAAAGATCTCCTGTATTCTTTTAAAATATAGAGTATTGCCCCTACAGTGAGGAAAAGATCCCAAAGAGGACAAAATCGAAAGATCCCAAAGAGGACAAATGAGAGTTAAATAGAAAGAGCCATTGAGGCCACCAAAAAATAAAATAAAAGAGAAAAAGAGAAAAAGAAAAATAAAAAGAGAGAAGGGGGCATACTACTATTCCTTTTGAGAGATCCACACTAGTACTTCATCTTCTATCCCTTGTACTCCATAGAGATCATCATCATGCATATAGCTACGTGGGGACCCTTCACACTATAGAACTTGGCTTGTATATTCCAATTTTGAGCCTCCTCAAACGAGCTCTAGGTCTTCTTGAGCAAGCAAGTTAGATGCACCCCCACTAGTTCCCTTGGAGAGCTTTTAGCTCACATGTGCATCCGTTGTATGGAAATCCCTACTCCTCACATCATATCTATCATATGGCCTTCTCTCGCGTATGATTGTCCTCATTGATGTGAGCCTTTCACACCTTTTTGTCTTCCTCCTCCACCTTCTTTCTGTTTTGCCATTTAGGTGTCAACTTTCTTGCTCATGCTCATCCATTGCATGAGTGCTCAAAATATCGAAAGGGAGTGGATCAGTTTGACTTGTACCTGGCTAGTGGTCTGGGGACGAGTCAAGATAAGAATCCAAAGGAGACTAAGTGTGAAACTTTAGTAGATAGTTGTTCTCAACAACCTTAATTTTTTTTATCTCGTATTCCCATATCCCCTTTCTTGCACGCAAACACCATTTGGAGACATTCGAGTCAGGGACAACGAGAGCTCTTGCACCTTTTGTTCTTTTGTTTCCTGTGTCAATGCTAATATAAACTCTTGCTTGTTAAGACTTGAATTGAATTGCATGCTTTGATTGCTTTACTTAAAAAGTCCTTTTATGGTTGTGTGGCATGTCACCATAGAAATTATGCTTGTTATCATTTACCTACTCGAGGACGAGCAGGAATTAAGCTTGGGGATGTTGATACGTCCCAAACGTATCTATAATTTCTGCTTGCTCCATGCATGTTTTGTGCGACTTTGCCATGATTTGCTTGAACTTTTACACACTTTTGAACCTATTTGGACTAATCTATTAACTCAGTGCACCCAGCTGCCAGTTGTTTTTTTTCTGCTATTTTTGTATTTCAGGTTTTCCGGCCATTAAAAGTGCTCCAAAAAATCCGGAAAAATCAGATAAAAAAATCAGCGACACGGAAGCTTCTGGAATAACCAAGGTAGCAGAGGGGGGAAACCACCAGGAGGCCAGGAGGGTCCCTGGCGCGGCCCCACCATAGGCCGCGCCAGGAGACCTCCTGGCTGACTGGTGGGTCCCCGGTGCCCCCCTCCGCCTATATTTAGCCCTCGGGATGGAAACCCCTAATATGGATCCCTCTTTCGCGATCGCCTCTGTACCGCCGCCGCCGCCATTTCAAGATCGGGGCTGCCTGGAGAAGCTGCTCCGGCACCCTGCCGGGAGAAGCTACCCCCTCCGGGAGACCATCCATAGCCATGGACGCCTCCCGTATGTACCGTGAGTAGTCCTCCTTGGACCATGGGTTCGTGACCAGTAGCTATGTGATCTATCTCTCCCTTCTTTGTGCCTCCACTTTCGAGTCGTCGTGAGCTGCCTTACATGATCGAGGCATCTATGTAATTTCTGCTGTTGCTATGCTGAGTTTGTTGGGATCTGATGGATTATGAGACTATGTTCAGATTGTGATGGGTAATATATTTGGTTCTTCTCTTTTATATTTTGTTCTTGAGTAAATTCTTGCATGTTCTCCGTTGCGGTATTTTCTTTGGCCAAGTATTTTATTTGCAACTCCAAGAGAGAGCGTTATGCTCGATTGTGGGTTCAGCCCCTTAATGTCTAGCTTGAGTGACAGAAACATGAGACTAGGGGATGTGCTGTTGCCACCAGGGATAAAACAACGGTGCTTGTACCTGCGGGTGCAAGGATTGTTTACTTTACGCAAAGTTCTTTTAATGCAGTTGTCTGTTGCTTTGAGTTTACACTTTGGGTGGGATTCACAACTTAATACCAGCGAGATGTTCTGGATAGATATCTCAAGGTGGATGATTCGTAGTAGATGCAGATGGATTTCGGTCTACTTACCTTCGCGTACTGCCCATTGCTGCCTTTCCTTTCTTTGCAGCATAGTCAGCATTGCGGTGCCTTCATAATCCTGTCCATTGCCCAACTGTGATTTGTTTACCTCGCTAGCACTTTTATCGTCTTTTGGGAGAGAGAGACATCACTAGTGAAAATCACGAGACCCCGGTCCATCTTCATACTATTGTTTACGCCTTCAATTTACTTTTCAGTTGCTATCACTATCATTATCTTTTGCATTAATCCTTTGTAAATAGCAAGGCCGGAGGAATTGACAACTCCTCTGTACTCGTTGGGAGCAAAGTTATTTGTTTCTGTGTGCAGGTCCACGTCAACTCCCTAGTTAGTAATTTCTGGCGCTGTTGTCACCTACTTGTATCTCTTGAGTCCTACTAGTTCGATAACCTTGGTATCTTCACCGAGGGAAATTTGCTGCTACGCTACATCTCACCTTCCACTTGGGGTAACCAACGAGGAGTGAGAGAACTATACTCACCGTATCACTTACAAGCACTCGGGGGATCTGATGTGCGAGGTGATGATAGTGATTTCTCGCCCTTCGTTGGTAAACCCCAAGTGGAAGGTGTGATGTAGCACAACAGAAAATTTCCCTGAGTAAAGATACCAAGGTTTGTCTCCAGTAGGACTCCAGAGATGATAAGTAGGTGTCAGCGGCGCAACTGACGCGGACCTGCACACAGACACAAATAACTTTGTTCCCAACGAAGTTCAGAGAGGTTGTCAATCTCTCCGGTCTTGTTGTTCACAAAGGATCAAACGCAAGGGATAATGATAACAATTGAAAGTAAAAGCGGAAAAGTAAATAAGCGTGTAAACAGTGATGAGGATATGGACCGGGATACGTGATGTTCACTAGTGATGTCTCTCTCCCAAAAGACGATAAAACTGCTATGCGAGGTGAACAAATTACAGAAGGGCAATTGGCAGGATTATGAACGCACCGCAATGCTAACTATGCTACAAAAGAAAGGAAGAGGCTCAAAAGCATGTGCGGAATGCCAAAATAAGTAGACCGAAATCCAAATGCATCTACTACTAATCATCCACCTTGAGATATCTATCCAGAACATCTCGCTGGTATTAAGTTGCGAGCCCCACCCAAAGTGTAAACCCAAAGCAACACACAACTGCATTAAAAAGCACTTTGCGTAAAGTAAACAATCCTTGTAACCGCGGTTACAAGAACCGTTGTTTTCCCCCTTGTGGCAACAGCACATCCCCTAGACTCATGTTTCTGTCACTCAAGCTAGTCATCAGGGGGCATGAACCCACAATCGAGCAAAACGTTCCCTCTTGGGGTTACTACCTACTACTTGGCCAAAGCAATAAACAACAACGGAGAACATGCTTGAATTACTTAAGAACAAAAATATAAGAGATAAGAACCAAATATATTACTCAATCACAATCTGAACATAATCTCATAATCCATCAGATCCCATCAAACTCAGCATAGCAACAGCAGAAAGATTACAAAAGTGCCTCGATCATGTAGGGCAGCTCACGAGTTCTAAACCATGAAGAACAAAGAGGGGAGGAGAACATCACATAGCTACTGATCACGGACCCATGGTCCAAAGGAAACTACTCACGAGACATCCGGGAAGCATCCATGGTGGAGAGGAGACTCCCGGAGGTCGGCCCTCCCTCCGTGTCAAAACCCCAACTAGGGTAAGTGCTAGGGCTTGTTTGACCCTTTTGCATCATGAAAAATTCAAAAAGAAATTCAAAAATGGGGAAGCAGAAAGCCCTGAGAATCTATTTGAAATGGCCAGATAAAAATCTTTTTCCAAAAATCATTTGAATGTTTGAAAAATTCCTATAAATGATGCTGATCATTTTAAAAGTGGTTTGGGTATTTTCCCATACTCATGGAATTTTCTAATATTCAAATAGTGCCCTGGAAATTAAATTTGACCCCTATTTGATTTGAAATTCAAATGTATTGAATTTCAAAAATGCTCAAATTCTATAAGTGACTTGCTACTGGTCACCTAGAATTTATAAAAATGTTTGGGCAGCTTACAAAATTGCTCTGCTATTTATTTTGGGGCAAAACCAATTACAGAAAAGGAAAACCGAAACGAAACACAGAGAAAAGGAAATTTTCAAAGCCAGCCCACCCCCTGGCCACCTGGCCCAGTAACCGGCCCAGCCCAGCCGGGTGATTGTCGTCTTCCTCGCCCGCGGCTCCAAGCAGCTCGCTGGAGCTGGGAGCGCGGCGGAGACGCCACCGCGACGCCTGGTGGCTTCCAGACCTCCCTCTGGCCTGTAAGCACGCCACGGAGCTGCCCGCGAACCCCCACACCCTTTCCCCCTCCTCTGGCTTCCTCCCTGCCTCTCTTCCCCGTGAATCCAGCGCCACTAGTAGCCCTAGCGGAGCACGCCGCCGTAGAGCGCGTGTCCACCTTGCTCCCCTCGCCGCACCGCCGTGTCCGTTGAACTACCCGTCCACGTCTCCATCAAGCTGCCGTGTCAATTTGAGCCAAGCGCCACTGGAGGAGACGTCTGCTTCAATAATTCATCGCTGGCCGCCGAGCTCGTCTCCACGAATTCTACCGCCACCTCGCCTCCTCCGGCTACCCCGAGCTCACCGTAGCGTTCAGCGTAAGGAGCTCTCCTTTTCCCCCCACTCCGCTGGCCTTTTAGCACCCCGTGGCTGGATTCCGGCGGGGCAGTGTTTCGGCCGCCGCCATGGTCGATGCTCCCGAGCTCTGGAGCACGCCAGTGACCCCCCAATGGGTCCACTGGACGCGCGGGAGCAAGGGCTCTCTCCTGGTGCTTCGTGCGAGTCAAATGGAGGCCTGGAGCCTCTCCCCCGTCGCAGCAGTACCACGGCCGCCGCGCCACGTTGACGCCGGCGAGGCTCCGGCCACCCCCAAGCCTCCCCGTGGGCACTGGGTGACGCGGGTGACCTCGGGCGTCACTCTGGTGGCCTCGGCAAGCTCTCCAGTGGCCGGAATTGCCACTCCGGCGAGGCGCCGCCGCGTCCAGTGATGCCGGCGTCGAGCCGCCGGCAGCCCAGACCATTAGGGCCTTAATGACCCTGCTAATCCCCCCTTTAGCCAATGACATGTGGACCCCAGACCCCCCCTAACACCCCTGTTAACTCTAATTAAACGGAATTTAACCCAGGCTCACTGACGTGCGGGTCCCACGCGTCAGGTTGACCAGTCAGCAGCCCTGACATCAGCATGACGCAATGCTGATGCAATAAAGCCTTTTCCAGAGTTTTAAAATAATCCAGAAAAATCCAGAAAATCATTTAAACTTTGGAAATTCATAACTAATTCATTTTAACTCCAAATTAAACAAATAATATATGAAAAATTATCAGAAAAATACAAGGATTAAGAATATGCAATTTGTTTTTATGTTTGACCATTTTAAAATGGGGGAACAGAAGCAAATGTGTATATGACTTAATTTGAAATTGAATTTGGAGTTTGAATTTGCATTTCAAATGCAATATACTTCAATTAAATTGAATTTGCCACAAATCAGTACCATGTACATCATGTTTCCACAACTTATCATGTGCTTGAGCATTGCATTTATATTTATTCTTTGTTTGGTTGTTTGCTCGATAGACGTGCAACGGGAACCGGAGGCCACCCCCTTCGTTGAAGACCCCGATATCGAACCTCGTCAGCAAGGCAAGCAAACCCCATTGATCATATCTATAAAATCCCAATTCCTTCTCAGTCTCGCTTATGCATGTTTAGGAGATCACCGAGACACGTTCTTTCGCATAGTTGAACCCATTCCGATGCATGACCTATCATTTTTCCACCGTATTAAGCAAACCACAATCCTAGCAGATTTAGGAGTTGGTTGATGAGCATGTGGACCCTGCAACTGTTACTGCTTATTGCTTCTTAGTGGTACAATGAGAATGTTTTAATTGTGAGTCGGGATGGAATGAACACAGTGGTGTTGATGAAAGTGAAACGTGTTGGTGAATCCACCCTAAGCAAAGGTGAACGATGAGAGGCTGTGTAGGAGTACACAGTGGGTTGTCTCGTTGAACACTGCCCTAGGCCCTGAGTTCCTGTTTTGTGATCCAAGACAAAGAGTATGACCACATGTAGGGTTTTATGGGAGCCCCGTTTGGCCTCTTTACGTACCCGATCCAGTCCAGGAGTCACACTAGATTCGGGCTTTCCATTTGATTTATGTATAGATATGTGGGTGGACCTGTGAGGCAGTGAAACCATCTGTCAAAGGTGGCGTCTCGGTCCCTTACATTATCTGAGTCCGTTTCGTGGAACCGGCCGGACTCTCGAGCGGTGACAAACTCAGGTAGTCGGCTCCTGGATTAGAGAAGGTGATGTGAGGGTAGTGCCTTGGTTTCATCCACGTCCGACATCCGCTTGAAGGATGACAAGAACGAGACGATAAGTGATGACACGCGTGTGAAGATGTACACCCCTGCAGGGTTAATGAACTATTCGAATAGCCGTGTCCGCGGTTATGGACTACTTGGAAACCTCTACTTGATCATAGATAACTTGAATGGATACTTATAAAACTCGCAATATAAGCGTGAGTGCTATGGTGTGCCTCCTCGTGGGGAAGTCGAGGAAGTAACCATAGTGGTGTATTGGTTGGAGAAAGTAGTGGACTCGTGTACGCTTCTTACCTCAAAGTCTGGTACTCGTAGTACCGGATTAGCCAAGTCAAAGCTGGCACTTCTGCATGTTGAACCCCACCTCCTTTACCTTGATACTTGAGCATGAGTAGTATAGTTCTGATGTATGTCTTGCTGAGTACGACTTTGTACTCACGTTTGCTTATTTTATGTTTTAGATGAGAACCCGGACCCCGATGGAGTCACCGACCTGAAGCTCGACGTTGACCTTGGTAGTATAGTCCCAGACAGTAGTCTGGTCCCTCGTGGAAGGGCATGTTTGTTTACAAGGCTTCTCTAAGCCATTTGTTAAACTTGTCTGTACTCAGACCTAATTTGCTTCCGTTGTATGATGTAATGTTGATCACAGATATGTGATCTTTGTATGATCTATGTGTATATCAATAAAGAGTACTTTGTAGAGTTATGTGATGATACCTGCTGTTCATACTAGGCATGTGTGCTGCGTGTATGTTTATAACATGCATGTCTTAGTATGGGTTTTCGAGACCTTAGTTGTGATCTGGCTGGCGGTCCTTTATACACCAAGTGGCCCTTAGATGTGCGCAGCTTGGGGCATCGCGATGCGATTGTTCGTGACTCTGTCACGTGCACACTTTGTTGTATGATCGAGCCCGCCCTAGACCCCGACTAAGTGATCGGGCTGGAGTAAGTCTATGTAAGAGTTAGGATCCAATCGATAACATGGTTGAGGCGACTTGTCTATGAGTATGGGATTCACCACCCATAAGCATTTAGACTTGTGAGCGGACGATGAGGACCCATCTCAGATGATCATCCGGCCTGAATGGGATGCCCCTCACGTTTGATGCTTACCGAGAACGTTCTGTGCTTGGCCTTGTCTGCTTAGACAAGTGGGTACGGTTCTCGGCTCTCCATGTGATTGTATCATGACTGGAATTACATATGCTAACCCCGGGTCCGGACACTCCGACAGGGTGTCGGGAAGAGGTCTTCTGGTGCTCCCGATCTCGGAAGCGCGGCGGCGGCGGAACAGAGGCGAGATCGCTAAAAAGGGTTCTGTCCTCGAGGGTTTCTCGTCACGGAGAATATATAGGCGAAGGGGGCAGCCAGGGGGCCACCAGGGGACCAGGCGCCCCCCCTGGCGCGGCCAGGCCCTAGGGCGCGCCCCAGGGCGCCTGGGCCCCTGGTGGTGGCCCTCTGGCCCCACCCAGGTTCTTCCGGAAGGTTCTTCTGCGCTGATTTTTTATCTGATTTTCCCGATTTTTTGGAGTACTTTTTATGTGGGGGAAAACTGAAATAGAAAAACAGCAGAAAACAGGAACTGACACTGTGGTGCACTGAGTTAATAGGTTAGTCCAAATATGATCAAAAGTGTATGAAAGTGTATCTAGATCATAGCAATATCACACAAAACATGCATGGAGCAAGCAGAAATTATAGATACGTTTTGGATGTATCAACATCCCCAAGCTTAATTCCTGCTCGTCCTCGAGTAGGTAAATGATAACGGCATAATTTCTGTGGTGACATGCTAGCAACCATATAAGAACTTTGAAAATTAAAGCAATCAAGGTTAGAGATTCAATTCAAGTCATAACATGCAAGAGTCTATATTAGCATTGAAACAAGTAACAAAAGAACTTTAGGTGCAAGAGCTCTTTGCTGTCCCTGACTCGAATGTCTCCAAATGGTGTTTGCGTGCAAGAAGGGGGATAGGGAATACGAGAAAAACATTTATTTGTTGAGAACTCAATCTACTAAAGTTTCACACTTGGTCTTTTTCTGGAATCTTATCTTGACTCGTCCCCAGACCACTAGCCAGGTACAAGTCAATTTGATCCACTCCTTTTTCATTATTTTGAGCACTCATGCAATGGATGAGCGTAAGCACGAGAGTTGACACTTAGGATGGCAAAGAGAGGAATACGGAGGAGGAAGACAAAAAGGATGATAAAGGCTCACATCAATGAGGACAATCATAGGCAAGAGATGCCAAATGATAGATATGATGTGAGGAGTAGGGATTGCCGTGCAACGGATGCACATACGATCTAGGAAGCTCTCCAATGGAACTAGTGGGGGTGCATCTAACTTGCTCGCTCATGAAGACCTAGAGCTCGTTTGAGGAGGCTCATCCTTGGAATATGCAAGCCAAGTTCTATAGTGTGAAGGTCCCCACATAGCTATATGCATAATGATCATCTCTATGGAGTACAAGGATATAAAGAGAGTACTAGTGTGGATCTCTCAAAAGGATAGTAGTGTTGCCCCTTTCTCTCTTTTTATTTCTTTTTTCTCTTTTTTCTCTTTTTTGTATTTTTTGTGTGGCCTCAATGGATCTTTCTATTTAACTTTCATTTGTCCTCTTTGGGATCTTTTATTGTGTCCACTTTGGGATCTTTTCCTCACTTAAGGGCAACACTCTATTTTACAAGAAGGTAAAGGAGATCGTTCACACTTTACGAGGTACTCAAAATCATAAAGAAGATGTAACTATCATGATGTATGCAAAGTATGTCGCTGCCAGTGTAGCAGGAACATGTATGACATGAAGATCAAGTCATGAAGAGGTGGATGTTGCATGGCAATATATCTCGGAAAGGCTATGGAAATGCCTTGATAGGTAGGTATAGTGGTTGTTTTGAGGAAAGATATAAGGAGGTTTATGATGACAGAGCGTATCATGCCAAGGGTTTGGATGTACCAGCGAAGGTGGACGCCAACTCTCGGAGTGAGAAGAAGGCAATGCACGGCACGGGAGAGGCTAGCAAAATATGGGAAGGTGGAAGTGTCAACTTTCAATACTTACAATAGTCCGAAGAATTCATGCACTTATTATCGGTAACTTTCAATCTAATAAGGAGGTTCACAAAGAGACAAGTACCCCGAGGAGGAGTGTATGGGGGTTTGGTTATCCTTGCGCATCCTCGACTCATGGTACGTGAGTGTACTCTAATATTCGATCCCTCCAAAGATTAGTGATCCATCTAGTAGCTAGAGTTCTCAACTAGTTTTGTAGGTTTTGAAAATACACACGGATTGCCCAAAATACGACACCTATCACTAATAGGCTAGAGCTCTTGACACCAAAAAGTTCAGACATTACTCACATCAATGCCTCAAAACTATTGCAAGTTACTACTAGAATTAAATAGCAACCTCAATTACCTACTTTCAAGACAAGACACTACTCAGTGCAACAACCAACTCTCTTTAACAAGATAAACATGAAAACTAAAAAGATTTCCAGGAACAAACTAAACAAAAGCCAAGGCTCTTGCTAAAGACAAACTAAGACTAAAGCTAAACATGGCAGTAGCTACGAAAAGATAAAGAACACACAACAGCAAAAAGATAAGCAGGAAAAATCCTATGATGTTTTCTAGATTGTAGTGGAGCGTTTTTCTCTCCCACACAAAGTAAGAAGGGGTCTAACTTGTTATGCCCAGCAAGCAAAACTAAAGAAAACTAAAAATAAAACCTAAGTGCGAGACGCTCCAAGCATAGCACATAACGCATGAAGTGATAAAAATATAGTGAGACGAAGGACGAACTGATGATTGTTGATGGAGAAGGGGATGCACGGGGGAATCCCCAAGCTTAGATGCTTGAGTATCCTTGAATATATATTGGGGATGCATGGGGGCATCCCCAAGCTTGAGCGCTTGACACTCCTGGATCTTCTTTCATCATCTTCCATCGCACACTTGAAAACTCCCTTCATACATAACTCATCATAAGCTGATTAGGGAGGTTAGTACCCTTAATAAAATAATTTTTCCCCACTGGATATAAATATATTATTGAAGATCTACTGTTTCTCAAGAGTGCCAAAAAGTTTTTGCAAAGAAAAAGAAAGCTTAAGGTTTGCAAAAGTGAAGAGAGGAAAACCGTGGCAGAATCTGTGAAAAACAGAACAGCAGGTAGTAAAGAATTTTTTAGGGATACTTCTGCAACTCAAATCAAAAAACTCAGAACATACGGAAGTTTCGTAATTTTATAGAGCATGCTGTGTAAAAATTTCAGCTCAAAAAGATGAACTGGTATTTTTCTGGATTTTTTCTGGTCACGAGGACAAAATCTGTTTTCTGGACAGCATGTCACAACTTTTAGTTCCCTTGCCGTACGAGGCTAAACTTGGCACAAAGCTTGAAAAGTAAAGATACAATGATGTTGATACAGTAGTAACAAACATCAAGACACAACAAAAGCAAAAATAAACCTAATTCGTTGTGGGCTGCCTCCCAAAAGCGCTTTCTTTTATGCCTTTAAGCTAGGCATGATGCAAAAGAAGAATCAAATTTTATCAAGAGAAAGAGAATAACTAGCCCGAGTAACGGACTCAAAAGGTAACTTGATTTTCTTCCTAGGGAAGTGTTCCATCCCTTTCTTGAGAGGGAATTGGAATTTTATATTCCCCTCTTTCATGTCAATAACCGCACCAAGGTGCGAAAAAAAGGACTTCCCAAAATAATTGGACACAAAGG
Source organism: Bromus sterilis (assembly GCA_950022295.1). Taxonomy (NCBI): domain Eukaryota; kingdom Viridiplantae; phylum Streptophyta; class Magnoliopsida; order Poales; family Poaceae; genus Bromus; species Bromus sterilis. The sequence goes on along the minus strand of OX465595.1, from coordinate 376,543,736 downwards.
TTCACACTCTATATCCATAACAGTAAAATCAACGGAACATAGTTCTCATTGACAATGATAAGAACATCGTCGATCTTCCCCAAAGGTTTCTTTACGGAAGAATCAACAAGACGAACACCAAAAGAACAAGGCTCAAAGGGCTTCAATTCAAACATATCAAATATTCTTTTGGGCATAACGGAGGTACTAGCTCCAATATCACATAAGGCATAGCAAGAGAAGTTATTTAATTTAATTTTGATCATAGGGTCCCAACCATCATCTAGCTTCCTAGGTATGGAGGCTTCTACTCTAAGCTTCTCCTCCCTAGCTTTGATGAGAGCATTTGTGATATGCTTCGTGAAGGCAAGATTAAGTGTGCTAGTGTGGGGGTCTCTAGACATTTTGTGTAGCAAGCTAATAACTTCTGAGAGGGTGCAACTATCAAAATCAATATCACTACTATCAAAGGTGGTAGTAGTGTCGTCTAGGATCACTTGTTTGAAACCCTCTATGTTCATAGGAGTTTCTTTATCTTCGGTTGAGGTATTAGCATCACCATTAATAGGTCCAACGGGACTAGGAGTGCATTGGGTGCTACTAGTTTGGGTGTCCTCAACAATTTGGATAGTGGCAACTGTGTGGTGGGTAGGAAGGCTCTTAATTCTATCATCTTCCATACGGATAACTTCCAGTTTGGCTGCCATTTGATTTATCAAAGTAGATTGGGTGTGGGACATATTCGAAACATGGGTTTCCGTGGCGGTAAGTCTAGCCTGGAGATTAGAAATCTCACTGTTCAGGCTATCAAGCTGTTCACTAATGTTTTGCAGAATGGCAGTATGCTCACCTATTTTCTTAGAGAAGGCTTTGTTTTTTTCAAACTGGGTGTGCATATAGTTCTTAGTAGCTTTCTCTATTTCTACCAATTTCTCATAGCTAGGTAGGTCTCTTTTCGTATAAGTAGGATTATAGGAGTTGTTGCTAGGGTAGGTGTTGTTCCCATAGTTGGATGGAAACGGTCTAGGATTGCTAGCAAAATTACCCCTATAAGCATTGTTGTTGAAGTTGTTTCTAGCAATAAAGTTCACATCTACTTGTTCTTGGGAAACAAAAGAATTTAAAGGGACATCACGAGGATCAATAGAGGGTTGCTTGGTAAGTAGAGACATAATTAAGTCAACTTTTTCATTGAGGGAGGTAATTTCCTCGACAGAGTTTATCTTCCTACCTATTGGAGCGCGTTCGGTGTGCCATTGGGAATAATTGGTCATCATCTCATCGAGAAGCTTCGTGGCAGCACCCAGTGTAGTTGACATAAAGGTTCCTCCCGCGGCCGAATCTAACAGGTTCCGCGAGGTAAAGTTCAAGCCTGCATAAAAAGTCTGGATAACCATCCAGGTAGTCAAACCATGTGTAGGGCATCTCTTAACAAGAGATTTCATTCGTTCCCAAGCTTGAGAAACGTGTTCATTATCCAATTGCTTAAAATTCATAATGTTACTCCTTAATTGGATAATTTTAGCAGGTGGGTAGTACTTCCCTATAAAAGCATCTTTGCACTTATCCCAAGAATCTATGCTATTCCTAGGCAAAGATTGAAACCAGATTTTAGCGTCTCCCCTTAAAGAGAAAGGAAAGAGCTTGAGCTTAACAATATCACCTTCTACTTCTTTATACTTTTGCATATCACATAATTCAACAAAATTGTTCAAGTGTAAAGCAGCATCATCTCCAGCACCAGAGAATTGATCTCTCATAACAAGATTTAGCAAGGCAGGTTTAATTTCATAAGAGGTAGCTGAAGTGGAAGGTGTGGCAATGGGGGTGCAGATAAAGTCTTGGTTGTTGTGACTAGTGAAGTCACACAACTTGGTGTTTTCAGTGGATCCCATAGTAGCAGCAAGTGTGGAAGATTTTTTTGATTTTTGATATAAGATACAAAGATAAAAACTGAAAGGTAAACTAACAAGACTAAAAAACAAAGGTAAAGGGTAGTGTCCAACTCCCCTATCTTAGGACTCGGAGTCCCTAGCAAGGGCGCCAGAAATTTTGCTTGATGTGCGAGGTGATGATAGTGATTTCTCGCCCTTCGTTGGTAAACCTCAAGTGGAAGGTGTGATGTAGCACAACAGAAAATTTCCCTCAGTAAAGATACCAAGGTTTGTCTCCAGTAGGACTCCAGAGATGATAAGTAGGTGTCAGCGGCGCAACTGACGCGGACCTGCACCCAGACACAAATAACTTTGTTCCCAACGAAGTTCAGAGAGGTTGTCAATCTCTCCGGTCTTGTTGTTCACAAAGGATCAAACGCAAGGGATAATGATAGCAACTGAAAGTAAAAGCGGAAAAGTAAATAAGCATGTAAACAGTGATGAGGATATGGACCGGGATACGTGATGTTCACTAGTGATGTCTCTCTCCCAAAAGACGATAAAACTGCTATGCGAGGTGAACAAATTACAGAAGGGCAATTGACAGGATTATGAATGCACCGCAATGCTAACTATGCTACAAAAGAAAGGAAGAGGCTCAAAAGCATGGGCGGAACGCCAAAATAAGTAGACCGAAATCCAACTGCATCTACTACTAATCATCCACCTTGAGATACCTATCCAGAACATCTCGCTGGTATTAAGTTGCGAGCCCCACCCAAAGTGTAAACCCAAAGCAACAGACAACTGCATTAAAAAGCACTTTGCGTAAAGTAAACAATCCTTGTAACCGCGGTTACAAGCACCGTTGTTTTCCCCCTTGTGGCAACAACACATCCCTAGACTCATGTTTCTGTCACTCAAGCTAGTCATCAGGGGGCATGAACCCACAATCGAGCAAAACGTTCCCTCTTGGGGTTACTACCTACTACTTGGCCAAAGCAATAAACAGCAACGGAGAACATGCAAGAATTACTTAAGAACAAAAATATAAGAGATAAGAATCAAATATATTACTCAATCACAATCTGAACATAATCTCATAATCCATCAGATCCCATAAAACTCAGCATAGCAACAGCAGAAAGATTACAAAAGTGCCTCGATCATGTAGGGCAGCTCACGAGGTCTAAACCATGAAGAACAAAGAGGGGACGAGAACATCACATAGCTACTGATCACGGACCCATGGTCCAAAGGAAACTACTCACGAGACATCCGGGAAGCATCCATGGTGGAGAGGAGACTCCCGGAGGTCGGCCCTCCCTCCGGCAGGGTGCCGGGAAGAGGTCTTCTGGCGCTCCCAATCTCGGAAGCGTGGCGACGGCAGAACAGAGGCGAGATCGCGAAAAAGGGTTCTGTCCTCGAGGGTTTCTCATCACGGAGAATATATAGGCGAAGGGGGGCAGCCAGGGGGGCCACCAGGGGTCCAGGCGCCCCCCTGACGTGGCCAGGCCCTAGGGCGCGCCACCAGGGCGCCTGGGCCCCTGGTGGTGGCCCTCTGGCCCCACCCAGGTTCTACCGGAAGGTTTTTCTGCGCTGATTTTTTATCTGTTTTTTCCGAATTTTTGGAGCATTTTTTATATGGGGGAAAACTGAAATAGAAAAACAGCAGAAAACAGGAACTGGTACTGTGGTGCACTGAGTTAATAGGTTAGTACAAATATGATCAAAAGTGTATGAAAGTGTATCTAGATCATAGCAATATCACACAAAACATGCATGGAGCAAGCAGAAATTATAGATACGTTTTGGACGTATCAGGCTCGAGCCTAGAACTTCCCTCGAGAGACGCTATCTTCGCAAACGCGACTTTTACCTAAAAGCACTCGGGGGCTCGAGCCTAGAACTCCCCCCGAGAGATGCTATCTTCGCAAACACGACTTTTACCTAAAAGCACTCGGGGGCTCGAGCCTAGAACTCCCCTCGAGAGACGCTATCTTCGCAAACACGACTTTTACCTAAAAGCACTCGGGGGCTTGAGCCTAGAACTCCCCTCGAGAGACGCTATCTTTGCAAACGCGACTTTTACTTACAAGCACTCGGGGGCTCGAGCCTAGAACTCCCCTCGAGAGACTCTATCTTCGCAAACGCGACTTTTACCTAAAAGCACTCGGGGGCTCGAGCCTAGAACTCCCCCCGAGAGACGCTATCCTCGCAAACGCGACTTTTACTTACAAACACTCGGGGACTCGAGTCTAAAACTCCTCCGAAAGACACTATCCTCGCTAAAAAACGCGACCTTATCTACAACCATCAGGAGCACAGAACGCAAGACTCTCGCTCAGGCAAAGAAATTCGCATCGAAAGATGCACGATTCTTTAGTCTTCACCCGATCGCAAGCGATCACCTAAAGACTTGGGGGCTACTCCCATCAGGAGCGCTGGCGCGCACCCGATCCAAACTTGGAAAAATTCAAAAACAGCTACAAACCAGTGAGACAAAAAGTTCACAAAGCTTACGCTTGACTTTGCAAATCAAGCGCAACCTCGGGGGCTACTCCCATCGGGAGCGCTGGCGCACACCCGAGAAGACACTTTCATTACAAAGGAGTCGAAGACACTTTCATTACAAAGGAGTCGAATACATATCATCATTACAAAGGAGTCGAAGACACTTTCATTACAAGGGAATCGAAGACATTTTTATCACAAAAGAGTCAAAGACGATCACTTGATTACAAAGAAGTCGAAACGACAGTTTGCCGCTGCTAAAGGACCCGTGGAACTACAAGACGGGTCACATTCAACTTCTACATGTGTGCTCATGCTGAGATAATTGGCACTCTCGTACCACAACTCGGCGGGCATCATCACAGACAAAGTAGCAGCCTAGCTGGTGAAGAAGAAGCTCGCTGTCCTCCAGTTCTACAAGGTGCCTCGCCTACTGACGCTGTCGCTTGACGACTAGCTTGACGTCCAGTTCCTCTTTAGAACTAGAAGAGCAAACACCATCGCCCAAGGGATCAGCCGAAGATGAAGACACGGGAGAAGCAGGCGAACCACCACTCGAGTCATCAGAACCGCTGCTGCTTGTTTCCTCACAGTATGGATCCAGACGGTTACCACCAAAATCAAATGCACGAATAATAACAGTATCTTCGCCGTCAAAACGACAGTAAAGACTGTCTCCGCCGCGCAGATTCAGCCGACGGGAAAACGTCCTCCAGCCAGAACCAAGAAATATCAAGGACGAACTATCAACTTCCAGCTCCACCCAAGAAGAAGAATGGGAACTCCCGTGAAGACGGAGCCAGAAACCCTTCAAGTCACGCTCAGAAGGATTGGAGGCAAATGAGGCACGAAGAGGAATTCGGGCAGCATCTCGGCCAAGAACACGCAAAAGAAAATCATAACGCCAAAATCCCTCTTCCATAGAGGAATAAGAAGAAGGCACCAACGCGGTACCATGGCGTCCACCGCGCGAAGAACGTGGTGTGCGGCCACCAGGACGACGGCGGCCACGGCCTCGCCTAGCTACACCACTACCACGCTTGGACGCCATATGAAGAAGAAGATGCAGAAGGGAAAGACGTGAAGAATGGATGCCAAGGACGGGTGACCACAGGAAGTATTTATAGCACAAACCAAGGGCAAACCAGGAAAAACACGCTGAAGCTCAGGCGGCGCCATCATTACATCAAAGACAGCTGGGCTGGGCGTTATGAATTCCGAGACAAAGATGCCTTCACATGGTCAACATTATTTACAAGACACGTCAAATCTCGCCGGTTTCCCATACAAGCTTCGGAAATCCAACAGGCAACAGGCAGCACGGCGTCCAAACCATCATTATGACGGCCCCGAAGACGCGACGGATCAAGAAATCAAACATCATCATCGGTCATCAAAAAGCATGACAATGCATATCCGCACGGCATCTCAAGAGAAACGCATCAAGGTAAAAGCAGTTGGAAAAAACAAACGATTCCAAAAGCCAGCTATATGTCCAAATTTTCTGACTCTACAAAATTCTTACTCCCATCGGGAGTACCTTTATTCGAGTTCGGGTGCTCCCTCACCCAGAAGGCAAAGATGTGCTCGAGTGATCACTCGCACCAACAAACACAACATACTCTCAGAGTTCGGGTGCTCCCTCACCCCGAAAGAAGAAAAGCATTCGAGTGACCAATCAACAAAAAGACTTGGAAAATTCAACAAATATGACTCGCGCACTCGACGACTTTCTAAGTGTATGCTTTCTTTCCTCGCCTGAGTTCATTACAAACTCCGCGAGTGACGACTAAACAACTCACTTGATCATTTATTCCAAGTGGGTGCATCGCTAATCAGGCTCCGCGCCTCTACAAAAATAATTATGCCTGGGCTACGACACACTGTACCCAGATGCCACGCAAGCTTAGCGTGTAGGTAAGACCCCGCCGCACAGAACGGCTGAGCCGGGATTTGTCGCAAAGCGATTTCACTCCCAACCTTTTCCATGCGCTCGCATGATAGAAAGAGCCGAGCGGACGCGCTCAGGCTATGTGCTTAGACTGGCAGCAATTGATCCTATAAGACCTGCAGCGGCATGACTTTGCTTGACACCAGTGTTCCAATTTCATGTCGAGGGACATGGGCTTGATTGGGCTACTGTGGTATTTGTCACTAGCACAATTTACCAAGGCTCGACCAGTCGACTCCTTGGGCCCTTTCAGCTTAGCAATCCCTCAAAACAAATATTGTCATGGCTCGAAACTGCTGATACGTCCCAAACGTATCTATAATTTCTGCTTGCTCCATGCATGTTTTGTGTGACTTTGCCATGTTTTGCTTGAACTTTCATACACTTTTGAACCTATTTGGACTAACCTATTAACTCAGTGCACCCAGTTGCCAGTTTCTGTTTTCTACTGTTTTTGTATTTCAGGTTTTCCGGCCATTAAAAGTGCTCCAAAAATTCCGAGAAAAATATATAAAAAATCAGCGCAACGGAAGCTTCCGGAATCACCAAGGCAGCGGAGGGGGCCACCACAGGGACTCCAGAAGGGTCCCTGGCGCGGCCCCACCCTAGGCCGCACCAGGGGGGCTCCTGGCTGCCCTGCGGGTCCCCTCGGCACCCCCTCCGCCTATATTTAGCCCTCGGGGTGGAAACCCCTAAGACGGATCTCTTTTCCGCGAACTCCCTGATACGTCCAAAACGTATCTATAACTTCTGCTTGCTCCATGCATGTTTTATGTGATATTGCTATGATCTAGATACACTTTCATACACTTTTGATCATATTTGGACTAACTTATTAACTCAGTGCACCATAGTGCCAGTTCCTGTTTTCTGCTGTTTTTCTATTTCAGTTTTCCCCCATATAAAAAGTGCTCCGAAAATTCGGGAAAAATCAGATAAAAAATCAGCGCAGAAGAACCTTCCGGAAGAACCTGGGTGGGGCCAGAGGGCCACCACCAGGGGCCCAGGCGCCCTGGTGGCGCGCCCTAGGGCCTAGCCGCGCCAGGGGGGCGCCTGGACCCCTGGTGGCCCCCCTGGCTGCCCCCTTCGCCTATATATTCTCCGTGACGAGAAACCCTCGGGGACAGAACCCTTTTTCGCGATCTCTCCTTTGTTCCGCCGCCGCCGCGCTTCAGAGATTGGGAGCACCAGAAGACCTCTTCCCGGCACCCTGCCGGAGGGAGGGCCGACCTCCGGGAGTCTCCTCTCCACCATGGATGCTTCCCGGATGTCTCGTGAGTAGTTTCCTTTGGACCATGGATCCGTGATCAATAGCTATGTGATGTTCTCCTCCCCTCTTTGTTCTTCATGGTTTAGACCTCGGGAGCTGCCCTACATGATCGAGGCACTTTTGTAATCTTTCTGTTGTTGCTATGCTGAGTTTGATGGGATCTGATGGATTATGAGATTATGTTCAGATTTTGATTGAGTAATATATTTGGTTCTTATCTCTTATATTTTTCTTCTTAAGTAATTCTTGCATGTTCTCCGTTGCTGTTTATTGCTTTGGCCAAGTAGTAGGCAGTAACCCCAAGAGGGAACGTTTTGCTCGATTGTGGGTTCATGCCCTCTCATGACTAGCTTGAGTGACAGAAACATGAGTCTAGGGGATGTGCTATTGCCACAAGGGGGAAAACAACGGTGCTTGTAACCGTGGTTACAAGGATTGTTTACTTTACGCAAAGTGCTTTTTAATGCAGTTGTCTGTTGCTTTGGGTTTACACTTTGGGTGGGGCTCACAACTTAATACCAGCGAGATGTTCTGGATAGATATCTCAAGGTGGATGATTAGTAGTAGATGCAGTTAGATTTCGGTCTACTTATTTTGGCGTTCCGCCCATGCGTTTGAGCCTCTTCCTTTCTTTTGTAGCATAGTTAACATTGCGGTGCGTTCATAATCCTGTCAATTGCCCTTCTGTAATTTGTTCACCTCGCATAGCAGTTTTATCGTCTTTTGGGAGAGAGACATCACTAGTTAACATCACGTATCCCGGTCCATATCCTCATCACTGTTTACACGCTTATTTACTTTTCCGCTTTTACTTTCAGTTGTTATCATTATCCCTTGCGTTTGATCCTTTGTGAACAACAAGACCGGAGAGATTGACAACCTCCCTGAACTTCGTTGGGAACAAAGTTATTTGTGTCTGTGTGCAGGTCCGCGTCAGTTGCTCCGCTGACACCTACTTATCATCTCTGGAGTCCTACTGGAGACAAACCTTGGTATCTTTACTGAGGGAAATTTTCTGCTGTGCTACATCACACCTTCTACTTGGGGTTTACCAACGAAGGGCGAGAAATCACAATCATCACCTCGCACATCAAGCATAATTTCTGGCGCCGTTGCCGGGGACTCTGAGTGCTAAGATAGGGGTGTTGCACACTACCCTTTACCTTTGTTTTTTAGTCTTGTTAGTTTACCTTTCAGTTTTTATCTTTGTGCCTTATATCAAAAATCAAAAAAATCTGCCACACTTGCTGCTACTATGGGTTCCACTGAAAACACCAAGTTTTGTGACTTCACTAGTCACAGCAACCAGGACTTTATCTGCACCCCCATTGCCACACCTGCCACTTCAGCTACCTCTTATAAAATTAAACCTGCCTTGCTAAACCTTGTTATGAGAGATCAATTCTCTGGTGCTGGAGATGATGCTGCTTTACACTTGAACAATTTTGTTGAATTATGTGATATGCAAAAGTATAAAGAAGTAGAAGGCGATATTGTTAAGCTCAAGCTCTTTCCTTTCTCTTTAAGGGGAAACGCTAAAATCTGGTTTCAATCTTTGCCTAGGAATAGCATAGATTCTTGGGATAAGTGCAAAGATGCTTTTATAGGGAAGTACTACCCACCTGCTAAAATTATCCAATTAAGGAGTAACATTATGAATTTTAAGCAATTGGATAATGAACACGTTTCTCAAGCTTGGGAACGAATGAAATCTCTTGTTAAGAGATGCCCTACACATGGTTTGACTACCTGGATGGTTATCCAGACTTTTTATGCAGGCTTGAACTTTACCTCACGGAACCTGTTAGATTCGGCCGCGGGAGGAACCTTTATGTCAACTACACTTGGTGCTGCCACGAAGCTTCTCGATGAGATGATGACCAATTATTCCCAATGGCACACCGAACGCGCTCCAACAGGTAGGAAGGTAAACTCTGTCGAGGAAATTACCTCCCTCAATGAAAAAGTTGACTTAATTATGTCTCTACTTACCAAGCAACCCTATATTGATCCTCGTGATGTCCCTTTAAATTCTTTGGTTGCCCAAGAACAAGTAGATGTGAACTTTATTGCTAGAAACAACTTCAACAACAATGCTTATAGGAGTAATTTTGCAAGCAATCCTAGACCGTTTCCATCCAACTATGGGAACAACAACACCTACCCTAGCAACAAGAACCCCTCTTCTGAATTAGAAAGCATGCTTAGAGACTTTATCACTACCCAAAAAGCCTTCAATAAAAATGTAGAGGAGAAATTAGCTAAATTAGATAATCTCTCTTTGAAGGTAGAAAGCTTAGCCCTTGATATTGAGATGCTTAAAATTAGAACCTCTCCCCTTGAGGAGAATAAGGACACTCCTATTAATGCTATCCAATTGCAAATTAATGAAAATATTAGGATGATGGCTAAACTTAAAGAAAGGTGGGCTAGATAAAAAGAGGAAGAGGATAGAATTAAGAGCCTTCCTACACACCACACATTTGCCACTATCCAAATTGTTGAGGACACCCAAACTATTAGCACCCAATGCACTCCTTGTCCCGTTGGACCTATTAATGGTGATGCTAATACCTCGACCGAAGATGAAGAAACTCCTATGAACATAGAGGGTTTCAAACAAGTGAGCCTAGACGACACTACTACCACCTTTGATAGTAGTGATATTGATTTTGATAGTTGCACCCTCTGAGAAGTTATCAGTTTGCTACACAAAGTGTCTAGAGACCCCCACACTAGCACACTTAATCTTGCCTTCACGGAGCATATAACAAATGCTCTCATCAAAGCTAGGGAGGAGAAGCTTAGAGTAGAAGCCTCCATACCTAGGAAGCTAGATGATGGTTGGGACCCTATGATCAAAATTAAATTAAATAACTTCTCTTGCTATGCCTTATGTGATGTTGGAGCTAGTACCTCCGTTATGCCCAAAAGAATATTTGATATGTTTGAATTGAAGCCCTTTGAGCCTTGTTCTTTTGGTGTTCGTCTTGTTGATTATTCCGTAAAGAAACCTTTGGGGAAGATCGACGATGTTCTTATCATTGTCAATGACAACTATGTTCCCGTTGATTTTATTGTTATGGATATAGAGTGTGAACCTTTGTGTCCAATTATTTTGGGACGTCCTTTTCTTCGCACCGTTGGTGCGGTTATTGACATGAAAGAGGGGAATATAAAATTCCAATTCCCTCTCAAGAAAGGGATGGAACACTTCCCTAGGAAGAAAATCAAGTTACCTTTTGAGTCCGTTACTCGGGCTAGTTATTCTCTTTCTCTTGATAAAACTTGATTCTTCTTTTGCATCATGCCTAGCTTAAAGGCATAAAAGAAAGCGCTTTTGGGAGGCAGCCCACAACGAATTAGGTTTCTTTTTGCTTTTGTTGTGTCTTGATGTTTGTTACTACTCTAGCAACATCATTGTATCTTTACTTTTCAAGCTTTGTGCCAAGTTTAGCCTCATACGGCAAGGGAAGTAAAAGTTGTGACATGCTGTCCAGAAAACAGATTCTGTCCTCGTGACCAGAAAAATTCCAGAAAAATACCAGTTCATCTTTTTGAGCTGAAATTTTTACACAGAATTCTATATACAATGAAGAAACTCCCATATGTTCTGAGTTTTTTTATTTGAGTTGCATAAGTATCCCTAAAAAATTCTTTACTACCTGCTGTTCTGTTTTTCACAGATTCTGCCACGTTTTGCCTCTTTTCACTTTTGCAAACCTTAAGCTTGCTTTTTCTTTGCAAAAACTTTTTGGAACTCTTGAGAAACAGTAGATCTTAAAGAATATCTTTATATCTAGTGGGGAAAAATTATTTTATTAAGGGTACTAACCTCTCTAATCAGCTTATGATGAGTTATGTATGAAGGGAGTTTTCAAGTGTGCGATGGAAGATGATGAAAGAAGATCTAGGAGTGTCAAGCGCACAAGCTTGGGGATGCCCCCATGCATCCCCAATAAATATTCAAGGAGACTCAAGCATCTAAGCTTGGGGATGCCCCCGTGTATCCCCTTCTCCATCAACAATCATCAGTTCGTCCTTCGTCTCACTATATTTTTATCACTTCATGCATTATGTGCTATGCTTGGAGCGTCTCGCTCTTAGGTTTTATTTTTAGTTTTCCTTAGTTTTTCTTGCTGGTCATAACAAGTTAGACCCCTTCTTACTTTGTGTGGGAGAGAAACACGCTCCACTCCAATCTAGAACACATCATCGGATTTTTCCTGCTTATCTTTTTGCTGTTGTGTGTTCTTTATCTTTTCGTAGCTACTGCCATGTTTAGTTTTAGCCTTAGTTTGTCTTTAGCAAGAGCCTTGGCTTTTGTTTAGTTTGTTGCTGGAACTCTTTTTAGTTTTCATGTTTATCTTGTTAAAGAGTGTTGGTTGTTGCACTGAGTAGTGTCTTGTCTTGAAAGTAGGTAATTGAGGTTGCTATTTAATTCTAGTAGTACCTTGCAATAGTTTTGAGGCATGTGAGTAATGTCTGAACTTTTTGGTGTCAAGAGCTCTAGCCTATTAGTGATAGGTGTCGTATTTTGGGCAATCCGTGTGTATTTTCAAAACCTACAAAACTAGTTGAGAACTCTAGCTACTAGATGGATCACTAATCTTTGGAGGGATCGAATATTAGAGTACACTCACGTACCATGAGTCGAGGATGCGCAAGGATAACCAAACCCCCATACACTCCTCCTCGGGGTACTTGTCTCTTTGTGAACCTCCTTATTAGATTGAAAGTTACCGATAATAAGTGCATGAATTCTTCGGACTATTGTAAGTATTGAAAGTTGACACTTCCACCTTCCCATATTTTGCTAGCCTCTCCCGTGCCGTGCATTGCCTTCTTCTCACTCCGAGAGTTGGCGTCCACCTTCGCTGGTACATCCAAACCCTTGGCATGATACACTCTGTCATCATAAACCTCCTTATATCTTTCCTCAAAACAACCACCATACCTACCTATCAAGGCATTTCCATAGCCTTTCCGAGATATATTGCCATGCAACATCCACCTCTTCATGACTTGATCTTCATGTCATACATGCTCCTGCTACACTGGCAGAAACATACATTGCATACATCATGATAGTTACATCTTCTTTATGATTTTGAGTACCTCGTAAAGTGTGAACGATCTCCTTTACCTTCTTGTAAAATAGAGTGTTGCCCTTAAGTGAGGAAAAGATCCCAAAGTGGACACAATAAAAGATCCCAAAGAGGACAAATGAGAGTTAAATAGAAAGATCCATTGAGGCCACACAAAAAATACAAAAAAGAGAAAAAAGAGAAAAAAGAAATAAAAAGAGAGAAAGGGGCAACACTACTATCCTTTTGAGAGATCCACACTAGTACTCCCTTTATATCCTTGTACTCCATAGAGATGATCATTATGCATATAGCTATGTGGGGACCTTCACACTATAGAACTTGGCTTGCATATTCCAAGGATGAGCCTCCTCAAACGAGCTCTAGGTCTTCATGAGCGAGCAAGTTAGATGCACCCCCATTAGTTCCATTGGAGAGCTTCCTAGCTCGTATGTGCATCCGTTGCATGGCAATCCCTACTCCTCACATCATATCTATCATTTGGCATCTCTTGCCTATGATTGTCCTCATTGATGTGAGCCTTTCTCATCCTTTTTGTCTTCCTCCTCCGTACTCCTATCTTTGCCATCCTAAGTGTCAACTCTCGTTCTTACGCTCATCCATTGCATGAGTGCTCAAAATATTGAAAAAGGAGTGGATCAAATTGACTTGTACCTGGCTAGTGGTCTGGGGACGCGTCAAGATAAGATTCCAGAAAAAGACCAAATGTGAAACTTTAGTAGATTGAGTTCTCAAAAAATAAATGTTTTTCTCGTATTCCCTATCCCCCTTCTTGCACGCAAACACCATTTGGAGTCATTCGAGTCACGGACAGCAAAGAGCTCTTGCACCTAATGTTCTTTTGTTACTTGTTTCAATGCTAATATAGACTCTTGCATGTTATGACTTGAATTGAATCTCTAACCTTGATTGCTTTACTTTTCAAAGTTCTTATATGGTTGCTAGCATGTCACCACAGAAATTATGCCGTTATCATTTATCTACTGGAGGACAAGCAGAAATTAAGCTTGGGGATGTTGATACGTCCAAAACGTATCTATAATTTCTGCTTGCTCCATGCATGTTTTGTGTGATATTGCTATGATCTAGATACACATTCATACACTTTTGATCATATTTTGACTAACTTATTAACTCAGTGCACCACAGTGCCAGTTCCTGTTTTCTGCTGTTTTTCTATTTCAGTTTTCCCACATATAAAAAGTGCTCCAAAAATTCGGGAAAAATCAGATAAAAAATCAGCGCAGAAGAACCTTCCGGAAGGACCTGGGTGGGGCCAGAGGGCCACCACCAGGGGCCCAGGCGCCCTGGTGGCGCGCCGTAGGGCCTGGCAGCGCCAGGGGGCCGCCTGGACCCCTGGTGGCCCCCCTGGCTGCCCCCTTGGCCTATATATTCTCCGTGACGAGAAACCCTCGGGGACAGAACCCTTTTTCGGGATCTCTCCTCTGTTCCGCCGCCGCCGCGCTTCCGAGATCGGGAGCACCAGAAGACCTCTTCCCGACACCCTGCCGGAGGGAGGGCCTACCTCCGGGAGTCTCCTCTCCACCATGGTTGTTTCATGGATGTCTCGTGAGTAGTTTCCTTTGGACCATGGGTCCGTGATCAGTAGCTATGTGATGTTCTCCTCCCCTTTTTGTTCTTCATGGTTTAGACCTCGTGAGCTTCCCTACATGATCGAGGCACTTTTGTAATCTTTCTGCTGTTGCTATGCTGAGTTTGATGGGATCTGATGGATTATGAGATTATGTTCAGATTGTGATTGAGTAATATATTTGGTTCTTATCTCTTATATTTTTGTTCTTAAGTAATTCTTGCATGTTCTCCGTTGCTGTTTATTGCATTGGCCAAGTAGTAGGTAGTAAACCCAAGAGGGAACGTTTTGCTCGATTGTGGGTTCATGCCCCCTGATGACTAGCTTGAGTGACAGAAACATGAGTCTAGGGGATGTGCTATTGCCACAAGGGGGAAAACAACGGTGCTTGTAACCGCGGTTACAAGGATTGTTTACTTTACGCAAAGTGCTTTTTAATGCAGTTGTCTGTTGCTTTGGGTTTACACTTTGGGTGGGTCTCGCAACTTAATACCAGGGAGATGTTTTGGATAGATATCTCAAGGTGGATGATTAGTAGTAGATGCAGTTGGATTTCGGTCTACTTATTTTGGCGTTCCGCCCATGCTTTTGAGCCTCTTCCTTTCTTTTGTAGCATAGTTAACATTGCGGTGCGTTCATAATCCTGTCAATTGCCCTTCTGTAATTTGTTCACCTCGCATAGCATTTTTATCGTCTTTTGGGAGAGAGACATCACTAGTGAACATCACGTATCCCGGTCCATATCCTCATCACTGTTTACACGCTTATTTACTTTTCCGCTTTTACTTTCAGTTGCTATCATTATCCCTTGCGTTTGATCCTTTGTGAACAACAAGACCAGAGAGATTGACAACCTCTCTGAACTTCGTTGGGAACAAAGTTATTTGTGTCTGTGTGCAGGTCTGCGTCAGTTGCGCCGCTGACACCTACTTATCATCTCTGGAGTCCTACTGGAGAAAAACCTTGGTATCTTTGCTGAGGGAAATTTTCTGCCGTGCTACATCACACCTTCCACTTGGGGTTTACCAACGAAGAGTGAGAAATCACTATCATCACCTCGCACATCACTCCCCTCTGTACCGCCGCCGCCGCCGTTTCAAGATCGGGGCTGCCTGGAGAAGCTGCTCCGGCACCCTGCCGGGAGAAGCTACCCCCTCCGGGAGACCATGCATAGCCATGGACGCCTCCTGTATGTACCGTGAGTAGTCCCCCTTGGACCATGGGTCTGTGACCAGTAGATATGTGCTTAGAGGCTTCTCGCCCTTCGTTGGTGAGCCCCAAGTGGAAGGCGTGATGCAGTGCAGCAGCGAGTTTCCCTCGGTGAAGATACCAAGGTTTGTCTCCCGTAGGACTCCGGATATGATAAGTAGGTGTCAGCAGCGCGACTGACATGGACCTGCACACAGACACAGATAACTTTGTTCCCAACGAAGTTCAGAGAGGTTGTCAATCTCTCCGGTCTTGTTGTTCACAAAGGGTAAAACACAAGGGATAATGATAGCAAGTAAAAGTAGAAAAGTAAAGATAGCTTGGAAACAGTAATGAGGATATGGACCGGGATACGTGATGTTCGCTAGTGATGTCTCTCTCCCAAAAGACGATAAAACTGCTATGTGAGGTAAACAAATTACAGAAGGGCAATTGACAGGATTATGAACGCACCGCAATGCTAACTATGCTACAAAAGAAAGGAAGAGGTTCAAAAGCACGGGCAGTACGCCAAAATAAGTAGACCGAAATCCATCTGCATCTACTACTAATCATCCACCTTGAGATATCTATCTAGAACATCTCGCTGGTATTAAGTTGCGAGCCCAGCCAAAAGTGTAAACCCAAAGCAACAGACAACTGCAATAAAAGAACTTTGTGTAAAGTAAACAATCCTTGTGACCGCGGTCACAAGCACCGTTGTTTTCCCCCTTGTGGAAACAACACACTCCCTAGACTCATGTTTCTGTCACTCAAGCATGTCATCGGGGGGGGGGGGCATGAACCCACAATCTAGCACAACGCTCCCTCTTGGAGTCACTACCTACTACTTGGCCAAAGCAATAAACAACAACGGAGAACATGCAAGAATTACTTAGGAACAACAATATAAAAGATAGAAACCAAATATATTACTCTATCACAATCTGAACATAATCTCATAATCCATCAGATCCGATCAAACTCAACATAGCAATTGCATAAATATTACAAAGGTGCCTCGATCATGTAGGGCAGGTCACGAGGTCTAAACAATGAAGATCAAAGAGGGGAGGAGAACATCACATAGATACTGATCACGGACCCGTGGTCCAAGGAAAACTACTCACAAGACATCCGGGGAGCATCCATGGTGGAGAGGAGACTCCCTGAGGTCAATCCTCCCTCCGTCAGGGTGCCGGGAAGAGGTCTTCTGGTGCTCCCGATCTTGGAAGCGCGGCGGCGGCGGAACAGAGGCGAGTTCGCGGAATAGGGTTCCCCTTCTGGAGTTTTCTCGTGACGGGATAAATAGGTGAAGGGGGGCAGCCAGAGGTGGGCCAGGGGCCCCAGGCGCCCCCCTGGCGCGGCCAGGGGTGGGGCCGCGCCGGGTGGCCGCCTGGGCCCCCCTGGCTCCCCTCTGGCCCCTCCCGGGCTCTTCTCGAAGCTTCCGTCACGCTGATATTTTATCTGAATTTTCCCGAATTTTTCTGGCACTTTTTATATGGGGGAAAACTGAAATAGAAAAACAGCAGAAAACAGGAACTGGCACTGGGGTGCACTGAGTTAATAGGTTAGTCCAAATATGATCAAAAGTGTATGAAAGTGTATCTAGATCATAACAATATCACACAAAACATGCATGGAGCAAGCAGAAATTATAGATACGTTTTGGACGTATCAACATCCCCAAGCTTAATTCCTGCTCGTCCTCGAGTAGGTAAATGATAACAAGCATAATTTCTGTGGTGACATGCTAGCAACCATAAAAGAACTTTGAAAAGTAAAGCAATCAAGGTTAGAGATTCAATTCAAGTCATAACATGCAAGAGTCTATATTAGCATTGAAACTAGTAACAGAAGAACAAAAGGTGCAAGAGCTCTCGCTGTCCGTGACTCGAATGTCTCCGAATGGTGTATGCGTGCAAGAAGGGGGATAGGGAATACGAGAAAAATATATTTTTGTTGATAACTCAATCTACTAAAGTTTCACACTTGGTCTTCTTTGGAATCTTATCTTGACTCGTCCCTAGACCACTAGCCAGGTACAAGTCAATTTGATCCACTCCTTTTCGATATTTTGAGCACTCATGCAATGGATGAGCGTAAGCACGAAAGTTGACACTTAGGATGACAAAGAGAGAAATATGGTGGAGGAGGAAGACAAAAAGGATGAGAAAGGTTCACATCAATGAGGACAATCATAGGCAAGAGATGCCAAATGATAGATATGATGTGAGGAGTAGGGATTGCCATGCAACGGGTGCACATACGAGCTAGGAAGCTCTCCAAACTATATGTATAAAGATCATCTCTATGGAGTACAAGGATATAAAGGGAGTACTAGTATGGATCTCTCAAAAGGATAGTAGTGTTGCCCCTTTCTCTCTTTTTATTTCTTTTTCTCTTTTTTCTTTTTTTTGTATTTTTTTGGTGGCCTCAATGGCTCTTTCTATTTAACTCTCATTTGTCCTCTTTGGGATCTTTTAATGTGTCCACTTCGAGATCTTTTCCTCACTTAAGGGCAACACTCTATTTTACAAGAAGGTAAAGGAGATCTTTCACAGTTTACAAGGTACTCAAAATCATAAAGAAGATGTAACTATCATGATGTATGCAATGTATGCCTCTGCCAGTGTAGCAGGAACATGTAAGACATGAAGATCAAGTCATGAAGAGGTGGAAGTTTCATGGCAATGTAACTCGGAAAGGCTATGGAAATGCCTTGATAGGTAGGTATGGTGTCTGTTTTGAGGAAAGATAAAGGGAGGCTTATGATGACAGAGCATATCATGCCAAGGGTTTGGATGTATCGACGAAGGTGGACACCAACTCTCGGAGTGAGAAGAAGGTAATGCACGGGACGACAAAGGCTAGCAAAATATGGGAAGGTGGAAATGTCAACTCTCAATACTTACATTAGTCCGAAGAACTCATGCACTTATTATCGGTAACTCTCAATCTAATGAGGAGGTTCACAAAGAGACAAGTACCCCGAGGAGGAGTGTATGGGGGTTTGGTTATCCTTGCGCATCCTCGACTCATGGTACGTGAGTGTACTCTAATATTCGACCCCTCAGTGATCCATCTAGTAGCTAGAGTTCTCAACTAGTTTTGTAGGTTTTGAAAATAAACACGGATTGCCCAAAATACGACACCTATCACTAATAGGCTAGAGCTCTTGACAGCAAAAGTCCAAACATTACTCATAACAATACCTCAAAACTTATTGCAAGCTACTACTAAAATTAAATAGCAACCTTAATCACCTACTTTAAAGACAAAACACAACTCAGTGCAACAACCAAATCTCTTTAACAAGATAAACATGAAAACTAAAAAGAGTTCCAGCAACAAACTAAAAAAAAGCCAAGGCTCTTGATAAATACAAACTAAGACTAAAACTAAACATGGCAGTAGCTGTGAAAAGATAAAGAACACACAACAGCAAAAAGATAGGCATGAAGAATCCTATGATGTGTTCTTGATTTTGAAAGTGGAGCGTGTTTCTCTCCCACACAAAGTAATAAGGGATCTAACTTGTTATGAACATCCAGCAAAGCTAAAGAAAACTAAAAACAAAACCTAAGAGCGAGACGCTCCAAGCATAGCACATAACACATGACGTGATAAAAATATAGTGAGACGAAGGACGAACTGATGATTTGTTGATGGAGAA
Organism: Bromus sterilis; assembly: GCA_950022295.1. NCBI lineage: Eukaryota > Viridiplantae > Streptophyta > Magnoliopsida > Poales > Poaceae > Bromus > Bromus sterilis. Next base: position 376,524,585 of record OX465595.1, on the reverse strand, counting down.
TGGGATGCACGGGGGCATCCCCAAGCTTAGACGCTTGAGTATTCTTGAATATTTGTTGGGGATGCATGGGGGCATCCCCAAGCTTGAGCGCTTGACACTCCTGGATCTTCTTCCATCATCTTCCATTGCACACTTGAAAACTCCCTTCATACATAACTCATCATAAGCTGATTAGAGAGGTTAGTACCCTTAATAAATAATTTTTCTCCACTGGATATAAAGATATTCTTGAAGAGCTACTGTTTCTCAAGAGGGAAAAAAGGTTTTTTCAAAGAAAAAGCAAGCTTAAGGTTTGCAAAAGTTAGGAGAGACAAAACGTGGCAGAATCTGTGAAAATCAGAACAACAGATAGTAAAGAATTTTTTAGGGCTCTTATGAAACTCAAATCAAAAAACTCAGAACATACGGAAGTTTCGTAATTGCATAGATCATACTGTGTAAAAATTTCAGCTCAAAAAGAGGAACTGGGATTTTTCTGGATTTTTTCTGGTCACGAGGACAGAATCTGTTTTCTGGACAGCATGTAACAACTTTTACTTCCCTTGCCGTAAGAGGCTATAACTTGGCCCAAAGTTGAAAAATAATGATACAATGATGTTTCTACACTAGTAACAATTATCAAGACACAACAAAAGAAAAAAGAAAAACCTAAATTCGTTGCGGGCTGTCTCCCGAAAGCGCTTCTTTAAAGCCATTAGCTAGACATGATACAAAAAAGAAGAATCAAGTTTTATCAAGAGAAAGAGAATAACTGTTGGGGTTAGGGGCAGAAAACACAAAATTTTCATAACCTACGAGACCCATACCCAAGACCTATGCTATTCTGATGCAAGTAACGGACAGAAATAGATCACATACCAGTATGTAGTCCGTTAAGCGGGAAATGTTCCCGCATGAACGGGGTTGGTGTAGTCGTACCGGCAATCCCCGATGCCGCACAGATCCACGATGACTCCTGTAGCCACCCGATCCTTGCAGGCCGATGACGATATTACGTCCCCGTCGGAACGTTGCTGATGAAGACCTCGTGATACGACCACGACGATGAAGTAGCACCACAAGTGTAGTGCCTCGCGGGATTATACACATACAGTATACCCGACGTCCCTCCGGGCTCTGAACCAGTAGAGCAGCGGAAAGAAGATGGACTCGGATCCCGATTCCAGCAGCACGATGGCGTGCGTATAGTGGAGAAATCCCCAACCAAGTGTAGACTCCAAACAAGGGGAGTCCACTCGAGGAAGGAGAAAGGAGAGAGAGATGAGAAACTTGTCTAAAATTTGGATGTGAAGAAAAGGGCACCCTACCCCTCCTTATATAGGCCAAGGAGGGGGGCAACCTCCCCTCAACTTCCCATGTGGGACTAATCCCAAGGGGATGGGGGGCAAATGCGCCCCTAGGGGGGCATGGGCCCCTTCATGGCGCCATGGCCCATGGGGGAGGACTCCCTCTCCCCCTAATGGGCCCTATGAGGCCCATATGCCTTTTAATTCATTTTTAATTATATTTAAATACATTTTAATATTTAATTCAGATAATTAAATAATAAAACATATATTAAACATTATTAAATATATTTTGAACCTTTCAAAATACCCGGAACAACTTCCGGCCTTCATCGAAACAATTCCGGTCTTCTCTCCAATTTCTCCGGTGATCCCGAATCAATCCTTACTGCGTCGAGTACCCTTAAGTGTAACACCCTACGGTCCGGGAAACATCAGACATGATCGAGACAATTCTCATTGATCAATGACTAATCAATTGGACCTGGTTACAATCCTTGATAGCCCCTGCGCTTCCATCGAATGAACTTCAATCGCTATTGGATCCGTTAACCGTGTGCCTGTTCCCTTTGTCCTGGGGTACTTTGCTTGTCCGAGGTTTGATCATCGGTATCCAATATACCTAGTGCGTCCTCGTTCTCAACAAACAAGTTTACTCGTTCCCGTGATATTACAACTCCGTGACCTAGTCACACGTTTGCAAACTTTATGATGTAACATCACCGAGTGGGCCCAAAGTATCTATCCGTCACACAGATGGACAAATCCCGCTTTGATCTATTTGCATACTCATTAACATATCTATTCGGAATACCTGAAGTACTCCTTTATGGCCAGCATATTTCAGTCAGGCGGTGGGTAGCAAATCAAGGCATCCTAATAGACAGTAATTACGTATGATCATTACGGTCTAAGGATCTGGTCACTACGTTATAGTTATCGCAATGTCGAACTATGTGACTTGATCACATCGCAACACTTCTGGTGGGTGTATGTCCATCATATCATTATCCAATGATACGACTCCATTGTCAACAGACGCCATTGTCTCATGATCAGGAAACCTTGATCATCAATCGCCCAATGGACTAGTATACTAGGGTTTACTAGGGACCTGGTTGTTTGTATACCACACCTGTATTAATGTTTCCGCTTAATACAGTTATAGCATAGTATCAAACGTATTATGAACTAATGGAATATGCTCGATAAAACATATTTTATTTGCCTCTAGGGCACATTCCCAACAGTCTCCCACTTGCACTAGAGTACAAATAATCTAGTTGCATTTTCTCTGGATCATAACTCCTTATTGATCATGCTTGCCCGTGGAAGAGGTTGTATCAACGGTCTGGGTACCATTCAGAACCGTATGTCGTTTTTCAAATCATAATGTCACCTAATTTGACATTCCTTCATTATCCACTATAATGATGAGGTATATATATTTGGCGTTGAAGTGAGACTTCGTTTGCTGTGTCATAGCAATGACATCCGGTGGGTCACGCGGACTTTCCCATAGTCATGCACACTTGAAACTCACTCAATCAGAAGTCGAACTTCTTAAGCCATAATATAACTCCTGCTACTTCTAAAGCAGCCACATCAATGTAGATTCAATCCTTAGTGCATTGTATGCAACTTTGATGTCTAACCATGTTTCTTTCAACTTAGGCATTCATTAGTATGATATCTCAATTTTCTAGGTTAGTGTCAAAACTTGAACCAGCATAACATTTATGGTAAAGTCCACTATCCTTTACAAATTTGAGATGTATCCTCAGTTCTCTTCAGACACTGAAGGATAAACTTGACTCTTTGTTCAATGATTTACTCATAAATCATATCACAACATGTTCTTACTACTAAGAACTTGGGTCACATTACGTCGAGTACATAACTCTGGTTTTATATGAAAGAGCCTATGACAAAGGCATAGAGGATCCAACACATCCATTTATTTCATTAACCATTAACCATTGTTCTTGTACTGAGATTAACTCAACACTTCTCTTGGATATACAAGTAAGGACCACTTCTTGACTTGTCCCATTCTAAACTCCTTCAGAATCTTATCCAGGAAAGTATTACGACTCAATGTTATTAAACACATATCTATCTTAATAGATCTTCAATGCTTAATACTTATTCATCTTCATTTATGAAAGATTCAAATAATCATTAACACCAACTACACCATTCATAATATGTTATCCATATATGAGAATGTTATCATGCTCCCACTCAAATATGTCATGCACATATTAAGTCTTTGGATAACACTCATATTGCTCCCACTCAAATATGTCGGCCACATATAAGAAAAGGATAACATCCACATGGCTCCCACTTAGATATGTCAGACACACATTAAGTTCAGGACACTAACCACATGGCTCCTACTCAAATATGTCATTTACATATAAGTCTAGGATAATACTCCCATAGCTCCCACTCAAAATATGTCGTCTACATATTAAGTTTCAGGAAACTATACAGCTCCCACTCAGTTTCATGCAAATGCATGTTTCCTTGATATTTTGGTTAAGTCCAAAATCCTTTGATCATCCATCAAAATGAGAATTCAGTTTACGAGACACTAGTATCCATATGTTTTTCCAAAACCTTCTTGTTGTACCAATTACAACACTTCTTCAAATACAGGATTTGAGGAAGTCATGGTATTGATAACAATCCTGGATCAATCGTAGTGAATATCCCTTTGACTCAAGCATTGCTACACATTGTAGTCAACCCATTGAATTTGTCAGAAACAATCTTTGTGACAAACCAATCTTGACGTCCCTTTGATGTTCACATTTATTCCTCATAACTCTAAAGTTATTGTGAATATCAAGTAACCTCCTTACTTGATAAGATTCAAGCAATCTTAAATGTAACTCAACATAGGATTTCATGGCTCGTAGTCATATCTCGTACTTAGGTCCACCATCGCTTCTTTGTAGTTCATAGGAATGTCTTCTTCCATTAACATGACAAGTGAATCATGAATAATATTTTGCACCAGGGGCAAATATATATTCTTGAATCCTACCTTTCTCAGTAAAAGCTCGCATCAGAAGATCATGATCATTATCATTAGTTTCTCCTCTTATTGTAGAGCTTTGCTTCCAGAACATATTCCGTTGCACTACTCTGACATTTGGAGGCAAGGTCAATTACCTTGGTTGAACTTTCACTTTTCTTCCATTACCACATTTATCAAGAACAATTCTTGACAAACACCAAACATAGCAATACAAGTTTTGCTCCTTTTGGTTCTAGTTGTGGAAGATGCATCCATAGTTGTCTAAGGATACACTACAAAGATAATTTATCTTACATAAATCAAGCTTCCTAGAAACCACAACACACCATGACATATATAGTGTTGGTTTCCACGAACTCAGATGGTTCCCTATACTGAAGTGAGTGTTTGCATATTAAATTTAAAACTCTAAACATTAATAACGTAACTTGGTAAGAGATAACTTTAGACCATACACTATTCGATATAATATGATTACAATGTTCAGGCACGTCAACCATATCGAAGTGTCTCAAGACATTGCAATTTGTGAAACAACTTTCACAAGTTTGTATGCCCAAGAGTAACTCAAAACATTTGTCACTTTGATCAAATCGCAGAGACTTGTCTTTCTTGTTAATTTAATATCCATCTTTACTCTGAAATCCCTTTTGATCATATCAAATTATTCCAGACTCATGCTTCATTAGTGAATACACATATTCATCTAAGTCCACATACGGAGTTCACGAAATAATGAAATTCACCACATGCTGACATACGATACATCACAATGTATGATATTCAACAATCAGTACACACTCTGTTTTACCAGAATGCGAGGTTTTAGTCATCTCACCTAAAAGGCATGGTTTTCATGTGTCAAGAGATCAAGCATCCCAAGACTTCATCAAACCATTCATGACTTAAACTGTAGTGTCATTATTAAGCCTGGATATTTCTTGGCATTACAATATTTCTTATAAATGATCAAACAACTATCATCAATATAAGAATAACTCATTCATAATCGTAATGTGACCATAAGAGATATCATTCATAAAAGGAGAACAACTGACTTGTTTCTCACTAATATGAATAATTGTCTTCGCGAGATGCAAGACACACTAATAAAGTCCTCATTCAAACGATCATAAAATTTATTCATATATTAATCAATTGATAGATGTAGAGGGAGAGTGTTGTCGACCATCAACTATCTTGATTGCCGTCAGCACACATTGTCACCTCATCCCTTCCAAGTCACTCTCAAGCAGTAAGTTCAAGCATCGAATACTTAATCAACCGCAATTAGTGTTTCGTGGGAAAGACATTTATAACTCGTATATCAAATATACCTTCTCCGTCAATGACCATTCCTGCATTGGTTCTACTCTTAAAGTTCTTAACTTTAACCATGAGCTCATGACAGGTGAACGATTCTCCTTCATGACATAGTCCAGACATGGTCTTTGTAACTGGGAGGAAGCGGATGCAACTCCCCAATTATCGCAAAGTAACCAGTCATTCAGTAGTCCAAGTTATACACAAGGTGTTCCATGTATCTTATACATTTTCCAAGTGACTTTCTCAGCAGGTTGTTCCTTCCACCATAGTTGAAAGAAACCCCGTCCATATACTCATCTTCCATTACTCCGATTTGTGACCAAGTACTTTCAAGTTCACCTAGCATGTCATACGTGTTGGTTAACATGCATTCACAATTCAGATTCCATAGAATGAATTATGGTGTATTGGACAGTCATTCATAAGTGACGGTGAGTGCGATACTCATCATCATCTTCCTTGATTACGGAGTTGTCAAGTGTATCTCCTAGCAGTTCTTCGTATTATGTTTAGCAAGTCATTACTAATGAGTATGTCTCTAATGGTGTTGGTACACATCAATGAAGTAAGACCCATTTACCTTAAGTTCTATCATACTAAAAGAGCCATAGTTCTAAACATTGGTATGACGTTATCTACAATGATATTTGCTAAGACATGAAGATTAAGTTCATAATATGGATTTCATGTTTCAAAAACAATTCTGGAACTCCCACTCAGACAAACATCCCTCATAGTTTATTTTAAGTGATTACACGATCCTTGAACACCATACCTCCCCCGATCGTCACGGCCATCAATATGTTGTTCAAGGTAGGCCATCATGCCAATCACATCATCCATGTGACTTATGCTTGACCTTTCGGTCTCTTGTGTCCCGAGGCCATATCATATACATATGCCAGGCTCGCCACCACACCCTATGTGATTTGTTGCTGTGTCATGCAAGGCCATATCATATACATATGCCAGGCTTGCTACACCCACCTCATGTGAACGAAAAAATGTTTGACACACGTCTGACACGTGGTGCCTCCATAATGTAGAACTTTCCAGGTGGTGCTCACTAGAGTAAGGACACTATGTTGGTTTTAGTGAGGGATCATCCTATTATGCTACCGTCGTATATCTAACATATTAGCAAAACATGATGCAACAGTATAAATCATACATGCTATGATTCCCCCCGACATGCAAATTAAAGTTGAAAACGCCTTTCTACTTTATCTTTTGCAAGTTTTACGTGGCTGCTAGGGGTTTCGAGAAAAGAACCGTTTCTATCCTACGAAAACAAGCCACAACACCAATCCACAATTGTCTCTATTACACCCCTGTCGGGGCCCTCTGTTGCAAACATCTTCGCATCGCTAATGCAGAGAGACAGACACCCCCCAGCCACTTTATATGGTACAAGCCATATGTCAAGCGTGGAACCAGTCTCGCGTAAACACGTAAGGTCGGTCGGGGGCCGCTTCATCAAACATTGCCGTAACGCTAAATGAGTACACGTGAGAGGGTAAGAATTTGAGAATTGATGCCCACATACTAGATGTGTTCTATCCGTACAATACATCTACGCATAGCCTTACTCTGATACCACTGTTGGGGTTCGGGGCAGAAAACACAATTTTTTCATAACCTACGAGCCCCATACCCAAGACCTATGCTATGCTGATGCAAGTAACGGACAAAAATAGATCACATACCAGTATGTAGTCCGTTAAGAGGGAAACGTTCCCGCATGAACGTGGTTGGTGTAGTCATACCGGCAATCCCCGATGCCGCGCAGATCCACGATCACTCCTGTAGCCACCCGATCCTTGCAGACCGATGACGATATTACGTCCCCGTCGAAACGTTGCTGATGAAGACCTCGCGATACGACCACGACGATGAAGTAGCACCACAAGTGTAGTGCCTCGCGGGATTATACACATACAGTATACCCGACGTCCCTCCGGGCTCCGAACCAGTAGAGCAGCGGAAAGAAGATGGATTCGGATCCCGATTCCAGCAGCACGACGGCGTGTGTATAGTGGAGAAATCCCCAACCAAGTGTAGACTCCAAACAAGGGGAGTCCACTCGAGGAAGGAGAAAGGAGAGAGAGAGATGAGAAACTTGTCTCAAATTTGGATGTGAAGAAAAGGGCACCCTGCCCCTCCTTATATAGGCCAAGGAGGGGGGCAACCTCCCCTCAACTTCCCATGTGGGACTAATCCCAAGGGGAGGGGGGCAAATGCGCCCCTAGGGGGGCATGGGCCCCTTCATGGCGCCATGGCCCATGGGGGAGGACTCCCTCTCCCCCTAATGGGCCCTATGAGGCCCATATGCCTTTTAATTCATTTTTAATTATATTTAAATACATTTGAATATTTAATTCAGATAATTAAATAATAAAACATATATTAAACATTATTAAATATATTTTGAACCTTTCAAAATACCCAGAACAACTTCCGACCTTCATCGGAAAAATTCCGGTCTTCTCTCCAATTTCTCCGGTGATCCCGAATCAATCCTTACTGCGTCGAGTACCCTTAAGTGTAACACCCTACGGTCCGGGAAACAACAGACATGATCGAGACAATTCTCATTGATCAATGACTAATCAATTGGACCTGGTTACAATCCTTGATAGCCCCTGCGCTTCCATCGAATGAACTTCAATCGCTGTTGGATCAGTTAACCGTGTGCATGTTCCCTTTGTCCTGGGGTACTTTACTTGTCCAAGGTTTGATCATCGGTATCCAATATACCTAGTTCGTCCTCGTTCTCAACAAACAAGTTTACTCGTTCCCGTGATATTACAACTCCGTGACCTAGTCACACGTTTGCAAACTTTATGATGTAACATCACCGAGTGGGCCCAGAGTACCTATCCGTCACACGGATGGACAAATCCCGCTTTGATCTATTTGCATACTCATTAACATATCTATTCGGAATACCTGAAGTACTCCTTTATGGCCAGCATATTTCAGTCAGGCGGTGGGTAGCATATCAAGGCATCCTAATAGACAGTAATTACGTATGATCATTATGGTCTAAGGATCTGGTCACTACGTTATAGTTATCGCAATGTCGAACTATGTGACTTGATCACATCGCAACACTTCTGGTGGGTGTATGTCCATCATATCATTATCCAATGATACGACTCCATTGTCAACTGACGCCATTGTCTCATGATCAGGAAACCTTGATCATCAATCGCCCAATGGACTAGTATACTAGGGTTTACTAGGGACCTGGTTGTTTGTATACCACACCTGTATTAATGTTTCCGCTTAATAAAGTTATAGCATAGTATCAAACGTATTATGAACTAATGGAATATGCTCGATAAAACATATTTTATTTGCCTCTAGGGCACATTCCCAACAATAACTAGCCCAAGTAACGGACTCAAAAGGTAACTTGATTTTCTTTCTAGGGAAGTGTTCCATCCCCTTTTTGAATGGGAATTGGAATTTTATATTCCCCTCTTTCATGTCAATAACCGCACCAACGGTGCGAAGAAAAGGACGTCCCAAAATAATTGGACATAAAGGTTCACACTCTATATCCATAACAATAAAATCAACGGGAACATAGTTGTCATTGACAATGATAAGAACATCGTCGATCTTCCCCAAAGGTTTCTTTATGGAAGAATCAACAAGACGAACACCAAAAGAACAAGGCTCAAGAGGCTTCAATTCAAACATATCAAATATTCTTTTGGGCATAACAGAGGTACTAGCTCCAACGTCACATAAAGCATAGCAAGAGAATTTATTTAATTTAACTTTGATCATAGGATCCCAACCATCATCTAGCTTCCTAGGTATGGAGGCTTCTACTCTAAGCTTCTCCTCCCTAGCTTTGATAAGAGAATTTGTGATATGCTCCGTGAAGGAAAGATTAAGTGTGCTAGTGTGGGGATCTCTAGACATTTTGTGTAACAAGCTAATAACTTCTGAGAGGGTGCAACTATCAAAATCAATATCACTATTATCAAAGGCGGTAGTAGTGTCATCTAGGCTCACTTGTTTGAAACCCTCTATGTTCATAGGAGTTTCTTTATCTACGGTTGAGGTATTAGCATCACCATTAATAGGTCCAACGGGACTAGGAGTGCATTGGGTGCTAATAGTTTGAGTGTCCTCAACAATTTGGATAGTGGCAACTGTGTGGTGTGTAGGAAGGCTCTTAATTCTATCCTCTTCCTCTTTTCTCTAGCCCATCTTTCTTTGAGTTTAGCCATCATCCTAATGTTTTCATTTATTGTAACTGGATAGCATTAATAGGAGTGGCCTTATTCTCCTCACGGGGGAGGTTCTAATTTTAAGCATCTCAATACCAAGGGCTAAGCTTTCTACCTTCAAAGAGATATTATCTATTTTAGCTAATTTCTCCTCTACATTTTTGTTGAAGGCTTTTTGGGTAGTGATAAAGTCTCTAAGCATGCTTTCTAATTCAGAAGAGGGGTTCTTGTTGCTAGGGTAAGTGTTGTTGTTCCCATAATTGGATGGAAACGGTCTAGGATAGCTAGCAAAATTTCCCCTATAAGCATTGTTGTTGAAGTTGTTTCTAGCAATAAAGTTCACATCTACTTGTTCTTGAGCAACCAAATAATTTAAAGGAACATCATGGGGATCAATAGAGGGTTGCTTGGTAAGTAGAGACATAATTAAGTCAACTTTTTCATTGAGGGAGGTAATTTCCTCGACAGAATTTACCTTCCAACCTGTTGGAGCGCGTTCGGTGTGCCATTGGGAATAATTGGTCATCATCTCATCGAGAAGCTTTGTGGCAGCACCAAGTTTAGTTGACATAAAGGTTCCTCCCGCGGCCGAATCTAACAAGTTCCGCGGGGTAAAGTTCAAGCCTGCATAAAAAGTCTGGATAACCATTCAAGTAGTCAAACCATGTGTAGGGCATTTCTTAACAAGAGATTTTATTCGTTCCCAAGCTTGGGCAACGTGTTCATTATCCAATTGCTTAAAATTCATAATATTACTCCTCAATTGGATAATCTTAGCAGGAGGGTAGTACTTCCCTATAAAAGCATCTTTGCACTTATCCCAAGAATCTATGCTATTTCTAGGCAAAGATTGAAACCAGATTTTAGCATCTCCCCTTAAAGAGAAAGGAAAGAGCTTGAGCTTAACAACATCACCTTCTACTTCTTTATACTTTTGCATATCACATAATTCAACAAAATTATTCAAGTGTAAAGCAGCATTATCTCCAGCACCAGAGAATTGATCTCTCATAACAAGGTTTAGCAAAGCAGGTTTAATTTCATAAGAGGTAGCTGAAGTGGCAGGTGTGGCAATGGGAGTGCAGATAAAGTCCTGGTTGTTATGACTAGTGAAGTCACACAACTTGGTGTTTTCAGTGGAACCCATAGTGGCAGCAAGTGTGGCAGATTTTTTGGTAGTTTTTGATAAAAGACACAAAGATAAAAACTGAAAGATAAACTAACAAGACTAAAAAACAAAGGTAAAGGGTAGTGTGCAACTCCCCTATCTTAGCACTCAGAGTCCCCGGCAACGGCGCCAGAAATTCTCTTGCTTAGCGGCTTCTCGCCCTTCATTGGTGAGCCCCAAGTGGAAGGCGTGATGCAATGCAGCAGCGAGTTTCCCTCGGTGAAGATACCAAGGTTTGTCTCCCGTAGGACTCCGAATATGATAAGTAGGTGTCAGCGGCGCGACTGACGTGGACCTGCACACAGACACAGATAACTTTGTTCCCAACGAAGTTCAGAGAGGTTGTCAATCTCTCCGGTCTTGTTGTTCACAAAGGGTAAAACACAAGGGATAATGATAGCAAGTAAAAGTAGAAAAGTAAAGATAGCTTGGAAACAGTAATGAGGATATGGACCAGGATACGTGATGTTCGCTAGTGATGTCTCTCTCCCAAAAGACGATAAAACTGCTATGCGAGGTAAAAAATTATAGAAGGGCAATTGACAGGATTATGAACACACCGCAATGCTAACTATGCTACAAAAGAAAGGAAGAGGTTCAAAAGCACGGGCAGTACGCCAAAATAAGTAGACCGAAATCCATCTGCATCTACTACTAATCATCCACCTTGAGATATCTATCCAGAACATCTCGCTGGTATTAAGTTGCGAGCCCCGCCCAAAGTGTAAATCCAAAGCAACAAACAACTACAATAAAAGAACTTTGCATAAAGTAAACAATCCTTGTGACCGCGGTCACAAGCACCGTTGTTTTCCCCCTTGTGGCAACAACACACTCCCTAGACTCATGTTTCTGTCACTCAAGCATGTCATCGGGGGGGGGCATGAACCCACAATCTAGCACAACGCTCCCTCTTGGAGTCACTACTTAGGAACAACAATATAAAAGATAGAAACCAAATATTTTACTCTATCACAATCTAAACATAATCTCATAATCCATCAGATCCGATCAAACTCAACATAGCAATTGCAGAAATATTACAAAGGTGCCTCGATCATGTAGGGAAGCTCACGAGGTCTAAACAATGAAGATCAAAGAGGGGAGGAGAACATCACATAGATACTGATCAGGGAACCATGGTCCAAGGAAAACTACTCACAAGACATCCGGGGAGCATCCATGGTGGAGAGGAGACTCCCGGAGGTCAATCCTCCCTCCGGCAGGGTGCCGGGAAGAGGTCTTCTGGTTCTCCCGATCTTGGAAGCGCGGCGGCGGCGGAACAGAGGCGAGTTCACGGAATAGGGTTCCCCTTCTGGAGTTTTCCCGTGACGGGGGATAAATAGGCGAAGGGGGGAAGCTAGAGGTGGGCCAGGGCCTCCAGGCGCCCCCCTGGCGCGGCCAGGGGTGGGGCCGCGCCGGGTGGCCGCCTGGGCCGCCTGGCTCCCCTCTGGCCCCTCCCGGGCTCTTCTCGAAGCTTCCGTCACGCTGATATTTTATCTGAATTTTCCTTAATTTTTCTGGCACTTTTTATATGGGGGAAAACTGAAATAGAAAAAAAGCAGAAAACAGGAACTGGCACTGGGGTGCATTGAGTTAATAGGTTAGTCCAAATATGATCAAAAGTGTATGAAAGTGTATCTAGATCATAGAAGTATCACACAAAACATGCATGGAGCAAGCAGAAATTATAGATACGTTTTGGACGTATCACTATGTGATCAATCTCTCCCTTCTTTGTGCTTCCACTTTCGAGTCCTCGTGAGCTACCTCACATGATTGAGGCATCTATGTAATTTCTGATGTTGCTATGCTGAGTTTGTTGGGATCTGATGGATTATGAGACTATGTTCAGATTGTGATGAGTAATATATTTGGTTATTCTCTTTTATATTTTGTTCTTTAGTAAATTCTTGCATGTTCTCCGTTGTGGTATTTGCTTCGGCCAAGTATTTTATTTGCAACTCCAAGAGAGAGCGTTATGCTCGATTGTGGGTTCAACCCCTTGATGTCTAGCTTGAGTGACAGAAACATGAGACTAGGGGATGTGCCGTTGCCACCAGGGATAAAACAACGGTGCTTGTGCCTTCGGGTGCAAGGATTGTTTACTTTACGCAAAGTTCTTTTAATGAAGTTGTCTGTTGCTTTGAGTTTACACTTTGGGTGGGATTCGCAACTTAATACCAGCGAGATGTTCTGGATAGATATCTCAAGGTGGATGATTCATAGTAGATGCAGATGGATTTCGGTCTACTTACCTTGGCGTACTACCCATTGCTTTTGAGCCCTTCCTTTCTTTGCAGCATAGTTAGCATTTCGGTGCCTTCATAATCCTGTCAATTGCCCAACTGTGATTTGTTTACCTCGCTAGCACTTTTATCGTCTTTTGGGAGAGAGACATCACTAGTGAAAATCACGGGACCCCGGTCCATCTTCATACTATTGTTTAGGCCTTCAATTTACTTTTCAGTTTCTATCACTATCATTATCTTTTGCGTTAATCCTTTGTAAACAACAAGGCCGGAGGAATTGACAACTCCTCTGTACTCGTTGGGAGCAAAGTTATTTGTTTCTGTGTGCAAGTCCACGTCAACTCCCTAGCCAGTAATTTCTGGCGCCGTTTTCACCTACTTGTATCTCTTGGAGTCCTACTGGTTCGATAACCTTGGTATCTTCACCGAGGGAAATTTGCTTCTACGCCACATCTCACCTTCCACTTGGGGTAACCAACGAGGAGTGAGAGAACTATCCTCACCGTATCAAGCTAATTTCTGGCGCCGTTGCCGGGGACTCAAGTCTACAAGATAGGGGAGTTGCACACTATATTTTACCTTTGCTTTTTAGTCTTGTTAGTTTACCTTTCAGTTTTTTCTTTTGTGTCGTTAATCAAAAATACCAAAAATACCTGCTGCTACTATGGGTTCCAATGAAAACACTAAGTTGCGTGACTTCACTAGTCACAACAACAGTGAATTTATCTGCACTCCTATTGCTCCACCTGCCAGTTCAGCACCTTCTTATGAGATTAAACCTGCTCTGCTTAACCTTGTCATGAAAGATCAATTCTCAGGAGCAGGAGAAGATGTTGCCTTGCACCTAAACAACTTTATCGAGCTCTGCGACATGCAGAAGTACAAGGAAGTGGATGGAGACATCGTCAAGCTGAAGCTTTTTCCTTTCTCTTTGAGAGGAAGAGCCAAGGAGTGGCTACAATCTTTGCCCAAGAACAATATCGATTCTTGGAGTAAATGCAAAGATGCTTTTATAGGGAAGTATTATCCCCCTGCTAAAATTATTCAATTGAGGAGTAACGTTATGAATTTCAGGCAATTGGATAATGAACACGTTGCCCAGGCTTGGGAACGTATGAAGACACCTGTCAAGAACTGCCCCACACATGGACTGACTACCTGGATGGTTATCCAGACTTTTTATGCAGGCTTGAACTTCACCTCGCGGAACCTGTTAGATTCGGCCGCGGGAGGAACTTTTATGTCAACCACGCTTGGTGCTGCCACAAAGCTACTTGATGAGATGATGCTGAATTACTCGCAATGGCACACCGAGAGATCTCCAACCGGTAAGAAGGTAAACTCTGTCGAGGAGATCTCCTCTTTAAATGAAATGGTTGACCTTATCATGTCTCTACTTACCAAGCAACCCTCTATTGATCCTCAAGATGTTCCTTTAAATTCTTTGGTTGCTCAGGAGAAAGTAGATGTTAATTTTGTCTCTAGAAACAACTTCAGCAATAATGCTTATAGGAGTAACTTTGGTAGCAACAATCCTAGGCCTTTCCCATCGAACAACTATGGGAACAACACTTATCCTACCACCAGAAACTCCACTTCAGAGCTAGAGACCTTGCTCAAAGACTTTATCACTACCCAGAAAGTGTTCAACAAGAGTGTGGAAGAGAAATTAGACAAATTAGATATCCTCTCTTCGAAGGTAGACACCATAGCCCATGATGTAGAGATGCTGAAGATTAGAACCTCTCCCCCCGAGGAGAGGAAGACCACTCCTATGAATGCTATCCAAGTCCAAATTAATGAAAACATTAGGATGCTGGGAAAACTAAAAGAGAGATGGGCTAGAGAAAAGGAGGAAGAAGTGAGAATTAAGAGCCTTCCTACCTACCACACAGTAGCCACTATCCAAGTAGTTGAGGATGTCCAAACTGTTAGCACCCATCACACCCCTAGTCCCACTGTACCTATCAATGGTGATGCAACCACCTCAACCTTAGAAGAGGAAACCTCTATGAACATAGAGGCTTTCGAACAAGTGAGCTTAAATGATATCACTACTTCCTTGATAGATAGAAGTGACTTAGACTTTGACAACTGCACTTTACCAGAAGTTATTGGTTTCCTACACAAGATGTCTAGAGACCCCCACACTAGCACACTCAATCTTGCCTTCACAGAGCATATCACCAATGCTCTAATCAAAGTTAGGGAGGAGAATCTTAGACTAGAAGCCTCCATACCTAGGAAGCTAGAAGATGGTTGGGATCCTATGATAAAAATTAAATTGAATAACTTCTCTTATTATGCTCTTTGTGATGTTGGAGCAAGTACCTCTGTTATGCCCAAAAGAATGTATGATATGCTTGAATTGAAACCTTTTGATCCTTGTTCTTTTGGTGTTCGTCTTGTCGATTCTTCCGTAAAGAAACCTTTGGGGAAGATCTACGATGTTCTTATCATTGCCAATGACAATTATGTTCCCGTTGATTTCACTATTATGGACATTGAGTGTGAGCCCTCTTGTCCAATTATTTTGGGACGTCCTTTTCTTCGCACAGTTGGTGCTATCATTGACATGAAAGAGGGAACTATCAAATTCAAATTCCCTCTCAAGAAAGGGATGGAACATTTCCCTAGGAAAAAGATTAAGTTACCTTTTGAGTCCGTCACACGGGCTAGTTATTCTCTTGAAAAAACTTGATCTTCTACTTTAAGGCTAGCTAATGGCTCTAAAGAAGCGCTTTCGGCAGGTAACCCGCAACGAATTTAGGTTTTTCTTTTTGCTTTTGTTCTGTTCTTAGTGGTCTTGATGATTTTTACTACTGTAGCAACAATATTGTATCTTTACTTTTCAAGCTTTGTGCCAAGTTTAGCCTCATACGGCAAGGGAAGTAAAAGTTGTGACATGCTGTCCAGAAAACAGATTCTGTCCTCGTGACTAGAAAAATCACAGAAAAATCCCAGTTCATATTTTTGAGCTGAACTTTTTACACAGCGTGCTCTATACAATTACGAAACTTCCGTATGTTCTGAGTTTTTTGATTTGAGTTGCAGAAGTATCCCTAAAAAATCCTTTTCTACCTTCTGTTCTGTTTTTTCGCAGATTCTGCCACGTTTTGTCTCCCCTTACTTTTGCAAACCTTAAGCTTGCTTTTTATTTGCAAAAACTTTTTGGAAATCTTGAGAAACAGTATATCTTCCTGGAAATATTTATTTTCAGTCGAGGAAAATTATTTTATTAGGGTACTAACCTCTCTAATCAGCCTACAATGAGTTATGTATGAAGGGAGTTTTCAAGTGCGTGATGGAGGATGATGAAAGAAGATTCAGGAGTGTCAAACGCTCAAGCTTGGGGATGCCCATGTGCACCCCCAATAAATATTCAAGGAGACTCAAGCGTCTAAGCTTGGGGATGCCCCCGATGCATCCCCTTCTTCATCAACAATCATCAGTTTGTCCCTCGTTGCACTATATTTTTATCACTTCATGCGTTATGTGCTATACTTGGAGCGTCTCGCTCTTTACTTTTCAAGGTTTGTTTTGCTTTCTTTGCTGTAGTAATAAGTTAGACCCCAACTTACGCTTTTGTGTGGGAGAGATTCACGCTCCGTTTGAACTAGAACTCCTCATAGGATTTGCATGCTTATTCTTTTAGCTGTGAGCTGTTCTTTTTCTTTTCTTAGTTGTTGTTCTGTTTAGTTGTAGTGCTTTAGTTTTTCTAGAGCTTTTCTTTTGTCTTAGGTTGAACTTTCTATTGGTTGCATGTTTTATCTTGTTAGAGAGTTTGCCTGTTGCACTGAGTTTTGTGTCTTGACTGAAAGTAGGTAGTTAAAGTTGCTATTCTCTTTGTAGTAGTAACTTACAATAGTTTTGAGGTATTGACTAGAGTAATGTTTGAACTTATGGTGTCAAGAGCTCTTGCCTATTAGTGATAGATGTCGTATTTTGGGCAATCCGTGTGTTTTTCGAAAACCAAAAAACCCTGTTGAGAACTCTAGCTACTAGATGGATCACTAACCTCTGGAGGGTTCGAATATTAGAGTACACTCACGTACCATGAGTCGAGGATGCGCAAGGATAACCAAACCCCCATACAGTCCTCCTCGGGGTACCTGTCTCTTTGTGAACCTCCTGATTAGATTGAGAGTTACCGATAATAAGTGCATGAGTTCTTCGGACTAATGTGAGTATTCGAAAGTTGACACTTCCACCCACCTATACTTTTTCTAGCCTCTTTGGTACCGTGCATTGCCCTTTCTCACCTCGAGAGTTGGCGCATACTTCGCCGGTGCATCCAAACCCTTGGCATGATATGCTCTGTCATCATAAAACTCCTTATATCTTTCGTCAACACAGCCACCATACCTACCTACAAGGCATTTCCATCGCCTTTTCGAGATACATTGCCATGCAACATCCAGCTTCTCATGACTTGATCTTCATGTCATACATGCTACTTGCTTGATCGATGAGCTGCATGCTAGTTGGTCCTTGCCCTAATCTGTAACGACCCGGTTCCTCACAAACCGGAGTCTCTGTGCCTTCTATGCTAGTCCCTGGATCAATAGCTAGCAGACACAGTACACGATGTAATACCCAGAATAAACCACATGTCATATATATTACATCGAAAATCTAGTATTACAATATAGCATACCTGCATAGCTCAAGGCTAGCTTACAAATAGAATACATCAGAAAAACAATAAAAGCTTCGTGGCGTCCATCCACTCCACCGGCAAGTTGAGTATAGACATCGTACCACTTACTCATCGTATATAATCCTGCAACACCAAAGGTTACAGCCCGAACACGGGTCAGTACATCTGATTTGTACGGCAATTCACACGAAAAAGTATATAATAGACCTACATCTACATGCAAGGTAAGTCAAAGGAAAGGCTTATGGTTTTATTTTGCAGAAAGGTGATTTTTCCCTCACATACTACAACTAATCAAATTTTAATTTCTCTTGCTAGTCCTAAGTATGGTTGAATCGGGCTACACCAATTCCAACAATCCCTTTATTAAAAGTTCCCACTCAAATTCTTATCAAGATTAATTATCTTTCAAGACCATCCAACAACAATAATGCCCAGTTGCTCAAAGTTGTCCGTAACCGTGGACACGGCTAATCATGATCAGTTTTTACACTCTACAGAGGTTTGTACACTTTCCCCACTGGACTCCACCCGAAGATTGAGATATAGTCTTTCAGAAGAGGTTGCCTCCACCCTTTGGTAGCCGGTACACCTATCATATCTACATCAGCTAGCTACCAGGGCCAGGTTCCCCACAACTTA
Source organism: Bromus sterilis (assembly GCA_950022295.1). Lineage (NCBI taxonomy): Eukaryota > Viridiplantae > Streptophyta > Magnoliopsida > Poales > Poaceae > Bromus > Bromus sterilis. Next base: position 376,505,955 of record OX465595.1, on the reverse strand, counting down.
CTCATATAAGCCAGAGCCCATATAGCCAGTGGTCGTACATGGAAGCTACTAGTCACACTGTATGCCCGATCTTTTTGAGCCTGGACGGCGCCCACTGCGTCAGAGGGTACTCGCCATGACGCACCCGGTTCACCACCAAAACAACCATTCGGGAAGCATTTAGCCCTGGTCCGGCACGAGCCCTAGGATGCATTCCCTGCCCGTCCAGAGGTGATTTCTATTTAAGTTTGCTAGTCAAGTCATTACTCCTAACAAAGGTCAATGATAACTCAACCAATCCCCGTCTACAAAGCAATAGCAGTATATAACAACCACGATCCTAGGGCGACAATGAAATACAAGGTCAGAGCATATGGCTATCCTACTAGGTTTAAATCATAACTAGTATATAATCCTACACATGCATAGAGTGATAATTTGCTACATGCATAATAGAAAATATAGGTTGATGTATGGTCAAAGTGTAACTTGCCTTATACATTCGGTGAAGTTCTTCGCTCTCACGGTCCAGTCAACTCTACTCGTCACACTCCGAGCAATCTATCGCAAACGAATGAACTTGAATAAGTAATCACATCACAAGGACTAAACAAAAGATCAACAAAACAATCACAAAGGTTTTTGAAACAAAACAAAAGGGCTTTGAAGTGCAAAGGTGTCGATGTGCTCGAAGGTGATCGGTGGAAGTGACTCGAGAGAGTCAACAGATAAAGATTCATCGGTAAAGAATTGTGATCATGGACATTTATGAATTCAAGGTGAATATCATGCCCACATGAAAAGTGTGTGAATCTTACCGACAACATGTCTCAAATGATCCGATATGCAGAAAGAATCACGTGAAACGGAATACTACAACGTAGGTCATAGCAATTGCAACATTGAATTGAATTTGAATTTAAAAAGACCAAGGAAATTGTGAATTTTTGTGTACACATGATATAGACAGAAAGTACATGACACGAGTAATCCAACGCAAAAAGAATCACTCGATTTGGATCAACGGTTTACAAGATATGGCCTCCGGAATTTGAATTTGAATTTGAAATAAACTCAAATTCAAAAGTGTGCAAAGTGTGCAAAAATTTATACCATGCAAAAGTACAGAACAACACAAGCGCGTAGGAAAAAGTTTCACCTCGATCCGACTTACGGTGTAGAAAATATTGCGGGCGCGAGAACGGGGGGTTTTCTGCCAAAAGGACTTGTTCGCGAATATAATTCTTCTGAAAAAGAAATCGGGTCCCTGCGGGGCAGTTGACCAGATCTGGCCGGTTTGACTCCGGCGTAGTCGTCTTCTCCGGCGAACTCCGGCTACTCCGGCGAGGGGTGGCGGCTCTGGTGAGGTGGGGAGGCAGGGGAGACGGCGTGGGGCGCTTGGGCCGGCCGGTGTGGCGCTCGGCGGCGGTGACCGCACCCAGGCAGCAGGGCGCGCGGGCACGGCAGTCTCGGCCGGCGGCGGCGGCTTGCCCGGCGTGGCCCTGGCCAGCCCGGCGAGGCGGCGGGGCACGACGTTGGAGGCGCGGCGGCGGGGTTACAGGGAGGCGTCGGGGCGGAGGCGGACGGGGCCCGACGGTGAGCTGGCCGCGGCGGCGGCGTGGCAGCGTGCGGGGCCCGGCGGCGGCGGCGGCGAGCCCGCGGGTCCCGCACTAGGGTTTTCTAAAATTCCAAAAAAAAAGAAAAACGAAAAAAGAAATCCAGAAACAATTTATAAACAGAGAAGAACAGGAAAAAACGTAATGGGCTCTAGTAGCGCTCGCGAGCGGAAAAAGGTTACTGGGTCGGGCTACGGATTTTTTTTCTTTTTATTTAAAACCGTAACTTCAAACAATAAAATAAATTCAACCGTAACTCCGAAAAATATGAAATAAAATTCTAAATTCATCAAATAACACAAAGAAAATTATGAAATGAATATATTTTCCAAAAAGGAAAATAAAAATAAAAACATTTTATAAATAATTTATTTAAATATAAAATACTTTTCATAAATCAACTAAAATCCAATAAATCATTTAAAGTAATTTTATTTGGTCAAAAGCATTGACAAACCATTTCTAAATATTAAAATATAAATTTTAAAATTGTCACACCAATAAATAATTTGGTAAAACAAAAATATCCCATTCAAATATTTTTTTTCAACTCTTTTGAAATATTAAATAAATCCTTTTAATGAAATAAAAACTCTCTTAGCATTATAAAATCCCTAAATAAATTTTTGAGTTATTTATAATACTCAAAATAAATTTTAAAAACTTTAAAGTAATATTCTAAATATTTCGCAACTCTATTAAAAAGGGGATAAGTCATTTTATATCCTCTCAAATGAATTTCGTTTAGTTGAAAAATGTTTTGAATATTCAGAAGAATTCCAATAATGATTTAAATTTTTTTCCAACCTTTTAATATGTTGAAGGAGTCATATTACCTTCTCTCATTTTGTTTTGTTGGTTTTGTTTTAAATAATAAATTCCAATAACACCAATTATGAATATTAGGGAAAGTCCTTTTATTCCCTCTCTTTTTAATATTCAATAAACTCCAATAGTTTTAAATCCCAGAGAAAGTCAAACACATCAATGAAACAATCATTATCTATTTAAGTTTATTAACATTCCAAAATTCGGAGAATTTTGGGATGTTACATAATCATTGCTACATGACGCACTAGTATCATTGCATATCCTTCTACCCTGGCAGAAGCATACATTTGCATCACGATAGTTACATTTTTTTATGTGAGTACCTGTGTAAAGTGTGAAAGATCTCTACATTCTTGTAAAATATTGAGTATTGCCCCTAAAGTGAGGAAGAGATCCCAAAGAGGACAAAATCAAAAGATCCCAAAGAGGACAGATGAGAGTTAAATAGAAAGAGCCATTGAGGCCACCAAAAAATACAAAAAAGAGAAAAATAAAAAATAAATAGAGAGAAGGGGGCATACTACTATTCCTTTTGAGAGGTCCACACTAGTACTTCATCTTCTATCCCTTGTACTCCATAGATATCATCATCATGCATATAGCTATGTGGGGACCCTTCACACTATAGAACTTGGCTTGTTGATGCCCCACAACCGTAAGGGATCGAAATAGTCTTCGCGGGTAAGTTAACCCAATTTATTGATTCGACACACGGGGAGCCAAAGAGTATTTATAAGCTTTGACAGTTGAGTTGTCAATTCAACCGCACCTAAAATATACTTGCTTGCAACAAAAGATAAGTGGTAATGGCAATATGATAGTGATGGTGGCAACAACAAAAGTAAACAACAAAAGTAACAACTAATGACCAGCAGGATTGAAAACACTGTAGGCTAGGGAGATGGATGGTTGGGCGTTGCATGGATGAGAGTGAACATGTAATAGATTCTAACACGGGGCAAGGCACACAGAAAAGCAATGATCATCTAGGCAAATATCAAACATTAGGCATGTATCCCGTAGGTAGTTGTGCGTGCTTGCAGTAAGAACTTGCACAACATCTTTTGTCCTACCATCCCGCTACGAACGGGGCCAAAGGGAAATTATGGAGATTAAGGTGCTCCTGTCAAAGAGCACCGGAACAAAGCAATAAACTCAATGGATACATGGAATCCTCAAATTATGGACCGTCCCCTTTGGTGTCCCAAGCTGTCACCTTTGGGATCGCCGGTTCCGAACCATAATAGGTGCATACAACTCATAGATAGGATCAAGAACACAAATATATTCATGAAAACACATAGGGTTCAGATCTGAAAACATGGCACTCGGGCCCAAAGTGACAAGCATTAAGAGCAACAAGTTGAAGCAAAGAAGATAAACACCAATATAGATGATAGGCAACATGCCCCCAACAATCTGATAAACTATTACATGATCTAAATCATCCAATCCATACCACCCCCTTTGCCTACAGCAGGGAATTACTCACACATGTGAAGAGAAGTCATGGAGGAGGGATGGATTGGTGATGGTGATGACGATGGCGACGATCTCCCCTCTCCGGAGGCCAAATCAGCCTCCAGATTAGCCCTCTCGAAGAAGAACAGAGGGTGGCGGCGGCTCCGCGACGGAAACTGGAAAAGCGACTTCTCTTCTGGGGTTTTTCCGGCACGAGAATAAATAGGAGTCGAGGTAGGGCACGAGAGGAGGTGGGAGCCTCCCAGGCGGCCCCCCGGCGCGGCCAGGGGTGGGGCCGCGCCAGCCAGGTGCCTGGGGCCCCTGTGGCTCCCCTCTGGCCCCACTTCTGGCTGGTGGAAGCTTCTGGTGCGTGGATTTTCTGTGAATTTTCCCGGAATTTTCTGAGATACCTAAAAATCCATTTTCCTGCACACAATAAAACCATACAGGCAGCTCTGCTGAAAACAACGTTAGTCCGGGTTAGTTTTGTCCAAATCATGCAAGAATGAGGGCAAAACAATAGCAAAAGTGTTTGGAAAAGTAGATACGTTTGAGACGTATCAACTCCCCCAAGCTTAGCATATTGCTTGTCCTCAAGCAATTCAGTTCAACGAACTGGACGCGACAAAGAAAACTTTGACAAACTCTTTTGCTTCAGATGTAAATAAGCATGTACTACGAAAAGAGTTTAGTAAGTATTGAAACAATGCTATAAGGACAATGCACGAAGCAATTCTTCTTTCATGTGATCAATCACAAACAACTAAAAGTAAATAATATGCTACTGAAAATCAAGACAGGATCACAATGCACATAGCTTGAACATACTTGAGTGGAATTTCGCTAGCCTCCATGAGTGAAGCAAAACATAAATGCAGAAACTCCTCCGGAGTTTTAAAGGTGACTAGAACTCACTATTTCAGACTAGCAATAACACAAGCATGAAGAAGACAATGTAATACTTTGGGACAATGCATGTTACACTAAGAATGACAATTATGCTCTCATAGTTGGTGCTTTGAAGAAGGAAGGGGACACTCTCGAACCGTGGCTTTTGGTGGCAAGGTTGAAAACCCGTGAAAGGAAGCAAAGACTAAACATGTGCCAGAGCTCTTGGTTTTGAAAACAGAGATAAAACATTTTTGCGAAGTGCAACTTTCCAGTCAACGGTGAACGGTAAAGGTCTTTCAATATCTCCCATGCCAACCATATTAATGCCTTTTGCTTACACATATTCCCTTATCCATATATCCTTTGATGGTCTACGAAACCTTTTATTTTGCCTCAAGGATAGAAGGAGGGTATCATTCCATCTATCATAAGCAACATTTGGTCCATTTCACTCCATCATCAAGTATGGGGGAGGTGTAACTCTCATATTTTTTTCTTTTTCCTTGACTAGTTCAAACTTTCGTCAAAATATTTTTGGCATGATAGATACTGATTTTCCCTCACCGCACCATGAGCTTGTACGGTTACAAAAGAGAAGCTTTTGAATAAATTTCGAGATGGCACATGAAAGTCTAAGTTAGGAGTGGCCGGTAAATACCACATATAGGTAGGTATGGTGGACTCAAATGGAATAACTGGTTTCAAGGATTTTGGATGCACAAGCAGAATTCCGCTTAGTGCGAGCGAAGGCTAGCAAAAGACTGGGAAGCAACCAACTAGAGAGCAATAACTGTCATAATCATGCAAAGCGACAAAGCAACATTGAATTGGGCATGAAAGTGATATAACTATTCTGAAACAAAAAGATCATCAAGGCATAATAGACTTTTTAGTCATAAACATGTGTGAACATGTGCCAAGTCAATCCAAAAATTCTCCGAAGGGAAATACCACTTCAGTATGCCAAACCATGAACACCGCAATGCATCTAAATCATTTCAACAACACATTATGTACTCTAGCTATTTGAGACTAGCCACAAGGAAAGCATGAACACTGGGAAAGCATTGTAAACATAGCACTATGTCGCTACAAGCTGGTCTCTAGATCATAAGTATGTGCATATGTACAAAAGTAGAAACAAGAAGAGTTCATACCGGTTTTTCTTGTCGCTTCCCTTCCGTCAATCTTCGTCATTACTGCCTTTTAACTTGCACGATCGAACGTGGGAAATATTATCAAACGCCATCACGGACTCGAGCTGAACTCTGAAAACAAAGCAAACTAAAGAGAGAAAGGAAATATTTTTGGGTTTTTGAAAGGTTAAACGAGAGCAAAAGAAAAGAGAAAATATTTTTGTTGTTTTTGGAAAGAAAGAAAGAAGAACGGGCAAAAACTTCAAAAAGATCAAAGCAAACAAAAATAAAACGGATAATACAATGGAAAAGTGAGAAGGGCACGTACTCCCCCAAGCTCAGGCTTTTGGCCTAAGTTGGTAGTAGCTAATGTCCCCAGGAGCCTCCTGCTCCAGGGTGGTACTGGTGAGTCCAAGGATCGTACGAGGCTTCCGGTGCGTACACCGAAGTCCTCGGATCCTCCCACGAAGAAGGATCCGCGCTCCAAGCAGAGGAAGACCCTTCACCAAACTGGGTGACGGTCGCCCCCTGGAAAGGTGGTAACTCACCATGCTCCTGCTCGTCGGGCACAACCCCCTCCATGGGGTTATGAAACTGATGCTAAACCACAAACTCATCGAACTGGATAGCATCGAAGGACCATCCGTTCCTGCGAGAGAAATCAAACAAAAGAGGTGCAAGTAGACGGATCTTGCGTTCCGTGGTGGCTCCGAAACGCAAGATATAATCAAGGTTACCAAACTCGGAAGTCATGGTAACAAACTTATGCCTTTTCATAGCAGTAAGATCAAAACATAAATAAGTAAAAGGCTTATCATCGGGGTGTGGGGTGCCATTAAGAGACTCTAGGATAAGTGTGGCGTAAACACCACCAAATAATTCTCCCTTGTTACCGTTCATAGCAAGGCGTCGAGCAATTAAGGCACCCACATTATAATCTAACCTCCCTGAGAGGGCGGTTGCCAGGATAGCAATATCCGGCGCAGATATGTTGCTCGTGTTGTCACGAGCTAACACCCCTCTAGCAATATAGTACGCAAAATACCTGAGGTGTGGGAATAAGATGCTGGAGATCTTTGACCGATGAATATCCCTCGTATCCATGCTACAGAGAGAGTTGAAGACGGTTCTCAGCTCGGAGGGCTGAGAGTTCATCTTCGCCGTCAGTCCAACGTTCGGCACACCTATTATTCCACAAAACTTTTCCAAAGGCACGGTCAAAAGATTATTGTAAATTTTAAACTCAACCGAACCAGTATCAAGGTTATATCTAAAACTGTTAATGAAACATGAGGTGAGTTTTTGATACTGAGCAACACGACACGTTGCGAGCCGCGTCAGACCTGCATTAGAACAAAGATTATAGAATTCCTCCTTAATTCCTGCAGCTTCAAGGAATTCATTGCACGGGAAAGTCATTGCATGTGCTGGATTTGTGTCCTCCAACAACTCTAAGGGAACATGATCTTCGTTGTAGCTCACCCTAGCAGTCGAGGGTGAAGCTGCAGCTCTTGTAACTCGATCGGATCGCTCGGGCCTTTTCTTCCCAAGCCACCCCTTTGCTCTTCCTAGCAAACTCATTTATGAAGTTTTTGACAAATTACAAAAACAAGGATTTAAACAAAGTGAGTTAAGGCAAACTACTCAACCCACTTATCTAAGGCAAAAACTTGAGTCAAAACTTGGAAAATAAACTTCTACACATGCAAGCAAGCTCATCTAAACAACACCAAGAACTACTAAATACTCACAAATGAAGCCACTAACCAAAAATCTATTTGGAGGAGTGGAGGAGTTACATACCAGGGAGTATTTTCTCGAAATCTCAGCTCAAATGATGGGTTGTGGAGAGAGATCGAAAATCACCTCCAAGAACAGCAAGAACGGAAGTTCCAGGGCCAGAACTCATGTTTTCAGAGAGAAAGAGAAAGAGAGGAAGAAGACTCACCTGGAGGTGGGACCTGTGGGCCCCAGGCGCCCTGTGGGCGCGACCAGGGGGCAGGCCGCGCCAGCTGGCCGCCTGGGCCACTGGTGGCCCCCTGATACGTCTCAAACGTATCTACTTTTCCAAACACTTTTTCTATTGTTTTGCCCTCATTCTTACATTATTTGGACGAAACTAACCCGGACTAACGCTGTTTTCAGCAGAGCTGCCTGTATGATTTTATTGTGTGCAGGAAAATGGATTTTAGACGTTCCAGAAAATTCCCAGAAAAATACCAGAAAATCCACGCACCCGAAGGAGCCAGAAGCCAGAAGTGGGACCAGAGGGGAGCCCTGGCGGCCCCAGGCGCCCCCCTGGCGCGGCCAGGGGTGGGGCAGCGCCCTCTGGCCATCTGGGGGCCTCCCCCCTCCTCTGGTGCCCTACCGAGACTCCTATTTATCCCGTGACGGGAAAACCCCAGAACAGAAGTCGGTTTCCCAGTTTTCGTCGCGGAGCCGCCGCCACCCTCTGTTCTTCTTCGGGAGGGCTAATCTGGAGGCTGATTTGGCCTCCGGAGAGGGGAGATCGTCGCCATCGTCATCACCACTCCATCCATCCTCCATGACTTCTCTTCACATGTGTGAGTAATTCCCTGCTGTAGGCAAAGGGGATGGTAGGGATTGGATGAGTTTGATCATGTAATAGTTCGTCAGATTGTTGGGGGCATGTTGCCTATCATCTAGATTGGTGTTTATCTTCTTTGCTTCAACTTGTTGCTCTTAATGATTGTCACTTTGGGCCCGAGTGCCATGTTTTTAGATCTGAACCCTATGTGTTTTCATGAATATATTTGTGTTCTAGATCCTATCTATGAGTTGTATGCACCTATTATGGCCCGGAACCGGCGATCCCCAAGGTGACAGCTTGGGACACCAAAGGGGATGGTCCATAATTTGAGGATTCCATGTATCCATTGAGTTTATTGCTTTGTTCCGGTGCTCTTTGACAGGAGCACCTTAATCTCCATAAGTTCCCTTTGGCCCCGTTCGTAGCGGGATGGTAGGACAAAAGATGTTGTGCAAGTTCTTATTGCAAGCACACACAACTACCTACGGGATACATGCCTATTGTTTGATATTTGCCTAGATGATCATTGCTTTTCTGTGTACATTGCCCCATGTTAGAATCTATTATATGTTCACTCTCATCCATGCAGCGCCCAACCATCCATATCCCTAGCCTACAGTGTTTTCAATCCCGCTGGTCATTAGTTGTTACTTTTGCTGTTACTTTTGCTGTTGCCACTATCACTATCATATTACCATTACCACTTATCTTTTGTTGCAAGCAAGTATATTTCAGGTGCGGTTGAATTGACAACTCAACTGTCAAAGCTTATAAATACTCTTTGGCTCCCCGTGTGTCGAATCAATAAATTGGGTTAACTTACCCGTGAAGACTATCTCGATCCCTTACGCCTGTGGGGCATCAAGCAGCATTTTCTGGCGCCGTTGCCGAGGAGCATAGAAATATTTACAAGTCTACTTGAAGTATCCTGCCTACTGCACATCATCCGCTATGGGTAAGAAAGGAGACCCCAAGGTTCCGATCTTACCATCCCGTACAAGAAAAAGGTATTGTTCTGAACACTAGTGCTACACTTGATTCACCTTCTGTTATGAGTAAGTTTACTTCACCACCACCACATGATGCTTCTACTGAGTCTGTCACTATGTCCGATACTTTTGATGATGCTTCCACTACTCTTGATGATACTACTTTTCTTGGTCACTATATTGAAACTCACACATCTAAGGCTGCAACAGAATCCAAGACCGAGGCCCCCGCTACCTATATTCCAACCTGCAAAACCTTTGGTTACCCGTGCTTAGATGATGATTATGTTACTCTTGATGATGATTTTTGCAGGGAACTCAGAGAGTGTGTCGAATCTAACCCTAGTGCTGTTAAGGAGTTGCTCAAAAAGCACTCCATGAAGAACAAAGTTATTCCTGATCCTCAATTTTCCACGTCCCCTATATGCATCATTGATCCTGATTATGATTTCTCTGTTGATCTTTCACTTATATCTACAGTCGAGGCTGGCCCCTTTTATGGCAGAGAAAATGATGATGCTATAGCACACTTGACCAAACTCGCTGAGCTAGGTAACCTATTCACTACTGATGAGAAGATACGAAACTTCTATGTGGCCAAGCTTTTTCCTTTTTGTTTGAAGGAAGACGCTAAATCATGGTACGATGCACTACCCTATGGTTCCGTTAAGAGTCCACAGGATTTAGTCCAATTCTTTGTTGATAAATATTTCCCAGCTCATCTGCAACATGCTGCTTTGCAAAGAATCTATAACTTTAAATAGTTGCAGGATGAGCACCTCCCTAAAGCTTGGGGGAGGTTTTGTGATTTACTTAAGGTTATGCCGGGACATGGAGTCCCCAAGAATGAACTGCTTGATATATTTTACGCTGGTTTAACCGATGAATCCAGATCCTACCTGGATAGTTGTGCTAGTTGAGTTTTCAGGGAAAGAACACCGGACGATGCAGAAGAATTAATGTGCAAAATTGCCAAGAACTATGAAGACTGATCCGTTCCTGAACCACTTCTACCACCAAAAAACAGGGGCATGCTTGTTCTGAACCCCGAAGATATGCAAGTGTCGGGACCCGGGGTTAGCGTATGCAAGTACAGCTAAGACATAGTCATATGGAGAGCCGAGAACCGTACCCACTTGTCTAAGCAGACAAGGCCAAGCACAAAACGTTCTCGGAAAGCATCGTACGTGAGGGGCATCCCATCCAGGCCGGATGATCAACTGAGATGGGTCCTCATCGTCCGCACACAAGTCTAATGATATGGGTGGTGAACTCCCATATCCAAAGACAAGTCGCCTCAACCATACTAACAACTATCTCATAACTCTTACATAGACTTACTCCAGCCCGATCACTTAGTCGGGGTCTAGGGCGGGCTCGATCATACCACAAAGTGTGCACGAGACAGAGTCTCGGACAATCGCATCGCGATGCCCCAAGCTGCGCACATCTAAGGACCACTTGGTGTATGAAAGACCGCCAGCCAGAACACAACTAAGGTCTCGAAAACCCATACAAAGACATGCATTATATAAACATACACGCAGCACACATGCCTTGTATGAACAGCAGGTACCATTGCAATTCTCTACAAAGTATACATTTTTATTGATAACTCTTATAGAGTGCACACAGAGATCACAAACATGTGATCCAACATTACAACACAGGCGGAAGCAAATTATGTCTGAGTACAGACAAGTTTAACAAATGGCTTAAGAAGCCTTATTTAAACACAAGCCCTCCACGAGGGAACCAGTCGTCTGAGTGGGACTAGACTAGTTGTCTTCAGTCGTCGAGCTCGATGAAGAAGCCACCTTCGGGGTCAGTGGCATCATCTAAAACATATATTAAGCAAACGTGAGTACAAAGTCGTACTCAGCAAGACTTACATAGGAGCTATACTACTCATGCACATGTATCAAGGTAAAGGGAGGTGGGGTTCACTTGCAGAATTGCCAGCTTTGACTTGGCTAGTCCTGAACTACGAGTACCAGACTTTGAGATAAGAAGCGTACATGAGTCCACTACTTTCTCCAACCAATTACACCACTATGGTGCCTTCCTCGACTTCCCCACGAGGAAGCACGCCATAGCACTCACACTTATCTTGGTGTGTTTTAGAAGTATCCGATTCAAGTTGTCTAATAATCAAGCTAAGCTTTCCAAGTAGTCCATAACCGCAGACGCGGCTATTCGAATAGTTTTGTTAACCCTGCAGGGGTGTACCGCTACACACACATGATCATCGGTTACCGCCTTTGTACTCGACACCGTTCAAGAAGTGTCGACGAGAATGCTCACCACAACTGTTACCTCATAGCCTATCTAGTCCGAGAAAGCCGCCTACTTGGGTTGGCTACCACTATCGTGAACCCGGCCGGTTTACCGAAGTGGACCCAAGCGATGTGTGCGTGGTGCATAAGCCGGTCTCGGGTGAGCCGTTCTCTCACTTAGCATCCAGGCCACAAGCCTACCAGAACTACGAACTACTGCGACATCTGGACATCGAAAGGGATGAGTTAATAGGTTGAGAGGGGTCAGTGAGCCCAATGTGTGGTTGTACTCTTCATCTTGGATCACCACACAAGAACTCGGACTTAGGGCGGTGTTCAACGAGACAACCCACTGTGTACTCCTACACAGCCTCTCATCGTTCACCTTGTATTAGGGTCGATTCACCAACAATTTTCTACCATCATCAACATGATCACTACCATCCCGACTCACATCACAGTAACATCATGGTATCATACTAAGCATGCAATAAGCAGTAGCATTGCAGGGGTTACATGATATCAAACAACTCCTACATTTGCTAGGATTGTGGTTTGCTTACTACTGTGACAAAATGATAGGTCATGCAAAGGAATGGGTTTATCTATGCGGTAGAATCGTAACATGGTGATCATCCTATACAATGCATAAGCGAGACATGAGAGGGAAGTGGGATTTTATCAACATGGTCAATGGGGGTTTGCTTGCCTTGCTGAGGAGGTTCGGGTTCTGGGTCTTCAATGAAGGGGGTGACCTCGGGCTCCGGCTCCACTTCTATCAGCAACATGACAATCATAGGATCAACATAATGTACAATGCACAATCACATGAATAAGATTGAAATGGTGATATTCATGGTGCTGATGTGTTGAGCATTCCATTTAAATGGAGTATATTGCATTTGAAATGCAAATTCAAACTCCACATTTGAATTCAAACTTAACCAAGTTGCATATGACATTGATTAGTCATTTTGAATCATTTTCAAATGTGTATGATATGCCTCTGAAGTGTGGTTGAAATGTAGCTTAAATCCATGGTCCAAGTTGCAAGATCAATTGATTTGAATTTGAATTAAATTCAAATAAACCAAATGACATATGCTACTGGTCCCATTTTAAAATGAACTCAAACATAGTTGAAAGTTGCATATTTGGAAAGATATTTTTCTCCTGATCATTTTTCCTATATTATTTGTCCAATTTGGAGTTAATATGAATTTTCTATGAATTTCCAAAGTTTGGGGTATTTTCTGGAATTTCTGGAATTCTTTTAATTCAAATAATCTCTGGAAATTCATTTAAATGATTTACTGCGTCAGGCTGACGTCAAGCTGGCGTCAGGGGGGGGGGGGCTGACATGTGGGGCCACCCTGTCAGTGACTGGTTAATTAACCCGTGGGGTTAAATTAATCCAGTGGCTTAATTAAGCCACTGGGCCCACTAGTCAGTGACCCAGGGGTCATTAGTCGAGTGATTAAGGGGGGGGGGGGGTTGGGCTGACACGCCGGCGGCTAAACGCTGGCGACTGGAGCCGCGACGGCTCTGCACGTTCTTTCTCTCCTGGCCTCCATTCTCTGCGCCGAGACCACCGTTCGAAAGCCCGTGATGAGCCGCGTCGAAAGCACCACCTGCACGTCGCCGGGGAGGTCACGTTCGTCGACTGCTTCGACCTTGGCGGGGGCCGGAGCCACGGCTTGGAGTAGAACTTGCAAAACGTCCACGGGGAGAAGCAGGCATGGTCGCGTTGGGTTGCTGTGGACTCCAGGAGTACTACGGGCGCACTGGTGAAGACGGAAGCGCACGGGAGCGAGCGCATGGTCAACCTCGGCGGCAACCGTGCTCGGCTTCCATGGCGGATCCGGCTAGAGGGAGTAATCGAGGGGGGAGAAAGAGGGGTTTTGCTTGCGAGCTCACCCTGAGTCTAACTGGAGTGGTGGCTTGCTCGGGGAGGCGCTGGTGTTGCCGGAATTTGAGTTCGATCCACGGCGGCCGACGATGAAGACGACGAAGCTAGCGAGCTCGTGAAGGCGCTCGGCTCCAATTCCTTTTGCAGGTCGATGAAGACGACGGCTGCGGTTCTTCTGGACAGCTCGAGGCGTCGCGGGGAGCACGGTGGCCACGCGGGGGCTCGACGGCGCTCTGGCGTTCTTCTCGGGCGACGACGAAACGGGCGAGAGAGGAGAGGAGGGAGATCGTGGAGGGGGAGAATGGACACACGGCGTCTCCAGCGTCTCCGTGGCGTCGCTAGAAGGCGCGGGAGGGGCAGGTGCCGTCTGGAGAGGCGGCGACGTGCCCGGCTAGCTCGGTGGCATTCCACCGAGCAGCTTGGAGGCGCGGGACGGGGAAGAAGACACCTCTGCCCCTGTGGGCCGGCTGGGCTGGGTGGGCCGGCTCCGCCTAGGCGACAGGTAAGGATTCTGCTTTCTTTTCTATTTTTCTTTTCTGACATTTGTTCTGTTTGGCTAAATAAAATAGCTAAACATTTTATTAAATGCTGAAAACTTTTATGTAGCCTCATAATAATATAGACTAGCCACTCATAAACTTTCAACATTTTTAAAATTCAAATAATTTGAATTTTAAATCAAATAGGGGTATTTCTTTTATTCCAAGGCACTGTTTAAATATTTGAAAAATCTATGAGCATGGGGTGGGTCCCACATCACTTGATATGTGATCACACTCATTCATAAGACTTTTCAAAATTCTAACATGAATTTTTGGAGAAGATTTTTATCTGGCCTTTTGAAATAATTCATCTGGGGGGTGTTCCTTCTCCCATTTGCTTTTGAATTTGAATTTCCTTTGATTTCTTTCATGAATGCAAAGTGAAATTGATCCTAGCACATTACCTAACAGAGGGTTCTGACAACTCGCCCCCACTCAAAAGAATCTCGTCCCGAGATTCAGAAGTCTGCGGGAGGAAGGTGGGGTACTCGGCAGTGAGACGGTCTTCTCTTTCCCACGTAGCTTCTCTTTCAGAGTGGTGTGACCATTGCACTTTCAGAAACCTAATCTTCTGACGTCGAGTGACACGCTCTGCGGAATCAAGAATACGAACGGGGTATTCTCGATAAGAAAGGTCATCTTGGAGATCAAGCGTTTCATGGTCGACTTCGCGGATGGGGTCCTTGAAGCAACGCCTGAGTTGGGACACATGGAATACATCGTGTACTCGGGAAAGGTGCGGGGGTAGTTCAAGTTGGTAGGCAACTTCTCCACGTTTAGCAATAATGCGGAAAGGTCCGATGTAACGTGGGGCCAACTTGCCTTTGATACCGAAACGTTGGGTTCCCTTCAGAGGAGTAACCCGAAGGTAAGCCTTCTCATCCAGATTGTAGCTCTCTTGCCTATGATGACGATCATAGTAGCTTTTCTGACGAGACTGGGCTGCTTTCAATTGATCACGAACAATGCGAACTTGCTCTTCTGCTTCCTTGATCATATCCGGTCCAAAGAATTGTCTTTCACCGGTTTCTGACCAGTTTAGTGGTGTTCGACATCGTCGTCCATAAAGGAGTTCAAAAGGAGCCATGTTCAGACTAGATTGAAAACTATTGTTATAAGCAAATTCGGCAAATGGAAGAGACTGCTCCCAATTCTTTCCGAATGAGATAACACAAGCTCTGAGCATGTCTTCAAGAATTTGGTTAACTCTTTCGACTTGACCGCTAGACTAAGGATGGAAAGCTGTGCTAAAGGAGAGATGAGTTCCCATAGCCTTCTGAAAGCTTCCCCAAAATCTAGAGGTGAAAAGGCTACCGCGATCAGAATTGATTTCCAAAGGAACACCGTGAAGGGATACAATCCTAGAGATGTACAAGTCCGCTAACTGGCTAGCAGTTATAGACTCGCGAACCGGCAGGAAGTGAGCAACTTTGGAAAGCCTATCTATGACAACGAAGATGGCATTGTTTCCTTTCTGGGTTTTTGGAAAGCCGGTGATGAAATCCATACCGACTTTGTCCCATTTCCACTCGGGAATAGACAAAGGTTGAAGTGTACCAGCAGGTCTTTGATGTTCTGCCTTAATGTGACGGCAAGCATCACATTCGGCAACAAATTGAGCAATGTCTCTCTTCATCCTAGTCCACCAAAATCTCTGGCGTAGATCTTGGTACATTTTTGTGCTATCGGGATGAATCGAGAGGGGTGTGTCATGGGCTTCCTTGAGGATGAGTTGCCTTAGTTCCCTATTCTTAGGTACTACCAAACGATTTTCAAAGAATACCGTTCCTTTGCTATCTGTGGAGAAACATTTAGCAACTCCGCTAGCAATGTTCTCCTTGATCCGGCGAACACCTCGTGCACGCCTTTGGGCAACTATAATTTGATCCTCAAAAGTTGGTTTCGCCACCAAGGTAGAAAGATAGCCATGAGGAACAATCTCAGGATTGAGTTTGCGAAAGTCCTCATGAAGAAGTGGTTGATACTGTTGTAACATGAGGTTGTTACAATACGACTTACGACTTAGTGCATCAGCCATGACATTGGCTTTGCCTGGGGTGTAAGAAATTCCTACGTCGTAATCTTTTATCAACTCAATCCAGCCTCTTTGCCTGAGATTAAGATCTGTCTGGGTGAAAATATATTTGAGGCTTTGGTGGTCGGAATAAATCTCACAACGATTACCAAGGAGGTAATGTCGCCAAGTTGTTAGAGCATGAACTACGACAACGAGTTCAAGGTCATGGGTAGGATAGTTTTCTTCATATGGCCGCAACTGGCGTGAAGCATAAGCTACCACATGTCGATCTTGCAGAAGTATGCATCCTAACCCTTGCCGTGATGCGTCACAATAGATCTCGAAATCCTTTTTGGTGTCTGGAGGTGCAAGTACAGGTGCAGAAGTCAATCTTCTTTTTAGCTCTTGAAAGCTTTCCTCGCACTTGGGAGTCCATAAGAATTTCTTATCTTTCTTGAGGAGTTCAGTTAGAGGCTTTGCAACTTTAGAAAAGTTCTCAACGAAGCGACGGCAATAGCTGGCGAGGCCAAGAAAACTCCTAAGTTGCTTAACCGATTCAGGTGGAGTCCAGTCAAGGACGGCCTGAACTCTCTCGGGATTCACAGCAATGCCTTTTGCAGAAATCATGTGGCCTAAGTAGGTCACTTCTGGTAGCCAGAATTCACACTTGGAGAATTTATCATACAGGCGATGCTCTCTAAGCTTAATCAATACCAGCCTTAGGTGTTATGCGTGCTCTTCTTCATTCTTCGAGTAGATGAGAATGTCATCAAGATAAACTACAACAAATTTATCTAGGTACTCCATGAAGATCGAATTCATCAAGCGCGAGAATGTGGCGGGGGCATTGGTTAAACCAAAGGACATGACGGTGTACTCGTAAAGACCATAACGAGTAGTAAAAGCCGTTTTGGGAATGTCCTCGTTTCGGATTCTGATCTGATGATAACCTAATCTCAAATCCATCTTGGAGAAGACAGAGGATCCTGCAAGTTGATCATAAAGATCATTGATCCTGGGCAGTGGGTATTTGTTCTTTATCGTCGCTAAATTTAGCGGGCGATAGTCTATGCACATCCTTTCTGTTCCATCTTTCTTCTTTACGAACAGAACGGGGCAACCCCATGGCGATGAGCTAGGGCGGATGAAGCCTTTTGCCAACGAAGCATCAAGTTGGGTTTTTAGCTCAGCTAACTCATGTGGGGCCATTTTATATGGGCGTTTGGAAATTGGTGCGGTTCCTGGTACAAGATCCACTATAAACTCTACACATCTGTCGGGTGGCATGCCCGGCAGCTCTTCAGGAAAGACATCCGGGAAGTCACGAACCACCGGAATATCTTCAAGTTCGGGAAGGGGAAGTACATTCAAGGAATGCACTTGGGTTCTTGTTCTGGGTGAGGTATAGTTGACTGTTTTGCCTGAAGGGAGGGTGAGTTTCACGGATTTGCCTTTGCAATCCAGGTAGGCATTCTGTCTTGATAGCCAATCCATGCCAAGGATGACATCAATATCTGAAGACTTGAGGGCTATGAGTGAAGCAAGGAATACTAAACCCTCAATTGCTATTTGATTACCATGGCTCACTCTATTAGTTTTCCATCTTGACCCTGGAGTTTGAATAACCATTGGGGTGGAAAATTCAACAAAGGGTAACTCATGACGAAGTGCATAACTTTACGACATGAATGAATGAGATGCTCCTGGGTCGAAAAGAACGGAAGTAGGAACATAATTGACTGGGAGCGTACCAAGAATGACGTCAGTGGTGTCGTCAGTCTCTTCGGCGGCGATCTGGTTCACACGTCCACGAGTGGCGGGAGGAGCGGGTTTGGTGGTGTAGACCTTCTGGGGTGGCTTGCCACGACCATTGTTGTTGTTGCCTCCGGCACGGGGTGGAGCATTCTGGTTCTGGATCTGGTTCTGGGGACACTCGCGAGAGTAGTGGCCTGCCTGACCACACTTATAACAGGCTCCGAAAACAGTGCGTGGAGCTGGGTTGTTTGGTGGAGTTGGGTGGAACTGGGTGGGTGGACGAGGCGCCACATAGGATGGCCTCGGTGGGTTGTTCTGGCGGAACATGCTATTGGGGATCCAGATCTTGCGCTTCTGGGAACCAGAGTTGGATGAACCGTCATCTCTAGGGTGTTTGCGGAAATCGTTGGGGGTGTTCATGTCCTCTGCCTTGATGGCCTTGTTGACAAGGACCTAGAAGGTGGCAAAGTCATGAAGGTTGAGCTCACGACGGAGTCCACTGTTGAGGCCACGACGGAACCTCTCTTGTTTCTTGGAGTCGGTGGAGACTTCTTCAGTTGCATAACGAGCAAGTCGGTTGAACTCACGACTGAACTCGTCAACAGTCCTCCTGCCTTGGGTGAGGTTGCAGAACTCCTCACGCTTGCGGTCCATAAGACCCTTGGGAATGTGGTGCTCGCGGAAAGAAGTGCAGAATTCCTCCCAAGATGCAGGTGGTCCAACGGGGCGCATATTCAGAAAGTTCTCCCACCAAGAGCTAGCTGCACCTTCAAGGTGATAGGTGGCATAGCTGATCTTGTCGCCATCTGCAACATGGCCTGCTTGGAGCTTCCTCTCGATGCTGCGAAGCCAGTCATCGGCGTCAAGGGGCTCGGTGGAGTAACTGAAAACCGGGGGATGAAGCCGGATGAAGTCGTTCAGGGACACCAGCTCATTGCGCTGCTGAGTGGTGTTGCGTGCAATGACTTCCAGCAGATGGTGAGAGTCTCGGCGGTTCCTCTCAACTTCCATCAGAACCTGAGCCATCGTGGGTGGGGGTGGAAGGTTGCCTTCCTCCTGGTCGTTCCCACGACCTTGGTTACGACCAATCTGGCCGCGGGTTCCTTGAGACATCCTGAAGGTGAAAAATCCAAAGTCAAACAGAGTTGATTTCAAGAGTCTAATCAAGGTATTGAAGTACTGGAAGGATTACAGAGCAAAGGAAGTAATCATCTTGACAACATGGTGATAAAAGCATACAAGCCATATATTCACAAGCTGTCATACAAACCATACATCATTTTAGTACAAGCACTAAGCTAATATAAACGTGATGACGATGATACATCCTTCAGAGGCACTCCGACTTCCTATACATTATTTATCTAAGCCTCTGGAACTTAGACACCTTGCTTACAATATACTAAGATACTACTACATCCTCACTAAGTAAGACCACAGGCAGTCTCACTCATCTCCATCTCCATAGTAGTCCTCGTAAAAGTTACCCGCGTATCCCGGTAGCTGGAGGTGACCATCGGAAAACACGGAGGCTTGCGGACCCTGATATCCATTTGGGCAAGGATGGGGCCTAGGTCCAGCGTAGGGTGGAAGCAAAGGACCACGGGGTGGAAAATGCCTCCAATCTCGGGCCAAGCAACTCGAGAAGGCATCTGAGTCCTCACTGGATAGATCGCATCAAACTCAACTGATCCCACGCTCACAAAGGGTGCCAAGAGCGTCAGTGCTCGGTACAGACGAACTCGGGTGGCGTGGAGCTCGAAACGGAGAGCGCGTGCATCACGATCTCGATCACTAGCAAACCTAGCAGTCACCTGAAGTGCTGGATCCTCTGCAGAGTGATCTGAGTAGAGTCCGGTGTAATATCCCTCTTCTCCTGGAAGTGCAGCAGGGATATAGCAGAACGAGGTCTCTCTCAGCATGGTGTGCTCCTCTCTCAGCAGGGTAATACATGAATATGCAGCATCCTGCACAGCCATGTTCTCGGTAACGCCGATGCCATGTCCAAAGTGGATAGGCTGGGTGACTCCAACGTGGCGCGGATAGATCCGAACAATGCAGTGGAACTGCGTCTGGTTGAAGTCGTGGAACTGCTCCTCGACGGTATACTCGGGGTACCATCGATATCCCACATAGGACATCATCTCGATCAACGTGGCGGGATGGCCACACACACCGAGGCACCTGGTCAAACGAACAATCTGTCGAGGGGGAAGATCTGCCATCTGAAACAGAAAGGAGTTTGCAAATGCATCAGATTATGAGATAAACCTGGAATGACTTGGACAGCATAACGGCTGTAATTGTAAGAAATGACAATTTCTTTCAATCATGAAAAACAGCACTTACATAATACGATGTAAGAAATCAGCATTACAACAATGCTAGGAAAACCTGGACACAACTTTCCTACGGCTATAAGGAAGCAAACAACGAGATGTGCTAATCAGACAGAGGAGAGCCTAGTCCTATCTTCCCGTAGGGTGACTCAGAACTCAGAACGAAGGGGGTAAGGAGAAAAAGAAGCCTTACGTTGTTCCCTTATATACCCAAAGTAACTATATAACTATAGCAAGCTAGACTCGACTTCGGCCAAGGCTACTAGTCCTACAGTCAGTCCTGCTCTGATACCAAGTCTGTCGGGACCAGGGGTTAGCGTATGCAAGTACAGCTAAGACATAGTCATATGGAGAGTCGAGAACCGTACCCACTTGTCTAAGCAGACAAGGCCAAGCACAGAACGTTCTCGGAAAGCATCGTACGTGAGGGGCATCCCATCCAGGCCGGATGATCAACTGAGATGGGTCCTCATCGTCCGCACACAAGTCTAATGATATGGGTGGTGAACTCCCATATCCAAAGACAAGTCGCCTCAACCATACTAACAACTATCTCATAACTCTTACATAGACTTACTCCATCCCGATCACTTAGTCGGGGTCTAGGGCGGGCTCGATCATACCACAAAGTGTGCACGAGATAGAGTCTCGGACAAGCGCATCGCGATGCCCCAAGCTGCGCACATCTAAGGACCACTTGGTGTATGAAAGACCGCCAGCCAGAACACAACTAAGGTCTCGAAAACCCATACAAAGACATGCATGATATAAACATACACGCAACACACATGCCTTGTATGAACAGCAGGTACCATTGCAATTCTCTACAAAGTATACATTTTTATTGATAACTCTTATAGAGTGCACACAGAGATCACAAACATGTGATCCAACATTACAACACAGGCGGAAGCAAATTATGTCTGAGTACAGACAAGTTTAACAAATGGCTTAAGAAGCCTTATTTAAACACAAGCCCTCCACGAGGGAACCAGTCGTCTGAGTGGGACTAGACTAGTTGTCTTCAGTCGTCGAGCTCGATGAAGAAGCCACCTTCGGGGTCAGTGGCATCATCTAAAACATAGATTAAGCAAACGTGAGTACAAAGTCGTACTCAGCAAGACTTACATAGGAGCTATACTACTCATGCACATGTATCAAGGTAAAGGGAGGTGGGGTTCACTTGCAGAATTGCCAGCTTTGACTTGGCTAGTCCTGAACTACGAGTACCAGACTTTGAGATAAGAAGCGTACATGAGTCCACTACTTTCTCCAACCAATTACACCACTATGGTGCCTTCCTCGACTTCCCCACGAGGAAGCACGCCATAGCACTCACACTTATCTTGGTGTGTTTTAGAAGTATCCGATTCAAGTTGTCTAATAATCAAGCTAAGCTTTCCAAGTAGTCCATAACCGCAGACGCGGCTATTCGAATAGTTTTGTTAACCCTGCAGGGGTGTACCGCTACACACACATGATCATCGGTTACCGCCTTTGTACTCGACACCGTTCAAGAAGTGTCGACGAGAATGCTCACCACAACTGTTACCTCATAGCCTATCTAGTCCGAGAAAGCCGCCTACTTGGGTTGGCTACCACTATCGTGAACCCGGCCGGTTTACCGAAGTGGACCCAAGCGATGTGTGCGTGGTGCATAAGCCGGTCTCGGGTGAGCCGTTCTCTCACTTAGCATCCAGGCCACAAGCCTACCAGAACTACGAACTACTGCGACATCTGGACATCGAAAGGGATGAGTTAATAGGTTGAGAGGGGTCAGTGAGCCCAATGTGTGGTTGTACTCTTCATCTTGGATCACCACACAAGAACTCGGACTTAGGGCGGTGTTCAACGAGACAACCCACTGTGTACTCCTACGCAGCCTCTCATCGTTCACCTTGTATTAGGGTCGATTCACCAACAATTTTCTACCATCATCAACATGATCACTACCATCCCGACTCACATCACAGTAACATCATGGTATCATACTAAGCATGCAATAAGCAGTAGCATTGCAGGGGTTACATGATATCAAACAACTCCTACATTTGCTAGGATTGTGGTTTGCTTACTACTGTGACAAAATGATAGGTCATGCAAAGGAATGGGTTTATCTATGCGGTAGAATCGTAACATGGTGATCATCCTATACAATGCATAAGCGAGACATGAGAGGGAAGTGGGATTTTATCAACATGGTCAATGGGGGTTTGCTTGCCTTGCTGAGGAGGTTCGGGTTCTGGGTCTTCAATGAAGGGGGTGACCTCGGGCTCCGGCTCCACTTCTATCAGCAACATGACAATCATAGGATCAACATAATGTACAATGCACAATCACATGAATAAGATTGAAATGGTGATATTCATGGTGCTGATGTGTTGAGCATTCCATTTAAATGGAGTATATTGCATTTGAAATGCAAATTCAAACTCCACATTTGAATTCAAACTTAACCAAGTTGCATATGACATTGATTAGTCATTTTGAATCATTTTCAAATGTGTATGATATGCCTCTGAAGTGTGGTTGAAATGTAGCTTAAATCCATGGTCCAAGTTGCAAGATCAATTGATTTGAATTTGAATTAAATTCAAATAAACCAAATGACATATGCTACTGGTCCCATTTTAAAATGAACTCAAACATAGTTGAAAGTTGCATATTTGGAAAGATATTTTTCTCCTGATCATTTTTCCTATATTATTTGTCCAATTTGGAGTTAATATGAATTTTCTATGAATTTCCAAAGTTTGGGGTATTTTCTGGAATTTCTGGAATTCTTTTAATTCAAATAATCTCTGGAAATTCATTTAAATGATTTACTGCGTCAGGCTGACGTCAAGCTGGCGTCAGGGGGGGGGGCTGACATGTGGGGCCACCCTGTCAGTGACTGGTTAATTAACCCGTGGGGTTAAATTAATCCAGTGGCTTAATTAAGCCACTGGGCCCACTGGTCAGTGACCCAGGGGTCATTAGTCGAGTGATTAAGGGGGGGGGGGGTTTGGGCTGACACGCCGGCGGCTAAACGCTGGCGACTGGAGCCGCGACGGCTCTGCACGTTCTTTCTCTCCTGGCCTCCATTCTCTGCGCCGAGACCACCGTTCGAAAGCCCGTGATGAGCCGCGTCGAAAGCACCACCTGCACGTCGCCGGGGAGGTCACGTTCGTCGACTGCTTCGACCTTGGCGGCGGCCGGAGCCACGGCTTGGAGTAGAACTTGCCAAACGTCCACGGGGAGAAGCAGGCATGGTCGCGTTGGGTTGCTGGGGACTCCAGGAGTACTACGGGCGCACTGGTGAAGACGGAAGCGCACGGGAGCGAGCACATGGTCAACCTCGGCGGCAACCGTGCTCGGCTTCCATGGCGGATCCGGATAGAGGGAGTAATCGAGGGGGGAGAAAGAGGGGTTTTGCTTGCGAGCTCACCCTGAGTCTAACTGGAGTTGTGGCTTTCTCGGGGAGGCGCTGGTGTTGCCGGAATTTGAGTTCGATCCACGGCGGCCAGCGATGAAGACGACAAAGCTAGCGAGCTCGTGAAGGCGCTCGGCTCCGATTCCTTTTGCAGGTCGATGAAGACGACGGCTGCGGTTCTTCTGGACAGCTCGAGGCGTCGCGGGGAGCACGGTGGCCACGCGGGGGCTCGACGGCGCTCCGGCGTTCTTCTCGGGCGACGAAGAAACGGGCGAGAGAGGAGAGGAGGGAGCTCGTGGAGGGGGAGAATGGACGCACGGCGTCTCCAGCGTCTCCGTGGCGTCGCTAGAAGGCGCGGGAGGGGCAGGTGTCGTCTGGAGAGGCGGCGACGTGCCCGGCTAGCTCGGTGGCATTCCACCGAGCAGCTTGGAGGCGCGGGACGGGGAAGAAGACGCCTCTGCCCCTGTGGGCCGGCTGGGCTGGGTGGGCCGGCTCCGCCTAGGCGACAGGTAAGGATTCTGCTTTCTTTTCTATTTTGCTTTTCTGACATTTGTTCTGTTTGGCTAAATAAAATAGCTAAACATTTTATTAAATGCTGAAAACTTTTATGTAGCCTCATAATAATATAGACTAGCCACTCATAAACTTTCAACATTTTTAAAATTCAAATAATTTGAATTTTAAATCAAATAGGGGTATTTCTTTTATTCCAAGGCATTGTTTGAATATTTAAAAAATCTATGAGCATGGGGTGGGTCCCACATCACTTGATATGTGATCACACTCATTCATAAGACTTTTCAAAACTCTAACATGAATTTTTGGAGAAGATTTTTATCTGGCCTTTTGAAATAATTCATCTGGGGGGTGTTCCTTCTCCCATTTGCTTTTGAATTTGAATTTCCTTTGATTTCTTTCATGAATGCAAAGTGAAATTGATCCTAGCACATTACCTAACAAAGGGTTCTGACAGCAAGAAGCAAAGAAGTCTATAAAGGAGAAAGGTATTAAAGCCGAAGACGTGAAGAATTTACCGCCTATCGAGAAGTTGTGTGAGCCTACTACTCGCCCTCCCTTGGTAGAGGTACACTCTCTATTAGACTTTACTGAAAGTGACATCCCTAAAGGTAAGCCTCCCGACCAATGCTTAGATGAGCTTGATAATTTTATTATTAAGCAAGACCATTTTAATAGGAGGTTACAAAGTCAGTTGCATGATAACTCTCTAGTTATCAAAAGTTTATGTGGTGTTCTAGAAAGAACAGTTAATGATGTTAAATGTCTTGTTAAGCATTTTCATGTGGTTCAAACTCAGCTTGAACAAATTTCTAATGTGCAAAAAGATTTGCTTGCTAATAATGCCAAACAGGACATACAAGCTTATGGCATCAAAACTAGGGGTGGAACACACACCCAGGACCCACTCTATCTTGAGGGGCATCCAAAGAGGATCGAGCAAGATTCTCAAGTACAAGAAGAAGACGAGACTGTTAGCTCTTCGAAGAAAAAGAAGAAGAAGAAACACAAGGAAGCTGACAATCCCGATGATCCTATTATAAGTGAAAAGCCAGCTGTTGATCCTAACAACATATCTACCTCCGATGCTGAAACAGAAGACGGTGCCGAGCCTGAAGAAAAGGACGCGGAGAAGGATGATTCTCCCAAGGTAAGAGAAGAAGCACCTGATAAACGCAAGAGGTACTCTAGAGAAGACTTCATCGCAAGAAGACATGGGAAGGAAAGAGAACCATGGATACAGAAGCCCATGCCCTTTCCAGGTAAGTCCCTCAAATCTAAAGAAGAAGAGCATTATAATAAATTTTGTGAATGGATGAAACCTCTTTTTCTCCAAATTCCTTTGACTGATGCTATTAAGTTACCTCCCAATTCTAAATATATGAAAGATATTGTCACACATAAAAGAAAAGTTCCTAATGAGGCAATATCTACTATGCTTGCTAACTACTCTTTCAGTGGCAAGATTCCTAAGAAGCTTGGTGATCCAGGTATACCCACCATTCCTTTCTCCATAAAGAATAATTACGTCAGAACTGCTTTATGTGATCTTGGTGCAGGAGTGAGTGTTATGCATTTCTCTCTTTACAAGAGGCTTTGTTTAGAGAAACTAATTCCTACAGATATCTCTCTTCAGATGGCTGACAAGTCAACAGTTGTCCCCATTGGTATTTGTGAGGATGTTCCCGCTGAAGTTGCTAACTGTTTGATCCTTACAGATTTTGTTGTGCTTGACATGCCCGAGGATGGGAGCATGTCCATTATTCTTGGTAGACCTTTTCTCAACACCGCAGGTGCTATCATTGATTGCAATAAAGGAAAGGTCACTTTCAACGTTGATGATAAAGAACACACGGTGTATTTTCCAAAGAAGATCGACAAGAGGCATGGCCTTAACTCTATAGAGAATGTTGAGACCGTGAAGATTGGAGAATGGGACTGTCCACTACATGTGCACCACAAATACAAAACCATTATGGTGGGGACAATGTCCATCAAAGTAAAGGTGCAATGACCACTTCATAAGAGGTGAAACTTCTTGTTCTATATATCGCCGGTTTGTTGGTAAGACTTGATCAACCTTACTAGTGAGCTTGTTTTATATAGGTAAAAAGTTAAGCTTGTTATGTTTTCATTTGCTTTAGCTTTCATTCTCTTGCTGTACCAAGTTTTTATGTTTTTGAAGCTTCATGATACTAATCACTGCTTTAAGTTTTCAGAAAGTTTTGGAGCTTTTTGAACTCCGAGAAATTTTCAACAGTGAAGTTTTCAGAAAAATTCCAGAAAAATAAAAATAAAAATTTCCATGCCGGGAGTGACCCAGAGGCACCTGGGGCTGACCAGGGGGGCCACCAGTGGCCCAGGCGGCCAGCTGGCGCGGCCTGCCCCCTGGCCGCGCCCACAGGGCGCCTGGGGCCCACAGGCCCCACTTCTAGGTATGTCTTCTTCCTCCTCATTCCTCTCTCTCCAAAAAACACAAGTTCTGCTCCAGTTCTTGCGTTCTTGCTGTCCTTGGAGGCGATTTTCGATCTCTCTCGACAGCCCACCATTCGAGCTGAAATTTTGAGCAAATACTCCCTGGTATGTAACTCCTTCACCCCTCCAATTAGATTTTTGATTGGTGGCCTCATTTGTGAGTATTTAGTAGCTCTTGGTGCTATTTATATGAGCTTGCATGCATGTGTAGAATTTTATTTTCCAAGTTTTGATGCAAGTTTATGCCTTAGGTAAGTGAGTTGAGTAGTTTTCCTTAACTCACTTTGTTTAAATCCTTGTTTTTGTAATTTTTCAAAAATTTCAGAAATGAGTTTGCTAGGAAGAGCAAAGGGGTGGCTTGGGAAGAAAAGGCCCGAGCGCTCCGATCGAGTTACAAGAGCTGCAACTTCACCCTCTACTGCTAGGGTGAGCTACAACGAAGATCATGTGCCCCTAGAGTTGTTTGAGGACACAAATCCAGCACGTGCAATGAATTTCCCGTGCGTTGAATTCCTTGAAGCTGCAGGAATTAAGGAGGAGTTATATAATCTTTGTGCTAATGTAGGTCTAACGCGGCTCGCAACGTGCCGTGTTGCCCAGTTTCAAAAACTCACCTCCTGTTTCATTAACAGTTTTAGATATAACCTTGATGCTGGTTCTGTTGAGTTTAAAATTTACAATGATCTTTTGACCATGCCTTTGGAAAAGTTTTGTGAAATAATAGGTGTGCCGAACGTTGGACTAACGGCGAAGATGAGCTCTCAGCCCTCCGAGTTGAGAACCGTCTTCAACTCTCTCTGTAGCATGGATACAAGGGATATTCATCGGTCAAAGATCTCCAGCATCTTATTCCCACACCTCAGGTATTTTGCGTATTTTATTGCTAGAGGGGTGTTAGCTCGTGACAACACGAGCAACATATCTGCGCCGGATATTGCTATCCTGGCAACCGCCCTCTCAGGGAGGTTTGATTATAATGTGGGTGCCTTAATTGCTCGACGCCTTGCTATGAACGGTAACAAGGGAGATTTATTTGGTGGCGTTTACGCCACACTTATCCTAGAGTCTCTTAATGGCACCCCACACCCCGATGATAAGCCTTTTACTTATTTAAGTTTTGATCTTACTGTTGGATATGTGCCCTAGAGACAAATTAATAAATATATTTGTCACATATCCGTTTTGTTTATAATACGTTTTATACTGTGCTATAACTGTATTACTTGGAAATACTAATACAAGTGTAGTATAAAACATGGTCCGTAGTTTAACTCGGGTAAACTATCTCATTGGGCAATTGATTGATCAAGCTTTCCTGATCATGGCGACACTTAAGTCCATTGACAATGAGGTCATATCGTTAAGGGGAATGATGTGATGGACGTACACCCACCTAAAGTATTGCAATGTGATCGAGTCACATAGTTCAGCGTTGCTATGACTTTGTAACATATGGCTTAGTCCTTAGACCGTAATGATCATACGTAATTGTCATCTATGAGGAGACTTTGATTTGTATCCCACCGCCTGACTGAAATATGCTGGCTATAACGGTGCACTTTGGGTATTCCGAAATAGATGGTTGATGAGTATGTTAATAGATCAGAGCGGGATTTGTCAGTCCTTGTGACAGGATAGGTACTCTGGGCCCACTCGGTGATATTGCATCAATAGCTTGCAAGCAAGTGACTAGGTCACAAGAGATGCAATGATCATGGACGAGTAAACTTGTTTGTTGTGAACGAGATGTGAACACGGTATGTAGGATACCGACGATCAAACCTCGGACAAACAAAGTACCACAGCACAAAGGGATTACGTCGTATCGTTAACGGTTTCCAAAAGCGATCGAAGTTCATTCGATGGAAGCGCAGGGGCTGTCAAGGATTGTAACCAGGTCCAACTGACTAGTCATTGGTCAATGAGAAGAGTCTCGACCATGTCTGCTGTTTCCCGAACCGTTAGGGTGTTACACTTAAGGGCAATCGATGCATAGGACAGTTACGGGATCAATCGGTGAAATAGGAGAAATCACCGGAATAGTTCCGGAGGAGGACGGAATGGTTTCCGGACATTTTGAATAGTTCAAAATAAAGTTTAATTGTTTTAATAATTTTTTTTTTATTTAATTATCTGAATTAAATATTTAAAAACATATTAAATAAATGTCAGAACCCTCTGTTAGGTAATGTGCTAGGATCAATTTCACTTTGCATTCATGAAAGAAATCAAAGGAAATTCAAATTCAAAAGCAAATGGGAGAAGGAACACCCCCCAGATGAATTAATTCAAAAGGCCAGATAAAAATCTTCTCCAAAAATTCATGTTAGAGTTTTGAAAAGTCTTATAAATGAGTGTGATCACATATCAAGTGATGTGGGACCCACCCCATGCTCATAGATTTTTCAAATATTCAAACAGTGCCTTGGAGTTAATGAAATACCCCTATTTGATTTAAAATTCAAATCAGTTGAATTTTAAAAATGTTGAAACTTTATGAGTGGCTAGTCTATATTATTATGAGGCCACATAAAAAATTTCAGCATTTAATAAAATGCCTAGCTAATTATTTTAGCACAGCAAAACAGATGGCAGAAAGAAAAACAGAAAGAAAAGAAAAGAAGGCTTACCTGCAAAGAGGCCCAACTAGTCCCCCCAGCCGGCCCAGCCCACCTCCCCTCCCTGTCGTCTTCCTCAAGCAGGCACGGGCACAGCTGCGCGCCGGCCATGCCGAGCCCCGCCGCCGTGCCTGGCCACCTCCTGCTTCCCCTTTGCCACATCTGCACGCCTGGAGACGCCCTGAAGCTTCCCCAGTCCATTCCCCCCTCCACGAGCTCCCTCCCCTCCTCTCTCGCCCGTTTCGTCGTCGCCCGAGGAGAACGCCGGAGCGCCGTCGAGCCCCCGCGTGGCCACCGTGCTCCCCGCGACGCCTTGAGCTGTCCAGAAGAACCGCAGCCGTCGTCTTCATCAGCCTGCAGAAGGAATCGGAGCCAGACGCCTCCACGAGCTCGCTAGCTTCGTCGCCTTCGTCGCCGGCCGCCGTGGATCGACTTCGAATTCCGGCAACACCAGCGCCTCCCCAAGCAAGCCGCCACTCCAGATAGACTCAGGGTGAGCTCGCAAGAAAAACCCCTCTTTCTCCCCCCTCGTTTGCTTCCTCTAGCCGGATCCGCCATGGGAACCCGAGCACCTCGCCGCCATGTTCGTCGCCCTCCTCACTCCAGTGCCCGTCGTGAAGCTCCAGTGCATGCGTTTGACTCCTGCGTATGCCAGCTCTCGAACGCGCCCCGAATCGACTCAAACCGTGCACTACAACGACAACTGCGACCTCGCCGCCGTTCTGTTGCTGCCGGAGTCGTCGCCGCCGTCGATTCCGAGCTCCCCGTGACCCCTTGCTGCTTCCAGACGACGCGGACGAAGTCGCAGCACCCGATGGTGTCCTCCCCGTGGCCTCCCGTGGCCCCTAGCCCATTCCGGCGAGTCGCCGCCGCGGCTCCAGTCGCCGGCGGTTAACCGCCGGTGGATTAGCCCTTAATCACCCGGCTAATGACCCCCTGGGTCACTGACCAGTGGGCCTAGTGGCTTAATTAAGCCACTGGATTAATTTAACCCCACGGTTAATTAAACCCAGCCACTGACAGGTGGGACCCCCTTGTCAGCCCCCCCCCCCTGACGCCAGCACTGACGCAATAAATCATTTAAATGAATTTCCAGAGATTATTTGAATTAAAGAATTCCAGAAATTCCAGAAAATACCCCAAACTTTGGAAATTCATAGAAAATTCATATTAACTCCAAATTGGACAAATAATATATGAAAAATGACCAGGAGAAAATTATCTTTCCAAATATGCAACTTTCAACTATGTTTGAGTTGATTTTAAAATGGGACCAGTAGCATATGTCATTTGGTTTATTTGAATTTAATTCAAATTCAAATCAATTGATCTTGCAACTTGGACCTTGGAATTAAGCTACAATTCAACCACACTTCAGAGGCATATCATACACATTTGAAAATGATTCAAAATGATCAAACTATGTCACATACAACTTGACTAAGTTGAATTCAAATATGGAGTTGGAATTTGCAATTCAATTTGCAATATACTACATTTAAATGGAATGCTCAACACATTAGTACCATGAACATCACCATTTCAATCTTATTCATGTGATTGTGCATTTTACATTATGTTGATCCTATGATTGTCATGTTGCTGATAGAAGTGGAGCCGGAACCCGAGGTCACCCCCTTCGTTGAAGACCCCGAACCCGAACCTCGTCAGCAAGGAAAGCAAACCCCCATTGATCATGTCGATAAAATCCCACTTCCCTCTCATGTCTCGCTTATGCATTGTATAGGATGATCACCATGTTACGATTCTACCGCATAGATGAACCCATTCCTTTGCATGACCTATCATTTTGTCACAGTAGTAAGCAAACCACAATCCTAGCAAATGTAGGAGTTGGTTGATATCATGTGGCCCCTGCAAATGTTATCGCTTATTGCATGCTTAGTATGATACCATGTTGATACTGTGATGTGAGTCGGGATGGTAGTGATCATGTTGATGATGGTAGAAAAGTGTTGGTGAATCAACCCTAATACTAGGTGAACGATGAGAGGCTGTGTAGGAGTACACGGTGGGTTGTCTCGTTGAACACCGCCCTAAGTCCGAGTTCTTGTGTGGTGATCCAAGATGAAGAGTACAACCACACATTGGGCTCACTGGCCCCTCTCAACCTATTAACTCATACCTTTTGATGTCCAGATGTCGCAGTAGTTCGGAGTTCTGGTAGGTTTGTGGCCTGGATGCTAAGTGAGAGAACGGCTCACCCAAGACCGGCTTATGCACCACGCACAAATCGCTTGGGTCCACTTCGGTAAACCGGCCGGGTTCACGATAGTGGTAGCCAACCCAAGTAGGCGGCTTTCTCGGACTAGATAGGCTATGAGGTAACAGTTGTGGTGAGCATCCTCGCCGACACTTCTTGAACGGTGTCGAGTACAAAGGCGGTAACCGATGATCATGTGTGTGTAGCGGTACACCCCTGCAGGGTTAACAAAACTATTCGAATAGCCGCGTCCGCGGTTATGGACTACTTGGAAAGCTTAGCTTGATTATTAGACAACTTGAATCGGATACTTCTAAAAAAAACACCAAGATAAGTGTGAGTGCTATGGCGTGCTTTCTCGTGGGGAAGTCGAGGAAGGCACCATAGTGGTGTAATTGGTTGGAGAAAGTAGTGGACTCGTGTACGCTTTTATCTCAAAGTCTGGTACTCGTAGTTCAGGACTAGCCAAGTCAAAGATGGCATTTCTGCAAGTGAACCCCACCTCCCTTTACCTTGATACATGTGCATGAGTAGTTTAGCTCCTATGTAAGTCTTGCTGAGTACGACTTTGTACTCACGTTTGCTTAATCTATGTTTTAGATGATGCCACTGACCCCGAAGGTGGCTTCTTCATCGAGCTGGACGACTGAAGACAAACTAGTCTAGTCCCAGTCAGACGACTGGTTCCCTCGTGGAGGGCTTGTGTTTAAATAAGGCTTCTTAAGCCATTTGTTAAACTTGTCTGTACTCAGACATAATTTGCTTCCGCTTGTGTTGTAATGTTGGATCACATGTTTGTGATCTCTGTGTGCACTCTATAAGAGTTATCAATAAAAATGTATAGTTTTTAGAGAATTGCAATGGTACCTGCTGTTCATACAAGGCATGTGTCCTGCGTGTATGTTTATATCATGCATGTCTTTGTATGGGTTTTCGAGAACTTAGTTATGTTCTGGCTGGCGGTCTTTCATACACCAAGTGGCCCTTAGATGTGCGCAGCTTGGGGCATCGCGATGCGATTGTTCGAGACTCCGTCTCGTGCACACTTTGTGGTATGATTGAGCCCGCCCTAGACCCCGACTAAGTGATCGGGCTGGAGTAAGTCTATGTAAGAGTTTTGAGATAGTCGATAGTATGGTTGAGGCGACTTGTCTTTGAATATGGGAGTTCACCACCCATATCATTAGACTTGTGTGCGGACGATGAGGACCCATCTCAGTTGATCATCCGCCTGGATGGGATGCCCCTCACGTACGATGCTCTCCGAGAACGTTCTGTGCTTGGCCTTGTCTGCTTAGACAAGTGGGTACGGTTCTCGGCTCTCCATATGACTATGTCTTAGCTGTACTTGCATACGCTAACCCCGGGTCCCGAAAATAAATTAAAAAAATTGGGAAAAAGGCTATATGGGCCCATGGGGCCCATTAGGGGAGGAGGGGGTTTCCCCCCTTGGGCTTGGCGCCAAGGGTGGGGCCCATCCCCCCTATGGCCGGCGCACCTCCCCCCCCCTTGGGGGTTTAGTCCCACATGGGGGAGGGGAGGAGGATCACACCCCCCCTTGGCCTATATAAGGAGGGGTAGACCCCCCTTTTTCCAACACACCAATATCTCCTTCTTCCTCCTTCTCCTTCCCGGAAGTGGACTCCCCTTGTTTGGAGTCTGCACCAGGATTGGAGTTCTCCACCATAAGGCAGGCCGTCGCTCTGCTGGAGTCGGGATCCGTAGCCATCTTTCTTCCGCTGCTCGCCTGGTTTGGGGCCCGGGAGGAACATCGATTGTACCGTACATGTATAATCTCTTCGAGGCACTACACCTATGGTGCTACTTCGTCGCTGGAGTTTTACCGGGAGTCATCCTCTCCGGTGGTGGTCTTCTACACGACAGGGAGGTCGTAGTTCTGAGTCTACGCCAACCACGTTCGCAAGAACGTTTCCCTCTTCCGGTCTTCAAAGGTATGAACACCGATTCCCTCCGTTACTTTACATCGCCATAGCATAGATCTTGGGTTCGGGTACCGTAGGTATGAAAATTTTGTGTTTTCTGCCCCGTATCCCAACACTTACTGCTATGAAAAGGCATAAGTTTGTTACCATGACTTCTGAGTTTGGTAACCTTGATTATATCCTACGTTTCGGAGCCACCACGGAACGCAAGATCCGTCTACCTGCACCTCTTTTGTTTGATTTTTCTCGCAGGAACGGATGGTCCTTTGATGCTACCCAGTTCGATGAGTTCGTGGCCCAGCATCAGTTTCATAACCCCATGGAGGGGGTTGTGCCCGACGAGGAGGAGCATGGTGAGTTCCCACCTTTCCAAGGGGAGACCGTCACCAAGTTTGGTGAAGGGTCTTCCTCTGCTTGGAGCGCAGATCCTTCTTCGTGGGAGGATCCGAGGACTTCGGTGTATGCACCGGAAGCCTCATATGACCCTTGGGCTCACCAGTACTACCCTGGAGCAGGAGGCTCCTGGGGACATTAGCTACTATCAACTTAGGCCAAAAGCCTAAGCTTGGGGGAGTACGTGCCCTTCTCACTTTTCCATTGTATTATCCGTTTTATTTTTGTTCGCTTTGATCTTTTCGAAGTTTTTGCCCTTTTTTCTTTCTTTCTTTCTTTGAAAAAACAACAAAAAGATTTTCTCTTTTCTTTTGCTCTCGTTTAACCTTAAAAAAACCAAAAAGATTTCCTTTCTCTCTTTAGTTTGCTTTGTTTTCAGAATTCAGCTCGAGTCCGTGATGGCATTTGATAATATTTCCCACGTTCGATCGTGCAAGTGACCAGGCAGTAATAACGAAGATCGGCGGAAGGGAAGCAACAAGGAAAACCGGTATGAACTCTTCTTGTTTCTACTTTTGTACATATGCCTGTACTTATGATCTAGAGACCAGCTTGTAGCGACATAGTGCTATGTTTACAATGCTTTCCCAGTGTTCATGCTTTCCTTGTGGCTAGTCTCAAATAGTTAGAGTACATAATGTGTTGTTGAAATGATTTACATGCATTGCATTGTTCATGGTTTGGCATACTGAAGTGGTATTTCCCTTCGGAGAATTTTTGGATTGACTTGGCACATGTTCACACATGTTTATGACTAAAAAGTCTATTTTGCCTTGATGATCTTTTTGTTTCAGAATAGTTATATCACTTTCATGCCCGATTCAATGTTGCTTTGTCGCTCTGCATGATTATGACAATTATTTCTCTCTAGTTGGTCGCTTCCCAGTCTTTTGTTAGCCTTCGCTCGCACTAGGCGGAATTCTGCTTGTGCTTCCAAACTCCTTTTCAAACCCAGTCGTTCCATTTGAGTCCACCATACCTACCTATATGTGGTATTTACCAGCCACTCCTAACTTAGACTTTCTTGTGCCATCTCGAAATTTATTCAAAAGCTTCCCTATTGTAACCGTACAAGCTCATGGTGCGGTGAGGGGAAATCAGTATCTTTCATGCCAAAAATATTTTGACGGAAGTTTTAACTAGTCAAACAGAAAAAAAATATGAGAGTTACACCTCCCCCATACTTGATGATGGAATGAAATGGACAAAATGCTGCTTATGATAGATGGAACCATACCCTCCTTCCATCCTTGAGGAAAAATAAAAGTTTCCGTAGACCATCAAAGGATTTATGGATAAGGGAATATGTGTAAGCAAAAGGCATTATATATGGTTGGCATGGGAGATATTGAGAGACCTTTACCGTTCACCGCTGACTGGAAAGTTGCACTTCTCAAAAGAGTTTTATCTCTGTTTTCAAAACCAAGAGCTCTGGCACATGTTTAGTCTTTGCTTCCTTTCACGGGTTTTCAACCTTGCCATCAAAAGCCATGGTTCGAGAGTCTCCCCTTCTTTCTTCAAAGCACCAACTATGAGAGCATAATTTTCATTCTTAGTGTAACATGCATTGTCCCAAAGTATTACATTGTCTTCTGCATGCTTGTGTTATTGCTAGTCTGAAATACTGAGTTCTAGTCACCTTTAAAACTCCGGAGGAGTTTCTGCATTTATGTTTTGCTTCACTCATGGAGGCTAGCGAAATGCCACTCAAGTATGTTCAAGCTATGTGCATTGTGATCCTGTTTTGATTTTCAGTAGCATATTATTTACTTTTAGTTGTTTGTGACTGATCACATGAAAGAAGAATTTCTTCGTGCATTGTCCTTATAGCATTGTTTCGATACTTGCTAAACTCTTTTCGTAGTACATGCTTGTATACATCTAATGAAGCAAAAGAGTTTGTCAAAGTTTTCTTTGTCGCGTCCAGTTCGTTGAACTGAATTGCTTGAGGACAAGCAATATGCTAAGCTTGGGGGAGTTGATACGTCTCAAACGTATCTACTTTTCCAAACACTTTTGCTATTGTTTTGCCCTCATTCTTGCATGATTTGGACGAAACTAACCCGGACTAACGTTGTTTTCAGCAGAGCTGCCTGTATGGTTTTATTGTGTGCAGGAAAATTGATTTTTAGACGTTCCAGAAAATTCCTAGAAAAATACCAGAAAATCCACGCACCCGAAGGAGCCAGAAGCCAGAAGTGGGACCAGAGGGGAGCCCTGGGGGCCCCAGGCGCCCCCTGGCCGCCTGGGGGCCTCCCCCCTCCTCTGGTGCCCTACCGAGACTCCTATTTATCTCCGTGACGGGAAAACCCCAGAACAGAAGTTGTTTTCCCAGTTTCCGTCGCGGAGCCGCCGCCACCCTCTGTTCTTCTTCGGGAGGGATAATCTGGAGGCTGATTTGGCCTCCGGAGAGGGGAGATCGTCGCCATCGTCATCGCCATCACCACTCCATCCATCCTCCATGACTTCTCTTCACATGTGTGAGTAATTCCCTGCTGTAGGCAAAGGGGATGGTAGGGATTGGATGAGTTTGATCATGTAATAGTTCGTCAGATTGTTGGGGGCATGTTGCTTATCATCTAGATTGGTGTTTATCTTCTTTGCTTCAACTTGTTGCTCTTAATGCTTGTCACTTTGGGCCCGAGTGCCATGTTTTCATATCTGAACCCTATGTGTTTTCATGAATATATTTGTGTTCTAGATCCTATTTATGAGTTGTATGCACCTATTATGGTCCGGAACCGGCGATCCCAAAGGTGATAGCTTGGGACACCAAAGGGGATGGTCCATAATTTGAGGATTCCATGTATCCATTGAGTTTATTGCTTTGTTCCTGTGCTCTTTGACAGGAGCACCTTAATCTCCATAAGTTCCCTTTGGCCCCGTTCGTAGCGGGATGGTAGGACAAAAGATGTTGTGCAAGTTCTTATTGCAAGCACGCACAACTACCTACGGGATACATGCCTATTGTTTGATATTTTCCTAGATGATCATTGCTTTTTTGTGTGCCTTGCCCCGTGTCATAATCTATTATATGTTCACTCTCATCCATGCAGCGCCCAACCATCCATCTCCCTAGCCTACAGTGTTTTAGATCCCGCTGGTCATTAGTTGTTACTTTTGCTGTTACTTTTGTTGCAAGCAAGTATATTTTAGGTGCGGTTGAATTGACAACTCAACTGTCAAAGCTTATAAATACTCTTTGGCTCCCCGTGTGTTGAATCAATAAATTGGGTTAATTTAGTTGCGAAGACTATCTCGATCCCTTACGCCTGTGGGGCATCACCCCCCTGGTCAGCCCCAGGTACCTCAGGGTCACTCCCGGCATGGAAATTTTTATTTTTATTTTTCTGGATTTTTACTGAAAACTTCACTGTTGAAAATTTCTCGGAGTTCAAAAAGCTCCAAAACTTTCTAAAAACTTAAAGCGGTGATTAGTATTGTGAAGCTTCAAAAACACAAAAACTTGGTACAGCAAAAAGAATAAAAGCTAAAGCAAATGAAAACATAACAAGCTTAACTTTTTACCTATATAAAACAAGCTCACTAGTAAGGTTGATCAAGTCTTACCAACAAACCGGCGATATATAGAACAAGAAGTCTCACCTCTTATGAAGTGATCATTGCACCTTTACTTTAATGGACATTGTCCCCACCATAATGGTTTTGTATTTGTGGTGTACATGTAGTGGACAGTCCCATTCTCCAATCTTCACGGTCTCAATATTCTCTATAGAATTAAGGCCATGCCTCTTGTCAATCTTCTTTGCAAAATACACCGTGTGTTCTTTATCATCAACGTTGAAAGTGACCTTTCCTTTATTGCAATCAATAATAGCACCTGCGGTGTTAAGAAAAGGTCTACCAAGAATAATGGACATGCTCCCATCCTCGGGCATGTCAAGCACAACAAAATCTGTAAGGATCAAACAGTTAGCAACTTCAACGGGAACATCCTCACAAATACCAATGGGGACAACTGTTGACTTGTCAGCCATCTGAAGAGAGATATCTGTAGGGATTAGTTTCTCTAAACAAAGCCTCTTGTAAAGAGAAAATGCATAACACTCACTCCTGCACCAAGATCACATAAAGCAGTTCTGACGTAATTATTCTTTATGGAGCAAGGAATGGTGGGTATACCTGGATCACCAAGCTTCTCAGGAATCTTTCCATTGAAAGAGTAGTTAGCAAGCATAGTAGATATTGCCTCA
The DNA here is from genome assembly GCA_950022295.1 of Bromus sterilis. Taxonomy (NCBI): domain Eukaryota; kingdom Viridiplantae; phylum Streptophyta; class Magnoliopsida; order Poales; family Poaceae; genus Bromus; species Bromus sterilis. The sequence continues at coordinate 376,467,868 of OX465595.1, read as the reverse complement.
TTAGGAACTTTTCTTTTATTTGTGACAATATCTTTCATATATTTCGAATAGGGAGGTAACTTAATAGCATCAGTCAAAGGGATTTGAAGAAAAAGAGATTTCATCCATTCACAAAATTTATTATAATGCTCTTCTTCTTTAGATTTGAGGGACTTACCTGGAAAGGGCATGGGTTTCTGTAGCCATGGTTCTCTTTCCTTCCCATGTCTTCTTGCGATGAAGTCTTCTCTAGAGTACTTCTTGCGTTTATCGGGTGTTTCTTCTTCTCTTACCTCGGGAGAATCATCCTTTTCCGTGTCCTTTTCTTCAGACTCGGCACCGTCTTCTGTTTCAGCATCGGAGGTAGATATGCTGTTAGGATCAGCAGCTGGCTTTTCACTTGTGATAGGATTATCGGGATTGTCAGCCTCCTTGTGTTTCTTCTTCTTCTTTTTCTTCGGAGAGCTAACAATCTCGTCTTCTTCTTGTATTTGAGAATCTTGCTCGATCCTCTTCGGATGCCCCTCAGGATAGAGCGGGTCCTGGGTGTGTGTTCCACCCCTAGTTTTGATGCCATAAGCTTGTATGTCCTGTTTGGCATTATTAGCAAGCAAATCTTTTTGCACATTAGAAATTTGTTCAAGCTGAGTTCGAACCATATGAAAATGCTTAACAAGACATTTAACATCATTAATTGTTCTTTCTAGAACACCACACAAACTTTTGATAGCAAGAGAGTTATCATGCAACTGACTTTGTATCCTCCTATTAAAATGGTCTTGCTTAATAATAAAATTATCAAGCTCATCTAAGCATTGGTCGGGAGGCTTACCTTTAGGGATGTCACTTTCAGTAAAGTCTAATAGAGAGTGTACCTCTACCAAGGAGGGCGAGTAGTAGGCTCACACAACTTCTCAATAGGCGGTAAATTCTTCACGTCTTCGGCTTTAATAACTTTCTCCTTTATAGACTTCTTTGCTTCTTGCATATCTTCGGGGCTCAGAACATGCATGCCCCTCTTTTTAGGTGGTAGAAGTGGTTCAGGAACGGACCAATCTTCATATTTCTTGGCAATTTTGCACATTAATTCTTCTGCATCGTCCGGTGTTCTTTCCCTTAAAACACAACTAGCACAACTATCCAGGTAGGATCTGGATTCATCGGTTAAACCAGCGTAAAATATATCAAGTAGTTCATTCTTGGGGACTCCATGTCCCGGCATAACCTTAAGTAAATCACAAAACCTCCCCCAAGCTTTAGGGAGGTGCTCATCCTGCAATTTTTTAAAGTTATAGATTCTTTGCAAAGCAGCATGTTGCATATGAGCTGGGAAATATTTATCAACAAAGAATTGGACTAAGTCCTGAGGACTCTTAATGGAACCATAGGGTAGTGCATCGTACCTTGATTTAGCGTCTTCCTTCAAAGAAAAAGGAAAAAGTTTGGCCACATAGAAGTTTCGTATCTTCTCATCAGTAGTGAATATGTTACCTAGCTCAGCGAGTTTGGTCAAGTGTGCTATAGCATCATCATTTTCTCTGCCATAAAAGGGGTCATCCTCGACTGTAGATATAAGTGAAAGATCAACAGAGAAATCATAATCAGGATCAATGATGCATATAGGGGATGTGGAAAATTTAGGATCAGGAATAACTTTGTTCTTCATGGAGTGCTTTTTGAGCAACTCCTTAACAGCACCAGGGTCAGAGTCGACACACTCTTTGAGTTCCCTGCAAAAATAATCATCGAGAGTAACATAATCATCATCAAGGATTCTCTCCTTGAGTTCATGTCACAACCCTAGTTTTGGTATGTGCTTTTATTACTAGAAATAATTGCATCATGTTTAATTTCTATGGTTTAAGAATTGGGGATTTGGAAAAGCCTCAAAAAGATTTTAAATAAAAGGCCACATAAAAAGTTTTTCCAAAATTCCTCCAAACAATTTTGAAAAGTCCTATAAATGAGTGTGATCATTTAAAAAATTATTTGGAGTCAAACCCATGCTCATGGATTTTTCAATTATTCAAACAGAGGCATGGAAATTAAATTTAAATGCTATTTGATTTGGATTCAAATAATTTGAATTCCAAAAATCTCCAAAACTTGGGAGTGAGTAGCTTTATGTCACATATGTCCAAGATAAATAATTGGGGATTTTTAAAAATGCTTTGGTATTTTTTCAGAGCAAAACAACTAAAAACAGAAAGCAGAAAAAGAAAAAGAAACAAAAAGGCTGAAAGCCACTTACCTGGCCCACCTGACCCAGCTAGACGGCCCAACCCGCCAGGGGTACATGCGTCTTCAACCCCTGGCCAGGCAGGCAGGCAGCTCGCCGGTGAGCCCGGCATGGATGCCAGGCAACTGCCTGGCTGCCCCCTCCCCTTAATCGGCGCCGTGGAGACGCCCAAGCTCTCCTCCTCCATTTCCCCCTCTCCCTGGACCTCTCCCCTCCCGCCTCGCCGTTTTTCTCTGCCACACCCGAGAGGAGTCCTCGCCGCCGCTGTGCCCAGACGCGGCCAACGGCCTCCTACCGCCAAGCCGAGGTGTCCGCCGTGACCGTCGTCGCCGTCTTCGTCGAGCACCGCCTTCAATCGAGCCGACGAGCCCCCGAGGACGACGCCCCCTTCTCCGACTTGCCGCCGACAGCCGTGAGCACGTCGTCAAATTCGCGGCCACCGCAGCTCCTCCGCCCCTCCTTTCTACTCCAGCGTGATCCCGGTGAGCATGCGCTCAATTCCCCCCTAACCCCGCTCGCTCTAGCCCCCGGAGTCACCCTCCCCGTCGTGGCCGTCTCCGGCAGCCGCCCCCGCCGCAAGCAGCCGTCGCCCTAGACCACGCCGGTGACGCCCGACTTGCCAGGGAGACGCGCGCGTGCGTTCTCTGTCTCCTGGTGGTCGCGGCGCCACGAACCGTTTACTAAGACGTTTGCTTATTCTATGTTTTAGAGACGAGACCACTGAACCTGATGGTGGCCTCCCCCTCAAGCTCGACGTCGACGAAGTAATGTAGTCCCAGACAGCAGCCTGGTCCCTCTGGAGGGTCGTTGTGTTTTCTTAAAGGTTTCTTAAGCCATTTGTTAACCTTGTCTTTACTAAGACATAATTTGCTTCCGTTGTTGTATGATGTAATGTTGGATCACAGTGATGTGATCTCTGCTTGTGACACTACTATATCTGCTCTGTTTAGCAGATGCAATAAAGCTGTGAGTTTTTAGAGTTCATGTTGTGTTACCTACTGTTATACACTTGGCATGCATGCTGCGTGTATGTTTATAACGTGGATGTCTTAGTGTGGGATTCGATAGCATAGTTGAGTTCTTGTCGGCGGTCTTTTATACACCAAGTGGCCCTTAGATGTGCGCAGCTTGGGGCATCGCGATGCGATTGCTCGTGACTCTGTCACGTGGCACACTTTGTTGTATGATTGAGCCCGCCCGAGATCCCGACTAGGTGATCGGGCTGGAGTCTGTTTATGTACGTGTTATAATTCAATCGATAATATGGCTGAGGCGACTTGTCTATGAGTATGGGATTTCACCACCCATAATCATTTAGACTTGTGAGCGGACGATGAGGACCCATCTCAGTTGATCATCCGGGCCTGAATGGGATGCCCCTCACGTTCGAGCTTTCCGAGAGTGTCTTGTACTTGGCCTTGTCTGCTTAGACAAGTGGGTATGGCTCTCGGCTCTTCATATGATTGAGTTGTGGCTGGAATTACATATGCAAACCCCGGGTCCCGACAAACTTGGTATCAGAGTAGTACTGCCTGTAGGATTACTAAACCTTGGCCGAAGTCGAGTCTAGCATTCTATAGTTATATAGTTACTTTGGGTATAAGGGAACAACGTAAGGCTTCATTTTTCTCCTTACCCTCATCGATCTGAGTTCTGAGTCACCTTCATCTTTTCTACGGGAAGATAGGACTAGGCTCTTCTATGTCTATACTAGAACAACTCGTTGTTTGACTCTCCATAGCTGTAGGAATGTTTTGGTTGTCTAGAGTCACCATTCCATCAAGCCTTTTGAGAAGGTTCTGATCATTCTTGCAGATTGATTCATTTTTCCACCCCGGTACAGCCGTTATGCTATCCGATTTGTCCCGTGTTTCCAGTGATTCCAATGCTTTTGCATTACAATCTTGTCCGCTCTTAAATTATGTCGTCTTTGCTTTGATTCCATCATAAATCCTACTCTGATTGTTGATTTTTATCACACAGAATGTCAGGTGGAACTAGATGTGTTGAATATGGTCACAGTAATCAAAGTGGTGATGATGATCCTCCTTCACCGCCTTCTGCAGCGGAAATCATGATGGAGGCTGAGCGAAATCGACGTGATCAAACACGCCTTTTGGAGCTCATTGAGAAGAATACTTCTCTCCAGCGAGATGCGGTAATATCCATCCAGGATTTTATCCTTTTGAACCCGCCAGTTTTCCGATGTTCATCTGAGCCCCTTGATGCCGATGATTGGCTCCGTTCCATCGAGCGTAAGCTTGAGACGGCGCATGTTTCTCCAGATGATCGTGTGATGTTCGCGGCATACTTTCTGGAAGGTGCTGCTGGTGAATGGTGGGAAAGTTTTGTTGCAATGCAGCCTGATGGTCACGTAGTGACTTGGCAGGAGTTCTGTGATGCCTTCCAAGGGTACCACATTCTGGATGAGTTGATGGAAAGAAAGAGGGAAGAGTTCTGCAACCTATCTCAGGGAAATATGACTGTTCATCAGTACAGGACTGAGTTCAATCGTCTTTCTCGTTATGCCCCTGAGAAGATATCAACCGATGCCAAGAAGCAGGCAAGGTTCCGCAAGGGACTTAACCCTGTCCTTCGTCATGATCTCAATCTCCTTGAATTTGTCAACTTCGAGGATTTGGTCAATAGATCATTCAGAGCTGAGCATGGAAATGAGGTCTTTGAAGAGTCTCGCAAGCGTGATCGTGATCTTTCTTCCTCTTCTAGTTCAGGTTCTCAGAAACGTCGATTTTGGATCCCAACTAGTGCCATTCCTTCGCACTTGATTCCAAGACCCTCTCCAGAAAGCAAGAAAGCCCAGAAAGGTAGTAGAGAGCTTGCCATACAAACTCCACAACCTAAAACCCGTTTGTGCTACAAGTGTGGTAACCCTGGCCACATTGCACGACAATGTTAATTGCAAGAGAATGTTCCTCCTCGTCCAAAACATAAAGCCAAAGCTAAACCACCAAAGCCTTCCAAAGCCAAGTCCGCTATTGTTGAATACAGACGTGTGAACCATGCCACCATCAAAGAATCCCAAGAGGATACGAAGGTTGTACTCGGTACACTTCCCGTTAACTCCAAACCTGCTTCTGTTCTATTTGATTCTGGAGCTTCTCATTCCTTTTTGTCTGAAAAGTTTGCACTCCTGCATGACATTTCATTTGAGGAGTTGCCTACCCATTTCATGATTAAAACTCCAGGATCCACATGGCGTACCAGTAGGGTAAGTCATGACAATGAGATTGTCGTTGAGGATGTTGTATTCCTTGCTTCTCTCATAGCCCTCAAATCTTCAGATATCGATATCATCTTAGGTATGGATTGGTTGTCCAAACACCGTGCCAAGATTGATTGTGCCACCAAATCAGTCCAACTCACTCATCCTTCCCGCAAGATAGTCCATTTCGCATCTCAAGGTTTAGAAACCCAGCTATATTCGTTGAATGAACATCCCCTTGCTAACCTTGAAGATATTCCGATAGTTTATGACTTTCCGGATGTCTTTCCAGAAGAGCTGCCGGGAATGCCACCCGACAGGTGTGTAGAATTCATTGTAGATCTTATACCAGGCACAACCCCAATTTCGAGACGTCCATATAGAATGGCCCCACATGAGTTAGCTGAGCTTAAAATCCAACTGGAAGCTTCGTTGGCAAAAGGCTTCATCCGCCCTAGCTCATCGCCATGGGGTTGCCCCGTTCTGTTCGTAACGAAGAAAGATGGAACAGAAAGGATGTGCGTAGACTATCTCCCGCTAAATCTAGCGACGATAAAGAACAAGTACCCACTTCCCAGGATCAATGATCTTTATGATCAACTTGCTGGATCCTCTGTCTTCTCCAAGATGGATTTGAGATTAGGTTATCATCAAATCAAAATCAGAAACGAGGACATTCCCAAGACGTCTTTCACTACTCGTTATGGTCTTTATGAGTACACCGTCATGTCCTTCGGTTTAACCAATGCCCAGCCACTTTTTCACGCTTGATGAATTCGATCTTCATGGAGTACTTAGATAAATTTTTTGTGGTTTATCTTGATGACATTCTCATCTACTCGAAGAACGAAGAAGAGCACGCAGAACATCTTAGGCTGGTATTGATGAAACTTAGAGAGCATCGCCTTTATGCCAAGTTCTCCAAGTGTGAATTTTGGCTACCAGAAGTGACCTACTTAGGCCACGTGATTTCTGCGAAAGGTGTTGCAGTCAATCCCGAGAGAGTTCAGGCCGTCCTTGACTGGACTCCACCTGAATCGGTTAAGCAAGTTAGGAGTTTTCTTGGCCTAGCAAGCTATTGTCGCCGCTTCATTGAGAACTTCTCCAAAGTTGCAAAACCTCTGACTGAACTCCTCAAGAAAGATAAGAAATTCCAATGGAATCCCAAATGCGAGGAAAGCTTTCAAGAGCTAAAAAGAAGATTGACTTCTGCACCCGTACTTGCGCCTCCAAACACCAAAAAGGATTTCTAAATCTATGGTGATGCTTCACGGCAAGGGTTAGGATGCATACTTATGCAAGATCGACATGTGGTAGCTTATGCTTCACGCCAGTTGCATCCACATGAAGAAAACTATCCTACCCATGATCTTGAACTCGCTGCCGTAGTTCATGCCCTGAAGACTTGGCGACATTACCTCCTTGGTAATCGTTGTGAAATCTATACCGATCACCAAACCCTCAAATACATATTCACCCAGCCAGATCTTAATCTCAGGCAAAGACGCTAGGTATACTTGATAAAAGATTACGACTTGAGTATCTCTTACACCCCAGGCAAAGCCAATGTCATGGCTGATGCACTAAGTCGTAAGTCGTATTGTAACAACCTCATGTTACAACAGTATCAACCACTTCTCTATGAGGGATTTCGAAAGATGAATCTTGAGATTGTTCCTCATGGATTCCTTTCCACCTTGGTAGTGAAACCAACCCTTGAGGATCAAATCAAAGCTGTTCAACAAAGTGCTCAAGGTATCCGATATATCAAACAGAACATTGCTAGCGGTAAGGCAAAATGTTTTACCCTAGACAATGAAGGTACTGTGTACTTCGAGAATAGGATGGTAGTTCCGAAGAATAGGAATCTAAGGCAGCAGATCCTTAAGGAAGCCCATGACACCCCTCTCTCGATTCATCCTGGTAGTACTAAGATGTATCAAGATCTACGCCAGAGATTTTGGTGGACTAGGATGAAGCGAGAAATCGCTCAATTTGTTGCTGAGTGCGATGTTTGTCGTCGTGTGAAAGCAGAGCATCAAAGACCTGCTGGTACTCTTCAACCTTTAGCCATTCCTGAGTGGAAATGGGATAAAGTCAGTATGGATTTCATCACTGGCTTTCCAAAGTCTCATAAGGGAAACAATGCCATCTTCGTGGTCATTGACCGTCTTTCCAAAGTTGCCCATTTTCTTCCTGTTCGCGAGAGTATAACTGCTAGCCAGTTAGCGGATTTGTATGTCTCCAGGATCATTTCTCTCCATGGTGTTCCTTTGGAAATCAATTCAGACCGTGGAAGTCTTTTCACCTCTCGATTTTGGGAAAGTTTTCAAAATGCTATGGGAACCCATCTCTCCTTTAGCACCGCCTTTCATCCCCAGTCAAGTGGTCAAGTAGAAAGAGTCAATCAAATTCTCGAAGACATGCTCATAGCCTCTGTTATCTCATTCGGAAAGAGTTGGGAGAAATCTCTTCCATTTTCCGAGTTTGCTTATAACAACAGCTTCCAATCTAGCTTGGGCATGGCACCCTTTGAATTTCTCTATGGACGAAAATGTCGAACACCATTGAACTGGTCAGAAACCGGTGAAAGACAATTCTTTGGACCGGATATGATCCAGGAAGCAGAAGAGAAGGTTCGCGTTGTTCGTGAGCAATTGAAAACAGCCCAGTCTCGTCAGAAAAGCTATTATGATCGTCATCATAGGCCAGAAAGCTACGAGCTGGACGAGAAGGCTTACCTCCGGGTTACTCCTCTGAAGGGAACCCATCGCTTCGGTATCAAAGGCAAATTGGCCCCACGTTACATAGGCCCCTTTCGCATTCTAGCTAAACGTGGAGAAGTTGCCTACCAACTTGAACTACCCCCCGCATCTTTCTCAGGTTCACGATGTCTTCCATGTATCTCAACTCTGGCGTTGCTTCAAGGACCCCATCCGCGAAGTAGACCACGAAACGCTTGATCTCTAAGAAAACCTGTCGTATCGAGAGTATCATGTCCGTATCGTCGATGAAGTTGAGCGTACCACCCGACGTCAGAAGATCAAGTTCCTCAAAGTGCAGTGGTCCAACCATTCTGAGAAGGAAGCCACCTGGGAACGAGAAGATCATCTTCGAGTTGAATACCCCACCCTCTTCCCGACTACTTCTGACTCTCGGGACGAGATTCTTTTGAGTGGGGGCGAGTTGTCACAACACTAGTTTTGGTATGTGCTTTTATTACTAGAAATAATTGCATCATGTTTAATTTCTATGGTTTAAGAATTGGGGATTTGGAAAAACCTCAAAAAGATTTTAAATAAAAGGCCAGATAAAAGTTTTTCCAAAATTCCTCCAAACAATTTTGAAAAGTCCTATAAATGAGTGTGATCATTTTAAAAATGATTTGGAGTCAAACCCATGCTCATGGATTTTTCAATTATTCAAACAGAGGCTTGGAAATTAAATTTAAATGCTATTTGATTTGGATTCAAATAATTTGAATTCCAAAAATCTCCAAAACTTGGGAGTGAGTAGCTTTATGTCACATATGTCCAAGATAAATAATTGGGGATTTTTAAAAATGCTTTGGTATTTTTTTCAGAGCAAAACAAATAAAAACAAAAAGCAAAAAAAGAAAAAGAAACAAAAAGGCTGAAAGCCACTTACCTGGCCCACCTGGCCCAGCTAGCCGGCCCAGCCTGCCAGGGGTACATGCGTCTTCAACCCCTGGCCAGGCAGGCAGGCAGCTCGCCGGCGAGCCCGGCATGGACGCCAGGCAGCTGCCTGGCTGCCTCCTCCCCTTAATCGGCGCCGTGGAGACGCCCAAGCTCTCCTCCTCCATTTCCCCCTCTCCCTGGACCTCTCCCCTCTCGCCTCGCCGTTTTTCTCCGCCGCACCCGAGAGGAGTCGTCGCCGCCGCTGTGCCCAGACGCGGCCAACGGCCTCCTACTGCCAAGCCGAGGTGTCCACTGTGACCGTCGTCGCCGTCTTTGTCGAGCACCGCCTTCAATCGAGCCGACGAGCCCCCGAGGATGACGCCCACTTCTCTGACTTGCCGCCGGCAGCCGTGAGCACATCGTCAAATTCGCGGCCACCGCAGCTCCTCCGCCCCTCCTTTCTACTCCAGCGTGATCCCGGCGAGCATGCACTCAATTCCCCCTAACCCCGCTCGCTCTAGCCCCCGGAGTCACCCTCCCCGTCGTGGCCGTCTCCGGTAGCCGCCCCCGCCGCAAGCAGCCGTCGCCCTAGACCACACCGGTGACGCCCGACTCGCCAGGAAGACGCGCGCGTGCGTTCTCTGTCTCCTGGTGGTCGCGGCGCCACGAACCTTGGCCGGAGCCGCCTTCTCCAGTGGGCGCCGCCGCCCCCAGAGGCCACCGGCGACTAACCGCCGGCCGGCGTCATTAGGGGCTAACCCCCCTGGTTATTTGGCCCCAAGCCAATGACAGGTGGGGCCCTGGCCCCCTTAAACCCCCCTTGTCAGTTTAATTAAACGGGGGTTAACCCCAGTCCCACTGACAGGGATGGCCCGCTGGTCAGCCCCCCCCCTTGCGTCATGATGACGCCAGCCTGGCGCATTAAATCCTTTTTCTTATTTTACAGAAAATCCAGAAAATCCAGAAAACTATTAAATCTTTGAAATTCAATAACTTTTAAACCATAACTCCAAATCAAAAGTGTAATATATGAAAAATCATCAAAAAAATGCAAGGATTCCAAATATCATATTTTCATGGATGAAAAACACATCTATGATGATGGACCAGTAGCATTTAGCTATTTGGGTTATTTGGAATAATTCAAAATAAATGTTTAAATCATTTCAAATTAAATCTTTGCAATGCCAACCTTATCACATGAACATAAGAGGCATATCATACACATGACAACATGGTTTACCATATCCAAACATTAGCAAATGCAACTTTGGCTAATTTGAACCACATTTGGAGTTTGAATTTGAATTTCTTATTCAAATCAACTTCAATTAACATGTAACAATTGAACCTAGATCACATCAGTACTATGCCATGTTTCATTTTTGAATGTGCATTGCAATGTGATGTTTATACTTTGTTGTCTCGGTGTTTGCTTCTTCTCGATAGATCCATCGCCGGACGTAGTTCCTGTTTTCTCCGAAGAGTGGCACCCCCGAGTCTCGACAATAAGGCAAGCAAACCCCCTTTGATCATATCTATAAAAACCCAGTTTCCCTCTTGTTCCCTTATGCATGATTAGGTGATTCACATGTTACCGTTCTACCGCTAGTTGAACCCATCCTTTGCATGACCTATCATTGCTGCCACAGTATTAAGCAAACCTCAACCTAGCAGATACAAGATTGTTTGTGTTCATCATGTGGCCCTTCATCCATGATATGCTATGCCATGCTAGAGTTGTTTGCAATGAATTTGATCCATCTGGGTGATGTATCGGGATGGTAGCGAACACATGCAACAAGGTGGTAACGTGTTGATGAAGTCACCCTAATATAAGTGAACAATGAGAAGTTGTGTAGGAGTACACAGTGGGTTGTCTCATTTACACTGCCCTAGGCCCCGAGTTCTTGTGTTGTGATCCAAGACACAGATTACTACCACATGTTGGGCTCATTGACCCCTCTCGACCTATTAACTCACCCCGACTAGGGTCCACGATTCGCAGTGGTTAATTGTTATTCTATTTGCTTTCATAACGTAGCACGGTTTTAGGCAAGCGCAGCACCATCCGTCGAGGTGGGCTTGTCGGACCGTCCATACATCGTCTGGGTCCTGAACGGAAACCCCGGCCGGATTCCCGATTGGGGTACATACTCAGATAGGCGATCCCTTGGACTAGAGTTGGAGCCGTGAGGTAAGTGTCGTGGTACTATCCCCGCCGACACCGCTTGAAGGTGACGAGTTCTAGGCGGTAAGTGGTAGCTACGTATGTGAAGAAGTACACCCCTGCAGGGTTAATGAACTATTCGAATAGCCGTGTCCGCGGTTATGGACTACTTGGAGATCTTTACTTGATTATTAGACAACTCAAATGGATACTCTAAAAATCGCAAGATAAGTGTGAGTGCTTTGGGTTGCTTCCTCGTGGGGAAGTCGAGGAAGGATCCATGGTTGTGTATTGATGTGGTGATCAAGATTAGATGGACTCGTGTGCGCCTCTCATCTCAACTCTATGTAGTCGTCGTACAGGATAGCCAATGTCAAAGCTTTCTGCATTACAACCCCACTTGCCTTTACCTTGATATCTGAGCATGAGTAGCATAGTTCTGACGTAAGTCTTGCTGAGTACGACTTTGTACTCACGTTTGCTTATTCTATGTTTTAGAGATGAGACCACTGAACCTGATGGTGGCCTCCCCCTCAAGCTCGACGTCGACGAAGTAATGTAGTCCCAGACAATAGCCTGGTCCCTCTGGAGGGTCGTTGTGTTTTCTTAAAGGTTTCTTAAGCCATTTGTTAACCTTTTCTTTACTAAGACATAATTTGCTTCCGTTGTTGTATGATGTAATGTTGGATCACAGTGATGTGATCTCTGCTTGTAACACTACTATATCTGCTCTGTTTAGCAGATGCAATAAAGCTATGAGTTTGTAGAGTTCATGTTGTGTTACCTACTGTTATACACTTGGCATGCATGCTGCGTGTATGTTTATAACGTGCATGTCTTAGTGTGGGATTCGATAGCTTAGTTGAGTTCTTGCCGGCGGTCTTTTATACACCAAGTGGCCCTTAGATGTGCGTAGCTTGGGGCATTGCGATGCGATTGCTCGTGACTCTGTCACGTGGCACACTTTGTTGTATGATTGAGCCCGCCCGAGATCCCGACTAGGTGATCGGGCTGGATTCTGTTTATGTACGTGTTATAATTCAATCGATAATATGGTTGAGGCGACTTGTCTATGAGTATGGGATTTCACCACCCATAATCATTTAGACTTGTGAGAGGACGATGAGGACCCATCTCAGTTGATCATCCGGGCCTGGATGGGATGCCCCTCACGTTCGAGCTTTCCGAGAGTGTCTTGTACTTGGCCTTGTCTGCTTAGACAAGTGGGTATGGCTCTCGGCTCTTCATATGATTGAGTTGTGGCTGGAATTACATATGCAAACCCCGGGTCCCGACAGTTCATCTAGGCACGGGTAACCAAAGGTTTTGCAGGTAGGAATATAGGTAGCAGGGGTCTCGGTCTTGGATTCTGCTGCAGCCTTAGCAGTCTAAGTTTCAATATAGTAGCCAAGAAAAGTAGTATCATCAAGAGTAGTGGAAGCATCATCAAAAGCATCGGACATAGTGACAGACTCAGTAGAAGCATCATGTGGTGGTGGTGAAGTAAACTTACTCATAACAGAAGGTGAATCAAGTGTAACACTAGTGTTCAGAACAGTACCTTTTCTTGTACGGGATGGTAAGATCGGAACCTTGGGGTCTCCTTACCCATAGCGGATGATGTGCAGCAGGCAGGATACTTCAAGTAGTCTTGTAAATATTGCTATGCTCCCTGGCAACGGCGCCAGAAAAAGTTGCTTGATGCCCCACAACCGCAAGGGATCGAGATAGTCTTCGCGGGTAAGTTAACCCAATTTATTGATTCGACACACGGGGAGCCAAAGAGTATTTATAAGCTTTGATAGTTGAGTTGTTAATTCAACCGCACCTGAAATATACTTGCTTGCAACAAAAGATAAGTGGTAATGGCAATATGATAGTGATGGTGGCAACAGCAAAAGTAAACAGCTAATGACCAGCAAGATTGAAAATACTGTAGGCTAGGGAGATGGATGGTTGGGCGCTGCATGGATGAGAGTGAACATGTAATAGATTCTAACACGGGGCAAGGCACACAGAAAAGCAATGATCATCTAGGCAAATATCAAACATTAGGCATGTATCCCGTAGGTAGTTGTGCGTGCTTGCAATAAGACCTTGCACAACATCTTTTGTCCTACCATCCCGCTACGAACGGGGCGAAAAGGAACTTATGGAGATTAAGGTGCTCCTGTCAAAGAGCACCGGAACAAAGCAATAAACTCAATGGATACATGGAATCCTCAAATTATGGACTGTCCCCTTTGGTGTCCCAAGATGTCACCTTTGGGATCGCCGGTTCTGGACCATAATAGGTGCATACAACTCATAGATAGGATCAAGAACACAAATATATTCATGAAAACACATAGGGTTCAGATCTGAAAACATGGCACTCGGGCCCAAAGTGACAAGCATTAAGAGCAACAAGTTGAAGCAAAGAAGATAAACACCAATCTAGATGATAGGCAACATGCCCCCAACAATCTGATAAACTATTACATGATCTAACTCATCCAATCCCTACCATCCCCTTTGCCTACAGCAGGGAATTACTCACACATGTGAAGAGAAGTCATGGAGGAGGGATGGATTGGTGATGGTGATGACGATGGCGATGATCTCCCCTCTCCGGAGGCCAAATCAGCCTCCAGATTAGCCCTCCCGAAGAAGAACAGAGGGTGGCGGCGGCTCCGCGACGGAAACTGGAAAAGCGACTTCTCTTCTGGGGTTTTTCCGGCACGAGAATAAATAGGAGTCGAGGTAGGGCACGAGAGGAGGTGAGAGCCTCCCAGGCGCCCCCCCGGCGCGGCCAGGGATGGGGCCGCGCCAGCCAGGCGCCTGGGGCCCCTGTGGCTCCCCTCTGGCCCCACTTCTGGCTGGTGGAAGCTTCTGGTGCGTGGATTTTCTGTGAATTTTCCCGGAATTTTCTGAGATACCTAAAAATCAATTTTCCTGCACACAATAAAACCATACAGGCAGCTCTACTGAAAACAGCGTTAGTCCGGTTTAGTTTCGTCCAAATCATGCAAGAATGAGGGCAAAACAATAGCAAAAGTGTTTGGAAAAGTAGATACGTTTGAGACGTATCACTTGTATATTCCAATGATGAGTCTCCTCAAACGAGCTCTAGGTCTTCTTGAGCAAGCAAGTTAGATGCACCCCCACTAGTTCCCTTGGAGAGCTTTTAGCTCACATGTGCATCCGTTGTATGGCAATCCCTACTCCTCACATCATATCTATCATATGGCCTTCTCTCGCCTATGATTGTCCTCATTGATGTGAGCCTTTCACACCTTTTTGTCTTCCTCCTCCACCTTCTTTCTGTTTCGCCTTATAGGTGTCAACTTTCTTGCTGACGCTCATCCATTGCATGAGTTCTCAAAATATCGAAAGGGAGTGGATCAGTTTGACTTGTACCTGGCTAGTGGTCTGGGGACGAGTCAAGATAAGAATCCAAAGGAGACCAAGTGTGAAACTTTAGTAGATAGTAGTTCTCAACAACTATTTTTATCTCGTATTCCCATATCCCCCTTGCTTGCACGCAAACACCATTTGGAGACATTCGAGTCACGGACAGCGAGAGCTCTTGCACCCTTTGTTCTTTTGTTGCTTGTGTCAATGCTAATATAGACTCTTGCTTGTTAATACTTGAGATGAATTGCATGCTTTTATTTCTTTACTTAAAAGTCCTTATTTGGTTGTGTGGCATGTCACCACAGAAATTATGCTTGTTATCATTTACCTACTCGAGGACGAGCAGGAATTAAGCTTGGGGATGTTGATACGTCCCAAACGTATCTATAATTTCTGCTTGCTCCATGCATGTTTTGTGTGACTTTGCCATGATTTTCTTGAACTTTTATACACTTTTGAACCTATTTGGACTAATCTATTAACTCAGTGCACCCAGCTGCCAGTTGTTGTTTTCTGCTGTATTTGTATTTCAGGTTTTTCGGCCATTAAAAGTGCTCCAAAAAATCCGGAAAAATCAGATAAAAAAATCAGCGACACGGAAGCTTCTGGAATAACCAAGGCAGCGGAGGGGGGCCACCACCAGGAGGCCAGGAGGGTCCCTGGCGCGGCCCCACCCTAGGCCGCGCCAGGAGGCCTCCTGGCTGACTGGTGGGTCCCCCCGGTGCCCCCTCCGCCTATATTTAGCCCTCGGGGTGGAAACCCCTAATACGGATCCCTCTTTCGCGATCTCGCCTCTGTACCGCCGCCGCCTCCATTTCAAGATCGAGGCTGCCTGGAGAAGCTGCTCCAGCACCCTGCCGGGAGAAGCTACCCCCTCCGGGAGACCATCCATAGCCATGGACGCCTCCCGTATGTACCGTGAGTAGTCCTCCTTGGACCATGGGTCTGTGACCAGTAGCTATGTGATCTATCTCTCCCTTCTTTGTGCCTCCACTTTCGAGTCCTCGTGAGCTGCCTCACATGATCGAGGCATCTATGTAATTTTTGTTGTTGCTATGTTGAGTTTGTTGGGATCTGATGGATTATGAGACTATGTTCAGATCATGATGAGTAATATATTTGGTTCTTCTCTTTTATATTTTGTTCTTGAGTAAATTCTTGAGTGTTCTCCGTTGCGGTATTTGCTTTGGCCAAGTATTTTATTTGCAACTCCAAGAGAGAGCGTTATGCTCGATTGTGGGTTCAGCCCCTTGATGTCTAGCTTGAGTGACAGAAACATGAGACTAGGGGATGTGCTGTTGCCACCAGGGATAAAACAAGGATGCTTGTACCTGTGGGTGCAAGGATTGTTTACTTTACGCAAAGTTCTTTTAATGCAGTTGTCTGTTGCTTTGAGTTTACACTTTGGGTGGGACTCGTAACTTAATACCAGCGGGATGTTCTGGATAGATATCTCAAGGTGTATGATTCATAGTAGATGCAGAGGGATTTAAGTCTACTTACCTTGGCGTACTGCCCATTGCTTTTGAGCCCTTCCTTTCTTTGCAGCATAGTTAGCATTGCGGTGCCTTCATAATCCTGTCAATTGCCCAACTATGATTTGTTTACCTCGCTAGCACTTTTATTGTCTTTTGGGAGAGAGACATCACTAGTGAAAATCACGGGACCGCGGTCCATCTTCATACTATTGTTTACGCCTTCAATTTACTTTTCAGTTGCTATCACTATCATTATCTTTTGCGTTAATCCTTTGTAAACAGCAAGGCCGGAGGAATTTACAACTCCTCTGTACTCGTTGGGAGCAAAGTTATTTGTTTCTGTGTGCAGGTCCATGTCAACTCCCTAGCCAGTAATTTCCGGCGCAGTTGTCACCTACTTGTATCTCTTGGAGTCCTACTGGTTCGATAACCTTGGTATCTTTACCGAGGGAAATTTGCTGCTATGCTACATCTCACCTTCCACTTGGGGTAACCAACGAGGAGTGAGAGAACTATCCTCACCGTATCAACTGCCGCCGCCGCCGTTTCAAGATCGGGGCTGCCTGGAGAAGCTGCTCCGGCACCCTGCCGGGAGAAGCTACCCCCTCCGGGAGACCATTCATAGCTATGGACGCCTCCCGTATGTACCTTGAGTAGTCCCCCTTGGACCATGGGTCCGTGACCAGTAGATATGTGATCAATCTCTCCCTTCTTTGTGCTTCCACTTTCGAGTCCTCGTGAGCCGCCTCACATGATCGAGGCATCTATGTAATTTCTGCTTTTGCTATGCTGAGTTTGTTGGGATCTGATGGATTATGAGACTATGTTCAGATTGTGATGAGTAATATATTTGGTTCTTATCTTTTATATCCGTTCTTCAGTAAATTCTTGCATGTTCTCCGTTGCGGTATTTGCTTTGGCCAAGTATTTTATTTGCAACTCCAAGAGAGAGCATTATGCTCGATTGTGGGTTCAACCCCTTGATGTCTAGCTTGAGTGACAGAAACATGAGACTAGGGGATGTGTTGTTGCCACCAGGGATAAAACAACGGTGCTTGTACCTGCGGGTGCAAGGATTGTTTACTTTACGCAAAGTTCTTTTAATGCAGTTGTCTGTTGCTTTGAGTTTACACTTTGGGTGGGATTCGTAACTTAATACCGGCGAGATGTTCTGGATAGATATCTCAAGGTGGATGATTCGTAGTAGATGCATATGGATTTCGGTCTACTTACCTTGGCGTACTGCCCATTGCTTTTGAGCCCTTCCTTTCTTTGCAGCATAGTTAGCATTGCGGTGCCTTCATAATCCTGTCAATTAGCCAACTGTGATTTTTTTACCTCGCTAGCACTTTTATCGTCTTTTGGGAGAGAGACATCACTAGTGAAAATCACGGGACCCCGGTCCATCTTCATACTATTGTTTACGCCTTCAATTTACTTTTTAGTTGCTATCACTATCATTATCTTTTGCGTTAATCCTTTGTAAACAGCAAGGCCGGAGGAATTGACAACTCCTCTGTACTCGTTGGGAGCAAAGTTATTTGTTTCTGTGTGCAGGTACACGTCAACTCCCTAGCCAGTAATTTCTGGCGCCGTTGTCACCTACTTGTATCTCTTGGAGTCCTACTGGTTCGATAACCTTGGTATCTTCACCGAGGGAAATTTGCTGCTACGCTACATCTCACCTTCCACTTGGGGTAACCAACGAGGAGTGAGAGAACTATCCTCACCGTATCAACTGCCAGCGACCCGTGGCGATGCCGCACCTACAGATAATAAAGCGGAGATGAATTTGAGTCCCTGCGCAACTCTTCGAGTCCCCCAGGCACTCGGGGGCTACTGACGAGGGGGTGACCCCATGACTCCTGCATGTGAGACTACCTGGTGCGTGTGAAGACAGAAGGCCCGTTGGGAAGCTAAGACAAGCCCATGATTGGCCCAACCAAGAACCGACGTAGGAGTCCGCGACTAACATGGAAGGTGCAACTTGGCGTACAAGGCAAGTTTAGAACTAGGAAACCATCCTTGTAACCTAGTACAGACTCCCTGAGACCTATCCTAATATATAAAGGCTGGGAGGGGAGACGTCCGGATCAACTCAATACGCATCTACTCATCCTAGCCTTGCGAGAACTCGCCTTGGCCTCCACTGTAATCTCCCCCTCAAGCAATAATATCGAGCAGGAATTGCTTCTCCTGTTAGCCGACGAGTATCGTCCAACCTGTGCCTATCTCTATGACTAACCCAGGGTCCCTGACCATGGGATTTGCCGGGGTTGATCCCCGTCAATTGGCGTCGTCTGTGGGAAGTACACAGGTTGGAATCACGATCTCGACGGTCCTGACCTCAACAGATCAAGACTCGAGGACTAGAGCCAGATCTAGCCCGCTCGAGAGATTCAAGTTCACTGCAAGCATCTCCGTTGCCCCATCAAGATCACATAGCCTGCAACCAAACCAAGTCCAGTACCTTGGCGACTGTCAGATCCATCACCGACAGAAAAGAACTCGACGACCCAGAAAACAACCACGAAGAGGCTACTCAAGAACCCCACTCGAGGAGTCGCGGCTCATGGTCGAAGACTCGCCCATCAGTAGACGACCCGCCACCGCCCGGACCGCCACCACACTCCAATACAGCGACTCCGAAACCCAGACCGGAGAGTACTACGACCCCGATCGAAGGTTAGACGAATTAGCCAACATCATCCGAAGCCAATCAATCAGCGACGGGTTTCTCGTCACGGGGAATAAATAGGCGAAAGGGGGCAGCCAGAGGAGGGCCAGGGGCTCGCCAGGGGCCTGGCCGCACCCCCTGGCCGCCTGGGCCCCCCTGGCTCCCCTCTGGCCCCTCTTGGGCTCTTCGCAAAGCTTCCAGTACGCTGATTTTTCCTATATTTTCCCGGAATTTTTCTGGTACTTTTAATAAGGGGGAAACCTGAAATAGAAAAATAGCAGAAAACAGGAACTGGCACTGGGGTGCACTGAGTTAATAGGTTAGTCCAAATATGATCAAAAGTGTATGGAATTTCGTCAATATCATAGCAATATCACACAAAAGAGGCCTGGAGCAAGCAGAAATTATAGATACGTTTTGGACGTATCAATGTGCTATGCTTGTTTTAATGTTTATGCTTTATATTGCTTTGCATCCAAGTCATCATCATATGTCTGTTGATGCCGCGAGAGTTTTCTCGCCCTTCGTTGGTGAGCCCCAAGTGGAAGGCGTGATGTAGCACAGCAACAAATTTCCCTCAGTAAAGATACCAAGGTTTTTCTCCAGTAGGACCCCAGAGATGATAAGTAGGCGTCAGTGGCGCAACTGACGCGGACCTGCACACAGACACAAATAACTTTGTTCCCAACGAAGTTCAGAGAGGTTGTCAATCTCTCTGGTCTTGTTGTTCACAAAGGATCAAACACAAGGGATACTGAGAGCAATTGAAAGTAAAAGCAGAAAAGTAAATGAGCGTGGAAACAATAATGAGGATATGGACCAGGATACGTGATGTTCACTAGTGATGTCTCTCTCCCAAAAGACTATAAAACTGCTATGCAAGGTAAACAAATTACAGAAGGGCAATTGCCAGGATTATGAACGCACTGCAATGCTAACTATGCTACAAAAGAAAGGAAGAGGCTCAAAAGCACGGGCAGTACGCCAAAATAAGTAGACCGAAATCCAACTGCATCTACTACTAATCATCCACCTTGAGATATCTATCTAGAACATCTCGCTGGTATTAAGTTGCGAGCCCCACCCAAAGTGTAAACCCAAAGCAACAGACAACTGCATTAAAAAGCACTTTGCGTAAAGTAAACAATCCTTGCAACCGCGGTTAAAAGCACCGTTGTTTTCCCCCTTGTGGCAAAAGAACATCCCCTAGACTCATGTTTCTGTCACTCAAGCGTGTCATCGGGGGGCATGAACCCACAATCGAGCATAACGTTCCCTCTTGGGGTTACTACCTACTACTTGGCCAAAGCAATAAACAGCAACGGAGAACATGCAAGAATTACTTAGGAACAAAAATATAAGAGATAAAAACCAAATATATTACTCAATCACAATCTGAACATAATCTCATAATCCATCAGATCCCATCAAACTCAGCATAGCAACAGCAGAAAGATTACAAAAGTGCCTCGATCATGTAGGGAAGCTCACGAGGTCTAAACCATGAAGAACAAAGAGGGGAGGAGAACATCACATAGCAACTGATCACGGACCCATGGTCCAAGGAAAACTACTCATGAGACATCCGAGAAGCATCCATGGTGGAGAGGAGACTCCCGGAGGTCGGCCCTCCCTCCGGCAGGGTGCCGGGAAGAGGTCTTCTGGTGCTCCCGATCTCGGAAGCGCGGTGGCGGCGAAACAGAGGAGAGATCGCGAAAAAGGGTTCTTTCCTCGAGGGTTTCCCGAGACGGAGAATATATAGGCGAAGGGGGGCAGCCAGAGGTGGACCAGGGGCCCCAGGCGCCCCCTTGGCGCGGCCTAGGGGGTGGGCGCCTGGGCCACCCCTGGCTCCCCTCTGGCCCCACTTGGGCTCTTCCCGAAGCTTCCTGTACGCTGATTTTTCCTATATTTTTCCCGGAATTTTTCTGGCACTTTAAGTAATGGGAAAAAGTGAAATACAAAAACAGCAGAAAACATGAACTGGCACTGGGGTGCACTGAGTTAATAGGTTAGTACAAATATGATCAAAAGTGTATGAAAGTGTATCTAGATCGTAGCAATATCACACAAAACATGCATGGAGCAAGCAGAAATTATAGATACGCTTTGGACGTATCAACATCCCCAAGCTTAATTCCTGCTCGTCCTCGAGTAGGTAAATGATAACGGGATAACTTCTGTGGTGACATGCGAGCAACCATATAAGAACTTTGATAAGTAAAGCAATCAAGGTTAGAAATTCAATTCAAGTCATAACATGCAAGAGTCTATATTAGCATTGAAACAAGTAATAAAAGAACATTAGGTGCAAGAGCTCTAGCTGTCTGTGACTCGAATGTCTCCAAATGGTGTTTGCGTGCAAGAAGGGGGATAGGGAATACGAGAAAAACATTTATTTGTTGAGAACTCAATCTACTAAAGTTTCACACTTGGTCTTTTTCTGGAATCTTATCTTGACTCGTCCCCAGACCACTAGCCAGGTACAAGTCAATTTGATCCACTCCTTTTTCAATATTTTGAGCACTCATGCAATGGATGAGCGTAAGCACGAGAGTTGACACTTAGGATGGCAAAGAGAGAAGTACGGAGGAGGAAGATAAAAAGGATGAGAAAGGCTCACATCAATGAGGACAATCATAGGAAAGAGATGCCAAATGATAGATATGATGTGAGGAGTAGGGATTGCCATGCAACGGGTGCACATACGAGCTAAGAAGCTCTCCAATGGAACTAGTGGGGGTGCATCTAACTTGCTCGCTCATGAAGACCTAGAGCTCGTTTGAGGAGGCTCATCCTTGGAATATGCAAGCCAAGTTCTATAGAGTGAAGGTCCCCACATAGCTATATGCATAATGATCATCTCTATGGAGTACAAGGATATAAAGGGAGTACTAGTGTGGATATCTCGAAAGGATAGTAGTGTTGCCCCTTTCTCTCTTTTTATTTATTTTTCTCTTTTTTCTATTTTTTTGTATTTTTTTGTGGCCTCAATGGCTCTTTCTATTTAACTCTCATTTGTCCTCTTTGGGATCTTTTATTGTGTCCACTTTGGGATCTTTTCCTCACTTAAGGGAAACACTCTATTTTACAAGAAGGTAAAGGAGATCTTTCACACTTTACAAGGTACTCAAAATCATAAAGAAGATGTAACTATCATGATGTATGCAATGTATGTCGCTGCCAGTGTAGCAGGAACATGTATGGCATGAAGATCAAGTCATGAAGAGGTGGAAGTTGCATGGCAATATATCTCGGAAAGGCTATGGCAATGCCTTGATAGGTAGGTATGGTGGCTGTTTTGAGGAAAGATATAAGGAGGTTTATGATGACAGAGCGTATCATGCCAAGGGTTTGGATGTACCGGCGAAGGTGGACACCAACTCTCGGAGTGAGAAGAAGGCAATGCATGGCCTGGGAGAGGCTAGCAAAATATGGGAAGGTGGAAGTGTCAAATTTCAATACTTACATTAGTCTGAAGAACTCATGCACTTATTATCGGTAACTCTCAATCTAATAAGGAGGTTCTCAAAGAGACAAGTACCCCGAGGAGGAGTGTATGGGGGTCTGGTTATCCTTGCGCATCCTCGACTCATGGTACGTGAGTGTGCTCTAATATTCGATCCCTCCAAAGATTAGTGATCCATCTAGTAGCTAGAGTTCTCAACTAGTTTTGTAGGTTTGAAAATACACACGGATTGCCAAAAATACGACACCTATCACTAATAGGCTAGAGCTCTTGACACCAAAAGTTCAAACATTACTCACATCAATACCTCAAAACTATTGCAAGTTACTACTAGAATTAAATAGAAACCTCAATCACCTACTTTCAAGACAAGACACAACTCAGTGCAACAACCAACTCTCTTTAACAAGATAAACATGAAAACTAAAAAGAGTTCCAGCAAAAAACTAAACAAAAGCCAAGGCTCTTGCTAAAGACAAACTAAGACTAAAACTAAACATGGCAGTAGCTACGAAAAGATAAAGAACACACAACAGCAAAAAGATAAGCAGGAAAAATCCTATGATGTGTTCTAGATTTTGAAAGTGGAGCGTGTTTCTCTCCAACAAAAAGTAAGACGGGATCTAACTTGTTATGAACAGCAAGAAAAACTAAAGAAAACTAAAAAAATAAAATCTAAGAGCGAGACGCTCCAAGCATAGCACATAACGCATGAAGTGATAAAAATATAGTGAGACGAAGGACGAACTGATGATTGTTGATGGAGAAGGGGATGCACGGGGGCATCCCCAAGCTTAGATGCTTGAGTCTCCTTGAATATTTATTGGGGATGCATGGGGACATCCCCAAGCTTGAGCGCTTGACACTCCTGGATCTTCTTTCATCATCTTCCATCGCACACTTGAAAACTCCCTTCATACACAACTCATCATAATCTGATTAGAGAGGTTAGTACCCTTAATAAAATAATTTTCCCCACTGGATATAAAGATATTCTTGAAGAGATACTGTTTCTCAAGAGTGCCAAAAAGTTTTTGCAAAGAAAAAGCAAGCTTAAGGTTTGCAAAAGTTAGGAGAGACAAAACGTGGCAGAATCTGTGAAAAACAGAACAGAAGGTAGTAAAGAATTTTTTAGGGGCACTTCTGCAACTCAAATAAAAAAACTCAGAACATACGAAAGTTACATAATTGTATAGAGCATGCTGTGTAAAAATTTCAGCTCAAAAAGATGAACTGGGATTTTTCTGGAATTTTTCTGGTCACGAGGACAGAATCTGTTTTCTGGACAGCATGTCACAACTTTTGCTTCCCTTATCATAAGAGGCTATAACTTGGCACAAAGCTGAAAAATAACGATACAATGATGTTGCTACAGTAGAAACAAACATCAAGACACAACAAAAGCAAAAAGAAACCTAAATTCGTTGCGGGCTGCCTCCCGAAAGCGCTTTCTTTTATGCCTTTAAGCTAGGCATGATGCAAAAGAAGAATCAAGGGTCTCCAAGATCAGAATCATAAAAACCTTCAAATTGATTATCAATAAGCTCATTCTTCTTCTTCCTAGGAAAGAGGTACTTACCTTTTGCCATACCGCGTAAGCGTATGTGCCCGTTACCAATATCAATGAAGCCTTTTATAGCACGGAGGAAGTCTCTTACGAGCACAATATTACTTTGGTTTGGCTCCATGATGAAGAAATCCATTGGTGCAGTCCTATGAAGGAATGTAACTTGGAATTCTTTTACCTTTCCTTTAATCTCTGAAATATCTCCATTAGAATGTTCATGATAACATGATAATTTATCCATATCTAGCTTCAAAGAATCATAAACTATTTTTGGCATAGTAGAAACTGTGGATCCAATCAAACTGTTAGAGATGCTAATCCTAACAAAGGTGTAACAACCCAGTTTTCACAAAAATAAAAAAATTTGTTTTCGGTGAATTGTTTGATTGTCTGATTTGTTTGCAGTGTTTGCATCCCCGAATTATCGATCGGCGATTATTTTTCCCCCTATTATCTCGTACCGGACGGAGACCGACCCTTGCCACCCTGACACTTGACCTTTACGACACCGGGTTTCGCCCGATCACCGTCGCAAAAACAGCACGAGACCAGCCGCAGCCAACGGAACAAAACTCAGTTTAATAATTAAACGGGTTATTTTTATAGCGCGCCGGAAAGTGTTCTCGGAACGGTTCCAGCGCGAGGTGAGTGCCGCCGGCTCGACGCGCTGATCGCGCAGTTTGAAGTTTTACCTGAATCGGAGGTACTGCGGACCCCCGGCGGTCAGAAACGTAAACATCGCGCGCGCGAGAGAAAAACCGGGGATGTTTTTGCAAACTGCCAGCCACCTGGGCTATATAAAGACCACCCCCTCTCCTAGCCCATCTAGGGTTCCCACTAGTCCAAAATTGCAGCCACACCCCCAGATCTGCTCCAAATTGCCCCCAATAGCGCCAAAATCCCGAAACCCTAGCTCCTGGCGATCCGGAGCCGTCGGATCTGAGATCCAAATGTCCCAGAGAGGCCACGTTGCCTCCACAGCCAGCCCTAGCCAGTTCGGGCCCCGCGGGCCCGCTCCTCCGCGCCGGGCCGCAGCCAGCCCGCGCTGCCCCGTGGAGCAAGCCACGGCAGCCGCCGCGCCTCCGTCCAACGCCGGCGAGCCGCCGCCTCCTCGCTGCGCGCCGAGTGAGCTCCACCCTCTCCTCCCTCGGTCCTCCTCCTCTCACCCTCCTTCCCTCTCCCTCATCCAGGAAGTGCGTCGCCGCCGGCGGGATTTAAAGCGCCTCCGTGCCATGACCAATCCTGGTCGAGCTGGAGGTCGCCGGAAGCCGCCGCGCTCCTCACCACCAGCCCAGTCCAGCCGCCTTGCTCGTCGCGACCCGTTCCCGCGCCCGTCCACGCCTGCTCGCCGGCTCGCGTAGCCGCCATCCACCGCGCCGCCGGCCGACTGGAGCCCTGATCCGATCTGGATCGGGTCAACCGCCAGGTGGGCCGGCCTGCCAGCGCGCGCCACCTCGGCCCGCATCAACCTCTCGCCCGTGGGCGAGATGCCCTTATCCTCCGCCACCTCTCCAGCTGGGCTCGGCCCACTAGGTAAGGAATCCCTTCCCTTTTTTCTTCTGTTTATTGTTGGGCCGGCCCACGTGTTTTTTTTCCGCACTGAGCGTAGTATAGCCAACCAGCGCCTCATCTGTTATTTTTTCTAAGTCTAGGAATGTTTTGCCGCTGATTCAATTTTGCGTTGTCGTTTGCGATCAAACCGTAGCTCGGATGACGTTGCTCCCAAAAGGAAAATTGCTTATAATTGTGTGTAATTCAATCCATCTTTTGTGAGCATTTGAATCTGAGGTCATCTTGATTGTGTAATTGTGTGCTAAAAGGGGCTACCTGTCGTTAACTGCTGCTAAGTTGCTGTAACTGTTATTTTATTGCAACTTCGGGCGACGGTTGCGTTGGAATTGAGTGATTCCTTTTGCGTTGCGTTAAGAATTGTTTCTACTTCAGTTTCATGCATTCACATGCCATAATTGCTTGCTGCATCATGATTGTATCTTGTTCCAAAGTAGCTACCCTGCTGTTCGTGTGCTGTTGTTTATATTTTGTTGCAACTTTGGTCGACGAGTGTGTCGCGACCGTTTATCTGAATGGAGTGAATCCAATTTCATATTTTTAAGCATCATGTCTACTTCATGCCCATGTATTGCTATGTCATGTTGCTGCACTTTTGCATATAGTTATACCCCTGTTTAAACAGCGTAAAAATAATAGTTTCTGCCATGTTGTTTGCTTAATATCTTTTGATCCATAATGCATGTTTGCATGATTCTTTTTGCCATGCCTTCCCTATCATGTCTACTTTATATGTAACTTGATTAGTTTTTCGTGTACTTTGTGTTGTTGTTTGCTGCTGTTAACCAACCTAAAATATGGTTTAGGACAGAACAGTACCAAATCCTTTAATTGTCGTGAGGCACTTAGTGTTATGCCATGTTTAGGGTGTTGCCTCGCTTAACTTGACTAGTATATGTAGTTTACTTTGTGCTTAACCTTTTGTCATGTTTGTGTGACATGCCATGCTTGGGTGCCTTGCCATGTTAATAACCGTTGGTTGATCACTTGTAGCTAAACAACTTGAACCTCTTTAAATGTGGGGTATCGTCGTGTGTGACGAGTACTCCACTTAACTTGTTAGTAACCGCTCTCGAAGGTAGGTGTGATGTTTCGTGTTTCCTTCTTGTTGATGCTTGCTCGTGTTTTCTTCATAGTAATAGATGGTTGCTCGTGATTGCTTCGTAGTAATAGATGCTTTCTCGTTGATTGCTTTCCAGTGTTTATCGTCTTGTGTGCTTCCGCGGGTACCTCTCGGAGACGATGCGAGCTTGCGATCAACTACACCTTCGGAACCCGACTTATCAACAGGCAAGGACTATACATTACTTATGATCCATTCTATTTCAACCAGCGGTTTGCATGCTAGTCTAGGTTAGGTTCGATGTTTGATCCTACCACATGTTTACAGCCTCTTTCAAACCGATACAGCCATGTCCCCTCCCAGCAAACCTTGTACTGCTATGTTACTATTGCTCGTTTCTCAGCCCCTGCTTAGTATGCATGCTTAGGATGCTACGATGTTATCATGTTACTCCTTGGTTTGGGATATCACATTATTATTATTGTTGTTGATGATATGATTATTATAATGTTGACTATATTTGACGAAGGATGGAAGGTCTAGGCTATCCCGCCCCGACGCTTTGTTCCATTCGAGTCACCTAGGACCCGAGTTCCGGGTATTGGTTTTAAGACTGAGCGTGCTTAACCGCGTGTGGGATTTTATGGGGTCCCCTTTTCTTACCTACCTAGCTTCAAACATTTCTAGAGGTGTCCCAAGCTGATTTACCATTTGAAACCGCATGCATAACTGGTCTGTAGCCAGTGGTTTTAAAACAACTCGGGCCAGCAGAGACATAGTTCCTTTGTTGGTCCACACTGGTGAGCTAGGGAAGTCCCCTGTTATATAGGTGAGGCTAACCCCGACCTTAGCCATACGGAAGTGTCCGATCGAGAGTGTGGTCGGCTTTTGGATTGGGTGTCGACTCCCCGGGGGCCACCCAGATTTGTTTGTTGTTAGTTAGAGGGACCTGTCGTTTCGGATCTCTCGGAACTAAATCATAAAATGGTTGCCTGTGATGGGTAGCAACTGAGAGAGATGGGCGTGCGTGCGGAGCCTTGTAATGGGAAGTTGGTACACCCCTGCAGGGTTAAATCTTTTAGAGAAGCCGTGTCCACGGTTATGGACGACTTGAGACCTACTCCTTGTTCATAGACAACAACAACTGAGATAATATTAATATAACTTGATCAACGTGTATGTGCCTTGACTGCTTCTTCTTCGTCGGGATGCGAAGAGGAGGACAAGGATAGCAAGACTTGTTGGAGGCGATTCCTCATCGAATGCTTGGCTTCTTATCTTACTCTCTAGATCGTTAGCCACCTCATAAATGCTAGTGCGGCAGCAACCTCACCACTTACCCCATCCTTACCGTAAACTACTAGTTGTCCTAGAATGACGAGTGATGAAGTCCTTGCTGGGTCAGATGACCACAACAGTTGGATGTTGAGTACTTCTGTACTCATGATACTACCCCCAAACTCTTTTCAGGGTTCTTGATCAACAACAGGTACGGTGATCGACGTTTAACGTGGAGACTCGACGACGACTAGATAGGCGGATCCCGGCGGAGGGCCTGGACCCGTGTGGTTATGGGAATCGATGTTTTTCTTTTGCCACTAGGCATTTGATTATAGTCTGTACCCAGACATGTATCTTCCGCTGATGTATTGTATTAAGGCAGTTGTATGCCGATTGTATGAGATGTTGTATCCTTGTATCTGTAATGTTGTGATATCATGTTGGAAATCCGGGGCATATGACTTCGTCATATGTCGCGGTGGGACCGATATGTGCTTCGTCCCCGGATCTGGATAGAAACATCTAGATCTGGAACAGTACCGCATATCGGGCCTTACAACTTGGTATCAGAGCCTTACCGACCGTAGGATCCCTTCTCTGGCCGAAGTCGAGTCT
Source organism: Bromus sterilis (assembly GCA_950022295.1). Lineage (NCBI taxonomy): Eukaryota > Viridiplantae > Streptophyta > Magnoliopsida > Poales > Poaceae > Bromus > Bromus sterilis. Next base: position 376,439,507 of record OX465595.1, on the reverse strand, counting down.
AGACAAAAACTATTTTGTAGTTACTAAGTTAGTTATCGGAGAGTAGGAATCTTTTTACTCCTTATCCATGCTCTGGTCAGGACAAGTGCCGTAAGTGTTTTATTCTCGACTTATCCCCTTTCAAACTTTAGGATCTCGAGTGTGTGGAGTATCGGAACCGTTACAATGCCTTGCTGGCAGCATATTGTCTCGATTCCGAGCTCAGGTGGGAATTCCTGTAGTACCTTTAGCTTCTCCGGTTTCGGATATCATCTGGGTCGTCCTTTGCCCTCCCTCCTTTTTCCCCGTGCTTTCACGACTTGCGTCGAAAAGCACTATCCCTTTGACCAGGTTTTAGCTGTCGTTCTTCCTCTTGACACCGACGGTTTCGTTTTTCCGACGATGTCGTCTCTCTGCGGAAATTTATCTCGACAGAAGTTCGACGTCGACATGGAGCAGAGTCCCTTGTTGCTGGTGTTGAAGATCGTCGACTCTCTTTTCTCCCTTCCCCTCTCCCCCGGATCGTCCAGGATCTCGGGACGATATCCCTTGTTGGTGGTGTTGTATTGTAACAGCCCAGTTTTCACAAAAATAAAAAAAATTGTTTTCGGTGTGAATTGTTTGATTGTCTGATTTGTTTGCGGTGTTTTCATCCCCGAATTATCGATCCGCGATTATTTTTTCCCCTATTATCTCGTACCGTACGGAGACCGACCCTTTCCACCCTGACACTCGACCTTTACGACACCGGGTTTCGCCCGATCACCGTCGCAAAAACCGCACGAGACCAGCCGCAGCCAACGGAACAAAACCCCGTTTAATAATTAAACGGGTTATTTTTATAGCGCGCCGGAAAGTGTTCTCGGAATGGTTCCAGCGTGAGGTGAGCGCCGCCGGCTCGACGCGCTGATCGCGCAGTTCGAAGTTTTACCCGAATCGGAGGTACTACGGACCCCCGGCGGTCAGAAACGTAAACACCGCGCGCGCGAGAGAAAAACAGATCTGCTTCTAGGGTTCCCACTAGTCCAAAATTACATCCACACCCCCAGATCTGCTCCAAATTGCCCCCAATAGCCCCAAAATCCTGAAACCCTAGCTCCTGGCGATCCGGAGCCGTCGAATCTGAGATCCAACAGTCAAAGAGAGGCCACGTTGCCTCCACAGCCAGCCCTAGCCAGTTCGGGCCCCACAGGCCCGCTCCTCTGCGCCGGGCCGCAGCCAGCCCGCGCTGCCCCGTGGAGCAAGCCACGGCAGCCGCCGCGCCTCCGTCCAACGCCGGCGAGCCGGCTGAGCTCCACCCTCTCCTCCCTCGACCCTCCTCCTCTCACCCTCCTTCCCTCTCCCTCATCCAGAAAGTGCGCCGCCGCCGGCGGGATTTGAAGCGCCGTCGTGCCATGACCAAGCCTGGTCGAGCCGGAGGTCGCCGGAAGCCGCCGCGCTCCTCACCACCAGCCCGGTCCAGCCGCCTTGCTCGTCGCGACCCGTTCCTGCGCCCGTCCACGCCTGCTCGCCGCCTCATGTAGCCGCCAGCCACCGCGCCGCCGCGCCGGGGCGCCGCCGGCCGGCCGGAGACCAGATCCAATATGGATCGGGTCAACCGCCAGGTGGGCCGCCCTGCCAGCGCGCGCTACCTCGGCCCGCATCAACGTCGCGCCCGTGGGCGAGATGCCCTTATCATCCGCCACCTCTCCAGCTGGGCTCGGCCCACTAGGTAAGCAATCCCTTCCCTTTTTTCTTCTATTTATTGTTGGGTCGGCCCACGTGTTTTTTTTTCGCACTGAGCGTAGTATAGCCAACCAGCGCTTCATCTGTTATTTTTTCTAAGTCTGGGAATATTTTGCTGCTGATTCAATTTTGCGTTGTCGTTTGCGATCAAACCGTAGCTCGGATGACGTTGTGCCCAAAAGGAAAATGGCTTAGAATTGCGTGTACTTCAATCCATCTTTTGTGAGCATTTGCATCTGAGGTCATCTTGATTGTGTTAACTGCTGCTAAGTTGCTGTAACTGTTATTTTATTGCAACTTCGGGCGACGGTTGCTTCGCAACCGTACGTCGGAATTGAGTGATTCCTTTTGCGTTGCGTTCAGCATTGTTTCTACTTCAGTTTCATGAATTCACATGCCTTAGTTGCTTGCTGCATCATGATTGTATCTTGTTCCAAAGTAGCTACCCTGCTGTTAGTGTGCTGCTGTTTATATTTTGTTGCAACTTCGGTCGACGAGTGTGTCGCGACCGTTTATCGGAATGGAGTGATTCCAATTGCATATTGTTAAGCATCATGTCTACTTCATGCCCATGTATTGATATGTCATGTTGCTCCACTTTTTCATATAGTTATACCTCTGTTTATACAGCATAAAAATAATAGTTTCTGCCATGTTGTTTGCTTAATATCTTTTGATCCATAATGCTTGTTTGCATGATTCTTTTTGCCATGCCTTCCCTGTCATGTCTACTTTAATTGCAGGTCATTTGTGAGCATGTTTGCATTGATTATCATGTTTATGCAATGCTCTAAAGTGTGCTTCCTGATGTTGACAGATTGAGCCTGTAACTTGTTTAGCTTGTATCTTTTTAACCGTAGCTCCGTTTGGAGTGTTCTTTATATGTAACTTGATTAGTTTTTCGTGTACTTTGTGTTTATGCTATTGTTTGCTGCTGTTAGCCAACCTAAAATATGGTTTAGGACAGAACAGTACCAAATCCTTTAATTGTCGTGAGGCACTTAGTGTTATGCCATGTTTAGGGTGTTGCCTCGCTTAACTTGACTAGTATAGGTAGTTTACTTTCTGCTTAACCTTTTGTCATGTTTGTGTGACATGCCATGCTTGGGTGCCTTGCCATGTTAATAACCGTTGGTTGATCACTTGTAGCTAGACAACTTGAACCTCTTTAAATGTGGGTTATCGTCGTGTGTGACGAGTACTCCACTTAACTTGTTAGTAACCGCTCTCGACGGTAGGTGCGATGTTTCGTGTTGCCTTATTGTTGATGCTTGCTCGTGTTTGCTTCGTAGTAATAGATGCTTGCTCGTGTTTGCTTCGTAGTAATAGATGCTTGCTCGTTGATTGCTTTCCAGTGTTTATCGTCTTGTGTGCTTCCGCGGGTACCTCTCGGAGATGATGCGAGCTTGCGATCAACTACACCTTCGGAACCCGACTTATCAACATGCAAGGACTATACATTACTTATGATCCATTCTATTTCAACCAGCGGTTTGCATGCTAGTCTAGGTTAGGTTCGATGTTTGATCCTACCACATGTTTACAGCCTCTTTCAAACCGATACAGCCATGTTCCCTCCCAGCAAACCTTGTACTGCTATGTTACTATTGCTCGTTTCTCAGCCCCTGCTTAGTATGCATGCTTAGGATGCTACGATGTTATCCTGTTACTCCTTGGTTTGGGATATCACATTATTATTATTGTTGTTGATGATATGATTATTATAATGTTGACTATATTTGACGAAGGATGGAAGGTCTAGGCTATCCCGCCCCGACCCTTTGTTCCATTCGAGTCACCTAGGACCCGAGTTCCGGGTAATGGTTTTAAGACTGAGCGTGCTTAACCGCGTGTGGGATTTTATGGGGTCCCCTTTTCTTACCTACCTAGCTTCAAACATTTCTAGAGGTGGCCCAAGCTGATTTACCATTTGAAACCGCATGCATAACTGGTCTGCAGCCAGTGGTTTTAAAACAACTCGGGCCAGTAGAGACATAGTTCCTTTTTTGGTCCACACTGGTGAGCTAGGGAAGTCCCCTGTTATATAGGTGAGGCTAACCCCGACCTTAGCCATACGGAAGTGTCCGATCGAGAGTGTGGTCGGCTTTTGGATTGGGTGTCGACTCCCTGGGGGCCACCCAGATTTGTTCGTTGTTAGTTAGAGGGACCTGTCGTTTCGGATCTCTCGGAACTAAATCATAAAATGGTTGCCTATGATGGGTAGCAACTGAGAGAGATGGGCGTGCGTGCGGAGCCTTGTAATGGGCAGTTGGTACACCCCTGCAGGGTTAAATCTTTTAGAGAAGCCGTGTCCACGGTTATGGATGACTTGAGACCTACTCCTTGTTCATAGACAACAACAACTGAGATAATATTAATATAACTTGATCAACGTGTATGTGCCTTGACTGCTTCTTCTTCGTCGGGATGCGAAGAAGAGGACAAGGATAGCAAAACTTGTTGGAGGCGATTCCTCATCGAATGCTTGGCTTCTTATCTTACTCTCTAGATCGTTAGCCACCTCATAAATGCTAGTGCGGCAGCAACCTCACCACTTACCCCATCCTTACCGTAAACTACTAGTTGTCCTAGAATGACGAGTGATGAAGTCCTTGCTGGGTCAGATGACCACAACAGTTGGATGCTGAGTACTTCTGTACTCATGATACTACCCCCAAACTCTTTTCTGGGTTCTTGATCAACAACAGGTACGGTGATCGACGTTTCACGTGGAGACTCGATGACGACTAGATAGGCGGATCCCGGCGGAGGGCCTGGACCCGTGTGGTTATGGGAATTGATGTTTTTCTTTTGCCACTAGGCATTTGATTATAGTCTGTACCCAGACATGTATCTTCCGCTGATGTATTGTATTAAGGCAGTTGTATGTCGATTGTATGAGATGTTGTATCCTTTTATCTGTAATGTTGTGATATCATGTTGGAAATCCGGGGCATATGACTTCGTCATATGTCGCGGTGGGACCGATATGTGCTTCGTCCCCGGATCTGGATAGAAACATCTAGATCTGGAACAGTACCGCATATCGGGCCTTACAACTTGGTATCAGAGCCTTACCGACCGTAGGATCCCTTCTCTGGCCGAAGTCGAGTCTAGACAAAAACTATTTTGTACTTACTAAGTTAGTTATCGGAGAGTAGGAATCTTTTTACTCCTTATCCATGCTCTAGTCAGGACAAGTGTCGTAAGTGTTTTATTCTCGAATTATCCCCTTTCAAACTTTAGGATCTCGAGTGTGTGGAGTATCGGAACCGTTACAATGCCTTGCTGGCAGCGTATTGTCTCGATTCCGAGCTCAGGTGGGAATTCCTGTAGTACCTTTAGCTTCTCCAGTTTCGGATATCATCTGGGTCGTCCTTTGCCCTCACTTCTTTTGCCCGGTGCTTTCACGACTTGCGTCGAAAAGCACTATCCCTTTGACCAGGTTTTAGCTGTCGTTCTTTCTCTTGACCCCGACGGTTTCGTTTTTCCGACGATGTCGTCTCTCTGCGGAAATTTATCTCGACAGAAGTTCGACGTCGACATGGAGCAGAGTCCCTTGGTAGTGGTGTTGAAGATCGTCGACTCTCTTTTCTCCCTTCCCCTCTCCCCCGGATCGTCCAGGATCTCAGGACGAGATCCCTTGTTGGTGGTGTTCAATTGTAACAGCCCAGTTTTCACAAAAATAAAAAAATTTGTTTTCGGTGTGAATTGTTTGATTGTCTGATTTGTTTGCGGTGTTTGCATCCCCGAATTATCGATCGGCGATTATTTTTCCCCCTATTATCTCGTACCATACGGAGACTGACCCTTGCCACCCTGACACTCAACCTTTACGACACCGGGTTTTGCCCGATCACCGTCGCAAAAACCGCACGACACTAGCCGCAGCCAACGGAACAAAACCCCGTTTAATAATTAAACGGGTTATTTTTATAGCGCGCCGGAAAGTGTTCTCGGAACGGTTCCAACGTGAGGTGAGCGCCACCGGCTCGACGTGCTGATCGCGCAGTTCGAAGTTTTACCCGAATCGGAGATACTGCGGACCCCCGGCGGTCAGAAACGTAAACACCGCGCGCGCGAGAGAAAAACCGGGGATTTTTTTGCAAACTGCCAACCACCTGGGCTATATAAATACCACCCCTCTCCTAACCCTTCTAGGGTTCCCACTAGTCCAAAATTGCAGCCCCACCCCCAGATCTGCTCCAAATTGCCCTCAATAGCCCCAAAATCCCGAAACCCTAGCTCCTGGCGATCCGGAGCCGGCGGATCTGAGATCCAACAGTCCCAGAGAGGCCACGTTGCCTCCACAGCCAGCCCTAGCCAATTCGGGCCCCGCGGGCCCGCTCCTCCGCGCCGGGCCGCAGCCATCCCGCGCTGCCCCGTGGAGAAAGCCACGGCAGCCACCGCGCCTCCGTCCAACGCCGGCGAGCCGCCGCCTCCTCGCTGCGCGCCGGGTGAGCTCCACCCTCTCCTCCCTCGGCCCTCCTCCTCTCACCCTCCTTCCCTCTCCCTCATCCAGGAAGTGCGCCGCCGCCGACGGGATTTGAAGCGCCGCCGTGCCATGACCAAGCCTGGTCGAGCCGGAGGTCGCCGGAAGCCGCCGCGCTCCTCACCACCAGCCCGGTCCAGCCGCCTTGCTCGTCGCGACCCGTTCCCGCGCCCGTCCACGCCTGCTCGCCGGCTCGCGTAGCCGCCAGCCACCGTGCCGCCACGCCGGGGCGCCGCCGGCCGGCCGGAGCCCAGATCTGATCTGGATCGGGTCAACCGCCAGGTGGGCCGGGCTGCCAGCGCGCGCCACCTCGGCCCGCATCAACCTCGCGCCCGTGGGTGAGATGCCCTTATCCTCCGCCACCTCTCCAGCTGGGCTCGGCCCACTAGGTAAGGAATCCCTTCCCTTTTTTTTCTTCTGTTTATTGTTGGGCCGGCCCACGTGTTTTTTTTCCGCACTGAGCGTAGTATAGCCAACCAGCGCCTCATCTGTTATTTTTTCTAAGTCTGGGAATGTTTTGCTGCTGATTCAATTTTGTGTTGTCGTTTGCGATCAAACCGTAGCTCGGATGACGTTGCGCCCAAAAGGAAAATTGCTTAGAATTGCGTGTACTTCAATCCATATTTTGTGAGCATTTGCATCTGAGGTCATCTTGATTGTGTGCTAAACAGGGCTACCTGTCGTTAACTGCTGCTAAGTTGATGTAACTGTTATTTTATTGCAACTTCGGGTGACGGTTGCTTCGCGACCGTACGTCGGAATTGATTGATTCCTTTTACGTTGCGTTAAGCATTGTTTCTACTTCAGTTTCATGCATTCACATGCCATAATTGCTTGCTGCATCATGATTGTATCTTGTTCCAAAGTAGCTACCCTGCTGTTAGTGTGCTGTTGTTTATATTTTGTTGCAACTTCGGTCGACGAGTGTGTCGTGACCGTTTATCGGAATGGAGTGATTCCAATTGCATATTGTTAAGCATCATGTCTACTTCATGCCCATGTATTTCTATGTCATGTTGCTGCACTTTTGCATATACTTATACCCCTATTTATACAGCATAAAAATAATAGTTTCTGCCATGTTGTTTGCTTAATATCTTTTGATCCATAATGCATGTTTGCATGATTCTTTTTGGCATGCCTTCCCTGTCATGTCTACTTTAATTGCAGGTCATTTTGTGAGCATGTTTGCATTGATTATCCTGTTTATGCAATGCTCTAAAGTGTGTTTCCTGATGTTGACAGATTGTGCCCGTAACTTGTTTTGCTTGTATCTTTTTAACCGTAGCTCCGTTTGGAGTGTTCTTTATATGTAACTTGATTAGTTTTTCGTGTACTTTGTGTTTATGCTATTTTTTCTTCTGTTAACGAACCTAAAATATGGTTTAGTACAGAACAGTACCAAATCCTTTCATTGTCGTGAGGCACTTAGTGTTATGCCATGTTTAGGGTGTTGCCTCGCTTAACTTGACTAGTATAGGTAATTTACTTTGTGCTTAACCTTTTGCCATGTTTGTGTGACATGCCATGCTTTGGTGCCTTGCCATGTTAATAACCGTTGGTTGATCACTTGTAGCTAAACAACTTGAACCTCTTTAAATGTGGGGTATCGTCGTGTGTGACGAGTACTCCACTTAACTTGTTAGTAACCGCTCTCGACGGTAGGTGCGATGTTTCGTGTTGCCTTCTTGTTGATGCTTGCTCGTGTTTGCTTCGTAGTAATAGATGCTTGCTCGTGTTTGCTTCGTAGTAATAGATGCTTGCTCGTTGATTGCTTTCCAGTGTTTATCGTCTTGTGTGCTTCCGCGAGTACCTCTCGGAGACGAGGCGAGCTTGCGATCAACTACACCTTCGCAACCCGACTTATCAACAGGCAAGGACTATACATTACTTATGATCCATTCTATTTCAACCGGTGGTTTGCATGCTAGTCTAGGTTAGGTTCGATGTTTGATCCTACCACATGTTTACAGCCTCTTTCAAACCGATACAGCCATGTCCCCTCCCAGCAAACCTTGTACTGCTATGTTACTATTGCTCGTTGCTCAGCCCCTGCTTAGTATGCATGCTTAGGATGCTACGATGTTATCCTGTTACTCCTTGGTTTGGGATATCACATTATTATTATTTTTGTTGATGATATGATTATTATAATGTTGACTATATTCGACGAAGGATGGAAGGTCTAGGCTATCCCACCCCGACGCTTTGTTCCATTCAATTCACCTAGGACCCGAGTTCCGGGTATTGGTTTTAAGACTGAGCGTGCCTAACCGCGTGTGGGATTTTATGGGGTCCCCTTTTCTTACCTACCCAGCTTCAAACATTTCTAGAGGTGGCCCAAGCTGATTTACCATTTGAAACCGCATGCATAATTGGTCTGCAGCCAGTGGTTTTAAACCAACTCGGGCCAGCAGAGACATAGTTCCTTTGTTGGTCCACACTGGTGAGCTAGGGAAGTCCCCTGTTATATAGGTGAGGCTAACCCCGACCTTAGCCATACGGAAGAGTCTGATCCGAGAGCGTGGCCGGATTTTGGATTGGGTGTCGACTCCCCGGGGGCTACCCGGATTTGTTCGTTGTTAGTTAGAGGGACCTGTCGTTTCGGATCTCTCGGACTAAATCATAAAATGGTTGCCTGTGATGGGTAGCAACTGAGAGAGATGGGCGTGCGTGCGGAGGCTTGTAATGGGCAGTTGGTACAACCCTGCAAGGTTAAATCTTTTCGAGAAGCCGTGTCCACGGTTATGGACGACTTGAGACCTACTCCTTGTTCATAGACAACAACAACTGAGATAATCTTAATATAACTTGATCAACGTGTGTGTGCCTTGACTACTTCTTCTTCGTCGGGATGCGAAGAGGAGGACAAGGATAGGATAGGTGTTATGTTTGCGTAGTAGTTGATAGCAAGACTTGTTGGAGGCGATTCCTCATCGAATGCTTGGCTTCTTATCTTACTCTCTAGATCGTTAGCCACCTCATAAATGCTAGTGCGGAAGCAACCTCACCACTTACCCCATCCTTACCATAAACTACTAGTTGTCCTAGAATGACGAGTGATGAAGTCCTTGCTGGGTCAGATGACCACTACAGTTGGATGCTGAGTACTTCTGTACTCATGATACTACCCCCAAACTCTTTTCAGGGTTCTTGATCAACAACAGGTACGGTGATCGACGTTTCATGTGGACACTCGACGACGACTAGATAGGCGGATCCCGGCGGAGGGCCTGGACCCGTGTGGTTATGGGAATCGATGTTTTTCTTTTGCCACTAGGCATTTGATTGTAGTCTGTACCCAGACATGTATCTTCCGCTGATGTATTGTATTAAGGCAGTTGTATGCCGATTGTATGAGATGTTGTATCCTTGTATCTGTAATGTTGTGATATCATGTTGGAAATCCGGGGCATATGACTTCGTCATATGTCGCGGTGGGACCGATATGTGCTTCGTCCCCGGATCTGGATGGAAACATCTAGATCTGGAACAGTACCGCATATCGGGCCTTACAAAAGGGCCCCCAATCATCATCTATCTCCAACATTTGTTTCTTGTTGGACTTAAGTTCCTCTACTTCCCTCAAGTCTAGAGCATCCAATCTTTTTTCAATAGTGGCAAGTCTATCTATGACAGTATCAATACTACGATCATAAACAAAATAACTAGATAGACTATGCAAAATATCAAGAGCTCTAACTTCATCACACTCTAGAAAATCTCCTTCAGCTATAATATCAAGAGAGTGTTTACACCACTTAAAAAGACCATGGTAAAAATTTCTAAGCACAATTTTTATAGGTATCCAAGGCATAATTCTTTTATGTGTTTCAGAGATTCTGTCCCATGCCTTCTTCATATTTTCTCCATCTCTTTGACGGAAATCGAGGACTTCCGATTCCCGCAAAGCACCTAGTCCTAACATGTTCATCTAAACAAGGAGGACTACTAACAAAAAGATAAATAATTTTTTTGTGATTTTTGATATAAGACACAAAGATAAAAACTGAAAGGTAAACTAACAATACTAAAAAATAAAGGTAAAGGGTAGTGTGCAACTCCCCTATCTTAGCACTCGCACGGCGCCAGAAATTTGCTTGATGGCGCGAGAGTTTTCTCGCCCTTCGTTGGTGAGCCCCAAGTGGAAGGCGTGATGTAGCACAGCAGCAAATTTCCCTCAGTAAAGATACCAAGGTTTGTCTTCAGTAGGACTCCAGAGATGATAAGTAGGTGTCAGCGGCGCAACTGACGCGGACCTGCACACAGACACAAATAACTTTGTTCCCAACGAAGTTCAGAGAGGTTGTCAATCTCTCCGGTCTTGTTGTTCACAAAGGATCAAACACAAGGGATAATGATAGCAATTGAAAGTAAAAGCATAAAAGTCAATGAGCATGGAAAAAGTAATGAGGATATGGACCGGGATACGTGATGTTCACTAGTGATGTCTCTCTCCCAAAAGACGATAAAACTGCTATGCAAGGTAAACAAATTACAGAAGGGCAATTGACAGGATTATGAACACACCGCAATGCTAACTATGCTACAAAAGAAAGGAAGAGGCTCAAAAGCACGGGCAGTACGCCAAAATAAGTAGACTGAAATCCAACTGCATCTAGTACTAATCATCCACCTTGAGATATCTATCCAGAACATCTCGCTGGTATTACGTTGCGAGCCCCACCCAAAGTGTAAACCCAAAGCAACAAACAACTGCATTAAAAAGCACTTTGCGTAAAGTAAACAATCCTTGCAACCGCGGTTACAAGCACCGTTGTTTTCCCCCTTGTGGCAACAACACATCCCCTAGACTCATGTTTCTGTCACTCAAGCGTGTCATCGAGGGGCATGAACCCACAATCGAGCATAACGTTCCCTCTTGGGGTTACTACCTACTACTTGGCCAAAGCAATAAACAGCAACGGAGAACATGCAAGAATTACTTAGGAACAAAAATATAAGAGATAAAAACCAAATATATTACTCAATCACAATCTGAACATAATCTCATAATCCATCAGATCCCATCAAACTCAGCATAGCAACAGCAGAAAGATTACAAAAGTGCCTCGATCATGTAGGGCAGCTCACGAGGTCTAAACCATGAAGAACAAAGAGGGGAGGAGAACATCACATAGCTACTGATCACGGACCCATGGTCCAAGGAAACCTACTCACGAGACATCCGGGAAGCATCCATGGTGGAGAGGAGACTCCCGGAGGTCGGCCCTCCCTCCGGCAGGGTGCCGGGAAGAGGTCTTCTGGTGCTCCCGATCTCGGAAGCGCGGCGGCGGAGGAACAAAGGAGAGATAGTGAAAAAGGGTTCTGTCCTCGAGGGTTTCCCGAGACGGAGAATATATAGGCGAAGGGGGGCAGTGTCAGAACCCTCTGTTAGGTAATGTGCTAGGATCAAGTAACCTTGCATCATGTCAAAATTTTCAAAAAGAAATCTTGGAAATCAAATTCAAAATCAAAATGGGAGAAGGAACACCCCCTAGATGAATTAATTCAAAAGGCCAGATAAAAATCTTTTCCAAAAATTCATGTTAGAGTTTTGAAAAGTCTTAGAAATGAGTGTGATCACATATCAAGTGATGTGGGACCCATCCCATGCTCATAGATTTTTCAAATATTCAAACAGTGCCTTGGAATTAAAGAAATACCCCTATTCGATTTAAGATTCAAATTATTTGAATTTTAAAAATGTTGAAAGTTTATGAGTGGCTAGTCTATATTATTATGAGGCCACATAAAAGTTTTCAGCATTTAATAAAATGATTTGGTATTTTTACCAAAGTCAAAACAAATATACAGAAAAACAGAAAGGAAAGATTAAACAGAAGAAAAAAAGAAAGACTTACCTCTCGCCCAGGCGAAGCCGGCCCACCCCAGCCCAGCCGGCCCAAAGGGGCACGGGGGTCTTCTTCCCCGCCCCGCGCCTCCAAGCTGCTCGGTGGAATGCCACCGAGCTAGCTGGGCACGCCACATCGTCGCCGAGGAGCTTCCAGCCCTCCCCGTGGCCTCTTCTCGCACCTGGACGCGCCTGGAGACGCCGTGAGCTCATTCCCCCCCTCCTCGTCGTCTTCCCCTTCTTCTCTCGCCCGATTCGTCGCCGCCCGAAGACCGCCGTGGAGCACGCCGTCGAGTCCACGTAGCCACCGTCATCCCCGAGCCGTGCCGCCGTGTCCAGAAGAACCGCAGCAGGCGTCTTCGTCGTTCCCCTCAACCAATCGAGCCCGAGCGCCTCAGCAGACGACGCCAGCTTCACCGAGGAGTCGCCGGACCCGTGAGTCGCCGTCGTCAAATTCCCCGGCTACACAGCATCCCCGGCCTCACCGTCTTCTCCATTAGCTTCAGGGTGAGCTTCTTCACCTTTCCCCTAAGGTCACAGCGTCTCGTTTTCCCCACAACCGAATCCGCCATGGATCCCGAGCAAGCTCGCCGCCATGGTCGAGCTGGAGCTCGCTTCAGTGCCCCTGGCGATGCACCCGTGCGTGCGTTTGGCACCTAGCCTTCCCAGCTTTCGAACGCACCCAAGATCACCTCAAACCGTGCTCCCTAGCCTCGGCTACGACCTCGCCGTGGTTCTTCTTCCGCCGGAGTCGTCGCCGGCGTCACTTTGGTGCTCCCCTGTGGCGCTGCTCTGCACCACTCGACGCGGGCGTCCACGAGCTTTTGATTGGTGCCTCCCGTGCATCGAATGGCCCACGGCAGCCCCCTCCCCGTGCAGCGCCGCCGCACTGGTGGCCACCGGCGGCTAGGCGCCGGTGAGGCCACTGTCATTAGGGGTTAACCCCCCTGCTAATTGACCCCAGGTCAATGACAGGTGGGGCCCCCAGGCACTTAACCCCCTGGTTAAGTTTAAACCGTTTCAATTAAACCCATGTGACACTGACACCCCTGGCCCACCAGTCAGACCCCCCCCCCCACGTCAGTATGACCACATGCTGATGCAATAATTGATTTAAATGAATTTCCAGAAAAGCAAAGTGACTTAAATAATTCCAGAAATTCCAGAAAATACCCCAAACTTTGGAAATACATAGAAAATTCATATTGACTCCAAATTGGACAAATAATATATGAAAAATGATCAGGAGAAAATTATCTTTCCAAATAAGCAACTTTCAACTATGTTTGAGTTGAATTTAAAATGGGACCAGTAGCATATGTCATTTGGTTTATTTGAATTTAATTCAAATTCAAATCAATTGATTTTGCCACTTGAACCTTGGAATTAAGCTACAATTAAACCACACTTCAGAGGCATATCATACACATTTGAAAATACTTCAAGATGATCAAACTATGTCACATACAACTTGGCTAAGTTGAATTCAAATGTGGATTTTGAATTTGCATTTCAAATGCAATATACTCCACTTAAATGGAATTGCCTCACACATCAAAACTTATACTTCAAGTTTCAACATTCAATCATGTGCTTGAGCATTGCATTCATATTGATTGCTACTTCGTGCTTTGTTTGTCGAGTAGAGGTGGAACCGGAGCAAGAGGTCACCCCCTACTTTGAAGACCCCGAACCCGAACCTCGTCAGCAAGGCAAGCAAACCCCCATTGATCATGTCGATAAAATCCACTTCCCTCTCATGTCTCGCTTATGCATTGTTTAGGATGATCACCATGCTTCGTTTCTAACGCATAGATGAAACCATTCCTTTGCATGACCTATCTTTTTGTCACAGTAGTAAGAAAACCACAATCCTAGCAAATGTAGGAGTTGTTTGATATCATGTGGCCCCTGCAATGTTACTGCTTATTGCATGCTTAGTATGATACCATGTTGTTACTGTGATGTGAGTCGGGATGGGAATGATCATGTTGATGATGGTAGAAAAGTGTTGGTGAATCGACCCTAATACAAGGTGAACGATGAGAGGCTGTGTAGGAGTACACGGTGGGTTGTCTCGTTGAACACCGCCCTAAGTCCGAGTTCTTGTGTGGTGATCCAAGATGAAGAGTACAACCACACATTGGGCTCACTGACCCCTCTCAACCTATTAACTCATCCCTTTCGATGTCCAGATTTCGCAGTAGTTCGGAGTTCTAGTAGGCTTGTGGCCTGGATGATAAGTGAGAGAACGGCTCACCCGAGACCGTCTTATGCACCACGCACACATCGCTTGGGTCCACTTCGATAAACCGGCCGGGTTCACGATTGTGGTAACCAACCCAAGTAGGCGGCTTTCTCGGACTAGATCGGCTATGAGGTAACAGTTGTGGTGAGCATCCTCGCCGACACTTCTTGAACGGTGTCGAGTACAAAGGCGGTAAAAGATGATCATGTGTGTGTAGCGGTACACCCTTGCAAGGTTAACAAAACTATTCGAATAGCCGCGTCCGCGGTTATGGACTGCTTGGAAAGCTTAGCTTGATTATTAGACAACTTGAACCGGATACTTCTAAACCACACCAAGATAAGTGTGAGTGCTATAGCGTGCTTTCTCGTGGGGAAGTCGAGGAAGGCACCATAGTGGTGTATTGGTTGGAGAAAGTAGTGGACTCGTGTACGCTTCTTACCTCAAAGTCTGGTTCTCGTAGTTCAGGATTAGCCAAGTCAAAGCTGGCACTTCTGCAAGTGAACCCCACCTCCCTTTACATTGATACATGTGCATGAGTAGTATAGCTCCTATGTAAGTCTTGCTGAGTACGACTTTGTACTCACGTTTGCTTAATCTATGTTTTAGATGATGCCACTGACCCCGAAGGTGGCTTCTTCATCGAGCTGGACGACTGACGTTAAACTAGTCTAGTCCCAGTCAGACGACTGGTTCCCTCGTGGAGGGCTTTGTGTTTAAATAAGGCTTCTTAAGCCATTTGTTAAACTTGTCTGTACTCAGACATAATTTGCTTCCGCCTGTGTTGTAATGTTGGATCACATGTATGTGATCTCTGTGTGCACTCTATAAGAGTTATAAATAAAATGTACACTTCGTAGAGAATTGCAATGGTACCTACTGTTCATACAAGGCATGTGTGCTGCGTGTATGTTTATAACATGCATGTCTTTGTATGGGTTTTCGAGACCTTAGTTGTGTTCTGGCTGGCGGTCTTTCATACACCAAGTGGCCCTTAGATGTGCGCAGCTTGGGGCATCGCGATGCGATTGTTCGAGACTCTGTCTCGTGCACACTTTGTGGTATGATCGAGCCCGCCCTAGACCCCGACTAAGTGATCGGGATGGAGTAAGTCTATGTAAGAGTTATGAGATAGTCGATAGTATGGTTGAGGCGACTTGTCTTTGAATATGGGAGTTCACCACCCATATCATTAGACTTGTGTGCGGACGATGAGGACCCATCTCAGTTGATCATCCGGCCTGGATGGGATGCCCCTCACGTACGATGCTTTCCGAGAACGTTTTGTGCTTGGCCTTGTCTGCTTAGACAAGTGGATACGGTTCTCGGCTCTCCATATGACTATGCCTTAACTGGACTTGCATACGCTAACCCCGGGTCCCGACAGACTTGGTATCAGAGCAGGACTGACTGTAGGACTAGTAGCCTTGGCCGAAGTCGAGTCTAGCATTCTATAGTTATATAGTTACTCTGGGTATATAAGGGAACAACGTAAGGCTTCTTTTTTCTCCTTACCCCTTCGTTCTGAGTTCTGAGTCACCCTCATCTTGTTCTACGGGAAGATAGGACTAGGCTCTCCTCTGTCTGATTAGAACATCTCGTTGTTTGCTCCCTTATAGCCGTAGGAAAGTTGTGATCGGTTCGTTAGATTGGTTATGCTCCCTGTTTTAATACATCGTATGTAAGTTATGTTTCCATGTTGTAAGAAATTGTCTTTTTCTTGCAATTACAGCCGTTATGCTGTCCGAGTCATTCCAGGTTTATCTCATAATCTGATGCATTTGCAAACTCCTTTCTGTTTCAGATGGCAGATCTTCCCCCTTGGCAGATTGTTCGTTTGACCAGGTGCCTCAGTGTGTGTGGCCATCCCGCCACGTTGATCGAGATGATGTCCTATGTGGGATATCGATGGTACCCTGAGTACACCATCGAGGAGCAGTTCCACGACTTCAACCAGACGCAGTTCCACTGCATTGTCCGGATCTACTCGCACCACGTTGGAGTCACCCAACCTATCCACTTTGGACATGGCATTGGCGTTACCGAGAACATGGCTGTGCAGGATGCTGCATATTCATGTATTACACCGCTGAGAGAGGAGCACACCATGCTGAGAGAGACCTCATTCCGCTATATCCCTGCTGCACTTCCAGGAGAAGAGGGATATTACACCGGACTCTACTCAGATCACTCTGCAGAGGATCCAGCACTCCAGGTGACTGCTAGGTTTGCTAGTGAAAGAGATCGTGATGCACGCGCTCTCCGTTTTGAGCTCCACGCCACCCGAGTTCGTCTGTACCGAGCACTGACGCTCTTGGCACCCTTTGTGAGCGTGGGATCAGTTGAGTTTGATGCGATCTATCCAGTGAGGACTCAGATGCCTTCTCGAGTTTCTTGGCCCGAGATTGGAGGCATTTTTCCACCCCGTGGTCCTTTGCTTCCACCCTACGCTGGACCTAGGCCCCATCCTTGCCCAAATGGATATCAGGGTCCACAGGCCTCCGTGTTTTCCGATGGTCACCTCCAGCTACCGGGATACGCGGGTAACTTTTATGAGGACTACTATGGAGATGGAGATGAGTGAGACCGCCTGTGGTCTTACTTAGTGATGATGTAGTAGTATCCTAGTATATTGTAAGCAAGGTGTCTAAGTTCCAGAGGCTTAGATAAATAATGTATAGGAAGTCAGAGTGCCTCTGAAGGATGTATCATCTTCATCACGTTTGTATTAGCTTAGTGCTTGTACTAAAACGATGTATGGTTTGTATGACAGCTTGTGAATATATGGCTTGTATGCTTTATCACCATGTTGTCGAGATGATTACTTCCTTTGCTCTGTAATACTTCCAGTACTCAATACCTTGATTAGAATCTTCAAATCAACTCTGTTTGACTTTGGTTTTCACCTTCAGGATGTCTCAAGGAACCCGTGGCCAGATTGGTCGTAACCAAGGTCGTGGGAACAACCAGGAGGAAGACAACCTTCCACCCCCACCCACGATGGCACAAGTTCTAATGGAGGTCGAGAGGAACCGCCGTGACTCTCACCACCTGCTGGAAGTCATCGCACGCAACACCACTCAGCAGCGCAATGAGTTGGTGTCCCTGAACGACTTCATCCGGCTTCATCCCCCAGTTTTTAGTTACTCCACCGAGCCCCTTGACGCCGATGACTGGCTTCGCAGCATCGAAAGGAAGCTCCAAGCAGGCCGTGTTGCAACTGGTGACAAGGTCAGCTATGCCACCTATCACCTTGAAGGTGCGGCTAGTTCTTGGTGGGAGAACTTTCTGAATATGCGTCCCGATGGACCACCTGCATCTTGGGAGGAATTCTGCACGTCCTTCCACGAGCACCACATTCCCAAAGGTCTCATGGACCGCAAGCGTGAGGAGTTCTGTAACCTCACCCAAGGCAGAAGGACCGTTGATGAGTTTAGTCGTGAGTTCAACCGACTTGCTCGTTACGCTACCGAAGAAGTCTCCACCGACTCCAAGAAACAAGAGAGGTTCCGTCGTGGCCTCAACACCGGACTTCGTCGTGAGCTCAATCTTCATGACTTTGCCACCTTCCAGGTCCTTGTCAACAAGGCCATCAAGGCCGAGGACATGAACACCCCCAACGACTTTCGCAAACACCCTAGAGATGACAGTTCATCCAGTTCTGGCTCCCAGAAGCGCAAGATCTGGATTCCAAACAGCATGTTCCGCCAGAACAACCCCCCGAGGCCATCCTATGTGGCGCCTCGTCCACCCACCCAGTTCCACCCAGCTCCACCAAACAACCCAGCTCCACGCACTTTTTTCGGAGCCTGTTACAAGTGTGGTCAGGCAGGCCACTATTCTCGTGAGTGTCCCCAGAACCAGCTCCAACACCAGAATGCTCCACCACGTGCCGGAGGCAACAACAACAACAACAACAATGGCCGTGGCAAGCCACCCCAGAAGGTCTACACCGCCAAACCCGCTCCTCCCGCCACTCGTGGACGTGTGAACCAGATTGCCGCCGAAGAGACTGACGACACCACTGACGTCATTCTTGGTACGCTCCCAGTCAATTTTGTTCCTACTTCTGTTCTTTTCGACCCAGGAGCATCTCATTCATTCATGTCGGAAAGTTATGCACTTCGTCATGAGTTATCCTTTGTTGAATTGTCCACCCCGATGATTATTCAAACTCCAGGGTCAAGATGGCAAACTAATAGAGTAAGCCATGGTAATCAAATTGCAATTGAGGGTTTAGTATTCCTTGCTTCACTCATAGCCCTCAAGTCTTCAGACATTGATGTCATCCTTGGCATGGATTGGCTATCAAGACAGAATGCCTACCTGGATTGCAAAGGAAAATCTGTGAAACTCACCCACCCTTCAGGCCAAACCGTCAACTACACTTCACCCAGAACAAGAACCCAAGTGCATTCTTTGAATGTACTTCCCCTTCCCGAACTTGAAGATATTCCGGTGGTTCGTGACTTCCCGGATGTCTTTCCTGAAGAGCTGCCGGGCATGCCGCCCGACAGATGTGTAGAGTTTATAGTGGATCTTGCCCCAGGAACCGCACCAATTTCTAGACGCCCATACAAAATGGCCCCACGTGAGTTAGCTGAGCTTAAAACCCAACTGGATGCTTTGTTGGAGAAAGGCTTCATCCGCCCTAGCTCATCGCCATGGGGATGCACCTCTCAAAACTTGTTTTCATTCTGTTTTATTTAAGGATAGCACTTGAGTTTTTCATGCTTGCCTTTAACAAGGCTTTTTCCTTCACTTTTATGTTGAGTCAGTTTTCCCTACTTCCTCCTTTCCCAAAGAGAACAGACACTTGATGTTGATGAAGATTCATCCATATAATGTTGCATAAAGTTTTGCCAAGGCATATCATTGTTGACAGTATCTTTTGATAAGTGAGTTGTTTGCAAAAGCATTTGCCAAGCAAACATCTTCCTTTGTGTTAGCATTCTCACTTCATGACTAATAGCTTGTTCTTTCAAAAGTTCCAAATTGTCTCATCAAAATATAAAGAGAAAGAGCAAAGGTAAAAGCTTTTAGTTGTCCCTTGACCAAAGGACTTGTTTGCCATGATTTGATGAGTTTCCTTAGCCCTACTTTTGATTATAATTGGTATACTCTTTCATAAGGGCCTTATGAGTTGGAGATTGTTGTTTAGGATGTTTGAGTTTGGTGAAAAGATCATGATGCTTCTTATCTGTATTTAATTTATCGACACTTCACTCTTTAAACTTGTGGACAGGTTTACCGAGCTCAGTTTTCGCTTGGGGACAAGCGAGGTCTAAGCTTGGGGGAATTGATACTTCCAAAATGCATCACTATTTTATATCATAATTCATCCTTATTCATTGATATATTTCACATTACGATAATGTTCTTATTTGTTTTGGCTTGTTTTACACAGTTTGCAACTTTCCGGTGCCGAAGCAGCAGACGCAGGACTCAGCGGTAAAAAGTGGACGCTGAGTTGTTGAAGAAGAATACCTCCAAATTACCTGAAAATCGACGGGGGGTATTTTCCAGGAGATTCACGAAGACTCGCCGAAGAGGAGACAGAGGGGGCCACAGGGGCCCCAGGCGGCCACCTGGCGCGGCCCCACCCCTGGCCGCGACGGGAGGGCGCCTGGATCCCTGGGGCCACTCCCGGCTCCCCCTCTGGCCTATATACTCCTCGTTACGCGAAAACCCTAAAAAGAGAAGCTTTCACGGAGTTTCGCCGCCGCTCCATGGCGGAAACCTACAGAGAAGAAAAGGGCTCTCCGGCGGGCAGATTCTGTCGAGGAGATTACCTCCCAGAAGGGGAGATCACCGCCATCGTCACGGGAATCATCGAGATCATCATCAACATCATCCCCAACATCAGCACCATCACCACCACCATCCAATCTCACCTCACAAATTCATCTTGTGTTGTAATTCGTACTATCTATCCTCTCTACTCTACCGGTGTTGATTACTACTTTGTGGTGAATGCTATTGAGTTTTGTTGGAGAAATACCATTATGTCCAGATTTTTTATCATATATTTATCACCTCTGATCATGATCTCTTTTATGTCTTGTGAGTAGTTACTTTAGTTCTTGAGGACTTGGGAGAAGTCTAGTTGTTAGTAGTCATATGATGTTGAAGTAATTTGTGTTGTTTGATATTTAAGTTGTGTTGTTATTTTCCTAGTGGTGTTGTGTGAGTCGAACACTCAACACTTCGCCTTTTTAAGGACCTAGAGGAATACATTGTGTATTAAGAATGCTTACGGTGGGTTGCCGGAGTGAAAGAAACCTGAACCCCAGTTTGCATGCTTTTGCACAAGGGAATACTGGATCCTTGATCTTATTGTTGTGGTTAGGCTTTGCCTTCATTTCTATCTTGTATTTGCGGATGCTTGCAAGATGTTTAATCATAAGAGTGCACTTATCTTAGTCTAGAAGGTGTGCTAGCATAGATCCACCCACTCAACACTTATCAGTCAACACTTGTTATCGATACGGAGTATGGCGAAATCACGTGACTAGCTCTCCATGTGTCCTCAAGAACGTGTGATGCCCCCAAAATCAGACCGTGTACAGTAATCATACACGCAAGGTACACGATCGAGATCAGGGACTCACGGTGAGATATCACAACACAACTATACAAATAAAATAATACAAGCTGTTTAATACAAGGAAGGGGCCACGAGGGCTCGAATACAACAGCTCGGGAGCACAAAGTCAGCGGAAGCAATAGTATCTGAGTACAGACACAAGGATACAAGGTTGCCTTAAGAAAGCTAGAACAAAAACAACAACAATCGAAAAGGCGAGGCCTCCTGTCTGGGAACCTCCAAACTACTCCTGGTAAAAGGGGAACTCGACGTCGTAGAAGGCATCGGGGATCTTCATGTTGCGGTGGTCGGCATCGGGGATCTTCCGCTCCTAGGCTCCAACATCGACTGCAGCGGCCGATCAGGAAAAACAGAAAAGGGGAAATAAAGCAAAGGTGAGTATCTAGCATACCCGCGAGTCTTACGTCCTCTACTAAGCATTTATGCATTTATATCAAATGAAAAGGGAGGCTGTATATAGTGGACTGCAAGGTAGAAATCAGAATAAAGATGAGAAGCTAGGCCTATCGAAGACTAGCATCTTCCAACGAGTCTTAAAGCACAAGAAGAGAATAGCCAACAGTTCAATAGCATGAATGTAATAACAATGCAGCAGAAGTTGCTGCAGCATTGTATACTAGTAAGTTGTAATTATTAATAATTATAAACGCCTCCGAGATCCCCTCCTCGACTTCCCCGCGAGGAAGAAAACCCGGAACCAACAGTTTAATAGTAGTAGTTTGTAGTGGTAGAGTCTGGCGTCAGCATAATGTTGGATATATGCTCTAGAGGCAAATAATATATGATTATTCCAATATATGTAAGCAAGTTCATAACCAGTTTCATAATGGGCTAGAACTGCATTAGTGAAACAATGATGCAGGTGTGGTATAGAAACCCCCAGAGTTCCTAGTTAGCCTCTACATCGATAACTAGTTCATGGTCAACATGATGATCGTGGTTTCGCGATCATGGACAATTAAGTCTCTTGACTATGAGGTCACCTCACTGGTTAAGTGACGTGATGAACATTACCCAAAGCAAGCATTACAGCATGATCAAATCTTATGAAGGTTCAGTGTTGTAATTACAGAACGTTGTAGACCGTTCCTTTGACCGTGAGTACGTGCATAATCACTATCTTCCCGGATGCTTTGACTTACATCCCACCACCTGACTGAAATATGCGGGTCATAACGGTTATATCTTAGGTATTCCGTGGAGATATGTTGAGGAGTATTGTTACAAGAGCGGAATTTGTCAATCCATATAATGGATAGATACTCTGGGCCCACTCGGTGAGATTCCATCCATAAAGTTGCAGCGTGTGACTAGGTCACGGGGATGAATATCACGGGAACGAGTGAATGAGGATTAGTTCAGAACGAGGTTGAACCAGACATAGGATGTCATTGATCGAATCTCGGAACAATCCAGTATCGCTGAAAAAGGGAATGCTATACGGCGTAAGGTCCAATCGGTGTTTGATATCCGGAATGCACAGGGGTCATTATGGGCATCCAGGTCCCGCTGATGATCATTGACTGTAGCCTCTGCTCGGTCATGACTGGAGTGTTCTCGAACCGTAGGGTAACACACTTAAGGGCTCGATGAAATCGGAGACTTTTTCGGAACCATCGGAGCAACCAGAGAATAAAGGAAACAATATCGGAGAAGTACCGTGTTGAACCGAAACAAGTTCGGAGTGAACCGGAAGGTGTTCCGGAGCACCGGGAGATGGAATATTATGTTTTAGTTATTAATTAATTGAATTAATAATTAAAATCATTTTATTTCTAATTAATATGTGCTATGGGCCTTAGTGGAGAAAAAGGCCCATTAGGGGAATTAAAGGGAAAAAGAAAAAGAAAAAAATAGGGGGGAGGCGCCATGGGCCCTAGGGCCCATGAGGGGTGCGCCCCCTCCCTTCCTTGGACGGCCAACCCCCCCCCCCCCTTAGCAAGGGACTTTAGTCCCACATTGCTAAGGGAGAGGGGTTGACTCCCTCCCCTCTGCCTATATATAGATAGCCAGGGTGCAGATATTTAATACACAGAAATTCGTGAGAAAATAAATATTACTCCGAATTGAGATCGGTTTTCTCCGGTCTTCTCCCCTCCCTTGTCTCTTTCACGGTGGACTCCCTAGTGTGAGTCTATAGTGGAATTGAGGCTTCTCTGCTAGAATCGGAGGCCGTCGTGCTGCCGAAGCTCCGTCCGGAGGTCTGCTTCCGCCACCTCCGCTGGATCGGAGAACGGAGGTCGTCATCGAGTCTCGTATGTGTGCGAGTACTACGAGGTGCTGCACGTGTGGCACTACACCCATCCGGGTGCTCAACACAACCAGGGGGCTGTGAAACTTGATCGGCTACATCAACCACGTTTGCGGGAACGTTTCCCGCGCAACGGACTACACCCCGAGGTATGTTATTTCCGCACTACTTTCTGTTACGGTAATACGGCTAGTTAGATCTTCGGTTATGGGAACGCTAGTTAGAAAAAAAATTGTGTTCTGCTGCGAACCCCAACAGTGTTACTGTACGGATAGAACACATCGGGGATGTGGGCGTTGATTGTATGATTGTTACCCTCCCACGTGTACTTGTTCACATCTGCGGCATTGTTTGATGAAGCGGCCCCCGACCGACTTTACGCGTACTTTTACGCGAGACTGGTTCCACGCTTGACATGCGGCTTGTACCGTATAAAGTGGCTAGGGGGTGTCTGTCTCTCTACTTTAGCAGATGTGGCATTTGCAACGGAGGGCCCCGTGCGGGGTGTAATAGAGACAATCGTATGGTTGACGTTGTGGTTGACTCATAGGTTAAAACCTGTTTAACTATGAAAGCCCTAGCAGCCACGTAAAACTTGCAATATACAACTAGACCGTCTAAACCTTGTATTGCTAAGTGGGGGCTATCGTTCGTTTCATTGTGATGTAGTGATAGCTTTGCTATGTGTTACTAGTAAGTAGTAATCGTCATCATAAAACAAACTAAAATGGAGACACTGTAGACTTAGTGTTGCCATAGCTCAGACATCTTAAAACTTGCTAGTATAGGATACACGACGGTAGCATGTGATAAGATGATCCCTTAACAAAGCCAAACACAAGTATTCTACCGAAGTGTGCACCACCTGGAAGGTTCTCCCATATGGCTTGATGCTCCGTACATACCGGAGTTGTCCTACATATTAAATGGAGTTCGCATGAGGTTGGGTTCGGCAAGCTTGGCATATGCAGATATGGCCTTGCTGAGCAGCATATAACATGGAGGTTAATTTGGCGAGCCTAGCATATGCAGATATGGCCTCGGAATACTAGAGATCGAAAGATCGAGCATGAGTCACAGTACATATAAGATAATGTGATCGCACAAGTTGTTGTCTACCTTTGAAACTGACCCGTCGGCCGTGTGATATTCGAGGTCGGGCAGTGAATCTGGATCATGTAATCACTAAAAATTCCTAGGGATGAATTGTTTTAGTGCGAGCTCATTTATAATATGATTATATGAACTCATTGTTGTGAACTAGTCTTAATTGTGTTCCTTGCAATTATGTTTGTAGAAAATGAATGCACTAGAGCAACGTGAACTACCTTTCTTCATACATGGTGAAAGACTTAAAGAAAATGGGTCAAACTTCATTAGTTGGTACTTACGCCTTAGGACGTCGCTCCAGAGAGCATACATCTTGTTTACAATAGAAATGCATGTGGAAGAACATCCGGACGATCATGTTGGCGATCAAGAGATACTTGATCATTATGCTCGCCGACAGAAATGCTCCGTAGTCAGGAATGTCATGATCTTCAGCATGTCAGAGGTTTTGGGCATACAGTTTCAGGACACTGGCCCATATGACATGATGGACACGCTAAAGACAATGTTTGTACGTGAGTTCAGGGTTGCCAGATTTGAGTTAGAAAGCAAGTTTCTATCTACAAAGATGGAAGAACACACAAGCCTTGGTGATCACTTAGACAGGATGCATGAGATGTACCTGACCCTGGTGGAGGACTATGAATATTGGACAATGAACGAAAGCACCACGGAAGAGTTTGCGATAAATACGTTATTGCAATCACTCCCTCCGAGTTATGGTGATTATGTTCATAGCTATGTCGGAAGAGGAGCTAATATGAGTCTCCAGAACTTCATGACTGATCTCTTGGCTGCGGACATTGCTCCTATCGAGGATGCAGAAGTCGTGGATGGAGAAGGTATATATTTGATATACTTTATAAATGTTTACTCCCTTATACAACATTTGCAGTAAATGAGTATCTGATACTTATTCTGTTTTATGAAAACAGGACCTGCTGTTGCATGGACGGGAAGAGGTGAAATCAAGGATTGATGGATATCAAGTCACTTGATGGCCAGCATGGATTCCGCCGAGACATCTATCATAGCAGATACTTAGAGTATTAGATAAATCTTATGTAATCATTATAGTATGAACACTTAGTTGTGTGTCTTGCATCTCGCGAGACAAAGTTATTCATGTAATGAGACAAGTCAGTTGTTCCATCTTTATGAATAAAAGTGTGCTTATACTTTGATTACGTCTTGATTTATAATATGAAAGAAAGCATTTATAATACTACTATTATTGTCAATAAATATTCAATGTTTAATGATAAAGTTATCTTGATTATAACAAGTCAAAGATTTGATTGCATGAGGTGACTTCATAACGGATGAATTCATTAAATGTATGATCTATTAACTTGTGAGTTCATTAGCGAATGAAAATCATAACTTGATTGCATGAGATGGATTAGATACACGATCTATGAACCTCTGCAATAAATATAACCATGACAAGGTTCTAGCAAGTAGAACTTGTGCCAATCATTATACATAAATGATGTAGAATGGGCATGTGAGTTATCATTAAAGACTTCATATGATTAATTGAAAGTTGTATTCAATTGAGATCATAAAACTGAGATTCAGGAATCACAGTGAGAAGTGAGAATACAAGGATACATATCACTACGCTACGATCTGAAGTGATAAGTATTGATATTGACATTATGGGAGACTTGTGGAAATTGTACCACAAACTACGATGGAAGTTGAAAGTGCTAGACTACTTAAACCATTCGTGGTCATACCAAACTGTAGTATGGTCTAAACGTTCTTTCCCCTAGCACTATAGTTATTGTAGAATAAGATTGTTTAATTCATTAAGTTAAAACACCCACTTCATGAATAGGAAACCATCCTGAATCTAACGAGACATGATAGCTCCATAACTGATGGTGTTATAAGGTTTCTTAAAAGAAAGAATTTCTTTGTAATAAAACTACGAGCAACTGAAATTACATATTCTCCCCGGATAGCAAAATTTGTGTTGCTTAATTGGTAATACGAGAAAAGTCTCTCGACACGGATCCAATGGGAGATAATGGAAACTTTGACCGGGGTATTGGACCTTGCCTTCAGAATATCAGAGTATTGCAACGGAAGCATGTTCCGCTGTAATGACGCTATATAAGGAAGGATATGCCAAAGATGATTGATCTTGGTATATGAGTTGAAGCCATTGTTGAATTTAGAAGGTTATCATGAATACGTTCTGTACAGAACAATAATCATGAGTCTTCTTAATAAAACAATAAAGAATAACATTGCTTGAAGACACAAAGGAATGATGGTAGCCTAGAACACGAGGAGAAATGAAATAATATTGAGTTACATAAAGGATGGCTCACGTCCCGTGAAATAAATCGGTTATTTCATATTCTCGACAAACTGGAGAGTTATTGAGAATAATGTAATGGGCATAAGGCATTATTTGGTTATGACCAAAGTTCAATGGTGATTGACTACGGAAACGTAGGAATGTTTTAATCAATAAAATATTTCATTTACACTACGATGGACCATAGCCTAAAATTGCATCTCAGTCAAATTTGGGATTTGAAAGAGAATTTCAATGGGCATGACGAAGGTTACTTCGTTAAAAGGATGGACTATAGTACCTCAAGACAGGAACCCTCAACCTTGATTTGATCAAGTGATTTTGTGATGACCAAAATATTGAGTGGGCCTGCATTTTCATGAAACTGAGTGGGAGCTTTGAAGACTTCCCGGAAACTTGGAATGCAGAGGGCATTTTCTGAGTGGGAGCTTTGGAAGCATTGTCATTATGTGAGACATAGTGAACAATAAAATGACTTGATGAAAGCTGAAATATATGAGTATATGATGGATATATTTGAGTGGGAGCATGATCATTGTCTCAATCATATATGCATTGATATGTGAGAAGAATGATCTCATGTGTATATATATGGATATGCATTGATTGTGTATATAGAGAATCGTCTTATATACATATGTGCATTATAATATATATAGAGCATACGGCAAATAAAATACAAGATTGCAAGAATCTTCTTTTATATGAAATACCAACACATTACACGTTGAAATCTATATGAGTAGATTAAGATACGGATAATGAAACGAAGTGAAGGTTGGAATAATCTTCTAGACAAGAAACAGGTTCTTGTGGCTAGAAATTATATAATGGATGAAATCCAAATATCACAAGCAATGTCTTGATCGAAGAATAGAGATGCACCATGTACTTGACATGTGATCTTATATGTTCTTGACATATGATTCTACCATATAACATGCGTTGTGAATCCAACAACAGAATGACTCAAAAGTTCTTGGAAGAAGAACAGATTCCGATGTGCTTTAGGGGTAAAACACAGAATCTTAATAAAGTCCATGCATTCAGTATATGAGGAATACTGAGGACTATTCTCTAAAATATAGAAAGGATAATAGACTTGAATGTAATGCAAGATTACAATTGCAAGCCATATTATGGGTCTATATGGAATTAGAGACATCACCAAAGACATGAAAGAAATGTGAGCAAAATTCACGACACTACAAACATAATACTACTTAAGAAAGTAGACGTATGGATAAAAGTTTAGCGTTAGAAGTATTGGACTTCTGGCTGAGTGTATTTCCCAGTATATATGACTAAGGATAAGTCTTCTAAAGACTGAACCAAGAGATCATTGGAAGATACCGTGAAATATTAGTCTCACTCTCCCGCGAAACTTATATCCAACCATTATATGATAATGAGTGGTATGTCAAAAGAGCTTTTGACCTATACCAGTTGCAAAGGAAACATACGAATCTGAATTGGTGCAGTTCGTTGACGAACCCTCTTCCATGAGCATGCATGATCAATGAAACACTTATGTGATAAGATGATTATGATCGGAAAAAATGCAGCTAGATTATTAGTACTCTAGTGCAAGTGGGAGACTGTTGGATATATGCTCTAGAGGCAAATAATATATGATTATTCCAATATATCTAAGCAAGTTCATAACCAGTTTCATACCGTGCTAGAACTGCGTCAGTGAAACAATGATGCAGGTGTGGTATAGAAACCCTCAGAGTTCCTAGTTAGCCTCTACATCGATAACTAGTTCATGGTCAACATGATGATCGTGGTTTCGCGATCATGGACAATTAAGTCTCTTGACTATGAGGTCACCTCACTGGTTAAGTGACGTGATGAACATTACCCAAAGCAAGCATTAAAGCATGATCAAATCTTATGAAGGTTCAGTGTTGTAATTACAGAACGTGGTAGACCGTTCCTTTGACCGTGAGTACGTGCATAATCACTATCTTCCCGGATGCTTTGACTTACATCCCACCACCTGACTGAAATATGCGGGTCATAACGGTTGTATCTTAGGTATTCCGTGGAGATATGTTGAGGAGTATTGTTACAAGAGCGGGATTTTTCAATCCATATAATGGATAGATACTCTGGGCCCACTCGGTGAGATTCCATTCATAAAGCTGCAGCGTGTGACTAGGTCACGGGGAGGAATATCACGGGAACGAGTGAATGAGGATTAGTTCAGAACGAGGTTGAACCAGACATAGGATGTCATTGATCGAATCTCGGAACAATACAGTATCGCTGACAAAGGGAATGTTATACGGCGTAAGGTCCAATCGGTGTTTGATATCCGGAATGCACAGGGGTCATTATGGGCATCCAAGTCTCGCTGATGATCATTGACTGTAGCCTCTGCTCGGTCATGACTGGAGTGTTCTCGGACCGTAGGGTAACACACTTAAGGGCTCGATGAAATCGGAGACTTTTTCGGAACCATCGGAGCAACCAGAGAATAAAGGAAACAATATCGGAGAAGTACCGTGTTGAACCAAAACAAGTTCGGAGTGAACCGGAAGGTGTTCCGGAGCACCGGGAGATGGAATATTATGTTTTAGTTATTAATTAATTGAATTAATAATTAAAATCATTTTATTTATAATTAATATGTGCTATGGGCCTTAGTGGAGAAAAAGGCCCATTAGGGGAATTAAAGGGAAAAAGAAAAAGAAAAAAAAGAGGGGGAGGCGCCATGGGCCCTAGGGCCCATGAGGGGTGCGCCCCCTCCCCCCCCCTTGGCCGGCCAACCCCCCATTAGCAAGGGACTTTAGTCCCACATTGCTAAGGGAGAGGGGTTGACTCCCTCCCCTCTGCCTATATATAGATAGCCAGGGTGCACATATTTAATACACAGAAATTCGTGAGAAAATAAATATTACTCCGAATTGAGATCGGTTTTCTCCGGTCTTCTCCCCTCCCTTGTCTGTTTCACGGTGGACTCCCTAGTGTGAGTCTATAGTGGAATTGAGGCTTCTCTGCTAGAATCGGAGGCCGTCGTGCTGCCGAAGCTCCGTCCGGAGGTCTGCTTCCGCCACCTCCGCTGGATCGGAGAACGGAGGTCGTCATCGAGTCTCGTATGTGTGCGAGTACTACGAGGTGCTGCACGTGTGGCACTACACCCATCCGGGTGCTCAACACAGCCAGGGGGCTGTGAAACTTGATCGGCTACATCAACCACGTTTGCGGGAACGTTTCCCGCGCAACGGACTACACCCCGAGGTATGTTATTTCCGCACTACTTTCCGTTACGGTAAGACGGCTAGTTAGATCTTGGGTTATAGGAACGCTAGTTAGAAAAATTTGTGTTTTCTGCTGCGAAACCCAACACATAAAGCATCCTGTTACCGTGGACACGGCTATTCGAATAGATTAAACTCCCTGCAGGGATGCACTGGTGTCATACTACACGCTCGGATCTCCAGGGTGGCGTACACCTTGTTAGGGAACACCCCACCGAGGCTATCCGACACGCCGAGGCCCATCCTACGGCTCATCAGAGAGTTCACCGCCGGTCTACATCCCTAAGTTCAAGGGGGTCATGGGCCTATCACCCCTCGCTCTCCGGGTCGTTGTGAGGACGGTGGATACCACGCAACTCTTACATGGATGCGGATCCGACCGCGCCACAATGCTGAACTGGACGTCTTTCAGAGCTTTCGAACGAGACCACAACGCGGAGGGCCCACACCGTAATCCCACGTATAGGTAGTGCGTACAAGCCAAAAGGCTACTCAAGTCATCCGCCGAACCCGTTAAGCATTTTATTAATTTTCTGTCGAGACAACAGTTATCGTTGCCCCTTATTGAATGAGTCGCGGACAACGACAGTAGTCAGGACCACCAGTAACATCGGTGCCTGCCCTGACGTCCCACCAACTCGTGCGGTTACCAACAAGGTGAACCGTCTCCTTACCTTATCTCGCGTTTGCTTCGAAGAGCTCGACTTTTGTACAACAGGATATCTGTCGGCCATGAACAGCACCAGGCCCGCCGCACACCGGTGGAATACACCTGACCTGTCGTTCATCTAAGATACCTGCGCGGGCACCGTGGGGTCACCCGACTCCTTACCTGTAAGGACACCAGTTGATTTGAGTGCCTACCATCAAGTGAAACCAGGAGGAATCACCCTCGATGGTACACTTCAAGAGGTTCGACAGAGACATCAGCGGAATGAACTAAAGAGGAATATTCTCGTATCACCCCGATGGTGCCGAGACACTAGCGGAATGAACTAAAGAGGAATACCCTCATATCATCCAAGTGATGCTACGCTACTGAGCCAACGAGAGTGAAATACGAGTCCGTCCACTCGTAAGTCAAACTCGAAGCGACTCGGCAGAGTCTCGCCGTTGTAGGTTCCCTAGGGCGTCTGCATTGATCCGTACCTGTTGCAGTTATAATAATTGTAATCCGCGTTCACTCACCAGAGTGATCACGGCCCGCTATTCTAAACCTAGCTAACAATGCGCAGGGTTCACTGCTGAATAGAATATATATATATATTTATAGGCAGCATAGGATACGGAAAGGTACATCAAGGGGCGATAAAAACAGGTTATGCAATAGAATAGGATTGTAACGTAGCAGCAGCAGTAACAATGCCTAGTGCAAGAAAAGTACGGAAAAGGTAGGTGATATATGGGGAAGGAAAATGGCTCTGCTTGCCTGGGAGCTCGATGGTAGGGGTACGGTCGTCGACGAAGTAGTCGTACTCGGCAACGGTGTCGTCGGTGGCAGCAACGGGGTCTACCGAAATAATAAGGGGGGAGAAACAATAAATACACAACAATAATGGCAATAAAAAATGCATGGCATGGAAATACGTTGTACACGATGTTCTAACGCAGTGTTAAGCATTTTAGGCGGAGCGGGAATTTATCCGGGGATGACTCATCAGTACCGGTTGATTAACGGACCGATGATCCGGAGGGGGAAGGTTCCATGTCTGCAGTGTCAGAGACATCTGACAGACAAGTGGATAGTGTATCCGTGCTCGTTGATTCATTCGGAACAACTTTCATGTTCAGAACAATTTCATCCGGAAAGTTTTACCGGCTCCGGTCGTCTGACAGACAGATAAACCGGAGGAGAATTTTCCCCGTTCAGTAGGTTAGAGGGGTGCAGTTGCTATACAGGTAGCGTATTCGGATTCATGATATTTTTCTGATCAAGTTTGATCTATAAATTATTTTCATCTGACCTACAGTTTATTTTATATGATTTTCTAAAGTTTTAAACGATTTTCTGAAATATTTTAATTCCCATTGATTACTGCAAATACTTTTGATATACATACTGAGCCAACCACAACCAATGACATGTGGGGCCGGTGGGGTTCAGTAACAGTGTCGAGGTGGGGCCCACTGGTCATTGCCCGATTTCTGGAGTCCTTTGAATTTCACCAAGTCTGGGATTACCGGTGAAAATATCCATTGGCCGCCTTCGGGGGCCTACGGTTTAGGGTCCTCGTTGCCCGACGAATTTGTGTCCTATATCAATTTTCATCAGTCGTCTGTGATCTCGAATCTGGTACGAGTGGCATTTTTAGTATAGCCCATTTACTTAATTAAAACTTGGTTCGAAAAGTGTTACTCGAGGCTAATTCCAGAAATCGTTAAGATTTACCAATCTTTGCACGATGCTTGTCGTTTATATATATCTCCTATGGAGATGCATCCTATAGGTGTTTTGCACAACATTATGTGTACTATCATGCCCATCCCTTTTGAGGCCATGTCCAAGTCATGTAGCATGTCTATTTCTTTCTCTAATTTAGCAGTGGTGATACAAATATTTTTCTGTTAATAGAAATCAATATTTTGTGATTTTTGTTGGATTTAATCCGTGCATCAAATGGACCTGGTATAACGGAACAAAATAAAGGTGGGTAAGTGTACCAACAGTCCACATAATTTTTAGCTATGCTAGAATTCGTTTGCCTGTTGTGTGTTGTTGATCAATGTAATGTCCAATGAGGTTGTCAGCAACACTTACCAGTTCTATAACTTCAGACAACAGCAGTTTCTACTAGCCGAAGGAGCTTCAGTTAGCAGCAGCAGTCGACGGTGACAGCAACAACAACTTCAGCCAAGCAGCAACCCAGTGGCAGCTAGCAAGGCAGCAACGCCGCAGCTGCGGTGCACTGGGTGAGCGCCCAGGTTGGCCACACACACAGGCCATACACACACGCACGAAACACACAATACACACAGGCCATGCACGTACATAGCCATGGCCATTCATGGCCGTGGACAGCCGCAGCGACGTGGGCGAGAGCGACCGGCAGCAGGCGGCGCCGGCGCCGGGCATGACGCGCCGGCAGCAGTGACGCCAGTAGCAGCAGTGCAGCGCGCGGGGGCCGGAGGAGCTGGGCAGCGACCATGGCGACTACGGCGAGCATGGGAACTACGATGACGGCGGCCTACGGCGATAGAAAGAGAGGGAAAAACAGGGGAATCGACGCGGCGGCTCACAGTGGAGGTAGAGGACGAGCTCGCGGAGGCTGGGGTGGTTGGACGGCGTGGATCGACGGCGTTGGCCACGGCGGCCGTGGGAAAAGATGAAAACGACGGCGAGCGCACGGGGCCTCCCGACTTGTTTCAGTAGGCGCAGGCGAAGTTAACGTCGACGAGGAAGCTCCTAGACAGCTTCGCGTGGCGCAGGGATCTCGTTGGCCGCATCGTCGACGACGTCCATGGCGACAGTGAGCTCAGGCACATATAGGAGAAGAAAACGGCGCGAGGGAGGAGAAACGAGAGGGCTAGGGTTTTCACAGGGGTTGGGGGTCCTCTTATCCATCACAAGGGTTCGTCGGATGCTTGACACGGCAACAGCGGGGGCCAAGGCTGCGTAGATGGCTGCCACGCCATGGCTCTGTCTCCTCCCCCGTACAGAGGTAGAAGGAGGCATGTGGTGGGTTGGGCTTCTGGGTGGGCTTTCCTGTGCACTTGTGGTACTGGGCCAACAGACTTTTTCTTTTCCCTTTTTCTTTTCTGTTATTTTGTTACATTTTCCATTTCTGTAATATTTTGGTTTGACTAGAAAATCTAGATTGTAAAATAGGAAACCTGTCCTAATAAGTGAGTTGTATTATGCATCACTTCTACAAAAAAATTGGGCTCAAAATAATTCATTTGAATTTCTTCCAAATTTTAAAATGAACTAAGTGGCTGTTTTGGCACTGATTTAATTAAGTTAGGCCACAAAAATATTTTATTAAATATTCTTTCTACTTTAAAACTTCTCACTGATTATCTGCAAATTAAATAATATTTATTTCCAATTTTTGGTGCAACTTTATTTTCCACTTTCATATTTAAATTTCAATTTGAGTTGTATTGTTTATCTAATGCATTTTAATTATGAAAACATGCCGACATGGAAAATTAGCTAGGCTAATAAAGTGATTAAAATTTGGGGACGTTACAGAACGCTTTTGTCTTTATAAGTTCAGTTGTCAGGCTCATTCTTTGCTCAAAAGGATTGGGCCACTTGCTGCTCCTCAGTGCTATTTACTTTGCTTGCTTTTATCTTATTGTTGCTTATATCGAAAACCCCTAAAAAGTTATCTTTCAGTACTTGCAGTTATTCCTTGTCCAAAATCACCTATCAATACCTTTCGTTCCTCGTTGGGTTTACTTATCGAAAATGCTACAATAGATCCCTTACGTTGAGGGTCATCAACTACTACCCCTACTAAAATTATGCCCTATAAAATACCAACTGGTATTATTGATTATGTCTTGGCTAATCGTTATACAGGAGAAGGACATCCGGGAGAACACCTGCTATATTTGTCACAATTATGTTCTTTATTTAAGCTTGCAGGTGTAACAATGGAGTTCGTCATGAAGAAACTATTATCCGTATCACTTAAAGATAAAGCTTCAGATTGGTATAAGATACTCGGTAACTCTGATTTGCTTGAATGACAAGAGCTTATGTCTCTCTTTTATGCAAAGTTTTATCCTCTTCGTGAAATTCACCAAGACAGGAACTGCATCTACAACTTTTGGTCTCGCAACGGAGAGAGCATCGCTCAAGCTTGGGGGAGACTGAAGTCCCTGATACTCAAATGCCCCAACCATGAGCTCCCCAAGGAAATTATACTTACAAATTTTTATGCCAGGCTTTCTCGTCAGGACAAGGAAATGTTTGATGCCTCCTCTAGTGGGTTATTCCACCAGAAGTATAGAAGGAAAATGGGATCTTATTGAAAGGATCCAGAAGAACACCGAAGACTGGGAAATTGATAAAGGTATTGAACCCGCTATAAACTATGAGCATGACTACATTGAGAGTTATGTGAAAACGGGTTACTTTAATACCTTTTTCTCTAAAATTGGTCTTGATTCCCATCTAATGATTGACTTTTGCAAGGACTTTGCTTCTCATGTTGATTCTTCTAAGAAGGAGAGTCAACATCATAAACTTTTCAAAGAGTCACCTATTGAGATTAATGTTACTAATCATGTTTTACCTGCAGTTGTGTATGAACAACCTCCTTATCCCGCAAGGATAAAGGAGCACTCTTTTGTCACAGGTATTATAAACAAAAATGGAAGGACACTGATGAACCTGAGGACCTGATCAAGGTCAAGCCTCAAGTTGCAATGGTTAAGGATCTGGTAACCAGTGATATTGAAGAATCTATTATTAGTTTTTGTGTTGTTTCCACTAACATTGTCACAACCAAGACCAAAGGCCCAATTTCAGGTACACCAGTTGTATCTGTAAAAATAGGAGATCATAACTACTATGGGCTATGTGATTTGGGATCCAGTATCAGCGCTATTCCTTTCTCACTTTACAAAGGGACCATGCACGAGATTCAGCCGTGTGAGATCGAAGACATAGATGTCACGATTCATCTTGCAAATAAACAAACAATCTCTCCAGTTGGGATTGTGAGAGATGTTGAAGTTCTCTGCGGGAAGGTAAAATATCCTACTGACTTTCTTGTACTTGGTTCAGTGCAAGATAGTTTTTGCCCTATTATCTTTGGTAGGCCCTTCCACAACACTTGTGGAGCGATAATAGATTTCAAGAAAGGTAAAGTTTTAGTTGAATTCTACGGTGATCCGTATGAGTTTAACTTCTCTAAGTTTTCTAAGCAGCCTCGTGGTACTGATTTGTCTAGTAATGACAAAATTATTGAAGAAATTGCTTCTATTTCTATTCCTCCTTAGGATACTTTGCAACAATTTATGGAAGACCACGAGAATGACATGCGCATACATGAGAGGAATGATCTAGAAGACATATTTTTAAGACAAACTCCTATCCTGAAGCACAACCTCCCGGTTGAACCTTTAGGAATCCTCTCGCAACCAAAAGAAGACCCGGTGTTCGATCTTGTAAGAGCAAAAGTTTCACCCCGTGTGTTTTGGATATTGTTAGACAAGACAGTAGAGGAACTAACAATGTTTTCTAGTGTAAACAGTTGTTTGGGTTCCTGAAGGACAAGCTAGGTGATAAAGCTTCAGGGTAGTTTTTCAAGTTATCGAAGCATTACCCATGGAGTGAAGCTTAATCACGAAGGATGACCCCCAAAAATGAAGGTGTCCTAAAGCTCTACTCATTGAAGGAAATGAAGAGGACGACGCAAGACTTAGATGTTTTTGTGTAGTTATTTTTTGGTTTTTTGAGTCACAGGACAAACCGTACTATCAAGAGGGGTATTCAGTTTGTGGACACCGAAGTCATTAAGAAATGCTCAGATCAAATCCACACCAAGTGAGAGCCTGAGTGATGAAATCTCATGTGCACTAAGTTAAGTTTCGGTAGCAAAGACTTCGTTCTTGGGCTACTGAAGCAGAACTAAGTTCGTGAGTCAGCTTTACTTGTTCCTCAAGTAAAGTTGCACATTGATGACAAATCCGACCGTTGTGGACACGTGTCAAGTTGTCACCTCGGGTCAATTTGGTCATTCTGCACCTCGGGATCGCCAACTATAAATACGCCGCCCCCTCCTCCATTTGCGGGTGGCTGCTCCAAGATTATTCCTGAGAGAGATTGCAGAGAGCACCCCAAAGACGCCACCGAAGCAAAACCCAAAATTCAGATACTGAAACCTAAGTCCCATTGATCTGAGTAGATTTGAGATGACTTAGGTGGAAGCTTGCTAGCCTTTTTATCTTGGAGAACTGCAAGTCTCCTAGACGGTTAGAGAGTTGTTCTTCAGAGAGCGAAGAGTAATTGTCGCCTCGAAGTCCAGTTTGTCAAAGGTTTCGGTGATTTCCTTAATAATCAACCACGAGTGAAGAACTGACCAAGCTCAAGGAGTTTGGTGCAGTGGAGCAACGGACGGAGAGAGTTTTGCTCCAGGTGTTCAATCACCAGTCCCTCCAACCAGACGTAGCGCTTTTGCAGAGCGTGAACTGGTCGAACAAACATCGTCGAGTCCCAGTTCGTTTTACTTCAAGCATTTACCTTCAGTACTGCATTTGCTTCGCTGTTATGCTTCAACATGTTTTGTTTCGCTGCATTTAGATTCGCTTCCAGTTTTTTCTTCACTGTTCCGCACTACTTATGCTTCACTTCAAGAGTTTCAGTCGAAAATTTTGAAGTGATCATTCACCCCCTCCCCCTCTGATCAAATACTTGGACTTTCAATTGGTATCAGAGCTAGTCACTCCCTGCACTCTGTGTGTTTTGGATTAACCTCCTGGAGTGTCTTCAAGTATGTCTTTTTCAGCTGTCCGCTCTGGCGAACCTATTCCTATTTTCAATGGGAAGGATTACTCGTACTGGAAGGACAAGATGAAAAGGAATATCATGGCTATCCATTCCACTGCTTGGCAAGTTGTCTTGCATGGTGTTACAGTTGCAGACAAGAATGCTATCACTCCTGAAGAAGCTCAACTGATTGATCTTGATTCTGTAGTCTGGGTGTTCATCACAAATCACTTGACACCAGAAAAGTATCATGAAGTGAAGAATATTCCAACTGCCAAAGGTGTCTGGGAATATCATGAAAATATTGGTGAAGGTGTTTCTACCCAGAGAGATGCCAGAATTGACACACTTCGAAGCAAATTCTATCGCTTCAAAAGACTCGAGGGTGAAAAAGTTAACTCAATTTACAGCAGACTCACAGCTCTTCCAAATGAGTTGATTTCCCTCGGTGCTGATGACATTACTCCTCACTCAGTTGTCAGAACTCTGCTTCGCTCGTTAGATGACTCGTTTGATCACATTGTGCTGATGATCAAGGAAAGGACTGATTACAGACGTCTTGTTGCTGCTGATGTACTTGAGAGACTCACTACCTTTGAAATGGAAGAAGATGAGAAACGTGACATTAATGGTTCACGAAGAAAAACTCATGCTTTGAAAGCAAAAGCTTCACGTCATTCTTCACCCGAGGTCAGTTCGGCTTCAGGTGTAGAATCAGATGATCCTGCAAGTATTGGGAAGGATTTGGCATTGATCATGAGACGCTTCAACCGCTTCCAAAGAAAAGGTTTTTCTTCACCAAAGAAGAGTTATTCTTCGAGAAGCTCCAATCATTCTTCTCACCGTTCATCCTCAAGAAGCACTCCATCAAAAGACAAATGTTGCTACAAGTGTAAGAAACCAGGTCACTTCATTGCTGATTGTCCTTTGTGGGAAGCTGAGAACAAAGCAAAGCATTCGCTCAGAGACTCCTCATCCAAGTCCCACAGATCTTCAAGAAGCTATGAGTCCAAGAGACATGATTCCAGTTCGAGAAGAGATAAGAAGAAAGATTCTGATGATGACAAAAAGAAGAAGTATCACAAGAAGCGTGAGGGTTCTTCTTCGAAGACTCACTCGTCTCGTCGAAGCAGTTCTCACCGAGCCAAGGCCTATCTGGGAAAGGAGATGAACTCTGAAGACGAAGCTTCTGGTTCCGAAGCTAATTCAGGCTCAAGCTCTGGGTCTGGGTTCGAAT
Organism: Bromus sterilis; assembly: GCA_950022295.1. NCBI lineage: Eukaryota > Viridiplantae > Streptophyta > Magnoliopsida > Poales > Poaceae > Bromus > Bromus sterilis. The sequence goes on along the minus strand of OX465595.1, from coordinate 376,400,965 downwards.
CAGATGGTGTTGCTGGTTTGGCATTTGCTTCGGGAGATGCTTCGGCCAAAGCTTCGAGCTCATTCTTCACCAACTACAGTAGTGAAGATGAATCTCCTGCATATTGCTTCATGGCCAAGGCGAAGGTATCCTCATCAAAGTCTAACTATGATACTTCTGATTGTTCCTCATATGATAGTGATTCCAAGATAAGCTATGCTAAACATGCTAAAATTGCTTCAATCCAGCAAGATGAACTTGATTCAATAAGCAAAACCATTAAGAAATCAGAAACTCTGTTGATTGATGAGATAGAGAAAAGTCAAACTTTGACAAATGAGCATGAAGCTCTAAAAGAAAAGTTTGAAGAATTATCCTCTCGGCATGATCTTCTTTCTGTTGATTATGAGAAGCTTACCTATGAATTTCTTCAGAGGAAAATGGCTCTCGAAAAACTGAAAGAGGCTCATGAAGAGTTGGAAAATGTTAATCTCTCTCTCTCATGGCTCAACAAGGTTCTGAAGCAAATAATAAAACTGAATCACCTTGTTTGGATTGTTTGGAATGAAGCAAAACTGATTCCAAAGGCAAAGCTCCTATTGTTATTGATGATACTAACGCCTCTGATGAGGACAATCCTGCTGTTACCGAGGAACTCCTCAGGTTGAAAAACTTATTTGAAACAGGGATGTTCAAAAGTGTGCAAGGTCACCAGTATCTCTGTGATATCCTGAGGAAGGCTCTCCTTCACAGGAATCCCAGGAATGAAGGTGTTGGTTTTGAGAGAAAGATAAACCCCGATGGCACCTACTGGGAACCTGAGAAGTATCCTAAGACTGTTTGGGTCCTTGCGAAGGGGAACCCCATTGATATAGCTAACCTTTCAGGTTTTGATTGCAAGATGAACAAAGCTATTGTGGACGAATCACTTGATTCTGACTACAAGCTCATCAAAGATGAACAGGGAAAGGTTACAGCTGAGTATGTTGGTACTCCTCCTAAGAATGGCTTCTATAAGAGGCAAATATGGGTGCAGAAAGCACTTGTGGAAAAACTGCCTACTAACCATACCATGCAGGGAAAGTCTTCGGTACCACCGAATCATTTCTATTCTCTTGAAACGAGAAATGATCCTTTGGTGACCGAATCAAATGTTCCGCAGAAGCAATACTATCGTACTGGTCGTCATACTTATCATCCTCACAATAATCATACTAAGATTGCATATGCTCACACTTATGCTAACCGTTCGCAGAGGACTTACATTTATGGTTTCTAGATGGTACACCGAAGCAATATACTCATGTTCGCTTTAATATTGCTTCAGCCAGTGCTTCAACGTCTTCTCAGTCACCTGCTCGTTTGTGGGTGGTTAAGAAGAACTAATTCTTCTGCAGGGCTATGTCTCCGGTGGATCCGAATGGGTCATGGATAGTGGTTGCACAAATCATATGACCGGAGACAAGGAGTTATTCACCGAAGAAAAACTATCTCAATCTTCTCTGAAGTACATTACCTTCGGTGATAACAACAAAGGTAAAGTGTTAGGTTTGGGTAAGATTGCCATATCGAAGGATAAGCACATTGACAAGGTTATGCTAGTCCAATCACTTGGATATAATCTTATGTCTATTTCTAAGTTATGCGATATGGGTATGCTTGTTCTCTTTTCTGCTTCGCGTTGTGTTGTCTTTTCACAGGATGACTATACGTTTGTCTTCGAGGGATACCGTAAGGGAGATTTATACATTGTTGATTTTTCTTCGGGCCCTGCTGTATCCACTTGCTTAATGGCAAAAGCTTCATCTGGGTGGTTATGGCATCGAAGACTTGGTCATGCAGGGATGAGAAATCTTCATAACTTAGTGAGGAAGAATCATGTTATTGGTCTTAGCGAAGTAAAATTCGATAAGGATCGTCTCTGCAGTGCTTGTGAAGCTGGTAAAATTACGAAGAAACATCATTCAGCGAAGACTATCATGACTACCACTCGTCCTCTTGAATTGCTTCATATGGATCTTTTTGGTCCTCAAAATTATGCAAGTCTGGGAGGAAACAAATATGTTCTAGTTATTGTTGATGATTTCTCTCGCTATACTTGGGTTTTCTTTTTGGATGACAAGAGCAAGGTTGTTGAAATCTTCAAGTCATTCGCCAAGAGAGCTCAAACAGAATATGAATTATCTCTGAAGCATATCCGAAGTGATAATGGAACTGAATTCAAGAATACTCATATTGAAGATTTTCTTGATGATCATGGATTTACTCATGAGTTCTCTGCTGCTTATACACCTCAACAGAATGGTGTTGTTGAAAGAAAGAATAGAACTCTTATTGAGATGGCCAGAACTATGCTTGCTGAATACAAGATTCCTATTAGGTTCTGGGCCGAAGCAATTAACACAGCTTGTCACATCATCAACAAGGTTTACCTTCACAAGTTCTTGAAGAAAACTTTGTATGAGCTTATCACTGGTAACAAACCAAATGTTTCATACCTTAGAGTGTTTGGTGCTCCATGCTTTATTAGAGACATGAATAATAGCTCCAAATTTGCCCCTAAGGCACATGAAGGTTTTCTTCTAGGTTATGGCTCAAACTCTCACACTTACAGGGTCTATAACTCTCACTTTGGGAAAGTTATGGAAACAGTGAATGTGAGATTTGATGAAACTAATGGCTCTCAAAAAGAGCATTTGCCTCATGATCTAGATGAACCTCCTCTTGATGAAGTTATCAGGTCCATGGCTATTGGAGAGATTCGCCCTGTTGAAGCCAATGCTCGTCAAGCTAATAGGGATGATGATGGTCCAATGTTCCCACACATAGCCCGGGGCGCTGGAGATCAACATCCTGAAGCTAATGGTGAACAGGACGAACAAAATGCTAATCACGAAGGAAATGCTGAAGCTGAAGCTGATCCTGAAGCAGAAGCTAAGCCTGAAGCGAATGATTCAACCTTATCACGAGTTCGAAGAAGAGTTGATGTTGACTCAATTCTTGAAGAAATTCATCAACCAGGTCGCCCTACAACTCGGTCTCGTACTCGTTTGGCTAACTTCTGTGGAAATTTCTCTTTTGTCTCCATGTTAGAACCATCAAAGTTTGATGAAGCCATGAAGGATCCAGATTGGTTAACTGCCATGCTCGAAGAACTTAACCAATTCGAGCGAAACAAAGTCTGGTCCTTAGTTGATAGGCCTGATCCCACGAAGCACAACATCATTGGTACTAAGTGGATTTTTCGCAACAAGCAAGATGAAGATGGTATAGTAGTAAGAAACAAAGCTCGACTGGTAGCACAAGGATACACCCAAATTGAAGGTATCGATTTCGGTGAAACTTATGCTCCAGTTGCTCGTCTCGAATCCATTCGTGTTATGCTTGCTTTTGCAAATTTCAATGGTATTCTGCTTTATCAAATGGATGTGAAGAGTGCTTTTCTTAACGGAGAAATCGAGGAAGAAGTGTATGTTATGCAGCCTCCAGGTTTTGAAGACCCGAAGAAACCCGACATGGTGTACAGGTTACACAAGGCTCTTTATGGGCTGAAGCAAGCACCTCGTGCTTGGTACGACACCTTGAAGGATTTCCTTCTGAAGAAAGGCTTCAAACCAGGAACCACTTATCCAACTCTTTTCACTCGATCTTATAATGGTGATTTGTTTGTGTGTCAAATATATGTAGATGATATCATTTTTGGATGCACTAACACTGAAATCAGCGAAGAATTTGCCACTATGATGTCGAAGAAATATGAAATGTCAATGATGGGTGAACTGAAGTTCTTTCTTGGACTTCAAATCCGTCAACAGAAGAATGGCACCTTTATTTCTGAGGAAAAATATCTCAAGGATTGCCTGAAGAAGTTTGGTCTTACTGAATGCAAAACTATCAAGGCGCCAATGCCTACCAATGGCTTCTTAGATGCAGATGAGAAAGGGAAAGCCTTCGACCAGAAGAAATATCGGTCTATGATTGGATCTCTTTTATATCTTTGTGCATCTAGACCTGACATTATGCTTTCAGTATGTATTTGTGCTCGTTTTCAGGCAAATCCAAAAGAATCACATCATACTGCTGTAAAGAGGATTCTTCGTTATCTTGCTCACACACCTACCTTGGGGTTGTGGTATCCCAAGGGTGCTCAGTTTGATCTGATTGGTTATTCTGCCTCAGACTGGGCTGGTGATCGTGTGGATAGGAAATCAACTTCAGGGACATGTCATTTCCTTGGAAGATCACTTGTGTGTTGGGCTTCGAAGAAGCAAAATTGTGTTTCAATATCTACTTCTGAAGCTGAATACATTGCAGCTGGGTCACGTTGTACCCAGATTCTATGGCTGAAGCAAACGCTGAAGGATTATGGTATTCATGTGAAGAAAATTCCACTCCTATGTGATAATGAGAGTGAAATCAAAATTGCTCACAATCCTGTACAGCACTCTCGCACGAAGCATATTGGCATTCGTCATCATTTTGTTCGTGATCATGTTCAGCGTGAAGATATTGTTATTAGTCATGTCAGAACAGAAGATCAACTGGCAGACATATTCACGAAACCATTGGATGAGAAAAGGTTCTGTACGTTAAGGTGTGAGCTCAATATATTGGACTCACGACATGTACTGTAAGACTGAAGCATTTTACTTATGTATATATTCATTTACTTCGTAGCTTATCTATTTAGCTTCGTTGTTTGTTTTAGCTTCGTTTTTCTTTATTTAGTTTCGTTTGGATTTTGTCCTCTATGCTTATCACCTTTTGCTTCGTTTGGTTTTTCTTCGAGGTGATAAGTTTCGGACCCTACCCCCTTCTATTCTTTTTCATTCTTACTCCATTTGTCCAAAGTGGTTGAGCACAATTGACACGGAAAGTATTCTGCTTCGAACGTCATTGAGTTCCGAAGCAATTGCTCCCAATTTTCATCGAAGTTTTTTCTCATGTCGAGGACTTATTCTTCGGTCGTTGAGATCCCGTAATATCTGGGTCGTTGAGATTTTCTCGCGATTCGCCACCAAATCCTCGCCGTAGAATCCGGAGAGACAGGCGCTGGGGGCCGTTCGATCTGATCTGACAGCTCCTGTCCGATCAGGCTATATAAGGCATCCCCACCCCAGCGAAGCCAACCTCATCTCATTCACGTCTCCCCGGAACCCTATCTCTCCCGAGCGCCGCCGAGCTCCTCGTCCCCGTCGCCGTTCTCGCCGCTTCGCTGCCGGAAGAGCGTCGCCGTGGACTACCCGTCGTCGAAGAGCACATCCTCTCCGCTCCTCGCCGCTGTAGAAGCTCGACGCCACCGAGTTAGGGTACGCCGAGCCTTGATCCAATCTCCATCTCTTCCGTTCATCTGTTTCAGATTGGATCCAAGTTCTTAGTTTGTTTGTTTTTGGATGATTTCTTTAGGTCTCTTTGATCCGTAGGATCGTTGCTCTGTTGGGAAACCTGTTTCTGCTTGTCAAGGTCCCAATCTCGATTCGGGTGAGAAATTAGGGTTTGAACTCATATGTTCTGTGTTAGGGTTTCAGCTCAACTTGTGTGAGATTGAGTCTACCTCAGAACAGACTAGAAACTCTACCCAAATTCTTCACCGAATCTCTTGTCAAAAGTGTTTTGATCGAAACTTTTGCTGGTGCTCATTCCATACTCGTCTTTTTCCCTCGCAACCCTTCTGCTTCATTCACAGGATGTCTGCTGAGTTAGGCTTTGGCAATGAGTCTCCAATCCTTGAACACATCAACGAAGCAGAAAAGACTGCTCCGAGGAAGAAAGGAGGAAGAACTAAGGAAACGAACAACGCCAGAGGAATCCCTGAATCAATTCGGCTTGCTCTGGGATATGACACACCTTCTGGTGAAACCAAGGATCAGCGCAAAAATCGATTGCAAAACATTCGACGGTACTGGGCAGTTCGTTGGTACAAGTACAAGAGTATTCCTACCTGGAAGTGGACAATGCAATTCGCCTTCAGTCCACCCTATCAATATACTTCTGCCATGTGCAGTCAGTACACTGAAGAAAATCGTCACCAGTACTACCCAGTTCCACCGAAGCTTCCTCATCCCAACACTCTCAAGACACCAGATGACTATCCAGATGAACAAGAGCGTTTGAGAGTTGCTGCTGAAGCCAAAAGGCTGAAAGAAGAAAAGAAAGCAGCCAAGTTGGCTGAAGCTGAAGCCCAAGGTGAAGGGCCTAGCAAGACGAAGAAGAAGCTAAAGAAGAAAAATGCTTCACCACCGCATGCTACCACTGAAGATGAAGAACATGCCAGATTAGAGCAAGCTGCTCTGGAAGATTCCATCATGGATGAATCCAATGCAGCCGATGAAGAATCTGAAGTCGAAGCTGATGACGAATCAGAAGATCCCTCCCCTGCACAAGATTGATGAAGTATTCTTCGTCAACGAGCCTGAACCCATCCGGCCAGACACCGTCTCGGAGAATGACTCCATCACCTCCAAGGACGACGACAGCGACCTCGACATCAACCTCATCACTCAGAGTCGTCATGAAACTATTCCTACGTCTTCTTCCGAAGAAGAATCCTCGGGCGATCAATCTTCGTCCGATGAGTCTTCGTCGAGCTCTGCTTCATCGGGTCCTCAGGGTGCTGATGCCGCACGTTAGATCTCTCGAACCTCTTCTCAACCTTTTGTCCAATCATTGACAAAAAGGGGGAGAATGAGGGCATCGATGAGTTAGTTCTTCATCGGGGAAAGGGTTTGCCATTTGCTTCGCTCGGTTAAGTTACAACAAACATTCCATTCTTTTTCGATTGGGTTGTAACTTAAGTTTTACTTCGGTCATGCTACTCATGTGATACGTTTAAGTTTTAATAATCCCTCTGCTTGCAAGTTTTGCTTCGTATCTTCTATCTTGCAGGTGGTTATTATTTAAAGTCACAGGTTATTGGAAGCAATTGCACTTTTTCCTGGATATACATATCTTCTAATGCAATTGTATTCGCTAAGATATTATGTTTTACTCTCCACCGAAGAAATTCTTATCAAGCATTAACTTCGATTATATAAATCTTCGATGCTTGCATTCAGGGGGAGCCAAAAACTCCATATCTTAGAGTTTGTTCCTTCACTTCACAAAAACTTCAATATCTTTTATAGATGCCTGTTTTGTCAACAATAGTCCAAAAAGGGGGAGATTGTAAGAGCAAAAGTTTCACCCCGTGTGTTTTGGATATTGTTGGACAAGACAGTAGAGGAACTAACAATGTTTTCTAGTGTAAACAGTTGTTTGGGTTCCTGAAGGACAAGCTAGGTAATAAAGCTTCAGGGAAGTTTTTCAAGTTATCGAAGCATTACCCATGGAGTGAAGCTTAATCACGAAGGATGACCCCCAAAAATGAAGGTGTCCTAAAGCTCTACTCATTGAAGGAAATGAAGAGGACGACGCAAGACTTAGATGTTTTTGTGTAGTTCTTTTTCGGTTTTTTGAGTCACAGGACAAACCGTACTATCAAGAGGGGTATTCAGTTTGTGGACACCGAAGTCATTAAGAAATGCTCAGATCAAATCCACACCAAGTGAGAGCCTGAGTGATGAAATCTCATGTGCACTAAGTTAAGTTTCGGTAGCAAAGACTTCGTTCTTGGGCTACTGAAGCAGAACTAAGTCCGTGAGTCAGCTGTACTTGTTCCTCAAGTAAAGTTGCGCATTGATGACAAATCCGACCGTTGTGGACACGTGTCAAGCTGTCACCTCGGGTCAATTTGGTCATTCCGCACCTCGGGATCGCCAACTATAAATACGCCGCCCCCTCCTCCATTTGCGGGTGGCTTCTCCAAGATTATTCCTGAGAGAGATTGCAGAGAGCACCCCAAAACCCAAAATTCAGATACTGAAACCTAAGTCCCATTGATCTGAGTAGATTTGAGATGACTTAGGTGGAAGCTTGCTAGCCTTTTTATCTTGGAGAACTGCAAGTCTCCTAGACGGTTAGAGAGTTGTTCTTCAGAGAGCGAAGAGTAATTGTCGCCTCGAAGTCCAGTTTGTCAAAGGTTTCGGTGATTTCCTTAATAATCAACCACGAGTGAAGAACTGACCAAGCTCAAGGAGTTTGGTGCAGTGGAGCAACGGACGGAGAGAGTTTTGCTCCAGGTGTTCAATCACCAGTCCCTCCAACCAGACGTAGCGCTTTGCAGAGCGTGAACTGGTCGAACAAACATCGTCGAGTCCCAGTTCGTTTTACTTCAAGCATTTACCTTCAGTACTGCATTTGCTTCGCTGTTATGCTTCAACATGTTTTGTTTCGCTGCATTTAGATTCGCTTCCAGTTTTTTCTTCACTGTTCCGCACTACTTATGCTTCACTTCAAGAGTTTCAGTCGAAAATTTTGAAGTGATCATTCACCCCCTCCCCCTCTGATCACATACTTGGACTTTCAGATCTCAAACCACTTCCCGACACGCTCAAGTATGCTTATTTAGATGAAAAGAAAATATATCATGTTATTATCAATTCTAACCTTTCAGGATTTGAAGAAGAGCGATTATTGGAGACACTCCATAGACACCGAGGTGCTATTGTCTATACTCTTTACGATCTCAAGGGTATCAGTCCATCCATTTGCCAACATACTATCAATCTCGAGCCCGATGCTAAACCGGTTGTTGATCATCAACGACGGTTGAACCCAAGGATGAAGGACGTGGTTAGGACGGAGGTTCTCAAACTTCTAGCAGCAGGTACCATCTATCCTATAGCTAATAGTAGGTGGGTAAGCCCAGTTCATTGTGTTCCTAAGAAGGGAGGTATGACTGTTGTTCCTAATTATAAAAATGAACTAATAGCTCAGCGGACTATTATTGGATATAGAATGTGTATTGATTTCAGGAAGTTGAACAAGGCCACCAGGAAGGACCATTATCCTCTGTCGTTTATTGATCAGATGCTTGAGAGGTTGTCTAAAAACACCCACTTTTGCTATCTTGATGGGTATTCTGGCTTCTCTCAGATTCATGTCAACACTGCGAATCAGGACAAGACCACTTTCACGTGTCCTTACAGTACTTATGCTTATAGGCGTATGCCTTTTGGTTTGCATAATGCACCTGCTACTTTTCAGAGGTGTATGTCTGCTATATTTCATGGTTTTTGTGAGGAGATTGTGGAGGTCTTTATGGACGACTTTTCCGTCTATGGAACCTCCTTTGACCACTGTCTCCACAATCTTAATAAAGTTTTGCAGAGATGTGAAGAAACAAATTTGGTGCTCAATTGGGAGAAGTGCCATTTCATGGTTAACGAAGGGATAGTTCTTGGTCACAAGATTTCCAAAAGGGGAATTGAAGTGGACAAGGCAAAGATTGAAGCTATTGAGAGGATGCCCTATCCAAGGGACATCAAAGGTATTCGTAGTTTTCTCGGTCATGCTGGTTTCTATAGAAGATTTATCAAGGACTTTTCTAAGACCTCGATACCCCTCACTAATCTTCTCCAGAAGGATGTTCCTTTTGTATTTGATGATGATTGTAAGGAAGCCTTCGAAGTTCTTAAGAAAGCCTTGATAACCGCTCATATAGTACAACCGCCTGACTGGAATTTGCCCTTTGAAATTATGTGTGATGCTAGTGATTTTGTTGTTGGAGCTGTTTTAGGAAAAAGGGTTGATAAGAAGTTGAATGTTATACACTATGCTAGCAAAACCCTTGATAGTGCTCAAAATAATTATGCTACTACTGAGAAGGAATTCTTGGCAGTAGTGTTTGCTTGTGATAAGTTTAGGTAGTATATTGTTGATTCTAAGGCTATTATTCATACTGACCATGTTGCCATTAAGTATCTTATGCAGAAGAAGGATGCCAAACCAAGGCTCATAAGATGGGTACTCCTTCTTCAAGAATTTGATTTACAGATTGTCGATAGAAAAGGAGAAGACTATCCGGTAGCGAACAACCTTTCAAGGATGGAAGATATTCCGTACGATCCTATTCCAGTGAACGACAGTTTTCCAGATGAACAACTTGTTGTTGTAAAAGTAAAATCTCATTCCGACCCTTGGTTTGCAGATTATGCTAATTTTATCTATGCAAAGTTTTTGCCTCCAGGTCTTACATTTCAGCAGAGGAAAAAAATTCTTCACGGATTTGAGGCATTACTTTTGGGATGATCCACATCTTTATAAACAAGGTGCGGACGGGATCGTAAGAAGGTGTATACCGGAGCACGAGCAGAAGGACATTCTTCGACAATGTCAGGATAGCCCCTATGGAGGACATCATGCCGGTGATAGGACCGAACATAAAGTTCTACAATCAGGTTTTTATTGGCCTACTATTTTTAAGGACGCCAGAGGGTACGTTCTATCTTGTGATAAGTGTCAGAGAGTTGGTCACATTAGTAGGAGAAATGAGATGCCTATGAATTACTCACTAGTACTCAAACCTTTCGATTGCTGGGGTTTTGATTTTATGGGTCCTTTTCCTCCTTCACACAAGTAGACACACATCTTAGTTGCAGTTGATTATGTAACCAAGTGGGTTGAAGCAATCCCCACTGAGAGCGCTAATCACAAGACATCTTTGAAAATGCTCAAGGATGTAATTTTTCCCAGGTTTGGTGTACCAAGGTACCTCATGACAGATGGAGGGTCACACTTCACGCATGGAGCTTTTAGTAAAGCTCTAGCCAATTATGATGTCAATCATAGAATTGCATCACCGTACCACTCTCAAACTAGTGGGCAAGTTGAGCTCACCAATAGAGAGATCAAGCTGATCTTACAGAAAACAGTGAACAGTTCTAGGAAGGACTGGTCAAAGAAGTTAGGAGATGCTTTGTGGGCGCATAGAACTGCTTACAAGAACCCCATGGGCATGTCTCCGTATAAGATGGTCTATGGCAAAGCTTGCCATTTGCCATTAGAGTTAGAGCACAAAGCTTTTTGGGCTGTCAGAGAGCTGAATGTTGACCCAAAGTTAGCTGGTGAAAAGCGTCTCATGAACTTGACTTCTCTAGATGAGTGGAGAAGTGAAGCTTACGAGAGCGCTAAAATGATCAAGGAAAAGGTAAAGAAGTGGCACGATAAAAGGATTCTGAAACGTGAATTAAACGTTGGTGATAAAGTTTTGTTGTTTAGATCTCGTTTCAGGTTTTTTCCAGGTAAACTACTTTCCAGATGGGAAGGACCTTTTCATATCGAAGAAGTATATCGGTCCGGTGCAATCAAGATTAATAATTTTGAAGGCACCAAACCTCAAGTTGTGAATGGACAAAGACTCAAACACTACATGGCGGGTGATCCTATCAATGTGGATGTGAATATGATATGCACAACAACTCATGAAGAACATGTTGCAGCTCAGTTCCACACACCGGCAGGAGCAGAATAAGAAAAAGTATATATTACGGTAAGGAAACATCGCGAACGTCAATAAAAGTTTATTTTCCAAGGTTTTTGCAAAATTAGGAAAATTCTAAGCCTAAGTGGAGCCGGAGAGGAGCTCTAGGGGGCCCAGGAGGCCTCCCGGCACGCCCACCCCTCCTGGTCGCGCCAGGCACTCTCCTGGGAGCCTCGGACTCCGACTCCGACTCCACCTTGGCTTGAAACCTTCCTTATGTTGCAATTTTTTTCTATATATTTGTCCGGATAGTCCCGGCATCGTATCTCTCGATTTCGCGTGTTTTCTTCTCGAAGTTGTTTCTGCCAGGACTAAAAGTTGATTAGTAGAGATTTCTTCTTGTGGCTCGAGCGGAGAGAATTTCTTGGGATGGCGTCTATGTCAAGTCCTGAAAGATCTTAATCAAGGTAAGCACGTTGATTGGGCTATCGAAGAATAAATTGTCGCAAGACAAGCAGAGATGGAGCGCTCCGTGAGAGAGGAAGTCAAGACTATCACTGCCCAACAACAAGGAGGTCCAAGCAATCCCATCATGGTGGGATCTGTCCAACCTCAGTATGATCCTTCTCTTAACCTTTCAGGGCCCTCCACTTCACTTGAAGATCAACACACGCTTTCCACCATCTCCGAGGCCTACCACATCACTAACCAACTCTGTGAAGATTTTCGTGTATTAAAAGTTCAAGTGGAAGTCTTGGAGTTAGAGAACCGAACCCTTCGTCGTGTCATCAGGGATCTGAAGAAACAACCACAACAAGATGAGGAGTAAATCTCCTTGGGTAATGGCACCCCCTCAGCTTGTTCCAATCTTGGGGGAGTGCCCGGTATCTTTATCTTTATCTTTGTCTTTAGGAGTCAAGTAGAGTCGTATCATGTCTAGGGAAGTTACTTTATGAAATAGGTGTTGCATTGAGGTCTATCACTCCTTTTGTGGAGAGTCTTGTATCCGTGAGTGTGGAGTCGTTTATGAAGGAATATTAATGAGAAGTCTATTGGTTTCTTCGCTGCACTCGGTATTCTCTTCACGCAATCGACATTATGAGCTGATTCTTATGGGGAGAATTGACCTTATATCAGGTATGGCTTCGAAAACTTTATTTAATCTTGGAAAGTATAGCTTTGGTCATAACAACAAGCATGTTTTTCTCAAAGTAGCAACATAGCCAAAACCTTTGTGTTATTATGCTTGAAGTGCAACATCCCAAAATTCTCCGAATTTTGGAATGTTAATAAAAATTAAATAGATAATGATTGTTTGCTTGATGTGTTTGATTTTCTCTGGGATTTAAAACTTTTGGAGTTTATTGAATATTAAAAAGAGAGGGAATAAAAGGACTTTCCCTAATATTCATAATTGATGTTTTTGGAATTTATTATTTAAAACAAAACCAACAAAACAAAATGAGAGAAGGTAATATGACTCCTTCAACATATTAAAAGTTTGGAAAATGTTTTAAATCATTATTGGAATTATTTTGATTATTCAAAATATTTTTCAACTAAAGGAAATTCATTTGAGAGGATATAAAATGACTTATCCCCTTTTTAATAAAGTTAGAAAATATTTAGAATGTTACTTTAAAGTTTTTAAAATTTATTATGAGTATTATAAATAGCTCTAAAAATATGTTAGGGATTTTATAATACTAAGAGAGTTTTTAATTCATTGAAATGATTTATTAAATATTTTAAAAGAGTTGAAAATTTATTCCAAAGGGATATTTTTATTTTACCAAATTATTTATTGTTGTAACAATTTTAAAATTTATATTTTATTATTTAGAAATGGTTTGTCAATGCTTTTGACCAAATAAAAATATTTTTAATAATTTACTGGATTTTATTTGATTTATGAAAAGTATTTTATACTTCAATAAAGTATTTAGAAAAAAAAATTATTTTTATATTCATTTTTGGAAAATGTATTCATTAAATAATTTTCTTTCGATTATTTGAAGAATTTAGAAATTTATTTCATATTTTCTGATGAGTATTTATTTTTCTACAATTGTTTGAAGTTTCGGTTTTTAAAGAAAAAGAAAATGCGTACCGAGACGGCCCAATAGCCTTTTCCGCCCACGAGCGCAATTTAAGCCCGAGACGGATTTCAAAACAAAAAATTCGGGCTATATAAGATTTCAAAAAATTTCTTTTTCGTTTTTTCCAGAAACCCTAAATCGTCCGCGCCTCGATTTTCGTGCCGCCGTAGGCGAACCTCGGATTCCGTGCCGGCGAACCTCGATTTCCGTGCCGCGCCGCCTTGATTTCCGCGCCGGTGAACCTCATTTTCCATGCCGGCGAACCTCGGTTTCCGTGCCAGCGAACCTTGATTTACGCGCCGCGCCGCCTTGATTTCCGCACAGGTGAACCTCGGTTTCCGTGCCATCGCCACGTTAGCGGTACATCAGCAATTTTGTCATGTAGCGAAAAGAACTTGTCCGCAACAGAAACTTTTATTTTATTCACGAATAGGTCCTTTTTCACAGTTTGCACCCTATAATCTTCGTAGCCATATCTTTTAAACCGTGTATCAGAATTAGGTGATTCTTTTTCCTACACGCTCGTAGTGATCTGTAATTTATCATAGGGTAAATTTTGGCACACTTTGCACACTTTTGAATTTGAATTTATTTCAAATTCAAATTCCGGAGGTCATATCTTGTAAACCGTTGATCCAAATCGAGTGATTCCTTTTGCGTTGGATCACTCGTTCCATGTACTTTCTGTATATATCATGTGTACACAAAAAATTCACAAGTTTGTTGATCTGTTTAAATTCAAATTCAATTCAATTTTGCACTTGCTATGACCTGCGTTGTAGTATTCCGTTTCACGTGATTCTTTTTGCATATCGGATCATTTGAGACATGTTATCAGTAAGGTTCACACACTTTTCATGTGGGCATGATATTCACCTTGAATTCATAATGTCCATGATCACATTTCCTTACCGATGAATCTTTATCTGTTGACTCTCTCGAGTTCACTTCCACCGATCACCTTCGAGCACATCTACACCTCTGCACTTCACAGCTTTTTGTTTTGTTGCTAAAACCTTTGTGTTCGTTTATTGATCTTTAGTTTGCCTTGTGATGTGATTGCTTATTTGAGTTCCTTCGTTGCGATAGATTCTCGGAGTGTGACGAATAGAGTTGACTGGACCGTGAGAGCGAAGAACTTCATCGAATGGAAAAGGCAAGTTACACTTTGACCATACCTCATCCTATATTTTGTATTATGCATGTAGCAAATTATCACTCTATGCATGTGTAGGATTATATATTAGTTATGATTTAAACCTAGTAGGATAGCCATATGCTCTGACCTTGTATTTCATTGTCGCCCTAGGATCGTGGTTGTTATATACTGCTATTGCTTTGTAGACGGGGATTGGTTGAGTTATCATTGAGCTATGTGAGGATTAATGACTTGACTAGCAAACTTAAATAGAAATCACCTATGGGTGGGCAGGGAATGCATCCTGGGGCTCGTTCCTTGGTTGAGGAGAGGCCAGGGCTAAATGCTTCCCGAATGGTTGTTTTGGTGGTGAACCGGGTGCGTAATGGAGAGTACCCTCTGACGCAGTGGGCGCCGTCCAGGCTCAAAAAGATCGGACAGACAGTGTGACTAGTAGCTTCCATGTACAACCACTGGCTATATGGGCTCTGGCTTAGATGAGTAAGTTGTGGGGAACCTGGCTCTGGTAGCTAGGTGATGTAGATATGATAGGTGTACCGGCTACCAAAGGGTGGAGGCAACCTCTTCTTAAAGACTATGTCTCAATCTTCGGGTTGAGTCCAGTGGGGAAAGTGTACAAACCTCTGCAGACTGTAAAAACTGATCATGATTAGCCGTGTCCACGGTTACGGACAACTTTGAGCAACTGGGCATTATTGTTGTTGGATGGTCTTGACAGATAATTCACCTTAATAAGAATTTGAGTGTGAACTTTTAATAAAGGGATGGTTGGAATTGGTGTAGCCCGATTCAACCATACTTAGGACTAGCAAGATAAATTAAAATTTGTTTAGTTGTAGTATGTGAGGGAAAAATCAGCTTTCAGCAAAACAAAACCATAAGCCTTTCCTTTGACTTACATTGCATGTAGATGTAGGTCTGTTATATACTTTTTCGTGTGACTTGCCGTACAAATCAGATGTACTGACCCGTTGTCGGGTTGTAACCTTCGGTGTTGCGGGATTGTATTCGACGAGTAAGTGATGCGATGTAGGGTTACGATGTCTATACTCAACTATGTCGGTGGAGTTTATGGACGCCACGAAGCTTATATTGTTTTCCGCTGTATTTTATTTGTAAGCTAGCCTTGAGCTATGCAGGTATGCTTTATTATAATACTGGATCTTCGATGTAATATTTATGACATGTGGTTTATTCTTGATATTACATCATGTACTGTGTGTGCTAGCTATTGATCCAGGGACTAGCACAGAATGCACAGAGACTTGGATTCTTAGCGAATCGGGTCGTTACATGAAGTGTTATGTTGACAAGGAAGAAAACTTGATGTGCCATGCTAGTTTTAATGTTTATGATTTTTATTGCTTGCATCTAAGTCATCATCAATTTTCTGGTCTCTCAAAGCCTTGCTAGCCAAAACTATGTACCAAGCGGAATTCTGCTTGAACTTCCATACCCTGAAACCAACATCTTCCACTTGAGTCCACCATACCTTCCTATTCGTGGTATTCCACTACCACTCCTAAAGTATATAATTTATGTGCTATCTTTAGATGTTCAAAATCTTCTGTTTTGTGCCTCTCATTCAGCTCATGAGGAAGTGGTGGGTAACCCATGATCTTCTTAATTTGGACAAGTTTTATCTTGGGATTGCATGTCTAATCTGCAAACCCCTAATACGAGAAGGGACTGGCATGAGTGTGCAGCTCGTAAAAGATAAATACTAACACACAAGTTCCTTCGCCAATTTATGAGTGATAAACAAAGGAATTTAAGGGGATGTGATCATCCCCATATGGGAGCCGTTCTTCGAAACTTGTCTAAATCATGAAGTGAGTGAGTTATCTATCAGCAGTCGTTGACGGATCATGCACCTCCCAAAATCTGTTTTTATTCTGTTTGATCTAGAGATGGCACATGAGTTTTCCCTGCTTACCCTTTTGCACGGGGTTTATCCTTTATTTTGTGATAAGTCAGTCCTTCCTACTTCCTTCCTTTCTGAGAGAGAACAGACACTTGATGGTGATAAAAATTCTTGCATATAAAGTTGCATTAAGAATTAGCATGTTACATCTTTGTTGACATTATCTTTTGATAAGTAAGTTGTTTGCAAAAGCTTATGCCTAGTAAACATCTTCCTTTGTGTTAACTTGTGCACTTCTTGACTAATAACATGTTCTTTCAAAAGCTTCAACTTGTTTCATTATAAGTGAAATAGCAAAAGTAAAAGTTATTAGTTGTTCCTTGACCAAGGCTATGTTTGCCATGATTTGATGAGTTTTCTTGGCCCTACTTTGTTATAATTGTCACTACTTTCTCATAAGAGCCTTATGAGTTGAGGTTCCTGATGGTACGAATTAACGCCCCCTCGTTGGTTACCCAAAGTGGAAGGTGGAGATGTAGACAGCAGCAAATTTCCCTTAGCAAAGATGCTAAGGTTGAATGTCGAACCAATAGGACTCCAACAGATACAAGAAGGTGGTGAAGTGAACAATGGCGCCGTTCAAAACAAAGTTGCTTACTTCACCTGGACCTGCACACACAGCAAATAACTTTGCTTCACAACGAGTACAGAGGAGTTGTCAATTCCTCCGGCCTTGTTGTTTACAAAGGATAAAACGCACAGGATAATAATGATAGTGATAGCAACAGAAAAGTAAATAAAGCAGTAAATTGATAGTGGGTGTAAACAGTATTGGAAATATGGACCGGGGTCCTATGATGTTCACTAGTGATGTCTCTCTCCCAAAAGACGATAAAACAGCCATGGGAGGTAAACAAATTACAGCTGGGCAATTGCCATGATTATGTGCGCAAACCAATGCTAATTATGCTATAAAGAAAGAAAGAGGCTCAAACGCATGGGCGGTACGCCAAGACAAGTAGACCGAAATCCATCTGCATCTACCTACTAATCATCCACCTTGAGATATCTATCCAGAACATCTCACTGGTATTAAGTTGCGAATCCCACCCAAAGTGTAAACTCAAAGCAACGGACAACTGCATTAAAGAACTTTGCGTAAAGTAAACAATCCTTGCACCCGCAAGTACAAGCACCGTTGTTTTCCCCCTTGTGGCAACAAAACATCCCCTAGACTCATGTTTCTGTCACTCAAGCTAGTCATCGGGGGGCATGAACCCACAATCATGCATAACGCTCCCTCTTGGAGACACTACCTACTACTTGGCCAAAGCAATAAACAACAACGGAGAACATGCAAGAATTACTCTAGAACATAAATATAAAAGAGGAGAATCAAATATATTACTCAAACACAATCTGAACATAATCTCATAATCCATCGGATCCCAACAAACTCAGCATAGCAACAACAAAAATATTACATATGTGCCTCGATCATGTAGGGCAGCTCACGAGGTCTAATCCATGAAGAACAAAGAGGGAGGAGAACATCACATAGCTACTGATCATAGACCCATGGTCCAAGGTGGACTACTCACGGTTCATCCAGGAAGCATCCATTGTGGTGGAGAAGCTCCCGGAGGTTGTTCCTCCCTCCGGCAGGGTGCCGGGAAGAGGTCTTCTGGTGCTCTCGATCTTGGAAGCGAGGCGGCGGCGGAACAGAGGAGAGATCGCGAAAAAGGGTTCCCATCACGGGGGTTTCACCTCACGAGGAATAAATAGGCGAAGGGGGCAGCCAGGGGGGCCACCAGGGGTCCAGGCGGCCCCCTGGCGCGGCCCCACCCTAGGGCGCGCCGGGAGGGCGCCTGGGGCCCTGGTGGGTCCCCTCTGCCCCCCCCCCCCCCTCGGTGATTCCCGAAGCTTCTTCTGCGCTGATTTTTTATTGGATTTTTCCCGAATTTTTGGAGCACTTTTAATATGAGGGAAACCTGAAATAGAAAAACAACAGAAAACAAGAACTGGCACTGGGGTGCACTGAGTTAATAGGTTAGTCCAAATATGATCAAAAGTGTATGGAATTTCATCAATATCATAACAATATCACAAAAAAGAGGCATGGAGCAAGAAGAAATTATAGATACGTTTTGGACGTGTGAGTTCCTATTGAGGATGCTTCAATTTGGTGAGAAATCTTGATGCTTCTTGTCCGTATTCTTTTATCGACACTTCACTCTCTAAACTTGTGGACAGGTTTACCGAGCTCAGTAATCGCTTGGGGACAAGCGAGGTCTAAGCTTGGGGGAGTTGATACGTCCAAATTGCATCACTATTTTATATTGTTATTTAACCCTATTCATTGATATATTCCACTTTAAAGTATTATTCTTATGTTGTTTTGGCTTGTTTTACACAGTTTGCAACTTTCCGGTGCCGAAGCAGCAGAAGCAAAATTCAGCGGTGAAAAGTGGACATCAAGTTGCTGAATCAGACCAACTCCAAATTTGATGAAATTTGACGTGGATCATTATTTTGGAGATTCACTAGAGGAGACCAAAGATTGACCGAAGGGGACCCACCAAGGCTCCAGAAGGGTCCCTGGCACCCCCCCCCCCTCTATGGCGCGCCAGGCACCCTCCTGGATGCCTGGTGGCCCACCTCTGTGCCCCCTCTAGCCTATATTACCCCCCTGGGGTAAAAAACCTAAAAAGAGAGGAGTTTCGGAGTTTCGCCGCCGCCTCGTGGCAGAAACCTACAGAGAAGAAAAATCCATCTCCTGCGGTCAGATTCCGCCGGGGAGATCACCTCCCGGAAGGGGAGATCATCGCCATCGTCATCATCATCGTCACAGGCATCATCGAGGTCATCATCAACATCTTCCCCAACGTCAGCACCATCATCATCTCTATCCCATCTCATCTCACAATTGCAACTTGTGTTGTAATCCGTACTATCTATCCTCTCTACTCTGTTGTTGTTGATTACTACTTTGTGGTGAATGCTATTGAGTTTTGTTGGAGAAATATCATTGTTTCCAGATTGTTTGCCACCCATCTATCACCTCTGATCATGATCTCTTTTATGTCTTGTGAGTAGTTACTTTAGTTCTTGAGGACATGGGGGAAGTCTAGTTGTTAGTAGTCATATGATGTTGAAGTATTATGTATTGTTTGACACTTAAGCTGTGTTGTTATTTTCCTAGTGGTGTTGTGTGAGTCCAACACCCAACACTTCGCCTTATCAAGGACCTAGGGGAATACATTGTGTACAAAGGATGCTTATGGTGGGTTGCCGGATTGACAGAAACCTGAACCCAGTTCGCACACTTTTGCACAAGGGAGTTATGGATCCTCGATCGTAATGTTATGGTTAGGCTTATGCCTTAATTACTACCTTGTATTTGCGGATGCTTGCAAGGTGTGTAATCATAAGAGTACACTTATCTTAGTCTAGAAGGTGTACTAGCATTGATCCACCCACTGACACTTATCGACACAATACATACTACTTGGCGGAATATGGTGAAAGTAACTTGGCTACCTCTCCCGTGTGTCCTCAAGAACGCTTTAGCCTTTATAAGTTCAGTTCCTAGGCTTATCCTTGCGAAAGGATTGGTCCACTTGCTACTCCTCAGTTACCCTTTTTTCTTTGCTTGTCTTTTACCTTTCTGTCGCTTAAACCAAAAATACCTAAATATTTATATTTTAGTGTTTGCAGACCTTTCCTTATCCATGGTCACTTGTCAATACCTTCTGCTCCTCGCTGGGATCGACATCCTTATTTATCGAAAAGCTACAATTGATCCCCTAGACTTGTGCGTCATCAAGAATCGTTTATTGGCGCGGTTTACAGGGGAGGCATCCCAACTAAACCTATCAACTTCACCGCCATCACTCGCTCATGAAGACCTAGATCTCTTTTGAGGAGGCTCATCCTTGGAATATGCAAGCCAAGTTCTATAGTATGAAGGTCCCCACGTAGCTATATGCATAAATGACCATCTCTATGGAGTACAAGATATAGAGGGAGTACGAGTGTGGATCTTTCAAAAGGAATAGCAGTGTAGCCCCTTTCTCTCTTTTTATTTTCTTTTTCTCTTTTTTCTATTTTTTGTATTTTTTTGGTGGTCTCAATTGCTCTTTCTATTTAACTCTCATTTGTCCCTCTTTGGAATCTTTTAAATTTGTCCTCTTTGGGATCTTTACCTCACTTAAGGGCAACACCCTATTTTACAAGGAGTATAGAAGATCTTCACACTTTACAAGGTACTCAACATAAATAAGATGTAGCTATCATGATGTATGCAAATGTGTGCCTCTGCCGGTGTAGCAGGAACATGTATGACATGAAGATCAAGTCATGAGAAGGTGGATGTTGCATGGCAATATATCTCGGAAAGGCTATGGAAATGCCTTGATAGGTAGGTATGGTGGTCATTTTGAGGACAGATATAAGGAGGTTTATGATGACAGAGCGTATCATGCCAAGGGTTTGGATGCATCGGCGAGGTGGACGCCAACTCTCGGAGTGAGAAGAGAGAAATGCACGGTACCGAATAGGCTAGCAAATATGAGGAGGTGGAAGTGTCAATTTTCAATACTTACATTAGTCCGAAGAACTCATGCACTTATTATCAGTAACTCTCAATCTAATAAGGAGGTTCACAAAGAGAAAAGTACCCCGAGGAGGAGTTTATGGGGGTTTGGTTATCCTTGCGCATCCTCGACTCATGGTGCGTGAGTGTACTCTAATATTCGATCCCTCCAAAGATTAGTGATCCATCTAGAAGCTAGAGTTCTCAACTAGTTTTTGTAGTTTTTGAAAATAAACACAGATTGCCCAAAATACGACACCTATCACTAATGGGCTAGAGCTCTTGACACCAAAAGTTCAAACATTACTCACAACAATACCTCAAAACCATTGCAATTTACTACTACAATTGAATAGCAACCTCAATTACCTAATTTCAAGACATGACACAAATCAGTGCAACAACCAACTCTCTTAACAAGATAAACATGAAAACTAAAAAGAGTTCCAGAAACAAACTAAACAAAATCTAAATCTCTTGAAAAAGATAAACATGAAAACTAAGAGCTAAACATGCAGTAGCTATGAAATGATAAAGAACACACAACAAAAGAAAGATAAGCATGAAAATCCTATGATGTGTTCTAGTTTAAAGTGGAGCGTGCTTATCTCCCACACAAAGTAAGCTGGGTTCTAACTTGTTATGAACAGCAAACAAAACTAAAGAAAACTAAAAAGTAAACCTAAGAGCGAGACGCTCCAAGCATATCACATAACGCATGAAGTGATAAAAATATAGTGAGACGGAGGACGAACTGATGATTGTTGATGGAGAAGGGGATGCACGGGGGCATCCCCAAGCTTAGACGCTTGAGTATCCTTGAATATTTTTTGGGGATGCATGGGGGCATCCCCAAGCTTGAGCGCTTGACACTCCTGGATCTTCTTTCATCATTTTCCCTCGCACACTTGAAAACTCCCTTCATACATAACTCATCATAAGCTGATTAGAGAGGTTAGTACCCTTAATAAAATAATTTTCCTCTACTGGAAATAAAGATATTCTTGAAGAGCTACTGTTTCTCAAGATTTCGAAAAAAAATTGCAAAGAAAAAGCAAGTTTAAGGTTTGCAAAAGTAAGGAAAGGCAAAACGTGGCAAAATGTGTGAAAAACAGAACAGCAGGTAGTAAATAATTTTTTCGGGGTACTTCTGCAACTCAAATCAAAAAACTCAGAACGGACTCTCGAAAAACAATTGTATGGAGCACGCTGTCAAAAAAAACCAGATCAAAAAGATGATCTGGTGATTTACCGTGAATTTTTTCGTCCAAGGACAGAATCTGTTTTCTGGACAGCATGTCGCAACTCTTGAACTTTCTTCCAATCGAAGGCTAAACTTGGCACAAAGCTTGAAAATAAAGATACAATGATGTTTCTACAGTAGTAACAATCATCAAGACCACTAAAAACTTAAAGTAAAAACTCAAAGTAAAGATAACAAGGGTTGTCTCCCTAGAGCTCTTTCTTTATAGCCATAAAGATAGGCTTAAAATTTTAATGATGCTCTCGTAGGAAATGGAGTTGAAGAACAAAAGAGAGCATCAAGAAGCAAATACCAAACACATTTAAGTCTAACATGCTTCCTATGCATAGGAATATTGCAATAGAATAATTCATTTAAGCACAAAGAAATAAGCATAGAAAGGCAAAACAAGTGCAGCTCCAAAACCTTCAACATAAAGAGAGGGAACGTGATATTATTAAAATATCTATAAGCATATGTTCCGTTCTCATAATAATCTTCAGTGGGATCATGAATAGACTCAAGACTATAAGTATCACATAAAGCATTGTTACCATGATCCACATGCAAAAGGGTACTCTTACTCTCCACACAAGCATAATCTTTCTCATTGGTAATAGTGGGAGTAGGACTATCATAAAGAACTTGAACACTATAGATTAATTGCGTATTAGGAAGATGGTGTTCAGCAAGGGAGTAATTCCCTCCATGATTATGACAAGTTTCATAAGGATAATTTCTCCTTATGTTATAGGTACCTTTAAAATCACTATAGATAGGAGTTATAACATCATCATAGTAGAGAAGAGCATTATCATTGCTAGCAACTATATTTGTAAACATGTTGTCTTTATTCTTACTAGCAAAAGAATTATCAATTACCACATCAATAATGGGTAAAGGACTTGCAATCCTATCATCCCCAAGATTAGAGCTTTCCATATCATCACTCTCAGAGTTGGTACCAAAAAGATTTGCAAGATCATAAGTAGCATTATCATCATTTTCCCAATCACAAAAATTAACATGCATATCATAATCAAGATCATCTTCAATAGTGCCTATGGACTTAACATCAGGATAATAATGAATGCAATCAAGCTCACCATCCTCCAAAAATTTCTGTCCGTTAGGATAAAAATTGATGCGAGGAATATGCTCAGGCCAGGTTGATATCCATTCTTCTTCCTTCTTGCTCCTCTTCCTCCACCTCCCATTTTTCTTCTTCTTCACCTTAGGAGGTAGTGGTTGGAGATGAAGTTTCTCCACATATCCTGGTTTATCATTAGAAACAATAGGGGAAACTTGGGAGAAACTCTCCTTTTTATTAGTAGAAATATAAGAGATATTTTTATACTTTGGTAAAGTTCCCTCCTTTCTAATCTTACTTATGTAATCATTTTCATGGAAATTAACAACACAATAGAGATGGCAATTTTTCAAAGTGTTGTTTATTCCTAAGGCATTAACATCTAGCCAAGAAGTCTTTTCTGATAACTCTTCACACATCAAAAATAACACAAGTTCATCATAAAGATCAGAAGTGATCATGTTATCACACAACTGATTAACAATTATGCTTTGAAAGTTCATGCATTGAAAATTAAAGTGACCCTCTATACCACAAAGTTCACAAGTAAAAGGATAAATGTCACACAATTCTCTAGCAATTTCATTTAAATCTTTGACCCAAGTGATTGTTCTTTCATGCTTATGTTGCTTACAATGCTTCTCTTCTTCAATCATAGGCCTTTCACAAGTTATATCCACTCCACAAAAATTCACATGCTTATATAAAACATCATTTTCAGGAATTGAATCATGCATGTTGCAATCATCATGAACAATTTCATTTTCTTTGCAAAACTCTTTAAAAGGTTCATGATGCTTGATCCAATTCTCCTTAGGCATATTAAGATGTGAAGCAAAAGATTTGAGGAAATCAACAAGGAGTTGAGAATCAAGCCCAAACTTAGCACTAAACTTATTAAAACTTGAAGTTTCAACAAAGGACTTAATGCAATCATACTCATAACTTATACCTGACTCTTTACCTTTCTCGATCTCCCAATCTTCAGTATCGCGTTGAATTCTTTCAAGGAGTTCCCATTTAGCATCAATCTTTTCGTTTGTGAAAGAACCCATAAAGGAAGCATCGAGCAAGTCTTTATCCTGTTGAGAGAGCCTTGCATAAAAATTAGTAATAATTATATCTTTGGGGAGCCCATGGTTAAGACATTTTAGCATTAAAGTTTTCAGTCTCCCCCAAGCTTGAGCCATGCTCTCTCCTTCATGAGGATAGAAATTATAAACATAATTCTTGTTCTCATGGACTTTATGAAGAGGATAAAACTTGGAGTAAAAGAGAGACAGGATCTCTTCCCAATCCAGCAGGTGAGAATTATCTAGTAGCCTATACCATTCCAATGCTTTTCCTTTCAGTGACAAGGCAAATAATTTCTTCATGACTTTACCTCTTGTAAAACCTGAAATCTTAAATAACTCACAAAGTTATGTAAGTTTCAATAAGTGAATACTAGGATTGACTGTCCCATCATAACAATCATTCCTAATTATTTCAATTATCCCAAGTGGTATTTTGAATGGGATACATTCAATAAGTGAAGGAGACTTCTCTACCACGGGTGTGGTAAAGCGGCCTTCCCCAAGCAGCGAACTAAGAGTGCAGTTTTCCATAAACATGACTAGTGAAAATAAAAACAAGAAACAGAAAGATTTAAATGCAAGATCTAAAGATATACCTTCAAACCTTACCTCCCCGGCACCGGCGCCAGAAATAGCTTGATTTCTACGCACGCTTCTATTTTGTAGACTATGATGGGCCTCCAAGCGAGAGGTTTGTAGGACAGCAGCAATTTCCCTCAAGTGGATGACCTAAGGTTTATCGAACTCAGGGAAGTAGAGGTTGAAGATGGTCTCTCTCAAGCAACCCTGAAATTAAGATACAAGAATTCTCTTGTGTCCCCAACACACCTAATACAACTAGGAGTTGTACAGGTGCACTAGTTCGGCGAAGAGATGGTAAAATATGGGTGATATGTGTGGAAAAACGAAGTAATATAAATCTGTAATAAAAATTACAGCAAGCAAACAAGTAGTAAACATGAGCACGAACGGTATTGCAAAGGTGGAAACAAGGCCTAGGCTTCATACTTTCACTAGTGGCAACTCCCAACAACATTAACATAGTCTAATCACATGATATTTCCACTAAAACATGCATTGGAGACGTACTCGGAGGTCGTTCCTTTGTGATCAAGAGAGGAAGAAAATTATGTAGGGCTACGAGAGCACACCTTAGAGTTCGTAGTTCTCATCTATGTATTTCCCAATGTCACCGCGGCCATCCAAAGAGACTACCACAATCACCACAACATATCTCAAGGATAGTCAAAGACAAGCACTAAGAGACTCTCAATCTTCAATCAACACACAAAAGAGGAAATTACTCATGAAAATATTCTTCTAATCTATGTCCAATAGACCGCTGTCACCTTGGTCTCGGAGATTATACTAGATATAGACAAGTGAGTACATCAAATCCAATACATAGAAGAAGGGGAAACATCATGGGATCACCCTAGATTAACATAGCCTATGATCACAACGAAGATCACATCATGGGAGAGAGAATTGACCACATAGCTACTGTAGAAACCTCAGCCCCGAGGAGGAACTACTCCCGCATCATGGAGGGAGGAAGAAACGTCGATGGAGATGAATCCGGAGGCACTTCCCCGTCCCGACAGGGTGCCGGCACAGGAATTCTGGTCCCCGAAGCTTGTTGGTGATGGCGGCGGAGATCAGAATTGCTTCTGGAGAAAAGGGTTCTAGAATTAGGGTTTTCGCGATGGGCGTATAAATAAGAGCCAAAGGGGGGCACCGGGGGCCACCAGGAGTCCAGGCGGCCTCCCGGCGCGGCCCCACCTTAGGCCGCGCCAGGAGGGCGCCTGGGGGTTGTGGGCCACTGATACGTCCCAAACGTATCGATAATTTCTTCTTGCTCCATGCATGTTTTGTGTGATATTGTTATGATCTAGATACACTTTCATACACTTTTGATCATATTTGTACTGACCTATTAACTCAGTGCACCTAGTGCCAGTTTCTGTTTTCTGCTGGGTTTTTTTTGTTCCAGATTTCCCCCATATTAAAAGTGCTCCAAAAATTCGGGAAAAATCGGATAAAAAATCAGCGCATCGTAAGCCTCCAAAACCTCGAAGGAGGGCCGGGGGGCCACCACCAGGTGCCCAGGTGGCCACCTGGAGCGACCTAGGGCTTGGCCGCGCCAGGGGGCGCCTGGACTCCTGGTGCCCCCCTGGCTGCCCCCCTTCGCCTATATATTCCCTGTGACATGAAACTTCTGAGAAGAGAACCCATTTTCGCGATCTCGCCTCTGTTCCTCCGCCGCCGCGCTTTCAAGATCGGGAGCGCCAGCAGACTTCTTCCCGGCACCCTGCGGGAGGGAGGATCGACCTCCGGGAGCTTCCCCTTCACCATGGACACTTCCCGGATGTGCCGTGAGTAGTTTCCTTTGGACTATGGGTCCGTGATCAATAGCTATGTGATGTTCTCCTCCCCTCTTTGTTCTTCATGGTTTAGACCTCGTGAGCTGCCCTACATGATCGAGGCACATATGTAATCTTTCTGCTGTTGCTATGCTGAGTTTGATGGGATCTGATGGATTATGAGATTATGTTCATATTGTGATAGAGTAACACATTTGGTTCTTATCTTTTATTTATTTTTTCCTAAGTAATTCTTGCATGTTTTCCATTACTGTTTATTTCTTTTGCCAAGTAGTAGGTAGTAACTCCAAGAGGGAACGTTATGCTCGGTTGTGGGTTCATGCCCCCTGATGACACGCTTGAGTGACAAAAACATGAGTCTAGGGGATGTGCTGTTGCCACAAGGGGGAAAACAATGGTGCTTGTAACCGCGATTGCAAGGATTGTTTACTTCACGCAAAGTGCTTTTTAATGCAGCTGTCTGTTGCTTTGGGTTTACACTTTGGGTGGGGCTCGCAACTTAATACCAGCGAGATGTTCTGGATAGATATCTGTGATGCCCCCAAAATCAATCTGTGTACAGTAATCATACACGCAGGGTACACGGCTGAGATTAGGGTGCCACGGTGAGAATATCACAGCACAACACTAAACACAAAAGGATAAACCAATATGTTACAAGATAAGGGGTCACACGGACCCGAATACATAAGTTATACAAGCCAAAATATCTGAGTACAGACATAGTTAGTCAAGTTTTGCCTTAAGAAGGCTAGCACAAATAACATCAGAGATACAGATCGAAAAGGCAAGGCCTCCTGCCTAGGAGCCTCCGAAACTACTCCTGGTACTGGTCAGCGGGGGTCTCGACGTAGTAGTATCCGCCTCCGGGGTACTCCTGCTCATGGGCTCCAACGTCGACTGCAGCGGCCGATCAGGCAAAACATAAAGGGGGAAATAAAGCAAAGGTGAGTATCTAGCATACCCGTGAGTCTTACGTCCGCTACTAAGCATTATGCATTTGTATCAAAGGAAAGGGGAGGCTGTATATAGTAGACTGCAGGATAGAAATCAGAATAAGGGTAAGAAGCTAGGCCTATCGAATACTAGCATCTTCCGACGATGTTTTGCAGCATGAGAAGCGAAACATCCAACAGTTTATATAAAGCATAAAGTAACAATGAAGTAGAAGTTGCTGCAACATTGTATAATAGTAAGTCGTAATAATTAATAATAATAATAATGCCTCCGAGTTCCCCTCCTCGACTTCCCTGCGAGGAAGAAAAACCCGGAACCATACAGTTTAATAGTAGTAGTTTGTAGTGGTAAGATCCAGCTTCAGCATAAAGCGTCATGTTACCGTGGACATGGCTATTCGAATAGATTAAACTCCCTGCAAGGGTGCACTACTGTTCAGCGTGCGCGCTTGGATCTCTAGGGTGGCGTGAACCTTGTTAGGGAATGTTCCACCGAGGCTATCCGACACATCGCAGCCCATCCTAGGCTCAGGGGAGAGGCCATCCGCCGGACTATATCATATGCGCCAAGGGGTCTAGGTACCTCACCCTTTCACGCTCCTGCACGGTACGAGACTGGCCGGTGAAGCAAAAGCAAATCCAAAACACACCTGCTGCAGCAAAGAAGACAAGACCGCTTCCCGGCTATCAGCCCGTGGTACTGCTGACGTCTGAAGAGCTTTCGGATAAACTAAGACGCAGGGGAGCCCATAACTCCTTATCCCACGTGAAGGTAGTGCGTACAGACCAACGGGTCTCTCAAGTCATCCACCGAACCATTTAGCATTTTAATTAACCTGCGTGACAACCGTTATCGTTGCCTCGACTTAACTGACCCGCGGTCAACGACAGCAGTCAGGACCACGAGTACATCGGTGCTTGCCCTGTCATCCCACCAAAGCTCTGCGGTTACCAACAAGGTGAACTGTCTCCTTACCTTGTCTCACGTGTGCTCTTGGTAGAGCTCGACTTTCGTGGTTTGGTAACTCTCGCGAGATACGAGCAGGGGCCAAGCACGCCAGTAACGTCGGTCGTACCCTCCCTGTCGTTCCCGACGCAATACCGCTCGCGGGCACCGTTGGGTCACCTGACTTGCTTACCTTTCAGGACAACCGTTGCTCAGGTACCTAGAGCGGCTATACAGAGTCAGCAACGAGTGGAGGTACGAGGATTACTCCTCGATAGCTCACACTTGATGGTGGCTCGGCAGAGCCAAGCTAGGGGGCCTTAGGCGGTGTCTGCATTGTACCGTACATGTAACAGTTAATATATCGCATCTGTGTTCACTCCCCTGAGTGGTCACGGCCCTGCTATCTAATCCTAGCTAACAATGCGCAGGGCTCACTTCTGATTATAATATATATTTATAAGGCAGCATAGGATAAAGGAAGGTACATCAAGGGGCGACAAAAATAGGCTATGCAATTGAATAGGATTGTAACGTAGTAGCAGAAGTAACAATGCCTAGTGCAAGAAAGTACGGAAAGGTAGGCGATATCTGGGGAAGAGACTGGCTCTGCTTTCCTGGAAGCTCGACGGTAGGGGCAGGGTCGTCGACGAAGTAGTCGTACCCGGCAGTAGTGTAGTCGGCGGTAGCAGCAGGGTCTACCGGAGAATAAAGGGGATAAACGCAGTAAATACAAAGAAATCATAGCAAACAAATACATGGCATGACGTATGAAAAGTTAATGGTGTTCTAACGCAGTGCAAAGCACGTTGCTCGGAGCGGGAATTCATCCGGGGATGAACTACCGGCTCCGGGTGATTACCGGACAGGGTGTCCGGAGGGGGAAGGGTTCATGCCGGAGGTGTCGTGGTCATCCGACAAAGATAAGGGGGGTGTATCCATGTTAGTTGAACCATTCCGGACAACTTTCGTGTTCGGAATAAATTCATCCGGCAGGTTTTTACCGGCACCGGGAATTATCGACAGACAGCCCGGAGGGGGGATGTCGGTGTTCGTTGTGTTAGAGGGGTGTTGTTGGTATACGGATAGCGTATTCGTATTCTTTATATTTTTTCTGATCAATTTTCATGTATAAAATTTTTGAATCTGACTTACGGTTTAAAAGATATTCAAATTCAAAGTTTAAATCAATTTCTGGATTTTCTTTTATTAATAAAATTCTAACATTATCCACAAGCAGTTAACTGGTCAAACTGACATATGGGACCCACATGTCAGCCTCACAGTCAAATAAAACATTTTTATTAATTTAAATTACCCTGGACCCACATGTCATACTCACATTACTAATAAAATCATTTTAATTTAAATAAAACCCAGTGGGGGCCAGTGTCATAGACAAGGTGTAAAAATATCTCAGATCAATTAATTTAAAAGGCCCAGGGGCCAACTGTCAGTCACATGAGGGGGTTAGTGGGTTAATTATAAACACGGGGGTTAGTGGGTTAATCCCCTGGGTGTGTCCCAGGGGTCAGTGAGCTGGGGATGGGGATTAAAGGGGGTGTTAGCCCCAGGCGGCCACGACCATGTCGGCCAGCCGACGACTCACGCCGGTGGAGGAGCCGCGCCGGGCGGGGGGAGGGGGGAGAACGCGGCGGACGCCGGAGGCGCGGCCGTGCGTGAGCGTGGCCTAGGGCGTGGGAAAAGGGGCCCGTGGGCGTGGCCGCGGGGAGCACGAGCTCCACGGCGCTCGGCCGGCGGCGATGCCACGGCGTGCAAGGGGGACGGGGCATGAAATCGAGCAAATAGAGGATGGGGAAGACGCGCACGCTCACCGTGGAGCGCAGGGTGGTCTCAGGTAAGCCGGAGGTGGTCGGGTGGAAGCTCCACGGCGTCAATGGCGCTGGCGACCGCGTCGGCAAAGTGGCGAAGGGGGCGTCACCTCCAGAGCTTCCCGACCCGATTCGCGCGCAGGGTAGATGACCCAGTGCACGAGGAGGCTCCAGGACAGCTCGTCGATGCCCACGGTGGTCGTCGGCCATGGTGGCTGCGATGGCGCGGCCGCTGTTCCGCCGGGCGAGCACGGGTGTGGTGGGAGGGGGGAACTGGGCGAGCGCGAGGGAGAAAAGGGGGCGAGCTCCGATCTAGGGCTCGGGGCGGCCTTATCCCGGACGGTGGCCGTGGGATTGCTGCCACGGCGCCATGGCCGTGGCCTGGCCGGGGGATGCCCGCCACGGCACCCCCGTGTACGGAAGGATGAAGACGGGGCGGGTGGGCTTGGTGTGGGTTGTTTAGTTGGGTTGGGCCCAAGGGGAGCAGGGGGTATGGGCTTCATTTTTCTTTTATTGTTTTTTTGTATTTTCTTTTCTATTTGTATTTTGTTTAGCTAGGTTTTGATTTTTTTTTCCAACAGTGAAACTTGCTCACATAATATTATAGCACCATACATAAGTGCCACAAAAAGAATTAGACTTTTATAAACTCTTTTGCATTTTTGTTTTATTAAAAAGGCATTAAATCCCACTGGTTTGGCTACCGTTTGAATTGTTGGATTTATTTTATTGCTTAATAAATCCCCAAAACCATATGGATGTGATCCACTGATTTTTAGGCATTTTACAAAATTGCTTTCACAATTTTTGAACAAAGTTTTATTTCCACTTATTTTTAATATTCATCAAAAGGAATTTTGAGTTTGAGTTGATCCAAGGTGATCAAAGCATGATTAACATCAGTGATTAGCAACAGTAATTTTCATTATCAAAAGTGTTACTGTTCCATAACACTGAGGGTGTTACAAATCTCCCCCACTACAGGAATTCTCGTCCCGAGAATCTAAGCGGTAGAGGGGAAAAGATCGGGGTATTCTTCACGAAGACGATCTTCGCGTTCCCAAGTGGCTTCATCTTCAGAATGATTTGACCACTGAACTTTGAGGAACTTGGTTGTCTTGTTGCGGGTTTTGCGTTCAGACTGATCGACAATGCGTCTCAGATGTTCTTGATAAGTCAAATCTTGTTGCAGCTCAATCAGATCATGTTCCACTTCGCGGATAGGGTCCTTGAAGCAGCGACGAAGTTGCGACACGTGGAAAACATCATGGACTTGAGAGAGTTTCTGCGGCAATTCCAACCGGTATGCCACTGGTCCACTTCGGGAAAGAATACGGAACGGGCCGATGTAGCGAGGAGCTAACTTGCCTTTGATTCCGAAATGATGAGTGCCTCTCATGGGAGTGACACGGAGGTAAGCTTGTTCACCGGGTTGATAGACCATTTCCTTGTGCTTGCGGTCATAGTTGCTCTTCTGGCGGGACTGAGAAGCTTTCAAGTGTTCACAAATAACGTGAACCTGATCTTCAGCATGTTGTATTATGTCCAGACCAATGAGGGTTCGTTCTCCAGTCTCTGACCAATTCAGAGGGGTTCGACACATACGTCCATAGAGAACTTCAAAGGGTGCCATCTTCAGACTAGACTGATAGCTATTGTTGTACGAGAATTCAGCAAATGGAAGAGATTCCTCCCATTTCTTACCGAATGAAATGAAACAAACTCGAAGCATATCTTCAAGCACTTGGTTGACTCGTTCGACTTGGCCTTGCGACTGGGGGTGATAAGCGGTGCTGAAATTTAGGTGAGTGCCCATAGCTTCTTGGAAACTATCCCAGAACTTCGAGGTGAAAATGCTGCCACGGTCTGAACTGATCTCCAACGGAATACCGTGGAGGGAAACAATTCTGGAAACATACAAGTCTGCTAACTGACTGGCAGAGATTGTCTCCTTGACTGGCAGAAAGTGGGCAACCTTGGAGAATCGGTCGATGACGACGAAGATAGCATCATGGCCTTTCTGCGATCTGGGAAAACCAGTGATGAAATACATCTCGATCTTGTCCCACTTCCATTCAGGAATAGAGAGTGGTTGCAGATTTCCAGCAGGTCTTTGATGTTCGGCTTTGACGCGACGGCAAACATCACACTCATCAACATAACGAGCAATGTCTTTCTTCATGCCAGGCCACCAGTACCATTGACGAAGGTCCTGGTACATCTTGGTGCTACCTGGGTGGATCGACAACGGGGTATCATGAGCTTCTTTCATAACATCCGGATTCAAGTTTAGATTGCCCTTGCTAGGAACCATTAAACGATTCTTGAAGTACAACGCTTGATCATCAGCAAGCCTGTAGTCTGAGAGCTTTCCTGTGGCGAGATATCGCTTCATCTTTTCGTAATCAGAGTCAGCTCTTTGGATGAACTTGATGTCTTTGTCGAGGTCTACTTCAACAACAAGGGAATTCACATGTCCCTGTGGAACAATTTCAAGGTTCAATTTGCGGAGCTCTTCATACAGAAGGGGTTGTTCTATCTGGACTTCAATTTCAGAACAGTAGGCTTTGCGGCTTAAGGCATCTGCCACCACATTAGCTTTGCCAGGGGTGTAAGAAATTTCCATGTTGTAGTCGGCTATTGTCTCGAGCCATCTCTGTTGGCCGAGATTCAAGTCGGGCTGAGTAAACAGGTACTTCAGGCTTTGGTGATCGGTGTAGATCTCGCAACGGTTACCAACGAGGTAATGTCGCCACAGCTTCAATGCATAAATTACTGCTGCCAATTCGAGATCATGAGTTGGATACTTATCTTCTTGAGCACGCAACTGACGAGAGCCATAAGCAATCACTTTGCGCTCTTGCATTAGGACACAGCCTAATCCTTGACGAGACGCGTCGCAATAAATCACGAAGTCCTTCTGAGTATCAGGCAGAGCAAGCACTGGGGGAGAAGTGAGCTTGTCCTTCAGAGTTTTAAAACTTTCTTGACATTTATCAGTCCACTCAAACTTGACGCCTTTGTGAATCAGATTAGTCAGAGGCTTGGCAATCTTGGAGAAATTCTCAACAAAACGGCGGCAATAGCTGGCAAGGCCGAGGAAACTGCGGACTTGCTTGACAATCCTGGGCGGAGTCCAGTCAAGAATAGCCTGGATACGTTCGGGGTTGATGGCAAAGCCATCCTTGGAATCACATGACCAAGGTAGGTTACTTCGGGAAGCCAAAATTCACACTTAGAATACTTAGCATAGAGTTTGTGTTCTCGAAGCTTTTCCAGTACAAGACGAAGATGTTCAGCATGTTCTGCATCAGTCTTGGAGTAAATCAATATATCATCCAGATAAACCACGACAAACTTGTTGAGGTATTCCATGAATATATAGTTCATCAATCGGGAGAAGGTGGATGGAGCATTCGTCAAGCCAAAGGACATGACAGTGTACTCGTACGAACCATAGCGAGTAATGAATGCGGTCTTCGGAATGTCCTCATCACGGACCCGGATTTGGTGATAACTCAACCTTAAGTCGAGTTTTGAAAACACCGTGGATCCAGCAAGTTGATCATAAAGATCATTGATCCGAGGGAGGGGGTACTTGTTCTGTATCGTGGCCTGGTTGATAGGTCGGTAATCTTGGACCAGACGGTTCGTGCCATCACTCTTCTTGACAAAGAGAGAAGGTGCTCCCCAAGCAGAGGAACTTGGGCGGATGAAGCCTTTCTCGAGGGCCGTGTCGATCTCCTTCTTCAATTCAAGGAGGTGGTGAGGTGGCATCTTATACGGGCGCTTGGCAATAGGGACGGTGCCGGGCTTCAAGTCGATGACGAATTCAACTTCTCTAATCGGGGGTATCCCCGGTAGTTCTTCTGGGAATACGTCGGTAAAATCACAAACGATGGGAACTTTCTCTATCCCTTCGAGAGGTGCGACATTCAAGGCATTCAGAGCATATATACGAGCTTCGGCATTCATCGACACAATGGCAGTGTGACTCACAATCGCGCCAGAAGGATGAAAGAGTTGGATGACCTTGGTGCCACAATAAAGTGCGGCATCGTGGGCTTTCAGCCAATCCATACCCAAGATAAGGTCAATAGTGGATGTTTTCAGAATATGTGGGGAGACAAGGAACTCAATCCTTTCGATCTCGACGGTGATGTTAGGTGCCAGCATGTCAACGTGACACATGCCGCCGGGTGTTTTAACGGCCAAGGGGGTGCGCATCTTTTCGTGGTATATGCCATGCTTAGATGCAAATGCTCCAGACATAAATGAATGCGATGCTCCTGTATCAAATAAAACTGTAGCAGGTATTGAGTTAACGAGGAGAGTACCCATCATTGTAGCGGGTTGTGCCTGAGCTGCTTCAACATCAATGTTGTAAGCATGACCACGATCATGAGTATTTGACCCAGTATTATAGTTGAGGGTCCCATTGTTGCCACGACCATTTCCGAGGCCAGCAGGGTGAACTACCAGTTGATTCTGTCGCTGAGGGCAGTCTCTGGAAATATGGCCTGGCTGACGGCACTTGAAACATAGGCCATCTTGAGGACGGAGGGGTGCAGTCTCAGTCTTCGGTTGTCTCGGCGGGGGCGGAGGCAGACGGGGTGCAACATACGACGGCCTTGCTGCAGGGGCAGTTGGACGAAACACACTGTGTGGAAGCTAAACGCGTTGCTTTTGTGTTGCGCCCGAAGATGAGCCAGCATCACGGGGGCGCTTTGGCGAACCACCGAACTTAAGCTGAGCGGTCTCGAGAGTGATAGTCTGGTTCACCATGGTGGCGAAGTCGGGGAAGACGTGCAAAGCCAGTGCAAGCTGGAGATCTGCGTTGAGTCCATCACGGAACTTATCTTGCCTACTTGCATCATTGGGTAGGTCACTTGCAGCATAGCGGGAGAGGCGGAGGAATTCCCTCTGATATGCCTCGACAGTTTTTTTTCCCTAAATGAGGTTGCGGAACTCGGCCTTCATACGGTTCATAATCGCCTGGGGGACATAACGAGCACGGAAGGCAGTCTTTAAGTCATTCCAGGTGACGACAGTCCCTTCAGCTAGCGAGCCCTTGTAAGTGTCCCACCACTGAGCAGCGGGGCCACACAGGAAATAGGACGCGAAGTTGACGTAATCAGCAGCGCTCACATTAGCGAACTCCAACTGACGGTTGATGTCACGGAGCCAATCATCGGCATCTAGCGGCTGTTCAGGTTGGTGGAAGAGAGGGGGATTGAGACTCATGAAATCCCGCAGAGTAACCACAGGCAGTTGGTTCTGGTGCTGGTTCTGGTTCTGATTCTGGTTCTGGAGCTGATCTATGACTCCTTGCATGAACACTTGATTCATCTGAAACTGCTGCATCATCACGGCCATGTAGTCCGGCGGCGGAGGTGGATCGTTGGCACCACGGCCACGACCACGACCAGCCATCCTGCTAGAATTTAACAGGGGTATTTCAACGATGAACATTTATCGAGATACCGGAAACGAGTAAGATGTAAAGCGACAACAAAGAGGAGGCGCGGATATATAGGAGTAGTCATATAAGACATACACATCCACACATAGAATCAATCGAAAATCGAGCAGCGTAACGTCGTAGAAATTAAGGAAAAAGGACACACTAGGCGGCGCGCAGTCCGCGGTAAGGATTACACGACACAACATAGATTCCACTATGTCAATCACGCCGCAAGAAAACTGTTGGCCACAGGAGTTAATGCCAGAGGACGCGCGGCCTGCCCAGAATGAGAATGGGATCCGCGGTCCGGGACCTGGGGTAGAACTCCTGCGACACGACTCAATCAATGGGGAAGCACCAAAACGCGGGTGGAATCAAGAGAACATGATCCTAATGTCAGAGTTTGTAAAACTTACCAGCAAGGATAAGAGAGCAGAGTCCCAGAGCATAGGTAAGGAGAAAAGGATCCTAATACCATAGATATCACACGTAGTGACATCGATGTGGGCCCGTAAGCCAAACATTAAGTTAGCAAAATATTTTTTCGAAGTCTAGACTCAACTTCGACCAGGTAGTGGTGGGGTGGCTTCCTACAGGCAGTCGGATCTGATACCAACTTGTGACGCCCCCAAAATCAATCCGTGTACAGTAATCATACACGCAGGGTACACGGCTGATATTAGGGTGCCACGGTGAGAATATCACAGCACAACACTAAACACAAAAGGATAAACCAATATGTTACAAGATAAGGGGTCACACGGACCCGAATACATAAGTTATACAAGCCAAAATATCTGAGTACAGACATAGTTAGTCAAGTTTTGCCTTAAGAAGGCTAGCACAAATAACATCAGAGATACAGATCGAAAAGGCAAGGCATCCTGCCTGGGAGCCTCCGAAACTACTCCTGGTCCTGGTCAGCGGGGGTCTCGACGTAGTAGTATCCGCCTCCGGGGTACTCCTGCTCCGGGGCTCCAACGTCGACTGCAGCGGCCGATCAGGCAAAACATAAAGGGGAAATAAAGCAAAGGTGAGTATATAGCATACCCGCGAGTCTTACGTCCGCTACTAAGCATTATGCATTTGTATCAAAGGAAAGGGGATGTTGTATATAGTGGACTGCTGGATAGAAATCAGAATAAGGGTAAGAAGCTAGGCCTATCGAAGACTAGCATCTTCCGACGATGTCTTGCAGCATGAGAAGCGAAACAGCCAACAGTTTATATAAAGCATAAAGTAACAATGAAGCAGAAGTTGCTGCAACATTGTATAATAGTAAGTTGTAATAATTAATAATAATAATAATGCCTCCGAGTTCCCCTCCTCGACTTCCCTGCGAGGAAGAAAAACCCGGAACCATACAGTTTAATAGTAGTAGTTTGTAGTGGTAAGATCCAGCTTCAGCATAAAGCGTCATGTTACCGTGGACACGGCTATTCGAATAGATTAAACTCCCTGCAGGGGTGCACTACTATTCAGCGTGCGCGCTCGTATCTCCAGGGTGGCGTGAACCTTGTTAGGGAACGCCCCACCGAGGCTATCCGACACATCGCAGCCCATCCTAGGCTCAGCAGAGAGGCCATCTGCCGGACTATATCCTATGCGCCAAGGGGTCTAGGTCCCTCACCCTTGCACGCTCCTGCACAATATGAGACTGGTCGGTGAAGCAAAAGCAAATCCAAAACACACCTGCTGCAACAAAGAAGACAAGACCGCTTCTCGGCTATCAGCCCGTGGTACTGCTGACGTCTGAAGAGCTTTCGGACAAACTACGACGCAGGGGAGCCCATAACTCCTTATCCCACGTGAAGGTAGTGCGTACAGACCAACGGGTCTCTCAAGTCATGCGCTGAACCATTTAGCATTTTAATTAACCTGCATGACAATATCTCAAGGTGGATGATTAGTAGTAGATGTACTTGGATTTCGGTCTACTTATTTTGGCATAGTGCCCATGCTTTTGAGCCTCTTCCTTTCTTTTGTAGCATAGTTAGCATTGCGGTGCGTTTATAATCCTGTCAATTGCCCATCTGTAATTTGTTTACCTCGCATAGCAGTTTTATCGTCTTTTGGGAGAGAGACATCACTAGTGAACATCACGGAACCCCGGTCCATATTCTCATCACTGCTTACACGCTCATTTACTTTTATGTTTTACTCTCAGTTGCTATCATTATCATTATCCCTTGTGTTTTGATCCTTTGTAAACAATAAGACCGGAGAGATTGACAACCTCTGTGAACTTCGTTGGGAGCAAAGTTATTTGTGTCTATGTGCAGGTCCAGGTCAAGGAAGAAACTTTTGTCTAAAACGGTGCCATTGTTTCCTCGCCACCTACTTATCATCTCCGGATTCCTACTGGTCGATACTCTCAACCTTGGTATCTTCACCAAGGGAAACTTGCCGCTACGCTGCATCTCACCTTCCACTTGGGGTAACCAACGAAGGGCGAGAAGCAATTATCATCTCTCGCGTATCAGCCACCCCTTGACCACATCCTCTGACTGGAGGACTCTTCTAGAACACTCATTTATATATATATTCCCGGAATTTTCTGAGCACTTTTAATAATGGGAAAACCTGAAATACAAAAACAACAGAAAACAGAAACCGGCACTGGGGTGCACTGAGTTAATAGGTTAGTCTAACTATGATCAAAAGTGTATGAAAGTGTAGCAAAAGCATAGCAATATCACACAAAACATGCATGGAGCAAGCAGAAATTATAGACACGTTTGGGACATATCACTCGCGAGATTTGGTGGGACGAACATTTTTGCGCGTCAGTTCCCGCTTTTCCCTTCCGCCATCACTGTTGATCCCCCTCCACTCGCTCTAGCTGACCTTGCCACACCCTTATTGTGTCGCCATGGACGCCTCCCTGCCGTCCCTCATCACCTTCGTTGTTATGTATGCGCATTCAACCCTAACCCCCAAACCCTCAAACAACGGGCGTCACCGGTACTATCGCGACTGTGTCGAGGGCAGCCTCCACCGCCCTTTCTCGAAAGTGGCTGGTCAATGTCATCGTCCAAAGCGACGCTCCTGCAGCCGTCGGGAAGGTATGCACTCCCATAGTCGCTGATACGTGCCAAACGTATCTATAATTTCTGCTTGCTCCATGCATGTTTTGTGTGATATTGCTATGCTTTTGATACACTTTCATATCTTTTTATAAAATATTTTGGAACTAACCTATTAATGGTTGCAAGAGTGCACAAGTTCTTGTTTTTGTACTTTATGTGTAGGAATTACTTGGATAAAGGAAAAATCACAAAAAGGAGCCTTGTAGGAGTTGGACTCTAACTCTCCCGAAATCTGTCCCCACCAGACAGGTTTTAAAGATCGCCTCGGAAACGCAAGAAGACGGCCTCAAACGGAAAAACTTAAAACTACAAAGTTGTAGGGATTTTTTTTGGTAGATTTAGACATAAAATTCGGCCCAATCTAAGTTCGGATGCTTCCAGAAATCCCGAAATACAGAAGACGTAATCTGGATGACGGGAATCCGAGAGTCTAAAGAGAGGAAACCTAGGTCAAAGGGCACCACGAAATTTCCTCCCCCTTGGCAGCCGTCTTGAGGGGGAGATCAATCTCCACAGCAGCACCATCTCCAAGGAAGAAGAAGGGGCCAAGGGTCGCTGCCCCCAAGGGCCGTGGCCACCTCCATGGCCGTGGTCGTGGGCGCCGCCGCCGCCGTGGGCGCCGTCGTCTCCGTCTCCTTCATCTCCTCCGGGCTGCACCTCTCCATCAACAACTCTCCCTCTCACCATGTCCATGTGTGAGTAGTTTCCCCTCGGGGCTAAGGCTTGTATCTTGATCTATGTGGTTTCTCTCTCTCCCATGATGTGATCTTTGTTGTGATCATTGGCTATGTTAATCTAGGGTGATCCCATGATGTTTCCCCTTCTTCTATGTATTGGATTGATGTACTCAATTGATCTTATCTAGTATAATCCCCGATACCATGGTGACAGCTGGTCTATTACACATGGATTAGAAGAATATTTTCATGAGTGATTTCCTCTTTTGTGTGTGGATTGAAGATTGAGAGTCTTTTGGTGCTTGTCTTTGACTACCTTTAGATATGTTGTGGTGATTGTGGTACTCTCTTTGGATGGCCGCGGTGACATTGGGAAATCCATAGATTGAGAACTACGAACTTTGAGGTGTTCTTTTGTAGCCCTACATAATTCTCATCCTCTCTTGACCACAAAGGAATGACCTCCGAGTGCGTCTCCATTGCATGTTTTATGGGAAATATCATGTGATTAGACTATGTTAATGTTGTTGGGAGTTGCCACTAGTGAAAGTATAAAGCCTAGGCCTTGTTTCCACCATTGTTACACCGTTTGTGCTCACTTTTGTTACATGTTTTCTTGCTGCACTTTTTATTACAGATTTATATTACCTTGCTTTGCTACACCTATCACCCATATTTTACCATCTCTTCGCCGAACTATTGCACCTATACAACTCCTAGTTGTATTAGGTGTGTTGGGGGCACAAGAGACTTCTTGTATCTTAATTGCAGGGTTGCTTGAGAGAGACCATCTTCAACCTCTACTTCCCTGAGTTCGATAAACCTTAGGTCATCCACTTGAGGGAAATTGTTGCTGTCCTACAAACCTCTGCGCTTGGAGGCCCAACATAGTCTACAAGAATAGAAGCGTGTGTAGACATCAAGCTATTTCTGGCGCCGTTGCCGGGGAGGTGAGTGCTTGAAGGTATATCTTTAGATCTTGCAATTAAATCTTTTCGTTTGTTGTTTTTTATTTTCACTAGTTAGGCTTTATGGAAAACAACAAAAAT
Organism: Bromus sterilis; assembly: GCA_950022295.1. Taxonomy (NCBI): domain Eukaryota; kingdom Viridiplantae; phylum Streptophyta; class Magnoliopsida; order Poales; family Poaceae; genus Bromus; species Bromus sterilis. The sequence goes on along the minus strand of OX465595.1, from coordinate 376,360,165 downwards.
ATTATGAAAGAGCTTTATGAGCTCTACCTTGAGTTGGGATATGAAGTGTTTGAAGAGAAAATCAAAAAGCCTATTGAGCTTTATCATTTGCATAACACTCATGATAGTAGTAATGTTATTTTCATGTCTTCTTTGAATACTTTTGATAGTAATGATATACAAAGTCATAAGCTTGGGGATGCTACATTTTATGAAGATGATCTTTTTAGCCCCCCAAGTTTTGATGAGGAAATTTATTTTGATGATACTTTGCCTCCTATCTATGATGATTATTGTGATGACACTTATGCTATAAAGAATGAATGTTTGGATGTGTATCATGATAAGAATGATTCATGTGATAGCTATTTTCTTGAGTTTGCTCCCACTATTACTAATGAGAAGGATTTTGCTTATGTGGAGAGTAACAAAATTTCTATGCTTGTGGATCATGATAAGAATTTTTTATGTGATACTTATATTGTTGAGTTTATTCATGATCCCACTGAAAATTATTATGATAGGGGAAAATATGCTTATAGATATTTCAATAAAATCAAGTTCCCTCTCTTTATGTTGAAGGTTTTGAAGTTGCGCTTATTTTGGCTTCCTATGCTAATATCTTTATGTTTCCATGAGTTATTTCTCTACAAGATCCCTTTGCATAGGAAGCATGTTAGACTTAAATGTGTTTGGTATTTGCTTCTTTATGCTCTCTTTTGTGCTTCAACTCTTATTCCTACGAGAGCATCATTAAAATCTTAAGCCTATCTTTATGGCTATAAAGAAAGAGCTCTAGGGAGACAACCTTTGTTATCTTTACTTTGAGTTTTTTACTTTCTGTTTTTAGTGGTCTTGATGATTGTTACTACTGTAGCAACATCATTGTATCTTTATTTTCAAGCTTTGTGCCAAGATATAGCCTCATATGACAAGGGAAGTGAAAGTTGTGACATGCTGTCCAGAAAACAGATTCTGTCCTCGTGACTAGAAAAATCACAGAAAAATCCCAGTTCATCTTTTTGAGCTCAAATTTTTTACACAGCGTGCTCCATACAATTGCGGAACTTTTGTATGTTTTTAGTTTTTTTATTTGAGTTGCAGAAGTAACCCTAAAAAATTATTTACTACCTGATGTTCTGTTTTTCACAGATTCTGCCACGTTTTGTCTCTCCTAACTTTTGCAAACCTTAAGCTTGCTTTTTCTTTGCAAGAACCTTTTGGAAATCTTGAGAAACAGTAGCTCTTCAAGAATACCTTTATATCCAGTGGGGAAAAATTATTTTATTAAGGGTACTAACCTCTCTAATCAGCTTATGATGAGTTATGTATGAAGGGAGTTTTGAAGTGTGCGATGGAAGATGATGAAAGAAGATCCGAGAGTGTCAAGCGCTCAAGCTTGGGGATGTCCCCATGCATCCCCAATAAATATTCAAGGAGACTCAAGCGTCTAATCTTGGGGATGCCCCCGTGCATCCCCTTCTCCATCAACAATCATCAGTTCGTCCTTCGTCTCACTATATTTTTATCACTTCATGCGTTATGTGCTATGCTTGGAGCGTCTCGCTCTTAGGTTTTATTTTTAGTTTTCTTTAGCTTTTCTTTCTGTTCATAACAAGTTAGATCCCGTCTTACTTTGTGTGGGAGAGAACCACGCTCCACTTTTAAATCTAGAACACATCATAGGATTCTTCATGCCTATATTTTTGCTGTTGTGTGTTCTTTATCTTTTCGTAGCTACTGCCATGTTTAGTTTTAGTTTTAGTTTGTCTTTAGCAAGAGCCTTGGCTTTTGTTTAGTTTTTTGCTGGAACTCTCTTTAGTTATCATGTTTATCTTGTTAAGAGAGTTGGTTGTTGCACTGAGTTGTGTCTTGTCTTGAAAGTAGGTAATTGAGGTTGCTATTTAATTTTAGTAGTAACTTGCAATGGTTTTGAGGTATTGATGTGAGTAATGTTTGAACTTTTGGTGTCAAGAGCTCTAGCCTATTAGTGATAGGTGTCATATTTTGGGCAATCCATGTCTATTTTCAAAACCTACAAAACTAGTTGAGAACTCTAGCTACTAGATGGATCACTAATCTTTGGAGGGATCGGATATTAGAGTACACTCACGTACCATGAGTCGAGGATGCGCAAGGATAACCAAACCCCCATACACTCCTCCTCGGGGTACTTGTCTCTTTGTGAACCTCCTTATTAGATTGAGAGTTACCGATAATAACTGCATGCGTTCTTCAGACTAATGTAAGTATTGAAATTTGACACTTCCACCTCCTCATTTTTGCTAGCCTCTCCCGTGCCGTGCATTGCCTTCTTCTCACTCCGAGAGTTGGCGTCCACCTTCGCCGGTACATCCAAACCCTTGGCATGATACGCTCTGTCATCATAAACCTTCTTATATCTTTCCTCAAAACAGCCACCATACCTACCTATCAAGGCATTTCCATAGCCTTTCCGAGATATATTGCCATGCAACATCCACCTCTTCATGACTTGATCTTCATGTCATACATGTTCCTGCTACACTGGCAGAGGCATACATTGCATACATCATGATAGTTACATCTTCTTTATGATTTGAGTACTTTGTAAGTGTGAAAGATCTTCTATATTTCTTGTAATATATAGAGTGTTGCCCCTAAAGTGAGGAAAAGATCCCAAAGTGGACAAATTAAAAGATCCCAAAGAGGAAAAATGAGAGAAATAGAAAGAGCCATTGAGGCCACCAAAAAAATACAAAAAATGGAAAAAAGATAAAATAAATAAAAAGAGAGAAATGGGCAACAGTACTATTCCTTTTGAAAGATCCATACTCGTACTCCCTATTATATCTTGTACTCCATAGAGATTATCATTCATTCATATAGCTATGTGGGGACCTTCACACTATAGAACTTGGCTTGTATATTCCAATGATGAGCCTCCTCAAATGAGCTCTAGGTCTTCTTGAGCAAGCAAGTTGGATGCACCCCCACTAGTTCCATTGGAGAGCTTACCTTAGCTCATATGTGCATCCGTTGCATGGCAATCCCTACTCCTCACATCATATCTATCATATGGCCTTCTCTCGCCTATGGTTGTCCTTATTGATGTGAGCCTTTCTCACCCTTTTTGTCTTCCTCCTCCACCATATTTCTCTCTTTGCAATCCAAAGTGTCAACTCTCGTGCTTACGCTCATCCATTGCATGAGTGCTCAAAATATCGAAAAGGAGTGGATCAAATTGACTTGTACCTGGCTAGTGGTCTGGGGACGAGTCAAGATAAGATTCCAAAGAAGACCGAGTGTGAAACTTTAGTAGATTGAGTTCTCAACAAAAATACTCTTTCATCTCGTATTCCCTATCCCCTTTCTTGCACGCAAACACCATTTGGAGACATTCGAGTCACGGACAGAGAGAGCTCTTGCACCCTTTATTCTTTTGTTGCTTGTGTCAATGCTAATATAGACTCTTGCTTGTTAAGACTTGAATTGAATTGCATGCTTTGATTGCTTTACTTAAAAGTCCTTATATGTTTGTGTGGCATGTCACCACAGAAATTATGTTTGTTATCATTTACCTATTCGAGGACGAGCAGGAATTAAGCTTGGGGATGTTGATACGTGCCAAACGTATCTATAATTTCTGCTTGCACCATGCATGTTTTGTGTGATATTGATATGCTTTTGATACACTTTCATATCTTTTTATAACATATTTTGGAACTAACCTATTAATGGTTGCAAGAGTGCACAAGTTCTTGTTTTTGTACTTTATGTGTAGGAATTACTTGGATAAGGAAAAATCATAAAAAGGAGCCTTGTAGGAGTTCGACTCTAACTCTCCCGAAATCTGTCCCCACCAGACAGGTTTTAAAGATCGCCTCGGAAACGCTAGAAGACGGCCTCAAACGGAAAAACTTAAAACTACAAAGTTGTAGGGATTTTTTTCCGGTAGATTTAGACATAAAATTTGGCCCAATCGGAGTTCGGATGCTTCCAGAAACCCCGAAATACAGAAGACGTATCGAGAGTCTAAAGAGAGGAAACCTAGGTCAAAGAGCACCACAAAATTTCCTCCCCCTTGGCAGCCATCTTAAGGGGGAGATCAATCTCCACAGCAGCACCATCTCCAAGGAAGAAGAAGGGGCCAAGGGCCGTGGCCGTGGGCGCCGTCGTCGCCGTCTCCTTCATCTCCTCCGGGCTGCACCTCTCCATCAACAACTCTCCCTCTCACCATGTCCATGTGTGAGTAGTTTCCCCTCGGGGCTAAGGCTTGTATCTTGATCTATGTGGTTTCTCTCTCTCCCATGATGTGATCTTTGTTGTGATCATTGGCTATGTTAATCTAGGGTGATCCCATGATGTTTCCCCTTCTTCTATGTATTGGATTGATGTACTCAATTGATCTTATCTAGTATAATCCCCGAGACCATGGTGACAGCTGGTCTATTACACATGGATTAGAAGAATATTTTCATGAGTGATTTCCTCTTTTGTGTGTGGATTGAAGATTGAGAGTCTTTTGGTGCTTGTCTTTGACTACCTTTAGATATGTTGTGGTGACTGTGGTACTCTCTTTGGATGGCCGCGGTGACATTGGGAAATCCATAGATTGAGAACTACGAACTTTGAGGTGTTCTTTTGTAGCCCTACATAATTTTCATCCTCTCTTGACCACAAAGGAATGACCTCCGAGTGCGTCTCCATTGCATGTTTTATGGGAAATATCATGTGATTAGACTATGTTAATGTTGTTGGGAGTTGCCACTAGTGAAAGTATGAATCCTAGGCCTTGTTTCCATCATTGTTACGTCGTTTGTGCTCAATTTTGTTACATGTTTGCTTGCTGCACTTTTTATTACAGATTTATATTACCTTGCTTTGCTACACCTATCACCCATATTTTACCATCTCTTCGTCGAACTATTGCACCTATACAACTCCTAGTTGTATTAGGTGTGTTGGGGACACAAGAGACTTCTTGTATCTTAATTGCAGGGTTGCTTGAGAAAGACCATCTTCAACCTCTACTTCCCTGAGTTCGATAAACCTTAGGTCATCCACTTGAGGGAAATTGCTGCTGTCCTACAAACCTCTGCGCTTGGAGGCCCAACATAGTCTACAAGAATAGAAGCGTGTGTAGACATCAGTCGCCGCCCCCGAGGTGTTGGCCAAGACCAAGTCGACCCCGCCAAAGAAGAAGTCGAGGGTGTCGGGGGTGAAACGCAAGGGTGACCACAAAATAATCTCCGACCACCACCACAAGACCTTCTTCGACCCCCGATGGCGCCCCCGCCGCTGCCCCCGAGGTGTTCGATGAAATGACCGCAAGGTGTGGACTATTGTTCTCTCATTTTCCATCATTGTGAGTATCTTCGTGACTTGTGGAGCAACTTTGTAGCTCTGGTTTGCATGATGTCGTGACCGAGTTTACGAACATGTTGGATGAGAACGCCGTCGACATTGATCAAGCCTCGGTCGGTGATTTCGGCTATGACGAGATGGATGGTGGCGGTGAGGAAGAAGACTAGGTGGAGGAGGTTGAGGAGGGGGTATTTGATACATCGAAATCAAATATACGCAAGAGGTCCAAGAGTTACACACAATTAGAAGACGGGGTCTTGATCAAGGCTTGGGAGATGGTGTCTCTTGATGCTGTGACCGCCAATGACCAAACCAGCAAGCGTTATTGGCAAATGAAAGGATCGAGGAAAAGTTCTTCCGAATGATGTCGAACGTTCCTTCAAAGAGTCCACACAACTATAGACCACTCCAAGGTCGTGGGGATGTTATCAAGATGACTTGTAGCCATTGGTATGGATGTTTGGAACAAGTCCGCAATGCAACTTCAAGTGGTATCGTTGAGTCTAATCGCGTGAGTTCCTTTTCACATCCCAGGTGGTGGCCATTGTTGCATGCGACATAGCTTGACATTGCGTTAGGAAAACTCCAACGCGTCGACACATTTGTCCTTTTTTGTCCGTTTAGGACCGTTTGCGCCGACGTGGACAGAAATCGCGCCCCAACGCATCGAAGCAAACGGACGCGCGTCCATTTTCTCGTTCGTCTGGACCCATTTCCGGCCCAAATTTTGGACGGGTTTACGTCGGCGCGGACACACAACAGACTTCCGCGGCGCATCCCGTTCTCCTCCCCTGGTCCGCTCGTCATTGGCAGAACAACCATTTCCTCTCACCATGTTCCAGGCAGGGCGCCCTACACCAGCGCCGCCAGTCCTGCCATCGTCGGTTCCCCTCGCATGCTGCTAGACGATTCCCAGCCTACAGTCGACACCACCACTTCCCTGAGCCCCTACGTCGCTTGTCTTTCAGTGCCCCCACTTTCCCGCGCACCTTGCGCTGGATGCCGTCGTTGCCCCCAGCGCTGGATACCGTTGTTGTCCCCTGCGCTGGACTCCCTCTTCGCCTATGCCTCGAGCGACCGTAGACGAGGCTCCACCGTCTTGCTTCGCGATCGTTGACGCCGTGGCTACACTTCTACGCGCGTTGCTGGATGTGCGTCGGCCTATTTCACCACGCCCGCAAGATGTTCGATACTTTGTCCACAAGGTACCATAGATAGTGGAGATGAGCTCTCTTCGAAAATTTCATTTGTTCATTGGATGATTCGTTAGAAGACGGAGATTTCTCTATCCAAGGTATAAATGTTGTGTCGGAGCGTATATCTGCTACGGTTGTACAATTTACTCGGTTTTATGCTGAGATGCGAGATTATTAGACTCATATTCAGCTTCCGGATGATTTGGTTGAGTATATGTGGACACACCTTGGCAACCAGTAGATTTACGAACTCTTTTTAATTTTAATTTAGTTGTAATAATAAAAATATGAGAATTTATTTTTGATTATAAAACTATATATTTTTGTGATGAAACTAGTTATTTATGTGTTAAAACTATTGTTTTTATTTGCAATATATATGAGAAATTGTGTGATGGATTTGGACACGACCGCGCGGACAACGTCCAAATGTGTTAGTCTGTTGGCCACAATGATCATAGAAGCATGAACACATCCGGACATCTACACTTCAGCCGATACAAACGAAAATTAAAAACGGACAAAATGCACGTCCATTTATGTCGGCACATTAGACCGCAATTTCTACTCACGCAAAACGTAAACGGACGAAATCAGATAAAAACGGATGGACGAGCGCTTCGAATTGCCCTGACTGTGCTTGCTGCTTCTGATACCGCTGCGCAAGATGGGTCTCGCACGCGGACTCTGCTGCATTCAGGGGGACGTCAATTACGTTTGCCTTGAGGCCCCGAGAGGTGCTCTGAAATTTCTATCAATGCAGGTGGCCTGCTACTGCTAGTGCCCAAGGATCTATTTCGAAGCGAAAAAAAAGGCTTCGTGGCCTCTGGTATCACGAGGGGCGTGCAGCGTGGCTACTGACTAATTTCCTGTCGCGCAACGGTTCTAGTAACATGTTAGAACGCTGTTCACCATTATCCCAAATAAATTCCCCATTATTCTCTGTGGACAAGCAAAGCTCTGGCCACGGCTTCTCGATATCGGTCCGCTCATGGTGGCGTGCACAGGCAACTCTCCCTCCCAAGAATCCTGCCATTGTCGGGGGTGCACAGTTCAGTGGCATCCTTGCTACCCTCCACGGGGGTTGGCTTCACGCGATTCCCCCATGTGATGCAACATGTCCAAACTGTACCCTCACCAAATGATTTACTTACTGGCTTCCCTCCCTCCACGATCTTCTCTTTTTCAATGATGAGCTCCGTTCGTTGGTTGGACCGGCCTGCTGCTCAGGACCCATCACATGCCATTTCTCAAGGCCACACTCATCAGTTAGTTAACATAATGAACTGGCAGTTGGTTGATTGTTTAATGGATGGAGAAGCATCGTCCCTAGTGGAACGATATAATACTTCAGGGTGTGAATGCATTGATTTGATCCTCAGCTTTGCATATGATATCATGGCTAATGCAAAGCATTCGAAGCACTTCAACATCCACAGTCAAACTCAGCACTAAATAGTATTGTCTCATAGTTAACATTTTCGAAAAGTCTCATAGTTAAACATATCAGTCTCAATTTAAGGAGCTACAATTAGCTCGGTCTCTACAATGGTAACTTTATTCTAACAAGTGAGCAAACAGCCCACTTTTACATTCTCCCTACTTTATTTTCTCATCTCATCCTTTGGGTGAGTAACAACAACTCTAGCGAAGAATTAAGGAATAACCATCAGAAGCACATATATAGACCTTGAGGAGGGCATTGCGCGTGCCACCTCTCACCCAAGGAGCAAAAGCTAACTTAGAAAGAAGTGGGGGTGGGGAGGGGGGAGAGATCTATACACAAAATTGGGGTACAAACTCTGGCATGGATCGGTCAGTCGAAGCTCGACGATCGACTCCATCTTCCCTGTAGATACTCCTCCAATGATGTGTTCGCGGTGATGAAGTCGTTGCTGCTGACGGAGGCGGAGTCGTCGTCGACGTTAAAGGCGAGGTTGATGTACGACTGGATATTGCTTTTATTCTCCGGCGGTGTGAGTGTAACCACATCTTCATCGCCATCGCTCTCGTACGATGACCCGACGTGTGATCTAGCCCACTTGAGAATGTCATTGTCGCCATCAAGTAGCTTCAGAATCTGATGTTTACAGACGGAAAGCTTGTAAGACGGGAGTTACAAAGGAAATACACAACAAAATAGCTGGCAGAATCTATGCATCAGAAACAAAGTCTCACCACTGAGATGTGAGGACGGTGTTGAGGTGTTGGTCTGATGCAGAGGGAAGCAGCAAGTGTCATCCTCTCAACTTCATCGGTATGGCCTTCAGTAGGCAAGCTAGGATCTGCCAGTTCTGCGAGCTTTCCTCCTTGGATGATAGAATTCGCCTACACAACACCAATGACCAATTTTTCGTTAGAACTACAGGAAGAGACCGTTATTTACTAAAATTGAGCCAATTTTTAGTTTCAGACAACCAATTTTTAGTTTCAGACTTACCCACATAACTAGACTCTCTTGGCCTTTCGGACAACCAGAGCACAGAGGTTTCCTGCCTGAGACGAGTTCAAGAAGAACAACACCAAATGCGAAAACATCGATTTTGTCGTTCACCTTGCCATGCATGAAGTATTCAGGAGCTAAGTACCTGGGGAAGGACGTATACATACATCAGTAAATAAATGTTGCAGCAGAGCATGAAAAGGCAAAGCTACTGTACACATGATCAGCAAACTAACCCAAATGTTCCTGCAACATCATTGCATGTGATCTGGGGTGTTGCGTCAGCAGCCCAGAGCGCAAGGCCAAAGTCTGATAACTGCATCACACAAATATAGATATCTTGATTCAGCTAATTTGATGTTGCGCAAGAACTGAAACATGTTGTCCAACAGGATGATAGGTTTACCATTGGCTCAAAATCCTCTGAGACAAGGATATTTGACGACTTGACATCCCTGTGGATCACTGGGCGACTGTTGCTGTTACCATGGAGATAATCCAGTGCATGAGCAACACCTACCGCCACATTGAACCTCTCCGTCCAACCAAACATGCTCTTGCATTCTTTCTCGCCTAGATCATATGAACAACAGGATGAGCTTTTACATGGAAATGGCACAGAGAGGAAACAGGTGATGCAAGATATGGAACATACCATGCAGTATTTCTTCTAGGCTGCCTCTTTGCAAGTATTCATACACCAATAGAAGGTCACTGTTGTTGAAGGAGAATCCGGTGATGGATATGATGTTCTTGTGACTGATGGAGCTGACAATCTCGATCTCTGATATGAACTCCTTGAGCACCTCATCGGAATACTTCAGGATCTTCACTGCCAACTCATTGCCGTTCGTCAAACAACCTTTGTAGACTTGGCTCGTGCCACCTTGTCCAACTATACACTCTGCGGAAACAACCACCTATTAGCTAAACATGACATGTCTAGGGAAATGGGAATAACAGAAATTATTCTGAAATACATACCAGGTGAAAAATTGGAAGTGATAGTCGCAAGCTCATTGTAACTGTACGAAGAATAAAGGGATAAGAATTTCTCTTTGAGTGAGAGCAGCTCCTCTGGAATTTCTGTATCCAATTCCTCAATCACAACAGAAGAGCTTCCTGAATTGCTTCTGGAGGGAATAACTACCCTGTCACGCAAGATACGACAGCCACTGGTGGTTGAGTCTGGTCTCGTGGTTCTGTGTTCCAGATGGACTGGTGAAACAGCTGAATACCTGCTCGGAAGCCTCATTGCCCACTGCACCACAGACATCTTGGGCTTGTCAGGCGACGGACCGTGTCGGTTGGGAAATAACTTCTTCCTTAGAAATGGCCAGCCAGTTGCTACTTCTGGTGATTCGTGCCGGTAAACCTTAACTGGAACCAATGCTAATGAAACTTCCATTAGTGGTGTAGGAGACCTCATTGGCATGGTGACAGCCCGAGAAATGGACCTGTTATCCTTCACACATTCGTCCTGAGTTCTCTCTCCTATCAGGGAGGTCAGAAGCTTGCGGTAACTCCTCCTTGGAGTCTCGGCTGCATTCCAGTTACAGACTTAAGCATACTCATGACAACAACAGACCAGTAAATGAACAAATGCAAGTGATATGTATGGGTTAATTGACTTACGTGTGCCAGTACTGTTGAATGGTTCTTCGTGTGCCGCAGTTCTTTGGTAAATAATCTTGCCATTATTCACAGCAAGAACCGAACAACTCGTGGGAACTCTCTTTGCACAATACTTGGCAACTGAAGTGGAGGAGTGTCTAATATTTGGAAGAAACAAGAACACCAATATGAGGAACAAACTAGTTTGCACGAACTAAGCAACACGGAGTGGAGAATGTGCTAAATTCAGTACCCGAAAGACCGAGAATTCTTTGCGACACCGAGGATCAGATGCGCAGCCCCACAAGAAGCCGCTTCTTTCACCAGAGTTTTCCTGATGGACGATCCTCCGCAGACCTTGAGCTCCAAATTGATCTGTTGAAGGTAAGTGGACCAACAAAGTGATGAGAATTTTGAGGCAAACAACCTCAAAGAAAAATGGAAACAATTTTGAGGCAAATTCCCAGTAGTAGTAGGATCAAAGGGGCACAAAGTCCTGGTTCCTCAACCTTTTGCAGGTGGACAAACACTAGCAGTAAGAATTTGATGGTCGGCGGTAAAAATTAAGAGTTGCCAAAATTTCAAGCTGTCACTGGGTAAATTATTGCCAGCATCAAAATGGAGTATACGGAAGATGTGGACAGTTTTAAGTTGGAGCTAATATTGGAGGGGCCGGCGATTAATGGTTGGTCAAATTGGGAGCTCTCCGGCGACCAAAAAGGCAAGTGCTTTGAACCGCAGCCATTGAATAAAATCAGGAAGTAACTCACGAGTAATAAAGTAGTAGCAGGAGGAGGAATAACAAAAATAAAGAGCGTTTTGGTTTTGGGAAGCACGGACCTGCTTGAGGTTGCAGAAGCCGTCGTACACGGCGAGCACCGACGCGAGCGAATCCGCGGCCTTCCTCCTCTCTTCCAGTCCAGCCCCTCCGCCGCCTCCTGAGCAAGGAGAAGAAGAAGAGAGAGAAAAGCAGATTAATCTCATGGATTGAGTGAGCCCTTGAGGGTCAAATCACGAGAAAATCAGAGACACCGGTGACCGGCGCTGGGGGGGTAGGGGAAGGGGGGACGCACCGGCGGCGACGTGGACGGCGACGACGCGGTCGCCGGCATTGGCGACCTTGACGAGCGCCCAGGTGAGGAGCTCGCGGCTGGCGGCGTCCCACCTGATCCCAACCGCCACCGTCCGGCCGCTGCCCCCCGGCGCCTCCGGCGGCGGCTCTGAGGGGCGGTGCTGGCGCTGCGTGACGGCCGGCGCCGCCGCCTCGGGGTGCTGGCGCGCGCCGTCCGGTACGAGGAGCCTCATGTCGTGCCTCCGGCCTCCGGCCCTTCTCCCTCCGCTGCTTTTTTGATTCACGTTCCACTTGACTTGCCGCGGAGGACAGAGAGAGATGGGAAGAGAGGAGAGAGAGAGAGAGAGAGAGAGAGAGAGGGGAGGAGCGTTTGTACGAGGGGAGGACGATGGATGATCCGAGAGGGAGGGGGCCTGCGTTTTATGCGGCTTTCTTTGGTAGAGCAAAATTTTAACGGCGCCTAGGGACATGTTTAATTCTTTATTAATTTTCTTCTAAACAAGAGTTATTATTAATTTATGCCTTCAAAAAAATAGTGATAAACTTCCTTCGTTCTTAAATATAAATCTTTTTAGAGACTTTAATATATGCTTCATACGAATGTATATAGACATAGTTTAGAGTGTAGATACATTTATTTATTTTTTATACATTTATTTTGTGCCGTATATAATTCGTACTAAAAAAATTAAAAAATATTTATTTTTAGGAACGGAGGGAGTATAACTGATTGCTAGTATTGGAAAATAGGGGGTTTATGGTTTGCTTCTGCAATCAATGTGCGTTTATGGTGTGGACTATGAATAGACAAGAATGGAGATTTTGGTGAGCTATTAACGATAAAATACAATTAGAAAATCTTGCTTCACAAACATCATTATCAATATAATTGGATAATTTCTCAACAAAATAATAATAATTAGAGAAATTCTATTAAAAATTATGCTCACCCGTAAAAAAAAGTATGTTAACTAATCTTCTCATGTCTATCGTTGCCATTGCCTTTGTCACATAAGTAGCGATCGAAGACGCAATATGAATCAAACTGAATTTGCTCATTGTCGAAGATGTCCAATCCATCACCAGCCTCCTCCTCCTCTTAGGAGAGGGGGCAGTTTAGCGAGAACATGAACCTCCAGGGCTAGCTCCTTTCTAAGGGCATGCCGCTGCTCGAAGATGTGGGCTCAGTCTAGGATCGTTCGTCGTTGTCACGTGCCTCAAGCTACTAACGTGGGTGAATCCAAGCATTGCTTGCGCGAACACAATGGATTCCCACCTAATGAACTCATTTCACGGTCGGACTGGATTCTCCCGAGAGCGTAGGAGAGCCAGGCGGACGACCATCTCCCCCCCCCACCCCCCGACATGGGATGATGTGCCCGTCGATGGATCTACAAATCCCAGGGTCGGATATGTAACTGGTCATGTCGATGGAGGCCGAATATTGTCGGAGAGAAGCTGAGGGACGACAGAGCGGCACATACTCGAAATGAAGTGAAGTGGCAAGTTACTAGGTTTTCTCTGGATGTGGATAAGATGTGAATATTTGTGGGGTTGGGTGGGCTAGCGTGTGTCGGATCCGATGTGAAGGAAGCGCATGGGCACGTTTGAGCCTCCATGGCGATCTTCATACAAAATAGAAGAAGTACATAAGTTTAACCTAGTCTAAAGCTACTCCGACGGTGGATGGGCCTTCCTTGATTTTCGTTGGCTCCGGTGTTCCCAGTGTTGAAGAAGCATCAGTGTAGTTGATAGTCGGTGAGGCACGCCGGGCTTTTGCACCAACGACCCTCATCCTCCCGATCAGTGTGCCACTCGGTCCTCCTACTTATATGACGAAGGCGTCTAATCGTACCGCTGGTCAGTGATGCTTCAACGGGAGGGGAAGACCATCGTCCACCTCTCCTGCCAAGTGGTTAACTGGTCGATGATCAGTTTGTCAATCTTGGCATCCATGAGAGGGGAGAAGTGGTGGACTTCTTGGGACCCAAGCCAACGCGTAGAGCTGCTGCCTGTAATCGCCGTCTGGGAAGCCTCTATGACCGGCTTTTTGAAGAGAGTTGCTGACCGCTATTGATGTTGCTCAGCCGAAGAATCGACCTCTGTCCCACAAGAGCCTAGAGATTGACATCATGGCTAGGGGGAACGGAGGAGCAATGGAGGTGGGGGAAGAAAAAAGGAGAACGGTTTTGTGTGATGTGTTCCACGGTCTTGCAAGGATCCATTTAGATATCTGACGTCAGATAGGGAAGCGAAGGAGCTCGAGTTAATGCGGGGCACAAGAGTGGGTTTCTCGGCCACCACACTGATCTAATGGTGGCAGGGCGACGGACGGGTAGCCGTCCTGTTGCGTCTCTTCGGCATTGAACATGCGCAGAGACCGAAGCTCTCGGCCGGTGAGTCGTACGTCCATCCAGTGAGCGGTCACGTCGATACTCATCAATGTCGGTCGCGCATGCGCCCGACCGACATCCAATGCCAGCGACCTGTATGAATGCGAGGTGATCGCTTCACGCTAGGAAGGATTTTTTGGCGCGGTGGGCTTTCGGATGAGGTCAAGTCATTGAAAGCGGACATTTCTGGTTCCGGACTATGGCAAAGCCCCCTAGTTTGAATCTGATTTACGGCATACCGGTGGATTAGCTCACGGACGAATACATAACGTATTGAATGGTAAAACTGATCCGAACAACCTAACCCAAACAGATGCGAAAGATTTAAAAAACCACAATAAACATGTCTTTTAGATACAATCCATAAAAATAGTTATATATAATAGCCTGTTGATTAATAACATGAATATTTGTACCAACATAATTTACATACAACATGCCCATGCTTACGAGAGGTTGTCGTGTAGCTGCTTGGGTAGTTTTCGGTTACCCACTTGGAATGGGATGAACCTCGGGGCGAGGGCGAGGGCGGGGGGTGTCACACATGGGAAGATGCCTCACCCATATGCATGCCCCACGATCCCACACTATTCTGCTCCGTTTCAGTTGTTGTTAATGGCTATGTTATCTGTGTAGTGGCCCGAGTGAGTGCACGCAGTATGGCGCTGACTTTAGCGAGCATGTGAGTGATGTCTCCACGTTCGATGACATGAGAGTCAGGGTGGCTGCATGCATATGCTTCCTGTGCGAACAAGAAAAGAACACTTCAGTAAAACCAAACTTATCCAGAGACAAAAAAAAGAAAAAAAACTGCTGCATGCATATGCCTCCAATTTACTGGGGATGAGTTGGTTGAAAGGATGGTTGTATTTTCAGGCTATCAGAGTTCAAGTCTCGGATTTGATATTGGTGCTCGTATTATCCTAGATTTGTTTCAGGTATTTCGGCGGTATGCTTTTAGTGAAAGGAGAGTTTTCGTCAACTACGAGACGCGTGTGATAACTTCGTCAATCTTAAGATAATATGCCGGTTCAATATTGCAAAGTTGCTCATATAAATAAGGTGTGCATATTCATAAAAATGAGTGTATGCTATATGAACATCTGCGTTCTATTGTGTTCTCAAATATTTTTACTGGCACTGGAATTGAATCCTGACCCGTTTAGTCCGTCCAGGTCTCCCCTGGAACACGCGCTGACCACGGACCGGACGTGGTCAGGTCACGGATGGTTCCATATGATGATCGTTAGCCAGCGCGTCGAGGTGTTGGGAATTGATCAGATGCATATGTTTGTACGTGGGTCACCGGACATTATGTCCAGGGCCAGGTTATATTGATTCTCACCGGCAGTTCATCATGTTGGAACTTGATTTTCTTGCGTGTGTCCCCAGGTCCAGAGTCAAAGAAGAAGACATTTTGAAGATTTTTGGTGGAAACCCTGAGTTTGTTGTTCTTATTTCTACCCTCTCGCAGTCTCAACCTACTAGCGCTCTTCCGTGAAATGATCTTCATCGGTCGGCTGCGGGGATTGATAAAAGCGCCATGTCAATGTCGTCTAGGACCCGTGAAGGTTGATCAACTATAGTAAACTTAGCCTACTACCACTAGTATACCTACTGTTGATCGTACTAAACGTGGCTAGCTATAACCTGGAGATCGTACCCACTAGTATACCTACTGTCCCTCCCCGATTTGATCTTTAGCAATCTAGATATCTCGTGCCTCGTGGAGGCAGGAGACGAGATGATGACGCAGGAGCTGGCTTCGATGGTTCGATCGGGTGTACAGCTAGCTAGGGACTAGGGTCACGTCACCGGCATTGCCTGCCCCGTGAAGTTGATCATGTGCGGCAACGCTCCATCGGCCACGGAAAAAGATCCCCGAGGACAGTGATGACATCCAGAGATCACTCCACCGACGAGCTCGTGTTCTATCCAAACGCAGCAAACTTTCTTTCCCCTGGCGTTCTCCTATATCTCTAACTAACGGACTAACCAACTTGCCCAATCCAATATTTAGGTGTGTTGAAAGTTCAAAAACAAAAAAAACTTTAGATGTGTTTACCATCATGGTAGGTCACCATTTGGTTCGGTTAAGCCTCTTTACGTATTTGGTTGTTCAACGGTCCGCATTTCGTCCATTTGCATTTCGCAGAAAACCTATATAAGGGCAACTCTAACCGATTTTCTATAATTTGGGGGTATGTTTAGGGCTGATCCCTTTACCTTACAATTTAGCTCTCCTCTAAAAAACGTAGGTCGAATAGGATATTTTTTATGATATGCCGGTTCGGAAACAAACCCTAGATATAACTCCATGTTTTCTAAAGCTTTTCAGGTGTTGTTCCACCATTTTGTTCGGTTAAGCCGCTTTACGCATTTGGTTGTTTAACGGCCCGCATTTCGTCGGTCTGCATTTTGCATAAACCAACATAAGGGCAACTCTAACTGGTCTTTTATACTTTAGGATATGTTTAGGACTTCTTTGCTCCTTAAAATTCAGGTCTGCTATAATAAATATAAGTTAAGTAAAATAATTTCATGGTATGCCGCTTCGAAAAAAAACTTAAATATAACTCCTTGTTTTCTAAAGCTTTTCGGTTAGTGAAAACTCTAGAAGCTAGAACGAGGTTGATGAGGCAAACCTCAGATACCAGGGGTACAACCATTTGGTGGACAAAGTCGGGAGACTTGGACCTTGGTCTGGCCGCACATCAAGAATGTGTAGGGTTTCTGACCTGACATGGAGGTTTGAAAAGGCATTTGTGAACCAGCGTAAAAGTTAAGTTAATCATTTGTGGGTAAAGTTGTGCACCTCTGCAGACTGTAATAACATTATGGCATGTCACTCGCCGATCTAGAAAAGATCTACGAGCGCTGCAGGAAAGAAGTCTATCAAAGATTTTAGCAACCCGTGAAGCACGGTAATCACATGTTTTAAATAAAATTTGACTTCTATATACAAGATATTTTCAAAAATTCATTGCTGATACCCATCAGGAATCAGTAGTAATTATAGAGCATCTCCACACCAAAATAAACATGATTTGTTGAGTATCCCTCTATTCATCCCCTTGTATTACTCTTCTTAGTGAAATATTTGGAGTAGACCCCGGACAATGACGAAGCAGCAAGCGAGTCCTTCTACGAGGAATCGAAGTTATCTTGAGGAGTTGAAGGAGTCGCCTACGTCATTGAGTACGTAGCAACACCCGAGAAAGGAGCCGATACTAGTACAAAAAACCCTTATTAGTCGCGTTCGAAAAGCCTTATCAACAACATTCAGCTGACACGCGGCCACTACGATGCGGCTGGTAATAGTTAGTCAACAGTGTGTCCACCGAATGCGAAGTATTCCGTTTGTTAGCAGCGTTCAACTTAATTCCGGAACACGACTACGTGTTGAGTATTCTAACGCTGCTGGTATACTTCTCTAGGGAAAAGAAAAGTATTTTCTTTATTTCTCAGAACTTTGCACGCAATATTATTTACAATGACCTTCTTAGGCTGCCCTGATATCTAAATTAAGTGTTCAAAATTTTGTAGCCCAAGATGATATCATGGTAGGTATTTTGTAGATGTAAACTAAATCTAGATACATCCATATTTAAAAAAAAATCTGCAACACTTATTTTAGGATGAAAAAAGTGCCATTTATCAGGAAAAATATATCATATATCAGAAAAATTCTAGTTGAAAAACAAATGAGAGTATGTTAATTCAATGCATTGCTTAATACATCTTGTGCAACATAGATCCAACTGATAGTGACAACCTCATACTTTAGGCTGTAGTCTACACTTGTACCAGATCTGGACCACGCACATGTGTACTATACTGTACACCAACTTTCGCATTTCAGTATGAACAAGCGCCGTGCACGGCAACTTAGCCGACCAATTAATCAGACGTGCCATCAATACAAAATCTCGATGAACTTTATGCGTTGGAGCAGTTTCAGAGGTGTGCGTTTTATAGATCAACCATGTGTGCATGCAAGCCGTCCCCTTCCTTAATCATCATCTTTCTCTAAACAAGTATGCAAGTAGAGTAGTAGCAGCAACGTCTGCTAATGGTACAGGTCTCCGCTTTCCAGTGGAAGCTTCATCAACAGGGAAATAAAAACGACCATTCAATTCCCTACTGATTATTTGATTTCTTCAACTACTAGCAGCAGCGAACAACCTTTCTCTTTTTTGGTTGATCAAATTAACAACTACTAGTAACGAAGATCTCATTGGGATGTTTGAACTGCATTTTGTTTTCATCAAAGTTGAAAAGGAAGAATGATTACGTTGCCCTTTACTTGAAAACATTCCGAAAGTTGGTAGTACGTACAGCTTTTCTTTTCCTCGTTTGAACAAGCTAGAAGCCCAGCAACAGCCAAACAACCCAGTCGATAAAAGAAAAGAAATCATGGTACTGATCACATTGCTCCTTCTACTGAATTTTGTATATCTTCGTAAGTTTACTGAATTTGGGTCGTCTGCAACCACGATCAAATCAATTTGGGCAACTTGACACTCTCTAGACCTACAAAACCTCACTACCTCAGCTAGCTAACCGGCGACCATTCCTTTTTCCGATCGTCGTTGTTTAGTGGATTCATTCAGTGGCGTCCAAAATCCCGTGATCCTCACAGTGAAAGCGTTGGAATAACTAGTGCTTTCCACCATGAAGGCAGAAAAAGGATGTATCCGCCGCGTAGTGACCTGCGATCATTTTGATCGTGAAGAATGTTCTTTAGCTCCCTATAAAGGCAAAAGTACCTATGGGGCAAAAAGAAGAAAGATAAGAGAAGCATCGATTCCTTGAGTGATTCCACGCACTTGCCGACCCATCGAGAGGTCATGATAAACAAGCTTGGGAACGAGAACGCGTATGGCTAAATAATAATACAACGAGTACACTCATGTGGGTTTGATATTTTTTTTGTTACTAAAACATTTTTAACACTGATTCCTAAAATGGACGCCGTATCCGTTTGTAGATAGAGGAATCAGTCCATAAATATTGACGCGGGAGCCAACCATCCAATCTTAACCGCATTCGTCCATCAAATGTTCGACTAAAATACGGTAAAATCATAAATTGGCTAAATTTAAATGAATTTCATTTAAATCTGAATATAATTTAAATAAACTTGATGCATTTCATGCAAATCAGATGAAAACACACAAGTTTAACCTAGTCTAAAACCCCGCAGACGGATGGATGGGTCGTTCCTTGCTTTTCGCTAGCTCTGGTGCTCTCGCAAAAAAAAACTTCAGCGCAGTTGATAGCCGGCGAGGTAGACTGATCGTGTGCACCAACGATCCTCATCCGCAAAGTCTTTATGATCGTGTGCACCGGCTGGAGACGGTCGCTTCGGATATCTATACCCAGGGTACCTGGCGACTGTCTAGAAGAATTCAAGACGCTTAAGAAGACTACGAGACGCTTAAGAAGTCTTTTGTTCTATTTTCATTTCGCTAGGTGTTACTGTTGGATACTTTGTTTTATTTTTTGAGATGTAAACTCTGAACTACTAAGACCTTGCAATAAAAATTGTGTGCATCAATCGATGCAGAGGCTGGAGCTTTCCCCTTTTCAAAAAAAAGTCTTTCTGATCGGCACGCCACTCGGTCCACCTATTTATACGATGGAGGGGGTTGACCGAAGCGTCAGTCAGTGATGCTTTAGCGGAAGGGGAAGACCACCCTTCGCCTGTTCGACCAAGCGGCTAATTGGTTGACGATCAACCCGCTAGGCTTGGTATCAACGAGAGAGGAGAAGTGGTGGTCTTCCCGGGATACAAGACGACACGTAGCCATCCAGTGTGGAGAAATTTTGCCCGTAGTCGCCGCTGGGAAGCCACTACGCTCTCCTTGCATAGGAGAGCTTCTATCTGCAAACGATGTTGCTCGGACGATGAACCGACCTCTATCCCACAAGATCCTAAAAATTGGTGTCAATAATTGGGTTACACTATCCTCGAAAGACTACCGCGATCCCCTACACTTGTGGGTTATCACCATCGGATCTTTGGATGTAGTTTTCCCGCCCGGTTCTAGTGATGTATTGGGTTCAACATAGACGCGGTCACGGTCTGCAAACTTCACGTGATGAATGTTGTCGCCGCACTTGGTGCATCCTCGCCTTGCGCCTCACTGCTCCTTTGTTGCTGGCACCTTTCACAATGTCGGAACACCGTGGTATTCCGGGTAAATATGCCTACAATTGATAGGGTCATGAAGAATAGTCGCGACGATGTTGATATGTCGTGCTCTTGAAGACTAGTGGTGACACGTTAAACCTTTCCCTTGTAACTCCCCTGCCCTTAAACCTTCTGTCTAATGTAAATTAGTAGAGCCTACTGCACTTTTAGCCGTGGACTTCTTCTTTATTGCTCCTGATACTATATTATATATGCCCTCATATCTCGCAACATGTTGCATTGTATGAAACCAATTTCAAACTATGAAGTTTAGCTTGTGATATATCTATCTATTGATTCGGCGTCATAGATGTTGATGTTTTGTTATATTTAATAAAGTTTGCTAAGATATAAACGGAGACTATATTAGAAGAACAAGGAGACTTGCAACTTTCCATTTTCCTTCTTCTTTTGCTTAGAAAGCACGCAAAGGTAGCCGCCATTCCGCCAAGGTAGGATACACACATATATATAGCTAGCCGACGGCACGTATTGTTCTTCTTTTGGGAAAAAAGGAAATCTGCAGAAATGTGGCGGGAATGTAGCATTGAAGCTTGCAACGGCTTGGTCGGCTCACCCGGCAGTTATCATCATCGTTTTGTACAGTCCGAGGACCACGATTTGGTGAGACGATACCCCCATTCCTGATTTTGAATTTCAAGGACACAAAGGTGACATAAAATTACAATTCTACAAGCCGCAAAACCCTTGGCCAGCTTGACCTTGTTGAAAGAAAGAAAGACAGCGGAACCTCTGTAATCCGAATTAAGAATTACTGGCTTGTACGACGTCAGCGCATCAATCAACCGCCTCCTCCTGGAGAGCGATGCGTTTACTTTACTTTGCACATATTCATTTTCACGACGACGTTTACAGAACGCAGCGGGTGCCATTTTCATCAGCGTGGAAGGGCGGCAAGGCGACGGTAGCAAGCTCTCGGTAGGGGAGGAGAAGCGGGTGTGGCCGGGAAGCAACTGCAAGCTCCAAGCGGTGGGCATGTGAAACAAGGCAATGTCCCTGTCGAAAGCGGGCAGTAGGCCGGCCCTACGTGACGCGCCGCTATCCGCTATCCGCTATCCGTCCGTCGCCATCTCCGGGCGTCAGACCCACCGCCGCCGACCTCTTTAAATGCCTCTTGGCTCTCCTCGTCGTCATCAGCTTGTCTCTATCGCCGGCCGCTCCATGGATACACGCACGCACCTTGGATGGAGCTCCATGCGGCCTGTTTCCAGGAGCCGTGGCCGCCGCTCTGGTTAATCTATCTTTTACGTCGGCGGCGACGTACGTAGCAGCGAACCGGCCCTGAGCCCTGATGTATGTCGCATCACCTGATCGCGATGGTCGTCCTTGTTGGTCTGTCTGCCGCCACGTTTTTCCTCCCCACGGGTTTGCTACATTTCTTAGGCGCACTCTCTTTGTTAATTCGGTTGAATCAATACGGCGTTTTCAACTTTTCAAGTAGTAAGTATTACCTCTGCCCATAATATAGTACTACCTCTGATCCTAAAAAAGTGTCGTAAGTTACACTATAAATTATAACTATCTTAGTTGTTTTTTCAAGACACTTATTCAGGATCGAAGGAAGTAACGTTTTTTGAACTAGACGTGAAAAGCAAGCACGCCTCCTCTCAATAATTCAGCTAGCCATGGCCTGTAGGTCGACGCCATCAACGATCAATCAACTGTTATACGGAGTACGTACACCACCGGAATTATTTTTGAACCTCTGTGCCTACATCCCTTCATAGCCAGATCGACTGTAGTACTGCAGCACATCGATGAGCGATGTGTTTGCACAAGCGTGTAGTACATTTTAGTTTCCGCGGCAAGAAGTTCTAGTTCAAAAATCCTAGCTATTTTTACGTAGTATCGCTTTTTACAAAATATACACGTAATATGACTGTCGATATATTCTTGCTCCTTCTTTCGTGTAAGCTACAAAATCGGTACTACTCCTACTTGACATCTCATACAATATACTAATCTATATGTTCTTATATTTCTTTAAGGAGGGAGTACTACACTACGGAGTAGTACATTCATTTGGAATCATACAAATTCCAGCTGGACATGCAATATTGGAGTATCCCCCATTAATCGCAGCACAATCACAGAAATCCGAATGTGTTGACTTAGTTGGACATAAAGGTCACAGGTGAGGTGGTTAGGTTAACAATTTGGTTAGCAGCAGCTGAGCTGAGCTGAGCACGTGTACATGGCCATTGCCACGAGGTTTCTCTGTTGTCTCGGCCGGGACAGCATGCAGGAGACAGCAACAGCTCACGCCTCCACGGATCCTGCCTGCCTGCTGCATCTTAATTATTCGGTTTGTTTCAAGGTCTGGACGGTGTGCAAATAATTATTATAAGTAGTATACACTATATAGGGCCAGTTCTTTTCGACGATTCTCCCAGAATCTCTACAACTTCTTCCAGAATCGTCCCAATCCTCTACTCTATTTTTTTAACAATCCTATCTAATTAAGGTCTAATTAGATAGAATTGTAAAAAAATATTAGAGTGATGATTCTGAGATAAGCTGGGGAGGAAGGCGATTCTAGAAGAATCGCCGAAAAAACTGACCCACAGTACAAAGCCTACGTACGATTCCTTGTGTGGTCTGATCGAGAACGGAAACCAGCTGGTGCACCATCCTTCATAAACCATGCTAAGCCTGAATCTATAGTACAGAATTAGAGATTGAATTATATGCCACTGATATTAGAAGAAATGGTTCTATAACAGGTCAACGGATAATGGGAGAGTTGATCTCTACGAGCTCGAACCAGACAGCTTGTAATCATGCATGTTCTTGCTTCAAATTGCTTGGGTTCATCATTCATAGGCCACTGTGATCCAACGACAGAACGTCTGAACCGAAGGAACAACACAGCTAAGAGATGCCATCACTGACGGGTCGGTGGCCTAAGTGTGCTCGATCACCACCTCACCACCAACGTACATGCGTTCCGCTGGTTGAGAGGCAGCACAGGCACAGAACGCACGGAGCAACGTAGGTACGTACGTACGTGTCATTTCTGGAGATTCCGCGTGTCGGGGCTCCTAGTTACACCACATGCACAGCTGAGATTAGACATGTCCCCTCTATTTTGAGAAGAAGAAAAAACTGTAGACGAGTCGTCAGAGAGTACGCATGCAGGTGTCCGTCTCCATCAGAAGCTTATAAATACATGAGCTGCCATTTTTAGATTCCCAGTAGCTAGATTGTTGTTTTCTTACATCAGTAAAAGTGATAATGTCGTCGTCAACTACAAAAGCCTTGTGGGTTTTTCAGGGCGAAATCAAAGCCCATCTGCTCGCGCGCGAAACTCACTTAAAAAAGAAACAAAACTGAAGTTTCAGTTCGCGCCACGCTCCACGGAGCCAGCATGTGAGAGAGCATCGTCGACCATGTGCAGCATGCAGCGAAGAAACCGTCGGCTTGCCCCCGCCGGACCTCGCAGCTCGTCAATTGACAGTTTCCCGGCAGTCAGAAACATGAAAGGTACCCGTGTCTCCCGGCCTAGCCGTTTCTCTCCCTGCACTGCACCGACGCCGGCCTCATAAATCGTCCGCCGTCCGGATGACTTGTGACTTGAATTCACGGTAGGCAGGCAGCACAGGGCAACCTGTAGCACCGTGCGATTTCACGTGCCCGATATAGATCCATCCACTGAAGAATTACATCATCTGTGTGTGTGTGTGTGGGAACCGCAGCAGCATCGATCAGGTCTGAGATCGAGCAGCTGATCTTGTGATTGCAGTTTGTTTTTCTTTTCGTGCCTGGCCAGTAGCTTACAGGGGCGGGCACGTACAGCTAGCAGCAGCAGCAAAAAGGGCTTAAATTATGAAGGCGGGGTTAGTCCGGTCGCCTCCTCGGAGATGCACCGCCGATCGATTTAGGTCGCGTCAGTTAGCCCGCCTTGTCGGACGGACAGCCGTGTGTGTGTGTTGGCGTACGTTGCAGTTTACTTAAGGCGTCTGAATATGAGTAACTTGTGCCCGTGTGCGTCCGTGTGTTTTGTGTTGTTCATCTTCATCCCTGTCGGCCGGCCGGACCGACATCCTCCTCCGCCAACTAAGCAAAATATACAATGGTTGAGTGCAGCTACGTTAGTTGGCCGTTCTCGCTTCGTGTCGCGTTAATTCCTTCATTGCATTGGTTGTTTCTCAACTAATCAAACCTATTAATTAATTATCGGCTAACAGATGTGTGTGTGCATCAGGATACTTACAGTCCACGTAAACCGAGTGCGTGCAGCTTAGCTATTTTACTACGTACTCCTTACTAATTCTGAGCCAAGAGGCTGCGAATTGAAGCTACACATAGTTAGCCGACGAGTAAATCCGAGGTTATATGGCACGAAAACTAGCTAGCCAAAGCTTCAACTAGTAGCGATTCTACAGGCACAGGGAGCAAATAGCGATTCTTCATCCACTCTTGACATGGAGAATCAACTTACTTTTGTAACGGAATGGCCGTTCCATACGCACTCGATTGCTACTAACATAATACTGAAAACACCACGATGACATCTGCCAAACACTAACTATTACGACGATTGATGCAAGAAACTACGGGGCTTCCCCCTTTCGTGACCTCGTCATCGTTGCAACTGCATGCCCGTTAGGAATTACAAGGCCAAACGTGCGAGCTAAGCTAGCTGGCAGCATATATAACAGACTCCACCACAATCCTATATATTCCTACCGATACTACTGCTGTGAATAGATAGTTTGCGGTTTTCAAAAGAGCACTGTGCTTTGGCGCCAGGTTTAGCATATGCATCGTTTCACTGGTGTGGCCATGGCGTGGTAGATCGATCGAGCTGTTGTGCGTACAGCCGTCGTCCTTACCGGAATCGACCAGTTTTCTGAGTGTCGTATACTTCTGTCTTCTGTAAGTGCATTTCGCCGAGAATTCAGCAAAGTCGCCAGCCTAAATCACGTGTAAGGAAAAATGCTTGGCCTAGTGTCCGTCGAAATAGGCACGGAGGTTGCTAAATCTCAGTCGACTAAGACTTAACAAAGTCTCAGTCAATACTATATTTATGAAATTATGTGTGGAAATTCCTGCAAAGAAAACCGTTTTTTACATGTTTTATCACTTGACTAAGACTTAGTCGACTGAGATCTAGATCCACCCGTCGAAATATACTCGGCAAAGGTTTCGTCGAACGGGAAGTGAATGGTTACGTGTCTTTAATTACTTGTTGTGCTTGACCGTGGGTGTCGTCGATGGCTAATGCTAGCAAGCGACGACGCTTACGTGGACTGTAAGTCTCAGCCAACACTATATTTGTGAGATTATGTGTGAAGATTCGTGCAAAGAAAATCGTTTTTATTTCCTGGTAATAAAATGCTGGGGGTTCTTTACCCTTCAGTTTGAAAGCTTAAAAAAACCCGTTTTTATATGTTTTCATCATATAGTCATCATGTTGTATAGTACTACCTCTGTACCAAAATATAAGACGGTTTTGTAGTTTAATTGAAATAAACTATAAAACCGTCTTATATTTTGATACGGAGGGAGTGAGAACTATACTTACACTCTCATCCTGTACGACGCAACACATTGTATCATATTACCCGCAAAAGGAAAAAACAAGCACTCGCGAGCATTCATGTCTTGATTTTGAATGTTTAAGAAAAAGTTTGCAAGCAAATAGATCCAGAAAATTTCATTTTTATTTGGTTGGTAAAAGCTTAAATTGAGTTTTCATAAACTTGGAGAATTTAATTTGAATTATTGCCAACCTAAATTATTTTACCGTTATTTTATTTTAGTTGATTTTTATGTTTTCTCATCTTGTAGCGTATTGAAATATGCGACTAGAGGTTTTATTTTTATTTTATGAACTTTGGTTGATTATTATTGACCCTTTATTTATTTAATTCCCCACACAAAATAATTTCATTTCTATCCCAGTTTGTTGGGTCGAACCTCCAAAACTACAACTCTCTCTCACCCAGTGATGCAACCTATCCGTGGCGATTATAAGTGGTTGTTTTTCCTGCGTTCCGTTGTAATGAGCTGGCTCATTTCTTTTTCTCGGTCGCCTGATCATCAAAGGTTTCTTTGTACATTGCTTTGTTCTTTTTTCTGTTCTCACTATTTCAATTCTTTTGCACTGGTTTTCATTAGTTTTTCAAAATTTTCAAGTAGATTTTCATATTTACTTTTTGTATAGGCCAAAAACATTTAATTATGCACGTTTAATATTTTCCTAAATACATGAAACATTTTTTGTTTATATATCCTAAACATTGTAAAATACATATTTTGATGTCAAATTTTTTCATGCACAATCTGCAATATATTTATACATCAGGAACATTTTATATATAGATATTTAAAAAAATTCAATACATGATTGAAGCTTTTAACTTTTATTTGTATACTAAGTTTTCATATATATTTTTAGATATCCAAAAATATATATACAAGTTTAACATATTTCCAAATGCACAATAAACATTTTATAAAGCAAATAGTTTTTGAAGTCCACATTTCTAAAATTAACGTTTAAATTTTTAAAAATACATTAAGAAATAAATATTTTAGAAATATATGTTTACGTTTTTTAAAATATACTATTAACATTTTAAAAATATATATTCCTCCATGTCTACTCTTTTCATGCACATTGTGTAGTTTTTGTATACATCAGAAAAAACTTATCTACACATTTACCATTATTTCAAATAAATGATTGAAATTTTCATATATATATATATATATATGTGTGTGTGTGTGTGTGTGTGTGTGATTTAATATATAGTTTTGCATACACATTGTACAATTGTTGTATACATAAAATAAAAAAATTATATATGTCTTTAAAAAACTATTATATGATTAACATTTTTCAGTTTTACATGTACAATAATTATTTTCTTAGATATATTTTGAAATATAGAAATATTAAAAAAATAGATGAAGTAAAAATGTTAAAAGATGGAAAACTGAGTGCTAAAGGTATGTGGTTCGTGCTGGGTCGATCTTTCTTGTGGCGAGACTTGCCTCTGCGTCCCATCAATGTAGACCTAGGGTTTTTGCTTGTTTTTAGAATAAGTTGGAATAAACTGCCCTCTACCTACCTTATTCTAGAAGCTGGACCAAATTTATATTTTTAAAAGCCTAGGTTTTTTTGGGTGGATTTAGAAGCCTAGTAGTTAAAACTGTTCTAGTAGACGTTTAAATGAAAAAATTTGTTGGACTTCTAAAATAAATTGGGTAGGGAAACACTTATTAAGGAAACCCATAACAAACAGCAAAATGGATTTGCCATGTGTTTTTTTTTTCACTGGAACCTTAGTCGCGCCTTCAAGAATAAGCCTCTTCCATATCTTTTTCCCTTTGATGCGTGTTTTGCCATGTGTTTTTTTTCCTTTTTTCACTGTCTAGTCCAATTTTTCAAATGGATTTTGTATATGTTTTTCGTTGTTTTGGTTTACATTTTTTGGGGATTTCTCCTTTTTATTATTGGTTTTTCTCTAAATAATTTTTGTTATGTTTCGGTTTACTTCGTTTTTCATAGGTTGTATTTGGTTTTTATTTTACTTAATCATATGTTGGTTTTTTGTGTTTCTTTCATGGCTTTTGTATTTTATTTTTGTTTCTTTATCAATGTACATTGGTTTTGTTACTTAACGTATGCTTATTTTTAAATACATGTAAACAGTATTGTACACGGTTTTTTCAATGGAGGATTTACATTTTAATTTATTATATGTTGTACAATTTTTTAATATGTGTTTGACATTTTTTGTAATACACATTCGATTTTGTTTAATAGTAATAAAAAAAATAAACTACGTGAACATTTTTGTTAAATATATTATGGAAAAGAGGGAATGTTTTCTAAAATGACACATGCATATTTTTAAATGGCATGAAACTAATTTTATACTATTTAAAATATTTTATTTACATTGTATTCCTTTTACCCGTGGACCCTTATCTTTCTTATCTTTAGCGTATTAAAATACTCGTCTCAATTTTTTCTAATTTTCTGAATATTGTTTAATTTTATTCAGACTTTATTTATTTACCTATTTTAATTTCCCAAAATAAAATAATTTCATTCCTATCACAGGTTCTTGGGTCTATCCTCCAAACTTACAGCTCTCTCACCCCAGAAAGCTGCAGCCTGTCTGTGGCGAGTATATCTCGCTTACAGCGAGTACTATGGTTCTTCTGAAGGTTTTTGTGCGCCGTATTGTAATATACAAGCTCATTTCATATTCTCGCTCGCCTTCTCGGGTCGATCGTTGTACTCAGTTTGATGCCGTTTTCTATTGTTTTTCTTTGTTTCTTCATCGGTTGCCTTTGTTTGTTTGCTTCGGTTTTTATTGATTTTATTTAATTCATTTATTTTTCGGTTATCGCTGATTTCTTTGTTGTACTTATTTATTTGTTTTCGTTGTTTCAATTCCTGTGCACTGGTTTTTGTTGGTTTTTATCGACTATTTATTATAGATTTTATATGTTTATTTACTTTCTGTATAGATCAAAAATATTTTTATACACGTTTAATATATTGTTAAATACATGATACAATTTTCTTATATTTCGGAAATATTTTTTGTCTACATGTTGAATATTTCACAAATACGTGATTATCATATATTTTGATGTCAGTTTTTCGTAAACATCCTACAATTTTTGTGTACATCAGTAACATTTCTATATAGATGTCTAAAAATTTATAGATACAGGAATAAAAAAATGCCTATTTTTCATACATTTTCTGTATACATCAAAAACATGTTTTATATACATTTTTTTTCAAATACACAATTAATATTTTTTGAAACAATTTTTAATGTCCACTTTTTGCATCATAATATACATTTTTGGTATGCATAAAGAACATTTTTTATCTATGTGTTCAAAATTTTAAAACTCACTATTAACATATCAATTGCAGGTAGGGATGCCACACGCTGTTGCATTGAAGATATGCAACTGTAGTTGGGGGTGATACTTGTTGTTCTGTGCCTAGTGATATACATGCAACCGCCTCTCCCTCGATAAAACACCACTAAGCTACAGTTACATTGACGACATGTGATTGTAGCCGGGAACGATTGTGCAAGTAAATAATGATATTTTCTATTAAAAATAATAAAATATTAAAGTAAAAAGGTAGCAAAATCATGTCATTGCTAAGAAAAATGTTTCAAAGAGCAATAAAAAAAGACACCTTATCGGCTGTCAAAATTGCAAAACAAACTCCCAAAATATATATTCCACTAGAACCCGACTTCCACTTGGATGGGAAAGAATAAATTTGAAAAAGTACAAAACTAAAAGTAAACCATATAATGCCACATATCATGTGTGTTTCAATCTCATCGTCACATACTTTAGTGAAGTTGCGGACGCATTGTACCCCTTGCAGTTGCATGTTGTTCTGGATGCATGCACTTACACACCCATTGTACCCCCTTGTAAATATATGTGGGGTTCGATAATTGTAATTGTGCATAATGGAGACAAGATTTTTGTAGTGTAAATAAAAATAAAAATAAACTGATGACGTAAAAAACAAGACATATAAACATGATGATATATTTTTGGGAAGACATAAATGATACAAAGTAAAAAATAATAGAAAAAACTGAAAAGAAGGAGAAAAGTACACATGTATACAAAAAGTGCCCTGCCCCGGTGAGCTTTGTACTGGCACACCAGCCCAACTGAAAACAAAATAAAAAAGGAAATGAAAATATATTTACATGATGAACCTATGAAAAAGTAAGAAACAAAATATATATTTACATGACATCCTTGTCGTGTCCCGCTTTTTCGTACCTAGCCAAGCTTGGGGGGCAACTATTTGACGGATACTCCTTCGGAGTTTTCCGCATAGGTCAATTTTGGGCTCAGCGAGCCCGTCAAATGGTGCACCTAGCCGATGTCACGTATCATGTGTTGGGCGCAACCTGTAAGATTTCAGTTTATTGTTTTTCACGCATTTTTATTTTTTTAGGATGTTGCTTGGTCTTCGTGGAGAAAACTGTGCTTTCGTGAAGCAAATTTGTGCTTCGCGAAAAATAAATATTTGCTTTTTAAAAAGTGAAAAGCATTATATGATAAGAAAAGTGTTCGATGAGAGGAAAATATGTGTTTCCCGAGAAAAGATAAAATCACGGTTCATGGAAAATTTGTAATTTTGTGCCTTGACAAGAAGTAAATATGTGTATTTACAAAACGAAAACACAAAGTTTATCAAAAATCTATGCTTCCACGAGAAGTAAATCTGTGTCTTCACAAAAAATAAAGGGAATTGATACACTACTCCGCCGCAGCGGAGTGCGGCCGTGCGGCGGCTAGTCTGGTCTATTGAATGTGTTAGCTTTTTCAAATTTAATTTTTTTTCAAAGTTTTAGCTCTCAAATTTTTTACTCAATTGACGATCCATTTTTATCATTAGCTTCCTCACGACGAGATCTTCGAAACTAGATCCCATATTGATATGTTTCGATGAAATATTTTCGTCACCATCAGTTGCCAGATTAGATCACCCTAGTTGCCAGTTTTTACTGTGAACGATTGTCACAATGTTTGTATATAGTTAGCGGATAATAGTTCCGTACACTCAAGCTTATGATATAACATGACAACTCAAAATAATAAAACTGACAATAACAATAAAGCATCATGTCAATTAGATGTAAAGAATACGGCAACCGAACCTAATTAATCTGGTAACCAATCGTTCAAACAAAACAAGTCATTATAATATTTGAGTATAAATAACATGATAAGTATGAATGTCTTGTTAGGTGATTTTAAAGAGAAACACATACATATATCATAAAACAAGTTTTTCATTTATGTATATTAGTGTGCTGTGTTTTGACAACTAAGTTGGTAAAATCTGGTAAGTGAATGTATAATTATTAGGTAAGTAAGTAACAAAAATGTGACAAGTACTGATTAAAAAAAGTTGTTAAAACATATTGACATGAGATCTAGTTTCAAAGATCTCGTCGCGAAAAAGCTAATGGTATGAACGGATCATCAATCGAGTTAACGGTTTGAAAGAAAAAACTTTTTAAAAATTTAAAAACATAAAAGCTAGTACGTTTTGCTACTCTCTACCAGTATGTATATAAGAAGGAAGCTACCACACCTGGTACGGTTGGTATGAAACTGCATGCACTAGTACCTTACTGGTTAATTAGCAACCGTCGCACGAGTCTCAATATGCAGCGCCGCTAGGTAGTCTTGACCAAAAATAAATATGTGCTTTCGAGAAAAGAAAAGTAAAAAACCGTTCATGAGAAGTACAAAATGTGCCTCCACAACAAATAAATTAGTGCCTTGGTTCTTTTCGGTCTTTTCTTTTGATTTTGCTTTTTTAAGAAATTTTTGAAAACCTATAACATGGGATCTAGTTTTGAAGATCTTGGTGCGAGAAAGTCAATGATGAAAATGGTTCATAAACAAAAGCTTTCAAGTGATGACAAATTGTGTACATGAAATATGCCATTTGTTACCATAAAAATAAATTGAAAATGACTTTTATAGAAAATACCCTTTAATTAATGATCTCACAACAACAACTAACACATAAAAAGTTACGGTTCAATAAAAAAAGGAACTACTCTGTGCCCGTCAATTCTTGCCCGGTTTTCAGACGAGACTTAATCCATTGGTTGTGCGAGACTTGTTCCTAAACATTCATGTCGGGGATCCATATCATCATCTCAAAATCAAGTAAGTGTCGTTTGTATAGTAGTTCTCATTAAAAAAAGCCAAACAACAAACAACAAAGATGGCTACCCAAACCCCTGCCCAGCCCACAACGCGTGTGAATCCCTACCCGCCGAAAAAATATAGGAGACCGGTTGGTCACACGCTCTAACAGACTGATTTGAAGGAGAACAACCAGTTGTGTGAATCTTAGCGCCGAACAATCCAACGGTTCAATCGATTGAGATTTAGCTAGCCCAGTATTTAAATTAAAGTTAATATCACCATAGTACATAAACTTGCACAATATTAATAAATACATACATAAACTTGAAAAACATAAAAATGATCACTTAACTCCTAACGTGGTAATAGTTTGATACTCCCCGCGATCCATAATAAGTGTCACTCATTTTGTACTAAACTAGCGACACTTATTGCGGAGGAAGTACAAAATAGCGGTCAAATGCCATGTCCTCAAGTAGCACATGTTTGTGCAGTTTTCCCCCACAAAACCTCTTGATGTTTTTATGTAAGTGCAGTATAAGGCCCCCAATTCCCCTCCCCAATTGTTCAACCCAAATACATTTATCTAACCCTAAGCTCGTGCCTGCACTCTCACCGTTGAGTACTACATCGGCATCGCATGGCTCCGCTGTCGTGAAGGAGGGAGACAACCATGGCGTTGGAACATCATTCACACAAGGCAGATGGGATTCATTGACGGCAACAACATGGGGTGTGACCGTGGCGTTCGAACATCATCTAGCAGTTTTTTCCCTGATTAATATCACATTTGAACCAGAAAAATAATCTCACTACTTTTCCTAAATGGTTTTCTATCCTACCAAATTCTAAAATATGATGGATGTAAGAACAATTGATGTTGAAACAAAATATGTGTATATCTGTTGCAACACATATGCAATTAATTAGTATAGTCAAAGAAGACCACAACTAGTATAGGCAAAGTTCACAGTTTTAACTTTTAAGATCGTGTTGTCGTCACTAGCAAACTGCATGCTGCCTAGAGAGTAGGGACTTGGCCTTTGCTTAAATTTTATTGAGTTTAAATTATGCAGTCAACGTAAATTTTCAAAGTTGGGCACTTGGTCTGGTTCTTGACCAATGCATCCCGCGCGTTGGATTGAATCAATCCATTCCACGGACGGACGTGGTTGTTCAGTAAGTCAGTAACCCAGAGTATTCCATATTCCATGCGAACGCGCGTGCAAGGTTTTCAGTCCGCAGACCAGTTCAGTGTCTAACCTGGTCGTCACTGCTCGATCGGTCTTGTTCCGCTTGCGCGTGTGTGGATCCTATAAGTTCAACTCATCAACTGCACCAGCGAATCCATCAGCAAATCAACTCGAAAGCAGGACATCCTCCTCTACGCTCTCGATCTCGATCGCCCACCCAAACGGCAAACTGTCCCGACGGCCACGCGCGGCAATGGCGTCCTCCGCTCCACCCTCGCTTCTACCCCAGCTGGTGCAGCCCGTGTCGTTGTCCTTGCCGGACCAGCTGACGAGGCCGGTGACGGAAAGATCGCCGCCGCCTCAGAGGGAAGGCCGCGGCGGCAGGGCGATCGCCCTCACGCCACCGCCGCCTGGTGCGCCGGCGGAAGGCGCTGACAGCGAACGCGTGGTCCTTCATGACGCTTCTTCCCTGTCCCCACAGGTGATACGGGCGCCGATCAGACAAGGGGCAGGCGGGATCCATCGTCGTCTTGCCGGACCCAAGCGGCCTGGCCCGCCGAGAGAAGGCCCCGGCGGCGGCGGCGGCGTGATCCATGCTTATTCTTCTTGAGTTCTACTAGCAAATAGCTGGCCAGTTAGTTCATGGATTGATTTGAGTGTCTAGCTACAGTGAGCTGCATAGTACGTACTCCTTGTCATAGCGTACAAACATACTTGAATTACTAGATGATGTCCCGCACGTTGTTGCAGAACTTTTTTGCAAAATATTTCAGCGAAAATGTTTGGTTAAATGAAGCATGTATATTTAAAATAATAACTTTTAAATTAATATATCGATTTAATATAAATATCATAATAAAATAAAAATTTCCATGCATGTGGGTTTTTATAATGCATAATGGCATATTGAGGTGAATCTTTCTCATGCATGTTAAAAGATGAGGTGGCATGTTTGCATGTTGAGAAAAATATGCTAGTGGAGGATGATGTGGCATGCATAATAAGGTGGAATGTGTGCATGTTGAAAGAATTAGAAGTAGTGGGGAGCAACTTCTTAAGAATGTAAGATATGTCGTCGGAGCCCACTAGTACAAATTTTGTCACGTTATAAAATAAATTCGCTTTCCAGTTTTACCCCACCCACCGTCCACCCCTCGCTCTCCTCCCTCTCCCCGTCTACTCTCTCTCTTCCCAGCGAGATCCAATCCTTCCAGCGCCGCCAGTCCGCTGCACATACATCCCCTGCCAGATCCAATCCGCGTCATCCGCCTCGACCATATCGGTGGCGAGGCTGGAGCGATCGTAGGGGATGCCGGACAGGAGGCGCCCCGTTTCTGGCAAGCTTGGGCAAGCCGGCGTGACCGTGTTGTCGCTGCCGACTATGGCGTGCGGTCCTGCAGCTGTCCCCTCCTCCGCGCGGAGGTCGCCGTCGCCCGCAGTCAAGCGGCCATCGCCGGAGCCCGCGGTCAAGCAGCCGCCGCCTGAGGTCAAGCGGCCGTCACAGGAGCCCGCGTTCAAGCAGCCGTCGCCGGAGGCCAAGCGGCCGTCCCAGTCGGCTGCGGTCAAGCGACCGTCGTCGGAGCCTGCGGTCAAGCGGCCGTCCCCGGAGCAACATCGGTCTCAGAGCCCTGTCGCCTCCCTGTTGTGGAAGCCATCCGTCCCGATTTCCCATCATATGCGGCGCTGTACTAATCGATTTCTGATCAGCTAGTAGAACATAATGATTTGTAGGGGTACTTGCGTAACTTCTCAGCTTTTCACCTGGTCGGAATAATCCCAGAACGACATATAATTAGGAACGGAGGGAGTATGTCATACTGATCCACGTGAGTGAATTCTACCTTCTCCAAATAATAGTTTATTTTTACTTTATTGCGAAGTCTGATTAGTTTTTTTTTACAATCACCGAGGGAAGAGGATCCTCACCTGAATGCATTACTCAAATAGGTTCGAGGGTAGAATTACAACGGTCAAGTAATCGAGAAAAAGGTAAAGGCGCCATGATATGGTCGCCTCCCTTTTCGCGTGATCCTTAAACCTAAAAGATCAAAAAAGTAAAATCGTTAATAATGTTGCGAACAGTCTTACACGGAGGGTGGTCATCAGAGCATAAAACTAGGGCATTGCGGAAATCCCAAATCTTTCACGTGATGACAAGCGTGACGATATGCCAGATGTTGATGTCGAGGCCGAGCGGCGTGGATGTCGACGAAATAGATGCAGGAAAGAGGGGGTGAAGCCTAGCATCATCCAGACCCGAGCTGAGTCAGGACGGAGAGAAGATCCAAGTGCAGGGCATTCTCGATGTGGTGGTCGCATCTCGGGCAGATGAAGTCGGAGGAGACCGTTTTGCGATGAAGATTCGTCTTGGTGTTTAGCCGTTCACGAAAAAGCAACCATCCGAACGGCTTCACTTTAATCGGTGCCCTGGAGTCCCAGATGTAGATGGCGTGGACGTCAACCTCGTCACCGGGGATCTTTTAAGAGTAGGCGCACACCTGATGTATGCTACACAACTTTATTCTTGTAGACTTTGTTGGGCTTCAAGCGCAGAGTTTTGTAGGACAGTAACAAATTTCCCTCAAATGGATGACCTAAGGTTTATCAATCTGTGGGAGGTGTATGATGAAGATGGTCTCTCTCAAGCAACCTAGTACTCAAATACAAGAAGTTTCTTGTGTTACCAACACACCTATTATAATTGTTAGTTGTATAGGTGCACCGTTTCGGCAAAGAGATGATAAAATACCGGTAATATGGACGGTAAAACAAATTATTATAAATTTGTAACAAAAATGGAAACAAGGTAAAACGTAGCAAAAGTAACTAAAAAGGTGTATCAATGCTTGGAAACAAGTCCTAGGCTTTATACTTTCACTGGCGACTACTCTCAACAATATTAACATAATTGAAACTCATAATAAACCCTCAAAAGCATGCAAGAAAGGCGTTACTCAAATATCATTCTTTTTGCGAATCAAAAGAGGATGAGAATTGGGTAAGGATACAAAAGCACACCTTAAAGTTCATATTCCACGTCTATGAACACCCCACATTGTCACTATGAGCATCCAAAGATAATACTAATAAACACCAAAAAATATCTCTTGAATAGTCTCTTTCTAATATAACAAAGTGCCCACACTATCACAATGACACAATGAAAATTATACTAAACACAAGCATCAAGATACCTCAATTCCATTATTTAATCCAACAAAGAAAAGAATGAACCCATGGTGATAATTTCTAATCTACCCAATATCACCACGGTCTTCTGATATTATACTAGATATCATTAAGTGAAGATGACTGGGAATCCCTCGTTAGGATTAGAATTTACAACCAAAACTTTTTTTCTTATTGTGATATTGGCTCCATGGTGTCTTCCATGACCAAAACTATTTATGATTCTTTAAAGCTTGAAAGTATGGTTGATTGTCCCTTCTATCATGCATATGCTAATGGTGATATTTCTAAGATCACGGGGAAAGTTACCAATATGCAAGTTCACTTCAAGGATAAAAGTACTCTGATTGACTTCATAATTGTGGAGTCGGCAAACCAAGGGAACATAGTTCTTGGAAGGTATTTTTCTGAAAGCTATGAGGTGCTTTATTGATGTAAGGAAGGGACATATATGTTTTCGTGCATCCATTAAAGGTAAGTATCTCTTCCCAAAAAGAAGGAAGGATGAACTCGTTGAAGAGGTATTTAGCTATTTTATGATCCTTATGTTGGTTCAATTGATGAAACTTGATCTTGTGTATCATGCCTAGCTAAAAGACGTTAAAAAGGTACTTATTGGGAGGCAACCCAAAATATTGTTTACTTTCAGTTTTTACTTCTTGTTTTAGTGTGTCAAGTGGTTTGTTAATACTATAGCAACTCCATTGTATCTTTATTTTCAAGTTTTGTGTCAAGTTTAGCCTCTAATTTTGGGAGAAGTGAAAGTTAACGTTTGTTGTCTAGAAAACAGGTTACGTACGCTTTAGTGCAGAAATTCCTAAAAAAACATCAGATCATATTCTTCCAATCTATGTCCATAGAGATCCAATGTCACCAAAGTCCCTGGAGATTATACTAGATATCATCAAGTGAGCAACATCACAACCAATACGTAAAGGAGATAGAGGGGGGAAACATTATGGGATTCAACTAGATTAACATAGCTCGTGATCACAATCAAGATCATATCATGGAAGAGAGAGAGATAACCACACAACTACTAGTATGAGACCTTAGAACCGAGGAGGAACTACTCCCGCATCATCATGGGAGGAAGCAACATCAATGAAGGTGGATCCGTAGGTGAATCCGCGTCCCGGCAGGGTACCGAAACAGGAACTTTAGGGCCCCGAAGCTTGGTTTCGATGGCGAAAAAGATCGATTTTTCTTCTGGAAAAATCCTCTAGTGTGCTTCTGTTTTAGCTCAAAAGAGTTAATATAGGTGAAACGGGGACCCGAGCGTCTAGGTGAGGAGGCAGCCAGAGGGCGTGGCCTTGTACCTGGTCGCCCCTCCCCCCTCCTGGGAGACGTGGGCATCCCCTTTGCATGCCCTCCTGGTTTTTTGGGTCTTTCGGTGAATAGGAATTTTAGGAAATTTTCTAAGCATTTTCATTTTTTAACCTTTTCTGCAATGCACAGACAAAAACTGACAGTGGGCACCGTGTTAATATATTAGTCCAAAAAATGCTATAAAATGATATAAGAATGTAGTAAAAGCATATAGCAATGTCATGAAAGAATCAAATATTATAGATACGTTTGAGACGTATCAACACCTAGAGGATAACAATGAACCTATTATCCGACGCATCCTAAAAGTCACATCCCGCAACAAAGACAAAATAGAGGCAAGATCGACATACGTAGTAAAGGTTATAATTAGTTACCTGCAATTACATATTAAAATATTGGAGAAATTGTGCATATGATGTCGCTCCTCCTTGAGGCACACCATTGTCACCCTGGTAATTCTACCCCTGACCGAAGATATTGTCATCATGCTCGTCCTCTACGATCATATTGTGCATGATCAGTTGATCACACATGCATTCATCACATTAGAAATGGGCATATAAAAACTGAGGACCAAAAATCGACCCCGAACTAACCGGAACTGTGACCGATATGACCGAAACCGATAAATTCAATATCTTTCCCAGCTCCCATATTTGAAAAAAACGAAATTATTTTAGCTACTTTTATCATAGGTCATGGTTAACCGAATTAAACAAGTATTCGAGTAAACTGCTGGAATATACCAAATAACAACCAAGCCCATTTAAGTGGAGTCAGGCGTTGTCCTATTTTTATATCTCAAGTCACAGTTATAAATAGGATGCAACCGCAACCCAAGTCCCACTAGAGATCCAAAACCAATGCTTACATACCTGAACCTGGATACCCCCTATGCGGCGCCTCCTGCTATCCAATGGCGGCTGACGATGGTGAACTCCGACAATTGATGGCGCATCTTGTCCATCATAAATTCTCTACCACACCCTTCATTTTTCTCTGCCTTGTCTCTACACATGTTCTGGTTGCGACTTGCGACCAGTAACTCAACAACGCAGTGGCTGAAAGTCTGCATGGCAGCATGGGTAGCAACGACAATTTGGATATGCGCTAGAGACTTGGTAAGTTGCGAATAAATTATTTTGCAATGGTTGCACTACCCAAGAATTAGTGTGTTCGGTCATAACCGGGAACCGAACCAAAGTTGTAGGGGACCGAAGTCTTGGTTGTTGTTTTCCTAGGAAACCGATCGGTCAGTCAAATGCAGAAACACATTTTCTTTTAACCCGAGAAACTGAACCGACCGGTTCGGGGGAAACAAATGCCCATGCCTACATCACATCCCCCAAAGTCTCAACACTTCAACATCTCGCACAGTGCCAAACAATAGCCCAACAAGATTGAAACACACCAAAAGTATGCTTCACATCCTTCCTAGTACTCTCTTGTTCTTCGGCAAATCTTGCTCTCTTCTCTCCAAGGGGGGGAGATTATCTTCACAAATGTTTATCCCTTGTTGTACTCATGGCCTTTGACCTCAAAGTTCACCCTGGGGCATTGCCTTCCGTAAACCTAGCAAACACTTGAGAGCGCTGAAACACGTTATATCATTGTGAGAACCTGCCATGCCAAAAAAGAGTGCCAAATCCGAAGATCCCGAGATGCCACAACCTCGAGGATCACCGTGCGGCCATCAACATGTCCCTCGTACTGCCCCTGCCAAGTAAATGGGCAGTTCTTCCACCCCAATGCATACAATCTATGCTACCAAGG
Organism: Bromus sterilis; assembly: GCA_950022295.1. NCBI lineage: Eukaryota > Viridiplantae > Streptophyta > Magnoliopsida > Poales > Poaceae > Bromus > Bromus sterilis. The sequence continues at coordinate 376,320,727 of OX465595.1, read as the reverse complement.
ATCTCCAGAAAATCTCTCGCAACACTAATCTCCAACAACCGGGTTGTATCCTGAGAATTTGGTTGCCTCAAGAACTCCGGACCAAACACCTGAACCATAACCCTGCAAAATCTTTACATTGACTCTAGATAAGTGGACTCGCTCATGCGCACATACGCATCGATGAGATCACTGGGAACTCCAATGCAAGCATCCGAACATTCGATGTGCATTTCTGATAAGAGGAGAACCCAAACTTGCCAACATCATCGTACTTGCATTTGAAAAAATACCATCATACTCCCTCCGTCCTTTGAAGAGTGTACTTCCAACTTTCTTGGAGAATCAAACCATTTTAAACTTTGACCAAGTTTACACAAAAATATAACAATAATTATGAAACCAAATAGATATATAATAAAACTATACTTCATAATGAATATAATGATACTAATTTCGTGGTATAAATATTGATGCATTTGTATATAATCATAGTCACAGTTTAAGAAGTTTAACTTTTCAATAAAATTGGAAGTACACTCTTCAAAGGACGGAAGGAATAACTCATAAGACACACTCCCTTCCGAATACGGCTGAACAACGGTCTCGCCATCCGAAGCTATGCCAAAAAATATTAGGAGGGAAAAGTGGCACTTGATGAAAGTGGCCATCATACAACAGGAGATGACCACAGTCTCTGTTTCGATTCAACGCAGGAGCATGCCCTGACATTGAACCTTTGAACTTTGGCAGTTGCCTCCCAACGTGATCATTCACGAGAAGGGCATCATCTAAAAATATCGGTATGATCATCAGATGATTCCTCGAACGACGATGAATCGGTGAAATTCTTCTAAAAAAGCTCATTCACAATATCAGTCGTGGTCAAATTTGTACCTCACACGGGTCAATTAACCGAGCGATTCGTGGGCAGTGAAGCTCAATAAAGAGGTCGAGGAAGCAGGGCTGCCGATCGCAGCGTGTTCCGGGCCATGGTGGTGGCGGTATGGCTCCTCCTTTCGACGTCCACGATGGTGTCCTCCTCCCTCTAGCTACCAACGACAGTGGCCTCCTCCTTTCGGCTGCGCTGGCTTTCACGGTTGGACTGGGTGGCGGGTCGGAGTGGTGGCAGTTGTTACTAGGTAGTGGTAGTGGTAGTGATAGCGGTGGGGTGGGAAAGGGGCGTGCGGTGGCGACGATGGCAGTAACACACATGAAAGGTAGAAGTTGGGGGGCACGGGGGGATGGTCTTTGTGACGTAGATAGACGGGCCACAGAAGGACAAATTGGGGGAGGGGGGCAGCGTGTCCGCACGACTCAAATCCGCCTCAAATTTGAACAGGAACGAGTATCGACAAAACAAAAGGATTCTGGATCATTCCGTTGGATCATGATTTTTATCCGCATAAATCCAAACAAAAGCAGGCGAACCAATTGGAAACATTTAGCAAGCAAACTGCTTCTCGTTCATGTGAGACGAGCAACGCAGCCGTGCCCGTGGTGGGCCCACAAGTAAGCCCTCCTCCCTCCCTCCCCTGCACTCTTCCTCGTATCTCGCTTTCCATGGCCGCCTCCCTCTCCTCCCCTTCCACCGTGCTTCGCTTCTCCGCCCCCGTCCCCGCGCCCCAACTCTTCCCCAACTCCACAGCCACTCCCCGAGCAATTCCCAAGAGCAATACCAGGAAGCCTCGCCCCTTATCCTGCACCGCCGCCACATCCCCGTCCCCTTCCCCTTCACCCACCACCACCGCCGGTGCGGTCAAGGCCACCTCATGGAACAACCTATGCAGCCTCAACGCCTGGGTGGTGCGCGACTACCACCGCCTCGTCGCCGCCGTCAACGCACTCGAGCCGCCTCTTCGGAGGCTTTCCGACGAACAGGTGGCGTGCCGCGTGGAAATCCCCCCCCCCCCCCCCCCCCCCCACACACACACACGATTATTGGTTTTCGATGCCTTTTTTGTTGTGTGGTGATGGATTTATGTGTTCGTGCAGCTCAAGAGGAAGACGGAAGAGTTCCGCGCGCGCCTGGGCCGCGGGGAGACGCTCGCCGACGTTCAGACTGGTTGGTACCCTCGCTCTTTCTGCCATTGCAGCGCTCCCTTCGAGTTGTCGTCTGATGCGCTTGGTGCGTGTTTGCTTCTGTCCAGAGGCGTTCTCTGTGGTGAGGGAGGCGGCAAGGAGGACGCTCGGCATGCGGCACTTTGATGTTCAGGTATACCAGCTTTGCTTTGGTAGGGTGGGGATGCAATGCACGAGTTTGTTTGGGGGTGATTGAGCTTCGTTTAATCGTGTCAGATCATTGGTGGCGCTGTGCTCCATGACGGGTGCATTGCGGAGATGAAGACCGGCGAAGGAAAGACACTCGTGTCGACCTTGGCAGCTTATCTCAATGCACTGACTGGGGATGGAGTTCATGGTACTGTCTGCATTTAGATTAGTTGCATTTTGCCGATCAACCATTCTAAATTAAGTGGTGCCATTGAATTTGTCATGCGTTGTGCATGGATGAGTGCAATGCACATGTTCATTCTTTTGTTCTTAAAACCACCACATTCCTCACTGTAGTTCGTGAAAATCATACTGTATTAAATAGTACAATCGTGGCTTCTTGCTTGATGATCCGAGCAAAAATGGTTATTCAAGGCCGGTTTGTTGATATTATACATTGCTGATCCACTTTCCACATTGCCATGGTTAAGCTCTTTTTGAACTGTCCACACTCCATTGTTAGGCTCTAGTTAGGCATCCATGTCCTTGGTCCCACTTCTTCACATTTATAAGCACTGTGATCTTTTTTCAGTGGTGACTGTAAATGATTATTTGGCACAGCGAGATGCTGAATGGATGGGTCGTGTTCATCGTTTTCTTGGTCTAACTGTCGGTCTAATTCAGGTATACTAATACATCATGCTGTTGTCATACTTTCTAGACCCCCTTATTGTTCTGGGCTTGGAAACACTTAGTTTTGGCCTTGTTACACTATTTTATAGAAACATATCATCGGATGCAAACATGTAACTTTCTTGCACTCATTTATCTGTGGCATATGCATAGGCGGGTATGAAGTCTGATGAGAGGAGAGCCAACTATATGTGTGACATTACATACACTAATAACTCGGTAAGATGCTCAGAGGACTTTTTTTCTTCTTGTAACTTGGTAAGATATATGCTTATATGTTAAAGTTGTCTTTGAATCTTCGACAAGACGCTACCTGTGAATTGCGACCATACTCGTTAATGATCAATTCTTACCTGCTTATCTTGGTTATGTATTACTTTACGGCAATGTCTCCATAATATAGGTTCTCAAAGACTGCTCATAACATACAGGAGCTTGGATTTGATTATCTTCGTGACAACTTAGCACGTAAGAAAGAGCAGCTAGTCATGAGATGGTACATTCGAGGCTGTCCCCTCTCACTTCTTCAGAACTGTGGTTTGATTATATTTGTTAATTTTCTGCGTAATACACAATTTGATAGGCCAAGACCATTCAATTTCTCTATTGTGGATGAAGTGGATTCGGTGCTTATAGATGAAGGAAGAAACCCATTGTTAATAAGTGGAGAGGTTTTCCTCGCTAATTCTTTTGCTAACCTTGTTCCTCCTATGCCTGGCCTGTCAAAATGCAAGATATTCACCAGCTTTTCCTATCCTATATTAGGATAATAGAGAAGCTGTACGATATCCAGTTGCTGCTAAAGTTGCAGATCTTCTCATGGAGGGTGCTGTGAGTATTTTTTGTGTTGCTTGAATTAAAGTTACAATGAGTCATGTACTCATGTTATCCTAATATTTCCCACTTGTAATGATTATTTTGATTTATTTTTGCAGCATTATACTGTAGAATTGAAGGGCAATAATATAGATCTAACAGAGGATGGAGTTACTTATGCTGAGATGATTCTTGGGACCAATGATCTGTGGGATGAGAATGATCCGTGGGCAAGGTGCCATCACTATTTATTCTTTTGTAGCTTTCTGTTTGATGTGGTTAACTGGTTATTCTGCTCTATGGAACTATTGACAGTCAACTAGTCAGCTCAACATTTAATATGCAGTTCTGTTGAAGTATTAAAATTGCTATTAGCAACCCAGAAATATCACAATTATTCCATGGCAGTCTTAAGTTGTATAGGAGTCATTTGGATGCATGTCACTTGTGCACATCCTTTCTCCCTTTAACTGTACATCCAAATGGCTGTTCTTATATAGTGTTAAATTATGCAACAACACGTGAGGTGCGGCCAACTTACTAGCAACTTGGACATGCGACATGACTTTGAGCTTGAACTTGTTAAATGCTTCAGATTTGTGATGAATGCATTGAAGGCCAAAGAGTTCTACCGCAGGGATGTACAGTACATTGTCAGGAATGGAAAAGCTCTCATAATTAACGAGGTACTATATCGATTTCAAAATTGTCTTATTTGCCATGTATGGTGACTAAGTAGGTCATTTCTTTTGAAATGGATTGAGGCTGACATTCCAGGTTTTATTTGAAATATCTAACTTAATACATTAACTGTGTCTGTATATCAAAGTTTCTTCTCTTAATAGTTATGCAAGTACGCTTATGGTTGGCTTCGCAGCAGTTTGTTTTTGCCACAACATATCTTCCAATGAGATTACAACAGCCCAAACAACTGTCCGTGTACTAGTCAACCATAATAAACCTTGATAACCACCCCGGAAAGAAAAAACCTTGATAACCAACTCCTTGAAAACCTGATAGAACATAGCAACCCTTGTTTGGTATTACTTTTCTTGGCTTCAGTCCACTAGCTCGGTGGATCATACTATCCTTGAAAACCAGATAGAACATTGAAAGATGTGGTATCCCTTACTTGGCTTTAGTCTATTAGCTATTCGATGGATCCAGGGTATGCCATTCCGTTTTGGGTTAAACTATGTAAGACTATTACCATGGTCATATGAAGCTGAAATACGATGCACTCAATTTTGTCGTGTTTAATCAATCATTTTTGTACCTGACCAAGGTCCATTTTTTTTTATCATCCTGATCTTGCTGGGATGCACTAATTTAGTTTAGTAACCTGAAAAGAGTACCACTGTTTTTAATCGCCTTTATGAACTTCTACCATGCTCCATCTCATGCAAAAGATCTTCATGATCCTTTGTTTGACACTGCCTATCAGTCTATTACAATTGCATATTGGCATATTAGGAAGACTTTGTTCTGAAACTATATTCCTATTTTTTTTCTCCAGCTTACTGGCCGGGTTGAACCCAAAAGGAGGTGGTCTGATGGTATCCATCAAGCAGTAGAAGCAAAAGAAGGCCTCAAAATCCAGGTAATCATTGACTTACCCATTGCCAATTTATACATGGAATTAATATAATATTTCCTTTATTAGTTTTGTCATTGTTTGTGAAAGTGTTTGACAGTTTCTTGTATGCAATGCTAATTACAATTCATCAGGCCGATTCAGTCATAGTGGCTCAGATTACGTATCAGTCTCTGTTTAAGCTTTACCCTAAGCTGTCCGGGATGACAGGTACTGCTAAGACAGAGGTACGATATCTATTTGACCACTTCCTGGATAATTTTCCATGTTTACCCTCCGTCCCAAATTAGCTGACGCAGATTTGTCTAGATACTGATGTAGCGTATGTAGACAAATCTGTGTCAACTAATTTGGGACGGAGGAAGTATTATTTATGCTCAACTGATATGATCATACTAGTTCTGCAGGAAAAGGAATTTCTGAAGATGTTTAAGATGCCAGTTATCGAGGTGCCCACGAATCTGCCAAATATACGGGTAGACTTACCTATCCAAGCTTTTGCGGTAAGGCTTCTAAGAAGTGAGTTTATACCTAGTTTTTTATTTTATTTATGATGACAAAAAGTTTGATGCCTACTATTACATTTTGTAGACTTTAAGGGGTAAATGGCAATATGTCCGGGAAGAGGTAGAGTCTATGTTTCAACTGGGCCGTCCTGTTTTGGTTGGAACTACCAGGTATATTTTCCTTGCAATCTAGAAGAAATCTGGTTTGCACTGCATTGCATAATACCAAACTTGGTACTCCTTCTATTCCCAAAAGGAGTGCTTGACACTTTCTGTGCAAAGACCAAAAGGTCCAAGTCAGACTCGCGCTTAGAAAATTTGTCGCTGGTCGGACACTTTTGCCCCCGGTAAATCTCTCGCTTCAGCAGTTAATAGCACACCGTGAACAACCGTAATGTTCTCGTGAGCCGGGCTGCAACTCGGACTCCTCGTTGTGTTGATTAGCTGAGTTAGGCATGTAAATGTCCCCGGACATGCTCGCTTTGCCCCGCCCGTGCGCCACACCATGCAAACAGATCCGCACACCAGTAATTTTGAGAGGAATGTCAGTTTTTGTAACTGTCCTGCAGATACATACTCCTCTTGAACACATCACTCCCAGCACTCCCATGTTGCAGGAATCACTGCATGAGGAGAAGCTGCCTAGGTACAGACTAACATTGAGGAAACCGGTGGTGGTAACTACAGTGTGAGGAAGCAGTGTCCAGTCACACCCTTCCTACCATCAGATGCGACATAGGTTCTTTTTTTCTGGGGGTGGGGGGTGGGGGGACAGAGGGATTTCAAAGCAAAGTATGCATGAAAACATGTGCAAGTCACAACATAAATTACCAATTCCACTGATGGTAGAGCATCAGGAGCAGTATGAGCTGATGGATGTTCCTGTCCAACAATTTTTTCATCCCTCCTTTTGGAAAATGACTTTCTGGTCTGCTGTTTCACCATTGTTACCTGAAACGAAATTCAGAAAGCATAAAAAATGTATCAGTTAATCAATAAAGGAGACATCTAAATTACCAGAACATTTGAATCAAGTTTTTCTGATTGAATTTGAAAATTACATAGCAGTTCGGCTCATTGGCGGTCGTCGCCTTGGCGGTGGTGAGTAGCAGCATGAGACACGCTGTATAGATGCCACAACAAGCAGTTGGCACTAGAAATCAAATTGCTAAGAAGGCATGAAGGTGAGTCACGGAGAGATAATGTTGTTTCTTGTCAAATTGGGGTAATGGAGAGACGAGCTTGAGAGGTGCATCGGCGTAATTGGGCTGGGTAGGGTAGGAGAATTATGTATTGATGGGCTAGATAGAATATGTACTCCCTCCGTATCAAAATATAGGTTGTTGGGCTTTCTTTGTGCAACTCTTCCCAACTACCTATATTTCGGTACGGAGGGAGTAGTATATATATAGATACCTAGTAAAAAAGCGTTCCATTTGGCCTTCACGAGGCCCCGCCATTGGCTAGGGGCAACTGTTTCGAGACTTGCGAGCCCTCACATGCCTTCCGCTGTGCTCCACACCACCACTGAATGCATATTGCCACAAAACAACAACCCTCCTTTGTTTCATCACGGCAGTGAAGATGCCAATAGCTTGGCACTGGGAGCAGCGATGTTGAAAGCAGATGTTCCTGCTGAAGTGCCGGTGTGCTTGACAGCAAAGCGGCACACTTTGCTTGTGTGACCTTATGCTGACGCCAATTTTCCCAAAGTCTCCTGCATGTCGACCATTGTGCATGTTGTGTTGTCAGTCGGCCATTATCTTGACATTGTCGGCCATTATCAAGACTAGCAACTTTGGCAGCAAAAGCCATTGTGTAATTGCGTGCTTGGGTATGGACCGGGCCTGATCGAGGTGTCCTGGGACCAAGTAGACTGGGAGCCATAGGGGCAGGAGAAATCATCTTTTATCTCAGGAACTTGGGTTTATTTTTTTGCTTGCTTAGTAATGGTAATGATGCTCTCCTTATGAAGTGGACACCTAACAGTTACAGATATAATAAATTAGTACAATAATTAATAACTTATCTAAATTATACTCCCTTTGTTACAAAATGTAGGGTGCATTTTGATTGTCCAATCCATGCTTTGACTAACAATTACGCCAAGAATGTGTGAGTTATGTTATACAAACTTGATAACATTGGATTTGTATTCAAAATCACTTGTGGTTGTGATTCTGTAGCTATCAATAAAATACTCCCTCTGTCCCATAATATAAAACCATTTTGCAAGCTATGTTAGCTTGCAAAATGGTCTTATATTAAGTAGTGTACAAGAGTTTATGGTCAAAGTTCAAAATCGATCAGTCAACATACGGCCGTACATTTTGCAAAGGAGGGAGCGGACTGGATACGAATCCATGAATCTTTATCATAGGAACTGACCAATTCAGGAAAATATATAACTTGGCTAGGAAGAAAGTCTGTCTAAATCTTCCATGGGTCTGTTGGCTGTTGCTATAGTTATCGCCCTTTTGTACCATTCACTGTTCATGGGCATGGACACTTAACGTTACAGTAGTTTCTGCATGTGGTATGTTGTGGCATTTGGAATTAATTGTGTTTATACCTGTTGCAGTGTTGAGAGTTCAGAATACTTGTCAGATCTTCTGAAGTCTCGTAATATTCCTCACAATGTACTTAATGCAAGACCAAAGGTACGTAAACTCCTGCTTCAGAACTTATTCTTCAATGTTTGGAACTAATCGAATCGCTCTCGGCAGTATGCTGCGAGAGAAGCTGAGATAATTGCACAAGCTGGAAGGAAACATGCAATTACAATTTCAACGAACATGGCAGGCAGAGGAACAGACATCATTTTAGGTGGTAACCCTAAGGTTAGTATATAGTCTCTTCTCTTCATATATGTGTGAAAGCAGAAAGCTAGCAGTGACCTTTCTCCACAGGGCCTGATCAGTTCACTTCTCGATTCTTGGTAGATGCTTGCAAAAGAAATTGTAGAAGACAATATACTTCCATTTCTGTCGCACGATACCCCAGATGTCGAAACTGAGGGGGAGTCCACATCCCATAAGGTGATTAATTTTGTGTTTTCTATCCGTCCTAAAACTCCACAGTTGTTTCTCACAGTCACCTTTTGTATTTTGGTAGGGTCTTTCCAAGATAAAACTTGGGCCATCGTCACTAGCTCTGCTTGCCAAAGCTGCAATCATGGGTAAGTAACAATTATTGGACTATCATTGGTTGTATGTTTATTGCCTGTAACAAGTTTTTTTTATTGTGTGGCTCACGTATCCATATATTCTTGTAGCAAAATATGTTCACAAAAGTGAGAGCAATGAATGGTCTTTTCAGAAGGCAAAATCCACTGTTATGGAGTCAATTGAAATGAGTAATACGGTTGGGTTGGAGAAACTACAAGAGCGTGTGGCTGAAGTGACTGAGATGTACCCTCTTTGTGATGCAATAGCACTTGCTTACGTCACTGTCTTAAAGGATTGCGAAATTCATTGTTTTGACGAAGGTGCTGTGGTGAAGGCATTAGGCGGGCTTCATGTAATAGGAACTTCTTTGCATGAGTCACGCAGAATAGATAACCAAGTAAGACACTCCTGATGCTGCAGGGTATACTCTGTTTAAGCATGATGCTTAGGTTTTTTTATCCGATGTGATTTGAAACTAAATAAGTTGTAGCTACCAGGATTATCTTTGGGGGAATTTCTTTTCAATAAGTTGCTTAGCCTGGGCACATAGATGTGGAATCAACTGGCACTAAATTATAAACAGAACCTATTGAGTTTAGATGTCTTATTCCGTTCTGTTAATTACACCTTACTGTAAATAAATTCGATTTCCTTGTGTGCTGTTTCTATCTCTCATACTTTTGACTCGCCTGCCACTTTTGATGCAATATGTTGTCTGTCTTGTTGAATTAGTGTAGTTTTTCAATTCTTTAGATAAAAGCTTGCTGAGAATATAGTTCTGTGTGCCACAGTTGCATAAAATCTGCAAGTTTTTTTTTCTGCAGTTACGTGGTAGAGCTGGCAGACAAGGTGATCCTGGGTCCACACGGTTTATGGTGAGGTATGTCTGTTCCTGAACAACAAATACTTATGTAATACACACTAAACTACTGTAGCATCTGATGATCCTTTTACTTGCCGAATCTAAGTGTCTCTAATTTTGATCAACTAGCTTACAAGATGAAATGTTCCGGAAGTTTAATTTGGACACAGAATGGGCTGTGAGACTTATATCAAGGATAACAAATGATGAAGACATAGCCATCGAGAGCAATGCTGTTGTAAAACAGGTCAGATTTTATTTGTTGACATGCCAAACATTAAAACTTTTTGTTTGGGATCAAAGTGTATTTTGTCTTGTACTCTTGCTTACATGTATTATTTTTCCAAATGCAGCTTCTAGGTCTTCAAATCAATGCAGAGAAGTATTATTTTGGCATAAGGAAAAGTCTTGTTGAGTTTGATGAAGTCTTGGAGGTATATCATTTATCTCAGTCGCTATACTTCTATACTGTTGTTTCATCCCCTGACCATTATACTAAATCAAGTTATTACTATTTTAGTTTGTATGATAATTTTACTCGTTACCACCGAATACCGTTGATTTTAATGCCCTTTGATTCATTTGAACCATGATGTTTGTATCTAAATGAAAAGGTTACTGTTTTTATTGTTCATAGCTCTTAGTGCTGCAGCTTAGTTTTCAAACACCACAGGGTTTAAATACTGAATTGGTTAATGCAATTTATCCATTTCTTGAATTCTTTTGTTCATGGAGTATCATTCATAATATTTGATAGGTCCAAAGAAAGCACATCTATAGCCTTAGGCAGGTGATATTATCAGGTGACTCTGAAAGCTGCAGCGAACTAATTCTCCAGTAAGTTTAGCATTCTTGATTATTAAATAAAAAGTGTCAAATGAGAGGTAACGAACATATTCTAAGATACTCTCTCTGTAACTTAATATAAGACGTTTTTTAACACTATGACTGTCAAAAAAAATCTTATATTAAGTTACAGAGGTAGTACCACATTATTTTGGATAAAATCTTGAGTAGAAATAATACTTTATTGCTTATGTACTTCTTGTCTGAAGTATTAGGTTATAGATGATATTTAAATAATTTAATTGTGAGTTTTTATGAGTTCAAGGTTTATTTGCGTGTCTTGTGAATATATGGCATGCATTGATGCTCGCTACTGCCCTCATAGGTCATAAACTCATAATTTCGTTGCTTGCATGCACACTTTTGTCTCGATTAAAACCACTTTTCCTTGTTGTACAGTTCAGTAGCATTTCCTAGGGTACCCCTTCCATCTGATGCTAAAATCTTATATCTTATTCAGAACATTCAGCTTTTACTTTATCATTATCATTAGTCAGCCATCTATTCTTTTTATATACACTAGCACAATGCCCGTGCGATGCTACGAAACTATAAAATACGAGGAGTTAGGTCATTCGCATAGGAAGTCGTCAACATACGTGGTTAGGTTGTGTGCGGTTTATTAAAAAGAGCGAAAATACAATGAAAGACCATGCAGCAGGCATTGGAGAATCTTAAGCAGTCATATTGGGTCCTTTGCAAGACACAATAGTTTGAATCCTGAAACATATGATGGGATAGGAGGTCAAGTTCTATAGTCTCTTTGGAAGTACAGTTTGTTTCACTCCCTTGTTCTGTGATATAGAACTGGAAGAACTTGGTTGTGAAGACAAACTGAAAACAAGAACATAATTTTGAGTTGGAGTCACATTTCTCCATTTGTTTTTTGTGCCTTCTATGAGTGTGGTCTCACATGAAAGTAGTAGTGTACTTGCTTATTTGTGTTAGGTCCCACACGTGAATAAAAGTACATTTGCTTATTTATGGCTCTTAGAAGGTTGCTAGTCCCACATGTGGGTAGGGTTGCATTTTGTATCAGTGATGATTGTTGGTCCCACATATGAACTCACCACCAACTACAGCCTTATAAGTAGGAAAGAAAATGATTCATTTTTTTTAAATTAAAATCATTTATCTCTGAAAGTTTTTTCCCAACCAATTACATGCCTTCAGTTGAAATGCTACTAGGTACATGCAAGCTGTAGTCGATGAAGTCATTCTGGGAAATGTTGATCCCCAGAAGGTACTTTGTCTTGCCCTGATTTTTAAATATTTTTTCTAGGATGTTCTTTTGGTGGGCTGTGTCAGCTGTTCTAATTATATTTCATTTCAGCCACCTAAGACATGGGATTTGGCAAAGCTTTTGGATGAGTTTGTCAGTCTAGGCGGAAAATTGCTGACAGGTAATAAGCCTAAATATGTAGTGAATTCATGTTCTTCTGCAGTTAACTCTTCTGACTTTGAGATGCTCTGCAGAAACATTCAAGGAGACCCAAGAGGAAGACCTACAATCATCACTTGAGCAAATACTTAGATATGGCTCCGTGGAGGTCGATAATTTTGCTCTCCGAAACATGCCAGTGCCACCTAATTCATTCAGGGGAATTCGTAAGAAAACATCTTCAGTAATGCGATGGTTTGCCATTTGTGTTGATGATACGTCGAAGTAAGTTGTGATATAATCCCATATATGTTTTTCTTCGTCATCGATTTACACAATCACCTACAGGTGTTTATTGTTTCTCTGTAATTCATCTATGTGATCAAATCCAGGAAAGGGAGATATACAAACATTGTCAATCTTCTTCGGAAATATTTTGGTGATTTTCTAATAACTACCTACCTGGAAGTGCTGCAAGAGTCCCGTTATCATGATGCATACATCAGGGGAATTGAGGTTTGCTTCTCTTACGAATATGTTTATGCAGTCTTGTCAGGGGATAAAGCCCCACTGAGACTTAAGTGTTCTGTGTGGAGGTCAAGGTCATATTTTTTCTTGGGTACTTTGCAAGTGATGTTGCAATCTGCATTGCATTTACTTTGTTATTTCAAGTTCCCATGCATTTTATCATGTGAAATTCTGTTTGTGAAATTATATTATTTACAAACTATCAATAAGATTAAAGTTTAAAATAAAATAAAGGATCTTGATTGTGGCCTGATGGAAAGGCACAATGGTATGTAATTTTGGCATTACTGGACAAGCTATATGTTTCGTCATGACATTTTATCTTTTTCCCAAGTCAAAAGCACATTCGTTATGTAATTGTGTAACTCTGTTGAATTGAAGAGGGAAGCACTTCTGAAGACACTTGATATTTTGTGGAAGGACCATTTGGTTAACATGAACAAGCTTAGTTCTGCGGTAATTTGAATCTTACCCTTTAGATGTTCTGTCTCCTCTTCGATTGCCAATTTTCTGTCGCTGACTCGGATTTCATAACTTTTTACTAGGTGAATGTTCGGAGCTTCGGGCATAGAAATCCTCTAGAGGAGTATAAAATTGATGGCTGTCGGTTCTTCATCTCAATGTTGAGTGCCACGCGACGATTGACTGTGGAAGCCCTGCTCCATTACTGGTCATCTCCAATGGAGTCTGAAGAGATCTTCAACACTGCGGATCAATAGCTGAATAACATCAAGATCTGATGAATATATTCTTCTCGGGAGATTGCACACCCAGATACTTGTGAATGTATGGCAGGTGCAATCACATATTGTTGGAACGTGTTTCTGTCTTGATCGCCGTATTGATTCCTCGTCAGTAGGGTAGTCTCTTACACAGTCTCGACTCGGATGGTTGCCAGGTGGCATTAGACTTTTCATAGAGATGGCGTTCCCCAGGAGTCTTAGATATGCTGTAGGTTAGACAGTAACCATTTTGTAGTAGTCCTATTAGGATATTTTCCCACTCCTTGATATGGCATCTTTGGCGTGTTGTGCTAGCTGTTACCAAATTTGTCCTAGGCTCGCAGCTCAATGCAGAAGGAGGATGTATATCACATAACTGGATCCAGCCGATTATACATGAAATGCACAAAGGTTCTAACCCGTGACAGTCGGAGCTTTATTATATGTTACAAGTTGAAGTAAAATAGTACAGATTTGCGCACATTGTGTTGCCATATGTTGGTACTCGTATCATATATTTGTCTCCAGCCTGTACTATTTTGTGAGTGAAACCTGTACCAAACAATTCAAGTAAAGCCCAAGGCCTCTCACCCGCATAATATCTCTTGTCATGCGGAGTATGTGGCTTGTGGACATTGAACTCTGGAGGTTGTACTACCAGTGGGCAGCATTTGACCTTGTGAAGTCGCTGCTTTTGACGATGGTGATGACAAGCCAATCAAACCCGACCCATGGCAAACATTTCAACTGTCCAGATTCTACTCACACCTTGCATGCTAAGAGTCATTATCAACATGAGCATACTGGCATGAGGAAGCCATTTACACGTTACATTCCGCATATTCTCTCCGGTATTCTATATTGCAAGTCGGTAGCAAGTAGTACTACAGTATAGTAGTAGTAGTTGGCATGTGTGACGCTGCTGGATCACGATGATGAATCGATGATGGAATGCATTCTCCTGTTGCCCTGCAAATGCTGCAATGCAACGTATGTGCAGCAGCTACGCTGTCTTGTCTACTTTGGATCTTCTCCGGTGTAGTAGCTATCAGCCATGTGCTCATTCACAATTTCACATAGAAAAAAGCACTAGAGTCTAAATTTGTCTTTGCCCTCCACGCGCCTCCTCATTCGCGTGGGCGGCTCCTCCGTCCCTTTTCCAGCATCGCTCTCCAGGCCAGGCGGCGGGCGCGAGAGATGATGTCACTCCCTCCGGAATGCGCGCGGCGTCACAGGTGACGTGCGCGTGCGTCTCCTCCCCTGTTGCGTGCTCCTCATCTTATGAACTGTTGGGTGTCATCTCATCCATGATCCATCCAATTTAGTAGAGGCTGAGGCTGGGTTACCTTGCCATGAGGGAATTTATTGTGCCCACAATATATGTGTGTGGACGTGGCGTTGTAGCCACACAGAGAGAGAGAGAGAGAGAGAGTGAGACTGGTGAAGGAAGAATCTGCAGTGGACTTGGACCAAGACCAGCCTGAATGCCTCATCGTGTCCTGCCGATGGGGCACACGACTGCTAGCAGCATTTCAGACCCACCATCACTCCGAGTAGTGTGTATCTATCTATCATTCAAATGGTACATAATACCGCATATACTTAACTCAATTCCGTAGTAGTACCATATTTTTTTCTTAGGCCATCCGGCCATAAATGAGTTCACATCCAACCCTCCACCATGTCATGTGTGCCCTTGCTTGCCTTGCGGAATTTTCCACGATTTGACGTCAACTTATCTTGGGGGTCTTCGCCGGGCCGATACTGGCGCATCAGTTCAGTAGCTGTTGAACGAAGACCATGACCATATGTTCAAATACTTTGACATTCTCCTGCGACTCCTAGTTTCCCCTAGCTGAACTCAAAATTTCATGGCCCTACTCCTAGTGACTACAAAGACAGAGAGTAGATACAAGTAGTGGAAATATATGATCTCACCCACATACTGTTGGTTCGAATTCTGCTGCTCAATTATTTACGCCACCGATTAAGTAAGGAGATAAGACGAACGAGGATCTTCGGGCTCACACTAGAAATGATAAGGTCATGCCTTGCCCACGCTCTTGATGACGACGGTGCTGCCATCACCTGATGCAACCGAATTTTTCATGTATATCCTCACCTGAAAAAAAGGAGCAAGAAACAACAAAATCAGACAACGGAATGCAATACGAGACAGGGAAGTTGTTAGCAGCTAGGTCCACAGATTTAATAGCATTTGATGCAGCAACTGTCAGCTGTGTGTCGTCTCGGCTCATCTTTAATTGTATCACTATACTCGCCTGGTACGTCAACCACAGTATCATTTTTTGTAAGATCTATCACAGTATCATCTAGAAGGTATAGAATGATTTGAACCAAGATTTTAATAGGGATTCGTTTTCTTAATTTCGGCAAATTTTTTTTTTTGCAAAGCAGTGCAGAATATAAGTTGTCTCTGAACAAATGAAGCATTGGAAACGGCTAATGATCATTGAGTTCAAACCGTGGAAACCGTCTGCGTAGAGTGAAAAGCATAGAACCACCACAATACAGATGTCATTAGAAAACTGCCGTCACTTTACGTTTTTCGAGCATTTTGCACCGAACGCATCGCTAATCCGTAACAAAAAAACACTAAGTACCGCTTGACCACGAATTTGACCTGGTAAATTGATGATGTGGCAAACAAATGATGGCACATGCTGAATTATAATTTTATTTTTCTTGGAGGGGTTGTTTGTAATGTTTGGATCTTCTTCTTCTACTCCGGCCACTCCTAGCCACCATTACTGCTGCCGCCATCGACGTATGAGTGAGCAGAGCCGCAGAGGAGGAGTCCCCGCCCCATGGCTTCCCCTTCCTCTCCTTCCCTGTCCATGGACTCGAAGCCCACCCTGGCTCCTCCTCATCTTCAGCAAGAACTCGGCTCACGCCATGGCGGACAAGCCTGGGCTACGAGCTCTGGGGCTGCGCGAACCTGTGGATTGGGAAGCCTCGTCGGGGTGCAGGGGGGCTTGGTCGCGGCGAGCGACGGGGGGCGGCGGGGCCTGGCCGCGGCGAGCGACGGGGGCGGCGGGTCCTGGCCATGGAAAACAACTAGCAGGGAGGAGAGGTGGAAGAAAGAGTGAGGGGACAAAGGACTCGATTGCTTTTTTTAAAAAATTTGAGGGTTTTTTTTAAAGTCGCACAATCAAATTTTGCCAAGTCAGTTTTTGCCACGTCAAATACGAGATTAGGCAATGTTTAGTTCATTTTGTCAAAATTAAAATATGTGTTCGGTGCATATTACCAACTGTCTGTATTGTATTGTGGTGTTTTTTTGCTAATGACGTGTGTATTATGGTGGTTCTGTGCTTTTGACTCTGTCTGCGTACTGTCCCTGAATAAAAGAACACCGGGTGACTAACTTGAAATAGTAAAACGGAGTGACGAAACGGCAACGCGTTGCTGAATTTGTTTTATCATTAGTTAACTGCTACCGGTAGATGATCGCGTAAATCCTACTATTATACATGATCATTGCGTCACTCTACGCTGGAGACTTTGCTCATACCGACCAGTTATTAAAAAGACACAAAATATGCTATGCATTAAGCATATGTGCCCACACTAGGAGCTAGCTTAATTAGCCACGTATTTTGGTGACCTGCTAACTTTTCTCCGAAAGATTAGTGACCTACCTAGGCTAGGCTAGAACGCAGTCCTTGTCATTCCATCAAAAGAAATGCTTAATAAGAGTCAGCGTGCTGCGTGCATGTGGTGATATGACCACACATAGAATAGTAATATGCCTTCACAACTGCCAACTGCTCAACTGGATCGGTTTCACAAAAAGATCCTCCAAGATTAGTACCAGAGTGGGTTTCACAAGAAAATATTTTTCATTGCGTAAAACAGGAATTTGCTAAGAGGATCTGCAACGGAAGGCCTCGAACCCTTTAACAGACGACCCAATCATTGGGAAAATAGACATGCTCCTAGTCTTCTATGATCCCATGAAACGAAATGATGTGAGCTGTTGGATCGTGGATTTAACAATTGAAAAATGAGCTCTTACAAAATTTTAGAAAACTTCTCCAACTTTTTAATAATTTTATGCAAGTCTAAGACTTCATCTTTCGACCATTGGTTCCACAATCCAACGAGTCATGTAGTCCCGTATCATGGGAAACTTGGAAGCGTGATATTCCTCCACAGTCATTGTTTGGAATTCAAACAAAGCATTGCCACCTAATCGGACCTCCTAGTGTTAGCTCAAACGTTCAAACCGGCCAACATCCCCATATTCAGTTCATATGTGAAACGAATATGAAAACGCCGGACATTGTTCACCATGTCGAACTGATGGCAAGATATCATTCAAAATGTCCCCGACCTAGAATGACCTGCCCTCTTCCTCTCCTCCCTTATTTGCTTCTACCCCCACATCTGTCACCGTAACTCCGCCGCACCCTAGCTCTGTCGTCATCCCCAACACTTATGACATCTAAGGTATGCAATTTCTTATGGCCGCGTTTAACTCCTTCACAACTTTCTAACAATCGATACCACTAAGCAGTGGTTAATCAGACATTCGAGAGAGTGAGAGGCCCTTAGGGAAAGAAGAAGCCTTGCATCTCGTTGTCTTTGTGTTCATTGAAATATCTGAGCATTTTTTAATTCTTTTGCTCATTTGTAGGCAAACGATGAAGTCATCATCAGAGGATGAGTACAAAAACAAGGAACTTGAGGAATTAATGTACGTAGAGTTTATTGATTTGTCGGATTCGAATGATGAAAATGCTAAAATGATGTTGATGATCATGTATTGAACTTCAAGGATTCGATAAAGGCATGAGAGTTATTCTTTGGGATAGGATCACTGGCGCACAACTTATTTATAAGAAAACTTCACATTAGACCCTACATACCATGAAGGATTTTTTCGACGTTGTTTTCACATGAGCAAAATTTGTTGTTTTGCATAGTGAATCCATCAAAGAGGTTGAGGACTACTTCAAGTCAAGGAATGATTTTTGTGGTCAAATTTCCTTCCATCCTCTGCAGAAATGCATGACCAATCTCAAGATGCTTGCTTGTGGTAAAGCTGCATATACCATCGATGCTGAAATCTGGATGGGAGAGGCCACATGGTTGAGTATCACAATGTTGTTTGCACACACGATGATGAAGGTATTTGGAGCAGAGTATCTGAGAGAACTAACTATCGAGGACATGAAAAGGTTGATGGCAACTGAAGCAGAAAAAAGTTTTACAAGTCTGCTCGATTCAGTTGTGTGCATGCACAGGCAATGGAAGAACTGCCCAAAGATTTGCTCGGGCAGTACCAAGGTCACAATAGAGAGGATGTCATCATACTTGAAGAAGTGGAATCGAAGGACTAATTAATTTGGCATGCTTTATTTGGCACGCCTAGTTCTCATAATGATGTCGATGTGCTCCAACGACCTCCTTTGTTCAAGAGACTTTGTGATGGGAAGGCTTCGATGTGCAACTACATCATCAATGGGCACAACTACAACATGAGTTACTACCTTGACGATGGTATCTATCCTCAATGAGCGACGTTTGTGAAGGCTATACCCGATCCCCATGGTATATTAAACAGTGTCTCTTTGCGCAAATGCAAGAAGGTGTAAGAGAAACTCTAGCAGATGTGCCATCCCGCCACCGACTCGTATATATGCGGGCTTTTTGGCAGACGAGCAAAGTTTTGGTCCATAACAGAACCGCCATAATTCCGTCGTCCCGTAAAGTTTTTGCGGACGGCCCGCAAAAACACCTCTTCAACCGCTATATATATGGCGCGGGGGACGATTTAGGGTTACCGTCTCTCATCTACCCCCTGCCGCCGCATTTTATTTCCTCCGCCGTCTAGAGTAGCCGAGGAGGCCTCGAGACTAGCGTTACCGGCGGGGGACGTGCCGGTCCCGAGCCCCTTCCCGGACTGCGCTTCTTCTGCAACGTCGATGACCTAGCGTTCGACCGCACTTGGGATCGTATCGTGTAACTCAACAGCTACACCACCCAGTACACCACCACTGTTGTCCACACAGACATCCGGCTCCAGGCCGTTGTCAATGCCGTGATACGCGGTGAAGATGGCGCTCGGGAACGCCACACGATCGCACAGAAGTCCTGCGGTACAGAGTTGTCTACGCCCGCGTCAATCCCGACACTTGAGGAGCGGCAATCTCAAGCGAATTTCGGCGACCTCCATAGACCCCCTATTTAGGTAATTTTTTAGTGTTTCTCTGCTTCGACGAGTGCCCATCCTGTCACCGAAGCACTATGAAAATTATTCTCAACACAAGCATCAAGAGCAATGAAATCCATAATTCAATCCACAACAAAGAAGAATGAACTCATGACAATATTCTTCTAATCCATGTCCAAATGAGACCCAAGGTCGCCGGAGATTATACTAGATATCATGAAGTGAGCACATCAAATCCAATACTTAGAGGAAGGCAAAACATCATGGGATACAACTAGATCAACATAGCCAAGGGGGCGCAGGCAAGGTCTGGCTGCGCCCTCTGGTCACCTGGACGGGTGGTGCCCCCCCGGGAGTTCTTCTGGCTCCTAGGGTCTTCCGGTGAATAAGATTTTTAGGATTTTTTCTAGATTTTCCAGAGCACTTTGATTTTTCACCATTTTTTCTATGATGCACAGACAAAAACAGATAGAAACTGGCACTAGGCACTAGGTTAATAGGTAAGTCCCAAATATGTTGTAAATGGTATGAAAGTGCATCAAAACATATAGCAAAGTCACCAAAACAAGCATGGAACAAGCAAAAGTTATAGATACGTTTGGGACGTATCAACATCCCCAAGCTTAATTCATGCTCGTCCTCGAGTAGGTAAATGATAACCAAGATATTTTTGCGGTGACATGTGATACGTCCCGAACGTATCTATAATTTCTGCTTGCTCCATGCATGTTTTGTGTGACTTTGCCATGATTTTCTTGAACTTTCATACACTTTTGAGCATATTTGGACTAATCTATTAACCCAGTGCACCCAGATGCCAGTTGCTATTTTCTGCTGTTTTTGTATTTCAGGTTTTCCGACCATTAAAAGTGCTCCAAAAAATCCAGAAAAATCAGATAAAAAATCAGCGACCCGAAAGCTTCTGGAATCACCAAGGTAGCGGAGGGGGGCCACCACAGGGACTCCAGAAGGGTCCCTGGCGCGGCCCCACCCTAGGCCGTGCCAGGGGGCCTCCTGGCTGCCCTGTGGGTCCCCTCGACACCCCCTCCGCCTATATTTAGCCCTCGGGGTGGAAAGCCCTAAAATCGATCTCTTTTCCGCGAACTCGCCTCTGTACCGCCGCCGCTGCCGTTTCAAGATCGGGGCTGCCTGGAGAAGCTGCCCCGGCACCCTGCCGGGAGGAGGAACCCCCTCCGGGAGACCATCCATAGCCATGGACGCCTCCCGTATGTACCGTGAGTAGTCCCCCTTGGACCATGGGTCCGTGACCAGTAGCTATGTGATGTACTTCTCTCCTCTTTGTGCTTCCACTTTCGAGACCTCGTGAGCTGCCTCACATGATCGAGGCACTTTTGTAATTTCTGCTGTTGCTATGCTGAGTTTGCTGTGATCTGATGGATTATGAGACTATGTTCAGATTGTGATGAGTAATATATTCGATTCTTCTCTTTTATATTTTGTTCTTGAGTAAATTCTTGCATGTTCTCCGTTGCAGTATTTTGCTTTGGCCAAGTAGTTTGTTGCAACTCCAAGAGGGAGCGTTATGCTTGATTGTGGGTTCAGCCCCCTGATGTCTAGCTTGAGTGACAAAAACATGAGACTAGGGGATGTGCTGTTGCCACCAGGGATAAAACAACGGTGCTTGTACCCGCGGGTGCAAGGATTGTTTACTTTACGCAAAGTTCTTTTAATGCAGTTGTCTGTTGCTTTGAGTTTACACTTTGGGTGGGATTCACAACTTAATACCAGCGAGATGTTCTGGATAGATATCTCAAGGTGGATGATTCGTAGTAGATGCAGTTGGATTTCGGTCTACTTACCTTGGCGTACTGCCCATTGCTTTTGAGCCCTTCCTTTCTTTGCAGCATAGTTAGCATTGCGGTGCCTTCATAATTCTGTCAATTTCCCAGCTGTGATTTCTTTACCTCGCTAGCACTTTTATCGTATTTTGGGAGAGAGACATCACTAGTGAAAATCACGGGACTCCGGTCCATCTTCACATTATTGTTTACACCCTTAGTTTACTTTCAGTTCCACTTTTATCTCTTGCGTTGATCCTTTGTAAACAGCAAGGCCGTAGGAATTGACAACTCCTCTGTACTCGTTGGGAGCAAAGTTATTTGTTTCTGTGTGCAGGTCCTGTCAACTCCCTAGCCAGAAGCTAATTTCTGGCGCTGTTGGCACCTTTTTGTATTTCTGCGAGTCCTACTGGAGACAAACCTTGGTGTCTTCACCGAGGGAAATTTGCTGCTACGCTACATCTCACCTTCCACTTGGGGTAACCAACGAGGAGTGAGAGAACTATCCTCACCGTATCAAGCTAATTTCTGGCGCCGTTGCCGGGGAATCCAGTCTACAAGATAGGGGAGTTGCACACTATCTTTTATCTTTGCTTTTTAGTCTTGTGAGTTTACCTTTCAGTTTTTACTTTTGTGTCCCTTATAAAAAATACCAGAAATACCTGTTACCTTGTCAGTAGTTACCACTATGGCTGGTCCTTTTGCCTTTGGTGAGGCAGAAGTACTTACCTTTACTCAAAGAGGTGGTAAAAGTTTGAAATATGCTTGGTATAGAATTAATGATTCTCAAAAAAGAGCCACCAAGAAGCAATCCACTACTATCTTGCTTAGAATTTTTTATGTTGGGATCACCTCTTGAAATAGGTTTCTTTTAGACACTACTATCAATGGGAACTTCATAGAGGCCCCATTTTGGGAAGCCCTTAATGTTATTGAAAATCTTGTTGGAAGTCTCCCAGTTGTTAGTATTAAGGAGGACATTACTTTAGCTCACATTATGAGAAAACTTGAAAAAATAGAGCTAGAGATGCCAAGTATCGATAGGGTGAATGAGTTGGATTGTAAGATTCAAGGGAATTTGAATAGGCTAGATAACTCCATGCAGAAAATTGTCAAAACTTTGGAGACTATTAAATCCCTTGATGAGAACTCTTCTAGGATAGAAAAGATTGAGGAAGTTATTGAAACTCTAGGAACTACCTTTTCCTCAATCAAAACCAAAAAGGATGAAACTCCGGCAAAGAAGGAACCTAAGTTCGTTTACGTCCCCAAGGTTCCTCGAGCTAAAGCAAACACACCCATTGCCAAGAGAGTTGAAACGGTGAAAACTTTGGAGGAGACACCTATCTTTAACTTTAATGAAACTCCAATTGATTTCCTTCCTTTTGATTTTATTCCAAGAAGCATTTTCATTCGTCCTTTATTTGAGAAACCTATTAAGACTAGTTGTACTATTGAAGAGCTTTTTGATGATCGTGATGATGGTTCAATGGATACAACTTGATCTTCTGCTTTAAGCCTAGCTAATGGCTCTAAAGAAGCGCTTTTGGGAGGCAGTCCGCAACGAATTTAGGGTTTTCTTTTTACTTTTCTTCTGTTTTTAGTGATCTTGATGATTGTTACTACTGTAGCAACATCATTGTATCTTTACTTTTCAAGCTTTGTGCCTTTTATAGCCTCATACGACAAGGGAAGTGAAAGTTGTGACATGCTGTCCAGAAAACAGATTCTGTCCTCGTGACTAGAAAAATCATGGAAAAATACCAGTTCATCTTTTTGAGCTGAATTGTTTACACAGCGTGCTCTATAAAATTACGGAACTTTCGTATGTTCTGAGTTTTTTGATTTGAGTTGCATAAGTACCCCTAAAAAATCGTTTTTACCTGATGGTCTGTTTTTCACAGATTCTGTCCTGTTTTGCCTTTTCTTCACTTTGCAAACCTTAAGCTTGCTTTTTATTTGCAAAAACTTTTTGGCAATCTTGAGAAACATTGGCTCTTCAAAGTTATCTTCATTTCCAGTAGAGAAAAAATTATTTTATTAAGGGCACTAACCTCTCTAATCAGTCTACAATGAGTTATGTATGAAGGGAGTTTTCAAGTGCGCGATGGAAGATGATGAAAGAAGATCTTGGAGTGTCAAACGCTCAAGCTTGGGGATGCCCATGCGCACCCCCAATAAATATTCAAGGAGACTCAAGCGTCTAAGCTGGGGATGCCCCCGTGCATCCTCTTCTTCATAAAAAATTATCAGTTCGTCCCTCGTTGCACTATATTTTTATCACTTCATGCGTTGTGTGCTATGCTTGGAGCGTCTCGCTCTTTACTTTTCTAGGTTTGTTTTTGCTTTGTTTGCTGTAGTAACAAGTTAGACCCGAGCTTACTCTTTTGTGTGGGAGAGATACACGCTCCGCTTGAACTAGAACTCCTCATAGGATTTGCATGCTTATTCTTTTAGCTGTGAGCTGTTCTTTTTCTTTTCTTAGCTGCTGCTCTGTTTAGTTGTAGTGCTTTAGTTTTCTAGAACTTTTCTTTTGTTTTAGGTTGAACTTTCTATAGGTTGCATGCTTTATCTTGTTAGAGAGTTTGCCTGTTGCACTGAGTTTTGTGTCTTGACTAGAAGTAGGTAGTTGAAGTTGCTATTCTCTTTGTAGTAGTAACTTGCAATAGTTTTGAGGTATTGAATAGAGTAATGTTTGTACTTTTGGTGTCAATAGCTCGAGCCTACTAGTGATAGATGTCGTATTTTGGGCAATCCGTGTGTTTTTCGAAAACCAAAAAACCCTGTTGAGAACTCTAGCTACTAGATGGATCACTAACCTCTGGAGGGTTCGAATATTAGAGAACACTCACGTACCATGAGTCGAGGATGCGCAAGGATAACCAAACCCCCATACACTCCTCCTCGGGGTACTTGTCTCTTTATGAACCTCCTGATTAGATTGAGAGTCACTGATAATAAGTGCATGAGTTCTTCGGACTAATGTGAGTATTCGAAAGTTGACACTGCCACCCACCTATACTTTTTATAGCCTCTTCGGTACCGTGCATTGCCCTTTCTCACCTCGAGAGTTGGCGCATACTTCGCCGGTGCATCCAAACCCTTGGCACGATACGCTCTGTCATCATAAGCCTCCTTATATCTTTCCTCAAAACAGCCACCATACCTACCTACAAGGCATTTCCATAGACTTTCCGAGATACATTGCCATGCAACATCCACCTTCTCATGACTTGATCCTCATGTCATACATGCTACTTGCTTGATCGATGAGCCGCATGCTAGTTGGGCTTTGCCCTAATTATTGCTACATGACGCGCTAGTATCATTGCATATCCTGCTATCCTGGCAGAGGCATACATTTGCATCATGATAGTTATATCTTCTTTATGTGAGTACCTTTGTAAAGTGTGAAAGATCTCCTATATTCTTGTAAAATATAGAGTGTTGCCCCTAAAGTGAGGAAAAGATCCCAAAGAGTACAAAATCAAAAGATCCCAAAGAGGACAAATGAGAGTTAAATAGAAAGAGCCATTGAGGCCACCAAAAAAATAGAAAAAATAGAAAAAGAAAAATAAAAAGAGAGAAGGGGGCACACTACTATTCCTTTTGAGAGATCCACACTAGTACTTCATCCTCTATCCCTTGTATTCCATAGAGATCATCATCATGCATATAGCTATGTGGGGACCTTCACACTAAAGAACTTGGCTTGTATATTCCAATGATGAGCCGCCTCAAATGAGCTCTAGGTCTTCTTGAGCAAGCAAGTTAAATGCACCCCCACTAGTTCCCTTGGAGAGCTTTTAGCTCACATGTGCATCCGTTGCATGGCAATCCCTACTCCTCACATCATATCTATCATATGGCCTTCTCTCGCCTATGATTGTCCTTATTGATGTGAGCCTTTCTCACCTTTTTGTCTTCCTCTTCCACCTTCTTTCTGTTTCGCCTTTTAGGTGTCAACTTTCTTGCTCACGCTCATCCATTGCATGAGTGCTCAAAATATCGAAAGGGATTGGATCAGTTTGACTTGTACCTGACTAGTGGTCTGGGGACGAGTCAAGATAAGAATCCAAAGGAGACTAAGTGTGAAACTTTAGTAGATAGTTGTTCTCAACAACCTTTTTTTCTCTCTTTTTCCCAATCCCCTGCTTGCACGCAAACACCATCTGGAGACATTCGAGTCACGGACAGCGAGAGCTCTTGCACCTTTTGTTCTTTTTGTTGCTTGTGTCAATGCTAATATAGACTCTTGCTTGTTAAGACTTGAATTGAATTGCATGCTTTAATTGCTTTACTTAAAAGTCCTTATATGGTTGTGTGGCATGTCACCACATAAATTATGCTTGTTATCATTTACCTACTCGAGGACGAGCAAGATTTAAGCTTGGGGATGTTGATACGTCCCAAACGTATCTGTAATTTCTGCTTGCTCCATGCATGTTTTGTGTGACTTTTCCATGATTTGCTTGAACTTTCATACACTTTTGAGCATATTTGGACTAATCTATTAACCCAGTGCACCCAGCTGCCAGTTGCTGTTTCTGTTGTTTTTGTATTTCAGGTTTTCCGGCCATTAAAAGTGCTCCAAAAAATCCGAAAAAATCAGATAAAAAATCAGCGACCCGGAAGCTTCCGAAATCACCAAGGTAGCGGAGGGGGGCCACCACAGGGAGTCCAGAAGGGTCCCTGGCGCGGCCCCACCCTAGGCCGCGCCAGGGGGCCTCCTGGCTGCCCTGTGGGTCCCCTCGACACCCCCTCCGCCTATATTTAGCCCTCGGGGAGGAAACCCCTAAAATCATTCTCTTTTCCACGAACTCGCCTCTGTACTGCCGCCGCCGCCGTTTCAAGATCGGGGCTGCTTGGAGAAGCTGCCCCGACACCCTCCCGGGAGGAGGAACCCCCTTCGGGAGACCATCCATAGCCATGGACGCCTCCCGTATGTACCGTGAGTAGTCCCGCTTGGACCATGGGTCCGTGACCAGTAGCTATGTGATGTACTTCTCTCCTCTTTGTGCTTCCACTTTCAAGACCTCGTGAGCTTCCTCACATGATCGAGGCACTTTTGTAATTTCTGCTGTTGCTATGCTGAGTTTGCTGGGATCTGATGGATTATGAGACTATGTTCAGATTGTGATGAGTAATATATTCGATTCTTCTCTTTTATATTTTGTTCTTGAGTAAATTCTTGCATGTTCTCCGTTGCAGTATTTTGCTTTGGCCAAGTAGTTTGTTGCAACTCCAAGAGGGAGCGTTATGCTTGATTGTGGGTTCAGCCCCCTGATGTCTAGCTTGAGTGACAAAAACATGAGACTAGGGGATGTGCTGTTGCCACCAGGGATAAAACAACGGTGCTTGTACCCGCGGGTGCAAGGATTGTTTACTTTACGCAAAGTTCTTTTAATGTAGTTGTCTGTTGCTTTGAGTTTACACTTTGGGTGGGATTCACAACTTAATACCAGCGAGATGTTCTGGATAGATATCTCAAGGTGGATGATTCGTAGTAGATGCAGTTGGATTTCGGTCTACTTACCTTGGCGTACTGCCCATTGCTTTTGAGCCCTTCCTTTCTTTGCAGGATAGTTAGCATTGCGGTTCCTTCATAATTTTGTCAATTTCCCAGCTGTGATTTATTTACCTCGCTAGCATTTTTATCGTCTTTTGGGAAAGAGACATCACTAGTGAAAATCACGGGACTCCGGTCCATCTTCACATTATTGTTTACACCCTTAGTTTACTTTCAGTCTTTACTTTCAGTTCCACTTTTATCTCTTGCGTTGATCCTTTGTAAACAGCAAGGCCGGAGGAATTGACAATTCCTCTGTACTCGTTGGGAGCAAAGTTATTTGTTTCTGTGTGCAGGTCCTGTCAACTCCCTAGACAGAAGCTAATTTCTGGCGCTGTTGGCACTTTCTTGTATTTCTGCGAGTCTTACTGGAGACAAACCTTGGTATCTTCACCAAGGGAAATTTGCTGCTACGCTACATCTCACCTTCCACTTGGGGTAACCAACGAGGAGTGAGAGAACTATCCTCACCTTATCAACATGCTACCAAGAAGTCTTTAACAATTACATGACAAATGCTTATAGAGATAATGAAACTTCAGGAAATATGTTGTCTCATGAGAATATCACAAAGAACTAAAAATTGACAATATGATACTGAAATACCCAATAGGTTTGTAGTGAGCATGGTGTGATGGGTGTAGATAACACATCCTCGTTGGTTATCCCAAGTGGAAGGTTAGGATGTAGTAGCAGCAAAATTTTCTTACCCGAGGACTGTAAGGTTTATCGAACCAGGAGGATTAATAGGTCAACAAGAAGGTGGTGAAACGAGCAAGGCGTCGTATGAGATATTACTCGCTTGACCTGGACCTGAACACAAGACACAAATAACTTTGCTCCCAACGACTTCAGAGAGGTTGTCAATCTCTCCGGCCTTGCTGTTTTCAAAGGATCAAACATAAAGGGGGAATAATAGTTGTGTGGCTGA
Source organism: Bromus sterilis (assembly GCA_950022295.1). NCBI lineage: Eukaryota > Viridiplantae > Streptophyta > Magnoliopsida > Poales > Poaceae > Bromus > Bromus sterilis. Next base: position 376,292,924 of record OX465595.1, on the reverse strand, counting down.
AGGAAAATAAAGTATTAAAGTAAAAGAGGTGTAAACTATGATGGAAACATGGATCGGGGTTTAAAAAACTATGCTGGGTGAACAAATTACAGCTGGGCAATTGACAGAATTATAAACGCACCGTAATTCTAATTATTCTAATGGAAAGTAAAGCGGCTCAATCGTATGGGCATTACACCAAAATAAGTAGACCGTTTATTCATCAACATCTACTCACTAATCATCCACCTTGAGATATCTATCCAGAACATCTCGCTGGTATTAAGTTGCGAACCCCAACCAAATTGTAGGCTGAAAGCAACAGACAACTGCCTTAACACTCTATGCGTAATGTAAGCAATCCTTGCAACGCACAGTCACAAGCACCATTGTTTTACCCTCGATGGAAACAACACATCCCCTAGTCTCATGTTTCTGTCACTCAAGCTAGACATCGGGGTGCATGGACCCACAATCAAGCATAATGCTCCCTCTTGGAGTTGCAATCTACTATTTGGGCAAAGCAACAAACGCAACGGAGAACTTGCAGGAATAATCAAGAACAAAAATATAAAGGTAAACCAAATATATCACTCCACACAAACTGAACATAATCTCATAATCCATCGGATCCTAGCATACACAGCATAGAAAAGGCTTTCAATATCTTCCATGCCAATTATGTTAATGGCGGTTCCCATGTTTTTTATATTGCTTACACTCCCCTCCACCAAACAATCAGAATCCATGGCTAACCGCATCTGCGGGTGCCCTCCATACAATCTCAAGCCTGGAGGGAGTGTAAGTTTTATAATTTTTTATAAATCAATTTGAACTGGGAATTCACCAACCAGCCTCTGCCTCATAAATTTGACTAGATTAAAGTTTGTAATTGAGTAAAAAATCTTTAGCATGGAAGATACTGATCACCCCTACCGCTTTATGAGCTTGTATGAGTACAAAGAGGAAGCTTATTTGAAAGTTTAGAGATGGTACATGAAAGTCTTCATTAGGAATGACATGTAAATACCATATATAGGAAGATATAGTGGACTCTCGTGGCATAACTGGTTTCAAGGATTTGGATGCACAAGAAGCCAGTCCGCTTAGTACAGGTGAAGGCTAGCAAAATACGGGGAAGCGATCAAATAAGAGAGCATAACGACCATAATCATGCGTAGCGACAAAACAACATTGAATCGGGCATGAAAGTTATATCACTACTCAGAAATAAAAGATCATCAAGGCTTGGTAGACTTTCTTTACAGTCTTAAAATATGTGCGAGCATGTGCCAAGTCAATCCATACCACATCATAGGCAAACAAATCATGCTGGTATTTCAAATAACACATTATTCACCCTCAGCTATTTGGGACTAACCATAAGAAAACATGAACTACTAAACAACATTATGCACATATCATTTTTTATGATAGATATATCAATCATTGCAATAGAAGCCAACTCTCTATTCAAATAAGAGTGAAACACAAGAGAGTCCTAAAACTTTCATAAAGAAACTAATAACTCTTCAAGAGATAAACATGATAAACAAGAGCTAACAAGTAAAGCAGTAGCTAGAAACTAAAATTGAACACTCAATATAGAAGTGAAAACATGAGCATTTTAGGAAAAACTAGAGTGTGCCTCTCTCCCAATCAAGGATCATAGGGTCTCACAAGCTATGACCAGCAAATAAAGAAAAATAAGACTAAAAACTAAAACTAAAGAGAAAGACGCTCCAAGCAAAGCACATAACATGTGTCAAAATAAAAATATAGAGCTAGGAAGGACGAACTGATGATTGTTGATGAAGAAGGAGATGCGCGGGGGCATCCCCAAGCTTAGATACTTGAGTCTTCTTGAATACTTCTTTGGGGTGCCGGGGGCATCCCCAAGCTTAATCTTTTGACACTCCTTGGATCTTCTTTCATCATCTCCCTTCGTAATGCTTGAAAACTTCCTTCACACGAAGCTTCTCATAAACTGATTAGAGGAGTTAGTGCCGATAAACAATAAAGTTTCACTTGGGTACTGTTGGAACACAATGGAACAATCAATTTAAATAATAGCTACTGTTCCCCAACTTTGTTGGCTTTTTGCTACAAAAAGCCATGAACAAAGCTCACAAAAAAGCAAATGCAATTATAAGGCAGAAATATGGGAAAACAGAGCAGACAATGAAACTTGGCCAATTGAGGGCACTTTTGTAGCTCAAATAAAAAAACTCAAAACTAATGAAAGTTTGCCAATTACATAGAGGATGTTGGGTAAAAAATTTCGGTCAAAAATATGATCAGGTGATTTTTGAAGATTTTTGCAGTGAAGCAAACATAATCTGTTTTCTGGACAACATGCCACAACTTTTGTCTCCCTTATCATTAAAGGCTAAAACTTGGGACAAAACTTGAAAATAAAGATATAATGATGTTGCTACAGTATTAACGAACATCAAGACTCATTAAAAAAATAAACAAACTGAAAGTAAAAATATTTTGCGTTGCCTCCCAATAAACGCTTTCTTTTACGCCTTTTAGCTAGGCATGAAGATGGCAAAAGATGCTCACATACGAATAAGAATTGAAGCACAATAAGAGAGCATCAAGAAGAAAATATGAAGCACATTTAAGTCTAACCCACTTACTATGAAAAGGGGTCTTGTAGAGAAATAACTCATCAAAGCATAAATATATTAGCATAGGAAGGCAAAACAAGTCCAACTTCAAAACTATAGATAAGTGGTTGTTGTCCAATGTACGGAAAGCATTACAAATCATGTGCACATAAAACCGAACCTATGGGTCAACACTTGACGAGTGTTAGTCTGTTAGATCACTAGAATTGAAGAAGATATTAGTGGAAGGATACCAAAAATATTCCATGGGGCTTCGAAAGTTGTTTTGGGTGTTTAAGGATATGTTTGGAGCACTCGGGGATGGTCATGGATGGTTCCAGAGCATATGAGAATGAGACCAGGGAAGTCCTCGATCATCTAAAATTGTATCCGAATAATCTATAGACGTCCCGTGACATGTCTCAATCATCACACATCTTAACTTAGATGGTCCCAAAACCGATGCAAAGAGTTCCAAAAGGACTACTTCATCAACACGTGTGGATACTTATTGGTGGTGCTTTTCTCTGGACGGCAGAGCCCTGTTGGATTAAATCATCGACATGTGTGGATACTGATAGACGGATCATCTGTTAGATCCTTTTACAAGGGACTTGCCCACATGACTTCTTCGTGGGACGTGATCACAAGAACAAAATACTCGCGGCTGGGAAGTTGTAAATTCCTAGCTGCGGGGATTGACATCAACGTCTTCTCCAATTTTCCTCTCTGCTGCACTCCGTGGTAAGATATATCTAAAACCTTTCTTGCATCTTCATGAATGGTCTTAAGAGTTTGGATCGTAGGCTCAAACTTTATGTTTTTTAATATGTTCTCGAACAAATAATTTGAAAATAACATTATTTAAAACATGCTTCAACATTCAAATTTAAATTCAAACATAACCTATGGTTGAAAATATTGCAAAAAATATAGAACAAAGGTCGTTGACCATGAAGCACCCACAAATGCTCAACTAGATCATGATATAGTTGTTCCTGACTAGCATGGTCTTCTATGCATCGATGCATGACGAGAAATGTTTGCAATCGTCGTTCATCCCACTGTTGCTGAACCGATGGTATATAAACTTTGTTCCCTCTCATCGTTAGACGGTTGCTCCCTTTCACATCGATAGTCAGACGACTACTCCCTTTCATCCTCTATGATTATGTTATGGCATACCTCACACTCGTGATCATGATGTGCCACAACTATTTTTGATGCCAAAATCATACATTTCATCTTTTATGATCATGTTATGGAATATCATATTGATAGTCAGACGACAACTCCCTTTCATCCTCTTTGATGACACAACTCTTTTTTGCAATCGTCGTCATTCTTATATCGATAGTCAGACTCTTGATCCCTTTCATCCTCTATGATCATGTTATGGAATATCACGCACGTGATCATGATGTGCTACAACTCTTTTTGATGCCAAAAGCATACTGGACCACAAACGATGACAAATCCAGCTTGGAGAACTCCAAATTCCTGCTCAACATCATTTCTACATGCATATTGTCTTCTAGAGAAATATGATTTTTTGTTACATTGAGGGTTTGATATTGTTTTCACAAAAGTAGCACATGGTGGATATATTCCATCTATTAGATAATATCCCATGTTCTATTGACGCCGATTGATATCAAAATTTACTAGAGGTGTCTCTTCAATAAAAATCCTTGAAATTAGATGAGTTCTTTGGAGACCATTCAGATAATTGTTAGATCCTAGAAATCCAAAACATAAATGCTGAGCCCATATATCATTTGATTCAACACCTTCTAGGATTATAGCTGCATCTTTATATGTTCCTTGAGTTGTCCATGCAATGTTGTAGGACAAAACTTTCATTTTTAATTCATGCAGTCAATACTTCCAAGCATTTCTTGAAATCCTTTTGATGCACCCATCTTAAGAAGTCTTGCAATGTCCTCCTCATTTGGAGCTCGAAGATATTCTTCTCGGAATATCTCAATGATGGACACCATTTTTTTTTCATTCTGTCATTTTTTTTCATTATGTCAATTCAAGTACTCTCTATCATTTTAACCCATTCATCAATAGAATGAGTTGGACATGCATATGTAATCATTCTCAAAACTACCGTGACGTAGTTTACAAGGTACATTTCTTTAAGGATGGTGTTCTACGACAACATGAGCAATACACAAAAAAAAAACTCATTGCCATATGGATTTTCTCTTGTTTTTTTCTTGCATCATATACTGAATTCTTATCAAATAATCTTTCCAATGGTTTTTCATGAACGAGTCGCTTGTTTCGACGAACAACAAGATAACTAGGCACTCAACCTCCCCACTTAGGCTTCTTCTTTGCCATCATGTCCGCATACAAAGCCACAACAAAGTTGATATTTTTAGTCTCATCAGATTACAAGTCCTCAAAGAAGAGTAAACAAGGGTGATTTATCTACAACGAATATGAATAAGTATGATAAAAACCAATAACATACTTTTTTGTGAGAGAGTTAAAAAAAGAAATAATACCGAAAACATAGTAAAAGATGGAGGAGCGGGGTCTTTCGACAACAACGAAAACGTAAGGAAGGAAGTCTGGTGAGCAGAAGGAAGGCCAAAGGGGGAGGAAGGCAGCGTCGTGGTATCGCACAGCGACAATGCGACGACTACGCGATAGAGGCGCCACAAACGAACGCAAGTGAGCGCGTCGAGTATAAGAAATTTTGTGGGCATTTTTTTGGCACCTAACTTTTACGTGATCGATTTAATACGCTAAACCTAAGGCATTGGGGGATAATTTTTAAGATATTTCTTTTTTTATGTTTATGAGATCTGTTAGAGAGCTTTTATTGTCCCAATTTTTCTTAGACAATGATTTATTTACAAACACAACAACCATTAGAGATATTCTAGCATTTTATATCATACGAAATAATTAATAAAATATCTAAAACTATTCAGAGTGAGGATTTTGTACCAACATAAGTGATACATGTCATATCCACACCATTCATCCGTGCATTGAGATCTGTGTGGAACCTATGCAGTTTTATTTGGTGCACATTGTTAATTTATAAAAATCATCACATCAACACAAAATGTACCCGGATAATCTATTAGTGTGCGTAAAAATACTAGTACGACTTTATGCAATCCATGATACATGGTTGCACAGATCTCGAAGCAACATGTTTTTTAATGAATGGTTGATGGCACTGAAGTAGTGCTCCTCGTTGGTTACCCTAAATGGAAGGCTGGATGTAGCCTAGCAGCAAATTTCCCATAACATAGAGGATAGGGTTTATGTCTCCCGTAGGACTCCAAGGTCGACAAGTAGGTGGCTCGGCAAGTGATGCGTCATTTGATGATAATCACTTGTTTTACCTGGACTTGCGCACACAACAAATAACTTTGCTCCCAACGAGTAGAGAGAGGTTGTCAATCTCTCCGGCCTTGTTGTTTACAAAGGATCAACCGCAAGGGTAGATAGTAGTGATAATGATAGTGGTGATGATAGAAATTGAAAGTAAAAGCAGTAAATAAAATGAAGGTGTAAACATTGGTGGAAATATGGACCGGGGTCCCATGATGTTCACTAGTGATGTATGTCTCCCAAAAGACGATAAAACGGCTAAGCTGGGTGAACAAAATTACAGTTGGACAATTGACAGAATTATAAATGCACCGCAATACTAATTATGCTACTTGAAAGTAAGAGGCTCAAAAGTATGGGCAGTACGCCAAGACAAGTAGACCAAAATTCATCTGCATCTACTCACTAATCATCCAACTTGAGATATCTATCCAGAACATCTCGCTGGTATTAAGTTGCGAGCTCCACCCAAAGTGTAAACTCAAAGCAACAGACAATTGCATTAACAATCTATGCGTAAGGTAAACAATCCTTACAACCGCAGTTACAAGCACCGTTGTTTTATCATTGGTGGCAACAACACATCCCCTAGTCTCATGTTTCTATCACTCAAGCTAGACATCGGGAGGCATGAACCCACAATCATGCATAGCATAACACTCCCTATTAGAGTTACGATCTACTACTTGGCCAAAGTAATAAAAGCAACGGAGAACATGCAAGAATTACTCAAGAACAAAATATAAAAGGTAAACCAAATATATAACTCATCACGATTTGAACATAATCTCATAATCCATTGGATCCCAGCAAACACAGCATAACAACACCAGGAAAATTACATAGGTTCCTTGATCATGTAGGGTAGCTCACAAGGACTAAACATTGAAGAACAAGATTGGAGAGAAGACATCACATAGCTACTGGTCATGGACCCATGGTCAAAGGGGAATACTCACGACACATTCGGGAAGCATCGATGGCGGTGGAGAAGCTCCCGGAGGTCAATCCTCCCTCCGGCAGGGTGCCGGGAAGAGGTCTTCTGGAGCTCCCGATCTTGGAAGCGCGACGGTGATACGTCTCAAACGTATCTACTTTTCCAAACACTTTTGCTTTTGTTTGGCCTCATTCTTGCACGATTTGAACGAAACTAACCCGGATGACGTTGTTTTCAGCAGAGCTTCCTGCATGGTTTTCTTATGTGCAGGAATATGGATTTTTAGGTGTCTCAGAAAAATCATAGAAAATCCACGCACCCGGAGGGACCCTGAGCCAGAAGTGGGGCCAGAGGGCAGCCAGGAGGGCCCCAGGCGCCTTACTGGCGTGGACCCACCCCTAGTCGCGCCGGGAGGCCTCCTGGGTGGGTCCTCCCCCTCTGGTGCCCTACCATGGCCCCTATTTATTCTCATCGCGAGGAAACCCCAGAACAGAAGTCGTTTTCCCAGTTTCCGTCGCGGAGCCGCCGCCACCCTCTGTTCTTCTCCGAGAGGGCTAATCTGGAGGCTGTTTTTGCCTCCGGTGAGGGGAGATCATCGCTGACGGGGATCAACCCCGGAAAATCCCATGGTCAGGGGTTAGTCATAGAGATGTCACAGGTTGGACGATACTCGTCGGCTAACAGGAGAACCACTTCCTGCTCGATATTATTACGTGAGGGGGCGATTACAGTGGAGGCCAAGGCGAGTTCTCGGAAGGCTAGGAGGATTAGATGCGTATTGAGATGAGATAGACGTCTCCCCTCCTAGCCTTTATATACTAGGCTAGGTCTCGGGGAGTCCGTGCTAGGTTACATAGGTAGTTTCCTAATTCTAGTCCTACCTTGTACGCCAAGTTGCACCTTCCATGTTAGTCGCGGACTCCTACGTCGGTGCTTGGTTGGGCCAATCGTGGGCTTGTCATAGCTTCCCAGTGGGCCTTCTGTCTTCATACGCAGCAGGTAGCCTCACACGTAGGAGTCGTGGGGTCACCCCCTCGTCAGTAGCCCCCGAGTGCCTGGGGGACTCGAAGAGTCGCGCAGGGACTCGAATTCATCTGCGCTTTATTGTTTGTAAGCATGGTATCACCACGAGTCGCTGGCAGTTTTGAGCCATGACAATATCTGCTTCGAGGGATTGCTAAGCTGAAAGGGCCCAAGGAGTCGACTGGTCGAGCCTTGGTGAATTGTGCTAGTGATAAATACCGTAGTAGCCCAATCAAGCCCACGTCCCTCGACGTGAACTTGGAACACTGGTGTCAAGCAAAGTCATGCCGCTGCAGGTCTTATAGGATCAATTGCTGCCAGTCTAACCACATAGCCTGAGCGCGTCCGCTCGGCTCTTTCTATCATGCGAGCGCATGGAAAAGGTCGGGAGTGAAATCACTCAGCAGCAAGTCCCGACCCGGCCGTTCTTCGCAACGGGGTCTTACCTACACGCTAAGCTTGCGTGGCATCTGGGTACAGTGTGTCACAGGCCAGGCATAATTTGTTTTTGTGGAGGCACGGAGCCTGATTAGCGATGCACCCACTTGGAATAAACAATCAAGTGATCTATTTTAGCCGTCACTCGCGGATTTTGTAGCGAACTCAGGCGAGGAAAATAAGATAGCACCCACTCGGAATGTCGTCGAGCGTGCGAGTAAATCATGTTTGCTGAATTGCTGAGTCTTTTTTTCTGCGAGTGGTCACTCGAATGCTTTTCTGCTCTTTGGGTTGAGGGAGCACCCAAACTCTGAAAATATGTTGTTTCTGTTGGTGCGAGTGATCACTCGAGCACATCTTTTCCTTCTGGGTGAGGGAGCACCCGAACTCAAATAAAGGTACTCCCGATGGGAGTAAGAATTTTGTAGAGTCAGAAAATTTGGACGTATAGCTGGCTTTTGGAATCTTTTGGTTTTTGACCGACTGTTTGTGTCTTGACCCGTCCCTCTTTAGATGCCGTGCTGACATGTGTTGTCCTGCTGCTTGATGACGTATGATGATGATTGATTTTCTTTTGATCCATCACGTCTTCTGGACCATCATGATGATAACTTGGACGCCGTGCAACCTGTTGCCGGTTGGGTTTCCGAGACTTGTATGGGAAACATGCGAGATTTGACGCGTCCTGTAGGTAATGCTGACCGTGTGAATGCATCTTTGCCTTGGAATTCGTAACGCCCGGCCTGGCGGTCTTTGATGCAATGATGACGCCGCCTGGGCTTCTGTGTGTGTTTCCCTTGTTTGCCCTTGGATTGAGCTATAAATTCTTCCTTTTGTTGCCCGTCCTTGGCATCCATTCTTCTCATCTTCCTCTTCTTCTTTTTCTTCATATGGCGCCTGATACGTCTCAAACATATCTACTTTTCCAAACACTTTTGCTATTGTTTTGGCTTCATTCTTGCATGATTTGAACGAAACTAACCCGGACTGACGCTGTTTTAAGCAGAGCTACCAGTGCTGTTTTCTTTTGTGCAGGTTTCTGGATATTTAGGTACGCTGGAAAAATCCCAAAAATATATATAAAAAATCAGCATTCCGGAAGCATCCGCAAGTCCAAAGGGGGCCACAGGGCAGCCAGGGGGCAGCCAAGAGGGTGCCTGGCGCGGCCCAGCCCCTGGCCGCGCCACCTGCCCTCCTGGCTTGGTCCCACATCCCCCGGTGCCCTACTTTGGCCCTATTTATTCTCCCGACGCAGAAACCCCAGAACAGAAGTCGCTTTTCCAATCTACGTCGCAGAGCCGCCGCAACCCTCTGTTCTTCTCCGGGAGAGCTAATCTGGAGGCTGCATTGGCCTCCGGTGAGGGGAAATCATCGCCATCGTCATCATCATCGCCTCTCCATCACCCCTCCATGACTTCCTCTCTCATGTGTGAGTAATTCCCTGCTGTTGGCAAAGGGGATGGTAGGGATTGGATGAGTTAGATCATGTAATAGTTCAATCAGATTGTTGGGGGCATGTTGCCTATCATCTACTTGGTGTTTATCATCTCTGTTACACCTTTTTGCTCTTAATGCTTGTGACTTTGGGCCCGAGTGCCATGATTTCAGATCTGATCATCCTTTTGTTTCTTGAGTTTGTGGTGTTCTTGATCCTATCTATGAGTTGTATGCACCTATTATAGTCCGGAACCGGCGATCCCAATGGTGACAGCTTGGGACACCAAAGGGGATGGACTATAATTTGAGAATTCCGTGTATCCATGAAGTGTTAATGCTTTGTTCCGGTGCTCTTTGACAGGAGTACCTTAATCTCCCTAAGTTCCTTTTGGCCCCGTTTGTAGCGGGAGGGTAGGACAAAAGATGTTGTGCAAAGTTCTTATTGCAAGCACGTACAACTACCCTGGGATACACGCCTGATGTTTGATATTTGCCTATATGATCCTTTATTTTCTGTGAGCCTTGCCCGTGTTAGAATCTATTACATGTTCGTTCTCATCCAAGAAGCGCCCAACCATCCATCTCCCTAGCCTACAGTGTTTTCTTTCCTGCTGGTTACTAGTTGTTTACTTTTGCTGTTTTACTTTTGCTGTTTCACCACCAGTACTACCACCGTGTCACAGTTGCTACTAATACCTTTGTGCAAGCAAGTGTTTATTTCAGGTGCGGTTGTATTGACAACTCAATTGTCAAAGCCTGTACGTATTCTTTGTGTCCCCAAGTGCCGAATCAATAAATTGGGTTATCTTGCCCGTGAAGACTATCTCGATCCCATACAGTTGAGGGTTATGACTTCTTCGTAATGAGAAAGTCTTCGACTCCTTTGTAATGAGAATGTCTTCGACTCCTTTGTAATGAGAACGTCTTCGACTCCTTTGTAATGAGAATGTCTTCGACTCCTTTGTAATGAGAATGTCTTCGACTCCTTTGTAATGAGAACGTCTTCGACTCCTTTGTGATGAGAATGTCTTCTCGGGTGCGCGCCAGCGCTCCCGATGGGAGTAGCCCCTGAGGCTGCGTTTGATTTGCAGAATCGAGTGCAGACTTTACAAATTTTTGTCTCACTGGTTTGTAGTTGTCTTTGAATATTTTCAAGCTTTAGATCGGGTGCGCGTCAGCGCTCCCGATGGGAGTAGCCCCCGAGTCTTTAGGCGATCGCTTGTGATCGGGTGAAGACTAAAGATGCGACTTTCCCTTGTTTTCTTTGTTGTTCGGCGAAAGTCGCATTTTTTATCGAAGGTAACGTCCTTCGGGGGACGTTTTATGCTCGAGCCCCCGAGTCTCTTTAAGCAGAAGTCGCGTTTGCGAAAATAGCGTCTCTCGGGGGGAGTTTCTAGGCTCGAGCCCCCCGAGTGCTTATAAGTGAAAGTCGCGTTTGCGAAGATAGCGTCTCTCGGGGGGAGTTCTAGGCTTGAGCCCCCGAGTGCTTGTAAATAAAATTCGCGTTCGCGAAGATAGCGTCTCTCGGGGGGAGTTCTGGGCTCGAGCTGTCACAACCCCAACTTAGGTTTGTGCTAGGGTTTGAGTGCCCCTTTGCATCATGTAAAAATTTCAAAATAAATTCAAAAATGGGGAAAAGAAAAGCCCTAGAGAATTTAATTCAAAATGGCCAGACAAAAATTTCTTCCAAAAATTCTTCTGGTATTTTTGAAAAGTCTTATAAATATGCATGATCACATATAGAGTGAAGTTGGTCCCACTGCATGCACCAAGATTTGTCAAAAATTCCAAATAGGGCTTGGAAATTAATTAAATACCCTATTTGATTTGAAATTCAAATTATTTGAATTTCAAAAATCTCCAAAACTTGTGAGTGGCTAGCTATATATATTATAAGCCCACATAAAAGTTTTGAAGATTTTATAAAATATCTTACTATTTTATTGGGGCAAAACAAATGGCAGAAAATAGAAAACAGGAAAAATTACAGAAAAAAGGAAAAGAGCCCACCCACCTGGCCCAGGAGAGGTGGCCCAGCCCAAAATGACAAGGTCGTCTTCTCCACCAGGACAGGCAGGCAGACAGCTCGCCGGCGAGCCGGCATGGCTGCCAGGAAGCTACCTGGCTGCCTCCCTGCCCTTACCTGGCGACGTGGAGACGCCCTAGAAGCCGCCCATCCTTTTCCCCCTCCTCTCTGGTGCTCTCCCGCCCCTGCATCGCTGATACGTCCCAAACGTATCTATAATTTCTTCTTGCTCCATGCATGTTTTGTGTGACTTTGCCATGTTTTGCTTGAACTTTCATACACTTTTGAACCTATTTGGACTAACCTACTAACTCAGTGCACCCAGCTGCCAGTTGCTGTTTTCTGCTGTTTTTGTATTTCAGGTTTTCGGCCATTAAAAGTGCTCCAAAAAATCCAGGAAAATCAGATAAAAAATCAGCGTTGCGGAAGCTTCCGGAAACACCAAAGAAGCGAAGGGGGGCCACCACCAGGGAGCCAGGAGGGTCCCTGGCGCGGCCCCACCCTAGGCCGCACCAGGAGGCCTCCTGGCTAACTGGTGGGTCCCCTCGACGCCCCCTTCGCCTATATTTACCCCTCGGGGTGGAAACCCCTAGGATGAACTCCTTTTTCGCGATCTCGCCTCTGTTCCGCCGCCGCCGTTTCAAGATCGGGGCTGCCTGGAGAAGCTGCTCCGGCACCCTGCCGGGAGAAGCTACCCCCTCCGGGAGACCATCCATAGCCATAGACGCCTCCCGTATGTACCGTGAGTAGTTCCCCTTGGACCATGGGTCCTTGAACAGTAGATATGTGATCTATCTCTCCCTCTTTTGTGCTTCCACTTTCGAGTCCTCGTGAGCTGCCTCACATGATCGAGGCATCTATGTAATTTCTGCTGTTGCTATGCTGAGTTTGTTGGGATCTGATGGATTATGAGACTATGTTCAGATTGTGGTGAGTAATATATTTGGTTCTTCTCTTTTATATTTTGTTCTTGAGTAAATTCTTGCATGTTCTCCGTTGCGGTATTTTCTTTGGCCAAGTATTTTATTTGCAACTCCAAGAGAGAGCGTTATGCTCGATTGTGGGTTCAGCCCCTTGATGTCTAGCTTGAGTGAAAGAAACATGAGACTAGGGGATGTGCTATTGCCACCAGGGATAAAACAACGGTGCTTGTACTTGCGGGTGCAAGGATTGTTTACTTTACGCAAAGTTCTTGTAATGCACTTGTCCGTTGCTTTGAGTTTACACTTTGGGTGGGATTCGCAACTTAATACCAGCGAGATGTTCTGGATAGATATCTCAAGGTGGATGATTCTTAGTAGATGCAGATGGATTTCGGTCTACTTACCTTAGCGTACTGCCCATTGCTTTTGAGCCCTTCCTTTCTTTGCAACATAGTTAGCATTGCGGTGCCTTCATAATCCTGTCAATTGCCCAACTGTGATTTGTTTACCTCGCTAGCGCTTTTATCGTCTTTTGGGAGAGAGACATCACTAGTGAAAATCACGGGACCCCCGGTCCATCTTCACATTATTGTTCACACTATCAATTTACTTTCAGTATTTACTTTTCCGTTGCTATCACTATCATTATTATCTCTTGCGTTAATCCTTTGTAAACAGCAAGGCCGGAGGAATTGACAACTCCTCTATACTCGTTGGGAGCAAAGTTATTTGTATCTGTGTGCAGGTCCAGGTGAAGTTAGCAACCTCGGTTGTGAACGGCGCCATTGTTCACTTTACCACCTACTTGTATCTCTTGAGTCCTACTGGAGACAATCTAAACCTTAGCATCTTCGCTAAGGGAAACTTGCCGTTGTGCTACATCAAACCTTCCACTTGGGGTAACCAACGAGGGGCGAGAAGCCATCAAGAAAATTTCTGGCGCCGTTGCCGGGGACTCAAGTCTACAAGATAGGGGAGTTGCACACTATCTTTTACCTTTGCTTTTAGTCTTGTTAGTTTACCTTTCAGTTTTTATCTTCGTGTCCTTTATCAATTTTTTTAGTATGTCTAGTTCCTTACTTGTCAATCAATGTCTGACTTCTTTGAAACCAGATCTTATTGGCATGGAGGATTCACCGAGGATCAACAAAAGTGGTACAAGGAACACCGCTTGTCTCAAAAGGGGATACACTTATGGAAACAAATACACCAGTTGTATGAGTATGCTAGAAACTTGTGCTCAATATATAATATATCTTTCTGCAGGGATGAATCTTGTTGCTTTATGAGGCACAAACACCTTGCTTTCCAATGTGAGTACAATGATGATGAAACCTTAGCTTCTTATGCTAAGAGAAACTATGATTTTTATGATGCAGAGGAAATAGAAGAATTTGTTGCTTATAAGGGTGCCTATGAAATTACTTCTCTTCTTAAAAATATTGATGATGCCCCTTACAAATCTGAGAGTCTTGCTATACTCAACTATTGTTTGGAAAATTATGATGCAAATTATTATATTACTGATCATCTTGAGAGAATCTCTCCCCCAAAGGAAGAGACTAATGTTTTGCAGGACTCTATGGAAGAAGAAATTGTTGAACCTGAAAGCTGCTTGGATGAAAAAGAGGAGGAGAGTGACGAACAAAAGGAGGAAGAATGGAGCCATCCATGTCTAGCTTTTAATGAGAGTAACTCTCTGAATCTTATCTTATATGAGTGTTATGATCATATGGATTCTTTTGAAATATCCCTTTTTGATGAAGTTGATGCCTTCTATGCTTATGGCCGTGATGCCACTATGGATGATGCTGACAAAAATGAACTCTCTATAGTTCCTTATGTTAAGCATGAAATTGTTGCTATTACACCCACACTTGATTGCCATATTATCCTTTTGAAACCTCCAACTCTGGAGAATTTTTCCCTTATCAAGCCTCAATGTGATGGGTTGCATTTATCTTATAATCCGAAAGACCGTGTTGAAAACTATACACGTGTGCTTGTAGGTCATGAACAACATGATTTATGTGATAGTTATATTCTTGATGTTTTTCATGATACTACTGAAAATTATTTCGAGAGAGGGAAGTTTGATTGTAGAATCTTCCATATTACTAAAACACCTCTCTTCATGTTGAAAGTTTTGAAGTTGTTCTTTTTCGACCTTCCTATGCATGTCACTTTGTGCTTCTTTGATTTATTTTCTTACAAGATGCCTATGCATAGGAAGTGGGTTAGGCTTAAATGTGTTTCATATTTGCTTCTTGATGCTCTCTTTTGGTTCAAAATTCTTATTCTTGTGAGAGCATGTTCTATAATCTTTAAGCCTAGCTAATGGCTCTAAAGAAGCGCTTTCGGGAGGCAGCCCGCAACGAATTTAGGTTTTTCTTTTTGCTTTTGTTCTGTTCTTAGTGGTCTTGATGATTGTTACTACTGTAGCAGCATCATTGTATCTTTACTTTTCAAGCTTTGTGCCAAGTTTAGCCTCATACGGCAAGGGAAGTAAAAGTTGTGACATGCTGTCCAGAAAACAGATTCTGTCCTCGTGACTAGAAAAATTACAGAAAAATCCCAGTTCATCTTTTTGAGCTGAACTTTTTACACAGCGTGCTCTATACAATTACGAAACTTCCATATGTTCTGAGTTTTTTGATTTGAGTTGGAGAAGTACCCCTAAAAAATTCGTTTCTATCTGCTGTTCTGTTTTTCACAGATTCTGCCACGTTTTGTCTCTCCGTACTTTTGCA
Source organism: Bromus sterilis (assembly GCA_950022295.1). Classification (NCBI taxonomy): domain Eukaryota; kingdom Viridiplantae; phylum Streptophyta; class Magnoliopsida; order Poales; family Poaceae; genus Bromus; species Bromus sterilis. The sequence goes on along the minus strand of OX465595.1, from coordinate 376,277,433 downwards.
AACCTTAAGCTTGCTTTTTCTTTGCAAAAACTTTTTGGAAATCTTGAGAAACAGTATCTCTTCCTGGAAATCCTTATTTTCAGTAGAGGAAAAATTATTTTATTAGGGTACTAACCTCTCTAATCAGTCTACAATGAGTTATGTATGAAGGGAGTTTTCAAGTGCGCGATGGAAGATGATGAAAGAAGATTCGGGAGTGTCAAGCGCTCAAGCTTGGGGATGCCCCCATGCATCCCCAACAAATATTCAAGGAGACTCAAGCGTCTAAGCTTGGGGATGCCCCCGTGCATCCCCTTCTTCATCAACAATCATCAGTTTGTCCCACGTTGCACTATATTTTTATCACTTCATGCGTTATGTGCTTTTCTTGGAGCGTCTCGCTCTTAGGTTTTGTTTCGTTTTGAGTTTTCTTTAGCTTTGTTTGCTGTAGTAACAAGTTAGATCCCAGCTTACTTACTCTTTTGTGTGGGATAAATTCACGCTCCGCTTGAACTAGAACTCCTCATAGGATTTGCATGCTTATTCTTTTATTTGTGAGCTGTTCTTTTTCTTTTCTTAGCTGCTGTTCTGTTTAGTTGTAGTGCTTTAGTTTTTTTTTCTAGAGCACTTCTTTTGTCTGAGGTTGAACTTTCTATAGGTTGCATGTTTTATCTTGTTAGAGAGTTTGCCTGTTGCACTGAGTTCTGTGTCTTGACTGAAAGTAGGTAGTTAAAGTTGCTGTTCTCTTTGTAGTAGTAACTTGCAATAGTTTTGAGGTATTGACTAGAGTAATGCTTGAACTTATGGTGTCAAGAGCTCTTGCCTATTAGTGATAGATGTCGTATTTTGGGCAATCCGTGTGTTTTTCGAAAACCAAAAAACCCCTGTTGAGAACTCTAGCTACTAGATGGATCACTAACCTCTGGAGGGTTCGAATATTAGAGTACACTCACGTACCATGAGTCGAGGATGCGCAAGGATAACCAAACCCCCATACACTCCTCCTCGGGGTACCTGTCTCTTTGTGAACCTCCTGATTAGATTGAGAGTTACCGATAATAAGTGCATGAGTTCTTCGGACTAATGTGAGTATTCGAAAGTTGACACTTCCACCCACCTATACTTTTTCTAGCCTCTTCGGTACCGTGCATTGCCCTTTCTCACCTCGAGAGTTGGCGCATACTTTGCCGGTGCATCCAAACCATTGGCATGATACGCTCTGTCATCATAAGCCTCCTTATATCTTTCCTCAAAAAATCCACCATACCTACCTACAAGGCATTTCCATAGCCTTTCCGAGATACATTGCCATGCAACATCCACCTTCTCATGACTTGATCCTCATGTCATACATGCTACTTGCTTGATCGATGAGCCGCATGCTAGTTGGGCTTTGCCCTAATTATTGCTACATGACGCGATAATATCATTGCATATCCTGCTATCCTGGCAGAGGCATACATTTGCATCATGATAGTTATATCTTCTTTATGTGAGTACCTTTGTAAAGTGTGAAAGATCTCCTATATTCTTGTAAAATATAGAGTGTTGCCCCTAAAGTGAGGAAAAGATCCCAAAGAGTACAAAATCAAAAGATCCCAAAGAGGACAAAATCAAAAGATCCCAAAGAGGACAAAATCAAAAGATCCCAAAGAGTACAAATGAGAGTTAAATATAAAGAGCCATTGAGGCCACCAAAAAAATACAAAAAATAGAAAAAGAGAAAATAAAAATAAAAAGAGAGAAGGGGGCATACTACTATTCTTTTTGAGAGATCCACACTAGTACTTCATCTTCTATCCCTTGTACTCCATAGAGATCATCATCATGCATATAGCTATATGGGGACTTTCACACTATAGAACTTGGCTTGTATATTCCAATGATGAGCCTCCTCAAATGAGCTCTGGGTCTTCTTGAGCAAGCAAGTTGGATGCACCCCCACTATTTCCATTGGAGAGCTTACCTTAGCTCACATGTGCATCCGTTGTATGGAAATCCCTACTCCTCACATCATATCTATCATATGGCTTTCTTTCGCCTATGATTGTCCTCATTGATGTGAGCCTTTCACACCTTTTTGTCTTTGTCCTCCACCTTCTTTATGTTTCTCCTTTTTGGTGTCAACTTTCTTGCTCACGCTCATCCATTGCATGAGTGCTCAAAATATCGAAAGGGAGTGGATCAGTTTGACTTGTACCTGACTAGTGGTCTGGGGACGAGTCCAGATAAGAATCCAAAGGAGACCAAGTGTGAAACTTTTGTAGATAGTTGTTCTCAACAACCTTTTTTCTCTTTCTTCCTAGTCCCTTGCTTGCACGCAAACACCATTTGGAGACATTCGAGTCACGGACAGCAAGAGCTCTTGCACCTTTTGTTCTTTTGTTGCTTGTGTCAATGATAATATAGACTCTTGCTTGTTAAGACTTGAATTGAATTGCATGCTTTGATTGCTTTACCTAAAAGTCCTTATTTGGTTGTGTGGCATGTCACCACAGAAATTATGCTTGTTATCATTTACCTACTCGAGGACGAGCATGAATTAAGCTTGGGGATGTTGATACGTCCCAAACGTATCTATAATTTCTGCTTGCTCCATGCATGTTTTGTGTGACTTTGCCATGTTTTGCTTGAACTTTCATACACTTTTGAACCTATTTGGACTAACCTACTAACTCAGTGCACCCAACTGCCAGTTGCTGTTTTCTGTTGTTTTTGTATTTCAGGTTTTCCGGCCATTAAAAGTGCTCCAAAAAATCCAGGAAAATCAGATAAAAAATCAGCGTCGCGGAAGCTTCCGGAAACACCAAAGCAGCGAAGGGGGGCCACCACCAGGGAGCCAGGAGGGTCCCTGGCGCGGCCCCACCCTAGGCCGCGCCAGGAGGCCTCCTCGCTGCCTGGTGGGTCCCCTCGACGCCCCCTTCGCCTATATTTACCCCTCGGGGTGGAAACCCCTAGGACGAACTCCTTTTTCGCGATCTCGACTCTGTTCCGCCGCCGCCGCCGTTTCAAGATCGGGGCTGCCTAGAGAAGCTGCTCCGGCACCCTGCTGGGAGAAGCTACCCCCTCCGGGAGACCATCCATAGCCATGGACGCCTCTCGTATGTACCGTGAGTAGTTCCCCTTGGATCATGGGTCTGTGACCAGTAGCTATGTGATCTATCTCTCCCTCTTTTGTGCTTCCACTTTCGAGTCCTCGTGAGCTGCCTCACATGATCGAGGCATCTATGTAATTTCTGCTGTTGCTATGCTGAGTTTGTTGGGATCTGATGGATTATGAGACTATGTTCAGATTGTGATGAGTAATATATTTGGTTCTTCTCTTTTATATTTTGTTCTTGAGTAAATTCTTGCATGTTCTCCGTTGCGGTATTTGCTTTGGCCAAGTATTTTATTTGCAACTCCAAGAGAGAGCGTTATGCTCGATTGTGGGTTTAGCCCCTTGATGTCTAGCGTGAGTGACAGAAACATGAGACTAGGGGATGTGCTGTTGCCACTAGGGATAAAACAACGGTGCTTGTACTTGCGGTTGCAAGGATTGTTTACTTTACGCAAAGTTCTTTTAATGCAGTTGTCCGTTGCTTTGAGTTTACACTTTGGGTGGGATTCACAACTTAATACCAACGAGATGTTCTGGATAGATATCTCAAGGTGGATGATTCGTAGTAGATGCAGATGGATTTCGGTCTACTTACCTTGGCGTACTGCCCATTGCTTTTGAGCCCTTCCTTTCTTTGCAACATAGTTAGCATTGCTGTGCCTTCATAATCCTGTCAATTGCCAAACTGTGATTTGTTTACCTCGCTAGCACTTTTATCGTCTTTTGGGAGAGAGACATCACTAGTGAAAATCACGGGACCCCGGTCCATCTTCACATTATTGTTCACACTATCAATTTACTTTCAGTATTTACTTTTCCGTTGCTATCACTATCATTATTATCTCTTGCTTTAATCCTTTGTAAACAGCAAGGCCGGAGGAATTGACAACTCCTCTGTACTCGTTGGGAGCAAAGTTATTTGTATCTGTGTGCAGGTCCAGGTGAAGTTAGCAACCTCGGTTGTGAATGGCGCCATTGTTCACTTTACCACCTACTTGTATCTCTTGAGTCCTACTGGAGACAACCTAAACCTTAGCATCTTTGCTAAGGGAAACTTGTCGTTGTGCTACATCAAACCTTCCACTTGGGGTAACCAACGAGGGGAGAGAATCCATCAATCGCCATTCTCGTCGCCGCCCGAAGCTCACGCCGGAGCACGCCGCCGCACCAGCGTAGCCATCGACGCCGAGAAGCCGAGACACCGTGTCCAGAAGCACTGGCGCCGCCTTCTTCGTCGTCCCGCGCATCCAATCGAGCCTCAGAGCCCCTGGAGCAGACGCCATCTTCGATTCCTCACCGCCGGCCGCCATTTATTCCGGCGTAGAATTCCTCCACGCCAGCCTCTCCCCGGCCACGCCGAGCTCCGCATCGTGCTTAGGGTGAGCCTCCCTAACGAGGGGGTTACCCCACGACTCCTGCGTATGAGCCTACCTGGTGTCCATGAAGACAGAAGGCCCATGAAGATATAGCCTCAGCCCGCTAGCTGACACCAACGTAGGAGTCTACGACTCACAAGGAAGGTGCGAAGACCTGCCGTACGGAGCAAACTAGGGTTAGGAAAGCTTACCTGTAGACATAGACGGACTCCCCGAGACCTAGCCCAGTATATAAGGGATAGGAGGGGCGACACCAAAGACAACTAATATCATCTGTAACCCTATCCTTGAGCGCTCCAGCCTTGGCATCCCCTGTAATCGCATATCCCCCATCAATAATATCGAGCAGGAGTGTGCCTCCCTGTTTGCCGACGAGCTATCGTCCAACCTGTGCCTCTCATGACTAACCCAGGGTCCCTGACCATGTGCTTATTGGCTTATCGCCCTTCGTTGGTTACCCCAAGTGAAGGTTTGAGATGCAGTGCAGCAGCAGTTTTCCCTCGGTGAAGATACCAAGGTTTGTCTCCAGTAGGACTCTAGAGATGATAAGTAGGTGTCAGCGGCGCAACTGACGAGGACCTGCACACAGACACAGATAACTTTGTTCCCAACGAAGTTCAGAGAGGTTGTCAATCTCTCCGGTCTTGTTGTTCACAAATGATAAAACGCAAGGGATAATGATAGCAACTTGAAAGTAAATTCAGAAAAGTAAATATAGCTTGGAAACAGTAATGAGGATATGGACCGGGATACGTGATGTTCACTAGTGATGTCTCTCTCCGAAAAGACGATAAAACTGCTATGCCAGGTAAACAAATTACAGAAGGGCAATTCACAGGATTATGAACGCATCGCAATGCTAACTATGCTACAAAATAAAGGAAGAGGTTCAAAAGCACGGGCAGTACGCCAAAGTAAGTAGACCGAAATCCATCTGCATCTACTACTAATCATCCACCTTGAGATATCTATCCAGAACATCTCGCTGGTACTAAGTTGCGAGCCCCACCCAAAGTGTAAACCCAAAGCAACAGACAACTGCATTAAAGAGAACTTTGCGTAAAGTAAACAATCCTTGTAACCGCGGTTACAAGCACCATTGTTTTCCCCCTTGTGGCAACAACACATCCCCTAGACTCATGTTTCTGTCACTCAAGCGTGTCATCGGGGGGCATGAACCCACAAGCTAGCACAACGCTCCCTCTTGGAGTCACTACCTACTACTTGGCCAAAGCAATAAACAGCAACGGAGAACATGCAAGAATTACTTAGGAACAAAAATATAAGAGATAAAAACCAAATATATTACTCTATCACAATCTGAACATAATCTCATAATCCATCAGATCCGTCCAAACTCAGCATAGCAACAACATAAATATTACAAAGGTGCCTCGATCATGTAGGGCAGCTCACGAGGTCTAAACAATGAAGATCAAAGAGGGGAGGAGAACATCACATAGCTACTGATCACGGATGGTCCAAGGAAAATTACTCACGAGACATCCGGGGAGCAACCATGGTGGAGAGGAGACTCCCGGAGGTCAATCCTCCCTCCGACAGGGTGCCGGCAAGAGTTCTTCTGGTGCTCCCGATCTTGGAAGCGCGGCGGCGGCGGAACAGAGGCGAGTTCGCGGAATAGGGTTCTTCTTCTGGAGTTTTCCCATGACGGAGATTAAATAGGTGAAGGGGGGCATCCAGAGGTGGACCAGGGGCCCCAGGCGCCCCCCTGGCGCGGCCAGGGGTGGGGCCGCGCCGGGTGGCCGCCTGGCCCCCCTGGCTCCCCTCTGGCCCCTCCCGGGCTCTTCTCGAAGCTTCCGTCACGCTGATTTTTATCTGAATTTTCCCGAATTTTTCCGGCACTTTTTATATGGGGGAAAACTGAAATAGAAAAACAGTAGAAAACAGGAACTGGCATTGGGGTGCACTGAGTTAATAGGTTAGTCCAAATATGATCAAAAGTGTATGAAAGTGTATCTAGATCATAGCAATATCACACAAAACATGCATGGAGCAAGCAGAAATTATAGATACGTTTTGGACGTATCAACATCCCCAAGCTTAATTCCTGCTCGTCCTCGAGTAGGTAAATGATAACAAGCATAATTTCTGTGGTGACATGCTAGCAACCATAAAAGAACTTTGAAAAGTAAAGAAATCAAGGTTAGAGATTCAATTCAAGTCATAACATGCAAGAGTCTATATTAGCATTGAAACAAGTAACAAAAGAACAAAAGGTGCAAGATCTCTCGCTGTCCGTGACTCGAATGTCTCCAAATGGTGTTTGCGTGCAAGAAAGGGGATAGGGAATACGAGAGAAAAAAAGTATTTTTGTTGAGAACTCAATCTACTAAAGTTTCACACTTGGTCCTCTTTGGAATCTTATCTTGACTCGTCCCCAGACCACTAGCCAGGTACAAGTCAATTTGATCCACTCCTTTTCGATATTTCGAGCACTCATGCAATGGATGAGCGTAAGCACGAGAGTTGACACTTAGGATGGCAATGATAGAAATATGGTGGAGGAGGAAGACAAAAATGATGAGAAAGGCTTACATCAATGAGGACAATCATAGGCAAGAGATGCCAAATGATAGATATGATGTGAGGAGTAGGGATTGCCATGCAGCGGATGCATATACGAGCTAAGAAGCTCTCCAATGGAACTAGTGGGGGTGCATCTAACTTGCTCGCTCATGAAGACCTAGAGCTCGTCTGAGGAGGCTCATCCTTGGAATATGCAAGCCAATTTCTATAGTGTGAAGGTCCCCACATAGCTTTTTGCATAAAGATCATCTCTATGGAGTACAAGGATATAAAGGGAGTACTAGTGTGGATCTCTCAAAAGGATAGTAGTGTTGCCCCTTTCTCTCTTTTTATTTCTTTTTCTCTTTTTTCTATTTTTTTGTATTTTTGTGTGGCCTCAATGGCTCTTTCTATTTAACTCTCATTTGTCCTCTTTGGGATCTTTTATTGTGTCCACTTTGGGATCTTTTCCTCACTTAAGGGCAACACTCTATTTTACAAGAAGGTAAAGGAGATCTTTCACACTTTACAAGGTACTCAAAATATAAAGAAGATGTAACTATCATGATGTATGCAAGGTATGTTGCTGCCAGTGTAGCAGGAACATGTATGACATGAAGATCAAGTCAAGAAGAGGTGGATGTTGCATGGCAATATAACTCGGAAAGGCTATGGAAATGCCTTGATAGGTAGGTATGGTGGCTGTTTTGAGGAAAGATAAAGGGAGGCTTATGATGACAGAGCGTATCATGCCAAGGGTTTGGATGTACCGGCGAAGGTGGACACCAACTCTCGGAGTGAGAAGAAGGCAATGCACGGCACGGGAAAGGCTAGCAAAATATGGGAAGGTGGAAGTGTCAACTCTCAATACTTAAATTAGTCCGAAGAACTTATGCACTTATTATCGGTAACTCTCAATCTAATAAGGAGGTTCACAAAGAGACAAGTACCCCGAGGAGGAGTGTATGGGGGTTTGGTTATCCTTGCGCATCCTCGACTCATGGTACGTGAGTGTACTCTAATATTCGACTCCTCAGAAGAGTAGTGATCTATCTAGTAGCTAGAGTTCTCAACTAGTTTTGTTGGTTTTGAAAATAAACACGGATTGCCCAAAATACGACACCTATCACTAATAGGCTAGAGCTCTTGACACCAAAAGTCCAAACATTACTCACAACAATACCTCAAAACTATTGCAAGCTACTACTAAAATTAAATAGCAACCTCAATTACCTACTTTCAAGACAAGACACAACTCAGTGCAACAACCAACTCTCTTTAACAAGATAAACATGAAAACTAAAAAGAGTTCCAGCAACAAACTAAACAAAAGCCAAGGCTCTTGCTAAAGACAAACTAATACTAAAACTAAACAAGGCAGTAGCTATGAAAAGATAAAGAACACACAATAGCAAAAAGATAGGCATGAAGAATCCTATGATGTGTTCTAGGTTTTGAAAGTGGAGCGTGTTTCTCTCCCACTCAAATTAAGACGGGATCTAACTTGTTATGAACAGCAAGCAAAGCTAAATAAAACTAAAAACAAAACATAAGAGCGAGACGCTCCGAGCATAGCACATAACGCATGAAGTGATAAAAATATAGTGAGACGAAGGACGAACTGATGATTTGTTGATGGAGAAGGGGATGCACGGGGGCATCCCCAAGCTTAGACGCTTGAGTCTCCTTGAATATTTATTGGGGATGCATGGGGGCATCCCCAAGCTTGAGCGCTTGACACTCCTGGATCTTCTTTCATCATCTTCTATCGCACACTTGAAAACTCCCTTCATACATAACTCATCACAAGCTGATTAGAGAGGTTAGTACCCTTAATAAAATAATTTTTCCCACTGGATATAAAGATATTCTTGAAGAGCTACTGTTTCTCAAGAGTGCCAAAAAGTTTTTGCAAAGAAAAAGGAAGCTTAAGGTTTGCAAAAGTTAGGAGAGACAAAACGTGGCAGAATCTGTGAAAAACAGAACAGCAGATAGTAAAGAATTTTTAGGGGCACTTCTGCAACTCAAATCAAAAAAATCAGAACATACAGAAGTTTCGTAATTGTATATAGCATACTGTGTAAAAATTTCAGCTCAAAAAGATGAACTGGGATTTTTCTGGAATTTTTCTGGTCACGAGGACAGAATCTGTTTTCTGGACAACATGTCACAACTTTTACTTCCCTTGCCGTAAGAGGCTATAACTTGGCACAAAGCTGAAAAATAAAGATACAATGATGTTGCTAAAGTAGTAACAAACATCAATACACACCAAAATAAAAAATAAAAACCTAAATTCGTTGCGGGCTGCCTCCCGAAAGCGCTTCTTTAGAGCCATTAGCTAGGCATAAAGATTTTAAAAGGTGCTCTCATAAGAATAAGGATTTGAAGCAAAAGAGAGCATCAAGAAGAAAATATGAAACACATTTAAGCCGAATCCACTTCCTATGCATAGGCATCTTGTAATAAAATAAATCAAAGAAGCACAAAGAAACCAACATAGGAAGGTGGAACAAGAACATCTTCAAAACTTTCAACATAAAGAGAGTAGTTTTAGTAATATGGAAGTTTCTACAACCAAACTTTCCTCTCTCAAAATAATTTTCAGTAGTATCATGAACAACATCAAGAATATAACTATCACATAAATCATATTGTTCATGACCTACGAGCACACGCGTATTATTTTCAACACGGTTTTTAGGATCATAAGATAAATGCAACCCAACATATTGAGATTTGATAAGAGGAAAATTCTCCGGAGTTGGAGATTTCAAAAGGATAATAGGACAATCAAGTGTGGGTGCAATAGCAACAATTTCATGCTTAACATAAGGAACTATAGAGAGTTCATTTTTGTCAGCATCATCCATAGTGGCATGTTGTCCATCAACAAAGCAAGTATCAAAATTTTCAGAAAGGGATATTTCAAGTGAGTCCTCGGAATCATGGGATTCCTCCTCAAAGCAATCATTGGCCTCTTCTTGGGCAGCAACCATTTTATTTTTAAAATCCTCAATATAAGAATTGGAAGTATAATTCTCGAAGCAATAAGCAAGAACTGCAAAGTTTTCAGACTCGAAAATAGTATCGTGATACTTTTCAATCAAGGAAGCAATCTCATAGGCACCTTTAAAAGCAACAAACTCTTGAATCTTTTCAACATCAAAGTAATCATAAACACCTTTAGCATAAGAAGATAAGATCTCATTTTCATTAAACTCACATTGGAAAGGGAGGTGTTTATGATCTATATTAGAACATCAAGTAAAATCATAAATGTGGCACAAAAGTTTAGCATGGCAATAAGAAACATGTATTTGATCCCATAAGTGTTTCCCTTTCTGAGATAGGCTGTGCCGCGTATAATGAGCATGCTCATCCAATGATTTTCCCTCAACCAAGTCGGTTGGGTTTTTAGCACGAGCACAAACTGATCGAAGACGATCCAAGTGAAACATGTCCATCCTACCATATTTGGGTGGTTCATCACCCATGGTGAGGATAGCATAAATAGGCAAAGCAAGACAAAGGCAAAAGGTAGCAACTATTTTTGTGGTTTTTCATAAAGGACACTGAGATAAAAACCGAAAGGTAAACTAACAAGACTAAAAAACAAAGGTAAAGGGTAGTGTGCAACTCCCCTATCTTAGCACTCGGAGTCCCCGACAACGGCGCCAGAAATACTCTTGCTTATTGGCTTCTCGCCCTTCGTTGGTTACCCCAAGTGAAGGTTTGAGATGCAGTGCAGCAGCAGTTTTCCCTCGGTGAAGATACCAAGGTTTGTATCCAGTAGGACTCCAGAGATGATAAGTAGTTGTCAGCGGCGCAACTGACGCGGACCTGCACACAGACACAGATAACTTTGTTCCCAACGAAGTTCAGAGAGGTTGTCAATCTCTCCGGTCTTGTTGTTCACAAATGATAAAACACAAGGGATAATGATAGCAACTTGAAAGTAAATGCAGAAAAGTGAATATAGCTTGGAAACAATAATGAGGATATGGATCGGGATACGGCATGTTCGCTAGTGATGTCTCTCTCCCAAAAGACGATAAAAATGCTATGCGAGGTAAACAAATTACAGAAAGGCAATTGACAGAATTATGAACGCACCGCAATGCTAACTATGCTACAAAAGAAAGGAAGAGGTTCAAAAGCACGGGCAGTACGCCAAAGTAAGTAGACCGAAATCCATCTGCATCTACTACTAATCATCCACCTTGAGATATCTATCCAGAACATCTCGCTGGTATTAAGTTGCGAGCCCCACCCAAAGTGTAAACCCAAAGCAACAGACAACTGCATTAAAAAGAACTTTGCGTAAAGTAAACAATCCTTGTAACCGCGGTTACAAGCACCGTTGTTTTCCCCCTCGTGGCAACAACACATCCCCTAGACTCATGTTTCTGTCACTCAAGCATGTCATCGGGGAGGCATGAACCCACAATCTAGCACAACGCTCCCTCTTGGATTCACTACCTACTACTTGTCCAAAGCAATAAACAGCAACGGAGAACATGCAAGAATTACTTAGGAACAAAAATATAAGAGATAAAAACCAAATATATTACTCTATCACAATCTGAACATAATCTCATAATCCATCAGATCCCTCCAAACTCAGCATAGCAACAACAGAAATATTACAAAGGTGCCTCGATCATGTAGGGCAGCTCACGAGGTCTAAACAATGAAGATCAAAGAGGGGAGGAGAACATCACATAGCTACTGATCACGGACCCATGGTCCAAGGAAAACTACTCACGAGACATCCGGGGAGCATCCATGGTGGAGAGGAGACTCCCGGAGGTCAATCCTCCCTCCGGCAGGGTGCCGGGAAGAGGTCTTCTGGTGCTCCCGATCTTGGAAGCGCGGCGGCGGCGGAACAGAGGCGAGTTCGCGGAATAGGGTTCTTCTTCTGGAGTTTTCCCGTGACGGAGATTAAATAGGTGAAGGGGGGCAGCCAGAGGTGGACCAGGGGCCCCAGGCGCCCCCCTGGAGTGGCCAGGGGTGGGGCCGCGCCGGGTGGCCGCCTGGGCCCCCCTGGCTCCCCTCTGTCCCCTCCCGGGCTCTTCTCGAAGCTTCCGTCACGCTGATTTTTTATCTGAATTTTCCCGAATTTTTCTGGCACTTTTTATATGGGGGAAAAATGAAATAGAAAAACAGCAGAAAACAGGAACTGGCACTGGGGTGCATTGAGTTAATAGGTTAGTCCAAATATGATCAAAAGTGTATGAAAGTGTATCTAGATCATAGCAATATCATACAAAACATGCATGGAGCTAGCAGAAATTATAGATACGTTTTGGACGTATCACCATGGGATTTGCCGGGGTTGATCCCCGTCAATTGGCGCCGTCTGTGGGAACTACACAGGTTGGGATCACGATCTCGGCGGTCCCGTCTTCAGCAAGCTACAACTCAAGGGCAAGAACCAGATCTAGCCCACTCGAAGGACTTAAGATCACGGCGAACATCTCTGCCACCCCACCAAGACCGCTCGAGCTGCAGTTGTGCCAGGACCGATACTACGGTAACGGCCAAGTGCAGCGTCAGCGCCGAAGGAATCGACGACCCAGAAGAACGGTGAGGGACCTCTACAAAGGAATTCCACTCGACGAACCGCGACGCGCAGCGGTGGACTCACAAATCTTTCGACAACCCACCACCGCCCGGGCACCCGCCGCACATCAAGACGATGACTACGAGATCAAAACCAGCGATCAGCAGAACCACCGCCAAGAAATAAGGAATCGACGACCCAAAAGGCGTGCATGGGAGATCTACGGCGAGGCCCGATTAAACGAGCGACGACACGCAGCCGCGCAACCGATGATCGCCCGACGACACGCCGTCACACGAGCACCTGCCGTCAGTCAGGACAGCGACTCGGAGACACCGGTGGGCGAGTACTACGACCCAGAATGAAGGCCGGATGAGTTCTCCAACCTCATCAAGAACCAAGACATGAGTCGAGGAATCGACAACGACCCCCGCTTCCACGAACACCCGGAGGATCAGGAGCAAATCTTCAGAATCTCAAGAAGGAAGAGGCACGCCGGATCTAGCAAGCTCACGGCTAGAGAACAGCTGGCAGGACCCTGTACAATCCACAGCTTCGAGGACGACCGGGGATGCGTCAGGTCAGGTCACACTTTGAGGGACTTCCGCCTATTCAACGAGCTAGCCGACGACCTCAAGAAGGAAAAGCAGAAAGAAGACGGGCGCAACCGACGATCCGAACAATCGCCGCCCTCAAGCCCGGAAGGACGTCACAGCCCGCCACAAGAACAGGTGCTCATGATCCAAGAAGGAAGGGTACCGCAAGCACGAAGCGACGCCTACACTCTGCAAGCCAGAGCAGCCGAGAACATAAACATAGTCGAAGTCTACCAACTGCATGATACGGAGACCAGCATCACGTTCTCACAGGACGACCATCCACCCGCAGTCCCAAGACCGGGGCACGCGCCCCTGGTGCTCGACGCACAAATCGGAGGGTACGACATGTATAGGATCTTCATGGACTGAGGCAGCAGCATGAACATCATCTTCGTCAGCACCCTGCAAAAGATGCTGATCCCACGATCAGTATGGAGAAAATCGAGCACCGAGTTACACGGAGTAATCCCAGGAGAAGCAGCCGCATCCCTCGGAGTCATCGAACTCGATGTCGTCTTCGGCAACCGACGCAACTTCGCAAAGCACGTCCTCGAGTTCAAGGTACTCGACTGGCAATCGCAGTACCACGCCATATTGGGACGACCAGCATTCGCGCAGTTCATGGCGGTCCCACACTACGCCTACCTCAAGATCAAGATGCCAGGATCAGCAGGAGTCCTCACGATCAACGGAAGCTTCATCAAGTCAGATCAATGCGATCGTGACTTCCACCGAATCTCCGACACATTCGGAGCCGAGCAAGAACTCAGAGAAATAGCCATGGTGACGGACAAGAGTACCTTCCCATTGGTGAACCGAAGCGAATCCAAGGAGTACGGACGCGACTTCAGCATCGATAGCGACACAGTCACTCACCAAGTGCACCCGACGGACCCGGACAAAATAGTCAGCGTGTACGCCCACCTACCCGAGGAGGGCAACGACTCTCGTCACTTTCCTTCGAGATGAGTGGGAAATATTCGCCTGGTGCCCAGCCGACATGCCTGGGATACCACGCGAATTCGCGGAACACGCCCTACGCATCAAGCAAAACACGAAGCCGGTGAAGCAAGCGCTGAGACGATTCTCGGAGCCCAAGCACAGAGCAATCAGGGAGGAAGTCAAGCGGTTACTCGACGCCCAGTTCATCCGAGAAACGAAGAAAGCCACCTGGATAGCCAACCCAGTGCTGGTGCCCAAGAAAGACACTACCGTGCTGCGCATGTGTGTCGACTACGGACCAGTCAACAAGCATTGCCCGAAGGACCACTTCCCCCTGCCTAGAATCGATCAGATAATCGACTCGACAGCAGGGTGCTATCTACTTTCCTTTCTTGACGCTTACTCAGGATACAACCAGATCAGGATGAAGGAAGAAGACGAAGAGCACACATCGTTCATCACCCCCTATGGCGTATTCTGCTACAGAACCATGCCCTTCGGACTAAAAAACGCAGGCGCTACTTACCAGCGAATGATGCAGGCCTGCCTGAAGGAGCAAATTGGAAGAAACGTGCAAGTCTATGTGGACGACATCGTCATCAAGACCTACAAAGCAGCCACACTACTCGACGACCTGCGCAAAACCTTCGCAGCGCTAAACAAGTACATAATCAAACTCATCCCAAAGAAGTGCGCATTCGGCGTACCGGCGGGGAAGCTGCTTGGCTACATGGTCTCTGCCCGAGGAATCGAGGCAAACCCTGAGGAAGTCCAAGCCATCACCCGAATGCAAGAACCGACATACGTCAAAGGAGTACAACAGCTCACTGGAAAGCTCGCATCCCTAAGCCGCTTCATCAGCAGGCTGGGAGAACGCACGCTGCCTTTCTATCAGCTGCTTAGGAAAGGAGAGAAATTCAAGTGGACGGAGGAAGCCCGACAAGCATTCGCGGACTTGAAGAAAACACTTTCGACCCCACCAATCCTGGCGGTACCCAAGGAACGAGAGAAGCTATACCTCTACGTGGCAGCACGTAATAGTGTAGTAAGCACAACGCTCGTTGTCGAACGCGCAGAAGAAGGTAAGGTCCAGAGCATCCAGAGACCAATCTACTACCTCAGCATGCTCCTGACCAAATCCCAGCAGCGGTACCCACACTACCAGAAGCTACTACTGTCCATCGTCATGACCTCGAGAAAGGTGTCCCACTACTTCGACGAGCACCCTATCACAATCGTGAGCAGCGCACCACTCGCTGATATACTCAACAACCCTGGAGCAACTAGACGAGTCGCCGAGTGGAACATTGAGCCCAGCCCACGAGACCTGCAGTTCAAGCACCCAACAGCCATCAAATCCCAAGTACTCCCAGATTTCCTGGTCGAGTGGACGGAGGTTCAGACACCAGGCCCCCCAGACCTATCAAGTTCATGGTCAATGTTCTTCGATGGGTCCAAGAGACAACAAGGAGCCGGGGCAGGAGTTGTGCTCATCTCCCCTAAAGGAACAAAGCTGAAATATGTCCTCCAGATCAGCTTCAGTCACGCCTCCAACAACGAAGCAGAATACGAGGCACTCCTCCACGGCATGCGCATGGCCAAAACATGCGGAGCCACTCGCCTCATAATTTACAGGGACTCCAATCTCGTCGTCCAGCAGACGATGAGAAACTGCAACGAAATAGACGACAACATGGCGGCCTACCAGGAGCTCTACAACGCACTCGAAGGAAATTTCGACGGGTGCGAGCTTCACTACATCACCAGGGACAACAACACAGATGCCGACGAACTCGCGAACATCGGTTCGACCCGAGGACCAATACCACCCGGCGTTTTTCTCGAAAGCATCAGCCGAAGATCCATAAAGGTACAGGCAGCAGCACCTGAAGCATTCGTGGACGACGATGACGCAACAGACCTGGCGCAGGTGGCAGCAGCAACCTCATCAGAAGGCACAAGCACCAGCACACCCGACAGCACAGCCCCGACAGAGCTCGAAGGACCTGTCTGGGCAAAACCGTTCCTCTGATTTCTAATCGAAGGTACGCTACCGCAAGACGTGGCCGAAGCACGACGCATCAGCCGACGATCCAAGGCATTCACGGTGATCAACAAACAACTATACAAGCGTAGCATCACCCAGATACTCCAAAGGTGCATCGACGAAGAGGACGGCAAAACCCTACTACTCGAAATCCACGAAGGCACCTGCGGACACCATGCGAGCAGTAGAGTACTCGTGTCCAAAGCATTCCGGGACGGGTTCTATTGGCCCACAGCCATGAAAAACGCAGAGGAAATCGTGCGATGCTGTGTCGCCTGCGAGAAATTCGCCAACAGGCCACACGCTCCCGCTTCAGAACTCAAGAACATACCACTATCCTGGCCGTTCGCCACCTGGGGACTCGACATGGTGGGACCACTCAAGAAATCATCCAAGGGCCGAAGGACACACCTGCTCGTCGCAGTCAACAAGTTCACTAAATGGATCGAAGCAGTGCCCATCACCAGCTCCACAGCCCTCACGGCTGTCAACTTCATCAAATCAATCATCTTCAGGTTCGGAGTGCCGCACAACATCATCACAGACAACGACACGAACTTCACAGCTGCAGAATTCCAGAACTTCTGCGAAGAACTGGGCATCAAAATCAATTATGCATCAGTCGCGCACCCGCAGTCCAACGGCCAGGTGGAAAAAGAAAACGGCCTTGTATGCGGGGGAATCAAGAAACGGCTCCTCGCACCACTCGAGCAAGCCGCCGGCAACTGGGTAGAAGAACTTCCCGCAGTCCTATGGAGCCTACGAACCACACCAAATACCGCGACCCAGTACACACCCTTCTTCATGGTGTACGGGGCAGAGGCAGTCCTACCACACGACCTCAAGTTCGGAGCACCCCGGATCACCGGGTACGAAGAAGAAGAAGCAGAAGAAGCACTGCAAGAAGACAAAGATACTGGCGAGAAGACGTGACGGGTCACTGGCGAGGCATCCCTTACAGCCATCAAGAAGAGGCATCGTCATCCTGACGAGCGGCGAAGAAAACCAAAAGACATCAAGGCTCAGAGATTCCATCTTTCAGATCTTTTCCCCAAGGAAGAAAAACATCTTACTCCCATCGGGAGAGTACATCATAAAGAGTCCCGGGTGCTCCCTCACCTAAAGGTCAGCCATGTGCTCGAATGACCACTCGCACTTATGAGAGTCTCGGGTGCTCCCTCAACCCGACGTAAGACAAACATGCATTCTCCAAGATCATACAGAGCTAAGAGTGTCAGGTGCTCCCTCACCTCAAGAGCCGAAATGGCATTCGAGTGATTACTCGCGAAAAAAACCCCCGACTGAGCACTCGAAACAAGCTCCTCGGGTGAATGAGTGAACAGCTCGCTTGATGTTTTGTTCCAAGCGGGTGCAATGCTATAAGGCTCCGCACATCAAAAACACACATTCCTGGAACACGACACACTTTGCCCAGATGCCACGCAAGATTAGCGTGTAGGTAAGACCCCGCTGCGAAGTTCGGCCGGGCTGGGACTTGCCGAAGAGAGATTTCACTCCCAACCTTTCCCATGCGCTGCGCATGATAGAAAAGCCGGGCGGACGCGCCTTAGGCTATGCACATTACTGGCGGCAAATGAACACCGTAAGACCTGAAGCGGCCGGACTTTTGCTCGACACCAGTGTTCCAAGCTCATGTCGAGGGACGTGGGTTTGATTGGGCTACTGTGGTATTTTCCCTATTGCAATTCACCAAGGCTCGACCCATCGACTCCTTGGGCCCTTTCAGCTTAGCATCCCTCGAAACAGGTTTTGTCATGGCCACCAGACTGCCAGCGACCCGCGGATGAACCGCGCATACCAATAACCGACAAATGAATGTACTCGAGTCCCTGCGCGACTCTTCGAGTCCCCTAGGCACTCGGGGGTGACCCCACGACTCCTGCGTATCAGCCTACCTGGTGTCCATGAAGACAGAAGGCCCATGAAGATATAGCCTCGGCCCACTAGATGACACCGGCGTAGGAGTCTACGACTCACAAGGAAGGTGCGAAGACCTGCCGTACGGAGCAAGCTAGGGTTAGGAAAGCTTACCTGTAGACATAGACGGACTCCCCGAGACCTAGCCCAGTATATAAGGGCTAGGAGGGGCGACACCAAAGACAACTAATATCATCTGTAACCCTAGCCTTGAGCGCTCCAGCCTTGGCATCCCCTGTAATCGCATCTCCCCCATCAATAATATCGAGCAGGAGTGTGCCTCCCTGTTTGCCGACGAGCTATCGTCCAACCTGTGCCTCTCATGGCTAACCCAGGGTCCCTGACCATGGGATTTGCCGGGGTTGATCCCCGTCACTCCTCTTCCTCCCAGCCTCTCCGTGCACCTCCCCGTGCCCCCGTCGTCTTTTTCCACCGGACTCGAGCCCGGCCGCCGCATGGGTTGACGCCGACGTGCTCTCCGGCCGTCCCTTGCCCCCCCGTGTGCTTGGCTTGACGCGGACGTGCACGAGGTGCACTCCCGTGGTCTTCCCGTGCCAAATGGTGACCGGGAGCTCAACTCCGGCGAGCCACCGCCGTCTGTTGAGGCCACCGGCGACTAGCCGGAGAGGTTAGCCTAACCCCACCCCTAACCACCCACTAACCCTCACTGACACTGGCCCCCCAGTGGCTTAATTAAGCCACTGTTAATTTAATTAAATCGGGATTTAACCCCCTGAGGCTGACAGCCATGGCCCACTGGTCAGAGCCCCCCCCACATCAGCATGACCCCATGCTGCGCAATAACCCTTTTATCCAATTAAAAGAATTCAGAAAAATCCAGAAAAAGATATAAACTTTGGAAAATCATAGAAAATTCATACTAACTCCAAATTAAACAAATAATATATGAAAAATTATCAGAAAAATGCAAAGATTATGAATATGCAATTTTTTTATGTTTGACCATTTTAAAATGGGTGAACAGTAGCAAAAATGCATATGGCATAATTTGAATTTGAATTTGAAGTTTTAATTTGCATTCCAAATGCAATACACTTCAATTAAGATGAATTTGCCACAAACCAGTAGCATTCACATCATGTGACAACATAAGCATGTGCTTGTGCATTTACATTCAATGTTGCCCCCCCTTTGTTGATGTTTGTGCCGGTAACAGTGCCTCCGAGACGGTGATCACCCCCAAAGAAGAAGACCACCGTTAAGACCCGTGTATCGTCAACAAGGCAAGCAAACCCCATTGATCATGTCTATAAAAACCCATTTCCCTCTCATTCTCGCTTATGCATTGATTAGGATGATCACCTTGTTATCGATTCTACCGCATAGTTGAACCCATATCCGATGCATGACCTATCATCTTGTCACAGTAGTAAGCAAACCACAATCCTAGTTGACATTGGAGTTGATTGATATCATGTGGCCCTTGCAACTGTTAAAGCTTATTGCATGCTTAGAGGTTACATTGAGGTTACAATGATCTGTGAGTCGGGATGGTTATGTTCATGTTACTTGTGATGAAAAAGGGTGTGGTGAATTTAACCTAAACAAGGTGAACGATGAGAAGCTGTGTAGGAGTACACAGTGGGTTGTCTCGTTGAACACTGCCCTAGGCCCCGAGTTCTTGTGTTGTGATCCAAGACAAAGATTACTACCACATGTAGGGTTTTATGGGGACCCCGTTTGGCCTATTAACTCACCCCGATCAAGTCTAGGAGTCACACTAGTTCGGGCTTTCCATTTGGCATATGCATAGAAAAAGAATGAATGAGATGTTGCATCATTTAGATATGTGGGTGGACCTATGAGGCAGTGAAACCATCTTTCAGGGTGGCGTCTCAGTCGCCTACATTGTCTGGGTCCGTATCGTGAACCGGCCGGACTGTCGAGCTGTAACCAACTCAGATAGTTGACTTCTAGATTAGAGAAGGTAAGGTGAGGTAAGTGCCTTGGTGATTATCCTCGTCCGACATCCGCTTGAAGGATGATGATTCCTGGGCGGTAAGTGATGACACGCGTGTGAAGAAGTACACCCCTGCAGGGTTAACAAACTATTCGAATAGCCGCGTCCGCGGTCATGGACTACTTGGAGACCTATGCTTGATTATTAGACAACTTCAACAGATACTCTAAAACTTGCAAGATAAGCGTGAGTGCTATGGTGTGCTTCCTCGTGGGGAAGTCGAGGAAGTATCCATAGTGGTGTATTAGTTGGAGACTTGGTAGTGGACTCGTGTACGCTTCTTACCTCAAGTCTGGTACTCGTAGTACAGGACTAGCCAAGTCAAAGCTGGCACTTCTGCATGTTGAAACCCCACCTCCATTTACCTTGAAACTTGAGCATGAGTAGTTTAGTTCTGATGTAAGTCTTGCTGAGTACGACTTTGTACTCACGTTTGCTTATTCTATGTTTTAGATGAGAACCCAGCCCCCGATGGAGTCACCTTCCTGAAGCTCGACGTTGACTAAGCTAGTATAGTTCCAGACAGCAGTCTGGTCCCTCGTGGAAGGGCATGTATGTTGAACAAGGCTTCTCTAAGCCATTTGTTAAACTTCTCTAATTTGCTTTCGTTGTTTGATGTAATGATGGATCATAGTTATATGATCTTTGTATACTCTATGTGTAAGTCAATAAAGAAGTTTTTTGTAGAGTTATGTGATGATACCTGCTGTTCATACTAGACATGTGTGCTGCGTGTATGATTATAACATGCATGTCTTGGTATGGGTTTTCGAGACCTTAGTTGTTATCTGGCTGGCGGTCTTTTATACACCCAGTGGCCCTTAGATGTGCGCAGCTTGGGGCATCACGATGCGATTGCTCGTGACTCTATCACGTGCACACTTTGTTGTATGATCGAGCCCGCCCTAGACCCCGACTAAGTGATCGGGCTGGAGTCTGTTTATGTAAGGGTTATGATTCAATCGATAACATGGTTGAGGCGACTTGTCTATGAGGATGGGATTTCACCACCCATAATCATTTAGACTTGTGAGCGGGTGATGAGGACCCATCTCAGTTGATCACCCGGCCTGGATGGGATGCTCCTCACGTACGATGCTTTCCGAGAGTGTTCTGTGCTTGGCCTTGCCTGCTTAGACAAGTGGGTACGGCTCTCGGCTCTCCATGTGATTGAGTTGTGACTGGAATTACATACGCATATTCCGGGTCCCGACAGACTTGGTATCAGAGCAGGACTGTCTGTAGGACTATCAAACCCTTGGTCGAAGTCGAGTCTAACAATCTATAGTTATATAGTTACTTGGGTATAAAGGAAACAACGTAAGGCTTTTTTTTCTCCTTACCCTCATCGATCTGAGTTCTGAGTCACCCTTATATTTTCTACGGGATGATAGGAATAGGCTCATCTATGTCTTACTAGAACATCTCGTTGAGTGTTTCCTTGTAGCTGTAGGATTGTTGTTTTCGTCCAGAGTCTCCGTATTTCGAGTTCCTTGAAGAAGTTCTGTCCAATTTCTTCGAGGTTGTTTCATTTTCCATCCAGGTACAACCGTTATGCTGTCCGAGTCATCCCAGGTCTCTTCATCATCTGATGCATTTGCAAAATCCTTCCCTCCATTTCGGTTGTCTTTCCATAAGAATTATTAGGTGGCATGCCTGATAGTTCTCTAGAGTTTCTTGTAGGTTTTGTTCTAGAAACCTATAGTGATTCATTTGCAGCTCTTCCTCCCACGTTAGATGTCTTCTAGCAAGAAGAACCACACTAATCATCGTGTTGGGGTACTTTGCTACTCTGACATATCTGTTGTAGCCCCTAGTAAACCTTGGTCATCCTCTAGGAAGCTATCCAGAGATCTAACCCCTTAAACTATGCCACCCGACAGATGTGTAGAAATCATAGTGGATCTTATACCAGGCACAAACCCAATTTCCAGACGCCCATATAGAATGGCCCACATGAGTTAGCTGAACTTAAAATCCAACTTGAAGCTTTGTTGGCAAAAGGCTTCATCCGCCCTAGATCATCGCCATGGGGTTGCCCCGTTCTGTTCGTAACGAAGAAAGATGGAACAAAAAGGATGTGCGTAGATTATCGCCCACCAAATCTAGCGACGATAAAGAACAAGTACCCACTGCCCAGGATCAAAGATCTTTATGATCAACTTGCTGGATCCTTGGTCTTTTCCAAGATGGATTTGAGTTAGGCTATCATCAAATCAAAA
The DNA here is from genome assembly GCA_950022295.1 of Bromus sterilis. Lineage (NCBI taxonomy): Eukaryota > Viridiplantae > Streptophyta > Magnoliopsida > Poales > Poaceae > Bromus > Bromus sterilis. The sequence goes on along the minus strand of OX465595.1, from coordinate 376,255,157 downwards.
TAAAAAACGAGGAAATTCCATAAACGGCTTTCACTACTCGTTATGGTCTTTACGAGTACACCGTCATGTCCTTCGGTTTAACCAATGCCCCCGCCACATTCTCGCACTTAATGAATTCGATCTTCATGGAGTACCTAGATAAATTTTGTTGTGGTTTATCTTGATGACATTCTCATCTACTCGAAGAACGAAGAAGAGCACGCAGAACATCTTAGGTTGGTATTGATGAAACTTCGAGAGCATCGCCTTTATGCCAAGTTCTCTGAGTGCGAATTTTGGCTACCAGAAGTGACCTACTTAGGCCACGTGATTTCTGCGAAAGGCATTCCTGTCAATCCCGAGAGAGTTCAGGGTGTCCTTGACTGGACTCCACCTGAATCGGTTAAGCAAGTTAGGAGTTTTCTTGGCTTAGCAAGCTATTGTCGCCGCTTCGTTGAGAACATCTCCAAAGTTGCAAAGCCTCTAACTGAACTCCTCAAGAAAGATAAGAAATTCCAATGGACTCCCAAGTGAGAGGAAAGCTTTCAAGAGCTAAAAAGAAGATTGACTTTTGCCCCCGTACTTGCGCCTCCAGACACCAAAAGGGATTTCGAGATCTATTATGACGCTTCACGGCAAGGGTTAGGATGCATACTTATGCAAGATAGACATGTGGTAGCTTATGCTTCACGCAAGTTGCGGCCACATGAAGAGAACTACCCTACCCATGATCTTGAACTCGCTGCCGTAGTTCATGCCCTGACAACTTGGCGACATTACCTCCTTGGTAATCGTTGTGAGATCTATTCCGACCACCAAAGCCTCAAATACATATTCACCCAGCCAGATCTTAATCTCAGGCAAAGACGCTGGATTGAGTTGATAAAAGATTATGACTTAGGAATTTCTTTCACCCCAGGAGAGCCAATGTCATGGCTGATGCACTAAGTCGTAAGTCGTATTGTAACAACCTCATGTTACAACAGTATCAACCATTTCTTCATGAGGAATTTTGAAAGCTCAACCTCGATATTGTTTCTCGTGGATCTCTTTTCAACTTGGTGGCGAAACCAACCCTTGAGGATAAAATCATAGTTGCCCAAAGGCGTGCACGAGGTGTTCGCCGGATCAAGGAGAACATTGCTAGCGGAGTTGCTAAATGTTTCTCCACATATAGCAAAGGAACGGTATTCTTTGGAAATCGTTTAGTAGTACCTGAGAATCAAGACCTAAGGCAACTCATCCTCAAAGAAGCTCATGACACACCCCTCTCAATTCATCCCGGTGGCACAAAAATGTACCGAGATCTACGCCAGAGATTTTGGTGGACCCGGATGAAGAGAGACATTGCTCAATTTGTTGCCGAATGTGATGTTTGTCGTCGCATTAAGGAAGAACACCAAAGACCTGCTGGTAATCTTCAACCATTGTCTATTCCCGAGTGGAAATGGGACAAGGTCGGTATGGACTTCATCACCGGCTTTCCAAAAACCCAGAAAGGAAATGATGCCATCTTCGTGGTCATTGATCGACTTTCCAAAGTTGCTCACTTCCTTCCAGTTCGCGAGTCTATAACTGCTAGCCAGTTAGCGGACTTGTATGTCTCTAGAATTGTGTTTCTTCACGGTGTTCCTTTGGAAATCAATTCTGATCGTGGTAGCCTTTTCACCTCTAGATTTTGGGGAAGCTTTCAAAATGCTATGGGAACTCATCTCTCCTTTAGTACAACTTTCCACCCTCAATCTAGCGGTCAAGTTGAAAGGGTTAATCAAATCTTTGAAGACATGCTCAGAGCTTGTGTTATATCTTTCGAAAAGAATTGGGAGAAGTCTCTTCCATTCACCGAATTTGCTTATAACAAAAGCTATCAATCTAGTCTGAACATGGCTCCCTTTGAATTCCTCTATGGCCGACGATGTCGAACCCCCCTTAACTGGTCATAAACCGGTGAAAGACAACTCTTTGGACCGGATATGATCAAGGAAGCAGAAGAGCAAGTTCGCATTGTTCGTGATTGTTTGAAAGACGCTCAGTCTCGTCAAAAGAGCTACTATGATCGTCATCATAGAGAAGAGAGCTACAATCTTGATGAGAAGGCTTACCTTCGTGTAAGAGCAAAGTTATACCCCCATGAGTTTTGGATATTGTTGGGCAAAACAGTAGAGGAACTAACAAGTTTTCTAGTGTAAAACAGATGGTTAGGTTCCTGAAGTTATAGGTTGGTGATAAAGCTTCAACGAAGATTTACATATTTACTGAAGCATATCCTCTGGAGTGAAGCTCATCACGGATGTCGACCCCTAAAAAGATAAGGAATCCTGAAGCACGTCTCATCGAAGGAGATGACCAAGATGGCGCAAGACTTGTAGTTTTGCGTAGTTCTTTTTCACTTCTTTGAGTCGTAGGAAAAACTGTACTATCAAGAGGGGTTTAGTAAATGTACTCCGAAGGTTTTGGTGAAAAGACTCAGATCGAATCCAAACCTGTGAGAAGCCAGAGATGAGAAATCTCATGTGCACTAGGTAATGCTTCACCAGCGAAGACTTCGTTCTTTCGGCTCCTGAAGCAGAACCAAGTCCGTGAGTCAGCTTTACTTGGACCGCAAGTAAAGTTGCGCTTTGATTAGAAATATGACCGTCGCAGACAGGTGTCAAGCTGTCGCATCGGGTCATTTAAGTCATTTCGCACCTAGGGATTGCCACCTATAAATACGCCACCCCCGCCCTCATTGGCTGGTGGCTGCTCCAAGAATATTTCCTGACAGTGAAGAGAAAGAGCAACCCCACCGAAGCAAACCAAAAACCCATCCACCGAAGCATAAGTCCTATTGATCTGAGTTGATTCATTATGACTTAGGTAGAAGTTTGCTAGCCTTTTTATCTTGGATAACTGCAATTCTCCTAGACGGTTAGAGCGTTGTTCTTCAGAGAGCGAAGAGTTATTGTCGCCTCGAAGTCCAGTTTGTCAAAGGTTTCGGTGATTCCCTCAATAATCAACCACGAGTGAAGAACTGACCAAGCTCAAGGAGATTGGTGCAGTGGAGATACGGACGGAGAGAGTTTAGCTCCTGTGTTCAATCACAAGTCCCTCCAACCAGACGTAGCACTTTGCAGAGTGTGAACTGGTCGAACAAACATCGCCGAGTCAAGAGTTCGTTTTACTTTCCGCACTTACATTCAGTTTAGCAATTGCTTCAGTGATTTGATTCAATGCAATTGATTTGATGCTTTTGATTCGCTATGTTATGCTTCAATCCAGTTCTGCTTCAATGTTTACCTTTCTGTTGAATCTCTTCTACTGCTAAGTTATGCTTCACTTCATAGTTTCATGCAAAAATTTGAAGTGATCATTCACCCCCTCCCCCTCTGATCACATACTTGGACTTACAATTGGTATCAGAGCTAGTCACCCTTTGTTTGGATTAACCTCCTAGAGTGTTTTGCAAGTATGTCTTTTGCAGCCATTCGCTCCGGCGAACCCATACTCGTGTTCAATGGAAAGGACTATCCATACTAGAAGGACAAAATGAAGAGAAATATCATGGCTATCAACTCGACTGCCTGGCAAGTTGTCTTATATGGAGTTACAGTTGCCGACAAGAATGCCATCACTCCTGAAGAAGCGAAGCTGATCGACCTTGATTATGAAGTCTGGGTTTTCATCACCAATCATCTGACACCTGAGAAGTATCATGAAGTGAAGAAAATTCCTTCTGCCAAAGGTGTCTAGGACTATCTTGAGAAGATTGGTGAAGGTGTTTTCTACCCAGAAGGATGTCATAATTGACACACTTAGAAGCAAATTCTATCGCTTCAAGAGAAACGAGGGTGAAAAAGTCAGCTCCATTTACAGCAGACTCACTTCTCTTGCAAATGAGTTGATTTCCCTTGGTGCTGATGACATTACTCCTCACTCAGTTGTTAGAACTTTGCTTCGCTCATTGGATGATTCGTTTGATCACATTGTGCTTATGATCAAGGAAAGGACTGATTTCAGACGTCTTGTTGCCGCTGATATTCTTGAGAGACTCAATACTTTTGAAATGGAAGAAGATGAGAAACGTGACATAAATGGTTCTCGAAGAAGATCTCATGCCTTGAAAGCAAAAGCTTCGCGTCATTCTTCACCCGAAGTCAGTTCTGCTTCAGGTGTCGAATCAGATGATCCTGCAAGCATTGGAAAAGATCTAGCATTGATCATGAGGCGCTTCAATCGCTTTCAGAGAAAAGGTTTTTCTTCACCCAAGAAGAGTTATCCTTCAAGAAGCTCAAGTCACTCTTCTCACCGTTCGTCCTCTAGAAGCTCTCCATCGAAGGACAACTGCTGCTACAAGTGCAAGAAACCAGGTCACTACATAGCTGATTGCCCTCTGTGGGAAGCTAAGAACAAATCGAAGCACTCGCTTAGAGACTCCACATCAAAGTCCCACAGATCCTCCAGAAGCCATGAGTCCAAGAGACGTGATTCCAGTTCAAGAAGAGAAAACAAGAAAGATTCTGATGATGATAAGAGGAAGAAGTATCATAAGAAGCGTGAGGGATCTTCATCGAAGACTCACTCGTCTCGTCGAAGCAGCTCGCACCGTGCCAAGGCCTATCTGGGAAAGGAGATGAACTCAGAAGACGAAGCTTCTGGTTCCGAAGCTGAATCAGGCTCAAGATCTGGGTCTGGGTCCGAATCAGATGGTCTTGCTGGTTTGGCTTTCGCTTCGGCAGATGCTTCAACTAAAGCTTCGAGCTCATTCTTCACCAACAACAGTAGTGAAGATGAAACTCCTGCATATTGCTTCATGGCCAAGGCGAAGGTATCTTCATCCAAATCAAACTATGATACTTATGATTGTTCCTCATATGATAGTGATTCAAAGATAAGCTATGCTAAACTTGCTAAAATTGCTTCAATCCAACAAGATGAACTTGATTCACTAAGCAAAACCATTAAGAAATCAGAAACTCTGTTGATCGATGAGATTGAGAAAGGTCAAACTTTGACTAATGAGCATGCTTCTCTAAAAGAAAAGTTTGAAGAATTATCCTCTCGGCATGATCTTCTTTCAGTTGATTATGAGAATCTCACCTATGAATTTCTTCAAAGGAAAATGGCTCTCGAAAAACTGAAAGAGGCTCAATCTCTCTCTCTTGGCTCAACAAGGTTCTGAAGCAAATCATAAAACTGATTCATCTTGCTTAACTTGTCTGGAACGAAGCAAAACTGATTCCAAAGGCAAAGCTCCTATTGTTATTGATGATACTAATGCCTCTGATGAGGAAAATCCTGTTGTTACCGAGGAACTCCTTAGGTTGAAAAACTTATTTGAAACAGGCATGTTCAAAAGTGTGCAAGGACACCAATATCTTTGTGATATACTGAGGAAGGCTCTCCTTCACAGGAATCCCAGGAATGAGGGTGTTGGTTTCGAGAGAAAGATAAACCCTGATGGCACCTATTGGGAACCTGAGAAGTATCCTAAGACTGTTTGGGTCCTAGCGAAGGAGAAACCCATTGATATTGCTAACCTTTCAGGTTTCGATTGCAAAATGAACAAAACCATAGTGGATGAATCACTTGATTCAGACTACAAACTCATTAAGGACGAAGAGGGAAAAGTTACTGCTGAGTATATAGGTACTCCACCAAAGAATGGCTTCTATAAGAGGAAGATATGGGTGCAGAAAGCACTTGTGGAAAAACTGTCTGCTAACCACACTATGCAGGGAAAGCCTTCGGTACCACCGAACCATTTCTAGTCTCTGGAAACGAGAAATGATTCACTGGTGCCCGAATCAAATGTTCCGCAGAAGCAATACTATCGCACTGGTCGTTATACTTATCGTCCTCATGATAACAATTCTAAGATTGCATATGCTCATTCTTATCCTAACCATTCGCAGAGGACTTAGATTTATGGTGTGCTAGATGGTACACCGAAGCAATACACTCCTGTTCGCTTTAATATTGCTTCAACCAATGCTTCAACATCTTCTCAGTCACCTGCTCGTTTGTGGGTGGTTAAGAAGAACTAATTCTTCTGCAGGGCTATGTCTTCGGTGGATCCGAATGGGTCATGGACAGTGGTTGTACAAATCATATGACCGGAGACAAGGAGTTATTCACCGAAGAAAAACTATCTCAATCTTCTCAGAAGTACATTACCTTTGGTGATAACAACAAAGGGTAAAGTGTTAGGCTTGGGTAAGGTTGCCATATCGAAAGATAAGCACATTGACAAGGTTATGCTAGTCCAATCTCTTGGATATAATCTAATGTCTATTTCAAAGTTATGCGATATGGGTATGCTTGTTCTATTTTCTGCTTCGCGTTGTGTTTTCTTTTCACAGGATGACTATACGTTTGTCTTCGAGGGTTACCGAAAAGGAGATCTATACATTGTTGATTTTTCTTCGGGCCCTGCTGTATCCACATGCTTAATGGCAAAAGCTTCATCTGGTTGGTTATGGCATCGAAGACTTGGTCATGCAGGGATGAGAAATCTTCATAACTTAGTGAAGAAGAAGCATGTTATTGGCCTTAGCGAAGTAAAATTCGATAAGGATCGTCTCTGCAGTGCTTGTGAAGCTGGTAAAATTACGAAGAAACATCATTCAGCGAAGACTATTATGACTACCACTCGTCCTCTTGAATTGCTTCATATGGATCTTTTTCGTCCTCAAAATTATGCTAGCCTGGGAGGAAACGAATATGGTCTTGTTATTGTTGATGATTTCTCTCGTTATACTTGGGTTTTATTTTTGGATGACAAGAGCAAAGTTGTTGAAATCTTCAAGTCATTCGCTAAGAGAGCTCAAACTGAATATGAATTATCTCTGAAGCATATCCGAAGTGATAATGGAATTGAATTCAAAAATACTCATATTGAAGATTTTCTTGATGATCATGGTTTTACTCATGAGTTCTCTGCTGCATATACACCTCAACAGAATGGTGTGGTTGAAAGGAAGAATAGAACTCTTATTGAAATGGACAGAACTATGCTTGCTGAATACAAGACACCTATTAGGTTCTGGGCCGAAGCAATTAACACTGCATGTCACATCATCAACAAGGTTTACCTTCACAAGTTCCTGAAGAAAACTTCACATGAGCTTATCACTGGTAACAAACCAAATGTTTCATACCTTAGGGTATTTGGTGCTCCATGCTTTATTAGAGATATGAATCATAGCTCCAAATTTGCCCCTAAGGCACATGAAGGTTTTCTTTTAGGTTATGGCTCAAACTCTCACACTTACAGAGTGTATAACTCTCACTTCGGGAAAGTTATGGAAACGGTAAATGTGAGGTTTGAGGAAACTAATGGCTCTCAAAAAGAGCATTTGCCTCATGATCTAGATGAACCTCCACTTGATGAAGTGATCAGGTCCATGGCTATTGGAGAGATTCACCCTGTTGAAGCCAATCCTCGTCAAGCTGTCAGGGATGATGATGGTCCAATGTTCCCACACATAGCCCGGGGCGCTGGAGATCAACATCCTGAAGCTAACAATGAACAGGATGAAGAAGGACAAGGGAATGGAGGAAATGCTAATCCTAAAGGAAATGCCGAAGCTGAAGGTGAAGAAGATCCCGAAGCTGATGAAGATCCTGAAGCAGAAGTTGAGACTGAAGCAAATGATACTACGTTATCACGAGTTCAAAGAAGAGTTGATGTTGATTCGATCCTCAAAGATATTCATCAACCAGGTCGTCCCACTACTCGATCTCGTACTCGCTTGGCTAACTTCTGTGGAAGTTTTTCTTTTGTTTCCATGCTAGAGCCTTCAAAATATGATGAAGCCATGAAGGACCCTGATTGGTTATTGGCTATGATGGAAGAACTTCACCAGTTTGAAAGAAACAAGGTTTGGTCACTTGTTGACAGGCCTGATCCCACGAAGCATAATGTTATTGGCACAAAGTGGATTTTTCGCAACAAGCAAGATGAAGATGGTATTGTGGTAAGAAATAAGGCTAGACTGGTAGCACAAGGTTACACCCAAATCGAAGGCATTGACTTTGGTGAAACATATGCTCCAGTAGCCTGTCTCGAATCCATTCGTGTCATGCTTGCTTTTTCTAACCACAAAAATATATTGCTATATCAAATGGATGTCAAAAGTGCCTTTCTTAATGGTGAGATAGAGGAAGAAGTATATGTTATGCAGCCTCCAGGTTTTGAAGACTCGAAGAATCCTGATATGGTGTACAGGCTTCACAAAGCTTTGTATGGACTGAAGCAAGCACCTCATGCTTGGTATGAAACATTGAAGGATTTCCTTCTGAAGAAAGGCTTCAAACCAGGAACCACTGACCCCACTCGTTTCACTCGATCATATAACAATGATCTATTTGTGTGTCAGATATATGTAGATGATATTATTTTTGGCTGTACTAACATTGAAATCAGCGAAGAATTTGCAAGAATGATGTCGAAGAAATACGAGATGTCCATGATGGGTGAATTGAAGTTTTTTCTTGGACTTCGGATTCGCCAACAGAAGAATGGCACCTTTATTTCACAAGAGAAATACTTGAAGGATTGCCTGAAGAAATTTGATCTTGCTGAATGCAAGACCATCAGAACTCCCATGCCTACCAATGGTTTTCTTGATGCAGATGAGAAAGGGAAACCCTTCGATCAGAAGAAGTATCGGTCTATGATAGGTTCACTCTTATACTTATGTGCATCTAGACCTGATATTATGCTATCAGTTTGTATCTGTGCTCGTTTTTAGGCCAATCCGAAGGAATCGCATCATACTGCTGTGAAGCGAATTCTTCGATATCTAGCACATACCCCTTCTTTGGGACTTTGGTATCCCAAAGGAACTCAGTTTGATTTGATTGGATATTCTGATTCAGACTGGGCTGGTGATAGAGTTGACAGGAAATCTACCTCAGGCACGTGTCATTTTCCTGGTAGATCTCTTGTGTGTTGGGCTTCAAAGAAACAAAACTGTGTCTCAATATCTACTGCTGAAACCGAATACATTGCTGCTGGCTCCTGCTGCACTCAAATACTTTGGCTTAAGTAGACGCTGAAGGATTATGATATTTATGTGAAGAAAATCCCTCTGCTTTGTGATAATGAGAGTGCTATCAAAATTGCACACAATCCTGTGCAACACTCTCGAACGAAGCATATCGATATTCGTCACCATTTTCTTCGAGATCATGTTCAACGCGAAGACATTGAGATCAACCATGTTAGAACTGAAGATCAATTGGCAGATATATTCACGAAGCCACTGGACGAGAAAAGGTTTTGTGCATTGAGATGTGAGCTAAACATCCTAGACTCACACAATGTTCAGTAAGATCGAAACTTTTCCATTGTATATATTCACCTTCGTTGTGTGTTTGGTTATTTAGTTTCGTTTGAGTTTTCCTTCGTCCAAGTTTATGTGTTTAGCTTCGTTCGCCACTTGCTTTCAGTTCCGTGTTGTTTTTATTTATTCGTTTTGTTTGTCCCCTGTACTTATCACTTTTAGCTTCGTTGTTGTTTTTCTTCGAAGTGATAAGTTTCGGACCCTACCCTCTCCATTCTGATTCACTCCCAATCTATTCTGTCTTGAATGGTTAAGCACATTTGAAACGGAAAGCATATTGCTTCGAACGTCATTGAGTTCCGAATCAAATGCTTCCAACTTTATCGAAGTTTTTGCTCTCTGTCAAGACTTATTCTTCGGCCGTTGAGTCCCCGTCTTTATCGGGTCGTTGAGATTCGCTCGCGAACCGCCACTTCATCTGAGCCGTTGAATCGGAAGAGACACTCGCTGGCAGCCGTTCGATATGATCTGGCAACCGTTTCAGATCGGGCCTATATAAGGCAAACCCTCCAGCAAACCGTTCCCCACGTTCATTCTCTCCCGATTTCCCCGTCTCCCTCCTCGAGCACGCCGCAGAGCTCTCGTTCCCGACGTCGACAACGCCGCTTAACTGCCGGACCGCCGCTGCCGTGGACGTTCCCCGTCGACGAAGAGCACGTCTCCGCACTCCGTCGCCGTAGCCGCTTCGCGTCACCGAGTTAGGGTACACAAGTTCCCTTGGATCCAATCTTTTCTGCGTGTTCTTCATCTAGGGCTTGGATCTAAGATTTGTTAGGGTTTTGTTTTCTGTTTATAGGAATGTTCCGATCCGTGTTGATCATTTCTCTTTGGGAAAACTGTTTGTAGCATCAAAGTAATCCCATCTACTCAGGTCAGTATTGAGATTCGATCTATTCTGTGTTTGGACTGAGTTGGGTCTTGTTCTTGGACTTGTTCTAGCCCAATCCAATGACAGAGTTGCATCTGATCTTAGTTTGCTCTGGGTTCTTGTCATATTTGGTTTTGGTCGATTTTTTTTGCCTGTGCTTATTCATTCCCTTTCCTATTCCCTCTTTTCTATCCTTCTGGTCACAGGATGTCTGACGAAGAGGCAACCATGGGGAATGAGTCTCCTATTGTTGAAGAACTCGAGAACTATCCTGAGCCCCCGAAGCAGAAAGGAAAAGGTGGGAAGACGAAGCAAGTCAATAATGCCCGAGGCATTCCCGAATCCATTCGAATCAAGATGGGCTATGACACACCTCCTGAAGAATTAGATCATGATCGAAAGATTCGACTGCAAAAGATTCGACGCTACTGGGCTATAAGATGGTACAAATACAAGAGCATTCCAGACTGGAAGTGGGCAATGGAGTTTGCATTTAGTCCTCCATATCGGTACACAACCGCCATGTGTGCCCAATACAATGCAGCCAACAAAATAAAGTACTACCCGAAGCCTCCACCTGTTCCTCACCCCAATTCTCTCAAGACGCCAGATGACTATCCTAATGTGCAAGAGAGACTTGCCATATTGGCTGAGAAAAAGAGAATAAGAGAAGAGAAGAAGGCCAAAGCACTTGCTGCTGAAGGCCATGCTGAAGATGGTGCCTCGAAGCCTAAGAGGAGAAAGCTTAGAAAATTAAGTGCTTCACCGCCTCCTGCAATTTCTGAAGAGGAGAGTGATAATGAAGCTGATGACGAAGTTGAACCTGCCGCACAGCCTGAAGTCTCTCTCCCTGAAGATCCTGCAGATCCTGCAGATGATGCTGATGATGAGTCTGAGCACTCTCCTGTTCCCCCTAGTCCAAAGAGACAAAAGCTTCGGAAGCCACTAAAGAAGAAGGTAGGAGAGAAACCGCCTGCTTCAAAAGGAATAAGGATTCAAGACCCATCTGATCCTCTTGTTCCTAAACCAACCATTGATATGACAAACTAGGTGGTTGAGGCTCCTTTGGCTTGAAAGCCACCTCGCCGCCTGGTTCCTGCTGAACAGAGAACCAAGGAGAGACATGACCCGAAGGCAAAGCATGCTGCTAAGCCCGAAGCCAAAGCTCCCGAGCCAGACAAATCTTCAAAGCTGAAAACCTCGGTTGCCAAGCCTGGCCAAACTTATGCCCATGTCGGCACCAAGAAGTTATCTGAAGCAGATATGCGCAAGAGAGACCGTGCTGAAGCTGAACGCCTTCACGTTGAAGCAATAGCCCAAGCCAAGGATGACACAGAAGCTAAATCAAAGGCTAAGGCTGATAGAGATGATGCTTTGTTAGAGAAGCAAAGGAAAGATCTTGCTGAATCAAATCAGAAAGCTGAAGCGAAGCGCAAGCTCGCTAAAGCAAAAGCTCAAGAGGCTAAGGCTGCTGCCGAAGCCAAACAGCTTAGTGAAGTCGAAGCCAAGCGCCATGCTCAACTTGATATCATTCGCACGAAGAAAGCACAGAAAGCTGCTAGAGCCGTTCAGAAGGAAGCTGTTGTAGAAATGACACCAAAGGATATCCCTCCGAAGCCAGTCGCAGCTCCTGCCCCCGAAGCTCATGTAGAAGCTGAGCATAGTCACCACAACTTCCCAGATGCAAGAGAAGGTGAGCTATGGGACTGTTTGAGCCTGAATCAGGCATTCTTCCAGCTTGCTGAAGCTGTTGATCCCAAAGCTGTGGATGTTGGGAATGTTTACATTTCACCAACTCTTTCTACTATGATTGAAACCTTATACAATCAGCTAAGGGACTTGCATGCTAGGGACAGATCTGAATCTGCCAAAATTCTGAAGTTTAAGAAGAAAGCAGATGCTGAATCAGATGAAGACTTCAAGAACGAAGCCGAAGCTGCTTCGAAGAAAATTGCTGATGTGAATGAAAAGACTAAGCACAATATTCAAGTGTTTCAAGGCAAGATCAAATCTGCCATTGAAGAATGTTGCAAGACGAACAATGCTTCGGTCATGGCTCTTGATTCAAAGAAGCGCAAAGCAATGCTCAAGCAACTAGCTTCACCCCTTCCCCAGCTGCAACAAAGGAAGCGCCGTCTTATCACAGATGCAGACGAAGCTGATGAGGTGAGCTCCCATCCGGACAAGAAGGCCCCAAGACAAGCATCGCCCCCTCGATGCAAGATTATCACTCTTCCAACACCAACTGCAAAGCCAACCGTTCCCGAAGTCATTCAACCCCGTGCTCCACCTCCACCTCCTCCTCAACCCGCTCCTCAACCATCGCACCATGAAAACTTTGAGCCAGAGCCTTCTCCTCAAGCTCAAGACATACCAATTCCTTCAAAGGATTATTCTTCGGCTCATTCTGCAGATGAGTCCGAAGAACAAGAAGGCGAAGCCAAAGAACAAGCTGTTCCAGAAGAGCCTGAAGCCGATGCAGAAGCTGAAGCCAATGAATTGGCAATTATGACTCAACCTCAAGAGCGAGCCATAGTTGCTCGAAGGAAAGCTCCACACTGCATTCCTGCGCAAGATACCCAGCTGGACTCCATCTACCCTCGTGAAACTTTTCCTATTTTCTTGGGAGATGGTTCTTCTTCAAGACATGGTCCTGAGTTTGACCTCGAAGTTCATCGCCAGAAGCTACGCTTCTTTGGCGCCAGTCCTTATGATTCACCCCGGACTGCTGATGACCTTCTCTTCTGGACAGCCGAGCAACAGATTCTGTACACAAAGCTATACTGCCAGAAGGGTGTTCTATTCAGGCACAAGTATTTGGATATGCGAAGTTTAACTTCAGCAACGTGCTTCCAGAACATTATGGAAACCATCGAAGCACAGAATCTTACCAGCCTGTTTGCTATGGAAACACCATTCAATTCCGAGCTAGCGAAGCAATTCTATGCCACTCTCTATGTCTCTGGAAATCCTGATGACACAAGCTCTTGGATACTTGAATTGATGATTCAAGGAAAACTCTTTCGAATGCATTCTGATGAATTCATGGATATTGTGAAAATCCCAAGGCACACTGGAAAACTTGCAAAGGTTCACTTGATGCCTGATCCTACTGAAGCTGAATTTGCTTCACTGCTGGATCCCGAAGTCACTGGAGACCACATGCCAGAAAATATTCGCCCGAAGCATCTGGTATTCATATCGAAGACTTGGTTTTACATTTTTTCCAACTCACTGATGCCTCTCAGCACTGCACATGAAGAGTCCAACATTCATTATCATACACGTCATGCTTTGCTGAAGCTTACTCACGGTCATGTGTTTGACTTCGAGGATTGTTTTCTTCGCTATATGGTCCAAGCTGCTGAACTTGTACATCAACTGAAGCCATATGCTTCCTGGCTCCATGCCATTTGCAATCATGGACGCAGTGAAGACTTCGTTGCGAAGCATCACCCGAAGCTGTTCTGTCCTCCTGTTCGTGATACAATGAATATCTTCAGAAGGCCAAATGATCCATTTGCCACATATGTCGGAGTCAGACAGCATGTCAATGAACGCAACATGTCAAAGTCTTTCCAAAAAGAAGTTTATCACTTTGAAGTTGGGATTCGCTCACAACAGTTATTGGAAAACTTCATTGAAGGCAATCAACGCCAAATGCAACATCTCTCGGATGAAATCAATCGAGTTGGCAACATTGCTTTGAACAATAATCAGTACCTGAAGGTCTTGAAGCGCCACTCATGGAAAGGTTTAAGGAAGTTCAACTCAGTGAAGAAGCTTGAAGCTGATCGGATTTTCAAGGAATATCCGCACCTTCACCGCCATTTCTCCAGAAATGATTCAATAGACCGCCCCAACCCGAAGATCCCTCCGCTGGACAAGATTGATGAAGTCTTATTTGTTAATCCAGCTGAACAGATTCGCCCTGATACTCTCTCTGATGAAGACTCCCACACATCGAATCAAGAAGATGACCCTCTCAATGACAATGATCTTGATTTGCTTCAAGCGCCACTGGACATTGACGAAATGGAGTCGCCTGTTTCAACCGAAGGAGACACTTCAGGAGATGCATCTTCTTCGGGCGAAGACAATCAGCAGGATCCCCGGGTTGCAGCAAACGCGTAAATACTCTTGATCTACCTCTCAACCTTTTGTCCAATTATTGACAAAAAGGGGGAGAAAGTAGCATCGATTGAGTTTAGATTTGCTGCGGGGTTTTAGGGTTTCGATTCGATCTTTTGTGTGTTAAGTTACAACAAACTTTCCATTCGCTTCGATTGGGTTGTAAGTTAATTTTTATTTCGTCTGTGAACTACTACATTTTATGTGTTAATAACCCCCGTGCTTGCAAGTTGCTCTCGTATATCTTTGTCTTGCAGGTGGTTATTCTCATTAAGTTCACAGGTCATTGGATGATTGCATATTCTTCAAGACTAATATCCTCTTTATTCAATTGATTCGCTAAGATATGTGTTATGCATCCCATCAAGGATATCCTTCATCAAGCATTCACTTCGATTATATAAATCTTCAATGCTTGCATTCAGGGGGAGTCAAAAGCTTCATATCTTAGAGTTTTCTCTCAACTCAACTCAAAATTCCATATTTTTATCGATGCCTGTTTTGTCAACAATAGTCCAAAAAGGGGGAGATTGTAAGAGCAAAGTTATACCCCCATGAGTTTTGGATATTGTTGGGAAAAACAGTAGAGGAAATAACAAGTTTTCTAGTGTAAAACAGATGGTTAGGTTCCTGAAGTTATAGGTTGGTGATAAAGCTTCAACGAAGATTTACATATTTACTGAAGCATATCCTCTGGAGTGAAGCTCATCACGGATGTCGACCCCTAAAAAGATAAGGAATCCTGAAGCACCTCTCATCGAAGGAGATGACCAAGATGGCGCAAGACTTGTAGTTTTTGCGTAGTTCTTTTTCACTTCTTTGAGTCGTAGGAAAAACCGTACTATCAAGAGGGGTTTAGTAAATGTACTCCGAAGGTTTTGGTGAAAAGACTCAGATCGAATCCAAACCTGTGAGAAGCCAGAGATGAGAAATCTCATGTGCACTAGGTAATGCTTCACCAGCAAAGACTTCGTTCTTTCGGCTCCTGAAGAAGAACCAAGTCCGTGAGTCAGCTTTACTTGGACCGCAAGTAAAGTTGCGCCTTGATTAGAAATATGACCGTTGCGGACATGTGTCAAGCTGTCGCATCGGGTCATTTAAGTCATTTCACACCTAGGGATTGCCACCTATAAATACGCCACCCCCGCCCTCATTGGCTGGTGGCTGCTCCAAGAATATTTCCTGACAGTGAAGAGAAAGAGCAACCCCACCGAAGCAAACCAAAAACCCATCCACCGAAGCATAAGTCCTATTGATCTGAGTTGATTCATTATGACTTAGGTAGAAGTTTGCTAGCCTTTTTATCTTGGAGGACCGCAATTCTCCTAGATAGTTAGAGCGTTGTTCTTCAGAGAGCGAAGAGTTATTGTCGCCTCGAAGTCCAGTTTGTCAAAGGTTTCGGTGATTCCCTCAATAATCAACCACGAGTGAAGAACTGATCAAGCTCAAGGAGATTGGTGCAGTGGAGATACGGACGGAGAGAGGTTAGCTCCTGTGTTCAATCACAAGTCCCTCCAACCAGACGTAGCACTTTGCAGAGTGTGAACTGGTCGAACAAACATCGCCGAGTCAAGAGTTCGTTTTACTTTCCGCACTTACATTCAGTTTAGCAATTGCTTCAGTGATTTTGTCGGGACCCGGAATATGCGTATGTAATTCCAGTCACAATACAATCACATGGAGAGCCGAGAACTGTACCCACTTGTCTAAGCAGACAAGGCCAAGCACAGAACGTTCTCGGTAAGCATCGAACGTGAGGGGCATCCCATTCAGGCCGGATGATCATCTGAGATGGGTCCTCATCGTCCGCTCACAAGTCTAGATGCTTATGGGTGGTGAATCCCATACTCATAGACAAGTCTCCTCAACCATGTTATCGATTGAATCCTAACTCTTACATAGACTTACTCCAGCCTGATCACTTAGTCGGGGTCTAGGGCGGGCTCGATCATACAACAAAGTGTGCACGTGACAGAGTCACGAGCAATCGCATCGCGATGCCCCAAGCTGCGCACATCTAAGGGCCACTTGGTGTATAAAAGACCGCCAGCCAGATCACAACTAAGGTCTCGAAAACCCATACTAAGACATGCATGTTATAAACATACACGCAACACACATGCCTAGTATGAACAGCAGGTAGCATCACATAACTCTACAAAGTACTTCTTTATTGACTTACACATAGAGTATACAAAGATCACATGTCTGTGATCAACATTACATCATACAACGGAAGCAAATTAGGTCTGAGTACAGACAAGTTTAACAAATGGCTTAGAGAAGCCTTGTACAACAAACACGCCCTTCCACGAGGGACCAGACTGCTGTCTGGGACTATGCTAACTTAGTCAACGTCGAGCTTCAGGTCGGTGACTCCATCGGGGTCCGGGTTCTTATCTAAAACATAGAATAAGCAAACGTGAGTACAAAGTCGTACTCAGCAAGACTTACATCAGATCTATACTACTCATGCTCAAGTACCAAGGTAAAGGGAGGTGGGGTTTCATCATGCAGAAGTGCCAGCTTTGACTTGGCTAATCCTAAACTACGAATACCAGACTTGAGGTAAGAAGCGTACACGAGTCCACTACCAAGTCTCCAACCAATACACCACTATGGTTACTTCCTCGACTTCCCCACGAGGAGCACACCATAGCACTCACGCTTATCTTGCGAGTTTTAGAAGTATCCATTCAAGTTGTCTAATAATCAGGTACAGGTTCCAAGTAGTCCATAACCGCGGACGCGGCTATTCGATTAGTTTTGTTAACCTTGCAAGGGTGTAAGCTACACACACATGACCATCGGTTACCGCCTTTTGCTCGCCACCGTTCAAGAGGTGACAGCGAGGATGTTCACCACGACACTTCGCTCACAACCGGTCTATTCCAGGAGTCGACTATCTGAGCTGCCTCCGCTCGAGAGCCCGGCCGGATCAACGAAACGGACTCAAACAATGTAAGTGACCGAGACGCCACCTCTGGCAGATGGTTTTCCTGCCTCATAGGTGCACCCACATATCTATATGATGCAACCATTCCTTCATTCTTTTTCTATGCAGATGCCAAATGGAAAGCCCGAACTAATGTGACTCCTGGACGTCGACACGGATCAAGGTACTAGGTCGAGAGGGGTCAGTGAGCCCAATGTGTGGTTGTACTCTTTGTCTTGGATTACCATACAAGAACTCGGTGGTTAAGGCGGTGTTCAACGAGACAACCCACTGTGTACTCCTACACAGCCTCTCATCGTTCACCTTGTATTAGGGTGGATTCACCAACACAGTTTCACTTTCATCAACACCATGTTCACTATCATCCCGACTCACATAAAAAACAACCTCATTGTACCACTAAGCATGCAATAAGCAGTAACACTTGCAGGGGCCACATGATATCAATCAACTCCTATGTCAGCTAGGATTGTGGTTTGCTTACTACTGTGACAAGATGATAGGTCATGCATCGGATATGGGTTCAACTATGCGGTAGAATCGATACAAGGTGATCTCCTAAACATGCATAAGCGAGACTGAGAGGGATTTGTGATTTTCTAGAGATGATCAATGGGGTTTTCTTGCCTTGCTGACGAGGTTCACACACGGTGTCTTCAACGAAGGGGGTGGCCTCCGGTTCCGGTTCCACTTCTATCGAGCAAAAAAAGCAATCAAGGAATAAATATAATTGCGATGCTCAAGCACATGATAAGTTGTGAAAACATGATGTACATGGTACTGATGTGTTGACAATTCCATTTAATTGAAGTGTATTGCAAAAGAATTGCAAATTCAAACTTCAAATTTGAATTCAAATTAAGCCATATGCACATTTGCTACTGTTGCCCCATTTTAAAATGGTCAAACATAAAAACAAATTGCATATTCTTAATCCTTGCATTTTTCTGATAATTTTTCATATATTATATGTTTAATTTGGAGTTAATATGAATTTTCTATGATTTATTGAAGTTTTGGCTATTTTCTGTCATTTCTGGAATTTCTTTAATTCTTTTAATTCTTTTAAACCATTTATTGCATCAACATGATGCAAGCATGACATCAGTGGGGGGGGGGGTTGACATGTGGGGTCGGCTTGTCAGTGGGAGAGGGGTTTAATCCCCTCTGTTTAATTAACAGAGAGGGGTTAGGGGGGGGGGCTGGCCCACTTGTCATAGACCCCAGGGGGGATTAGCATGGTGATTAAGGCGCTAATGGCCAGGGTCGCCGGCGAGGTACTGTTGATGGTCGGAGTTCGCCGGAGAGGGGGTTTTCAGCCACGGGAGAATGGAAGGGAGGCACTGGAACGTAGCCCGCAGGCTGGCGCATCTCGGGGAGCAGGCGGGGGTCCAGAAAGCGCTCTGGGGCGTCGGCTATTTCAACGGAGGCGGCGGCCGGAGCTCGGACTTCGCCGGAACCATGCTCCAGGGCACGAGAGGAGGCAGGAGAAAGGGCAAAGCGACGAGCTGCTCACCCTGAGTGCGAAGAGGAGCTCGGGGAAGCCGGGGATGCTCGGGTTGCAGCGTATTTGAAGGTCGTCTCCTCGGCGGCCGGCGGCGTCTCGGTGAAGAAGGAGGCGTCTCCAAGGGTTCCCGGGCTCGATTGGAGGAGGGCTTCGACGGAGATGACGGCGCTGCACGCGTTGGACAAGGTGGCGGAGGCTCTAGAGCTCACCGGTTGCGAGTTTCCACGCGGCGTCTCTACGGTGGCTTCGGGCGGTGGCAAAATCGGGTGAGAGAGAGCAGGGGAGGAAGGGGAAGATGGACACGGCGAACGGGGAGCCTCCGTGGCGTCCAGCGACGAGGGGGGGGGGTAAGGCCAGGGGGAAGCAGGAGGTGGCCGGCTGCTGTGGCATGGCCGCCACGCAGCTCCCAGCCTGCCTGGCACGGGGTAGAAGACGACCCTGCCCCTGGTGGGCTGGGCCGGCATGCTGGCCAGGCTGGGCCACATGGGCCAGAAGTACAGGGGCCTCCTCTTTTCTTTTTGTTCTGTTTTTCTTTCTGTATTTTTGTTGTGCCTTGATAAATAAATACCTAGGCAATTTATAAAATGCCCAAAACTTTTATATGGACTTACAAAGCATATAGTTAGCCACTCACAAGTTTTGGAGATTTTTGAAATTCAAACAATTTGAATTTAAATTCAAATTGGAGTTTAATTTAATTTCCAAGCCCTATTTGGAATTTTTGGCAAATCTTGGTGCATGCAGTGGGACCCACTTCACTTTATATGTGATCATGCATATTTATAAGACTTTTCAAAAATACCAGAGGAATTTTTGGAAGCAATTTTTGTCTGGTCATTTAATTAAATTCTTTAGGGCTTTTCTTTTCCCCAATTTTGAATTTCTTTGAAATTTTTGCATGATGCAAAGGGCACAAGCAACCCTAGCACTTACCCTAGTTGGGGTTCTGACAACTCGCCCCCACTCAAAAGAATCTCGTCCCGAGATTCAGAAGTCGTCGGGAGGAAGGTGGGGTACTCGGCACGAAGGCGGTCTTCTCTTTCCCATGTTGCTTCTTTCTCGGAGTGATGTGACCACTTCACTTTCAGGAACTTGATCTTCTGACGACGAGTGACACGCTCTGCGGAATCAAGAATACGAACAGGGTACTCTCGATAAGAAAGGTCATCTTGAAGATCAAGCGTTTCATGGTCGACTTCGCGGATGGGGTCCTTGAAGCAACACCTGAGTTGTGACACATGGAATACATCATGTACTCGGAAAAGGTGCGGAGGTAGTTCAAGTTGGTAGGCAACTTCTCCACGTTTAGCGAGAATGCGGAAAGGTCCGATGTAACGTGGGGCCAACTTGCCTTTGATACTGAATCTTTGGGTTCCCTTCAGAGGAGTAACCCGGAGGTAAGCCTTCTCATCAATATTGTAGCTCTCCTCTCTATGATGACGATCATAGTAGCTCTTTTGACGAGACTGAGCGGCTTTCAATCGATCACGAACAATGCGAACTTGCTCTTCTGCTTCCTTGATCATATCCGGTCCAAAGAGTTGTCTTTCACCGGTTTCTGACCAGTTTAGGGGTGTTCAACATCGTCGTCCATAAAGGAGTTCAAAAGGAGCCATGTTCAGACTAGATTGGAAACTGTTGTTGTAAGCCAATTCGGCAAATGGAAGAGATTTCTCCCAATTCTTTCCAAATGAGATAACACAAGCTCTGAGCATGTCTTCCAAGATTTGATTTACCCTTTCAACTTGACCACTAGACTGAGGATGGAAAGCTGTACTAAAGGATAGATGAGTTCCCATAGCATTCTGAAAACTTCCCCAGAATCTAGAGGTGATAAGGCTGCCACGATCAGAATTGATTACCAAAGGAACATCGTGAAGAGACACAATTCTAGAGATATACAAGTCCGCTAACTGGCTAGCAGTTATAGACTCGCGAACTGGAAGGAAGTGAGCAACTTTGGAAAGTCTATCAATGACCACAAAGATGGCATCATTTCCGTTCTGGGTTTTTGGAAAGCCGGTGATGAAGTCCATACCGACTTTGTCCCATTTCCACTCGGGAATAGGCAAAGGTTGAAGTGTACCAACAGGTCTTTGGTGTTCGGCCTTAATGCAACGACAAACATCACATTCAGAAACAAATCGAGCAATGTCCCTCTTCATCCTAGAAAACCAAAATCTCTGGCGTAGATCTCGGTACATTTTTGTGCTACCGGGATGAATCGAGAGGGGTGTGTCATGGGCTTCTTTGAGGATGAGTTGCCTTAGATCATTATTCTTAGGTACTAGCAAAGGATTTTCAAAGAATACCGTTCCTTTGCTATCTGTGGAGAAACATTTAGCAACTCCGTTAGCAATGTTCTCCTTGATCCGGCGAACACCTCGTGCACGCCTTTGGGCAACTATGATTTGATCCTCAAGTGTTGGTTTCGCCACCAAGTTGAAAAGAGATCCACGAGGAATAATCTCGAGATTGAGCTTCCGAAATTCCTCATGAAGAAGTGGTTGATACTGCTATAACATGAGGTTGTTACAGTACGACTTAGGACTTAGTGCATCAGCCAGGACATTGGCTTTGCCTGGGGTGTAAGAAATTCCTAAGTCATAATCTTTTATCAAATCTATCCAGCGTCTTTGCCTGAGGTTAAGATCTGGCTGGGTGAATATGTATTTGAGGCTTTGGTGATCAGAATAGATCTCACAACGATTACCAAGGAGGTAATGTCGCCAAGTCTTCAGGGCATGAACTACGGCAGCGAGTTCAAGATTATGGGTAGGATAGTTCTCTTCATGTGGACGCAACTGGCGTGAAGCATAAGCTGCCACATGTCTATCTTGCATAAGTATGCATCCTAACCCTTGCCGTGAAGCATCACAATAGATCTCGAAATCCCTTTTGGTGTCTGGAGGTGCAAGTACGGGTGCAGAAGTCAATCTTCTTATTAGCTCTTGAAAGCTTTCCTCGCACTTGGGGGTCCATTGGAATTTCTTATCTTTCTTGTTGAGTTCAGTAAAAGGCTTTGCAACTTTAGAAAAGTTCTCGACGAAGCGACGGCAATAGCTTGCTAAGCCAAGAAAACTCCTAACTTTCTTAACCGATTCAGATGGAGTCCAGTCAAGGACGGCCTGAACTCTCTCGGGATTGACTGCAACACCTTTCGCAGAAATCACGTGGCCTAAGTAGGTCACTTCTGGTAGCCAAAATTCACACTTGGAGAACTTGGCATAAAGGCGGTGCTCTCTAAGTTTCATCAATACCAACCTAAGATGTTCTGCGTGCTCTTCTTCGTTCTTCGAGTAGATGAGAATGTCATCAAGATAAACCACAACAAATTTATCTAAGTACTCCATGAAGATCGAATTCATTAAGCGCGAGAATGTGGCGGGGGCATTGGTTAAACCAAAGGACATGACGGTATACTCGTAAAGACCATAACGAGTAGTAAAAGACGTTTTGGGAATGTCCTCGTTTCGGATTTTGATTTGATGATAGCCTAATCTCAAATCCATCTTGGAGAAGACAGAGGATCCTGCAAGTTGATCATAAAGATCATTGATCCTGGGCAGTGGGTACTTGTTCTTTATCGTCGCTAGATTTAGCGGGCGATAGTCTACGCACATCCTTTCTGTTCCATATTTCTTTGTTATGAACAGAACGGGGCAACCCCATGGCGATGAGCTAGGGCGGATGAAGCCTTTTGCCAACGAAGCATCAAGTTGGGTTTTTAGCTCAGCTAACTCATGTGGGGCCATTCTATATGGGCGTCTGGAGATTGGGGATGTGCCTGGTATAAGATCCACTATGAATTCTACACATATGTCAGGTGGCATGCCCGGCAGCTCTTCAGGAAAGAGATCCGGGAAGTCACGAACCACCGGAACATCTTCAAGGTCAGGAAGGGGAAGCACATTCAAAGTATGCATCTGGATTCTAGAGCTGGGTGATGTGTAGTCAATGATCTGGCCTGAAGGATGGGTGAGTTTAACTGATTTGGCTTTACAATCAAGGAAAGCATTCTGCCTTGATAACCAATCCATTCCTAGGATGACATCAATGTCCGAAGACTTGAGGGCTATAAGTGAAGCAAGGAATACTAAACCCTCAATTGCCATTTGATTGCCATGGCTTACTCTATTAGTTTGCCACTTTGAACCAGGAGTTTGAATGATCATTGGGGAAAACATTTCTTCAAAAGGGAACTCATGACGAAGTGCATAACTCTCCGACATGAATGAATGAGAAGCTCCTGGATCGAAAAGAACGGAGGCGGGAACATGATTGACTGGGAGTGTACCAAGGATGACGTCAGTATCAGCAGTGGTTTCCTCAACTGAGATTTGGTTCACATATCCACTACTTGTGGCTGAAAGCTTTGCTGGGATGGTTTTGGTGGTGGATTTCTTTGAAGGCTTATGCCTAGGTCGACGGGGTGCCACAAACACTGTAGGGCATTGTCGGAAGTGATGGCCTGTCAGACCACAAGTGAAACACACCCTGCCTGAATTGCTGGGGGTGGGGTTACTTGGTTGCACACCATCATTCCGGGGTGGAATAACGTGTTGAGGTGGATGGCATATATTTGGTGGTGGCCTCTGAAGAAGTTTTTGAGGTATGGCACGGGTTGGAATCCAAATTCGGCATTTTCTGAGGGGCTGAACTTGAAGAAGGAGCAAGCTCAAGAGCATGCTTGCAAGACTCTTCGAATACTTCATTGCCATGCTCAGCCCTGAAGGATCTGTTGACAAAATCCTCAAAGGTGGCAAATTCTATGAGGTTGAGGTCATGACGAAGGATGGGGTTAAGTCCCTTACAGAACCTTGCCTGCTTTCTGGCATCGGTGGTGATCTCATCTTGGGCATACCGAGCAAGACGGTTGAACTCTCTCACATACTCATGGATGTACATCTCTCCTTGAGTCAGATTGCAGAACTCTTCTTTCTTGCGCTCCATCAACTCATCCAGAATGTGGTACCCTCGAAAGGCAACACAGAACTCCTGCCAAGTCACTACCTGACCATCTGGCTGCATAGCAACATAGTTCTCCCACCACTGAAGAGCAGCACCTTCTAGGAAGTATACCGCGAAAATAACTCGGTCATCGGGAGCAACATGTGCCGTGTCAAGCTTACGCTCGATGGAACGGAGCCAATCATCAGCTTCAAGGGGCTCAGAAGAACATCGGAATACCGGTGGCTTGAGGAGGATGTAGTCCTGAATGCTCACTACCACATTGCAATGACGTGAGGTATTCTGCTCGATGAGCTCCAGAAGGCGTGTTTGATCACGTCGATTCTTCTCAGCTTCCATCATGATTTCCGCCGCAGAAGGCGGTGGTAGAGGTTCATCATCATTTTGATTCTGAACACGGTCTCGATTCCGACGAACAACACTACGAGTTCCACCTGACATCCTATGTGATAAAAATCAACAATCAGAACAGGTTGAATGATGGAATCAAGGATAACAAGACATGATGAAGGCGGAAAGGATTATAATGCGAAGGCAATGATCCACAGAAACACGGGATAAATCCGGCAGCATAACGGCTACATCGGAATGGAAAACAAGACAACCTCGAGGAGATTAGACATAACTTCCTCAAGGAACTCAAAACACGGAGAATCTGGACAACCACAACTGTCCTACGGCTACAAGGAAGCAGTCAACGAGATGTTCTAGTAAGACAAAGATGAGCCTAATCCTATCTTCCCGTAGAACAAGATGAGGGTGACTCAGAACTCAGATCGATGAGGATAAGGAGAAAAATAAGCCTAACGTTGTTCCCTTGTATACCCAAGTAACTATATAACTATAGAATGCTAGACTCAACTTCAACCAAGGGTTTGATAATCCTACAGACAGTCCTGCTCTGATACCAAGTCTGCCGGGACCCGGAAAATGCGTATGTAATTCCAGTCACGATACAATCACATGGAGAGCCGAGAACCGTACCCACTTGTCTAAGCAGACAAGGCCAAGCACATAACATTCTCGGTAAGCATCGAACGCGAGGGGCATCCCATTCAGGCCGGATGATCATCTGAGATGGGTCCTCATCGTCCGCTCACAAGTCTAGATGCTTATGGGTGGTGAATCCCATACTCATAGACAAGTCGCCTCAACCATGTTATCGATTGAATCCTAACTCTTACATAGACTTACTCCAGCCCGATCACTTAGTCGGGGTCTAGGGCGGGCTCGATCATACAACAAAGTGTGCACGTGACAGAGTCACGAGCAATCGCATCGCGATGCCCCAAGCTGCGCACATCTAAGGGCCACTTGGTGTATAAAAGACCGCCAGCCAGATCACAACTAAGGTCTCGAAAACCCATACTAAGACATGCATGTTATAAACATACACGCAACACACATGCCTAGTATGAACAACAGGTATCATCACATAAATCTACAAAGTACTTCTTTATTGACTTACACATAGAGTATACAAAGATCACATGTCTGTGATCAACATTACATCATACAACGGAAGCAAATTAGGTCTGAGTACAGACAAGTTTAACAAATGGCTTAGAGAAACCTTGTACAACAAACACACCCTTCCACGAGGGATCAGACTGTTGTCTGGGACTATGCTAACTTAGTCAACGTCGAGCTTCAGGTCGGTGAATCCATCGGCGTCCGGGTTCTTATCTAAAACATAGAATAAGCAAACGTGAGTACAAAGTCGTACTCAGCAAGACTTACATCAGATCTATACTACTCACGCTCAAGTATCAAGGTAAAGGGAGGTGGGGTTTCATCATGCAGAAGTGCCAGCTTTGACTTGGCTAATCCTAAACTACGAATTCCAGACTTGAGGTAAGAAGCGTACACGAGTCCACTACCAAGTCTCCAACAAATACACCACTATGGTTACTTCCTCGACTTCCCCACGAGGAGCACACCATAGCACTCACGCTTATCTTGCGAGTTTTAGAAGTATCCATTCAAGTTGTCTAATAATCAGGTACAGGTTCCAAGTAGTCCATAACCGCGGACGCGGCTATTCGAATAGTTTTGTTAACCTTGCAAGGGTGTAAGCTACACACACGTGACCATCGGTTACCGCCTTTTGCTCGCCACCGTTCAAGAGGTGACAGCGAGGATGTTCACCACGACACTTCGCTCACAACCGGTCTATTCCAGGAGTCGACTATCTGAGCTGCCTCCGCTCGAGAGCCCGGCCGGATCAACGAAACGGACTCAAACAATGTAAGTGACCGAGACGCCACCTCTGGCAGATGGTTTTCCTGCCTCACAGGTGCACCCACATATCTATATGATGCAACCATTCCTTCATTCTTTTTCTATGCAGATGCCAAATGGAAAGCCCGAACTAATGTGACTCCTGGACGTCGACACGGATCAAGGTACTAGGTCGAGAGGGGTCAGTGAGCCCAATGTGTGGTTGTACTCTTTGTCTTGGATTACCATACAAGAACTCGGTGCTTAAGGCGGTGTTCAACGAGACAACCCACTGTGTACTCCTACACAGCCTCTCATCGTTCACCTTGTATTAGGGTGGATTCACCAACACAGTTTCACTTTCATCAACACCATGTTCACTATCATCCCGACTCACATCAAAAACAACCTCATTGTACCACTAAGCATGCAATAAGCAGTAACACTTGCAGGGGCCACATGATATCAATCAACTCCTATGTCAGCTAGGATTGTGGTTTGCTTACTACTGTGACAAGATGATAGGTCATGCATCGGATATGGGTTCAACTATGCGGTAGAATCGATACAAGGTGATCTCCTAAACATGCATAAGAGAGACTGAGAGGGAATTGAGATTTTATAGACACGATCAATGGGGTTTGCTTGCCTTGCTGACGAGGTTCACACACGGTGTCTTCAACGAAGGGGGTGGCATCCGGTTCCGGTTCCACTTCTATCGAGCAAACAAAGAAATCAAGGAATAAATATAATTGCGATGCTCAAGCACATGATAAGTTTTGAAAACATGATGTACATGGTACTGATGTGTTGACAATTCCATTTAATTGAAGTGTATTGCAAAAGAATTGCAAATTCAAACTTCAAATTTGAATTCAAATTAAGCCATATGCACATTTGCTACTGTTGCCCCATTTGAAAATGGTCAAACATAAAAACAAATTGCATATTCTTAATCCTTGCATTTTTCTGATAATTTTTCATATATTATATGTTTAATTTGGAGTTAATATGAATTTTCTATGATTTATTGAAGTTTTGGCTATTTTCTGTAATTTCTGGAATTTCTTTAATTCTTTTAATTCTTTTAAACCATTTATTGCATCAGCATGATCCAAGCATGACATCAGTGGGGGGGCTGACATGTGGGGTCGGCTTGTCAGTGGGAGAGGGGTTTAATCCCCTCTGTTTAATTAACAGAGAGGGGTTAGGGGGGGGGGGCTGGCCCACTTGTCATAGACCCCAGGGGGAATTAGCAAGGTGATTAAGGCGCTAATGGCCAGGGTCACCGGCGAGGTACTGTTGATGGTCGGAGTTCGCCGGAGAGGGGGTTTTAGGCCACGGGAGAATGGAAGGGAGGCACTGGAACGTAGCCCGCAGGCTGGCGCATCTCGGGGAGCAGGCGGGGGTCAAGAAAGCGCTCTGGGGCGTCGGCTATTTCAACGGAGGCGGCGGCCGGAGCTCGGACTTCGTCGGAACCACGCTCCAGGGCACGGGAGGAGGCAGGAGAAAGGGCAAAGCGACGAGCTGCTCACCCTGAGTGCGAAGAGGAGCTCGGGGAAGCCGGGGATGCTCGGGTTGCAGCGTATTTGAAGGTCGTCTCCTCGGCGGCCGGCGGCGTCTCGGTGAAGAAGGAGGCGTCTCCAAGGGTTCCCGGGCTCGATTGGAGGAGGGCTTCGACGGAGATGACGGTGCTGCACGCGTTGGACAAGGTGGTGGGGGCTCTGGAGCTCACCGGCCGCGAGTTTCCACGGCGGCGTTCTACGGTGGCTTCGGGCGGTGGCAAAATCGGGTGAGAGAGAGCAGGGGAGGAAGGGGAAGATGGACACGGCGAACGGGGAGCCTCTGTGGCGTCCAGCGGCGAGGGGGGGTAGGGCCAGGGGGAAGCAGGAGGTGGCCGGCTGCTGTGGCATGGCCGCCACGCAGCTCCCAGCCTGCCTGGCGCGGGGTAGAAGACGACCCTGCCCTTGGTGGGCTGGGCCGGCTTGCTGGCCAGGCTGGGCCACATGGGCCAGAAGTACAGGGCCTCTTTTCTTTTTGTTCTGTTTTTCTTTCTGTATTTTTGTTGCGCCTTGATAAATAAATACCTAGGCAATTTATAAATGCCCAAAACTTTTATACGGACTTACAAAGCATATAGTTAGCCACTCACAAGTTTTGGAGATTTTTGAAATTCAAACAATTTGAATTTAAATTCAAATTGGAGTTTCATTTAATTTCCAAGCCCTATTTGGAATTTTTGGCAAATCTTGGTGCATGCAGTGGGACCAACTTCACTTTATATGTGATCATGCATATTTATAAGACTTTTCAAAAATACCAGAGGAATTTTTGGAAGTATTTTTTGTCTGGTCATTTAATTAAATTCTTTAGGGCTTTTCTTTTCCCCAATTTTGAATTTCTTTGAAATTTTTGCTTGATGCAAAGGGCACAAGCAACCCTAGCACTTACCCTAGTTGGGGTTCTGACAGATTTGATTCAATGCAATTGATTCGATGCTTTTGATTCGCTATGTTATGGTTCAATCCAGTTCTGCTTCAATGTTTACCTTTCTGTTGAATCTCTTCTGCTGCTAAGTTATGCTTCACTTCATAGTTTCATGCAAAAAATTTGAAGTGATCATTCACCCCCTCCCCCTCTGATCACATACTTGGACTTACACTTCGGGTTATTCCTCTGAAGCGTACCCAACGATTCGGTATCAAAGGCAAGTTGGCCCCACGCTACATCGGACCTTTGTGCATTCTTGGTAAACGTGGAGAAGTTGCCTACCAACTTGAACTACCCCGCACCTTTCCCAAGTACATGATGCATTCCATGTGTCACAACTCAGGCGTTGCTTCAAGGACCCCATCTGCAAAGTCGACCATGAAACGCTTGGTCTCCAAGATGACCTTTCTTATCGAGAGTACCCCGTTCGTATTCTTGATTCTGCAGAGCGTGTCACGTGTCATTAGAAGATCAAGTTCCTCAAAGTGCAATGGTCACATCACTCCGAGAAAGAAGCAACATGGGAAAGAGAAGACCGCCTCCGTGCCGAGTACCCCACCTTCCTCCCGATGACTTCTGAATCTCGGGACGAGATTCTTTTGAGTGGGGGCGAGTTGTCACAACCCCAACTTAGGTTTGTGCTAGGGTTTGAGTGCCCCTTTGCATCATGTAAAAATTTCAAAAGAAATTCAAAAATGAGGAAAAGAAAAGCCCTAGAGAATTTAATTCAAAATGGCCAGACAAAAAAAATTTCCAAAAATTCCTTTGGTATTTTTGAAAAGTCTTATAAATATGCATGATCACATATAAAGTGGAGTGGGTCCCACTGCATGCACCAAGATTTGTCAAAAATTCCAAATAGGGCTTGGAAATTAATTAAATACCCCATTTGATTTGAAATTCAAATTATTTGAATTTCAAAAATCTCCAAAACTTGTGAGTGGCTATCTATATATATTATAAGCCCACATAAAAGTTTTGAAGATTTTATAAAATGTCTTGCTATTTTATTTGGGGCAAAACAAATGGCAGAAAAAAGAAAACAGGAACAATTACAAAAAAAGGAAAAGAGCCCACCCACCTGGCCCAGCAGAGGCGGCCCAACCCAAAAGGGAAAGGTCGTCTTCTCCACCAGGCCAGGTAGGCAGGCAGCTCGCCGGCGAGCCGGCATGGCTGCCAGGCAGCTACCTGGCTGCCTCCCTGCCCTTACCTGGCGACGTGGAGACGCCCTGGAAGCCGCCCATCCTTTTCCCCCTCCTCTCTGGTGCTCTCCCGCCCCTGCATCGCCATTCTCGTCGCCGCCCAAAGCTCACGCCGGAGCACGCCGCCGCACCAACATAGCCATCGACGCCGAGAAGCCGAGCCACCGTGTCCAGAAGCACTGGCGCCACCGTCTTCGTCGTCCCGCGCATCCAATCGAGCCTCAGATCCCCTGGAGCAGACGCCGTCTTCGATTCCTCACGGTCGGACGCCATTTATTCCGGCGCGGAATTCCTCCACGCCAGCCTCTCCCCGGCCACGCCGAGCTCCGCATCGTGCTCAGGGTGAGCCTCCCCTTCCTCCCAGCCTCTCCGTGCACCTTCCCGTGCCCCCATCGTCTTTTTCCACCGGACCCGAGCCCAGCCGCCGCACGGGTTGACGCCGACGTGCTCTCCGGCCGTCCCTTGGCCCCCCGTGTGCACGGCTTGACGCGGACGTGCACGAGGTGCACTCCCGTGGTCTTCCCGTGCCAAATGGTGGCCGGGAGCTCAACTCTGGCGAGCCACCGCCGTCTGTTGAGGCCACCGGCGACTAGCCGGAGAGGTTAGCCTAACCCCACCCCTAACCACCCACTAACCCTCATTGACACTGGGCCCTAGTGGCTTAATTAAGCCACTGTTAATTTAATTAAATTGGGATTTAAACCCTTGAGGCTGACATCCATGGCCCACTGGTCAGAGCCCCCCCCCACGTCAGCATGACCTCATGCTGACGCAATAACCCTTTTATCCAATTAAAAGAATTCAGAAGAATCCAGAAAAAGATATAAAATTTGGAAAATCATAGAAAATTCATACTAACTCCAAATTAAACAAATAATATATGAGAAATTATCAAAAAAATGCAAGGATTATGAATAAGCAATTTGTTTTTATGTTTGACCATTTTAAAATGGGTGAACAGTAGCAAACATGCATATGGCATAATTTGAATTTGAATTTGAAGTTTGAATTTGCATTCCAATTGCAATACACTTCAATTAAAATGAATTTGCCACAAACCAGTAGCATTCACATCATGTGACAACATAAGCATGTGCTTGTGCATTTACATTCAATGTTGCCCCCCTCTTTGTTGATGTTTGTGCCGGTAACAGTACCTCCGAGGCGGTGATCACCCCCGAAAAAGAAGACCACCGTTAAGACTCGTGTATCGATACCAAGTTGTAAGGCCCGATATGCGGTACTGTTCCAGATCTAGATATTTCCATCCAGATCCGGGGACAAAGCACATATCGGTCCCACCGCGACATATGACAAAGCCATATGCCCCGGATTTCCAACATGATATCACAACATTACAGATACAAGGATACAACATCTCATACAATCGACATACAACTGCCTCAAATATAATACAACAGCGGAAGATATATGTCTGAGTACAGACTACAATCAAATGCCTAGTGGCAAAGAGAAAAACATCGATTCCCATAACCACACGGGTCCAGGCCCTCCGCCGGGATCCGTCTAACTAGTCGTCATCGAGTCTCCACGTGAAACGTCGATCACCATACCTGTCTTCGATCAAGAACCCTGAAAAGAGATTGGGGGTAGTATCATGAGTACAGAGGTACTCAGCATCCAAATGTAGTGGTCATCTGACCCAGCAAGGACTTCATCACTCGTCATTCTAGGACAACTAGTAGTTTACGATAAGGATGTGGTAAGTGGTGAGGTTACTGCCGCACTAGCATTTATGAATCGGCTAACGATCTAGAGAGTAAGGTAAGAAGCCAAGCATTCGATGAGAAATCACCTCCAACAAGTCTTGCTATCAACTACTTACGCAATCATAACACCTATCCTATCTTTGTCCTCCTCTTCGCATCCCGACGAAGAAGAAGCAGTCAAGGCACACACACACACGTTGATCAAGTTATATTAAGATTATCTCAGTTGTTGTTGTCTATGAACAAGGAGTAGGTCTCAAGTCGTCCATAACCGTGGACACGGCTTCTCGAAAAGATTTAACCCTGCAGGGGTGTACCAACTGCTCATTACAAGGCTCCGCACGCACGTCCATCTCTCTCAGTTGCTACCCATCACAGGAAACCATTTTATGATTTAGTTCCAAGAGATCTGAAATGACAGGTCCCTCTAGCTAACAACGAACAAATCCGGGTGGCCCCCGGTAAGACGACACCCATCTCAGGAGCCGGCCGCGCTCTCGATCTGGTCTCTACCGTATGACTCCAGATTTGGATTGCCGGTTAATCACACATGGGACACCGGGTCCTCAGCCGGTCATGATGGGCCAGCAAGGGAACTATGTCCTCACTGGTCCGGGTTGGTTGGAAAACTACTGGCGTACGACCAGCACACACACGGTTTCAAAAGGTAAAATCAGCTCGGGCCACCACTAGAAATGCTTGAAGCTAGGTAGGTAAGAAAAGGGGACCCCATAAAATCCCACACGCGGTTAGGCACGCTCAGTCTTAAAACCAATACCCAGAACTCGGATCCTAGGTGACTCGAATGGAACAAAGCGTCGGGGCGGGATAGCCTAGACCTTCCATCCTTCGTCGAATATAGCCAACATTTATAATAATCATATCATCAACAACAATATAATAAGGTGATATCCCAAACCAAGGAGTAACAGGGTAACATCGTAGCATCCTAAGCATGCATACTAAGCAAGGGCTGAGCAACGAACAATAGTAACATAGCAGTACAAGGTTTGCTGGGAAGGGACATGGCTGTATTGGTTTGAAAGAGGCTGTAAGCATGTGGTAGGATCAAACATCGAACCTAACCTAGACTAGCATGCAAACCGCTGGTTGAAATAGAATGGATCATAAGTAATGTATAGTCCTTGCCTGTTTATAAGTCGGGTTCCGAAGGTGTAGTTGATCGCAAGCTCGCATCATCTCCGAGAGTAACTGCGGGAGGCACACAGAAAGGAAACACTGGAAAGCAATCAACGAGCAAACATCTATTACTACGAGGCAAACACGAGCAAGCATCAACAAGAAGCAACACGAGACATCGAACCTACCGTCGAGAGCGGTTACTAACAATTTAAGTGGAGTACTCGTCACACGCGACGATACCGCACATTTACGGTGGTTCAAGTTACTTAGCTATAGGTGATCAACCAACGGTTATTAACATGGCAACTCAAGCAAGCATGGCATAGCACACAAACATATCAAGAGGTGAAGCACAAAGTAAACTATCTATACTAGTCAATTTAAGTGAGGCACAATCCTAAACATGGCATAACACTAAGTGCAGCACGATGATTAAAAGATTTGGTACTGTTCTGTCCTAAACCATATTTTTGGTTGGTTAACAACAGCAAACAATAACATAAACACAAAGTACACGAAAAACTAATCAAGTTACATATAAAGAACACCCCAAACGGAGTTACGGTTAAAAAGATATAAGCAAAACAAGTTACGGGCACAAACTGCGAGCATCAAGAAGCACACTTTAGAGCCATGCATAAACAAGATAAGCAATGCAAACATGCTCACAAATGATATGGAACTAAAGTAGACATGATTAACAATATGCAATTGGAATCACTCAATTCCGATAAACGGTCGCGACACACTCGTCGACCGAAGTTGCAACAAAATAACAGTTTCAGCAACAGCAACATAATAACATCAGGGTCACCACTTTGGAGAAAGATTTAATATAGCTAAAGCACCCAAACATGACAAGTTAAAGCATGGAAATGAAGTACACATGATGCTTAACACATAGGAAAAAGAATCAATGCAATAGGCCTCATGGATGAGTCACAATCATCATGCAAAGTTGCAATAAAATAATAGCAGCAACACTTAACAGGAAAAATTAGCAATTAACGGCCTGATGCCCTGTTTAGCACACAATTACACAATCAGTATGACCTCAAATGCAAATGCTCACAAAAGATGAATTAAAGTACACGCAATTCTAAGCAACTTTCATTTTGGGCGCAACGTGATCCGAGCTACGGATTAATCGCTATCAACGTCACAAAACAGCTAACAGCAGTAAAATCACAAGGACTTAGCAGAAATAAAAGGGTGCTGAAAAAAAAACAGAGGCGAAATAATAAATAAATAAAAATATAAAAAGGGGCTCACCCAAATGGGCCAAGCCCATTTGGCTGCTGGAGGGGGGGCGGGCCTGGCGGCTGGCTTGACGCTGGGCCACGCTGGGCTGGCCGGCCCACTGGCACTGGAGGCCCAGCCCACCGTGGCGGTTGGAGGGGAGCGGCTGGCCTGCTCGTCCCGTGCGTCCAGGCTCGTGGCGGCGGCCTACGCCAGTGACGGGCGGCACAGCTAGCAGGGCTGGCCGGAGAGGCCCGGAAGGAGGCGGCGGCAGCGGATCTGGCCGCGAGACGGCTTCTGGCGGCGGGTCTGCACGAGATAGAGAGCGGGAGGGTGAGGGGGTGAGGCAGAGGAAGAGAGGAAGGAAGGAAAGGGGCGGAGCCGGAGTGGGCTGCCGGCTGGCCGGCGTTGGAGACGGCGGCGGCGAGGCCCCTCGGGCTGGCGGCGGCGGCTGCTACGTGCCCACGGGCATGGAGGCGGCGTCCAGGAGAGAAGTTGGAGGAGAGAGATGGGAGGTAGGGCGCATCTGGGCCATCGGATCGTCAGATCTGACGGTCCAGATCGCCTAGGGGCTAGGTTTGCTACAAAATTGGAAAAATTGCGAAAATTGGGGCAGATCTGAGGGGGGTGGCTGCAATTTGTAGCTAGGGAAACCCTAGAAAAGGGGTGTGAGTGTGATGGTCTTTATATAGCCCAGGTGGATGGCAGTTTGCAAAAACATCCCCGGTTTTTCTCTCTTGCGCGCGGTGCTCACGATTCTGACCGCCGGGGGTCCGCAGTACCTCCGATTCGGGTAAAACTTCGAACTGCACGATCAGCGCGTCGAGCTGCCGGCGTTCACCTCGCGTTGGAACCGTTCCGAGAACACTTTCCGGCGCGCTATAAAAATAACCCGTTTAATTATTAAGCGGGGTTTTCGTTCCGTTGGCTGCGGCTAGTCTCGTGCGGTTTTCGCGACGTTGATCGGGTGAAACCCGGTGTCGCAAAGGTCGAGTGTCTGGGTGGCAAGGGTCGGTCTCCGTCCGAAACGAGATAGAGGGGGGAAAATAATCGCCGATCGATAAATCGGGGATTCAAACACCGCAAACAAATCAGACAATCAAACAATTCACATCGAAAACAAAATTTTTAATTTTTGTGAAATTTGGGCTGTTACAATACAACACCACCAACAAGGGATCTCGTCCCGAGATCCAGGAAGATCCAGGGGAGAGGGGGAAGAGAAAAGAGGGTCGACGATTCTTCAACACCACCAAAAAGGGACTCTGCTCCATGTCGACGTCGAACTTCGGTCGAGATAATCTTCCGCAGAGAGATGACATCGTCGGAAAAACGAAACCATCGGTGTCAAGAGGAGGAACGACGACGATAACTGGATCAAAGGATAGTGTTTTAGACGCAAGTCATAAAAACACCGGTAAAAGGAGGGATGGCAATGGACGACCCAGATGTACACCAGAGTTGGAAGTCTAAAGGTACTACAGGATTTACCAACCTGAGATCGAATCGAGACAATACGCTGCAAGCAAGGCATTGTAACTATTCCGATACTCCACACACTCGAGATCCTAGAGTTTGAAAGGGGATAAGTCGAGAAATAAAACACTTACGACACTTGTCTTGACCAGAGCAAGGGTAAGGAGGAAAAATAATCCTACTCTCCGATAACTAACTTAGTAACTACAAAATAGTTTTTGTCTAGACTCGACTTCGGCCAGAGAAGGGATCCTACGGTCGGTAAGGCTCTGATACCAAGTTGTAAGGCCCGATATGCGGTAATGTTCCAGATCTAGATGTTTCCATCCAGATCCGGGGACGAAGCACATATCGGTCCCACCGCGACATATGACAAAGCCATATGCCCCGGATTTCCAACATGATATCACAACATTACGGATACAAGGATACAACATCTCATACAATCGAGATACAACTGCCTCAAATATAATACAACAACGGAAGATATATTTCTGAGTACAGACTACAATCAAATGCCTAGTGGCAAATAGAAAAACATCGATTCCCATAACCACACGGGTCCAGGCCCTCCGCCGGGATCCGCCTAACTAGTCGTCGTCGAGTCTCCACGTGAAACGTCGATCACCATACCTGTCGTCGATCAAGAACCCTGAAAAGAGTTTGGGGGTAGTATCATGAGTACAGAGGTACTCAGCATCCAACTGTAGTGGTCATCTGACCCAGCAAGGACTTCATCACTCGTCATTCTAGGACAACTAGTAGTTTACGGTAAGGATGTGGTAAGTGGTGAGGTTACTGCCGCACTAGCATTTATGAAGTGCACTACCCTATGGTTACATTAAGAGTCCTCAGGACTTAGCTCAATCTTTTGTTGATAAGTACTTTCTTGCTCATATGCAACATGTTGCTTTACATAGAATTTATAACTTTAAACAGTTGCAAGATGAGCACCTCCCTAAAGCTTGGGAGAGGTATTGTAATTTAATCAAGGCTAGACCGGGACATGGAGTCCGTAAAAATGAATTACTTGATATATTTTATGTTGGTCTAACTGATGACTCTAGATCCTATTTGGATAGTTGTGCTGGCTGTGTTTTTAGGGAGAGAACACCGGACATTGTTGAAGAATTAATGGGCAAGATTGCCAAGAATCACGAAGATTGGTCCGTCCCTGAACCACTTCCACCACAAAAGAATAGGGACATGCTTGTTCTAAGCCCCAAAGATATGCAAGAAGCGAAGAAGTCTATAAAGAAAAAGGTATTAAAGCTGAAGACGTGAATAATCTACCTCCTATTGAGAATTTGTGTGAGCTTACTACTCACCCTCCCTTGGTAGAGGTACACTCTCTTTTAGATTTCAATGCAAGTGACATCCCTCAAGGTAAGCCTCCTGATCAATGCTTAGATGATCTCGATAATTTTATTATGAAGCAAAATCACTTTAATATGAGGATTCAAAGTCAGTTGCATGATAATACTCTTGCTATCAAAAGTTTGCTTTATGTTCTAGGTAGAACAGTTAATGATGTTAAATGTATTGTTAAGCATTTTCATATGGTTCAAACTCAGCTTGAACAAATTTCTGATGTGCAAAAAGATTTGCTTGCTAACAATGCCAAACAAGATTTACAGGCTTATGGTATAAAAACTCAGGGTGGAACACACACCCAAGACGCTCTCTATCCAGAGGGGCATCCAAAGAGGATCGAGCAAGATTCTCAAATGCAGGAAGAAGAACTTGTTAGCTCCCCGAAGAAGAAGAAGAAGCACAAGGAAGCTGACAATTCAAATGATCACATAGTTGGAAAAGATCCTATCGCTGATCCAAATAGTATATCTACCTCCGATGCTGAAACTGAAGACGGTGCTGAGCCCGAAAAAAGTTAAGGAGAAGAATGATCCTCCCGAGGTGCGAGAAGAAGATGCACCTGATAAATACAAGAAATATACTAGAGAAGACTTCATCGCAAGAAGGCATGGGAAGGAAAGAGAACCATGGGTACAGAAACCCATGCCCTTTCCAGGTAAGTCTCTCAAAACCAAAGAAGAAGAGAACTATAATAAATTTTTGAATGGATGAAACCTCTTTTTCTTCAAATTCCTTTGGCTGATGCTATTAAATTACCTCCTTATTAGAAATATATGAAAGATATTGTTACTAATAAAATAATAGTCTCTAATGAGGCAATATCTACTATGCTTGCTAACTACTTTTTCAGCAGCAAGATTCCTGAGAAGCTTGGTGATCCAGGTATACCCACCATTCCTTGCTCCATAAATAATAATTATATCAAAACTTCTTTTTGTGATCTTGGTGCAGGAGTGAGTGTTATGCCTTTTTCTCTTTATAAGAGCCTTTATTTGGATAAACTAATCCCTACAGATATCTATCTTAAGATGGCTGACAAGTCAACAGCCGTCCCGATTGGTATTTGTGAGGATGTTCCGGTTGAAGCTGCCAATTTCTTAATCCTTACAGATTTTGTTGTGCTTGACATGCCCGAGGATGGGAGCATGTCCATTATTCTTGGTACACCTTTTCTTAACACTGCATGTGCTATCATTGATTGCAATAAAGGAAAGGTTACCTTCAACGTGGATGGTAAAGAACACACGGTGTATTTTCGGAAGAAGATCTACAAAAGGCATGGCCTTAACTCCATAGAGAATACTGAGACCGTGAAGATTGGAGAATGGGATTGTCCTCTACACGTGCACCACAAATACAAAACCATCATGGTGGGGACAATGTCCATTAAAGTAAAGGTACAATGATCACTTCATAAGAGGTGAGACTTTCTGCTTTATATATCGTCGGTTTGTTAGTAAGACTTGATCAACCTTGCTAACTAGCATGTTTTATATAGGTAAAAGTGGAGCTTGTTAAGTTTTCATTTGATTTAGCTTTTGTTCTCCTTGCTATACCAAAGATTGATGTTTTTGAAGCTTCACTTTTCTAACCACTGTTTCAAGTTTTCAGAAAGTTTCATAGCTTTTTGAACCTCTAAATATTTTCAACAGTGAAGTTGTCAGAAAAACTCCACAAAAATAAAATCAATTTTCCACGACAAAAGTGACACAGAGGCACCTGGGGCTGACCAGGGGGGCCACTAGTGGCCCAGGCGGCCAGCTGGCGCGCCCTGCCCCCTAGTCGCGCCCACAGGGCGCTTGGGGCCCACAGGGCAGCCAACCAGGTACTTCTTCCTCCCTTCTCTTTCTCTCTCTCCAAAAACACGAGTTTTGCTGCTGGAACCCGTGTTCTTGCTGTTCTTGGAGGCGAATTTCGATCTCTCTCTTCAGCCCATCATTTGAGCTGAAATTTTGACCAAATACTTCCTGGTATGTGACTCCTCCACCCCTCCAATTAGATTTTTGATTGGAGGCCTCATTTGTGAGTATTTAGTAGTTCTTGGTGCTGTTCATATGAGCTTGCATGCATGTGTAGAAATTCATTTTCCAAGTTTTGATGCAAGTTTATGCCTTAGGTAAGTGAGTAGAGTAGTTTGCCTCAACTCATTTTTCTTAAATCCTTGTTTTTGTGAATTGTCAAATTTTTTAGAAATGAGTTTGTTAGGAAAAGAAAAGGGGTGGCTTGGGAAGAAGAAGCCCGAGCGCATCGATCGAGTTACTAGAGCCGCAACTTCATCCTCAGCTGCTATGGTAAGCTATAATGAAGATCATGTGCCCCTAGACTTTTTGGAAGATACAAGTCCAACACGTGAAATGACGTATCCATGCGAAGTTTTCCTCGAAGCTGCATGAATTAAGGAGGAGTTTTATAGCCTTTGTGCTAATGCAGGTTTGACACGGCTTGCACCATGCCGTGTTGCTCAGTATCGTAAAATCACCTCCTATTTTATTAATAGTTTTAGATATAATCATGATGCTGGTATTGTTGAGTTTAGAATTTATGATGATCTTTTGACCATGACTTTGTCAATATTTTGTGAAATAATAGGTGTGTCAAACGTTGGACAGACGACAAAGATGAACACTCAGCCCACCGAGCTAAGAACCATCTTCAGTTCTCTTTGCAGCCAAGACCCGAAGGATATCCGACGTTCGAAGATTTCCAGCATCTTATTCCCCCACCTCAGGTATTTCGCGTATTTTATTGCTAGAGGGGTGTTAGCTCGTGACAACACGAGCAACAATTTTTGTACCAGATGTCGCTATCCTGGCGAACGCCCTCTCAGGGGAGAGTAAGTATAATGTGCGTGCCTTAATTGCTCGCCGCCTTGCTGCTAATGGCAACAAGTGAGATCTCTATGGTGCCGTTTACGCCACACTTATCCTTGAGTCTCTTAATCGCACCGCACATCCTGATGTTGAGCCTTTTACTTATTTAAGCATTGACCTTGCTGCCATGAAGAGGCATGAGTTTGTTACCAGGACTTCCGAGTTTGGTAACCTTAATTATATTTGAGATTTGGACTGACCACTATTCGGGAGATTCGTCTACCTACACCTCTTTTGTTTGATTATACTCGCAGGAGCGGATGGTCCTTCAACATTACCCAGTTCGATGAGTTTGTGGTCCAGCAGCAGTTTCATAACCCCATGGAGGGGGTTGTGCCCGATGAGGAGGAGCATGGTGAGTTTCCACCTTTCCAGGGGGAGACCGTCACCCAGTGGGGTGAAAGGTCTTCTTCTGCTTGGAGCGCGGAGCATTCTTCGTGGAAGGATTCGAGGACTTCGGTGTACGCACCTGAAGCCTCGTACGACCCTTGGACTCACCCGTACTGCCCCGGAGCTGGAGGCTCCTGGGGACCGCAGTAGTTGTTGCCAAGTTAGGCCAAAAGCCCCCTTCTCCCTTTCCCATTGTATTATCCGTTTTATTTTGTTCGCTTTGATCTTTTCGCAGTTTTTGTCGTTCTTCTTTGTTCTCTCTTCATTTGCAAAAACAACAAAAAGATTTCTCTTTTCTTTTGCTTTCGGTAAACCTTTAAAACCCCCAAAAAGATTTCCCTTTCTCTCTTTAGTTTGCTTAATTTTCAGAGTTCAGCTCGAGTCCGTGATGGAATTTTATTATATTTCCTACGTTGTCGTGCAAGTGACAAGGCAATAATGGCGAAGATCGACGAAAGGGAAGCAACAAGGAAAACTGGTATGAACTCTTTTTGTTTCTAATTTTGTACATATGCCTGTACTTATGATCTATAAACCATCTTGTAGAGACATAGTGCTATATTTACAATGCTTTCCTAGTGGTTCATGCTTTCTTTGTGGCTAATCTCAAATAGCAAGAGTGCATAATGTGTTGTTGAAATGATTTACATGCATTGAATTGTTCATGGTTTGGCATATTAAAGTGGTATTTCCCTTCGAAGAATTCTTGGATTGACTTGGCACATGTTCGCACATGTTTATGACGATAAAGTCTATCATGCCTTGATGATCTTTTTATTTCAGAATAGTTATATCACTTTCATGCCTGATTCAATGTTGCTTTGTTGCTCTGCATGATTATGAATTTTATTGCTCTCTAGTTGGTCGCTTCCTAGTCTTTTGCTAGGCTTCGCTCGCACTAAGCGTAATTATGCTTGTTGATACGCGAAAGATGATAATTGCTTCTCGCCCTTCGTTGGTTACCCCAAGTGGAAGGTGAGATGCAGCGTAGCGGCAAGTTTCCCTCGGTGAAGATACCGAGGTTAGTCTCCAGTAGGACTCCGGAGATGATAAGTAGGTGGTTCGGCAAGTGATGTGCCGTTCGAAGATAATCACTTCCTTCTCCTAGACCTGCACACAAACACAAATAACTTTGCTCCCAACGAAGTTCAGAGAGGTTGTGAATCTCTCTGGTTTTGTTGTTTACAAAGGATAAAAAACACAAGGGATAATGATAATGATAGCAACTGAAAGTAAAAGTAGTAAAGTAAATAAGCGTGTAAGCAGTGATGAGAATATGGATCGGGGTCCCATGATGTTCACTAGTGATGTCTCTCTCCCAAAAGACGATAAAACTGCTATGCGAGGTAAACAAATTACCGATGGGCAATTGACAGGATTATAAATGCACCGCAATGCTAACTATGCTACAAAGAAAGGAAGAGGCTCAAAAGCATGGGCAGTACGCCAAAATAAGTAGACCGAAATCCAACTGCATCTACTACTAATCATCCACCTTGAGATATCTATGCAGAACATCTCGCTGGTATTAAGTTGCGAGCCCCGCCCAAAGTGTAAACCCAAAGCAACAGACAACTGCATTAAAAAGCACTTTGCGTAAAGTAAACAATCCTTGCAACCGCGGTTACAAGCACCGTTGTTTTCCCCCTTGTGGCAACATCACATCCCCTAGACTCATGTTTCTGTCACTCAAGCGTGTCATCAGGGGGCTTGAACCCACAATCGAGCATAACGTTCCCTCTTGGAGTTACTACATACTACTTGGCCAAAGCAATAAACAACAACGGAGAACATGCAAGAATTACTTAGGAACAAAAATATAAAATATAAGAACCAAATATATCACTCTATCAAAATCTGAACATAATCTCTTAATGTATCAGATCCCATCAAACTCA
This sequence comes from Bromus sterilis, assembly GCA_950022295.1. NCBI lineage: Eukaryota > Viridiplantae > Streptophyta > Magnoliopsida > Poales > Poaceae > Bromus > Bromus sterilis. The sequence continues at coordinate 376,213,387 of OX465595.1, read as the reverse complement.
GCATAGAAACAACAGAAAGATTACATATGTGCCTCGATCATGTAGGGAAGCTCACGAGGTATAAACCATCAAGAACAAAGAGGGGAGGAGAACATCACATAGCTACTGATCACGGAGCCATGGTCCAAAGGAAACTACTCACGACACATCCGGGAAGCGTCCATGATGGAGGGGAAGCTCCCAGAGGTCAATCCACCCTCTGGCAGGGTGCCGGGAAGAAGTATGCTGGCGCTCCCGATCTTGGAAGCGCGGCGGCGGCGGAATAGAGGCAATATCGCAAAAAGGGGTTCTGTCCTCGGAAGTTTCACGTCACGAGGCGAAGTTTCACATAATTCAACAAAATTATTCAAGTGTAAAGAAGCATCATCTCCAGCACCAGAGAATTGATCTCTCATAACAAGGTTCAGTAAAGCAGTTTTAATTTCATAAGAGGTAGTTGAAGTGGCAGGTGTGGCAATAGGAGTGCAGATAAAGTCTTTGTTGTTGTGACTGGTGAAGTCACACAACTTGGCGTTTTCAATGGAACCCATAGTAGTAGTAAGTGTGGCAGATTTTATTGTAATTTTTGATATAAGACACAAAGATAAAAACAGAAAGGTAAACTAAGAAGACTAAAAAGTAAAGGTAAAAGATAGTGGGCAACTCCCCTATCTTATCACTCGGAGTCCCCGGCAACGGCGCCAGAAATTTGCTTGATGGCATGGAAGTGGTAATGGCTTCTCGCCCTTTGTTGGTTACCCCAAGTTGAAGGTGAGATGTAGGATATCAGCAAATTTCCCCTAAGTAGAGGATAGAGTTTGTCTCCCATAGGACTCCGGCAATCATAAGTAGGTGACTAGAAAGCAATGGCACCGTTTGCGGCAAACGTTGCTTCCTTGACCTGGACCTACACACAATACAATTAACTTTGCTCCCAACGAAGTTCAGAGAGGTTGTCAATCTCTCCGGTCTTATTGTTTACAAAGGGTCAAACACACAAGGGATAATGGTAATGATAGCAACTGAAAGTAAATACGAGAAAATAAATGAGCTTGTAAACAATGATGAGAATATGGACCGGGGTCCCGTGATGTTCACTAGTGATGTCTCTCTCCCAAAAGACGATAAAACTGCTATGCGAGGTAAACAAATTACAGATGGGCAATTGACAGGATTATAAACGCACCGCAATGCTGACTATGCTACAAAAGAATTGAAGAGGCTCATAAGCATGGGAAGTACGCCAAAATAAGTAGACCGAAATCCATCTGCATCTACTACTAATCATCCACCTTGAGATATCTATGCAGAACATCTCGCTGGTATTAAGTTGCGAACCCCACCCAAAGTGTAAACCCAAAGCAACAGACAACTGCATTAAAAGAACTTTGCGTAAAGTAAACAATCCTTGCAACCGCGGTTACAAGCACCATTGTTTTCCCCCTTGTGGCCACAACACATCCCCTAGACTCATATTTCTGTCACTCAAGCGTGTCATCAGGGGGCATGTACCCACAATCGAGCATAACGTTCCCTCATGGAGTTACTACCTACCACTTGGCCAAACCAATAAACAACAACGGAGAACATGCAAGAATTACTTAGGAACAAAAATATAAGAGATAAAAACCAAATATATTGCTCTATCACGATCTGAACATAATCTCATAATCCATCAGATCCCATCAAACTCAGCATAGCAACAGCAGAAGAATTACATATGCGCCTCGATTATGTAGGTCAGCTCACGAGGTCTAAACCATGAAGAACAAAGAAGGGAGGAGAACATCACATAGCTACTGATCACGGACCCATGGTCCAAGGTAGACTACTCATGGCACATCCGGGAAGCGTCCATGGTGGAGGAGAAGCTCCTGAAGGTCGATCCTCCCTCCGGCAGGGTGCCGGGAAGGGTCATGACGGTGCTCCCGATCTTGGAAGCGCGGCGGTGGTGGAACAGAGGCGAGATTGTGAAATAGGGTTCTGTCTTCGGAAATTTCCCGTGATGGAGAATAAATAGGCGAAGGGGGCAGCCTGGGGGGCCACCAGGGGCGGCCAGGGGCCTGGCCGCGCCAGGTGGCCGCCTAGGCTCCTGGTGGTGGCCCCCTGGCCCTCCTTCGGGCTTCTGGAGGCTTCCGACACGCTGATTTTTTATCTGATATTTCCCGGATTTTTGGAGCACTTTTTATATGGGGGAAAACTTAAATAGAAAAAAAGCAGAAAACAGGAACTGGCACTGGGGTGCATTGAGTTAGTAGGTTAGTCCAAATATGATAAAAATTTTATGAAAGTGTATCTAGATCATAGCAATATCACACAAAACATGCATGGAGCGAGCAGAAATTATCGATACGTTTGAGACGTATCAACATCCCCAAGCTTAATTCTTGCTCGGCCTCGAGTAGGTAAATGATAACAAGCATAATTTCTGTGGTGACATGCTAGCAACCATATAAGAACTTTGAAAAGTAAAGCAATCAAGGTATGTGAGTCAATTCAAGTCATAACATGCAAGAGTCTATATTAGCATTGAAACAGGCAACGAAAGAACATTAGGTGCAAGAGCTCTTGCTGTCTGTGACTCGAATGTCTCCAGATGGTGTTTGCGTGCAAGAAGGGGGATAGGGAATATGAGAAGAAAAGGTATTTTTGTTGTGAACTCAATCTACTAAAGTTTCACACTTGGTCTTCTTTGGAATCTTATCTTGACTCGTCCCCAGACCACTAGCCAGGTACAAGTCAATTTGATCCACTCCTTTTCGATATTTTGAGCACTCATGCAATGGATGAGCGGAAGCACAAGAGTTGACACTTAGGATGGCAAAGAGAGAAATATGGTGGAGGAGGAAGACAAAAAGGCGAGAAAGGCTCACATCAATGAGGACAATCATAAGAGAGAAGGCCAAATGATAGATATGATGTGAGGAGTAGGTATTGCCATGCAACGGATGCACATATGAGCTGAAAAGCTCTCCAATGAAACTAGTGGGGGTGCATCTAACTTTCTTAATCATGAAGACCTAGAGCTCTTTTGAGGAGGCTCATCCTTGAAATATGCAAGCCAAGTTCTATAGTGTGAAGGTCCCCACATAGCTATATGAATGATCATTTCAATGGAGTACAAGGATAAGATGGAGTACTAGTGTGAATCTTTCAAAAGGATAGTAGTGTTTCCCCTTTCTCTCTTTTTATTATTTTTTTCTCTTTTTTCTATTTTTTTATTTTTTGGTGGCCTCAATGGCTCTTTCTATTTAACTCTCATTTGTCCTCTTTGGGATATTCTATTTTGTCCACTTTGGGATCTTTTCCTCACTTAAGCGCAACACTCAAATTTACAAGAGGGTATAGAACATCTTTCACACTTTACAAGGTACTCAAATCATAAAGAAGATGTAGCTATCATGATGTATGCAATCTATGCCTCTACCAGTGTAGCAGGAACATGTATGACATGAAGATCAAGTCATGAAGAGGTGGATGTTGCATGGCAATATATCTCAGAAAGGCTATGGAAATGCCTTGATAGGTAGGTATGGTGGCTCTTTTGAAGAAAGATATAAGAAGGTTTATGATGACAGAGCATATCATGCCAAGGGTTTGGATTTACCGGCGAAGATGGACGCCAACTCTCGGAGTGAGAAGAAGGCAATGCACGGCACGGGAGAGGCTAGCAAATATGAGGAGGTGGAAGTGTCAATTTGCAATACTTACATTAGTCCGAAGAACTCATGCACTTATTATCGGTAACTCTCAATTTAATGAGGAGGTTCACAAAGAGACAAGTACCCCAAGGAGGAGTGTATGGGGGTTTGGTTATCCTTGCGCATCCTCGACTCATGGTACGTGAGTGTACTCTAATATCCGATCCCTCCAAAGATTAGTGATCCATCTAGTAGCTAGAATTCTCAATTAGTTTTGTAGGTTTCGAAAATAAACACGGATTTCCCAAAATACTACACCTATAACTAATAGGCTAGATCTCTTGACACCAAAAGTTCAAACATTACTCACATCAATGCCTCAACACTATTGCAAGTTACTACTAAAATTAGATAGCAACCTCAATTACCTACTTTCAAGACAAGACACAACTCAGTGCAACAACCAACTCTCTTAACAAGATAAACATGAAAACTAAAGAGAGTTCCAGCAACAAACTAAACAAAATCCAAGGCTCTTGCTAAAGACAAACTAAAATTAAAACTAAACATGGCAGTATCTACGAAAAGATAAAGAACACACAACAGCAAAAAGATAAGCATGAAAAATCCTATGATGTGTTCTAGATTGGAGTGGAGCGTGTTTCTCTCCCACACAAAGTAAGATGGGGTCTAACTTGTTATGAACAGCAAGCAAAGCTAAAGAAAACTAAAAATAAAATCTAAGAGCGAGACGCTCCAAGCATATCACATAACACATGAAGTGATAAAAATATAGTGAGACGAGGGACGAACTGATGATTGTTGATGGAGAAGGGGATGCACGGGGGCATCCCCAAGCTTAGACGCTTGAGTCTCCTTGAATATTTATTGTGGATGCATGGGGGCATCCCCAAGCTTGAGCTCTTGACACTCCCGAATCTTCTTTCATCATCTTCCATCGCACACTTGAAAACTCCCTTCATACATAACTCATCATAAGCTGATTAGAGAGGTTAGTACCCTTAATACAAAAAAAAATCCCCACTGGATATAAAGATATTCTTGAAGAGCTACTGTTTCTCAAGATTGCCAAAAGGTTTTTGCAAAGAAAAAGCAAGCTTAAGGTTTGCAAAATTAAGGAGAGACAAAACGTGGCAGAATCTATGAAAAACAGAACAATAGGTAGTAGAGAATTTTTTCGGGGTACTTCTGCAACTCAAATAAAAAAACTCAGAACATACGAAAGTTTCACAATTGTATAGATAATGCTGTGTAAAAAAGTCATCTCAAAAAGATGAACTGGTGATTTGATCCAATTTTTTCCGTCAATAAGACAGAATATGTTTTCTGGATAACATGTCACAACTTTTGCTTCCCTTATCATAAGAGGCTATAACTTGGCACAAAGCTTGAAAATAAAGATACAATGATGTTTATAAAGTAGTAACAATCATCGAGACCACTAAAAATAGAAGTAAAACATTTTGGGTTGCCTCCCAACAAGCGCTTTCTTTTACGCCTTTAAGCTAGGAAAAAAGATTTTAAAAGATGCTCTCATCAGAATAATGATTTGAAGCAAAAGAGAGCATCAAGAAGAAAATATGAAACACATTTAAGCCTAACCCACTTCCTATGCATTGGCATCTTGTAAGAAAATAAATCAAATAAGCACAAAGAGACAAGAATAGGAAGGTGGGACAAGAACAACTTCAAAACTTTCAGCTTGAAGAGAGGAGTTTTTGTAACATGAGAGTTTCTATAACCAAACTTTCCTCTCTCAAAATAACTTTCAGTAGTATCATGAACAACATCAAGAATATAACTATCACATAAATCATATTGTTCAAGACTTACAAGCACACGTGTATTGTTTTCAACACGGTTTTTAGGATCATAAGATAAATGCAACCCATCACATTGAGCTTTGATAAGAGGAAAATTCTCGGAAGTTGGAGATTTCAAAAGGATAATAGGGAAATCAAGTGTCGGTGCAATAGCGACAATTTCATGCTTGACGTAAGGAACTATAGCAAGTTCATCTTCGCAAGCATAATCCATATTGGCATCATGGCCATCAACAAAGCAAGTATCAAATTCTTCAGAAAGGGATGTATCAAGTGAGTCCTCGGAATAATGGGATTCCTCATCAAAGAAATCATTAGCCTCTTCTTGGGCAGCAAACATTTTATTTTTAAAATCATCAATATAAGTATTGGAAGTATAATTCTCGAAGCAATAAGCAAGAACTGCAAAGTTTTCAGACTTGTGAATAGTATCGTGATACTTTTCAATCAAAGAAGCAATCTCATAAGCACCTTTAAAAGCAACAAACTCTTCAATCTTTTCAACATCAAAGTAATCATAAACACCTTTAGCATAAGAAGATAAGATCTCATTTTCATTAAACTCAGATTGGAAAGGGAGGTGTTTATGATCTATATTAGAACAACAAGTAAAATCATAAATGTGGCACAAAAGTTCAGCATGGCAATAAGAAACATTTATTTGATCCCATAAGTGTTTCCCTTTTTGAGATACACGGTGCTACGTATAATGAGCATGCTCATCCAATGATTTTCCCTCAACCAAGTCGGATGGGTTTTTAGCGCGAGCACAAATTGATCAAAGACGATCCAAGTGAAATATGTGAAACATGTCCATCGTACCATATTTGGGTGGTTCAACACCCATGGTGAGGATAGCATCACTAGGCAAAGCAAGACAAAGGCAAAAGGTAGCAACTATTTTTTTTGGTTTTTCATATACGACACAAAAGCAAAAACAAAAACTGGAAATAAAACTAACAAGACTAAAAAGAAAAGGTAAAAGGTAGTGGGCAACTCCCATATCTTACCACTCGAAGTCCTCGGCAACGGCGCCGGAAATTTGCTTGATACGCGAGAGATGATAATTGCTTCTCGCCCTTCGTTGGTTACCCCAAGTGGAAGGTGAGATGCAGCGTAGCGGCAAGTTTCCCTTGGTGAAGATACCGAGGTTTGTCTCCAGTAGGACTCCGGAGATGATAAGTAGGTGGTTCGGAAAGTGATGCGTCGTTCGAAGATAATCACTTTCTTCTCCTGGACCTGCACACAGACACAAATAACTTTGCTCCCAACGAAGTTCAGAGAGGTTGTCAATATCTCCGTCTTGTTGTTTACAAAGGATCAAAAAGACAATGGATAATGATAATGATAGCAATTGAAAGTAAAAGAAGAAAAATAAATAAGCGTGTAAACAGTGATGAGAATATGGACCGGGGTCCCGTGATGTTCACTAGTGATGTCTCTCTCCCAAAAGATGATAAAACTGCTATGCGAGGTAAACAAATTACAGATGGGCAATTGACAGGATTATAAACGCACCGCAATGCTAACTATGCTACAAAGAAAGGAAGAGGCTCAAAAGCATTGGAAGTACGCCAAAATAAGTAGACCGAAATCAGAGTGCATTCTTCTAATATACTAAAGCCCTTAGAATCAATTGAGTAGTCAATTTTTACTTGGTCAAACCTTTTGGCCCTGTCTTTAAATTCTTAGCCATGACATTTAATTAAATAGTCAAATTTGACTTGGTCAACTCCTTACATATTTAAATTATTATTATTATTATTAATTATATTGCATCTCTTATTTTTTTTAAATTGACATGGGCAACATAAAAACACTGTCAACTTGTATCTTTTTGAAATTTTTGAATGTCAATTTTAATATGATTTATATGTTCATGCTATAGGGAATTTGTTGTGAGCTTACAATCAAAACGTTATTGCAGTACAAAATTATTGAGTTCGCGATCAGTCGATTTGGCTCATGCGGTAGATACCACAACAACAACTTTCAACCACGACATACACAACAACAACAACAACAACCGATCCAAAAAAGGTTAATTGGTGTTTTAAGGACCAATTGTCTAAAATGTTTAATTTTGAAGCCTTCTCATTCAGTTGAGGTCTTTAATTTACAACTAGATACAAGATTTTGACTATGTGGTGACATCTCTCAATGGATGCATCCCTTTGATATATGATTGGATGCTGTGAGCCTTGATTGGCAAGAAGGAAACACGCCTACGATATGTTTAGCATCATCATAGCACACGTGGTCGACAACATAGTTAATTTTCTTATGTACATGCACTCATTAGAAGTTGTCACATAATCGTACGTTAAAAAGGATCCATCCAAACACCACATTAAACTAAATAATTTTCGTAACTACAAATGTAGCACATATGATAAGACCTATAGCCATCAAGGAAAAAAAACGGGCGCGCCGAAGCGAGCACTACTCTTCTAGTGTACTACTAATCATCCACCTTGAGATATCTATCCAGAACATCTCGCTGGTATTAAGTTGCGAGCCCCACCCAAAGTGTAAACCCAAAGCAACAGACAACTGCATTAAAAAATACTTTGCGTAAAGTAAAGGGGAGGAAGCTCCCGTAGGTCGAGCCTCCCTCCGGAAGGGTGCCAAGAAGAATTCTGCTGGCGCTCCCGATCTTGGAAGCGCGGCGGCGGCGGAACAGATGAGGGATCGCGAAAAGGGGTTCTGTCCTCGGAAGTTCACATCACGGGGAATATATAGGCGAAGGGGGCAGCTAGGGGGGCCACCAGGAGTCCAGGCGCCCCCCTGGCGCGGCCAAGCCCTAGGCCGCACCAGTTGGCTGCATGGGCACCTGGTGGGGGCCCCCGGGCCCTCCTTCTGGGTTCCGGAAGCTTCCGTTGTGCTGATTCTTTTATCCGTTTTTTCCCGAATTTTTGGAGCACTTTTAATATGGGGGAAACCTGGAATAAAAAAAAGCAGAAAACAAAAACTGGCACTGGGGTGCACTGAGTTAATAGGTTAGTCCAAATATGATCAAAAGTGTATGAAAGTGTATCTAGATCATAGCAATATCACACAAAACATGCATGGAGCAAGAAGAAATTATCAATACGTTTGGGACCTATCACTTGTGCATCCAAACTCAATTTCAAACTAGTTATTCCACTTGAGTCCACCATACCTTCCTATATATGGTATTTACTTGCCATCCATAACTCAAACTTTCTTGTACCATCTCGAAATTTATTCAAATTTTTCCTTTTTGTAACCGTACTAGCTCATGGTGCGGTGAGGGAAAATCAGTATCTTCCATGCCAAAAATGTTTTACTCCTTGACAAAGTTTTAACTAGTCAAATTTATGAGGCAGAGGCCGGTCTGGAGAATTCCAAGTTCTCACTTGTTTCACATTTTATAAAAATTTATACTTCCCCCATACTTGATGATGGAATGAAATGGGCCAAATGCTGCTAATGATAGATGGAACGAGAAATTTTCCTTCCATACTTGAGGCAAAATAAAAAGTCACCATAGATCGTCAAAGGATGTATGGATAAGGGAACACAAGTGTAAGCAAAAAGCATGGGAACCGCCATTAATATGGTTGGTATGTGAGATATTGAGAGACCTTTACCGTCTACCATTGACTAGAAAGTTGCACTTCCCAAAAGAATTTTATCTCTGTTTTCAAAACCAAGAGCTCTAGTACTTGTTTAGTCTTTGCTTCCAGCCACGGGTTTTCAACCTTGCCATCAAAAGCCACGGTTCGAGAGTCTCCCCTACTTTCTTCAAAGCACCAACTATTGAGAGCATAATTGTCATTCTTAGTGTAACATGCATTGTCCCAAAGTACCACATTGTCTTATGCATGATTGTGATATTACTTGTTCTTAATTCTTAGTTCTACTCTCCTTTAATACTCCAGAGGAGTTTCTGCATTTATGTTTTGCTTCACTCATGGAGGCTAGCGAGATACCACTCTAGTATGTTCAAGTTGTGTGCATTGTGATCTTGTCTTGATTTTCAACAGCTTATTATTTACTTTTGGTTGTTTGTGATTGATCACTTGAATGAAGGATTGCATTGTGCATTGTCCTCATAGCATTGTTTCAATACTTGCTAAACTCTTTTCGTAGTACATGCTTATATACATCTAATGAAGCAAAAGAGTTTTTCAAAGTTTTCTTTGTCGCGTCCAGTTCATTGAACTGAATTGCTTGAGGACAAGCAATATGCTAAGCTTGGGGGAGTTGATTCGTCTCAAACGTATATACTTTTCCAAACACTTTTGCTATTGTTTTGGCCTCATTCTTGCATGATTTGAATGAAACTAACCCGAATGACGTTGTTTTCAACAGAGTTGCCTGTATGGTTTTCTTATGTGCAGGAATATGGATTTTTAGGTGTCTCAAAAAAATCCAGGAAAAATCACAGAAAATCCACGCACCCGGAGCGACCCTGAGCCAGAAGTGGGGCCAGAGGGCAGCCAGGAGGCCCCCAGGCGCCTTGCTGGCGCGGCCCCACCCCTGGCCGCGCCGGGAGGCCGCCTGGGTGGGTCCTCCCCCTCTGGTGCCCTACCAAGGCCCCTATTTATTCTCGTCACGAGGAAACCCTAGAACAGAAGTCGTTTTCCTAGTTTCCGTCGCGGAGCCGCCGCCACCCTCTGTTCTTCTCCGGGAGGGCTAATCTGGAGGCTGTTTTGGCCTCCAGTGTGGGGAGATCATCGCCATCGTCATCACAATCACTAATCCATCACCCCTCCATGACTTCTCCTTTCATGTGTGAGTAATTCCCTGTTGTAGGAAAAGGGGATGGTAGGGATTGGATGAGTTAGATCAACTAATAGTTCGTCAGATTGTTGGGGCATGTTTCTTATCATCTACTTTGGTGTTTATCATCTTTGGTACAACTTGTTGCTCTTAATGCTTGTCACTTTGGGACCGAGTGCCATGTTTTCAGATCTGAACCACTAGTGTTTTCATGAGTTTATTTGTGTTCTTGATCCTATCTATGAGTTGTATGCACCTATTACGGTCCGGAATCGGCGATCCCAAAGGTGACAGCTTGGGACACCAAAGGGGTGGACTATAGTTTGAGGATTTCATGTATCCATTAAGTGTTAATGCTTTGTTCCGGTGCTCTTTGACAGGAGCACTTTAATCTCCATAAGTTCCTTTTGCCCCCGTTCGTAGCGGGATGGTAGGACAAAAGATGTTGTGCAAGTTCTTATTGCAAGCACACACAACTACCTACGGGATACATGCCAAATGTTTGATATTTTCCTAGATGATCCTTGCTTTCCTGTGTGCCTTTCCCCGTGTTAAAATCTATTACATGTTCACTCTTGTCCAAGCAGCGCCCAACCATCCATCTCCCTAGCCTATAGTGTTTTAATCCTGCTGGTTACTAGTAGTTTGCCTTTGCTGTTTTACTTTCGTTGTCGCCACTATCACTTTCATATCACCGTTGCTATTAATATTTTGTTGCAAGCAAGTATATTTCAGGTGCGGTTGAATTGATAAATCAACTGTTAAAGCTTATAAATATTATTTTGCTCCCCTTGTGTCGAATCAATAAATTGGGTTATCTTACCCGCGAATACTATCTCGATCCTCTACAGTTGAGGGTCATCAGGCTGCGGCGGAACAAAGAGGTATTTCGCGATGCGGGGTTCTCCTCGAGGGTTTCCTCGACGAAGAGGTAATATAGGCCAAAGGGGGAGCCAGGGGCCACCTAGGGCTCCCAGGCGCACTAGTGGTGCGACCAGGGGTGGAGGCACGACACCTGGACGCCTGGGCGCCAGGTGGGCCCCCTGGACCCCCTTCGGGGTTCCAGAGGCTTCTCTCATGCTGTTTTTTATTATGATTTTTCTGGATTTTTTGGAGCACTTTAAATTGGGGAAAATCACTTCAACTAAAAGACATCAGCAGACAGAAACTGGCACTGGGTGCACTGAGTTAGTAGGTTAGTCCAAATATGTGTAAAATGATATGAAAGTGTAGCAAAACATGTAGCAATGTCACATAAAAGTGCATGGAACAAGCAGAAATTATAGATATGTTTGGGACGTATCAACATCCCCAAGCTTAATTATTGTTCGTCCTCGAGTAGGTAAATGATAACACAGATAATTTCTGTGGTGACATGCTAACACATGATGGCAAGAGAGTGTTAATAATCTTCAAGCCTCGTTGGTTACCCCAAGTGCAGGGTGAGATAAAGTGCAGCGACAAGTTTTCCCTTGGCAAAGATACCAAGGTTTGTCTCCCGTAGGACTCCGAAGGATACAAGAAGGTGGTAAAGTGAACAATGGCGCCGAGGTTGCTAGCTTCACCTGGACCTGCACATAGATGCAAATAACTTTATTCCCAACGAGTACAGAGGAGTTGTCAATTCCTCCGGCCTTGCTGTTTACAAAGGATAAACGCAAGAGATAAAAGTGGAACTGAAAGTAAAGACTGAAAGTAAGCTAAGGGTGTAACAATAATGTGAAGATGGACCGGGGTCCCGTGATTTTCACTAGTGATGTCTCTCTCCCAAAAGACGATAAAAGTGCTAGGGAGGTAAACAAATCACAGCTGGGCAATTGACAGAATTATGAAGGCACCGCAATGCTACCTATGCTGCAAAGAAAGGAAGGGCTCAAAAGCAATGGGCAGTACGCCAAGGTAAGTAGATCGAAATCCAACTGCATCTACTACGAATCATCCACCTTGAGATATCTATCCAGAACATCTCGCTGGTATTAAGTTGCGAATCCCACCCAAAGTGTAAATTCAAAGCAACAGACAACTGCATTAAAAGAACTTAGCGTAAAGTAAACACTCCTTGCACCCGCGAGTACAAGCACTGTTGTTTTATCCCTGGTGGCAACAGCACATCCCCTAGTCTCATGTTTCTGTCACTCAAGCTAGACATCAAGGGGCTGAACCCACAATCAAGCATAACGCTCCCTCTTGGAGTTGCAACAAATCACTTGGCCAAAGTAAAATACGGCAACGGAGAACATGCAAGAATTTACTCAAGAACAAAATATAAAAGATAAGAACCAAATATATTACTCATCACAATCTGAACATAGTCTCATAGTCCATCAGATCCCAGCAAACTCAACATAGCAACATCAAAAAATTACAAAGGTGCCTTGATGACGGCTTCTCGCCCTTCGTTGGTGAGCCCCAAGTGGAAGGCGTGATGTAGCACAACAGCAAATTTCCCTCGGTGAAGATACCAAGGTTTGTCTCAAGTAGGACTCCAGAGATGGTAAGTAGGTGTCAGCGGCGCAACTGACATGGACCTGCACACAGACACAGATAACTTTGCTCCCAATGAAGTTCAGAGAGGTTGTCAATCTCTCCGGTCTTGTTGTTCACAAATGATAACACACAAGGGGATAATGATAGCAACTTGAAAGTAAATGCAGAAAAGTAAATATAGCTTGGAAACAATAATGAGGATATGGACCGGGATACGGCATGTTCGCTAGTGATGTCTCTCTCCCAAAAGACGATAAAAATGCTATGCGAGGTAAACAAATTACAGAAAGGCAATTGACAGAATTATGAACGCACCGCAATGCTAACTATGCTACAAAAGAAAGGAAGAGGTTCAAAAGCACGGGCAGTACGCCAAAGTAAGTAGACCGAAATCCATCTGCATCTACTACTAATCATCCACCTTGAGATATCTATCCAGAACATCTCGCTGGTATTAAGTTGCGAGCCCCACCCAAAGTGTAAACCCAAAGCAACAGACAACTGCATTAAAAAGAACTTTGCGTAAAGTAAACAATCCTTGTAACCGCGGTTACAAGCACCGTTGTTTTCCCCCTCGTGGCAACAACACATCCCCTAGACTCATGTTTCTGTCACTCAAGCATGTCATCGGGGAGGCATGAACCCACAATCTAGCACAACGCTCCCTCTTGGATTCACTACCTACTACTTGGCCAAAGCAATAAACAGCAACGGAGAGCATGCAAGAATTACTTAGGAACAAAAATATAAGAGATAAAAACCAAATATATTACTCTATCACAATCTAAACATAATCTCATAATCCATCAGATCCGATCAAACTCAACATAGCAATAGCAGAAATATTACAAAGGTGCCTCGATCATGTAGGGCAGCTCACGAGGTCTAAACAATGAAGATCAAAGAGGGGAGGAGAACATCACATAGCTACTGATCACGGACCCATGGTCCAAGGAAAACTACTCACGAGACATCCGGGGAGCATCCATGGTGGAGAGGAGACTCCCGGAGATCAATCCTCCCTCCGGCAGGGTGCCGGGAAGAGGTCTTCTGGTGCTCCCGATCTTGGAAGCGCGGCGGCGGCGGAACAGAGGCGAGTTCGCGGAATAGGATTATGCCTCTGGAGTTTTCCCATGACGGGGGATAAATAGGCGAAGGGGGGCAGCCAGAGGTGGACCAGGGGCCCCAGGCGCCCCCTTGGCGCGGCCAGGGGTGGGGCCGCGCCGGGTGGCCGCCTGGGCCCCCCTGGCCCCCCTCTGTCCCCTCCCGGGCTTTTCTCAAAGCTTACGTCACGCTGATTTTTTATCTGAATTTTCCTGAATTTTTCTGGCACTTTATATATGGGGGAAAACTGAAATAGAAAAACAGCAATGTATGATCAAAACTGGGGTGCACTGAGTTAATAGGTTAGTCCAAATATGATCAAAAATGTATGAAAGTGTATCTAGATCATAGCAATATCACACAAAACATGCTTGGAGCAAGAAGAAATTATCGATACGTTTTGGACGTATCATGCCTCGATCATGTGAGGCAGCTCACGAGGTCTCGAAAGTGGAAGCACAAAGAGGGGAGAGGAACATCACATTGCTACTGGTCACGGACCCATGGTCCAAGGGGAACTACTCACGGTACATACGGGAGGCGTCCATGGCTATGGATGGTCTCCCAGAGGGGGTTCCTCCTCCTGACAGGGGTGCCGGGGCAGCTTCTCCAGGCAGCTCCGATCTAGAAACGGCTGCGGCGGCGGTACAGAGGCGAGTTCGCGAAAAAGATATCCGTCCTAGGGGTTTACACCCCGAGGGCTAAATATAGGCGAAGGGGGGCACCGAGAGGGGCCACAGGGAAGCCAGGAGGCTCCCTGGCGCAGCCTAGGGTGGGGCCGCGCCAAGGACCCTTCTGGAGTCCCTGTGGTGGCCCCCTTCCCTACTTTGGTGTTTCCGGAAGCTTCCGGGTCGCTGATTTTTTATCTGATTTTTCCGGATTTTTTGGAGCACTTTTAATGGCCGGAAAACCTGAAATAAAAAATAGCAGAAAACAGCAACTGGCAGCTGGGTTAACTGGGTTAATAGATTAGTCCAAATATGCTCAAAAGTGTATGAAAGTTCAAGCAAATCATGGCAAAGTCACACAAAACATGCATGGAGCAAGCAGAAATTATAGATACGTTTGGGACGTATCAACACACATATAAGAACTTCAAAGTAAAGCAAGTAAGATGTGCAATTCAAGTCAAGATAATAACAAACAAGAGTCTTAGTATTTATTCTAGCAAAGCATGAACATAAAGGTGCAAGAGCTCTCGTTGTCCGTGACTCGAATGTCTCCAAATGGTGTTTGCGTGCAAGAAATGGGAGATGAGATTAGAGAATATTTTTTTTTAATTGAGAACTCAATCTACAAAAGTTTCACACTTAGTCTCCTTCAGGATCTTATTTTGACTCATCCCGAGACCACTAGTCAGGTACAAGTCAAACTGATCCTCTCCCTTTCGACTTTGAACACTCATGCAATGGATGAGCACGAACAAGATACGTTGGCACTTAGGATGGCAAAGAGAGAAATGAATGGGGAGGAATACAAAAATGTGTGAAATGCTCACATCAATGAGGACAATCATAGGCGAGAGAAAGCGAAATGATAGATATGATGTGAGGAGTAGGGATTGCCATGCAATGGATGCACATATGAGCTAAGGTAAGCTCTCCAATGGAACTAGTGGCGGTGCATCCAACTTGCTTGCTCATGAAGATCTAGAGCTCATTTGAGGAGGATCATCCTTGGAATATGCAAGCGAAGTTCTATAGTGTAAGGGTCCCCACACAGTTATGCATGAATGATAATCTCTATGGAGTACAAATATAGCAATGGAGTACGAGTGTGGATCTTTCAAAAGGAATAGTAGTGTTGCCCCATTCTCTCTTTTTATTTCTTTCTTTTTCTTTTTCTATTTTTTTGTATTTTGTGGCCTCTTTGGCTCTTTCTATTTATCTCTCATTTGTCCTCTTTGGGATCTTTTAATTTTTCCTCTTTGGGATCTTTTCCTCACTTAAGGGCAACACTATATATTTTACAAGAATATAGAAGGTCTTCACACTTTACAAGAAGTACTCAACATAAAGAAGAATGAAAACTATCATGATGTATGAAAATGTATACCTCTGCCAGTGTAGCAGGATATGCAATGATACTAGCTCATCATGTAGCAATAATAAGGGAAAATACCAACTAGCATGTGGCTCCTTGATCAAGCAAAAGCATGTATGACATGAAGATCACATCATGAGATGGTGGATGTTGCATGGCAATGTATCTCAGAAAGGCAATGGAATTGCCTTGATAGGTAGTTATGGTGGCTGTTTTGAGGAAGATATAGGGAGGTTTATGAAGACAGAGCATATCGTGCCAAGGGTTTGGATGCACCGGCGAAGTATGTGCCAACTCTCAAGATGAGAAAGGGCAATGCATGGTACCGAAGAGACTAACAAAATATGGGAAGGTAGAAGTGCCAACAATCGAATACTCACATTAGTCTGAAGAACTCATGCACTTATTATCGGTAACTCTCTATCTAATCGGGAGGTTCACAAAGAGACGAGTACCCAGAGGAGGAGTGTATGGGGGTTTGGTTATCCTTGCGCATCCTCGACCCATGGTACGTGAGCGTACTCTATATATTCCAACCCCTCTAGAAGTTAGCGGTCCATCTAGTAGCTAGAGTTCTCAACTATTTTTTGTAGTTTTTAAAAATAAGCACGGATTGCCCAAAATACGACACCTATCACTAATAGGCTTAAGCTCTTGGCACCTTAATGTCCAAACATTAATCTAATCAATACCTCAAAAATATTGCATGTTACTACTACACTTGTAATAGCAACCTTAATTACCTACCCATGCAAGACACACAACTCAGTGTAACAAGCCAACTCTCTAAAACAAGATAAGCATGATAACTCAAGAGAGTTCCTAGAACATCGTAAACAAAATCTCTTAAAAAGATAAGCATGAAAACTAAGAGCTAAGCATGACAACAACTATGAAAAGATAAAGAACACACACAAAAAGAAAGATAAGCATGCAAGCCTATGTTGTGTTCTACGGTGGAGTGGAGCGTATTTCTCTCCCAAAAAATGAAGGCCGGGATCCAACTTGTTATGAACAGCAAGAAAAATTAAAACAAACTAAAATTAAAGAGCGAGACACTCCAAGTCTAGCACATAACATATGAAGCGATAAAAATATAACATGGAGAAGGACGAACTGATGATTGCTGATGGAGAAGGGGATGCACGGAGGGCATCCCCAAGCTTAGACGCTTGAGTCTCCTTGGATATTTCTTGGGGTTGCATGGGGGCATCCCCAAGATTGAGCGCTTGACACTCCCGAATGTTCTTTCATCATCTTCCTTCGCATACTTGAAAACTCCCTTCATACGAAACTCATCATAAGCTAACTAGAGTGGTTAGTACCCATGATAAAATAAATTTTCTCTACTGGAAATAAATATATTCTTGAAGATCTACTGTTTCTCAAGATTGCAAAAAAGTTTTTGCAACGAAAAAGAAAGTTTAAGGTTTGCAAAACGATGAAAACACAAAACGTGGCAGAATCTTTGAAAAACAGACCGGCAGGTAGTAAATATTTTTTTCGGGGTACTTATGCAACTCAAATCAAGAAAATCAGAACATACGCACGAAAGCCAATTGTATGGAGCATGCTGTCAAAAAAATGATCTGGTGATTTATGAAATTTTTTCCGTCAAGGGGACATAATCTGTTTCTGGACAACATGTCACAACTTTTGAGCTTTCTTGCAATCGGAGGCTAAAACTTGGCACAAAGCTTGAAAATAAAGATACAATGATGTTGCTACAGTAGTAACAAGCATCAAGACCACTAAAACTGAAAGTAAAAAAATCTTGGGTTGCCTCCCAACAAGTGCTTTCTTTTATGCCTTTTAGCTAGGCATGATGATTATAAAAGATGCTCTCGCAAGAGAATAAGAGTTGAAGCAAAAGAGAGCATCAAGAAGCAAATATGAAACACATTTAAGCCTGACCCACTTCCTATGCATAGGCATCTCGTAAGAAAACAAATCAAAGAAGCACAAAGTGACATGCATAGGAAGGTGGAATAAGAACAACTTTAAGACTTTTATCAGAAAGAGAGGTGTTTTTGTAACATGAAACTTTTTACGACCAAGCTTTCCTCTCTCAAAATAATTTTCAGTACCTTCATGAACAACATCAAGAATATAACTATCACATAAAGCATGTTGTTCATGACCTACAAGCACATGTGTATAGTTTTCAACACGGTCTTTAGGAACATAAGAAAAATGCAACCCATCACATTGAGCCTCAATAAGAGCAAAGTTCTCCGGAATAGTTGGAGATTTCAAAAGGATAATAGGACAATCAAGTGTGGGTGCAATAGCAACAATTTCATGCTTAACATAAGGAACTATAACAAGTTCATCTTCGCAAGCATAATCCATATTGGCATCATGGCCATCAACAAAGCAAGTATCAAGATCTTCAGAAAGGGATGTATCAAGTGAGTCCTCGGAATCATAGGATTCCTCATCATAGCAATAATTATCATCTTCTTGGGAAGCAAACATTTTGTTTTTAAAATCCTCAATATAATCATTGCAAACATAATTCTCAAAGCAATAAGCAAGAACTTCAAGGTTTTCGAACTTGTGAATAGTATCGCAATACTTTTCAATCAAAGAAGCAATCTCATAACCACCCTTGAAGGCAACAAACTCTTCAACATTTTCAACATCAAAGTAATCATAAACACCTTTAGCATAAGAAGATAGGATCTCATTTCCATTAAAGTCACATTGTAAAGGAAGGTGTTTACGCTCTATCTTAGAACAACAAGTAAAATCATAAATGTAGCACAAATATTCAGCATAGCAATAAGAACTTGTATTTGATCCCATAAGTGTTTCCCTTTCTGAGATAGGCGGTGCCGCGTATAATGAGCATGCTCATACAATGATTTTCCCTCAACCAAGTCAGTTGGTTTTCTAGCGCGAGCACAAATTGATCGAAGACGATCCAAATGAAACATGTCCATCCTACCATATTTGGGGGGTTCCACACCCATGGTAAAGATAGCATTAGTAGGAAGACAAAGACAAAAGGTAGCAACTACTTTTTTGGTTTTTCATATAAGACTCACAAGTAAAAGCAAAAACTTGGAAAGTAAACTAACAGGACTAAAAAGCAAAGATAAAAGATAATGTGCAACTCACCTATCTTGAAGAGTGGAGTCCTCGGCAACGACGCCAGAAATTCGCTTCATGGCACTGAAGTAGTGCTCCTCGTTGGTTACCCCAAGTGGAAGGTTGGATGTATCCTAGCAGCAAATTTCCCCTAACGTAGAGGATAGGGTTTATGTCTCCCGTAGGACTCCAAAGTCGACAAGTAGGTGGCTCGGCAAGTGACGCACCGTTTGATGATAATCACTAGCTTTACCTGGATCTTCACACACAACAAATAACTTTGCTCCCAACGAGTACAGAGCCGGCCTTGTTGGTTACAAAGGATCAAACACAAGAGTAGATAGTAGTGATAATGATAGTGGTGATGATAGCAACTGAAAGTAAAAGCAGTAAATAAAATGAAGGTGTAAACAACGGTGGAAATATGGACCCGGGTCCCATGATATTCACTACTGATGTCTCTCTCCCAAAATACGATAAAACAGCTAAGCTGGGTGAACAAATTACAACTGGGTAGTTGACAAAATTATAAACGCACCACAATGCTAATTATGCTACTTGAAAGTAAGAGTCTCAAAAGTATGGGAAGTACGCCAAGATAAGTAGACCGAAATCCATCTGCATGTACTCACTAATCATCCACCTTGAGATATCTATCTAGAACATCTCGCTGGTATTAAGTTGTGAGCCCCACCCAAAGTGTTAACCCAAAGCAACAGACAATTTCATTAACAATCTATGCGTAAGTTAAACAATCCTTGCAACCGCGGTTACAAGCACCTTTGTTTCCTCCTTGGTGGCAACAACACATCCCTTAGTCTCAAGTTTCTGTCACTCAAGTCAAGCTAGACATCGGGGCGCGTGAACCCACAATCATGCATAACGCTCCCTCTTGGAGTTACTATCTACTACTTGGCCAAAGCAATAAAAAGCAACAGAGAACAACGGGGTGGGGTCGCGCCACCTGGGCGCCTGGTGGGCCCCCTGGCCCTCCTTCGAGGTTCCAGAGGCTTCTGACATGCTGCTTTTTATTCTGTTTTTTCTGAATTTTTTGGAGCACTTTAAATTGGGGAAAATCACTATAACTAAAAGACATCAACAGACAGAAACTGACACTGGATGCACTGAGTTAGTAGGTTAGTCCAAATATGTGTAAAATGATATGAAAGTGTAGCAAAACATGTAGCAATGTCACATAAAAGTGCATGGAACAAGAAGAAATTATAGATACGTTTGAGACGTATCAATGGTGTAGATATGACATGTATCGCTTGTGTAGGTACATATGTATTTCCCAACTATTCACCATCAAGATTGTATTTCGTACTTCAAAAGCATGCACTGGACCAGTGATGCATTTTCCCGACAAGAGGACCATAAAAAACCCTGATCTTTTAAATGCAAGATGGACCAAAAATATTTGACGGGAGTGGTGATAGAAATTGCAGCTCCATGAAGGTCCCAAAAGCATTTCGAAAGATTTGGAAATGGAGAGAATGGCATACGAATGTCCTAGAAGGTCCTGAATTCTTCCAGATTTCTTTGGACATTACCATGTGGGCAGCCCCCTTGCCTTGGGGGGCAAGGCGCCCCACAAGGGGCTAGCCAAAATTGGACCATAGTCAAATTAGGACTAGCAGTCCTAAAGGGGAAGGTTTCCTCCCAAGGGAGGAGACCTAGGAGGAATCCCCTCCCTAGTTCGGTCGAATCCTTGCTCATTCCCCCTTATATACACGTGGCTAGGGGAGGGGCGCAAGACACACCAAACCCTTGCCACTGCGCCCATGTTGTCTGTTTTCTCCTTCATCTAAACTTCAATCTAGACTTTCGTTCTAGATCGATTTGTTTCTTCGGTGGTGCTTTTCTCAGGATAGTGGAGCCCCGTTGGACCACTTCATCGACACGTGTGGATACCGATAGAGGGATCATCCGTTTGATCCTTTTATAAGGGACATGCTCCTGAGATTTGTTTGTGGGAAGTGATCGCGGGAATGAAATCCTCGCAGTTGAGAGGTTGTAAAGTCCTAGCTACAGGAATCGACATCAACGGTTTTCACCAAATCTTCTTTTCGCTGCACTTTGTGGTGATGCAGATCTAAACCTTTGCTTGCAACTTCATGAATGATCTTAAGAGTTTGGATCGTAGGTTTGAATTTTTTTTATTCTACTACGTTCCCCAACAAATAATTTCAAAGCAACATTATTTAAAACGTGGTTCACCATTCAAATTTAAATTCAAACATAACCTATGGTTAAAAATATTGCAAAAAACATAGAACAACGGTTATTGACCATTAAGCGCCCACAAATGCTCAACTAGATCATGACAGAGTTGTTCATCACCAGCATGGTTTTCTATGCAGCAATGCATGGTGAGAAATGTTTGCAATCATCCTTCATTCCTCTATGGCTGAACGGTGGTACATAAACTCTGTTTCCCTCATTCTCATATCGATAGTTAGTCTTCTGCTCCCCTCTCATCCTGTATGATCAATTATGCAATATCACGCACTTGATCATGACGCGCCATAAATCCTTTTGATGCCAAAAGTGGACCATGAAAAATGACAAATATAACTTAGAGATCTCCAAATGCCAGCTCAACATCATTCTACATGCAACTTGTTTTCTAGCAAAATATGATTTTTTTTGTTAAATTGAGGGTTTGATATTGTTTGTACGAAAATTTCCCCAGCTCAACATCATTCTACATGCAACTTGTTTTCTAGCAAAATATGATTATTTTTGTTAAATTGAGGGTTTGATATTGTTTGTACGAAAGTTGCCCATGATGGATATATTCAATCGATAAGATAATAGCCCATGTTGTACTATGGCCATTGGTCTCAAAATTTACTAGAGGTGCCTCTCAAACGGAAAGCCTTGAAAATAGATGAGATCTTTGCAGACCATTCAAATCTTTGTTAGATCCTGGCAATCCAAAACATAAATTCCAAATTCATAGATCATTTGATGCAAGAACTTCTAAAATTATAGTTGCATCTTTATCTTTTCCTTTGAATTATCCATGCAATATCGTAGGAAAAAGCTTTCATTTCAATACGTGCAATCAATACTTCCAAGCATTTCTGGAAATCTTTTGATGTACCCATCTCAAGAAATCTTGCACGCGATCGGAGCTCGAAGATGCTCTTCTTTGAATATCCCAACGATGGACACCCTTTTTTTTTCATGATGCCAATGTAAACACTCTCTGTCATTCAAATCCAATCATCAATAGAATCAGCTGGACATACATATGCAATCATTCCTACGACTGCATAACTTTTCTCAAACTACTGTGACGTAGTTCACAAGCTTCATATTTCTGTAATGGATAGCGTTCTTCGAAAACACGAGCAAATACGCAAAAACAAACTCATTGCCATATGGAGTATTCTCCTATTTTTTTGCATCATATACCGATTCTCACCAAAATAGTCTTTCCAATAGCTTGTCATGACCGGTTTGCTTGTTTCGACGAACAATAAGATAACCAGGCACTGAACCTCACCACTTCGGCTTCTTGTTTGCCATTGTGTCTACATACGGAGGCACAATAAAGTTGATACATTCATCCTCATTTGATCAAAAGTCCTAAAATATATATTAAACAAGGACAACATCGACGACGCAAAGAAGGAAGGAAAAGAATGCCTGGTGAGTAGAAAGAACGCCGACGAGGGGAAAAAGGTCACAATAGCGTGGCCACGTGACAACATACATCGACGATGCAACAACGGCGGAAACGAAGGCGAGTGAGCGTAGCGGCTATAGGAAATTTCATGTCGAGTTTCTTTGACGCTTAACTTTTAGGCGATCGATTTCACCCCGTAGACCTACGGGACAAAGAATAATCTTTACAAGATCCTATTTTATTATGCTTACATGATCTGTTATAGAGCCATTATTGCTCCAATTTTCCTTCAACAATGATTTATTTACAGATATGAAAACTATTAAAGATGTTCTAACACTGTATGTCATACGAAATAATTAATAAAATATCTAAAACTATTCACCGTCAAGATTGTACTTACTACTAGATGACCAGGGAAAAATATATTCCAGGCCTTTAAATGCAAAATGGACCAAAAATATTTGACCGGAGTGGTGATAGAAATTGCAGTTCCATCCATGCCCAGTTGCCCCCACCACACCAAAAGCAAGAGGCCACGCAAAGTAAACTTGACCACTTCCTCCTCTCCCCTCTCCACCCCTTCTCTCGCTCTCTCCAGCCCCCACTTCCGGGAAGCTCGCTCGGCCGGCAGCCATGGAAGACGCAGAAGAAAATTCCATGTAAGTTCCTCCGATTTTCTTCCATAACTTTTCTCCCCTCTCAGCATATATAAACATGCTCGCTGGCGCACTCGGCGCACAAAGGCTTTAGCTGCTTTTAGCCGCTCCCGATCGCGCCCGATTTGGTAAAGAAAGGGGAGGAATTTCGGGAGAGATGGAGACGCCTAAAATGTGTGTGCGCTTTGAAGGTTCGAGACCAGCCATGTCCTCGGCGCGCTGCTGGCCTCCTCGCCGCTGCTGGCGCGCGCCTGGGACCGGTGCGCGGCCGCCGCCGCGATGGGCGCCGCTTCCTCCGGGTTCTTGCACGGCGACGGAGGCAGGGACGGCGGGACGGTGTACGTGGCCTTCTCTGGGCTGCAGGCCGCGCTGTCAGTAGCGGGCCCGGCGGCGTTGAGCGGCGCCGACGTCTTCGCGCCCGTCGGCCTCCGCGGCGACGCGGCCGGGGCCCGGGCCTTCCCGCAGCTGGCGGCCGCGGAGCCAGACCCAGCCGCCGCCGGGGAGCATGTCACCGTGCAGGCGCTGGCTCTCCGGTGCTTCTTGAAATTGTGCGTCTCCCCTGAGTTCCAGGTAAATTAGTCGTTCAATTAGCTCATAATATCTTATCAAAACAGCATTTAATTGGTGTTTATCTCCTGAATTGCTTTGCTTAATCATTTTGCCTTGTGATTGTAAGCGTGGTGATCTGATATTTTTCGTTCTGGTTATTTGGGGCAAGTTATGGTGATGTTGATGCGCCTGTCTTTAGTTGGTTGGTATGTCCTCGTGTTCAGACTTAAATACTTCAGTATATATGAGATAATGTGGTGTACTGTACTTTACTTGGTTTTATATTAACAGTCAATTAATATTTGATGGTAGTATTTCACTGGACATAAATTGACAGCTTAGCTGGGCCAAGAAATTTACTAGTATTGTGGGATAATAAAACAAAACCCAAACCTTTTTTTACAAGGAAAACAGATCTAAAGGTTGCCTATGAGTATTGCCATTGATTAACCATCTTCTTCTTGCACCTCATTTACATTTATTTTATTTATCTACTATCTTATTTATCAAATTACACCTATTTTCTGTATCTTGCCGTGCCGGCTGAAACTGAAATTTTGTGTTGTGGTAGACTAGTTCAGTGTATATCTTCTTCTTTCCGTGTGATTTTTTGTGATCTATTTGTTGTCTTCGAGATAGAGTTTGTAAGTCCACCAAAAAGATGCAATCTCTATCATACTTGGCGGCCAGCTTGAGATGCTGTGCGCATGTCCACTTTATGTCGCTGCGAACAAAAAGTACAGCCCAAATGGGACATTGCATTTACACAGCACCCAACCAAGTTTGCATGTTATGCCCTTTCGTTGTCACTTGCTTGCAATAAATTTTGGTGTGACCCACGGGCAACATATGATAATGATTGAGAGCAGCATGAGAGTATTATACCATACGGCTTAATTTCGAACGCATTTTTTTGAAGGGAATTATGCAGTAATTTCACAAGAAGTGATGCAAGAACTAAATTCCCATTAGAATTGGGGGAAATTTCTGCGTTCTGGACAAGGGAGCATTTAGGAAATTCAGTGGTTGATGAAGAATGCATAGTTTAGTGTCATCCAGATACTCCTACCAGAAATACTGAATATGATTTTTAATCTGTTATAATTAGATAGTAGTACCTCCGTTCCATAATACATGTCGTTGTTTTAGTTCAAATTTATCATTTTACTCGGTTATCAGGCATATGACCTTAATTTCTCTCTCCACACAACTTGAGGAATAGAAACTCCAGCATTTCTTGACAACTTCAGTAATGCTTCAAAGACCCTTCACCTCTCTTCATCTGGTGCTATACTTGTCTTATCTTTCTTGCCATTCTAAATGAATTTTTTGGCCTATTTCTTATTTATGAATCAACCTGGATGTTTATACTCTCCTTGGCCTTTTGTCCTGAAAATGCACACCTTGCTATCTACAGCAGTTCTGCACCAGAAGAACTTTGATATAGTTCAGTGTTTTGATGCTTTTCCACTGCCAAAATGGTCTCTTACTCACTGCTTTGGGTTAATGAAAATACAGATGCTGCTAAATCAGATCCGGGGCAAGGCTGTGGTGTTCACTGGCCACTCCCTCGGTGGAGCCATCGCGGCTCTTGCGGCGCTGCACTACCTCTGCATCTCATCGTTAAGCTCGATATGCAGTCCGTCTCCTCCTGTGCTGTGTGTGACATTCGGGAGCCCACTGCTGGGCAACGAGGCGCTGTCCAGGGCCATCCTGCACGAGCGGTGGGGCGGCAACTTCTGTCATGTCGTCTCGCAGCACGATGTCGTCCCGAGGCTCCTCTTCTGCCCCCTGGATTCTGTTCCTGTGCACGTCATCATCGGCATGCAACTGCAGCAATGGCCAGGACACAGTCACCACATGGGCACACGTGTTGTAGATGCGGAGCAGGAGGGGCTGTGTCAACTGATACAGGCGCATGTCCGCACGGTGGCCATGGAGCAGAAGC
Organism: Bromus sterilis; assembly: GCA_950022295.1. Taxonomy (NCBI): domain Eukaryota; kingdom Viridiplantae; phylum Streptophyta; class Magnoliopsida; order Poales; family Poaceae; genus Bromus; species Bromus sterilis. Next base: position 376,187,654 of record OX465595.1, on the reverse strand, counting down.
TCGTGGCCCCAGAGTCGCGAGGCGGGAGCCCTTACCGTCCATTCGGGACCTACATGTTGTGCTCGCCGGAAGGTGCGGCGTGTGTTGACAACTCAACAGCAGCAGTCCAGATGCTCTATGCCACATTCGCCGCCTGCTACGCCTACGCACGGGGCGACGCGACGTCCCTGGAGGCTGCACACTCCTGCTACGGCAACCTTGTGCTGAAAATGCCGCAACACTTGCTCCTCAAGCGGCGTCCACGCGCCATGGACGTGCCAGCGTCCGTTTACAATTCCAACTACGATGCTGGTGTCTCCCTGGCGATGGAGGCCTCTGGCATTTGCAGTGAGGCAATGGAGGCCACAACGGCGCGGCACTGGCTCAAGGCCTCTAAGCGGGCGGGTCGCAGCCCAAGCCTAAACTGTGCGGGTCTTTCAACACGGCTGGGGCGTATCACTCCATGCCGGGCACAGATCGAGTGGTACAAGGCATCATTCGACAGCGACGTGGGGTACTATGATGCATTCAAGCACCGGAGGGCATGCAAGAAGTTCAGCAAAGCCAACATATGCCGCATCAAGCTGGGCCAGTTTTGGGACGGCGTGCTCACAATGCTCGACAACAGCCAGCTGCCCCACGACTTCCATCGCCGTGCAAAGTGGGTCAACGCCGCCCGCTTCTACCAGCTCCTCGTCGAGCCATTGGACATCGCAGACTATCACCGCAACAACCTCCACAGGACCAGGGGCAGCTACATCACCCATGGCCGTGACAGAAGGTATGTGTTGGAGCTGCATATAATATCATTGTTCATGCTTGGTCAGTGAGCTCACAGAGCATGCATCTACACCCCTCAGGTATGAGCTGTTCGACAAGTGGTGGAAGGAGAAGGGAACCTTCACTGGCACAAACACCGGCGACACCTCGGCCACTGCGAGGAGCAAGTACGCTGGGTTGACTCAGGATCCATGCTTCTGGGCGAAGGTGGAGGAGGCGTGGGATCAGACTGAAAACGCCCAGGCTGAGCACGACGTGGCGATGCTGGCGATGAAGCTTGGGAGGCTGCAAGACTTCGAGCGCTATGCCAGGGAGCTGGTGGAGAGCAAGGAGGTGTCCATCGACGTCCTTGCACCGCAGTCGAGATACACCCTGTGGGTGGAGGAGTGGAAGAAGCTCTTGCTGAGAGACGAAGCCAGGACGGCGTTGTTGTTTTAGTTCTGAAATTAGCTGCAACAGCCCAAGGTTTTTATTTTATTCTATTTGATTTTCGCCACTAGTTTTAGGTAACTTAGTAGTATAGCCCTTGTATAGGTGGTTGTAAATATGCATTATGTTGTATCAGTTCTTCATCTTGCTTCTTGATGCTGATTGATTCAGTTGTTTCTTCTTCTTCAAGAACGTTAATCTGCATGATTGAGCATCAGGGCTGTCGCCATTGTATGTAGTTTCCCTGTGTGATCCGCGTCTCGTCGCAAGTGTCTCGGATGTCTGATTAGTCTTTTGAACAAAAAGGTACTCCAGTTGCATTTCCTTCATGATAATGTTACCCCCTTTGTTCGTAAATGTAAGACGTTTTAGCATTTTTCGACAGTTCCCAAAACTGTATGGATAGACATTTTTACCCTTGCACCAGCCCGTTTGAATTTCAAATTTATCACCCCAGCCCCTTGCACCAGCTGCTCCTCGCAGCAGCACCATCTGCTCTGCTTCACGGGCACATCTGCATCTCAGTGTGCTCCTCGCCCAGCACCTCTGCATCACCAGGAGCTCCTCGCCCAGCAGCAGTAGCACATCACAGGAGATGGTGCTCTCATACCTGAACTGCACTCCACCCGAAGCACCTGGAGAAGAAGCAGAAGAAGAGGATGTCAAATCCTAGAGAACCTGGAGCAGAAGCAGGTACAATTTGCAAACTCAATCTTGGAGGAGAAGAACATCTGGTTTGTAAGTTCTAATGTTACTGCAATGCAAGTATTCCCAGTAAGCAATGCAAGTATTCCCAGTAAGCAATGCAAGTAATGGGAAAAGATGAATACTCCCAGTAGCAATGCAAGTAGAGCATTACAGAAAATTACAGCACTTATAACTTACTGACAAGTTGCAGCACTTGTAATTCAGTCATTTGCAAGTTTCAGTGGTTTCCATGTGCAGGCCTGGTAATTTACTAATTTGCTTCCCTACTCCAAGTTTTCATTTGCAATAGAACTTTGAGAAAATATGCAAAGTTTCAGTGATTTTATTATTGTATTGCTACTTTACATACAATTACAGTTGTAGTAAACAACAAATTATTCATACTAGTATATTTACAGTTACGGTAAACAGAATTTGCTCGTCTACATTCACAGTAAATTATTCACAATACAGTTACAGTTACAGTAAAAAGAATTTCCTGCCCCACTGGACGAGCCAACCCCCATTGGCATGACAGCGGCGGGAACTGTTAGATCCGACCACCTTCATGCCAGGCGCACATCTTCTGCTTCTTCGAGACGGTAGTCTAGTCTTCCACGAAGAAATCTATCAAGGTCGTTGACTGCGGGGCGGCACACCATCTATATCTCCTTTAAAGCAACTCTAGCAGATACGTCATAATGTGAGACGCCAAATTCAGTTTGCAGATCGCCTTAAATGTAAAATGGCAAATGAAATCCCGCGGGGCTCAATATCTGTTAAATTCATACGGCATATTTACATATTCGAAACTAGATGTTTCCCGCGATACAAACCCTGCCGAAACATCGCCGAAGTGTACAAAAGCCAAAAAATAATAAACTACATAGTGTAATCACCGGAGGTCGCCGCCTCACTTCACCGCCAGCTCCAGCTTGTCCTCAGCGACTGCAAGGCGTTCGGCTGCGCCCTCGGCCCTCCTCGTCGGCATACATGGACATTTTGGCAGCCAGGAGTTCCCCTTTCGCCATCCGGTGGCGATGAGTGGCCGGCCAGAGGAGGTGGTCAAGCGCATGGAAGTGCGCCCACCCACTCTACCCGATGCGATACAGGGCACCGCGGGCACGGGCTTGCGCGGAGTGCCGGGGAGCGACTGTAGGGGGGAGGTGCGGGGCGGCGGGAGCTTCCCGCCTCGTGGTCATGCCGGCTCTGCTTTGCCGGCGGTGGCCCTTCCCGGCAACCGCAGTAGCTGCAGCCGCTGAGAGCCATCGAGATTGCTCGCCGAAGTACCGATAGGACGCGGCGAAGATAGAATGAGATGCGGCGATGGGAAGGCGAACGAATGCGAGAAGGGAACCCTATCCACCCTCCTGTACCGTAGATATAACGCACGGGGGGCGATGTTGCGGGCCGCCCGCAAATTTTTACGGGCTGGCGAGATTTGGCAGATCTGTTTTGGCCTAAAAACGCGTTCGTACGCCAAAAAGTCTATAAATATACGAGCCACGATGGGATGACGCATCTGCTATAGTTGCTCTTACCTCTTCCTCGCCATCTGACTCCCGTTAGACTCTACTAATGCCCAGAAGCGGCTACCCGACCACTCACTGTTGTGGGGAGCGACTGGTGGGAGTTGGTATGAGCCTTAGCCAGCGCAGATGAAGTGGGTACACTGAGTCATCATCTTTTTTTTAAACTTCACTTTATTAATTTGAAATAATAGTTACATCATTGATAAGAAAAGATACAATCTCATTCATAGGCTTCTCGAACCAATCAGAAGATAGAGAAAACCTAGCTAATCTAGATAGTTCATGATCGACTTTATCCACATTCCTTTTACAATGTTTGAAATTGGTAAGAGCAACATCACATGCAATAAAATAACTGACGGGGATGTACCCCGGCAAATCCCATGGTCAGGGACCCTGGGTTAGTCATGAGAGGCACAGGTTGAACGATAGCTCGTCGGCTAACAGGAGGATACATTCCTGCTCGATATTATTGATCGGAGATGGCGATTACAGGGAAACCGAGGCTATTGCGCACAAGGCAAGGGTTACAGATTGTGTATTGCTTCCTCTCGACGTCTTCCCTCCTAACCTTTATATACTAGGCTAGGTCTCGGGGAGTCCGTCCAGGATTACAGATGAGGTTTCCTAACCCTGATCTTGTACCGTATGGCAAGTTTACGCCTTCCTTATGAGTCGCGGACTCCTACGTCGGTGCCAATAGTGGGCCAAGGTTGGGCCCAGGCGGCATCTCTGTGGGTCTTCTGTCTTCGGGTACACCGGGTAGGCTCATCCATAGGAGTCGTGGGGTCACCCCCTCGCCAGTAGCCCCCGAGTGCCTGGGGGTCTCGAAGAGGCGCGCAGGGACTCGAATTCATTCTTGCATCGATTTTGATGTATGCACGGTTCAACCGCGGGTCGCTGGCAGTCTGGGGCCATGACAAAACCTGTTTCGAGGGATGCTAAGCTGAAAGGGCCCAAGGAGTCGACTGGTCGAGCCTTGGTGAATTGCACTAGTGGCAAAAACCGCAGTAGCCCAATCAAACCCATGTCCCTCGTCATGAGCTTGGAACACTGGTGTCGAGCAAAAGTCAAGCCGCTGCAGGTCTTATAGTGATCAATTGCCGCCAGTAAAGTTCGTAGCCTAGGCGTGTCCGTCCGGCTTTTTCTATCATGCAAGCGCATGGCAAAGATTGGGAGTGAAATCGCTCTGCGGCAAGTCCCAGCCCGGCCGATCTACGCAGCGGGGTCTTACCTACACGCTAAGCTTGCGTGGCATCTGGGCACAATGTGTCGTGTTCCAGGAATATGTATTTTTTATTGAGGTGCGGAGCCTAGTTGATAATGCGCCCACTTGGAATAAACAACCAAGTGAGCTGTTTTTAGCAGTCCTTCGCAGAGCTTGGTCAAGCGCTCGGGCGAGGAGTAATGTAGAGGAGTACTTGCTTGGGAGGTCTTCGAGTGTTCGGGTGCATAGAGTTTTGCGAGTAATCACTCGAGTATTGTTTTTGCTCTCGGGGTGAGGGAGCACCCGATATTCTAGGATCGCTCGATCTGGCGAGTGCAGGTCTGCTTATCTTCTGTCGTGGTGAGGGAGCACCCGATATTCTTCATGTGTGCGAGTAATCACTCGAGCACGTCTTTTCTTGTAGGTGAGGGAGCACCCGAAACTCTCATGGAAGCGAGTAATCACTCGAGCACATATTTACTCTTTAGGTGAGGGAGCACCCGAAACTCTAGTGGAGATGCTCCCGATGGGAGTTCAATATATTTGAAAAATGTATTTGAGTTAGTAAAAACGGTGCTTGCAGGCTGTATTTTTTGCGCTGCCATTTTAATTTACCTCTTCTTGGTAAGGATAACGATTTCTTTGCTGGAGGACCGTCAAAGATGCTTTGTCTGTGGACCATCATGTCTTCATGACCGGTCATAATGATGGCTGTTGGTGGCGTGCTGCAACCGCCTGTTGAGTTATCGATGCGCTTCATTGAAAACGCATGAGATTTGACACGTCCAGCGCACAGTGCCGCCCGTGTGAAGGCATCTTTGTCTCGGAATTCGAATCGCCCGGCATGCTTGGTCTTTGAATTAATTGCTGCCGTCGTCTGGGCTTCTGTGTGCCCTTGGGGTTCTACTATAAAGAGACCCCTTTTCTTCATCTGGCAGTAGTTCGTCTTCTACCTCTCTAGCTCCTCTTCTTCATCTTCTCATGGGATCAAAAACGAGGTGCAGGTATGACTAGCCGCGGCCGGGTTCGCCGTGGTCGCGGTGGTCGTACTCCGCGCTCTTCTCGCGGTGGTCGTCGTGGTGCACCGTCGACACCTTCCTCCTCTTCCTCGGAGGAGGGTTTCTGGCGCTACGATTTCCTCCTGCGCGTCCGTGGCCGGGACGTTGCTCGCATTCTGCTTCCTTCTGCATTTTCTGCCCTTATTTCTGAGCGCAGTCTTGATGGCTTGCTGCTTCGTCTTCAGGGGTGCGCTCGATCTCCTTCTTATGTTAAGTTGGAGATTGATAGTTCCCGCTTGTTTTTTCTTGGATTTGGCTGGAAATCATTTGCTCGAGGCTTGAACTTGCGTTATGGTGATACTCTTTGTTGCCGTTTTGATGGCGACGACACTCTTATCATCCGCGCCTTAGATCCGAGCGGCAACCGCATGGATCCGTACTGGCCGGAAACAAGCAGCGATGGTTCTAACAAGTCGAGGAGTCCTTCGCCTGCGTCTTCAACTGCTTCCTCCTCTGGCGGCTCTTCGGGTGCAAATGCTGAGCCGTCGTCAACTGCTTCCCCCTCCGGCTCGTACGAGGACCTCGACGTCAAGCCATCGGTCAAACGGGCGCGACAGGCGACCTTGTAGAACTGGAGGCAACAACGTCGTCTTTGCCGGCAGCTCGAGTGGAGCTGGAGAAGAAGCTGGTGGAGCATCGTCTTCAACTGCTCTGCAAATAAGTCGAGCTTCACCTTTTTGTTATGTCATTGATATCATGAACCTGCTGCTTCGACTCCTCCTTTGTCTGTGATGATGCTCGCTGTCTTAGTGCCAATCATCCTAGCATGGGCACATATGTAGAAGTCATAATTCCTTGGATAATTGATGTTGTAGGCTTATTGGCTGCTTGTGTCTTTGGTAACTAGGTTGGTTCTTCATGTAATGAGGATTGCCTTTGAGTAATCAGAGCTGCGTTCTATCCAATGTATTTTGAATATTTTTGTACAGAAAATGACCTTTGTGATGTGAATTTTGCTTTAGCCTTTGCAATGGGACTTGTCTGTGAGCCCTTTGCAATCGATAGCTGTATTCGAGTCCTTTTCGATCAAGAGCTGTCTCGAGTCCTTTGCAACCACGAGCTGTCTTCGAGTCCTTTGCGATCGAGAGCTGTCTCGAGTCCTTTGCAACCAAGAGCTGTCTTCGAGTCTTTCGAGAGCTGTCTTCATCCAAACTTTGTGATGTGGATTCTATCGGGTGCGCGACAGCGCTCCCGATGGGAGTAGCCCCCGAGGCTACGTTTGAGTCGGAGAGTCGAACGTAGGCTGAGATTTATTTCCTTTGTCGTTCTTCCCTTATTTTTTTTCTTTTATCGGGTGCGCGGTAGCGCTCCCGATGGGAGTAGCCCCCGAGTCTTTAGGTGATCTTTGACGATCAGGTGAAGGCTTTAAATAATTGTCTGCGTCCTGTGCTCCGTCCAAAATTTCTTCAGAGTGCTTGGTGTTCAATCTGGTTGTAGCCGTGTCTTTCCTTTTGATTCCGGACAGAGTTCAACGGACGACACTTGTCGATGTGTTTTTTCTTGGACCCTTTTAAGTATCAGTCTGCGTGAGCGATGATGACGTCTTTCGGGGGAGATTTTGTATTCGAGCCCCCGAGTGCTCTGGTGGAAGATCGCGATTGCGACGATAGTGCCTTCTCGGGGGGATTTTTGTATGAGCCCCCGAGTGCTTTGGTAAAAGATCGCGATTGCGACGATAGCGTCTCTCGGGGGGAGTTTCGTATGAGCCCCCGAGTGCTTTGGTAAAAGATTGCGATTGCGATGATAGCGTCTCTCGGGGGGAGTTTGTACTCGAGCCCCCGAGTGCTTTGGGTAAAGATCGCGTGAGCGACGATAGCGTCTCTCGGGGGGGAGTTTTGTACTCGAGCCCCCGAGTGCTTTGAGGTGGTAGTATTTGGGCAACATCATTTTATTGAGTCGAAGGTTTACATGAGCTGCTAGGTGAGCATGATTGGTGGAGACTATGGGTAGAACAGGCGTAGGTTCGCTATGTTCCATGGATTTCCCACGTCTTCATCAGTCTTCGGGTTCTTCGGTCTATAGGCGCCTCCTCCTATGAATTATGTGATTATGAACGGTCCTTCCCATTGGGGGGCAAGCTTGTGGACTTTCTCTTGTATGATCCGTAGGACAAGGTCACCTTTATTGAAGGTTCTGGTGCGCAAGCGGCTGCTTTGGTAAAAGCGCAGTTTGTCCTGATACCCCTCTAACCTTGCTAGGGTTGTGTCCCTTGCTTCGTCTGCTGTATCCTTGTCATCTTGCAATGCTTCTTCTGCTTCCTCTTCCTCGTGCTCTGAGATCCGGGGCACCCCGAATTTGAGGTCGTGCGGTAGCACTGCGTCTGACCCGTACACCATGAAAAAGGGGGTGTACTGGGTTGCGGTATTTTGGGTAGTGCGCAGGCTCCAAAGTATTGCGGGGAGTTCTTCTATCCAGTTGCCTGCGGCTTGCTCGAGTGGTGCAAGGAGCCGCTTTTTGAGTCCTCCGCATACTAGGACATTTTCTTTTTCAACCTGGCCGTTAGATTGCGGGTGCACGACTGATGCGTAGTTGATTTTGATGCCCAGTTCTTTGCAGAAGTTCTGAAATTCTGCGGCTGTGAAGTTCGTGCCGTTGTCCATGATGATGTTGCGTGGCACCCCGAACCTGAAGATGATTGATTTGATAAAGTTTACTGCCGTGAGGGCTGTGGAGTTGGTGATGGGCACTGCTTCGATCCACTTGGTGAACTTGTCGACTGCTACTAGCAGGTATGTTCTTCCTCCCTTTGATGATTTCTTGAGCGGGCCCACCGTGTCGAGTCCCCAGGTGCTGAATGGCCATCATAGTGGTATGGTATTGAGTCTTGAGGCTGGGTCGTGTGGTCAGCTGGAGAGGTTTTGGCAGGCGATGCAGCGCCGCATGATGTCTTCTGCGTTTCTCATGGCTGTTGGCCAGTAGAGTCCTGCTCGAAAGGCTTTTTCCACGAGTGCTCGGCTGCAGGCGTGGTGCCCGCAGGTGCCTTCGCGGATCTCCCGTAGTAGGGTTTTGCCGTCTTCCTTGTCTGTGCATTTTTGTAGGACTTGGGAAATGCTGCGCTTGTAGAGTTGCCCATTGATTACTGTGAAAGATTTGGATTGCCGACTGACGCGTCTGGCTTCTGCGACGTCCTGCGGTAGGGTGCCGTCGATTAGGAATCTTAGGAGCGGCTCTCTCCAAGGTGGGTCTTCGGGTGCGGCTGGCTCTGGCTCCTCGACTGCATTGTTGGCTTCTTCATTAACGATTGGGTTTGCGGCCGCCACTTGTACTGGTTCACTTGTGTTGTCGTCCTCTGTGTCTGCTTCTGGTCCGGGTTTTTTGATTGTGGTGACGATCTCGTCTATGTAGGCCTGGATGTTTCCACCAATCTGGTTTCTCATGAAAGCTTTCATCATTCGCTGGTATGTTGTTCCTGCGTTGTTTAGACCGAAGGGCATTTTGGGGCGGCAGGGTGTGCCGCAAGGGGTGGTGGCCAAGGCGTGCTCTTCGTCTTTTTCCTCCATTCTGGCCTGATTAAGCCCTGGGTATGCGTCGAAGAACGATAGTAGATTGCATCCTGTTGTCAAGTCGATTATCTGATCGATTCGTGGCAGGGGAAAATGATCCTTTGGGTAGTGTTTGTTGATTGGCCCGTAGTCGACGCACATCCGCAGTACGTCTGTGACTTTCTTGGGGACCAACACAGGGTTGGTGATCCAAGTGGCTTTCTTCGTCTCTCGGATGAATTGGGAGTCGAGTAACCGGTTGACTTCCTCCCCGATTGCTCTGCGCTTGGGTTCTGAGAGTCTTCGTAGTGCTTGCTTCACTGGCTTGGTATTTGGCTTGATGCGCGGTGCGTGTTCCGCGAACTCGCGCGGTACTCCTGGCATGTCGGCTGGGCACCAGGAAAAGGTTTCCCATTCTTCACGGAGGAAGGCGACGAGGGTCGTTGCTTGTTCTTCCGGGAGGTGGGCGTACACGTGGACTGTTTTTTATGGGTCCACCGGGTGCACCTGGAGGGTGACCGTGTCGCTGTCGATCCTGAAATCCCGTCCATACTCTTTTGTCTCGCTTCTGCTTGCCAGCGGAAAGATGCTTTTGTCTGTCGCCATGGCTATTTCTGTGAGTTCTTGCTCGGCTCCGAAGGTGTCGGATACTTTGTAGAAATCGCGGTCGCATTTGTCCGATTTGACGAAGCTTCCGTTGACGGTGATGATGCCCGCGGATCCTGGCATCTTGAGTTTGAGGTAGGCGTAGTGCGGAATCACCATGAATTTTGCGAACGCTGGACGTCCCAATATGGCGTGATACTGTGATTGCCAGTCGAGTACTTCGAACTCGAGGGTGTGTCTTGCGAAATTGCGTCCGTTGCCAAAGACGACTTCGAGCTTGATTAGTCCAAGGGAGGTAGCTGCTTCTCCTGGGACTACTGTGTATAACATGATGCTTGATTTCTTCCATACTGATTGTGGTATCAGCATCTTGCGTAGGGTGCTGACGAAGATTATGTTCATGCTGCTTCCTCCGTCCATGAAGATTCTGTCCATGTCGTATCCTCCAATTTGGGCGTCGAGGACCAGGGGCGCGTGCCCCGGCCTTGGGACTGCAGGCGGGTGGTCGCTCTGGGAGAACCTGATGTTGGTTTCTGCGTTGTGTAGCTGGTAGACTTCGACTGTGTTTAGGTTCTCGGCTGCTCTGGCCTGCAGGGTGTAGGTGTCCTGTTGGGTTTGCGATACCTTGCCTTCTCGGATCGTGTACACCTGTCCTTGAGTGGGCGACTGCTCGGTTCGTCGGGTGCATTTGGCTTCTTGCTGTTTTTCCTCCTTGAGGTTGTCGGCGAGTTCGTTGAACAGGCGACAGTCTCCTAGAGTGTGAATCGATCTAATGTATCCCCAGTTGTCTTCGAAGCAGTGGATCATGCAGGGTCCTCCTAGTTGTTCCCCGACCGTGAGTTTGTTGGATCCGGCGTGTCGCTTCTTCCTTGAGATTCGGAAGAACAGCGCGTGATCCGCTGGGTGCTCGTGAACGCGCGGGTCGATTTCGATCCCCTCGCTTAGATTCTGGTTCCTTATAAGATTGGCGAATTCGTCTGGTCTTCGATATGGGTCGTAGTATTCGCCGGTCCGAGTCTCGGAGTCGTTGTCCTGGCGGGCGGCATCTGACTGCACGGCGATGGGTCGTCGAGTGGTCGGCGAGCGCGTGCCTGTATAGTTCGACTCGTCGAGTGGGGTCTTCTTCGTGGAATCCTCGCGCCTGTCTTCTGGGTCGTCGGTTTCTTCCTCGCCGGCGATGATCTTGGCGATCGCTGATCTCGAGCTCGGAGTTGGTGTCTTGTTGTGCGGCGGGTGCCTGGGTGGGGGTGGGTCGTCGAGTGGTCGGCAGGTCCTTTTCTTCATGCTGCAGTTCGTCGATCGGGATCTCCAAGTGGAGCCCTCGCGCCTTTCTTTTTTGTCGTCGAGTTCTCCTTCGTTGGTGGTGGGCTCGCTTGCCGTCGTAGTATTGGTCTTGACACAGCTGCAGGCTGAGCGATCTTGCCGGGGCGGCAGAGATATTCGCCGTGATCTTGAATTCCTCGGGTAGATTGCATCTGGTTCTTGCTCTTGAGTCGTGGCTTGCTGGAGATGGAACCGCCGAGATCGTAATTCCAACCTGTGTAGTTCTCACAGACGGCGCCAATTGACGGGGATGTACCCCGACAAATCGCATGGTCAGGGACCCCGGGTTAGTCATGAGAGGCACAGGTTGGACGATAGCTCGTCGGCTAACAGGAGGATACATTCCTGCTCGATATGATTGATCGGAGATGGCGATTACAGGGAAACCGAGGCTATTGCGCACAAGGCAAGGGTTACAGATTGTGTATTGCTTCCTCTCGACGTCTTCCCTCCTAGCCTTTATATACTAGGCTAGGTCTCGGGGAGTCCGTCCAGGATTACAGATGAGGTTTTCTAACCCTGATCTTGTACCGTATGGCATGTTTACGCCTTCCTTATGAGTCGCGGACTCCTACGTCGGTGCCAATAGTGGGCCAAGGTTGGGCCCAGGCGGCATCTCTGTGGGCCTTCTGTCTTCGGGTACACCAGGTAGGCTCATCCATAGGAGTCTTGGGGTCACCCCCTCGTCAATAACAGTTTTCCAAAATTGTCGTCGTTTCTCCACCATAGTGTCCTCCATTCTTCATGATGTCGATGACTTCCATGTTATCAGAGTTAATAGTCACGAGAGCTTGTTCGTATAGAAAATAGTTTGACCATCTTTTCCCCTTAGGATATTGTGTTAGTGAGTCGGCCCTGATGATACATAAAGGAAGCGTTTGGTAGCCTCCATCATTTTTTGCCCTTCTGCATGTGTGGATTAGTTGGACCTGGCTAAGCTAATACATGTTCAAAATCATGTTATGCATGTTGATTGGTAGCCTGCGTCTAGCCTCGTTGTATTAGGGAACCAATTTACACATGACGTTTGGTAACATGGGTTGGATGTGGTGATGAATTACACGATGTTTGTTAGTGCATAGGCCATGTTGTGCTCACCCCTTCTTACTTGTGGTGACCGTACAAGACATGATAGTGCATAAATGAAGTGCGAAATAAATATTATAGTCCTAACTACTAACCAACTGGTAGTTCATCCTAGCTACTAACAAATAGATTGTACAAATGCATAGTCAAATGACTCAATAGAGGAAGTTCATCGATGTCAAAATGGGTGGAAGCTCACTCTCCTCTTCTTCTGGTGATGTCACTTCTTCTTCTTCAGATCCTTGTCTGACCTCTATTTTCCCACATTGCCTCAGCCCACTCCAACCCTTTGCTCTTCCAAGCTTCGTTGTCTTTTGAGTCCACACCATGGCCAGATGTATCAACATCAGGTGTCACATCTTCCTCCCCCGACACTAGGTCATCATAACACCAATCTAGGATCTTGTTATGAAGGATGCAACATGCTAGAACAAGCCTAAACTGGATGGTGTAAGGATGGAATGGGTTCTGATCTAGGATCTTAAATCTATTCTTTAGAGCTCCAAATGCTCTCTCAACATTAAATCTAAGGCTAGAGTGTTTGAGCTTGAACAATTCATGTGCATTCTTAGGATAGTTCCTAGAAGAGAACTCATTCAGATGGTACCTGGTTTTCATGAAGGGTGGAAGAACACTGGGACGACAAGCACATCTAGCATATATTAGGTAGAACTTGGCATCAGGGATACTAATTCCATCAGGTCTAGCCATGTTGCTAGCAATAATGTATGCATCATGGGTTGATCATTTTTGTCTAGCTAACACGCATGTGAACTTCAAATCAAAGTCAACAGTAGAAATTATATTTTGGTTTGTGAAGTGGTCTCTACCCCTGTATGTTGCAGAATGTGACCTCAGAACTCTGGTTGTGACATGATACCATCTATTGCACCTATGAAATCTTGTTGTGGCATGAAAAGATAGTGTTATGTTTTTATAAGAACAAGAAAGTCATCTTAAGGCATGAACACCGACTAGTGCCCATCTTCAAATATAGATAAACTCTTGGGATCATTCAAATCTTGCTTGGATTTTTCCTAGTTGGTGCCTTGATCATCTCTCCTATGAGCTCCCTGATAATAGCAAGCAACACCTGCTTGAAATACCTGAAAATGCTCTCCATATCTCTTGAACAAGTTGTGGATAACCCTGAATCTCTGATTATGACTGACAACATGAAGGAACATGGAAACTTGTTATTCCATAGATGTGAGAATTCCCTTGTGCATCCCCCTAGTCCTAAACTTCTACAAAAGGTTGAAAATGGTGATATGCGCATTCAAATCATGTGCACAACCTCTGTGTCATTACAATTGTAGTTGTAGTTTAGATTAACTATCCTCTCCCTATCATGCTTTGACCCTTGACCATAATGGATGGCAAACTTCTCGCTCTGACGAACTTCTCTCTTGTGTACCTACATGAGCCGGACCTGAATGACAACTATGAGTGCAGCTGATTGAACAACCAACTTCATACATTCGGTCATAACCTAATGGTGACATAAATGGTTTAGTAAGGACCTAACAGGGTGTAGCAATGGAGAAATCTATAGTACATGATTGAGCTAAGGACCTAATAGGGAGGGGAGAGGGTTCTAAGGATTATCCCCTTTGAGGCTGTAAACCCGCACATGGCGCGGACGAGGAGGATGAGATGGAGTCGGAGAATAACGGGACAGAAGGTCCTACCGCCAGAGATTGAATTCCTATCGGAGATTGAACTCGTAGTCACCACCTCTGCCATAAATCTAATTTACTGCCGCCGATCATGGCAAGAACTGAGGATTGGGTTGAACTACCGCAAGAGGTGAGCAAGAAAATATGGGGGGGTGAGTTACTATTTCGCAATGATTTTTTAAGAAATTCTTTATTCTCTTCTTTGCATTGTGATCTAAGACCTTTCTCTTGCTTCTTTTGCCACCGGTTATTCTCGGGCCATGATTTTTTAAGCAATGATTTATTCTCTTCTTTGCACTGTGATCTAAGCCCTTTCTCTTGCCGCCATGCTAATTTTTCCGCCGGTTATTCTTGGGCCATGATTTTTAAGCAATGCTTTATTCTGTCCTTTGCATTGTGATATAAGCCCTTTCTCTTGTCGTCCTGATTTTTTTACCGTCGGTTATTCTCGGGCCATGATTTTTTAAGCAATGCTTTATTCTCTTTGCATTGTTGATCTAAGCCCTTTCTCTTGTCGTTGAGCTTCTCGCAGATGGTTATTCCTAGGCCATGATTTTTGAAGCAATGCTTTATTCTCTTGATGTGCCATCCTCTGCAGCCCATCTTATACTAATGTGGTGAGTTTCCCTGATGTGCCATTTTCTTCTTCATCCCCCTTGTCTTGACTCGACAGGTTCTGAAGATTCTCCATGCTATGAAGACATGCTGAAGACCGGATTTGGATTATCAGTTTTTTTCCTAGTGTTACACTTCTTCATCAAATGCAATGCTATTGCATATGCTTTGCATTTGAGGAAGGGTGTTAAGGAGTATTATTATAGGTCTAGGAGTCTGTATAGGTCTAGGTCTATTTCCCTTGTACCCCAACTCATGTGTACTATATATGTGCCCCATGGGCTATGTAATAGAGGCAAGTTGCATCATAAGTTCATAACAATGTCCGTGGATTGGTCTAGACCGGTCTGGGGATACTTGTGGTGTCCGTTTTCAGGGTATGTTAGAGATGCCCTAGTTATAGCAACTCTACCAGGTGCTCTTGGGTCTCGCAACAGAAAACAATAATTTTTCTAACTGGCGTCACCCTTAACCCAAGATCTATCTAGCTGTATTACTGTAACGGGAAGACTTGCGGAATCATACCTCGGGGTGTAGTCTAGTGCACGGGAAACGTTCCCGCAAACGTGGTTGATGAAGCCGTGTAACCTTCACAGCCCCCTGGCTACGTTAGCACCCTGTCGGATAAAAGTGTCGCACGTGAAGCACCTCGTAGTACCCGCACACGTATGGAACTCGATGACAATCTCCGTTCTCCAATCCAGCGAAGGTGGCGGAAGTAGACCTCTCGGAACCGGAGTTTCGGCAGCACGACGGCGTCCGTATAGTGGAGAAGTCTCAATCTCAGTACAGGCTCCTAACAAGGGGAGCCCACTATGGGGGAGACGAGAGAGGGGAGAAGAACCGGAGAAAACCAATCTTAATTTGGGAGTCTAATGAATTCCCTATGAATTAATTGATATTAAATAAGTGAACCCTCCTCATCTATATATGAGGGGGGAAGGGAGTCAACCCCTCTCCCCTAGCAATGTGGGACTAAACTCCCTTGCTAGGCGGAGGTGGCCGTCCAAGGGAGGGGGCGCACCCCTCATGAGCCCAAGGCCCATGGCGCCCCCTCTCTCCCCTTTTTTTCTTTCTTTTTTCCCCTTTTATTTCCCCTAATGGGCTTCTTTCACAAAGTAGGCCCATTGCACTTTTTAATTATAAATAAAATATTATTAATTATTAATTCATATAATTAATAAATAAAACATATTATTTCATCTCCCGGTGATCCGGAACTCCTTCCAGCTCACTCCGAACATCCTTTGGACCTACACGTAACTTTTCCGGTATGTATTTCTCTCTTCTCCGATAGTTCCGAAACGGTCTCTGGTATTCATCGATCCCTTAAGTGTGTTACCCTATGGTTCGAGAACACTCTAGTCATGACCGAGACGAAGGCTACGGTCAATGCTCATCAGCGGGACCTAGATGCCCATAATGACCCCTGTGCATTTCGAAAGTAAACCGATTGAACCATACACGTCGTATACAATTCCCTTTGTCATGCGATACTCAATTAGTCCGAGATTCGATCACTAGCATCCACTTCTGTAGTTCAATCTCTTTACCAAAAAATCTCACTCACTCATTATGTGATATTCATCCCCGTGACCTAGTCACACGCTGCGCAACTTTATGGATGCAATCTCACTGATTTGGGCCTGAGTATCTTTCCATTATATGGATTGACAAATCCCGCTCTTGAATCAACACTCCTCAATATATCCCATTGGATTACCCAAGATACACCCTTATGGTCACCATGTTTCAATGTGATGGTTGATGCACTCAAAGCATCCTCCGGAGATAGCAATTATGTGTGATCTCATGGTCTAAGGAACAGGCTACTACGTTCTTTAATTACAACACTAAACTTTTACGATTTGATCATGTTGCAATGCTTGTGTTGGGTAATGTTCATCACGTCATTGATCCAGTGAGGTGACCTCACCGTCAATTGACTTGATTGTCCATGATCGTGAAACCACAATCATCAGTTGACAATGAACCAACCATTATGATAGGCTGACTGGGAACTCCGGTTGTTTGTATACCACACCTGTATCATTGTTTCACTAATACAGTTGTAACACAGTATGAAACTGGTTATGAACTTATTTAGATATATTGAAATAATCATATATTATTTGCCTCTTGAGCATATATCCAACAGTCTCCCACTTGCACTAGAGAGCAAATAATCTAGCTGCATATTTTCCCGTTCATAATCACCTTATCACATAAATGTTTATCGATAATGCTACTTATGGAAGAGGTTTTGTCAATGATCTGTCTCCGTTCAGATTCGTATTTTCCTTCGCAACTGGTATTGGTCAACTTGCTTTGACATACCAGTCATTATCCTATAATGTTTGAATTATAAGTTTGGCAGGAGTGTGAGACTTTTATTTTACAGTATTCTCTAATGACAAGATGGTTTTAGTCCCTACGGACATTCCACAGTCATGTATACTGAAAAATACACTCAGCCAAAAGTCTAAACTTCTTACGCTAAACTTTATCCATCTTTCTACTTCTTTAAGTAGATTTATATATTTTGTAGAGTTTTGATTCGTGAAATTTCTGCTCACATTTCTTTCAATTACTTTTGCTGACATATCTAATTCATATAGACTCATAATAATCCTTGCAAACGTAATCCAATATTACATTCAAGTCTATTATCCTTTCTATCATTTAGAGTTTTGTCCTCAGTTTCTCTCCAGATACTGAATGCTTGGACTTTGGTTCAGGTTCTGTGTTTTACCAACCAAACACATCGGAACCTGTTCTTCATTCAAGAACCTTTTGAGTCATTCCT
This sequence comes from Bromus sterilis, assembly GCA_950022295.1. NCBI lineage: Eukaryota > Viridiplantae > Streptophyta > Magnoliopsida > Poales > Poaceae > Bromus > Bromus sterilis. Next base: position 376,170,385 of record OX465595.1, on the reverse strand, counting down.
TTTGTTGGATTCACAATTTGTTTTATGGTAGAATCATATGTCAATGGTCATATAGGATCACATGTCTAAGTACAAGGTGCATCCCTATTCTTACACTAAAACATTACTTGTGATATTAAGGATTTCCATCCTTTATATAATTCGTAGTCACAAGAACCTTTTTCTTATTTAGGATATCATTCCAATGCTTTTAGTGTTCATTACACGTATCTTAATCTATCCTTATAGGTTTTAGTGTGTCTTACATTTGTATTTCGTTTATGGGAGATTCTTGTAATCTTTTATTCTATTAGCATTATTCTCCATGTATATGACGTATATATATGGTGGATTTATTCTAGCAACACCCTTAAGACCTTATTTTAACAACACCCAGCCTTATTCTAACAACACTCTGCACATCCGAAACAAACGAAGCGAATCACCTTGGCGGTCAACTAAAAAACACTACATCACTTATTCCCGCATCGAGCAGCCCGATCCCGTTCCTTCCCCCGATCCAACTCCCTCCCAACGCCTCCTCTCACCTAACGCACACACCGGCCTCCTTCCCCCACCCCACGCACCAACTTCCCCAGGCCGCCGCTCTCTCCACCTCGCCCGCCGCCGCTCCCTCCACCTCGCCGGCCACAACGGCCTCCACCTCACCGAACGTCGCGCTGCCCCCTGGATCCACCCCGCCGCCCCCCTTGGATTCACACCTGCGGCGCCCCCCTGATCCACCCTGCGTCGGCCCCTGGATACACATCGCCGGCCGCCGCTCCCTCCACCCGGCCGCGCGGCCGAGCCTCGGCCACCACCTCGCCGCCCCGACGGCCACGGACTGCGTCCGCTCCACCCCGAGCGGCCACACACCTCCCTGGTCGGCGCGCCCTGGATCGGTAGGTGGATCCAGGCATCGGGTGGCCATGGGCTGCGCCCCCCTCTTCTGGAGCGGACACGGGAATCACCCCACCCTCTAGACCGCCGCGGGCATCCCATACTCGGCGCGGCCTCCCCATCTAATCCGTGCAGTTCACCGGCGGTAAAAAGGAGGCGCACGCTGCTCCTCATCTCGTCCATGCAGTGCACCGGCGGCAAGGCAGATGGGCTGCGTCGGTTGGTCGCGGCAATGCATCCCGTGCCACCAGCGTCTCCACCTTCCTCCGCATGCGGCTGTGCGCTGCCGGTCCGCAGCACCTTTGCAGTTCGGTTTTTGGTTTCAAGAGCACCTCTTCTTTCTACTTTTTCTCTTGATCTGATGTGATAGAAGGCAATAGCTCACTGCCTAGGGAGATCAAAAGATCCAAAAAAGTGTGTTGAAAAAATGATGTAGTTCACTGTTAGAACCTTTGGTGGTTTTCTTTGTAAAAAAATTGGACGAAGCAGTTCATTTTGCTTTTTCGCTGGTATTTATATGTAGAAACAGAAACCAACACTTTGTAAAAAAATATTGGACGAAGCAGCTCATTGTATGTGTTTGTACTGTAGAGAAAAAAAAATATGCAGCTCACTTTATTGCCGTGTGTAAAAAATAGAAGAGCATAATTGGAAGAATAAAATAAATGCAGTTCACCCGCCTCGCCCTTGCGGTGCACCCTCGTTGACAAAAAATAAATGTAGTTCTCTCTGTCAATAAATGCAACCTGTATTGGTCGAATGCAGTTCACTACGTCGATTCCGGGTCTGTGAAAAAATATGCGTATTTCTCTTTGCCATGCAAAGAAATCATGTGCAGTTCTTTCTATTGACAAATGCAATCGGGTGCCCCGCGGATCCAGTTCACTCGCCGATTTTTTGTTCCGCGAAAAACACGTGCGTTCAGTCTGGCGATAATGCAGTGCGCTTGCCCGTCGGATGCGGTGCAGTTGCCCGGCGAATGCAGTTCACGTCGTCGATTCTGGGTCCGCGAAGAACGGAGTTCCGCGATTTACTAAAATCGACACAACTTTTAAACCGTAAGGAATTAGAGGATGTGTTTTACATACAAATGGAACGCCTCGACGATAGCTATCCAATGGTGTATCAATTGCATCGATCGGACGAACGAATCAAACGAATTTAAGAAAAAACTTCCGCTGTCCAAAAGTGGGCAGCAACACCGTTTTTAAAATTACTTCAAGACCGTGTGGAATATGGAAAAGTGTTCAACATATGGGTTAATCTACTACTCCAGAAAAATCCAACGGTGTATCATACGCATCGATCGGACAAGCGGTTAAAAAGTTCTACTCTCTACAAGATCCGCCGGCGAAAAACAGAGTGTGCTCGTTTTTTTGCGGCTAGATTTCTCTCAAATCCGTAGCGAATTAGACAACGTGTTCTACATATGGATGGAGCGCCTGATCGATATATTTCCAACGGTATATCATTTGCATCATTCCGATGAACGGTTTAAGAGAAATCTCGAAAAAACTGTAGTTGTGAAAGTGGGTCGCCGCACCATTTACGAAACTGCTCTTGATCCGTGAAAAATCGTGGGAAGTGTTCAACATATGGAAGATGATCATTTTCCATACGAATCAACGGTGTATCATACGCTCAATTCCAACCAACGGTTAAAAAGTTATGGCGAAAATACTGCATGCGGTTCATTTTTACCCGAGCTGCAGTGCTTCGAATACAGCAGTGTGGTTCTCTTTGCGATACGATGCAGTTCGGAATGTTGTCAGAATAGTTATTCTGACAACGATGTCAGAATAGACCGGCTGTATATATATATATATATATATATATATATATATATATATATATATATATATATACATATATACGGATTCTGTATGTTGTAACTCTGTAGTCATTCAAATCGGCACCGTTCATCTGCTTTGAGATTAGTACCTTTGTCAGAGAAAGGTTCCTATTTATCCTTTTATGGTATTTCGCACTTTATAAGAGGAATGGGAAGCTCTCACTTTCTATCTAGGCATGGACATTTCCGGTAACTAAAAGAGGGATGTGCAGCTCTTCCTTTCGATCTGAGCATAGGACATTTACGGCAACTATTGTCCTGGAGTGATTTTTTTTGGGAGAAGTGTGAGAACATGTGAGCACTTTTTTTACATCTATAATTTTTGCAGCAATTTCCAGTAAGGTTGTGGTCCCTATTTCAAAGGTGCGTGGAATGAAACTAAAAGGTTCCTTCATACATTTCGTCAAGAAAATTGAGCATCATAATATTAACACCTTCATTTTTCTATCCTAGCATAATCTACAGAAAGTTTCATGTCTCAGAACAAAACGTCCCATGCATACATAACAAAGGTGCGAGATTCATACTCGAACGGTGCTTCTAAAATTCTCAAAAGGAGGGAGACTGGTGGGGAAGATATGCACAGATTAGTGCCAAACATTAATACAAGAAATACTTTCAAAGTGCCAAACATGCGGTGCCATACTTATAATCATCCGGTGCCAACATGCATACACGATTTATATTAATCGCACCAACAAATTCTGGTGCCACACTTATAATCATCCGGTGCCAAACATGCATACATGATTCCCACATATAATCATTCGATGTCGCACACATAATATTTCGGTGCCGACAAGCAGTACCCACACGAAGGATTCAAAATCAACAAAAAAGGGATTGACATCAAGCAACCTCACCATCCTACCACTACCACGAACATCTACTGCAGCAAGTAACCTCACCAAGGTCAACAACACAGAAGGAAGAAGGGAAGGAGGGAGGGATGGATCTAGCATGGTGTGTGTCGCTGTTGGTACGAGATCCGCGAGCCCTCGCCGGACGTCATGGTCGCCACCTCTCTGACGGGGAGGAAGCTGCATCCGGGGCCAGGTTGGCCATGGACGCTGGATCTGATACCTCTCTCCATTCCTGCACCCTCTACAGGCCTCCCTCGGACGGATCCGGCAGCACGACTAAGCCCTGGATTCGACCTCATCCATGTGGGTCTGGATGTGGTGCCTGCAGCCCGTGTGGAAGGAGGTGGAGTGAATCCGGAGGGAGAAGATGATGGGGAGCTCGGAGCAGCCCTCGGCCGAATCCCCTTGTGACGATCATCGTCGTGGTCTAGGACAGCAACGGAGGAGGGTGGAGGATCTGCTCGCGAAGTGGACGCCGGATCCGACGCCCCTCCTCATCCCTCATCTCCGGCCGCTGCTTGGCCTTGCCTCCTCTCGCATGCCAGGCCCAACGGCGCTCTCCTCCCCACCGGGTGCTGGTCCCGCCCCTTGGCTCCTCTTCGTGAGCATGATGGGGCTCGGCGGCTGGGGCGGTGCCGTTCGAGGCGGAGGTGGACGACGCAGGGACAGACTGAGATAGACAGTGGGGGAGGAAGGCGTGGAGTCCAGCCTGCGGTCACCGGTGGAGGAAGGTGGGGAGGCCATCTTGCAGTCGCCGGTGCCACACCTCGGCCACAGGGTGGTCTTGCTCCGGTGCTTCGCTGGGGCGAGGTCCGACCAGAGAGCGGGGGGAGGCCGGAGCCGAGAAGCTGCGTGGTGGGGGTGTTGGGGTTCGCAGCAGAAAACACAAATTTTTCTAACTAGCGTTCCCATAACCCAAGATCCAGCTAGCCGTATTACCGTAACGGAAAGTAGTGCAGAAATAACATACCTCGGGGTGTAGTCCGTTGCGCGGGAAACGTTCCCGCAAACGTGGTTGATGTAGCCGATCAAGTTTCACAGCCCCCTGGCTGTGTTGAGCACCCGGATGGGTGTAGTGCCACACGTGTAGCACCTCGTAGTAATCGCACACATATGAGACTCGATGACGACCTCCGTTCTTCGATCCAGCAGAGGTGGCGGAAGCAGACCTCCAGACGGAGCTTCGGCAGCACGACGGCCTCCGATTCTAGCAGAGAAGCCTCAATTCCACTATAGGCTCACACTAGGGAGCCCACCGTGAAAGAGACAAGGGAGGGGAGAAGACCGGAGAAAACCGATCTCAATTCGGAGTAATATTTATTTTCTCACGAATTTCTGTGTATTAAATATGTGCACCCTGCCCATCTATATATAGGCAGAGGGGAGGGAGTCAACCCCTCTCCCTTAGCAATGTTGGACTAAAGTCCCTTTGCTAAGGGGAGGTGGCCGGCCAAGGGGGGGGGGAGGGGGCGCACCCCTCATGGGCCCTAGGGCCCATGGCGCCTCCCCCCTCTTTTCTTTTTCATTTTTCCCTTTTATTTCCCCTAATGGGCCTTTTTCTCCACTAAGGCCCATTGCACATATTAATTAGAAATAAAATGATTTTAATTATTAATTCAATTAATTAATAACTAAAACATAATATTCCATCTCCCGGTGCTCCGGAACACCTTCCGGTTCACTCCGAACTTGTTTCGGTTCAACACGGTACTTCTCCGATATTGTTTCCTTTATTCTCTGGTTACTCCGATGGTTCCGAAAAAGGTCTCCGATTTCATCGAGCCCTTAAGTGTGTTACCCTACGGTCCAAGAACACTCCAGTCATGACCGAGCAGAGGCTACAGTCAATGATCATCAGCGGGACCTGGATGCCCATAATGACCCCTGTGCATTCCGAATATCAAACACCGATTGGACCTTACGCCGTATAGCATTCCCTTTGTCAGCGATACTTGATTGTTCCGAGATTCGATCAATGACATCCTATGTCTGGTTCAACCTCGTTCCGAACTAATCCTCATTCACTCATTCCTGTGATATTCATCCCCGTGACCTAGTCACACGCTGCAGCTTTATGGATAGAATCTCACCGAGTGGGCCCCGAGTATCTATCCATTATATGGATTGACAAATCCCGCTCTTGTAACAATACTCCTCAACATATCTCCACGGAATACCTAAGATACAACCGTTATGACCCGCATATTTTAGTCAGGTGGTGGGATGTAAGTCAAAGCATCCGGGAATATAGTAATTATGCATGTACTCACGGTCAAAGGAACGGTCTACCACGTTCTTTAATTACAACACTGAACCTTCATAAGATTTGATCATGCTGTAATGCTTACTTTGGGTAATGTTCATCACGTCACTTAACCAGTGAGGTGACCTCATAGTCAAGATACTTAATTGTCCATGATCGCGAAACCACGATCATCATGTTGACCATGAACTAGTTATCGATGTAGAGGCTAACTAGGAACTCTGGGGGTTTCTATACCAGACATGCATCATTGTTTCACTGACACAGTTCTAGCACGGTATGAAACTGGTTATGAACTTGCTTAGATATATTGGAATAATCATATATTATTTGCCTCTAGAGCATATATCCAACAGTCTCCCACTTGCACTAGAGTGCTAATAATCTAGCCGCATTTTTTCAATCATAATCATCTTATCACATAAGTGTTCATTGATCATGCATGCCCATGGAAGAGGGTTCGTCAACGAACTGCACCAATTCAGATTCGTATGTTTCCTTTGCAACTGGTACAGGTCAAAAGCTCTTTTGACATACCACTCATTATCATATAATGGTTGGATATAAGTTTCGCGGGAGAGTGAGACTATTATTTCAAAGTATCCTCCAATGATCTCTTGGTTCAGTCTTTAGAAGACTCACCCTTAGTCATATATACTGGGAAATACACTCAACGAGAAGTCCAATACTTCTAACGCTAAACTTTTATCCATACGTCTACTTTCTTAAGTAGTATTATGTTTGTAGTGCCGTGAATTTTGCTCACATTTCTTTCATGTCTTTGGTGATGTCTCTAATTCCATATAGACCCATAATATAGCTTGCAATTGTAATCTTTCATTACATTCAAGTCTATTATCCTCTCTATATTTTAGAGTACAGTCCTCAGTATTCCTCATATACTGAAATCATGGACTTTATTCAAATTCTGTGTTTTACTCCTAAAGCACATCGGAATCTGTTCTTCTTCCAAGTACTTTTGAGTCATTTTGTTGTTGGATTCACAATGCATGTTATATGGTAGAATCATATGTCAAGAACATACAAGATCACATGTCCAGTACATGGTGCATCTCTATTCTTCCATCAAGACATTGCTTGTGATATTTGGATTTCATCCATTATATAATTTCTAGCCGCAAGAACCTGTTTCTTGTCTAGAAGATTATTCCAACCTTCACTTCGTTTCATTATCCGTATCTTAATCTACTCATATAGATTTCAACGTGTAATGTGTTGGTATTTCACATAAAAGAAGATTCTTGCAATCTTGTATTTTATTTGCCTTATGCTCTATATATATATCATAATGCACATATGTATATAAGACGATTCTCTATATACACAATCAATGCATATCCATATATATACATATGAGATCATTCTTCACACATATCAATGCATATATGTTTGAGACAATGATCATGCTCCCACTCAAATATATCCATCATATACTCATATATTTCAGCTTTAATCAAGTCATTTTATTGTTTCACTATGTCTCACATAATGAAAAAACTTCCAAAGCTCCCACTCAGAAAATGCCCTCTGCATTCCAAGTTTCCGGGAAGTCTTCAAAGCTCCCACTCAGTTTCATGAAACTGCAGGCCCACTCAATATTTTGGTCATCACAAAATCACTTGATCAGATCAAGGTTGAGGGTTCCTGTCTTGAGGTACTATAGCCCATCCTTTTAACGAAGTAACCTTCGTCATGCCTATTGCAATTCTCTTTCAAATCCCAAATTTGACTGAGATGCAATTTCAGGCTATGGCCCATCGTAGTGTAAATGAAATATTTTCTTGATTAAAGCATTCCTACGTTTCCGTAGTCAATGACCATTGAATTTTGGTCATAACCAAATAATGCCTTATGCCCATTACATTATTCTCAATAACTCTCCAGTTTGTCGAGAATATGAAATAACCGATTTATTTCACGGGACGTGAGCCATCCTATATGTAACTCAATATTATTTCATTTCTCCTTGTGTTTTAGGCTACCATCATTCCTTTGTGTTTCAAGCAATGTTATTCCCTATTGTTTTATTAAGAAGACTCATGATTATTGTTCTGTAAAGAACGTATTCATGACAACCTTCTAAATTCAACAATGGCTTCAACTCATATACCAAGATCAATCATCTTTGGCATATCCTTCCTTATATAGCGTCATTACAGCGGAACATGCTTCCGTTGCAATACTCTGATATTCTGAAGGCAAGGTCCAATACCCCGGTCAAAGTTTCCATTATCTCCCATTGGATCCGTGTCGAGAGACTTTTCTCGTATTACCAATTAAGCAACACAAATTTTGCTATTCGGGGAGAATATGTAATTTCAATTGCTCGTAGTTTTATTACAAAGAAATTCTTTCTTTTAAGAAACCTTATAACACCATCAGTTATGGAGCTATCATGTCTCGTTAGATTCAGGATGGTTTCCTATTCATGAAGTGGGTGTTTTAACTTAATGAATTAAACAATCTTATTCGAAAATAACTATAGTGCTAGGGGAAAGAACGTTTAGACCATACTACGGTTTAGTATGACTACGAATGGTTTAAGTAGTCTAGTACTTTCAACTTCCATCGTAGTTTGTGGTACAACTTCCACAAGTCTCCCATTATGTCAATATCAATACTTATCACTTCGGATCGTAGCGTAGTGATATGTATCCTTGTATTCTTACTTCTCACTGTGATTCCTGAATCTCAGTTTTATGATCTCAATTGAATACAACTTTCAATTAATCATATGAAGTTTTTAATGATAACTCACATGCCCATTCTACATCATTTATGTATAATGATTGGCACAAGTTCTACTTGCTAGAACCTTGTCATGGTTATATTTATTGCAGAGGATCATAGATCGTGTATCTAATCCATCTCATGCAATCAAGTTATGATTTTCATTCGATAATAAACTCACAAGTTAACAGATCATACATTTAATGAATTCATCAGTTATGAAGTCACCTCATGCAATCAAATCTTTGACTTGTTATAATCAAGACAACTTTATCATTAAACATTGAATATTTCTTGACAATAATAGTAGTATTATAAATGCTTTCTATCATATCATAAATCAAGACGTAATCAAAGTATAATCACTCTTTTATTCATAAAGATGGAACAACTGACTTGTCTCATTACATGAATAACTTTGTCTCGTGAGATGCAAGACACACAACTAAGTGTTCATACTATAATGATTACATAAGATTTATCTAATACTCTAAGTATCTCCTATGATAGATGTCTCGGAGGAATCCATGCTGGCCATCAACTGACTTGATATCCATCAATCCTCGATTTCACCTCTTCCCGTCCATGCAACGGTAGGTCCTGTTTTCATAAAACAGAATAAGTATCAGATACTCATTTACTGCAAATGTTGTATAAGGGAGTAAACATTTATAAAGTATATCAAATATATACCTTCTCCATCCACGACTTCTGCATCCTCGATAGGAGCAATGTCCGCGGCCAAGAGATCAGTCATGAAGTTCTGGAGACTCATATTAGCTCCTCTTCCGACATAGCTATGAACATAATCACCATAACTCGGGGGGAGTGAGTGCAATAACGTGTTTATTGCAAACTCTTCCGTGGTGCTTTCGTTCATTTTCCAATATTCATAGTCCTCCACCAGGGTCAGGTACATCTCATGCATTCTGCCCAAGTGATCACCAAGGCTTGTGTGTTCTTCCATCTTTGTAGATAGAAACTTGCTTTCTAACTCAAAACTGGCAATTCTAAACTCACGTACGAACATTGTCTTTAGCATGTCCATCATATCATATGAGCCAGTGTCCTGAAACTGTATGCCCAAAACCTCTGACATGTTGAAGATCATGACATTCCTGACTACGGAGCATTTCTGTCGACGAGCATAATGATCAAGTATCTCTTGATCGCCAACATGATCGTCCGGATGTTCTTCCACATGCACTTCTATTGTAAACAAGATGTCTGCTCTCTTGAGCGACGTCCTAAGGCGTGAGTACCAATCAGCAAAGTTTGACCCATTTTCTCTAAGTCTTTCACATTCCATGAAAAAAGATAGTTCACGTTGCTCTAGTGCATTCATTTTCTACAAACATAATTGCAAGGAACACAATTAAGACTAGTTCACAACAATGAGTTCATATAATCATATTATAAATGAGCTCGCACTAAAACATTTCATCCCTAGGAAGTTTTAGTGATTACATGATCCAGATTCACTGCCCGACCTTGAATATCACACGGCCGACGGGTCAGTTTCAAAGGTAGACAACAACTTGTGCGATCACATTATCTTATATGTACTGTGACTCTTGCTCGATCTTTCGATCTCTAGTATTCCGAGGCCATATCTGCATATGCTAGGCTCGCCAAATTAACCTCCATGTTATATGCTGCTCAGCAAGGCCATATCTGCATATGCCAGGCTTGCCGAACCCAACCTCATGCGAACTCCATTTAATATGTAGGACAACACCGGTATGTACGGAGCATCAAGCCATATGGGAGAACCTTCCAGGCGGTGCACACTTCGGTAGAATACTTGTGTTTGGCTTTGTTAAGGGATCATCTTATCACATGCTACCGTCGTGTATCCTATACTAGCAAGTTTTAAGATGTCTGAGCTATGGCAACACTAAGTCTACAGTGTCTCCATTTTAGTTTGTTTTATGATGACGATTACTACTTACTAGTAACACATAGCAAAGCTATCACTACATCACAAACAAACGAACGATAGCCCCCACTTAGCAATACAAGGTTTAGACGGTCTAGTTGTATATTGCAAGTTTTACGTGGCTGCTAGGGCTTTCATAGTTAAACAGGTTTTAACCTACGAGTCAACCACAACGTCAACCATACGATTGTCTCTATTACACCCCGCATGGGGCCCTCCATTGCAAATGCCACATCCGCTAAAGTAGAGAGACAGACACACCCCTAGCCACTTTATACGGTACAAGCCGCATGTCAAGCGTGGAACCAGTCTCGCGTAAGCGTACGCGTAAGGTCGGTCGGGGGCCGCTTCATCAAACAATGCCGCAGATGTGAACAAGTACACGTGGGAGGGTAACAATCATACAATCAACGCCCACATCCCCGATGTGTTCTATCCGTACAGTAATACTAAGCATAGACCTAGCTCATGATACCACTGTTGGGGTTCGCAGCAGAAAACACAATTTTTTCTAACTAGCGTTCCCATAACCCAAGATCTAGCTAGCCGTATTACCGTAACGGAAAGTAGTGCGGAAATAACATACCTCGGGGTGTAGTCCGTTGCGCGGGAAACGTTCCCGCAAACGTGGTTGATGTAGCCGATCAAGTTTCACAGCCCCCTGGCTGTGTTGAGCACCCGGATGGGTGTAGTGCCACACGTGTAGCACCTCGTAGTACTCGCACACATACGAGACTTGATGACGACCTCCGTTCTCCGATCCAGCGGAGGTGGCGGAAGCAGACCTCCAGACGGAGCTTCGGCAGCACGACGGCCTCCGATTCTAGCAGAGAAGCCTCAATTCCACTATAGGCTCACACTAGGGAGCCCACCGAAGAGACAAGGGAGGGGAGAAGACCGGAGAAAACCGATCTTAATTCGGAGTAATATTTATTTTCTCACGAATTTCTGTGTATTAAATATGTGCACCCTGCCCATCTATATATAGGCAGAGGGGAGGGAGTCAACCCCTCTCCCTTAGCAATGTGGGACTAAAGTCCCTTTGCTAAGGGGAGGTGGCCGGCCAAGGGGGGGGGGAGGGGGCGCACCCCTCATGGGCCCTAGGGCCCATGGCGCCTCCCCCCTCTTTTCTTTTTCTTTTTTTCCCTTTTATTTCCCCTAATGGGCCTTTTTCTCCACTAAGGCCCATCGCACATATTAATTAGAAATAAAACGATTTTAATTATTAATTCAATTAATTAATAACTAAAACATAATATTCCATCTCCCGGTGCTCCGGAACACCTTCCGGTTCACTCCGAACTTGTTTCGGTTCAACACGGTACTTCTCCGACATTGTTTCCTTTATTCTCTGGTTACTCCGATGGTTCCGAAAAAGGTCTCCGATTTCATCGAGCCCTTAAGTGTGTTACCCTACGGTCCGAGAACACTCCAGTCATGACCGAGCAGAGGCTACAGTCAATGATCATCAGCGGGACCTGGATGCCCATAATGACCCCTGTGCATTCCGAATATCAAACACCGATTGGACCTTACGCCGTATAGCATTCCCTTTGTCAGCGATACTTGATTGTTCCGAGATTCGATCAATGACATCCTATGTCTGGTTCAACCTCGTTCCGAACTAATCCTCATTCACTCATTCCTGTGATATTCATCCCCGTGACCTAGTCACACGCTGCAGCTTTATGGATAGAATCTCACCGAGTGGGCCCCGAGTATCTATCCATTATATGGATTGACAAATCCCGCTCTTGTAACAATACTCCTCAACATATCTCCACGGAATACCTAAGATACAACCGTTATGACCCGCATATTTCAGTCAGGTGGTGGGATGTAAGTCAAAGCATCCGGGAAGATAGTAATTATGGACGTACTCACGGTCAAAGGAGCGGTCTACCACGTTCTGTAATTACAACACCGCACCTTCATAAGATTTGATCATGCTGTAATGCTTACTTTGGGTAATGTTCATCACGTCACTTAACCAGTGAGGTGACCTCATAGTCAAGAGACTTAATTGTCCATGATCACGAAACCACGATCATCATGTTGACCATGAACTAGTTATCGATGTAGAGGCTAACTAGGAACTCTGGGGGTTTCTATACCACACCTGCATCATTGTTTCACTGACACAGTTCTAGCACAGTATGAAACTGGTTATGAACTTGCTTAGATATATTGGAATAATCATATATTATTTGCCTCTAGAGCATATATCCAACAGGGGGTTGGATGTCATGGCCGGTGGAGAGAGGAAGGAGCTGCAGCAAGGTTGGATCTCACGTGGGAAAAGAGAAGAAGAGACACGGGGAGAGGAAGGATGCGTGCGTTGCGTTGTATGGAGTGGGAAAGAGAGAGGAAAGGGCAGGCCGGAGGTATGGGCGGATTCCCTCTTCCCTGGCGTCCTGGTGGTTTAGCAGGCCTACGATGCCTATGGTTCAGGAATCCTGAGCCTATTCAACGAAAGAGGAAATATTTGAAATGATCAACAAAAGAAGAAAACAAAAAAGAGGGAATTTTGGACCACGTCTTGCTCATATCACAAGGCTCAACGAGTGGTTATGATTGTAGTGTGCACAGAGTCACCCACATACGAAATCTTTTGTCTATATATATATATAGGGTGGGTCTATTCTAACAACACCCCTTAAGAGCTTATTCTAACAACAAATCTCTTATTCTGCCAACACCTCCCCACCTAACCCACTTTCTAGCGCGGAGCGCCCGCCGCGACACTCAAACAAAATCGAAACCGAACCAAACCATCCACGCCACAAAAAAAAGAAAAAAGGGCTGGCACCCACTAACCCCACGCATCCCGCACGCATCTTCCACGCCGGCCATCTCCCTCTCCACCACGCCTCTTACCCACGCCCGTCGGCCTCAAGCTCCCGCCCTCGACCTTCTCCCAGATGTGCGCCGCCCCCATCACCTGATGTCTACGCACGCTTCTATTCTTGTAGACTATGTTGGGCCTCCAAGCGCAGAGGTTTGTAGGACAACAACAATTTCCCTCAAGTGGATGACCTAAGTTTTATCGAACTCAGGGAAGTAGAGGTTGAAGATGGTCTCTCTCAAGCAACCCTGCAATTAAGATACAAGAAGTCTCTTGTGTCCCCAACACACCTAATACAACTAGGAGTTGTATAGGTGCACTAGTTCGGCGAAGAGATGGTAAAATACGAGTGATAGGTGTGGCAAAGCAAGGTAATATAAATCTGTAATAAAAAGTGCATCAAGCAAACATGTGACAAAAGTGAGCACAAACGGTGTAATAATGGTGGAAACAAGGCCTAGGCTTCATACTTTCACTAGTGGCAACTCTCAACAACATTAACATAGTCTAATCACATGATATTTCCCATAAAACATGCAATGGAGACGCACTCGGAGGTCATTCCTTTGTGTTCAAGAGAGGATGAGAATTATGTAGGGCTACAAAAGAACACCTCAAAGTTCGTAGTTCTCAATCTATGGATTTCCCAATGTCACCGCGGCCATCCAAAGAGAGTACCACAATCACCACAACATATCTAAAGAATAGTCAAAGACAAGCACCAAGAGACTCTCAATCTTCAATCCACACACAAAAGAGGAAATCACTCATGAAAATATTCTTCTAACCCATGTCCAATAGACCGCTGTCACCATGGTCTCGGGGGTTATACTAGATAAGATCAAGTGAGTACACCAATCCAATACATAGAAGAAGGGGAAACATCATGGGATCATCCTAGATTAACATAGCCAATGATCATAACAAAGATCACATCATGGGAGAGAGAGAAGAACACATAGCTACTGGTAGAAACCTCAGCCCCGAGGGAGAACTACTCCCGCTTCATGGAGGGAGGAAGCAACGTCGATGGAGATGAATCCGGGGACACTTCCCCGTCCCGGCAGGGTGCCGACACAGGAATTCTGTCCCCCGAAACTTGATGGCGATGGCGGCGGAGATCGGAATTTCTTCTAGAGAAAAGGGGTCCGGAATCAGGGTTTCCTCCGCGGGGGTAAAAATAGGGCCAAAGGGGGGCACCAGGGGGGCCACAGGGCAGCCAAGAGGGTGCCCGGCGCGGCCTAGGCAGGGGCCGCGCCAGGGACCCTTCTGGAGTCCCTGTGGTGGACCTCCCCTCCTTCCTTGGTGATTCTGGAAGCTTCCAGGACGCTGATTTTTTATATAATTTTTCCGGAATTTTTGGAGCACTTTTAATGGCCGGAAAACCTGAAATACAAAAACAGCAGAAAACAGGAACTGTCAACTGGGTGCACTAAGTTAATAGGTTAGTCCAAATATGCTCAAAAGTGTATGAAAGTTCAAGAAAAACATGGCAAAGTCACACAAAACATGCATGGAGCAAGCAGAAATTATAGATACGTTTGGGACGTATCATCACCCACCAACGACGGCGCGCCCCAACCCCTGCCACGCCGGTGCCCCCCCCCCCCCCCCCCCCCCCGCTACATCTCCTGCTCGGTGTGCCCGCGGCAATGGCGGCCGCCACCGACCCCTGACGAGGTCTGTTCCATCGGATCCGGCCGCCACGACCATTGGTGTAGGCGAAAACCGTCGGATCCGCCTGCAACCACCGCCCAGCGCGGTTGCCCACTTCCCCGCTATCCACAACGTGTGTCGCGCCGCCGGGTGCCGCGGGTCGCCCTCTCCCTTTCCGGCAGGCCGACTCCGATGGGCACCTCTCCCCGCTAGTCCTCCCATTTCCCCTCCCGCGGTGCGTTGCTCAGCCGGCGAGGTCGACCCGCGCCCCGCCCCAGGTCTGGTGCTGCTCCGTTCGTGGCGAGCCGCACACCCCGGCCACCACCGATCCCCCGCGCCGCCCAGATCCATGGATACCCGTGCCGCCGGGCCGGATCTGGCGATTCTTCAACCCATGGCGGCCTGAGCAACCAGTCCCCGTGGATGAGCGCCGGTTCTCGCCGGATCCCTTGATTCTCAAAAATATCGCCATGGATTTGTGCTATTGCAAGCTTTTGAGGGCCGCGATGGAGGTGCACAGCTTGCCAACCTCCTATTCCTCGGCATGCAGTACGGCTGACAACATCGTACACTCCGGATAATGGACGGATGCAGTGCATATCGGAGTTATACATTATTTTTTCCTTTTTAGGTTGTCGTTGGCACAAAATTGCAATTTGCTAGAGTCTTTGTTTCAGTGCCGGTATAACTTGTACAGATGCAGTTTGGTTGCGTCAGCGCATGCAGTTAATTTTTGTGGTTGATAATTATGGATGATATACCTCAGTTCGACTCGATCGGTGATGCAGCTCGGATGTGGTGTGGGGTTCTGATTTTTGTGTATGGTTTGTGCAGTGCATTGCACTTCAATTAAATTGTCAGTGTGCTCTAGTTTAATTCAGATGGAACAACAAAAAGTTTGATTTTTGTATTGGATATATGTATAGTAAAAGAAATATTGCAGCTCACTTGTTCGTTTGATGTAGAGCGATTTCATCATGTGTTGTTTGCTTCATTCACATTGCAGTGCGCTCGATGTTTTGATACAATACACTGAAAAAAGTTGCAGTGCGCTTGGTGTTCCGATGCAAATTACGGGATAATATTTATCGTATATGTGAATTACGAGAAAAAAAATATGAAGCTCAATTGTGAAGCCGAAATGCAGTGCGCTTAACATTCGCATGCGGTTCACTAACTTGGCTGATTTCGGATCCGCGAAAAACACGTGCAATTCTGTTTTGCGATAATGCAGTGTGTTTGTCTGTCGGATGCAATCGGGTGCCCCGCGGATGCAGTTTACTCGCCCGATCTTTTGTTCCGCGAAAAACACGTGCGTTCTGTCTGGCGATAATGCAGTGTGGTTGCCCCAGCGAATGCAGTTCACGTCGTCGATTCCGGGTCCGCGAAGAAGGGAGTTCCGCGATTTACTAAAATCGACACAACTTTTAAACTGTAAGGAATTAGAGGATGTGTTTTACATACAAATGGAGCGTCTCGACGATAGCTATCCAATGGTGTATCAATTGCATCAATCGGACGAAAGAATCAAAGGAATTTAAGCAAAAACTCCCGCTGTCCAAAAGAGGGAAGCAACACCGTTTTTCAAATTACTTCAAAACCGTGTGGAATATGGAAAAGTGTTCAACATATGGATTAATCTACTACTCCAGGCGAATCCAACGGTGTATCATACGCATCGATCGGACAAGCGGTTAAAAAGTTCTACTCTCTACAAGATCCGAAAACGAAAAACAGAGTTGCTACGTTTTTTTTGCGGCTAGATTTCTCTCAAATCCGTAGAGAATTAGACAAAGTGTTCTACATATGGATGGAGCGTCTGATCGATATCTTTCCAACGGTATATCATTTGCATCATTCCGATGAACGGTTTAAGATAAATCGCGAAAAAACTGCAACTGTGAAAGTGGGTCGCCGCACCATTTTCGAAACTGCTCTTAATCCGTGAAGAATCGGGGGAAGTGTTCAACATACAGAAGATGCTCCTTTTCCATACGAATCTAACGGTGTACCATACGCTCAATTCCGGCCAACGGTTCAAAAGTTATCGCGAAAATACCGCATGCGGTTCGTTTTACCCCGAGCTGCAGTGCTCCGAATTCAGCAGTGTGGTTCTCTTTGCGAAAATACTGCAGTTCGAAATGTTGTCAGAATAATTATTCTGACATCGATGTCAGAATAGACCGGCTATATATATATATGAGATTGTCTTCACATATATCATCATATATATGAGATCGACATTATGCTCCCATCCAATGTATCCGATACATATATCTGTGAGTGAGTTTTTATCAAGTTACTATTCTAATTGTGTCAAACACAACAATATTGCTCTCAAAGCTCCCACTCAGAACATGCCCTCTGCATTCCAAGTTTCAGGAAGTCTTCAAAGCTCCCACACAATTTCATGAAATTGCAGTCCTACTCAATATTTTTGATCACTCGAAAATCACTTAACCAAATCAAGGTTGAGAGTTACTTCCTTGAGGTACTATAGTTCATGTTTTCCTAAACATTCTTTCGTGATGCCAATTGCAACGTCCTCTTTAAATTCCAAATTTGAATATGATGCAATTTCAGGCTATGGCCTTATGATAGTATTTGTGAATGAAATATCATATTGTTCTAGCGTTGTTACACTTCCCTAGTCAATCATTATTGAATTTAGCCATAACATCTTTTATGTGCCAAATCAAGCCTTTATGTGTTACACCATTCTTAATAACTTCCTGGTTATTTAGAATGTGAAATAACTACTTTATTTCATAAGATGTGAGCCATCCTATTTGCAACTCAATATTATTTCATTTCTCCTCGTGTTTTAGGCAACCATCAATTCTTCGTAATTTACAAGTAGTGTCCTCTTTTGTTTCATTTAAGGAAAATCATGATTGTTGTTCTGTACAGAACGTATTCATGACAACTTTCTTATTTTTTACTAAGGCTTTAACTCATATACCAAGATCATAATCAATAGCATATTTCCTATTTTCACGGAGTCATTACAGAGCAACGTCTTTCCGTTGCGTTACTTTGTTATCTGGAGGCAGGGCCAATCACCTTGGTTAAAGTATTCACTTTTCTCCCATTCGTTTATCCTTCGATAACTATCTTCTCGCTACCAATTCAAGCAATACCATTTTGCTATCCGGGAAGATGTGTCTTACAACTGCTCATAATTTTATATACAAAGAAAGTTATATCATATAAACTTTTAGAAACTTTCTAACACCATCATCGTATTGATTTATTTGCTTCCTTAAATTCTAGATGGTTCCTTATTCATGAAGTGGATTGTTTTTAACTCAATAACTTATAACAACTTTGTTCGTTAATATTATTAGCGCAAAGGGATTGCGTGTAGACCATACTACATTTTATTATGACTACGAATGGTTTAGGTGCTTGAGCACTTTAAACTTCCATCGTAATTTGTGGTGTCTCTTCCACAAGTCTCCCATTTATGTCAATTGTAATACTTATCACTTTGATCATATCATAGTGATTTGTATTCTTATATCCTACTTCACACTTTCATACTGATACGTCCCAAACATATCTATAATTTCTGCTTGTTCCATGCTCATTTGGGTGACATTGCTATGTGTTTTTCTACACTTTCATACCTTTTTACACATATTTGTACTAACCTACTAACTCAGTGCACCTAGTGCCAATTTCTGTCTACTGATGTATTTGAATTGCAGGTTTTTACCAATATTTACCGTGCCCAAAAAATTCCAAGAAAAATATATAAAAAATCAGCGTAAGGGAAGCTTCCAGAAGACCGAAGGGCAGCCGGAGAGGGGCCACCCCCTCCCAGGCGGCCACCTGGCGAAGCCAGGGATTGGGCCACGCCCATAGGCCGTCTGAGAGGTGGGGCCCTCCCCTGGTGTTTGAAAATCACTATTTTGACCTTTCTTTCAAACTTCAGCACACTTTGACCCTCCGTCAAAACCATTTCAAAATTTAACATAATAGGGTAGCGCCATCCCAAGTGGTGCTACCCTCTATGGGGTAGTGTCGTCGTCAGTGGCGCTACCATAGTGCCACCGTGGCACGCTGGATCCCGCACCCTGGTAGGGTAGTGCCGTCATAGGTGGAGCTACCCTCTATAGGGTAGCTCCTTCACTGGTGGCGCTACCCTCCTGGATACTTAATTTTAGCTGTCTTGCGCTCTTGTTATATATTCAGCCATAGGTCTTCTGACATAAGTATTATGTATGGATTCATGTGCATCATGTAGATTCTCTGTTCATGTATTCCATGATCATTTTGGAGTTGAAAACTCTAGCTACTAGATGGATCGCTAACCTCTGGAGGGGTTGGAATATATAGAGTACCCTCACGTACCATGGGTCGATGATGCGCACGGATAACCAAACCCACATACACATCTCCTTAGGGTACTTGTCTCTTTCTGACCCTCCTGATTAGATAGAGAGTTACCGATAATAAGTGCATGAGTTCTTCGGACTAATGCGAATATTTGATTGTTGGCACTTCCACCTTCCATATTTTGTTATCCTCTTCGGTACCGTGCATTGCATTTTCTCATCTTGAAAGTTGGTGCAAACTTCACCGGTGCATCCAAACTCTTGGCATGATACGCTCTGTCATCATAAACCTCCTTATATCTTCCTCAAAACCGCCACCATACCTACCTATCAAGTCATTTCCATAAACTTTCCGAGATACATTGTCATGCAACATCTATCATCTCTTGACTTGATCTTCATGTCATACATGCTTTTGCTTGATCGTAGAGCCGCATGCTAGTTGGGCTTTTCCCTTATGATTGCTACATAATGCGCTGGTATCATTGCATATCCTGCTACACTGGCAGAGGAATACATTTGCATACATCATGATAGTTTTCAGTTTTCTTTATGTTGAGTACTTCTTGCAAAGTATCTTCTATACTCTTTTAAAATATAGAGTGTTGGCCTTGAGTGAGGAAAATATCCCAAAGAGGAAAAAATAAAAGATTCCAAAAGAGGACAAATTAAAAGATCCCAAAGAGGACAAATGAGAGATAAATAGAAAGAGCCAATGAGGCTACAAAAATAAAAAATAAAAAAGGGAAATAAAAAAAGAAATAAAAAGAGAGAAGGGGGCAACACTACTATTCCTTTTAAAAGATCCACACTCGTACTCCGTAGTCATATTTGTACTCCATAGAGATTGTTATTCACGCAGAACTATGTGGGGACCCTTACACTATAGAACTTGACTTGCATATTCCAAGGATGAGCCTCCTCAAAAATGCTATAGGTCTTCATGAGCACGCAAGTTGGATGCACCCCCACTAGTTCCATTGGAGAGATTACCTTAGCTCATATGTGCATCCGTTGCATGGCAATCTGTACTCCTCACATCATATCTATCATTTGGATTTCTCGCCTATGATTGTCCTCATTGATGTGAACCTTTCACACCTTTTTGTCTTCCTTCCCCATCATTTTTCTCTTTGCCATCCTAAGTGCCAACATATCTTGCTTGCGCTCATCCATTGCATGAGTGCTCAAAGTCGAAAGGGAGAGGACCAATTTGACTTGTGCCTGACTAGTGGTCTGGGGACGAGTCAAAATAAGATTCTGAAGGAGACCATGTGTGAAGTTTTAGTAGATTGAGTTCTCAATTAAACTATATAGTATTTTTATGCTCTAAACTCATCTCCCACTTCTTGCACGCAAACACCATTTGGAGACATTCGAGTCACGGATAGCGAGATCTCTTGCACCTTTATGTTCTTATGTCGCTAGTTTCAATACTAGATATAGACTCTTGCTTGTTATTGTCTTGACTTGAATTTCATATCTTATTTGCTTTACTTTGAAGTTCTTATATGTGTGTTAGCATGTCACCACATAAATTATCTGTGTGATCATTTACCTACTCGAGGACGAGCAGGAATTAAGCTTGGGGATGTTGATACGTCCCAAACGTATCTATAATTTTTGCTTGTTCCATGCTCATTTGGGTGACATTGCTATGTGTTTTTCTACACTTTCATACCTATCTACACATATTTGGACTAACCTACTAACTGAGTGCACCCAGTGCCAGTTTCTGTCTGCTGATGTCTGTGAATTACAGGTTTTTACCCATATTTACAGTGCCCAAACAATTCCAAGAAAAATATATAAAAAATCAGCGTAACGGATGCTTCCAGAAGACTGAAGGGAAGCCGGAGAGGGGCCACCTAACGCGGCCACGGGTGGGGCCGCGCCCATAGGCCGCCTGAGAGGTGGAGCCCTCCCCTGGTTCCCCCCTTCGGCCTATATTACCCCCTCGATGCAGAAACCCTGAAAATAGCCCTGCATCGCGATTTTCACATCTGTTCCGCCGCCACCGCGATCCCGAGATCGGGACCGCCAGAAGACCTTGTCCCGTCAGCCTGCTGGAGGGAGGATTGATCTCCGAGAGCTTATCCACCACCATGAGCGCTTCCCGGATGTGCCGTGAGTAGTCCCCCTTGGACCATGGGTCCATGACCAGTAGCTATGTGATGTGTTCTCTCCAATCTTGTGCTTCAATCCTTAGACCTTGCGAGCTTCCCTACATGATCAAGGCACTTATGTAATGCTTCTGATGTTGCAATGTTGTGTTTGCTGGGATCCGATGGATTATGAGATTATGTTTAGATTGTGATGAGTTATATATTTGGTTCTCCTTTTATATTTTGTTCTTGAGTAATCCTTGCATGTTCTCCGTTGCTTTGTATTGGTTTGGCCAAGTAGTAGATAGTAACTCCAAGAGGGAGCGTTATGCTTGATTGTGGGTTCATTCCCCGATGTCTAGCTTGAGTGACAGAAACATGAGACTAGGGGATGTGCTATTGCCACCAAGGAGAAAACAACGGTGCTTGTAACCGCGGTTACAAGGATTGTTTACCGTACGCAGAGTTTCTTAATGCAGTTGTTTGTTGCTTTGAGTTTACACTTTGGGTGGGGCTCTGAACTTACTTACAAGGATAGATATCTCAAGGTGGATGGTTAGTGAGTAGATGTTGATGAATAAACAGTCTACTTGTTTTGGCGTACTGCCCATACTTTTGAGCCTCTAACTTTTTTGTGGCATAATTAGCATTGCGGTGCGTTTATAATTCTGTCTATTGCCCAGCTGTAGTTTGTTCACCCAACTTAGTTGTTTTATCGTCTTTTGGGAGAGAGACATCACTAGTGAACATCATGGGACCCCGGTCCATATTTCCACCATTGTTTACACCTCAACTCTTTACTTCTTTATCTCCTTTCAGTTGAAATCACCACTACTATTCCCGCTTGTGTTTTGATCCTTTGTAAACGACAAGGCCGGAGAGATTGACAACCTCTCTGAACTCGTTGGGAGCAAAGTTACTTGTGTCGTGTGCAGGTCCAGGTTAAGCAAGTGATTCTATTCAGACGGCGCTTCACTTACTTCACCACCTACTTCTTGCTCTTGGAGTCCTACGGGAGACAAACCTTGGTATCTTCACCGAGGGAAATTGGCCCCTATCTAAATCTCTACCTTCCACTAGGGATAACCAGCGAGGAGCACTACTTAGGTGCCATCAGATACATCCCATGCATCCTGTAGAAATGGGCTCTCAAGCAGGCGTGCCCTTCCATCTTTGTATAAAGAAACTATTTTTCTAACTCAAATCTTGCGACTCTAAACTGATGCATAAATATTGACTTTAGTGTGTCTATCATGTCATAAGCACTAGTTTCCTAAATTGATTGCTCAACTCATGTGACATGGAGTGTTCCATAACATCCTTCACCATGGAGTACTTTTGTTGAAGAACATAGTAACCAACCATTTTTTGTTCATATCCATTGTTATCCGGATGATCTCCCAAATGCCTTTCTATTATGAACAAGATGTTTACTCTTTTGAGTGAAGTCCTAAGGCGTAGATACCATCTAGCAAAATTTGACCCATGTACTTTAAGTTTCTCACCAACCATGAAAGAAAGAAATTAACGATGTTCATTCCAATTAGTTTTATACATAATATTTGAAAGGAAAACAATTAAGACTAGTTCACAACAAAGAGTTCATAATAATCATATTATAAATGAGCTCACACTAAAACAATCATCCCTAAGAAGTTTTAGTGATCACATGATTCAGATTCACTATCTGACCTCGAATATCACACGGCAAACAGATTAGTTTCAAAGGTAGACAACTAGTTTGTGCGATCACATCCTACATGTGACTCATGCGCGGTCTTTTGATCTCCAGTATTCCAAGGCCATACCGACATATGCTAGGCTCGCCAAATTGACTTTAGTGTTATTGTTGTTTAGCAAGGCCATATTGACATATGCCAGGCTTGCCAAACCCATCCTCATGCGAACTCTAACGTATGTATGACACCCGATTGTCACAACCTGTCTATCATAAAGAGAACCTTCCAGGTGGTGCACACTTTGGTAGATTACTCATGTTTGGTATTTTATAAGGGATCATCTTATTTTATGCTACCGTTGTGTATCCTATACTATCAAATTTTAAGATGTATGATCATGGTGGCACTAAGTCTACAGTGTCTCCATTTGAGTTTGTTTTAACATGATGATCGTTTACTACTCTCTAGTAACACATAGCAAAGATATCACTATATCAATGTGACGCCCCCAAAATCAGACCGTGTACAGTAATCATACACGCAAGGTACACGATCGAGATCAGGGACTCACGGTGAGATATCACAACACAACTCTACAAATAAAATAATACAAGCTGTTTAATACAAGCCAGGGGCCACGAGGGCTCGAATACAACAGCTCGAGAGCACAAAGTTAGCGGAAGCAATAGTATCTGAGTACAGACACAAGAATACAAGGTTGCCTTAAGGAGGCTAGCACAAATATCAACAACGATCGAAAAGGCAAAGCCTCCTGCCTGGGAACCTCCAAACTACTCCTGGTCAAAGGGGAACTCGACGTCGTAGAAGGCATCAGGGATCTTCACGTTGCGGTGGTCGGCCTCGGGAACTCCTGCTCCTGGGCTCCAACGTCGACTGCAGCGGCCGATCAGGCAAAACAGTAAAGGAAATAAAGCAGGTGAGTATCTAGTATACCCGCGAGTCTTACGTCCGCTACTAAGCATTATGCATTTGTATCAACGGAAATAAGAGGCTGTATATAGTGGACTGAAAGATAGAAATCCAGAGCAAGGGTAAGAAGCTAGGCCTATCGAAGACTAGCATCTTCCGACGATGTCTTGCAGCATGAGGTAAGAATCAGCCAACAGTTCATATAAAGCATAAAGTAACAACGAAGCAGAAGTTGCTGCAACATTGTATAGTATAAGTTGTAATGATTAATAATAATAATGCCTCCGAGTTCCCCTCCTCGACTTCCCCGCGAGGAAGAAAACCCGGAACCATACAGTTTAATAATAATAGTTTCTAGTGGTAAGATCCAGCTTCAGCATAAAGCGTCCTGTTACCGTGGACACGGCTATTCGAATAGATTAATCTTCCCTGCAGGGGTGCACTGCGTGACTCTACGACGCTCGGATCTCCAGGGTGGCGGGAACCTTGTTAGGGAACGCTACACCAAAGCTATCCGACACAAAGTAGCCCATCCTTCAGCAATCAACAGAGAGGTCATCCGCCGGACTATATCCTATGTACGCCGGGCTTTGGACCCTAACCCGAACGTACTCCTGCACGGTGCGTGACTGGCCGGTGAAGCAAAATCAAAGCAAATACAAACACACCTGCTGCAGCAAAGAGAAGACAACACCACTTCCCGGCAATCAGCCCGCGGTACTGCTGACGTCTGAAGACCCTCGAACGAGACTACGATGCAGGGGATCCCACACTCCTTATCCCACGTGTAGGTAGTGCGTACAAGCCAAAAGGCTACTCAAGACATCCGCCGAACCATTTAGCATTTTTAATTAACCTGCGTGACAACCGTTATCGTTGCCTCGACTTAACCGACCCGCGGTCAACGACAGCAGTCAGGACCACCAGTACATCGGTGCCTGCCCTGTCGTCCCACCAAGTCACTGCGGTTACCAACAAGGTGAACCGTCTCCTTACCTTGTCTCGCGTGTGCTCTTGGTAGAGCTCGACTTTTCGTGGTTTGGTAACTCTCTCGAGATACGAGCAGGGGCCAAGCACGCCAGTAACGTCGGTCGTACCCTCCCTGTCGCTCCCGACAATATACCGCTCGCGGGCACCGTTGGGTCGCCCGACTCTTACCTTTAAGGACACCAGTTGATTCGAGTGCCTACCATTAAGTGAACCCAGGAGGAATCACCCTCGATGGCACACTTAAAGAGGTTTGACAGAGACATCAGCGGAATGAACTAAAGAGGTAAACCTCGTATCATTCCGGTGATGCTACGCTACTGAGCCGACGAGAGTGAAATACGAGTCCATTCCACTCGTAAGTCAAACTCGAAGCGACTCGGCAGAGTCTCGCCGTTGTAGGTTCCCTAGGGCGTCTGCATTCGTCCGTACTTGTTGCAGTTGTAATATATCGTTCCCGCGATCACTCCAGAGTGATCACGGCCCGCTATCTAATCCTAGCTAACAATGCGCAGGGCTCACTACTGAATATAATATATAGATATAGCAGGCAGCATAGGATAAGAAAGGTACATCAAGGGGCAACAAAATCAGGCTATGCAATTGAATAGGATTGTAACGTAGCAGCAGCAGTAACAATGCCTAGTGCAAGAAAGTACGGAAAGGTAGGCGATATCTGGGGAAGAGAATGGCTCTGCTTGCCTGGAAGCTCGACGGTAGGGGTACGGTCGTCGACGAAGTAGTCGATCACGGGGGCATCAGCAGCGGACGTCGAGACTACCGGACAATAAGAGAGGGGGGAAGAAACAATAAATACACAGCAATAATAGCAATACAAATAAATATCATGACATATGCAATGTTAACGGTGTTCTAACGCAGTGCAATGCACGTTGCTCGGAGCGGGAATTCATCCGGGGATGAACTGCCAGCTCCGGGTGATTACCGGACAGGGTGTCCGGAGGGGGAAGGGATTAGGCCGGAGGTGTCGTGGACATCCGACAAACATAAGAGAGGTGTATTCGTGTTAGTTGAACCGTTCCGGACAACTTTCGTGTTCGGAATAAATTCATCCGGCAGGTTTTTACCGGCACCGGGAATTATCGACAAACAGCCCGAAGGGGGGAATGTCGATGATCGGTGTGTTAGGGGGGTGGGGTAGACATACAGATAGAGTATTCGTATTCGTTATATTTTTCTGATCAATTTTCATGTATAAAGTTTTTTCATCTGAGTAATGGTTTAAAAGATATTGATTTTAGAAGTTTAAAATCATTTTAAACATTTTTGAAATTATTTTTATTATTAAAAGCAACTTTATCCACAAGATTATCCAGAATAGTAATCTGACAAGGGGGCCCACATGTCATGGAGAGTTTATTTTAATTCAACTAAAATAGGGATTATTAGAGGATGGGTCCCATATGTCATAGGCTATTTATTTAGCAGATGTATTTAATCTAAACTATAATTAATGGTAGAGGACCTATTTGCAAATTCCAGAAACTTAGGAAGTTATCTGTGAACTTTTATTTGCAAGCATCAGGCGTAACTGTACTAGCTCATCACAGATTTTTTCTCCTTTGCCATTTTCTATGAATTAAACTGTACATTTTCTGAAGTCGGTACCATGGAACAAATCAAAGCTGGTTGTGTCTACTTTCCATTCATATCATTTTTAGAAATTTTTGAATTTTTTTCATTTCTAATTTCTTGTTGTCAAAAAGGGTACAGCAGCTAGCAACAACAGCAAAGTTCAGTATGCGTAATACACATTCAGTAGCAGTAGCACCAACAGGCAGCGGCGGCAACAATGAGCAGTGCAGCCAGCAAAGCAGCAGCGGCCACGGGCGGGCAGGCTCGCTGGGCGCGGCCGCCGGCGGCCGCCGGACCAGCCGGCTGGCTGTGCTGCACACACGCCTGCACACACCACGTACACACACACCACACACGTACACTCAGCAGTCAGCACGCACACACACTTGGACATGCCCTGGTCGTGGCCATATTCAGCACACAACACGGCCAACAACAACCTCAGATCGGAGTGGTCAAGCGGGGTGGAGGGACGCGGCCACGCGGGCTTGGCACGCACGCCCGACGCGCGCGGCAGCAGCTGCCGGCGAGCTGCAACAAGCAACAACAAGTAGTACGCGAACAGCAGCGATACGAGAGCAGAAGCAGTACGGGCACGCACCGGAGCAGAGAACTCCGGCCATGGCGACCGCCGGTTCATGCAGGTGACTACAGCGACGGATCGAAAGGGGAAAGGAAGGGAATTGGAGGAGTAGCTCACAGTGGAGCTCGATGGCATCTCGGTGGAGCAGAAGGAAGTCAGGGTGGCGCGAATCAGGGTGGCGTTGCCGGCAGCCATGGTTGAAGAGGAAGAAGGGGGCATGGCGCGTGGCGCTCCCTAGCTCGATTCCTCGCAGCGGGTGATGAAGACGTCGATGGCACATCGCCAGGACACCTTGGCTTGGCCGGGGAACGAAGATTGCCGGGCGAGCTCGCCGGTGCGCGCCCGTGGCGGCTCGGGAACGCGGGGAAGAAGGCGTGGGGGAGGGGGGAAACGATCTAGGGTTCGCAGGGGGGCAGCGGGGGTTGATCTTATCCCCCCCCCCCCAGGGGCCTGTAGCGACCGAGGCGTCGAGCCGGTGCGAGTGCGACACCGACCGTGGCCACTGGCGCCATGGCCACTGTAGCGGGAGGTAGGAGAATGGAGAGGTGGGCCTGGTGGGCTGGGTTTGCCCCAGGCGTAGTATAGGGTTTTCCCATTTTTCTGTTTTTGTTTTTATTCTTTTCTTTTTATTTCTTTTTGTAATAATTTTATTCATCTAGGCATTTTTGTAAAATGTTGTAAGTGTACCATAATTTAGTAATCACCCTAGGTTAGTGCCACAAAAGATTTGGGCAATTTTAAAAGTCGTTTAATATTTGGATTAAATATTAAATGATTTATTTAGGGTTTTTGATCACTGTTTTGATTTAAGTAATTTAATCTAGAGATTAATAAAATCCCCAAATTGATGTGACATGCTCCACTGAATATTTGTGATTTAATAAAAGTGGAAGCACAATTTTTGGACAAGGTTTTATTGTCACCTATTTTTTTTAATATTCCTCAAATTCAAATCAAGCTACTATTTTAATGGTTTGAATTAATCTATAGCTCACAAGAAATATCCAAGTTGGTGCAACATGGTCCACTGAATATTAGTGAATTTATATAAGTGGTTTCATAATTTTTGGGCAAAGTTTATTTGCCACTTTATATTTATGATCTAGATCAAGAAGGGGGTTGGACTTTGATTTGGAAGATGATGATCAAGGCACACTTGGCACATGGTTTATTGATGTCAACCATTATGATACAGAACATGATCAACTGTAAAGTTTGATCAAGGCATGATGGGTACATTGGATTCAATACCCCCATCATGATCTGAAGATTAACAAAAACCAAAATTTTGATTAAGGCCAGTTTGAGCCACAAAGATTATCAACAGTGATTAGCAACAGTAATCCTGATTACTGTAGGTGATTACTGTAGCATGACACCCGGGGTGTTACAATCAAGATCAAACAAACAATAGTAGCCCTTTCTTCAATATAAAGTTAGACGCCTCTATTTTGTATATTGCATGTTTTACGTGGATGTTAGGGCTTTTCATAGATTAACCGTTTCTACGAACAATGAAGCACAACGCTGATTAGACTATTGTCTCTATTACAGCATGGACGAGGCCCTTCGTCGCAAATGACATATCCGCTAAAGTAAGAGAGATAGACATTCCCAGAGCCACTTTATACGGTACAAGTCATATGTCAAGCATGGAACCAGTCTTGCGTAAGCGTACGCGTGAGGTCGCTCGGAGGCCGCTTCATCAAACAATGCCACAAATATGAGCAAGTGCATGTGAGAGGGTAACAATCATAGAATCAACGCCCACATCCCCGATGTGTTCTAACCGCACATCAATATGAAGCATAGATCTAGCTCTGATACCACTGTGGGTCTCGCAGCAGAAAAACAATAATTTTTTGAACTAGCGTCGCCCTTAACCCAAGATCTATCTAGCTGTATTACTGTAACGGGAAGACTTACGAAAACATACCTCAGGGTGTAGTCCGTTGCGCGGAAACGTTCCCGCAAACATGGTTGATGAAGACGTGTAACCTTCACAACTCCCTGGTTGCGTTAGCACCCTGTCAGGTAAAAGTGCCACACGTGAAGCACCTCATAGTACTCACACACGTACGTAACTCGATGTCGACCTCCGTTCTCCGATCCAGCAAAGGTGGCGGAAGTAGACCTCTCGGAACTAGAGTTTCGGCAGGACGATGGCCTCCGTATGGTGGAGAAGTCTCAATCCCAGTATATACTCCTAACAAGGGAGACCACCGTGGGAGAGACGAGATAGGGGAGAAGATCGGAGAAAAACGATCTCAATTTGGAGTCCAATGAATTCCCTATGAATTAATTGATATTAAATAAGTACACCCCTCCTCATCTATATATGAGGGGGGGGAGGGAGTCATCCCCTCTCCCCTAGCAATGTGGGACTAAACTCCCTTGCTAGGGGGAGGTGGTCGGCCAAGGGAGGGGGGCGCACCCCTCATGAGCCCAAGGCCCATGGCGCCCCCTCTCTCCCCTTTTTATCTTTCTTTTATTTTTCCCTTTTATTTCCCCTAATGGGCTTCTTTCACAAAGTAGCCCCATTGCCCTTTTTAATTATGAATAAAATGTTATTAATTATTAATTCATTTAATTCATAAATAAAACATATTATGTCATCTCCTCGTGATCCAGAACTCCTTCCATCTCACTGCGAACATCCTTCGGACCAACACATAACTTTTTCGGTATGTCTTTCTCTCTTCTCCGGTAACTCCGATAGTTCCGAAACGGTCTTCGATATTCATCGAGCCCTTAAGTGTGTTACCATACGGTCCGAGAACACTCCAGTCATGACCGAGACGAAGGCTACGATCAATGATCATAAGCGGGACATGGATGCCCATATATAATGACCCCTGTGCATTCCGGAAGTAAACCGATTGAACCGTACACGTCGTATACCATTCCCTTTGTCATGTGATACTCGATTAGTCTGAGATTCGATCACTAGCATCCAATGCTTTAGTTCAATCTCGTTACGACAAATCTCATTCACTCGTTCTGTGATATTCATCCCCGTGACCTAGTCACACGCTGCGCAACTTTATGGATGCAATCTCACCGAGTTGGCCCTGAGTATCTTTCCATTATATGGATTGACAAATCCCGCTCTTGAATCAACACTCCTCAACATATCCCATTGTATAACCAAAGATACACCTTTATGGTCACCGTGTTTTAGTGTGACGGTTGATGCACTCAAAGCATCCTCCGGAGATAGCAATTATGCGTGATCTCATGGTCTAAGGAACATGCTACTACGTTCTTTAATTACAACACTAAACTTTTACGATTTGATCATGTTGCAATGCTTGCGTTGGGTAATGTTCATCACGTCATTCATCCAATGAGGTGACCTCACCGTCAATTGACTTGATTGTCCATGATCGTAAAACCACAATCATCAGTTGACGATGAACCAATCATTATGAGAGACTGACTGGGAACTCTGGTTGTTTCTATACCACACCTGTATCGTTGTTTCACTAATACAATTCTAGCACAGTATGAAACTGGTTATGAACTTATTTAGGTATATTGAAATAATCATATATTATTTGCCTCTTGAGCATATATCCATCTCACCGCTGGCCCGTATGGATACGGGATTTTTGGTGGACGAACGCGTTTTGATACCAGATCAAAAGCGCCAAATCGTGTCCAACCCGTAAACTTCCCCCTCCACCGCTATATCTACGGTGTGTGTGTGTGGGGGGGTGGTTTAGGGTTATCGTCTCACATTCGTCCCGCCCGTCGCATCCATTTCCCCCACGAACAATCGAGATGACATCGGCGAATCCAGCAGCCATGGTGGCCGCCGGCCAAGAACACCCACAACGACCTCGAGAAGGGTAGCTCCCGCGGCCCCTTGCGACCTCGAGAAGCCCGAGCCAATGACGGCCTGTCCTGCATCAGGAAGAGTGTGTGGGCGTGCTTCCATGTGCTGAGGGACCTTCTCTGGCCCTCCACTCATCGCCACCACATGGCTCAGCAGGAGCTGCTAGGTGTGGCCGAGCGCCTTGAGGCGCCGATGGTCAAGACCTGCCTTTGACTACTCTCTACCACCTTGCCAAGAAGTGAGGTGGCGACCTACCGCAGACTCCCAACGACCTCCGGTGACTAGTAATAGGTTTTTTTGTATGTTCGTAGCTCCGACGACGTTTCGGCGTATTTTGTATCACGAAAAATCTAAGTTTTAAAATATGTATTATATGTCGTTTCATTTAGCACATCTGTTCTGTTGCGCGCACTTTAGTGTTGCATTTTGTTTTTCCGGTGAGGTGCAAATCAATTTTGGAGTACGATATTTTAGCATATATATCTGCTAAAGTTGCTTTTTTTAAGCATGACAGCAGAACAAAGCCCCAATGCAAGCGAGAGTTGCTCTTAGTGTGTAATAATCGATGACAACACCACGTAAAGCATGATGTGCAGCGCTGCTAAAAGCTTGGGATGATGCGAAGGAGTACTCCTAGGAATTGATATACTGTTGTATTTTCTTTAGTTTTCTTGGTCTCCTGTTTTTCGTTGTTTGTTTTCTGTGCATATACTTTACACCTTCTGAATGAAAATGCAGAGCACCTGCCATTGATTTCATAAAAAAAATCTCAAGACGCACAGCCTCGGAGGATCCGTAGGTGGTTGTATAGTTCTTTAGATACGACATCAGGGCATAGAGATCTCATCCCAATTCTTGAAGAGTCTCCAGGTCGATTTGTGTGACTTCCACAAACGTGTCCATATTGCAGCGATTTCGTCGAGGCTGAAGAATGCCGTTGATGACAACTGAATAAGATGGAATCTGCTTATCGCATGTTTGGTAATTTGAATAAAAGTTTACGCACGATCTAAAATTCCATCAAATGCAGCTCAAGCTCGGCATATATAACATTTATTTGAAACACAAGAACTCGGTGGAATCCAAACAAACGACAAATTAAACGTGGACATACAGATAAAGCCGTGCATAAGTCTGATGCTTGTGTGCATGAACAGCCGGCAAACACGTAATACAACAAATCTGCTACAAAACTAACATAGATTAATATCATGGACAACCATAGTGGTTGGTAGGCGGTGGTCGTGGGGTTGTAGCATCATTTCGCCTTGGCCGGGGATAGTGGTCAGGCGAGGTGATGCTCACTTTGAACTCACCGCCGCCGTTTTCAGCGGAGCGTCTCCTCATGTCAAGGGTGAGCTCTATATCCTGGCACTGAAAGACGGGGCTGACACCATGTTGGCTTGGTGGTGCATCGTACAGGGTTGCCGTTATCAGGAGCGGCGATCCAAGTGGCATGGCCACGACAGACCGTGCCAACGGCAACCGCATAAGGGTATCGCGGCTATCGGCGATGAGGGGCACTCCCTCGACCTCCGAGTCGAACAGCACGCTCGACGCTGTGTCTTCATCATGGAAGGCCTTGCTGCGCGTGGCGATGCGACCGTAGACGGTGGCTCCGGCTCCGGGGAGCCGAAGGTGGACCTCCAATTCGGCCTCCACGGCGTCGCTGAGCACCGCGTAGGTCACATTTACCTTCCGGCCGCTGCTGCTGGTTGTGATGGTCTCTGTAACTTGCCTGTCGTAAACCTTTTCTTGGTCGTAGCAATCCCAATCCAGCTCACCAACGTCTCCGGCGCCGTCGATGTCAACCTCAATGCTGAAGCTCCCGTACGCCGAGATGGCTCGGAATGGCCCCGTCAGCAGAAGCGGACGCGGCTGGTCGTCGTCACCCTGGATGCAATGCATGCGTGTGCGGGTACGTCAAGCTCAAGCCGCCATGGCAACGATAATTAAGCAAAATACTGCAACGCGTCTCAGCTAAAGAATTAACGATAGAAAAATTAACGGCGTGACGTACCGAGCGCGAAGAGGAGCCGTGGACGTGGATAGGAGGAGCACCGCCATCGCCATTGTTGTCGTTCTCGTAGATGACCTGGCCGCGCATGCCGTCGAAGACGGAAATGGTGCCGACGAAATGGAAGCCGGCGCGCACGGCGAACACCTCCACCAACGGTCGGCCACGGATGACGTAATCGTCAGCAGGCGATTCCGGTGGTGTCTCCTGCTGCTGGTGGGAATCCCCGCTGCCCATGTCAGACGGCGGCGGCTGCTCCTGTTGCTCCTGCTGGTTCTGGTCATGCTGCTGCCCGGTTCTCCTTCTTTTATAAGGAGGAGACTGCTGCTGCCCCCCGGACCCGGATCCGCTGCCGCTGCCATGTTCACCTGCAGCGGGCCGCTGGTTCTCCGACGGACGGCCACGGCCATGGTCACCTGCCGCGCGGCGCTGTTGCTCCGATTGCCTGGCGTCGTCGTCGTCACCTGCCGCGGGCCGCTGGTACCACCGCTCCCCCCGCCATCGAGGCGAACGGTGTATGGGCGTGTTAAGCAGGAGGTCAGCTATCTCAAACGCCTGAGGTGCGCTTCCGACCCGGATATTCTTGAGACACTCGGGGAACTGGAAGGTATCCGGGTGACTGTCCCACCGCAGCAGCGCCTCCGACATGTCGCCCCAACCCCAAATGTAGTCTACGTGCCTTCTGTTGATGTGGCGGCACTCGGCGGCATGCCAGCCCGCATCCTTCTGGAGCGGGCGCATTCTGGCGGCCTCGCAGACCATCACCATGAGGCCTGCTAATTCACGTCTGGTTTGCTCGTCAACCCTGCCGCCTTCAACTTGCGAGTAGCCCGATAGCCGGCGCACGGCTGCGCGCGCGGACACTCGGCCGAGCGGCATATCCACGAGCTTCCCCGCCCCTCCATGGACCAGGCTCCCGTAGTTGACATCGCATTCCAAGAACGTGGACCCTGGGAGCATACGCCTGCTTCCCCCACAGAAACCAAACTCGAACAATTCTCCTCTCTTGTTCTCGAAGCCAATCAGGTACACGTTGTCGTCCCGGACCCTGAGTGTTGTCTGTGCGCCGTCGTCCAGGACAAGCTTGATGTGGATCCACCTCTCCGGCTCTCTGGAATGCCTCTGCCTGGGAAGCACATAATGGATACCATGGTTGTAACGACGGTCGACGACACACTGCCTTGGGTGGTCGCGGTGGTCCGCGAGGATTTCACGAACTCGGCGGATAAAAACATCATTATAGTCCATCCTGTCGACGTTGTGGTTGATAATTTCAATGCGAGGAGGCATCCTGCAATTGATTATAAGTTGCTAATTAATTACTCTTTCGTTCTAGTGTGTGAGGCTCCTTAACAAAAACTATTTGTTGCAAATTACCTCTCCACTAAGGCCCGTGTCACAATTAATAAAAAAATAACTCCCTACCTTTAATTACTTTCCTCCTCTATTTCAACTCAGAAAGCAGGCTTTCGCCCCCCCCCCCCCCCTTTATAGATAAAGGAATCGAACCAAGATACACGGTCGAACGATACATGGTGGTGACGTAACCCTCTTACAAAGCCGATCCTAAGATGAGCGGTGCACCCACGCGGCCAGCAGAAGGCATCGGCAGAACTACACACAATCTCACGCTACATCTTAACACACCTAGGCTCCACAACAACGCCTTCAAGAGGAAAGACGGCACAGAGCGTCGCCGCTGCCGAGTCCAGCTGGACAAAGGTCTTCACCCGGAGCCTTGACACGAGGAGAAGAACCACGACGACGTCTTCAGGAAGAGAGCGGCACCCACGGGTGTCGCCGCTGCCGATGCCAAGGCACAGAGCTTTCACTCGGCAACTCACTCGTGCCTCTGATGCCGCCAGGGAGAGCGTGGCGAGGTCTAGTCACCAGATCCAGATCAGGGCATCGCTCCTACTAGAGAGGGAATGCCCAGGTTACCCGCCACTCCGCCACCCGTTGCGTACACAACCGGGAGGAGCCACCACCACCACCATGGTGCCTGCCGGAAAGCAACCATGTGGTCCACCATCCAGGGTCGCCGCCCCCGCATCCCTGCCCACAGACACCGCCACCCTCCACCTCACGACGTTTCAACCCCAATCGGATGAGTAGAGCTCATTGTCCACTTAGTGCCCGACATCAGTCCTCGGATCTAGGTGACCCTCCCACTCACTATAGGAGGCGTCGACGCCTGCATCCCGATTAAGCCCTCCTAGAGCTAGGGGACACGATCGTAGGACTGCCGACTGCCGCCGTCAAGCCCGCCTGGAGCTCGCACGACGCCAAACCGAGGTAAAGACACCGATCAATAGGCCAGATAGCAGTGTCAGGCCACCGCCACCGCACACCACCCCCGTGACGGCCCGTCCACGAGGCACTCTAGGCCAAGGCCAGCCATTCCTACCCGGGGAACGACCCCGATCAGCCCCGGGCCCAAATCCGGCCCGCCCGTGCACAAACCCTAGGACCAGGCACCCGGCCTAGTCCCGGGAGAGGGAGGCTGCCGCACCACCGCCCCGCACTGCCAGCCGGACCGCAGCCGCCGCACCGCCGAAGCCAGCACCAGCCCACACCACCAACACCGCCTTTGAAATTCGCCATCGAAGCCCACGTCCCCTGCCGGCCAGATCTGGCCGTCGCAGCGCAGGCACGCACCACCACTGAGGCCACCCTCGGCCCGCACCGCCCCGCAGATTGGTCCGGCAAGACCGCTATCGCAGGCCGACCGCCGTCCATACCCGTCACCGCGCCGCCGGGCACGCACCACCATCCACCGCCGGAAGGGACCCGGCCTGAGCCGCCCGGGTAGCACCACCGCCACCCACCACCGACGCCGCCGGCCGACCACCTGCACCAGACCCGGCCAGATCTGGCCGGGGTGACAGATCCGGTCAGATCTGCCCCGGAGGAGCCCCACGGAACAACCCGGGTCAGCTGCAGCCGCCGCACCGGCCACGCAGCAGCCGCCTCTGCCAGGACCAGCCGCGGCCACGCCGCGCAGCCAGCCGCCGCCCGCCGCAGCCCCCAACCTCCGCCCCCGCAACCGCCAAGGACAAGAGCTGGTAGGCCAAAGCCGACCTCCACTACCAGCCCGGAGCGGAGGACCTCGCGCAGCCCTCCACAACGTCGGACGGCCACCTGCCGCCGCCGCCGGCCGGCGTGCCCTGCACAAGCGCGCCGCCGCCGCCTGGAGGCCATGGCCAGCGCCATCCACCGTCGGGCAGGGGGAGAGAGAACCACGCTGCCGCCGACGCTGACCAGGCTTTGCCCGGGGGCGCGCACCGGCGGTGGCGAGGGATGGGGTGGGGGAGGGGTTGCTGCGTGCGCGGGCTAGGTCACGCCGCCGCCGCCGCCGCTCGCTGGAGCGGCAGAGCTCTTTGGCCTCTATTTCAACTCGGGTGGAAGGTCTACATATGGGCTGCATGCGGATCGAGGAAATGATTTGGGAATTAAGTCATTGAAACGAGGGAGAGCTAAATCATCCAATCGATTTGCGCCTCGCGATGCACATCCTAGCAAATCTAATACACCGAAACGGAAGGAGTAGCTAGCAAGGCCAAATAGAAGGGTTGTGATTAGTAGTGATTGGGCTCGTTTCAGTGAAGTACATGTGTTTCAAGTATAATAAACATTGTAAGTGATAACTAACTCCTTCCCTCTAGTATCATGTTTAAACAATTGTATAGTACTTGCTTCAATTCATAATAAATGTCGCTCATCTAATATACAGTTTATATTAGCTTAGTATAAAATGAGCGACACTTATTATACATCGGAGGAAGTAGTAATTTTTACCATTATTTTTAAATGTAATAAATATAAATATCACAATATATACTTCTGTTGAAGTTTTTTTTTTCACAACAAATCTATGATTTTTCACTTTTGAAAACTAAATATATCTATAATACTATAATAGATCATCCCTACTATCTTATCTATCTCAACATGCAAGCATGCCACCTCATCAAAGGCCCACCATAATATGCATGAGAACAAGTTCTTCATTATTAGTTGATTTCATGCACACATCTATTTAATTAATGACACATGCAACCTCCCTCAACATGCATGGATTTTTTTCCCATTATATTACATCACTTTTAACATGCATACATGTCACACCATCAAAGACTCACCACAATATGCATGAAAACAAGTTCTTCGTTATTAGTTGATCTTATTCATACATCAATATAATGACACATGCTAACTTACTCAACATGCATGAACTTTTTTCATTATATTACATTACTTATATTTAATAAATATTTTTAACTACACAATAATAAAATACAATACATTAAATGTATTTTATACTTTAGTTTATATACTATTAATTTAACTATTCATGTTTAATGCAATCAATCATTCAAAATATGTTGCAACTGATTCCCGCAGCAACGCGCGAAGTATCATCTAGTTTTCAAAGTGCATGAGTACTTGTCCAAAAATTTAATCAAGTCCTAGTTAGTTGGGTACGCATGCAGGCGCCCCTAATTATTTGGGTTTGCATGCGCACATCATTACTTCGGTGGCCACTAATAAACAATGTCTTCCATGCATGAGATTATGTTTGAAGATGAGAACATCCATGTTAAGTTTTAATTAAACAAGCTAACATGACACAAAAATGTTAAGGTTCATACTCATAGTTGACTTGAAACTCAAGTTGATGTTGAAAATCCATGTGTTGTAGAGGGAATGCTTGGCTATGACTATGGATTATCCATGTTTATATCTTTCTGGAAAGTTTTTTCTTGCCCGCAAAGACAAATTTACCCGCATGGTAAATGCTAGCACGGTGGACGGACAATAGTATAAACCTAGATTTTGACCTTACTATTAGCACTTTTGACCATCAGATCTACACCTCTGAGCGTTTCTAGCCTTCGGATTAATCTTTGTCAACATTCCCATGAATGTGATGCATTCTACAAGAAATGTCCAGGTGCACTAGGCTCGTCCAATTCTTGTTTGTTCCTGAATGTGGTGGCCCTTTTTTAGGCTGGTCACAATGAAAGTATCATATATTAATAGCATGCATATGATATTAGTATATAATACTACCTCCACAATGCATGATATCATAGGTTAGTATCAAAGACACATACCATTGTATTATATTTTGTCATTATTGCACCATGCGTACAATCTAATTCTTATATATGTCTTGGTAGTACTAATTAGTTGTTACTAGAAGAAATAGATGATGCCTGGTGCGTTGCTATGGGAACTATTCTAAAAATGCATAATAGTTACTAAAAATATCTAGAATTAATAAAAATAAAATATAATATACAAAAATACAAATTTTATATTTTTTTTTGATAAATATCATTTCTAACAAAATATATGAAGTATGAATTACATACACATATATCGCAACCGCCCAACACATATATTTTCAACATAAAATATATTGTAAAAAACAATGTATGACTATCATGCATGAGATAATGATATGGTAGTGCAACATGCATAAAGTATTGCAAAAATCATTAAATTCTTACTTGAATGCATGCTTTGCTTACGTGACATGATTGCATGTCTAGAAAAAATAGCTATTGGCTTGTAGCTATTTAGGAATTACTAGAAGAATACCCCCGCGTGTTGCAACGGGAATCGTTGTAAGAACTCTAAAATGTAAATAGAAAGGGTATAAGATGCATGTAAATGAAAGTGAATGACATGGATAAATGATTGGCTAGAATTGTGGGCGATGTGGATAACTTGCATGTTAAGATAGATACCTTAGTAGAGTTTTGTTAGTTAATGACATGGGAAAATGATTGGCTACAATAGCGGATGATGTGGATAGCTTGCATGTTGAGATAGACACTATAAATGAATCTTAGTGGGGTTTTTCTATGTATGTTGTTGTACAAAACTAATTTGTATAATTTTCCCGACTATATTTGAGATTTCTTTTGATTACTCACTAATGTATTGCTATGTTTATGAAAATTTAATATGTATCATGTAATTATATATTTATGAAAATTCTGATCATTTCATTGTACAAATTGACGGGCACGGTAAAGCGTGCCATCAACGATCTTGTTTAACAATAACTTGACGAATCATAATCTAATATGACTAAATGTGAGGGATCAATAACTAAATTGTACAATCATATTATTGAAATCTACCAAAAAAATGCCCTAGTAAATACACTTTTCTGAGTCTGCACCTGACTCTAGTAGATAATCATGAAAGATGTAATTACAGATGGGAAATCACTCTTACGTTTACTAAAATTATGGAATAAATTATTTTCACTAATGGAAAATTGGATAACTATTCACATGTTACACGTTATCATTAGTAAGACTAGAGGTTATTTGAAAAAGGCTATATAGAATTGTAGAGTCATGCCATCATTCATCTTATATGATTGAATACCCGCAGAAATTTCCACCAAAGCATGTTTCATAACATCGTAAAAATATCAAATATGTTGAATATTTTGGAGTTAATGTAATTCCCCTACAAAAATTTGGTGCAAATAATCTTAATTAGGCATGGTTCTTATATATTGAAGTGATACAAATAAAATTGCCCATGCTAGAAAAAGTTGATTTATAGAAATCCTCCAAAAATCTTTTAGAGTTCTCTTAAGTCGAAGAGTGTTAAAGAGATAAACCTTGAGAGTGAATAAACATGATAATATTACCAGTAAAGTGGGCATATGTAATGCTTCCATAAACCCCACACTAATTCCGTTGTTCGCTACCAAAATATCTTGCACAAGCTTATTCTTAAACTCAAGGTAGCAATTGCTCATGCAAGTGCATAGGTTATAATAGCTTGCTATTGCATTTAGCCTCGGTATATTCAGCAGCTAAGAAAGGCTATAGCCTAGGTATAGCGGGTTAATCCATATAGCCGTTTTCCAAAACCTGGAGAAATTTTAGTCATTTTTGCCAAAAAAAAAGGGGGGGGGGGATATGACTCAAACATGATTCGAGCTACAGCTCGGTCAACTATTCAACTCAAACAAGTATTCAACTCATAAATTTTATAATAAGATTGGACAGACAGAGATAAAAAGAAGAAGAAAAGATAAATTCAGAAAACAGGAAGTTTAGTGGCTAAAATAAATTAGGGCTAAATCACTTTGGCTCCCGAGCTCCACGCTGGACTTTATGAAATTCAAATTTTCTATGTTGCCAAAAAATCTGAAAGTTTTTGTGAACAAACATACACACATATAATACAAATCTGTACAAATTTCAAATCATTATGATTTCATATGTGGCGTACAGAAAAAAGACAAATGTGATTTTCAAAATGGGCCGATTTTTAGATTATTGGGCTGGAATTTTTTTCTTTTTTGCACAATCTTCAAATCATAATATTTTCGAACGAAAATTCACACGCTAGTGCGAAACACATATATGTTTCCATGGATTTTTTTTTTGATTTTTTGGAAACATTTAAATATGATTTTTGATTTTTCCAAAATAAAATCTTTCTTGGAGCTCGGGAGCCAAAAATCTGCACTCCTAAATGTAGTCGGCTATTAACGGTTTTCTCGTTTAGCCTATAAATGATATAGCAGTAGCAGGAGGTCTTCCAAAACGCCATAGATGGGTTATAGCCGGCTATTTAAAACTTTGTGCAAGAGTAGTGTTTGCAGCAGCATCCAACTTAATTAAATACCTAAAGTTCAAGGAAAAAGGGTAATTACCTGTAGAAGCTGGCAATTCAAGGAATTTCCTTGCAGTGAAGGTAGTTTCAGATCAATGCTGAAGCGTTCCTGAAATTATGAAGGGGAAGTGAAGGGAGGGGGAAGGGAAATGGCTGATGGTGTTGTACTATGTATACCGATCTGAATCTAGCCTGCAGCATCCTCGAAGACACATTTAACCAGATACTTAATGTTGCGCGACAAAGAGAGTGGATAAGGAAAAGGCTAAGCATCTTTCATATACAAAGTGAGAATTTCATTTGCCTTAAGCCTGCTGGACAAAACCTTTGTGATGCCATTGCCAGCGGCATCGCGACAATGGCTAAGCATCTTTCATATACAAAGTGAGAATTTCAATGAATAGCACTGCAAAGTGGAAGGGCTAGCTCGCACAAACCAAGACAATTTCAATATAGATGCAACTTCGATTTCACCATGTCAGATTACTTTATTTTGTGGGCGCACCATGTGTTGATTCATGCAATGAAACAAGGGTTTGGAGTACTTACTAGCATTGGGAGACTTGACAAAGACCAAACCTACTGCTACCATTATTTTGACGATAATAGAGGCTCAGCCTTTTCTAATAAAATTGTTCTAATCCTCGTGTAATAGTTTAAGCCCCAGCGCAGAGGCAAAGCTGCCGGCCACATTGATATGTGGGCGATGGCACTTGGGTCTTCAGGTCTAATTAACTTATTCTGATTCAAAAAAAAGTGTCCTACAGCTCACAGATCGAGATTAGTTTTGTAAAGACAATCCGAGGCATGCTGGTCCCGGATCTGGCTGCAAAGACAATCGCTGATATAAATAAGATCATCCCAGGTTTTCTATGGTGCAGCAAAGGGAATGCAAATGGCGGCAAGTGCGCAGTGGCATGGTACGACGTGTGCTCCCCAAAATGGGCCGGTGGGCTCGGTATCCCATTGTTGCAGGCGTGCTGGCCCGTGGCTCCAAAAGGCGGACAGTAGCAGGTCATGGGCTGAATTTCTAATTTTTATTCTTGACGAGTCTACTAAGGAAATTTTCCGCGCGGCAACCGAGGCGGTCATCGGGGAGGGTAACTAGTTAGAGAGCGCTCCTTGGTAGTGTAATATCCCAGATTTTAGAAACACTCAATTAAAAAAATCATTGTGAAAGTTGACTGAAGTTTAACTTTTTTGAGTTTTATGGCTAATGGTGAATTTGAGACCGTGGATGTGTGCGGCTCATCGCGTAGATTGAAAAAAAAGTATACAATTATCAAAAATAAATTTTATATGTGTATTCGGCGAGTAGATCAATCCTAGCCCTTGATTAGTTAAAAAAACTAACATGTTCGGTTTACAATAGGAAAAAATATAGAGGATAAATCCCCGTTGGCCAGACCTAACCTAGTAACCAGTCGATCCCCAATCCTCTTTGCGCCGCAGCCGCTGCAGCGCCCGTGACGTCCTCTGTTGGTGGCTCCCTCGCCGTGGGCGAACTCGGTGTTGTCGCTGTTGTTCCCTTGCCGCCGTCCTGCTGGTGTTGGACTCCAGGATTTGGTGTTGCTCAGATCGGGATTGAGCCGGCACATCGTTCTGCTCTACTGAATTAGAGGCAAGTGCTTCATGAACTTGTTGTATGGTATGCCCGCTGTTGGGTTTCTTCACTGTGATTGTTCATCCCTCTTGGTATGGTATATGTCGCTCGTGGTTGTTCGTTTTCAAAAAAATTGGATTTCGCTGTTTTCGAAGTTTGCCCATTGTTGGGTTTGATATTTTATCAATTGTTGTTTGAGAGATTTGGTTCCTTCGTGGATTGGAGCTTCGTGAATTGGATATTTGTTAGCCCGGTGCGGTGAGAACTGTCCCACATGCACTATTCCGTTTCGGTCGGTGAATTCTGTCGCATGTGGACTAATCCGTTGTGCTAGAGCCAGGTCGGTGAGAATTTTCACAGCATGATAAGTCCACGTCATGTGTGAATAATTCGTAGTGCTCATTTCTCAGTGTTGATTCCGAGAGGATTTCGTTTTGCAAGGATTTGATGACCATTGGATGTTCACTCGCTAAATTCTAAGATTATTGCTAAGGTTCTTTCATATTTTTTGAGTAATTTTGTTACTCATCCTTGTTTTTGTTGTTTCCTTTTATTTGGTTTTTCAGGTACTAATAAGTGACATGCATGGGAGAGGGAGTAGAACCACTACATCACTCATATCACATACCTCCATATAATAGTATTTAGCATAGACTCGCAGTTTTTCTACTAGTTGTAGTAAATACTCCAATGCTCGGCGTGAGCCTTTGATCGCCTTGGTCGACTTAGTTTATTCTTGGAGAACTAGAGATGTTTATACAACTTTTAGATATTGTTTAACATATACCATTGTCCCTTGTTAAGTATGTTTATTTGCCTGTTGTGGATGTTCATATAAACAAAAGAAACTCTGTCAAAATTTCTAATTATTCCAAGTCTGCATAGTTGTTTAGTAGTGTGCTGGCACCGTCAGATTTGATTGAAATCTGGGGTGTTACAGGTAGCAAACGTTAGAATAACTCTTAAAGCACATCGCGTGTCGCATCCTAACAACTTTTTAAATTTTTTTATTTTTATTTTTGTGTACGCATTTTCGGTGTTTAGATGATTTTTTTATTTTTTCGGTTTTTTTGTTTTTCACACGGTTTTTTCTTACATTTTGGTAAAAAACTTCAAAAATAAAAAATAAAATAAAATAAGTAACAAAAAAAGAGGCACGAGTTTGCTTCTGAGAGAGGCACCCCGCTGGCCTCTAAGCAAGAGGCATGACTTGCCCTAAAAAAACAAGAGGATTGACCCATGCCTCTAAAAACGGCGTGATCATGCCTACACGAGAGACACGAATTTACTTCCGTAAAAGGCATAACGCATGCCTTCAAAAAAGAACATCGCGTGCCTCTAAAAAATGCACGATCACCGGGAGGCACGCGCATTTACTTCTGCCAGAGGTGCACCGCGTGACTCTAAAAAAAGGCGCAACGCGTGCCTTACAAAAATAGGCACGATTTGTGCCTCCCGTGAAGACAAGAATTTACTTTAGTGAGAGGCACGCCACGTGCTTCTAACAAAGCAAAAAAGGTAACACTAGAGGGCGACAAGTGACGCGTGTACAGTGCACCACTTGTCAAGCACCAAAGGGAGTAAGGTGTTGATACGTCCCAAACGTATTTATAATTTCCGTTTGATCCATGCTCTTTTAGGTGACATTGTTATGTGTTTCGCTACACTTTCATACCTTTTTATACATATTTAGACTAACCTACTAACTCAGTGCACTCAGTGCCAGTTTCTGTCTGTTGATGTTTATAAGTTGCAGGTTTTTACCCATATTTACAGAGCTCCAAAAATTAAAAAAACAGATAAAAAATCAGCGCAGAAGAAGCTTCCAGAATCACCGAAGAGGGTCCAGAGGGAGCCACCCCCTCCCAAGCGGCCAGGGGGCGCGGCCCCACCCCTGGCCGCGCCATCATGGCGCCTGGGAGGTGGGGACACCCCCTGGTGCCCCTTTTGGCCTATATTACCCCCTCGCTCCGAAAATCCTCGGGGAGACCCCCGCATCGCGAATTTTACCTTTGTTTCGTCGTCGCCGAGCTTCCAAGATCGGGAGCACCAAAAGACCTCTTCCCGCACCCTGTCGGAGGAAGGATTGACCTCCGGGAGCTTCTCCACCACCATGGACGCTTCCCGGATGTGCCGTGAGTAGTCCCCCTTGGACCATAGGTCCATGACCAGTAGCTATGTGATGTCTTCTCTGCAATCTTGTGCTTCAATTTTTAGACCTTGTGAGATGTCCTACATGATCAAGGCATCTTTTTAATTCTTTCTGCTGTTGCTATGCTGAGTTTGCTGGGATCCGATGGATTATGAGATTATGTTCAGATTGTGATGAGTAATGTATTTGGTTCTTTTTTATTTTT
The DNA here is from genome assembly GCA_950022295.1 of Bromus sterilis. Taxonomy (NCBI): domain Eukaryota; kingdom Viridiplantae; phylum Streptophyta; class Magnoliopsida; order Poales; family Poaceae; genus Bromus; species Bromus sterilis. The sequence continues at coordinate 376,125,646 of OX465595.1, read as the reverse complement.
TGTTCTTGAGTAATTCTTGCATGTTCTCCGTTGCTTTTTATTGCTTTGGCCAAGTAGTAGATAGTAAGTCCAAGAGGGAGCGTTTATGCTTGATTGTGAGTTCATGCCCCCGATGTCTAGCTTGAGTGAAGAAACATGAGACTAGGGGATGTGTTGTTTCCACCAGGGAAAAAACAACGGTGCTTGTAACTGTGGTTGCAAGGATTGTTTACCTTACGCAAAGTTTGTGCAAGCAGACTGTTTCTTTTAGTTTATACTTTGGGTGGGATTCACAACTTAATATATCAGTGAGATGTTCTGGATAGATATCTCAAGGTTGATGATTAGTGAGTAGATGAAGATAGATTTCGATCTACTTGTCTTATCATACTCCCCATACTTTTGAGCCTCTAAATTTCTTTGCAGCATAATTAGCATTGTGGTGCGTTTATAATTCTGTCAATTGTCCAGCTGTAAATTTTTTACCCAGCTTAGCTATTTTATCGTCTTTTGGGAGAGAGACATCACTACTGAACATCATGGGACTCCGGTCCATATTTCCACCACTATTTACACCTCCACTTTACTTCCAGCTTTTACTTTCTGTTGCAATCACCACTATCGATCATTATTCCCCTTGTGTTTTGATCCTTTGTAAACGACAAGGCCGGAGAGATTGACAACCTCTCTGTACTCGTTGGGAGCAGGGGGAAGAGAGGGGGCCAGTAGGGGTCAGAACCCCCTTAATGGTTCGCCCCCCTCAACAAACCAGAGCTTGTAATATGGGTATACTCGTACTTAAGCATAGATAAATTCATAAGTACTGGCCTTGGCCCGTGTATTCCACAAGGCCCAAGGAAAATTGATCCATCCATCCATCAGTGTATGTACGAAGCACAATTCACATACGTGATATGGGGCAATCAATTGTCCGGAAGTCTCGTGGTTATTGGGTTATTGTGTGTTTCCAACTGCTCATGACCTAGCACCGCACATAATCTCAGCACAATTCACATACGTGATATGGGGCAATCAATTGTCCGGAAGTCTCGGGGTTATTGGGTTATTTTGTGTTTCCAACTGCTCATGACCTAGCACCGCACATAATCTCAGATCGATTGGTTTTCCGCCTCATTCACGTAGGACGCCGGGCGTCTCGGACTGATTCTGCATCTGAGCCAGTCATCGGGTTGTAGGAGACATGGACACAACGGCTGTTCCTGTGCTACTATTCGGTGCTAGTCATGGCCGCTCTCTATCTATATTTATGGTGTTTCTTCCGTGAGTTGTCGAAGTGATCACTAGTGGACAGACCCCCCTACTATCCCGGTTCATATGGGCCTTCGGTCCCGGTTCCACACCCGGGACCAATAACTCGGGACCAATGCTGGTCCCGGTTGGCCCACGAACCGGGACCGAAGAGGCTCCACGTGGCCAGGCGCGCAGGGAGGGGGGGGGAGGGGTCATCAGTCCCGGTTGATAGGAAGAACCGGGACCGAAGAGGCTCCACTGCCCTCTTTTTCTGCCGCGGCAGGATTTTCTAATTTTTTCCATTTATTTATTTTGTGTTTTGTATTCAATTAAATGGTACCATATATATATAAAGCAACAATGAACCACAATATATATTACACATTATCGTCACGAATATATCATATACACCATCTCATTCCTCGTGCTTGGTCGCCGGGTCTAATAAGAATCCGACGATTTCCTCTTGAATTGCTCGCACGCGTTCTCGTGGTAGAAGATCGTCCCGCATTCGTTCGATCTAATTAAAAGAAAGGAATCAATATATATGAATGAAACTAAACACAATTTAACGCAATAAATTAAAGTATTGAATGTTGTTTATCGTACTTCAATTTTCCTTATGTTTCGGGTTGCGGCCGTCTCTTTGGTCGTCTGGCGAATGAACTCGCAGACATAATATCCACATAAGTTATTCCCGGGTCCCTGTCTCAAACACTTTACGAGAACGGAGATCAATGAATATTATAATCAGCATGATAATTATACTGAAACTAGAATAAAAAAGATGCGCGGATCTAGCAAGTAGTACTTACATTCAGTGGTTCAAATGTAAGCTCTGCCGGAAGACCCGGTGTTTTGGCGGTGAACCGTTTCCAAGCCCTCTGGAGGCATGCCTGCATGTCCTCCCATGATTTCATAGATCTGCGTCCCGGGTCCATGACTTTTACTACTCCTTCGTCCGGAACAATGATCAACAGAATAAAGTGGAAGCTGCACACGCATAAAGAGTCAATTATACGCTTAACACCGAGCAAGCGAAATAGAATGTGTGCGAGACAGTAACACTCACTCGAAGTTGTAAGGAAATAGTATTTCCCTTCTTGTGCCGAAATACGTCAACGATTGCAACAAGTTGTTCTCTGTCTGGTTGGGCTTCTCTTTGAGAGTTCTTTCATGAACGAACTGGCAGTCAACGAACCCAATGTCATAGATTTGTCCTTTCTTGCATTCGAGAATCTTCATTCTGCATATATAATTAGTTTAGTGATGAGTGTAAGATTGTACATGAAACGAATGAGCTGAGCTAGAAAGGCTTGATCACTGAAATTAATGGTACTTACAGACAATATGCACTGACGATAGATTTGTCGATGGCGTCTCCATTGTAAAACTGAAATAATTCTGAGAATTCAATCAGATCGAAGCCTTGTCCATGCCCGTAATGCTCGTTCTGAAATTTAGCGTAGATCCAGTTTTCGGATTTAGTAGATTTTTCCATGTACCAGTCATGCAATTTTCGCATCTTTGTTGGTATTGACTAACTCGGGTTTGACGAGAGGATACCCGTGTCGGTATTGGTATGCCGGTACGAATTCCTCGTCGTTCCCGGTCTCGAACTCATCCAGACGGCTCAGGTACTCAGTAATAGGCAGTCCTACTGCGTGGGATTTTGCTCCGTACTGTCTTATAAACTCCGTATCTTTGTTCGGATCATACGCATCGACCTGATGCTGCTGGGGGCGTGGCCAAGTGTACACTTTGAGCGATTCGATCGATTGCTCTTTCTGTAGTCCGAGCTGGGCAATCTCTTTTCCGACTCTCGCTCTTTTGCGTCAGCTGACTTTGTAATAGAGCATTCATAGTCTGATGTGAGTGGTATGGGGTTGTGAAGCTTCTTCTTCAGTTCCGCGCACGCGGCGTGATCTTCTGGGGTGCGCGGGAACAATGGCTCTATCGGCTTCTTCTTGTTGGCCGCATCAATCTTCCACTTTTCATAAGACATTTTTGCGGACACTTCCAGTTCCTCAGGTGTCATCTCTCCCGGTAGCTTCTTCATATTCTGATGAGGAACTTTTGGGAGGGGTGATCGCTTACGTTTCGGTGATTTCTTGCTGCTGATGCTGCTGCTGCCCCTCCTAGTATAGGTACACTTCCGCTTCTGGCTCTGAGGCTCAGGCTGAGGCGACGGTGGAGATGCTTGAGGCGACGGTGGAGACGGCTGAGCCGGAGAGTGGTGAGGCGGTGAAGGTGATGGTTGCAGTGAAGAATGGTCACGTGGCGGCGAAGGTGGATTGCTCTTCTGAAGAGTGGGTGACCTTGGCGGCACATAATTTGGAAGCACGATATGCTCCTTTCGCCATAGAACACTCCCCTTTTTGGCTTCTCCTAGTTCAGTCAGCTCCCTATCTTCACCTGCAGGGTGGTCCAGCTTCAGCTCCTCATAATCATCCACCACATCATCCACCATGACGACAGCGTACCCTTCTGGAGTCGGGTTGCAATGATAAGTTGGTTTCTCCGGGATTGATAGGGCCATGCCGACCGCCACCGTCACCTTTAAGTTCAGCACTTGCACCTTAAGCTCACAACGTGTGCTCTCCGTGATATAATCCACTGGTTAGCGTTTAGGAGCAGCCGTTGTCAGTGCATCATCATCATCCTGCTGGAGATGCGTGGAAGCTTGGGAGCTTTTCCGATTCGATGGGGGCGCCGGTAGCATCGAATGCAGTTTCTAACAAGAGTTGTTGAGGTTGGCCGCCACTTTGCTGGCTAAGTCTGTCGATCAGCTCCTCCGCCCGCTTTAAGCCTTCTTCTACATTACGCAGCCGCTCTTTGGTAGCCGTTTTCTCAGCCTCATTCGCCGCTTTCTCTCTCTCAGCCGCCGCTTTCTCAGCTGCCTCCCTTTCCTTCCTCCTCTGATGGCTTTTATCTGGATATTTCTTGCTTTCCGAAGGGAAGGCAACTTTCCAACACTTGGAGCCTGGCGTGCCTCGTGCTCGTCCTGGGTGTTCTTTATTTTTTAGGGCGCGTGTGAGCTCGTCGTTGTCTCTATCGGGAATGAACCGTCCCGCTTCAATATCACGTACTGCATCTCTAATATCTTCGATGGGCAGCAGGGGATGATCTATGTATGACCGGTTATATATTGCCTTCCCATCTTTGTCCAACGTGCCCCCATGGCCGTAAAACTAGTTTCTTGTCCGTTCGTTCCATGTTGTAGGCTCTGGAGTGATCCCGACATCAAAATACTTGGCCTCAATTGCCTCCCACTTAGGCATGTAACCGGCGTAGCCAGCAGACCCCATTTTATGGTGGTAAATCTTCTTAGCGGCATTGATCTGATTTATTTCAGACCTTTGCTGCGCGTACTCTGATTTCTTGTACGCCACAAAATCATCCCACTGCTCTCTTATCTTACCATAGCCGTGTTCGAAATCCGGAGTCTTGTCTACCTTGACAAATTTTAGGTACAAGTTTTTCTTCCAATTCTTAAAATGCTCGGCCATCTTGCTGAGAGCAAACTTCTTGACTCTAGCCTCTAGCTCCAGTCTAGCGGCCGCCTCCTGAGCTGGATTATCCACCTCTGGCATCCGCAGGAGGAAATTATGCATGAGCATGTTCCAAAGCCTGTCTTTCATGGTGTCGCACACAAACGAGATTGTAGGGTCCTTTGGCTGCATCCATTCTCGAATGGTGATCTGGATGTTGTCCCTCACGAGAGTTCCGCATGCCTTCACAAATTTTTTCTTGACATCGTCCGGAGCTAACAGTTCGCCATCTGGACCGACCTCTTCGATCCTATACCTCACACTGTCATCCAACTTTTTGGTTGGGCCTCGTTTCGGTCTTGCGGAGGAATGGACGGATCCGGATCCGGAGGGCTAAAAGAAGAAAGAGTGTTAATATATGCATGTACATATACAACTGCATTTTAATTCACAACATTTTAATCAACCTCGCCGGTGTTTTCGAGATTAAAGGTTCCACCGGAGGCGGAGCCGGAGCCGGCTTGTCTCCCGTCCGATGCTTCTTCTTGGTGGAGAGACTCGTCTCCCTCACCGGAATCGTTCAGAAACCGGCGGGTGACATCTTGACCTTCATTTTCGTTGATCATATCGTGAAGCAAGTTTTCCTCATTTTCATCTCTACGAAATATTGGATCCATAGTATCTGCAAATTAAGAATTGCAGGCTATTATAATGCAAATAATCAAAGTTTTAATCAATTTAAATCATTTAATAATCATTTAATAATCATCCCTCTTAGGAGAAGGCTACATGTAGAATTCACCAGATAATGTGGGCATAGCATGATGGACTCATAAACCTTAAGGTGTCAGCGACAAAGGATAATATGAAGGCTTTCACTATCATGACACACTCAACAACCCAACCACACTACATCCATTAATAGTCGCGAGAGATCCAGATGTAGTGGAAGCCTACCAGAAGTCACACTAGAAAGTGAAACCCCAATCGAGTTAACCATTTCCTCGTCGGGTTTAGGGTTAAGATTAGGGCACTAATGGCGACCTCGCCGGTGATTACCGGACAGGGTGTCCGGAGGGGGGGATCATGCCGAAGGTGCCGTGGACAACCGACAAACGTGAGAGGGTTGTATCCAGACTAGTTGAACTATTCTGAACAACTTTCGTGTTCGAAATAAATTCATCCGGGTACTATTATAGTACCGGACAAATCATCACACAGACGGTCCGGAGGGGGACGGTTTGATGTTCGGTATTTTAGAGGGGTGTGGTAGACCAACGGATACCGTATTCGTGATCGTTGCATTTTTCTGATAAATTTTCATGTATAAATTATTTTAATCCGAGTTACGGATTAAAAGATATTAATTTAACAAGTTTATTCAATTTTTAAATCATTTAAATCAATTTCCTAATTCTTTTATTAATTACTTAAAACAATTAATATTTATTTTAATATACTAACCAGTGTGTCCCACAGGTCAGTGACTAGTTAAATAGATTAATTTAATTTAGATAATTACCAGGGGGTGGCCCCACATGTCATACACAGTTTAATATTTCCATTTAATTAAACAACTTCATTAACAGGAGGGGCCCAGCTGTCATAGACTCAGCAAGTTAATTAACATTTAATTTAATCTAAATGGGCAGGGGGCCACTAGTCAGAGGGGAGGGGGTTTTCTTTTTCTTTTTATTTGCAGGGGTATTAGGGGGGGCACTGGCCCACTGGTCAGTGGCTGGTTAGCCACTAAGAGTGGATTAGCGAGGCGGCCCCACCTGTCATCGAGCCCAACACGGCTCAGGGCACGCCGGCGGCGAGCCATGCCATTGCCGGTGGCCTAGAGCACGCCACAGGGGGTCGATTCGTGCGCGGCTTGGCCTGCTAGGACGAGGGGGAGACGTTGCGCACACCTCGGCTATCGGCACGAGCTGCGGTGGCCCGTAGCGACGGCTACGACGAACGGCGGCGGCGGCGGCCGGAGCACGAGCATGGCGGGAGCGATGTTCTAGCGCAAGGAGAACGGGGAAGGGGGGGCAATCCGTGCGCGGGCTCACCGAGAGTGACGGGGAGAGGTCTCGGGGCCTGGGGGTCGCCGGTGGCGCGCGAATTCGTCGGAGGTGCTCGCCGGCTCGAGGTTGAAGACGGAGTCGCAGGCGTTGTTGTCGAGCTCCACGCCTCGATTCCTTCTGCGGGCGTGCGTGCGCGGGCCGGCCAACAACGAGGCGAACGGCGCCGAATCGGGCAGCCTGCCGACGTCCGACGAGATTCCGCGCGTTTTCCTTAGCGTCGACGAGATTTGGTGGAGTTGGGAGAGGAAGAAGAGATGCGCCCGTATATAGTAAGGGTCATCGGTCCCGGTTGGTAGCACCAACCGGGACCAAAGACTCAACGGTCCCGGTTGGTGCTACGACCCGGGATCGTTGGTCTGGGCGGGGAGGGACGTGGTGCTGCCACGTCGCACCAGGGTCATCGGTCCCGGGTCGTAGAACCAACCGGGACCGTTGAGTCTTTGGTCCCGGTTGGTGCTACCAACCGGGATCGATGGCCCTTTTTATGCAATCTTTTCATCTTCCCGCCCTTTTCAAATTTATTTTCTTTTTTAATTAGTTAGGTGTTTCAATTTAAAAAGATTTTTTGTTTGGAATTTGAAAAAACTTTTAACAGCAAAAGTGCTTCAATTTAATTAACTAATCCAAAACCATTTTTTGTTTTCAAAAATATTTATTTAACTATACAGTTTTACTATTTTAACTATACAATTTTACTATTTTCAATTAAAAATGCATTTTTAAATATTTCTTGCATTTCATTTTTCTAAACTTATTTCAACTCAAGACTTTTGTTTGCATTCAACATGCACCATTCAAAGCCACATACTAAAATTTCAAACCTGTTTTACTTCATTTGCTATTTTTCATGCATTTAATGATTTATTTTGAGCTAAATGACCCTGTAATTGGAAAGCACTACAACTGAACTCAGAAAAGGTTGAAACTTGGCATGGTATCATCATTTGATCCACATAGCATGTGTGCAAAAGTTGAGAGGATTACGACAAAAACTGGATGCACTTCGTGTACAAACTGGACCATCTCTTTCAAAGTAAGAGGGTTTCAGACGAAAACTCATCTGTTTCAAAGGCATTTCATTTTTCTAAATTTATTTCAACTCAAGACTTTTGTTTGCATTCAACATGCACCATTCAAAGCCACATACTAAAATTTCAACCCTTTCTGACTTCATTTGCTATTTTTCATGAATTTAATGATTTATTTTGAGCTAAATGACCCTGTAATTGGAAAGTACTACAACTGAACTCAGAAAAGGTTGAAACTTGGCATGGTATCATAATTTGACCCACATAGCATGTGTGCAAAAGTTGAGAGGATTACGACAAAAACTGGATGCACTTCGTGTACAAACTGGACCATCTCTTTCAAAGTAAGAGGGTTTCAGACGAAAACTCATCTGTTTCAAAGGCATTTCATTTTTCCAAACTTATTTTAACTCAAGACTTTTGTTTGCATTCAACATGCAACATTCAAAGCCACATACTAAAATTTCAAACCTTTCTGACTTCATCTGCTATTTTTCATGCATTTAATGATTTATTTTGAGCTAAATGACCCTGTAATTGGAAAGCACTACAACTGAACTCAGAAAAGGTTGAAACTTGGCATGGTGTCATCATTTGATCCACATAGCATGTGTGCAAAAGTTGAGAGGATTACGACAAAAACTGGATGCACTTCGTGTACAAACTGGACCATCTCTTTCAAAGTAAGAGGGTTTCAGACGAAAACTCATCTGTTTCAAAGGCATTTCATTTTTCTAAACTTATTTCAACTCAAGGATTTTTTTTGCATTCAACATGCACCATTCAAAGCCACATACTAAAATTTCAACCCTTTCTGACTTCATTTGCTATTTTTCATGCATTTAATAATTTATTTTGAGCTAAATGACCTTGAAATTGGAAAGCACTACAACTGAACTCAGAAAAGGTTGAAACTTGGCATGGTATCATCATTTGACCCACATAGCATGTGTGCAAAAGTTGAGAGGATTACGACAAAAACTGGATGCACTTCGTGTACAAACTGGACCATCTCTTTCAAAGTAAGAGGGTTTCAGACGAAAACTCATCTGTTTCAAAGGCATTTCATTTTTCCAAACTTATTTTAACTCAAGACTTTTGTTTGCATTAAACATGCAACATTCAAAGCCACATACTAAAATTTCAAACCTTTCTGACTTCATTTTCTATTTTTCATGCATTTAATGATTTATTTGAGCTAAATGACCCTGTAATTGGAAAGCACTACAACTGAACTCATAAAAGGTTGAAACTTGGCATGGTATCATCATTTGATCCACATAGCATGTGTGCAAAAGTTGAGAGGATAAAAGGTTCAATAAATTATTACACATCACTTGTTTCCTACATTGCTTATGATCGCTTCTTGGGCCGTAACCACGGAGCATCTTCATTGCTTAGTGGGATAGTTGGGTCAGTTTTCACTCTGAAGGGAGGAATTTCATGAAACTTATCGTAATCTTCGGACATGTCTGTCTTGTCCTCGACTCCCACGATGTTTCTTTTTCCTGAAATAACTATGTGACGCCTGGGCTCATTGTCTGATGTATTCGTATCCTTGTTTTTCCTTTTTTCGGTCTAGAAGACATGTCCTTCACATAGAAAACCTGAGCCACATCTTTGGCTAGGACGAATGGGTCGTCTGTGTGACCAAGATTCTTGAGATCCACTGTTGTCATTCCGTACAGCTGGTCGACCTTTACCCCATCTCCATTCATGTTGACCCAACTGCACCGAAACAAAGGGACCTTAAAAGCAGGTCCATAGTCAAGTTCCCATATCTCATCTATGTAACCATAGTATGTGTCCTTTGTATCATCCTCGTTTGTTGCATCAAAGCGGACACCACTGTTTTGGTTGGTGCTCTTCTTATCTTGGGCGACCGTGTAAAATGTATTCCCATTTATCTCGTACCCTTGGAAAGTCAATACAGTCTCAGACGGTGTCACGTCCAGCAAGTAGAGTTGATTTCCAATAGTGGTGTCATGCATGAGACGTAATTGCAACCAAGTGCCGAAAGTCTCCATGTGTTTGACTTGAATCCATTGGTCATCCTCCCCCGGGATCTTGGAGCGTAGAACAATCTTGTGTTCCTCGATATACGGTTGGACGAAGGTAGAACTTTGTAGAACTGTGTAGTGTGCTTGAGTCAAAGAATGCCCGTCATGAAATATCTTTGCTTTCTTTCCTAGCGTTCCTTTTCCACTCAGTCTCCCCTCATACCGCGATTCAGGAACACCAATCGGCTTAAGGTCAGGAATAAAGTCAACACAGAACTCAATGACCTCCTTTGTTCCATAGCCCTTGGAGATGCTTCCTTCTGGCCTTGCACGGTTACGAACATATTTATTTAAAACTCCCATGAACCTCTCGAAGGGGAACATATTGTGTAGAAATACAGGACCTAGAATGGCAATCTCGTCGACCAGGTGAACCAGCAGATGCGTCATAATATTGAAGAAGGACGGGGGGAACACTGACTCAAAACTGACGAGACATTGGACCACATTCTTCTGTAGCCTTTCCAGACTTGCATGATCGATTACCTTCTGAGATATTGCATTGAGAAATGCACATAGCTTCACAATGGGTACTCGAACATTTTCTGGTAGAAGCCCCCGCAATGCAACCGGAAGCAACTGCGTCATAATCACGTGGCAATCGTGAGACTTGAGGTTCTGGAATTTTTTCTCTGCCATATTTATTATTCCCTTTATATTTGACGAGAAGCCTGCCGGGACCTTGATACTTCTAAGGCATTCAAAAAAGATTTCCTTCTCTGCTTTGGTAAGAGCGTAGCTGCTTAGACGCCCTTTATCAGTATGCCTGTGGTATGGGTCTTTCATACGTTGCTGGTCTTCCCGTGCTTCTGGTGTATCTTTTGACTTCCCATACACGCCCAGGAACCCTAGCAGGTTCACGCAAAGATTCTTCGTCACGTGCATCACGTCGATTGAAGAACGGACCTCTAGGTCTACCCAATAGGGTAGCTCCCAAAATATAGATTTCTTCTTCCACATGGCCGCGTGTCCGGTAACGGCGTCTTTCGGAACAGATTGACTGCCAGGACCCTTTCCAAAGATTACTTCTAGGTCATTCACCATACCAAATACATCAGCACCTTTAGGAAGCTTAGGCTTTTTCCGGTGATCTGCCTCACCGTTGAAATGCTTGCCTTTCTTTCTCACGATATGATTGGGCGGCAGAAATTGACGACACCCCAGGTACACAACCTTCTTACATTTATCCAAATATATACCTTTAGTCTTATCTAAACAGTGCGTGCATGCATTGTATCCCTTGTTTGACTGTCCTGAAATGTTACTAAGAGCGGGCCAATCATTGATGGTTACGAAAAGCAACGCTCGCATGTCAAATTCCTCCTGTTTGTCCTCATCCCACACGTGTACACCTGGTTTGGCCCACAACTCCAAAAGTTCATCGACTAATGGCCTTAAGTACACATCAATGTCGTTGCCGGGTTGCCTCGGTCCTTGGATGAGCACTGGCATCATGATGAACTTCCGCTTCATGCACAACCAAGGAGGAAGGTTGTAGATACATAGAGTCACAGGCCAGGTGCTGTGACTGCAGCTATGCTCTCCAAAAGGGTTCATGCCATCTGTACTTAGACCAAACCATAAGTTTCTTGTTTCATCTGTAAAGTCTGAGTGGCCCCTCTCGATTTTTCTCCACTGCGACCCATCAACGGGGTGTCTCAACTTCCCGTCTTTCTTACGGTCTTCTTTGTGCCATCGCAGCAACCTGGCATGCTCCTTGTTTCTGAACAGACGTTTCAACCGGGGTATTATAGGAGCATACCACATAACCTTAGCAGGAACCCTCTTCCTCGGGGGCTCGTCATCTCCCTCGGCATCACCAGGGTCATCTTGTCTGATCTTGTACCGACTCGCAGTGCATACCGGGCATTTATCAATACTCTCGTACTTTTCACCGCGGTACAGGATGCAGCCATTAATGCATGCATGTATCTTCTGCACATCTAATCCTAGAGGGCAGATAACCTTCTTTGCTTCGTGTGTTGTCGCGGGCAATTCGTTATCCGGTGGAAGCTTCGACTTCATTATTTGCAGTAACTTCTCAAATCCGGTGTCAGAACAACCAAAATCTGCCTTCCATTTCAACAGTTCCAGTGTGGTACCGAGCTTTGTGCTTCCATCTTCGCAATTTGGGTACAAGGGCTTTTTGTGATCCTCTAGCATGGTCTCCAACTTCTCCTTCTCTTTTCCTGTTTCACAGTCTCGCTTTGCATCAGAGATGACCCGACCAAGACCATCAGCGGTCTCATCTGATTCCCGTTGTTCTTCTTCATTGTCACCTCGAGGAGCTCCATCTTCTTCATTGTCTTCCATTGCAGTGTCACCGAATTCTTCAGGGGACATATGATAGCTATCATCATCCTCCTCTTCTTCATTGTCTTCCTGCCTAACCCCTCTTTCTCCGTGCTTGGACCAACAATAATATCCGGGAATGAAACCTCTCCGAAGCAGGTGGCCTTGAAGTGTTCTCGAGGAAGAGTACTCCGCCACGTTCCGACAGTCAATACAGGGACAAGGCATAAAATTATCCACTTTGATTGCATTAGCCACATCGAGAAATGTATGCAGGTTTGTAATAAACTCGGACCCGCGTCGATCGCTGTACATCCATCGCATCCGTGCTTCGATCTGTGTCATATAATTAACCATTACAATAACTTCATGAATAGTGAAAAGACCACTATATATGCACACGTGCAGTATTTTTGTATCAGTTATAGATGGAGAAGATAAGGTTGCTAACCTCGGCCGAGGATACGGTGTTCTGAGGACCTAAGTGTGGCTCGGACATTTCGTCGAACACCTGGTGTGCAATCAAAGGAAAAAAAATCTAGCACCCACCCCACCCCAACACAATCCTGAAATTTTTTGAGGCAAAATGGCAAAGTGCTGGCTGGGGGCTCATATAGCCAGGGCAACGGTCCCGGTTTTTGCCAACAACCGTGACCAATGCCTCGCAGTGCGCCACGTGTTGGTCGCCAGAGCATTGGTCCCGGTTATTGGCAAACACCGGGACCGTTGCCCCAGTTGAACCGGGACCGTTGCCCTATCCAGACGAACCGGGACCGTTGCCCGGCATCGGTCCCGGTTCGGAAATGAACCGGGAGCGATGCCTTTTTTGGGCTGGACGAAAGGTGGGTCTCCACTAGTGGATGTTTACTCATGAGATCGAGCTCTGAATCTGAAGGTATATTCACACAGAAACTACCACTAGCATCTACTTCATTTTATATGGATTGCAATATACAATAGTTTTCCTTATTCTTGCATCAAGCCAATAGATCGATTCACTAGTTAGGTGTTCATCCTTTTTATTTGCTTATGTGAGAAATGAACCGAGGACAAGCCAAGGATGGTTAGATAGAAATTCACAGATATAGAAAATTGGCTCAAACAAAAATATGGAAGTGACAAATTGGAGCACCCTTAAAAAAGAATTCCTACGACACAAGAATGGAAAAAAGACACCTATAATGATTAAGATTTTATATGGTGTGATGTTTTACTTTTTTACGCGATCATATTCTTCTTTGCCCCCCTCATACTTAAATCCTGGCTCCGCCCCTGGTTGGGAGAAAAGTTATTAATTTCTGTGTGCAGGTCCAGGTTAAGAAAATGATATCGAGAAACGGCGCATCACATACTTTACCACCTACTTGTCGATCCTTGGAGTGCTCCTGGATTCGATAAACCTTACAGCCACCGCGTAAGGGAAATTTGCTGCTATCTACATCTCAACCTTTCACTTGGGGTAACCAACGAAGGGCGATAAGCCGTTATCGTATCTCGTACCATCAGGTGTTCGTTGAAAGGAGTATTTTTTAATTAGTGATTTCGACCATCGACAGTGGCACTGTGAACCTTTTCTAGGAGGACAGATGGGTGCATGGCTTCCGCCTCCTGGAGGTGGCTATGAAAATCTATGCCAAGAAACGAAACAAGGCCAGGACATCGCAATCGATGGGCCACGGAATGGTGCATGGGCGCGTGATGTAGGGCCATATCTTGTGTCGGACGAGCTGCAGGAGTTCTTCGAGCTTTGGTTTAAGCTGTGTGACATTCAGTTGTGAGCGGCAAGCACATATTCATTCACTTGGGCTTGGGAAGAAAATGACGAGTACTCCGCGCGCTTGGCATATGCACAAGTATGACATCTAGATATTTTCATTCATAATCGCAATTGCTATTCACAGGAAAATTTAAGTTGTCTTGGTCAATTTTAATGAGAGTGGTGGGAAGGTTGAGTACAAAGATGGCGACACCATTGTGAGCACCAACAAGGCAAGGGATGCACGTGAAACCTCATATATGAACGAACCAAAGCTCGACAACACATCAATGACATCATAGCTGGAGAAGAATCAAAGGTTGACATATTCGAATGAGGGTGTGGGTTCACCGGAGAAAATCGTATGCCTAAGGACATTTAGAGGGATGACCGTGAACGACATCAACACAATAGAGGTAGCAATGATCAATTGCATGGAGGCTAGGCGTGTGTGGTAGCGCCATTTGGTCGTGATAGGCAAAGGAAGGTGGTCGGCTCACTGAAGAAAATTATGTGTCAATGGAGGTTTAGAGGGATGGCCATGGACAACACTAATACAATAGATGTAACATAGATGGCAGGGCATTTAGGTGTGTGCAGCTGCGCCATCGGCCATGAGAGGGACTAAGGCAGGTGGTTGGGAAAGTGGCACATGGAGGGAGGAAGAGGGCTTCGGGAGGAAGGAAGCACTAGAACACTTGGATCATGATCTAACAAAGAGGTAATACCATTAGGAGTCATAGAACTTGCACTCAATGTTCAGTTTGGTGCTAGAACTTGAAAAACATAGAATTGCTGTCATTTAACTTAACTCAAGCGTGCAAATACGGTCACAAACGCGTATGCGTGCGTGTTCATGTGTATGACCCAACATGTCAGTGAGTAATGCCATTTTGCCAATACTTTTTACGGAAAACCCCCTCATATTTTTTTAACGGAAAAAGGCGACCCATCCAAAAAAATCAACTTTTTCACAAATATATAAGAGTAGTAGGTCCACGTGGCATACACAACACATATTTCTAGCCAAAATGTGTCCGGTTGATTCGAACGTGCGACCCCATCTCCATCGCAACGGTGCTTGTCGGATGGAAATTGAAGTCAAATTAATTAAGAATAATAGGTAAGATATCCTTTCTCACCAACTCGATCCATTTTGCTACATAATGAACTTTTTGTCTAATGCAGCCCATTTTGCAATGTTAAAGTTTTTTCTTTCAATTCAGTTTTGCTAGAAAAGTTATAATTGTTTGTTAAATAATATATATGTATATACTTTATTATATTATAAAATAAATTATTTAGGTACACTTTTAAAAACATTAATATAATTACTGTACAAATTGAAAACAAATATATGAAAATATTGAAAATAACTAAATAAATATATTATATGCGTTTTTAAAAATACCATGAATTTATAAGATTTAGAATAAATTTATATAAAAAGTAAATATATAGAAAAGATTAAAATGAATATATTAATGAAAATACATAAAACCAATTAATAATCATTTCTAAAATAAAACATGGTTATTATTATTACATTTTATATTCATTCAATAAAATTTAAGTTACAATGTTATTATCGATTGATATTTAATTATTTATATATTTTTGTTCAAAATTTTACTGCCTAGCAAGTTCTATGATTTTGAGTGATATTACCATAATACTTAATCATGCAATCATGTTACATTTGCAAGGCATACATGTCGCCCATAAATTATACAATAATTGTGGATGATTATACAAAGTAATAATAATAATAATAATTTATATTTATATTTATAACAAACAATTATAACTAATTAAGCAAAATTGAATTAAAAAAAATACTTTAACATTGCAAAATGAGACGCACGGAGAAACAACCCATTATGTAGCAAAATGAATTGAGTTGGCTAGAAAGGATATATATATCCTACTATTTTAATTTGACTTTAATTGCCTATAGTCCAACCGGCAAGCAGCGTTGTGATGGATACAGGGCACGTTGGCTAATATATATTTGTGAAAAATTGTCATTTTTTGCATGAGTTGGTTGTTTTGTAAATAAAAAATATGAGGGTGCTTTTTGTAAAAAGTATTGACCAAGTGGCATTACTCATTGACAGGTGGGTCATACACATGAATACGATTGCCTACGCGTTTGTAATCGTATTTGCACGCTTGAATCAAGTTAAATGATTGCAATTCTGTGTCTTTCAAGTTCGAGCACCAAGATGAACATTGAGCGCAAGTTCTATGACCCCTAGTGATATTACATCATCTAACAATTGAGAGCAAAGTGAACTAAACTTAGTACAAAATCTAGTCGCCTTATAGATAGGAGTATAATATTGAACATATCTGTAAGAACTAAGAAACAAAGAGAGTTCTTTCTATCATATATTTATAACAGAAGTTTGAACTACTCCTTCACCATAGGGAAGCATCAACGAAGAAACATGCACAAGTTCCTACAGCTTTCCCACTTCAATAATCTTTGTTACCAAAACAAATACGATACGTGCATAACTTCCTGTTACAACATCTTTACTCCATAACCCTCCACTACTTGAGAGACAAAGAATGGCCAAAGGTGAAATCAATATCTCATTTACTATTAGATGGATACAACGGAAAACAAAATTATACGTACTGATGTTAAGCTCTTAACGTCTTAAACTTTTAAACTTAACTGGTTTCATAGTGGCAGCAAGCTGGTTTATACCGCATGTTGCTTGTGTGGATTCTGCAGAATTACAAGCAATAAAAAACGGTCTCTACTTGGCTGCCCATATTGGATGTACCAAGCGCTGCAAATGGAATCTGATAGCCAGTTCGCTGTACAATCTATCAACCAGCGTGGGAGCTATCTTGGCCAGGATATTCAGGTCATTGCTGAATGTGAGGAGCTATGATGGATTTCTCCCAGATAAAAGTGGATCGTTGCTATAGGGAAGCTAATAAGGCAGCGGATGAACTAGCTAAGCATGCTCTCATATAGGAACATATCTTCCTTCTCTTGGGATGATGTTGTTCCAGGCTTTATTTCTCATATACTTGTAAACGATATGGCATTGATTTGAGGAATAAAGTCTTTTTACTGTAAAAAAATACTCTTAAACTTAACTGCTACGTTATGAGCCTATTACTGTTGAATATATTAGCAATTTAGCATATGATTTAATCCACGAAATAGACAAACAATCCATGGCAATAATGAAACAGATCAAACTAGCCATGCGATCTACTAAAACAGTAGACAACGAGATCACATCTAAAGCAATTACTAGGAACATGACATGCAACATGATCTCAAACACCGAAGAAAATATCACGTACGGTGCAGCGGGTGTGGAGCCGCTGGTGTTGGTGTCGCCCATGTCGTTGATGGAGAGGCTGCCGGCGTCCGGGAAGAAGTCGTCGTCGGAGAAGTAGTCGTCGTCGCTGTCAGCAGTCGCGCGAGTGCGCTCCCCAAAAACCTGATCGCCCCTCTCCCGTACAGGATCTCGAGAGGCGGAGTTTCGGAGGCCTGCTGTCCTTTCTTGCGGTGCACGCCGGAAGAAGGGATGAAGAAGACTTGAGCGGCGGCGCAATGATCTGGAACAAGGAGGAGGAACCATATGGCGGTGCGGCCAGGGTAGGGTTTGCGCTGTTTATATAGACGCAGCGGGGTGGGCCGACGTGGGAGTAGAGCCCACGAAAACGGCGCACAAATTAAGCATAATTAACGCATCCGTTAATTATAATTAATGCCTCATTAATTTTTCCCAAGCTGCAAAAATATAAGCGTATGCATAGCTTTGTCCTCGGCTCGGCTCATTCCCGAAACCCGACGCGCGCGCGCGTCGTGACGATGCGAGGCGAGGCGTGGCGAGGCGAGCGAGGAGGAGGAGCACGCGTGTAGCACTTCTCTTCTCAAGCTCTTACAAGTGCTAGTGGAGCTCACCTTACAAAGAGGTGTAGCTCTCCCTCCACTAGCGAGGTGGTACTAAACTTCCCACCACTTGCTATGCATGAATGGGCCAAGAGAATTTCAGATTTTACAAAGTGCTTTGGGACAAAAGCCCACTCAAGCAAATAGATAAAATCCAACAATCCCCCACAAAGTCTCATTGGCTCATCTTCATCATTTTGTTCCAAATCATTGTTTATATACCGATGTTTTAGTGGAGACTGTTAAGTTGAACTTCCACGTAGAATTCATGCTGCACTAGTTCACAACTTGAATACTGGACTATGCCGTGAACTACAAGCTTTCTGTAAATCTAGTTTCACACAAACCCTTGACCGATACTGGGCTGCCGCAAGACTTCCCCGCGGGTGGAGCTTATACGTTATACTCCAAAGCCTTTCATGAGTTTATTAGAGAGCACCCAACTCTCACGGACTGCGACGTTTAACAGCCAAGCTCATATAGGTGTATTCCTCAAAAGATTCTCTGCAGGACGACATCTTTGCTTATATACATAAGCCACTTGGAACACATTAAGATAAATATCAACCTGCCATGCAGATCAGGAGAGTATTGCATCATAACGGAGTGGGGTAACCAATATAAGGATACTCTCCTCTCAGCTGACCAACAGCTTGTCTCCTACTTCTACTTCACGGGATCTCCGATCACATAGAGTAGGTTACCACTGTGGACAACTCAAACGGTGGGTCTCAAACCCATATCCCTCGATGCATTATCTATCACATTACGTGATAGACCCTTTGTGAAGGGATCTGCCAGATTTTTAGATGTTTGGATATAATCCAATGTAATAACTCCGGGGTTCTTCAATTTTCTGACAGATTTCAGTCTCCTCTTCACATGTCTTGATGACTTCGTATTAGTCTTAGAACTGTTTATTTTGACGATCACAGTTTGATTATCACAATTCATCAGGATAGCGGGTATTGGTTTTTCAACCACAGGTAAGTCCATCAAGAGCTCACGAAGCCACTCTACTTCAACAGTGGTTGTGTCTAATGCTGTGAGTTCTGCTTCCATAGTTGACCTCGTTAAGATGGTCTGCTTGCAAGACTTCCAGGAAACAGCGCCACCACCAAGTGTAAACAAATACCCACTTGTGGCCTTAATCTCATCAGCATCAGATATCCAGTTGGAATCACTATAACCCTCAAGTACCCTAGTATACCCAGTATAGTGAATCCCATAGCTCGCAGTGCCTTTCAAATACCGCATAACTCTCTCAAGCGCATGCCAATGATCATCTCCCGGATTTGACACAAATCGGCTCAGTTTGCTAACAGCAAACGAGATGTCAGGCCTCGTGGCACTTTACAAGTACATAAGCGAGCCAATAATCTGAGAGTATCTCAGTTGATCTCTAGCAATCTGTTTATTCTTACGAAGTAGCACGCTAGGATCATATGGTGTTGGAGAGGGCTTACAGTCGCTATACCCAAAACGACTTAAGACCTTTTCCACATAGTGAGACTGAAGCAGAATAATCCCACCATCATCATCTCTTAGTAGCTTGATGTTCAAGATAACATCAGCTACCCCCAGATCTTTCATCTCAAAACATCGAGATAATAAATCCTTGACCTCCTTGATAAATCGAGGTTGGTCCCAAAAATCAATATGTCGTCGACATATAGACAAAGAATGACTCCCTCGCCCCCACCATGGCGATAGTACACACACTTGTCGGCCTCGTTTACAAAAAAGCCTTCAGCAGTTAAAGTCCTTTCAAACTTTTCGTGCCACTGCTTAGGAGCTTGCTTAAGGCCATACAACGACTTCAATAACTTACACACCTTGCCCTCTTGACCAGGTACTACAAAACCATCTGGCTGCTCCATGTAAATTTCCTCGTCCAACTCTCTATTGAGGAAAGTTGTCTTAACGTCCATTTGATGAACGAGAAGACCGTGCGAGGCAGCCAATGAAAGTAGCACCCGTATAGTGGTCAATCTAGCCACTGGTGAGTAAGTATCAAAGAAGTCTTCACCTTCTTTTTGAGTATAGCCCTTGGCCACAAGCCTTGCTTTGTACTTCTCAATAGTACCATCAGGCCTAAGCTTTTTCTTGAACACCCACTTACATCCTACATGTTTGCACCCATAAGGACGTTCAGTAATTTCCCAGGTTCCGTTAGCCAAGATGGAATCCATCTCGCAACGAACAGCTTCCTTCCAGTAGTCAGCATCAAGAGATGCATAGGCTTCTGAAATAGTACTGGGTGTGTCATCCACGAGGTACACAATGAAATCATCACCAAAGGACTTTGCAGTCCTCTGTCTCTTGCTCCTTACAGGAGTTTCATTGTCATCCTCCTCAGGATTCTCAACGTGTTCTATCGAAATGGTGGTCTCAGGAATCTCAGTTAAATCCTGACCAGATAAAGTAGGAATCTCCTGGTTTGATGAGGTAGGCATATCCTTCATAGGAAACATATCCTCAAAGAAAGTCACATCATTCGACTCCATAATTGTACCAACACGCATGTCGAAATACCTCAGATTTTACTATAAAAAATCTATAGCCAATGCTATGAAAAGCATAACCCAACAGAACACAATCTACGGTTTTTGGTCCAAGCTTGCGCTTCTTGGGGATTGGTATATTGACCTTTGCCAAACAGCCCCAAGTACGTAAGTAAGAGAGTTTCAGCCTTTTCCTTTCCCATTCCTCAAATGGGGTAACAGTTTTTGTCTTTGTGGGAACTCGGTTTAGGACATGACATGCAGTCATTAGCGCCTCCCCCACCATGCCTTGGAGAGACCCGAAGTGTCTAACATGGCGTTAACCAAATCAGTTAGAGTTCGGTTCTTTCTTTCGGCCACCCCATTTGACCGAGGTGAATAGGGAGGCGTCCTCTCATGTATTATACCATGTTCCGCACAAAACAAATCAAATTCATTGGAAAAGTATTCTCCACCACGATCAGACCTAAGCCGTTTAATCTTTCGATCAAGTTGGTTCTCTGCTTCGGCTTTATAGTTTTTGAAGTAAGTTAAAGCCTCATCTTTAGATTTCAGAAGATGCACATAACAATATCTAGTAGAGTCATCAATCAACGTCATGAAATATTTCTTTGCACCTTTTGTCATCACACCATTCATCTCACAGAGGTTTGAATGTATAAGTTCCAGTGGTGCCAAGTCTCTTGCCTCTGCAGTCTTATGGGACTTGCGAGGTTGCTTAGCTTGAACGCATACTTGGCACTTGGAACCCTTGACAGTAGGAAACTTCGGAATTAAACTCATATTAGCTAACCGCGTCATGCTACCAAAGTTAATGTGACAGAGTCGAGAATGCCAAACATTGGACTCATTATCATAACAAATATGATTAACAACTTTGGTGCAAATATCTGACAAAGATAGGAGGAACAAGCCTCCACATTCATAGCCTTTCCCAATGAATTGTCCATACTTGGAAATTACAACTTTATTGGACTAGAAAACCAACTTAAAACCATCTCGACACAAACGCGAACCGCTAACGAGATTTTTATTTATGGAGGGCACATGATGAACGTTCTTCAGTCGCACGATCTTCTCCGAAGTAAACTTCAGATCCACCGTACCGACCCCACGAACAGTAGCATATGACATGTTCCCCATCAGCACGGGGGAAGTCCCTGTGACCTGATAAGAAGAAAACATAGAGGCGTCAGCACAGACATGAACATTGGCACCAGTATCAATCAACCAATCAGGAGACTAACATAATGAAAGAATTGTAGGGACGTACCCAGAGTCTTTTATCTCCGTGTCAATGACAACATTGGCGGTCTTGCCGCCATTCTCAGGTCCGCGCTCCTCATAGCGATTAGGGCAGCTGGAGGCCCAATGCTTTTCACTGCCGCAAACATGGCACACTCCCTTCTTCTTATTAGGATTCTTCTTGAACTTGGTAGGCTGTGACGCTTGTTCTTTTTATCGAACTTGCCTTTTCCATCAGATTTATTCTTGAAGTTGAACTTGTTGGGCTGGTAGTTCTTTTTCTGTACCATATGGGCACTTGAACCACCCTCAGGAACTTGAGCGCGTGTATCCTTTGCTCTCGCCTTCTCTTCAACATCAAGAGTCCCAATGAGATTCGCAACGCAAAACTCTTGCCTCTTGTGTTTTAAAGAAGTAGCAAAGTTGTTCCACGAATGTGGAAGTTTGGCAATAATGCCTCTGGCCACAAACTTGTCTGGCAACACACACTTGAAGTGCTCAAGTTCTTTGGCAAGCGACTGTATCTCATGCGCTTGTTGAACAACAGAGCGCTCATCAGTCATCTTGTAGTCATAATATTGTTCCATGACATACAACTCGCTGCCAGCGTTTGAGGCCCCAAACTTGGCCTCGAGCGCATCCCACATGTCCTTGCCGTTATCAAACGACATATATGAATCCACAATGGAATCATCAAGAATACCAAGGAGGACACCCTTAAAGAGAGTATCGATCTTCTCATAAGCCTCCTGCAGTGCAGGAGTAAGATCGCCCTCGGGCTTGCCCTTGATGGCGTCATAGCATTGCATGGACTGAAGCCAGTACACTGCTCTCGTGCGCCACCGCTTATAGTGCACCCCCTTGAAAGACGGCGGCTTCATAGACGCAAGTAAGCCAGATGCAGTAAATTGCCTATAATCAGGTTTTTGGATTGTTGAATATATTAGCAATTTAGCATATGATTTAATCCACGAAATAGACAAACAATCCATGGCAATAATGAAACAGATCAAACTAGCCATGTGATCTACTAAAACAGTAGACAACGAGATCACATCTAAAGAAATTACTAGGAACACGACATGCAACATGATCTCAAACACCGAGGAAAAGATCACGTACGGTGCAGCGGGTGTGGAGCCGCTGGTGTTGGTGTCGCCCATGTCGTTGATGGAGAGGTTGCCGACGTCCGGGAAGAAGTCGTCGTCGGAGAAGTAGTCGTCGTCGCTGTCAGCAGTCGCGCGAGTGCGCTCCCCAAAAACCTGATCACCCCTCTCCCGTACAGGATCTCGAGAGGCGGAGTTTCGGAGGCCTGCTGTCCTTTCTTGCGGTGCACGCCGGAAGAAGGGATGGAGAAGACTTGAGCGGCGGCGCAATGATCTGGAACGAGGAGGAGGAACCATATGGCGGTGCGGCCAGGGTAGGTTTGCGCTGTTTATATAGGCGCAGCGGGGTGGGCCGACGTGGGAGTAGAGCCCACGAAAACGGCGCACAGATTAAGCATAATTAACGCGTCCGTTTATTATAATTAATGCCTCATTAATTTTTCCCGAGCTGCAAAAATATAAGCGTACGCATAGCTTTGTCCTCGGCTCGGCTCATTTCCGAAACCCGACGCGCGCGCGCGCGTCGTGACAAAGCGAGCGAGGAGCAGGAGCACGCGTGTAGCACTTCTCTTCTCAATCTCTTACAAATGCTAGTGGAGCTCACCTTATAAAGAGGTGTAGCTCTCCCTCCACTAGCGAGGTGGTACTAAACTTCCCACCACTTGCTATGCATGAATGGGCCAAGAGAATTTCAGATTTTACAAAGTGCTTTGGGCCAAAAGCCCACTCAAGCAAATAGATAAAATCCAACAATTACAACATGCAGTTTTGAATTGTAATGGAATATATATCAATGCCCTTAAGATGAATCTAGTTGAATCCATATATTGGTTAGATGAAAAGCCGGATGAACACTTATCAGTCATGTGGATGTAACCAGATATATACAAATTTCACATTAGATCATACAACCTTGGTATGCAGTCTATTAATTATGTATTGTTAATTTTGAATTCAATCACTCACTAACAAACAAAAGGAGGTGGAATTTCGGTATTTTACATAAATAAAAGATACGGAGTACATACTACAGCAGATCGTGAAATAATTTATTATGACTCGGACATGCTACATTATAGGAAGATCAAACTAATAAAGCATTTTCAATTTTATATGCAGATGTAGATTGTGAAGAAGACGTCCGTTAAAGATCACATAAATAATTGGCCATTCTGTTGAAAATCACTTCAACAAATGCAATTGTAAGTAATTTTTAAAATATACCCATATTTAACTTAACAATTAGACGTGTAATAGGGAGCCACAATGGAATGTCATACTGTGTGTCAAACAAAAGGAAATTTCTTTTTTTTTTGAGCGGGAAAAAGAAATTCCATTACTTAAACTTGCACAGCAGACTCGCTGGCCACCAAACCACAAACAGCAGGCGGAGCATGATCCTTCCACCAGGTGCATGGCACATTTGCCTCATAGCCTAGTTTACCAACGCCGTGGGCAACTTTATTACATAAACGTGGACGAAAAACAAATTCAAACGCTTCAAAATAGGAGATACACCGGCTTCGGGCTTCCTTCACCAGTACGCCGACGGCTGAGAGATCATAGTCTCGGGAATTCAGGGCAGTAACGAGTTGTAAACAATCAGATTCTAGTATAACCCGATGCACATCGAGTTCGTTTGCTGCTTCTATCCCTTGAATACAGGCCACTGCTTCAGCTTGCAGGGGTGATTTTATGTGAGTCGCACTCCCTGCACACGCAACAATGAACTCCCCGTCATGTGATCTTGCCACACAGCCCCAGGCGCCGTTCTCCCTCTCCGCAGAGAGCGCAGCATCAACATTAATCTTCACGAAATTCTCCTTTTTGGCGTCGCCATACCTGGGGTTGATCTATGATGCATGCTGCACAGTAGCCTTCTCGCCCCCTTTGAACTCCAGAAGCAGCCTCTTCACAGCAAAAGTGATAGAATCACACGTCCGCATTTTCACCCCTGGTTTACTTTGTTTCTAGTGTTCCACCACTCCCACAAAAATACCATCACCAGATCCCGTCGATCAACCTTCAGGCACCATACATGGTCGAACATTTCCATAGAAGAAGAACACTCCAGTAGGCTTAGGCGCACATCCTCCAGGTCAAGCGCTCTCCACACCTGCTTCACCAGCTTGCACTTCAAGAACAGATGACCCCCATCCTCGTCAAGCCTACAGAAGATGGGACAACGAGTATCTAGCTCCACATGCTTTCTCTTCACATTCATCCTCAACGGCAGGGAGTTGTGTGCAAGCCTCCACAGAAACATGCGTACCTTTGGAGGCAAGTCAAGACTCCAGAAGCGGCCCCATCTATTGTCAGTGCATGGCACCGGGTTAGAACTCCCCGCGTTTAACCTTGTTGTATAGGTCTACATCATGTTTAGTTTGTATTGCATCGCATTATTTGTAGTAGTCAGAGTTAATCTCGTAGGTTACGTCATGACATGGGCTGATCAGCAGCTGGAGATGCACAGAGATAGAGTGTGCGGCGGCGGCGTGAGCAGTTCGGCGAGTCAGTAGTTGAGTGTAACCAAGCATGAGTTTATGGGTGTAGACATATGTGAGCCAACCAGTAGCTAGCCAGTACACATAGTGAAGGTGTAATCCAAGTCGTGTAGCTAGCCAGTATGGTTAACGCATGGAGTTTGTTGAGCCCACCGGCTGCATGCAGGCTAGTTTGGCTGGGTCGTGCGGCCGTTGTGGAGTTCCCGTGCAAGTACAACGTGTGCATGCATTTAGTTAGTTGTGAAGAGTACTAATCGGATCAGCCGGCGTGTGGCTTGACCGACTATTGTACGTGCATGTGTGCGCGGACTTAGTGGGTGAGTGGCTGCGTGCTAGCCGGATAGATATGGCTATTTAAGCCCTCATGTAACTCAGTTGTGTAGTGCGTCGAAGGAAATACAGAGAAAAGGCAGTACGTGTGTGCGCCAAAGTTGTGTGTGTTTTTCCTCTACCTCTCTCCTTGTGTGTGTGCGTCTCCTTCTTCCCTTCTTGGGCAGCTCCAACAATTGGTATTCAGAGCCATGGCTGGAGAAGGATCACGCACTCCGTCGCGCTCGCCGGGTCGCCGGAGGGGCTCAACCTCGCCCATACGGCGTGGGAGGAGTCCGACGCGGCGCGGCGCCTGCGAGGTGGTGGTGCACGAGCGGGTCGTGCATGCGGCCAGCAGCAGCGTCGTCTACATCCTCTTGACGGCGACGAACTACATCGAGTGGGCGTTGATCACGAAGGTGAACATGCAGGCCCAAGGTGTGTGGCACGCCATCGAAGGCCACGCGAACTTCTCCCAAGACCGGACGACGCTGGCGGCAATTCTTCGTGCCGTGCCGCCGGAGATGCACGCCACTCTTGCCGGAAAGGAGACGATGAAGGAGGCGTGGGACACCATCAAGTCCATGCGCATAGGCGATGCGCGTGTCCGCGAGGCCAAGGCGCAAGGTCTCCTCAAGGAGTTCGACGGCATCCGCATGAGGAGCGGCGAGACCATCGACGAGCTCGCCATGCGCATGAACGGACTCGCCAACAACATCCGCACCCTCGGCGTGAACCTCGCCGAGGAGAAGGTGGTCAAGAAGCTACTCCGCGTCGTCCCGTCCAAGTACACGCAGGTAGCCATTCCCATTGAGCAGCTCCTTGACCTTAAAACTATGTCTCTAGAGGAGCTCGTTGGTCGTCTCAAAACCGCGGAGGATAGGTGTGAAGCGGATGAGGGCGCCGAAAAAATCGACCATGGTGGAGGGAGCCGCTTGCTCCTCACGGAGGAGGAGTGGCTTTCTCGTTACAAGAACCGTGGCGGCGCCAACAAGAAGAAGAACACCTTCGACATCCGCAAGGTTCGTTGCTACGAATGCCAAGACTATGGGCATTTCGCGAGGGATTGCACCGCACCAAAGAAGGAGAAGCCAAGGAAGGAGGAGGCTCATCTCGCTGCCGCGAACGTCGACTACGAGTCGGCGCTGCTTTGAAGATTGACATGGAGGTGTTTGAATAAAGGCAACAAGGTTAAGGGGGTGAATGTTAGAATTAACCTTGTTGTATAGGTCTACATCATGTTTAGTTTGTATTGCATCGCATTATTTGTAGTAGTCAGAGTTAATCCCGTAGGTTACGTCATGACATGGGCTGATCAGCAGCTGGAGATGCACAGAGATAGAGTGTGCGGCGGCGGCGTGAGCAGTTCGGCGAGTCAGTAGTTGAGTGTAACCAAGCATGAGTTTATGGGTGTAGACATATGTGAGCCAACCAGTAGCTAGCCAGTACACATAGTGAAGGTGTAATCCAAGTCGTGTAGCTAGCCAGTATGGTTAACGCATGGAGTTTGTTGAGCCCACCGGCTGCATGCAGGCTAGTTTGGCTGGTTCGTGCGGCCGTTGTGGAGTTCCCGTGCAAGTACAACGTGTGCATGCATTTAGTTAGTTGTAGTTAGTTGTGAAGAGTACTAATCGGATCAGCCGGCGTGTGGCTTGACCGACTATTGTACGTGCATGTGTGCGCGGAGTTAGTGGGTGAGTGGCTGCGTGCTAGCCGGATAGATATGGCTATTTAAGCCCTCATGTAACTCAGTTGTGTAGTGCGTCGAAGGAAATACAGAGAAAAGGCAGTACGTGTGTGCGCCAAAGTTGTGTGTGTTTTTCCTCTACCTCTCTCCTGTGTGTGTGCGTCTCCTTCTTCCCTTCTTGGGCAGCTCCAACACCGGCCCGCACGCCGTTCACGTATATCTATTCCCAAATGGTATGCAGATTTCACGGAGAATCTTCCCTTTGAATCACAGTGCCATGCAGGTTGATCTTCCATCCCCTGGTATACTGGGATTGCAAGTATGTTCTTTGCATCCTCCTCGCAGAAAAGATCCGAGACAAGTTCTGTATCCCAACTTTCAGTAGCAGGGTTTATCAAATCACTCACCCTATCAAGCAGTACTCCGCCCCGTACAGTCCTGGGTGGCTGGGTCGCCTTGTTGTCCCATTGGGAATCCATGGATCTTCCCAGATCTTCACTCCCTCCCATGATCCAATTCTCCATATAATTCCCTGCTTGAGCTCAACTCCTTTTAGGATACTTCGCCATGTATACGAAATATCATTTTTCACGTCAGCCTCAAGAACTGAGGTATTTGGGAAGTATAGTGCCTTCAGAACACGTCCGTATAGAGTATCTGGTTCCTGAAGAAGCCGCCACCACTGCCTAGCAAGCATCGCCATGTTGAAGGTATGCATGTCTCGGAAGCCAAGACCGCCCTGTTTTTTGTGTAAAAATTGGTGGTAGGCTGACTATTGTTGTGTATTCTGGTATATTGATTTGACCCTCACATGGGGTATATATAGAAGTACAAGGGGGGTAGAGACTTGGAGTACAAGACAAGTAATACATGTTTAACTCTATTCTATCTCTATCTCTTAATCTCTATCCTAACTGTAATATACTTCTAACATCCCCCCTCAGTCGTAGCGGGAGTGAAGCGGGTGATTGCGATTGAATTTGAAGTCTTGGCTTCTGTCGTCTTCTCCGCTGCGCCCATCATCAACTGCGTCTCTAATGGCTGATAGGTCGACACCTAGGGCGGTGACTGCGTCCCCTTCTGGTGCCTTCCCTTTCTTCTCCTCTATTCCCTCCCGCAGTCACAGCGGGAGTGTCGTGGACGCAAGTGACGAGACGGAGGCTGTTGACTGGAGTTGTTGTTGATGAGTATATGTAGACGTAGCCTGATGTCGATGTCGAGGTAGCCGATCATGTAGTAGCCGTGGTCGATGATGTAGTCTTCGTGGATGATGAACCGCACAAAGCCGGAGGCACAAAAAAAATTGCGCTGATGATGTTGATGAAGAAGCTGCAGTCGTGGACGTTGCACCTTTGCGGATGTCAGAGGGTGTCGTCGGCGATGAGTCCGCCGGTTTTGCCAGGACCGGAGGAAACCCATCGAGCACACATCGGTTTTGCCAGGACCGTGTGGCCATGAAGGGGTCGTCACTGTAGTGACGCCGTGTTGATGCAGTCTTGCCGTCGAAGATGACGCGGTCGATGCCGTCGTCGAGGTCACATCTTGCAAAAATTCTGTCAGAGGACGCTAGATGATGTCCATCTTGTGGACAAGCCGGCGGCGGTGTGTTGACGATGTTGTTGATGAAGAACACATTGATGTAGACCTTGGCGATGATGTGTCGGCGAAGAGGCAGTAGGCGTGAAGTAGAACGTCATTTGGAGGCGTCCCTCGCTGACGACGTATGTTGATGCCTTGCTGTTGAAGAAGTCGATGAAATCATGTTCCACACCGATCTGCGTGTGGTTGATGTCGCTTCTTGTAGATGTGCTCGACGATGTAGCTCGATGTAGTCGTACAGCTTGATGTTGATGCTCGGTTTGATGTAGTGCAGATCGTCTCGGTGTGGGCGGCGTGGAGTCGATGAAGTCACGCCATGCCGTGGCATGGATCGACGCCGCCTGGAGTCGCTCGCCAGTGTTAAAACCGTTGATCTCCCGTACGCAAGTAGTGCATGCTCCAAAGAAGAATCCTGTACATGCACATGCATACCCTCAGGTGGAACCCCGTTCGTGAATGTGGGCTTAACCTGATCGATCCAGATCTGATTGTTTGGTCAGGAAAACTCGGGAGGTGTGTCCTGCACGATCAGATCGGTCGGCTGATGCGCATCGGAGAGCCGATTCCTGTGAGCTGCGATGCATCGAAGCTGATCATGAAGCAATCGGCTAGATGATGTTGTAATCTCCGCGCGTACACACGATGTAGATGAAGAAGCCGGCTGAAGTCTCTCCCCCTCGTTGGAGTTGCAATCGGCCATCTGCGGATCCGCGTACCCGTGGTGACAATCTCCGCGGGTTGTACGCCCTCCCGTGATCGGGGAGCATAAGTAGCCCACGTACGAGGCGTGCGCGTAGACGAGTAGCTGCATGCCGCCTGCATGGCCAGGTACGCCTCGGTTCCTGCATGATGCGCGTGGATACGTGCGAGCCCTCGGCACGGCCGCACATCGGTATGGATCTGCTTGATCTTTGCGCGTGCCAGCGGCGATCTGGCCTGACGTTGATGCGCGCCGTCTGATCAGCGATGGCGTAGACCTCGGCCTTATGCTTCCTGCGCGCAGATGAGATACTGTATGATGCTGCCGATCGCTGGTTCTCGATGAAGCACGCCTGGATGTCGCGATGGGCGCCGGCTGCTGGTGCTGCAGCACGCGGCCGAGCAGCGGAGTCGTGGAGGCTGCTTGCACGTGCGGGATACCGATTTCACTCGGATTTTCTGCACCGGAAATTATTTGGTGGCTAAAAAACTAATCTAATAGAATTTTGGAATCGAAATTGATCTAATCTATGAAACTGATCTAACCTAATCTAAATAATCGATCTGATCAATGATCGATTGGATGCCGCGCCCCCGAGGAGAATAGATTAATCTCCTCGGGGGCGGCGCGCTGCGGAAGTGATGGGAGACCCTAGGATCGGCGTCGCGAGACTAACCGCTCTGATACCATGTAAAAATTGGTGGTAGGCTCACTATTGTTGTGTATTCTGGTATATTGATTTGACCCTCACATGGGGTATATATAGAAATACAAGGGGGGTAGAGACTTGGAGTACAAGACAAGTAATACATGTTTAACTCTATTCTATCTCTATCTCTTAATCTCTATCCTAACTGTAATATACTTCTAACATTTTGGATTTTGTTAATTTGTCCCAGCCAATCCAGTGGCAGGATCCCACTTATCTTGTTGACTCCACCAGTATCTATTTAGCAAGGTGCCAATTTCCTCGCAGAGTTTCTTTGTGATGTCAAAACAAGACATGGCAAAAGTTGGGATGGCCTGAGCTACACTCTTCACCAAGACCTCCTTGCCCGGCAATGCCAAGAGTTTTTCCACCCAGCCCTGCATTCGGCCCCATATGTTCTGCTTTATATACTCAAAAGATTTACTCCTTGCCGCCCCCACAAATACTGGCAGACCAAGATACCTTGTACAGTGTGTCTCATGCGGGATACCGAGTTGCTGCAGAACAGCCTCCTTGGTGGCCTCCGTAGTACCCTTGCTGAAGTTTGCAGAGGATTTCGCTTTGTTGATCATTTGCCCCGACTGCTGCTCGTACAAACTCAAGATTTCCTGCAGCCGAGAAGCCCCTGCAGTGTTTGCTTTCATGACAATTAGAGTCATCCGCGAAGAAGAGATGGTTTATCCGCGGCGCATCCCGAGCCAGCTGGACGCCCTGTATAGTGCCCTCCCTGTCTGCTCGATCCAGCAACGCTGAGAAACCCTCCGCACATATCATAAATAAGTATGGCGAGAGCGGATCTCCCTGGAGGAGCCCTCTTTCCAGGGTAAACAGTTCCGAGAGATTGCGATTGATTTTGACACGATACCTGACAGTTGTTACACATTTCATAATCAGTCTGACCCATTGCTCCACAAAACCCATCCGTCGCATCATCTCTTCCAGGAATTTTCACTCAACCCGATCATATGCCTTGCTCATATCCAACTTGACTGCCACCATGCCCTCTCGACCTCCTTTTCTCTTATGCATCATGTGGTTAATCTCATAGGCTAGCAGTACGTTGTCCGTAATTAACCTCCCCGATACGAAAGCGGATTGTGTTCGTGAAATAATTTCTGGCAATATTTCTTTCAGCCTATTCGCCAAGACCTTCGGAATCAGCTTGTACAAAACATTGCATAGGCTTATTGGTCGGAATTCCGTCACCGACTCTGGATTCCTCTTATTTTGGATCAGCACTATGGTGGTCTCATTCCACTCCTCTGGCATGGGTGCCCCATTGAGAACAGCCAAAACTTCATCTTGCACCTTCCCCCCAACAAGCTCCCAGAACCGTTTATAGAAAATAGCAGGCATACCATCCGGTCCCGGTGCTTTTAGGTCCCCAATCGAAAGAAGGGCTTGTTTTACCTCCTCCCCTGTAAATGTGCGTATCAGTCTAGTATTCATCGCGTCAGTGACTAACACCGACACATGGGAGAGAAGCTCATCAGTTGGGTTACCTGCAGAAGATATGAAAAACTTTTGTAGTGGTTAGTAATAAAAGTCCCTAAATCCTCCTCCCCCTCCACTACTCCCCCATCATCCTTCTTCATATTCTTAATAACATTCTTCCTTCTCCTTTCCGAGGCTTGAGCATGGAAAAATTTGGTATTCCGGTCCCCCTTTTTCAACCAATGCGCATGGGCTCGTTGTCTCCAGTACATATTTTGTTGATCCTCCAATCTACTAAGTTTGTACCTCAAGAGTTGCTCTCTATTAATTTGTTGTTGGCTGATTTTCTCCCTCCGACACCCTTCCAGCTCTTTTTTTGCCCTTCTGATCCTCCTATTCAGCTCTCCCAAAACCTCCCTATCACACTTGGAAAGATGCGCCCCCACCTTCTTCACTCCATCCATAACCGAACCTCTTCCATCCTCGAAGGCCTTATTCCAAGCCTCCTCCACCAAATGTGCACATTGCTCCTCCTCCAGCCATCGTGCCTCGAAACGGAATGACCTTGCCCCCCTATTCTCCACATAACCCTCCGTCATACCATTCAACTCCACAATAATCGGCCGGTGGTCAGAGTGGCGTGGATCTCCGTTTATTACCTTATGAAGTGGGAACAAGCATCTCCATGACATATTACCCACTGCCCTATCCAGTCGTTCTCGAGTGTACCCCTCCACCACGTGCCAGTTATTACGTCACGTGAACGGGTCACCCACAAAACCCAAATCCGCAAGACCACACACCTCAAGAGTGTTCCTGAAAGCATCCATGCACCCCTGAGGGCGCACCTGCCCCCCCTCGTTCTCATTTCCCATTGCTTTTGTTTCCGAGGTGCGCCCTCAGGGGTGCATGGATGCTTTCAGGATTTGCCATGAATCTCGTTAAAGTCCCCAAGGCAGATCCATGGCAAATCGGATTGCGAATTTAAAGTCCGCATAGCTTCCCAAGTATTCTCCTTCTCCCCCCATCTCGACTCACCATACATACCCGTCAACCTCCACCTCGCCCCATTTTCCGCCACCACCTCCACGTCGATGTAATACTTATCCATCCACCTCAGCTGGACATCCACACCCCGGCGCCAAAACAGCGCCAGACCTCCACTTCGCCCCATTGCATCCTTTGCCACCATGTGCGGCATCCCTAGTTTCCACCTCAAACTCTCCAACTAATTTCCCATTGCTTTTGTTTCCGACAAGAACAAAATATCAGGCTCTTCCGCCTCTGGAGCTCCAGAAGGCTACGAACTGCCGGCTCGTTCCCAAGCCCTCGGCAGTTCCAAGCGATTAGCTTCATTGATTATTTCAGGGCTGTTCCGACAACCCCGCTACGTTGATGTTACCATCGCCAACACGCCCATCACTAGCCCCCGTTTTTTATTTCTTTCCCTTCAGCTCCCCTGACTCCTCCCTCTCATCCAGATCACTATCCCACCTCTTACCCAACTCCAAAGGCGGTTGTCGGTCTCCTTTTAACCCCCTCTCCCTTCTAACAAAGGTTCTACCACGACCCTTCCCTTCCTTCTTCTCCTTTCTCTCTGTTTTATCCCTCGCCCCCTTTGCACCATCACCCCCCTTCCCTATCGCTAAACCTCCCAGCCCATCTACCATGACGGGCGTCCCCCTTGGGTCACCAAGTCCCTCTTCGTTTTTGCTTCTGCCCTAACATCACTATATCCAGTGTACTTCTAACAGCCCCATCCCCTACCTCCAGACCTTTTATATTATCATTCTTTGAGGCCTCCTTCTCCCCTAGCAGTTGTTGCGTCCCTTTTATCAACGAACTCGTGACCTTCACCTCCACAGACCCCCCCCCTAGTTTTGTCCTTGCCAGCTCTCCCTTAGCATCCTTCCTCAAACTATCACTATCAGTGCCGGATTTACTACTGGATTTCACCCCTCTTTGAGTGTAAGGCCCGATATGCGGTACTGTTCCAGATCTAGGTGTTTCCACCCAGATCCGGGGATGAAGCACATATCGGTCCCACCGCGACATATGACAAAGCCATATGCCCCGGATTTCCAACATGATATCACAACATTACAGATACAAGGATACAACATCTCATACAATCGGCATACAACTGCCTCAAATACAATACAACAGCGGAAGATATATGTCTGAGTACAGACTACAAGCAAATGCCTACTGGCAAAGAGAAAAACATCAATCCCCATAACCACACGGGTCCAGGCCCTCCTCCGGGATCCGCCTAACTAGTCGTCGTCGAGTCTCCATGTGAAACGTCGATCACCATACCTGTTGTCGATCAAGAACCCTGAAAAGAGTTTGGGGGTAGTATCATGAGTACAGAGGTACACAGCATCCAACTGTAGTGGTCATCTGACCCAGCAAGGACTTCATCACTCGTCATTCTAGGACAACTAGTAGTTTACGGTAAGGAAGGGGTAAGTGGTGAGGTTGCTGCCGCACTAGCATTTATGAAGTGGCTAACGATCTAGAGAGTAAGGTAAGAAGCCAAGCATTCGATGAGGAATCGCCTCCAACAAGTCTTGCTATCAACTACTTACGCAATCATAACACCTATCCTATCCTTGTCCTTCTCTTCGCATCCCGACGAAGAAGAAGCAGTCAAAGCACACACACGTTGATCAAGTTTATATTAAGATTATCTCAGTTGTTGTTGTCTATGAACAAGGAGTAGGTCTCAAGTCGTCCATAACCGTGGACACGGCTTCTCGAAAAGATTTAACCCTGCAGGGGTGTAACAACTGCCCATTACGAGGCTCCGCACGCACGTCCATCTCTCTCAGTTGCTACCCATTATAGGCAACCATTTTATGATTTAGTTCCAAGAGATCCGAAACGACAGGTCCCTCTAGCTAACAACGAACAAATCCGGGTGGCCCCCGGTGAGTCGACATCCATCTCAGGAGCCGGCCGCTCTCTCAATCTGGTCTCTACCGTCTGTCGCAGGTTTGGATAGCCGGTTAATCACACATGGGAAACCGGGTCCTCAGCCGGACAAGGTGGGCCAGCAAGGGAACTAAGTCCTCACTGGTCCAGGTTGGTTGGAAAACAACTGGCGGCCGACCAGCACACACACGGTTTCAAATGGTAAATCAGCTTGGGCCACCACTAGAAATGTTTGAAGCTAGGTAGGTAAGAAAAGGGGACCCCATAAAATCCCACACGCGGTTAGACACTCTCAGTCTTAAAACCAATACCCGGAACTTGGATCCTAGGTGACTCGAATGGAACAAAGCATCGGGGCGGGATAGCCTAGACCTTCCATCCTTCGTCGAATATAGTCAACATTATAATAATCATATCATCAACAGCAATATAATAATGTGATATCCCAAACCAAGGAGTAACAGGGTAACATCGTAGCATCCTAAGCATGCATACTAAGAAGGGGCTGAGCAACGAGCAATAGTAACATAGCAGTACATGGTTTGCTGGGAAGGGACATGGCTGTATCGGTTTGAAAGAGGTTGTAAACATGTGGTAGGATCAAACATCGAACCTATGCTAGTCTAGCATGCAAACCGCTGGTTGAAATAGAATGGATCATAAGTAATGCATAGTCCTTGCCTGTTGATAAGTCGGGTTCCGAAGGTGTAGTTGATCGCAACCTCGCATCGTCTCCGAGAGGTACTCGCGGAAGCACAGAAAAGGGTAAACACTGGAAAGCAATCAACGAGCAAACATCTATTACTACGAAGCAAACACAAGCAAGCATCAACAAAAAGGCAACACGAGACATCGCACCTACCGTCGAGAGCGGTTACTAACAGGTTAAGTGGAGTATTCGTCACACACGACGATACCACACATTTACGGTGGTTCAAGTTGTTTAGCTACAGGTGATCAACAAAGTTGTTAACATGGCATCTCACTCAAGCAAGCATGGCATATCACACAAGCATAGCAAAAGGTGAAGCATAAATAAACTACCTAAGCTAGTCAATTGAAGTGGGGTGAAATCCTAGACATGGCAAACTATTGTGGACCCCACGATAAAAATGGAATTTGGTACTGTTCTGCCCTAAACATAATTTTATTATTTTTATTAGCAAGCAAGAGCATCATAAACACAATCTACATGCAATTCTAGTCAAGTTACATATAAGAAACATTTTAAACAGAGCAACGGCTAAAAAGTTATTAAAGAAACAATTTTACAGTGGCAGGCAGTGTAATTAGCAGGTAAACAGCAAGTAGACAAGTGCAAACATGGCATCAAGCAACATTTTATTAATCTACGCGCAAAACGGAGCAACTATCATGTAGAAAGCGTCTCCATCGGAGCTACCGGTGAAAAGATATGCGCGTCGCAAAATACTAAAACAATCTGCCAATTTAACTGCTCAGGAAAAAAAACTAGAGTAACGGGCCAGAAGCTACTGGGCCCAACAGAAAATAGAAAAAAAAGAAAAGAACATAAAAAAGGGGCTGGGGCGCTCACCCATGGACTCGGCCCAAGAGGAGGGGCGGCCTGGGAGGCAGGCTGGACGGCCCACGCGAGGGCACTGGACCGTGGGGGAGCGGCCAGCCCAGGCGGGCGGTTGCCTCGTCCTCCTCGTCCTGGCGAGGACAGCAGGGGTGGCGGCGCCGGCGGCCTCGCTGTCCAGCGACGAGCGGCGCGACAGAGGAGATGGGACGCGTGGAGGCGGGGGAGGAGTGCAGGCGGGCGGCGGCCGTCGCGGGCGACCTCCAAGGCGGCGGCGACGTTGGTGTTCCTCGGGCAGCCATGGCGTGGCTTGCAACACAGAGAGAGAAAAGAGAGATTAGAGGGAGATGGGGAGAGAAGGAGAGGAGAGGGCAGCCAGAAGGGGAAGGAGACCTGCGGCGGCGGCCTGCACGCAGCGGCTCGCTGGAGAGCGACCGGAGGCGGGGCAGCCGGAGGCACGAGGCGGCGGGGTCGGCCCGGGTGTGGGGAAGTGTAACAGCCCAGTTTTCACAAAAATTTAAAATTTTTGTTTTCGGTGTGAATTGTTTGATTGTCTGATTTGTTTGCGATATTTGCATCCCCGATTTATCGATCGGAGATTATTTTCCCCCCTCTTATCTCGTACCGTACGGAGACCGACCCTTTCCACCTCGACACTCGACATTTGCGACACCGGGTTTCACCCGATCACCATCGCGAAAACCGCACGAGACTAGCCGCAACCAACGGAACGAATAACCCCGTTAAATAATTAAACGGGTTTATTTTATAGCGCACCGGAAAGTGTTCTTGGAACGGTTCCAACACGAGGTGAACGCCACCGGTTCGACACGCTGATCGCGCAGTTCGAAATTTTACCCGAATCGGAGGTACTGCGGACCCCCGGCGGTCAGAAACGTGAGCACCGCGCGCGAGAGAGAAAAACCGGGGGCATTTGCGTAAACAGGCCAGCCAACCTGCCTATATAATGACCCCCACCTCCCAAACCAGAAAATTAGGGTTCCCCCTATGGCATAATTGCAGCCACCCCCCCCTCTTTTGCACAAAATTTTGCCCCCTAGCCCCCAAATCCCCGAAACCCTAGCCATCAAGCAATTATGGCCGTTGATCTTTCAGATCAAGGGCTCAGATCTAGCCCCAAACCTCCCCAGCAGTCCTCCCAGCTGACCGGCCCCCGCAGGGCCGGAGCGCCGCCGCGGCCCATCTGGCGCAGCCGCTCGTGGAGCTCCTCGCCGCGCCGCTCGACCTCGGCAAGCAACCGTCGCACGCCAGCATGCCGCGCTCCGCCTCCCGGTGACCTCCCTCCGCCGCCGCGCCTCTCCCTTCCCTCCTCCCTCTCCCTTCTCACCGCCCTCGGTCTCCTCCCTTCGCAGGCAACCGGAGCCCGCATCGCCACCGTTCTCGCCATGGCCGGTGTGCCATGGAAGCAGCGAGCTCGACCCGCCAGCAGCCGCCCACGCCACGACCCTGCGCCGGATCCGCCACCTCCGACCTCCTCTGGACCCGCTCCCGTTCCCGACCTCGCCTGCGCACCGCCCCATGGCCGCGCTCGTTGCCGGCGTGGGAAGCCGCCGCCGCAGCCGTCCCGTGCGGGATCCAGGCTCCCCTAGCCGGCCGCTCGATCCGCTTGCTGGGTTGGCTGCGCCCCCACGGCCCAGTCCAGCCGGCAGCCCAAGCCAGCCCAGCCGGCCTCCACAGCCCCCAGCGCCAGCCAGGCCAGTGGGCTTGGCCCATTTGGGTGAGGCCTTCCACCTTTTTTTTCTGCTATTAAAAAAACCTGTGAATTTTGCTAAGTCCTTATAAATATTTCTGCTGATCCCATTTTGTACTGTAATTTCCCGTTGATCCGTAGCTCCGATGAACGTGCCCCCAAAACGAAAGTTGCTCAGTTTTGCGTGCTCTAGCGTTCGTATGTAGAAAGTTTTTCCGTTTGAGGCTGTCTAGATAGTTTAATTCTACGTTGAAGTGGGCATCAGGCCGTTAATTATTTTTTTCCTGCTAAGTGCATCTGTTATTATTTTATTGCAACTTCGGGTGATGATTGCTTCGCAACCGTTCATCGGAATTGATTGATTCCTTTTGCGTTGCGTTAAGCATTGTTTCTAATTCAGTTTCATGCATTCACATGCCATAATTGCTTGCTGCATCATGATTGTATCTTGCTCCAAAGTAGCTATCCTGTTGTTAGTGTGCTGTTGTTTTTAACAACCACCTCTGTTTTTCTCTAAGTCTGTAACGTCCCGATGCCATGTTGCATGCTTAATATCTTTTGATCTATGATTCCTTTTTTGCATGATTCTTTTTGCCATGTCTTCCCTGTCATGTCTACTTTAGTTCCATATCGTTTGTGAGCATGTTTGCATTGATTATCATGTTTATGCATTGCTCTAAAGTGTGCTTCGTGATGTTGGCAGTTTGTGCCCGTAACTTGTTTTGCTTGTATCTTTTTAACCGTAACTCCATTTGGGGTGTTCTTTATATGTAACTTGATTAGTTTTTCGTGTTCTTTGTGTTTATTCTATTGTTTGCTGCTGCTAACCAACCTAAAATATGGTTTAGGGCAGAACAGTACCTAATCCTTTAATTGTCGTGCGACACTTAGTGTTATGCCATGTTTAGGTTGTGCCTCACTTAAATTGACTAGCCTAGATAGTTTACTTTGTGCTTCACCTCTGGCCATGTTTTTGTGCTATGCCATGCTTGCTTGAGTTGTCATGTTAACAACCTTTTTTGATAACCTGTAGCTAAACAACTTGAACCTTTCCAAATGTGCGGTATCGTCGTGTGTGACGAGTACTCCACTTAACCTGTTAGTAAACGCTCTCGACGGTAGGTGCGATGTCTCGTGTTGCCTTCTTGTTGATGCTTGCTCGTGTTTGTTCGTAGTAATAGATGCTTGCTCGTTGATTGCTTTCCAGTGTTTATCATCTTGTGTGCTTCCGCGGGTACCTCTCGGAGACGATGCGAGCTTGCGATCAACTACACCTTCGGAACCCGACTTATCAACAGGAAAGGACTATACATTACTTATGATCCATTCTATTTCAACCAGCGGTTTGCATGCTAGTCTAGGTTAGGTTCGATGTTTGATCCTACCACATGTTTACAGCCTCTTTCAAACCGATACAGCCATGTCCCTTCCCAGCAAACCTTGTACTGCTATGTTACTATTTGCTCGTTGCTCAGCCCCTGCTTAGTATGCATGCTTAGGATGCTACGATGTTACCCTGTTACTCCTTGGTTTGGGATATCACATTATTATATTGTTGTTGATGATATGATTATTATAATGTTGACTATATTCGACGAAGGATGGAAGGTCTAGGCTATCCCGCCCCGACGCTTTGTTCCATTCGAGTCACCTAGGATCCGAGTTCCAGGTATTGGTTTTAAGACTGAGCGTGCCTAACCGCGTGTGGGATTTTATGGGGTCCCCTTTTCTTACCTACCTAGCTTCAAACGTTTCTAGTGGTGGCCCAAGCTGATTTACAATTTGAAACCGTGTGTGTGCTGGTCAGCTGCCAGTTGTTTACAAACCAACTCGGACCAGTGAAGACTTAGTTCCCTTGCTGGCCCACCTTGTTCGGCTGAGGACCCGGTTTCCCATGTGTGATTAATCGGCTATCCAAACCCGAGACAGATAGTAGAGACCAGATCGAGAGAGCGGCCGGCTCCTGAGCTGGATGTCGACTCACCGGGGGCCACCCGGATTTGTTCGTTGTTAGTTAGAGGGACCTGTCGTTTCAGATATCTTGGAACTAAATCATAAAATGGTTGCCTGTGATGGGTAGCAACTGAGAGAGAAGGACGTGCGTGCGGAGCCTCGCAATGGGCAGTTGGTACAACCCTGCAGGGTAAAATCTTTTCGAGAAGTCGTGTCCGCGGTTATGGACGACTTGAGACCTACTCCTTGTTCATAGACAACAACAACTGAGTTAATCTTAACATAATTTTATCAACGTGTGTGTGTGCCTTGATTGCTTCTTCTTCGTCGGGATGCGAAGAGGAGGACAAGGATAGGATAGGTGTTATGATTGCGTAAGTAGTTGATAGCAAGACTTGTTGGAGGCGATTCCTCATCGAATTCTTGGCTTCTTATCTTACTCTATAGATCGTTAGCCACTTCATAATGCTAGTGCAGCAGCAACCTCACCACTTACCCCTTCCTTACCGTAAACTACTAGTTGTCCTAGATTGACGAGTGATGAAGTCCTTACTGGGTCAGATGACCACTACAGTTGGATGCTGAGTACCTCTGTACTCATGATACTACCCCCAAACTCTTTTCAAGCTTCTTGATCGACAACAGGTATGGTGATCGACGTTTCACGTGGAGACTCGACGAAGATTAGTTAGGCGGATCCCGGCGGAGGGCCTGGACCCGTGTGGTTATGGGATCGATGTTTTTCTCTTTGCCACTAGGCATTTTCTTGTAGTCTGTACTCAGACATGTATCTTCCGCTGTTGTATTGTATTTGAGGCAGTTGTATGCCGATTGTATGAGTTGTTGTATCCTTATATCTGTAATGTTGTGATATCATGTTGGAAATCCGGGGCATATGGCTTTGTCATATGTCGCGGTGGGACCGATATGTGCTTCGTCCCCGGATCTGGGTGGAAACACCTGGATCTGGAACAGTACCGCATATCAGGCCTTACAGGAAGGAGGAGCCCGGGCGTGGCTGGAGGGTG
Source organism: Bromus sterilis (assembly GCA_950022295.1). Taxonomy (NCBI): domain Eukaryota; kingdom Viridiplantae; phylum Streptophyta; class Magnoliopsida; order Poales; family Poaceae; genus Bromus; species Bromus sterilis. Next base: position 376,084,826 of record OX465595.1, on the reverse strand, counting down.
ACGTGGACGATCCCAGGCCGTCGGATCTGAGGATCTGACGGCCCAGAACTCCTTGGGCAGAAAATTGGACGAAAAATGGGGTATTTTCAGATCTGGGGCTGGCTAGGGAAACCCTAAGTGGTGGGGTGGTCTATATATAGCCCAGGTGGCTGGCAGTTTGCAAAAACATCTCCGGTTTTTTCTCTCGCGCGCGCGGTGTTCACGTTTCTGACCGCCGGTGTCCGCAGGACCTCTGATTCGGGTAAAACTTCGAACTGCGCGATCAGCGCGTCGAGCCGGCGGCGTTCACCTCGCGCTGGAACCGTTTCGAGAAAACTTTCCGGCGCGCTATAAAAATATCCCGTTTACTTATAAAACGGGGTTTTCGTTTCGTTGGTTGCGGCTGGTCTCGTGCCGTTTTCGCGACGGTGATCGGGTGAAACCCGATGTCGCAAAGGTCGAGTGTCAGGGTGGCAAGGGTCAGTCTCCGTCCGGTACGAGATAAGAGGGGGGAAAATATTCGCCGATTGATAAATCGGGGATGCAAACACCGCAAACAATTCACACCGAAAACAAAAAATTTAATTTTTGTGAAATCTGGGCTGTTACAATACAACACCACCAACAAGGGATCTCGTCCCGAGATCCTGGACGATCCGGGGGAGAGGGGGAGAGAAAAGAGAGTCGACAATCTTCAACACCACCAACAAGGGACTCTGCTCCATGTCGACGTTGAACTCCGTCGAGAAAACTTTCCGCAGAGAGATGGCAACGTCTGACAACGAAACCATCAGGCGATCAAGGGGAAGAACGACACTTCAAAGCGACGATCAAGGGAAGCACTCTCATGTAAATCACGAGGATACTAGGTAAGAGGATTGAATTCAACGGATGACCAAGATATAAACCATAGTCGGACAGACTAAAGGTACTACAGGAATTCCCAAACCTGAGATCGGAATCGAGACAATACGCTACAAGCAAGGCATTGTAACTATTCCGAAACTCCACACTCAGCGAGATCCTAAGTTTGAAGGGGATAAGATCAGAATTAAAACACTTACGACACTTGTCCTGACTAGAGCAAGGGTAAGGAGTAAAAAGAATCCTACTCTCCGACAACTAACTTAGTAGCTACAAAATAGTTTTAGTCTAGACTCGACTTCGGCCAGAAAATGGATCCTACGGTCGGTAAGGCTCTGATACCAAGTTGTAAGGCCCGATATGCGGTACTGTTCCAGATCTTGGTGTTTCCACCCAGATCCGGGGATGAAGCACATATCGGTCCCACCGCGACATATGACAAAGCCATATGCCCCGGATTTCCAACATGATATCACACCATTACAGATACAAGGATACAACATCTCATACAATCGGCATACAACTGCCTCAAATACAATACAACAGCGGAAGATATATGTCTGAGTACAGACTACAAGCAAATGCCTACTGGCAAAGAGAAAAACATCGATCCCCATAACCAGAGGGGTCCAGGCCCTCCGCCGGGATCCGCCTAACTAGTCGTCGTCGAGTCTCCACGTGAAACGTCGATCACCATACCTGTTGTCGATCAAGAACCCTGAAAAGAGTTTGGGGGTAGTATCATGAGTACAGAGGTACACAACATCCAACTGTAGTGGTCATCTGACCCAGCAAGGACTTCATCACTCGTCATTCTAGGACAACTAGTAGTTTACGGTAAGGAAGGGGTAAGTGGTGAGGTTGCTGCCGCACTAGCATTTATGAAGTGGCTAACGATCTAGAGAGTAAGGTAAGAAGCCAAGCATTCGATGAGGAATCGCCTCCAACAAGTCTTGCTATCAACTACTTACGCAATCATAACACCTATCCTATCCTTGTCCTCCTCTTCGCATACCGACGAAGAAGAAGCAGTCAAGGCACACACACGTTGATCAAGTTTATATTAAGATTATCTCAGTTGTTGTTGTCTATGAACAAGGAGTAGGTCTCAAGTCGTCCATAACCGTGGACACAGCTTCTCGAAAAGATTTAACCCTGCAGGGGGGGTACCAACTGCCCATTACGAGGCTCCGCACGCACGTCCATCTCTCTCGGTTGCTACCCATTATAGGCAACCATTTTATGATTTAGTTCCAAGAGATCCGAAACGACAGGTCCCTCTAGCTAACAACGAACAAATCCGGGTCGCCCCCGGTGAGTCGACATCCATCTCAGGAGCCGGCCGCTCTCTCGATCTGGTCTCTACCGTCTGTCGCATGTTTGGATAGCCGGTTAATCACACATGGGAAACCGGGTCCTTAGCCGGACAAGGTGGGCCAGCAAGGGAACTAAGTCCTCACTGGTACAGGTTGGTTGGAAAACAACTGGCGGCCGACCAGCACACACACGGTTTCAAATGGTAAATCATCTTGGGCCACCACTAGAAATGTTTGAAGCTAGGTAGGTAAGAAAAGGGGACCCCATAAAATCCCACACGCGGTTAGGCACTCTCAGTCTTAAAACCAATACCCGGAACTCGGATCCTAGGTGACTCGAATGGAACAAAGCGTCAGGGCGGGATAGCCTAGACCTTCCATCCTTCGTCAAATATAGTCAACATTATAATAATCATATCATCAACATCAATATAATAATGTGTTATCCCAAACCAATGAGTAACAGGGTAACATCGTAGCATCCTAAGCATGCATACTAAGCAGGGGCTGAGCAACGAGCAATAGTAACATAGCAGTACATGGTTTGCTGGGAAGGGACATGGTTGTATCGGTTTGAAAGAGGTTGTAAACATGTGGTAGGATCAAACATCGAACCTATCCTAGACTAGCATGCAAACCGCTGGTTGAAATAGAATGGATCATAAGTAATGCATAGTCCTTGCCTGTTGATAAGTCGGGTTCATAAGGTGTAGTTGATCGCAAGCTCGCATCGTCTCCGGGAGGTACCCGCGGAAGCACACAAGAGGGTAAACACTGGAAAGCAATCAACGAGCAAACATCTATTACTACGAAGCAAACACGAGCAAGCATCAACAATAAGGCAACACGAGACATCGCACCTACCGTCGAGAGCAGTTACTAACAGGTTAAGTGGAGTATTCGTCACACACGACGATACCACACATTTACGGTGGTTCAAGTTGTTTAGCTACAGGTGATCAACAAAGTTGTTAACATGGCATCTCACTCAAGCAAGCATGGCATATCACACAAGCATAGCAAAAGGTGAAGCATAAATAAACTACCTAAGCTAGTCAATTTAAGTGGGGTGAAATCCTAGACATGGCAAACTATTGCGGACCCCACGATAAAAATGGAATTTGGTACTGTTCTGCCCTACACATAATTTTATTATTTTTATTAGCAAGCAAGAGCTGCATAAACACAGTCTACATGCAATTCTAGTCAAGTTACATATAAGAAACATTTTAAACAGAGCAACGGTTAAAAAGTTATTAAAGAAACAATTTTACAGTGGCAAGCAGTGTAATTAGCAGGTAAACAGCAAGTAGACAAGTGCAAACATGGCATCAAGCAACATTTTATTAATCTACGCGCAAAATGGAGCAACTTTCATGTAGAAAGCGTCTCCATCGGAGCTACCGGTGAAAAGATATGCACGTCGCAAAATACTAAAACAATCTGCCAATTTAACTGCTCAGGAAAAAAAACTAGAGTAACGGGCCAAAAGCTAATGGGCCCAACAGAAAATAGAAAAAAAAAGAAAAGAAAAAAAAGGGACTGGGGCGCTTGCCCATGGGCTCGGCCCAAGAGGAGGGGCGGCCTGGGAGGCAGGCCGGCTGGACGGCCCACGCGAGGGCACTGGACCGTGGGGGAGCGGCCAGCCCAGGCGGGCGGTTGCCTCGTCGTCCTCGTCCTGGCGAGGACAGCAGGGGTGGCGGCGCCTGCGGCCTCGCCGTCCAGCGACGAGCGGCGCGACGGAGGAGATGGGGGCGCGTGCAGGCGGGCGAGGAGTGCAGGCGGGCGGCGGCCGTCGTGGGCGACCTCCAAGGCGGCGGCGGCGTTGGTGTTCCTCAGGCAGCCATGGCGTGGCTCGCAACACAGAGAGAGAAAAGAGAGATTAGAGGGAGATGGGGAGAGAAGGAGAGGAGAGGGCATCCAGAAGGGGAAGGAGACCTGCGGCGGCGGCCTGCACGCAGTGGCTCGCCGGAGAGCGACCGGAGGCGGGGCAGCCGGAGGCACGAGGCGGCGGGGTCGGCTCGGGTGTGGGGAAGGAGCAGCCCGGGCGTGGCTGGAGGGTGACGTGGACGATCCCAGGCCGTCGGATCTGAGGATCTGACGGCCCAAAACTCATTGGGCAGAAAATTGGACGAAAAATGGGGTATTTTCAGATCTGGGGCTGGCTAGGGAAACCCTAAGTGGTGGGGAGGTCTATATATAGCCCAGGTGGCTGGCAATTTGCAAAAACATCTCCGATTTTCTCTCGCGCGCGCGGTATTCACGTTTCTGACCGCCGGGGTCCGCAGGACCTCCGATTCGGGTAAAACTTCGAACTGCGCGATCAGCGCGTCGAGCCAGCGGCGTTCACCTCGCGCTGGAACCGTTCCGAGAACATTTTCCTGCGCGCTATAAAAATATCCCGTTTACTTATAAAACGGGGTTTTCGTTCCGTTGGCTGCGGCTGGTCTCGTGCGGTTTTCGCGACGGTGATCTGGTGAAACCCGGTGTCGCAAAGGTCGAGTGTCAGGGTGGCAAGGGTCAGTCTCCGTCCGATACGAGATAAGAGGGGGGAAAATAATCGTCGATCGATAAATCGGGGATGCAAACACCGCAAACAAATCAGACAATCAAACAATTCACACCGAAAACAAAATTTTTTATTTTTGTGAAATCTGGGCTGTTACATTGAGACCGGAAGCTTGGAACAAATCTTCCCTCACTACTCCCCCTACCATCCCCCCAGCTGCCCCAACTGCTCTCCAGATTTCGCCTTGGAATATATGCTCTCATCCAGGCACCGAATTGCTGATTTTCTCCTCGACCCAGCTTCCTTCCACAATCCTTATCAATATGATCGAGCAAACCACATGTGAAACAGAAATTCGAAAGAAATCAAACCACAAGTCCTCATCTTTTTTCTTTCCCGACTTTGATCCCTTGCTGCTGCTCGCTTTATCTTGATCTTCTTCTCTCATAAAACCCCTCATCAGCGGCTCAGTTATAACAAAAGGAAATTTCTAACCATGTTTGTTGTCTGATGCACCTTGAATAAGGTATGTCCCTTCCGATAGTCTAACATATGTCCCTTCTGATAGTGCAATCTGAAAGGAATATCAAAGCCCGAGTCATCTATTTTTATAGCACATGATTTGATTAAGGGAAAAGATAGCTACCACAGGTGTGGACGGAGACACTTTCACTCACAGATGGCAATTTTTATTATGTATAGATGACAATTATGAGCCAAAGTTATCACGTTGAAGCAAAAGTTGTCATATACTAACAAAAGTTGTCATGTTAAAGCAAAAATTGCCATCTCACATAAATTAAATTTGTAATCTAAAAATGTGTGGGCGAAAGCGTTCCGCCCACCACGTGAGGCAGCTATCGGGGTCCTGAATTAAATACACAAGTATAGATGCTAGTCTGGTAGTCCATTCCTTCCCAAATAAATGTATGAAGTAGTGAAGTACAAAATCCCAGAGAAGAACTCTCGTGATGGCCAAGTCGAAGCCAGAATGGGCTATCCGGATGAACAAATGCAGCTCTATGTTATGATAAATAATTTATTTCGATTAGACCTCTTCATAAGATCGCCTAATTGAAATGCAACAAAAAGGAAACCAACAGTCGCGATGCAATCATAATAAAATACAGTAATAATGATGGGAGTTTCATGGCAGCCAAGTTATTTTTTGTTTCTGTTTTTTACGGAAATACCAGTTTCTAGAAAATCTCAGAAGTTTCCGGGTTTTTTCGCCCGAAATTCTTATTTAAAAAATCATGTCAAACTCTATAATATTTAACTCAAAGATCGTAACAGACACGTTACATGTCAAGTTGTCAACTCGTCGTCACTTTTCACGTTCTATCCATCAACCTCGTAGGTCATGGGTTCAATTCTCTCGTACTACACCAGGATAAAAATAATCCCTCGGAATAATACATTTTATTTGCTAAATTACAGAAATAATATACAGTTTTAATTTTTTTAAATATATTGTATAGTATTTTTTTAGCGTAAGTAATACATTTGTTCCATCAAGTTCAGATCATGTGGGGCGAGAAGCCATACATGCCTGTCCAGATCTAAAGAAGAACTAAATTTAACTGCTTTCACAACCAACAGAAGTTCTTTTTTCAAAAGTAAATCTACAATATTGAAATAACAGAAAGTTGGCCTTGATCTCCTTGACAATCATCGCATGCAGTCAGGAACAAATTTATTATCTTCCGGGTTAAATATAGGCCACCCTGGTTGTGGCCGAGAGCTCAGTCGGCCCAGCCGTGGCCGACAGCACAACTGGGTTGCACGTTACGGTAATTATTATTTTCCACACAGCTTTTTCCAACTTATTTTTATTAAAAATTATATTTAACGAAATACATAAACTTTATTAAAACATGATGAAATTTTTTAAGACTAGAAGTACATTTCCTAAAAGCATTTTGAAAATACATACTACACGGACATATATTAACACATGAAAATTTTAGAATCTTATCATAATATTATTAATAAAAATAAATAGACATTCTAGAAAATATTATTTTTATTACATATATATGAAATCTTTTCAAAATAATACAAATAAAAAAATGCATAAGTATTAATAGAAATACATGAATATTTATTGTAATTAAAATTCCATAATTGACATATTTAATTTTTAACAAAAATGAAACAAAAAAATAAAACTTGAATGCATAAATTATCACTTTCTACCATATTTCTTTATTGTCTTCCACTTGAATGAAAAAAAATTAACATTGTGCCAACAAGTTCAATCACCTTTCTTTATTATCAAGTCGAAGTACGCTCGCGGAGTTAATCGGGCTGATGATATATCAAATCTTTTTAATAAATATAAAAATAATATTTTCTATTAAATATTCAAATAACTAAAATATTTAAAAAGTGTTCCTTTTATGACCTATAATCTTGGTTGACACTTGCCTATTAATTCTTCAGTATAGGGGGATACCTAGCTTATTTTTTTATTTATTTTTTCAATTTTATTTTTTATTTAATTAATAAATTATTTAATTTTAATTAAAATAAATATTTATGTAATTCTATTAGTAATTATGCATTTTATTCGATTTATATTATTTTGAAAAGTGTTCATATATGAGTAATAAAAGTAATGAGCGACACTCATTATGGATTGGAGCGAGTATTTAGAAAATTATATATTTTAATTAATAATATTAATATGGTTTTTTGAAATCTCCATGTGTTAATCTATCTTCGTGTAGTATGTAATTTTGAAAAGCCTTTAGGAAATGTATTTCTAGTCTTAAAATTGTTCATCATGTTTTAATAAAGTTTATGTGTTTGTCAAGATATATTTTTTGAATAAAAATAAGTTGGAAAAGGTTTGTGAAAGACTCATTAATAGTCAAGCGTGCACCCACTTGGGTTGTTAGCCACAGCTAAGCCGATTGGGTTGTCGATCACAGCCAGGCCGACTGCATGATGGGCGAACCACCAGTCGGCTCCGCCTAGGCCGACTGAGTTCTGTCGGTTCTGGCCGGGCGGGCCCTGCTAGTTATGCCCTGACCGACTATACAATATATTTGAAAATTTTCAAAACTGAATATTCTTTTTGTAATTTAGCAAATGAAATGTATTATTTTAAAAAAGTAGCCTACAACAGGCGCAATTTTTTCTGTTTAATAAACAATAATAAGTTTTTTGCAAAAACAAAACTCGAACCCAGGACCTCCATCAAGAAGTTATACAACACACCACCAGACCAAGTGTTATAAAAAGTTTACTATTGCATAAGAGCACTAATTTGGCATTACCTAGACGTTTAAATTTAAAATGAATATTTAGGATGGTATTCAAATTTCTCGGAGATCAGCAAAATTTCCATAAATCGAACAGTTTTCAAAAATACCGTTCGGACAAAAAATCACCGGGGAAATCATCGTCGGCCACCCAGTTCATCTGTCGCGCAGCCCTCGAAGCCCTTGAAACCTCTAGGGAAGCCGCAACGCCGCAGTAGAGCGAGGAAGGAGACCGCTCGCGCCTCTTTGTTCCACACCTAATTAAGGAGGTACAACACTAACGAACCGACCAACTGAGGTGCATCCCCCGAAGCGCTTACTGGATGACAATAGGGACCACAACTTGAAAGGGTTGAGGGCTAATGATGTGGTTCCAACAAACGCTCCCAATGCCTCGATTCACCAGGAAGGTGTAATTCCAAGGAGCTTAGGGCAACTCCAAAGGGCCGATCCAAATGGACCGTCATTTCGTTCTTCATTTGTCCGTTTGGGTCGCCAAACGGGCCACTGTCCGGACCATGTCAGTCCTCCCTAGGTTGCTTCGCCCAACAATGCGAGCTCGAGCCAAATATAGTCCCACCTCGTCGCCGAAGGGAAGAGACGTGTTGTTTAAAATGGCCGATGGCGGCCACATTGTAAATTATAGTAAAGCAAAAAATGTAGGGCTCGTTTGATTCATAGGAATTACATAGGATTCTTGTAGGATTTTATCCCATAGGATTTTTTCCTACGTTACTCATTTGATTCATAGGAATTGTTTCTATAGGAATTTTTCCCATAGGAATTTTTGTACTACTTTCTATAGGAATCCTAACATTCACTCCAACCTCTTTCTACAATTCCTTTGATGGAATCAAACAAACTTTGGTGCAAGCAAAATCCTATAGGATTGGAGTGGGCATGCCATTGCAATCCTATGCTTTTCCTGTTCCTATGATTTTCTTATCCTATGAATCAAACAAGCCCGTAGTTCTCATGGTGAGCTACTTGCGGGTGATATCTATCTAGTCCAGAGATTTCTAAAAAGGTAAAGAACCTTTCAAGAATAGATGGATATCACGCTCCATAGGTCACTTGCGAGAACTATCGTTAACATATTTGCTACAATTTTTGTACAACCATACATCGTAGCATCTAATATTATTACAAACCAAATAAATTATTCATTGTAGCACATAATATTATTACAAAAAAAATCATTCATTTTACGAAATACTTTTATTATAAACCATAGGTTGTAGCATATAAAAAAAGTGCACATGCTACTGAGCTCCTATGTGAACCCACATATGCTCAACCAAATCGTTTTGTAACTGTACGTGGGTTCTACGATCATGCAAATCACGATGAAATAGAGGAAGTTTTGGTATGATGTCGGTGTACCATTGGGCACAATATTGTCATCCTGATATTGTCAATTCTGGGGGAGCACTGGGGCATTCATTGCCTCCATAAGCCTTGCAAACACGGGGGAGCACTGAAGCACGTTGATATCATTATGAGAACATGTCATGCCTAGAAAAAAGTGTCAAATCCAAATATCCTGAGATTCCATGGCATCGAGGATCACAGTGCAGCCCTCGGCATGTCCCTTGTATATCCCCAGCCAAGCAAATGGAAGTTCTTCCACTCCCAATGCAAACAAACAATGCTACCAAGCATGCCTAGGAGCCTCTAGCAGCATTGATCTCCAACTATAAAGCTGTATCCGCGACATTTGATTGACGCAAGTACTCGGAACCAAACACCCGAACAACGGCTTGACAAAATCTGTATAATGCCTCTAGACAAATAGACTCACTCATGCGCATATACTCATCAATTAGGTCACCGAGAACTCCATATGCAAGCATCCGAATAGTTGTTATGCATTTTTAATAAGAGGAGAACCCAACCCTGCCAGTGCAATCATACTTGCATTTGAAACAATCATCATACTCTGTCACTCCCTTTCGAATACGGTTAAACAACTGTCTACACATGCGGAAGCGTCGTCGGAACAGTCTAGGAGGGAACAGTGGCTTTGCATGAAAGTAGTCATCATACAACAGAAGATGACCAGACTCTCTGTTTTGATCGAAAGCAGGAGTATATGCCCTGATATCGAACCTCTAAATTTTGGCCGCTACCTCTCAAAATGATGCATCTAACCAACTCTAATCCTCCTGTTTGGATGTTTTAGGGTTAGTTTGGTTCAATCTAACCAACTCTAACTCTAACCCATGGATCCAAATAGGGCCAATAAAAAAATCACGTTTTTTTGTGTGATGAGAGCTGCATGCTGCATGTATTCCTTTGTTTTGTTTGCTTTCCATAGACGCTCGTTGTGAGTGACTCATTGTGGCTAATTCTTTCGCACTATGTGTTGTAGCCGCCATAGAGAATCCAAACAATACTACTACAGCGATTCCCCATGTGGTTTGCTTTTTAAGCGTGGGGTGTCAGGTATTGTTGGGCGTGGCTTCTCCATGTACGCAGTATAACTCTAGCAATGTAGCCACAGTTATTCTAGCAGTGCATTGTAACATCAGCACATGCATGACTGTGTCTCGTAGCACTGTAGCACCGTAGCAGCAGCAATGTTGAAAATGATAAAATACAGGATACAACGAGAGGGTTCAGTCTTGTCTTTATGCGCATGTCTCTACATATCTCATAGTCTGCATATTGCTCTATACTTAAAACTTAATACTGTACAATAAAATTATTTTAAGTAATAGAGTTCTGGTTCAATTCATTTTGATTTTATCCGTAAGTTCCAGTTCTCACTGTTAAGTTGCGCATCTGGGGAACACGTACTAAGAAAACTGATTTGGAACACTAGCGCTCCTGAAGATCTGCTGAGACTGAACAATTCCTACTAATACTGCTACGTGTCCGGTGCATCCGAATCCTGTCCTATGCACAAAATTTCTGAGAAAAATAAACTACCACATGCCCCATCTCCTTGTCGTTTGGTGTATTGAACTGGACTGATACACTGTGTTGTGGTCCAGGTTGAGCCTAGCCTTTGCAGATTATAGGGCCTACTACATGCAGAGATTAGAGACATGCAAACACATTGTGATACACATTACACCCTGACGAGCTCGCGTATCCCCATGCCAGCGGGCGGACATGATAGCGGGACCGGACAGCCTATGCTCTATCAAACATTTTCGAGGAGGGGACGGTGGGGGAACTTCGTTAAATCTTAGTCTAGAGTCTAGACACACTCATCACCAAAACTAAAGACCGCTGGCAAAATTAGAGCATGGTTAATAGTATAGCCAGCTACTGGCTATAAGGAGATGCCATGTCATATATAGCTAACCTTATAGTCAACAAGTACAATAGTAAGACTATAAGAGCAAGTACAATAAAGCTGACTGGGCGGGCTATAAGAAATAAAATAATATATTGTTGCTTAGTTGGAAGAGAAAGAAGAGGAGAGAGAAGAGAAGCGGGCTACTAATTAGTAGCCAGCTGCAACACGTGCTCCTAGGCACTTTGTGAGATAGACATGTGGGTCATATATTGCTAAAATAGTATTTCTTATAGTCTTTTTATTGTACTTGTTGACTATAAGGTTAGCTATAGATGACACGGCATCTCCTTATAGCCAGCAGCTGGCTATACTATTAACCATGCTCTAAGGAGTACTACTTTAGCAATACATGATCCACATGTCTATCTCACAAAGTGCCTAGGAGCACGTGTTGCAGCTGGCTACTAATTAGTCCCCGCTTCTTTTCTCTCTCCTCAAACTAAGCACAAATATATTATTTAATTTCTTATAGTCAGCTGACTAGGCACTATTGTACTTGCTCTTACTGCTTCGAACTTGGTCACTTGGGCACTAATTCCTCTGTGATCACCAGGCTTTTGCAAGTACAACCTGTGTAGCCTAGCCTTCCTTCCATGGGTATCACCGACTCTACCGTGCTTTGCTTTCGCCTGCGCCACGCCCTTCTTAGGGCCAGTTCTTTTGAGGTGTGGCTTATGCATAAGCTGCTGTGGAAATAAGAACTAGATAAGCTCTTGTGGAAATAAGCTTCTATGAATAAGCCATCGAGTTCTTTTCAGTTGTGTTTCTTCAGCTTATTTTGTATGTACCTAGTGAAAAGTCTGTAATGCCCAAATTTTATACTACTTACATTTATGTATAGCAACTGAAACTGGAGATAAAAATAACACCTACGAACTGAAACTGCACGCACTCAAAGGTTCAGAAAAGAACAGACACATTGGCCGTGCGTGGCCGGGGCCCTTGGCCGTGCGTGGCCGTGGCCTCCGCGCCGTCGGCTGGCTGCCCCTGGTCCTTGGTGCTGCCTGCGCTGGCCGCGCTGGGCGCCCTGGTCCCTGGTGCTGGCCGCCCCGCGTCATGCGTGGCCGTGGCCTTCGCGCCGCCGGCCGGCCGTGCGTGGCCGTGGCCTTCGGCCGTCCGCCCCCGGCCAGCTCCGCCCGTTGCCACGCCCTTTTCTCGCCGGGCTCCGCCCCGCCCTGGCCGGCCCTCCCCTCGCCGACCCTTCCCATGGCCGCCGCTCCGGTGGATTCCGCGCCCCTACCCGTGGACGTGGCGGACGCGCCGTCTCCCGGGGCCACGCACCGGCTGACTCCAGCAGAGGAAGGCGGCGGGAGGTTGCGGCGGGATGCGGGAAGAGAGGAAAGGATGAGGGATGGGGCGGGATAGAGGGAGAGAGGACGAGGGATCAGGGATGCGAGGGCAGTGGCATTTTTTCTGTAATTTCAACCACTAGCGAGGGCAACCGGATATACCGCTTCGGCTCTTTGCGGGAAGCCGCTCGAAGCTGCCCTGGACCAGCTTTTTTCCAACGTGAAGAGAAGTCCAGTGGAGATAAGTTAAGCCCAAATTTAAAAACGAGTTCTTTTTAGTTTTTGGCTTTTTTTTACAATAAGCTGCTATAAGCTGGAAAAGAACCAGCCCTTATTCAGGCAACCATAGCCTGCAGAAGGCAACGCCTCACCCCCTCCTCCTCCTCATCGCATCACATGCTCCTCTCTAACGCCTTTTCCCTTCCTGCCACTGCCATCCGATTGCTTCTTCAGTCCTAGCTACCTCTCCCTCTCTCTCGTCGTACTCACCCCACCCCCACTATCCACTACTGTACCAGTCTACCACCCTCGCCTGCCATCACACACAGTTTGCACACAAGCTGAGCTATCAGTGGCAGCTCTAGAGAAGATCGAGCGCGTGAACGAACATGATGCTCTGTGATCTCTCTTCTGACCACGAGGCCACCGGATCCAACTCCCACGGCGGTGGTGGAGATATCCTGCTGAGCCCTCTCTTCGCCTCAGCACCGCTGCCGCTGGAGGAGCCCCCCAGGGCCAGGGCCAAGAGGAAGAGGGGCCAGCCCGGAAACCCAGGTATACAAAAGTTAAACCTAGATCATCCATCAACTGCTCCCAGAAACCCTCAACTTAATTTCGTTAGTTTCTTTCACCAAGCTGACTAGGGAAAATTTCGTTCTTGTGGTTTTTTCCTTTGTGGTGTGGAAACGGAAGACCCTGGCGCGGAGGTGATCGCGCTGTCGCCGGGGACGCTGGTGGCGACGAACCGCTTCGTGTGCGAGGTCTGCGGCAAGGGCTTCCAGCGGGACCAGAACCTGCAGCTGCACCGCCGCGGCCACAACCTCCCGTGGAAGCTCCGGCAGCGTTTAACCCTGTCGCAGCCGCCCAGGCTCGGCGCGGCGCCGCGCAAGCGCGTGTACGTGTGCCCCGAGCCCAGCTGCGTCCACCACGACCCGGCCAGGGCGCTGGGCGACCTCACGGGGATCAAGAAGCACTTCTCCCGGAAGCACGGCGAGAAGCGGTGGGCGTGCGAGCGGTGCGCCAAGCGCTACGCCGTGCACTCGGACTGGAAGGCGCACGTCAGGAACTGCGGCACCCGCGAGTTCCGCTGCGACTGCGGCATCCTCTTCCCGAGGTATACATGCATGCATCAACTTTGATCTGAATTCTCAAGGTGCTGGAATTTCATCATCAGCAGGGTGGAAATTAGATGAGATTCACTAGCTAGATGCGGTAGATATATATTCCGTATACACTTAGTAAGTTTTTCATACAATACTGAAAATCATCGATATGTACCGCTGCATGCCTGCATGTCACGTAAACGTAGTGTGTCTCCATACATAATTACATGTGTGTTCATACTTGCTCAACCTGCAATTTTCGATCGCGATCAAATATGTCTTGGTCAAATATCAGCAACCTGCACCAAGCACATAGTTTTGGTTATGCAGGAGGCCGTGTCCAACCTGCCTATATATGGCATCTATCCAAGAGGCATTGATGAAAATTTGGTATTTGTAGGTAGCCTGTCTCTACACTAGGATCGTTTTCATACTTCCATTTCTTGGCACACACTCCCTGCATTAGCAAGGCAAGGGGAATTAAAGGTGCGGCTTGAAGCAAGTATAGTACTATGCAAATGGTACATGCATTGTGGTGACATGTTAGGGGAGATCCAATGGTTGTAAGATAGCTGTTGGTAAGTTTGCCATCTAGGATAGAATGATGATGTGTCATGCAATAAATGAAGTGAGAGAGCAAAGTTGTATGTAGATTAACCAACACCTCTTGCACAAGCTCCAAGGTAGAATAGAGAGCAAACACATTTATTTACCCATTTTTTATTGAATGACTTACATACAACCCATTGAAGTACTTGTATGATAGCTTGTTGGTTGATGACATGGACAATTTATCAACAACACTTACATACAAACTATTGAAGATGCTCTTAGAGAAACTGTTGACGATGCACAATACTAGGAATACAACTGGAATTTGCATCTGGAGTTTACATCTCCAGCCATCATTCCTGCATGCGATAACTCCATCTCTCTCACACACACAACACAGACACGCGTGCATGGCAGGAACTTTACTTCACCAAAGTTAAATACAACCTTTACATGCATGCATGAATACATGAGTGCTAGCCAACAAAGTTAAACTAGTAGCTGATTATTTTGTGACATCATATATGTGATAACATGCAGGAAGGACAGCTTGGTGACCCACAGGGCCTTCTGTGATGCCCTAGCTGAAGAGAGTGCAAGGCTTATCGCAGCTGCAAACAGCAGCAGCACCACCACCATCACCACCACTTGCAACAACAACAACAACAACAGCAGCAGCAACAATCTATTCATGACAAGCAACAGCTCCACACTCTTCCTTCCTTTCTCCAGCCCTGCTCACGCTCAAAATCCCAGCCCCTTCATGTTTCTCTCCCAAGAACCTCACCAGCACCAGCTGCTCCCACCGTTCCCACCCCTGACATATCTTGATTACCTCCCTATGATCAAAAGTGGCTCGGCTATCAGCGCCGACACGGTCAGCTTCGGACTCAGTTCAGAAGGTTCGATGACTATGCACGCCGGCGCCCCCCACCTCACCAGAGACTTCCTGGGCGTCGATGATCCCGGTGAGGTCGAGGAGCTGCAGATACCAGTGCCACTGTGCGCCGTCGCGTACCAAGGACGCTCAATTGGCTCCATCAACGCCTGCTGCGCCACCGACCTGACCAGGCAGTACCTCAGCCAGCTTCCGCCGGTGAACGAGCCGTGGAGCCACAACTTCTAGGGACTCGCCTACAGCTCAACAAGATGACCACTAAAGACTTGTCTGACAACCAAAACTAGCTTCGTTTACAATGCTTAATTTATCCGTCTTTGATGCAATTAGGGTACGTCGATCTGGACAGTGGGCTGATCGATCCAACCTATGCTCATTTTCCGCGGTTTTTCTGTGTGAGAGATGCCCGTTGACTCGTCACTGAAATCCAAATGTCAATGCATAATGCATGGCACCTTCATGCATATATGATCCCCGGTGTTAATTTCTTCATGTTGGATGCATGTACTCATTCTTTCTATTTCCCTGCGTGACTGAAAATAAAATGAGTACAGACACGTGTGCCTTCTTTTATCCATCACGATATAAATGTAGAAGCGTATGCATACATATACATCTTAAGATCGACAAAGTCACCACAAATGCTTCATAATGGACGGAAACATCTTCTTTCATTGAACAAACCTAACCACAAAGAACCTAACAATTTGAACTACGCTCGCCTTTTTTGATCCGTGAGAAAAATGGTCACAATTTCCGCTGCTATTTTGCGTGTCTTATTACAACTTGTAGTTTGGATAGCTTTTGGGGTATCCAACCCATACAATCATTGGCGGAGGCAGGCCCCAGACAACAGGGGCCTTGGCCTGGGGCATGGCTGGTATTTCCTTTGTTTACTGTTCATGTTGTAGCTAATGTTTGTCACTGTACATTACTGTGTCGTGTAGTTGGCAAGAGGCGTGTGTCTTTCCTGGCTCCACTACTGCATAAAATACAAATATTTCAGAGTTTGGGAGTTTTTGTTGGTAGATTGCTTTGTAAGGATTTTTATTACAACATAATTGCTTGAAATTATTAGGATTATACATCCTTGCGAGAAGAGGCTAGACTTGCAAGGCGAAGCCAATCAAACTCAGTGACACCAAAAGTGGATCCCTTGCATGCAATCTCACTAGAGTGTAAACTTAATTGTTCAGGGTTTTTCGGGGTGCGTGTGCGCCGAGGGGACGAGGGGGAGAGGGTCACGTACTAGCGGCATAGCATATAGTCTGATGATGGATAGGATGCTAGTGGAAGCGGGTATATCACGGAACCGATGCTAGGAAACTATTCTGAGGCAATTAATTGAGAAGTTCGGAGGATGGTGGCGAACTATGAGAGGTTAGAAAAATGAATTGTAGTGATGATTCAATGAGGATTGTTCGGATTACAACGATCAAACCATGTAACGAAGTAGAAGACGAGATGATATTTGCTGAAAATAGTTGGCGGTGCATGTATCTCCGGAGCTCCCGCGCTCCTCTTGTGTATTAAATCGGAGTACATCATACAACCAGTGTCATAGCCCATCAAGTTTTCGACAAAGTCTCCAACCACAGCTCCATGGCCACCCCTCTCGTGATCTCGTGAACTATGCTAGCACGTTCATCTAGTCTATTTTTTACTTTGTGTTTCCTTTATATTTTTTGATTACTATGCTTGGACTACAAGTGATAGTTCTATTCCAACGTCAAATAGAGAGAGAGAGAGGGGGGTGGAGAGAGAGATGAAGATGAGAGAGGAGGAGAGGAGAAGGATGGGAGGAGGAGGAAGGCCGCAGCCACAGGCTTCATCGGCGAGATCTCCGACCGGTGTGATGGTGTTTCTGCAACATGTTATGTGTTGCAAATGGTCTTTTGCAACATGAGCTATGTTGCAAAGGTTGCAATAAGAAACGGTCAGCAACATTTCAGCAACTCATCCTCTATTGCAGAAAAAAAATAGACTAAAAATAATGTTTTGAGGTAATTGCAACAGACATCCTGTTGCAAAGGGCTTCCTGCAGCATTACTCTTGTTGCAAAAGGATAACACTTTCCACGCGAATAGATCGGACGGATTTTAGTGGTAGTGGCTCCATCTAACGGTGAGCGAGGTGGTCGAACTTTTCTTGTTACCAGCCAACGCATCACCCTTGAAACAAAGTAGAAGACTTGGCGGTATTTGCTGAAAATATTTGGCGATGCATATATCTTCGAAGCCCTCGCGATCCTCTTGTGTATTAAATCGGAGTACATCATACAACCAGTGTCATTGCCCATAAAGTTTTCGACAACGTCTCCAACCACCTGCTACGGCCAATCTAGAAAGCTCCATGACCATCCTTCTGGTGATCCCGTGTCTATGCTAGCGGCTTCTTCTAGTCTATTTTTTTAACCTTATGATGTCTTTATATTTTATATATTATGTTTTGACTACAAGTGTCACTAGTAGAAAAAGGCCCATTTGTCCCGGTTCCAGAGGGCCTTCTGTTCCGGTTCTGGAACCGGGACTAAAGGGTCGTTACTAATGCCCAAAACCTTTAGTCCCGGTTCGCTTACGAACCGGGACAGATGGGGCTCCACGTGGCCTCTGCGGCTTGCCCGGGCAGGAGGGCCTTTTGTCACGGTTGGTAGCACCAACCGGGACCAAAATGCCTCCACGCGTCAGCAGTTTCGTGTCTGGGGTTTTTTTTTATGAGAGGGGGGGATGGGGGTTTTGTAGGGTTAATTAATTTAGGGGTTTCATATATTGTAGCTAATAGAGAGAGGTGTCCTCTCTTATCTCCGTGCTTGGTCGACGCTACGTACTATACGTATAGAGAGGACTCGACATGCTAGCTAGTAAGCAAATGAAGGAATTAAACCATTAAGTACAGAAGATCGTCATGAACATATACAGAGAGAAGTGAGATTGTTCGAACAACAAGTTTTCGTATATCTATCCGACGCTACTGGCTACATATATACAATATAAGATCTCTTACAATACCCTAACATCTGAAATCAAGTTCCATATGGTATTCTCCCTCTTTCCTGATGACGTGTTCAAGAAAGAATCCCGCCAATTCCTCTTGAATTGCTATTATGCGATCTTGTGGTAGGAGTTCTTCTTGCAGCTCCCAAAGCTAATTCGAAGAAGGGGGTCAATACATATATATGAATGAAACTCAACACAAATGATGGTAATAAAATAAAATTGCGAATATTATTGCTTACGCACATCAAAATCTTTTTTAGAGTAGCCGCCCTGCTTAGAGATCGTAGCGTTGTAGATGTACTCGCATACGTAGTATCCACAAAGATTAGTCCCTTCTTGCTGCCACAACCACTTTACGAGAAATAGAGGTCAATCAAACTGATAATCAAGCATTATATAAATGGTATAGATGAAACTAGCTAGAATCAAATTAATGGGAGATGCGCGGAACTAGCTAGTAGTACTTACTTTCGGCCGTGTAAATTTCAGCTCATTCGACAGTCCCGGAGATTTTGTGGTGAACGTTATCCAAACCCTGCAGACATAGAAAATAATTATTACCTAATATCAGGAAATGAACAAAGTTCCCGAAATGCTACGATAATGATCGATTGCACTTACTTCTTAAGCATTTCAGTGATGATCGCATACGTCTTGGGATCTTTTCGTCTTGAGTTTAACACGGTTACTAGTCCCTCCTCAAGCTTAATCTCTAGGAGAATAAAGTGGAAGCTGCGCACGCATGCATAACTCATCAATTACATTACTATAACCTCGAGTAAATAAAGGAAAACCGAATATGCATAGTATAACACTCACTCGAAGTTGTAAGGAAAGATTATTTTTTGTTTGTTTTGATGTTGAAGCAACGATTGTAGCAAGTTGGCCTCGGCTTGTTTGGGATTATTTTTCATCTCCCATTCATCAAAGAGATTTAGGTTAATGAACCCAATATTATAGATTTCTCTTTGCTTGCATTCGACGACCTTCAATCTGCATGATATAGTGAATTATATATATGTACATGCAATGAAAGAGCTGAGCTATATATAGAGAGTTAATTAAAGAAGTAGTACTTACAGACAGTAGCAAGTGACGATTACTTTATCGATGGCCATTGCATTGTAAAGCTGGAATAACTCCTCAAATGGAACACACAACATGTCAATTCCAAGGAGGTCGTGCTTGTCTTTAACCATAAGCAACACATTATCCAACCCAGTGTTCTTGCAGTTGTCCATGTACCACTCATGGAATCTTCGCATCATCGTTGGTAGTTGTTGATCAGGTCTAACGAGAGGATACCCGTGCCGGAATTTGAGTTCGTCCACCTCGAGTCGATCAAATTGTATATCGTCTGGCAGGTAATCACCAGGATTGGTACCGGGCACCATCCCGGCCGGCAGATTTGCGACGACGATATCACTAGACACCTGCAGCGGGGGGCACAATTGTTTCGCCTGTTCGCCGAGCTGGGGGATTTTTTTCCCTCTTGCAATTTGTTGTTCTCTCCTTTGGTCAGTTGCAGTGCTTCCGGACTGGCGCGTTTCTTGCACTTTCTTTTTAAGAGCGCGGACATGGTTGTCATCCAGCGGAGCCGGTGCTGGTCGCTTCAGGGCATCCAAAGTGCGCTTCAATTTCACCTCATCTATCTTCTCCTTCGGAGGTGGATTTTTCTTTTTAAAAAAGGCATCCACTTCGCCTTTAGAGATCTTCGCGCTTTCCTCATCGCTCATCTCGTATGGTAACGGCTCAAGAGGCTTGAGAGATGATGGACCGTATTGGAATCGCCTCCCACCACTGGTTGTAGTGCTAGACGCCGGAGCGACGGCTGCTCTCTTCTTCTTTTGCTGACGAGGCGGAGGAGGAGACGGGCTGCTCGGACGCGCCGACGCAGGCGGAGGAGGAGGCGGAGGAGGAGGCGGGCCCTTACTCGTCGGAGGAGGAGGCGGGCCCTTACTCGTCGGAGGAGGAGGCGGGCCCTTACTCGCCGGAGGAGGAGGACGAGGCGTAGGTGTCGTCCAGTTCGGAAGCTTGATGAATTCCTTCGGCCATAGACATGAAGTCCTCAGAGCATTCTGCAGGAGATTTTCCCCTTCGCCGGTAGGGTAGTCAAGCTCGATCTCCTCATATCCCTCCATTATTTCATCGACCATCACAACAGCATAGGCTTGTGGAATCGGAAGACAATGAAAAGTTCCGTTGGGTCGAGGAGGTACAACATGGCCGATAGCCACCGTGGGTTTGAATTGCATCAATTGCTTCTTAAGGTGGCATTCTTGAGACTCCGTGATTTCATCCATGGGGTACCTGGAAGCCGTCAAATCAGGTTGCGCAATGACCTCGGTGGAAGCCACGCTGCTTCTCCGCTGAGATGGCGGGGTAGCTTCTAGGGTAGCTTCGTCAGCTCGATGCCTCTCCTCTAGCGCTTGTACTCTTGCATGCAGGTTCTGTATTTCGCTTTGCTCCTGTTTCCTCTTCCTCTCCCTGCTTTTGTAACCGTCTGCGTCGGGAAACCCATGCTTCCACGGAAGGGAGCCTGCCGTGCCTCGTGTTCGTCCTGGGTGCTCAGGATTCCCGAGGGACATTGTGAGCTCGTCGTTCTCTCTGTCGGGAACGAACGTCCCTGCCTCCGTTTGGGCGATTAACTCCTCAAGCTTGGTGATCGGTACTCTCAGTTGTTCGTTCGTCCAAAATCACTTCCCTGTTTCAGGGTGCAAGGTTCCCCCAACCCCGAAGAACCAATCCCTTGCACGCTCTAGCCAGTTCAATGTCCTTGGTACGATCCCTTTGTCAAGAAGGTCCTTTTCAGCCTTCTCCCACAACAGTCGGGCTTTGTGGTAGCCACCTGACCCCGTGCAATGATGATGCTTCTTCTTTGCAGCATTTAGTTTGTTTATCGCTGACATCTTCTTACTCTTCTCCGATGTCTTGTGGGCCACAAATGCGGGCCACTGTTCTCTTATCTTCTCAAATCGGCCGGTGAATGTTGGAGTCTTCTCTTTGTCGACAAACGTTGTTTTTTACTTATTATTCCACCTCCTGAATAGCTCTGCCATCTTCTTAAGAGCATGAGTCTTGATCTTTTGCTCTGTAACTGGTTTTTCCGGACACTCCTCTTCCGGTAGGGTGAAATTTTCCTTCAGTGCGGTCCAAAGATCATCTTTCTGTCTATCGGTGAAAAAAGACACTTCAGGGTCTCCGGCCTTCGGCTTATTCCATTGCTGGATGCTGATCGGGATCATGTCCCTAACAAGAACCCCGCACTGAGCAGAAAATGCATCTTTGGTCTGGCTGGGTGCAATCGGTTGACCATCTCGATTGATGTCGGTGATCGTGAACCTTTCATCCGGGCGCAACTTTTTCTTTGGGCCTCGTCTCGTTACCGAAGTTTGGCTCGATCCGGATACAGAGGGCTAGAAAAGAAGAAATAAGAGAGTTAATATGTGTACACAGTCCAAAACAATTAATGCATCAATTAGCTAGTCAGCACAGGCTTAATTATTATATATACCTCGCCGGACTTTCCAACAACTCCTTCCTCCGTTCGCTCACAGGAGCCATCATAAGCATGTCCTTCCACCTCCATTGTCCGATCATCGGAGCCTGCTTCACCCTCTTCTTCCAGACCATCGGTGTCGTTCAGAAATTGGAAGACATCACCTCCTACCCGGACGATGTCGCCCACCAACAACGGTCCTTCGCGTATGATTTCCCCCAACATCTCTTCTTGTTCTAAGTTTCTTTGACGACCGTCCATAGTTTCTGCAAAATATTAATTACAACATGACACTTAATATACAAACATGATATATATAGAATTGATATATTAGTGTGCCAAACATACAAGTTTTGCCGAAAAACATTGGGGCATGTGTTGACACCAGTTTTTGGCACGACAATAAATCTATATAAGATGGTGCCCTGAGCCAAACATGGGGGCATGATGAAGCCATGGATTTCTTCAATACTTTCACACAAGGCACTACCCTAGTTCCCGACTATCGACCCCTCGGTGACCCTCGACCCTCTACCCTAGTTCCCGACCATCGACCCCTCGGTGACCCTCGACCCTTTACCCTAGTTTCCGACCATCGACTTGGTAGATTTGGGTGGCCTCGGCGACGCTTTACAAATGGTGTTTTGGCTCTTGAGAGTCCGGTACTTCTAAAGTTATTCAAATTGCTCAAGTTTGTATACACCATTATTGCAACAATGAATACATAAATCTTTTTTTTAATTTTTCAACATTTGTAAAGTACATAAGTTTCTAGAATTTCTGATTTAAATTAAATCATTTAAGCTTTATTGTGTCATGCTGACGCAAGGGGGGTTGACTGGTCCAAATGACCAGTGGGGCCCTCTGGTCAGTGACTGGGTCTTAATCCCTCTGTTAAATTAAACCGGCTGGTTTAATTAGGCATTATGGCCCACATGTCAGTGGCTTGGGGGGGGGGGTTAGCAGGGGGATTAGGGGCTGGCCGGCGGCATGACGCCGGTGCCACTGTGCGCGGCGGCGCCCTCCCAGAGTCGAGCTCCCGGGCACAGGGAAGGCACCCGCAGGTAGCCCGCGACCACGGCGACGAGCCCGGCAGTGGCCGGAGCTCTCCACGGCAGGAAGGCGAAGGAGAGCGCGGGGAGGAGCGCTGGGAGGGGGAACGAGGCGGTGGCTCACCCAGAACGCAACGACGACGGGCGCGGGTGGTGGCGACGGCGACGGAGGGGGCGGCGGGCGGCGTCGGGGCAGCCTGACGGCGTCGGTGTCGTCTCCGGCGGGTGCGACGGGGGCGGCGGGCGGAGGTTGGGCAGCCTGACGGCGTCGGTTTCGTCTCCGGCGTCGTCGGGGGAAATGGTGAGATTTAGAACTGAAAATTTACAAGTGCCATTTATATACCCAGAGTATTGGTACCGGTTCGTGCTAACAACCGGGACCAATGCCCCCCTTTAGTACCGGTTGAGCACACCAACCGGGACCAAAGGTTTTTTTCAGCAGCTGAAAAGGCGGCAAACAGAGACCTTTGGTTCCGGTTGGTGGCACAAACCGGGACTAAAGGGGGGAATTGGTCCCGGTTGGTGGCATTAACCGGTACCAATGATCCCCTTTAGTTCCGGTTTGTGCCACCAACCGGAACCAAACGCCTTGCGCCGCGGAGCGGTGGGATGTTTAGTCCCACCTCGCTAGTCGAGGGAGCGCTCGAGCGGTTTATAAGCGCTGTTGCGCTTACCGTCTCGAGCTCCTCTCAACTGCAGGCTTCCGGGCCTAATCTGCTACTACTTTCCTGTGGGCCTATTGGGCCTATTACGGGCCTGAATCCTGGCCCATGGTTGGGTTTCTAGTCGTATTCAGGCCGTGGTGGCCCAATAGGTGGCATTTTTTTTCTTTTTTGCTTTATTTAATTTTCCAGTTTCTAGCACTACAAATGAACTCCGAAAATGTTGAAACTTGGCATGGTATCATCATTTGACCCACATAGCATGTGCTAAAAAGTTGAGAGGGTTACGGCAAAAACTGGATGGTGGCGGTGCCGCGGAAGGGGAAGACTTCGCGAGAAGAGAAATAGTGGAGGTTGGCTTTGCGCGTGCTTTTAACCTCACCCGGGTCTGAATCCCACCAATCAGGAAGAAGTACACGGATCGCGTGTTTCTTTTAAGCGCTTGTGAGTCGTTGGATCCGGCTTGTGAGTCGTTGGATCTGGGAACCGGCCTGTACACAGTTAAGTTCTCGCGCTAGTACCGGTTTGTGCTAGCAACCGGGGCTAAAGAGGCACACGACCCCTATATATATCCCACCTCTCGGACACTCGGTGTGTACGAATACAAATCATTCGGATTGGCCTGCATACGCCCAACGGTGCATTTGATGTGCGGGCACTCACGAGCCACTGTTGGGCTGTATGCAGGCGAAACCGTGTGTTTTGTTGATATATCTATCAATCCTTCAGTTCATCGACCAAATACAAATCATTCGGATTGTCCTGCACTGCATTTGATGTGCGGGCACTCACGAGCCACAGTTGGGCTGTATGCAGGCGAAATCGTGTGTTTTGTTGATATATCTAGAAATCCTTCAGTTCATCGACCAAATACAAATCATTCGGATTCCCTGCATACAACCCGACGGTGCATTTGATATGCGGGCACTCACGAGCCACAGTCGGGCTGTATGCAGGAGAACCGTGTGTTTTGTTGATCTATCTACAAAGGGATTTCATTTATTTGAACTTATTTGAAATCCAGACTTTTTGTGTGTTCAAAGTGAACCATTCAAAGCCACATCATCAATTTTCAACCCTTTCTGACTTCATATGTCTTCAATTTTTCTTCGCTTGTGTCCTTTGCTTATTGCGCCGTAACCATGGATATTCTTCATCGCTTAACAGGGTGCTTGGATCAGCCTTGACTTTGAAGGGAGGAATTTCATGAAACTTTTCATAATCTTCAGACATGTCCGTCTTGCCCTCCAATCCCACGATGTCTCTTTTTCCTGAAAGAATTATGTGGCGCTTTGGCTCATCGTATGATGTATTCGCTTCCATATCTTTTCTTTTTTCTCGGTTTGGTACACATGTCCTTCACATAGAAAACCTGCGCCACATCATTGGCTAGGACGAATGGTTCGTCTGTGTACCCAAGATTGTTTAGATCCACTGTTGTCGTTCCGTACTGTGGGTCTACCTGTACCCCGCCTCCTGACAGATTGACCCATTTGCACTTAAATAAAGGGACCTTAAAATCATGTCCATAGTCAAGTTCCCATATGTCCACTATGTAACCATAATATGTGTCCTTTACCCTCTTGGTTGCTGCATCAAAGTGGACACCGCTGTTTTGGTTGGTGCTCTTTTGATCTTGGGCGATCGTGTAAAATGTATTCCCTTTTATCTCGTATCCTTTGTAAGTCAATACAGTTGAAGATGGTCCCCTGGACAACGAGAACAGCTCATCAGAAACAGTGTTGTCACCTCTGACACGTGTTTCCAACCAATCGCCGAAAGTCCTGATGTGTTCATGTGTAATCCAGTCGTCACACTCCTTTGGGTGTTTGGAGCGCAGACTGTTCTTGTGTTCATCGACATACGGGGCCACCAAGATAGAGTTCTGTAGAACTGTGTAGTGTGCTTGAGACCAAGAATGTCCGTCCCTGCATATTATTGAGTCCCTTCCAATCGTGCCTTTTCCAGTTAGTCTCCCCTCATACCGCGATTCAGGTAGACCAATCTTCTTAAGCCCAGGAATGAAGTCGACACAAAACCCAATGGCATCCTCTGTTTGATGGCCCATGGAGATGCTTCCTTCTGGCCTAGCGCGGTTACGGACATATTTCTTTAGAACTCCCATGAACCTCTCAAAGGGGAACATATTGTGTAGAAATACGGGGCCCAGAATGAAAATCTCGTCGACTAGATGAACTAGGATGTGCGTCATGATATTGAAGAAGGATGGTGGGAACACCAGCTCGAAACTGACAAGACATTGCGCCACATCACTCCTTAGCCTTGGTAGTATTTCTGGATCGATCACCTTCTGAGACATTTCATTGAGGAATGCACATAGCTTAACAATGGCTAATCGAACGTTTTTCGGTAGAAGCCCCCTCAATGCAACCGGAAGCAGTTGTGTCATAATCACGTGGCAGTCATGAGACTTTAGGTTCTGAAACTTTTTCTCGGCCATATTTATTATTCCCTTTATATTCGACGAGAAGCCAGACGGGACCTTCATACTGAGCAGGCATTCAAAGAAGATTTCCTTCTCTTCTTTGGTAAGAGCGTAGCTGGCAGGACCTTCATACTGCTTTGGAGGCATGCCGTCTTTTTCGTGCAAACGTTGCAGGTCCTCCTGTGCCTCCGGTGTATCTTTTGTCTTCCCATACACGCCCAAGAAGCCTAGCAGGTTCACACAAAGGTTATTCATCACGTGCATCACGTCGATTGAAGAGCGGACATCTAGGTGTTTCCAGTAGGGTAGGTCCAAAAATATAGATTTCTTCTTCCACATGGGTGCGCGTCCCTCGTCATCATTCGGAACAGATAGTCCGCCGGGACCCTTTCCAAATATTACGTGTAAATCATTGACCATAGCAAGTACGTGATCACCGGTACGCATGACGGGCTTCTTCCGGTGATCTGCCTCGCCTTTGAAATGCTTGCCTTTCTTACGACATTGATGGTTGGTCGGAAGAAATCGACGATGCCCCAGGTACACATTCTTCCTGCATTTGTCCAGGTATATACTTTCGGTGTCAGCTAAATAGTGCGTGCATGCGTGGTATCCCTTGTTTGTCTGTCCTGAAAGGTTACTGAGAACAGGCCAATCATTGATGGTTACAAACAGCAACGCATGCAGGTCAAATTCCTCCTGTTTGTGCTCATCCCATACACGTACACTGTTTCCATTCCACAGCTGTAAAAGTTCTTCAACTAATGGCCTTAGGTACACATCAATGTCGTTGCCAGGTTGCTTAGGGCCTTGGATGAGAACTGGCATCATAATGAACTTCCGCTTCATGCACACCCAAGGAGGAAGGTTATACATACATAGAGTCACGGGCCAGGTGCTGTGATTGCTCCTCTGCTCCCCGAAAGGATTAATGTCGTCCGCGCTTAAACTAAACCATACGTTCCTTGGGTCATCTCCAAACTCAGCCCGGTACTTTCTCTCGATTTTTCTCCACTGCGACCCATCAACGGGGTGTCTCAAATTCCCGTCTTTCTTACGGTCTTCATTGTGCCATCGCATCAACTTGGCATGCTCTTTGTTCAATAACAGACGTTTCAACCGTGGTATTATAGGAGCATACCACATCACTTTGGCAGGAACCCTCTTCCTGGGGGGGGGGGGGGGCTCGCCGTCAACATCACCAGGGTCATCTCGTCTGATCTTATACCGCAATGCACCGCATACCAGACATGCGTTCAAATCCTCGTACGCACCGCGATAGAGGATGCAGTCATTAGAGCATGCATGTATCTTCTGCACCTCCAATCCTAGAGGGCATACGACCTTCTTTGCTGCGTACGTACTGTCGGGCAATTCGTTATCCTTTGGAAGCCTCTTCTTAAATATTTTCAGTACATCCTCAAATCCCTTGTCAGGTATATCATACTTTGCCTTCCACTGCAGCAATTCCAGTACGGTATCGAGCTTTGTGTTGCCATCTTCGCAATTGGGGTACAACCCTTTTTGTGATCCTCTAACATCCGATCGAACTTCAGCTTCTACTTTTCACTTTCACACTGTCTCCTTGCATCAACAATGACCCGGCGGAGATCATCATCAGGCACATCGTCCGGTTCCTCTTGATCTTCAGCTTCCCCCGTTGCAGCATCACCATATTCAGGGGGCACATAGTTTTCATCGTACTCTTCTTCTTCGCCGTCTTCCATCGTAACCCCTATTTCTCCGTGCTTGGTCCAAACATTATAGTGTGGCATGAATCCCTTATAAAGCAGGTGGGCGTGAATGGTTTTCCGGTCAGAGTAAGACTTCGTATTCCCACATATAGAGCATGGACAACACATAAAACCATTCTGCTTGTTTGCCTCGGCCACTTCGAGAAAATCATGCACGCCCTCAATGTACTCGGAGGTGTGTCTGTCACCATACATCCATTGCCAGTTCATCTGCGTGCATTAAGTGTGTCAAAAACCATTATTACAGAACATCATGAATATATAAGTGACCAAATTAATAGAAGTTTATCATCACATTAAAACCAAAGTACATACATAGTTCTCATTGAAAAACATATAGCTCTCCAGAGCATCTAATTAAACCATACATTGAAACTATGTAAAACATTTCAATGCAACAACAAATGCGATCATAATCGCAACCAAGGTAACAATTGATCCAACGGCATAATGATACCAAGCCTCGCTATGAATGGCATATTTTCTAAACTTTCTAATCTTCAAGCGCATTGCATCCATCTTGATCTTGTGACCTTCTACGACATCCGCAACATGCAACTCCAATATCATCTTCTCTTCTTCAACTCTTTTCTTCTCTTCTTCAACTCTTTTTAATTTTTCTTTTAAATACTCGTTTTCTTCTTCAACTAAATTTAACCTCTCGACAAGAGGGTCGTATGTAATATCCGGTTCACATACCTCCTAGATAAATACATCTATGTCAAGTTGGTGTCGGCATAATTACCATAAACACTAAATGAAACAAATAGTTATAAAATATAATATATACCACATCCGAATCATAGAGAGGACGAGGGCCGACGGGGGCGGATACCAAAACCATCGCACTATATAATAACAAGCAATAATACAAGTAAGAAAATTAGACAATTATCTATCTAATCATACAAGTAAGAATTTTTTTTCTTTTATAAAGAAGATAAGAACAAGAGGCTCACCACGGTGGTGCCGGCGACGAGATCGGCGCGGGCGATCGACGGTGGTGAAGACGGGGATGGGACGTGACGGACCGCTAAATCTGGACAAATCTTAAGAAAAATGGAGCTTGGAAGTCGAGTTTGAAGAGGAGAAAGCTTAAGTAGTGTGGCTCGGGCATTTCATCGAACACCTCATGTGCATAAGAGGTGAGCTAGAGCACCACAAAGCCCTCCCCTTGCCCTCCTCGAAAAAACAGAGCACCAGTGAAGTGCCCTGCTCGCCGGCGAGGGGTATATATAGCCAAATCATTAGTCCCGGTTTGTGGCTGGAACCAGTACTAATGGCCAGCCTTTCGTCCCGGGTTGAGCCACAAACCGGGACTAGTGGTTGTGGGCCAGGAGCGAAGCCCATTGGTCCCGGTTCTTGTCTAGAACCGGGACATATGCCCCCAGACGAACCGGGGCCAATGCTCCACGAGGCCCGGCCGGCCCCCGGGCGCACGAACCGGGACGTATGAACCCCATGGGTTCCGGTTCGTGGCACAACCGGGACGAATCGGCTGGAGAGGCCTGAACCAAAGCCTTGTTTTCTACTAGTGTGTGAATTCCATTCCAACGCCAAATCTAATTGTAGTTTCTGGATGCATTCGACACATCCAACAAGGGAAGGGGGAGGATGCATGGGTGGGGTTGGGAGCACTCCGGTTGGATCTGATAAGAGTGTATGCATGCACAGTGATGATCACGAGTTCATGTCATGCTAGCTCATGCATATGGGAGTCCGAGCTTGGTCTCTGGGACCATGGCTGGCGAATATGTACGTGCAATCCCTAGAATTGATCGAGCTAGCTGCTAGCACATAGTTTGAGAAAGACGAGGAAGAAGGAAAAAGACCTGACGAGCTTCTTTATTGCCGTGCGTTGACACACGCATCATGTTCATCTGTCCCACACAGACACAGGCCCTGGTCACGTCTTCTCTTTTCACCCCCCCATTATAGTAGACAATGTCAAGTCTTTTTTTTCCTTTTGCGAGAATGTCAAGTCTTAATCTCCTCCCGGCCAGACCGTTCATTCTGCTTAGGTCCTTTCTTTTTTATCTTGATTTCTGAAGAGAAAAAAACACCAATCAACGAGAGGAGTGTGGATTAATCTTGAGGTTTTCTTAAATCTCACACATAGGAATAGGATTCTTATATTTATATGGATGTCGTTATTAGCTACTTACATACATATGGTTAACATACTAGCTAGCTGCTAGCTAGAGCCAACAGCCAGCATTTTGAATGGATCCCAAGTGCTTTTGGCAAAAGATGCAGCAGCAGGCATGCAAAAGATGAAAAGCCTAATGGTGGAATATTCTCGGCGAGACGTGGTGGATGATCAAGGATATAAAGTTTGCATGGGAATAAACCTAGCTAGGGACGACAAGCATGCACGCAAAGGGAGCCTGCATATACTTGGTCAGGCTTTCGAAGAAAAGCTCTATGGGAATTAGTAGGAACAAACCCCAATACATGCCAATTGCCCCCAGATCTCCTCTCAAAATTAGATCACTGCATGGCTTTTTCACCCCTCCTTTGCTATCCATTCTTTAATTATTCTCCTCTTTGCCTTTTGCAATCCAGGCGTCAACAAAAAGCATGCCTTTGCTTTGTGCTGCTGATTCTGATAAAGGATACAATCAAAGTTTGTCTACCAATAATACCTCAACTGGCCTGTGGTCTTTTATAATGAGTTCTTTGTAGCACGTGGCTTGCAGAAAACAAAAATAATCTGCATGGAGTACGTACCTCAGAAGAGTCCAAGAGTTAGATCATGTTCCTGCAAATGTATCAGGAGATATGCGAAGCGTCAGAACTGTACCACGTTGCAGAGCCATTGCATTGCAGATTCATAGTTTGATCAGAGAACAACATAAGCACAGGCAACCAGTCGATCATCAAATGATCATGGACTGGCTGATTATTGCGTGAACGGAGCATGCCTTCCTTTCAACTGCATGAAGGTTTGGTCCAGGGGTTTCAGCAGGATCTGGAGAAATGGTCCAGGAACCCAAAGGCTCCCTCCCACATGTAGGAGGAGGGAGGGCACGTATGTTCTTGGTGGGCACATATCCCAGAGCATCATCACCGCCGAGCACGATCCCCGATGATGCTCGAAGTGAGTGCATGAGCAACTGCAAGCCTCGAGATCCATTAGGAATTGGTCAGCTCCCCGCAAGGACTAAAGGTTCCTCCTAATTCCTGAAGGCTTCATTTGGTGAGTAGGGGTTTCCAGCCCCAAAGAGGTTTTTGCAGATAACACCATTTGTTGGGGCAGTTTTTACGCAGAACCACAACTTTTGTTTTTTTTCAAAGAACACCACTATTTTGGGTAATTACTTGCACAAAACACATAAACCATTATTAGTGCGTTTAACACTAAATTAACAAGCTGGACCCATTCGTCAGGAAGTAACGGGCAGGGACAGTAGCTATCTGCCAACACCACTGTGGTTAGTCTTTGTCAAATATGCTTGACATCTTATTGAGCCTTATGTATATAGTCTTAAGCTTCCAAATTCTATATATTGTATGGTTTCTGATGGGATATTTAAAGATGAGTCCAAGCTCAAAAAATCCTCAAAAAGACATGAAAAAAGTTTAAAAAAATTCTAAATTTAATCATGGTGAAAGATCCGGAAGCTGCGAAGAACACACGAACCGGAAGCTGCGATTCGGTGCCCGGGTGTATCTGCACCCGAGGAGATTAAAAGAATATATGAGAAAAGCTCAAAAATTTCAAAAAACAATTGTGGTAGGAGATGCTTACGTGCGAGATGTTCATGCAAATTTTGGTGAAGTACGAACATCTGAAGAGCGCGCGGCAAAAAAGATAAATTTGCAGTTTCTTTGAACGACACTGTTCATACACTATTTCGGACTGAATTTGTCTTTTTTTACCGTGACCTTCTTAGATGTCAAAAAAAGCTCAAATTTTACACGAACATCTACCCCCTAAAGATCTTTCATCATGATAAAATTTGGATATTTTTGAACTTTTTCATATGTCTTTTCAAGGGTTTTTTAAGCCTGGACTCATCTTTGAATATCCCATCAGGAACCATATAATATATAGAATTTGGAAGCTTAAGGCTATATACATAAGGATGAATAAGATGTCAAGCATATTTGACAAAGACTAACCACACTAGTGTTGGCAAATCTACTCTCCCTGCCCGTTAATTCCTGACGGATGGGTCCAGCTTGTTAATTTAGGATTAAACGCACTAATAATGTTTTATGTGTTTTGTGCAAGTACTTACCCCAAATAGTGGTGTTCTTTGCAAAAAAGAACAAAAGTTGTGGTTCTGCGCAAAAACTGCCCCAACAAATGGTGTTATCTGCAAAAACCTCAGCCCCAAAGGAACTGGGGATTGGAGGGGATTTTGTCACACACCCCCCCCCCCCCTCCCCTTCACCCAATCCCCTCAATTTCTCAGTAATTCCCATGTATTATTTGGATGAGAGGGTTTGCTATATCAAAATCTTTACTATAATTACAAAATCTATTTATTTTTCTGTTGCACCGAATCCAGATTGCAGATACATAGAACATCAAGTATTAGTAATAATTAACCAAAAATGATCTTATACTACCAAGTAATAATACAAAATCTCATATTTGGAGTGGTCGTGCATACTATACATCTTTAATTAATTACAACATTTGTAATTTGAGCAGGTGTAAAATAGAAGAAAGCATGATCCATATTCACTGCCTTAATCAAACAAGAGATGTTAACAAGAGTTTCAAAAGGTTCAATTGAAAAAACTATACATGATAACATACCTTCTAAGCTGAACATGGTACTCCCTCCGTTCCACAATAGATGACTTCCAAATAGATGTATCTAGACTATATTTAGTTCAAGATACATCTATTTGTAAATCATCTAATATGGAACGGAGGGAGTATTTGATTACCTAGGCCCAGCTAACAGACTTTCTAAGCATTTAGAACAAATGGCATTCTTACAATTGCCTAGAATGATCACATCTTCAGCTTTCAACTGTTTGCAAGCAAATTTGAGTAAATAGCGAAAAATTACGACTTTACATGTATCTTTCCGCCAAAACTAAGTTTTTAAAAAGTGACAAAAAAACTACTGTACCATTTTTGTAAAAACCTACCACTTCACGCGAATGACCTATTAGGCCGAAGTTAAACCCGATTACGACCAGGATTGCCCACTCGCAAGCGGTAAAGGTGGCATAATAGTCAATTATGTAAGACTGACCGATAGATTGGGTGTTATGATATGTGAGACCCACATGCCAGTATCAGGAAAAAACATCCCCCAACTTTATTTTTTATTGTTGGTAAAAAACAGACAACCGCCCCATCATCGCCGATGACAGACGATGCAGCAGCAGCAGCTGACACGCGTCACGCGTCCACTTGCTGGGCCAGGGCACATCGGGCACCATGGTGTCGCTCTTCACTGCCGGCTACCCGGACGAGCTGCTCATGGTCGCAGGTGAATGAGAAATAGGCAGTTAGAGCCTGAATCTC
This sequence comes from Bromus sterilis, assembly GCA_950022295.1. NCBI lineage: Eukaryota > Viridiplantae > Streptophyta > Magnoliopsida > Poales > Poaceae > Bromus > Bromus sterilis. Next base: position 376,051,618 of record OX465595.1, on the reverse strand, counting down.
CATAGACAACTACTTTCACAACCTTTTAAACCCAATGTGAGAACTTCTTAGCAATATAAAAGTATAAAACCAGCACATTGCTGAGTTGTCGATGTTATTTTTTCAAGAAAGAACAGCGACAGAGATTCCACATAATAACCTAGCTCAGTGAAGAATTAACCAAATATCCCTGGCATATTAGACTGAAATACAACTTTTAGTCATAGGATCATGGAAAATTCACCAAAAAACATCCATGGTTGATCTCGGATGCAAGTGGGTAAGTAGTTTCGGGCCCCTCTACTGGATAATCTTCCTTCTACATTTCTTACTAATTTGAAATCAGGATTAGCTAGTAGATTCAGGTGACTTTTGGGTTGACCTGTGACCCACGGAATACAAAACTGCATCCCTAATAGATAATAGACCATAATGACCTGCACCAGTTGTGCCTTACTCAACCAAAAATAAAGGATTTCACACTAGCAGCTCTTCAAGATTTTGAAAATAAGGTGATGGATTCATCCATTTCGCCAGGTCCTGCTCTTGAGTGGCACGTCAGACATCAGTGTGACAGTGTTCAGTGAGCCTTGCCAGTGATGACAATTTACCACGGTCTGAAAATATACCATGCACAGAAAATGAAAACCTACATCCCAACTTAGCATGTACAGTTTAATTTGATATATACAGAATGTACCAGAAAATTATAGACTAATTCTAAGAAAGATCTGAAACAAAGTAACAACATGATACAATACCAACAACTTTGCATGCGTATTTAATATTTTTATCAATGCAGTCCATAACAAGTCAAATCTCATATATTCAAATTAAGTTGGTTTCCCATGCCATGCATTCAGTTTGCATAGCACACACAAATGGACTGGCAATATCTATATGTGAAGATAACAACTACTCCATTAATTTCCTGTGGTGGTCGTTTCGATTGAAAGCGGCCACAGCAGGTTTCCCAGTGGTGTCTCGAACTCGCTTCTTTCCTTTCCCTTTTGCTGAATATTTGTATTTCCGTTATGCCTAAGTAATGGAAAGGGGAGCAGCCCGGTTCGAAAAACTACTCCATTAATTACTGTATAACTTTTCTAGAACCAACAAACAACGAAAACACATAGGCATAGTAAAGAAAATGCAGAAAAACAGATTTAGCAGTAACCTAGCAGCCACTTGACCCTTCATCAATTATATTTATTTCTGTGGTTATTAGTTATTATCTCTCCATGTGGCCTGTTTTCTGTTATGAGAGGCTTGGAAAAGTGTCTTCCTGTTTCCTATTTTCTTCCCATTTACATCCTCTGCCCTTCTATTTTTGAGCTTTCCTTGTGTGGAGATTTAATTCCTTGTTTAATACAATGATATACAGCTCTCCAGCGCATTCTAGAGAAAACAAGAAACACTAGACCAACAACGGTTCTAGAGAAAAGTAGAAATTTAAGGGTAATGATGCAATTGGCCCTGCTTCCCATGGACCGATCCATATAATAGCAGAAGAATAACAAGACTAGAGTCCATAACTCACAAATGACTACAGAAGTGCCTTTCTGCTTTATGACAACATAACCTTGACATATTGTTTCCAAGTTTTTAGTGAAATTGTAAAACATCTGACTTCCACCTGCTGGATGCTGTTCTTCAATCTATTTAGAAATGATAATCATTTTACTGTGAAATCAAATTGTGACTCGAATTTTGTATCTCCAATTGTTCGTCCAAAAAAGTCTGACAGTAACTCTGCTACTTGGCATCCCATCTGGGGCCGAAACCAACACTAAACCTGATATTAATTTTTTTATAAAGGGAAATGGCAGGCAGATAGACTACACACGATGCTGGTTCCAAGCAGCTCAGTTGAGCATTAGCTAAAAAGTAACAGAAATATGGCTGACATGGTAAGCAGAATTACAACTTCTCAATATTATGATTAGGATGAAATTGATCATAGTGACCTGCGCCATCTGTATGTTAACTTCTAACAGAAAATAAACGACTTAGTAGTGGCAAGTCTAAAAGAAACCAACAGCAGCAGACTAAGTGATCAGGTGATCTTTGCTAACGGTAACAATGCCATGATCTGGAAATATAGCTTTCCACTTTGGTGAGCTATGTGCTAGTAGTAATTCCAGAGGTTACAAGAGTATATGAGATGTGAGATTTAGCTATGCCAGAAAATAAAAGAATAGTTTATACAGGGAAGTCTGAAGCAAGGTAAAAGGAACATAGGATTGACAAAGCTGTATGCATATTTAGCAATCAGGAAAGTGTTTTTAATCGACGCTTATTCGCGATAGCTTACCGCCTCGCTTCTGCCCTAGGCGAAAGTTAACGGGATTTAGGCGACGATTTAGTTCTAGGGACTGGTTTAGCGTGCACTGCACGTGCTTAGGCAAGGGAAAGCTCTGGGAATTCTATCGGGCAGGAGCTGAAATCAACTAAGTGGGAGGGGGAAAGGGAGGTAATAAGGGAATATGTTAAGTTTTGACTAGTCAAATATCAAAAGAAAAATCATGTTCCGTTTTCCAATGTCATATGTTAAGTTTTAACTAACACACCCAAATTTTCCTTTGGCAAGGTATGGGAATACAAACTAACAAATATTACTTGCATTATGACTGATTGTTCACAAACGAGGACAAAGTAACTAAGCAAATATATGGAAGCTATAAAAATGAAGGACGACAGAATCAAGGACTGGTACTGTACCGGGAGTGTAGAAGCTCATGTAGGGTAAAACGGAATAGTAGACCCCAGGTTCATCAACCTTCTTCACCAGCCTGGACTTGAGCTCAATCGTGAATAAGCCAACATCTGTGGTAACGAAGATGACATCCACACCCTCTGCGAAACCAACCACATGTGCTTCATTGCCATCGCCAGGATTGGCCATGGGCATGATTTTCTCCAGGTCAATGACCCCTTGACACTCCTTGACCAGAGATGCAGACTGAAATCCTTAACACCAGCGAGCCCCAGTGAACTGTTCTCCATCACCATGAGGGCAATGTAAGAATTGTACACTTCTGTATTTGGTGGTGGTGGGTCAATCACAGACAAGGAATTCTTGCCCCAGTCATACTTGGCAATCGCACTACTCCGCGACAGCGTGAAGTAGATTGCGTCTCCGATAGTTGCTACACGCCTAGTCTGGACATAGGGTAAGTAGTACTGACTTTTTGCAATTGCATCTCGCTTGTGCTGGGCATAGCATTCACAACTATCATCAAGAGATACTGGCGCACTCCACTCACCTGTCACCGATGAGTACACACTCGCCTTAACGACGTCTTCCCCGCCGTCGGTGCCCAGAAAGACCACGCGGAAGGGGCCGCCGTGGCAGTCCAGGTGGTCGCAACAGCCGGCCGCACAGAACACCGTGGCAGTGTAGGTCATCCAATCGATGTCCGGCTCGGGCACCACGTGGCGGTCGCCGGTGACGGGGTCCCAGACGAGGAGATCCACGGTCCGTCCCCGCAGCATGTGGAAGAGGACGCGGCCGTGGCGGCAGTCAAGGGGGCGGGCGCGGCAGCCGTCGGCGTCGGACCCTGGGTGAGGGAAGTCGGGCATCGACGTGGTGGAGGCGAAGCGCGGCGCGGGGTCTCCGTCCAAGACTTGGAGCCTGTGGAGGAGGCCGAGCAGTGGAGGGGCTCCGTGGAACGCGCGGTACCGGCGGCGGAAGCCGGGGTCGCAGAGGACCCGGAGCCAGGGCTTGCAGACGAGGGCGGCGCGGAAGAGGTGCTCGGGCTCGTCCGGCGGGAGGCGGAGGAGGATCTCGAAGATGACGTCGTCGAACAGCGGCGCCATGGGTGGTCGGCGGGTGCGAGGATTTTGGTGGGGTTTCGGATTGGTGAGCGCCGGAGGGAGAGACGGGTGCACCGTACACCACCACACGGCCTCTGCTACTCGGTTGGGTTCGACCAGATTGAGATGTGCTGTCTGTGTGACCCGTGTACCGCTGCCTCGCTCGTCAAATATTATTTTTTAAAGGACACAATACAACGCAGAAATTTACATACACGAGTATATAATTATTTTTATAAATGCACATATGAACACTCTACCTCTATAAGCATCTTCGTAATACTGAGACGGCACATTATTTTAAGATTATAATGCGAGCAGCATATCAAATTTGAGATTTAAATTTTGATAGGCCAAGGATACAACCATCCACCTAACCAACTCAACCATTTTTAGAGCAATTCTAGCGGATCCATCACACATTGATCCTGTAAATTCATTATGTAAATTGTCCGTATTAAAAAATTGTGATACAAAATCGAATTAATAAAACAGATCTAATATCTTCATAAATTATAAAAGTTTCTGGTACATTAAGCCATAGAAAGTTTATCATCTACTACTTCACTACTATAAAGCTAGATATTAGGGGTTAGTTTTTTTCGCCTCCTAATTCTTCAGAATTTGATTCTGGAAAACTGCCCATAAATTCAGCCATCCAGTTCTTATATGTGATTTTTATTTGTGATTGTTGTATTTTCTTTTGAGGGCTGCCCAAAATCGTGGGTTTTAGATGGTTCTCGGATACTTTGATGATTCTAGGCGATTTATGAGGCAGAGGTGTGTTCTTTTGCGATTTTGATTTCCCGAGAAGGGATTCTTCAAAATCGCACCAAAAGAACTGCCCTAGATAGGCCAATGCGGAGGCCGCAGCTCCTCGCAACCTGGGGACGGAGCGATCACACGGTGCCTTGTATTCTTCGTAGGTGATGGTGTACGCCACCTTGACCACGGTGTCGTATATGGTTGCGCCATCTTCATCAGCTGCTACAGCCGCGTTGGCGGCATGGAGAGCCACCTCGACGCAACGTAGCTTAGCGGTAGCCGGTGTGAGGTGCTAGCCGAGAGGGAGAAAGCACGGACATGCGCAATTGCCATCATTGTCGCAGTTGCTGCGGAAGGAGAAGAAACCGGACCGCGTGGAGCTATCGGCCTGACGTCGCCACGTCCTCCGTGACAGCCTCCATTTCCTCCACAACCCCGACCACCGCCTGCACCACTAACCATAGAATTGCTCGTCGGAGTAGGAGGAGCAAAGCGGTGGAGAAAAGATATTGCGGTGATGGAAGGGGGAAAGTATTCGAGACGAGAAACCTAAATCACCCCCCGTGCCATAAATATAATGGCGGAAGCGGTCATTTGCAGGCCACCCATAAATATTTTATGGGCCGAGGGGATATGGCGTTTCTTCTATGATCCGAAAAAAGTATGTACGCCAAAAAACATGTATGTATACGGACTGACGGTTGGATGGCGGATCTGTAGACTCGCTCTTACTCGAAAATGATACCACCCCTGTCCCATAATGTAAGAAGTTTTTGCAGTTCAAATTAAACTACAAAAAGGTCTTATATTATGGGACGGATGGTGTAGGTGTAAACTTCTGCAATATTCTATTGCAAACAATTGGAGTTTTTTGTGGAAGAAAGGGGTTTTGCATTACTCAAGGTGGCATAGTTCATTCTTACATAAATTGAAGACTTCCTCAACTCCAGAACCCAACCATATAGTTGTGCGGTGATTTCTACGATCATAAGCGGCTAGGCCATGGCTGGCTCTATTCTGGAAATGACTAACCTGAAAGATGACAAACCCCTTAGCATCGGTCAACTATCTTGATATGTTCTGAGACTTTTCTTGGATCATGGACAAAGATTCAACGTTGTCCAACTCAACTTTCACGCGAAGGGTTGTTCGTTGAATTACTATGGAGAGGCCCTCACGGTAGGCTTCAAGCTTGACCTTATAGTTGGTACCAAAACCGATCCTGGTGGTTACATGCATGGTGTGTGCCTCCTAACTCATTGATTATCAAAAGTGAATGAGAAAACTAAAAATCCAAGATCACCGAGCTCATAAAGTTTCAAGACATCACAAAAATCAATAATTTGACATGTCGATCGCGGTGTGTCCAATAGATGTTCAAAGCCCCACATGGCCTAGCTGAAGTCCCTGATAACCTCCCACGGCATATCCTCAAATTGATGGGGATCTCAAAGATGGAACCACATAAGATGACAGTCCTCCGTCTGGGGCTCGCCGTAGACACATGTAAGCCTTCATGGGGGCTCATCCATGTTCTCACGCAAATGTGCCCCAATATATCTCTCATTCATCAATTTTATTTCAAGGTTCAAGGACTCATGCATCTCATTAAATGGTTAGGCCTCCACTTCGGACAATGCTAGCAAATGTTTTTCGGCCCCTGGTCACACCCGCCTCCGCATATGGGTCAAGGTCAGGCGTACTCGGATTAAACGCTAGGAAGACCACAACTTCCCCATCGGTCAGCTTTTGGTGGGTAGTGTCTGCAAGGGAAGCCCCTTGTTCGGCCCCATTGACGTCCAAATTCACTTTGGTGGCTTTCGTCGGGTGCTCACCGAGCGTCGTGGAGGTGAACATCGTTGCAGGATTTGTGCTCGTCTTGCCTCACGACTCTGGATGAGAGACATGATCAAGAGGTTTCCTGGGTTTAAGATACTCCTCTCTGGTAGCCCTGTGATGTCTTGAGTAGACCTTCAGCGTGCCCCCGGCCCTCTCCCTCTCGGATTAGCCTAGGGTTCGTAACCTCTCCAATCTCCAACTATGTGCCTATCGGACGCCCATTCTTGAATCTTCCGGACTGATATACACGAAGACCGACCATGGCGCCAAGGCCAAGCGGTTAAGGGGCGGACAAAGCCGCAGCAGGACCATAGTACACCTGATAAGAGCACATGGCAACATCCTCGACATTCACACGATCGGACGATGGTGGCAACATGTGAAGCGTCGGAATGCCCAGCCCTACCTGCCTCTACCACCTATGATCGGTGATACTCCCGTGCCAGTCTAGCCTCCTTGCCCTGGCCATTCCTCCTAAAGCTCGCAGCACCACCCACCATGTTCAGCGAGGTCCTGGTTCACCTTTGTCGTGGTCACCTCTCGCTACGAGGTGCCTAGGTTCAGGTCATGGGATCACAGATAAACTTCAGAGAACACTGAAGAGGTTCAGAACATTCCCATAACTCTTACTGCCAGCAGATAACATTCTTAAAGACAAGAAACAAACGTTGATTGACACCTTTTTGAGAAATTAGACAGGAAACAAACGCTGGATGACACCTTTTTCAGAAATTGAAAGTCCAACGTAAGTTTAGTTTCATGTGGCTGACTCAAGCCTTAACCAAACAATAACTCAAATACGCCAGCCAACATTATATCCAACAGAAGTGCAATCTGTGAACGACATAATCAGGAGGACCAATTCGCGGTACAAACACAAACTTAACATACTAAACTAAAGTAACTAAACAGTAACATATTTGCACCATCCCTACTGCAAATGCTAAACAAATAAGAAGCCAACATACTAAACTGAACTAACCATTTATGACCACATGATCAGGATGAATTGAACAACAACAACCACAATTAATTGCCAACAGTCATGCTTAAACTTCTCAACAACAACAGACAAACTTGATAGAAGCAGCTCCCAAAAAAAAAGGCAACATCAGCAGACTCCAAACGATGGATTTGTGCATTATGCATTGTACCACTGCTGTGTGGCACATCCGCGATCAGTTATTCCTTGCCAACGACAACATTCTGCCACGATCTGTAAAGATACAAAGCACAAAAATCATAAGCCTTAAGAATTTATAATTCACTGTGCCATGCACTTGTTCTAAGTTCTAAAGATTACATGAATGGATTTCAGATATGAATTTCAGCTATGCCAGAAAAATGTAAAGCAAGACAGCAGAACGGCAATTATATCAACAAGTTTGTTCAATTATTTAGCAATCTCCATTTTAGCCTAGCAGCAAGTTCATGCTTTATCTACTTGACCAATAAACGTCTCTAGCAAAAAGAGGAATATTTTTTTTATTCTATGCAATAGGCCTCCTTCCCATAAAATCGTCTGTATTAATAGCACAAGAGTCCAGATTCACCAATGAAACAAGAGGTGCCTTTAATTTTAGGACAACATAACACTGAGTCCATGACCAAAGAATCCAATGTTTGCAGTAGAGGCGTAAAACACTTGAGTTACACACCTGTTAAACTAAAATATGTTCTTCAGTTGATTTACAGATGGTAAACATTTTGTGGTGAGGCTAAATAACATCTTGGATCCCTGTATCTCCAATTGTATGTCCAAAAAGTCTGACAACACTACTTAGCCTTTTTGAAGATGAGACCAACACTGAACATCATATTGAAGGAAATAGAAACAACATAAACTACACTTAAATTCAGTTCCAAGTAGCCAAGCCAAGCATTATCCAAACATTAACTGAGGTATGTCTGACATATTAAAAACTTTTCAAGACTTTCCCGCAAAAGATCATTTCAAGACGAATAGGATAATTTCCACAAAGAAACATATACAATCGATTATAATGGCTTGCACTATTTGTACGTAAACCGCTCAGCACAAAATAAACAACTCAATGATCAGTTAGTTAATAGTGATAACAATGTGCCATTATCTGAAAAAAATACCATGCACAAAACTAATAACCAACAATTCAGCTCAGCATTCCACTTTGGTGAGGTATGTGCTAGTAGTAATTTTGAAAGTCACAAGACCGAGCTTGATATTTGAGCTAGAGCTATGCTAGTAAATAGAAGAGTTTTTTTAATAATAAGAAAATCTGAAGCGAGGTTGCAGTATAATACTACCTATGTTCATTTATGTATGACGTTTTAGAAAGCTAACTTAGCTTTTTAGAACGTCTTATATAAACAAACGGAGGGAGTACAAGACAATGAAGTTCGTGTGCACATTTAGCAATACGACATGTCATGGCCCTTAACAACTATAATATGAAAGCAAAATTACATTCTGTTTTCCCATGCCACATACTCATTTCCCACTGCATACACAGAATTTCAGATAACTGTTGAGGAACCAGAACCAACTAAGTAAGGAAACATACATAAGCTGTAAAGAAAATGCACAACAACAGATAAGCAAGGGCCAGTATCAAACCTGGAGTGTAGAAGCTCATGTAGGGTAGGACACTAAAGTACACCCCAGACTCATCAACCTTCTTAAGCTGTCCAGAACTGATCTTCATCATAAATAAGCCAGCATCCGTGTCAATGAAGATGACACAAACACCCTCCGCAAAACCGACCACACAAGGTTTGCCATCGGGATCAACAAGCATTGTTTTCTCCAGCTCGATGACCCTATATTGTACCCAGTCAGCAACTTCTTCTGTAACCACCTACCTTGACCACATATAAAGGCTGGAACCCTGAATGCAGGCAAAGCACAGTGAACTGTTCTCCATGGCCATAAGGGTAATGTAGTACGCGTCCTCTCATCGCGGATCAATCATGGATAAGCAATTCTTGCCCAAATCATACTTGACAATTGGGTTACCCCACCGAAGTGTGAAGTAGACTGCATCTCCAACAACGGTGCCTCGCCTAGGCTGGAGATAGGGTGTATAGTTGATACATCCAAAACGTATCTATAATTTCTTCTTGCTCCATGCATGTTTTGTGTGATATTGCTATGATCTAGATACACTTTCATACACTTTTGATCATATTTGGACTAACCTATTAACTCAGTGCACCATAGTGTCAGTTCCTGTTTTCTGCTGTTTTCTATTTTAGTTTTCCCCCATATAAAAAGTGCTCCAAAAATTCGGGAAAAATCAGATAAAAAATCAGCGCAGAAGAACCTTCCGGAAGGACCTGAGTGGGGCCAGAGGGCCACCACCAGGGGCCCAGGCGCCCTGGTGGCGCGCCCCAGGGGCTGGCCGCGCCAGGGGGCGCCTGGACCCCTGGTGGCCCCCCTGGCTGCCCCCCTTCGCCTATATATTCTCCGTGACGAGAAACCCTCGAGGAGAGAACCCTTTTTCGCGATCTCGCCTCTGTTCCGCCGCCGCCGCGCTTTCGAGATCGGGAGCACCAGCAGACCTCTTCCCGTCACCCTGCCGGAGGGAGGGCCGACCTCCGGGGGTCTCCTCTCCATCATGGATGCTTCCCGGATGTATCGTGAGTAGTTTCCTTTGGACCATGGGTCCGTGATCAGTAGCTATGTGATGTTCTCCTCCCCTCTTTGTTCTTCATGGTTTAGACCTCGTGAGCTGCCCTACATGATAGAGGCACTTTTGTAATATTTCTGCTGTTGCTATGCTGAGTTTGATGGGATCTGATGGATTATGAGATTATGTTCAGATTGTGATTGAGTAATATATTTGGTTCTTATCTCTTATATTTTTGTTCTTAAGAAATTCTTGCATGTTCTCCGTTGCTGTTTATTGCTTTGGCCAAGTACTAGGTAGTAACCCCAAGAGGGAACGTTATACTCGATTGTGGGTTCATGCCCCTTGATGACACGCTTGAGTGACAGAAACATGAGTCTAGGGGATGTGCTGTTGCCACAAGGGGGAAAACAACGGTGCTTGTAACCGCGGTTACAAGGATTGTTTACTTTACGCAAAGTGCTTTTTAATGCAGTTATCTGTTGCTTTGGGTTTACACTTTGGGTGGGGCTCGCAACTTAATACCAGAGAGATGTTCTGGATAGATATCTCAAGATGGATGATTAGTAGTAGATGCAGTTGGATTTCGGTCTAGTTATTCTGGCGTTCTGCCCATGCTTTTGAGCCTCTTCCTTTCTTTTGTAGCATAGTTAGCATTGCGGTGCGTTCATAATCCTGTCAATTGCCCTTCTGTAATTTGTTCACCTCGCATAGCAGTTTTATCGTCTTTTGGGAGAGAGACATCACTAGTGAGCATCACGTATCCCGGTCCATATCTTCATCACTGTTTCCACGCTCATTTACTTTTCTGTTTTTACTTTCAGTTGCTATCATTATCCCTTGTGTTTGATCCTTTGTGAACAACAAGACCGAAGAGATTGACAACCTCTCTGAACTTCGTTGGGAACAAAGTTATTTGTGTCTGTGTGCAGGTCCGTGTCAGTTGCGCCGCTGACACCTACTTATCATCTCCGGAGTCCTACTGGAGACAAACCTTGGTATCTATACTGAGGGAAATTTTCTGTTGTGCTACATCACACCTTCCACTTGGGGTTTACCAACGAAGGGCGAGAAATCACTATCATCACCTCGCGCATCAAGCAAGATTTTTGGCGCCATTTCCGGGGACTCCGAGTGCTAAGATAGGGGAGTTGCACACTACCCTTTACCTTTGTTTTTTAGTCTTGTTAGTTTACCTTTCAGGTTTTATCTTTGTGTCTTATATCAAAAATCACAAAAAAAAACTATTCATCTTGCTAGTAGTTGTCATTATGTCTGGCCCTTTTGCCTTTGTTGAGACAGAGGTTCTCACCTTTAAACAAAAAGGTGGTGAAAGTTTAAAAGATGCTTGGTATTGAATTAATGATTCTCAAAAAAGAGCCACCAAGAAGCAATCCACTACTATCCTGCTTAGAAATTTTTATGTCGGGATTACTCCTTGGAATAGGTTCATATTAGATACTGCTATCAATGGGAATTTCCTAGAAGCCCCGATTTGGGAGTCTCTTAATGTTATTGAAAATCTTGTTGGAAATCTCCCTATTGCTAGCATACAAGAAGATATAACTCTAGCTCACATTATGAAGAGACTTGAAAAGATAGAGTTAGAAATACCAAGTATAACTAGGATAAATGAGTTGGATCGCAAGATTCAAGGGAATTTGAATAGGCTTGATAGCTCCATGCTTAAAATTATTAAAACTTTGGAGGTCATCAAATCCCGTGATATGGATCTTTCTAGGATTGATAAGATTGAGGAAATCATTAATACTCTAGGAACTACATTTTCCTCAATCAAACCCAGAAAGGTAGAGACTTCAGCAAGAAGGGAACCTAAGTTCAATTATGTCCCTAGGGTTCCCCGACCTAAAAATAAACCACCCATTGCCAAAGAAGTTGAAACCGTGAAAACTTTGGAAGAAATACGTCTCTTTGATAATTTTATAAATGAATCTCCCATTGATTTTCCGCCTTTTGGTTTTCTCCCTAGAAGTATCTTCATTAGGCCTTTATTTGAAAGACCTCTTAATACTAGTTGTACAATTGAAGAGCTTTTTGATGATCTTGATAATGATTCGATTGATACAACTTGATTCTTCTTTTGCATCATGCCTAGCTTAAAGGCATAAAAGAAAGCACTTTTGGGAGGCAGCCCACAACGAATTACATTTCTTTTTGCTTTTTTGTGTCTTGATGTTTGTTACTACTGTAGCAACATCATTGTATCTTTATTTTTCATCTTTGTGCCAAGTTATAGCCTCTTATGATAAGGGAAGCAAAAGTTGTGACATGCTGTCCAGAAAACAGATTCTGTCCCTTGACAGAAAAATTCGAATAAAATCACCAGATCATCTTTTTGATCTGAATTTTTTTGACAGCATGCTCTATACAATTGTGAAACTTTCGTATGTTCTGAGTTTTTTGATTTGAGTTGCAGAAGTGCCCCAAAAAAATTCTCTACTACCTGCTGTTATGTTTTTCACAGATTCTGCCACGTTTTGCCTCTCTTCACTTTTGCAAACCTTAAGCTTGCTTTTTCTTTGCAAATTTTTTTTGGCACTCTTGAGAAACAGTAGCTCTTCAAGAATATCTTTATATCCAGTGGGGAAAAATATTTTATTAAGGGTACTAACCTCTCTAATCAGCTTATGATGAGTTATGTATGAAGGGAGTTTTCAAGTGTGCGATGGAAGATGATGAAAGAAGATCCAGGAGTGTCAAGCGCTCAAGCTTGGGGATGCCCCCATGCATCCCCAATAAATATTCAAGGAGACTCAAGCGTCTAAGCTTGGGGATGCCCCCGTGCATCCCCTTCTCCATCAACAATCATCAGTTCGTCCTTTGTCTCACTATATTTTTATCACTTCATGCGTTATGTGCTATGCTTGGAGCGTCTCGCTCTTAGGTTTTATTTTTAGTTTTCTTTAGTTTTGCTTGCTGGTCATAACAAGTTAGACCCCATCTTACTTTGTGTGGGAGATAAACACGCTCCACTCCAATCTAGAACACATCATAGGATTTTTCCTGCTTATCTTTTTGCTGTTGTGTGTTCTTTATCTTTTCGTAGCTACTGTCATGTTTAGTTTTAGTCTTAGTTTGTCTTTAGCAAAAGCCTTGGCTTTTGTTTAGTTTGTTGCTGGAACTCTCTTTAGTTTTCATGTTTATCTTGTTAAGAGAGTTGGTTGTTGCACTGAGTTGTGTTTTGTCTTGGAAGTAGGTAATTGAGGTTGCTATTTAATTCTAGTAGTAACTTGCAATAGTTTTGAGGCATTGTTGTGAGTAATGTTTGGACTTTTGGTGTCAAGAGCTCTTGCCTATTAGTGATAGGTGTCGTATTTTGGGAAATCCGTGTTTTTTTTCAAAACCTACAAAACTAGTTGAGAACTCTAGCTACTAGATAGATCACTACTCTTCTGAGGAGTCGAATATTAGAGTACACTCACGTACCATGAGTCGAGGATGCGCAAGGATAACAAAACCCCCATACACTCCTCCTCGGGGTACTTGTCTCTTTGTGAACCTCCTTCTTAGTTTGAGAGTTACCGATAATAAGTGCATGAGTTCTTCGGACTAATGTAAGTATTGAAAGTTGACACTTCCACCTTCCCATATTTTGCTAGCCTCTCCCGTGCCGTGCATTGCCTTCTCCTCACTCCGAGAGTTGGTGTCCACCTTCGCCGGTACATCCAAACCCTTGGCATGATACGCTCTGTCATCATAAGCCTCCTTATATCTTTCCTCAAAACAGCCACCATACCTACCTATCAAGGCATTTCCATAGCCTTTCCGAGATATATTGCCATGCAACATCCACCTCTTCATGACTTGATCTTCATGACTTGATCTTCATGTCATACATGTTCCTGCTACACTGGCAGCGACATATATTGCATACATCATGATAGCTACATCTTATTTATGATTTCGAGTACCTTGTAAAGTGTGAAAGATCTCCTTTACCTTCTTGTAAAATAGAGTGTTGCCCTTAAGTGAGGAAAAGATCCCAAAGTGGACACAATAAAAGATCCCAAAGAGGACAAATGAGAGTTAGATAGAAAGAGCCATTGAGGCCACAAAAAAATACAAAAAAGAGAAAAAAGAGAAAAAGAAATAAAAAGAGAGAAAGCGGCAAAACTACTATCCTTTTGAGAGATCCACACTAGTACTCCCTTTATATCCTTGTACTCCATAGAGATGATCATTATGCATATAGCTATGTGGGGACCTTCACACTATAGAACTTGGCTTGCATATTCCAAGGATGAGCCTCCTCAAACGAGCTCTAGGTCTTCATGAGCGAGCAAGTTAGATGCACCCCCACTAGTTACATTGGAGAGCTTCCTAGCTCATATGTGCATCCGTCGCATGGCAATCCCTACTCCTCACATCATATCTATCATTTGGCATCTCTTGCCTATGATTGTCCTCATTGATGTGAGCATTTCTCATTCTTTTTTGACTTCCTCGTCCTCCTCCGTACTTCTCTCTTTGCCATCCTAAGTGTCAACTCTCGTGTTTATGCTCATCCATTGCATGAGTGCTCAAAATATTGAAAAAGGAGTGGATCAAATTGACTTGTACCTGGCTAGTGGTCTGGGGACGAGTCAAGATAAGATTCCAGAAAAAGACCAAGTGTGAAACTTTAGTATATTGAGTTCTCCACAAATAAATATTTTTCTCGTATTCCCTATCCCCCTTCTTGCACGCAAACACCATTTGGAGACATTCGAGTCACGGACAGCGAGAACTCTTGCACCTAATGTTCTTTTGTTACTTGTTTCAATGCTAATATAGACTCTTGCATGTTATGACTTGAATTGAATCTCTAACCTTGATTGCTTTACTTTTGAAAGTTCTTATATGGTTGCTAGCATGTCACCATAGAAATTATGCTGTTATCATTTACCTACTCGAGGACGAGCAGGAATTAAGCTTGGGGATGTTGATACGTCCAAAACGTATCTATAATTTCTGCTTGCTCCATGCATGTTTTGTGTCATATTGCTATGATCTAGATACACTTTCATACACTTTTGATCATATTTGGACTAACCTATTAACTCAATGCACCACAGTGCCAGTTCCTGTTTTCTGCTGTTTTTCTATTTCAGTTTTCCCCCATATAAAAAGTGCTCCAAAAATTCGGGAAAAATCAGATAAAAAATCAGCGCGGAAGGACCTTCCGGAAGGACTTGAGTGGGGCCAGAGGGCTACCACCAGGGGCTCAGTTGCCTTGGTGGCGCGCCCTAGGGACTGGCCGCGCCAGGGGGGCGCCTGGACCCCTGGTGGCCCTCCTGGCTGCCCCCCTTCGCCTATATATTCTCCGTGACGAGAAACCCTCGAGGAGAGAACCCATTTTCGCGATCTCGCCTCTGTTCCGCCGCCGCCGCGCTTCCGAGACCGGGAGCACCAGCAGACCTCTTCCCGACACCCTACCGGAGGGAGGGCCGACCTCCGGGAGTCTCCTCTCCACCATGGATGCTTCGCGGATGTATCGTGAGTAGTTTCCTTTGGACCATGGGTCCGTGATCAGTAGCTATGTGATGTTCTCCTCCCTCTTTGTTCTTCATGGTTTAGACCTCATTAGATGCCCTACATGATCGAGGCACTTTTGTAATCTTTCTGTTGTTGCTATGCTGAGTTTGATGGGATCTGATGGATTATGAGATTATGTTCAGATTGTGATTGAGTAATATATTTGGTTCTTATCTCTTATATTTTTGTTCTTAATAAATTCTTGCATGTTCTCCGTTGTTGTTTATTGCTTTGGCCAAGTAGTAGGTAGTAACCCCAAGAGGGAACGTTATGCTCGATTGTGGGTTCATGCCCCCTGATGACACGCTTGAGTGACAGAAACATGAGTCTAGGGGATGTGCTGTTGCCACAAGGGGGAAAACAACGGTGCTTGTAACCGAGGTTACAAGGATTGTTTACTTTACGCAAAGTGCTTTTTAATGCAGTTGTCTGTTGCTTTGGGTTTACACTTTGGGTGGGGCTCGCAACTTAATACCAGCGAGATGTTCTGGATAGATATCTCAAGGTGGATGATTTGTAGTAGATGCAGTTGGATTTTGGTCTACTTATTTTGGCGTTCTGCCCATGCTTTTGAGCCTCTTCCTTTCTTTTGTAGCATAGTTAGCATTGCGGTGCGTTCATAATCCTGTCAATTGCCCTTCTGTAATTTGTTCACCTCGCATAGCAGTTTTATCGTCTTTTGGGAGAGAGACATCACTAGTGAACATCACGTATCCCGGTCCATATCTTCATCACTGTTTCCACGCTCATTTACTTTTCTGCTTTTACTTTCAGTTGCTATCATTATCCCTTGTGTTTGATCCTTTGTGAACAACAAGACCGGAGAGATTGACAACCTCTCTGAACTTCATTGGGAACAAAGTTATTTGTGTCTGTGTGCAGGTCCGTGTCAGTTGCGCCGCTGACACCTACTTATCATCTCCGGAGTCCTACTGGAGACAAACCTTGGTATCTTTACTGAGGGAAATTTTCTGCTGTGCTACATTACACCTTCCACTTGGGGTTTACCAACGAAGGGAGAGAAATCACTATCATCACCTCGCGCATCAATAGTGGGGTCTATACGCAAGTCCCTCTCGCATATGCTGGGCAAAGGCTTCACAGCTGTTGTCAAGACACACTGGCTCACTCCACACACCAGTCACTGATGAGTAGACGCTCGCAAATATGTTGTCCTTGCGCGCGTGGGTGGCCACGAAGACCACGCGGAATGGGCCGCCGTGGCAGTTGACGTGGTCGCAGCCGTAGACTCGATCAGCCAATCGATGTCCAGTGAGGGCACGCCGTGGCGCTCACTCGTGATGGGGTCCCAGACGAGGTCATCCGAATCATCGTCCAGACTCATGTAGATGATTACCCGACCGTGGCGGTGATACGTCTCAAACGTATCTACTTTTCCAAACACTTTTGCTATTGTTTTTCCCTCATTCTTGCATGATTTGGACGATAATAACCCGGACTAACGCTGTTTTTAGCAGAGCTGCCTGTATGGTTTTATTGTGTGCAGGAAAATGGATTTTTAGACATCCCAGAAAATTCCCAGAAAAATACCAGAAAATCCACGCACCCGATGGAGCCAGGAGCCAGAAGTGGGACCAGAGGGGAGCCCTGGGGGCCCCAGGCGCCCCCCTGGCGCGGCCAGGGGTGGGGCCGCGCCCTCTGGCCGCCTGGGCTGCTCCCCCCTCCTCTGGTGCCCTACCGAGCCTCCTATTTATCCCCGTGACGAGAAAACCCCAGAACAGAAATCGTTTTCCCAGTTTCCTTCGTGGAGCCGCCGCCACCCTCTGTTCTTCTTCGGGAGGGCTAATCTGGAGGCTGATTTGGCCTCCGGAGAGGGGAGATCGTCGCCATCGTCATCACCATCACCACTCCATCCATCCTCCATGACTTCTCTTCACATGTGTGAGTAATTCCCTGCTGTAGGCAAAGGGGATGGTAGGGATTGGATGAGTTTAATCATGTAATAGTTCGTCAGATTGTTGGGGGCATGCTGCCTATCATCTAGATTGGTGTTTATCTTCTTTGCTACAACTTGTTGTTCTTAATGCTTGTCACTTTGGGCCCGAGTGCCATGTTTTCAGATCTGAACCTTATGTGTTTTCATGAGTATATTTGTGTTCTAGATCCTATCTATGAGTTGTATGCACCTATTTTGGTCCGGAACCGGCGATCCCAAAGGTGACAGCTTGGGACACCAAAGGGGATGGTCCATGATTTGAGGATTCCATGTATCCATTGAGTTTATTGATTTTTTCCGGTGCTCTTTGACAAGAGCGCCTTAATCTCCATAAGTTCCTTTTGGCCCCGTTCGTAGCAGGATGGTAGGACAAAAGATGTTGTGCAAGTTCTTATTGCAAGCACGCACAACTACCTACGGGATACATGCCTATTGTTTGATATTTGCCTAGATGATCATTGCTTTTCTGTGTGCCTTGCCCCGTGTTAGAATCTATTATATGTTTACTCCCATCCATGCAGCGCCCGACCATCCATCTCCCTAGCCAACAGTGTTTTCAATCCTGCTAGTTATTAGTTGTTACTTTTTGCTATTTACTTTTGTTGTTGCTATCATCACTATCATATCACCGTTACCACTTATCTATTGTTGCAAGCAAGTATATTTCAGGTGCGGTTGAATTGAAAACTCAACTGTCAAAGCTTATAAATACTCTTTGGCTCCCCGTGTGTCGAATCAATAAATTGGGTTAACTTACCCGCGAAGACTATCTCGATCCCTTACGCCTGTGGGGGCTCAAGCAACGTTTTCTGGCGCCGTTGCCGGGGAGCATAGCAATATTTACAAGTCTACTTGAAGTATCCTGCCTGCTGCATATCATCCTCTATGGGTAAGAAAGGAGACCCCAAGGTTCCGATCTTACCATCCCGTACAAGAAAAGGTATTGTTCTGAACACAAGTGCTACACTTGATTCACCTTCTGTTATGAGTAAGTTTACCTCACCACCACTACATAATGCTTCTATTGAGTCTGTTACTATGTCTGATACTTTTGATGATGCTTCCACTACTCTTGATGATGCTACTTTTCTTGGTCACTATATTGAAATTCAGACTGCTAAGACTGCAGCAAAATCCAAGACTGAGACCCCTGCTACCTATATTCCTACCTGCAAAACATTTGGTTACCCGAGCTTAGATGAACTCAAGGAGAGAATTCTTGATGACGATTATGTTACTCTTGATGATTTTTGCAGGGAACTCAGAGAGTGTGTCGACTCTGACCCTGGTGATGTTAAGGAGTTGCTCAAGAGGCACGCCATGAAGAACAAAGTTATTCCTGAACCTAAATTTGCCACGTCACCTATATGCATCACTGATCCCGATTATGATTTCTCTGTTGATCTTTCACTTATATCTACAGTCGAGGCTGACCCCTTTTAGGAAGAGAAAATGATGATGCTATAGCACACTTGACCAAACTCGCTGAGTTAAGCAACCTATTCACTACTGATGAGAAGATACGAAACTTCTATGTGGCCAAGCTTTTTCCTTTTTCTTTGAAGGAAGACGCTAAATCATGGTACGATGCACTGACCTATGGTTCCGTTAAAAGTCCTCAGGACTTAGTCAAATTTTTTGTTGATAAATATTTTCCGTCTCATCTGCAACATGCTGCTTTGCAAAGAATCTATAACTTTAAACAATTGCAGGATGACCACCTCCCTAAAGCTTGGGGGAGGTTTTGTGATTTACTTAAGGTTATGCCGGGACATGGGATCCCCAAGAATGAATTGCTTGATATATTTTATGCTGGTTTAACCGACGAATCCAGAACCTATCTGGATAGTTGTGATAGTTGTTGATGGCTTCTCGCCCCTTCGTTGGTTACCCCAAGTGGAAGGTTGAGATGTAGTGCAACAACATTTTTCCCTCGATGAAGATACCAAGGTTTGTCTCCAGCAGGACTCCAGAGATGATAAGTAGGTGTCAGCGGCGCAACTGAAGCGGACCTGCACACACACACATATAACTTTGTTCCCAACGAAGTTCAGAGAGGTTGTCAATCTCTCCGGTCTTGTTGTTCACAAGGATAAAATGCAAGGGATAATGATAGCAAGTAAAAGCAGTAAAGTAAATATAGCGTGGAAACAATAATGAAGATATGGACCGGGATACGTGATGTTCGCTAGTGATGTCCCTCTCCCAAAAGACGATAAAATTTCTATGCGAGGTAAAATTTTTACAGAAAGGCAATTGACAGGATTATGAACGCACCGCAATGCTAACTATGCTACAAAAGAAAGGACGAGGTTCAAAAGCACAGGCAGTACGCCAAGATAAGTAGACCGAAATCCATCTGCATCTACTACTAATCATCCACCTTGAGATATCTATCCAGAACATCTCGCTGGTATTAAGTTGCGAGCCCCATCCAAAGTGTAAACCCAAAGCAACAGCCAACTGCATTAAAAAGAACTCTGCGTAAAGTAAACAATCCTTGTGACCGTGGTCACAAGCACCGTTGTTTTCCCCCTTGTGGCAACAACACATCCCCTAGACTCATGTTGCTGTCACTCAAGCGTGTCATCGGGGGGCATGAACCCACAATCTAGCACAACGTTCCCTCTTGAAGTAACTACCTACTACTTGGCCAAAGCAATAAACAGCAACGGAGAACATGCAAGAATTACTTAGGAACAAAAATATAAGAGATAAAAACCAAATATATTACTCTATCACAATCTGAACATAATGAAAGTGCAATATATCGACCAGAGGGGGGTGAATGGGAGATTTTCAATTTTGCTACCAGATTTTGATTTTCTTCAGGACTGAAGCAATCATGAGGCTGAAGAAGTAACCAAAATCATGAAGAAGTAAAACTTCACAGAATGTAATCATTAGGGCAGCTCATCATAATGCAACAGAAATAAATCAATTCAGATAAGCAGAAGTGCTTCAGATGCATAGTATGAAGACTAATAGCAGAGGGAGAGCTGAAGCACAAGCAGTCAACATAGATACTGAAGACATAATACTGAGGCTCAAGAGATTGAAGAGATATCACCAGAGATTGAAGACAATGGTTTGGTAGACCAGTTCAAGTTGCTGTGACAACTCTACGTCTGGTTGGAGAGGCTGAGATTCAACTCAGAAGACATAGTCTTCACCTTGTTCTCCTTGAACTAAAGTCCTCAGACTCCGTCCAATAACTCAGGTGAGTCTTCAAGGTAGACTCCCGAAACCTTTACAGACTCAGTCACTCCGGGAAGTCACAATTGCATCTTGACTTCCTCAGACTGAAGACTTCTACACCGGCTGGAAGATCACAGTCTTCAAGAGTAAAAAGCTTCGGATCACTCGAACCGACTTCCTCAGAAATGCTCAACTACTCAGGCTGGTGGTTTACTCACATAGGTTCTTCAGTTTCCTCAGAGGTGGGTTGCTCTAAAATGACAAGTGTCAGTTTTTCTCTCGGAGCAGCCAACCCACAAATGGGGCTGGGGGTGGCTATTTATAGCCGCGGAGCAACCCGAGGCGAAAGGACATAAATGCCCATGCATGCAATTACTCTCATGCCCTCGGAAATGACCGTTTCTAGACAAGTTCTAGCCTCTCACCACGCAACACGTGGCATGGTCAAAGTATTCTCTCTCCAGACTCCTCAACCGAAGTTAGTTACCTCAGTGTCCCGAAGAACAACATCTCAGACACATGAGGACTGAACTTCTACTGCAGGAGATTTCTCTCTCTTCAGGAGAACTGCACTCGCAGTCTCCAGACTCCTCAACCGAAGACAGATTCCTCAGTGTCCTGAAGAACAAGGTCTCAGACACCCGAGGAACTGAACTTCTACTGCAGGAGATTTCCTCAGGGTTTTTCTTCAGGATTCCTAACTGAGCACTTCCTCAGACCTTCGGAACTCGTTTTCTTCAACCCCTCCAACAGTGCGGTGTTTTCCTATGACTCAAGAAGTATAAAAAGTCTTAGCGAAGACTACGCTTCAACTTCGTCTTTAGCGCGAACTTCCTCAGGATCGTCTTCAGCTTCAGGTTCAACCGAACGCTTCAGGATCCTAGTTCCTCAGGATTTCGTGCAACTTCATTACTCAAGAAGTATAAAAAGTCTTAGCGAAGACTACGCTTCAACTTCGTCTTTAGCGCGAACTTCCTCAGGATCGTCTTCAGCTTCGGCTTCAACCGAACGCTTCAGGATCCTACTTCCTCAGGATTTCGCGCAACTTCATTACTCAAGAAGTATAAAAAGTCTTAGCGAAGACTACGCTTCAACTTCGTCTTCAGCGCGAACTTCCTCAAGATCGTCTTCAGCTTCAGCTTCAACCGAACGCTTCAGGATCCTACTTCCTCAGGATTTCGCGCAACTTCATTACTCAAGAAGTATAAAAAGTCTTAGCGAAGACTACGCTTCAACTTCGTCTTCAGCGCGAACTTCCTCAGGATCGACTTCAGCTTCAGCTTCAACCGAACGCTTCAGGATCCTACTTCCTCAGGATTTCGCACAACTTCATTCTTCAGGAAACACACCGATTTCTCCAATGTTCCTCAACATTTTGGGGGGTCGACATTGGTGGTTAAACACCTCATCCGGGACTGTTCTCCTGTGTATACTCACAAACACATCAGTCCCTTAACTGTTTTGTCATCAAACTCCAAAACCTCAAGGGAAGGGCACTTGATGCACTTACAATCTCCCCCTTTTTGGTGATTTGATGACAATCAGGTTAAGCTTCAACGGGGATAAAATTATGAGTTTGAAGAATAAAAACTTTGAAGAACATTTTTATCATTAAGCTGGATATAATGAAGCTCCCTCTGAGGATATGCATATAAGTTGAAGAATGTTTAATATCTAAAGAATTTTGAGGTATATGAGGAGCTCCCCCTATATCCAGGCATTTCTGAAGCAATGCATGTTATGAAGTGTTTGAGGAAATTAAACAACGCACTGAGAGAGGTGTTTGCAGAGACAATCACATGCATATATGATAAACTTGAGGAAATAGCATGTGGTAACTGAGGAATAGTATCAGGCAAACACCAAAATTACAGTTTACAACTCGTTAAAAAAAATCTGAAGAACGAGAGTTGTAACTGAAGAACCCCATAACTAAAACCCGCTTGAAGACTAACAGATTTCTCCCCCTTTGTCATAAAATGATCAAAAAGGGAAAAACTGAAGCTAACGCCCCTTGAAGTTGCTTCAAGGCTGAGGTGAGTCACGCTTGAGGCAAACCGTTGCAGTGTGAGGGCAGCCAGCAGTGTCTTCAGCTTCTTCAGCAGTCATCTCCTGGTTTGAAGAATAAGAATCCATTGCCGGAGGAAGAGTTGTGCAGCGTCTGAATTGCCTTGGGGGTATGATTGCAGGAATCGGAGGCTGTTGAAGCTCCAACTTGGCAAGGTCTTCAGGGGTGATTACTTCTCTCATCAGGGCATCAAGATGTTGATATGTATGATGAGCATACTGATGCACTTTCTTCACAGAAGAATGCGTGTGAGCCATGTAGCTGAGGATTTCAGTAAACTGACGCTTCAACCAATCATGATGACGATCAACTTTCTGATGAAGACTAATCAGAAGCTCTCGGTCAGTCATCACTCGAGCCTGAGTTGTATCCTCAGTTGAGGCATGAGTTCTGGTTTCATCAGTTGTGCGAGACTGAGGATGACGAATGTTTCCACCGAGGGAATTGGTCGGGAGAACTTCTTCATAGAAGATGCATTTGCCTTTGTTATTTGAAGCAGTAGTATGTTGAAGCACTTCGACAGGCGGCATATAGGTCCTGTGATTCGGGGGATCAGGTTGGAAATCAATTCCAGTCACGGCTCGGATGAGCTTCATGATCCAAGGTGCATATGACTTCAGGATATGAGGATTCTGTGCAGCATCAACCATAGTTCTGAAGAAGAAGTCAGGGACGTTGATCGGCCCAGACATGCAAAGGTTGTGGAGTATGTTCTTCATGATGCCAATGACTTCTTCAGCAGTGGATTCATAGCCTTTAATGGGGCAGAAGGTCTTGGCCAGAATCCGATACAATGTACTTGGAAGATACAGAAGCTCGGAGACTGGAAACTTTGTGCGAGCTGGGGCTTCAGGGGCCTGAGGTTTCATTAGCATGTTCATCAGGTCATCTCGAAGAATTTGAGACCCATAGGAGCAAGCAGCAGGAGAAGTGCACTGAGGCAACTCAAGAATATCAATTGCTTCAGGAACAGTGATGGTGTAGTGATGATGCTCAGTCATCCACTCGAGGACCTAGGTGTTGATATCCAAAGGATTTCCTGAAACATACAACGTGGCATAAAACTGAAGCACAAGCTCTTCATTCCAGTGTATGCATTCAGAGCAGAACTGAAGCAGCTTGGCATGATGCAGATCCTGAAGCACATAGTTGAAGCAGGGAAGGGCTTCCATATCCATCAGAGGAATGTGCTTGTGAGGAAACAGTTTGTTTTTCTTGTAGAGCACTGAAGCATAATAGTTCTTCTGAGTGGCAGTCCAGAACCTCAGCAGCTTTCGAGGCGGAGAAGAGTGATATGGATTTTGAATCCCCTCTTGAAAGAAACTCATGGCGTTGAAGAAATCAGTAGCATCAAAGCTTGGAGTATCATCGGCTTCAAGGTCACGGAAGAATGGTCGCTTCTGCTTCGGACACAAGGACCGAGCTTGAACTGGGCCTTGAGGTGGGGAAGGCGCTTGAGGCACTTCAATCTGAAGAGTGGCTTGAGGCTGAGGCGGAGTCGCTGCAGATGAGTCAGGCACAGATGTGTTGATGTCCTTGGGGAGACGAGGTGATGTTGCCTGTTTGTCTTCAGAGCCATCCTTTGAGGCTTCAGCGTTTGTACTGTTTTCTGCTTCAGGAGGGGCATTTGTGCTTTGTTCGGCTTCAGCTTCAGTTTCAGCAGCAGGTGGGTCTGGCTGAGGATCAGCAGTTGTAGTGTCAGTTGCATCAGTATCAGTGGTAGTGTTTCGGTGTCGGAGTGAGGCTCAGGTGAGAAGACGATATGAGTGGGTGAGTGTGTCAGCCCATAGTCATCATCATGGACACGAGGAGTTCCATCATCCATAATGTCGACATCCATGTCTTCAACCTCAGTGATAGTTGGTGGCGGTGCGGACGGTGGAGTTGGAACAATGGGTGTTGCAGCAGGGGGTGGAGTGAAGACGATTAAGCTGCGCTGAGGATTTTGAGGTGGAGTTGAGGCAGCAGTAATATGAACGGTGGTATCAGCGGCCTGTTTGGTCGGAGGAGCTGAGGAAAGTGGTGTAGCATCAATGGGTTCTTCAACAGTAGGCTTCTTCGCAGCAGGTGGAGTTGAGGGCTGGGCTTCTGGCAGGCGCTTGAGGCTTTTAGCAGTGGCATCAGTAGGTACTGAGGAAGCAGTGGCATCAGTAGGTACTGAGGAAGCAGGCTGTCGAAGCTTCATCAACTTTGCCATCTGTTGAGAGATCCGTTCTTTGGATTTTCCAATATAAGTACGGTTGGCAGCGAACTCAATGTTGAGGCGTTGAACTTCACATTGATGCTCAATAAACTCCTGAGGAGTAACATCAGTGATAGGTTTCTTTTTTAAGTCACTGAGGATTGTCTTCAGTTTGACCTTCAACTGTTTCTGAAGATCTCGTTGATGAATCTCGTTTATGAGGAATTGTTGAACATAGAATTTGATGTCTTTCGGGATGTCCAAATCATCAAGCGGAGTGTCAGGCTTAACAGACCAAATATCAATGTACTCCAAGATCTTCTTGGGATCAAGGAGAAGCGGGATTTCTGAACCCGTTGCTTCAGCTTTGCGTCTGGCCGCAGCACGCACGTATTCAATCTTATCAGCTTCAGTGGCGACGAAGCCGGCCAAATCCTCAAATTCATCTTCATCATCAGAAGATTGAGGAGTATGATGAATGGCGCCACGCATAGCAGTTTTCTTTGGTGAGAGGCGAGGGCCGCGTTGAAGAACAGTTTTGGTCTTCAGCTGAGACTGAGGCATTGTGGTTGAGGCCTCAGGAGCACCAGATTCATCAATGCGTATCCTTGAGGAGGGGGTAGCCCCATCCGTGCGTTGACATGAGGAGCCAACAACTTGAGGCTTAGCTGAGGTCTTCTGGGAGGGTTTCATGCCGGGAGCCTTTTTGCGGTGCTGAGGCGGAGGTTGTTGTCTGGGTTGAGACTGATCCTGAGGCGGAATCTGTATTGATGCAGTCATGTCACGAACCAGATCCCTGACACGGCTCCGACTGCGCTTGAGATATTGAGCATATGCATCAGGAAAGTCTTCAGGAGTGTGCATTGTTGTTGGATCAGGAATGACGCCTGGTGCAGGTGGAGGTCGAGCCTTGATACCCAAGGTCTTCAGTGGTGGATTAACGGCAAACATTTCCTCATGTTGAGGAT
Organism: Bromus sterilis; assembly: GCA_950022295.1. Taxonomy (NCBI): domain Eukaryota; kingdom Viridiplantae; phylum Streptophyta; class Magnoliopsida; order Poales; family Poaceae; genus Bromus; species Bromus sterilis. The sequence goes on along the minus strand of OX465595.1, from coordinate 376,025,706 downwards.
TAAGCCATTGATAGGCCACCCAACGCTTGGCCCATTCTCTTGTGATCTTCTGAACCCTTTTCTTACGATCATCAGCAGTTTCACGTTCTGGAGTCTTTAGTTTCTCATAGAGCTCAGGAGGTAGGTCTCTAGCAGTATCAGTGTGCTTGCGCCGAGGAGCCATTTTCTTCAGCTGAGGAGACTGAGGAATTGTACGTTCGAGCTGAGCTGCAAATGAAGTGAGACTATGAGAACCATACGATTCCTCAACAGACATGTACCTGTGACAAAATTAAGTTGCGAGGGAAGTGGGGTACGGTTATATGCGTTCATGAGGAATAGGCTGAGGAAAACAAAGGAATGAGGCATAGGTATAGGTCTCAGAAAGCTAGCAGTACAGTGGAGGATTAACTGGTTTGAGGACACAACAGTACTGAGGAATAAGACGCAGGATCGTCTTCAGCTTCAGCTTCAACCGAACGCTTCAGGATCCTACTTCCTCAGGATTTCGCGCAACTTCATTACTCAAGAAGTATAAAAAGTCTTAGCGAAGACTACGCTTCAACTTCGTCTTCAGCGCGAACTTCCTCAGGATCGTCTTCAGCTTCAGCTTCAACCGAACGCTTCAGGATCCTACTTCCTCAGGATTTCGCGCAACTTCATTACTCAAGAAGTATAAAAAGTCTTAGCGAAGACTACGCTTCAACTTCGTCTTCAGCGCGAACTTCCTCAGGATCGTCTTCAGCTTCAGCTTCAACCGAACGCTTCAGGATCCTACTTCCTCAGGATTTCGCACAACTTCATTCTTCAGGAAACACACCGATTTCTCCAATGTTCCTCAACATTTTGGGGGGTCGACATTGGTGGTTAAACACCTCATCCGGGACTGTTCTCCTGTGTATACTCACAAACACATCAGTCCCTTAACCGTTTTGTCATCAAACTCCAAAACCTCAAGGGGAGGGCACTTGATGCACTTACACATAATCTCATAATCCATCAGATCCAATCAAACTCAACATAGCAATAGCAGAAATATTACAAAGGTGCCTCGATCATGTAGGGCAGCTCACGAGGTCTAAACAATGAAGATCAAAGAGGGGAGGAGAACATCACATAACTACTGATCACGGACCCATGGTCCAAGGAAAACTACTCACGAGCCATCCGGGGAGCATCCATGGTGTAGAGGAGACTCCTGGAGGTCAATCCTCCCTCCGGCAGTGTGCCGGGAAGAGGTCTTCTGGTGCTCCAGATCTTCGGAAGCGCGGCGGCGGCGGAACAAAGGCGAGTTCGCGGAATAGGGTTCCTCTTCTGGAGTTTTCCCGTGACAGAGAATAAATAGGCGAAGGGGGGCAGCCAGAGGTGGACCAGGGGCCCCAGGCGCCCCCCTGGCGCGGCCAGGGGTGGGACCGCGCCGGGTAGCCGCCTGGGGCCCCCCTGGCTCCCCTCTGGCCCCTCCCGGGCTCTTCGCGAAGCTTCCTCCATGCTGATTTTTTTTCTGAATTTTCCCGAATTTTTCTGGCACTTTTTATATGGGGGAAAACTGAAATAGAAAAACAGCAGAAAACAGGAACTGGCACTGGGGTGCACTGAGTTAATAGGTTAGTCCAAATATGATCAAAAGTATATGAAAGTGTATCTAGATCATAGCAATATCACACAAAACATGCATGGAGCAAGCAGAAATTATAGATACGTTTTGGACGTATCAGTTGTGTTTTCAGGGAAAGAACGCCGGACGATGCAGAAGAATTAATGTGCAAAATCGCCAAAAACTATGAAGACTGGTCCGTTCCTGAACCACTTCTACCACCGAAAAAGAGGGGCATGATTGTTCTGAAACCCGAAGATATGCAAGAAGCAAAGAAGTCTATAAAGGAGAAAGGTATTAAAGCCGAAGACGTGAAGAATTTACCGCCTATTGAGAAGTTGTGTGAGCCTACTACTCACCCTCCCTTGGTAGAGGTACACTCTCTATTAGACTTTACTGAAAGTGACATCCCTAAAGGTAAGCCTCCCGACCAATGTTTAGATGAGCTTGATAATTTTAGTGTTAAGCAAGACCATTTTAATAGGAGATTACAAAGTCAGTTGCATGATAATTCTCTTGCTATCAAAAGTTTGTGTGATGTTCTAGAAAGAACAGTTAATGATGTTAAATGTCTTGTTAAGCATTTTCATATGGTTCAAACTCAGCTTGAACAAATTTCTAATGTGCAAAAAGATTTTCTTGCTAATAATGCCAAACAGGACATACAAGCTTATGGAATTAAAACTAGGGGTGGAACACACACCCAGGACCCACTCTATACTGAGGGGCATCCAAAGAGGATCGAGAAAGATTCTCAAGTACAAGAAGAAGACGAGACTGTTAGCTCTCCGAAGAAAAAGAAGAAGAAGAAACACAAGGAGGCTGACAATCCCGATGATCCTATTACAAGTGAAAAGCCAGCTGTTGATCCTAATATCATATCTACCTCCGATGCTGAAATAGAAGACGGTGCCGAGTCTGAAGAAAAGGATGCGGAGAAGGATGATCCTCCCAAGGTAAGAGAAGAAGAAGCACCCGATAAACGCAAGAGGTACTCTAAAGAAGACTTCATCGCAAGGAGACATGGGAAGGAAAGAGAACCATGGATACAGAAACCCTTGCCCTTTCCAAGTAAGTCCCTCAAATATAAAGAAGAAGAGAATTATAATAAATTTTGTGAATGGATGAAACCTCTTTTTCTTCAAATTCCTTTGACTGATGCTATTAAGTTACCTACCTACTCGAAATATATGAAAGATATTGTTACTAATAAAAGAAAAGTTCCTAATGAGGCAATATCTACTATGCTTGCTAACTACTCTTTCAGTGGCAAGATTCCTAAGAAGCTCGGTGATCCAGGTATACCCACTATTCCTTGCTCCATAAAGAATAATTACGTCAGAACTGCTTTATGTGATCTTGGGGCAGGAGTGAGTGTTATGCCTTTCTCTCTTTACACAATGCTTTGTTTAGAGAAACTAATACCTACAGATATCTCCCTTCAGATGGCTGACAAATCAACAGCTCTCCGAATAGGTATTTGTGAGGATGTACCCGTTGAAGTTGCTAACTGTTTGATCCTTACAGATTTTGTTGTGCTTGACATGCCCGAGGATGGGAGCATGTCCATTATTCTTGGTAGACCTTTTATTAACACCGCAGGTGCTATCATTGATTGCAATAAAGGAAAGGTCACCTTCAACGTTGATGATAAAGAACACACGGTTTATTTTCCAAAGAAGATCGACAAGAGGCATGGCCTTAACTCTATAGAGATTATCGAGACCGTGAAGATTGGAGAATGGGACTGTCCACTACATATGCACACAAATACAAAACCATTATGGTGGGGACAATGTCCATTAAAGTAAAGGTGCAATGATCACTTCATAAGAGGGGAGACTTCTTGTTCTATATACCGCCGGTTTGTTGGTAAGACTTGATCAACCTTACTAGTGAAGCTTGTTTTATATAGGTAAAAAGTCAAGCTTGTTATGTTTTCATTTGCTTTAGCTTTCATTCTCTTTGTTGTACCAAGTTTTTATGTTTTTTTTAAAGCTTCACAATACTAATCACCGCTTTAAGTTTTCAGAAAGTTTTGCAGCTTTTTGAACTCCGAGAAATTTTCAACAGTGAAGTTTTCAGAAAAAATCCAGAAAAATATGAATAAAAATTTCCATGCCGGGAGTGACCCACAGGCCCCACTTCCAGGTATGTCTTCTTCCTCCTCCTTCCTCTCTCTCCAAAAACATGAGTTCTGCACTTTGTTCTTGCGTTCTTGCTGTTCTTGGAGGCGATTTTCGATCTCTCTCTACAGCCCACCATTCGAGCTGAATTTTTGAGCAAATACTCCCTGGTATGTAACTCCTTCACCCCTCCAATTAGATTTTTGATTGGTGGCTTCATTTGTGTGTATTTAGTAGCTCTTGGTGCTGTTTATATGAGCTTGCATGCATGTGTAGAATTTTATTTTCCAAGTTTTGATGCAAGTTTATGCCTTAGGTAAGTGAGTTGAGTAGTTTGCCTTAACTCACTTGATTTAAATCCTTGTTTTTGTAAATTGTCAAAAATTTCAGAAATGAGTTTGCTAGGAAGAGCAAAGGGGTGGCTTGGGAAGAAGAGGCCCGAGCGCTCCGACCGAGTTACAAGAGCTGCAGCTTCACCCTCGACTGCTAGGGTGAGCTAAAACGAAGATCATGTGCCCTTAGAGTTGTTGGAGGACACAAATCAAGCACGTGCAATGACTTTCCCGTGCGATGAATTCCTTGAAGCTGCAGGAATTAGGGAGGAGTTCTATAATCTTTGTGCTAATGCAGGTTTGACGTGGCTCGCAACGTGCCGTGTTACTCAGTATCAAAAACTCACCTCCTGTTTTATTAACAGTTTTAGATATAACCTTGATGCTGGTTCTGTTGAGTTTAAAATTTACAATGATCTTTTGACCATGCCTTTGGAAAAGATTTGTGAAATAATAGGTGTGCCGAACGTGGGACTGACGGCGAAGATGAGCTCCCAGCCCTCCGAGCTGAGGACCGTCTTCAACTCTCTCTGTAGCATGGATACAAGGGATATTCATCGGTCAAAGATCTCCTGCATCTTATTTCCACACCTCAGGTATTTTGCGTATTATATTGCTAGAGGGGTGTTAGCTCGTGACAACATGAGCAACATATCTGCGCTGTATATTGCTATCCTGGCAACCGCCCTTTCAGGGAGGTTTGATTATAATGTGGGTGCCACTATTGCTCGACGCCTTGCTATGAACGGTAACAAGGGAGACTTATTTGGTGGCTTTTACGCCACACTTATCCTCGAGTCTCTTAATGGCACCCCACACCCCGATGATAAGCCTTTTACTTATTTAAGTTTTGATCTTGCTGCTATGAAAAGGCATAAGTTTGTTACCATGACTTCCGAGTTTGGTAACCTTGATTATATCTTGCGTTTCGGAGCTACCACGGAACGCAAGATCCGTCTACCTGCACCTCTTTTGTTTGATTTTTCTCGCAGGAACGGATGGTCCTTTGATGTTATCCAGTTCGATGAGTTCGTGGTCCAGCATCAGTTTCATAACCCCATGGAGGGGGTTGTGCCCGACGAGGAGGAGCATGGTGAGTTCCCACCTTTCCAGGGGGGACCTTCACCCAGTTTGGTGAAGGGTCTTCCTCTGCTTGGAGCGCGGATCCTTCTTTGTGGGAGGAGCCGAGGACTTCGGTGTACACACCGGTAGCCTCATACGACCCTTGGACTCACCAGTACTACCCTGCCATTATATATGTGTAAGCAAAAGGCATTATATATGGTTGGCATGGGAGATATTGAGAGACCTTTACCATTGACCGTTGACTGGAAAGTTGCACTTCTCAAAAATGTTTTATCTCTATTTTCAAAACCAAGAGCTCTGGCACATGTTTAGTCTTTGCTTCTTCTCACGGGTTTTCAACCTTGCCATCAAAAGCCACGGTTCGAGATTCTCCCCTTCTTTCTTGAAAGCACCAACTATGAGAGCATAATTGTCATTCTTAGTGTAACATGCATTGTCCCAAAGTATTACATTGTCTTATGCATGCTTGTGTTATTGCTAGTTTGAAATACTGAGTTCTAGTCACCTTTAAAACTCCGGAGGAGTTTCTGCATTTATGTTTTGCTTCACTCATGGAGGCTAGCGAAATGCCACTCAAGTATGTTCAAGCTATGTGCATTGTGATCCTGTCTTGATTTTCAGTAGCTTATTATTTACTTTTAGTTGTTTGTGACTGATCACATGAAAGAAGAATTGCTTTGTGCATTGTCCTTAAAGCATTGTTTCATTACTTGCTAAACTCTTTTCGTAGTACATGCTTATTTATATCTAATGAAGCAAAAGAGTTTGTCAAAGTTTTCTTTGTCGCGTCCAGTTCGTTGAACTGAATTGCTTGAGGACAAGCAATATGCTAAGCTTGGGGGAGTTGATACGTCTCAAATGTATCTACTTTTCCAAACACTTTTGCTGTTGTTTTGCCCTCATTCTTGCATGATTTGGACGAAACTAACCCGGACTAACGCTGTTTTCAGCAGAGCTGCCTGTATGGTTTTATTGTGTGCAGGAAAATGGATTTTTAGACATCCCAGAAAATTCCCAGAAAAATACCAGAAAATCCACGCACCCGATGGAGCCAGGAGCCAGAAGTGGGACCAGAGGGGAGCCCTGGGGGCCCCAGGCGCCCCCCTGGCGCGGCCAGGGGTGGGGCCGCGCCCTCTGGCCGCCTGGGCTGCTCCCCCCTCCTCTGGTGCCCTACCGAGGCTCCTATTTATCCCCGTGACGAGAAAACCCCAGAAGAGAAGTCGTTTTCCCAGTTTCCGTCGCGGAGCCGCCGCCACCCTCTATTCTTCTTCGGGAGGGCTAATCTGGAGGCTGATTTGGCCTCCGGAGAGGGGAGATCGTCTCCATCGTCATCACCATCACCACTCCATCCATCCTCCATGACTTCTCTTCACATGTGTGAGTAATTCCCTGCTGTAGGCAAAGGGGATGGTAGGGATTGGATGAGTTTAATCATGTAATAGTTCGTCAGATTGTTGGGGGCATGTTGCCTATCATCTAGATTGGTGTTTATCTTCTTTGCTACAACTTGTTGTTCTTAATGCTTGTCACTTTGGGCCCGAGTGCCATGTTTTCAGATCTGAACCTTATGTGTTTTCATGAGTATATTTGTGTTCTAGATCCTATCTATGAGTTGTATGCACCTATTATGGTCCGGAACCGGCGATCCCAAAGGTGACAGCTTGGGACACCAAAGGGGATGGTCCATGATTTGAGGATTCCATGTATCAATTGAGTTTATTGCTTTGTTCCAGTGCTCTTTGACAGGAGCGCCTTAATCTCCATAAGTTCCTTTTGGCCCCATTCGTAGCGGGATGGTAGGACAAAAGATGTTGTGCAAGTTCTTATTGCAAGCACACACAACTACCTACGGGATACATGCCTATTGTTTGATATTTTTCTAGATGATCATTGCTTTTCTGTGTGCCTTGCCCCGTGTTACAATCTATTATATGTTTACTCCCATCCATGCAGCGCCCGACCATCCATCTCCCTAGCCTACAGTGTTTTCAATCCTGCTGGTTATTAGTTGTTACTTTTTGCTATTTACTTTTGCTGTTGCTATCATCACTATCATATCACCGTTACCACTTATCTATTGTTGCAAGCAAGTATATTTCAGGTGCGGTTGAATTGACAACTCAACTGTCAAAGCTTATAAATACTCTTTGGCTCCCCGTGTGTCGAATCAATAAATTGAGTTAACTTACCCGCGAAGACTATCTCGATCCCTTACGCCTGTGGGGCATCAGGTGGTTGCCGAGGGCGCGCGCGAAGGTGTCGTCGGCGCCAGGGTGGGGGAAGTCGGGCATCGATGTGGTGGAGGCAAAGCGGCGTGGGGGTATTCCTTCGATTACCTGGCGTCTGTGGAGGAGGCCGAGGAGGGGAGGGGCGCCGTGGAAAGTGCGGTAGCGGCGGAGGAAGCCGGGGTCGCAGAGGATGCGGAGCCACGTCTTGTAGACGAGAGCGGCGCGGAAGAGGTGCTCGGGCTCGTCCGGCGGCAGTCGGAGGAGGATCTCGTTCATGGCGTCGTCGATCAGCGGCGGAGGGCGGAGTGGCAGCGCCATGGTGCGGTGGTGGACGGAGGAAGCGAGGGTTTTGGGTGGGGATTGGGGGAAGAAGAGCCGGAGCAGAGAGTGGTATAGGCGTAGGCTTCTACATGGTTGGGTTCGACCAGAACCGGGTTGAGCTGATGAGTTGTCCCCCGTGCGTGTCTCGTTCGGCAATGTTTACCTCTGCTAAAGAAAACATTTCATTTTTTTAACAACACCTCATTTAACTTACACAAAGTAATTTAAAATCCATTGAAATTAATTTTAAATGGGTGTGAACTACATTCATGTGATAATTTGAGGGTAAAGTCTTGAGGTTTGCAGGAGAGTTTCGCAAAATGAAAAAAGTCATGGCCCAAAGGTGAAGTTTAAGCAATGCTTGAAGAATCATGGAGCAAATTGTGAAGGATGCAATTGAATAATATAAAAGCAATTTAAATATGTTAGAATAATCCAAGAAACGTATCGATTATCAAAGATCAGGCAATCATCACAAGCACGAACCCGACACTAAGATTTGTTAACGAGGTTCATCAAAATGATTAGTCCTGGGGCATTACTTTGAACGCTCCTTTCCATGCACCAAACCACCATGATACAGTAGAGAACAAGCCCACTGAGGCCTTTTGACAGCGCTCCGACCACCTCCACGGTCGGGTCCAGCTACCCATGTCGTGGGTGTCACACCTTTCCTCTCATTATCTCTGTCTAGCCTACTAGCTTATGTTTAGTCTATTTCGCTATCACGCAAGACCTTTATATATTAGGTCTGGGTTACACTTGTTCGACTCCAACACCTAACCAACTTATAATTACAAGTGCAACTGTATCAAAATTCATACACCTATATTTGATACATATATTTTTAACACTTCACCTTAACGAATATATTCTCGTGATCTTGAAGTCTTCATGTGTGAACCTCCGTATATCTTGGATTTGAACCATTATTCATGAGCTCCGCTGCTACTCCATTGTCGTCACATGACTTCACCTGCAACCTTATTCCCTTCTTATCTACATGATAGTTAAAACTCCCATGAAAAATAAGTTCTTCTTCACTTTTATTTTGTGATCCCAACTTCTCGAGTATCGATTCAACGTCATCACACACCGATCATAAAGTTATCATATCCAACAATACCATTGTATTGTCAGCATGGTAGCTTCTTCCCTGATCTGCGTAGAGTGAACAACTCGCACATTGGATATCAAATAAAAGAATTCATGAGCTCACCATCTTCTTCATTGTTGACTACATGTCTAAAACTGAGAAAAAAATATTATCCCTACTCATCGTTAGTCAAAATTACAGTTGTCTCGTCCCTTTTCGGGGCAATCTTCTATATGCCCTACATCTATAGCACTCCGTCTCCTTCTACATTTGTTACCTGCATTATGCCATGTGCATTGAATACCATAGAATATACAGTCAAGTACTCTTCCAGCTTTTAACATTTTTAGACTTTTCAACATTTTCTTAGATTCTCCATGGTCAACTCTAAACGCTCAAGAATGTGATCAAAGGGGGAGGGGTGAATGATCACTTCAATTTTTTTTGAGAAATTTGAAGTAAAACGGTTCAATAGCGGAAAACTTCTAACAGCTAGGAGTAAAGGTAACATGCAGCAGGTCATCGAAACAAAACATAATGAAGCAATTCATGTCAAAGCAAATCATGCAGGAACATAAATAATGAATGTAATGCATGAAGTAAAACGAGCCTTTGACGTAGCGATGTTTGGTGGACCAGTTCACACTCTGCAAAGTGCTATGTTTGGTTCGAGGGACTTGTGATTGAACACGTGAAAAAACCTCTCTCCGTCTTATTCTCCACTACACCAAACTCCTTGAGTATGTGTAGTTTTCACACGGGGTAGATTCTTTAGGCAATCTCCGAAACCTTTGACAAACTATCCTTCGTGGCAACAATTACTCTTCTCTCATTGAAGGTAAACCTCGCTCTAACCATCTAGGAGACTTGCAAACCTCCAAGATAACAAGGCTAGCAAGTTTTTACCTAAGCCATCATGAATCGGCTCAGCTCAACGGGGCTAAGGTTTCGGTGGATCTCAGTGGTTTGGCTTCGGTATCTTTCTTGGGGTGCTCACTTCTGTCTGTCTCTTAGAGAATAATCACAGAGCAGCCAACCCAAAATGACGGGCGGGTGCAGGGTATTTATAGTTGGCAATACCAATGACAAAATGACTGATTTGACCCGATGTGACAGCCTGACGCGTGCCCACAACGGTCGGATTAGTCATTAATGTGAAACTTTACTTGAGGAACAAGTAAGGTTGACTCACTGCCTAAGTTTTGATTCGAAGACGAAAGTACAAAGTCTTTGTCATCGAAACTTAACTCAGCACAAATGAGATTTCTCCTATGAAGCTCTCACTGGGTTTGGTTTCAAGTTGAGCGTTTTTCACTTTAACTTTGGCTTCGACTTACCATCCCCTCTTGATAGTACGTTTATTCTGACTCAAATAATGAAAAGAAACTACACAAAAACTACTAAGTCTTGTCTCTCCTTCTTCATTTTCTTTGATGAGTTTTGCTTCAGGACACCGTAACTTTTTAGGGGTCACCAATCATGATAAAGTTTCGCTCCAAGGGGAAAAGCTTTAACTCCTTGGAATTCACCTTGAAGTTCTACCAGCCTTCTTGTTTTCCAGGAACCTAAGCAATTGTTTATACTCAAACATTGCTAGTTCCTCTACTGTTTTGACCAACAATATCCAAAACACTTAGGGGCAAAATCTTGCTCTTACAAACTCTTATCCATATGACGCGTCAAACTCCATATAGATCAATTCACCAATTTGAACCTGGTAATCGTCAATACTGCTTCACCATCCTTTGCACACTTCCACTAGTGCAAAACAAGTCATTAGAACCGGTTCTAGGGTGCCTTTAGAACCAGTTTTTGAAACCGGTTCTAAAGGTTCGGTGCTAAAAAGTAAAGCCTTTAGAACCGGTTCCCCACGAGCCGGTTCTAAACCAGCTCCAGCCAGGCCACGTGGTTGCACGGCAGCGCGAGGGCTTGGGCACCTTTAGCACCGGTTGGTAACATAAACCGTTTCTAAAGGTTTCGTGGTTTAAGGGTCCGTTTGTTATTTTCTTTTGGGTTTAATAGTTTTGTTTTTGGATTATTAATTAAAGGTTCTCCACAATTTATTTTTAATGAAGATGATCAATATTTGAATATATCAAGCGGTTCCTGCGTCATACACTTACAAGATGTGTATCTCGGTACATATGCTTCACAACATCTCATACATACAGACAATATAGTCTAAATATATCGATCACATCTCATATATATAGGACAATATATAATTTAATTTCAATAAGAACAAGTACGAAGGCCATTATATCCAACACAAAGATTTTTCCTAGTTTAACTTCGATAACCTAATTTGTTCAGATACACTACTACTAAATATGTATAGGACATAATTCTTTGAATTCACTCCTAATATATAGGATCTAATCAAACACGCGAAGGTAACAAGAAATGAACGCAAAAAGGAAGTCCATATTCTCCACGATATAGGATAAAGAACAATATGTCTCCAGGTTTTGGCTTCTTCTGGACCACTATCTTTAACCATGCTTTGATTTTGACACAACCATCTGATCCACTTTCAGTGTAGTAATCATGTTGGAAAGGTTCTGTCCAAGGCCGTGCACAAACAATTGTAACTTCGCCTTTAAATCCCACCATCCATTTAGGCGTAAAAGTTTGCGATATCTTCTGTTGAAGAACATACATATTAGTAGCATAGTTAGCAATGAGTATAATTAATAAAATGTCTTTTTGAAGAAGATATAGGCTACTGAGAGAGAATGATAAAAATCATACCAGGCTAGGCCATTTAAGCATATATTCCTCCAACTTAAGGACAAATGGCACATATGCTCCAAAAGGACAACCAGCCCTTAAATAGTTCGCATACGAAGGTACCAATTTAATAACTTAAATGCATGTTGTTCATTCATACTTAGGTCGAAGCCATTGTTATAGAAGGTACAATCAAAAATATCTTGTACTTCATCCGTGGCAAGAACATAAGCTGACAATTATAAATGAGTTGTCAAACATTTGGAAGCAAAGAAAAATAAGTTGTAGAAGTAACAAAATTGTTGTTTAACAAACTCACATGAACATTGAACTGGAATCATGTCGCCTAGTTCCATCGAAATTTATCATCACGAAAAACATTGGATCCTCGACGGCGGCGTCCAAGATCAAATGCTATTTTCATATTATCATGAAATGCATATGTCTTGCATAATGCATCCCATTTTGAACAGCCAAAGAATGTGGCATTTAATTGATTAAAGATCTTAACCTTAAGAACGAAATGTTTTGTCTTAATGTTAACTTCTTTACTAATAGTTTCATCGAAATCTTGAATATTGATCTTGTCACAAACATGGCGTCTTGCAAAGCAAGGGATGCACTAGTTGAATTAGAAAAAAAATGATACGTTATAAACATAAACTTAAGTCATGCATGCATGCACCATAACAAGAACATGTCGTGCAATTTACATACCGTAACATTTTAGAACCAGGATCTAAGCGTGATGAAGAAGTATGTGTCCGCTTCATCAAACACGGGATCGTTGCATCGACCCGAGTCGTCTTGACAAATCTCGCACTTGGGATGAGACATACCATGTGTTCATAATTATAAAATTAATTCAAAGTAATAAAAATATAATGAAAATTATAAAAATATAACATGAGAAGTAATAAAAATTGTGCCTCATTGGCCCATCTCCAATATATAATTTAATCATAGACATTCTAGAAAGGAATAAAATAGTGATGAACCATAATATATATGAATGCAACAATTATATCACTAATACATATATCAAGTAATCTAGCAAATTAATAGCATCAACAATTTATTAATGGCATCTAGCAAAAAATCTACAAAAATTTCATCTACGGGCGCCGGCGGCAAGTACGTTCGAGCATGGCGGCCACGTACGGCCATGGCCACGGCGGCGGGCCGGGGAGGTCGACCATCTACGGCCATGGCCACGGCGACTACGGCCTACGGCAAGTTCGACCACGGCGGCGCGCATCTAGCAAAATTTCGACCACTACGGACCATGGACACGGCGGCGGGGAGGTGGACGTACGCTGGAGAGGGCGACGGGGAAGGCGACAGCGGCGAGCAACAGCCTGGCGGCGACGGCGGCGAGGAAGAGCAGCAGCCTGGCGGCGTGGTGTGACGATCTGAAGCGGTGGGCGGAATTGACGCCAAGTGCCGATATATATACCATGGACCTTTAGCACCGGTTTGTAGCAGCAACCGGTGCTAATGGACCTTTAGAACCGGTGTCAGCCACAAACCGGTTCTAACGGTCACCAATTTCATCCATTTTTTGGCCAAAAATACATGCGGGAAGGGGAGGAACCATTAGCAGCGGTTCGTTGCTGAAACCGGTTCTAAACCTTTATTTTTTAGATTTGGATTTGTTTTTATATTTTGACTAGCTATTAGAATAGTTAGAGTTTTTTAATAAATCTTTTTATTTTAGGTTAAAACATAATTATAAATACAGTGGTTTTTCAAATTTAAATAGTTTCAAGTTGAATTATTTTGAAATACTAGTTTGTGAAATACTTTAAAATAGTCAAAAAATCATTAAATGCATGAAAAATAGCAAATGAAGTCCGAAACACTCGTACTTTGAAAGAGATGGTCCAGTTTGTACATGAAGTGCATTCAGTTTTTGCCGTAATCCTCTCAACTTTTGCACACATATTATGTGGGTCAAATGATGATGCCATGCCAAGTTTCAACCTTTTCTGAGTACAGTTGTAGTGCTTTCCAATTTCAGGGTCATTTAGCTCAAAATAAATCATTAAATGCATGAAAAATAGCAAATGATGTCAGAAAGAGTTGAAATTTTAGTATATGTCTTTGAATGGTGCATATTGAATGCACAAAAAGTCTTGAGTTGAATAAGCTTAGAAAAAAGAAATGCCTTTGTAAAAGATGAGTTTTCGTTTGAAACCCTTATACTTTGAAAGAGATGGTCCATTTGGTACACGAAGTGCATCCAATTTTTATCGTAATCCTCTCAACTTTTGCACACATGTTATGTGGGTCAAATGATGATACGTTGCCAAGTTTCAACCTTTTCTGAGTTCAGTTGTAGTGCTTTCCAAATTCAAGGTCATTTAGATCAAAATAAATCATTAAATGGATGAAAAATAGCAAATGAAGTCAGAAAGGGTTGAAATTTTAGTATGTGGCTTTGAATGGTGCATATTGAATGCAAAAAAGTTCTTGAGTTGAAATAAGTTTAGAAAAATGAAATTTCTTTGTAACAGATGAGTTTTCGTTTGAAACCCTTATACTTTGAAAGAGATGGTCCAGTTTGTAGACGAAGTGCATCCAATTTTTGTCGTAATCCTCTCAACTTTTGCACACATGTTATGTGGGTCAAATGATGATACGTTGCCAAGTTTCAACCTTTTCTGGGGGCATGTGTCCTGGTTCCAGCCAAGAACCGGGACCAATGCACCTCGCTCCTGGCCCACAAGCATTAGTCCCGGTTTGTGGCTCGACCCGGGACTAAAGTCACGCCCACAAGCATTAGTCCAATTTCAGGGTCATTTAGCTCAAAATAAATCATTAAATGCATGAAAAAGAGAAAATGGTGGCGGCGAAGCGGCAAACTTAAAACATTCAACAACTTAACATCTCAAACCTAGAACATAAAAAACTACTCCTCCTCGTCGTCGGAGAAATCGTCTTCGGTGTCGGAGCTGATGTCATCCTCCAGCGCTATCCAGCGGGGGTCACCGAGGGGCCAGTTGGAAGCGCCTCTCGCCAGTTCCTCCTCCGCCATCGCCTTGGCCGCCCGCCGCTCCTCCCGCCATTCATGACGCTCCTGTCGCCGCTCCGCGCTCTCGGCCGCCAGCCTCGTCCAGTGTTCCGCCTCCTCCGAGGCTTCACGGGGATGGCTCGCGTACCAATCCTGCACGGCACACTGGTCCTGCTCCGAGGTGAGGCCGAGAACCGCTCGTCGACGATAGAGGCGGTGGTCCTCTTCAGTGAGGAGGAGCGGCGGATCTGCCATGTCCTCCGCCTCTTCCAAGCTGCGACAGTGGCGGTTATTCATCTCCGCGCGCGGGCGGCCGAGCTTCCACGCCACAACATCGTACGCGCGGGCGGCTAAATATGCATGCCAGAACCTGCCGAGACACACACGCTCGTTGTTGGCGCAAGTGATCACCGCCATGAATGTGCCGTCCGAGCGCTCGCGGACGCCGTGGTAGCTTGGTGGGCGGCGGCGAGGCGGCATGGTGGCGGTGGCGCGAAAGGGGAAAGAGTGCACGAGAAAAGAACTAGTGGCGACTGGCGTTGCGTGGAGTCCTCTTCCACGCGCTTTTAACCGTACACGATTTTGAATCCAACCAATCAGGAAGAAGCACACGGATCGTGTGTTTCTTTCAAGCGCTTGTGAGTCGTTGGATCAGGCTTCTGAGTCGTTGGATCCAACCAATCAGGAAGAAGCACACGGATCGTGTGTTTCTTTCAAGCGCTTGTGAGTCGTTGGATCAGGCTTCTGAGGCGTTGGATCCAACCAATCAGGAAGAAGCACACGGATCGCGTGTTTCTTTCAAGTGCTTGTGAGTCGTTGGATCAGGCTTCTGAGCCGTTGGATCCAACCAATTAGGAAGAACCACACGGATTTTAGTATGTGGCTTTGAATGTTGCATGTTGGATAAAAAAAAGTCTTGAGTTGAAATAAGTTTAGAAAAATGAAATGCCTTTGGAACACATGTGTTTTCGTCTGAAACCCTCGTACTTTAAAAGAGATGGTCCAGTTTGTACACGAAGTGCATCCATTTTTTGTCGTAACCCTCTCAACTTTTGCACACATGTTATGGTAAAATGATGATACCATGCCAAGTTTCAACCTTTTCTGAGTTCAAAAAATAGCAAATGAAGCCAGAAAGGTCTTTAGCACCGGTTTCAACCACAAACCGGTACTTCAAGCGCTTTGTTTCTTTCAGCTCACCTCGACCAATCAGGAAGAAGCACACGGATCGCGTTTTTCTTTCAAGCGCTTTGTGAGTCGTTGGATCAGGCTTGTCAGCCGTTGGATCAGGCTTGTCGTTGCCTATATATAGCCCACCTCTCGGACATGTTCGACACTCATTTCATCGGCCGAATAAAAATCATTCGGATTCGCCTGGTTGCGGTCTGACGGTGCTTTTGATATGCGGGCACTCACGAGAGCCACACCGTCGGGCTGTAACCAGGCGAAACCGTGTGTTTTGTTGATCTTATATATATCTAGTTAGAAATCTTTCACTTCATCGACCAAATACAAATCATTCGGATTCGCCTGCATACGTTCGACGGTGCATTTGATATGCTTGCATTCATGAGCCACCGTCGGGCTGTATGCAGGCGAAATCGTATGTTTTGTTGATCTTACATATATCTAGCTAGAAATCTTTCACTTCATATCGACCAAATACAAATCATTTGGATTCCCTGCATATGTCCGACGGTGCATTTGATATGCTTGCACTCATGAGCCACCGTCGGGCTGTATTCAGGGGAAACCTTGTGTTTTATTTGATTGGAAAAAAAAGTATAGCAATTTCATTATAGGATGTCAACGGAAGATTACTCCACACCCTGTACACCATAAAGGACAATTTCGGTTAAGCCCCGATTGGTTGGCAAATCTAGCAATCTGCTCACCAATCAAGGTTCAACCGAAATTGCCTTTACAGTATACAGCATATAGATGAATCACTCGTGGACAACCTTTATTAAACTTGCTATGCTACATAAGTCCACACTGACCCGTGCTTATAAACCGGTCGAACTCCTCTTCGGTTAGCGAGGTGGTACTAAACTTAGTGCACCTTTAGAACCGGTTTGTACTACCAACCGGTTCTAATCCTGCTAGGTGGTCCGCATGCCGAACGGCAACCTGCCACCACATCTTTAGAACCGGTTGGTAGTACAAACCGGTTCTAAAGGGGCGCTGACAGGGCACCGCTCGGCTGGGGCACACCACACGAACCGGTTCTAAAGCCCGGAGGCACGAACCGGTTCTATTGGGCCAGTAGAACCGGTTCGTGTTCGAACCATAACCTTTGCTCATATCCAAAGGCATGTTTTGTACTAGTATTCCTCTAACCACATGTCTGACCACCAGTGCCCTGGTCTATCGTCATGTCCCGTGCTTACCATATGCCTTGTCGCTATCGCCACGTAGAGCCTTTGTTGTCCTGGTCTAGTATTTCTTGGCTCGTGGACCCACACCATCTCAAACCCACACTACAGAGTACCACTGGCCATCACCAATCGATGCCGAGTTTCAAATACCCTCGAACCACTTAGCCACAACCTGAACAACATGTCCCCCGATTTTTCCGTTGAAATAGGCTTCGGTTGTTCGTTAACTTACAAGTAGTCCCTCCATCAACACCAAGCGAAGTCTTTCATTAGACTCCAGCTACACCACCTTCAACATGACTCCATGGTAGATGATCAATTCACCTAGCGCCCGTCGACTTCAAGCTTCCATGCGTACTCCACCTTGAATCAACCATGTGATAGCCCTCAAGCGAAGTCGATCACCGTCAGCACCACACTCCTATGTTATCGTTGTTGAAATCACCATCATTTCTCTTTTTTATCAATATCCATGTTGATCCGGCAAACTGTCGATATCAAAAAAGCAGACACGATCTGGATATCAGCCGGGTGCCCATCGATCACGAAATTGCCACAATCCCGGAAGGGTTTCTATTTATGTTATCGCAGCTGCCCTAAGGCGGTGCCAAAGCCGGCGCCGAATCGCCGATGGCCACCATGGACTCGCTCAAGGACGAGAACGTGGAGGAGATCCTGCTCCGCCTCCCATCGTCGGCCTCCCTCGGACACGCCGTGCGTGCCTCTGGCCGCCTGCGTCGCGTCGCCTCCAACCCCGGCTTCCTCCGCCGCTTCCGCGCACGCCACGCCTCGTCGTCGCCCCACAGCTTCCTCGGCGTCTTTGGGCGCCGGCAACCCTACGGCCTTCCCGGATTCCACCTCGCGGGCCCAGCCCGGTCCGACCCCGGCCTCGTCGCCGTCGCGCGCACCGGCGATTTCCTGCTCGCCTGCCTCGAGGACGACCCGGGGTGGCGCCTCCGCGACTGCCGCAACGGCCGCCTCCTCCTCTCCAGGGGCCGATCCCTCTCCGTCCACGACCCCATCTCTCTCCGCCGCATCGACATAGACCGCCCAGCGGACGACCCCTTTCCGAATGGCCACATCGCCGACGCCAGCTGCCTGGTCGCCAACGACGGCGGCGATGCTTCCTTCCGCGTGGTCTCCTTGCAGGTAGACGATCGCCGCCGGCTGCGGGCAGTCGAGTACGACTCCAGAGCGCACGGCTGGCGCTTTCACCCTTGGGCGGCCGACGCCATCACCATCACGCCGCACCCGGATTTCCAGACGATGTACGCGGCCGGGCGCATGTTCTGGAACAAGGACGGGGTCGCCGGGGCTTCGTCGCTTGTGCTCGACACCAGCACGATGGAGTTCTCCATGCTCCCTCTCCCGGCGAACCTGCCGGAGGCGTACTCCATCGGAGAGACCGAAGACGGTGAGTGCTGCCTTGTGTGCATCCAGGATCACCAGCTGCTGCAGGTGTGGTTACTGAAGGAGAATAATTGGGTGTTGGAGAAGGAGAAGCCATCGATGGAGACGCTCGGTGAATTTTGCGAGCAGCAACACGTCCGGAAGGTGGTCGCCGGGCTAGTGTTCGTTTATGCAGGCAATGTCAACTACTCTCAGCCGTTTCATCATTATGCCATTGACATAAAGAACCTCAGCCTTAAGGCCAAGATTTACGTTCCTGGAGCAGTGATTCATCCTTTCATACTGCCATGGCCACCTGCTGGCTTGAAGTCCGACCTTTTAATTTCTGAATCCCATTGATGTACCAAGTTTTAAGTATTAAACAGAAGTATGTGAATTATATCTTTGATTATGAGACCAGACATATGCTTGTTTGTGATTTATTTGATTTATAGCAACACTTCATAGTGCTTTATGTGTTTTAAAAGTGTATAAATATTTATATTTGCTTATTGTTTATGTATGATTTTAGTTTAAAACATTTATATATTCCTTATATATGAATACGATAAATTTCTGATTCTGGTCCCCATATCCGAATCCGCCTAATCCGATATTAGAATCCGCATTATCCGGTATTCGAATCCGTAAATAAATAATCCGATCCAGTTTCACCCCTAGTTGCCATGGTCGCTCCATGCTCCCACTGAGAGAGATTTTATGTAAATAAACACTTCCCAGTTTGGCATGAATGAAACAGGTAATCTCTACAGCATAAAGCAATAAGCATGGTATAATAATAATAGTTTCGGTTTGATGCGTAAAGCATTCCAGCTTTTTTTTTTGTGACAACGGCAAAATAATGGGAGCCTGTGCACTTTTTTTCCCCACTGAGGCTACATCATTGCAAATCAAATCCCCACTGTTCATTTTGTTTTGTTTCTGCCAGCACTTCCTGCTTGAAACCAAGCACGAGAACTATAAACTACGGCTCTCAAAGATGTGATTCTCAGACTGCAACCGTTGCATCTTCAGAAACCACGCTGATCCACGGGGCAAAATCCTAGAAACAACAGGTGCAAAGCCTCATTTTTTAAGTGCATTCATCCTGTCCCTGAGGTAATACAGCTTAGCTCTCCTGACTTTCTTCCTGTCCAAGATCTTCATTTCTTTGATGTTTGGCGAGTAACTGGACAGAAAAAGAGAAAGTCGCGTCAAGAAAAATAATCCAAGAAAATAGTTGATGTAGCTAATTAGGAGAAATGCATGTAGCTATTCAGACAATAAACATAATAAATGCAGGTTTCCATTCAAACCATAAAACATAATTCCGAGAAAGCTGAAGTCAATCTAGCTAGTATCATATATGCTGGCAAGAATGTGGGGGTCATATGTAATAATATATTGGTATCTTTCATGTTTAACTTCTAGTTATGCTAGTTATAAATATTAAAAGTTGAATACAGTACATGTAACTGCAGAACAAAGCAC
The DNA here is from genome assembly GCA_950022295.1 of Bromus sterilis. Lineage (NCBI taxonomy): Eukaryota > Viridiplantae > Streptophyta > Magnoliopsida > Poales > Poaceae > Bromus > Bromus sterilis. The sequence goes on along the minus strand of OX465595.1, from coordinate 376,005,943 downwards.
AAAGATCCTGAGAATCAAAAAGAAAAACATATAAATAAGTAAAAAAGTACTTACAGCATTCTTTCAATATATTTATTCTATGGCAAATGCTGAGCGAAGAAAGAGAATGCCACAAATTCAGAACAATTGAGGTTTGAGCATAACTGGATGATGTGTTTATGGAACTACAAACTCCACTTCTAATAGGATGCTAATAGGGCACAAGCAGTCAAGTCCATCATTCTGCAGAATAGCATAAGGGATAATATGTGCTTACTGCTTCGGTACCAGAAACTAGCTTGTGCCCATCTCATTATTACCTTACTTCTGGGTCATTACCTATGTACTCCGTTCCATATTAACTGTCGCGGAAATGGATGAATCTAGATATATTTAAGTGCAAGATACATCCGTTTTTGCAACAGTTAATATGGAACGGAGGAAGTATGTACCATACCATGGTTCAGAATATACTCCCTCAGTTCCATAATTCTTGTCGTGGTTTTAGTTCAAATTTGAATTAAAACAATGAAAATAATTATGGAACGGAGAGGGTAGTATTCATGGATTTACAACAAGTAGAAGGACCGGTTGAAGGTACTTTGATTATTCTCATCACCGAATGAGAAACTAAAGGAACATTAGGAAGTCAGCTGTTGGCTATCTAGCAGGAGAAAGGGGATGAGAGAGTGAGAAGAGAAACTAGCAAATTAGGGAGAGGGGAGAGAGAGTAAGGAAAACAACTAGCAAATGGGGAAGAGTCCACCCACAATTTATCCCTTAGACCTCTCCCCCAACATTAGAAAACACCAGCATGACACCAAGCCTGACTACCTGAGCACAGTTTTGCCAGTTCTGCAAACATCCAACTACATTTCTCACGCAGGAATTACACATCCATAGTTTCACTGGACTTAAATTAGCCGGGGATATTGTAAGGTTGTGCACAAACAAAGGAGAAGAACCCCCTTTCTGTCATCCTAATAGACAGGGAGAAATGGCCCATGAAAAGCATGGTGTTTAGTGGTTGTTGAATGGTTGACAGATTTGAATTAAGAATGTTGCAGAATCAAGAAGTACTTCAGCCTTAGCATGCTATAATTCCAAGAGAAAGCAGTATAAATGTTTCAAAATGGGGGAAGAGGAGCACATGTTTGGTTTGACTTACAGTGGAATGACAGACTCGACTCCCACGCCAGCTACTAATCTACGCAATCTGAAGGTTGTATTTATCCCAGCATTGCGCCTTGCTATGACAATCCCTTTTAACGTAGACTCGCGCCGTTTGTTCTCAGGAACTTGCTGTTTATTCACAGGATCAGTTCCAGAAATGTATCGGCACAGCGCTAACGCAGGAATGTGAAATGCTATACCAATCTCATCTGAATGATGCATCCAGGCTGCACATCAGCAATCTCCCTCTCCGCGCGGACCTTTTCAACCGCCTCTTTGTTCAAGATCTGTAAAAACAAACAAGGAATACACCAAGCAGTTTAATTTTTGTGTGGTAACTTTACTGCTATTGGATGTTTTATAGTAGTTCCTGCAAGTAATACTAAGCCTTACGTTCATAATGTGCCTGGCAGTCTTGTCGGGCCTCTTGAACTTGATGCGTGGGGGGTGCTCGACCGCAGGAGTGGTGGAATCGTCCTCGTCCGAGACAACCTCAGCGTTCCCCACCGTCGACAAATCCCTCGTCATGAGAAATTTCGAGGAGAAACCAGAGGAGGCAGGAACACCATCACGGGAAATGAAACGATTCTGCACACAAAGAAATGAAATTGATCCAGCCGACATGACCTGAACGAATTCGAAGAATTCACAAAAGAGCGTAAGAACCCTACCCCTATTGGAGGAGTGAGCCTGAGGCGTTTGATGGCCGAGGATGGCTGCGTAGCCGCCGGCTGAGTGGCTACATTGCCAGAAAACTCCGGGAGCCTCGCAGCAGCTCCGCGGCTTCCGGCTCGGCAGACATTCCGGAGCAAAGATTGCATCCTGAGGCTCGTACTCTGCCAAGAAATTGCGCGGTTTAGTGGGAATCCAGTGTAGGAGATGGGTCGTATTTTTTGCGAGAAATCGAAGTTTAGTGGGAATAATGGGGCTGTGAATGTAACTGGGTCAGATCCGGATAAAAATAGCTTACGCACATAGGAAAGGGAAATGAAGGGAAGGGCGTACCAGGTGGGTGGATGCTCGTCGCCGGCCAAGGGGAAAGACGAAGAGGGCGGCGCCGCCAGGAAAGAGAAGGGAGAGAGGTGAACGGGCAGACTAGCCTTCAGAAGATGGGCCAGCCCATATAGGATAAGCAAACAACAACGCGGTCCACAGAAGCTTGGGGAGAAGTCTTGGCCCGTTTTCTTCATTTCTTTCTCTTTTTCTTCAATCTTTATGTTTAGTTTATTGTTTGTTTTTCATTAAATAGATTAATGTTCGTGCGTTGCAATGGGAGCATACATAATCTGATGACTCAACACCAATTATTTTTAATTAATTATTGTTAACCTTTGGGCTATTTTAAAGATGACTTACCACATGTACCATGTGGAATTATTGTTAACCTTTATAGACATCATGTGTTATATACATATTTTACCGTTAAATCACTCCTTTTCTTCTTATATCCTTCTTGCTCGCGACCCTCTCCTACTCCAACCACTATCTTTGCTTTCCCAACCCGAGTTTGTCATCTTTGCCAGTGATGCATGTATCATGTAATACTTTTTCCCACATCCCTCACACAGAATTTAAATTCAATACACTTAGCTATGCACTTATAATATTTTCATTATTTTCCCTCCTCTACCCACTACCACCGCCTCAATAATCCAAACACATCATCCGGTTTATCAGAGGAAGAATAAATCAAGAACCCTAAAAGGCGAGGTTGATCCTAAGAACTACATTGATTTAGTATCTTGATTAAAAAAAATCAAGAAATGTACATACCACAAAATTTAACCACATCATGTAAGAATTCTTAAAAACATTAAAATATATTATGGCTTATATACCAATGTAAATGGTACTTCCTTCGTCTAGAATTACCTCCCAAGGGCTCAACCAAATGATCCGCATAATCCCATCCTTTATCATAGGTGATGTTATTGTGTTCATCCTCTACGATCATGTTGTGCATGATCACACAAGCAGTCATCGGCTCCCATATAGTCTCAGTGTTTCATGTCCAAGCAGGATGCCAACCAATGGTCTAACGAGATTGAAGCACATCAAAATCATGCTCCACATTCTTTCTAGCACTCTCGTGTTCTTTGATAAACCTAACTCGCTTTTCTCCTTGGGGCTCAAAGATTGTCTTCACTAATGTAGACCATCAACTAGGTATATAGTATCCCTTGTTGTATTGGTGGTCATTGATATCATAGTTCAGCTCTAGGCAATTGGTTTCTGAAAGCCTCGCGGACACCGGGGAGCGCTGAAGCATGTTGATGTCATTGTGAGAACCTTCCATGCCAAAAAGAAGTGCCAAATCCAGAGATCTTGTGATACCACAACTTCAAGTATGATAGTGCAACCATCAACATGTCTCTTATACTACCACAGTCAAGCAAATGGATAGTTCTTCCACTCTCATCGCATACAAATCTATGATTCCAAGCATCACCGAAAAGTCTCTCAAAGCATTGATTGGTAAAACTGAGATGTGTCCGCCACATTTGGTCCTCTCAAGTACTCGGGGCCAAACACCTAAACCACAAGTTTTCCGAACCTGTTCAATGACTCAAGGCATGTGGAACCACAACTCCATATGCATGCATCCGAATAGCTGCAGTGCACTTATGATAAGAGGTGAAGCCTACCCTTCCAAGGGCGTCATACTTGCATTTGAAGTGATCATCATAACCCATAACTCCCTCTCAGATATAACTGAATGTAAGAGCAAAGTTATAACCCCATGAGTTTTGGATATTGTTGGTCAAAACAGTAGAGGAACTAACAAGTTTTCTAGTGTGAAACATATGGTTAGGTTCCTGAAGTTATAGGTTGGTGATAAAGCTTCAACGAAGATTTATACTTTTACCGAAGCACATCCTCTGGAGTGAAGCTCATCACGGACGTCGACCCCTAAAAAGATAAGGAATCCTGAAGCTCGTCTCATCGAAGAAGATGATCAAGATGGCGCAAGACTTAGTTGTTTTTGCGTAGTTCTTTTTACTTCCTTGAGTCGTAGGAAAAACCGTACTATCAAGAGGGGTTTAGTAAAAGTACTCCGAAGGTTTTGATGAAAAGACTCAGATCGAATCTAAACCAGTGAGAAACCAGAGTTGAAGAAATCTCATGTGAGCTAGGTAATGCTTCACCAGCGAAGACTTTGTTCTTTCGGCTCTTGAAGCAGAACCAAGTCCGTGAGTCAGCTTTACTTGGACCTCAAGTAAAGTTGCGCCTTTGATTGGAAATATGACCGTTGGAGACAGGTGTCAAGCTGTCACATCGAGTCACTTCAGTCATTTCGCACCTAGGGATTGCCACCTATAAATACGCCACCCCAGCCCTCATTGGCGGGTTGGCTGCTCCAAGATTAATTCCTTATAGAAGAGAGAGAGAGCAAACCCCACCGAAGCAAAACCAAAACCCATCCACCGAAGCATAAGTCCTATTGATCCGAGTTGATTCATTATGACTTAGGAAGAAGTTTGCTAGCCTTTTTATCTTGGAGAACTGCAATTCTCCTAGATGGTTAGAGAGTTGTTCTTCAGAGAGCGAAGAGTTATTGTCGCCTCGAAGTCCAGTTTGTCAAAGGTTTCGGTGATTTCCTCAATAATCAACCACGAGTGAAGAATTGACCAAGCTCAAGGAGATTGGTGCAGTGGAGATACGGACGGAGAGAGGTTAGCTCCTGTGTTCAATCACAAGTCCCTCCAACCAGACGTAGCACTTTGCAGATTGTGAACTGGTCGAACAAACATCGCCGAGTCAAGAGTTCGTTTTACTTTCCGCACTTACATTCAGTTTATCAATTGCTTCAGTGATATGCTTCAATGCAATTGATTCGATGCTTTTGATTCGCCATGCTATGCTTCAATCATGTTCTACTTCAATGTTTACCCTTCTGTTGAATCTCTTCGGTTACTGAGTTATGCTTCACTTCATAGTTTCATGTAAAATTTTGAAGTGATCATTCACCCCCTCCCCCTCTGATCACATACTTGGACTAACACTGAACAATGGCCTGGCCATCCAGAAGCGGCCACCAAAAATCTTGGCAGGAAATAGTGGGTTTGTCCGATGAAAATAACCGCTAAAGAGAAGGGAGGTGGTTATTTTCTCTATTACGATTCAACCTATACGCATCCATCCCGTAAATATTGGTTGTTGTTTCGCAATGTGTTCATTGACGAGTAGTTTCGCAACCACAACATCACTATCATCGTCGGACGATGATGAACATATGATGTTGTTGTAAAAGAACTCGTCCAATATATTCATCATGATTTTTCCAGTGATATGAGTCAAATATGTACCTTACTGGACATTTGTTGTTGTGGATGAAGCTCGGCCTAGAAAATGGCCAAACACCTTGCGCACGACTTGGAAAATAGTTGAAAACCATCGCCCTTCCTCGGTCAGTGAAGCGCCCTTCCTTCGGGCTGGTGAGCCCCTCGTCCTCCGAAGCTGACTATGGAGGTGGCGATGATGCAACCATGATAGTTGGAGCCGGCGAGGCGGCGATGATTTGCCTACGATGATGGAGGACACAAGCTACAAAGAGGATTCCATCGGTGATCTAGGGGGTGGTGACGGATGCGAATGAGGATGCAATGGTGAAGGGTTCGGGAGGGTCAGGGGAGAGGGCGCAGACTTCGAGTGGCGACGGTGAGGCAACGAGGATGCGGGTCGCAATCATCTTCGATGGGTTGGGAGGAAGGAGTCTATCATGTGTGTCGTTGAATGGCGCACCAGAGGGACGTGTGGACATAAACCCGAACCAAATTTTGGTCGGAAATGGGTCCAAACAAACACCAAAGCGGACAAACGTCTGCTTATGTCTTCGCCTGTGACATTTCAGGTCCAATAGGGGTGATAAACTACTTATATCAATAAGGTGCACATTCTTTTCCGTGAACCCAATAGAAAGGAACTTTCATGTTAAGTGTGCTTGAGAAGATTGGTGAAGGTGTTTCTACCCAGAAAGATGCCAGAATTGACACTCTCCGAAGCAAATTCTATCGCTTCAAGAGAAACGAGGGTGAAAAAGTCAGTTCTATTTACAGCAGACTCACAACTCTTGCTAATGAATTGATTTCCCTCGGTGCTGATGACATTACACCTCACTCTGTTGTGAGAACTCTGCTTCGCTCATTGGATGATTCGTTTGATCACATAGTGCTGATGATCAAGGAAAGGACTGATTTCAGACGTCTTGTTGCTGCTGATGTTCTTGAGAGACTCACTACCTTTGAAATGGAAGAAGAAGAGAAACGAGACATAAATGGTTCTCGAAGGAGATCCCATGCCCCGAAAGCAAAAGCTTCGCGTCATTCTTCACCCGAAGTCAGTTCTGCTTCAGGTGTCGAATCAGATGATCCCTCAAGCATTGGAAAAGATTTAGCACTGATCATGAGACGCTTCAATCGCTTTCAAAGAAAAGGCTTTTCTTCACCCAAGAAGAGTTATCCTTCAAGAAGCTCAAGTCATTCTTCCTACCGTTCATCCTCTAAAAGCTCTCCATCAAAGGACAATTGTTGTTACAAGTGCAAGAAACCAGGTCACTACATTGCTGATTGCCCTCTGTGGGAAGCTGAGAACAAATCGAAGCATTCACTCAGAGACTCTTCATCGAAGTCTCACAGATCCTCCAGAAGTCATGAGTCAAAGAGACATGATTCCAGTTCAAGAAGAGAAAAGAAGAAAGATTCTGATGACGATAAGAAGAAGAAGTATCATAAGAAGCGTGAGAGTTCTTCATCGAAGAATTACTCGTCTCGTCGAAGCAGCTCTCACCGTGCCAAGGCCTATCTAGGAAAGGAGATGAACTCAGAAGATGGAGCCTCTGGTTCCGAAGATGAACAAGACTCAAGGTCTGCTTCAGGGTCCGAATCAGATGGTGTTGCTGGTTTGGCCTTTGCTTCGGCAGATGCTTCAGTCAATGCTTCGAGCTCATTCTTCACCAACAACAGTAGTGAAGATGAAACTCCTGCATATTGCTTCATGGCCAGGGCAAAGGTATCTTCATCCAAGTCAAACTATGATACTTCTGATTATTCATCATGTGAAAGTGACACAAGGATAAGCTATGCTAAACTTGCTAAAATTGCTTCAATTCAACAAGATGAACTTGATTCTCTAAGCAAAACCATTAAGAAATCAGAAATGTTGTTGATCGATGAGATTGAGAAAAGTCAAACTTTAACTAATGAGCATGCTGCTCTAAAGGAGAAGTTTGAAGAATTATCCTCTCGGCATGATCTTCTTTCAGTTGATTATGAGAAGCTCACCTATGAATTTCTTCAGAGGAAAATGGCTCTCGGAAAACTGACAGAGGCTCATGAAGAATTGGAAAATGTTAATCTCTCTCTCATGGCTCAACAAGGTTCTGAAGCAAATCATAAAACTGAATCACCTTGTTTGGATTGTTTGGAACGAAGCAAAACTGATTCCAAAGGGAAGGCTCCTATTGTTATTGATGATACTAATGCCTCCGATGAGGAAAATCCTGCTATTACCGAGGAACTCCTCAGGTTGAAAAACTTATTTGAAATAGGCATGTTCAAAAGTGTGCAAGGACACCAATATCTCTGTGATATCCTTAGGAAGGCTCTCCTTCACAGGAATCCCAGGAATGAAGGTGTTGGCTTTGAAAGAAAGAAAAATCCTGATGGCACATATTGGGAGCCTGAGCAGTATCCTAAGACTGTTTGGGTTCTAGCGAAGGAGAAACCCATTGATATTGCTAACCTTTCAGGTTTCGACTGCAAAATGAACAAAGTCATTGTGGATGAATCACTTGATTCAGACTACAAACTCATGAAAGATGAACAGGGAAAAGTTTCAGCTGAGTATGTAGGTATTCCACCAAAGAATGGATTCTATAAGAGGCAGATATGGGTGCAGAAAGCACTTGTGGAAAAACTGCCTGCTAACCATTCTATGCAAGGAAAGTCTTCGGTACCACCGAATCATTTCTACTCTCTTGAGACGAGAAATGATCCATTGGTGACCGAATCAAATGTTCCGCAGAAGCAATACTATCGTACTGGTCGCCACACGTATCGTCCTCATAATAATCATACTAAGATTGCATATGCTCATACTTATGCTAACCGTTCGCAGAGGACTTACATTTATGGTGTGCTTGATGGTTCACCGAAGCAATACACTCCTGTTCGATTTAATATTGCTTCGACCAGTGCTTCAACGTCTTCTCAGTCACCTGCTCGTTTGTGGGTGGTTAAGAAGAACTAATTCTTCTGCAGGGCTATGTCTCCGGTGGATCCGAATGGGTCATGGATAGTGGTTGTACAAATCATATGACCGGAGACAAGGAGTTATTCACCGAAGAAAAACTATCTCAATCTTCTCTGAAGTACATTACCTTCGGTGATAACAACAAAGGTAAAGTGTTAGGTTTGGGTAAGATTGCCATATCGAAGGATAAGCACATTGACAAGGTTATGCTAGTCCAATCACTTGGATATAATCTTATGTCTATTTCAAAGTTATGCGATATGGGTATGCTTGTGTTGTTTTCTGCTTCGCGTTGTGTTGTCTTTTCACAGGATGACTATTCATTTGTCTTCGAGGGTTACCGAAAGGGAGATCTATACATTGTTGACTTTTCTTCAGGCCCTGCTGTATCCACTTGCTTAATGGCAAAAGCTTCATCTGGATGGTTATGGCATCGAAGACTTGGTCATGCAGGGATGAGAAATCTTCATAACTTAGTAAAGAAGAATCATGTTATCGGTCTTAGTGAAGTAAGATTCGATAAGGATCGTCTCTGCAGTGCTTGTGAAGCTGGTAAAATTACGAAGAAACATCATTCAGCGAAGACCATCATGACAACCACTCGTCCTCTTGAATTGCTTCATATGGATCTTTTTGGTCCTCAAAATTATGCAAGCTTGGGAGGAAACAAATATGGTCTAGTTATTGTTGATGACTTCTCTCGTTATACTTGGGTTTTCTTTTTGGATGACAAGAGCAAAGTGGTTGAAATCTTCAAGTCATTCGCAAAGAGAGATCAAACAGAATATGAATTATCTCTGAAGCATATCCGAAGTGATAATGGAACTGAGTTCAAAAATACTCATATTGAAGATTTTCTTGATGATCATGGTTTTACGCATGAGTTCTCTGCTGTCTATACACCTCAACAGAATGGTGTAGTTGAAAGGAAGAATAGAACTCTTATTGAGATGGCCAGAACTATGCTTGCTGAATACAAGACTCCTATTAGGTTCTGGGCCGAAGCAATCAATACTGCATGTCACATCATCAACAAGGTTTACCTTCACAAATTCTTGAAGAAAACTTCACATGAGCTTATCACTAGTAACAAACCAAATGTCTCATATCTTAGGGTATTTGGTGCTCCATGCTTTATTAGAGATATGAATCATAGCTCCAAATTTGCCCCTAAGGCACATGAAGGTTTTCTTTTAGGTTATGGCTCAAACTCTCACACTTACAGAGTCTATAACTCTCACTTTGGGAAAGTTATGGAAACTGTGAATGTAAGGTTTGATGAAACTAATGGCTCTCAAAAGGAGCATTTGCCTCATGATCTAGATGAACCTCCTCTTGATGAAGTAATAAGGTCCATGGCTATTGGTGAGATTCACCCTGTTGAAGCCAATCAACGTCAAGTTGTTAGGGATGATGATGGTCCAATGTTCCCACACATAGCCCGGGGCGCTGGAGATCAACATCCTGAAGCTAATGATGAACAGGACGAAGAAGGTCAAAGGAACGAAGGAAATGCTAATCCTGAAGGAAATGCTGAAGCTGAAGGTGAAGCTGATCCCGAAGCTGATGCAGATCCTGAAGCAGAAGCTGAGCCTGAAGCATATGATACTACGTTATCACGAGTTCGAAGAAGAGTTGATGTGGATTCAATCCTCGAAGATATCAATCTACCAGGCCGTCCCACTACTCGATCTCGCACTCGCTTGGCTAACTTCTGTGGAAACTTTTCCTTTGTCTCCATGCTAGAGCCTTCAAAATATGATGAAGCCATGAAGGACCCTGATTGGTTATTAGCTATGATGGAATAACTTCACCAATTTGAAAGAAACAAGGTCTGGTCACTTGTTGAAAGGCCAGATCCCACGAAGCACAACGTTATTGGCACAAAGTGGATATTTCGCAACAAGCAAGATGAAGATGGTATTGTGGTAAGAAATAAGGCTAGATTGGTAGCACAAGGTTACACTCAAATCGAAGGCATTGACTTTGGTGAAACCTATGCTCCAGTAGCCCATCTTGAATCCATTCGTGTCATGCTTGCTTTTGCTAACCACAAAAATATATTGCTATATCAAATGGATGTCAAAAGTGCGTTTCTTAATGGTGAAATCGAAGAAGAAGTGTATGTTATGCAGCCTCCAGGTTTTGAAGACTCGAAGAATCCTGATATGGTGTACAGGCTTCACAAAGCTTTGTATGGACTGAAGCAAGCACCTCGTGCTTGGTATGAAACATTGAAGGATTTCCTCCTAAAGAAAGGCTTCAAACCAGGAACAACTGACCCCACTCTTTTCACTCGATCATATAACAATGATCTATTTGTGTGTCAGATATATGTAGATGATATTATATTTGGCTGTACTAACACTGAAATCAGCGAAGAATTTGCAAGAATGATGTCGAAGAAATATGAGATGTCTATGATGGGAGAATTGAAGTTTTTCCTTGGACTTCAGATTCGACAACAGAAGAATGGCACCTTTATTTCACAAGAGAAATACTTGAAGGATTTCCTGAAGAAATTTGATCTTGCTGAATGCAAGACCATTAGAACTCCCATGCCTACTAATGGTTTTCTTGATGCAGATGAGAAAGGGAAACCCTTCGATCAGAAGAAGTTTCGATCTATGATAGGTTCACTCTTATACTTATGTGCATCTAGACCTGACATCATGCTATCAGTTTGTATTTGTGCTCGTTTTCAGGAAAATCCGAAGGAATCGCATCATATAGCGGTGAAGCGAATTCTTCGATATCTAGCTCATACTCCTTCTTTGGGACTTTGGTATCCCAAAGATACTCAGTTTAATTTGATTGGATATTCTGATTCAGACTGGGCTGGTGACAGGGTTGACAGGAAATCTACCTCAGGCACTTGTCATTTTCTTGGTAGATCTCTTGTGTGTTGGGCTTCAAAGAAACAGAACTGTGTCTCAATATCTACTGCTGAAGCTAAATACATTGTTGCTGGCTCATGCTGCACTCAAATACTTTGGCTTAAGCAGACGCTGAAAGATTATGGTATTTATGTGAAGAAAATCCCTCTGCTTTGTGACAATGAGAGTGCCATCAAGATTGCTCACAATCCTGTGCAACACTCTCGAACGAAGCATATTGATATTCGTCATCATTTTCTTCGAGATCATGTTCAGCGCGAAGACATTGAGATTAGCCATGTAAGAACTTAAGATCAATTGGCAGATATTTTCATGAAGCCACTGGACGAGAAAAGGTTTTGTGCATTGAGATGTGAGCTAAACATCTTAGACTCACACAATGTTCAGTAAGATCGAAACTTTTCACTGTATATATTCACCTTCATTTGTGTTTCTTTTTCTTTAGTTTCGCTTGAGTTTTCCTTCGTCCAAGTTTCGCTTCGTTTGCCATTTGCTTTTTGTTTTGAGTTTGATTTATTTATTCGTTTCTTTTGTCCCCTATGCTTATCACTTTTAGCTTCGTTGTTGTTCTTCGAAGTGATAAGTTTCGGACCCTACCCCTCCATTCTGTTTCGCTTCCAATCTTTTCTATCTTGAATGTTAAGAACAATTGAAACGGAAAGCATATTGCTTCGAATGTCATTGAGTTCCGAATCAAATGCTTCCAACATTATCGAAGTTTTTGCTCTCGGTCGAGACTTATTCTTCGGCCGTTGAGTCCCCGTCTTTTTCGGGTCGTTGAGATTCGCTCGCGATACGCCACTTCATCTTAGCCGTTGAATCGGAAGAGTCAGTCGCTGTGAATCGTTCGATCTGATCTGGTAACCGCTCCAGGTCTGGCCTATTTAAGGCGTTCCCCCATCGAAACAGTTCACCCACGTTCATTCTCTCGGACTTCTCCGTCTTCCACCTCGAGCATCCGCAGAGCTCTCGTCCCCGTCGTCGCCGTCGCTGCTTCACTGCCGGAACGCCGCCGCCGTGGACATTCACCGTCGACGCAGAGCACTTCTCCGCACTCCGTCGCCGTAGCCGCCTTGCGTCACCAAGTTATGGTACGCACAGCCTTTTGGATCCAATCGTGTTCTCCGTGTTCTTCATCTAGGGTTTGGATCTAAGTTTTGTTAGGGTTTTTGTTTCTGTTTATAGGACTGTTTGATCCGTGTTGATCTTTGCTCCTTGGGAAAGCTGTTCTTAGCATCAAAGTGATCCCATCTCCTCAGGTCAGTAGTTGAGACTCGATTTATTCTCTGGTTTGGATTGGGTTAGGTCCTGTTCTCGAACTGGTTCTAGCCAAATTCATAAAATGAGTTGCATCCAATCTTAGATTGATCTGGGCTCCTGTCAAAATTGATTTGTTTTTGGTCGAAACCTTTGCCTGTGCTTATTCATTCGCTCTCCTTGTTTCCCTCTTGTCTATACTTCCAATCACAGGATGTCTGACGAAGAGGCTGCAATGGGGAATGAGTCTCCGATTGTTGAAGGACTGGAAAATTACCCAGAGCCACCGAAGTAGAAGGGCAAAGGAGGAAAAACTAAGGAAGTAAATAATGCCCGAGGCATACCCGAAGCCATTCGCCTCAAGATGGGCTATGACACCCCGCCAGAAGAGACAGATCATGATAGAAAGATTCGACTGCAAAGGATTCGAAGATATTGGGCTATTCGGTGGTACAAGTACAAAAGTATCCCAACTTGGAAGTGGGCAATGCAATTTGCTTTCAGCCCACCTTATCGGTACACCACCGCCATGTGCGCTAAGTACACTGCACCCAACCGGAAGAAGTACTACCCGAAGCCTCCGGTTGTCCCGCACCCAAATTCACTCAAGACCCCGGATGATTATCCTGAAGAGCAAGAGAGGCTTGCTATTCTGGCTGAGAAGAAGAGGATCCGAGAAGAGAAAAAGGCCAAAGCTCTTGCTGCTGCAGGGCTTGATGAAGCTGAACAATCGAAGCCTAAGAAGAGGCGAAAGCTTCGGAAGCTGAGTGATTCACCCCCTCCTGCTTCAGAAGAGGAGGCTGAACACGAAGCCGATGACGAAGCTGATGCAGCTGCACAGCTTGAAGAATCGATCGATGAAGATCCTGCTGATGAAGCAGATGATGACTCAGAACACTCTCCCATTCCCCCAAGTCCAAAGAAGAAACTGATTCGGATGCCTCTGAAGAAGAAGGCTGGAGCGAAGCCAACTGCTCCTAAAGGTTTTAAGTTTCAAGAACCAACTGAACCTCCTGCTCCCAAAAGAAACATAGATTTGACGAACTTGGTGGTAGAGGCACCCCTGTCCTCTAAGCCTCCTCGCCGTACAGTTCCAGCCGAGCAGAGGACCAAGGAACGGCATGACCCGAAGGCAAAGCCTGTGGCTAAGCCTGCTGCTGTGCCCGAAGTCAAAGCCCCTGAGCCTGCTAAAGCTCCGAAGCCGAAGACAACTGTGGCTAAGCCTGGTCAGACTTATGCACAAGTTGGCACAAAGAAGCTGTCAGAAGCTGAATTGCGGAAGAGAGACCGCATCGAAGCTGAACGTCTACAGCTCAAGCCAAAGCTAAGGCTGAGAAAGAAGCCAAAGAGAAAGAGAAAGCTGATAGAGAAGCTGCTGAACTTGAAAAGCAAAGGAAGGAGCTGGCCGAGGCAAACCAGCAAGCTGAAGCGAAGCGCAAGCTAGCTGAAGCTAAAGCACAAGAGGCTAAGGCTGCCGCCGAAGCCAAACAGCTTAGCGAAGCTGAAGCCAAACGCCAAGCTCAGTTGGATGTTCTTCGCACGAAGAAAGCTGAGAAAGCTGCAAGGGCCGCTCAAAAGGAAGCCGCTGTGGACATGGCACCGAAGGACCTTCCCCCGAAGCCAGTCGCAGCTCCTGTCCCCGAAGCCCATGTTGCAGCTGAACATAGTGAACACATCTTCCCAGATGCTAGAGAAGGTGAACTATGGGACTGTTTGGGCCTGACCCAGACATACTATAAGCTTGCTGAAGCTGTAAATCCCCAGGCTGTGGATATTGGGAATATCTACATTTCACCAACTCTTTCAGCCATGCTCGAAACTTTGTACAATCAGCTGAGAGATTTGCATTCAAGGGACAGATCAGAAACTGCTAAGATTCTGAAATTCAAGAAGAAAGCAGATGATGAGTCTGATGAGGATTTCAAGAGCGAAGCCATTGCTGCTTCGAAAAAGATTGCTATTGTTAATGAACAAACGAAGCAAAATATTCAAGTCTATCTTGGCAAGATTAAGTCTGCCACTGAAGAATGTTGCAAGACCCACAATGCTTCAGTCATGGCTCTTGACTCCAAGAAGCGCGAAGCCATGGTCAAGCAATTAGCTTCACCTCTTCCCAAGTTGCAACCAAGGAAGAGATGTCTTATTACTGACTCTGAAGAAGCTGATGAGGTGAGCTCTCATCCGGCCAAGAAGGCCTCAAGAAAGGCATCGCCCCCTCGATGCAAAATCATCAAGCTTGGCAAACCCATGTCGAAGCCATCCGCCCCCGTCATCGCTCCACCCCGTGCTCCAACTCCTCCTCCACCTCAACCAGCCCCTCAACCGTCTGCTCAAGACAATTTTGCGCCACAACCTTCTCCACCCCCTCAAGACATTCCTGAAAAGGATTACTCTTCAGCTCACTCTGCTGAGGAGTCTGAGGACAAATAAGGCGAAGCCAAAGATCCAAATGCTGAAGCCGATGCAAATGCTGAAGTCGAAGCAGAAGCCGAAGCAAATGAGTTGGCCATCGTCACTCAACCACCAAGGCGAATCACAGATGCACGAAGGCACTGCATTCCTGCTCAAGACACACAGCTGGACTCAGTTTATCCCAGAGAGACTTTTCCCATATTCTTGGGAGAAGGATCTTCTTCAAGACATGGTCCTGAATTTGACATTGAAGTTCATCGCAAGAAGCTTCGATTCTTTGGCACTAGTCCATATGATTCACCAAGAACTGCTGATGACCTTCGATTCTGGACCGCCGAACAGCAAATCTTGTACACGAAGCTTTACTGCCAGAAAGGTGTTCTGTTCAGACACAAGTACTTGGACATGCACAGCCTTTCATCTGCAACATGCTTCCAAAACATAGTGGAAACTATCGAAGCACAGAACTTGACTGGATTGTTTGCTATGGAAACTCCCTTCAACTCAGAGTTAGTGAAGCAATTCTATGCTACACTCTATGTCTCTGGAAACCCAGATGATACTAGCTCTTGGATACTTGAATGGATGATTCAAGGGAAAGTGTTCAGAATGCACACAGATGAATTCATGGAAATAGTGAACATCCCAAGGCACACAGGAGAAATTGCAAAGGTTCACATGTTACCAGATCCCACTGAAGCTGAATTTGCATCTCTACTGGATCCCGAAGTCACTGGAGATCACATGCCAGAAAACATTCGCCCGAAGCATCTGGTATTCATATCGAAGACTTGGTTTTATATCTTGTCAAACTCACTGATGCCTCTCAGTACTGCGAATGAAGAATCAAACATTCTCTATCCTACTCGTCATGCTTTAATGAAGCTCACCCATGGACATGTGTTTGACTTCGAGGATTGTTTTCTTCGATACATGGTACAAGCTGCAGAATTGGTAAATCAACTGAAGCCATATGCCCCTTGGCTGCAAGCCATTTGCAACCATGGACGCAGCGAAGATTACACTGCGAAGCATCACCCGAAGCTGTTCTGCCCTCCGGTCCGCGATACCATGAATATCTTCAGGCGGCCAAATGATCCATTCGCCACATATGTTGGAGTCAGACAGCATGTCAATGATCGCAATATGTCGAAGCGTTTTCAAAAATAAGTGTACCACTTTGAAGTTTCCATTCGGAACCAATAGCTGCTTGAAAACTTCATCGAAGGAAATCAGCGCCAGATGCAACATCTGTCAGATGAGATTAATAGAGTTGGAAACATTGCCCTGAACAACAACCAATACTTGAAGGTTTTGAAGCGTCATTCTTGGAAAGGTTTACAGAAATTCAACTCAGTGAAGAAACTTGAAGCCGATCGCATATTCAAGGAGTACCCACATCTGCAGAGGCACTTCTCCAGAAATGACTCGATTGATCGCCCCAACCCCAAGATTCCTTCACTGGACAAGATTGATGAAGTTCTCTTTGTCAACCCTGCTGAACAGATTCGCCCCGATACCTTCTCGGATGAAGACTCTCACACATCGAAGCACGAAGACGATCCTCTCGACGACAACGACCTTGATTTGCTTCAAGCGCCGATGGACTTCGACGAGGAAGAGTCACCGGCTTCGACCGAAGGCGAAACTTCTGGATATGCTTCTTCGTCAGGCGAAGACAATCAGCAGGGTCCCAGGGTTGCAGCTGACGCGTAAATGCTCTCGTTCTACCTCTCAACCTTTTGTCCAATTCTTGACAAAAAGGGGGAGAAAGTAGCATCGATTGAGTTTAGATTCGCTGCGGGGTTTTGGGTTTTGATTCGATATCTTTTGCATGTGTTAAGTTACGACAAACATTCCATTCACTTCGATTGGGTTGTATCTTAACGTTTTACTTCGGTTGTGAACTGTTTCATCGTATATGTTAATAACCCCGTGCTTGCAAGCTGCTTTCCTACATTTATCTTGCAGGTGGTTATTTTCCTTAAGTTCACAGGTCATTGGATGATTGCATATTCTTCAAGACAAATTATCTTTGTATTCAATTGATTCACTAAGATATGTGTTAGGCTTCCCATTGATGATATTCTTCAACAAGCATTTTTCTTCGATTATACAAATCTTCAATGCTTGCATTCAGGGGGAGTCGTAAGCTTCATATCTTAGAGTTTGCTCTCAACTCAACTTAAATTCCATATCTTTTATCGATGCCTGTTTTGTCAACAATAGTCCAAAAAGGGGGAGATTGTAAGAGCAAAGTTATAACCCCATGAGTTTTGGATATTGTTGGTCAAAACAGTAGAGGAACTAACAAGTTTTCTAGTGTGAAACATATGGTTAGGTTCCTGAAGTTATAGGTTGGTGATAAAGCTTCAACGAAGATTTATACTTTTACCGAAGCACATCCTCTGGAGTGAAGCTCATCATGGATGTCGACCCCTAAAAAGATAAGGAATCCTGAAGCTCGTCTCATCGAAGAAGATGATCAAGATGGCGCAAGACTTAGTTGTTTTTGCGTAGTTCTTCTTACTTCCTTGAGTCGTAGGAAAAACCGTACTATCAAGAGGGGTTTAGTAAAAGTACTCCGAAGGTTTTGATGAAAAGACTCAGATCGAATCTAAACCAGTGAGAAACCAGAGTTGAAGAAATCTCATGTGAGCTAGGTAATGCTTCACCAGCGAAGACTTTGTTCTTTCGGCTCTTGAAGCAGAACCAAGTTCGTGAGTCAGCTTTACTTGGACCTCAAGTAAAGTTGCGCCTTTGATTGGAAATATGACCGTTGGAGACAGGTGTCAAGCTGTCACATCGGGTCACTTCAGTCATTTCGCACCTAGGGATTGCCACCTATAAATACGCCACCCCAGCCCTCATTGGCGGGTTGGCTGCTCCAAGATTAATTCCTTATAGAAGAGAGAGAGAGAGCAAACCCCACCGAAGCAAAACCAAAACCCATCCACCGAAGCATAAGTCCTATTGATCCGAGTTGATTCATTATGACTTAGGAAGAAGTTTGCTAGCCTTTTTATCTTGGAGAACTGCAATTCTCCTAGACGGTTAGAGAGTTCTTCTTCAGAGAGCGAAGAGTTATTGTCGCCTCGAAGTCCAGTTTGTCAAAGGTTTCGGTGATTTCCTCAATAATCAACCACGAGTGAAGAACTGACCAAGCTCAAGGAGATTGGTGCAGTGGAGATACGGACGGAGAGAGGTTAGCTCCTGTGTTCAATCACAAGTCCCTCCAACCAGACGTAGCACTTTGCAGAGTGTGAACTGGTCGAACAAACATCGCCGAGTCAAGAGTTCGTTTTACTTTCCGCACTTACATTCAGTTTATCAATTGCTTCAGTGATATGCTTCAATGCAATTGATTCGATGCTTTTGATTCGCCATGCTATGCTTAAATCATGTTCTACTTCAATGTTTACCCTTCTGTTGAATCTCTTCGGTTACTGAGTTATGCTTCACTTCATAGTTTCATGTAAAATTTTGAAGTGATCATTCACCCCCTCCCCCTATGATCACATACTTGGACTAACACTGAACAATGGCCTGGCCATCCAGAAGCGGCCACCAAAAATCTTGGCAGGAAATAGCGGGTTTGTCCGATGAAAATAACCGCTAAAGAGAAGGGAGGTGGTTATTTTCTCTATTACGATTCAACCTATACGCATCCATCCCGTAAATATTGGTTGTTGTTTCGCAATGTGTTCATTGACGAGTAGTTTCGCAACCACAACATCACTATCATCGTCGGACGATGATGAACATATGATGTTGTTGTAAAAGAACTCGTCCAATATATTCATCATGATTTTTCCAGTGATATGAGTCAAATATGTACCTTACTGGACATTTGTTGTTGTGGATGATGCTCGGCCTAGCAAATGGCCAAACACCTTGCGCAGGACTTGGAAAATAGTTGAAAACCATCGCCCTTCCTCGGTCAGTGAAGCGCCCTTCCTTCGGGCTGGTGAGCCCCTCGTCCTCCGAAGCTGACTATGGAGGTGGCGATGATGCAACCATGATAGTTGGAGCCGGCGAGGCGGCGATGATTTGCCTACGATGATGGAGGACACAAGCTACAAAGAGGATTCCATCGGTGATCTAGGGGGTGGTGACGGATGCGAATGAGGATGCAATGGTGAAGGGTTCGGTAGGGTCAGGGGAGAGGGCGCAGACTTCGAGTGGCGACGGTGAGGCAACGAGGATGCGGGTCACAATCATCTTCGATGGGTTGGGAGGAAGGAGTCTGTCATGTGTGTCGTTGAATGGCGCACCAGAGGGACGTGTGGACATAAACCCGAACCAAATTTTGGTCGGAAATGGGTCCAAACAAACACCAAAGCGGAAAAACGTCTGCTTATGTCTTCGCCTGTGACATTTCAGGTCCAATAGGGGTGATAAACTACTTATATCAATAAGGTGCACATTCTTTTCCGTGAACCCAATAGAAAGGAACTTTCATGTTAAGTGTGCTTGACTTGGAGTAGTCTTAGGAAGGGGTGAGCGACTGTGAAATTGATCCCAGATGCGCAGGAGTGAGAACAAAGTGTGATTTTTTTTAATATTTATATGTGAAGACAGTCTGGATCCCAGGTGCACCGACCAGGAATCAAAGAACCGGTTGGTTTGGCCGGGGCGTTACACCGCCTTGGATCGTGTTTTCTGTCGGAGAAATCCAAACGAATGCGAACGAATAAAATACGCCGGTCCATGGGAGTTTCCCTTAGAGCATCTCCAGCCGCGCCCCCAAGAGGCCCCCAAGCCGGCGCTATTTGTGTTGAACGGACAAAATATCCTCAGTCGCGCCCCCAAGCGCCTAAATAGCGCCGAATTGGCCCTAACTTGAGTCTGGCGAACCCAAACGGACCTGGGGCGCTGGGGTCGCTTGGGGGTGTCGGACGAAGCGAAAAGTGCCGAGTGGCCCACTGTCAGGTCAAACCGTCCCAAATCGGTCACCTCTCTCCCCACCACCCTTGCCGCCGCAAGGAAGCCGTTGCCCCGCCGCCAAACACGCCGGAAAAGGGGTCGTTGCTCGCCCCGCTGTCCTTTCCCGGCCTAGCACAACGGCGGCTGGTCAGCTGGCCGTACCCAGCCGAGCACACCGGCGGCTGGTCGCGTCCGCCCCGTGCCCCAGGTGTTCGGCGAATTTCCTGAACCACGCGTCGTGATGGACTCCGACGGCGAGGCACTGTTCACCGCGTTGATGGAGGAAGAGGCCGCCGCCGGCGCCCAGGACGAGGAGCACCTCCTGATGCTCGCCGCCCTGGGCTACCTGTTCGGCGCCAAAACAGCGCCGCGGCGAGGCGACTCCAAGATGGGCCGCCGGAAGGCAAAAAAGAGGCGACGTTCGGAGGGCTACTGCTTGCTCTACTCCGACTACTTTGCCGATGTTCCCCTGCACGGCGAGAAGGTATTCCGGCGCCGGTATCTTATGGGACGAAAGCTCTTTCTTCACATTGTCAATTCACTCCGAGAGTATGACAACTACTTCATTTGCAAGAAAGATTGCACCGGCACAGTTGGGTTCTCCTCACTTCAGAAGTGCACAACGACCATGAAGATGCTTGCATACGGAGCTCCTGATGATCAACAGGATGATTATACACGCATGGCCGAGTTCATCGCCCTTGAGTGTATGTACAAGTTTTGCAGAGCAGTGGTGGGCTGCTTTGGAGGACCGTACTTGCGAGCACCCAATGCTGAAGACACTGCTCGGATCCTAGCAGAGAATGAAGCAAGGGGATTTCCTGGGATGCTTGGAAGCATCGACTGCATGCATTGGGAATGGAAGAACTGTCCATTTTCTTGGCGGGGGGGGTATACAAGGGCGCAAAAGGTCACTGCAGTGTGGTACTTGAGGCAGTTACTACACATGACCTCTGGATTTGGCACTCCTTCTTTGGCATGCCAGGAACACACAATGACATCAATGTGTTGCAGTGCTCAAATGTCTTTGCCAGGCTTGTCGAAGGTCATGCTCCTTCGGTGAACTTCAAGGTCAATGGACACCAGTACAACAAGGGATACTACCTAGCAGATGGCATCTATCCAAGATGGCCAGTATTTGTGAAGACTATCTCAAACCTTGTGCCAGGAGGGAAGTACGCCCACTTTGCCAAGTGCCAGGAGTCTTGCAAGAAGGATGTCGAGCGGGCATTTGGGGTGCTCCAATCTCGATTTGCGGTTGTCCGGTACCCCGCTCAGACCTTGTCCAAAGATCAAATGTGAGAGGTGATGAATTATTGTGTCATCTTGCACAACATGATCATTGAGAGCGAGAAAAAGGATCCAATGTATGACTCTGAACCATATCTCAACCAGGGGCCTATTTCATTTGTTGATCACGAGATACCGCCAGATTGGACAGCCTACCTCAACATGCGTCAGGAGATCCGAGACCCGCAAGTGCATCGTCAATTGCAAGAAGATCTAGTGGATCATCTAGGGATGCGCAAGGGCAAAGCCTAGTTTGATTTGTACTGTTTTTAGTATTTGTGTCGAACTATGTATTTGTACTGCATGTTGTGCGCCGAGCTGCGCCGAATTTGCTCCGAAATTTCATGTTTGCGTTGAATTTAACTGAAAGTATTGAATTTACGCCGAAACAGAGCCGAATCTGGGACGAATCTGCGTCGATTCCAGGCACCCCGAGGGGGGGGGCGACCTTAGGGCCGCGGCTGGGGGGGGGGGGGTAGCCCCAAGCCTTTTCGTCGCCCGAGCGCCCCCCAAGCGGCGCTAAGATAGCGCCGAAAACGGCTTAGGGGCCGAACGGCTGAAGATGCTCTTAGGCATAAATTTAAACTTATATGATTTCGTTTTTGCCAACGTTTTTGTATATATACGCTTGATGTTGGTTTTGTGCATTCTAATCGATTGTGTGTTTTAAGCTTGATATTTTATTTTAAATTAATAAAATTCACCCTCTATAAAGAAAGCACTTCAGCAGCTATCTATCCATTCGTTGTCCACATTAACCAGTCCTAAAAACATGTTTGTTCGCAGCAAAAAAAATGCCAATTTACCATCCAAAAGCAGGAAGAATCGAGTCCATACTCGAGAGATAGAGAGAGGGCGCCAAGTGGGGCTCGCGGGCGTCCAGTGGAAAGGGATAGCGAGCGAAGGGAGGCCATGAACGCCACGCAGCCTCCACACTGCCCTCACCACCTCCTCCACTACTAGGCTAACCATCGCTCCCGCACACCAAAGGAAAAGTGCAACACCTCCAGCACCGACTGTCCATCCAACCATCGCCTCTTATCCCCTCTATTTTTCGCTCCCGATCAGTTCTTGGCGGTTCTCGCATCGATCGGTTCTTGCCTCCACGGGCCAAGCTAAGGTCCAAGGAAGAATCTGACCGAGAGAGGAGCTAGTTGCACTTTCGGCAATGGCACTGCACATGCAGGCCCCTCCGCTGATGCGCGCGCCGGCGAGCAGGCCCGCGTTACGGTCGTCGTTCTGCGCGCCGCCGCTATTGGTAAGGCTGCCGGCGCCGGGCAGGGCGACGTCGTCCGCGGCGGCTTCGCGGATCACCATGCGGTTTGGCCGCACTGCGACGAAGCAGGCCTACATCTGCCGGGACTGCGGGTGAGCCTGCTGCCTGCCTCGCCTGCGCTCCGTGTTGAATGATCATGGTGAAGTGAACAGGTCGTGATACGCTTGTGCATTTTCTGAAATCTTGTAGGTACATATACAAGGACAAGACTCCGTTCGAGAAGCTGTCCGACGACTACTTCTGCCCTGGTGAGATATCTTTTTTAAAACTTTTGTTATTCGGCTTCAAATTCAGAGAATTAAGATATGGTTAACATGCTACTCCATATTCCTACCGTTTACAGAGGTTGTACTTAACACTACAGGTTTCTCCGTCAGTAGTACACATGGTGGCTTGTACTCATGCTTTAGAACTGAAGGGATTTACAACAAACAATGAAAATTAAATCAAATTCTTGTTTCTAAAACAACAATTTAATTACCACTTAGCGAATGCTTGCACGCATATGGGTGCCCATTTTCTCCCAGAACGACAGGGGGATTTAAATCCCTACCGTTTGGTATATTATCAAGTTATACACTCATACACACGGTTAACCGTAGGCCACGGTTTTACACAAGGTTTTGACAGAGAAACGACACATAAGGCCAGACGACACCGTCAACTAACAGTCTGCGAGTCTTGCCAGTACCAATCCTAAACCCATGGGTTCAAAAGTCCAAAGATTCAGATCACTGATCACATGATGAATGAACTCCTCCGTTGGTTATCTGTAATAAGATGGCATTCATTTCCATATTCCTAGAACTGATCTCCATTGTTTGATGCAGTCTGTGCCGCTCCCAAGAGAAGATTCAGGCCCTACGAACCACCGGTGGCCAAGAACGCTAATGCCACTGATGCCAGGAAGGCGAGGAAGGAGCAGCTGAAAAAGGATGAGACTGTGGGGTAAGTAGCTGAACTCTACAATAAGAAGAGAAAAAGGAAAATAATCAGTTAACCTGATTTTTTTCGTTCATATGCATTGATTCAGAGTTGTGACGTTTAACTTTAAAGAGCAGAAACTGATTGATGATGAACTTGGAAACATATTTTGCTCCCCTGCAGGAAAGCTTTGCCTATTGGTATCGCGGTCGGGATCGTTGCGCTGGCCGCCCTGTTCTTCTACCTGAACAGTGTCTACTAGGCTAAGAGAAGAAAGAAAGAGAAAATGAGAACGCTTCATGTGACGGAAAATTTTAAGACAGATTTACGGCTCTGTTTGCCTCTGTATATGTCTCTGGTGACATGGAGTACGTTTGGTTGGTCCAAAACTAGACATACAAGTCATGGATGACATACTATAATATTTTGCCTCTTATTTGTTGGTTAACTAGTTAACTGTGGAAAATGATAAAGGTTAAATGGACTTTAGACACCTTTGTTAAGAGACCTTTTACAGTACATCAAATAAATTATAGCCGTTTATTTTTTAGATTTGGATGGCCTAGATTTGACTATACTACACACAATGTTTGGTGGTATATTTTATGGTCTAGGACATTTTCGGTAGATCAATATATTTTTTCGTCAAAAAATAAAGTGCCGTCTCGTTTCCTAAAACAATTGAAAGGGTAATTTATTTCTTGCGGATGAACATGCAGTTTCCTTCTTACCGATGGAATTGGTCGTGAGTTTCCATAATCTACAAAAATGTTTCCATACCAACTGAAGGTTGGCAGTTGTTTACAAACTTTCTTAATATACACAACCTACTAAAAATGACACAAACCTGGGAATGAAAATTTCACGTTCACAGCGATGATGGTTGGACGTGAGTCAAGTAGAGTTCCGTAATACATTGTCTATGAACCGCTTAAAAGAAGAAAAAGGCATACATTATCTATGAAGAATCACGTTTTCAAATAATGTGCGTGAAGCTTCAATATTATTTGCGCATGGAAAATATTATTCGTGTACTCTATTTTTGTAATGATATATAATAATATTTGTGAATTTTATTATTATTATTTTCGGATTAGAAAAATATTATTCGCCATTACAAATCGTTCAAAAAACAGAACAAGTCAGAGTTCAGAAGATGGGATCGTCTATGTGTCTGTCTAATCCTAAAATATGGTCTTCATTGCAATTTTTTAATAATGTGATATTAATTGCATAATATTAAAAAGACAAATCTTTCCTAAGAGTCAAATTACCAAAATGTCCTAAAGCCCAAAATTGAAGAATCAATAATGACCATTTGGTCAATTATATACTACCCATTATTTTTGGGAATACGATGTACCGTAAAATATCCCTTTGTTAATCCATGGATATATCTCACATGCCCATTTGTTGGGTGATGATATGGGTATGAGTTTAGTCCCACATGAAGAAGTGGAGAAG
Source organism: Bromus sterilis (assembly GCA_950022295.1). Taxonomy (NCBI): domain Eukaryota; kingdom Viridiplantae; phylum Streptophyta; class Magnoliopsida; order Poales; family Poaceae; genus Bromus; species Bromus sterilis. The sequence continues at coordinate 375,981,094 of OX465595.1, read as the reverse complement.
AGTTTGCACCAACTTATATGGAACTCTCTTCCACTAACTTATATGGAACTCTCTTCCACATTCGATTGGAGTTTTTAGAAAAGTAGTAAGACATGTGTGCTTCTCCTCGTCATCCGCATGTGTCATCTTTCAGGAACAAGCCATGTTCAGGTCCATGCCATGTGTGATTTCAGTTATAGAGGAGCTCGGCAACCCTATTCATTTTCTCCACCTCCTCGTACATACACCGTTGTCGGCTACACCACCCCGATGATCGGCTATACAGAGACAATAAGGAGTTTCTTACCCTCATCCCTAAGGTGAAAGGAGCCGACTCGGTTAAACTCTTCCGGCCCATTGTGCTGATTAACAACATTGCCAAATTCTCGGCAAAGTCTTTTGCGATCCGTCTGTCCCTCATTGCCCATTCGGTCATTATTCCCCTGCAATCGGCGTTTATTAAAGGGCGGTTTATCCTTGATGGCATCCTATCCCTGCATGAAATCGTCCACGACCTCAAACGATTTCGCTCTAACGCGGTTATCCCTAAACTCAACTTTAAGAAAGCATATGACTCAGTCAGTTGGCCCTTCCTGAGAGATGTTCTCTTGGCCAAAGGTTTCGAGGGAGCCTATGTTCAGCGGATCATGAAACTGGTGTGTGGTGAACACACGGCGGTGGCTGTTAATGGCTCGGTGAACCCCTACTTCGCCAATGGTTGAGGCCTGAGGAAGGGAGACCCCCTCTCCCCCCTCCTTTTCAACTTTGTGGCTGATGCCTTCTCTGAAATTCTCCACCGGGCATCCATGTCTGGACACATCCTCCCGGTGGCTTTTAACCTGATCCCTGTTGGTGTCTCTCATCTGCAGTATGCGGATGACACGGTGATTCTGGTCCAGAACTCGGATTTATTCCTCACCAACATAAAATTTCTGCTCCTCTGCTTTGAAGTGCTTTTGGGACTTAAGATCAACTTCTCCAAGAGTGAAATCCTAGTGCTTGGGGGCATGGAGGACGACCTAATCAGGTCTGCGCCTCTAATGAATTGTGCCTTGGGCACATTCCCTTTTAAATACCTTAGTATACCAGTTTCCTCCTACCACATCTCTTCTAAAGAGTTGGCTCATATTCCCTTGAAGGTCGGTAATCGCGTTATGCCCTGGCGTCATCGGCACCATACTCAAGCCGCCAAGGTTTGCCTTATTAATTCATGCCTCTCTTCCCTTCCCACTTACTCCATGGGTTTCTATCATTTTTCGTCGGTGACCCACGCTGCCATGGACAAGCACAAAAGTAATTTTTTCTGGAATTCCTCGGATAATAAACGGAAATACTTCCTGGTTCGCTGGAAGCTAATTTGTAAACCAAAAGATTGCGGTGGCTTGGGTATCCTTGATACTGGGATTATGAATACTTGCCTGATCGTTAAGTCGTGGTGGAAAATTTTCTCTACGGATCCCGTGACGTTGTAGCGTCGGATCCTTCAAGCCAAATACGAGCGGACGTTCTGAACATGGCGGTATCTGCACTCTCTGTAACTCGAAAGGCTATTCGTCCAGCGCAAGCGTGGGGTCCGTACTTGTGTCAGGTATTTCTCACGTATAATCTAAGAAAATAAGTACATGGGCCCAGAAGGAGTAATTTCAGGCCCCGCACGACCAACCCACAATAATTGAAGCTGCTCTCCCCGTCGCCCTCTCTCCCAGCGGCGCCGGCGGCGCCAACTCCTCGCTTCCGTGCGCGTAGTAGAAGGGCGGGGTGCTGGTGAGCGCCGCGGTGGTGGTCGTCTTCGCCGGGGAGAGCGGACGTCCTGCACACGGTGGCCACGGCGGCAACAAGGACCCCGCAACCCCGTGCTTCGCCCACTTGTGCGGCGGATCCATGGCGGCTGCGCGGAGCTGGGCTAGGTCGTCGTTGACCCCCTAAGAGGCCGGGCGGTGAACGGGTCGAGCTGGCGCGCGGTGGTGCTCACCGGGACCAAGTTCGAGGCGCTTGTCGGCCGCGAGTTCGGAGCTTGTCGGCTGCGAGGGCGGCGTTCGTCGTCGGCGAGGGTGGCGTTCGTCCGCCGCGAGGGTGGCGTTCGTCGGCCGCGAAGGCCGCGCTTGTCGGCAGCGAGGACGGCGCTTGTCGGTGGCGAGTGCGGCGTTCGTCGGCCGCAAGGGCGGCGCTTGTCGGTAGCGAGGACGACGCGTGTCGGCTGCGAGGGAGCGACCAGTGCTTGGTGGTCTTGCTGTGGCGGAGGCATGCGCGGCTCGGCTAGCTACGTGCACAACCCCTCTTCCCCTCCGACGAACTAAGTGAAAGGGCATGCGCCCTTATGTTTGGTTTTGGTAATTGATGACAATCTTTATGGACTAATGGTTTCCTTGAGTTATACTTTAAGGTTTGTCCATAGGCAACGCTTGAAGATCATGGTGGCTTCAAGGTTGTAAGATAAAGATTACGTGTTGACCAAGGTTTTCTTCATGGAGCTATCCAAAGATTGGTCAAGTAGATGTGTGCAAGGTCAAGAGGAGCATCACGAAGATATCGTATGCTTGGAGCTTTCCGACAATTTGGTGATAATGGCCGTGTGAAGATGTGCCTAAAAGAGGCTCACCCATAATGGTGTATGGGGGAGCTATCTACAAGTCTTCATCGAGCCGGAGGAATCAAGGAAGATGTTCCAACTTGAGGCGGGCATGATCGTCATCATCAAGCTCAAGTGGATTATGCGCAAGACAAAGGTTTGACTAGATAGGTGTCTAGTTTACCGGTCTCTTGGTAGTAGTTAGGAGACCGTGTTATAGGCTAGGACGAGTCATTCGTGGAGATCTCAAACCTTTGCATCCTTGGCATCATCTTTATTGGTTCTTGGTTGGCTTTTCTCTTTGTGAGTTTTGGAGCTTGTGGTCTTCTTCATGACAAGCTCGCGTTCATCGAAAACGGATTTCATATGCATCTTCTCTTATGATTTTCGATGAGGGAGATTTGCCGGTTATTCTTGGTTAGAGGTTTCACACCTCTATGTGTTTGGCATTTCTCCCTTGCCACTTTGAAATATTTCCAGTCGTGATTAGGCAGCTCTGTTCGTTAGCTTTCCATCAAGCTTGAGTTTGCCTTAATCGGAGTACATTTGCAGAAGTTGTGGCAGTTCAGGGTTTGCCTGTTTCATTTGGAGTTCATCTGTTGTGTGGTCTGGGCTCCCTGGTTTTGCCAGGGCGGTAGTACCGCTCTTGGAGCGGTAGTACCGCGCCACGGTAGTACCATGGGCGAGTACCGCACTCACTACCGTAAGTCCACTGGACTTTGCGGTAGTGGGCACGGTACTGGCCCCGGTAGTACCGTGGGGCGGTAGTACCGCTCCCAGTGCGGTAGTACCGTGCCACGGTAGTACCGCGGGCAAGTACCGCAGTCACTACCGTAAGTCCACTGGACTTTGCGGTAGTGGGCACGGCACTGGGCTTCGGTAGTACTGTGGGGCGGTAGTACCGCTCTCGGTGCGGTAGTACCGCACCACGGTAGTACCGCTTTTCGAGCGGTAGTACCGTGGTTGGTGGGCTGCCAACGGTTCGCAATGGCTAGATTCGTGGGTGACTATAAAAGGGGGTCTTCTTCCTCCTTTGTCTCCACTGGCTTTGTGCAAGTTCTTCCCCCCATTGTTGACCTCTTTGAGCTTGCTTACTCTCTTCCCCTCCCATGATTCTTGCTCCTTTTTGAGGGAAAAGAGAGAGGAGATCTAGATCCACATTCTCCACCAAGTCATCTCTCCTCTATGTGAGGGGAACCTTGTGGATCTAGATCTTGGAGTTCTTGGTGTTCTCCTTGTTCTTACTCTCATATTCCTTCATAGCTTTTGTTGCTTTGGTGGGATTTGAGAGTTGGGGACTTGAGCACTTCGTGTGCTCTTGCCATTGCATTTGGTGCATCGGTCTTGAGTTCTCTCTGAGGATTCTTTGTAGTAAGTGAAGTTGAGAAGATAGTTACTCGTGAGTGCATTGGCACTCTAGAGCTTGTTCTCTTGAGTGCATTGGCACTCTAGAGCTTGTTCCTCTTGGGTGCGTTGGCCCCTAGAGTCTTGTTGTTGCGGAGCTCAATCATTGTGGTAGAAAGCTTCGGGACGCTACGGGAGCCTCCAATTCGGTTGTGGAGATTGCCCCGAGCATTTGTACGGGTTCGGTGACCGCCCCCAAGGGTTGCCATTTGTACGGGTTCGGTGACCGCCCTCAAGTGTCCTAATAGTGGAATCACGGCATCTTGCATTGGTAAGAGCGTGAGGAGAAATAGGGTGGCCCTCGTTGGCTTCGTGTGAGCATTGTGCTCCTCACCCTCTCCAAACGGAGACGTACTTCTCACAAGAGAAGGAACATCGGTAACAAATCCTTGTCTCCATCGGCTCCACTTGCGGTTATCTCTACCTTTACTTTGAGCAAGCTTATTATATTGTTTAGCTTGTGCTAGCTCATATTATTGTACATTGCTTGTCCCATAGGTTGTTCTTCTAGTCAACCTATTTACTTGTGCACCTACTTTGTGATAGCCCTAGTGCTCTTGTTATATATCTTGCTATCACATAGTTGTTTATCTTGCTTAGTATAAGTTGTTGGTGCACATAGTTGAGCCTAGCTTATTTAGGTTTCTTGCTTGGCAAATTAAACGTTAAGTTTTATTCCGCATTTGTTCAAGCCGAAACCGTAATTATTTTAAGCGCCTATTCACCCCCCCTCTATGCGACATCCACGTCCTTTCACTAAGGACACGACCACTCTTTCCCTCCGGCGAGCACTACTTCTGACAATGTACTGGTGTGGCAGTCTTAGAGGACAAAAAGCTATTCCTTTCCTGCTTATCTTTTTCAACGATGGGTCCTACCTCTATGTATTCCTCTATGTATTGCTTTTGTATAACAAAAATGTCCAGCCGTGTCTATGGAGCCCGTTTTATTTTGGTCCAATGATAGCACGAGTTGTTGCATGTTCAGCTACCGCCCTGGGCAGCGGGTGGTTACTCTTCCTCTTCCCCTCTAGGCTAGGGAGATGGATGGTTGGGCGCTGCATGGATGAGAGTAAACATATAATAGATTCTAACACGGGGCAAGGCACACAGAAAAACAATGATCATCTAGGCAAATATCAAACAATAGGCATGTATCCCGTAGGTAGTTGTGCGTGCTTGCAATAAGAACTTGCACAACATCTTTTGTCCTACCATCCGTCTACGAACGGGGCCAAAAGGAACTTATGGAGATTAAGGTGCTCCTGTCAAAGAGCACCGGAACAAAGCAATAAACTCAATGGATACATGGAATCCTCAAATTATGGACCATCCCCTTTGGTGTCCCAAGCTGTCACCTTTGCGATCGCCGGTTCCGGACCATAATAGGTGCATACAACTCATAGATAGGATCTAGAACACAAATATATTCATGAAAACACATAGGGTTCAGATCTGAAAACATGGCACTCGGGCCCAAAGTGACAAGAATTAAGAACAACGAATTGTAGCAAAGATGATAAACACCAAAGTAGATGATAGGCAAATGCCCCCAACAATCTGACGAACTATTACATGATTAAACTCATCCAATCCCTACCATCCCCTTTGCCTACAGCAGGGAATTACTCACACATATGAAGAGAAGTCATGGAGGATGGATGGAGTGGCGATGGTGATGACGATGGCGACAATCTCCCCTCTCCGGAGGCCAAATCAGCCTCCAGATTAGCCCTCCCGAAGAAGAAAAGAGGGTGGCGGCGGCTCCGCGACGGAAACTGGGAAAATGACTTCTTTTCTGGGGTTTTCTCGTCACGGGGATAAATAGGAGTCTCGGTAGGGCACCAGAGGAGGAGGGAGCAGCCCAGGCGGCCAGAGGGCGCGGCCCCACCCCTGGCCGCGCCAGGGGGGCGCCTGGGGCCCCCAGGGCGCCCCTCTGGTCCCACTTCTGGCTCCTGGCTCCTTCGGGTGCGTGGATTTTCAGGTAATTTTCTGGGACGTCTAAAAATCCATTTTCCTGCGCACAAATAAACCATACATGCAGCTCTGCTGAAAACAGCGTTAGTCCGTGTTAGTTTCGTCCAAATCATGCAAGAATGAGAGCAAAACAATAGCAAAAGTGTTTGGAAAAGTAGATACGTTTGAGACGTATCACGCATTTGGAGAAATGCGCCACGTATAAGAGCTTATGGGTGGCGCATTTTTTACCAGTGCGCCACCCCTTACAACATAGTGGCGCATTATATATAACATAGTGGCACAGTTAGCAACTTCAACGGGTACATCCTCACAAATACCTATTGGGACAGCTGTTGACTTGTCAGCCATCTGAAGGGAGATATCTGTAGGGATTAGTTTCTCTAAACAAAGCCTTTTGTAAAGAGAGGAGGGCATAACACTCACTCCTGCACCAAGATCACATAAAGCAGTTCTGACATAATTATTCTTTATGGAGCAAGGAATGGTGGGTATACCTGGATCGCCGAACTTCTTAGGAATCTTGCCACTGAAAGAGTAGTTAGCAAGCATAGTAGATATTGCCTCATTAGGAACTTTTATTTTATTAGTAACAATATCTTTCATATATTTCGAATAAGGAGGTAACTTAATAGCATCAGTCAAAGGAATTTGAAGAAAAAGAGGTTTCATCCATTAACAAAATTTATTATAATGCTCTTCTTCTTTAGATTTGAGGGACTTACCTGGAAAGGGCATGGTTTTTTGTATCCATGGTTCTCTTTCCTTCCCATGTCTCCTTGCGATGAAGTCTTCTTTAGAGTACCTCTTGCGTTTATCGGGTGCTTCTTCTTCTCTTACCTTGGGAGAATCATCCTTCTCAGCGTCCTTTTCTTGTGGATCATCACCGTCTTCTGTTTCAGCATCGGAGGTAGATATGCTGTTAGGATCAACAACTGGCTTTTCACTTGTAATAGGATCACCGGGATTGTCAGCCTCCTTGTGTTTCTTCTTCTTCTTTTTCTTCGGAGAGCTAACAGTCTCGTCTTGTTCTTGTACTTGAGAATCTTGCTCGATCCTCTTTGGATGCCCCTCAGGATAGAGTGGGTCCTGGGTGTGTGTTCCACCCCTAGTTTTGATTCCATAAGCTTGTATGTCCTGTTTGGCATTATTAGCAAGCAAATCTTTTTGCATATTAGAAATTTGTTCAAGCTGAGTTTGAACCATATGAAAATGCTTAACAAGACATTTAACATCATTAACTGTTCTTTCTAGAACATCACATAAACTTTTGATAGAAAGAGAATTATCATGCAACTGACTTTGTAACTTCCTATTAAAATGGTCTTGCTTGACAATAAAATTATCAAGTTCATCTAAACATTGGTCAGGAGGCTTACCTTTAGGGATGTCACTTTCAGTAAAGTCTAATAGAGAGTGTACCTCTACCAAGGGAGGGTGAGTAGTAGGCTCACACAACTTCTCAATAGGCGGTAAATTCTTCACGTCTTCGGCTTTAATACCTTTCTCCTTTATAGACTTCTTTGCTTCATGCATATCTTCGGAGTTCAGAACAAGCATGCCCCTCTTTTCGGTGGCAGAAGTGGTTCAAGGACAGACCAGTCTTCATAGTTTTTGGCAATTTTGCACATTAATTCTTCTGCATCGTCCGGTGTTCTTTCCCTGAAAACACAACTAGCACAACTATCCAGATAGGTTCTGGATTCATCGGTTAAACCAGCATAAAATATATCAAGCAGTTCATTCTTGGGGATTCCATGTCCCGGCATAACCTTAAGTAAATCACAAAACCTCCCCCAAGCTTTAGGGAGTTTCTCATCCTGCAATTGTTTAAAGTTATAGATTCTTTGCAAAGCAGCATGTTGCAGATGAGCTGGGAAATATTATCAACAAAGAATTTGACTAAGTCCTGAGGACTTTTAACGGAACCATAAGGTAGTGCGTCGTACCATGATTTAGCGTCTTCCTTCAAAGAAAAAGGAAAAAGCTTGGCCACATAGAAGTTTCGTATCTTCTCATCAGTAGTGAACAGGTTGCTTAACTCAGCGAGTTTGGTCAAGTGTGCTATAGCATCATCATTTTCTCTGCCATAAAAGGGGCCAGCCTCGACTGTAGATATAAGTGAAAAGCAACAGAGAAATCATAATCAGGATCAGGGATGCATATAGGAGATGTGGCAAATTAAGGGTCAGGAATAACTTTGTTCTTCATGGCGTGCCTTTTGAGCAACTCTTTAACAGCACCAGGGTCAGAGTCGACACACTCTTTGAGTTCCCTGCAAAAATCATCATCAAGAGTAACATAATCATCATCAAGGATTCTATCCTTGAGTTCATCTAGGGTCGGGTAACCAAAGGTTTTGCACGTAGGAATATAGGTAGCAGGTGTCTCGGTCTTGGATTTTGCTGCAGCCTTAGCAGTCTGAGTTTCAACATAGTGACCAAGAAAAGTAGCATCATCAAGAGTAGTGGAAGCATCATCAAAAGTATCGGACATAGTAACAGACTCAATGGAAGCATCATGTAGTGGTGGTGAAGTAAACTTACTCATAACAGAAGGTGAATCAAGTGTAGCACTAGTGTTCAGAACGACACCTTTTCTTGTACGGGATGGTAAGATCGGAACCTTGGGGTCTCCTTTCTTACCCATAGCGGATGATATGCAGCAGGCAAGATACTTCAAGTAGGCTTGTAAATATTGCTATGCTCCCAGGCAACGGCGCCAGAAAACGATGCTTGATGCCCCACAGGCGTAAGGGATCGAGATAGTCTTCGCGGGTAAGTTAACCCAATTTATTGATTCGACACACGGGGAGCCAAAGAGTATTTATAAGCTTTAACAGTTGAGTTGTCAATTCAACCGCACCTGAAATATACTTGCTTGCAACGATAGATAAGTGGTGACGATAATATGATAGTGATGATAGCAACATCAAAAGTAAATAGCAAAAAGTAACAACTAATTACCAGCAGGATTAAAAACACTGTAGGCAAGGGAGATGGATGGTTGGGCGCTGCATGGATGAGAGTAAACATATAATAGATTCTAACGCGGGGCAAGACACACAAAAAAGCAATGATCATCTAGGCAAATATCAAACAATAGTCATGTATCCCGTAGGTAGTTGTGCGTGCTTGCAATAAGAACTTGCACAACATCTTTTGTCCTACCATCCTTCTACGAACGGGGCCAAAAGGAACTTATGGAGATTAAGGTGCTCCTGTCAAAGAGCACCGGAACAAAGCAATAAACTCAATGGATACATGGAATCCTCAAATTATGGACCATCCCCTTTGGTGTCCCAAGCTGTCACCTTTGCGATCGCCGGTTCCGGACCATAATAGGTGCATACAACTCATAGATAGGATCTAGAACACAAATATATTCATGAAAACACATAGGGTTCAGATCTGAAAACATGGCACTCGGGCCCAAAGTGACAAGAATTAAGAACAACGAATTGTAGCAAAGATGATAAACACCAAAGTACATGATAGGCAAATGCCCCCAACAATCTGACGAACTATTACATGATTAAACTCATCCAATCCCTACCATCCCCTTTGCCTACAGCAGGGAATTACTCACACATATGAAGAGAAGTCATGGAGGATGGATGGAGTGGCGATGGTGATGACGATGGCGACAATCTCCCCTCTCCGGAGGCCAAATCAGCCTCCAGATTAGCCCTCCCGAAGAAGAAAAGAGGGTGGCGGCGGCTCCGCGACGGAAACTGGGAAAATGACTTCTTTTCTGGGGTTTTCTCGTCACGGGGATAAATAGGAGTCTCGGTAGGGCACCAGAGGAGGAGGGAGCAGCCCAGGCGGCCAGAGGGCGCGGCCCCACCCCTGGCCGCGCCAGGGGGGCGCCTGGGGCCCCCAGGGCGCCCCTCTGGTCCCACTTCTGGCTCCTGGCTCCTTCGGGTGCGTGGATTTTCAGGTAATTTTCTGGGACGTCTAAAAATCCATTTTCCTGCGCACAAATAAACCATACATGCAGCTCTGCTGAAAACATCGTTAGTCCGTGTTAGTTTCGTCCAAATCATGCAAGAATGAGAGCAAAACAATAGCAAAAGTGTTTGGAAAAGTAGATACGTTTGAGACGTATCACGCATTTGGAGAAATGCGCCACGTATAAGAGCTTATGGGTGGCGCATTTTTTACCAGTGCGCCACCCCTTACAACATAGTGGCGCATTATATATAAAATGCACCACTGATAAGGTTTCCATGTATAGCTATTTCTCTAGTAGTGCAATTCTGGCGCCAGCTCATTAAAGTCCGCGATATCTTTCACGATAATGTTACCTTTCAAGTAGGGAATGGTCGATCGGTGCGTTTCTGGTTGGACGTGTGGTCTCCCGCTGGTCGGATGGCTGAGATTTTCCTGGTGCTTTTCTCCTTTTCCTTGGACCTTGGTGCCTCCATTGCGGATTTGGCTTTGGCTGGTTGGGACTTTGTCTTCCGCCGTACCCTGTCTCCTGCAGAGCTTTTGGATTGCCAGCGCCTTGCTACTCTCCTCCTGGAGACTTCGGTTATGGATGATGGTGTGGAATGGAACCTGACTGCCTCGGGCTGCTTCTCAGTCAAATACCTGTATCGTAAATTTGTTGGGGCGCACCGTGTCCGTCGCTTTTCGGTCCTTTGGAAGGGGCGTATCCCGCCCAAAATTAAAATCTTTTTGTGGCAGGCCTTTCAAAATAAGTTGCCTTCTTCTGATCAACTTCATAAGCGTAATACCGCAATTACAGAGGCGTGTGCGCTTTGCTCCTCGCCGGAATCAGCTGGCCACATTTTCTTTCACTGTCACCTCTCCTGATTCCTTTGGAGCTGCCTGAGATCCTAGTTGGGGAACTCGTGGACCCTAAGCTCTTTCTGTGATGTTCGGTTGCTGGTTCGTCCGTTGACAACCCGGTTTCGGGGCCTCTTTTGGCCTGTGTTTTCGTGCATGTGTTGGGTCCTTTGGACCACGCGGAATAAATTTACCATTGAGCATATTTTTTTCTGGTACCCTGTTAACTGCTTATATCATCTTATTGCTATTTTACATTTGTGGAAATCTTTGAGTAGCGGTGACGCTCTGCTCGACCTGGAGACGGCTATCGAAAAAATCAAGGCCACGGCTACCTCTCTTCTCGGCCTTCACCACACCCCTCACGCTTGATGCTTCTGTGTCGTAGTTTGCTTCTCTCCATGGTTCGGCTTGGCTAGCTTAGACTTTTGAAACTTATTGTCTTTTGCCGTGTGCCAACGTTCTCTGGTTGTGGCTGGTGTGCCGTGTAATCCCGTTACTTCTCCGTTATCTCCCCTTGTTCGGGTTGCTATTTGTATTCCTCTACATTGCCTTATGGCTTTATTTATAAAGTCGGGCCCCCTGCCTTTTCTCTAAAAATAAGGAGTTTGGTTGCAGAAAAATTCAAAGATGAGTTTAGATTCATATGCTCCTAATGAATAGTAAATTTATAAAACGCAAATTTAAAAATCTGAAATTTTTTAGCATGCCAGATGCTTATGTGTGTAAGGTGCGTGCAAAATTTTATGGTGTTTAGACATCCAAGAAACTCATAGAAAAAAAATACAAAATCAGCTCCGAACATTTTATTCCAAAGTTTCTCAGACACCTGATTTTTTTTGCCATGAGCACTCCAGATGTCCAAACACTTCGGAATTTTGCAAGCATCTTCTGCATACGAGCATCTTGAGTGCCTATTCTTTATGTATTTTCAAATTTATTTACTATTTGTTTTGTATTTACTGTTCACACTTGGTGTAGATGCACCTCCGCACCGAATCGATGCTCTCCTGCCGCTACTTCTGCGACTTCAACAATCATGCCATGGGAGAGAATAATGATGCCACGAAGAGGCCGCCGACGATGCAACCTTGACCTTCTTGACTAGAGGGTATGAATTGTCATTTTTCATGCGTTTGCAGTACTTTTGTTGTTTATAGATATCTCGTTATATGTTTAGTACGCATTTTTATGACTAGTTTAAAGTATGAGAGTAATATCGTTAGCATCGTGGTCATGATTTAATATAAACAGTATAAAATTAACCGTTTAGCATTTTTCATATACGTTTGACATTTCTTAATACATGATTAATATATTTTTCTTACACTTTAAATAATTTTGAATGAATGATTAATATTTGTTAAATAAATGATCAATATTTTAAAATACACATTTTATATAATATGTACATTTTTTGTATACATAATCAACAATTTTTAAATACACAATTAACATTTTCTTCATACATATATAATATTTTTTCAAAATACATGATCAAACATATTTTTTGTATAAATGATAAATATTTTTCCTACACATATTTACTATTTCCAAAATCTTGGTTAGCATGTTTTAATATAAGATCAACTTTTTTCATACACATTATATTTTTCTATGCACATTTAATATTTTTGTAATGCTTAATTAACATTTTTAAAATGTTTAATGTAAAGTAATTTTTGTAATATATATCTAAATGCATAAAAAAGTAAAAGGAAATAAAAAAAACATGAAAAAGAAACACTGAAAAACAATGATATGGCCTGTGGTTTATGGTCTTAGACGTGGTGAGCTGGCTCAGTATGACACTTTCCCTTAGTGAGACTATCTCTCAGTCATGCTTGAAGCCAGACATATCACCACCCTTTAAATAGATTATGTCCCGTGAAATCTCTAATTAAAGGGTACCTCTGTATATATTAGTTTTTATCCCGGGGTTGATACGTCGTGTAATGTATGCACGCTACTTATCGTAACCAAACTGTTTTTCCATTTCACACGTGAGGATGAGGAGGTCAAAGTTTGTGCTTTTTTCGTAGATCAATTTTTTTAAAGCATTTTATCTCTTGAATCGTTTGTTCAATTCACGGACCATTTCCACCATTGTGTTTTCACCTCGAGATCTTTAAAAATGATTCTCATGTTGATAGGTTTCGTTGAACTTTATTTGAATCCATAATTTCGTTTCTCGTACAACCACAAATTTAGTTCACGTGCAGCCTTAGTTTTAGTTCATGCGTAGCCATATATCTAGTTCAGCCACAACCACAACTACGTGTGTAGTCATGGTTCGCGTGCAGTCATAAGCGAATCGACAATATGATACATAACGACTTCTGGATGCACAAAAACTAACCTATGAGGATGCTCCCGAAGGGTACCTCCTAATTAGTTGCTCCCCCATTTTCGGCTAGTCGGTGTGATAATAATTTGGGGCATATGATAATTGTTTCTTGGGCTTCCTACAGGCTGGTTGCTTAGTTTAAAATATGAGAGTAATATCGTTAGCATCGTGGTCATGAAATATTTTCACATACATATTTTGTATTTTCCTGTACATTTTTTGTATACATAATCAACAATTTTTAAATACATGATTAATATTTCTTCATACCTATATAATTAATTTTAAATACATGATCAAACATATTTTTTATATATGATAAATTTTTTATATACATATTTAAAATTTTCAAATGCTTGATTAGCATTTAAAAAAATACATGCTCAACTTTTTTCATACACATTTAATATTTTTGTAATGCTTAATTAACATTTTTGAAATGATTTATGTACAGTATTTTTTGTAATATATATCTAAAATCATAAAAAAAAGTTAAGGAAAACAAAAAACGAAACAAAAAACATGAAAAGAAATTGAAAAAACAATGTAATGACATGTGGTTTGTTGTCTAAGACGTGGTGGACCGGCTCAATATGACACACTCTATGAAACTCGCTTTTAGTGAGGCTTTCTCTCGTTTGGCTTGAAGCGAGACATATCACCGTCCTCTCTCATGTTCCTCTATTCAATTTTTTTGAGGGCCTTGCCAATCACTTTATTGATCACTGGACATAAACATATTGATACAATGATCATGAGGATTAATGAGCCATACGTGGCGTCCTTCAGCAAAATCAAGAGAATGTCTGGTAAGATTATGAGCATCTAGATTTGAACTCCTACTTTCAAAAATAAACTTGCAATTATCAAAGCTAACTTTACGAGCTAAAATTTCCTTAATGACAGAAAAGTTTTGTCCACCCTAAGCTTCAATCACTTCTGAAACCGCCGTCTTGCAATTACTGGATATAATGATATCAAGAGAATATCCACCGCCAGGCTTTGTCCTTCTCGGATGGCAATTGTTTCAAGGATCTTGGGGTCAGTAATTCCATCCAGCACAATGGTAGACGAACCAAGATAGAGACCCACATGATCTCTGCAAACTGCCGTCGCAACGCCTTTCATGTTGGTAGAGGAAACTGTTGCATCTATATTTACTTACACAGTTCCTTCACCTGGAGCACTCCAGCATCCGCGAGCATGCGGTATAGAGCCTCCCCTCATGGGTAGTTGTTGGCGAGCTGCACCGTCGCTTCCTACATGTATCTGCTGCACCATGTCCAACTCCTTGATGAAATTCTTCACTACCATATGGGTCCCCATAGGGCTTTGGTAGACAGCCTCGTCTATGATCTTTCTCCTAGCCTTCCAAATAGACCATAAGGTAACCACAGCGGTAGTAAATTCAGCATGTGTGCACTCCTCCTGGAGTTGGAACAACCACAACTTGGCATTTGGCTGCTGAATATTTGATATCGCCTCCACGACATGTTCATCAGTAAGTGCCCAAACACACCGGGCTTGAGAACATTCCAACAAAGAGTGAACCCATGAATCCACACTCACAGAGCGGGCATTGATCAGAGTGAGTCATGTTGCGGTGATTTCTCACATATTTCGTGGCCAAGGAATGTTTAGTGAGCCGCTAGAGGAAATTCTTCAGCTTCCTCGGCACCTTTATGTTCTAGAGAGAAGACCAGGCTTTTTGTTCCACCGTGTTGTCGGAACCCGTAGCACTACCGTGAAGAAGAGCTTGATGTTGATTCTTGCACTGGACCAACATGCGGTATGCGGACCTGACTGAAAAGTCCCATTTCGTTTGAATTGCCAACCCTCTATTCCGTGTGAGACTAAAATTGGACCATATGAGAATTATTTTTTGGGCTTCCTGTAGGCTGGCCTGCTCAGCTTAATATTTTTTAGCTTTTCTACTGTTTTTTTTAGAGTACGCAAAAATGTGCATCATAGATTTATAGGAGAGAAAATTAGTACAAAACATCTACCACTGACTGTGAACAACGAGCGTAGCACAACACCACATCCGGCTAGTCTCAGGACAGCCACACACGACAACACAGAAGAGCCTTCCAAAACCAAAAAACCTTGCCGCGTCTTGATCGACACCGAACACCTTCGAAGAAAAGCAGCTTCAGCTTCCTTGGATTCATCCGGGACGACCATACATAGCGTCGGAGGAAGGTGGTTAGGGGCCTTAGGGTCACGATGAAAACCGGAGGAGCGCAAGAGGAAACTCAATCTCCCCGCACGATATTCCCAACAGAGAGACAACGTCGCAAACGTTGCCATCGTGCCATTCATGAGAATCAAGTCTTTCGCCCCGAGACAATCACTAGCGTCGCCGTGTTTGTGGCTAGTTAGGTTCTTATCGGATTAATTCAGGATGCATGCGTTGGAGGTATGGACCCAATGCAAGGCAAGAAAGGAAACCAAGGAAAGCGAAATTCACATACAATATCAATCAGATTTGTTTCCAGGGAACGAGAAACCGGCCGGAATTGCACCATAGATCGAGTCCCCAATAGAATTGACATCAACAAGGAATCCAGGTCGTAGCGTGTAAATTTCAGCTGGAAATTAAACCCCTTTATTATTAGCAGGGCCGGTCCTGAGACTTGGGCCCGAGGCGAAACTATAATTCGAGGCCCTTCGGGGCCTTTACTATAAATATTTAATTAGTAATCATTATATGGAGATATAATTTGTATCAAAGAAAATAATTATATGCATTCAAAATCAATGTACATACCACACAATGTATTACATATTATCTTTATAAATTTCTTCTAACATTTTGAGAAGCAAAATTGCTAATGATATTATCAATATCGATTTCATCAATAATTTTTTTTCGCAATGCATAAAGTTGCCAAGTCATTAAACCTCTCTTGCGACATTGCAGATCTCATGTAGTTTTTTTTAGCAGAGTCTCATGTAGTTATATGATACTCTCTATTCAATTCATTATGGATCGAAGCCCTTACTGTGATCCGCTGAAAAAATTCTTATGCGCGTAATTTTTTCCGATCGCCTAAACCTAATATTTCTATTTAGATAGGGCGGTTAATAAGAAACAAAACTAAAAAAGATGCGAGGAGAGAAGAGAAGGAGGCGTGTACGGAGTCTCTGATCGGCTGGGGCGCGGAGCTCCTGGCGGGCGGCGGCTGCAAGGACTGGCCGGTGGCGGCTGGGTGGGCGTCAGTGCGTCACCGCGTCAGGGAGACTGGCCCTGCAGGTAGACAAAGCTAAGGCGATTTGACTCTGATCTGACGGCGAGTCACGTCCAAGGCAGGATTTATAGGAGCAGGCAACAAAAACCGAATACAACCTGGGATCGATCTCCTCTTATCACGTCCGGCAAGGACTGGCCGCCGGCCGGTTCAATCTAGTGTTTGCCGCCTCCATCCCGGCCCCAAGATGGCGGAGAGCACGCCGACGCTGGCCACCCTTCTCTCCGGCCTCGCCGTCGCGGCGGAGGACAAGGTGGCTGCGCCGCCGATGCAGCTCTTCAATTCCATGACGAAGAAGAAGGAGATTTTCGTGCCGCGCCCGCGCGTCGAGGGCAAGGTCGGCATGTACGTCTGCGGCGTCACGCCCTACGACCTGAGCCACGTCGGCCACGCCCGCGCCTACGTCGCCTTCGACGTTCTCTATCGGTAATTAAATTAACGCCCTGCCTGCAACTGCATGCCCCGGATATATACATGATGAGCAACTCTATGATTAATTTTTGAGAGTAATAGGTACTATCCAGATTGACGACTTTAGTCAGTGTTGTGGTTTCTACTGCTCTGCCTAATTAACATTTTACTAAGATGCTTCATTATTTCCTCATTGGTCCTTGATCCAATGAATGTAGATATCTTAAGTTCTTGGGGTATGAAGTTACATATGTGCGCAACTTCACCGACATTGATGATAAGGTAATGTTTAATTACAAGTATATGCATGATTGTTTTTTTATATGTTGCATGGAGAAATAGTCTATATATAAACGAATATTTGTATGGGTCGGTTCTTACTACTGTTGCTTTCTTTTACAAAAAGAGCCGCGTTTAGTTTCTTCTTCTGAACATGTACTTGTATTGGGAGATCCACATGACTGCCGAAACAAGTTCGTTAACTCACTCGTTGGATCAGCTAAAAGCCTAAAAGTCTCGGGGACTAGGCTCATATTCGAAATGTCATGATTCAATACCCAAGTCTACTTTATTTTCGAATTCAAATCCAATTCTATTGATGCCGCACATGAACTTGGTTCTCAAATACAAAATAATTTAAAGTTAATTTTCTCATTAATTTAAACATAATATCTTCGCCAGAGGCCATACCCAGCACCTTGATGCCATGGGCGCATGATTTATGTCACAGATCCTATGGGCTGGTGTGTTACTGCCATTTTATATTTCCACTTTAATTAGATCAACATCTCATTCTGTCATCTTCCCGGCACGACGCAATTTTATTGCATACATGTGATTTCATTATTTGTTTCTCAATATGAACTGCTCTTCTGAATATATTTTTCTAGACAAACTCATTTCCTTAGCTTTTATAGTGTTGTAATGGTTCGAAAACTTGCTATGGTTTTGCAGATTATCGAACGGGCGAAGCAGAATTGTGAAACCGTAACCGGCTTGAGCAGTCGGTTTATTAATGAGTTTCTTGCTGACGTGGCTGAGCTGCAGTGCCTGCCTCCCACTGACGAGCCTCGTGTAACGGAACATATCGAACATATCATAGAGTTAATCACCGAGGTATTTTCAATTTCCCTGTTACTGTTCAATGTTTATTTTTTTAGAAGACTGTTCAATGTTTCTATTAGTTCTTATTGTCATGATATTTTTCCAGCTTCTTTATTCTAAAAAAACATTTTTCCAGCTTCTTGTTTCTCCTTCAAAATTTGAACACTGATGCATTTGTTTGTCACCATTCATATTAAAGTATAACAAAAAAAGTCACAATTTCACCTGCCAGCAGCAGTGTCAATCATGTGTGCTGTATAATTGTATTTTATCTCTCACACTATTCACTTTGTAAAACTCTTCCCACTTTGTGTATGTGGACAGATAATCAAGAATGGCAACGGCTATGTTGTAGACGGCGATGTTTACTTTTCAGTTGATAGTTTTCCCGAATATTACAGTTTATCCGGTAGGAAGCCGGATCATAATCTTACGCGGGTTGCTATTGATACAAGAAAGCTGAATGACAGAGACTTCGCATTATGGAAGGTAAGTTTGATGCATCGCCGTCAACAGTTTGCTCGTCCACATCGCCACTTTCTGAGCCTTATTACTGTGTCCAGGCTGCTAAGGAGGGTGAGCCTTCCTGGGAGAGCCCTTGGGGTCATGGAAGACCAGGATGGCATATTGAATGCAGCGCAATGGGTGCTCACTATTTAGGACATGTGTTTGATATCCATGGTGGAGGGAAAGATCTGATATTTCCTCATCATGAGAATGAGCTTGCACAAAGCCGAGCGGCTTATCCAGAAAGTGAGGTCAAATGCTGGATGCACAATGGTTTTATTAACATGGATGATCAGAAAATGTCGAAATCGGTTAATAACTTCTTCACGATAAGAGACGTAAGGGGGACTATGTCTGACTTCTTTTAATATCTCTAGTTTAAACTTGTATATATGGTGTTCCCTGAAATGCCTAATGTTTCTCTTCTTTTCAGATTATTACTCTGTACCATCCTTTGGCTTTAAGATTCTTCTTAATGCGCACACATTATAAAGCTGACGTGAATCACTCTGATAAAGCACTAGAGATTGCATCTGATCGTGTATACTTACATCTATCAGGTGATTTGCTTAAACTCCAATGTTTTATCACGATTTGATTTCAAAACCAAAATTAGCCATTTAACATACTTTTGCCGAATTCCGAACCTGACCTTTTGATCTTGGGCTATCTTTCGTAGTAATAATATTATCTCACTTGATATAAATTTTCTGCAGACCTTATATGAGTGCGATGAAACGGTGTCTCTGTATCTCAAAGAGAATATGTCGGTCCTGGTCCCAGCTGAGGAGCAAAAACTGGTAGACGACCACCATAAAGCTTTTTTGGAATCTATGTCAGACGATCTTCGAACTACAGATGTTCTGGATGGCTTCATGGATCCGCTCAAGGCAATAAACAGCAATTTGAATGATTTGAAGGTACATTGATCTGTTTTTTTTCTGCTGTCTAGATTTTCTTTTTGAAAAGGAGGTTTTACCCCCGGCCTCTGCATCAAAATGATGCATGCAGCCATCTTATTAAAACAAGTAAATATGTTCGATACAACTTAAGTCACAAAAAAATCATGGCCACAACCGGCAAAAATAGGACTAGAACCCTATGCTCCTATCCTATTATTGGACCGCCATCCAAACCGGTTGTAAATAGCCTGTGCTACCGCCTCCCAGCGGCTGCACCCAATATCCAAAAGCTCCTTGACTCCCGCAGTGCTGAGTAATGACCACATACGGATCAACCCCGATGCCCTGAAGATAACCTGCAAGAAATTTTTAATATTCAACCTGTTAAATATAACATCATTACGACATAACCATAGAGCCCAAATTAATGCACACACTCCAACTCGAATATGTGCCGCTATATTGGACTCTACCCCACTCAACCAATCTCCAAAAAGATGATCTACACTGTGAGGAGGAGTAATGTTGAAGGTCACATGCAAAGAACGCCAAAGTAACCGAGCTAACGGGCACTTGAGAAAGAGGTGTTGTATTGTCTCCTCTTGATCGCAAAAGCAACACCTTTTGCTACCAGCCCATCGACGTTTTGCCAAGTTGTCTTTGGTCAAAATAACCCCTTTGTGGACAAACCACATGAACACTTTGATTTTTAAGGGTACTTTTACTTTCCAAATATTTAGAGACCTGGCTATCGTTCCGGTATTGATCAAATCCATATACATAGATTTAACAGAAAAAACCCCAGAAGAGGTGAGTTTCCAGATCACTTTATTAGGCTGATCTGTAAGATTGACCTTCATCAATCTGCGCACTAGATGAAGCCAACTAGTCCAACGTTCTCCCACAAGAGACCGTCTGAACTGAATATTTAGCGGAACCGAACCCATAACCGAGCTGACGAAATTTTGTTTTCTTTGCACAATATTATAGAGATTTGGATATTGCATAGCAAGAGGCGTCTCCCCTAACCATGTGTCTTCCCAAAATCTAGTGGATTCACCACCTCCCACAACGAATTTGGTTCTATTGAAAAAAGCTACTTTAACTTTCATTAGTCCCTTCCAGAAGGGAGAATCAGTTGATTTTGGTGTCACTTGTGCCAGAGTTTTAGTGTGCAAATACTTATTTCGTAGAATCTGAATCCACATCCCCTCATCTTCCACTAAAAGTCTATAGAGCCATTTACTAAGCAAACATCTATTTTTAACCTCCAGATTTTCTATGCCTAGGTCACCTTGGTCCTTCGGTCGACATAGGATGTCCCACCTAGCTAGTCTATATTTCGATTTATTCTCATCACCTTGCCAAAAGAAGCGAGAACGATAAAAGTCCAATCTTTTCCGTACTCCTACCGGCACTTCAAAGAAAGACAAGAGGAACATTGGCATGCTTGTCAGTACAGAGTTAATCAAAATTAACCGACCACCATATGACATCAGCTTACCCTTTCAACAACTAAGTTTTTTCTCGAATCTGTCTTCGATACACTTCCATTCTCTATTGGCAAGCTTTCTGTGATGAATTGGGATCCCTAAGTAGCTGAATGGGAGACTCCCTAATCCACAGCCGAACAACTGTTTATAATTCTCCTGTTCTTCCACAGCTTGTCCAAAACAGAACAATTCACTCTTATGGAAATTTATCTTTAAACCAGACAGTTGTTCGAAGAGACACAACACTAGCTTCATATTTCTAGCCTTAGCCAAGTCATGTTCCATGAAAATGATAGTATCATCCGCATACTGCAGAATGGATACTCCTCCATCCACAAGATGAGGAATCAGCCCACCCACTTGACCATCCTCTTTGGCTCTACCAATTAGAATAGCAAGCATATCAACGACAATATTAAACAGGATTGGGGACATTGGATCGCCTTGTCTCAGTCCCTTATGCGTCTGGAAATAATGACCTATGTCATCATTAACTTTTATTCCAACGCTCCCCTTTTGCGTGAAAGATTGAACCTGTCTCCTCCACGCCTCCTCAAATCCCTTCATACGCAAAGCCTGTTGTAAAAAAGTCCATTTGACTTTGTCGTAAGCCTTCTCAAAATACACTTTGAAGATGACTCCATCCAACTTCTTTGTATGGATCTCATGAAGCGTTTCATGTAGAACGACCACACCCTCTAGGATATGTCTTCCTGGCATGAACGCCGTTTGAGAGGGTTGTACGGCCGTGTGCGCGATTTGGGTGAGCCTATTTGTGCCGACTTTAGAGAAAATTTTGAAACTAACATTGAGCAGACATATCGGTCTAAACTGCTCAATGCGGATAGCCTCCTCTTTTTTTGGTAGCAACGTGATAGTACCAAAATTGAGTTGGAAAAGATTAAGCTGGCCACAAAAGAAATCATGGAACATGGGTAGAAGGTCCCTTTTAATTATACCCCAACATCTCTTATAGAATTCTGCAGGAAAGCCATCCGGCCCCGGCGCTTTGTTATTTTTCATTTGTGATATAGCCTGAAACACCTCCTTCTCGGTAAAGGGTGCCGATAGAACCTCATTCTCATCGGTCCTTAATTGAGTAATATCTTCAACCGACCTCTCATCTAATGAGACAAAGTTCTCATCAGGTGGACCAAAAAGCTTTTTGTAGAATTCAGTAATATATAATTTTAGATTCTCGTGCCCAGTGATAGTTCCTTCATCTTGCTCTAGTTGAATGATCTTTTTCCTCCCGTGCTTCCCATTTTCTATCAAATGAAAGAACTGAGTATTATTATCCCCTTGTATGACCTGGCGCACCTTTGCACGGAGTGCCCATTTCATCTCCTCTTCTCTAAGCAGCTCTTGGAGCTTCTTCTCAGCCTCTCGCTTAGCAAGCCGATCAACTGTATCTAGCAAATGAACCTCTGCTTTTAAGTCTAAATCGTTAATGAGACAGAGAAGTCTATCTTTTTCCTTTTTATAAATACCGCTTTCATTTTTTGCCCAACCCCTTAGGAACTGCCGCAAGTGTCGAATTTTGAACTGCCATCTCTCAATGTTAGAGTGACCCCTGTTCTCTTTGGCCCATTCTCTGGCTACCAAGTCGAGGAAACCCTCCTTTTCGAACCACGCTAGTTCGAAAGAGAAGGTATATTTGTTGCCTACATGGGTCGCATCCCCTGAGTCAACAAGAAGGGGAATGTGGTCCGAAAGTCCTCTTTGTAACGCTCGCACTGTCACAAAGGGAAATTTATGCTCCCAATCCACACTAGTAAGAACCCGATCTAACTTCTCATAAGTTGGATTGTCAAGGTAATTAGCCCAAGTGAATTGTCTGCCAGTGAGGTCTATCTCTATTAGATCTAGACTTTCAATGATAGCATTGAACATAAACGACCATCTAGCATCGAAATTATCATTATTCTTTTCTTCCCGCCGTCTAATCATGTTAAAATCTCCACCGACTAAGATATGAAGCCTCTCATCCCCACAGATCCTCACCATATCTGCTAGAAAGGCCGATTTAAACTCTGGTTGTGTTGTGCCATATACAGCAACGAGGGCCCATCTAAAACCATCGGCTTTTGATTTAACATGGAATTTGATGGCGAAATCACCCAGGAAGACATTCCCAACCTCGAGGGTCTCGCGGTTGACCCCGAGTAAAATCCCCCCAGATCTACCTCGTGGTGGTAGACAATGCCAGTCATAATCTAAACCACCAGAAATAGTTTGGAGAAATTTGGCAGTAAAATTATCTCTGCCTGTTTCTAAAAGGGCAATAAAGTCAAGTTTATGTTCTCTAGATGCATCAGCGAGGAACCTTCTTTTAGCCAAGTCTGCAAGACCTCTGTTATTTCAAAAAATGCCCCTCATCTTTCATCATGGAATTTTTTCTTGTATTTGGTACGTGTACTCCGCCGTACTGCCGATTCCACGTAAATTTTTCTAGACCATTTCTGTTTTGGTTTCTCTAATGTGACCTCCTTGTCCGCGTGACTGAGGTCTTCACTAGATGCAAAATGTGGATGGTTAGGAGCCGCATACTCCTGCGCATCCACCTCCGCAACACCAAGATCACCCGTAGGGATAAGATCTTCACATAGCCCCTCCAAATCATGAACACCTACTTCTTGTAATTCAGTTTCAACCTTAGGTTTAACCGCCGCAATATTTCTCATGACTTCCATCGTTCTATCCACCTCCAAGTCAAGCAAGGCATTAACCGACGACAAAACTTCCCGATCATTACTACCCAACGATATCCCCAACCTATTTGCTTTACTAATAATATCATCTTCCGAAAAATGCAGAACTGAAAAGTTAGTATTTACGGTCATACCTGTAGAGGCTTCAATGTCTCGAAGCTTGGCGTTGCGCATAGCACGCCCCATCTGCAAGTCATCAGCGTCATGCTGACCCTGGATCCTTTGACTCGCCCTCCGATCCACGGACGCGGGGTCGGGGATTCCCCCGAAGGCCACGACGTCCGCCACAGCACGTTCAGTCGAGTGAATGCCTCCTGCACTCACGGCGACCGAAACAGTAGACACATTTTATTTTGAACCCGAGGCCGCCTGTCTCGAGCTCACCTCCAAGCACGCGAACGAAGTTGTCTCCCGGACGGGAGAAGAAGACCCCTCCTGTGGTGTGGCCAAGACCTCCTGTCTCGGACTCCTGACCGCAACGACGGGGGAGGGCGAGACCGAAGCCGAAGACACCTGCCCCACGCTTCCAGTCAACGGAGCATCAAGTAGTGAGGGTGTCAAGGCTGCCTGCCTCGGTGACCCTACCGTGCAAGGAGACTCGCCGGATGAAGTGGCCGGGCGCAAGGGACTAGAGGACGCCTGCACTAGAACCTCTCCATACAAATACGACTCACAAGTAATCTCCACGAGAGGTGTGGTCTCCACATTCTCCACAAGGGGAGAGAAACATGCCGATGAGAAGGCCTCCTGCCTCAGACTCGAATACGACAGAACTGGAGACATCGGCGGAGATAGATCGATGCGGTCGTCATGCTCAACCCTATCTCCCCAGTGTCGACTCGGTGGTGAAGAAACCTCGAAAGAACCAAACTTGAGCCCCGCCATGGGCGCAGACGATGCATTTGAAGTTTGAACTTCCCCCTGTTTCTCTGCAGCCTTGGGTGTATGCCCATACTCCTTACTAGCATTCTCACCCTTAGCTGAACCCGTCATATCATCATGTTTCCCTTCCCCCTCATCCATCAAGTCCTCATCCATATCTTTCGTGGTGTCATTTCCCACAATTGTCTCCTCAATTTCTACCGTGAGAAAATAAGTATGCCCACAATACATCCACGGCACCTCTTCGGGTACGTCCTCAACTGCAATAACACTAACTCGAAGACTTGCAATGCCATGACTACGAGTAAAAGGCATATCAACCTCCTCAGTCTTTCCAATCAGCGAGCCAATGCTCCAAGTCTCTAGGAAATCATTAAGAGGCCTAGAAGGAGCTCCGTGAAATCTGACCCAGATTTGATGCAATGGAACACCTTCAGGCTCCTTCTTTTTCCACTCATCAAACTCCAGAAGACAAGTCGTATTAGGCACTCTGCAAGATGCATACAGACATAACTGGGCTAACTGATCTTTCCGCGGAAAATCCACCTTAAACACTTGGTCCTCAAGCCGAATCAAATTCCAGTTGAAGGTGGCCGAGACCAACCTCCGCAGCTGCGAAATAATCTGCTCCTCTGTCAGCGTGCCTCCTGTGACTCGTACGCGGCCTGTCCGCGAGCTCTCGAGCCTAGGTCGGCTGGAATGCAAGCTGGTAGTCTCGAAAAACATCAGTCTACTGTCGCAAACACCGTAGACAGTAACAACTGGCTTAGGAACAGAAAGCAATGGGCAATCCCCATCAACATGCTTCGGCTTAAGGCATAAATCACAGAGCTCCGCAACACACCCTGCCGCAAAGTGTCCAGCCTCGCCACATCTGAAATAATAAAGCTTGTCTTTCTTACGAGATCCTTTGTTAACCCTTTCAATATCAGAAGCATCACTCGCCTTATCACTGTTGCTAGCCAAGTCAGAAGAAACCAGTCCCATCGCCGGAGCAGGCGCCACTGTCTGCGATCTCACATCGTCCATTGCTGCATCGGGCAGAGCAGGCACTGGGGCTCCGGATGCCGTGAGAACAGCCGGAGTAAGTGCAGCCATCGGTGACATAGTACCTCCGCCCGAAGCATCAGTCGAAGAAGGTTGTGGCTCACGACGTTGGTGGTAGCGACCCGCAAAGCCACCTCGACCACCATAGCGGTTCCACCCACGGTGTTGCCTGTATCCATCACGGTACCTATGTTGTCTAGGCCCTGTTGAACCTTCGACAAAGGAGCCTGGGGTCCAACGAACTCGCTCCCATTGTCGTTCCCGCGACCACCACCACCGGAAGAAGACCCTCTAGATTTGGATGCTCTGAATCCTGGGTTAAATCCATATTCTAGTTAATAGTAGTTGATTCAAACACATTCTCCATTTTCCGAAGTTGCAGCAAATAAAACCGGTACAACAAAAGAAGCAGCAACAGCGGAAACAAGAGAAACCACAGAAACAGCCGGAAGACTACGTTCAAGCTCTGCGTGCGTTGAGTGCCGAGATTAAAAGCAAACTGTCCATCCTTGGCCTGATGCCAGCATCACCTTTGGCAGAGGTACTAGAAAAGCTATGTAGACAACACGTCCCTAATTTCCTCGATCTTATGATGATCGATGACTGCAACGCAAAAACATGATCAAATTTCATTGAACAGGTACTGGAGCAACTGAAGGTAAAAGCATTGAATCGGGCACGGCTTACCGAGGAGTCGCTGCGCGAGCAGATTGAGTAGAGAGTCACGGCAAGGAACAAGAAGCATTTTGACGTATCGGACCTGATCAGGAAGGACCTTGCCAGCAAAGGCATCGCCCTCATGGATGGACCTATTGGCACGGTGTGGAGACCATGCGAACGAGAGTAAGTACGTAGTTGAGGTTTAACAGATGACGGTGTACGATGAAGCATCCGCCGACCCATCAACTGCATCAGTGCAGATTTGCTTATATCGCCATTTTTTAGATGTGGTATTTCTTTAGGGGTTTCCTATATATATATTTCAGTGAGACGATGAGAAGTGTTCTTGTGGATGTCAACTTGAAGAACATCGCTGTATCTAGAAGTGGGGATTAATATTCTGTTGTTGCTAGGTGTATAGTATCTCGGTCTCGGGGAAGAGCCACATAGTGATTTGTTCCTTCCTTTAGGCTAGCCATAACGGAGAATATCATAAACTAGTATCATACAAAACCAAGCACGGAAAAGATGGCGACACACTCGATGATGCCTCCAGGGAGAGGAACGACGTACACCCACAGGTGTCATCGACGCCGGGCCGGCCAAAACTGAGAATGATTTTCATCCGTAATGTTGCGCATCTCCATTCCCATGAGGTACCGGGCAGCACCGTCCCTAAAGCCTTGCACCGCAGCAAATCAACGCCGAGGCCGTGTAGCTATGGTCCAACTCCACACGCATTGACGAGAGAACGCGAAACAGACTTCCACCAACATCGCAGTTGAGAAGCAACCACATCCACCAAGCGGAGAAAAAGCGAGTTCCGCCCCATCGACCTTCATCTGCACCGAGAGGCTGCCACCAGAATGGATCTGGCCCGCCCCTCCAACCTCACACCGACGTCATCTCCATCGGAGCATCGTCGTGATACCCTCACACGGAGGCGGTCGAAAGCCCGATGCCGCTTGGACTCCTTCCTGGCTGGGCCATCTCGGTGTCGTTGCCCTCATGACAGATTCAACGCCGCCCACACCGCCGAAGCTAGCTCTCCACCTGCAACCTCCCACCAGTAGAGCTCCTCGCTAGAATCCGATAAACGCCCTCGTCATGCGGCCGTCGTGCCTCCAGGCCACCGCGTCGCTCGTGAGATGGACTCCGCACCAGCAGCCATGCCGCCAGCGCCTTGCGTGCGGCGCGCCGTTCGCAAGGACTCCACGAGCTCCTTTTGCGCGAAAAAGGTGCGTCGAGGCGCGCCACTCCGCCCGCCGCCTTTGACGGCCTGACCAGGAGGGTGGTTGGGGCGGCTAGGGTTGCGCCTCCGAAGCCGCCCGCGCAAGCGTCCCGGAAGGGAGGGTGGGGAAACTGCGAAAGTATCTATGTCGGCTACAGAAAGGTGTGCACGCAAGGACGATAGACAGAGCCGCGTAGCTCCGCCACTGTGATACACGTATCCGTTATGGGTGATGCAAGAATGGATTTACAGACAGAGCCAAATCACTTTCTTTTTAACCCGATGCTTGAAAGAAACAGAGGTGACATATCTTGATCGATCAGGGAAAACGCCAACACGTAAACAAAGCCATCCTTGGATGTATTAGCAACGACGCTACAACAGTCAGCAAATCCAGCAGATGTGTACCCATCACCCACCTTTACACGTCCACACGCCGGCCACAGCCACACGGCCGCGGACCAACCGCGCAAAGCATGAACCTGACGCCGACGTCTAAGGAAACGGCGCGTGTTGACCCCTCGCCGTGGATGCAGCAGTGCACAGTACTTCATCACCTAAGCAAAGAACGGCGAACAGACGCATCATGCACAGTATGACAGATAACGATCATGCATCGCGTGAAGGTTACCTAATTAACACGTTTTGTTTGCCTGTTAGGTATGGAAGTCGGCCAAGGATTCGATTTTGCAATTTCAAGTCGGCATCCATACGTACACTCACTGTAGACATGGCCTGCCCACCACGTACGGATTTCTAGACATAGTGATTACGGATTACAAGGACAACCGAACTATACTTAGAATATGTCATATCACAGTGATCGAGTTGATTACGGCCGGGTCACAAGTTACGTACAGTACATTTTAGACGAAAGCCAGGCTCAAAAGTCTTGCATTAGAGACAAGCGGAAACACTTCTATACAGAGATGGAAGCGGAACGATCCTTCTCTTATCTTGTTTATTACTGCATACGTAACGTACATGCATGTTTATTTCTTCAGGTACCCATACCGGCTTTCTTTGACTTGTCTTTCAGATTGCCTTTCTTCGACTTAACCCCTTCCATTCATTCACACAAACATATGCTGACATCCTCCGGGCTAAACCATCCAACACAGAACCCTAATTAGCACCACTTCATTTCGACCAAGAACACCATGCATGCATCAAAACAAAAACAAAAAATCCAGGACAAAGCATCAGCTCCCAATCATGCATGCAATTATGCAACCGATCGGCGAACCATGACAGCAAAATGACATCTGATAGTACATATGCAAAGCCAATTAGCAGCAGCACAAGCACCCCAAGATTCCAATCTCCTGCGAGCCATTCTTTTTGTTCCTGCAGCAAATCAGATCCCCGGCCAAACCACTCCGTCAGATCACCATTGCCAAATCAATCGCTTCAGAAAGCAACATCAGTGGCCCAGAGACGATCCCCATGGGAGTCCGGGTCCTCCTTCCCTTCTTCCCTGCGATGCATGCACATGCGATCTCATCTCCTATCTCCTCCCTCCGGGTCCGGGGCCATGTCCTCTCATTCCCTTTTCGCGAACCACGCGAAAATTCAAAAGGATCGGTGAAGGAATGATTGAGTACGTGAGTGGTGCCTGTCAGTTGCCATAGGCCACCAACAGTGGATGCACCACCATGCACTACGATCGATCCCGGTGCCGGCCATGACGGAGATATTCTTCCTCTCACCAAACCAAGTGAGGGAGCTAGGGTCCATGCATGCGTACATGCATGGAGAAATTAATAGTTTTGTGGAGCCTTGGATCTGCCTAGAGCTCTCTAGAACTGTGTAGGGTTTCCGGAATCTAAGATGTGTCACAGGATCTGGCGCAAGCTTATTTTGTCCCGCAAAGACAGGTCAATGGAGTTTGGCTGGTTCCTATGTCTGATGAGATGTTGGCACCGGCCGGCACCATGAGGATGGCATGATAATAGTATTGAGGTTAGGCTTCCTGCTGTGTCGATCGAGTGAGACCTGCCACTTGCTCCGCGAGAATATCAAGGGCAATAGCCTACTGCCGGCGTACTGTTTTTCCTTACCACTGGCGGGCAAGCGTACGCTAGCGCTGTCACGCCAGTGGTAACAGGTACCGCTGGCGGACAAGTTGTACGCCAGCGCTATGTTATGTGACCGCTGGCGTACGGTTTGCGTGCTCGGCAGCGCTATGCTCTAATATCTCTGGCGTGCGATCCCGTTCGCCAGTGGTAAGCCATACGTCCGCCAGCAGTAATTTTTCTGGATTAGGTGTTGTCCGCCAGCAGAATCTTTTCTGTACGCCAGTAATATATTTTCTGAAATTATTTTTGTGCCAAAACTTGTTATTCCAGCAACACAAATACTCAAATATTTTCAGCAACATGCCAACACAATACAAATACGCAGAATCCATAAGTTCAAATATACAAGAGTGATCAAATATTGTTACATCACATTACTAACCAAAATAGAGTTTGGTAGTGGCATCACATATTGTATCACACATAGATCACAAACAGAAAAGTAGTCAAGTTGGGAGTTACATCACGTACATTGAATCACACACAACTACATCACGGTCGCAAGGTTTTTCATCTCGAGTGATCAAAGGAAGTAGTCATCTAATAACTACAATCACATACAAGAGAATGGTAAAGACGATGAGCAAGAAGGGGATCACGATGAAGTTGGACTTCATCCGGTGGTTCTTCCTCTCTTGCCCTTGCCGGTAGTTCAAGTACCGAGCTTCCGCCTCCGCTTTACTCTTGTAGCTCTTGTAGTTGTTGCCCTTGAACTTGTTCACTTGCTTGAAGCAGTCTTCCCAGTGCTCATAGACTCCTGGAACGCTACCTTCGTAAACCACATACCACTTCTTCATCTTTGCAGTATAAAAGACATATAGAAATATTAACCAAGATAGTTAAAAAGAAAGATGTGTTGTACATTCATGCATTATAAAAGAACAAGCAAAGCATAACCTGAAAGATGTAGGGTTACTATAGAAACTCTAATACGTAGACAACAGACATGGCAAGTATTTCACCTTGCTGATTAGGAAGAACAACCTTTCTCCACTAAGCATAGATTCTTTTTACCTCTCTGTGTCCTTTTTTGTTTATAAAACAATATAAGCATGTAAGGCAGAATTACTTTTCTTGCTGAAATTTTTCTTGGATATTGTGTGCCCACTTTAGATATATGAAAAATCGCCTCTTTCAAGTAATTATCCTATCCTTACAGAGGTGATGCTGACACTTGTTTCCTTTTGGCAGAGAAACGGATTAGCGGTGAAGGAATTGGTGAAAGGGTAAATACTTGAGCACTGGTCATTCATGTAGCTCCACTGATCTCTCCTAACATTTCATCTCAATGTTTGTGCAGGCCGCGTCTGAGTGGCTTTATATAGTTCCTTGGGGGCATTCGTAAAACGATAAATTATATAGTAAAGAAATATGAAAATTCAATAATATATGTAACAGAGAATGGTAAGGCTTCAATGCTCCTTTAGATGGTGTTTTGTTTGCAGGCTCAAGGTCACTTGTCACTTGCAGCATGGTCACTTGTTTGTAGGCCTAAAAGCAAAGGGGGTCTCGGGATTACTGATCTTAAGCTGCAAAACCAAGGGCTGCTCCTGGAGTAAAGGGAGTTTGCAGGCCTGAAGAGGGGAACAGACTGGACAAGGTACATGCGGGTAGAAACCTTTGGGGTGATCACATGTTCCTGGAAGTGTTCATAGTTGGTGCTTGGGGGCTTTGGAAGGAGAGGAGTAATAAGCATTTCAGAGGTGTGCCTACTTTGATTGAGTCTTGGATTGCTAGATTTAAATCTGACTTCGATTTACTTAGATATAGATCTAAGGCTGATTTAGAACCTTTCATCACCCAGCTTGTAAACTCCATTTAGTTTTGCCTTTGTCTTTTCCCTCCCTCCCCCTTGCAAATCCCATTCCCTCCCCCCTCTGTAAATCCATGTAACACTCTTGTAACCCCCCCCCACCCTTGGTAATTGGAAGTCAGTGGGTGGTCCACCCACTGTCATTAAAGCTTAAAAAACACATGTTCATCGATTGTTCAAAAAAAACTACATGCATAGAGAACACACCGTCTCACTTCTTGCTCGGCTTCGGCTTCGGCGGAGGGAACGGGAGACAACTTTGCAATGAGTTGAATGGTCTGTCATCGCCATGTTGATGTAAGCGGGCTTCTATGTCAGCGTTAGGTAGTGGACGATGACTATAGAAGAACACCCCATCGCTATGTATGACATCCCTGGAGATTGTTCGCGCGATCATTTGCTGGATTCGGCCGAACTCTTGTCTTATTTCGGCATCGGAGGACTTCGCCAAGGTTTCGCACCATTTTGCGAGAGACGACGGATATTGTAGTCGTTGTTCATCCTTTACGTACTCGCGCATATGATAGATTGCATACCAGGCCTCCATCGTACTGCCTGGCGCCTGCTTGATGCAGGGGAACTCCGTTTTATGGATGAATGTGTATTTTCCTCGCCTTTGGTTTTTTCTTTTTATGATGCCCTCCCTATAAGAGTAGCCAGTGAGAGCATCATCCAGAACATCCTTGATTAGCTTGTAGTCTTTGTACTTCTGATGACTCCCCGAGTCGAGATATATGGCAAGCGACTCTTTCGGCTCCAGAGCGATGAGGGTGCCGTATTGGTTGCTACACAAAATAGTTTGTAGTTCAAAGAGATCATCAGCCTCAGATTAGTTTAATGATAGCGAAAGCATGTTACGGCTGCAAGCGAGAATGACTTACTCAGGAAAGTAAGGCATGAGAAAGATGTTCTTGGCAGGATGATCCACGAAGAAATCTTCGATGTACTTCGTTGCCGCTATCTTACCCTTAGGGTTGTTCAAGAACATTTCTTGCATGTAGAAGGGGTCCATTATAGCGATGTTCGGGGTATTCTCTTTGATGAGCTGGTGAGCCAAGCTGAGCGCAGCCAGGCGGACCATGGATGGGTGGAGCGCATTCATGTGGAACATGTCAAAGATGTCATTAAACCTCAAGAAGAACAAGTCCCCTGGGTATTTATCCACAAAGCCCAAGCCCTCCGGTACCTTTCCTATGTAAAGCGGGTATGTTGGATTGTCATATTTGGCAAGATTCGTCTCCACATAAAGAATAGCATTATGGAGGTTCCTCATATCCGAAGTGACGATTTCTAAAAAATTTGGCGGCAACATCGGTTTACCCAACTCATGGACCTCATGCCAGTTTATGATGGGTACCTTGTCCTGGACCCGGATCGGCTTCCTACACCCCTCCACCGGCTGGCTGCTGGAGTCAAGGGCACGTTTCTTCTGTCTTTTCCGCCCCGTCGTCTTCCTGCTAGCAGGCTGCACAAATGAATCTTGGAGCGCATCTTGGAGTGTGTCTTGGCTGAGACCAGCTGGATCACGACGGCTGAAGGGGGCTGCTTCTGGCTCTCCTTGAGAAGAGAATAGACGCCTCGAGCAATGATCAGCGTGGGGAGGACCCTGACTGGGACCGGCGACTTGTGTATCATCAAGAGGACCCTGGCTGGCAGCAGGTAATAAGTCCTCGTAATCAACGAGAAAGTCTTCGATGCGAGCAGCATTGTCGTCGTGATGATCTGCAGGTTCAGCAAAGGACTCGGTTTGCTCTGGTGGGTTGGTGAAAGTAGCGTATCTCAAATATTTGTTCACGACACGTTCACTCATACGGCCGAGCGCCATATCGCCTGCACGTGATAGAACCACACAAGATAAGTAAAAACATCAGTTTTAATGAAAAAATTCGGCATGACCTTCCTACAAATAGGACTAAGAGTGCCAAAATTTGCCGAAACGGAAATGAATCAACATTCCGGCAAACTCTATGACATCATTTCCTGCACAATACAAGAATAGCACATATATATATGCATCATCACATATCCGGCAAAATTTCATCATCTCATATATGCATGCATACATCATATATCATCAAGAGAATAGCACATATATATATATGCATCGTCACATATCCGCGGGCACAATACAAAATACAAGAATAGCACATATATGTTGATCCCTCACCTTAAGATAGACAATGTAGGAGAGGAAGAGAGATGTAGATAGATATCTAGCTAGACCTAGGAGATGGTATATTTGGATCTACACCAAAAGGAGCTAAATTTGGTTCTTTTGTGGCCATTTCTTTTGGTAGAGAGGAACTTAGAAGGGTAATGGGACTAGATCTATCACCTAAACTAGTTTTAATTGGTTATAAAGAGTGGTGAAGATGGGGGGAAGGGGAGGAACTTTGAGCTAATGGTAAAGCAAGATTGGAGATGCAATAATGGAGTGCCTGGTGGCCAGCCCGAGCATCAATAATTGCACAAAATACCACTGGCGTACAACTAAGCTGGCCGCCATAAGAACTTGTATTAGTACTGGCGTACGGTGCATCTTACCTGCCAGCAAAAACATCTCACCTCCAAAGTATTTCGGGGCAAATTATCTCTGGCGTGCAATACAAACTGTACGCCAGTGGTAACTTAACTAGCACTGGCGGTCAGAAATAAAGTACGCCAGTTGTAGTTAGCCCCGCTGCCTAGCCGGGGTCAAGTCGTGCCACTGGCGTGCACATACATCTGTACGCCAGTGGGACTTACAATTTCCCTGGCGTGCACTATTTTTTATATGCCAGTGCTAGTTTCACTGGCGTACGACTTTTTGTGTCCGCCAGTAATAAGGTGGCGGCTATAGCCTATTTTCTACTAGTGCATTGTTCCTGTGTCCAGGAGAATATTGCACTCACACCAGTAGAATGGTATGACAGTATCAAAGCAATAGGAACCAGTTGAACTCCATTAACATGTCTGAGAATTAATTACCAGTAGGTGCTAATGTTGGATATTAGTAGAGACATGAATTAGGTGCGCTAGATACACCCATTTGAGCGATAAGTAATTTTGGCCGGAAGGAGTGTCAGGTTTTAGTAGTACACTAGTAGAAAACAGGGCTTTGGTTCAGACCTGGCCAGCCCATTAGTCCCGGTTCAGTCACGAACCGGGACCCATGGGGGCATACGTCCCGGTTCGTGTGCCCAGGACGCCGGCCGGGCCTCGTGGGGCATTTGTCCCGGTTCGTCTGGACCCATTAGTCCCGGTTCCAGACACGAACCGGGACGTATGGGCCTACATCCATTGGTCCCGGTTCGTAGCTGAAACCGGGACTAAAGGGACCAATGGATGGCGCTTCGTCTTCCCGCGCTTCGTCATTGTTGTTTGTTAATCATCTTCCCGCGCTTCGTCTTCCCATGCGCATTGGGAAGCTCGTCGGGCGCGCCCCCGACGAGCTTCTCAGGCTATAAGTAGACGAAGGCCGGGAGCACTTCATCCGACTCATCTCATCTTCCCTTCTCATCCCCTCTCGCGCCCGACGAGCTTCTCGCCGCCATGTCGGGGTCGCCGCTACGGTGGTCGTCCGACTCCGACACCCTGTCGGACGAGGACAACCACCCCGAAAGGCGCAAGTTTTGGGACCCGCCTCCGAAGCCGCGGCCTCGAGCTCAGCGCGGGCGACGATCGCGCGCCGCCGACGACAGCCCGCCCCCCGCCGCCCGCCGCCGACCCGCTGGAACGGCTGGAGGTGCGGGAACTTCGCCGTGCCGATCGTGCGGAGAAGTCCGCGGCGAACCTGGCCAAGGCGAGGGCCAAGAAGAAGGAGAAGAAGAGGGCCGAGATGACGGCGCGTGTGGAGGCGAAAGTCGCGTTGGAGGAGGCCACCAAGCGGGCGGCGCCCAGCGACGACGATGAGGGCGCCGGGACCTCCGCCAAGAAGCAGAAGATCGAGTAGTTTAGCTCTAGTCGTTAGATTAGACGCTTCTAGCTTCGATCTTCTGTAATAAATATTATGAATTATATATATATATTTTTGGTTTGTTAATCGTGATTGTTTTTTTGTTAATCGTGACATCATTGTTGTTTGTTAATCGTGATTGTTTTTTTAATAATTGTTTGGAATTCAAAAAATTAAATCATGTGATATCAAGACCTAAGGGTTATAACATGATTGATATCTTACTATCCTGAAAGTTAAGCGTGCTCGGGTTGGAGTAGTGAGAGGATGGGTGACCGGCCGGGAAGTTAGATGATTTGGAATGAGTGTTGATTAGAGATTAGAGATTAAATTCTGAAGCAGTGAGGAGGGGTGATTAGAGATTAAATTGTTAAATAATTCAAAGATTCGAAAATAAAAAAAATCCAAAAAAACATTTCAAAAAAAAATTGAACCGGGACTAAAGGTCCTCCAGCCCCCGCTCCAGCCGGCTGCCACGTGGAGGCCCATCTGTCCCGGTTCGTAAGCGAACTGGGACTAAAGGTCGTGGGCTTTAGTAACGACCCTTTAGTCCCGGTTCCAGAACCGAAACAGAAGGCCCTCTGGAACCGGGACAAGTGGGCATTTTTCTACTAGTGGTAGTAGTAGTTGTTGTGGTTAATTTGGTTCAAAATTTTTGAGATGTTGTGTCGTTGGAGTGTTGTTTGTTTCTGAGAGATTGTGTTATACTTGTGTCTTGCTTGAGATTCTTGGTGTTGCGGGCGTTTTTACATTCCCTTCCTGAATTGCTGGTTCTTTTACTAATTTCATTCACTTTTGCTAGAAGAAAAAACCTCGCATCATGAGGATGGTATGACACTATCAAGGCATGGTTCATGTGTCTAGTGAGGCTACTGCCACCCACACCAAGAGGATGGTGAGAATGGCTCATGTGTCCAGTGAGTCTGTTGTTGCTCCCACCATGAGGATGGTATGATGACATTAAAGGGCATGGTTGATCATAACTAACTTTACCATAACTAAATTAACACAATGTTTGCCTTGTCATACAACTTTTCACGAACACCTTGTGTCAACTTTTTTGATAGCAAAGAAACAAGTTTATGAGAAGATAGCCATGCAACTGACAATGTATGGCAAGGCACAACTATAGAAATCAACCAAAATTCACACAACAAATCGTGACCCATGTAACCTTAGGCATACCAAACATTCATTTTTTGAGTAAAATCATGTTCTCATGGTTGCCATATAAGTGATATGGTTGAGTCTGTTTGGTTAATGCAACGACTTTTGTTGGTTCCTTAATGGAGGAATAACAGTGTTATAAACCAAGATTTGAGAACAACGAGCACCCATTTTGAGTTCTTGACTAATGATGATTTTCCATAAATCATCTAAGAACAAATGCCAAAAAAGTGCCGATAAAAGTCAAATCACTTATAATAAAATCCTGTTATATTAAGTTGTATGATTCCTATCTTGATCTTGTCAAGCATGGGGATTCCTTTAAACTTGATTTTGCTAGTGGAAGATCCATATTGAGATTGCAGGGTACCACAAAAGTTCTTTGTGGATGGATGCCAATAACATGCCAATGCTCAATTAGGGAAGTTACCCGAGCGAATGAGTGTTGCCTAAAGGAGGCTCATTTGAGCGAATGAGTGTTGCCTAAAGGAGTCTCATTTGAGCGAATGATGCCATCATGGAGTGTTCCCTAAAAAACCTCCCAATAAATACCCAAATTTTTTCATGCTATAACAGATATATTTGCCATACTACTACAGGAATATTTACCATGATGAAAACCAAAATTTCCATGCTAGCTAGGCAAAAGAATTATCACAAATTTTCCTTACTTGAGCGGAGTAAATCGCCAGTTCCAGAGATTCACAAATGACAAAAACATTTTTACCATCCTACAAGACGAGAAAGTTGCCACAAATGTTCATGATTTGACATGTTGTAAAGAAGAGAATTGCCATGCTGCGGAAGAAAAATTGTCACACATTTTTGTAAGAAATTGCCATGTTGCATCAAAAGAACTGTCATGCTACACATAGAAATGATCATGATGCTAATATAGAGAAAAAGCTTCCCTCGCGAAGGTTGTTTCCCAGGTAGCGTCGAACGAGTGAACAATTATACTGTTCAAGCGTTCACTCCACCGATCTTCCTAGCAAATGCTTTAGCTCCTTGCAAAGAAATCGAACATGGCCAGAAAGAAAGATATTTATGAACTTGCGGATTTCCTTCATAACACGTTAGCTAGACCTTTTTTAGGTCTTATATACAATACTATAGTTTGAATTTGATAGTTTAATACATTGATGATTATGAATTAATCGCCATATAAATAGGCAACATGTTTGGCTATCTATCAATTGCTTGAGTGCAACCTCAAGCAGACTGATCTGTATTTCTTTTCAAGCAACTGATGCCTAGGTGCTGCCAACAGACGATGGATAGCATTAGGGTTTAGGAGGATGAGTTTAGATTGATATTGGAAGGATGCAAATAGATGATGCAGGGATGGGGTCCTTTTGCAAGGAAAATACAAGTATCTACAAGGTGGTTCTTGATAAAAAGTTGGCACAAAGGTTTGGTAATTTGTCTCCGTCCCTCCATGCAGCACACAATCCGTACGTGCACATGTGCTCCCACGTGCCGCTAGCTGCGCTACCCACCACCCTACTACACCAGTAGCATCGCCGCTCAGCCGCTGAACGGCCGGTAATCCTTGAGCTCGCCGATGACGTCGGCGATGGACCCGGCGGCGGCGGCGACGGACACGACGAGGCAGGCGGCGCTGAGCATCTGGAGGCACACCCACCGCGTGCTCCCGCGCCGCACGCCGCGCTGCACGATGTACATCTCGACCGGGAAGTAGACGGTGAGCGGCCAGAAGGCGACGGCGCCGAGGAGCCCCACCACGTCGCCGAAGAAGGGGAGCAGCATGGAGACGACGGTGGTGAGGCACACGAAGGCCGTGCGCCAGGTCAGCCGGAACACGCTGAGCGCGAAGGGGCCGACGCGGACCTCCCTGGCGATGAAGGCGCTGTCGGGCCACCTCGCCGACGCCCACTTCTCCACGAAGGCGAACAGGGGCTGGCAGAAGACCTGGTATGCTCCGACGAGGTGCACGACGATGGCGGCGTTGGCCACGTCCAGCAGCCAGAAGGGCTCGTAGAATCCGAACCCCGTGAGGAGGTTGTCCGGCGCCGCGTCGCCGAACGCCGCGTACCCCATGCACCCGCACAGCATGTAGAAGACCGTCGTCGTCGCCACGCTTATCCCCGTCGCCTTCTTCATCACCTTCGCCTCCGACGGCGGCGGCGCCTTCACCGTGTCCTGTTACAATTTTGTACAAGGTCAGAACAGAGGCTTGGTCCAAGAAAGAAACAGGGCAGAGCGGAGCAGAGGGATGATGGATAAATGCTTGCCTGGATTTCGATGAGGATGATGGAGTAGGAGTAGGCGAAGGCGATGTTGCCGAAGGCCTGCAGGCTGCGCCACACCTTCTGCATGGAGGTGACGCCGGGGCCGACGCTGAGGCCGGTGAGGCTGCCCTGGATGCCACCGTTGGCGACGGTCTGGACGATGCCGAGGACGAGGCCGATGGTGGAGTAGGTGAAGGACATGACGGCGGCGACGATGGAGAGCCACCATATCTGGTCGAAGTCGGGTATCTGGGAGAAGATGATCTGCACCACCCCGAAGACGATCATGTAGGGGTTGCTGGAGCTCTTGCAGCCGTCCTTGCCGCTGCGGCCCCTGAGGTCGTGGTAGTGGAAGCAGTCGGCCCTCCGGATGGCCCGCATGCTGATGGAGGCGGCGATGGTGTAGCCGATGGCGACGCCGACGAGGTTGGCGTACTGGATGGCGCCGCAGAGCTTGACCTTGGTGCCCGGGAGGTATGCGCGCACGGCGTCCATGTAGGTGTAGTTGCGCTTGCCCGTCTCCGGGTCGCCGGAGCGGTAGCACTCGGCGAGCAGCGTGGAGGTGTAGTAGATGACGAAGGCGAAGAGGAGCATGATGGCGGGGCCGGCCACCCAGCCGAGCTGAGCGATGGCCCACGCCAGCGACAGCACCCCGGAGCCGATGACGGCGGTGATGATGTGGGCGCTGGCCGTCCACACCGTGCCTGACCGGCGCGGGCGCCCGTCGTCGTCGCGCCAGTCGGACTCCGCCCCGTTCCCGGCCTCCACCGACACCTCCATCGGCGCCATCCTCGCTGCCGCCGCCGCCGCGCTATGCTGCTTCTTGTCCATCACACGATGGCAACCGGTGCGTGCGTGGTGATCGGGGAAACGTTCAGCTGGGTGCTAGCAGGAGCTTGGTTGGAGTGGTGGTTCTTGGATGGTGGTGTGAGAGGGGAGCGGGAGGGAGGTTTATATAGAGGTTAGAGAGGAGGCGATGAGACAAGAGGGAGGCGTGTGGGGGAACGGGTTGGGAGAGACCATGTGTGGTGCGGAATGGAGATGCAGTGAGGAGGTGGTGGTGGGGGTGGGGAATGCTGCCGTCGCGCTTTTGTTGTGTTTCCCGCGTGGAGGAGGGGCTGGGGCTGGAGCTGGAGGAGGACGAAGGGTCCATCCATCGATGGAGCGAGCTGGTGGAGTCTTGTTTCGCTTTCTAACTTCCACTGCCGCTGCGTACGGTGGCAAATGGCAGGGGCACCAGAGGTAGCTAGCTCCTGCTTGCGTCTGGACCTGCTAGCTAGCTCTTCACGTGCTCTTTGCCAAGGATTAATTTGGATTTTTGTTGGTGCTGATGTGGAAGGATTAACTGATATTTTGCTTCGTTTTGGATATATAAATGGCGTTTTCTGGGATCCAAGGAAGTGGTGAGGTTTATGTTGGATGATGTAAAAATGGTGAGATTAATGTTGGATGTAAAAATGGTAGAATAAACGGTCATCGATTTCGTTTGTTATCGGCGTTTTTTTGGTTGAATGTAACAATTTAATGTCGAAAGAACGTGGCGTCGGTCACATGTACGAAGATAGAAAGAAGGATCAGACTACGCAGCGGTGACGGTTACTAATGCACACTACACATCGAGTTGATACACATTTAATATAATTTTTATTATTAAAAAACAGTATATCTAAACATCCAGGCATGACCATTCAATTTTTTGCTGTTACTTTCGTTTTTTCACTTGCGTTTTCTTCTAGTACCAAAAAGTTTCACCTCCTAGCATATACTTCTTCTTTCAATACTTCAGTGTTGTGAAGCACTAAATCTGACTGCCATGAACAAAAAGAATTAAAAGGAAATGAATGAAAGATGAAGCTTCAAAGAACAAAAACTAAAATTAGCTGATAAGATTGATCAGTTGTAATTATCTACTCCCTAGCTGCCAGATTAATTGTATCAATTCTAGTTTATTTTTATCAGATTGTCAGACTAGTTTCCTGAGCTTGCCAAATTTTATTGTACTACTCATAATTGTAAATTAGTAGTATATCAGGTTTCCATATTAGTTCTATTAGGTTGCTAGATTATTTTCATCAAATTGTCAGCCTCAACTTCCTGAACTTTATCGTGCTACTCCTTGCAGATTAGTTCTTATCAGGTTGCCAAAATTTTCTATCATGTTGCCCAGATTACTCCCATCTGATTGCCATATTAATTTCTCTAGCTTGACAAAATTTATTGTACTACTCCCAATTATTTCTATCTAGTTTCCAAATTTGTTCTTATCGCTTGTCAATTGAAAAATGCCGAGCTTTCCATGCTCAACGCAGTGGTTGCCAAAAATCCACAAATACAAAAGCACACGCGATAGGGGGAAATGGACCGGGGTGGGGTGGGGGGTGGGGGTGGGGGTCTTGCACTCACCGGAAGCAGGGCATCGTTGGTCGCCGTTGAGCCCTCCCCATGGCTACATCATTGCTACGCGCGCCTCCGCGCAGCCACCCCGCATCTCCCCTTGACGCCTCCTTGGACGCCGACGTGCTCCTCTGCATCTCTGCTTCCCGCTAGGCGGAGGCCTCCTGAAGCCCAGGATCTACACCGCACCGTACCCCTCACCGTGCTCCTAAAGCTTTTGTGACACCGCACCATGGAAGGTCGGAGGTGGGTATGGGAGCTTCAACTAATGCCCCCCTTTATATACTCGCTTGAGGCGACGAAGGATGTGTGTGTGTGGGGGGGGGACGGGCAGGAGATGCTGGCTAACATACAATCTCCGTCCTAGATCGGAGCCGACCTAAAATTTGGGTGCGGGGGGTTGTTCATCGGCGCAAGAGCTTCACATCGATGGAAAAAACGAAAGAGAAAAGGAGGGGGAAGAGATGGAAGAAGATAAGGTGTGCATTCACTTTCCACCCGCCATGTGAGGGGACATGTGCCACTGCACGGGAACACGGGGATGCGCACGGTGCTCCCTATCTTTTTCCTAGAAAGAAGGGAAAGGATGCAACCGCATGGCAGTTCATTAATTTGCACATGATAATTAAAAGAGAGACATGTGCCAAAATTAATCCTAATACCACCCCCTTGAACATCACCAGTTTTTGAATGATCCACTATTAAAGTCTTTTAAAATTCAACAAAGCTAATAGTAAAGAAAATATGATACAACATGTAATAATTATTTTCTTTGAAGAATGGAAACACTATTCGTGAGTTTTGGAAACAACAATTATAATTTTGATATTTTCTTTTTAAACGCCTGATAATACAAAAAAATAGGAAGTATGACATATGATCTTAAGAAGAGTTGCCTTGTTGAAAATGATTTATGAGAAAATTTCAAAGAAAAATCATAATGAAAAGTGTGTAATGATATGTTCTATGAAAAGCTCCTTTAAAACCTAATAGAAAAACCCAATGAGAAATATAATATGGTATATATGGGCACCTATATTTTAATTGCCTCATTCAATACATTTTTATGGGTTACCTGTTGAAAAGATCCTTTAAAACCTAATAGAAAAACCCCCTGAACTTTATAAGTATTGAAGTTGTATCATATATACAATTGCATGAATACATTTTGAAGAAATTGAATGTTGGTAAATAATTTGTGAACAAAATTGGTAGATTGTCACATTTGGTTTGAAAATACCAATTTCTCTTCTTTTGTAATACATGAGAGAGAATAATTTATTAGCAATATATTTTGTGATACTACTTTTATATGGTACTTATGCATTTGAGAATACAAGCAACACTATCTTTATAGATAATAGTTGGTGATCCTGCTGAATCTACACCACATGCAATTTGAATGTGGCTAATCATTTTGCAAAGCCAAAATGATTAATGAAAGTTGTTACTACAATTTTGTTGTTGACTTCCATGAAAAGATAGTTCATCATATACGAGTACAAAACATGTTTGCAACGAAGCATTGTAGAGGCAGTTAGTAAAAAAATTGTTAATATAATCTATCATAGTCATGCATGGTTTATGATAGAATAAGCCAACATATTTTGTGCGATGTAAACATCTAAGGATATTTTTCAGTCCCATTCAATTACGTTTTGTTGGAGACACGTTTCGTTTAGCTAGTAAATCTAACATAAATGCAAAGGTACATTAGCACACCGATGGCACTTATATATGTGAAATCAAAGCCTACTATTTATTCATTGTCATAATGAGGTCTAAAAGGGTACATATTCATATATAGGGATTTGGGAACCATATGTGTTTTTGATTGATATGATTTATCCATATTAATTTTTATCAAAATCTTTTGGACATAAGCAAGTTGGTATAGTAATATTTCTAATAGAAGATGATCAAGCTGTGAAATTAAGAATAATTTGGTCTTTCCCAAATCTTTCACTTTCAATTAATTCCGTCATATGTTGTGTGCTTTCATTTATGTGTGGTGTACTTCAAATGAAATTTAGATCATCAACATACACAGAGTTGGTGTAGAATCCATTTTAGGCCTTCTTTATAAACACACAACGTGATTTAGCATTATTTTAGTGACCTTTCCAAATAAGAAACTCACTTAGCCAGCTATGCCACATTTTATCTGACTATTCTAAGCCATAAAGTGACGTTCATAGTTTTAGATAATATGTGTTGTGATTTTCTTTGCGGTTCAACATTTTTAATCTCAAAGGGACTTTCATATAGATATCCAAATAGAGAGTGACACATATGAGTATACAAGAACTACATTAATAAACTGCATGGAGAAATTCATTTGTACTATCATAGAAATCAAGTAACAAAACGTCATTCCCCTCATAACAGGACAATATGTGTCATCAAAGTTGATGTTGGATCCCTACGTGAACCCTTGCGCTACTAGCCACTCTTTTTTTTATCAAACCCATTGTTTTTGTTTCTCTTTCAAAAAATCCATTTTTGTCCCACATGAAAGTCTTTTCGAGGAGTAATTATCACTGAGGGAAATACCATTGTTGAGTGGCACAATTATGTCTCAATTGCTTCCTCATTAGGCTAATTAGGGATGAGGCACTCCGGCCTTCATATACTTTGATTCTGGATCTAGTTGAAAGGCATTAGCTATTCTAGAGGATAAGAACACACTGATAATCCTAGTCTTTATATTGTATGATTCTCTTGAATCTACATATAGTTTGTGGATATTTATTTGATACCCATGGACTCTATGTGATTTCCCACAATATGGAGTTAGGGTGTTCTGATGTGGTAGCACTTAGGTTCTATGTGCATTTGTGCTAAGTTCTGGATGGTGAGTATGTGATAGGTATCCTACAACTTCATGTTGAGTTGCGTATAATGGCAGTTGATTTTATCTGTTTCCTTGGAGGTTTTTGTGAAGAAATATCCCTTTTGACAAGTGGTATCCGTCCTCCTATTCACATTTGAGGGTTGAGCCGTTTTATTTGGTGACACCACTCATTTTGTTGCATTGATGGTGGGAATATGTGATTTGGTGACACCTTTGTGATCAATAAATGTATCTAGCAGGT
Organism: Bromus sterilis; assembly: GCA_950022295.1. NCBI lineage: Eukaryota > Viridiplantae > Streptophyta > Magnoliopsida > Poales > Poaceae > Bromus > Bromus sterilis. Next base: position 375,937,097 of record OX465595.1, on the reverse strand, counting down.
GATACTTTTTCTACAATACTTCTCCATACTTAAGATATTAACGCTGGTTGAACAAATTATAGCTGGGAAATTTACGGTATTATGAACGCACCACAATGCTAATTATGCTAGTAAAGAGTGCAAGGTTCAACCATGTAGGTATTACACCAGAGCAAGTAGAACCGAATCCAAAGCATCTACTACTAAATATCCACCTTGAGATATCTAACTGATGGTGTGGATCACACATTCTCATTGGCAACCCCAAGTGGAAGGTGGTGATGCAGATAACAAAAAAATTCCCGTGTAAAAGATACCAAGGTTATCGAATCCAGAAGGACTCCAAATGCTATAAGTAGGCGGCTAGCAACACCGGCATAAGTAATTTCTTGACCTGGACCTAGACACACGCACACAAATACTCTCGCATCCAATGAAGCAGAGGGGTTGTCAATCTCCCTGTCTTGCTATCTACGATAGGTCACATGTATATGATAGATAAAATGACAAAGTAAAACAAGAAAAGTAAATAAATTAAATAAATTACAACGGGTATAAACTTATGATGAGGATATGGAACGGGTGTGATATGTCTCAAACGTATATAGTATGATTGCAAGATGCACATGTCAACATGTAAACATTCATATTGAAGGGGCATAGAAATAAAATAGTGCATATTCATGGTGATGGTCAACATTGTGAAGGTGGACCCCGACGCACATGCCAAACGCCAAGAAGGAGTTCAACTGTGTTAAAACTAGAAGACAATTAAATTTGTCTAAAATCATCACAACTACAAAGACTTTGGGGGCGCACCGGAAGGCTATTTTGTCCGCCACAGTAGAAATTTTGCAAAAATCGCATGAAGATGAATATGAATTCTCCAATTGAAGGGGCTATATACCATGTCACAAATATGTTAACTACATGTAATTTGTATCCCCTTTTGCACCATGTATGATGCGCGGTAGACATATTATTAGGGTGATCCCTCACATTAAAGTAGTTAATGTTATCCCAAGCATAGCAACCTTCTGAAATATGTTTCATTCGAGGTGAGCCATGTCATATGTGTAAGAATGATTTAGATGCTCATGATATGGGTATGGTAAGACCATGCGCGCAAGTACAAATGGTTGTCTTGACATTCAGCCAAGAAAGTCTTGAGATCGACATACACCCATCGAAAGGTCAACAAGAATCACAAAGAGTTATGATTGGCAAGTTGATCTACTAGTCTAATCTAAGTCATTGGTGATGATACATCAAGGGTGTACGAATGAACTCAGATCTTGGATAACTTTAGATCAATTATGATGGATATTGATCTAAGTGGGAGCATACTTAGTAATTAAAAAGTTTAATGCTGAGTACAATGAATTGTGGAAAATTGCCTAAGTGAAACTTGTTTTATCCGTTATAAATTTGAAATGGTCCGCGCCAATACCCAGTTTAACTTAAGTTCTTTGACTGAGAACAAAAAATTGAATGAAAATGGAATCAGTTACGCAAAATGGGTCCATTCCATGAGAATTGAATTCATGAGTGCTAAGTAAGACTATGTTTTAATGACACATCTTCCAGAGGCACCGGGTCCTAAGGCCATGGTGGTAGAACACAACATTCACCAGACATATCTTAATGATTGTTACACAGCTCAGTGTCTCATGCCAATATGTATGGGTCCAAAGCTCCAGGGGTGTTTCGGAATTGTACTCCCACCTAGACTTTGTTTTTATGCCTCGAACCTTATCATATTATAAGGGAACTTGATGTTGTGCATCTCAAACACGCAAGGACTGAATATTATGAGATAACTAATGCATTGTGGCAATGCAAGATTAAGGAAGGAAGTGTGTGTGAGCACATGGTCAAGATGCATGGCTACACATAGAAAATGGAACAAGTTGGTTTTCCGATTCCATGAACAATCGATGATGATATCCTCCTTGTGTCCCTCCCTCCGAGCTTCAAAGGTTTTGTTTAGAACTACCGAATGAATGGGATGGATAAGATGGTTATTAATGAATTTTCTTCTATGCTATAAAATGACAACCATGCAACATGACCCCAACTATACGTTGATGATAAACAAGACCCCTAGTTTTAATAAAAGTGGGAAGTCCAAGAAGGGCAAAGACATTGGAAAGATTACCGCCAAAGATAAGCGCTCAGAGAATGGACCAACCAAAGAGACTCAATGTTTCTACTGGAAAGCTAAAGACCACTAAAAGAGGAGTTGCGAGAAGTACCTACAGATATGACGAAATCTGAATCATAACAGAGGTATAATAGTAATACATGTTATAATGTTTTTTCTTTCTGGTTCTCACTCTAAGTCATGGGTATTTGATACGAGAGTTGTTGCTCATATCTATAATACGTTACATGGACTAAAGAGAATCAATGCCATAAAGAGCATATATATGAACTTTGTCTCTTGTAAAGACTTATGAAATTGTGCATGTAAGTTCATTGTAGATAAAAAGTAAAATAACGACGGAAAATTGAAATGATTTGAGTGAAGTGCGATCAAAGGTAATTCATGCAAAAATAAAAATGAACATTGCCAAGTAAATAAACGATGAAATTGATAATATGATTAAAGCGTTCTCACGAAGTTAGGGATGGCACCCACAGGGTTTGGGTAAAGGGTTGAGCCATCCCATACCCTTACCCGTCCCTCCAAACCTTACCCATCACCCGTACCCATACCTGTCGATGGGTACGATTTATTTCCATACCCTTCACCCGACAAGGTAAATGGATACCCGCGGGTAAAAATTGCCTAGGTTTGCAACACATCAATGACAACAATACATATTCATAATTTTTACATAATAATACATCATAACAACAATACATATTAAAATCATCACATTCTCATGAACAACAAAACTTATATTTTAACAACACATCAAGAAAACAACACATAGTCAAAGCAATAGCGAATAGTCATACATTTTAAGTTCAGAAACTCATGAGTTATAACAAAGTATAGAGGTTTTTTCTTGGGCTACGGGATTTAGGTAAATATAATAGTTTTAATATGTGTATAAATACTACGTGAGGTCTAGTTGTCTTAACATATGTGGTTACATGCACTACTGGAATTCACAAGTTTGCCATGTGCCAGGGTCTTTGCCGTCTGTTTTTCATCGGGGCAGACAGCAAAGTAGGGGTATGACGTCTGCTGCCCTAGATACAGACGGCAAACCTCGGACATACGATAAACAACTACTTTACCGTCTGCGCTGGCCAATGCAGACGGCAAAGGTCCCTATGTCGTCCATAGGCAGACGACAAACAACCCAGCGGGCCCACCCGGGCTGCGTCTCCTCTGTCTTAACGGACCCGTGCTATGCCGTCTTCCAGCGGACGACAAACCCCGTCCTTGCCTTCTGCTTACGGACATCATAACGGGCTGCCGTTAACCCCGCACACGTCGGCCCACTCTCGCCACCACTCTCACTCTCCTCTGCCCACGCGTCTCTGTCCTGCGACACCGTCGCCGCCTGATACGTCCCAAACGTATCTATAATTGCTGCTTGCTCCATGCATGTTTTGTGTGACTTTGTCATGATTTTCTTGGACTTTCATACACTTTTGAGCATATTTGGACTAATCTATTAACCTAGTGCACCCAGCTGCCAGTTGCTGTTTTCTGCTGTTTTTGTATTTCAGGTTTTCCGGCCATTAAAAGTGCTCCAAAAAAATCCGGAAAAATCAGATAAAAAATCAGCGACCCGGAAGTTTCCGGAAACACCAAAGGAGGGAAGGGGGGCCACCACAGGGAGTCCAGAAGGGTCCCTGGCGCGGCCCCACCCTAGGCCGTGCCAGGGGGCCTCCTGGCTGCCCTGTGGCCCCTCTCGGTGCCCCCCTTCGCCTATATTTACCCCCCGTGACGGAAACCCCTAGGACGAATCCCTTTTTCGCGATATCGCCTCTGTACCGCAGCCACCGCCGTTTCTAGATCAGGGCTGCCTGGAGAATCTGCTCCGGCACCCTGCCGGGAGAAGCTACCCCCTCCGGGAGACCATCCATAGCCATGGACGCCTCCCGTATGTACCGTGAGTAGTTCCCCTTGGACCATGGGTCCGTGACCAGTAGATATGTGATCTATCTCTCCCTTCTTTGTGCCTCCACTTTCGAAACCTTGTGAGCTGCCTCACATGATCGAGGCACCTTTGTAATTTTCTGCCGTTGCTATGCTGAGTTTGTTGGGATCTGATGGATTATGAGACTATGTTCAGATTGTGATGAGTAATATATTTGGTTCTTCTCTTTTATATTTTGTTCTTGAGTAAATTCTTGCATGTTCTCCGTTGCCGTATTTTAATTTGGCCAAGTGATTTGTTGCAACTCCAAGAGGGAGCGTTATGCTTGATTGTGGGTTCAACCCCTTGATTTCTAGCTTGAGTGACAGAAACATGAGACTAGGGGATGTGATGTTGCCACCAGGGATAAAACAACGGTGCTTGTATCCGCGGATGCAAGGATTGTTTACTTTACGCACAGTTCTTTTAATGCAGTTGTCTGTTGCTTTGGATTTACACTTTGGGTGGGATTCTCAACTTAATACCAGCGAGATGTTCTGGATAGATATCTCAAGGTGGATGATTCGTAGTAGATGCAGATGTGTTTCGGTCTACTTACCTTGGCGTACTGCCCATTTCTTTTGAGCCCTTCCTTTCTTTGCAGCATAGTTAGAATTGCGGTGCATTCATAATCCTGTCAATTTCCCAACTGTGATTTGTTTAGCTCGCTAGCACTTTTATCGTATTTTGGGAGAGAGACATCACTAGTGAATATCACGGGACGCCGGTCTATCTTCATATCACTGTTTACATCCTTAGTTTACTTTTCAGTTGCTATCACTATCATTATCTTTTGCGTTAATCCTTTGTAAACAGCAAGGCCGGAGGAATTGACAACTCCTCTGTACTCGTTGGGAGCAAAGTTATCTGTATCTGTGTGCAGGTCCACGTCAAGCGCCGTGACACCTTCTTGTATCTCTTGGATTCCTGCTGGTTCGATAACCTTGGTATCTTCACCGAGGGAAATTTGCTGCTACGCTACATCTCACCTTCCACTTGGGGTAACCAACGAGGAGTGAGAGATCCTCACCGTATCAAGCCAATTTCTGGCGCCGTTGCCGGGGACTCCAGTCTAGATGATAGAGGAGTTGCACACTATCTTTTATATTTGATTTTTAGTCTTGTTAGTTTACCTTTCAGTTTTTACTTTTGTGTCCCTTATCAAAAATACCAAAAATACCTGCTGCTAATATGGGTTCCAATGAAAACACCAAGTTGTGTGACTTCACTAGTCACAACAACAGTGACTTTATCTGCACTCCTATTGCTACACCTGCTACTTCAGCACCTTCTTATGAGATTAAACCTGCTTTGATAAACCTTGTTATGAAAGATCAATTCTCTGGTGCTAGAGATGATGCTGCTTTGCATTTAAATAATTTTATTGAGCTTTGTGATATGCAAAAGTACAAAGAAGTAGATGGTGAAATTGTTAAGCTTAAGCTTTTTCCTTTCTCTTTAAGGGATGAAGCTAAAATCTGGTTTCAATCCTTGCCTAAGAATAGCATAGATTTTTGGGATAAGTGTGATGCCCCTCAAACGTAAGGGATCGAGATAGTCTTCGCGGGTAAGTTAACCCAATTTATTGATTCGACACACGGGGAGCCAAAGAGTATTTATAAGCTTTGACAGTTGAGTTGTCAATTCAAACGCACCTGAAATATACTTGATTGCAACGAAAGATAAGTGGTAATGGTGATATGATAGTGATGGTGGCAACAACAAAAGTAAACAGCAAAAGTAACAACTAATGACCAGCAGGATTGAAAACACTGTAGGCTAGGGAGATGGATGGTTGGGCGCTGCATGGATGAGAGTGAATATGTAATAGATTCTAACACGGGGCAAGGCACACAGAAAAGCAATGATCATCTAGGTAAATATCAAACATTAGGCATGTATCCCGTAGGTAGTTGTGCGTGGTTGCAATAAGAACTTGCACAACATCTTTTGTCCTACCATCCCGCTACGAACGGGGCCAAAAGGAACTTATGGAGATTAAGGTGCTCCTGTCAAAGAGCACCGGAACAAAGCAATAAACTCAATGGATACATGGAATCCTCAAATTATGGACCATCCCCTTTGGTGTCCCAAGCTGTCACCTTTGGGATCGCCGGTTCCGGACCATAATAGGTGCATAAAACTCATAGATAGGATCTAGAACACAAATATATTCATGAAAACACATAGGGTTCAGATCTGAAAACATGGCACTCAGGCCCAAAGTGGCAAGCATTAAGAGCAACAAGTTGAAGCAAAGAAGATAAACACCAATCTAGATGATAAGCAACATGCCCCCAACAATCTGACGAACTATTACATGATCTAACTCATCCAATCCCTACCATCCGCTTTGCCTACAGCAGGGAATTACTCACACATGTGAAGAGAAGTCATGGAGGAGGGATGGATTGGTGATGGTGATGACGATGGCGACGATATCCCCTCTCCGGAGGTCAAATCAGCCTCCAGATTAGCCCTCCCGAAGAAGAACAGAGGGTGGCGGCGGCTCCGCGACGGAAACTGGAAAAGCGACTTCTTTTCTGGGGTTTTCGCGTCACGGGAATAAATAGGAGCATCAGTAGGGCACCAGAGGAGGGGGGAGGCTCCCAGGCGTCCAGAGGGCGCGACCCCACCCCTGGCCGCGCCAGGGGGGGCCTGGGGCCCCCAGGGCTCCCCTTTGGTCCCACTTCTGGCTCCTGGCTCCTTCGGGTGCGTGGATTTTCTGTGAATTTTCCCGGAATTTTCTGAGATACCTAAAAATCCATTTTCCTGCACACAATAAAACCATACAGGCAGCTCTGCTGAAAACATCGTTAGTCCGGGTTAGTTTCGTCCAAATCATGCAAGAATGAGGGCAAAACAATAGCAAAAGTGTTTGGAAAAGTAGATACGTTTGAGACATATCAACTCCCCCAAGCTTACCATATTGCTTGTCCTCAAGCAATTCAGTTCAACGAACTGGACGCGACAAAGAAAACTTTGACAAACTCTTTTGCTTCATTAGATGTATATAAGCATGTACTACGAAAAGAGTGTAGCAAGTATTGAAACAATGCTATAAGGACAATGCACGAAGCAATTCTTCTTTCATGTGATCAATCACAAACAGCTAAAAGTAAATAATATGCTACTGAAAATCAAGACAGGATCACAATGCACATAGCTTGAACATACTTGAGTGGCATTTCGCTAGCCTCCATGAATGAAGCAAAACATAAATGCAGAAACTCCTCCGGAGTTTTAAAGGTGACTAGAACTCAGTATTTCAGACTAGCAATAACACAAGCATGCAGAAGACAATGTAATACTTTGGGACAATGCATGTTACACTAAGAATGACAATTATGCTCTCATAGTTGGTGCTTTGAAGAAGGAAGGGGAGACTCTCGAACCGTGGCTTTTGATGGCAAGGTTGAAGACCCGTGAAAGGAAGCAAAGACTAAACATGTGCCAGAGCTCTTGGTTTTGAAAACAGAGATAAAACTCTTTTGAGAGGTGCAACTTTCCAGTCAACGGTGAACGGTAAAGGTCTCCCAATATCTCCCATGCCAACCATATTAATGCCTTTTGCTTACACATATTCCCTTATCCATAAATCCTTTGATGGTCTACGGAACCTTTTATTTTGCCTCAAGGATGGAAGGAGGGTATCGTTCCATCTATCATAAGCAGCATTTGGTCCATTTCACTCCATCATCAAGTATGGGGGAGGTGTAACTCTCATATATTTTTTTTCTTTTTCTTGACTAGTTAAAACTTCCGTCAAAATATTTTTGGCATGCAAGATACTGATTTCCCCTCACCGCACCATGAGCTTGTACGGTTACAAAAGGGAAGCTTTTGAATAAATTTCGAGATGGCACAAGAAAGTCTAAGTTAGGAGTGGCTGGTAAATACCACATATAGGTAGGTATGGTGGACTCAACTGGAATAACTGCTTTCAAGGATTTTGGAAGTACAAGCAGAATTCCGCTTAGTGCGAGTGAAGGCTAGCAAAAGACTGGGAAGCGACCAACTAGAGAGCAATAACTTTCATAATCATGCAGAGCGACAAAGCAACATTGAATCGGGCATGAAAGTGATATAACTATTCTGAAACAAAAAGATCATCAAGGCAAGAGTAGACTTTTTAGTCATAAGCATGTGTGAACATGTGCCAAGTCAATCCAAAAATTCTCCGAAGGGAAATACCACTCCAGTATGCCAAACCATGAACAATGCAATGCATGTAAATCATTTCAACAACACATTATGTACTCTAGCTATTTGAGATTAGCCACAAGGAAAGCATGAACACTGGGAAAGCATTGTAAACATAGCACTATGTCGCTACAAGCTGGTCTCTAGATCATAAGTACAGACATATATACAAAAGTAGAAACAAGAAGAGTTCATACCGGTTTTCCTTGTTGCTTCCCTTCCGTCGATCTTCGTCATTACTGCCTTGTCACTTGCACGATCGAACGTGGGAAATATAATCAAATGCCATCACGGACTCGAGCTGAACTCTGTAAACAAAGCAAACTAAAGAGAGAAAGGAAATCTTTTTGGGTTTTTTAAAGGTTAAACGAGAGCAAAAGAAAAGAGAAAATCTTTTAGTTGTTTTTGCAAAGAAAGAAAGAAAGAAGAACGGGCAAAAGCTTCGAAAAGATCAAAGCGAACTAAAATAAAACGGATAATACAATGGAAAAGTGAGAAGGGCACGTACTCCCCCAAGCTTAGGCTTTTGGCCTAAGTTGGTAGTAGCTAATGTCCCCAGGAGCCTCCTGCTCCAGGGTGGTACTGGTGAGTCCAAGGGTCGTATGAGGCTTCCGGTGCGTACATCGAAGTCCTCGGATCTTCCCACGAAGAAGGATCCGCGCTCCAAGCAGAGGAAGACCCTTCACCAAACTGGGTGACGGTTTCCCCCTGGAAAGGTGGGAACTCACCATGCTCCTCCTCGTCGGGCACAACCCCCTCCATGGGGTTATGAAACTGATGTTGAACCACGAACTCATCGAACTGGATAGCATCGAAGGACCATCCGTTCCTGCGAGAGAAATCGAACAAAAGAGGTGCAGGTAGACGGATCTTGCATTCCGTGGTGGCTCCGAAACGCAAGATATAATCAAGGTTACCAAACTCGGAAGTCATGGTAACAAACTTATGCCTTTCCATAGCAGTAAGATCAAAACTTAAATAAGTAAAAGGCTTGTCATCGGGGTGTGGGGTGCCATTAAGAGACTCTAGGATAAGTGTGGCGTAAACGCCACCAAATAAATCTCCCTTGTTACCGTTCATAGCAAGGCGTTGAGCAATTAAGGCACCCACATTATAATCAAACCTCCCTGAGAGGGAGGTTGCCAGGATAGCAATATCCGGCGCAGATATGTTGCTCGTGTTGTCACGAGCTAACACCCCTCTAGCAATATAGTACGCAAAATACCTGAGGTGTGGGAATAAGATGCTGGAGATATTTGACCGATGAATATCCCTCGTATCCATGCTACAGAGAGAGTTGAAGACGGTTCTCATCTCGGAGGGCTGAGAGCTCATCTTCGCCGTCAGTCCAACGTTCGGCACACCTATTATTTCACAAAACTTTTCCAAAGGCATGGTCAAAAGATTATTGTAAATTTTAAACTCAATAGAACTAGTATCAAGGTTATATCTAAAACTGTTAATGAAACATGAGGTGAGTTTTTGATACTGAGCGACACGGCACGTTGCGAGCCGCGTCAGACTTGCATTAGCACAAAGATTGTAGAACTCCTCCTTAATTCCTGCAGCTTCAAGGAATTCATCGCACGGGAAGGTCATTGCACGTGCTGGATTTGTGTCCTCCAACAACTCTAAGGGCACATGATCTTCGTTGTAGCTCACCCTAGCAGTCGAGGGTGAAGCTGCAGCTCTTGTAACTCGATCGGAGCGCTCGGGCCTTTTATTCCCAAGCCACCCCTTTGCTCTTCCTAGCAAACTCATTTCTGAAATTTTTGACAAATTACAAAAACAAGGATTTAAACAAAATGAGTTAAGGAAAAATACTCAACCTACTTACCTAAGGCAAAAACTTGCATCAAAACTTCGAAAATAAACTTCTACACAAGCATGCTAGCTCATCTAAACAGCACCAAGAACTACTAAGTACTCACAAATGAAGCCACCAACCAAAAATCTATTTGGAGGAGTGGAGGAGTTACATACCAGGGAGTATTTGCCCAAAATCTCAGCTCAAATGATGGGTCGTAGAGAGAGATCGAAATTCTGGACGGAGAGCAGCAAGAACACAAGAACAAAGTGCAGAACTCGTGTTTTTGGAGAGAGAGGAAGGAGGAGGAAGAAGAATTACCTGGCTGGCTGCCCTATGGGCCCCAAGCGCCCTGTGGGCGCGGCCAGGGGGCAGGACGCGCCAGCTGGCCGCCTGGGCCACTTGGTGGCCCCCCCTGGTCAGCCCCAGGTGCCTCTGGGTCACTCCCGACATGGAAATTTTTATTTTTATTTTTCTGGAATTTTACTGAAAACTTCACTGTTGAAAATTTCTCGGAGTTCAAAAAGCTGCAAAACTTTCTGAAAAATTAAAGCAGTGATTAGTATTGTGAAGCTTCAAAAACACAAAAACTTGGTATAGCAAATAGAATAAAAGCTAAAGCAAATGAAAACATAACAAGCTTAACTTTTTACCTATATAAAACAAGCTCACTAGTAAGGTTGATCAAGTCTTACCAACAAACCGGCGATATATAGAACAAGAAGTCTCACCTCTTATGAAATGATCATTGCACCTTTACTTTAATGGACATTGTCCCCACCATGATGGTTTGTATTTGTGGTGCACATGTAGTGGACAGTCCCATTCTCCAATCTTCACGGTCTCAACATTCTTTATAGAGTTAAGGCCATGCCTCTTGTCGATCTTCTTTGGAAAATACACTGTGTGTTCTTTATCATCAACGTTGAAAGTGACCTTTCCTTTATTGCAATCAATAATAGCACCTGCGGTGTTAAGAAAAGGTCTACCAAGAATAATGGACATGCTCCCATCCTCGGGCATTTCAAGCACAACAAAATCTGTAAGGATCAAACAGTTAGCAACTTCAACGGGAACATCCTCACAAATACCAATGGGGACAGTTGTTGATTTGTCAGCCATCTGAAGGGAGATATCTGTAGGGATTAGTTTCTCTAAACAAAGCCTCTTGTAAAGAGAGAAAGGCATAACACTCACTCCTGCACCAAGATCACATAAAGAAGTTCTGACGTAATTATTCTTTATGGAGGAAGGAATGGTGGGTATACCTGGATCACCAAGCTTCTCAGGAATCTTGGCACTGAAAGAGTAGTTAGCAACCATAGTAGATATTGCCTCATTAGGAACTTTTCTTTTATTTGTGACAATATCTTTCATATATTTCTAATAGGGAGGTAACTTAATAGCATCAGTCAAAGGGATTTGAAGAAAAAGAGGTTTCATCCATTCACAAAATTTATTATAGTGCTCTTCTTCTTTAGATTTGAGGGACTTACCTGGAAAGGGCATGGGTTTCTGTATCCATGGTTCTCTTTCCTTCCCATGTCTTCTTGCGATGAAGTCTTCTCTAGAGTACTTCTTGCGTTTATCGGGTGTCTCATCTTCTCTTACCTCGGGAGAATCATCCTTCTCCGTGTCCTTTTCTTCAGGCTCGGCACCGTCTTCTGTTTTAGCATCGGAGGTAGATATGCTGTTAGGATCAACAGCTGGCTTTTCACTTATGATAGGATCATCGGGATTGTCAGCCTCCTTATGTTTATTCTTCTTCTTTTTCTTTGGAGAGATAACAGTCTCGTCTTCTTCTTGTACTTGAGAATCTTGCTCGATCCTCTTTGGATGCCCCTCAGGATAGAGAGGGTCCTGGGTGTGTGTTCCACCCCTAGTTTTGATGCCATAAGCTTGTATGTCTTGTTTGGCATTATTAGCAAGCAAATCTTTTTGCACATTAGAAATTTGTGCAAGCTGAGTTTGAACCATATGAAAATGCTTAACAAGACATTTAACATCATTAACTGTTCTTTCTAGAACACCACACAAACTTTTGATAGCAAGAGAGCTATCATGCAACTGACTTTGTATCCTCCTATTAAAATGGTCTTGCTTAATAATAAAATTATCAAGCTCATCTAAGCATTGGGCGGGAGGCTTACCTTTAGGGATGTCACTTTCAGTAAAGTCTAATAGAGAGTGTACCTCTACCAAGGGAGGGCGAGTAGTAGGCTCACACAACTTCTCAATAGGCGGTAAATTCTTCACGTCTTCGGCTTTAATACCTTTCTCCTTTATAGACTTCTTTGCTTCTTGCATATCTTCGGGGCTCAGAACAAGCATGCCCCTCTTTTTAGGTGGTAGAAGTGGTTCAGGAACTGACCAATCTTCATGGTTCTTGGCAATTTTGCACATTAATTCTTCTGCATCGTCTGGTGTTCTTTCCCTGAAAACACAACTAGCACAACTATCCAGGTAGGATCTGGATTCATCGGTTAAACCAGCGTAAAATATATCAAGCAGTTCATTCTTGGGGACTCCATGTCCTGGCGTAACCTTAAGTAAATCACAAAACCTCCCCCAAGACTTAGGGAGGTGCTCATCCTGCAATTGTTTAAAGTTATAGATTCTTTGCAAAGCATCATGTTGCATATGAGCTGGGAAATATTTATCAACAAAGAATTGGACTAAGTCCTGAGGACTCTTAATGGAACCATAGGGTAGTGCATCGTACCATGATTTAGCGTCTTCCTTCAAAGAAAAAGGAAAAAGCTTGGCCACATAGAAGTTTCGTATCTTCTCATCAGTAGTGAATAGGTTACCTAGCTCAGCGAGTTTGGTCAAGTGTGCTATAGCATTATCATTTTCTCTGCCATAAAAGGGGTCAGCCTCGACTGTAGATATAAGTGAAAGATCAATAGAGAAATCATAATCAGGATCAGTGATGCATATAGGGGATGTGGCAAATTTAGGATCAGGAATAACTTTGTTCTTCATGGAGTGCTTTTTGAGCAACTCCTTAACAACACCAGGGTCAGAGTCGACACACTCTCTGAGTTCCCTGCAAAAATCATCATCAAGAGTAACATAATCATCATCAAGGATTCTCTCCTTGAGTTCATCTAGGCACGGTAACCAAAGGTTTTGTAGGTGGGAATATACGTAGCAGGAGTCTCGGTCTTGGATTCTGCTGAAGCCTTAGCAGTCTGAGTTTCAATATAGTAGCCAAGATAAGTAGTATCATCAAGAGTAGTGGAAGCATCATCAAAAGTATCGGACATAGTGACAGACTCAGTAGAAGCATCATGTGGTGGTGGTGAAGTAAACTTACTCATAACAGAAGGTGAATCAAGTGTAGCACTAGTGTTCAGAACAGTACCTTTTCTTGTACGGGATGGTAAGATCGGAACATTGGGGTCTCCTTTCTTATCCATAGAGGATGATGTGCAGTAGGAAGGATACTTCAAGTAGACTTCTAAATATTGCTATGCTCCCCAGCAACGGCGCCAGAAAACGCTGCTTGATGCCCCACAAACGTAAGGGATCGAGATAGTCTTCGCGGGTAAGTTAACCCAATTTATTGATTCGACACACGGGGAGCCAAAGAGTATTTATAAGATTTGACAGTTGAGTTGTCAATTCAACCGCACCTGAAATATACTTGCTTGCAACGAAAGATAAGTGGTAATGGTGATATGATAGTGATGGTGGCAACAACAAAAGTAAACAGCAAAAGTAACAACTAATGACCAGCAGGATTGAAAACACTGTAGGCTAGAGAGATGGAGGGTTGGGCGCTGCATGGATGAGAGTGAACATGTAATAGATTCTAACACGGGGCAAGGCCCACAGAAAATCAATGATCATCTAGGCAAATATCAAACATTAGGCATGTATCCCGTAGGTAGTTGTGCGTGCTTGCAATAAGAACTTGCACAACATCTTTTGTCCTACCATCCCGCTACGAACGAGGCCAAAATGAACTTATGGAGATTAAGGTGCTCCTGTCAAAGAGCACCGGAACAAAGCAATAAACTCAATGGATACATGGAATCCTCAAATTATGGACCATCCCCTTTGGTGTCCCAAGCTGTCACCTTTGGGATCGCCGGTTCCGGACCATAATAGGTGCATACAACTCATAGATAGGATCTAGAACACAAATATATTCATGAAAACACATAGGGTTCAGATCTGAAAACATGGCACTCGGGCCCAAAGTGACAAGCATTAAGAGCAACAAGTTGAAGCAAAGAAGATAAACACCAATCTAGATGATAGGCAACATGCCCCCAACAATCTGACGAACTATTACATGATCTAACTCTTCCAATCCCTACCATCCCCTTTGCCTACAGCAGGGAATTACTCACACATGTGAAGAGAAGTCATGGAGGAGGGATGGATTGGTGATGGTGATGACGATGGCGACAATATCCCCTCTCCGGAGGCCAAATAAGCCTCCAGATTAGCCCTCCCGAAGAAGAACAGAGGGTGGCGGCAGCTCCGCGACGGAAACTGGAAAAGCGACTTCTTTTCTGGGGTTTTCGCGTCACGGGAATAAATAGGAGCATCGGTAGGGCACCAGAGGAGGGGGAGGCTCCTAGGCGGCCAAGGGCGCGGCCCCACCCCTGGCCGCGCCAGGGGGGCGCCTGGGTCCCCCAGGACTCCCCTCTGGTCCCACTTCTGGCATTTGGCTCCTTCGGGTGCGTGGATTTTCTGTGAATTTTCTCGGAATTTTCTAAGATACCTAAAAATCCATTTTCCTGCACACAATAAAACCATACAGGCAGCTCTGCTGAAAAAAGCGTTAGTCCGGGTTAGTTTCGTCCAAATCATGCAAGAATGAGGGCAAAATAATAGCAAAAGTGTTTGGAAAAGTAGATACGTTTGAGATGTATCAAAGTGCAAGGATGCTTTTATCGGGAAGTACTATCCCCCAGCTAAAATTATTCAATTGAGGAGTAACATTATGAATTTCAGGCAATTGGATAATGAACACGTTGCCCAGGCATGGGAACATATGAATGATGGCTGCTCGCCCCCTTCATTGGTTACCCGAAGTGGAAGGTTGAGATGTAGTGCAGCAGCAGTTTTCCCTCGGTGAAGATACCAAGGTTTGTCTCCAGCAGGACTCTAGAGATGATAAGTAGGTGTCAGCGGCGCAACTGACGCGGACCTGCACACAGACACAGATAACTTTGTTCCCAACGAAGTTCAGAGAGGTTGTCAATCTCTCCGGTCTTGTTGTTTACAAAGGATGAAACGCAAGGGATAATAATAGCAACTTGAAAGTAAATGCAGAAAAGTAAATATAGCGTGGAAACAGTGATAAGGATATGGACCGGGATACGTGATGTTCGCTAGTGATGTCTCTCTCCCAAAAGACGATAAAATTGCTATGCGAGGTAAACAAATTACAGAAAGGCAATTGACAGGATTATGAACGCACCGCAATTCTAACTATGCTACAAAAGAAAGGAAGAGGTTCAAAAGCACAGGCAGTACGCCAAGGTAAGTAGACCGAAATCCATCTGCATCTACTACTAATCATCCACCTTGAGATATCTATCCAGAACATCTCGCTGGTATTAAGTTGCGAGCCCCACCCAAAGTGTAAACCCAAAGCAACAGACAAATGCATTAAAAAGAACTCTGCGTAAAGTAAACAATCCTTGTAACCGCGGTTACAAGCTGTAACACCCTCAGATCCAGTACAGTAATCACTACAGTGATTCCACTGTTAGTGATCATTACTGTCGATGATCAAGCCTTGATCACCTTTGATCATAGCTCTTTGGAATTCCAACCCTGATAAAATTTTCAAATAAAGGTGGATTATAAAGTCTCTCCAAGACTTGTGGATGCCAGTCAATCAACATGATCATGGTTAAACCAAGTCAACTCCTAGCCATTTGAATATTCCCAAGTCAAGGATAATTATGAGACCAATGTTGATGGGTTATCAAAATAGTCAGAGAATTTAAATGGAAATGAAATCACAGTGAACCAAAATGGGGAGATCAATTATAGAATACCTAACAATCTTTGGGCCATGGTCATCATAGCCATGGTTATTATTATTATAGTGATCTAGAGATACTATGAAATTAAAGCAATAGTTGGGATTATTAAATTACCATGAAATAATAATAAACAAGTGCAAATTTTAATAGAACAAAAATTTGTTGAACCTATTTTATGATTTGTCAAATAATCTGTAGGTATTGTTCAAGTTGATTGGGGAGTTTATGAACTAGTTTGAATAATTTAAATGATTAAAAACAGTAGTTCTAGTGACCACTTTAATCGTTTATCATTTAAGTAAAATACTAGGTGGTTTTATAAAATCTCAGAACTTTTTGTGGCATTGGAAAATAGTGCAACCTTAATTGTGGAATACTTTTCATATGGTGCAAAATTGTAAAAGTAGCTAAAAGAAATAAAAAAAGGAAATAACAGAAAATAAAAATAAAAATAAAAAGCAAACACCTAATCTACCGCCGGGGGCGTAGCCTCTTCCCCCCCCCCCTTGAGGCCCACCCCGGACCACCCTGGCGCCTAGACCTCCAGCCCGAGCCGCTACTCCCGGTCAACCCCCCCCCCTCGATCCCGATCCAGATCGGCCCCCGCTCCCGAGCTCCCTCCTCCCAGCTGCCGGCCCCGGCCATCTCCTGCAAGCCCGGCCGCCGTGCAGCCCCCCTCCCGCTGGTGCCCCTCAACGTCCCCTGGCGACCGCACACTCCCTCCACCCTCTGTACTCGTCGCGCGTCGCCATCTCGCGCGCCCCCGGCCAACCCTAGCCACCACGGCTCGCGGTCGTCGCCGGCATGGCGCACCGGAGCTCGGCGCCGCCGTGGCCATGGCCACCTCCTGTGCCCTCATCGTCGACTTGGTGGCCACGCCCCCCCCAACGCCGTCTGTGTCACCTGCACCCCCACGGCCGCCGCTGGTGCCCACGACCATCGCGACCACCGCCGTCGAGGTCGCTGCCCCGGCTCCTCCTCGAGTCCCAGCCGCGACCCTGCTCCCCCTTGTGAGCACCCCCCTGCTCTCCCTGCTGGCCGAGTTGTCGCCGCCGCCGCGTACTGCTGCTGGCACTGCAATTGCTGCCTGTTAACTGAATGTGGTACTGCTGCCTGTTAACTGAATTTGCTGTTGCGGCTAATAAAATCTGTTGCTGGACACCCACTTAGACAACAACAAATGGCTAGCAAACAAAGTTTAACATGGGTTAAAATATTATGGATGGGAAGTACATGTAACGAGCTTCGATTTGTTACATTGGACCAACTCCCGAAAGTGTATGGATTAAATCCAATAAAAATCGCAAAAGGCGGATTTCTAATAAACAACAGGTAACGTTAACCCGATAGCCACTTTATGCTGTGGTTGAACTTGCTGCAGGTATCCATCATGCCATCTGAGGGCATGGCATGATTGTACTAGTGTTATAGTACAGATCATCCATTCGAAGTATCCGCATTCGAGCTATAGATCAACGGCAGTTACCGGGCAAACTTTGCACTTATTAACGATCTCCGAGAATTAACGCCGGGCAGTACTTTTTCGGCGATATTTTAATTAAGCAGACGAACTTTATCGTAAATGCCACCCGTACCGGATTCGAGATCACGGGCAGCTGATGAATGTTGATGTACGGCACAAATTCATCGGATGGGTGGAACCCCAAACTGTGGGCCCTCGAAGGCGGCCAATGGATAATCTTCACCGGAAATTCTAAGACTTAGCAAAATTTAGGAAATTCCAAATAAAAAGAGGCAATGACAACTGGGTCCCACCAGTCGGTGGACTGGTCAACAATATTGTCTTGGATAATGTGATATTAAATGAATAAAATAAATCGAGTAAATGCTTTTAAATGATTTAAACTTTAGAAAATCATTTAAATAAAACGTAACTCCGATATAAATATTTTATACATAAAACTTGATCAGAAAATATAACGAATACGAATACGCCATCCATATACCAACCACCCCCTTTAAATTACCGAACATCGACATTCCCCCCTTTGGGCCGTCTGTCGATAATTTCCGGTACCGATAAAAATTGCCCGGATCAAAAACTTTTGTATACGAAAGCTACTCAGAGCGGACCACTGAATACAAATACGATACCCATACCTTCACCGCACCTCTCTGGCATACCGAACGTGGAACATTTCCCCTCCGGTTCATCTGTTTGTCAGACGCCCGGTGCCGGAAAAACTATCCGGATGAATTTATTCTGAACATGAAAGTTGTTCAGAATGGATCAACTAACACAGATACACCTTTCACATGTTTTTCGGATGTCCATGACACCTCCGGCATGAACCCTTTCCCCTCCGGACACCCTGTCCGGTAATCACCCGGAGCCGACGGTTCATCCACAGATGCATTCCCGCTCCGTGCTACGTGTATCGTACAACGTTAGAGTATCGTTAACATTTCATATGTCATGTCTTGTATTTGTATTGCTATTATTGCTGTGTATTTATTGTTTCTTCCCCCTCTCTTATTGTCCGCTAGTCTCGACGTTCGCTGCTGATGCCCCTGTGATCGACTACTTCGTCGACGACCGTACCTGTACCGTCGAGCTTACAGGCAAGGAGAGCCATTCTCTTCCCCAGATATCGCCTATCTTTCCGTACCTTTCTTGCACTAGGCATTGTTACTGCTGCTGCTACGATTACAATCCTATTCAATTGCATAGCCTGTTTTTGTCGCCCCTTGATGTACCTCTTTTACCCTATGCTGCCTATTATTATTATGCATTATTCAGCAGTGAGCCCTGCGCATTGTTAGCTAGGATTAGATAGAGGGCCGTGATCACTCAGGGGAGTGAACACGGATACAATATATACAACTGCACAGGTACGGTACAAAGCAGACACCGCCAAAGGCCCCTATCTGGGTTATGCCTAGTCACCTCAAGTGTGAGCTATCCAGGAGTAATCCTTGTACTCCACTCGAGGCTGACTTTGTCTTGCCGCCATAGGGTCCTGGACAGCGGTTGTCCTTAAAGGTAAGAAAGTCGGGCGACCCAACGGTGCCCGCGAGAGGTATATCGTCGGGAACGACAGGGAGGGTACGACCGACGTTACTGGCGTTCTTGGCCCCTTCTCGTATCTCGCGAGAGTTACCAAACCACGAAAGTCGAGCTCTACCAAGAGCAAACGCGAGACAAGGTAAGGAGACGGTTCACCTTGTTGGTAACCACAATGACTTGGTGGGACGACAGGGCAGGCACCGATGTACTGGTGGACCTGACTGCTGTCGTTGACCGCGGGTCGGTTAAGTCGAGGCAACGATAACGGTTGTCACGCAGGTTAATTAAAATGCTAAATGGTTCGGCGGATGTCTTGAGTAGCCTTTTGGCTTGTACGCACTACCTACACGTGGGATGAGGAGTGTGGGCTCCCCTGCATCGTAGTCTCGTTCGAGGGTCTTCAGACGTCAGCAGTACCGCAGGCTGATTGCCAGGAAGTGGTGTTTTCTTCTCTTGCTCGAGCGGTGTATTTGTATTTTCTTTGATTTTGCTTCACCGGCCAGTCACGCACCGTGCAGGAGTACGTTCGGGTTAGGGTCCAAAGCCCGGCGTACATAGGATATAGTCCGGCGGATGACCTCTCTGTTGATTGCCGAAGGATGGGCTACTTTGTGTCGGATAGCTTTGGTGGAGCGTTCCCTGACAAGGTTCCCGCCACCCTGGAGATCCGAGCGTCATAGAGTCACACCAGTGCACCCCTGCAGGGAAGATTAATCTATCGATAGCCGTGTCCACGGTAACAGGACGCTTTATGCTGAAGCTAGATCTTACCACTAGAAACTATTATTATTAAACTGTATGGTTTCGGGTTTTTCTTCCTCGCGGGGATGTCGAGGAGGTGAACTCGGAGGCATTATTATTGTTAATCATTAAAACTTATATTATACAATGTTGCAACAACTTCTGCTTCGTTGTTACTTTACGCTTTATATGAACTGTTGGCTGATTCTTACCTCATGCTGCAAGACATCGTCGGAAGATGCTAGTCGTCGATAGGCCTAGCTTCTTATCCTTGCTCTGGATTTCTGTCTTTCAGTCCACTATATACAGCCTCTTCTTTCCGTTGATACAATGCATAATGCTTAGTAGCGGACGTAAGACTCGCGGGTATACTAGATACTCACCTGCTTTATTTCCTTTACTGTTTTGCCTGATCGGCCGCTGCAGTCGACGTTGGAGCCCAGGAGCAGGAGTACCCCGGAGGCGGATACTACTACGTCGAGACCCCCGCTGACCAGGACCAGGAGTAGTTTCGGAGGCTCCTAGGCAGGAGGCCTTGCCTTTTCGATCTGTATCTCTGATGTTATTTGTGCTAGCCTTCTTAAGGCAAAACTTGACTAACTATGTCTGTACTTAGATATTATGGCTTGTATAACTTATGTATTCGGGTCCGCGTGACCCCCCTTTATTGTAACATATTGGTTTATCCTTTTGTGTTTAGTGTTGTGCTGTGATATTCTCACCGTGGCACCCTAATCTCAGTCGTGTACCCTGCGTGTATGATTACTGTACACGGATTGATTTTGGGGGCGTCACACAAGCACCGTTGTTTTCCCCCTTGTGGCAACAGCACATCCCCTAGACTCATGTTTCTGTCACTCAAGCGTGTCATCGGGGGGCATGAACCCACAATCTAGCACAACGCTCCCTCTTGGAGTCACTACCTACTACTTGGCCAAAGCAATAAACAACAACGGAGAACATGCAAGAATTACTTAGGAACAAAAATATAAGAGATAAAAACCAAATATATTAATCTATCACAATCTGAACATAATCTCATAATCCATCAGATCCTATCAAACTCAACATAGCAATAGCAGAAATATTACAAAGGTGCCTCGATCATGTTGGGAAGCTCACGAGGTCTAAACAATGAAGATCAAAGAGGGGAGGAGAAAATCACATAGCTACTGATCACGGACCCATGGTCCAAGGAAAACTACTCACGAGACATCCGGGGAGCATCCATGGAGCAAGCAGAAATTATAGATACGTTTTGGACGTATCAACATCCCCAAGCTTAATTCCTGCTCGTCCTCGAGTAGGTAAATGATAACAACATAATTTCTGTGGTGACATGCTAGCAACCATATAAGAACTTTGAAAAGTAAAGCAATCAAGGTTAGAGATTCAATTCAAGTCATAACATGCAAGAGTCTATATTAGCATTGAGACAAGTAACAAAAGAACAAAAGGTGCAAGAGCTCTCGCTGTCCGTGACTCGAATGTCTCCAAATGGTGTTTGCGTGCAAGAAGGGGGATAGGGAATACGAGAAAAAAGTATTTTTGTGTTGAGAACTCAATCTACTAAAGTTTCACACTCGGTCTTCTTTGGAATCTTATCTTGACTCGTCCCCAGACCACTAGCCAGGTACAAGTCAATTTGATCCACTCCTTTTCGATATTTTGAGCACTCATGCAATGGATGAGCGTAAGCACGAGAGTTGACACTTAGGATGGAAAAGAGAGAAATATGGTGGAGGAGGAAGACAAAAAGGATGAGAATGGCTCACATCAATGAGGACAATCATAGGCAAGAGATGCCAAATGATAGATATGATGTGAGGAGTAGGGATTGCCAATTCAACGGATGCACATAGGAGCTAGGAAGCTCTCCAATGGAACTAGTGGGGGTGCATCTAACTTGCTCGCTCATGAAGACCTAGAGCTCTTTTGAGGAGGCTCATCCTTGGAATATGCAAGCCAAGTTCTATAGTGTGAAGGTCCCCACATAGCTATATGCATAAAGATCATCTCTATGGAGTACAAGGATATAAAGGGAGCACTAGTGTGGATCTCTCAAAAAGGATAGTAGTGTTGCCCCTTTCTCTCTTTTTATTTCTTTTTTCTCTTTTTCTATTTTTTTGTATTTTTTTCTGGTCTCAATGGCTCTTTCTATTTAACTCTCATTTTTTCCTCTTTGGGATCTTTTAATGTGTCCACTTTGGGATCTTTTCCTCACTTAAGGGCAACACTCTATTTTACAAGAAGGTAAAGGAGATCTTTCACACTTTACAAGGTACTCAAAATCATAAAGAAGATGTAACTATCATGATGTATGCAATGTATGTCGCTGCCAGTGTAGCAGGAACATGTATGACATGAAGATCAAGTCATGAAGAGGTGGAAGTTGCATGGCAATGTAACTCGGAAAGGCTATGGAAATGCCTTGATAGGTAGGTATGGTGGCTGTTTTGAGGAAAGATATAAGGAGGCTTATGATGACAGAGCGTATCATGCCAAGGGTTTGGATGTACCGGCGAAGGTGGACACCAACTCTCGGAGTGAGAAGAAGGCAATGCACGGCACAGGAGAGGCTAGCAAAATATGGGAAGGTGGAAGTGTCAACTCTCAATACTTACATTAGTCCGAAGAACTCATGCACTTATTATCGGTAACTCTCAATCTAATAAGGAGGTTCACAAAGAGACAAGTACCCCGAGGAGGAGTGTATGGGGGTTTGGTTATCCTTGCGCATCCTCGACTCATGGTACGTGAGTGTACTCTAATATTTGACTCCTCAGAAGAGTAGTGATCCATCTAGTAGCTAGAGTTCTCAACTAGTTTTGTAGGTTTTGAAAAATAAACACGGATTGCCCAAAATACGACATCTATCACTAATAGGAAAGAGCTCTTGATACCAAAAGTTCAAACATTACTCACAACAATACCTCAAAACTATTGCAAGTCACTACTAAAATTAAATAGCAACCTCAATTACCTACTTCTCAAAACAAGACACAACTCAGTGCAACAACCAACTCTCTTTAACAAGATAAACATGAAAACTAAAAAGAGTTCCAGCAACAAACTAAACAAAAGCCAAGGCTCTTTATAAAGACAAACTAAAACTAAGACTAAACATGGCAGTAGCTATGAAAATATAAAGAACACACAACAACAGAAAGATAGGCATGAAGAATCCTATGATGTGTTCTAAATTTTGAAAGTGGAGCGTGTTTCTCTCCCACACAAAGTAAGAAGGGATCTAACTTGTTATGAACAGAAAGCAAAGCTAAAGAAAACTAAAAATAAAACCTAAGAGCGAGACGCTCCAAGCATGGCACATAACGCATGAAGTGATAAAAATATAGTGAGACGAAGGACGAACTGATGATTGTTGATGGAGAAGGGGATGCATGGGGGAATCCCCAAGATTAGACGCTTGAGTCTCCTTGAATATTTATTGGGGATGCATGGGGGCATCTCCAAGCTTGACCGCTTGACACTCCTGGATCTTCTTTCATCATCTGCCATCGCACACTTGAAAACTCCCTTCATACATAACTCATCATAAGCTGATTAGAGAGGTTAGTACCCTTAATAAATAATTTTTCCCCACTGGATATAAAGATAATCTTGAAGAGATACTGTTCATCAAGAGTGCCAAAAAGTTTTTGCAAAGAAAAGGCAAGCTTAAGGTTTGCAAAAGTTAGGAGAGACAAAACGTGGCAGAATCTGTGAAAAACAGAACATCAGATAGTAAATAATTTTTTAGGGGCACTTCTGAAACTCAAATAAAAAAACTCAGAACATACGGAAGTTTCGTAATTGTATAGAGCATACTGTGTAAAAATTTCAGATCAAAAAGATTAACTGGGATTTTTCTGGAATTTTTCTGGTCACGAGGACAGAATCTGTTTTCTGGACAGCATGTCACAACTTTTACTTCCCTTGCCGTAAGAGGCTATAACTTGGCACAAAGCTGAAAAATAAAGATACAATGATGTTGATACAGTAGTAACAATCATCAAGACACAACAAAGTCAAAAAGAAACACCTAAATTCGTTGTGGGCTGCCTCCCAAAAGCGCTTCTTTAAAGCCATTAGCTAGGCTTAAAGATTATAAAAGATGCTCTCACAAGAGAATGGGAATTTTAGCAAAAGAGAGCATCAAGAAGCAAATTTAAAACACATTTAAGCCTAACCCACTTCCTATGCATAGGCATCTTGTAAGAAAATAAATCAAAGAGGCACAAAGTGACATGCATAGGAAGGTGGAACAAGAACAACTTTGAAAGTTTCAGTTTAGAGAGAGGCGTTTTTGTCGCATGGAAGTTTCTATAACCAAACTTTCCTCTCTCAAAGTAATTTTCAGTAATATCATGAACAACATCAAGAATATAACTATCATATAAATCATATTGTTCATGACCTACAAGCACACGTGTATTTTTTTCAACACGGTTTTTAGGATCATAAGATAAATGCAACCCATCACATTGAGCTTTGATAAGAGGAAAATTCTCCAGAGTTGGAGATTTTAAAAGGATAATAGGACACTCAAGTGTGGGTGCGATAGAAAAAATTTCATGCTTAACATGAGGAACTATAGCAAGTTCATCTCCGTAAGCATCATCCATAGTGGCATCACGGCCATAAGCATAGAAGGCATCAACTTCATCAAAAAGGGATGTTTCAAAAGAATCCATAGGATCATAATACTCATATAAGGTGAGAGTCAAAGAGTTACTCTCATTAGAAGGTAGACATGGATGGCTCCATTCTTCCTCCTTTTGTTCGTCACTCTCCTCCTCTTCTTCATCCAAAGAGCTTTCAGGTTCAGTAATTTCTTCTTCTATAGAGTGCTGCAAAATATTAGTCTCTTCCTTTTGGGGAGAGATTCTCTCAAGATGATCAGTAATATAATAATTTGCATCATAATTTTCCAAACAATAATTAAGTATAGCAAGACTCTCAGATTTGTAAGGGGCTTCATCAATATTTTCAAGAAAAGAAGTAATTTTATAGGCACCCTTAAAAGCAACAAATTCTTCTATTTGTTCTGCATCATAAAAATCATAATTTCCCTTAGCATAAGAAGCTAAGGTTTCATCCTCATTGTACTCACATTGGAAAGCAAGGTGTTTGTGCCTCATAAAGCAACAAGATTCATCCCTGCAGAAAGATATATTATATATTGAGCACAAGTTTTTAGCATACTCATACGATTGATGTATGAGTCTCCATAAGTGTATCCCTTTCTGAGACAAGCGGTATTCCTTGTAATATTCTTGTTGATCCTCGGTGAATCCTCCATGCCAATAAGATCTAGTTTCAAAGAAGTTAGACATTGATTGGCAAGTAAGGAACTAGACATACTATATATTTTTTTTATTTTTTTTGATACAAGACACAAAGATAAAAACTGAAAGGTAAACTAACAAGACTAAAAAACAAAGGTAAAGGGTAGTGTGCAACTCCCCTATCTTAGCACTCGGAGTCCCCGGCAACGGCGCCAGAAAACTTTGCTTGATGGCTTCTCGCCCCCTTCGTTGGTTACCCCAAGTGGAAGGTTGAGATGTAGTGCAGCAACAGTTTTCCCTCGGTGAAGATACCAAGGTTTGTCTCCAGGAGGACTCCAGAGATGATAAGTAGGTGTCAGCGGCCAACTGACGCGGACATGCACACAGACACAGATAACTTTGTTCCAAATGAAGTTCAGAGAGGTTGTCAATCTCTCCGGTCTTGTTGTTTACAAAGGATAAAACACAAGGATAATAATAGCAACTTGAAAGTAAATGCAGAAAAGTAAATATAGCGTGGAAACAGTGATAAGGATATGGACCGGGATACGTGATGTTCGCTAGTGATGTCTCTCTCCCAAAAGACGATAAAATTGCTATGCGAGGTAAACAAATTACAGAAAGGCAATTGACAGGATTATGAACGCACCGCAATGCTAACTATGCTACAAAAGAAAGGAAGAGGTTCAAAAGCACAGGCAGTACGCCAAGGTAAGTAGACCGAAATCCATCTGCATCTACTACTAATCATCCACCTTGAGATATCTATCCAGAACATCTCGCTGGTATTAAGTTGCGAGCCCCACCCAAAGTGTAAACCCAAAGCAACAGACAACTGCATTAAAAAGAACTCTGCGTAAAGTAAACAATCCTTGTAACCGCGGTTACAAGCACCGTTGTTTTCCCCCTTGTGGCAACAGCACATCCCCTAGACTCATGTTTCTGTCACTCAAGCGTGTCATCGGGGGGCATGAACCCACAATCTAGCACAACGCTCCCTCTTGGAGTCACTACCTACTACTTGGCCAAAGCAATAAACAGCAACGGAGAACATGCAAGAATTACTTAGGAACAAAAATATAAGAGATAAAAACCAAATATATTACATTATCACAATCTGAACATAATCTCATAATCCATCAGATCCTATCAAAATCAACATAGCAATAGTATAAATATTACAAAGGTGCCTCGATCATGTTGGGCAGCTCACGAGGTCTAAACAATGAAGATCAAAGAGGGGAGGAGAACATCACATAGCTACTGATCACGGACCCATGGTCCAAGGAAAACTACTCACGAGACATCCGGGGAGCATCCATGGTGGAGAGGAGACTCCCGGAGGTCAATCCTCCCTCCGGCAGGGTGCCGGGAAGAGGTCTTCTGGTGCTCCCGATCTTCGGAAGCGCGGAGGCGGCGGAACAGAGGCGAGTTCGCGGAATAGGGTTCTGCTTCTGGAGTTTTCCCGTGACGGGGGATAAATAGGAGAAAGGGGGCAGCCAGAGGTGGGCCAGGGGCCCTAGGCGCCCCCCTGGCGCGGCCAGGGGTGGGGTCGCGCCGGGTGGCCGCCTGGGCCCCCCCTGGCTCCCCTCTGGCCCCTCCCGGGCTCTTCTCAAAGCTTCTGTCACGCTGATTTTTTATCTGAATTTTCCCGAATTTTTCTGGCACTTTTTATATGGGGGAAAACTGAAATAGAAAAACAGCAGAAAACAGGAACTGGCACTGGGGTGCACTGAGTTAATAGGTTAGTCCAAATATGATCAAAAGTGTATGAAAGTGTATCTAGATCAGAGCAATATCACACAAAACATGCATGGAGCAAGCAGAAATTATAGATACGTTTTTGACGTATCAATGAAGACGCTTGTCAAGAACTTTCCCACACATGGAATGTCTACCTGGATGGTTATCCAGACTTTTTATGCAGCCTTGAACTTTACCTCGCGGAACCTGTTAGATTCGGCCGCGGGAGGAACCTTTATGTCGACCACACTTGGTGCTGCCACAAAGCTACTTGACGATATGAGATATGATGCTGAACTACTCTCAGTGGCACACCGAAAGATCTCCAACTGGTAAGAAGGTAAATTCTGTCGAGGAGATCTCCTCTCTAAATGAAAAGGTTGACCTTATCATGTTGATACGTCCAAAACGTATCTATTATTTCTGCTTGCTCCATGCATGTTTTTTGTGATATTGCTATGTTCTAGATACACTTTCATAAATTTTTGATCATATTTGGACTAACCTATTAACTCAGTGGACCCCAGTGCCAGTTCCTGTTTTTTGCTGTTTTTCTATTTCAGTTTTCCCCCATATAAAAAGTGCCAGAAAAATTCGGGAAAATTCAGATAAAAAATCAGCGTGGAGGAAGCTTCGTGAAGAGCCCGGGAGGGGCCAGAGGGGAGCCAGGGGGGCCCAGGCGGCCACCCGGCGCGGCCCTACCCCTGGCCGCGCCAGGGGGGCGCCTGGGGCCCCTGGTCCACCTCTGGCAGCCCCCCTTCGCCTATTTCTTCTCCGTCACGGGAAAACTCCAAAGAAGGAACCCTATTCCGCGAACTCGCCTCTGTTCCGCCGCCGCCGCGCTTCCGAAGATCGGGAGCACCAGAAGACCTCTTCCCGGCACCCTGCCGGAGGGAGGATTGACCTCCGGGAGTCTCCTCTCCACCATGGATGCTCCCCGGATGTCTCGTGAGTAGTTTTCCTTGGACCATGGGTCCGTGATCAGTAGTTATGTGATGTTCTCCTCCCCTCTTTGATCTTCATTGTTTAGCCCTCGTGAGCTGCCCTACATGATCGAGGCACCTTTGTAATATTTCTGCTATTGCTATGTTGAGTTTGATAGGATCTGATGGATTATGAGATTATGTTCAGATTGTGATAGAGTAATATATTTGGTTTTTATCTCTTATATTTTTGTTCCTAAGTAATTCTTGCATGTTCTCCGTTGCTGTTTATTGCTTTGGCCAAGTAGTAGGTAGTGACTTCAAGAGGGAACGTTGTGCTAGATTGTGGGTTCACGCCCCCCCCCCCCCAATGACACGCTTGAGTGACAGAAACATGAGTCTAGGGGATGTGTTGTTGCCACAAGGGGGAAAACAACGGTGCTTGTGACCGCGGTCACAAGGATTGTTTACTTTACGCAGAGTTCTTTTTAATGCAGTTGTCTGTTGCTTTGGGTTTACACTTTGGGTGGGGCTCGCAACTTAATACCAGCGAGATGTTCTGGATAGATATCTCAAGGTGGATGATTAGTAGTAGATGCAGATGGATTTCGGTCTACTTATCTTGGCGTACTGCCTGTGCTTTTGAACCTCGTCCTTTCTTTTGTAGCATAGTTAGCATTGCGGTGCGTTCATAATCCTGTCAATTGCCTTTCTGTAATTTGTTTACCTCGCATAGCAATTTTATCGTCTTTTGGGAGAGAGACATCACTAGCGAACATCACGTATCCCGGTCCATATCCTCATTATTGTTTCCACGCTATATTTACTTTACTGCTTTTACTTGCTATCTTTATCCCTTGCATTTTATCCTTGTGAACAACAAGACCGGAGAGATTGACAGCCTCTCTGAACTTCGTTGGGAACAAAGTTATTTGTGTCTGTGTGCAGGTCCGCGTCAGTTGCGCCGCTGACACCTACTTATCCTCTCTAGAGTCCTGCTGGAGACAACCCTTGGTATCTTCACCGAGGGAAAACTGCTGCTGCACTACATCTCAACCTTCCACTTGGGGTAACCAACGATGGGGCGAGAAGCCATCAAGCAAGTTTTCTGGCGCCGTTGCCGGGGACTTCGAGTGCTAAGATAGGGGAGTTGCACACTATCCTTTACCTTTGTTTTTTAGTCTTGTTAGTTTATCTTTCAGTTTTTTATCTTTGTGTCTTTTATCAAAAACTACAAAAAAATCTGCCACACTTGCTGCTATTATGGGTTCCACTGAAAATACCAAGTTGTGTGACTTCACTAGTCACAACAACCAAGACTTTATCTGCACTCCCATTGCCACACCTGCCACTTCAGCTACCTCTTATGAAATTAAACCTGCTTTGCTAAACCTTGTTATGAGAGAGCAATTCTCTGGTGCTGGAGATGATGCTGCTTTACACTTGAATAATTTTGTTGAATTATGTGATATGCAAAAGTATAAAGAAGTAGAAGGTGATGTTGTTAAGATCAAGCTCTTTCCTTTCTCTTTAAGGGGAGATGCTAAAATCTGGTTTCAATCTTTGCCTAGAAATAGCATAGATTCTTGGGATAAGTGCAAAGATGCTTTTATAGGGAAGTACTACCCTCCTGCTAAGATTATCCAATTGGGGAGTAATATTATGAATTTTAAGCAATTGGATAATGAACACATTGCCCAAGCTTGGGAACGAATGAAATCTCTTGTTAAGAAGTGCCCTACACATGGTTTGACTACCTGGATGGTTATCCAGACTTTTTATGCAGGCTTGAACTTTACCTCGCGGAACCTGTTAGATTCAGCCGCGGGAGGAACTTTTATGTCAACTACACTTGGTGCTGCCACGAAGCTTCTCGATGAAATGATGACCAATTATTCCCAATGGCACACCGAACGCGCTCCAACAGGTAGGAAGGTAAATTCTGTCGAGGAAATTACCTCCCTCAATGAAAAAGTTGACTTAATTATGTCTCTACTTACCAAGCAACCTTCTATTGATCCTCATGATGTTCCTTTAAATTCTTTGGTTGCCCAAGAACAAGTAGATGTGAACTTTATTGCTAGAAACAACTTCAACAACAATGCTTATAGGGGAAATTTTTCTAGCAATCCTAGACCGTTTCCATCCAACTATGGGAACAACAACACCTACCCTAGCAACAACTCCTATAATCCTGCTTATACGAAAAGAGACCTACCTAGCTATGATAAATTGGTGGAAATAGAGAAGGCTACTAAGAACTATATGCACACCCAGTTTGAACAAAACAAAGCCTTCTCTAAGCAAATAGGTGAGCATACTGCCATTCTGCAAAACATTAGTGAACAGCTTGATAGCCTGAACAGTGAGATTTCTAAACTCCAGGCTAGACTTACCGCCACCGAAACCCATGTTTAGAATATGTCCCACACCCAATCTACTTTGATAAATCAAATGGCAGCCAAACCGGAAGTTATCCCTATGGAAGAGGATAAAATTAAGAGCCTTCCTACACACCACACAGTTGCCACTATCCAAATTGTTGAGGACACTCAAACTATTAGCACCCAATGCACTCCTAGTCCCGTTGGACCTATTAATGGTGATGCTAATACCTCAACCATAGAAAAAGAAACTCCTATGAACATAGAGGGTTTCAAACAAGTGAGCCTAGATGACACTACTACCACCTTTGATAGTAGTGATATTGATTTTGATAGTTGTACCCTCTCAGAAGTTATCAGTTTGCTACACAAAATGTCTAGAGACCCCCACACTAGCACACTTAATCTTGCCTTCACGGAGCATATCACAAATGCTCTCATCAAAGCTAGGGAGGAGAAGCTTAGAGTAGAAGCCTCCATACCTAGGAAGCTAGATGATGGTTGGGACCCTATGATCAAAATTAAATTGAATAACTTCTCTTGCTATGCTTTATGTGATGTTGGAGCTAGTACCTCCGTTATGCCCAAAAGAATATTTGATATGTTTGAATTGAAGCCTTTTGAGCCTTGTTCTTTTGGTGTTTGTCTTGTTGATTCTTCCGTAAAGAAACCTTTGGGGAAGATCGACGATGTTCTTATCATTGTCAATGACAACTATGTTCCCGTCGATTTTATTGTTATGGATATAGAGTGTGAACCTTTATGTCCAATTATTTTGGGACGTCCTTTTCTTCGCACCGTTGGTGCGGTTATTGACATGAAAGAGGGGAATATTAAATTCCAATTCCCATTCAAAAAGGGGATGGAACATTTCTCTAGAAATAAATTCAAGTTACCTTTTGAGTCCGTTACACGGGCTAGTTATTCTCTTTCTCTTGATAAAACTTGATTCTTCTTTTGCATTATGCCTAGCTAATGGCTTTAAAGAAGCGCTTTCGGGAGGCAGACCGCAACGAATTTAGGTGTTTCTTTTTGCTTTTGTTGTGTCTTGATGATTTTTACTAATGTAGCAACATCATTGTATCTTTATTTTTCAGCTTTGTGCCAAGTTATAGCCTCTTACGGCAAGGGAAGTAAAAGTTGTGACATGCTGTCCAGAAAACAGATTCTGTCCTCGTGACCAGAAAAATTCCAGAAAAATCCCAGTTCATCTTTTTGAGCTGAAATTTTTACAAAGTATGCTCTATACAATTACGAAACTTCTGTATGTTCTGAGTTTTTTTATTTGAGTTGCAGAAGTGCCACTAAAAAATTCTTTACTACCTGCTGTTCTGTTTTTCACAGATTCTGCCACGTTTTGTCTCTCATAACTTTTGCAAACCTTAAGCTTGCTTTTTCTTTGCAAAAACTTTTTGGCACTCTTGAGAAACAGTAGATCTTCAAGATTATCTTTATATCCAGTGGGGGGGAATTATTTATAAAGGGTACTAACCTCTCTAATCAGCTTATGATGAGTTATGTATGAAGGGAGTTTTCAAGTGTGCGATGGAAGATGATGAAAGAAGATCCAGGAGTGTCAAGCGCTCAAGCCTGGGGATGTTCTCCTCCCCTCTTTGTTCTTCATGGTTTAGACCTCGTGAGCTGCCCTACATGATCGAGGCACTTTTTTAATCTTTCTGCTGTTGCTATGCTGAGTTTGATGGGATCTGATGGATTATGAGATTATGTTCATATTGTGATTGAGTAATATATTTGGTTCTTATCTCTTATATTTTTGTTCCTAAGTAATTCTTGCATGTTCTCCGTTGCTGTTTATTTCTTTGGCCAAGTAGTAGGTAGTAACCCCAAGAGGGAACGTTTTGCTCGATTGTGGGTTCATGCCCCCCGATGACACGCTTGAGTGACAGAAACATGAGTCTAGGGGATGTGTTGTTTCCACAAGGGGGAAAACAACGGTGCTTGTAACTGCGGTTGCAAGGATTGTTTACTTTACGCAAAGTGCTTTTTAATGCAGTTGTCTGTTGCTTTGGGTTTACACTTTGGGTGGGGCTCTCAACTTAATACCAGCGAGATGTTCTGGATAGATATCTCAAGGTGGATGATTAGTAGTAGATGTAGTTGGATTTCGGTCTACTTATTTTGGCATACTGCCCATGCTTTTGAGCCTCTTCCTTTCTTTTGTAGCATAGTTAGCATTGCGGTGCGTTCTTAATCCTGTCAATTGCCCTTCTGTAATTTGTTCACCTCGCATAGCAGTTTTATCGTCTTTTGGGAGAGAGACATCACTAGTGAACATCACGTATCCCGGTCCATATCCTCATTACTGTTTCCACGCTCATTTACTTTTCTGCTTTTACTTTCAGTTGCTATCATTATCCCCTTGTGTTTGATCCTTTGTGAACAGCAAGACCAGAGAGATTGACAACCTCTCTGAACTTCGTTGGGAACAAAGTTATTTGTGTCTGTGTGCAGGTCCGCGTCAGTTGAGCCGCTGACACCTACTTATCATCTCTGGAGTCCTGCTGGAGACAAACCTTGGTATCTTTACTGAGGGAAATTTGCTGCTGTGCTACATCACGCCTTCCACTTGGGGTTTACCAACGAAGGGCGAGAAATCACTATCATTACCTCACACATCACTCTCTCATCATAAGCCTCCTTATATCTTTCCTCAAAACAGCCACCATACCTACCTACAAGGCATTTCCATAGCCTTTCCGAGATACATTGCCATGCAACATCCATCTTCTCATGACTTGATCCTCATGTCATACCTTTGCATCATGATAGTTATATCTTCTTTATGTGAGTACCTTTGTAAAGTGTGAAAGATCTCCTATATTCTTGTAAAATATAGAGTGCTGCCCCTAAGTGAGGAAAAGATCCCAAAGAGGACAAAATCAAAAGATCCCAAAGAGGACAAAGGAGAGTTAAATAGAAAGAGCCATTGAGGCCACCAAAAAATACAAAAAATAGAAAAAAAGAGAAAAAGAAATAAAAAGAGAGAAGGGGGCACACTACTATTCCTTTTGAGAGATCCACACTAGTACTTCATCCTCTATCCCTTGTACTCCATAGAGATCATCATCATGCATATAGCTATGTGGGGACCTTCACACTATAGAACTTGGCTTGTATATTCCAATGATGAGCCTCCTCAAACGAGCTCTAGGTCTTCTTGAGCAAGCAAGTTAGATGCACCCACACTAGTTCCCTTGGAAAGATTTTAGCTCACATGTGCATCCGTTGCTTGGCAATCCCTACTCCTCACATCATATCTATCATATGGCCTTCTCTCGCCTATGATTGTCCTCATTGATGTGAGCCTTTCACACCTTTTTATCTTCCTCCTCCACCTTCTTTCTGTTTCGCCTTTTAGATGTCAACTTTCTTGCTCACGCGCATCCATTGCATGAGTGCTCAAAGTATCGAAAGGGAGTGGATCAGTCTGACTTGTACCTGGCTAATGGTCTGGGGACGAGTCAAGATAAGAATCCAAAGGAGATTAAGTGTGAAACTTTAGTAGATAGTTGTTCTCAACAATTACTTTTTTATCTCGTATTTCCCTATCCCCTGCTTGCACGCAAACACCATCTGGAGACATTCGAGTCACGGACAGCGAGAGCTCTCGCACCTTTTGTTCTTTTGTTGCTTGTGCCAATGCTAATATAGACTCTTGCTTGTTAAGATTTGAATTGAATTGCATGCTTTGATTGCTTTACTTAAAAGTCCTTTTATGGTTGTGTGGCATGTCACCACAGAAATTATGTTTGTTATCATTACCTACTCGAGTACGAGCAGGAATTAAGCTTGGGGATGTTGATACGTCCCAAACGTATCTATAATTTCTGCTTGCTCCATGCATGTTCTGTGTGACTTTGCCATGATTTTCTTGAACTTTCATACACTTTTGAGCATATTTTGACTAATCTATTAACCCAGTGCACCCAGCTGCCAGTTGCTGTTTTCTGTTGTTTTTGTATTTCAGGTTTTCCGGCCATTAAAAGTGCTCCAAAAAAATCCGGAAAAATCAGATAAAAAATCAGCGACCCGGAAGCTTCCGGAAACACCAAAGGAGGGAAGCGGGGCCACCACAGGGACTCCAGAAGGGTCCCTGGAGCGGCCCCACCCTAGGCCGCGCCAGGGGGCCTCCTGGCTGCCCTGTGGCCCCTCTCGGTGCCCCCTTCGCCTATATTTACCCCCGTGACGGAAACCCCTAGGACGAATCCCTTTTTCGCGATCTCGCCTCTGTACCGCCGCCACCGCCGTTTCTAGATCTGGGCTGCCTGGAGAAGCTGCTCCGGCACCCTGCCGGGAGAAGCTACCCCCTCCGGGAGACCATCCATAGCCATGGACGCCTCCCGTATGTACCGTGAGTAGTTCCCCTTGGACCATGGGTCCGTGACCAGTAGCTATGTGATCTATCTCTTCCTTCTTTGTGCCTCCACTTTCGAGACCTCGTGAGCTGCCTCACATGATCGAGGCACCTTTGTAATTTTCTGCCGTTGCTATGCTGAGTTTGTTGGTATCTGATGGATTATGAGACTATGTTCAGATTGTGATGAGTAATATATTTAGTTCTTCTCTTTTATATTTTGTTCTTGAGTAAATTCTTGCATGTTTTCTGTTGCCGTATTTTACTTTGGCCAAGTGATTTGTTGCAACTCCAAGAGGGAGCGTTATGCTTGATTGTGGGTTCAACCCCTTGATTTCTAGCTTGAGTGAAAGAAACATGAGACTAGGGGATGTGTTGTTGCCACCAGGGATAAAACAACAGTGCTTGTATCCGCGGATGCAAGGATTGTTTACTTTACGCAAAGTTCTTTTAATGCAGTTGTCTGTTGCTTTGGATTTACACTTTGGGTGGGATTTGCAACTTAATACCAGCGAGATGTTCTGGATAGATATCTCAAGGTGGATGATTCATAGTAGATGCAGATGGATTTCGGTCTACTTACCTTGGCGTACTGCCCATTGCTTTTGAGCCCTTCCTTTCTTTGCAGCATAGTTAGCATTGCGGTGCCTTCATAATCGGTCAATTGCCCAACTGAGATTTGTTTACCTCGCTAGCACTTTTATCGTCTTTTGGGAGAGAGACATCACTAGTGAAAATCACGGGACCCCGGTCTATCTTCATATCACTGTTTACATCCTTAGTTTACTTTTCAGTTGCTATCACTATCATTATCTTTTGCGTTAATCCTTTGTAAAAAGCAAGGCAGGAGGAATTGACAACTCCTCTGTACTCGTTGAGAGCAAAGTTATCTGTATCTGTGTGCAGGTCCACGTCAAGCGCCGTGACACCTTCTTGTATCTCTTGGAGTCCTACTGGTTCGATAACCTTGTTATCTTCACCGAGGGAAATTTGGTGCTACGCTACATCTCCCCTTCCACTTGGGGTAACCAACGAGGAGTGAGATATCCTCACCGTATCACCGCCCACACCTCCGCCACCGCCGCCCACGCCTCCCCGGCTCCCTCCGCCACAACCGGCCACCGCCCCGCCTCCTTTCCGCTAAGCCCTCTCCCCGGCCACAGCCCTCCTCCCTCCGCCAAGGCCGCTTCCCCTCACCTCGGCCGCCGCCGGCCCCGAGCAAGCCTTCGCCGGCCTCCCCTGAGAAAGCCGCCGCCCACCTCGCCGACGCCACCTCCACCCCCACCCGCAGCCACTCACCGAAGGTAAGCCCCTCCCCTCCTCCCCTCCATGCTATTTTTTAGGATTTTTCATGTTAATTAGTTAGTTAGTTTTAGTTGCTTTTAGGTTTTAGTTAGTTATATTTCTCTGTTTTAGTTAGTTTTATGTTATAATTAGTTAGACTTATCTATTTTAGTTAGTTTAGATTGTGTTAGATTTTTTTTAGGGTTAATTAGATATGTTTTCTTCTCTGTTTAGTTTAGGTAGTGTAAGTTTTTTGTAGGAATGAGGAGATAGAGTAGAGAGAGATAGAGTGTGAGTGTGTTGGACTTCTCATAGGAAAAATAAAAAGAGCTTAGAGCTCATGTTAAGATTCCTTAGGAATTTGGTGGTGTCAATCCTATGATCCAAAGGCAATCCATAGGAAAAAACCTTAGGAATCCAAAAAGTCACTTAGGAGTAAAAGTTGAATAGGAAAAGAAGAAGAGAAAGAAAGAAAAGAAAGGAAATAAAAGAATAGGAGGAAAACAAATTAGGGGTAAAAGTAAAATAGTAAAAGAAGAAGAGAAAAAAGAAGTTGAAGGTTAATAAAAAGAACGAGGAGGAGGAGGGGAGCTTGGGGTAAGAGAAGAATAAGAAGAAGAAGTTGGAGGTGGAGATGAATAAGTAGAAGTTGGAGGTGGAGAAGAATAATAAGAAGAAGTTGGAGGTGGAGATGAATAAGTAGAAGTTGGAGGTGGAGAAGAATAAGAAGAATAAGTTAGGGGTGAAGAAGAAGTTGGGGGTGAAGAAGAAGAAGGAGGAGGAGGAGGAAAAAAGAAGAGAAAATGAAATGAAATAAACAAAAATAATAGGGAAAAATAAAAAAGATGTAATTACCGGGATCAAGTGTGCGTGTTGATTGGGTGCATTTTAATGTGCAGGACTTTTCCTGGTGTGAAGGTCTGGTGGTCAACGACCTCCGCCCCCTCCATTCAGCGACCTCCCTGAGTTCGAGGGTGAGCAAAACAATTGTTTTCCTCTCCCCCTTTTTCCTTTGCTCAATTCTGGCCTTCATGCCGATGACGGTAGCTCTAGCAGGTAGATTTCATATATTCATATGTAAAGTCGCGTAACCAGTATGCATCTCCCGTTCGAAAGGATTACAGTATAAATATGCATTCATTTGCATATTTATAATAGTAATTCTTTCGAATTGTTCAACGTTATCCATGGACAGCCTGAGTATGTGTAGATTAGGTCATTTTTTCATGCTCTGTTCCTGATCCGACGTGGAATTTTGTCAGCGCCTCCCTGTTGTTCTCTGGATA
The DNA here is from genome assembly GCA_950022295.1 of Bromus sterilis. Classification (NCBI taxonomy): domain Eukaryota; kingdom Viridiplantae; phylum Streptophyta; class Magnoliopsida; order Poales; family Poaceae; genus Bromus; species Bromus sterilis. Next base: position 375,899,942 of record OX465595.1, on the reverse strand, counting down.
CACAACCTCTCGGCTTGTTGTCGAGACGTGTATTAGGAGAACAGCGGGGAGGTGCTGCCGAAATTCTGCGTCAGGTCGGGAGCAGAGCATGGGAAAACGAACCCAATCTACACATACTCGGGTGGGATTAGGACCTATCTTTACATATTAGTGTGTAGGTTAATTAATTGCGTATGACGTAGCTATGTATGATAAAAGCAATAAAAATTGGACGTAATAAAATTGACAAACTTGTATATTTGTTGTTTAGTAGCTAGCTAGTGACAAGATGAGCGATGATTGTGCCTGGATGTACACCGGTCGCCCTAATCAGAAAGAGATGACCACTGAATGTGCAATGAAAACCAAGGACTTTCTGAGAGTAGCGTTTGCACATGGTCAGAGAAAAACCTGGTGCCCCTGTGTTAGGTGCGACAACTATAAACAGGCGTCAGAGGTGTATATGGGTAAACACTTGCAGAAGTGGGGTTTTAAGCCTGATTATACGGTGTGGACTTTCCAAGGTGAGTCTGCCGGACGTAGGAGAGAGGAGGTAGTCCGCCAGCGCACGGACGAGTACGGAACCGGGATCAAAGACATGGTGCAGGACTTTGATGATGCGCGGGATGAGGACGATGAGATGGAGGAAACTGCGAAGGCCTTCTATGAGATGTTGGAGTCCTCAAAACGTCCTCTCCACTCTCACACTGAGCTTTGTCAGCTCGATGCCATCGCACAAGTGATGGCTCTGAAGGCACAATTCAACTTGGGCACAGAACAATGCGATCATGACCCTATTTGGGCGGTTTCTACCAAAAGATCATGTTATGCCTGCAAACCTGTACCAATCGGATAAGATCCTCAAGGTACTTAAGATGCCCTATGAGCAGATACATGCTTGTGAGAATGGATGTGCTTTATTTAGGAAAGAGTATGCGCAGGAAGACTATTGTCCCAAATGCAAGTCATCCAGGTATGTTGTGGTAGACAATGGTCAAGGTGAGAAGACGCAGACCAAAATACCCGTAAATGTTCTTCGGTATCTTCCAGTGATACCAAGAATTCAAGGCATTTACATGATGGAAGAGACAGCCAGACAGATGACATGGCACAAATATGGGAAGAGAACGGAATATAATACCAGGGCCCAAATATCCGGGGAAGAATATGGATGTGTACATCAAACCGCTTAAGGAGGAATTGCAACAAGCTTGGGATGAAGGGTTCAAGACATACGATGCAGCTAGCAAAAAGACCTTCATAATGCATGTGTGGTATCAGTACTCGATGCATGACCTGTCAGCGTATGCGCTTTTCTCTGGCATGTGTGTTCATGGAAGGTTCACATGCCCAACATGCAAGGCTGCTCTTCAGTTTCATTGGTTGAAGGCGGGTGGCAAGTATTCCTGCTTCGACTTGCATAGACAGTTTCTGCCTCCTAAGCATCCTTTCAGAAGAGACAGGAAGAACTTCATCAAAGGCAAAGCTGTCAAAAACCTGGCAGCACCTACGATGACGGGTGAACAGGTCCTAGCTCAGTTGAACTCTCTCGAGCCTGATCCAGAACGTCCCGGGTATTTCAAGGGATATAATTCGGAACACGCTTGGACTCACAAGACATGCTTCTGGGATCTCCCCTACTTCAAAGACCTCGAACTTCCACACAACATTGATGTGATGCACACTGAAAAGAATATCGGTGAGGCCCTATTTGGTACATTTTTCGGCATAGATGGGAATTCAAAGGATAATCCTAAAGCTAGAGTCGACCAGGAGACTCTATGTGATAGACCTTTACAGAACATGCGACAGCCGAAAGGAAGGAAGAATTGGTCAAAGCCAAGGGCCTGGTTCAATCTTGAAAGGGGGCATATGAGGGGAATTCTCTTGTGGGTGCAAAACCGTTTGATGTTCCCCGATGGGTATGCAGCGAATCTGAGGAGGGGAGCTAGTCCATAAAAAATGAAAATATTTGGGCTCAAGAGTCATGATTGGTACATATGGCTTGAGCGGGTAATGCCGGTGATGTTGCGCGGCTATATCCCCGAGGAAGAATGGCTAGTACTAGCAGAACTGAGCTATTTCTTCCGTGTTCTTTGTGCTAAAGAACTATCCGATGGTGTGCTAGAAGACATGGAAGAGATGGCGGCGGAGTTGCTCTGCAAGTTAGAAAAGATCTTTCCACCGAGTTTTTTAATCCGATGCAGCATTTGATATTGCATCTCCCGACCGAGGCAAGATTGGGTGGCCCTGTGCAAAACCGTTGGTGCTATTCAACCGAGAAATGCAGAAGACGCTTCGAGAAAAATGTAAAAATAAACGTAGAATTGAAGCATCCATGGCTGAGGCATTCATTACCGAGGAGGCGGCAAACTTCGTGATAGCACATTATGAAGCCAAAAATCGCCATTTGCATAATCCAAAGCCTCGATACAATACTGGCGACCCCGAACGACGTCAATCCAACCTCAGCCTATTCAAAGGGAAGCTTGGATCTGTTGGTGCTTTGAGAAATATGATTTTGGATCTCGAAGAATGGAGGACCCTTACGTTGTATATCTTTACCAACCTAACAGAAGTGCGTCCGTACATCGAGTAAGTGCTCGGTACGAAAAATGTTTTGCAACTTCTTATAATTCTGGTATATTATTCACATCAATTGGTACAGTCGATACGTCGCCCAATACTCGAATGGAGCGGTTATTGAAAGGGATTCCATCGCAGAGTATGAGCTTCTCGCCAAACATGGACACGGCAATCCCGGTTTCATCTCTTGGTTCAAACGAATGGTAACTACCATTCATAAAGGGTTTCATTTGTTGTTCATATTTCCGACTAATATACCAATCTTTTCCTATTAAACTTATAGGAAAATTCACCTGACGAGCCTATAGACGCCGAATTGAGACAAGTCGCTAATGGTTTTGACTTTAAGGTCCGTACATTTGAGAAATACGATATCAACGGGTATCGCTTTCGTACCGTTGGTAAAGAACAAATAATGCCCGATCGAACATCTACAAATTCGGGTGTGTCGGCTGTTGGCGAAGGAGGTATCGAATATTATGGAAGAGTTGAAGCAATATACGAACTTCTATTCTATGGTGAAAATCCTCCGAACGTCGTTATCTTCAAATGTCATTGGTTTCTTCCGTCGGAGACTAGACGGACTCATGTACATGTAGGGTCTAGTCGAAATTCGACAAGGCACACATTTCAATGTCCACGATGTCTATATTACGGCTCAACAGGCCACCCAGGTTTTCTATCTATCATACCCCTGTCAAACGGTTGAAAACCTGAAAGGTTGGGATGTCGTTTATGATGTGCCGCCACATCTTAGACCACGTCCCCCCAATGAAGATGATTATGAGCCTCACATTAACCCGGAGACATATGAAGGAGAATTCTTCCAAGAAACCCGGAGCTTGAAAAAACGTTTCCGAAACCGCTCTACACAACCCGAGAACATGGAACAAGACAATGAGAGTGAACCCGATACCGATGATGAGGAAGAAGCCCATACCAATGATGTGCAAGAGCCTCCTGAAGAAGAAGAGGTTACTGCTCCAGATGACTTGTCAATGCTTGACCGTTTACAGAAAGGCCTTCCAAATGTTGGTGTTGTTGAACCCGACGATGCCGTCATTTACGACGACACGCGTGATAGTGATGATGATCCATCAATTGATCCCGGAGAAGAGACAAATGATCCCGACTATTGTTAGTTGTATGAATCCCAACTTTAAATATATTTATATATATTCTCATTATAGTAATTACTTTTTTTCTTTTGTAGCAGTATTATTTCTTTTTCTCATTATTACTAATTTCTTTTACTATGCTTTCTGGCAGGTTCGTGACAGATATGGAGGGCGAGACCTCCGCGGGTGGTTCTTCGTCACGAGGTAGGGGCCGGGGTACTACGCTCGCACCATGGACTCTACGGAGGTCTTTGCTCGAGAGTATGTCCTCGCCTCCTACTTCTGAGGTGCCCAAGGGGAGAGGAGGTCTGACGAAGAGGGGCGGGAGAGGAGGCAGAGCAGGTGGTGGCCGCACGAGAGGGAGGCGGACAGTTGCGCCTTCCTCGCCACCACCTCCGGCTGATTCACCAGAGCATAGGGTGGATCCCTCCTCGGAGAGTCCCGTGGTGGAGGAGGAGGCTACATCCAGGCGCACGTCCTGGGGTCCGTGGCCGGAGGTGGAGACGCCCGAGGGGGAGGTTGGTGAAGAGAGGCAGGTTGGTGAAGAGGAGGCGGTTCCCACTGATGATGAGGCTGAGGGGGCTGAGGGTAACACCGTGTACCAGCGTGGGGGTACACGGCTCCCGGCTGAGCCGGTGACTCCCGCCCATAAGTCGTTGATTACGCCTGATGGAGAGACGTAAGTGCACTTAATTACTTTGTTTCAGTACGCCGAGGTTTATGCAAATATCTGATGGATTTTTTTACTTTTTTGTATTGCAGGGGTTGGGCATACACCTCGGGTGTCCGCAATCCCAACGGCATCCTTGGTGTGCTCATCAGGCATAATTTCCCGGGGTTGGTTCAGTTGCCCGATGATGATTCTCCTCCGCAGCCTAGACTATTTTGGGAGCACTATATAGCTGCCGAGGCCCCGTCAAATACGACCGTCACCGGGGTCGAATGCCACACCAGAGCAGACATGGTGTTGAACGGCTTTTGGGTAATTTCTCTTTCACACAATGAGAACTTGAGAATAGCTAGGTAGTTGGTGCACTCATCAGTGTTATCTCGTGCTATTAATTGCAGGTATATTACAAGGTCGAAGAGTCCATGGAGGAGGAGGCGGGAAAGGTGGTCATCCAAGAGTGCAGGCGCCTCTTGCAGAACAAAAGGCACGAGATGCGAGTGCAGGCGGTCCGTGACTACTACGCCAAGCGTGTCCTTAAGCGTAGCAAGTCGGAATGCCGAGAGAAGTATCTTTCGAGGGACCAGTACATGATGGTAACCCCTTGCGTCTTTTAGTTTCGTTGATTTCATTCCTAGCTAGCTAGGCCTATATAATAGCTAATCTTCCTGTTTACTAACTTAGGCGCCACCGAGATGGTGTGCGGATAAGATGGATTGTTGGGAGGTCATTGTGGACCAGTGGTGCTCAGAAGCCTGGTTGGCCACCCACAACAATGCCAAGGACCGGCGCGCCCAGATGGTTGGCGTGCCACACCATCAAGGCAGCCACAACTTAGCTGGTTACGGGCAAAAATGAGTATGTGTGTTTTGCTAATATTGTCTTTTACGCACCCACAACTTAGCCGTTTACTAATATTGTTCTTTGCTTTGTCTTTTAGGCGGAGCATAATAAAACAGAGTCGCTTGGTGTGTTCGACAATTATGGCATGGCCCATACAGCGTCGTATAAGAAGGCCAAGGCACTCTCAGAGTCGGATATTGCCACTCTGTCGACTTTCACCAACGTTGCCGCCTGCGGTAAGATGAAGGCTTATACCGAGGTGGCGAAGGAGAAGCACGGGCAGGATTATACCCCGGTTGGGAAGCCTATTGACCCGGAGCTGGTGATGATCTCTGGTGGCGGAAGGCGCCATGGCGCCATGGCCATTAAAGATAAGTTGATTCGGTGCAATAGGACTCTTCCTGAGATCAAGGTGCGCCAAAAGAGCTCTTCTCTTGCTATAAGGACTCGTGCGCGGCCAGTCGATCTCGCTATCGAGGTTAGACATAAGGACTCTTGCATTGTTGTGTTCTCTCATCGAATATTACAGTGCTAACTACAGGAGTGGGGTTGCAGGAAGATCTTGAGAGAGAGCGACAGAATACCCAGCGGCTACTCGAGGAGAAGGAGCGGTTGGCGGAGGAGAAGGCAGCAGAGAGAGAGAGCGGTTGGCGGAGGAGAGGACGGCGAAGGCTCTTGAGGAGGCCGCGGCACGCCACGTTGCGTCGAACCGGGCCTTGTACGAGCTCATCGTGGTAAGTCACTTGTTCATATTCACCCAAAGAACGCATGCTATAATGTTTGTTTATATTAGAAACTAATATGATTTACTCATGGAAAACAAATGTGTAGACTATGTGCAAGAAGACTGGCCAGGCCGCTCCACCGATGCCGATCATCTCTCCTGTGGGGACGGTGAGTATCTTTCAATGATCATCCATACCTTATTGAGTGGTGTCATGCTAACCGCTAGTTGATATTTTCGTGCAGCATAACTCTCGGGCTGCATCCCATGACCCTTCTCCCCCGTCAACCTCGGGCAACCCGACTGATGCTTCTCAGCCACCTCAGCCTTGAGGGCTACACTTCGGTAAGTTGTCTTCCATACTTACCTTCAGAATGTCATACTTTGCTTATTTTGCACCAAAAGGGCATAATTAGCTTGTTACTTCAAAAACTGACATAGTCAACTTAGTTAGACATAGTTATCTCAAAACATATCATAGTTAGCTTAGTTATCTCAAAAATGACATAGTTAGCTCAACAAATGGTATAATTAGCTAAGTCGGCTCAAAAATGGCATTATTAGCTAAGTTAGCTAAAAAATAATATAATTAGCTAAGTTAGCTAAAAAATGGAGGCTATTTCTTCATCTTCTTCACCATGCATCATCTTCTCTTATGCTTCCTCTTCTTTCTTCTTCTTCTTCCTCTCTTTCTTTTCTTCTTCTTCTTCTAACTTTCTTTTCTTTCATTTTGCAGAGTAGCTTCACGGGAGTCATGCATTCATGGAGTGGTGCTTCTTCACTTGTAGAATATTTGTTTATTTTGAGACTTGTGTTTGATGGAGTGATGTATGTGTTTGACACTTGTGTGCACTATGTATATAGATCACTTGATGTTCATTATGTATTTGGAGACTATATAGATCACTTGATGTTTATTACGTGTTTGGATCACTTGATGAGATGTGATTTGTGCTTCTGGTACTGCTGGTATATATGTATATATATTTTGTTTTGTCAAATGCAGGGAATTATAAGAAAACAAAAAAACAATGGTTATGCAGCCTCTTTGCCGTCTGCTTGCAGTCGGCAAACCCCTTTGCCGTCTGCTGGTGGTCGGCAAAGGTGACACGTGGCACCCAGCTGTGCAATCTGCGAACAGACTGGGTGCCATTTGGTCTGTATGCCGTCTGCATATGCATGGCAGACGGCAAAGAACATTACTATGTCGTCTGCCGGCCAGACGGCAAAGATCTGATGAGAGGTGACATCTTGATGATGTCATCAAATCTTTGTCGTCTGTCGGTAGACGGCACACCCCTCCGTTAACGGCTGGCGGAGGGGCTTGTAACCTTTTTGCCGTCAGGCTGTCGTTGCCGTCTACTTGTCAGTATGCTGTCGGCAAAGGGCTTTGCCGTCCGTCGATTATGTGCAGACGGCAAAGCACCTCTTTGCCGAAGAAATTGTTGACAGGAGTTGTGTCGTCTGGGAGCAGACGGCAAAGCTCTTTGCCGACAGCTAAAGGTGTGTTTGCCGTCTGCCAAGGCAGACGGCAAACAAGAGAATTCCAGTAGTGATGGGCACGCGGTTATGGATTGTACTTACCTATACCCGTACGCCGTACCCACTATACCCGATGGGTTTGAAATTTCTCTATTTATATACCCATGGGTAATCGTTTGACCCATACCCTTACCCTAATAGGGTTTTCACCTGTCGGGTACGTGGGTAATGGTACCCATTACCATCTGTACACGGAGTCCGAAATCCTCACTAGTATATGTCTAACTTAACATATGCTATGGCATAATTCTAAGTTGTATACTTGAGCTATTCTTTATGTTTGTAATTAGATGAAGCCGGATACAGTATATGACCTACTAGTGTAGTCTTCATATCATGCATGCCATCCTCATAGTTTCTCCACTCTAATGCTGACTATGATGATTAAGAATTTTCCATGGAGAAAACCGTCATGCTTTATAAGGAACGAGCATGACGTGACTGTCTGCTAATCCAAATCTGCATGCACGATCAGTTTCCAAAAAACCATAAACAATCTTCATGCATAGGATCAGGTTTCGACAGGACTATTTTGGTTTGTGTTCCATCACGCCAACTTTTGAAGCCAGATTGGCGGACCTTCCTAGAATGGTATGGTAGGTACCTTGATTACTAGCAGAACTGACACATTTTGTTCCATTTAGTGATCAAAATATGGCCGAAGTCCGAAGTGCACATTGGGTCTGTGGAAATTCAACTACAGCCATGCGCCCATGCCATATATTCTTGGCCTAGGTACTATTAGGGCCAGCATCCATGTGGCTGCAAACACAAATAGCACGCAGCCAGCCAGCATGGGAAGCTTGGCATACTGTCCGTCGGAAAAAGAATGGAAATATGCGGCACTTTATTTGTCTCATGATTTCCATGCATTCCAATTGGTGAGAAACAAGCTAGGGATAAAGAGTGCAAGACATAGCATGTTGGGAGAAGAAAGGGAGGGCCTATTCTTTCTTCATATTTGATCTCTTTTGGCTCACTGGTCACTAGTCACTACCAGATATATGTCACTGGAAGGTGCAATTATTCCCGTGCATTATTTGATGCACGTGAAGCTGCTTGGCCGGCAACATTTTTAGTAGCACTGCTTTTTTTCAGAGTGATATCGCGTAGTGCTCCTTAGATAGTTAGACTTGCAGCTAGTTCGTTACAAAATCGTTCATCATTACCTTCAATATGCAATGCATCACTGCTCACAAGGGCATCTCCAGCTCAGCGAATAGAGGGATCAGTCCATCGATCATCGAACATTGCACTCATTTGTCCACCAGTAATTCAATCAAAATACGGTAAATTCTCATACCTTTGTTAAATGGATTTTATCCAAATTTGATATGTAAACTGAGCGATATCTCTTCCAATTTACTACTAAAATTAACAAAACTAAAAAATCTAATAAAAACCCTGGATGGTGACCTCGTAGGCATGTTCGAGCTATCCCATAACACCTTTGTCGTTGTTCGAGCCGCTCCCGTTGTCGGCAAGGAACAAGCATGACATCATCGATCCAACGGTCCGGTCCTTGCCTTTGTCCTTGCACTGCAGGAGGCAGCGGCCTCGCTCAGGGATCACTCCTCGGCCATTTTGCCGAGCTGTTGATCCAGCCAGCGGAGGCGCCTCTTGAACATCTCAAATGTGGTGAGCGAACGATCAGAGGGACATGCCTCCACGAGATTCTCGTCAGTGAGGACCTAGGCGGGCGCCTTGTTGGACTTGGCGAAGGCGGAGCGGTGTGCCTTATTGTGTTGCTCCTTCTGCGCCTTCACCTTGGCCGCCCTCTCCATTACTGAGGTGAGGCCCCGCGATGAGGATGAGCTTCTGTCGTGGCCGTGGTAGTGCAAAATGCTACCGCGCGCCTTTCCGATCGGCGGCAACAACTACTCCTTGATCGCCTTGCCGCACCAATGCTGGTGTCGTGGCGGTGATACCCCGTAGTTGAACACCGCATAGGCGTTGTTCAGCGGCGAGGCCGACTCATCCTTGACGCGTCGCCCGATCTAGATGTCGCGGTCGCGGTGGATCAGGGGCGGCGAGGCACACCCCATCTTGGCCCACAGAGAGGCCGCATCGACGAGCGCCCCTCCTTGACGAAGCATCATTAAGGAGACGATGGCGTCGGGCCGCTGTCGTAGAGGAGCAAGCGACGGATGGCGTACTCCATCTGCACCGCGAAGTCCTTGTTCGGTTGGGCAGGCTTGGCGAGCAGGCTAGGCTTCGGCGGCTGCCGCTACGACTTCTACGGCTGCTGCGGTGCATGGTTCTCCTCGTTGTCGCACAAGATGATGATCTCGTTGTGGGAGGACCCGAGCGTCCTTGAGGTCGAAGGTCCCTAAGATCTACGGCGTCGCCTCTAGGATCCCGTTGGAGATCCACCTCCACCGCTGTTGCCAGCCGGCGCGAAAAAACATGACTTCATCATAGAGATCGGTGGCGGTGATAGAGTGGAGAAGGAGAGGGTAGGAGAAAAAAAATGTGCGGTTTGGGGGTGTGGACGGTGTCGAAGCCCTACTTATACATGCAGGTGCCTTGCAATGTGGCCGGAGTTAGTTCATCGGGCGCGTCTCCAGCACTGAATGGGCTCGGTAGAACGGAGGCACCGCTTTGGTGACCGGTTAGGTCACTCTAAGCGAATTCAATGCAGAGAAGCCACGTCCTCTTTGGAACGGCTTGACCGACATGAATACGCGACAACCGTTTCGTGCACGAAGAGGGTTTTTGGCACGAAGGGTTTTGGTGTGGGCCAGGGGTGTTGGATGAGAGCGTTTTGGTTGTTCGGACTCCCGCAAATCCCCCTTAGTTTAGGTTAGATTTAAAAAAAATGAACATGTGGACCGGCCTGCGAACTGATACAACGCCGCGTTGGATGGAAAAAGTAGTACGAACAGTCTGATCCAAACAGATGCAAAACATTTGAGGGTCGCTGTTGGAGATGCTCTACTGCATCGACTCTTAACCAAAGTTTTAAATAGCCGGCTATAGCCCCGCTATGGATGTTTGAGCATGGTGCCGCTAAATGATGCTCGCCGCTATTCATGTACAATCGTGCGAAAAAGTTTTAAAATAGCCGGCTATAGCCTCGCTATACCCCCGCTATGGCTGTTTTGAAGGGCCGCCGCTATTTGTCATAGCCCGCTATTTAAAACTATGCTCTTAACACATCATTTTAGGTGTGGTGGAAATAATATAGAGGCAAACATCACAATGCTTAGTATCCTAGATGTTGTATCTAAGTGATGTTGCATTTAATTAATCTAGGAATCACTAGTGTAGAGTACGTAGTGGTATTAAAACACATCTATCGCTCATTTTAGAATCAAATTGTGTACACTGAATGTATTATAGACGTCACAAAAATAAAACCGTCTACCAAAAATAAAACGTATGTGATGGTTCAACCATCTGACGCGATTTAGAAAGAGCAAACGTGTATGATACGGAGCACGCACAGTTCTGCTTAGTGGACTGTGTGTGATTCCTGGCAAACAATTGTTAGAAAGCAACCGTCTGTGAAATGATCACGAAGCATTGCATACGTGTGTTCTCACGAATAGCGTGTGTTCTCACGAATAGCGTGTGTTCTTTTGTGCATGATTCGTGTGGGATATCTCGATACAATGCACACGATTGCAAAATAAGAATTGTGTGACCTATTGGATACACAATTGAACCAAATAAATCGTGTGGGAATGAGCGCGTCTATTCGTCGATGAATCACTTGGATCGTCTTGGATTTCTAATGGTTTTTCACACGCATGTTCGTTTAACTAGCGGGTGGAATTGTACCATCAAACTCATGAAGCGGGGTTTTTCACACGCATGTTCGTCCACGGCACAAAGATGACACTTGGACCAATGTATATATCGAGCCAGTAGGTGAATGCAATCGCCATTGCCGAGGCTTTCACGCCAGCATCACTCTTTGCGCGGCCGTGTTGCTGTGGCGTCGAGTGGCAGCATGGTACAAGGTGATGTGTAAAGAAGAGTGGATGCGGATTGATCGATCCCGGTGCTACCTCCAGAGCCCGGCGCATAGCAACGCGCTGGTTGGTGATGCCTCGCTGCCTTTCCGCTTGGCGTCTTCCCTGAAGAAGATAACTCCACCTTGGTTCTTCTTTCCCAGTTCCGGCGAACGAAGGAACATGCACGGTCGGCACTAGTACGCTCTTCGCCGTCAATCCGTCCAAGGTGAAGAAACCACGTGCATTTCCCGCCCAACACCAGATATACCTCATCGCCGGCGGGTAGTGCATCCCCCCTGACTCCATGGCATATGCGTCCTGGCTCCACAGAGTCCACATAAAATGTAGGATAAGGACACAAGATGCTAGCTCCGATCGAATCAGTACTGTGCTTATTCTGGCGTGACTGAACTTATCTTGCGCGTCTACACTGTGTAAGAAAGCTTCCCCAAAAGCAAAACGAAACTTCCCGGCGATTGCGTACGCGCGGCGGCGGAGCATCGCGTCTCGCCGGACTTTCTACTGCGCCGTCGGTCTCAGGCGCCCAACGTGCATGACAACGACGGTCACTTACCACTTGCCTCCTTTTAGTCTTCTTTACTTGGCTCTCGCCCGTGCGCGTGTGCGTCCAGGCATGCGCGCGAATCGAATGATGAGAAGGTGAATCTTGCCACCAATAGGACTAAGAAATGACCAACTTTGCGAATAACTACGTTGTATGGTACAATTTGCTCTTCGTTTTCTATGAGGATGATGATCTGAATATGGTGCGTGATAGGCAGGTAGGTGGGCGGATATGTTTGCACGACGATCTACTGATCTTCTCTTTCTTTCTCAGATCTTCCTCGTTATGTTTCTTTCTCAATGCATTCGATCACCGGTAAGGAAATGTATGTGGTCGTACGTACCAGAGCATTACAAATGGACTGCACGAAAGATTTTGCCACATTAGAGGGTTCTTTGTGGTGGAGTTATGTGGCGAGGCATGCAGCTTTGATATTTTTTTACAGATATTTTACTGCACTGTGCATCATGATACACCAGAGAAGGTGTATCATTTGGATGATCCAACGATCAAAATAACGTGAGCCTTACTTAAGCCCAAGGGCATAACGATCCAAAGAAAAATTCGATCATCCAAAGAAAATCATACCGAAACTACCCTTGCTTATTTTTATGAGGAAAAAATTGCATATGTGCAAACTGATTTTGATGCCAAAAATACCTCTCGGACCTCCTCATGATACAGGTGGCATCAGCGTATCAAATAGGATCTGAACCGTCTAATATGATCCGATGGATGGTCCATAATCACTTCATGCAATGCAAAAAGACTCTTTCTTTTCCGGATATATGTTGTTCGATTTCTGAATTTTGCATATATGTTTATAATATATGGTTGTATACATCGTCCTGATGCAGAAATCAGGGTTATCCTACTTAAAAAACATTAGTAGTTCTATATCTGGCCCACCAGGTCATTTATCTTTAAGTTGAATACGTCTAATCCGGATGTAATACATATGAAGATGTGTGTGGGTGCTTAAATAGGCTATGCAAATTAGGTAGAAGTAGATGCAACAGTGGCGGAGTCAGGATATTAACCATGTGTACTCAATCGTACGTATGTTGTATAGTCAAATACATGTATTTGTGTGGGTTTTTTTTAAAATTGCATACTTTTAGCCTATTCTGCCAAAAAAATGTGTAGTCAAGTGACTACACAGCCTAGGCGTGGCTCCGCCACTGAGATGCAAGATCACTGCAAACTGTGATTAGTAAGGATGACCAAACCGACCGTGGAGGTGGTTCCTAGCAAACTATATCATACTTCCTCCGTCCGAAAATACTTGTCGGAGTAATGGATGTACCTAAATGTATTTTAGGTTTAGATATATTTATTTTTATTCATATTTTCAATAAGTATTTTCGGACGGAGAGAGTACGATTTACCGCATTGATTCAACAGAATATGCTACTATTTTCGGACCTCACTAACAAATTTATGTGTCATGCTGATGGGTTGCTTCTTCTCGGTTGATCCTGCGTCACCATGATGTGTCCAACCCAATGGGCCACGATGGCACATTAGTGGAATTATTCATATTTTTATGGACGCGGATTATTTGAACTCGAGCTCAAATTCTCCTTGGCAAACAGTAAATTTGAAAACAAATTAAACAATTTCTTAAAAGAATTGAATTTTTTCGTGAAAAATGTTTTGAGTGCTTGTAAAATTTAATTATGAAATGGCATTCGCGCACACCGTGTACAAATATAAAATCAGTGCTCCAAAGATGCTATTTTTGAAAGCATTATTAAGTGATCAGTTTTTTGCTTCTACTTCTACATATATCATTTTTTTGATGTAATTTTGCAAGACTACAAATATTTTTCAAAAATTGCCAAAAATATTCATTTTTTATTGTTATTTTTTACAATCTATTGTTCACTAGGGAGCATTTGAGCTCAGAAGTAGAAAGTGACTTTCGTATTTTATACTCCTTCCGTCCCGAATTACTTGTCGCTCAAATAGATGTATATAGCACTAGTTCGAGATACATCAATTTGAATGACAAGTAATTCGGGACAGAGGATGTATTTTTCTATTTTTATATAGCCTATGGTAAAATCCTAAGGTGGTGAACCTATTCACCTCTAGCTAGTCCACTCGCCAAACATGTAAGTTTGATGCATTATATTTTATATAACATGTAGATTTATTTCATGTAGTTCTTCCCATTGAAAATTAAGTTATATCTACCAATACTATACAAAACTCATGTGAAATTTATCGAACATATTTATTTTTATGTTTATCACGAGTAACTTTGAGTAGCTAGCTAGTACCGCATGGAGTATGTGGTCTGCAACCTCCAAACAAAAAAACCACTCCGTATTTTCTTTTTGCGAGTAAAAAAAATTAAAACTTGAAGTAGCTAGTGTTATTGCATCCACAAAAACTATCTAGTATTGCATCCAAAAAAATGTACTTTATGGATGTGCTATCACACCCTTGAATACAAAAGTCATAATTACAAATTAATCGAAGGGAATTGATGTATGAAACAGTCAATAGAAAATACTAAAAAGTGATCGTGATTTGAGATTTATGCATATTGTGCATTTTAAATCATAAAGTAAATTTTTTTATGGTAATTTCATTTGTAGAAAAGAAAGTTTGAATGATAAAAGCATGGAGAAGTCTAGAACAAAGCACACGTGCTTGTATTTCAAGATTTTTACATTGTATTTAAGTTCCACCCTGAAATCTCCTAGATAGTATCCTCCCAAGAAAAAAGAATTTTCTTGAAGTATATACACGGCAGAGTCTGATGGACTGAGTGAAGAGGATATCCAGCGATCATAATAGTGTTCAAAATTTTCCATCTTTATAACGATGGACTTCATCCAACAATTAATATTCAAAATTATTCATACACCATACATATAGTGGAGGTATAGAAACATGAATCGACTATATCCTTTGAGCATTTTTTGCCACGTTGCTTTTCTGAGCCCCGACATTAGGCCCTACCCGACATAGCCCAACAATTGGCATTCAAACTGAAGCTCGTTGTCACTATTAATAGTTAGGCCAGATAATTGGAGAAAAACAGGTACATATTCTACACTGTTATCATAAAGTTGCATTGGTCTATTTCGTAAGAAAAAGAAACAACTATGGCGATTCCATTACACGATAAGTTATTCTTCGCGCAAAGCATATATATCATCTGATCAGCAGTGGACAATCATGTTTGCACGCATAGATGAGTATCTCTGACCGTTGTAGTTTACTCCAGAGATATGCTTTCAGAGATAGGGTTTTGCCATCAAAGGAACTTCTGAAAGTTGCAAGCGTTATCGATATGGATATATTCTTTTGTTCAAAAATATATACAAGAATATATTCCATTCTGGTACGATTTAGGAATCAATTAATTAATTGAGTTAATTTTGCACAACCAAAATATATAGCTAGTTATCTTCTCCAGTTTTGCTGATTTAGAGTGTTTTTTCTATGTTCCGGTACGCTGCACCTCTTTATCTTTATCTATAAATTTTCTTTGATATTGTATTAATTGTCGTCAAATGGATGTATTTAGACGTATTTTAGTGCTAGATACATTTATTTCAACGAGAGTTAAATAAAGAAGGAAGGAAGTACTCCCTCCGTAAAGTAATATAAGAGCATTTAGATCACTATTTTAGTAATCTAAACACTCTTATATTTCTTTACGGAGGGAGTATATGTTAATCAACTAACTTATCATATCAAAGTTTCTCCTTTTGTTACTTTTAAATGAATCAATATATAGACTTCAAATTTAACAGGCCAACATTACGTTAGAACAATAATGTGTGAAAAAATAAGATTTATTGGTCTAGCATAGATATACAAAATGGTAATTTTTAAATGAAAATATTATTTTAAGTACTTATAATGCACACAAAAATATGAAAGTATTTTTCTGCATTACACTTGAAATGTTTTGTTGTACTGCAAATTGAAGCTTAAATATTATTTTATTTGAGAAAAAAATAAGAAAGGTTTCTACATAGATCATGATTTAAAAATGGATGACTAAATTAAATAAAGGAATGCAGTTCAGTTCGGCTCAATCACAACTTTTTCCCACTGATTTTCCTTAAGAATATCAACAATGAACAAGGACTGGATTTGAACTCAATAAAAATTACACAAGTACTCCATTATTTTGTCTAAAATCAAACCTAGGGAAACATCTTACCACTCTTAGGCATCTTCAACACCGACCTTTAAAATGGACACTACATCCTCCGTCCAACCTTAGCCGAAAATATTTCAATTAAAATAGAATAAATTAACACATTTTTTCACTAACTAGACGGATTTCATTCAAATAGGGATATATTTTACAAAAATTGGATGCTATATCATCTTTTCAACTACTAATACAAGAAAATCTTGTTTTTGTGAAAATTTGGCCCCGAGGAGACCGTAGCTATGGCCATAAGGGTTGCATGATTCTTTGAATGTTATATCCTCGCACATGGCCTCGTCGGGACTCTTCCGTGTTAGCTAGGCATACCCACCCTTTGTCGTGTGTCATCTCTGGTGTAGACCACCCCTTTGCGGAAAGCACCCCTCTTGCTAAAGGTCGAGATTTTCATTTAGGGTTTTTTGCGTTATCAATTCCACTCGGGAACGAAGGTGATCAAATGGAATGGGCACAACGATAGGCTATGGCCATCGTATCGTGTCGTCGGGCCTTGGTCCCACATTTTATTTTTCAGACCTGCAGCTAGCTTCCTTTTGTGCTTTGTCCATGGGCTTTTGGCTTGAGTAACATGCACAATACCTTGTTGGGTTCCTGGAAACTCGGTCTATTCGTACCGATAGTAAGAGATATCTCTTATGGTTTAGGATAGTCACAATGGGAGGCCATTCGTACCGGTAGGAAGAGATATCTCTTATGGTTTAGGCTGGTCACAATGGGAGTGTTATATACTAGTATCACGTATATGATACTAGTGTATGATACTATCTTCGCAAATGCATAATATTATAGAGAAGTTATTTATTATCATGCAAGCTATATACTGGTCCAACATTTAATATGATGCAGTATGATGATATGATACTCAGTCTTCTCTTTCCTCATTTAATTGTGTACCACCTCAACAAAACTGTCTAGTTGACATGCATGATATTACCTATGATACGATTATTGTGGCCAGCCTTAGTATTCACGATAATGACAAGGACTTTCTAGATGATGTGTAATAATACAGTCATTGGATGATTTTTTTTACGATGTGTCATTAATTTGTCTTACCATCCGCCTTTTTAGCAACGAGACATGGATCGGATACGAGGCACGGCGGATTTGCTGATTTTGGTAGGACTCCGCTATGCTTCGCCGCATGGCAGTTGATATGTCGGCTCCACGGAGCCTTGTTTTCAGCTTTGTATTTTATTTTATTTTAGATGTATTTTTTATTACCTCAACAAGTTTACTATTTTTGTTTCCGCGCTTGAATTTATTGTTCTGACATGATGGTTTGCTTGATATATAAAGTGGGTAGAAGAGTATCGAAAGAGGCAAAATAAGGAAAGTTTCAAGGGTGTGACATAAATGGATCAGTGTTTGGTTGGCCTTTTATCCATTTGGGTCGTTAAACAGATCCTTGTCCGGCCCATTTCGCCCTCCAAGGTCGCTCAATCCAACGGTGGGGAGCGATGCATTTCTACAGACACCATTTTTTAGTCCCACCTTGCCAGCTGAGGGCCTCTTCGACCTGTTTATAAGGGCGGGGGGCGGGGGGGCGACATGGACATGGTTTCTTATAGAAATCAGAAATGAGATTTCACATTAGGGGTTGTGCTACGGTGGTATTATGTGTATTTCTTAGACGTGAACGAATTTGAAAATTTCATCATTCGTTCACGTCCAAGTAATACATGTATATCATTAAAGCCTTACCGCTCAGGTGAAAGTTCATTAGTGTCTTCGCTATATTTATAATTTTTTAACGCACAATCACTGTTCACATTGGTCTCAAGGTGTGTTTAACTGATATGTACCGAGGGTGTGTTTAACTCATATGTATCGAGGTATGTGTTTAACTGATATGTACTCCCTCCGGTCCTTTTTAGTCTGCATTTAAATTTTGTTCGAAGTCAAAGAATCTCTATTTTGACCAAAATTATAGAAAAAGTATCAACATGCACAATGCCAAATCTATATGGTTAGATTCATCATGAAATGTAGTTTCACAGTATATATATTAAGTATTGTAGATGTTGATATTTTTTAATATAAAGTTGGTCAAACTTTATAAAGTTTGACTTGACACAAATCTAATACGCGGAGTTAAAAGGACCGGAGGGAGTATTTATTTACATTGTTATAGAAAAAAATAAAAAATAAAAATGTATATCAAAGACAATATGTGCTTGGGACGCAGACATGCGGGTCAGGGAGAACATTACGGGTGTTTTTCTCGCGTCTGCTGCGTGCCCGCGCGAACCTAAATCGACCTCAAATTTGGATGAAAAATAGATCATGATGAACCAGAAAACGGATATCGATCCGTTTGCGTCGCCCCGTTGAACCGCTTTTTTGTTCACGGTGATCCAAACGGACGCCAACGGATCAAAAGCGCACAAATGGATCGCGCCCTTAGAGTTGATAGGGAAAAAACGTTAGAGAAGGCAAAAACAAAACAAAATAAAATCCAAGCAGGCGCTCCTTAATTTTCCCCTCACACTAATGATGCCGATCTCCAATCACCTTAGCACTTCAAAGCATAATAAGGACGCAATACAACGATGCCATAATCTTGAAAATAACGGACTTTCTTACTTCATAACAATGCAGACGTTGCAGTGCATAACTGACCCAAACAGATCCTACGTGCTAATTGTCATTTTACTAACAACAGACATTTGATTGACATCACAATGGTGACCTACTCGTCGGTAATGAAAGAGTTTAATTACAACTTACAAGTAGCTAGTGGCATCTTACAAGCAAATCCGGCCGTCTCACCAGCCCGGCGTGTTGCCCGCCGGCGCCACAGCAGCCTCGGCGGAGCGCTCCGTGACGCACCGGTAGGCGACCGTGGCGAGCCAGAACGCCCAGGGGAGCGCGACGAGCCCCAGGCCGACGGCGGAGAGCCATCCGGGATCCTCGGCCGGCGGCAGCACGACGTAGGCCACGAGGCACCCGCCGCCGCCGAGCACGGCGAGGAGGAGCAGCACCGCCACTACCCACACCAACACGCTGCCGGCCGGCTGCGCACACTGCTCCCCCTGCTGGGGCGGTGCCATCGATCGACCGTCGCCGGTGGAGGGACCGGAGCTTAACAAGACGCGACAGCGGCGAGAAGGGACGCTGAGACGCCGGCCAAGGAGAGCAAGAAGAGGGCAACGTGCATCGCCGGTGGCCCGGGTCGTCGATCAATTGGCCGCGATCCTCGCCTTGTTGCCTTCTAGCTTGTTCGTGGACCAACAGCAGGAAAATGTGCCAAAAAAGTTCTGATCTGTTATGCTGTTTGACCTTTTGTGGATCGAAGAATGCAAGAGGGAGGAGCGGCGATGGGGGCAATGGCGGAACGCTCAAACCATGGTGGGCAAAATGGAAGGAGAGGTCAAGAGAGAATGGCGGCGAGTTCACTGTGCATTCTATAATAAGCTAGTCCCTCTTTTCTTTTTCTTTGTTTTCCTTTTTCTAGAGGCTAGTCCCGCTTTTCTTACAGGCCGTAACAAATGATATTGATTTTTCTGAAGTTTAACACACAATAGATTTATAATGATCTAGCTTGGTTATATTAATGTTTCAGTCATAACCACTCATCACTGACCTTTTCAAGTGAGGTGTCAATGATGAAGGTGTGGATTCTCTGTTGTAATTGTGATGCATTTGTAGCCGTTGGCGTGTGTAGTTTCGATCCCAAGTGGCATTCACTGTACTGCATACACATTTACTGTAGAGGATCTCAACCCCACTGATGACTATCATCACTGATCTTCAGCGTCCACGTACCCTTCCATCTTGTTTTAGTACAGAACAACAGATATGTCATTCTTCTTCTAGTTGGAGAGCATGTAGCGGATTTGCATCACACGTGTGTGTGCAGCGCATTCAATACGACACATGAGGCAGGTGTGGATCAACGTCAATTGCTTGAAGATGTCCTAAGTCATGGAGGAGAGTAGGGTGATGATGGCCACCTGGTCCTGTTGATATCAGCGAAGGAACGTCGGACTATCCATGATACAGACAGGATCGTGGATGCCTACGGTGATGATCTTCACCAATGCAGAGATGGTGCCTACAATGTAGCCGAAGGATCCTGGAATGCAAAGGACACAGACAGTCTGATTTTTCCAAAGAGGAAAATTATCCCTCATGAGGCGGATGTTGATCAGGTTGGCGTTAGAAGCAATGAAGGTGGAGTGGACGAGGTAGTCACGCCGAAGATGCCATCACTAGAAGAACGGGTGATGGACATGGTAAGGAAAAAAAGATTATTTTTTGATATAAAGTTAAAGAAACTGTTTGCCGTAATGGTTCTCACTAGTATTGACATGTTTATGTGCAACATTTACATGTTCAGTTACAAAGCAATAGAGCTAGACATTACAACTCATGTTAGATTTTCGACAAAAGGAACATATTAATGACACGATGAATCCAATTATACTCAGCCTATACACCAACAAGATATCGCAAAGACATCCAGAATGCACTCAGCCAAAGGAGAAAACAAAAAACAAAGTAAAAAAAAGGATTTCGCCATAGTCATCAACTCCTCTCGGTAGCAGCACACGGACCATCACTAAATACAACATCCAGAAACATAAAAGATCTTCAAAAGAGATGTCTCCAACAAGGGAACAGTGCACATGCTTCGTCTCGTCCGGTCCAAGATCTTAGGTTTTTACCCTGAAAAAAGTCCGAGCTCTCAAAACAATTCCTTCAGCAAAGCAATTGGCAGACACAACCAATGAAGATCAGACCTTACGTTTTTCATCCTGACAGTCACGACTAGATATCCGAGGAGCACCACCAAAAATGAGATTCATCCAGTTCTATCGCCCCCCACTTGTCACTACTGGTTCCTAAGGTTTCAAACACGTGGGCTCACTCCACCGCTTCCTAGATTCCCTCCGCTAACTTATCCTCTGATCGCAACCACCACTACATTCTACACCGCTATCTAACATCAGTTGATCGCTTCTTGGCAGATGTATTGTTGAATGAGATAATACTGAGGAGACACATGCTTGCACCGGTCGTGACAGTTGGTAGGATGAAGCAGCTGCGTTCTATGCACATTGTGTTGATATTGCACATAAAATTGGAAGGCTGAAGTTTCAACATTGTCCAAACGAAGCTAATGGCGTCACTCATCGGCATTGGGTATATCTACTATTTTTCTCGAGACTGTTTTTCTAATAATATTGCTTGTAAGTGGATCGATGAACCCCTTGGGCTCCGTCATTGCTGAACAATTCTACACTAGAAATAGCTGGCTAAACATATGACTATCTTGATCTAACCATAAATAGGATAGGAATGAGATCCTCTAACGTACAAAAATATACTGCAGAGAAACGCCGATGTATGTAGACTGTTCTTTTCGCATCCAACGGCAGCAGATGAAACCCGTGAAAACTAAACACACATCGCATGAGTTTGCTAGTTCGCCGGCATGGCCAGCTCCATGCTCCCGGCCAGCAGTACCACGCCGTCGAGGCTGGTCTCAACCAGCACTCATATCGTCCTAGTAGCCATAATAGTTTTTTGTCCTAGTAGCCATAATTGTTCTTTGCACCGCTGCCGCTGCCGACCCGGGGCAAGCCGGTCGTGTCCATGCGTGCATGCAGGTCGCTCCTTGAATCTCGCAGGGAGAGAACCGAACTGTCGGGATGTGAACAGGACATCATCGGCGACGACATTGTCGTGGTCTCTTCCTTCGGTGCTACCACGGATCTGCTCGCGATGTCACCGGTGCACGACGACGGAGCCATGGCTGAAAGCTGTTGCCGTGAACCCTTGGAGCCGGACTTGTGCTCCTCATTCGGGGGAGAGGCTGCCGCCTGCCAGTGTGTGACAGGGCGGCGGTGCAGAGGACAAGTGCCGCTACCAGGACATCACGACTGGTTGAGAGCAGGATCAACGGCGTGGTTCAGCCGATCAGGGAGATAGGCGTGCCGGCGATCTAGCTGATCATCAGCTGCTGATGTAGGCATTGTGTTTTCACGGACTTCATCAGCTATCGTTGGATGCATAAAAAATGACCTACATATAACGACGTCCCTCTGCAGTATTTTTTTGGTAGTGACTAGGGCTCATGCGCATGTCACATGCGCTGGTGTCAGCACGCATGTTTTTTTAACTAGGTTTTTTTTATTTGTTTGAGACTGATAGTTATTTAATGGGTTCCAATGGACAAAAAAAAACACTATCAAAAAATTACTATAATAAATGTAAAAATGTCAATTTTAAAAATAATAAGTAAAGGTCGAAACAGTTGCGACTCGTTGGTGAACTTGCAACTGAGAAAAAAAAGTCAAACCAAGTTGCAACTCGTTGTTGGACTTGCAACTGAAAAAAAATAACGCAGTTGCGACTCATTGGTTGAGTTGCAACTGAGAAAAAAAAGTCGGACCCAGTTGCGACTCGTTGGTGGGCTTGCAACTGAGAAAAAAAATCGGACTCGGTTGCGACTCGTTGGTGGACTTGCAACTGAGAAAAAAATCGGACCTAGTTGCGACTCGTTGGTGGATTTGCAACTGCGAAAAATACTCAGACCCACTTGCGAATCATTGGTGAGCTTGCAACTAAGAAAACAAATCAGACCCAGTTGCAACTCGTTGACGGACTTGCAACTTAGAAAAAAATCGGACACAGTTGCGACTCGTTGGCGGACTTGCAACTGAGAAAAAAATCGGACATAGTTGCGGCTCGTTGGTGGACTTGCAACTGAGAAAAAAATCAGACCCAGTTGCGACTCGTTGATGAACTTGAAACTGAGAAAAATACTCGGACCCACTTGCGACTCGTTGATGGGCTTGCAACTGAGAAAAAAATCGGACACAGTTGCTACTCGTTGGCGAACTTGCAACTTAGAAAATAATTGGACTCAGTTGCGACTCGTTGGTGGACTTGCAACTGAGAAAAAAACTCAGACCCACTTGCGAATCGTTGGTCGGCTTCCAACTAAGAAAAGAAATCGGACCAAGTTGCGACTCGTTGGCGGACTTGTAACTTAGAAAAAATCGGACACAATTGCGACTCGTTGGTGGTCTTGCAACTGAAAAAAAAAATGGACCCGATTGCGACTCGTTGGTGGATTTGCAACTAAGAAAAATAAGTCAGACCTAGTAGCGACTCGTTGGTGGATTGAAACTGAGAAAAAAAATTGAAACCAGTTGTGACTTGTTGGTGGAATTACAATTGAGAAAAAAAATCAACAAAAAAGCAGAGGGAACCATCGACGAAAAAAAGACAACCTATAAACATCACATGATAAAAGCGAAAAAAACAACCAAAAAAGTTGAAACAGTTTGCGCTCAACTCCCGTACGACAAACAATCTAAATCAACCCTCAATCAACTCTTGTACAGTTTATGAAAACAGAAAATCACACGACAACGGATTAATATGTAGCTTCGATATTTTGTGTGTACATGCGTTTTAACAATTTCGTATTAAAAAACTTTATTCTATGTTAAAAAAATGTTCAGTGACTATTAAAAAATATTTGTCAAATAATATAAAAAATAGTGAATAATAAAAATGTTCATTCTACATAAATATTTTCAACTTATATAAACAAATCAATGTATATTTAAAATTAGTTCAGCATAATAAATTTATTTTTAAGTATTGAATAAAATATTCACCATATATCGTGAAAAGTCATAAAAAACGTAAACAAAATAAAAATGCATTAAAATATGAAAGTAGAAAAGAAAAAACGAAAATAAAAGAATGACCAAAAAAATCGAAACAGAAAAAAGAATAGAAAAAAACATAAAAAATATATTAAGTGAGCCGGCCCACCTCTCTAGGATGCAAGCTTCGCGTACATGTTTTAGAAAAACAGGATAAGCATCTTTAGTTTGCAACTTAAGAGAAAAAAATAACTTGCATGTGACTTAACTAATTCTCATGTACATGAGAATTAGCAAATCCGTATTTTTTTTGTACGTCAGAGGATCTCATCTATAATACCTAAATAGTTCATCCCCACTAACATAATTCTCTTAACATGCAAGCTATCCACATCATCAAGTAAGTCCACTTATTTTCCACTAACACTTCATGCACATGCTTCTGTTAAATCCATATGCGCATGCAACCTATCACAAATAAATATTAACTTTTTTGGCACTAAGCCTCACGATTTAGAAGCGAATTTTGTTTATAGAAAATAAAATTATGAGTTATACCTCACATTTTATTTTTGTATGCGACATTTTTTTATGAATGCGCATATGTAGTTGATATCATTGTTTTAGGTTTAGCTAATGGTAATGTCTCCACTCTCTCAACTCAAAGTTGTTTTTGTCTCATATCATCTCGTCGGTATATTCTCAAGGTAATAAATTAATAAAACAAAAATCACACCTATTTTTAGTTTTTTCATCAAAAAAATTTAGATTTTTACTCTAAAAACATTTCTTTTAAAAATGATTTAATGATTAAATTATACAAAGTTTCATATTTTTCTAATATTTTAAAATATTAAATTATTTGTGAACCGTTCTCGCAGCAACGCGCGGGGTATCATCTAGTTCCCATAGATACACAAGCATTCATCAATATGTTACATTTACAGGCTCGCACAAACAAGAAAATGAAAAAAAAAACAAAGAGAAAGAAAGCAGAGGCTCCATCCAAACCACAATCAAGCAGCCACAACCAGAGCACGCAGCAAGCAAGCGATCGTCAGCCTAACACGATGGCCAGGTCCCCGCTGCCCTTGCTGCTCTTCCTCCTGGAGAAACTCTTGGAGAAGAGGATGTCGCCGATGAGTGGCACGATGGGCTTCACCTTCTGCGCCTTCCTCCTCCTCCTGCCGCCGGCGCCGCCACCCAGCAGGCCGTCGTCGTCGTCGTCGTCGAGCTCGCCGAGGCTCAGCGCGTGGCTGAACGACGGCAGGTACTCGCTGCTGTACGTGCTGGACTTCTCGGCCCACCGCTCGCTCCGCACCATCGCGTCCGTGTCTCCCCCGACGCTGCGCCGCGCCGCCGACGCAGCCGCAGCAGCCTTGTCGGCCTCGATCTCGGCCATCCTCGAGAGGCCGCGGTGGAGCTGCGCGTTGAGGCTGGCCACGGCCATCTCCATCTCGGCGCCCCTCTTCCTGAGCTGCACCACCTCCCGCCTCGTGTCGGCCACCTCCGCCTCCATCTTCCTGATGGAAGCCACGATCGCCAGCCCAGCTTCGTCGTCGTCATGGCAGCCACCATGCCCGCCGTCGTCTTCATACGCCGATCGCGGCGACGTGAACGACGGCGAGGAGTGCGCCGAGTACATGGGCGCGATAGCCGCCGTTGCCTCTGGCTCCGGTTCTGCCGCGTCTACCTCTGCCATTGCATTTGGAGAAAGGGTGGCGGCACTGTTCCTACCGCTATCTTGGTGCTTGGCATTAGGGGTAGCATTGGCATCAATGGCACGCGGGCTGGCAACGGCGACCACCGCGCTGCTGCTGTATCTGGAGTTGCTCTCGCCGCCGCCGACGAGGATGCGCTCCCCGAACACGGCCACCGCCTCCTTCACGGACCGGAAAGGGCGCGCGGTGTCGACCTCGACGCGATCAGATGCCATGGATTTGGAATGCAATGCAACAAACATTCACAAGTTCCTGGGGGTTTATATGGAGGCGAGAGGCTGCTGGTTTCTTTGCTTCCACTTCAATGGCGCACTGGCCACCAGCAGCTAGTCCCAAGCAACCAGTTTCCCAGTAGCAGCAACAAGCAAGAACCATGACTTGCCACCTAAAGGAAGTTACAGAAAACTCCCAGAAAATCCGCTGCAGGAGTGGAGCTGAAGCAGGGATGCTTTCTGGGCACTCTTGGCTTGCTGTGGCTGGCTCCAAGGAGACGATCACGGTAACAACTGCTGTCAGAGAAGCATGTAACAGGGCAGAAATTCTGGTGCCATGACAGTGGTTGGGAGAAATCATAGTTCTTTTTTATTCAGTTGGGGGCATGCAGTTTCCAAAGGGGATAGGAGCCTTGTAACAAACTTCCTTGTCATGGAAATCAGAAACATGATTCTGATTGAGATTGTGAATGTTACAGGCCAGCAACTGATCAAATCAGGTGAAGTATCTACCATTTCTAGTGTCTTCGTTGATGTCGCAACCAACTAAAGTAATAACGGAACGGATTAGCCCTGAAACATGCGCAGCTAAGCTGAAAAGGTTTGCTCCAAGACTTCGTTTCCAGTAGATGAGCGACGCTCTAGCTGTGTGCATCGATATTTATTTATTTTTGAAACGGTGGCAAAAGCTTTGCCACATCTATTAATTAAGAAGAGAGTTGCCCAGTTAATTAACGGAAAACCGGGCAAAAACCAATACAAATCAACCACATGTGAACTACTCACAGAACATGCAACCCCAAACACACATGATCAACCCGACAGTCATACCCAACATGCAACGAACCTTAACCCTTACACTACTACAACACAAAGAAATCGACAACAAGAAGACCTCGGCCAAATACCACGGGCACCCCAAATCCACGAGCACATGCCACGCCATAAGGACACCCCAAGAGAACCCAAGCCAGGCCATAAGGACACCCCAAGAGACAGATGACCAATCATCAAGCAGCTGCAGACGCCTTCCCTGTGGCGTCACTCTTCTTATTTTTCCCCCTTAGAGCCTCCTCCACGATCGTCTTTCCAGATCCAGGGCTAATCCTTTCCAAGCGTTTGAGCAAACTGTGAATCTCTAACTCGAAGAGAATCTGATTAACCTTATCACGCACGGATAACTTCCCAACGACCCCGCACGAGGGGGGGATCGCGGCGTTGGATCCTCCATGATCAGGCGTTAACACACCACCCTCCTCAATATCACCAACCACAGGTACCACCGACACGAAGGGCTCATCCATCTCAAGCTGCTCACAAGACTTCAACGCCTCATTGTCCACAACACCCACAGATGCCACTAGATCAACAGTCAGAGGCGAGGGAGCAATAGCAACACCCAAACCTCCATGGTGTATAGAGGCGAGCGGTTGACTAGGCTCCAACAACGACGACGAGGGAGCAGCCGACATCGCCAAGGCCCCTCCAAGCGTTCCCAACTCCTTAGGAAGCACCATCGAAATAGGCAGGGTGGACTCACCACAAAGCTTCTGCAACTCAGGCATAATCTGTAGTACCGGAGCACCGATCTCGAAACCGTTTCCACTCTCAGAATCAATCGACACAGCAGGCAACGGCGACAGACAAGGTGAAGCACGAGGGGAAAGAACTCCATACATGCTTGCTTCCCCATCGGCAGACCCAACCTGGATCTCGGATAATGGAGACACAACGGTCACAACCTGGAGTTTGGCGAGAGCGGCCTCCACACTTTTCACACGCGCAATGCACTCGCGAAGCTCAGCGCGGAGGAGCTCAGTCTGCTTCGCGATGAGCCACTCCAGCCCGACCCGCATCCCTGGGGTGGCCGGGTCAACAACACCTGACGGAGCCATGGCAGGAGCAGCCGACGCCTGCTGCTGTGGAGGGAGAAGGGGCCAGCCCCTTCCAGCGCCGAAACGGGGCGCCGCCTGCCAGGGCTGAAGCGCCCAAGACCCATGTTGAAGCACCTTGCAGGGGAGCACGGATTCCATTGGTTCCCCACGGGGAACTTGAGCTCGACAATGCTTGGTAGACATGTGATGCACAGGCGATGTGACAAGGCACGCAAGAGAGCTGAGTGGACGCCAAGGATTGCGACACCCTCGTGCCAAGTGACCGTTCTCCAAGCAGCGGGAGCACCTCAAGGAATCTCTGCAAATTGCCGCACGATGTCCAGAAGCAAAACATCTGCAACACCTACCAAACAACCAAGCTAGGATGGGGCGAGGCGACGACGTTGGTGATGACGACGCCGGAAGGCGCCGACCACGCCGACTCTGAACCACTTGCCATCCTTCGCTCGCCTCCGTCTCATGCCCTACACACGGCTCAATCAGTTGAGCAGCCAAGACCGAGCTTTCGGGAGCCAATGGCGTCAGTAGGGCCAACATCTCCTCTTCCTCGTCATTGCCAGTGTCCTCCACATCGGCAAGGGAGGCCCAGGACACATGCCGCCCTGTGCCCAAAACCACGGTCGACAAAGCGGAGGACGCCGTCATCATCGACTCCTGGGAATGGAGCGTGCGAGCCACCCTCTGCCCTTGAATGGACGGGTCAGAGCGGCGGAAGGCGAGGGCGTCCGTGGCGAGAGAGGCGGCTGAAGCTGGAGCAGAGGTCTCCGCGGAGCCGACAGACGGCACCGCTGCAGTGGTTACCTCTGTCGCGGCCGACGCAGAAGCCGGAGCAGGGAGCGGCAGGGAGCCGGCGAACGGCACCGGTGGAGCGGCAGCGGCCGCCACGGCCGACGCGGATGCTGGAGCAGGAGCGTTGAGCGTCGGAGGGCCAGCGGACGGCTCAGCTGGAGTGGCTGCCACCGACGCGGGCGGCGCGGATGCGAGCTGAGGACGAGCAGCCATGGCGCAGCCCCGCGCGGAAAAGCACACCGGCGAAGAGAAGACGTGGAGAAGATCCCAGATCTGAACAGGGGAGATGCAGGGGCGGCCTGAGGTGGGAGATCAGGACGGCGCAGCCGCCGCCGCGGGCGCGTCCGCGAGAGCCAGGTCGCTTTCCTAGCTAGAGCGGCATCCAGCTCACGCAGGCGCATTTAAGCCGGCCGGCCTTGCATGTTCCTTGGCGTGAATGATACATAGGCCAGGGATGATCCTTCTTTTTCTAAAGAAATAAGTACTACATGAGTGACGCTTATGTTGCAACCCTGATCAGAAGAAGGTTTAAGTGCTAAGGTATGTTTCTCACTAAATACCAGCATGTTATGAATAGTTTCCTGAAAATACCAGCATGTTGAGAAAACATATAGAAACACCGAATAGTGGTGCCGAAATAGGATTTTCTTTCAGAGATTTGTGCAAAAAATATGGCCATTCTTTTCAGCGTTGGCATGGACCATGCACTGCAGGGCACCATAAGTTGTAAGTTGGAACTGGGTAGTCTTTACTAGGCAGGGCACCATATTGGCTTAGTTCGGATTTTTGGAGCAATCGGCTGAAGCATGAATTCAATGTGGTATTATCTCCGATTCATATTAATAGACTTAACTTTGTCTAAATTCGTATGTATCTAGTTAAGTACTTAGACTAGATGCATGTGTATCTAGATAAACTTAAGTTTATTAATATGGATCGAATGGAGTATTAAAATCAAAAGGTCTGAAATTCAAAACCCTATCAAAATAGTATTTACAGAAAGATTCTACAGCCTACAAATTATCCCACGTCACCTTCCAAGATTTTGAAAGAACCAACCAACAGTAGTGGACCACATTAACGATTGGTACCAACCTGATGCTGTGAGGTGCCAAATCAGTTTGAGTCAAACTTTGACCCACTCCATGTACATCGCACATGGCGTCTTTGTGCCACTAATCTGACCATTGCTATGCACATATAATCAGCCAGGTGCTCAACAGCTAGCTCACGTACTTCACCTGCCGTTGACGAGTGCCGGATTTCTTCACCGGTGGTCTTTACGGACTGACAAAATGTTCCTAGACATTTGGTTTGGAGGAATCTGGTCGTGCACGTCCACAAACAACAGTCTCTAGGACTTAAAGGAACGTGTCGTGAAGCTCCGTTTTTATCTAACACCACGGGACACGTCAAAATTACGATTTTCATGGTTCTGGTGGAGGCGGGAAATGTCAAGTCGGTTACGATTGAAACACCAGAAGGTATCGGCGAAGGCGGTGAATTTCTGCTTGGTGATTCGTGACTTGTAGCAGCTGTTGAGACACGCGGTACACTACGCTAGCGCCAAATAAAAATTTCTACCACGCACAACCAAGATCACTGTTACTGGGGATGAACTACGTGATTAGGGTTTACCACTAGACGCGCAGTCACGGCAGCGAAAGGAGAGTTGGCGATGCGCGTCGGCGGCTGCTCCTCGAATCTCTCGAACCGATCCCTCGTACTGGTCCCACGAACGGAGTCCCTCGATCCGATCCCGCGAACAGTTCGTCCAAGCGCCGCAGGTGCGGCACCTTCAAGGGATGCACACGTACAAGGACGAGCGTCGGGCGGCGGACTGCTAGGTCCGACGGCTCGGCCTGGAGGTGGAGTGGCGTCTAGGGTAGTGGTCTAACCTCTACCCCTTTGGGGTTCGCCCTAGCTCTTATATAGGCGCCCGTGGAATGGCCTCAACCCTTGAGGCAATCCGGATCCTCCATTCATATTCCATTCGGATCACATCCGAATGAACTCCTTTGCCTTTAAGCGCGCGGCCCTATAGGTTTATGTACACATGGACACGTCCCGGATCACATCCGGTTTGTTAGTCGGTAGCGGTTCCTAGCAGAACGTGTCAGCTCCCATATATGCGTAAAGTCATAAGACGAACAATTACAAAGTGTCATATGCAACATTTCTTTTGCCTCACGATATATGTTGTCTAGCTCAAGGCGAGTACTTGTCACCCTTGTGATAGCTTGACCTCTCTTCTCGAAACCGTGATACAGATTCCTGAACCAGGTTAACACTTAACCCATATCGCATGGCCATGCTGGGCCCAGAGAATATATCTCCAAGGTGGAGGGGCAAATCTTATCTTGATCAACCATGTCTCACGGCATGTATCATGACTCATCCGTAAGCTACCTTTATAACTACCCAGTTACGATGTAGCGTTTGATAGTCCCTAAGTGAGCCATTCCTCATCCCGAAAACATGCGAGGACCTCAGGTCTAGGACATGGCATAAACATTGTATTGAGACTAACAGATGACAATATCTCGCTGCGTCTCAAAGTGGGTTTCTGTCCAACTCAATGATCCCATCACTAAGTTCATACTATCGGTAGCATCTCCATGCTCATGACTTGTGAAACATAGTCATCAACCGAATCATATACTAGTCAAGGATATGTGTCCGTATAACCTTATCAACTAGGGACCATTAGAACAATCATCATAGAATATAGTCTCACAAACAAGTCACATACTTATTGATGCATAGCAATGATGATGTTTAAGGACAATACAAATAACTCATGAATACATAAGGAGATAACATCATAACATGATTGCCTCTAGGGCATATCTCCAACAGCAGCGACATCCGTAAGAGGGGGCGGCACCATAGGAGGAGTATAGAGTCTGAGCTTCCAGGGTGAAAACCCAAGGTCTGACCTTAATTGGTTGTGTCTGGCAGTGGTCTTGTTGAAGGCATTGTTTTGGGAGCATAGATTTTCTTCAGGGTGAAAGCTAAGATCTATGATCGGGCGATGACAACGCTTGTGCATTGTTTCTTTTTTGGAGGCGTCGCTTTTGGAGATTTGTACTTCGGGTGTTGTTTTGGTGATGGTTCGCTGCAGTTACTAGTAACTGATCATTGTAGCAGGTTCTTTTTTTTTTGTTTATGGGTTGTGTAGAAGGATGCAGTTGTAATTCTTAGATGTACATATGACTTGCATGTAACTTTGTATGTGTAACATATAGAAAAGAAGAGAATTACCAGGCTGTTGAGGTAACAGCCAGAAAACTCTCGAACCAACTCTGTTCGGTTCAGTGACCAGCGAGATCCGGCGAGACTAGCGATCCCCGGCGATTCTCTGGCGATTTCAACATGGCATCAGAGTGTGGGGACGAGTAGTCCGTCGGCGGAGACGGCGGCGGCGGCGGCGAGCGCTAGCAGGGCGAGAACCGCATAGGAGGGCCCACGGCGGATCGCTATCTCGGGCGGCGGCGGCGGTCACACCAGTGGAGAGCTCGAGCTCGTGGAAGTTTTTTCCCGATCCGATCGGCGGGTTTGTCGGTGGAGTTCAGGCAGAAGTACTCAGGAGTTGGGAGGAGGAGCTTGGAGCTAAGGCGCCTAGTGTGGAGGTGAGACCCGACAGAAGGCTCAATCAACCTTGTTGGATGTGAGGTACGTGTGGTCTAGAAAAAGGTGAAAATAGGAGATTGAGTAGGACCGTGAAGCACACAGTGCCACTAATTGCTGGAAGAAAATTGTGGGTACGAAGTATATAAAAGTTTAACTGTTGAGATGGGTGATGGTGATGAATCTGGGTCTGCTTCCGGGGTGACAACAAAGGAGCTGGCAGCCTTGCTTCAAGCCATGGATGAGAAATATAGGTTGTTGTTTGACGCTATATGCAAGCAGGGTGATAATTCTAGACCTGAGATTGATGCCAAGGAAGATGTTCATCCATTGCAAATGCCGCTTGTCAAACTGGATGGAGCTGAGAATTATTCAAGTTGGGCAGAACATGTAGAGACTATCCTAGTCTCTAGGAAGTTGGAGGGATATGTTTTGGGCACAATTGAGAAGCCAACAGAGGAGAACTCCAAGGAAGGTCAGAGATGGAAGACGAGCAATGCATTGGTAAGAGCTTGGTTACTCAGTTCCATATCTCCCCAAATTGCCAAGCAAGTTGAGAGGATCAAAGAAGCACCAGAGATTTGGAGATTGCTTAAGGGCACATATTCAGGTGTTGGTAATGAGATGTTGGCTTGTAAGATTCAGAAGGAGCTACAGGATCTATGTCAGGGGGAGAAGACAGTGGTGGATTATGTGTGTGAGTTGAAGAGGTTGTGGAGTGATTTGGAGTTTTATGATCCTATTGGTATGGAGTGTGGTAAATGTGTCGAGAAGTACAATAAGTGGATCGAGAGAAGGCATGTTAGAGACTTTCTTAATGGCCTCAATCAAAAATTTGAGCCAAGGAGGGCGGCTTTGTATGGCAGTGGCAAGCTACCCAGCTTAGAACAGGCAATATCAGCCATTATAAGTGAAGAGACAAGACTGAAGTTGGAGGAATCTGGAAGTGGCAAGCTACCCAGCTTTGAATGCGGGAAGACAGGGCACTTGAAGTCTTCATGCCCTGACCTGTTTGGGACTAGTGGCCGTGGACGAGGACGAGGACGTGGTTTCCTTGGACATATTATTAATCGTGGACGTGGCACTTCGACAATTGGGAGAGCCAACTTATCATCGTCTACCAGAGAAGAAGCGCAGACAATCAATGTTCAAATGACTCCCGATGACCTGGAGAAATGGCGTCGATTCAAGGAAACTAGTACAGATGAGAAACCAATGACTGAAGCATCTGCTGCATCTACTAGTCTTAGTGGTAATAAGTCCCAACTTGCTAAGCTTAATTGTGGTGATTTATTATGGCTAATCGATTCCGGCGCATCTCAACATATGACTGGCTCATATAAACACTTCATTAATTATATCCCTGACTTCAAAAGATAGAATGTTAAACTTGCTGATGGATCCACTCAACATATTTTTGGGTCAGGAACAATCAAATGTAATAATAAATTAATTCTTCCAGCTGCGCTACATGTTCCCTCTTTTC
Organism: Bromus sterilis; assembly: GCA_950022295.1. Taxonomy (NCBI): domain Eukaryota; kingdom Viridiplantae; phylum Streptophyta; class Magnoliopsida; order Poales; family Poaceae; genus Bromus; species Bromus sterilis. Next base: position 375,866,397 of record OX465595.1, on the reverse strand, counting down.
CAATTAACTTGCTATCTGTTAGTCGCATTACCAATGAGTTAAACTGTGCAGCAATTTTTCTCCCATTCGGGTGTATATTTCAGGAGCTTGGGACTGGAAGGCGGCTTGGGACAGGGAGTATGCGTGAAGGACTGTACTACCTAGACAATCATCTACCATCTGTAGCAACAGCAAGTCTATCATTTTCTCCTACAGATGAGTTTTTACTGCATCATCGTCGCCTAGGGCACCTATGTTTTGTGAATCTAGGTAGACTTTATCCTAGCTTGTATGATAAAGTTGATAAGGCTAAATTGGTGTGTGATGCATGTGCGTATGGGAAGCTTACTAAGAGCTCTTATGTATTATCTAACAATAGAAGTGCCGAACCGCTTCATACCATACATTCTGATGTATGGGGTCCTAGTGGAGTTTATTCTATTAATGGATATCGCTACTTCGTAACTTTTATTGATTGTTGCACCAGAACCACGTGGGTTTATGTACTGAGACACAAGAGTGATGTTTTTGAGAGCTTCCGGGACTTTCATAAATTAATCATGACTCAATACAATGCATGTATTAAAATATTGCGTACTGACAATGGCACTGAGTATGTGAACAATAACTTTGATGAATATCTCTCAAGTTTTGGGATTCTTCATCAAACAACTTGTCCAGGTACATCGGAGCAAAATGGCTTAGCTGAGAGGAAAAAAAGACATATTTTGGAAGTCACTAGATGCTTGATGATGAATATGAATGTTCCGAAATATTTATGGGCTGAAGCTGTGATGACAGCATCATATTTGATAAATAGAATGCCAACTCGGGTTCTTGATTACAAAACACCCATAGAGAGTTTGACGGGAAAAACAACATATGTTGTCCCACCAAAGGTTTTCGGATGTGTATGTTTTGTCAGAGACCATAGACCCTCAGTAGGGAAACTAGATCCTAAAGCTTTGAAATGTATATTTGTTGGGTATTCTGGGACTCAGAAAGGCTATAAATGTTGGTGCCCAACAGAGAAAAAAATGTTTGTGAGCATGGACGTTGCGTTCAGGGAAAATGAGACATTCTATGGAGAATCTCCTGATTTAACTAATGTATTTCCAGATTTATTTACTGATGATGCTTCAGGTTTAAGTCATGAGATAAGTGAAGAAGGAACGAAGAGACAAGATACAAGTGAGAATGTAATTATTGGTGTAATACCAAGGGGTGTTTCAAATGATACTCAAGAAAAGAACTTAGCAGAAGCTGACCAAGACCCAGGACAGGGGGATGAGCTTGAACTTCTAAGGGAAGGGCCAAGTGGTCAAGAACTGGTTCTGAATCAAGAGAATTTAGAAGATACTTCAGTGGTGCCAGTTGTTCAAGATGATCCATCTACCTCGGACAACGGTAATCTCATCTCTTCATATGATGATCTGGATGTGCCCATTGCATTAAGAAAACCTTTACGCACCACTGCAGGAAAATTGCCTTCGAAATTAAGTTCTTATGACATGTCAAATCACGTGTCATATTCATCTATTGGTCCCATGTATAAATCTTTTATTGCAGCCTTGGACTCCATAGTTCCTGTACCACATGACTGGCAGGAAGCCAAGAAGTACCCTCAATGGAGAGATGCCATGCTAGAGGAAATGTCGGCTCTTGATAAAAATGATACATGGGAATTATCTACGCTCCCTATGGGTAAGAAAGCGGTAGGGTGTAAGTGGGTTTTACTATAAAGCATACACCAGATGGGAAAGTTGAAAGGTACAAGGCACGATTAGTGGCTAAAGCTTATAGCCAAACATATGGAGTGGATTATGATGAAACATTTGCTCCGGTGGCAAAGATGAGCACTATCAAAACTTTAATTTCTATAGCAGCTAACCGAAGGTGGAAGTTATTTCAACTTGATGTTAAAAATGCTTTTCTCCATGGTGATTTGCAAGAGGAAGTATATATGGAAATTCCCCCAGGTTTTAACACTAGAGAAACTGAAGGAAGAGTATGTAAATTGAAAAAATCGTTGTATGGTTTAAAACAATCACCTAGAGCCTGGTTTGGAAAATTTAGGAAGGAGATGTGTAATAAGGGCTTCTCACAAAGTAATGCTGATCATACCCTATTTTACAAGCATCATCACGGCAATGTTATTATTCTGATCGTATACGTTGATGATATTATAATAACAGGAAATGATGAACATGAGATGGTGCAGCTGAAGAAGGATTTGGCAAAGTCCTTTGAAGTCAAAGATCTGGGGTATCTCCATTATTTCCTAGGAATTGAAGTGGCATATAGTGCTCAAGGTATTTATCTCTCTCAGAGAAAGTATGCTCTTGATTTGTTGAAAGAAACCAGAATGATGGACTGTCAACCGATTGCCACACCAATTGAACAAAATCATAATATACAAGCAGATTCGGGAGAACCGGTGGATAAAATGAGATTTCAGAGATTAGTGGGACGACTGATATATTTGTCACATACTCGACCCGATATTGCATATGCGGTTAGTGTAATAAGTAGATATATGCATGATCCCCGGACTAGCCACATGAATACAGTCAATAGAATCCTTCGATATCTCAAAGGTAGTCCTGGAAAAGGAATTCTATTCTGTAATAATGGGCATCTTAATGTGGAAGGATTCACTGATGCAGACTGGGCTAGGAGTATTGATGATAGAAAATCTACTTCAGGGTATTGTGTATTCGTCGGTGGAAATATTGTTAGCTGGCGGAGCAAGAAGCAAAGCGTGGTAGCTAGATCCACTGCTGAAGCTGAGCTTAGATCAATGGCATTGGACATATGTGAATTAATGTGGGTGAAAATATTGCTCTCTGAATTGCTACTGTTTAATGGAGTGCCACTTAAATTATATTGTGACAATCAAGCTGCCATCAATATAGTGAATAATCCAGTTCATCATGATAGAACAAAGCATGTTGGAATAGATAGACACTTCATTAAGGAGAAGTTAGATCTTGGAGTCTTGCAAGTGGTATATGTTAAATCATCCGATCAACTAGCTGACATTCTAACCAAGGGCATTGATATTGTATCCTTTATGACCCTATGTAACAAGATGAGGCTTTGTGACATCTTTGCCTCATCTTGAGGGGGAGTGTAGAAGGATGTAGTTGTAATTCTTAGATGTACATATGACTTGCATGTAACTTTGTATGTGTAACATATAGAAAAGAAGAGAATTACCAGGCTGTTGAGGTAACAGCCAGAAAACTCTCGAACCAACTCTGTTCCGTTCAGTGACCAGCGAGATCCGGCGAGACTAGCGATCCCCGGCGATTCTCTGGCGATTTCAACAGGTTGTGTGCATCCGTAATGTCTTTTTGACATTTCATTGTTGCAGAGGCTGGGTGTAATTTATATCTTCGTGATATTAGTATATTCTCTTTTATAAATAAAAACGGGTATTGGATGTATCCCCTTACCAGCAGGCAGCAGCACCATCACCACACCAGCAAACAGCTGAACCGATAGGTCACAAAGAGAAGAGGTAACCATGGAGAAGAAGAGGTACGGCTCACGTTCTCACCATGGGTTATTGCTAGCGCTCCTGTTTTTCTTGCTGTTTGATTTTTTCCATGGCCGCCGCGCAACCATCACGGCTAAGCAAAACGCAAGAAAGCACCATGAGAAACTTTTCAAGCATGGTTTCCACCGTGGCTCCGTGGACAAGCTGGAACACAACCGACTCGAACCCGTGCGTGTGAAGTGGGTTCACTTGCTCTGTGTCGTCCAACTGCTCTGGCTCATCTGTAGTTGTGCTCCACCTCACCATGTCATCGCAATTCCAACTTCAGTCAGTTCATCGCAATTCCAACAAGATCACTGGCGCCATTCCATCTTCAATAAGTTCATTGCAATTTCTTATAGAACTTGATCTCGCTGGTGTCATCCCCACAATGCCGACAAGCTTGAGTGGTGTTCTCAATCTAAGTCACATTACTTGTTCCATCAAATGCATACAATTCCAGTAACACAATCTTCATTTAGAAAGGAAATTATTTGATCTAGAGATATTAGGACATCACAATGGTAGAAATCACGATTACAATTTTAAGCAACCAACGTTTGTGCCTCTTTCACAAGATCCGAGAGGAGGGGTCTGGCAGTTTTCTTCATTCCACAATCAGTCCCAGCAAAGAGCATGCAGCTTTCAAGATTAGACATGACTGTCAAAGCCTTAAACAGTGTCTCCACGAATTTCTGATCCTTGAAGTGCATGTTGTACTGACCGTGACGCATCATTGTAACAGCAATCTGACCGCAAAGCTTGATGATTCTTAGGCTATTAGCCGTGGCCTCACGGTTCTCTTCTACTATAGTCTTCAGCTTGGCCACAAATTCACCTTCTGCTGGGGCAACTTTTCGAGCCACACCATCAAAGTCGTCTGCACTGATTAACAGTTTGTCACATATCACAAGAGTAAGAGATAAAAACGCTTCTTGCAATTCCCTCATAGCAATTCGCTCCTCATTTGCTTGATCGGTTGACTTGATTTTGCTTTTGTGCTCCGAAAGCTGTTTTTCTTCATCATTTCCCAGTGCAGAAAGTTCCTGGTTTTTTGCATCATCCCCTGCTGCAGAAACATTGCTTTGAGATGCTTCACTTGGGGGTTCATGTTGGCTGGTCAATACTTCTGTAAGTACCTGCAATAATAAACACGAGACTGGTAAATGCGGGACAACCAGAACTTTTAAATTATTATACTTCAGTGTATAGTTCAGTATATTGTGTTATGCTGCTCTAGATGTTTGAACTGGATAAATGGATTAGAACGGTTACCTTTGGCAGCAAGATAGTCTTCAGATGCTCATTGTCCATTTTATGGTGACTACACAAATTCTCCAATATCATTGCTGCTATTGTTCTGTATATGATCGTGTTCTTAGCATCAAGTAATTCAACAATGTTTTCATATTCCCTCACTACAAGCGCAGACATAGTTGGTGTCTTGGATAATAGTGCCAATGTTTTACCAGCCGTTACTTTCAGCCTCTTCGTGATGAACTTGGTGTCATGTTCTTCTGGTTCACCCACAGTAAGGAAGATCTGCAGCTGCTTCCTGATGAGAATTTCTTTTGTTTTGCTGCTGAGAACGGTTTGCATATCCAAAGCCAGTTCCGTCAGGATCTCTATGGCTCGCATCTGCAGTTCTTCGACATTTCCATTGCCCTCATCAAGAATCTCCTCTAGGTTGCTCACTGCATGTTTGCTCGAAGATATTTCAGAATGCACCCTTCTGCCTGTCCACTCAGGAACACGGATGAGCCTGTGAACCACTTTCAGTGATCCATTTACTATATCAGCCCATGCATTTATACTGATATCTTGGATTAGTGTCTCGGAGTGAAGAGGTGCCATGATCTTGGAGAGGAGACCTGGCGTGTGGCAGATGTCGCTGCAGTTGTGCTGGTCGGCCGCAAGCTTCTCGAGAATTATCATGCCTTGAAGAATGAGCTCATTCCAACCATCTCCTTTGCAGTCATGGATTGGGCTATCCACTCCATCTTGCTGAGGATCACTCTCTTGGTTTTTAACCTTTTTTGCTCTGAGTTCCTCTATGCTCCTGACATGAAAAAACAATCTTTCTTTAGCAGTAATAGGATTTTTTGACTTGCTTTCAGTTGAGCAATGATTGTGTCCTTGCTGGTTGTTCCAATATGGCAGGCTGGTATCAAGCAGGGAAGATATGCACCGTATTGCCCCAGGGAACTGGGTTAGATGGATGTCACCGGCAAGATAGGCGATGATCCTGGCGGCGAGCTCCCTGATCTCTCTATCGCTGCTTCTCCACCCCAGTGTATCGATCAGCTTCTGAATCTTTGGCCTCGAGGGAAGAACAAGTGATCTTACATCTGCCTCCAGCTTAATGAAGATGTCGAGCATCCTTGCACCCGACAGGTAGTCTTGCAGAGATTCAGAGTCCAGCAAGTCAACGGCGTAGTTGATCAATTTCCTGCCATGGATAGACGCTGGGTCCCGCCAGCATTTTGCTCGTGCATCCAAGAGGTACTCCGAAACCGATCTGCTGCCCCATTTCTCCGGGAACCTGCAAGCTCGCCGCAGAAAAACGACAGGCCACATCCCCGCAGAACTGATCCATAACCATATAAACAAGAGCGCACCTTGGCAAAGAACCAAAGAATAGAATATGTTTAGAGCTGGCATCAGGTTTGTTTTGCTGCCATCTCCGTCGTTGCTTCCATAATCACGCTGTACTACGCGCCACAATGACAGCACGACGCACACGATATGTCCATAATTGTAGATGAACCCTATAAGGTACACTAAGCCCAGAATCACGCCGATGACAGGAAAGCATAGGATAAACACCCCAAAAATGGCATTGAAGTGGCACAGGGACAGCTCTTTAGCAGCGAATTTCTTATTAACTTTCTCTATCATTCCCACACCATATGAATGAGCGTTGAGGTATAGATGGACAAAATTGGCCGACAGGTCGTCTTGCAAGTCGTTGAAGATCCTGTGTGTGCCATAGAAAACTATTAATCAGAGTCTCAGTCACCCCTCGTTAACATTTGGATGTTGTTGGTTAAAAAAGGTAATGTGAAACGTGATGAAATAAAATTGATAGTGCCGACAGAATGTTACTTGTTTGGCTGAACAATTGTAACGTTAATGTGATTAAATCTCTAGCACTTACAAATTCAGAGTAGAATGCAATCCCAAATAATAAAATCACAGATTGTAATAGTCTGGGAATAATCAAGTTACCAGATAACAAGTTCATAATCTGAATTCTAATCTGGACCATGCTTACCAATCACAAATTTAGTTGCACACTTGCACCCTTGCAAATTCAATCTTAACTCTCAAACTGTACCCGCTTACACGCTGTAAATTCATCACTAGTTGCATATTAAATAGACTACTTGATAGATATAATCCTAACTGAACTGTCTAGGCATACAGCACTACGATTTTTTTTGCCTCGTTTTCGTTTAATTTTTTAGCGAAAACGCAAAAGCTTTGCGTTTCGATGCATTGATAGGTAAAGGAAGAGTACTGTACAAGCAAATACACATGCGCCGGAGCGCCCACCCGGGGAAGGCTACAACGCAACCCACTAGACCTACGGAGCTGCGGGGATCAGGGCATATAGGCCCTTTGCACCAACAGCAGCCCATGATCGAGCCTCGGATCGAATCGTAGCCAGGAGACTACACATGTTAGGTGACGCGTTATCGAAGACCACCTCATTGCGCTGCTTCCAGATCCACCATGCCGTCAGCATGATCAACGAGGAAATACCCTTGCGCAGAGCCCGGGGTGTCGACGCAGATGCTTTGAGCCACCAGTCCACGAAGTCGTCCTCACCATCTGGCGGAGTGGCCGTGGATCGAACCCAGGAGAGAACCTCGTGCCAGGTCGCCCTGGAGAAGGGACATCCCATCAGTAGGTGTGACATGGTTTCAGTCGCCTGGTCGCACAAGGGGCAGTGCGGTGGGTGGACCAATCCCCTCCTCGCCAGCCTCTCAGCCGTCCAACATCTGTCTTGGCAAGCCAACCACACGAAGAACATAACGCGTGGGGGTTCCCAGACCCTCCAGTTCAACTTCCAGGAACGAGAGACGATCGATCCATGGAACAAGAACTCATAGCAGGATTTGGCAGAGTATTGTGCGTTCGTCGTCCATCTCCAAAGGAGAGTGTCCCGACCCTCCGAGAGCCCGAGGTCCCGAAGACGTATCCACAGCTGCACGTACTGCCAAAGGTCCAGCGCACCTAGTGCGCCCGGGATGTCGGCGATCCAACTGCGCCCCAAGAGCGCCTCTCTGACCGTACGACGCTTCCGAGTGCGCTCGGGCACGAGCGCAACGAGAGACGGTGCTATCTCCCCGATGGACTTACCGTCCAACCAACGGTCCAACCAAAACAGAGCCGTCGATCCGTCCCCCAGCACCATCGTGGTGGAGGCCTCAAAAACCTGCAGCTCGATCTTCGAGAAGTGCATATCGAGGCCGCGCCAGGGTCGCAGCGGGTCAATGCGCATCCTCCAGATCCAACGCATCCTAAGGCTGATGGCCGTGCGAGCGAGGTCCGGCACCCCTAGGCCACCATAGCACAAAGGCCTACTCACCCTCTCCCAGTTAACATGGCAGTGTCCACCCTTCGCCTCCGCCCTACCAGCCCAGAGGAAGCCCCTGACAATCTTACGGATTTGCTTGAGGGTTGACTTGTTAACACCCAAGACTATGATGTGATGCAGTGGGATCGCCAAGAGCACCGATTTAACAAGCGCGAGGCGCCCAGCTTTCGTCATCATGAAGGTCTTCCAAGTCGATAACCGATGGGCAATACTGTCCACCAGAGGCTGGAGCGCCGCCGCGGATAGGCGACGAAGTGACAGGGGGATCTCTAGGTATCTGACCGGAAACGGCATTAACTGGCATCCCATGATCGATGCCGCCTGATGGGCCTCGTCGTCCGAGCAAGCGATCGGGGAGACTGAGCACTTGGAGAAATTGGTACGTAGCCCCGATGCCTCCCCAAAGAGAGCCAGTAGTGCGCGCATCGTGCGCAATTCTGACTCATCCGAGTTTTCGTTTAATTAACTGAGCTCTGCGATGTTTCTGATCGATTTCTTTCAAAAAAATTGTTTCTGGTCAAGAACTTAGATGAATTCCTACAGAGCAAACTTCTGGAAATCCGAAAGGTGGCAATATGTCATTACTGAGTAAAGAGTACTGACCTTGATGCCTGTAACATGCTAATGGCTGTGAGGCACCAAAAATCCTTCCTCCCCAGCACGGTGACGAAGCCACCCAGGAGGACTACCGTCGACCACAGAAGCGCCAGGTAGCCCAAACCTGTTACGGCCATCAGAACATACGTCTGCCAAAGCACATAATGGTTAAGTGACCTCTCTTCCGGCCGCACCAGCTTCAGTGGGCTGGGTCTGCCCTCCATCCAATCTTTGCGGCTTGCAGCTGCCTTCTTCCGAGCAGAGGCAATTCTCCGGCCAAATCGTGTCCAGTAAGACTCTTGATCCATGTTTGGCCTGGATCGTGCTCTAATCAGTAGGGTAGGGGCGAATGGAAGCCTGGCTATCTATTGTCAGAAGCTGCAGTGCTGCCTGCAATGATATTAAGCAGCAGAATCAGTATCGGAGGATGAACAGAAATTAAGGTGGCATGAACTATTAAGTTTAATTTTTTTATGCAAAGCAAATAGTTAGTATACACTAACAGTGCACACATCGAAAGACTTCAACACATAATGAAGGATGAACTAACACTCAAAAATTGGATGTTGGCACAGAGTACTATAGCAAAAATGAATGGGGGAAAACTATCACAAGTTCACAGCACGGTAAATTGTTGTGTGTGAAATAACATATACTCTATGTCATAAAAACTATTTATTTTTTGGAAGGAAACAAACAAGGAAAAAATTCTACTACTACCTAACTTTGGACATTGACAAAACTGTTGCTCACCACACACCATGCCTGAAGTATCATGGCCAATCAGGCAAAAAACTTACAGTAAAGGGAGATCTTACATTCAACCGAGAGATCGCTTCATGCGGTATGTGGTAGCGGCTACGTACTGTGAGTGTGCGGACTACAGGCCTGGACTTGGATACGGTGAGGCGGAGCCCTGGACGGCCGGACAGGCGGACCCGTGACGCCGTGAGGGAGGTGGAGTTGGTGCCCGCCCCGTCGTCCGCTTGACGGAGTCGGCGGAGGGACTGCAGCCGCCGTTCGCTGCTCCTTGGCCGTTCCCCGTTGTCCGTCCTCCACCGCGCCGTCCACTGCGTCCGCTTCCTCGCTGCCTACCGCGCGCCGCCGTCCGTTTGGCCACCACCCCTGTGGCCCTGTGTAGGCAGTGTAGCCCGCGGGTTCCGTCGGCAAAGCTCTGAAAGCGCGTGGTCCATCATCGCCTTACAATAATTTAAGACCACACAAGGATCGACGACACACGGTCAAGTCGTCTCACAAATATATTTTTTTGGATTTTCAAGAGGCTGCAAGTTGTAGTTAGGGTTTAGGGCTGCTGATTGAGAGCGTAGTTAAGTAGTCGAACAAACAACACAATTATAAATTTTAAAATACTTTCTCATTCACAGTTTACGCGCATGCATTTAAACTGGTTGTTTCAAAGAGGAAATTATTCGATCAGGATGGGTATCGCTTCGCTAGGGCTCCCTAGCGACTCTGGGGCGATTCCCCTGCCGCCGCCGCAGACGGAGATTACTCCGGCTACGTGCGGCCTCTCGCCTCCGCCTACGCCTCGGCCTGGCGGTGGGCACGCTGCGGCTACGTCCGCAAGGAGCTGGAAAAGAAACCTGAACCTAGACGGTTATGCCGGTACCGGGGAGAAATCATACTCGGATTGGAGTTTGGCAAGGATACGGCGGCCAGAAGACCTAGATGGCCGTGACCCCTCCGGCAAGGCAAAACGGGAAGCGGCATATTTAAGACCACCAAGGGCACCCGATCCTTCACACAACCGAGGTGAACCCCCAGATCGATCTCGCTCTTGCCAAGATCCCTGCGCGCTGAAAACCCTAACCCAGGCGATGTCAAAGGTTGTTGAACCCCAGGGGGCTGTAGCAGATGGCTCTGCGGAAATCTCAGGGGGCGGTGGGGGCGATCAAGGGGCTCCCATGGCGGATGCTGCCCGCTCGAAGCCGTCCACTGGGATAACCAACGACAAGGCTCTGAGGAACCCTAAAGTTCAAACCTTGACAGTCTGGAATCAGATGGGGGGAAACAAAGGTCCGACGAGGTCATGCCAGATGCTGCGGTTGACGACGATGAGACTCCGGACCCGGATGCGTTCAGAGAGGGAGAGGACACGGAAGACACGGAGGAAGCTCTACAGGAGGTAGATCTTAAGGTCTCGGGTGCACTTAGCTGTCAGGATCATCCTTGGACCATTGTGATGCTAGTGTATTCCCTCGATAGGCCGACCCCCAGGGCGCTGTTCGAGAATATTGAAGAGGGTTGACGGCTGAAGGCTAACATGGATTACAAGTTTCAGGGGGATAACAAGTATCTTGTGCACTTTGAATGTGAGGCGGACATGCTTAGGATCATGCGGGGGGGGGGGGGGGGGGGGTCCATGGCACTACAAGAAAGATCCTCTGATTATTGAGGCGTATGATGGCATGAGGAAGATTTCAGACTACAAGCTGGACAAGATAAACATATGGGTTCGCATCCTGGATGTCCCCATGAACTGGTGTACAGATATCATTGTGAAGGCTCTGTGTGCGAACTTGGGTGCGATCCTGCAAATTGATCTATGCACGGGTGCGGATATGGGAAACTATGTGAGAGTTAGGGTGGCGCTACCTGTAAAGCGCGCCCTGCCCACATCGGTGTCCATGGTCACTAAACTGAAGGTGAAGAGAACCCGTGTAAACTTTGATGTTCAGTATGAGAGACTCCCAGACCCGTGTTATATCTGTGGATATTTGGGACACCGAACAAAGTTATGCGGACGGAAGATCAAAGGTGTGGCGCCATGTGGCAAATACAGTGCAAAGCTAAAGTTCTCTCCGCCGCGCCCCTTTCTGCAGCAGAGCGGCACCGTTCGAGCTAAAGACAACCCTACTGCGTTCCGGGCGCTCAGTTTCTCTTCGGGGAGTACATCAAATAACGGGCGTTCTAGAGGTAGTCCCAAGGGCAGGAGAGTGGATGGGAAGACCAACCGGGAGATACATGAAGCACATCATAGTAAGGGGAACCAGGCTGTGGATGAGATGCTTGCGGCACAGTTCCAAGGCATGAGAGGAGGAGAATCAGCTATCTCCCTCCCCTCGGACACCCTGTGTCCAGGCCGAGGTGGTGGAACACTCAGGATACCAAGTGGAGGGCCAGGGGAGAACTCACAACCGAGAAGCTCGGATCTGATTCCTGCCATGAGGGACTTGTCTCGGGAAGCCCGAATGGCCAATGAAGCATTGTATGATGATGCATCAACACTGGGTAAAAGAAACGCTGGGGATGACTTCGTGCAAGGCGCTGAACTGGAAGGCAAGGACAAGGCGTTGGTGATCTACAACCAGAACTCAACAGGAGATGAACCACCATTGACAGGTACACCAAAGAAGAGAAGGACGGAGATGAGCAACCAAGATGCACAACCTATGGATGGAGTGGCAAGCAACATCACGGGAGGACAGGAGGACAATACCACTTTGGAGGCATCCGGCCATGGGGCCGCTGGCGAACTGACGGGTCTTGCGGAGACCCGCCAGGAGCAATGAATCTCTTAAGCTGGAACTTTCCGGGGGGGGGGGCAACAAACCGACAGTTCGTGATCTTGTTGGCATGGTGAAGGAAACAAAGGCAAAAATTGTGTTCCTATGTGAAACTCGCCAAGATTCGGATAAAGATAAAAGGTTATGTGGTAGACTGGGTCTGAGAGGTTTTTCTGGTGTTAGTAGTAATGGTTGAGTGCAGGGCTTGCCCTTTTCTGGTGTGAAAGTTTGCATGTTGAAATCCAATCATCTAATGAAAGATATATTGATGCGTATGTGAGACTGTCTGAGCATGATCCCTTGTGGTGCCTTACTTGTGTATATGGTGAACCAAGGACAGAAAACCGCCATCTTATGTGGACTTTTATGAGGAATTTAAAACAACAATCTGACTTGTCTTGGTGTGTGATGGGGGACTTCAATGAGGCTATGTGGTCTTTCGAACATTTCTCGTTGACACCACACAATGAAAGTCAGATGCTCGCTTTTCGGGATACTCTTGAGGTGTGTGAACTTGTGGATTTAGGCTTCTCTGGATTACCTTTTACGTACGACAATAAGCAGAGAGGGAGGAGGAATGTGAGGGTCCGGCTGGACAGGGTCGTCGCAGACAACAGTTGGAGGGACATTTTTGGAGAGACCAGAGTGGTTCATAAGGTTTCACCATGCTTTGATCATAGCCCACTGGTTGTACAATGCATTCAGGAGGATGTAAGCAATGTTCGTTGTAGATGCCGAAGGTATGAAACTTTTTGGGAGAGAGATGCTAGCCTCCCGGAGAGGGTAGCCTCTGCTTGGGAGGAAGCGCGTCATAAGTTCAATCTGGGGGCATCCGATCCGGTCTGACAAAGCTGATGTTTGAGCTGCATGCGTGGAATAAGCGCAAATTCGGCAACATAACACAAGAGCTTGAGAGGTCCAGAACCAGGCTAGAAGAGCTGATGAGTATGAATGCCGATAGAAATGAAATACGGCAAGTCTCAGACCATATGCAGGAACTCCTCTATCGAGAGGAAATGCTTTGGATGCAACGTAGCCGTATAGACTGGTTACGTGAAGGTGATCGCAACACAAAAAAATTCCAACGCAGAGCAGCCTAGCGAGCTAGAAAAAATAAGGTTAAAAGGCTGGTTGACGATGCAGGGGGCAGCCATGGTGAGCATAAGGCAATGGCTGCAATGGTGAATGACTATTTTCAGGGCCTTTTCACTCGGGATGACGCCCTCGTGCAGCAGCCGCTAATTGACCTCTATGAAGAGAAAATTACACCCGAAATGAATGAACGGCTATGTGGTGACTTTAGTGAGAAGGAGATTGCTGACAACCTATTCCAAATGGGGCCTGTGAAAGCGCCTGGGAAGGACGGCTTCCCCACCAGATTCTTCCAGAGAAACTGGCCTACTCTGAAGGAAGAGATTGTGCGAGCATTCCAGGATTTCTTTTGAACGGGACAAATGCCTCATGGGGTGAATGAAATAGTTATTGTGCTTATACCGAAAGTGGATGATCCAACACGCGTTACCGACTTCAGGCCCATTAGTCTATGTAATGCCATCTACAAAATTGTGGCAAAGTGCCTGGTGAATAGACTGAGGCCGCTCCTGGATGAAATTATCTCTCCTTTCCAGAGTGCGTTTGTCCTAGGCCGTCTTATTACGGATAACGCTCTTCTGGCCTTTGAGTGTTTACATTCCCTCCAACATGAGAAAAATCCAGAGAATAGCTATTGTGCGTACAAGATGGACTTATCAAAAGACTATGACCGAGTGGATTGGGGTTTCTTGAAACATGCGATGGAAAAGATGGGCTTCTCTCACCGATGGATACAATGGATAATGTCATGTGTAACATCGGTTAGATACTCAGTCAAATTCAATGGAGCCATCCTGGATTCGTTTGCATCGACGCGAGGGCTTCGGCAAGGTGACCCGCTATCCCCTTTTCTTTTTGTTTTCATTGCTGACGGTTTGTCTGCCCTTTTGAGACAAGGTGTCCAAACACAAGCTTTCCAGCCGATTAAAATTTGCAGAGGAGCTCCGGGGATCTTACACCTATTGTTTGCTGATGATACACTGTTGTTCTTCAAAGCTAATGTGGAACAAGCTGAGTATATCAGAGAGGTCATACATAGATATGCGCAAGCAACCGGGCAACTGATAAACCCTAAAAAATGCTCCATTCAGTTCGGCGACAACTGTCCGTTGATGGTGCAAACGGCGGTCTGCCATATCTTTCAGGTACAGAGATCTGAGTTTGAGGGTAAATACCTGGGTTTTCCCACCCCGGATGGACCTATGCACAAAGGAAAATTTCAAATGCTCTAGGCTAGCCCGACTAAGAGGATTTTGGTGTGGGGGGACACACTGTCCCAGGCTGGGAAAGAAACTTTGATCAAATCGTTTATCCAAGATATCCCGACATACATTATGGGGGTGTTCAAGTTGCCTTACTCGGTATGCGATGATCTTACACGGTTGGTTAGGAATTTCTGGTGGGGATCAAAGCAGGGTGAAAGAAAGACCCATTGGAAGGCGTGGGAGAAGATCATCGAGCCAAAATGGAAAGGGGGTCTGGGCTTCAGAGACTTCCGACTCTTCAACCAGGCTTTACTCGCGAGGCAGGCGTGGCGTCTCCTCACAAGACCGGACGCCCTATGTTCTCAGGTCTTAAAAGCTAAGTATTACCCTAATGGTTCGTTGGAGGACATGGTTTTTGCAGGTAATACATCCCCTACGTGGCATGCTATCCAGCATGGGCTCGGCCTGCTCAAGCATGGTCTAGTGTGGCGGGTGGGCAATGGCGAACACATCCGTATTTGACGTGATCCGTGGATACCACGGCCTACTTCATATCGGCCCATCTCTCAGCGGGGGACATGGTGGCTCCGGCGGGTGGCCGAGCTACTGGACGACGGGGGCCAATGGAGGGAGGACCTCCTCCGCCGACACTTCATCTGCCCGGACGTCGAATGCATCATGGGGATCAAGATAAGTCATCGC
The DNA here is from genome assembly GCA_950022295.1 of Bromus sterilis. Taxonomy (NCBI): domain Eukaryota; kingdom Viridiplantae; phylum Streptophyta; class Magnoliopsida; order Poales; family Poaceae; genus Bromus; species Bromus sterilis. Next base: position 375,851,151 of record OX465595.1, on the reverse strand, counting down.
CGACAGCAAGATGTTCTAGCATGGGCGCCGGACACTGGACACTTCACCGTCCGCAGCGCGTACAAACTGGCTTTGGAAGAGACAAGCACATACGCGTGCTCCGCGAGCAGGGCACTGGACGACACGTGTCGTCTGGAAGGCAGTGTGTGGGTGCACTGCTCCTCCTAAGGTACGCGTCTTTGCATGGACAGTGGCAACTGTTGGATATATTAGCAATTTTCCAAGCAATTTAATCCCTAGATAAATCATGAACATGACGCATGCAAGATTAATCTTATACTGATACTTAACCATGCAACTCAGATCTACGTAGATAACACATAAATGTACGCAGACAATAAGCATGGCATAGATAAAAACAACGATGAACGGGGTGAATAGATCATACCCTCCGTTCGGCCAGATCGCAGCGGCGGATGCGCTGCTAGCAGCAGCAAGTTCGTCGGCGATCTTCTTGGCGGCGGCGGCTTCCTCCTGAGCGAGCTTCTCGGCGGCGGCCTTCTCAGCTTCGGAAGACATGGCGACATAGAGGAAGTAGTCGAAGTAGACGAGCCGGAGCGGAAGCGAGCAGTCGCGTCGTAGACGCTCCCCAAAAACCTTATTGCTCCTCTCCCAGTGCAGGATCGCAAGGAGCACGGTTCCGGAGGCCTGCTCTCCCGCACAGTCGTGCACGCGGCGGACGGGATGGGATCGCCGGAGGCAGCAGCAGTGCGTGGAACGACGTGGGCGGTGCGCGAGGAAGAACAGATGCGATCTATTCTGTTGCGTGACGGCTAGGGTTGCCGCGGCTCCTTTTATACACAGCCGAGGTAGGGCGACGTGGGACTGGATACCCGCGACCGAGTCGGCCCACGATTGACGTCTCAGATCGTGCAGTGGTTAACTCGTGATTAATTGCATTAACTAAAATTAATGCCAATTAATTAGCCGTTTCTGACTGGCAAAAATTAAGCGCACACATGACATAGGTTTTAGCTCGGCTCGGCTCAATTCCGCAAACCGCGGCGCGCGCGTCGTGACGAGGCGAGGCGTGGCGAGGCGGGCGGCGGAGGAGCGTGCGTGAGCTCTCACTCTTCTACTTGCTCAATAGCATGTAGGAGAGCCCACCTTATAAAGAGGTGCAACTCCCCCTCCACTTCCGGGGTGGGACTAAACTTAGCACCACACCCATGTCATTTTTCCCACATGGGCCCTTAGAGATTTTCTGAAATTGTTAGATGGGCCTAAAGCCCATGCCTTATTTCAACAATCCCCCACCAGATCTCAAGGTCCCATGGTGTTGTCCTCAGTTCCAAACACTGTTTGATATATCAGTATTTTTAGTGGAGACCAGTTAAGGTTGAACATCCACCTAGAGCAAAGAATTACATTCCTTCACAACTGAACAATGGACTATGCCTTGAATTGACAGTTTGGCGTAAAGAATTTTCACTCCTTGTCTTACCGATACTAGGCTGCCGAAGGCTGACCCCGCGGGTGGAGCATATTAGTCACACTCCTTGCCTATTCATGAGCTTCCTAGAGATTACCCTATCTCATAGACTGTGACCAGCAGTCGGGCTCATATAGGTGTGTTCTTCCAGAGATCGCTCTGTAGGATAGCATCTCGCTTGTGAAAGCCTCAGAACACATTAAGACAAAAGTCAACCTACCATACAGTTACCGAGAGTATTGCATCTCCAACGGAGTGGGTAATAAAATTACTCTCCTCAGTTAACCACTAGCTTGTTTTCCCAGGTCCTATTTCACGGGATCTCCGATCATGTAGGTTGGGTTACCACCACGGCAACTCATCTGGGTCTCATACCCATCTCCCTCGATGCATTGTCTATCACAATACGTGACAGACCTTTGGTGAAGGGATCATCCAGATTCTTAGCCGATTGGATGTAATCCAATGCTATTACTCCGGAGTTTCTCAAATGTCTGACAGACTTCAATCTCCTTCTTATATGCTTTGTGGATTGCATGTTGTCCTTTGAACTCTTTGCCTTAACAATCACCGTTTGATTATCACAGTTCATAAGGATAGCCGGAATCGGCTTTTCAACCACTGGCAAGTCCATCAAAAGCTCTCGAAGCCATTCTGCTTCAGTGCAGGATTTATCAAGTGCTGTGAGTTCTGCTTCCATTGTCGACTTCGTTAAGATAGTCTGCTTGCAAGACTTCCATGAAACAGCGCCACCTCCAAGTGTGAACACATATCCACTTGTGGCCTTCATCTCATCAGCATCAGAAATCCAATTTGCATCACTATACCCTTCAAGTACCGACGGGTATCCGGTATAGTGAAGTCCATGGCTCATTGTACCCTTTAGATAGCGCATAACTCTTTCAATAGCATGCCAATGAACATCTCCCGGATTTGAGACAAACCGGCTCAATTTGCTCACAGCAAATGCGACGTCAGGCCTCGTAGCGCAAGCTAGGTACATGAGTGATCCAATCACTTGAGAATATCTCAACTGATCTACAGCTGTGCCTTCGAACTTTCGAATCCGCACACTTGGATCATATGGCGTTGGAGAAGATTTGCATTCTGAATATCCAAAGCGACTCAGAATCTTCTCAACGTAGTGGGATTGCAAAAGCGTAATTCCACCCTCATTATCTCTCAATAGCTTGATGTTCAAGATAACATCAGCCACACCTAGATCTTTCATCTCAAAGTTTTGAGATAGAAATGTCTTAACCTCCTCAATGACTTTGAGGTTGGTTCCAAATATCAGTATGTCATCAACATATAAGCACAGTATAACTCCTTCGCCCCCACCATGGCGATGGTATACACATTTGTCAGCTTCACTTACAAGGAAGCCAGCAGATGTCAAAGTTTTATCAAACTTCTCATGCCACTGCTTAGGTGCTTGCTTCAGGCCATATAAAGATTTCAATAGCTTGCACACCTTTCCTTCCTGACCATCTACTACAAAGCCATCTGGCTGTTGCATGTAGATTTCCTCGTCTAGCTCTCCATTTAGGAAAGCCGTCTTAACGTCCATTTGATGGACGAGAAGACCATGCGAGGCAGCCAACGAGAGTAATACTCGAATGGTTGTCAGTCTGGCCACCGGTGCATAAGTATCGAAGAAATCTTCTCCTTCCTTCTGGGTATAGCCCTTAGCCACGAGCCTAGCCTTGTATTTTTCAATACTGCCATCAGGCCTAAGCTTCTTTTTGAACACCCATTTACATCCCACAGGTTTGCAACCATAGGGACGATCAGTGATTTCCCATGTTCCATTAGCCAAGATGGAATCCATCTCGCTACGAACCGCATCTTTCCAGTAGTCCGCATCTGGTGATGCATAAGCTTCTGAAATAGAAGTGGGAGTGTCATCCACGAGGTACACAATGAAATCATCACCAAAGGACTTTGCAGTCCTCTGTCTCTTGCTCCTAATAGGAGCTTCATCGTCCTCCTCCACAGGATTATCATCATGAGTTCGTTCATAATATTCCATCGGAATGGCGGGTTCCGGAATCTCATCAGATTCCTGTCTAGAAGCGCTTTGCATATCTCTCATGGGAAATATATCCTCAAAGAATGTAGCATCTTTAGACTCCATAATCGTACTGACCTTCACGTCAGGTACCTCAGATTTCACCACTAGAAATCTATATCCAACGCTGTTCTTAGCGTAGCCCAGAAAAACGCAGTCCACGGTCTTTGGTCCAAGCTTACGCTTTTTGGGAATCGGCACATTGACTTTCGCCAAACAGCCCCAAGTACGCAAGTATGAGAGTGTCGTTCTTTTCTTCTCCCATAATTCATAGGGAGTGATCTCGTTATCCTTCACGGGAACCTTATTCAGGACATGACAGGATGTCAATATAGCCTCCCCCCACCATGCCTTGGATAAACCCGATGTATCTAACATGGCGTTAACCAAATCTGTTAGAGTACGGTTTTTCCGTTCGGCAACCCCGTTTGATTGGGGTGAATAGGGAGGCGTCCTCTCATGAATAATTCCATGTTCCGCACAGAAAGAATTAAAATCATTAGAAAAGTACTCTCCACCACGATCAGACCGAACCCGTTTAATCTTTTTCTCAAGTTGGTTCTCAACTTCTGCTTTATAGATTTTAAAATAGTGCAGAGCCTCATCTTTAGTGTTTAACAGATACACATAGCAAAATCTAGTGGAGTCATCTATCAATGTCATGAAGTATTTCTTTCCACCTTTAGTCAACACACCATTCATCTCGCATAGATCAGAATGTATGAGTTCTAGTGGCGCCAAGTGTCTCTCCTCCGCAGCCTTGTGGGGCTTGCGAGGTTGCTTAGCTTGCACACATGCATCACACTTAGAACCTTTGGCTAAAGTGAAACTCGGGATTAAATTCATCTTAGCTAGCCGCGTCATACAACCGAAATTTACGTGACAAAGACGTGAATGCCAAATCTCAGATTCATCAACGATAGAATGTATATGATTCACGACGTTATTACATAAATCCTCTAGGGAAAGGCGGAACAGACCTCCGCATTCATAACCTTTACCAATGAATAATCCATATCTAGACAAGATTGTTTTATTCGACTCGAATACTAATTTAAACCCTTCTTTACATAGAAGGGAGCCACTAACGAGATTCTTTCTGATATCGGGGACATGCTGCACGTTCTTCAGCCGCACGGTCTTTCCCGAAGTAAGCTTCAGATCGACCGTACCAACACCAAGAACAGAAGCATGTGCGCCGTTCCCCATCAGTACGGACCTGGTTCCTGTGGTCTGGTAAGAAGAAAACAAGGATATGTCAGCACACACATGAACATTTGCACCCGTGTCAACCCACCATTCAGTAGATTGATAAACTGAGAAAACAGTAAATAAATTACCGTACCCAGATGCACCATTGTCCATGTTGCCCATGACCACATTGACAGAACTGGAATTCTGCGCTGGCCTCTTATACTTGTTCGGGCACTTATTAGCCCAGTGCTCCAGTGAGCCACAAGTAAAACAACCATCATCCTTCTTGTTGTTCTTCTTTCCCTTCTTCTTGAAGGTAGTACTCGGTTGGACCTTCGGTTGGACCTTCGGTTGGACCTTGTTCTTTCCCTTGAACTTATTCTGAAAGTTCTTCTGCTGCACCATGTTGGCAGTAAAAGTTCCCTCAGCCCCCTTTTGGTGTGAGTCTTTTGCCCTTGAGTTCTGCTCCACACTCAGATGGCCAATAAGATCCTCAACTGAGAATCCTCGCCTCTGGTGCTTCAGAGTGGTGGCAAAGCTCCTCCAAGATGGAGGGAGTTTAGCAATTATGCATCCCGCGACAAACTTGTCCGGTAGATCACACTTGAGGAGCTCAAGCTCTTTCACGATGCACTGTATCTCATGGGCCTGTTCCAACACAGGACGGTTCTCGACCATCTTGTAATCATGGAACTGCTCCATAGCATACAACTCGCTCCCGGCATCAGTTGCTCCGAACTTTGCCTCGAGTGCACTCCATAAGTTCTTGGCATCACGCATATGTAAATACGCGTCGACTAATTTGTCTCTGATCACGCTAAGAACTGCTCCAACAAAGACGATGGAGGCGTCCCTGAACGCCTTCTCCTGTAGAGGAGTAATCGTTCCAGTGGGAGTCTCTCCAACGACCCAGAAGACATTCATAGACGTGAGCCACAAAATAGTCTTTGTTTGCCAACGCATAAAATTTTGGCCCGTAAACGGGTTCGGTTTCAGTGTCGCAGCAAAACCAGGAGATGAAAATTGCCTATAAAAATAAGGTTTTTGGATTGTTGGATATATTAGCAATTTTCCAAGCAATTTAATCCCTAGATAAATCATGAACATGACGCATGCAAGATTAATCTTATACTGATACTTAACCATGCAACTCAGATCTACGTAGATAACACATAAATGTACGCAGACAATAAGCATGGCATAGATAAAAACAACGATGAACGGGGTGAATAGATCATACCCTCCGTTCGGCCAGATCGCAGCGGCGGATGCGCTGCTAGCAGCAGCAAGTTCGTCGGCGATCTTCTTGGCGGCGGCGGCTTCCTCCTGAGCGAGCTTCTCGGCGGCGGCCTTCTCAGCTTCGGAAGACATGGCGACGTAGAGGAAGTAGTCGAAGTAGACGAGCCGGAGCGGAAGCGAGCAGTCGCGTCGTAGACGCTCCCCAAAAACCTTATTGCTCCTCTCCCGGTGCAGGATCGCAAGGTGCACGGTTCCGGAGGCCTGCTCTCCCGCACAGTCGTGCACGCGGCGGACGGGATGGGATCGCCGGAGGCAGCAGCAGTGCGTGGAACGACGTGGGCGGTGCGCGAGGAAGAACAGATGCGATCTATTCTGTTGCGTGACGGCTAGGGTTGCCGCGGCTCCTTTTATACACAGCCGAGGTAGGGCGACGTGGGACTGGATACCCGCGACCGAGTCGGCCCACGATTGACGTCTCAGATCGTGCAGCGGTTAACTCGTGATTAATTGCATTAACTAAAATTAATGCCAATTAATTAGCCGTTTCTGACTGGCAAAAATTAAGCGCACACATGACATAGGTTTTAGCTCGGCTCGGCTCAATTCCGCAAACCGCGGCGCGCGCGTCGTGACGAGGCGAGGCGAGGCGAGGCGTGGCGAGGCGGGCGGCGGAGGAGGAGCGCGCGTGAGCTCTCACTCTTCTACTTGCTCAATAGCATGTAGGAGAGCCCACCTTATAAAGAGGTGCAACTCCCCCTCCACTTCCGGGGTGGGACTAAACTTAGCACCACACCCATGTCATTTTTCCCACATGGGCCCTTAGAGATTTTCTGAAATTGTTAGATGGGCCTAAAGCCCATGCCTTATTTCAACAATCCCCCACCAGATCTCAAGGTCCCATGGTGTTGTCCTCAGTTCCAAACACTGTTTGATATATCAGTATTTTTAGTGGAGACCAGTTAAGGTTGAACATCCACCTAGAGCAAAGAATTACATTCCTTCACAACTGAACAATGGACTATGCCTTGAATTGACAGTTTGGCGTAAAGAAGTTTCACTCCTTGTCTTACCGATACTAGGCTGCCGAAGGCTGACCCCGCGGGTGGAGCATATTAGTCACACTCCTTGCCTATTCATGAGCTTCCTAGAGATTACCCTATCTCATAGACTGTGACCAGCAGTCGGGCTCATATAGGTGTGTTCTTCCAGAGATCGCTCTGTAGGATAGCATCTCGCTTGTGAAAGCCTCAGAACACATTAAGACAAAAGTCAACCTACCATACAGTTACCGAGAGTATTGCATCTCCAACGGAGTGGGTAATAAAATTACTCTCCTCAGTTAACCACTAGCTTGTTTTCCCAGGTCCTATTTCACGGGATCTCCGATCATGTAGGTTGGGTTACCACCACGGCAACTCATCTGGGTCTCATACCCATCTCCCTCGATGCATTGTCTATCACAATACGTGACAGACCTTTGGTGAAGGGATCTGCCAGATTCTTAGCCGATTGGATGTAATCCAATGCTATTACTCCGGAGTTTCTCAAATGTCTGATAGACTTCAATCTCCTTCTTATATGCTTTGTGGATTGCATGTTGTCCTTTGAACTCTTTGCCTTAACAATCACCGTTTGATTATCACAGTTCATAAGGATAGCCGGAATCGGCTTTTCAACCACTGGCAAGTCCATCAAAAGCTCTCGAAGCCATTCTGCTTCAGTGCAGGATTTATCAAGTGCTGTGAGTTCTGCTTCCATTGTCGACTTCGTTAAGATAGTATGCTTGCAAGACTTCCATGAAACAGCGCCACCTCCAAGTGTGAACACATATCCACTTGTGGCCTTCATCTCATCAGCATCAGAAATCCAATTTGCATCACTATACCCTTCAAGTACCGACGGGTATCCGGTATAGTGAAGTCCATGGCTCATTGTACCCTTTAGATAGCGCATAACTCTTTCAATATCATGCCAATGAACGTCTCCCGGATTTGAGACAAACCGGCTCAATTTTCTCACAGCAAATGCGATGTCAGGCCTCGTAGCGCAAGCTAGGTACATGAGTGATCCAATCACTTGAGAATATCTCAACTGATCTACAGCTGTGCCTTCGAACTTTCGAATCCGCACACTTGGATCATATGGCGTTGGAGAAGATTTGCATTCTGAATATCCAAAGCGACTCAGAATCTTCTCAACGTAGTGGGATTGCAAAAGCGTAATTCCACCCTCATTATCTCTCAATAGCTTGATGTTCAAGATAACATCAGCCACACCTAGATCTTTCATCTCAAAGTTTTGAGATAGAAATGTCTTAACCTCCTCAATGACTTTGAGGTTGGTTCCAAATATCAGTATGTCATCAACATATAAGCACAGTATAACTCCTTCGCCCCCACTATGGCGATGGTATACACATTTGTCAGCTTCACTTACAAGGAAGCCAGCAGATGTCAAAGTTTTATCAAACTTCTCATGCCACTGCTTAGGTGCTTGCTTCAGGCCATATAAAGATTTCAATAGCTTGCACACCTTTCCTTCCTGACCATCTACTACAAAGCCATCTGGCTGTTGCATGTAGATTTCCTCGTCTAGCTCTCCATTTAGGAAAGCCGTCTTAACGTCCATTTGATGGACGAGAAGACCATGCGAGGCAGCCAACGAGAGTAATACTCGAATGGTTGTCAGTCTGGCCACCGGTGCATAAGTATCGAAGAAATCTTCTCCTTCCTTCTGGGTATAGCCCTTAGCCACGAGCCTAGCCTTGTATTTTTCAATACTGCCATCAGGCCTAAGCTTCTTTTTGAACACCCATTTACATCCCACAGGTTTGCAACCATAGGGACGATCAGTGATTTCCCATGTTCCATTAGCCAAGATGGAATCCATCTCGCTACGAACCGCATCTTTCCAGTAGTCCGCATCTGGTGATGCATAAGCTTCTGAAATAGAAGTGGGAGTGTCATCCACGAGGTACACAATGAAATCATCACCAAAGGACTTTGCAGTCCTCTGTCTCTTGCTCCTAATAGGAGCTTCATCGTCCTCCTCCACAGGATTATCATCATGAGTTCGTTCATAATATTCCATCGGAATGGCGGGTTCCGGAATCTCATCAGATTCCTGTCTAGAAGCGCTTTGCATATCTCTCATGGGAAATATATCCTCAAAGAATGTAGCATCTTTAGACTCCATAATCGTACTGACCTTCACGTCAGGTACCTCAGATTTCACCACTAGAAATCTATATCCAACGCTGTTCTTAGCGTAGCCCAGAAAAACGCAGTCCACGGTCTTTGGTCCAAGCTTACGCTTTTTGGGAATCGGCACATTGACTTTCGCCAAACAGCCCCAAGTACGCAAGTATGAGAGTGTCTTTCTTTTCTTCTCCCATAATTCATAGGGAGTGATCTCGTTATCCTTCACGGGAACCTTATTCAGGACATGACAGGATGTCAATATAGCCTCCCCCCACCATGCCTTGGATAAACCCGATGTATCTAACATGGCGTTAACCAAATCTGTTAGAGTACGGTTTTTCCGTTCGGCAACCCCGTTTGATTGGGGTGAATAGGGAGGCGTCCTCTCATGAATAATTCCATGTTCCGCACAGAAAGAATTAAAATCATTAGAAAAGTACTCTCCACCACGATCAGACCGAACCCGTTTAATCTTTTTCTCAAGTTGGTTCTCAACTTCTGCTTTATAGATTTTAAAATAGTGCAGAGCCTCATCTTTAGTGTTTAACAGATACACATAGCAAAATCTAGTGGAGTCATCTATCAATGTCATGAAGTATTTCTTTCCACCTTTAGTCAACACACCATTCATCTCGCATAGATCAGAATGTATGAGTTCTAGTGGCGCCAAGTGTCTCTCCTCCGCAGCCTTGTGGGGCTTGCGAGGTTGCTTAGCTTGCACACATGCATCACACTTAGAACCTTTGGCTAAAGTGAAACTCGGGATTAAATTCATCTTAGCTAGCCGCGTCATACAACCGAAATTTACGTGACAAAGACGTGAATGCCAAATCTCAGATTCATCAACGATAGAATGTATATGATTCACGACGTTATTACATAAATCCTCTAGGGAAAGGCGGAACAGACCTCCGCATTCATAACCTTTACCAATGAATAATCCATATCTAGACAAGATTGTTTTATTCGACTCGAATACTAATTTAAACCCTTCTTTACATAGAAGGGAGCCACTAACGAGATTCTTTCTGATATCGGGGACATGCTGCACGTTCTTCAGCCGCACGGTCTTTCCCGAAGTAAGCTTCAGATCGACCGTACCAACACCAGGAACAGAAGCATGTGCGCCGTTCCCCATCAGTACGGACCTGGTTCCTGTGGTCTGGTAAGAAGAAAACAAGGATATGTCAGCACACACATGAACATTTGCACCCGTGTCAACCCACCATTCAGTAGATTGATAAACTGAGAAAACAGTAAATAAATTACCGTACCCAGATGCACCATTGTCCATGTTGCCCATGACCACATTGACAGAACTGGAATTCTGCGCTGGCCTCTTATACTTGTTCGGGCACTTATTAGCCCAGTGCTCCAGTGAGCCACAAGTAAAACAACCATCATCCTTCTTGTTGTTCTTCTTTCCCTTCTTCTTGAAGGTAGTACTCGGTTGGACCTTCGGTTGGACCTTGTTCTTTCCCTTGAACTTATTCTGAAAGTTCTTCTGCTGCACCATGTTGGCAGTAAAAGTTCCCTCAACCCCCTTTTGGTGTGAGTCTTTTGCCCTTGAGTTCTGCTCCACACTCAGATGGCCAATAAGATCCTCAACTGAGAATCCTCGCCTCTGGTGCTTCAGAGTGGTGGCAAAGCTCCTCCAAGATGGAGGGAGTTTAGCAATTATGCGTCCCGCGACAAACTTGTCCGGTAGATCACACTTGAGGAGCTCAAGCTCTTTCACGATGCACTGTATCTCATGGGCCTGTTCCAACACAGGACGGTTCTCGACCATCTTGTAATCATGGAACTGCTCCATAGCATACAACTCGCTCCCGGCATCAGTTGCTCCGAACTTTGCCTCGAGTGCACTCCATAAGTTCTTGGCATCACGCATATGTAAATACGCGTCGACTAATTTGTCTCTGATCACGCTAAGAACTGCTCCAACAAACACGATGGAGGCGTCCCTGAACGCCTTCTCCTGTAGAGGAGTAATCGTTCCAGTGGGAGTCTCTCCAACGACCCAGAAGACATTCATAGACGTGAGCCACAAAATAGTCTTTGTTTGCCAACGCATAAAATTTTGGCCCGTAAACGGGTTCGGTTTCAGTGTCGCAGCAAAACCAGGAGATGAAAATTGCCTATAAAAATAAGGTTTTTGGATTGTTGGATATATTAGCAATTTTCCAAGCAATTTAATCCCTAGATAAATCATGAACATGACGCATGCAAGATTAATCTTATACTGATACTTAACCATGCAACTCAGATCTACGTAGATAACACATAAATGTACGCAGACAATAAGCATGGCATAGATAAAAACAACGATGAACGGGGTGAATAGATCATACCCTCCGTTCGGCCAGATCGCAGCGGCGGATGCGCTGCTAGCAGCAGCAAGTTCGTCGGCGATCTTCTTGGCGGCGGCGACTTCCTCCTGAGCGAGCTTCTCGGCGGCGGCCTTCTCAGCTTCGGAAGACATGGCGACGTAGAGGAAGTAGTCGAAGTAGACGAGCCGGAGCGGAAGCGAGCAGTCGCGTCGTAGACGCTCCCCAAAAACCTTATTGCTCCTCTCCCGGTGCAGGATCGCAAGGTGCACGGTTCCGGAGGCCTGCTCTCCCGCACAGTCGTGCACGCGGCGGACGGGATGGGATCGCCGGAGGCAGCAGCAGTGCGTGGAACGACGTGGGCGGTGCGCGAGGAAGAACAGATGCGATCTATTCTGTTGCGTGACGGCTAGGGTTGCCGGGGCTCCTTTTATACACAGCCGAGGTAGGGCGACGTGGGACTGGATACCCGCGACCGAGTCGGCCCACGATTGACGTCTCAGATCGTGCAGTGGTTAACTCGTGATTAATTGCATTAACTAAAATTAATGCCAATTAATTAGCCGTTTGTGACTGGCAAAAATTAAGCGCACACATGACATAGGTTTTAGCTCGGCTCGGCTCAATTCCGCAAACCGCGGCGCGCGCGTCGTGACGAGGCGAGGCGAGGCGAGGCGTGGCGAGGCGGGCGGCGGAGGAGGAGCGCGCGTGAGCTCTCACTCTTCTACTTGCTCAATAGCATGTAGGAGAGCCCACCTTATAAAGAGGTGCAACTCCCCCTCCACTTCCGGGGTGGGACTAAACTTAGCACCACACCCATGTCATTTTTCCCACATGGGCCCTTAGAGATTTTCTGAAATTGTTAGATGGGCCTAAAGCCCATGCCTTATTTCAACAATCCCCCACCAGATCTCAAGGTCCCATGGTGTTGTCCTCAGTTCCAAACACTGTTTGATATATCAGTATTTTTAGTGGAGACCAGTTAAGGTTGAACATCCACCTAGAGCAAAGAATTACATTCCTTCACAACTGAACAATGGACTATGCCTTGAATTGACAGTTTGGCGTAAAGAAGTTTCACTCCTTGTCTTACCGATACTAGGCTGCCGAAGGCTGACCCCGCGGGTGGAGCATATTAGTCACACTCCTTGCCTATTCATGAGCTTCCTAGAGATTACCCTATCTCATAGACTGTGACCAGCAGTCGGGCTCATATAGGTGTGTTCTTCCAGAGATCGCTCTGTAGGATAGCATCTCGCTTGTGAAAGCCTCAGAACACATTAAGACAAAAGTCAACCTACCATACAGTTACCGAGAGTATTGCATCTCCAACGGAGTGGGTAATAAAATTACTCTCCTCAGTTAACCACTAGCTTGTTTTCCCAGGTCCTATTTCACGGGATCTCCGATCATGTAGGTTGGGTTACCACCACGGCAACTCATCTGGGTCTCATACCCATCTCCCTCGATGCATTGTCTATCACAATACGTGACAGACCTTTGGTGAAGGGATCTGCCAGATTCTTAGCCGATTGGATGTAATCCAATGCTATTACTCCGGAGTTTCTCAAATGTCTGACAGACTTCAATCTCCTTCTTGTATGCTTTGTGGATTGCATGTTGTCCTTTGAACTCTTTGCCTTAACAATCACCGTTTGATTATCACAGTTCATAAGGATAGCCGGAATCGGCTTTTCAACCACTGGCAAGTCCATCAAAAGCTCTCGAAGCCATTCTGCTTCAGTGCAGGATTTATCAAGTGCTGTGAGTTCTGCTTCCATTGTCGACTTCGTTAAGATAGTCTGCTTGCAAGACTTCCATGAAACAGCGCCACCTCCAAGTGTGAACACATATCCACTTGTGGCCTTCATCTCATCAGCATCAAAAATCCAATTTGCATCACGATACCCTTCAAGTACCGACGGGTATCCGGTATAGTGAAGTCCATGGCTCATTGTACCCTTTAGATAGCGCATAACTCTTTCAATAGCATGCCAATGAACATCTCCCGGATTTGAGACAAACCGGCTCAATTTGCTCACAGCAAATGCGATGTCAGGCCTCGTAGCGCAAGCTAGGTACATGAGTGATCCAATCACTTGAGAATATCTCAACTGATCTACAGCTGTGCCTTCGAACTTTCGAATCCGCACACTTGGATCATATGGCGTTGGAGAAGATTTGCATTCTGAATATCCAAAGCGACTCAGAATCTTCTCAACGTAGTGGGATTGCAAAAGCGTAATTCCACCCTCATTATCTCTCAATAGCTTGATGTTCAAGATAACATCAGCCACACCTAGATCTTTCATCTCAAAGTTTTGAGATAGAAATGTCTTAACCTCCTCAATGACTTTGAGGTTGGTTCCAAATATCAGTATGTCATCAACATATAAGCACAGTATAACTCCTTCGCCCCCACCATGGCGATGGTATACACATTTGTCAGCTTCACTTACAAGGAAGCCAGCAGATGTCAAAGTTTTATCAAACTTCTCATGCCACTGCTTAGGTGCTTGCTTCAGGCCATATAAAGATTTCAATAGCTTGCACACCTTTCCTTCCTGACCATCTACTACAAAGCCATCTGGCTGTTGCATGTAGATTTCCTCGTCTAGCTCTCCATTTAGGAAAGCCGTCTTAACGTCCATTTGATGGACGAGAAGACCATGCGAGGCAGCCAACGAGAGTAATACTCGAATGGTTGTCAGTCTGGCCACCGGTGCATAAGTATCGAAGAAATCTTCTCCTTCCTTCTGGGTATAGCCCTTAGCCACGAGCCTAGCCTTGTATTTTTCAATACTGCCATCAGGCCTAAGCTTCTTTTTGAACACCCATTTACATCCCACAGGTTTGCAACCATAGGGACGATCAGTGATTTCCCATGTTCCATTAGCCAAGATGGAATCCATCTCGCTACGAACCGCATCTTTCCAGTAGTCCGCATCTGGTGATGCATAAGCTTCTGAAATAGAAGTGGGAGTGTCATCCACGAGGTACACAATGAAATCATCACCAAAGGACTTTGCAGTCCTTTGTCTCTTTCTCCTAATAGGAGCTTCATCGTCCTCCTCCACAGGATTATCATCATGAGTTCGTTCATAATATTCCATCGGAATGGCGGGTTCCGGAATCTCATCAGATTCCTGTCTAGAAGCGCTTTGCATATCTCTCATGGGAAATATATCCTCAAAGAATGTAGCATCTTTAGACTCCATAATCGTACTGACCTTCACGTCAGGTACCTCAGATTTCACCACTAGAAATCTATATCCAACGCTGTTCTTAGCGTAGCCCAGAAAAACGCAGTCCACGGTCTTTGGTCCAAGCTTACGCTTTTTGGGAATCGGCACATTGACTTTCGCCAAACAGCCCCAAGTACGCAAGTATGAGAGTGTCTTTCTTTTCTTCTCCCATAATTCATAGGGAGTGATCTCGTTATCCTTCACGGGAACCTTATTCAGGACATGACAGGATGTCAATATAGCCTCCCCCCACCATGCCTTGGATAAACCCGATGTATCTAACATGGCGTTAACCAAATCTGTTAGAGTACGGTTTTTCCGTTCGGCAACCCCGTTTGATTGGGGTGAATAGGGAGGCGTCCTCTCATGAATAATTCCATGTTCCGCACAGAAAGAATTAAAATCATTAGAAAAGTACTCTCCACCACGATCAGACCGAACCCGTTTAATCTTTTCCTCAAGTTGGTTCTCAACTTCTGCTTTATAGATTTTAAAATAGTGCAGAGCCTCATCTTTAGTGTTTAACAGATACACATAGCAAAATCTAGTGGAGTCATCTATCAATGTCATGAAGTATTTCTTTCCACCTTTAGTCAACACACCATTCATCTCGCATAGATCAGAATGTATGAGTTCTAGTGGCGCCAAGTGTCTCTCCTCCGCAGCCTTGTGGGGCTTGCGAGGTTGCTTAGCTTGCACACATGCATCACACTTAGAACCTTTGGCTAAAGTGAAACTCGGGATTAAATTCATCTTAGCTAGCCGCGTCATACAACCGAAATTTACGTGACAAAGACGTGAATGCCAAATCTCAGATTCATCAACGATAGAATTTATATGATTCACGACGTTATTACATAAATCCTCTAGGGAAAGGCGGAACAGACCTCCGCATTCATAACCTTTACCAATGAATAATCCATATCTAGACAAGATTGTTTTATTCGACTCGAATACTAATTTAAACCCTTCTTTACATAAAAGGGAGCCACTAACGAGATTCTTTCTGATATCGGGGACATGCTGCACGTTCTTCAGCCGCACGGTCTTTCCCGAAGTAAGCTTCAGATCGACCGTACCAACACCAGGAACAGAAGCATGTGCGCCGTTCCCCATCAGTACGGACCTGGTTCCTGTGGTCTGGTAAGAAGAAAACAAGGATATGTCAGCACACACATGAACATTTGCACCCGTGTCAACCCACCATTCAGTAGATTGATAAACTGAGAAAACAGTAAATAAATTACCGTACCCAGATGCACCATTGTCCGTGTTGCCCATGACCACATTGACAGAACTGGAATTCTGCGCTGGCCTCTTATACTTGTTCGGGCACTTATTAGCCCAGTGCTCCAGTGAGCCACAAGTAAAACAACCATCATCCTTCTTGTTGTTCTTCTTTCCCTTCTTCTTGAAGGTAGTACTCGGTTGGACCTTCGGTTGGACCTTGTTCTTTCCCTTGAACTTATTCTGAAAGTTCTTCTGCTGCACCATGTTGGCAGTAAAAGTTCCCTCAGCCCCCTTTTGGTGTGAGTCTTTTGCCCTTGAGTTCTGCTCCACACTCAGATGGCCAATAAGATCCTCAACTGAGAATCCTCGCCTCTGGTGCTTCAGAGTGGCGGCAAAGCTCCTCCAAGATGGAGGGAGTTTAGCAATTATGCATCCCGCGACAAACTTGTCCGGTAGATCACACTTGAGGAGCTCAAGCTCTTTCACGATGCACTGTATCTCATGGGCCTGTTCCAACACAGGACGGTTCTCGACCATCTTGTAATCATGGAACTGCTCCATAGCATACAACTCGCTCCCGGCATCAGTTGCTCCGAACTTTGCCTCGAGTGCACTCCATAAGTTCTTGGCATCACGCATATGTAAATACGCGTCGACTAATTTGTCTCCGATCACGCTAAGAACTGCTCCAACAAAGACGATGGAGGCGTCCCTGAACGCCTTCTCCTGTAGAGGAGTAATCGTTCCAGTGGGAGTCTCTCCAACGACCCAGAAGACATTCATAGACGTGAGCCACAAAATAGTCTTTGTTTGCCAACGCATAAAATTTTGGCCCGTAAACGGGTTCGGTTTCAGTGTCGCAGCAAAACCAGGAGATGAAAATTGCCTATAAAAATAAGGTTTTTGGATTCTTGGATATATTAGCAATTTTCCAAGCAATTTAATCCCTAGATAAATCATGAACATGACACATGCAAGATTAATCTTATACTGATACTTAACCATGCAACTCAGATCTACGTAGATAACACATAAATGTACGCAGACAATAAGCATGGCATAGATAAAAACAACGATGAACGGGGTGAATAGATCATACCCTCCGTTCGGCCAGATCGCAGCGGCGGATGCGCTGCTAGCAGCAGCAAGTTCGTCGGCGATCTTCTTGGCGGCGGCGGCTTCCTCCTGAGCGAGCTTCTCGGCGGCGGCCTTCTCAGCTTCGGAAGACATGGCGACGTAGAGGAAGTAGTCGAAGTAGACGAGCCGGAGCGGAAGCGAGCAGTCGCGTCGTAGACGCTCCCCAAAAACCTTATTGCTCCTCTCCCGGTGCAGGATCGCAAGGAGCACGGTTCCGGAGGCCTGCTCTCCCGCACAGTCGTGCACGCGGCGGACGGGATGGGATCGCCGGAGGCAGCAGCAGTGCGTGGAACGACGTGGGCGGTGCGCGAGGAAGAACAGATGCGATCTATTCTGTTGCGTGACGGCTAGGGTTGCCGCGGCTCCTTTTATACACAGCCGAGGTAGGGCGACGTGGGACTGGATACCCGCGACCGAGTCGGCCCACGATTGACGTCTCAGATCGTGCAGCGGTTAACTCGTGATTAATTGCATTAACTAAAATTAATGCCAATTAATTAGCCGTTTCTGACTGGCAAAAATTAAGCGCACACATGACATAGGTTTTAGCTCGGCTCGGCTCAATTCCGCAAACCGCGGCGCGCGCGTCGTGACGAGGCGAGGCGAGGCGTGGCGAGGCGGGCGGCGGAGGAGGAGCGCGCGTGAGCTCTCACTCTTCTACTTGCTCAATAGCATGTAGGAGAGCCCACCTTATAAAGAGGTGCAACTCCCCCTCCACTTCCGGGGTGGGACTAAACTTAGCACCACACCCATGTCATTTTTCCCACATGGGCCCTTAGAGATTTTCTGAAATTGTTAGATGGGCCTAAAGCCCATGCCTTATTTCAACAATCCCCCACCAGATCTCAAGGTCCCATGGTGTTGTCCTCAGTTCCAAACACTGTTTGATATATCAGTATTTTTAGTGGAGACCAGTTAAGGTTGAACATCCACCTAGAGCAAAGAATTACATTCCTTCACAACTGAACAATGGACTATGCCTTGAATTGACAGTTTGGCGTAAAGAAGTTTCACTCCTTGTCTTACCGATACTAGGCTGCCGAAGGCTGACCCCGCGGGTGGAGCATATTAGTCACACTCCTTGCCTATTCATGAGCTTCCTAGAGATTACCCTATCTCATAGACTGTGACCAGCAGTCGGGCTCATATAGGTGTGTTCTTCCAGAGATCGCTCTGTAGGATAGCATCTCGCTTGTGAAAGCCTCAGAACACATTAAGACAAAAGTCAACCTACCATACAGTTACCGAGAGTATTGCATCTCCAACGGAGTGGGTAATAAAATTACTCTCCTCAGTTAACCACTAGCTTGTTTTCCCAGGTCCTATTTCACGGGATCTCCGATCATGTAGGTTGGGTTACCACCACGGCAACTCATCTGGGTCTCATACCCATCTCCCTCGATGCATTGTCTATCACAATACGTGACAGACCTTTGGTGAAGGGATCTGCCAGATTCTTAGCCGATTGGATGTAATCCAATGCTATTACTCCGGAGTTTCTCAAATGTCTGACAGACTTCAATCTCCTTCTTATATGCTTTGTGGATTGCATGTTGTCCTTTGAACTCTTTGCCTTAACAATCACCGTTTGATTATCACAGTTCATAAGGATAGCCGGAATCGGCTTTTCAACCACTGGCAAGTCCATCAAAAGCTCTCGAAGCCATTCTGCTTCAGTGCAGGATTTATCAAGTGCTGTGAGTTCTGCTTCCATTGTCGACTTCGTTAAGATAGTCTGCTTGCAAGACTTCCATGAAACAGCGCCACCTCCAAGTGTGAACACATATCCACTTGTGGCCTTCATCTCATCAGCATCAAAAATCCAATTTGCATCACTATACCCTTCAAGTACCGACGGGTATCCGGTATAGTGAAGTCCATGGCTCATTGTACCCTTTAGATAGCGCATAACTCTTTCAATAGCATGCCAATGAACATCTCCCGGATTTGAGACAAACCGGCTCAATTTGCTCACAGCAAATGCGATGTCAGGCCTCGTAGCGCAAGCTAGGTACATGAGTGATCCAATCACTTGAGAATATCTCAACTGATCTACAGCTGTGCCTTCGAACTTTCGAATCCGCACACTTGGATCATATGGCGTTGGAGAAGATTTGCATTCTGAATATCCAAAGCGACTCAGAATCTTCTCAACGTAGTGGGATTGCAAAAGCGTAATTCCACCCTCATTATCTCCCAATAGCTTGATGTTCAAGATAACATCAGCCACACCTAGATCTTTCATCTCAAAGTTTTGAGATAGAAATGTCTTAACCTCCTCAATGACTTTGAGGTTGGTTCCAAATATCAGTATGTCAACAACATATAAGCACAGTATAACTCCTTCGCCCCCACCATGGCGATGGTATACACATTTGTCAGCTTCACTTACAAGGAAGCCAGCAGATGTCAAAGTTTTATCAAACTTCTCATGCCACTGCTTAGGTGCTTGCTTCAGGCCATATAAAGATTTCAATAGCTTGCACACCTTTCCTTCCTGACCATCTACTACAAAGCCATCTGGCTGTTGCATGTAGATTTCCTCGTCTAGCTCTCCATTTAGGAAAGCCGTCTTAACGTCCATTTGATGGACGAGAAGACCATGCGAGGGAGCCAACGAGAGTAATACTCGAATGGTTGTCAGTCTGGCCACCGGTGCATAAGTATCGAAGAAATCTTCTCCTTCCTTCTGGGTATAGCCCTTAGCCACGAGCCTAGCCTTGTATTTTTCAATACTGCCATCAGGCCTAAGCTTCTTTTTGAACACCCATTTACATCCCACAGGTTTGCAACCATAGGGACGATCAGTGATTTCCCATGTTCCATTAGCCAAGATTGAATCCATCTCGCTACGAACCGCATCTTTCCAGTAGTCCGCATCTGGTGATGCATAAGCTTCTGAAATAGAAGTGGGAGTGTCATCCACGAGGTACACAATGAAATCATCACCAAAGGACTTTGCAGTCCTCTGTCTCTTGCTCCTAATAGGAGCTTCATCGTCCTCCTCCACAGGATTATCATCATGAGTTCGTTCATAATATTCCATCGGAATGGCGGGTTCCGGAATCTCATCAGATTCCTGTCTAGAAGCGCTTTGCATATCTCTCATGGGAAATATATCCTCAAAGAATGTAGCATCTTTAGACTCCATAATCGTACTGACCTTCACGTCAGGTACCTCAGATTTCACCACTAGAAATCTATATCCAACGCTGTTCTTAGCGTAGCCCAGAAAAACGCAGTCCACGGTCTTTGGTCCAAGCTTACGCTTTTTGGGAATCGGCACATTGACTTTCGCCAAACAGCCCCAAGTACGCAAGTATGAGAGTGTCTTTCTTTTCTTCTCCCATAATTCATAGGGAGTGATCTCGTTATCCTTCACGGGAACCTTATTCAGGACATGACAGGATGTCAATATAGCCTCCCCCCACCATGCCTTGGATAAACCCGATGTATCTAACATGGCGTTCACCAAATCTGTTAGAGTACGGTTTTTCCGTTCGGCAACCCCGTTTGATTGGGGTGAATAGGGAGGCGTCCTCTCATGAATAATTCCATGTTCCGCACAGAAAGAATTAAAATCATTAGAAAAGTACTCTCCACCACGATCAGACCGAACCCGTTTAATCTTTTTCTCAAGTTGGTTCTCAACTTCTGCTTTATAGATTTTAAAATAGTGCAGAGCCTCATCTTTAGTGTTTAACAGATACACATAGCAAAATCTAGTGGAGTCATCTATCAATGTCATGAAGTATTTCTTTCCACCTTTAGTCAACACACCATTCATCTCGCATAGATCAGAATGTATGAGTTCTAGTGGCGCCAAGTGTCTCTCCTCCGCAGCCTTGTGGGGCTTGCGAGGTTGCTTAGCTTGCACACATGCATCACACTTAGAACCTTTGGCTAAAGTGAAACTCGGGATTAAATTCATCTTAGCTAGCCGCGTCATACAACCGAAATTTACGTGACAAAGACGTGAATGCCAAATCTCAGATTCATCAACGATAGAATTTATATGATTCACGACGTTATTACATAAATCCTCTAGGGAAAGGCGGAACAGACCTCCGCATTCATAACCTTTACCAATGAATAATCCATATCTAGACAAGATTGTTTTATTCGACTCGAATACTAATTTAAACCCTTCTTTACATAAAAGGGAGCCACTAACGAGATTCTTTCTGATATCGGGGACATGCTGCACGTTCTTCAGCCGCACGGTCTTTCCCGAAGTAAGCTTCAGATCGACCGTACCAACACCAGGAACAGAAGCATGTGCGCCGTTCCCCATCAGTACGGACCTGGTTCCTGTGGTCTGGTAAGAAGAAAACAAGGATATGTCAGCACACACATGAACATTTGCACCCGTGTCAACCCACCATTCAGTAGATTGATAAACTGAGAAAACAGTAAATAAATTACCGTACCCAGATGCACCATTGTCCGTGTTGCCCATGACCACATTGACAGAACTGGAATTCTGCGCTGGCCTCTTATACTTGTTCGGGCACTTATTAGCCCAGTGCTCCAGTGAGCCACAAGTAAAACAACCATCATCCTTCTTGTTGTTCTTCTTTCCCTTCTTCTTGAAGGTAGTACTCGGTTGGACCTTCGGTTGGACCTTGTTCTTTCCCTTGAACTTATTCTGAAAGTTCTTCTGCTGCACCATGTTGGCAGTAAAAGTTCCCTCAGCCCCCTTTTGGTGTGAGTCTTTTGCCCTTGAGTTCTGCTCCACACTCAGATGGCCAATAAGATCCTCAACTGAGAATCCTCGCCTCTGGTGCTTCAGAGTGGCGGCAAAGCTCCTCCAAGATGGAGGGAGTTTAGCAATTATGCATCCCGCGACAAACTTGTCCGGTAGATCACACTTGAGGAGCTCAAGCTCTTTCACGATGCACTGTATCTCATGGGCCTGTTCCAACACAGGACGGTTCTCGACCATCTTGTAATCATGGAACTGCTCCATAGCATACAACTCGCTCCCGGCATCAGTTGCTCCGAACTTTGCCTCGAGTGCACTCCATAAGTTCTTGGCATCACGCATATGTAAATACGCGTCGACTAATTTGTCTCCGATCACGCTAAGAACTGCTCCAACAAAGACGATGGAGGCGTCCCTGAACGCCTTCTCCTGTAGAGGAGTAATCGTTCCAGTGGGAGTCTCTCCAACGACCCAGAAGACATTCATAGACGTGAGCCACAAAATAGTCTTTGTTTGCCAACGCATAAAATTTTGGCCCGTAAACGGGTTCGGTTTCAGTGTCGCAGCAAAACCAGGAGATGAAAATTGCCTATAAAAATAAGGTTTTTGGATTCTTGGATATATTAGCAATTTTCCAAGCAATTTAATCCCTAGATAAATCATGAACATGACGCATGCAAGATTAATCTTATACTGATACTTAACCATGCAACTCAGATCTACGTAGATAACACATAAATGTACGCAGACAATAAGCATGGCATAGATAAAAACAACGATGAACGGGGTGAATAGATCATACCCTCCGTTCGGCCAGATCGCAGCGGCGGATGCGCTGCTAGCAGCAGCAAGTTCGTCGGCGATCTTCTTGGCGGCGGCGGCTTCCTCCTGAGCGAGCTTCTCGGCGGCGGCCTTCTCAGCTTCGGAAGACATGGCGACGTAGAGGAAGTAGTCGAAGTAGACGAGCCGGAGCGGAAGCGAGCAGTCGCGTCGTAGACGCTCCCCAAAAACCTTATTGCTCCTCTCCCGGTGCAGGATCGCAAGGTGCACGGTTCCGGAGGCCTGCTCTCCCGCACAGTCGTGCACGCGGCGGACGGGATGGGATCGCCGGAGGCAGCAGCAGTGCGTGGAACGACGTGGGCGGTGCGCGAGGAAGAACAGATGCGATCTATTCTGTTGCGTGACGGCTAGGGTTGCCGGGGCTCCTTTTATACACAGCCGAGGTAGGGCGACGTGGGACTGGATACCCGCGACCGAGTCGGCCCACGATTGACGTCTCAGATCGTGCAGCGGTTAACTCGTGATTAATTGCATTAACTAAAATTAATGCCAATTAATTAGCCGTTTCTGACTGGCAAAAATTAAGCGCACACATGACATAGGTTTTAGCTCGGCTCGGCTCAATTCCGCAAACCGCGGCGCGCGCGTCGTGACGAGGCGAGGCGTGGCGAGGCGGGCGGCGGAGGAGGAGCGCGCGTGAGCTCTCACTCTTCTACTTGCTCAATAGCATGTAGGAGAGCCCACCTTATAAAGAGGTGCAACTCCCCCTCCACTTCCGGGGTGGGACTAAACTTAGCACCACACCCATGTCATTTTTCCCACATGGGCCCTTAGAGATTTTCTGAAATTGTTAGATGGGCCTAAAGCCCATGCCTTATTTCAACAATCCCCCACCAGATCTCAAGGTCCCATGGTGTTGTCCTCAGTTCCAAACACTGTTTGATATATCAGTATTTTTAGTGGAGACCAGTTAAGGTTGAACATCCACCTAGAGCAAAGAATTACATTCCTTCACAACTGAACAATGGACTATGCCTTGAATTGACAGTTTGGCGTAAAGAAGTTTCACTCCTTGTCTTACCGATACTAGGCTGCCGAAGGCTGACCCCGCGGGTGGAGCATATTAGTCACACTCCTTGCCTATTCATGAGCTTCCTAGAGATTACCCTATCTCATAGACTGTGACCAGCAGTCGGGCTCATATAGGTGTGTTCTTCCAGAGATCGCTCTGTAGGATAGCATCTCGCTTGTGAAAGCCTCAGAACACATTAAGACAAAAGTCAACCTACCATACAGTTACCGAGAGTATTGCATCTCCAACGGAGTGGGTAATAAAATTACTCTCCTCAGTTAACCACTAGCTTGTTTTCCCAGGTCCTATTTCACGGGATCTCCGATCATGTAGGTTGGGTTACCACCACGGCAACTCATCTGGGTCTCATACCCATCTCCCTCGATGCATTGTCTATCACAATACGTGACAGACCTTTGGTGAAGGGATCTGCCAGATTCTTAGCCGATTGGATGTAATCCAATGCTATTACTCCGGAGTTTCTCAAATGTCTGACAGACTTCAATCTCCTTCTTGTATGCTTTGTGGATTGCATGTTGTCCTTTGAACTCTTTGCCTTAACAATCACCGTTTGATTATCACAGTTCATAAGGATAGCCGGAATCGGCTTTTCAACCACTGGCAAGTCCATCAAAAGCTCTCGAAGCCATTCTGCTTCAGTGCAGGATTTATCAAGTGCTGTGAGTTCTGCTTCCATTGTCGACTTCGTTAAGATAGTCTGCTTGCAAGACTTCCATGAAACAGCGCCACCTCCAAGTGTGAACACATATCCACTTGTGGCCTTCATCTCATCAGCATCAAAAATCCAATTTGCATCACGATACCCTTCAAGTACCGACGGGTATCCGGTATAGTGAAGTCCATGGCTCATTGTACCCTTTAGATAGCGCATAACTCTTTCAATAGCATGCCAATGAACATCTCCCGGATTTGAGACAAACCGGCTCAATTTGCTCACAGCAAATGCGATGTCAGGCCTCGTAGCGCAAGCTAGGTACATGAGTGATCCAATCACTTGAGAATATCTCAACTGATCTACAGCTGTGCCTTCGAACTTTCGAATCCGCACACTTGGATCATATGGCGTTGGAGAAGATTTGCATTCTGAATATCCAAAGCGACTCAGAATCTTCTCAACGTAGTGGGATTGCAAAAGCGTAATTCCACCCTCATTATCTCCCAATAGCTTGATGTTCAAGATAACATCAGCCACACCTAGATCTTTCATCTCAAAGTTTTGAGATAGAAATGTCTTAACCTCCTCAATGACTTTGAGGTTGGTTCCAAATATCAGTATGTCAACAACATATAAGCACAGTATAACTCCTTCGCCCCCACCATGGCGATGGTATACACATTTGTCAGCTTCACTTACAAGGAAGCCAGCAGATGTCAAAGTTTTATCAAACTTCTCATGCCACTGCTTAGGTGCTTGCTTCAGGCCATATAAAGATTTCAATAGCTTGCACACCTTTCCTTCCTGACCATCTACTACAAAGCCATCTGGCTGTTGCATGTAGATTTCCTCGTCTAGCTCTCCATTTAGGAAAGCCGTCTTAACGTCCATTTGATGGACGAGAAGACCATGCGAGGCAGCCAACGAGAGTAATACTCGAATGGTTGTCAGTCTGGCCACCGGTGCATAAGTATCGAAGAAATCTTCTCCTTCCTTCTGGGTATAGCCCTTAGCCACGAGCCTAGCCTTGTATTTTTCAATACTGCCATCATGCCTAAGCTTCTTTTTGAACACCCATTTACATCCCACAGGTTTGCAACCATAGGGACGATCAGTGATTTCCCATGTTCCATTAGCCAAGATGGAATCCATCTCGCTACGAACCGCATCTTTCCAGTAGTCCGCATCTGGTGATGCATAAGCTTCTGAAATAGAAGTGGGAGTGTCATCCACGAGGTACACAATGAAATCATCACCAAAGGACTTTGCAGTCCTCTGTCTCTTGCTCCTAATAGGAGCTTCATCGTCCTCCTCCACAGGATTATCATCATGAGTTCGTTCATAATATTCCATCGGAATGGCGGGTTCCAGAATCTCATCAGATTCCTGTCTAGAAGCGCTTTGCATATCTCTCATGGGAAATATATCCTCAAAGAATGTAGCATCTTTAGACTCCATAATCGTACTGACCTTCACGTCAGGTACCTCAGATTTCACCACTAGAAATCTATATCCAACGCTGTTCTTAGCGTAGCCCAGAAAAACGCAGTCCACGGTCTTTGGTCCAAGCTTACGCTTTTTGGGAATCGGCACATTGACTTTCGCCAAACAGCCCCAAGTACGCAAGTATGAGAGTGTCGTTCTTTTCTTCTCCCATAATTCATAGGGAGTGATCTCGTTATCCTTCACGGGAACCTTATTCAGGACATGACAGGATGTCAATATAGCCTCCCCCCACCATGCCTTGGATAAACCCGATGTATCTAACATGGCGTTAACCAAATCTGTTAGAGTACGGTTTTTCCGTTCGGCAACCCCGTTTGATTGGGGTGAATAGGGAGGCGTCCTCTCATGAATAATTCCATGTTCCGCACAGAAAGAATTAAAATCATTAGAAAAGTACTCTCCACCATGATCAGACCGAACCCGTTTAATCTTTTTCTCAAGTTGGTTCTCAACTTCTGCTTTATAGATTTTAAAATAGTGCAGAGCCTCATCTTTAGTGTTTAACAGATACACATAGCAAAATCTAGTGGAGTCATCTATCAATGTCATGAAGTATTTCTTTCCACCTTTAGTCAACACACCATTCATCTCGCATAGATCAGAATGTATGAGTTCTAGTGGCGCCAAGTGTCTCTCCTCCGCAGCCTTGTGGGGCTTGCGAGGTTGCTTAGCTTGCACACATGCATCACACTTAGAACCTTTGGCTAAAGTGAAACTCGGGATTAAATTCATCTTAGCTAGCCGCGTCATACAACCGAAATTTACGTGACAAAGACGTGAATGCCAAATCTCAGATTCATCAACGATAGAATGTATATGATTCACGACGTTATTACATAAATCCTCTAGGGAAAGGCGGAACAGACCTCCGCATTCATAACCTTTACCAATGAATAATCCATATCTAGACAAGATTGTTTTATTCGACTCGAATACTAATTTAAACCCTTCTTTACATAGAAGGGAGCCACTAACGAGATTCTTTCTGATATCGGGGACATGCTGCACGTTCTTCAGCCGCACGGTCTTTCCCGAAGTAAGCTTCAGATCGACCGTACCAACACCAGGAACAGAAGCATGTGCGCCGTTCCCCATCAGTACGGACCTGGTTCCTGTGGTCTGGTAAGAAGAAAACAAGGATATGTCAGCACACACATGAACATTTGCACCCGTGTCAACCCACCATTCAGTAGATTGATAAACTGAGAAAACAGTAAATAAATTACCGTACCCAGATGCACCATTGTCCGTGTTGCCCATGACCACATTGACAGAACTGGAATTCTGCGCTGGCCTCTTATACTTGTTCGGGCACTTATTAGCCCAGTGCTCCAGTGAGCCACAAGTAAAACAACCATCATCCTTCTTGTTGTTCTTCTTTCCCTTCTTCTTGAAGGTAGTACTCGGTTGGACCTTCGGTTGGACCTTGTTCTTTCCCTTGAACTTATTCTGAAAGTTCTTCTGCTGCACCATGTTGGCAGTAAAAGTTCCCTCAGCCCCCTTTTGGTGTGAGTCTTTTGCCCTTGAGTTCTGCTCCACACTCAGATGGCCAATAAGATCCTCAACTGAGAATCCTCGCCTCTGGTGCTTCAGAGTGGTGGAAAAGCTCCTCCAAGATGGAGGGAGTTTAGCAATTATGCATCCCGCGACAAACTTGTCCGGTAGATCACACTTGAGGAGCTCAAGCTCTTTCACGATGCACTGTATCTCATGGGCCTGTTCCAACACAGGACGGTTCTCGACCATCTTGTAATCATGGAACTGCTCCATAGCATACAACTCGCTCCCGGCATCAGTTGCTCCGAACTTTGCCTCGAGTGCACTCCATAAGTTCTTGGCATCACGCATATGTAAATACGCGTCGACTAATTTGTCTCCGATCACGCTAAGAACTGCTCCAACAAAGACGATGGAGGCGTCCCTGAACGCCTTCTCCTGTAGAGGAGTAATCGTTCCAGTGGGAGTCTCTCCAACGACCCAGAAGACATTCATAGACGTGAGCCACAAAATAGTCTTTGTTTGCCAACGCATAAAATTTTGGCCCGTAAACGGGTTCGGTTTCAGTGTCGCAGCAAAACCAGGAGATGAAAATTGCCTATAAAAATAAGGTTTTTGGATTGTTGGATATATTAGCAATTTTCCAAGCAATTTAATCCCTAGATAAATCATGAACATGACGCATGCAAGATTAATCTTATACTGATACTTAACCATGCAACTCAGATCTACGTAGATAACACATAAATGTACGCAGACAATAAGCATGGCATAGATAAAAACAACGATGAACGGGGTGAATAGATCATACCCTCCGTTCGGCCAGATCGCAGCGGCGGATGCGCTGCTAGCAGCAGCAAGTTCGTCGGCGATCTTCTTGGCGGCGGCGGCTTCCTCCTGAGCGAGCTTCTCGGCGGCGGCCTTCTCAGCTTCGGAAGACATGGCGACGTAGAGGAAGTAGTCGAAGTAGACGAGCCGGAGCGGAAGCGAGCAGTCGCGTCGTAAACGCTCCCCAAAAACCTTATTGCTCCTCTCCCGGTGCAGGATCGCAAGGAGCACGGTTCCGGAGGCCTGCTCTCCCGCACAGTCGTGCACGCGGCGGACGGGATGGGATCGCCGGAGGCAGCAGCAGTGCGTGGAACGACGTGGGCGGTGCGCGAGGAAGAACAGATGCGATCTATTCTGTTGCGTGACGGCTAGGGTTGCCGCGGCTCCTTTTATACACAGCCGAGGTAGGGCGACGTGGGACTGGATACCCGCGACCGAGTCGGCCCACGATTGACGTCTCAGATCGTGCAGCGGTTAACTCGTGATTAATTGCATTAACTAAAATTAATGCCAATTAATTAGCCGTTTCTGACTGGCAAAAATTAAGCGCACACATGACATAGGTTTTAGCTCGGCTCGGCTCAATTCCGCAAACCGCGGCGCGCGCGTCGTGACGAGGCGAGGCGTGGCGAGGCGGGCGGCGGAGGAGGAGCGCGCGTGAGCTCTCACTCTTCTACTTGCTCAATAGCATGTAGGAGAGCCCACCTTATAAAGAGGTGCAACTCCCCCTCCACTTCCGGGGTGGGACTAAACTTAGCACCACACCCATGTCATTTTTCCCACATGGGCCCTTAGAGATTTTCTGAAATTGTTAGATGGGCCTAAAGCCCATGCCTTATTTCAACAATCCCCCACCAGATCTCAAGGTCCCATGGTGTTGTCCTCAGTTCCAAACACTGTTTGATATATCAGTATTTTTAGTGGAGACCAGTTAAGGTTGAACATCCACCTAGAGCAAAGAATTACATTCCTTCACAACTGAACAATGGACTATGCCTTGAATTGACAGTTTGGCGTAAAGAAGTTTCACTCCTTGTCTTACCGATACTAGGCTGCCGAAGGCTGACCCCGCGGGTGGAGCATATTAGTCACACTCCTTGCCTATTCATGAGCTTCCTAGAGATTACCCTATCTCATAGACTGTGACCAGCAGTCGGGCTCATATAGGTGTGTTCTTCCAGAGATCGCTCTGTAGGATAGCATCTCTCTTGTGAAAGCCTCAGAACACATTAAGACAAAAGTCAACCTACCATACAGTTACCGAGAGTATTGCATCTCCAACGGAGTGGGTAATAAAATTACTCTCCTCAGTTAACCACTAGCTTGTTTTCCCAGGTCCTATTTCACGGGATCTCCGATCATGTAGGTTGGGTTACCACCACGGCAACTCATCTGGGTCTCATACCCATCTCCCTCGATGCATTGTCTATCACAATACGTGACAGACCTTTGGTGAAGGGATCATCCAGATTCTTAGCCGATTGGATGTAATCCAATGCTATTACTCCGGAGTTTCTCAAATGTCTGACAGACTTCAATCTCCTTCTTATATGCTTTGTGGATTGCATGTT
Source organism: Bromus sterilis (assembly GCA_950022295.1). NCBI lineage: Eukaryota > Viridiplantae > Streptophyta > Magnoliopsida > Poales > Poaceae > Bromus > Bromus sterilis. Next base: position 375,821,441 of record OX465595.1, on the reverse strand, counting down.
GTCCTTTGAACTCTTTGCCTTAACAATCACCGTTTGATTATCACAGTTCATAAGGATAGCCGGAATCGGCTTTTCAACCACTGGCAAGTCCATCAAAAGCTCTCGAAGCCATTCTGCTTCAGTGCAGGATTTATCAAGTGCTGTGAGTTCTGCTTCCATTGTCGACTTCGTTAAGATAGTCTGCTTGCAAGACTTCCATGAAACAGCGCCACCTCCAAGTGTGAACACATATCCACTTGTGGCCTTCATCTCATCAGCATCAAAAATCCAATTTGCATCACTATACCCTTCAAGTACCGACGGGTATCCGGTATAGTGAAGTCCATGGCTCATTGTACCCTTTAGATAGCGCATAACTCTTTCAATAGCATGCCAATGAACATCTCCCGGATTTGAGACAAACCGGCTCAATTTGCTCACAGCAAATGCGATGTCAGGCCTCGTAGCGCAAGCTAGGTACATGAGTGATCCAATCACTTGAGAATATCTCAACTGATCTACAGCTGTGCCTTCGAACTTTTGAATCCGCACACTTGGATCATATGGCGTTGGAGAAGATTTGCATTCTGAATATCCAAAGCGACTCAGAATCTTCTCAACGTAGTGGGATTGCAAAAGCGTAATTCCACCCTCATTATCTCTCAATAGCTTGATGTTCAAGATAACATCAGCCACACCTAGATCTTTCATCTCAAAGTTTTGAGATAGAAATGTCTTAACCTCCTCAATGACTTTGAGGTTGGTTCCAAATATCAGTATGTCAACAACATATAAGCACAGTATAACTCCTTCGCCCCCACCATGGCGATGGTATACACATTTGTCAGCTTCACTTACAAGGAAGCCAGCAGATGTCAAAGTTTTATCAAACTTCTCATGCCACTGCTTAGGTGCTTGCTTCAGGCCATATAAAGATTTCAATAGCTTGCACACCTTTCCTTCCTGACCATCTACTACAAAGCCATCTGGCTGTTGCATGTAGATTTCCTCGTCTAGCTCTCCATTTAGGAAAGCCGTCTTAACGTCCATTTGATGGACGAGAAGACCATGCGAGGCAGCCAACGAGAGTAATACTCGAATGGTTGTCAGTCTGGCCACCGGTGCATAAGTATCGAAGAAATCTTCTCCTTCCTTCTGGGTATAGCCCTTAGCCACGAGCCTAGCCTTGTATTTTTCAATACTGCCATCAGGCCTAAGCTTCTTTTTGAACACCCATTTACATCCCACAGGTTTGCAACCATAGGGACGATCAGTGATTTCCCATGTTCCATTAGCCAAGATGGAATCCATCTCGCTACGAACCGCATCTTTCCAGTAGTCCGCATCTGGTGATGCATAAGCTTCTGAAATAGAAGTGGGAGTGTCATCCACGAGGTACACAATGAAATCATCACCAAAGGACTTTGCAGTCCTCTGTCTCTTTCTCCTAATAGGAGCTTCATCGTCCTCCTCCACAGGATTATCATCATGAGTTCGTTCATAATATTCCATCGGAATGGCGGGTTCCGGAATCTCATCAGATTCCTGTCTAGAAGCGCTTTGCATATCTCTCATGGGAAATATATCCTCAAAGAATGTAGCATCTTTAGACTCCATAATCGTACTGACCTTCACGTCAGGTACCTCAGATTTCACCACTAGAAATCTATATCCAACGCTGTTCTTAGCGTAGCCCAGAAAAACGCAGTCCACGGTCTTTGGTCCAAGCTTACGCTTTTTGGGAATCGGCACATTGACTTTCGCCAAACAGCCCCAAGTACGCAAGTATGAGAGTGTCTTTCTTTTCTTCTCCCATAATTCATAGGGAGTGATCTCGTTATCCTTCACGGGAACCTTATTCAGGACATGACAGGATGTCAATATAGCCTCCCCCCACCATGCCTTGGATAAACCCGATGTATCTAACATGGCGTTAACCAAATCTGTTAGAGTACGGTTTTTCCGTTCGGCAACCCCGTTTGATTGGGGTGAATAGGGAGGCGTCCTCTCATGAATAATTCCATGTTCCGCACAGAAAGAATTAAAATCATTAGAAAAGTACTCTCCACCACGATCAGACCGAACCCGTTTAATCTTTTTCTCAAGTTGGTTCTCAACTTCTGCTTTATAGATTTTAAAATAGTGCAGAGCCTCATCTTTAGTGTTTAACAGATACACATAGCAAAATCTAGTGGAGTCATCTATCAATGTCATGAAGTATTTCTTTCCACCTTTAGTCAACACACCATTCATCTCGCATAGATCAGAATGTATGAGTTCTAGTGGCGCCAAGTGTCTCTCCTCCGCAGCCTTGTGGGGCTTGCGAGGTTGCTTAGCTTGCACACATGCATCACACTTAGAACCTTTGGCTAAAGTGAAACTCGGGATTAAATTCATCTTAGCTAGCCGCGTCATACAACCGAAATTTACGTGACAAAGACGTGAATGCCAAATCTCAGATTCATCAACGATAGAATTTATATGATTCACGACGTTATTACATAAATCCTCTAGGGAAAGGCGGAACAGACCTCCGCATTCATAACCTTTACCAATGAATAATCCATATCTAGACAAGATTGTTTTATTCGACTCGAATACTAATTTAAACCCTTCTTTACATAGAAGGGAGCCACTAACGAGATTCTTTCTGATATCGGGGACATGCTGCACGTTCTTCAGCCGCACGGTCTTTCCCGAAGTAAGCTTCAGATCGACCGTACCAACACCAGGAACAGAAGCATGTGCGCCGTTCCCCATCAGTACGGACCTGGTTCCTGTGGTCTGGTAAGAAGAAAACAAGGATATGTCAGCACACACATGAACATTTGCACCCGTGTCAACCCACCATTCAGTAGATTGATAAACTGAGAAAACAGTAAATAAATTACCGTACCCAGATGCACCATTGTCCGTGTTGCCCATGACCACATTGACAGAACTGGAATTCTGCGCTGGCCTCTTATACTTGTTCGGGCACTTATTAGCCCAGTGCTCCAGTGAGCCACAAGTAAAACAACCATCATCCTTCTTGTTGTTCTTCTTTCCCTTCTTCTTGAAGGTAGTACTCGGTTGGACCTTTGGTTGGACCTTGTTCTTTCCCTTGAACTTATTCTGAAAGTTCTTCTGCTGCACCATGTTGGCAGTAAAAGTTCCCTCAGCCCCCTTTTGGTGTGAGTCTTTTGCCCTTGAGTTCTGCTCCACACTCAGATGGCCAATAAGATCCTCAACTGAGAATCCTCGCCTCTGGTGCTTCAGAGTGGTGGCAAAGCTCCTCCAAGATGGAGGGAGTTTAGCAATTATGCATCCCGCGACAAACTTGTCCGGTAGATCACACTTGAGGAGCTCAAGCTCTTTCACGATGCACTGTATCTCATGGGCCTGTTCCAACACAGGACGGTTCTCGACCATCTTGTAATCATGGAACTGCTCCATAGCATACAACTCGCTCCCGGCATCAGTTGCTCCGAACTTTGCCTCGAGTGCACTCCATAAGTTCTTGGCATCACGCATATGTAAATACGCGTCGACTAATTTGTCTCCGATCACGCTAAGAACTGCTCCAACAAAGACGATGAAGGCGTCCCTGAACGCCTTCTCCTGTAGAGGAGTAATCGTTCCAGTGGGAGTCTCTCCAACGACCCAGAAGACATTCATAGACGTGAGCCACAAAATAGTCTTTGTTTGCCAACGCATAAAATTTTGGCCCGTAAACGGGTTCGGTTTCAGTGTCGCAGCAAAACCAGGAGATGAAAATTGCCTATAAAAATAAGGTTTTTGGATTGTTGGATATATTAGCAATTTTCCAAGCAATTTAATCCCTAGATAAATCATGAACATGACGCATGCAAGATTAATCTTATACTGATACTTAACCATGCAACTCAGATCTACGTAGATAACACATAAATGTACGCAGACAATAAGCATGGCATAGATAAAAACAACGATGAACGGGGTGAATAGATCATACCCTCCGTTCGGCCAGATCGCAGCGGCGGATGCGCTGCTAGCAGCAGCAAGTTCGTCGGCGATCTTCTTGGCGGCGGCGGCTTCCTCCTGAGCGAGCTTCTCGGCGGCGGCCTTCTCAGCTTCGGAAGACATGGCGACGTAGAGGAAGTAGTCGAAGTAGACGAGCCGGAGCGGAAGCGAGCAGTCGCGTCGTAGACGCTCCCCAAAAACCTTATTGCTCCTCTCCCGGTGCAGGATCGCAAGGAGCACGGTTCCGGAGGCCTGCTCTCCCGCACAGTCGTGCACGCGGCGGACGGGATGGGATCGCCGGAGGCAGCAGCAGTGCGTGGAACGACGTGGGCGGTGCGCGAGGAAGAACAGATGCGATCTATTCTGTTGCGTGACGGCTAGGGTTGCCGCGGCTCCTTTTATACACAGCCGAGGTAGGGCGACGTGGGACTGGATACCCGCGACCGAGTCGGCCCACGATTGACGTCTCAGATCGTGCAGCGGTTAACTCGTGATTAATTGCATTAACTAAAATTAATGCCAATTAATTAGCCGTTTCTGACTGGCAAAAATTAAGCGCACACATGACATAGGTTTTAGCTCGGCTCGGCTCAATTCCGCAAACCGCGGCGCGCGCGTCGTGACGAGGCGAGGCGTGGCGAGGCGGGCGGCGGAGGAGGAGCGCGCGTGAGCTCTCACTCTTCTACTTGCTCAATAGCATGTAGGAGAGCCCACCTTATAAAGAGGTGCAACTCCCCCTCCACTTCCGGGGTGGGACTAAACTTAGCACCACACCCATGTCATTTTTCCCACATGGGCCCTTAGAGATTTTCTGAAATTGTTAGATGGGCCTAAAGCCCATGCCTTATTTCAACAGCAACAAATTCTCTAACAACCCTCGTGAATAAACATAAACGAAAGATGGAGGTTTCTAATATGTGTGCTTTGTGTGGTTTGGAATGCGAGGATACCTTCCATGCCCTTTGCCGGTGCCCCCTAGCTCGGATGTTGTGGATGGACTGGCAAGGGTATGGCCTATGCCCAAGCTGGACACAATCGTCAACACAGGATGGGAGTGGATTCTTCACCTGTTAGACGGCTGCAAACAAGAGGAGAGGCTACCTGTGGTGATGACCCTATGGCGGAATTGGTACGTGCGCAATGAAATGTATCATCACAAACCTGCCCCTCCCGTGGCAGTGTCAGCAAGGTTCCTTTCTGGATATATCGACATGCTCCTATACATCAAACAATGTGCTCTGATGATGTTGCAAAAGGAAAAGGTGTGATCCAGAGAGAGTGTCGCATGGCCAGACAGGAGCATCACAAGTCTGGTCACGTGGTTCCGAATCCGGTGAAGCAATGGAGGAAGCCCCCTTTTGGTTGGGTAAAGCTAAATGTAGATGGAGAATGGAAGGAGGAGGACCAAAATGGAGGAGTCAGGATGATCCTGCGGGATCACACTGGTGACGTGATCTTTGCGGCCTGCTGATTCTACCCGCGCTTCTCTAGCGTCCTAGAAGATGAAATGGGGGCGTTGATAGAAGACCTGGAAATGGCGATGTACCATGACCCAGGCCAGATGCTGGTGGAAACAGACAGCTCAACCGCAGCTTCCATGGTCAATGCTACCGACGACGACAGATCCCCTGTGGCGGCCATGGTGGCCAGCATCCGACAGATGCTTGTTGGGAAACCACATGAAATATCATGGGTAGGCAGAGATCAAAACAAAGCAAGCCACGTCCTGGCCCAGATGGGGCGAGTAGCTCAAAGAAATGCTATCTGGCGCCAATGGGTGCCGGAGGAGGTGGACATCATATGTAGACAGGAGCGTGACAGAGAAGGTTGAGGGTTTGTAAGTTTTATTCGCAAAAAAAAGAGGAAATTATTCAGTGACTCCAAACATTCATTATCCATAGTATAAGAGACGAGGTAAGAAAAATAGTTCATACTATTATGTAACTGGCAGATGTCTTATTTACTTTGCAAACAAAAAATTGTTGTTTTTCAGTAATTTTCTCCTAGACTGAACTACTTTGGAGAGGTTCTTGACTTGAAGGGGGGCTCGATGATATGTCATTTTCCCATGCGCAAAAAGGGTCGAAGAGTGAGTTGCAACCCCTCAGACTTTGACCTAAAAAAGTAGAGGCGATGTTATTAGCTGAACTATTTATGCAACACAATGAAGAAAAATGGTGCGAGCTATTTGTACGAACCCTCGCAGAATCGTGCAACACACCACATACCACCCCTTTCACTTTCTACTTTCCTCCACCTCCACCATGACGGCAAGCTGTAGGCCCTTGTGGGATAGAGGTCGTTTCACCGATCGAGCAATAACGATTTGCGGATGTAACACCCCCAGTGTCATGCTACAGTAATCACCCTGTTCTAATGCTAAGTCACAGTAGTTACCTGTGATTAACCAGTCTTGATCATGCCCAGTTCAAATTCAAACCCTGTTGGAATTCAAATTAAATTAAAAGCAAAGTTGAAATAAGACTTGATCCCAAAATTGTGCAACCATTTTTGTAAAATCCCTAAAAACCAGTAGACCATGATAAACCTGCAATGAGCATTTATTGAAATATCTAAATATGTCAAACAATTATTAACAGTAGAAAAACATCACAAAAATCCCTTTTAAAATAAACAACAATAATCCCATGAATTTATTTAATCACCAAACTTTTTGTAGCGTTGCTACATAGGGCAATACAAAAATAGGAGCAAGTCTCATGTCTAATAAAAATCATTTGATGGACCAACGAAAATAAAAAAAAGATAATACAAACAGAAAAGAAGTGCAGGTAATAAAAAGGGGCTATCCCTCGCTTACGGCGAGGCCCACCCTGGCCCACCACGGCCCTCCTCCACATCTTCCTCCTCTGTTCACGGGGAGGGGGGGGGGTCTCGTGTCGCCCATCCCGCGGCGGCCATCCATGGCGACCCCGACGTGGATAAGTCTCCCGCGCCCCTCTGCCCTGGGAACCCTAAACCTAAGCCATCCCCCCCATTTTCCCTCCCCTTCCTCCTGCTCCTCCCCATGGCCGTCTGGGCGCAGCCGTGGGCACGCGATTGTCGCCGGCGTGGCCACCGGCCGCCCCAGCCCGCGCCACCACGTCCTGGAGCATCGCCGGCGTCGTCCTCGTCTCCCCGCAGAAGAACCCAAGCCGAGCCACACCATGGATGCCGAATCGAGCCGCCCCCGCCGCCACGGTCGATGTCTTCCTCATGAAAATTCAACGCTCTCCAAGCTTCTCCGAGCTCGCTGCCTTCCCCTACGCCCTCTGGGTGAGCACCGCCGTGGTTCCCTTCCTCTCGCGGCCGCCAGCTAAGCCCCGAGGTGATTTCCCCTTTCACCGTCCTCTGTCCGTCGCCATTGATGCGGTTTGCGTGCTCCCGATCCTTACAGCTGGCGCCAGTGGCACCCAAAACGCTCGTGGTAACCTGTTGCACGCGCCAAGCTAGCTCATGCTCTAGAATTCGCATGGTAGCCATTGTTCCCTCGACGCCCGAGAACGACTTCCGTCACAGCTCGTCGCCGGCAACGAATCCGGTGACCCCTTGGACCGGCGACACCACCCAACGACTCGCGGCGCAACACACATTCGAATGGACCTAACCACGCATCAAACGACCACTGCAGCTGGCCGGAACGGCGACCCCACCGTGCACTGGCCTCGCCGGTGAGCTCCCGTGCCACTGACCGGTGGGTCCCGGTTGTTAGGAAAGTAATTAGGGCTAATAACTTTGCACTAACAGTCACCGACCAGAGGGCCCCAACCCCTGCTAATCCCCCTGTTAAGATAACCCTGGAACTATAACTGTGAGTCTATGACTAGTGGGCCCCAGGCCTTTCGTTTAAATTAAAACTGGATATGTGTCTCTGTGTCACTTACACATGGGCCCCCCTGGCAGTTTATTATTTAATAGAATCAATAGAAATTCCAGTGGCTGACATGTGGGCCCAATGGGTATTTAAATTTAATTAAATGAATATTAATACTGCGAGGCAAACATTTGAGACCCACATGTCAGTTGACTGGTCAACCCTCTCTGTTGTGGATAATGTTTATTAAACAATTAAAAGAATTCTAGAAATGATTTAAAAATGATTTAAATTTGGAAATTCAATATGTTTTAAACCGTAAGTCGGATTCAAAAACTTTATACATGAAAATTGATCGAAAAAATGTAACGAATATGGATACGCTATCCGTATACCAACCGCACCCCTCGAACACAATGAAAATCGACATCCCCCCTCCGGGCCGTCTGTCGGTAATCGCCCAGAGCCAGTATTTCATCCCCGGATGAATTCCCGCTGCGAGCCTAATACATTGTACTGCGTTAGAACCCCGTTAACATTGCGTTTGCCATGTCTTGTATTTGTATTGCTATTATTTTTGTGTATTTATTGTTTCTCCCCCCCCCCCTCTTATTGTCCGATAGACCCGACGACCTCTGTCGACGCCCGTGTGTTTGACCAGATCGTCGATGACCGTACCCCTCCCACGAGCTTCCAGGCAAGCACAGCCATTCTCTTCCCCAGATATCACTTATCTTTTCCATACATTTCTTGCACTAGGCATTGTTACTGTTGCTGCTATGTTACAATCCTATTCAATTGCATAGCCTGTTTTTTGTCGCCCCTTGATGTACCTTCCTTTGTCCTATGCTGCCCAATATAATTATATATATTATTCAGAAGTGAGCCCTGCGCATTGTTATCTAGGATTAGATAGCGGGCCGTGATTACTCTGAGAGTGAACACATATACGATATATATATAACTACACAAGTACGGTACAATGCAGACACTGCCTAAGGCCCCGAGCTCGGCTCTGCCGAGCCACATCAAGTGGAGCTACCGAGGAGTAATCCTTGTACTCCACTCGTTGCTGACTCTGTATAGCCTCTCTAGGTACCTGAGCAACGGTTGTCCTTAAAGGTAAGAGTCGGGCGACCCAACGGTGCCTGCGAGCAGTATTGCGTCGGGAACGACAGGGAGGGTACGACCGACGTTACTGGCGTTCTTGGACCCTGCTCGTATCTCGTGAGAGTTACCAAACCACAAAAAATTTGAGCTCTACCAAGAGCACACCCGAGACAAGGTATGTAGACGGTTCACCTTCTTGGTAACCGTGCGCTTTGACGGGACGACAGGGCAAGCCCCGACGTTACTGGTGGACCTTGTTGTTGTTCGTTGTCCGTTGTGTTGCTAGTCAGACAGCGATAACGGTTGTCTGCGAGATAATATTAAAATGCTAAATGGTTCGGTGGATGACTTGAGAGGCTCATTGGTCTGTACGCACTACCTTCACGTGGGATAAGGAGTTATGGGCTCCCCTGCGTCATCGTTTGTCTGAAAGCTCTTCAGACATCAGCAGTACCATAGGCTGATTGCCGGGAAGCGGTCTTGTCTTCTTTGCTGCAGCAGGTGTATTTGGATTTGCTTTTGCTTCACCGGCCAATCTCGTACTGTTCAGGAGCGTGCAAGGGTGAGGGACCTAGACCCCTGAGCGCATATGATATAGTCCGGCGGTTGGCCTCTCTGCTAAGCCTAGGATGGGTTGCGCCGTGTCGGATAGCTTTGGTGGAGAGTTCCCTAACAAGGTTCCCGCCACCCTGGAGATCCGAGCATTCAGGCTGAACAGTAGTGCACCCCTGCAGGGAGTTTAATCTATTCGAATAGCCGTGTCCATAGTAACAGGAAGCTTTATGCTGAAGCTGGATCTTACCACTACAAACTACTACTATTAAACTGTATGGTTTCGGGTCTTCTTCCTCGCAGGGAAGTCGAGGAAGGGAACTCGGAGGCATTTATTATTATTAATTATTACAACTTACTATTATACAATGCTGCAACAACTTCTGCTTCATTGTTACTTTATGCTTTATTTGAACTATTGGCTATTCTCTTCTCATGCCGCAAGACATCGTCGGAAGATGCTAGTCTTTGATAGGCCTAGATTCTTACCTTATTCTGATTTCTACCTTGCATTCCACTATATACAGACTCCCTTTCCATTTGATACAAATGCATAAATGCTTAGTAGCAGACGTAAGACTCGCGGGTATGCTAGATACTCACCCTTGCTTTATTTTCCCCCTTTTTGTTCTGCCTGATCGGCCGCTGCAGTCGACGTTGGAGCCTTGGAGTCCAGGAGCAGTAGATCCCCGTTGCCGACCACCGCAACATGAAGATACACGATGCCTTCTACGACGTCGAGTTCTCGTCGACCAGGAGTAGTTTGGAGGTTCCCAGGCAGGAGGCCTCGCCTTTTCGATCGTTGTTGTTTTTGTGCTAGCCTTCTTAAGGAAAATCATGTGTACCTTGTGTCTGTACTCAGATACTATTCCTTCCGCTAACTTTGTTATTTTGAGTTGTTGTATTCGAGCCCTCGTGGCCCCTGGATTGTATTAAACAACTTGTATTATTTTATTTGTAGAGTTGTGTTGTGATATCTCACCGTGGCACCCTGATCTCGATCGTGTACCTCGCGTGTATGATTACTGTACACGGCTTTATTTTGGGGGCGTCACAAGTTGGTACCAGAGCCGAATGCCTTTAGGATACCCCCTTCCCACTCCTTGGTCGAAGTCGAGTCTAGTGTTTGCAAAACTACTTAACTAATAGTGTCGTGTGGCTTATTGTCCCACGTCGCGAAATGGGTGGTATTAGGATCTTTTTCTCCACACCTTTACTCTAGGACTTTGCTCTCTCTTCCTTTCGGGTTAAAGATTTTGCTAACTATAACTCTAGGTTCTCGTGACTGCTTCCTCCCGGAGAGCCCTTAAGAACAAATGATCGCTTTCTTCACCTGAAGATGCCGAAGATACTCTTCGATGAATTGCAGAGACCCTATGTGCCCATCGCCCTTGCAATCCCCTGCCACTGATAGGTGTGTATGGATAGTTACCTATACCTTCGGTTCATCCATTCAATCCCAGTTTCTCTTGTGTTCACAAGATGCATCGAAATACTTTCCGTTGTTTTGGAAATCCTTTGAGCCTACTGCCTTGCAGCTTCTTTTCATCATGCGGATAATTCCTCACATTTATCGAGGACCCGTTCATCCTAAGTTGTTCCTGTGATTCCAAAAATCCTTTGAAATACTATTCGATCTCGCGACAATCCTCGGCAGCCTATTGCTTTGGAGATTCTTCTTACCTGCTTGCACTGTGATTAATCCCGTTTTTCTTGTAGACTTTGATGACCTCCCTTGGCATTGCTATTCTGATCTGTTGAATCATCGTGTGTGCTAGTGCACGCAATCACCCGTTGATCCCTATGAATCAATTTTTCTGGCTCAGACATCATTTCGGACATGAGCTGGTTCTCGGTAAATCAATCCTTAATTGATTAACCGTCAAGCTTCTATTCAAATTATTCATGTTTGATTGATGTATCTGAATCTGATACACCGATATGAAAGTCATAATTCCTTTGTATTTAAGCAACGAATTATTCCGATGCTTCTATCTCCAATGCTTTGGCATTCTTTCTTCTTATGGTTGAGTACCGATACTCACACCAGACTCTATGTACCCCCACCTGACCTTTTGGGTGGATTACTACCTACCGCCCCCTTGTGCCCTAAGTCATTCATGAATTTTCCCGGATATCAGATGCCTCTGGCAAATGATATCATCTACTCGGTGTCATTAGCCTTCTGCTTTCGAACTGGTATCCCTCGCTTATGATGTTTGTTGTATGGGTTTAAAAATGCCCCGATGGGTTAACCCTATGCTTCCCCTAATCTGTATGAACCAAAACTTCTGCGGGTCACACTGTACTGGTGTTATTCGAGATAAAATTCCAACACGACAAATTCATCGAAATCGAGAAGTGAATGAAAGGTATTGCATTGAAGAAGTGGGAGTCGACCCTGAACCTTGTGTTCATGCCCATAGATACGGTGTATAACTTATCATGAAAGCTTCTCGTAAATATAATTAACCCCCTTGGTGTAAATTCTTCTACACCTATGATCCACCATTCTACCATCGAGTATTACCCCTAGTATCTCGAGGTTGTCATGCCGACAGTGCGGTAAAGACCTACTCCTGCTTTATGACTATAGGGGGATCGACTCCTCAATAGGAAGAGTCGATCGTATCGATTACAGTGGTGATGTTTCGCTGGCTTAGTCTCGTTGAGATCTAGGTTCTGGAGCGAGTTGTCTAAACCTGGCTTGAGGTAAGTTCCGACTCTGGCTCCCGTGGTCCTCGGCTTATAAAGGTGCCGGGTCCCGGGATTCCTAGAGTCCGACTCCTACACGATGTAGAGTTCTATTCTACTTTACAAGTTTTCTACGTGTTATACAAGGTAAGTCGAATTCCTTCTAGGGATTCAATCTTCACGCTTGGCACGTCAGACTCCTGGCCGGGTCTTCTTTATGGGCCTTCATATGTAAGTCGGCACGGAGGTTCTTAATGCCGGGTCTATGGGCCTGATCCATCCCCCCGACATTAGCCCCTAGGATTGTTGTGATGCTTCAGTCTTCACAACAATCTTCTTCCTGTCTTCTTTATTTCCACAGGCTCTTCATGGATCAAGGGCCGACTTTATGCTTGTCGTTGATTGGGAGTCGAAGTCATCTCTCTTCAATATTTCTTGAATTCCTTGATCTTCATGGAGCTGCGTCTTCGTCGAATCAGTTTATCATCTGATGCCTTACTAGAAGTCGATGCCTAATTCTTTTTAGCTTCCCGTTTCCTCTTACTTGAAGATTTCTCCTTTGATCTTTGGTCAAAGATTCAATTTAGTTTTTATGATCACACTGCCCGAAACGCCGATTAAAGGCATTGATGTTTGTAGTGGTAATCGAGGAGTCTTTTCATAAATGCCATCTACCTTGGGTAGTTATCCCTTGTTTATTGTGGCATTAATGGACCCTCTCCATGAATCTATTATAAATATCCCTTGGATAGCTTGATCTTTCAAGCGCATCCTATCCTTTTCTTCCTCTTGCTGCTTTCTCCATGGCCCCTAAGCTAGAGACCTCTTTGCCTTTGGCCTCCAATGAGCCTGATCCTCGTGCAAGTACCCGAGGTCGCGGCCGTGGTCGTGGTCGTGGCCGTGGTAGAGGTCGTGGTCGTGGCAGAGGTAGGGGAAGAAGTGCTCCTGCTGCCTCTCCTTCTGAATCTCCCCCATCTTCTCCTGAGAGGAATGAATTCTTGGTTAATATCCGGACGATCCGTCGCTGGATCAAACTTCCTGAGTCTTTTTCACAACTTGTGTTTGACTCATCGCCTTCGGGTCTTTGGCTCAGATCTGGTGGATGTCCTCATGGGCCTGTACGGGTGAAAGTTAGTTTTTCAAACCAAGGCACCATGTTTTTTGAGAAAGGTTGGAAAACTTTTCTTCGCTTCAGGAATATTTCTCGAGGAGACACCATTATCTTCAAGTTTGATGGTGAAGACGCTTTGTCAGCTAGGATCTTTGACTCGGATGGAGACCGAGCCTGCTGTTGTGTGGATAGCTCCAGTGATGAAGAGCTCCTTAGTGAAGAAGATGTTTCAACAGAGGATGAGGCCGACTCTGAAGAAGATGCTTGAAGCTGTAGGTTCTTTTTTACTAGTAGTTCGCCGAATTTGGCTTTTGCTTGTAAGGTTTCTTCCTTTGATGTAAGATCCAGCTGGTTTTAATGAATGAAATCTATGAACCTTTGCTGAGTCCATGAATTTATGAGTCGGTTTTTATTCCTGACTTGAAATGTTTTCTCGGAGTATATGGGAGCCGACCACTTATGATAGTGTATGTATCTGTAGCCCCCTGAGTCGATTCAGAATAATGTAGAGTCCGCTAATCGACTCATAGGATAGATCGACTTGTAGCCTCCATGAGATGGTATGGTCATGTTTATATGCCGTACCGGGTCATCGAAAAAGACTTTGTGTTTATGAAACATGCTTCGAAGTAGTGTAGCCCCCAAGTGACGGGTTGTCTTGCCTGCAACAACCTAGGACTTTAAAATTTCTTGCATATATATATTTGACGTGTTACTCTCCAAGAGTCGGTATATTCAGCTGGGTGATGTACCGAATCTTCTTTGAGAAGAAACCTTGAAGTGTAGTCCCCATGAGTCGGTGTGTGCATCTGTGTGCAGTGCCGAGTCACATAGGTCTATCTTTGAATCTGTCAAGTCATATAGATATGAAATGATGGGTTTTATTCCCAGTAAATAAGTCGACGAGAGCCGGCTTGACAAATGTTGATAAGGATACGTATGACAAAAGTCGTCGCGACCGAAGTCGACTTTATAAATGGTGATAGCCGTCGCGACCGAAGTCGACTTTATCTATGGCGATAGCCGTCGCGACCGAAGTCGACTTTTTATATGGCGATAGCCGTCGCGACCGGAGTCGACTCTATATATGGCGAGAGCCGTTGCGACCGAGGTCGACTTTTTAATGCAGAAGATGCAATGCAAAAGGTATATGTCCCATGAGTCGATATGGGCCTCTTTTGTGCCATGCTGATTCACATGGGTTAATGTTATATATTTATGTGGAAAAAGAATATGATGATGCTAAATGTATGCAGAAAAAAATATAAAGGCTCATATAGAAGTCGAGTCTGGATTCATATTTTCCTCATCTTCTCTTTGTTGAGAATAATTTTGGGTTATCCATGAGTCGGAACTCCTCCGTATGTTGTCTCACATTGATCAACGTTTTTCCGTTTGCATTAAAACTTCTTTTTGAAAGTTTCTAGCCGGGTTTCGCGTATTTAGATCGTATGAGCATAAACTATACAGGCCAAGGCGTGTTTTTCCATTTCATGTATATGCCGGGATTTCTTCGGATAAGAGTCGATGAGTGACATCGAGCCCCCCTACTGCCCCTGAATAAGCTGATACACAATTATTTTTACATATATATGCCGAGTTTTCGGATAAAGAATCAATGATTCTCATTGAACTCCCGGATTCCCCTGAATAAGCAATATACATGCTCAGTACCAATAGAGGGGTAGATCAAGCCCCCAGGTCTCTGAGATATAATAATGCAATGTATGCAAATGTATGATGCAAAAAATAAATGACATGAAAAAAGTAAAGTAGAGTTTTGTTGGGGAACGCAGCAGAAAACAAAAATTTCCGCACTACGAACACGCCCAGGACCACTATGGAGATGCATACAAGGTTTTGATCTTATCATTACCGACTCGTAGCGCAGCGGAAGTAGAGTCGATGAAGATCGGTGGTGCAGATCCCCGCAGCTAGGATTTACAACCTCCCAACCGCGAGGATGTTGTCCCTCGTCTGCTCCTCGGACAGCGCTCCGGGAGGCGGTCGGACAGTCCCTCGGACGGTGTCACGGACAACCCTTCGAGAGGCGCACCCGAACCTCGGACGGTCACTCGGACAGCCCTTCGGGAGGCCCCTCGAAACTCGAACGGTAACTCGGACAGCCCTTCGGGAGGACCCTCGAACAGCCCCTCGGGCAAAAGATCGAAACTACGACCTCTCTACGCGGTTGCACACATACGGTGTCAGCTATCCGGCAGGGCTTCGCCGTCCAGAACTAGTTCCTGCCGGAACCCAGACAGCCTTTCGGCTCTACGAAACTATTTCGTGGGAGGGAGAGAAGAAGCCAGATAATTGCATGGCACTTGTATGAGAGACTTGAGTGTGTGTGGAGAGCACCTCTCCACCTCTATTTATAGAGTGAGAAGAGATGGCAAAATACCAAAATGCCCTCAGATATTTTCACACTATTCATGAGATATTTTCTCCCAATAGTGTTTCCACTATTCATGAGATATTTTCTCCCAATAGTGTTCCACTATTCATGAGACCAAATTTTCGCGTCCGAAAATCCCGAAAAAATTTCTGTAGGCCCAGAACATTTCCAGCACCCCCTAAAACAATTTCGGATGCGTTCCGAAAAATTTACGGATCAATGATTTTCATCTGCGAAAAGTAACCTAAGCATTTCCGGCAGCTCCGAAACATTTCCGGCAGCTCCGAACATTTCCGAAAAAAATATTTTATTTTTTTCTCCGGAAAAATTCCAGAAGTTACCAGAACAATTCTGGCACCCTCCAGAAGTACCAGGTGCTTACAGAAACCTTTTCGGCTTAGTGGTTCACTCCGAAACAACTTTTCGGTTTTACCGAAACTATTCCGGTGTTCTCTCTCCGGAACTTTTCCGTTTTCTCCGAAACCTTTCCGGTGACTTTCTCTCAGACTCCCTGTCTAGAATTCAGCAGATAGATGACCCTTAAGCGTGTGACCCTGTAGGTTCGATGAAGTATAGACATGACCGGAACACTTTCCGATCAATGATCAATAGCGGAACCGAGGACATCCATATTGATCCCTATACCCATACGAATGAATATTCGAGTGAACCTTTAGTTGCCGTGTGCTATTCCTGTTGCTTCGCGATATGTTACAAATACCCGAGGTGAGACTTATTGGCATCCCCGTGAATCAACAACTTGTCCACTATGCCAGTTACCTCGTTTCCGGTATTGTTCTCTTTTCTCGTTCCCGCGTTCCGGCATCCCTGTGATCAAATCACACTGTGTCTGGCCAGACGATGGTGGATACCGTAACACCGAGAGGGCCCGAAGAATATCTCTCCATCGACGGAGGAGCAAATCCCAATCTTGAGCTACCTAGTTCCTTGTCATACTTTTCCGTGAACCCGTAAGCCGCCGTAATAGCCACCCTTTTACAGATGACGTTTAACAAACCCCAAAGTTCAAGAAGCAAGTACGAAGGAACTCGATACTCTCATGGTCTAAGGAATTATGCAAATGCTCAACTTTCTCTGTGTTATAATCCATTAACTGGTGACGAATGTATCTCATAGCATAACATCAATCTGGGTCGATTCAACACAAATGTTCTTCTAACATTGTGCCCTCAAAGTTTCCGGCATAGTCATGCCCATGATCAGGAAAACAGAACCATCATGCAACACTTGAGCTAGTCTTAGAGGCGAGACTAGGAATATATATTTTATCCGTTTATTATTCCACACGTGCATATGAGTCTTCCTCTGAGCCTCGTGGTTATTGCAGACTCGAGAACCATTGCAGTTATAGCATGGAATATAAACATAATTACAAACATGGAGATAAATAATAACATTTATTATTGCCTCTAGGGCATATCTCCTACAGACTCCCACTTGCACTAGAGTCAATAATCAAGTCAATGCTCACATACTTTACACCTACGGCATACCGGTGTAAAATTATGCTTCGCTTGTGGTACAGTCTTTGCCCAACGGATCTGACAACTTCTGGCCCGTGTGTATCTTTGCGTATCCTCGCGTTTTCACGCTTTCACAAAATTCATGTTTTGTGTGGACTCGGCTTTGTATATATGTGAATCACTGGTCGAACCTTGATTCCTCAGACTGAGCTATGGAGCAACTATCTTCAATAGTGTTCCATTGACCAAAGCCATCTTGGAACCATACTAAGTTCATGAATGAACTATATGATTCAACATCTTCTTTGTTGCTTCTTAAGCAGCAACATACATAGCCATTTGTTATAGAATTTCGCCACAGTAACCTGTTTGGAACAATTCCAACTTACTGTGCCACCATATTTGTTATACAAAACCCTTAATTTAATTTGAAAATCGCTTGGAGTACTGATGAAGACTGCATCGATGTAATTTCTTACAGCGAGCCTGTATCGATGTAACTGTTTACAACGAACTCTTCATAATCTCCGCTCACGAGAAAACATGTCATCAACGCCACTTTAGTAAATAATGACATTTTTCACTGTTGTCCTATGATCAATACCTTGATCACTTTGGTAAATTACTCGCAACTAATTTGGAGTACTGGACATATCTGGTTGTTTTACATACCATGGAATACATGATTAATCCAAACACAAAAGTGTGTGGAATCTCCATCATGTATTTTGCTCATCAGTGTTTTAGGACACCGAGTCTTGCAAAAACTCTTTCCATGTGACTTCGGCAAGAATCACTCCTTGGCGTTTTTAAAGCTAAACTGTTTTAGGATCTTGTCAATATGTATTTTGGCTTAGCCCTATCAGGCAATTCTATCTCGCAGATAATTATGCCTAATATCAAGGCTACTTAGCCCAAGCACTTCATCGAAAAACTATTTTCAATGAAGTCTTAATTCGCGTCAAGAAATTTATATTATTTCTAATGTGTCAAGAACACAAGGTTTTAGAAATATTATCATGCTCCCACTTACTTTCTTGTAAACACAAGCATCTTTGCTATCCCTGATGAAATCAAACTTTTTAACTATTTCATCAGAACAAAGATTCCAACTCCATTATGCTCTCCTTTGTCCATTGCTGGAACTCTGAAGTTTGCACAACCCCTAGCATCCTCTTGGATTGTCAAAATACTTTGAACTGTATCACATACAAGTCCTAGGTTGTATTTCCAACTCGTGGAAATCCTTTTTGGCATCCATTTATGATATCTCATAATTGAAATATGTATTAATTGCTAGTATAACCCGAACCGACTTTAAGCATCGCTACAGTGAGACAATCTCACGGTAGTCAACTCCTTGAATTTGTTATAGAAACAAGTCGAGCTTTTTGAATAAAACATTTTTATCCGTATCAGTTTATAGTTCCATTAATATTCGCTAGACTCTAAGTCTTCCGAATGGTCCATCAAGATATAATCTTGAATTATGTATAGGGAAACTATCTCGGATTGTGTTGGCATCTAGCCAATTCCGGAGTCAGGGCCCATCATCGCTTCCTTGATTATCGTAGGTATACTGTTGTTTAACAACAATATCTCGTTTGCGCACCTGAGAGGTTTGCATGAGTTTTGCCTACGTGGTTCAGCTGCAAGTTCGACCGAAGTCCATAAATCTCATGTAGAGGCTTCCGTATCAGTCACAGTAGGAGACTCTGGAATTACTTCCAAGGTTTCTTTCCTTTGACCTGATAACGAAGATACTGTTATCTCGTCGAGTTGCACTGTTCTCCCACTCACCTTTTGCAAGAAACATTTTCTTCAAAAAATCATACCGGTTTATGTGGCAAACGTTTTGCCTCGGCATAGTGTGGAGGAATACCCATCAATTTGGGATAACCTACAAAGTAGTTCTTGTCTGATTTGGAATAGGTTTGTAAAAACTTTACACAAGCCCCATATTCCAAATGTTAAGAAAATACATAACATGGTTGGGCGTACCATACCATGACATCATTTCAACAGATCCGATGGCGCTCCTTTCAGTGTTAAAAGCCGCAGTCTCTAAAGCATCACTTTTAAAAGGGATAATGGCAAATTGATTTATGTCATCTTTGATCTTACCATGTCATATATGGTTTGATTACATCTTCTCGAACTTTCCACTTTTAGTGGTGTTCCGGGAGGTGCAAGTTATGAAACTGTTTTTCACAACTCATCAGACATTCACTAAACTTGTAACTCAAATTTTCCTTTCCACAATCTAATTGCAGAAACATAATTTTCTTGCCACAATAATTTCTACTTCATTCTGAAAACCTTTTGAATGATTTCAGAAGATCCAGACTTACGTCTCATCAAGTAAATATCCATATATCTACTTGAGTCATTTCTGAAGATAGATAAATCCACTACTAGTAACAACATTTATCGGACTACACACATCAAAATGTATGATCACGAATAAGTTTGTTGCTCGTTCCTTATGGCGTGTGAACGGTATTTCAGTCACTTCACTTTTTGGACGAAAGTTGCAAGTGTCAGATGATTCATAATCAAATGACTTCAAAATCCATCATTATGGAATTTCTCCATGCGGGTTTCTCCAATGTGACCAAATGCAGTGGCACACATATGTGGTACTCTTTTAGTCTTTCGACATTTAGCGTCATTGTTAGGGATGTATCATATTACCATCAATATTCATAACATACATCCCATCCATGATGGAAGCATGGCCCTTATGTTATTCATAACACCGAACAACAATTGTTCTCTTATGAACAACCTTCTTGCAACAAACTTTATGCAATGGGCTAGAGTGTATAAAACTCAAAAATGAATTATGAAAATAAATACAAAGGTAATACACCGATGGAAGGTATAGTAACATTTACTATGTTCCCAGCGCGTATCTAAACCTCACTCTGGCAAGTCTTGTAGGCCGTAGTAGTTCTTGCATCGAGTCGCAACAGAATGCAATCAAGCGGGTATCTTTGTGGTCAACTCACAATACCCAAGAATTAGTGATTAACATGTTTAATCATAATTTCCAAGAACAATTTCTTTTTGACCAGCCTTCCAAACATCAATAACTTGTATGACATTCATACATGAGCTGGACATTCCAGTCTTCTTTCTTTTTGCCTTTATCCTTCCAACAGTTTTACTTCAAATATTTCTCCTACTCTCAGATGAAGCACCCAACTTTAAGAGTGGCGTAAGCCCCGGACTTCCTAGGCGTGTAAGTCTCACTAACACCCTTCTGACTTGTCCTTTATCTTTAAGTTGTTTGTTTTATTCACCATCATCATATGACTGGCGTTCATCTGGATCCCTTCATTACTTCAGTCTAATGCATAGTAAACACTTTACTAACATTTGCAAACAGAACATTGCTTTGGATATCTCATATCTTCTAGCCTTTGTTTGTATCTGAAACTAATTTTCAGTTCCATGAATGTGTCATAGCTATCCCAAACTTTTGAAGCTCGGGTTTCATGGAAGCAAGCATATTGCATTTGACCCTGATGGAATTCTTGCTTTTGGATCGAAGGACGCGAGTCTTATCATCCATAGCATCAGCGGGAGAATACTAAAAGCATGCAATAGGACAAAGTCCTTCTCGACACTCTTGAGGACAATCCTACAAATTACGTTACCAATCGTAAAGTTTTAACCAGATAAATAACAGTTATTCAATTTTAATAGGGAAGGTGGAAACGCGAGCCAATATTCTACAACTATTATGCAAATTTCACTTAGACAATGTTCATAATTAATTTGCACTAGAGAATAAACAATTTTATTCTAAGGTGCGCTCCCACTCAAATCAATATCTCTCATAATTGATTGTGAGTCATTCAAGATCCGTATTTCAATTCGACGTCATTGACGGGTTCATCACTGATGACGTGATTTTCAATCGGTAGGCCAACTTGCCGATCACATCTCTATGTGATTCTTGTTCATCTTTCGATGGGCGTGTTCCGAGCTCAGGACTCTCCTGCCTGAACGTCAAAGACAACCAAGTGATCTTGCTGCGAGGTCTGACCTCACCCGCCTCATTCCTCTCGATTCGTTCGTGCTCATGTGTACATGGCGCACCCCGAAAAGATACGAATTTCAGACGGTGCTACACTTGGGTGAACACTAACTACTTTGATATTTTAAGTGAGAGATCACCCTAATAAAAAGCGACTACCGCGCAATCAAAAGGGTGCAGCATAAGGGATAAACATCTCAGGCAATTCATAATAGCATGATATGGTATAGCCCTTTCTGACGGAGAAGTCTAGTATTTCTTCGTCTTCGGCATTCGCGTCGGTGTTCACCTTCGCAAAAATTTCCACCACCTTGTCGATGCACCAGATAATATTGCTATCTCTATAGCTAATAAAACAAGTGCATTACATAAGGTTGACTCACAGGTCATTAAAGTGACAATCATATGGCTCCAGCCATCATGCCGAATCATGACTCGCAGGTCATGTTAATGAATTTACATTATATAGTCATCTCATACATAATCAAATTAACCATGAGAATTGCTATACCACATCACATGCCTTTCTGCAAAACCAAGTTAGACGTCTCTAATCGGTTTATGCAAGATTTTCATTTACGTGGCTTCTAAGGTTTTGTCTAAAAACCGTAGCTACCAACGTTTATCATCAAGTATGATTATTCAAGTCGCTAGATTAACTTTGCGGGGTGTATGAAGCACGGGATAATAAAATCTCGAACCCCATACTGAACTTCGTCATACGCGTGACCCCCATGCATATCATATCTGCATTGCCCTTTAGTCTGCGAAATTCCATCTTTCTTTAACTATGGTGGAATTCAATGAACTGTTAGCACTTCGTTGATCAATCAGGATCGCGGATTGCCAGAACTTTGAAATTGCACCATGCAGTTATCGAGATTAGAAATACGCAAATTCCAGGGAAGCAACAAGAACATCGGGTAACAGATTTCATCTGGTACCCGCATAAATAATTTTCAGCAATAGATCCCATCTACTACAAAATTATATAATGCAATACCCATACATCTCTATGTATTCTAGATCGTGACCTGCATCTACGCATAGCCTGGCTCTTGATGCCACTGTTGGGGAACGCAGCAGAAAACAAAAATTTCCGCACTACGAACACGCCCAGGACCACTATGGAGATGCATACAAGGTTTTGATCTTATCATTACCGACTCGTAGCGCAGCGGAAGTAGAGTCGATGAAGATCGGTGGTGCAGATCCCCGCAGCTAGGATTTACAACCTCCCAACCGCGAGGATGTTGTCCCTCGTCTGCTCCTCGGACAGCGCTCCGGGAGGCGGTCGGACAGTCCCTCGGACGGTGTCACGGACAACCCTTCGAGAGGCGCACCCGAACCTCGGACGGTCACTCGGACAGCCCTTCGGGAGGCCCCTCGAAACTCGAACGGTAACTCGGACAGCCCTTCGGGAGGACCCTCGAACAGCCCCTCGGGCAAAAGATCGAAACTACGACCTCTCTACGCGGTTGCACACATACGGTGTCAGCTATCCGGCAGGGCTTCGCCGTCCAGAACTAGTTCCTGCCGGAACCCAGACAGCCTTTCGGCTCTACGAAACTATTTCGTGGGAGGGAGAGAAGAAGCCAGATAATTGCATGGCACTTGTATGAGAGACTTGAGTGTGTGTGGAGAGCACCTCTCCACCTCTATTTATAGAGTGAGAAGAGATGGCAAAATACCAAAATGCCCTCAGATATTTTCACACTATTCATGAGATATTTTCTCCCAATAGTGTTTCCACTATTCATGAGATATTTTCTCCCAATAGTGTTCCACTATTCATGAGACCAAATTTTCGCGTCCGAAAATCCCGAAAAAATTTCTGTAGGCCCAGAACATTTCCAGCACCCCCTAAAACAATTTCGGATGCGTTCCGAAAAATTTACGGATCAATGATTTTCATCTGCGAAAAGTAACCTAAGCATTTCCGGCAGCTCCGAAACATTTCCGGCAGCTCCGAACATTTCCGAAAAAAATATTTTATTTTTTTCTCCGGAAAAATTCCAGAAGTTACCAGAACAATTCTGGCACCCTCCAGAAGTACCAGGTGCTTACAGAAACCTTTTCGGCTTAGTGGTTCACTCCGAAACAACTTTTCGGTTTTACCGAAACTATTCCGGTGTTCTCTCTCCGGAACTTTTCCGTTTTCTCCGAAACCTTTCCGGTGACTTTCTCTCAGACTCCCTGTCTAGAATTCAGCAGATAGATGACCCTTAAGCGTGTGACCCTGTAGGTTCGATGAAGTATAGACATGACCGGAACACTTTCCGATCAATGATCAATAGCGGAACCGAGGACATCCATATTGATCCCTATACCCATACGAATGAATATTCGAGTGAACCTTTAGTTGCCGTGTGCTATTCCTGTTGCTTCGCGATATGTTACAAATACCCGAGGTGAGACTTATTGGCATCCCCGTGAATCAACAACTTGTCCACTATGCCAGTTACCTCGTTTCCGGTATTGTTCTCTTTTCTCGTTCCCGCGTTCCGGCATCCCTGTGATCAAATCACACTGTGTCTGGCCAGACGATGGTGGATACCGTAACACCGAGAGGGCCCGAAGAATATCTCTCCATCGACGGAGGAGCAAATCCCAATCTTGAGCTACCTAGTTCCTTGTCATACTTTTCCGTGAACCCGTAAGCCGCCGTAATAGCCACCCTTTTACAGATGACGTTTAACAAACCCCAAAGTTCAAGAAGCAAGTACGAAGGAACTCGATACTCTCATGGTCTAAGGAATTATGCAAATGCTCAACTTTCTCTGTGTTATAATCCATTAACTGGTGACGAATGTATCTCATAGCATAACATCAATCTGGGTCGATTCAACACAAATGTTCTTCTAACATTGTGCCCTCAAAGTTTCCGGCATAGTCATGCCCATGATCAGGAAAACAGAACCATCATGCAACACTTGAGCTAGTCTTAGAGGCGAGACTAGGAATATATATTTTATCCGTTTATTATTCCACACGTGCATATGAGTCTTCCTCTGAGCCTCGTGGTTATTGCAGACTCGAGAACCATTGCAGTTATAGCATGGAATATAAACATAATTACAAACATGGAGATAAATAATAACATTTATTATTGCCTCTAGGGCATATCTCCTACAAGTTTGGTATGGCAGTAGCCGTTGCGACTGGAAGTCGTCTTAGTTGTATGTGGCGAGAGCCAGCGCGACAGAAGTCGACTTATGTATATTTTGATGGCGAAAGCCGGCACGACCAATGTCGGCTTATATATATATATTGTGGCGAAAGCCAGTGCGACGTATGTCGACTTGGGGAAGCGTACAATAATTTTCCTGTTTCTACTC
Source organism: Bromus sterilis (assembly GCA_950022295.1). Taxonomy (NCBI): domain Eukaryota; kingdom Viridiplantae; phylum Streptophyta; class Magnoliopsida; order Poales; family Poaceae; genus Bromus; species Bromus sterilis. The sequence continues at coordinate 375,796,935 of OX465595.1, read as the reverse complement.
AAGTGTAATATGGACGGAGTTGTGCGATGTTCCACGGCATGGGAGTCTCCTCCAGCTTGTGCGCGTGTCCGCTTTCTCTCGTATATCCACTAGGTAGTAGGATCCGTTGGACAGGTTCTTGCTGACCACAAACGGTCCCTCCCATGGAGAGGATAGCTTGTGCATTCCATCTCTTTTCTGTATGAGTCGGAGCACTAAATCACCTTCCTGGAAAGTCTGACTTTTGATGCGACGGCTATGATAGCGTCGTAGATCTTGTTGGTAGATAGCCGACTAAGCTGCAGCCAAATCTCGTTTTTCATCGAGAATGTCCAAGGCGTCTTGTCTTGCTTTCTCATTTTCGGCTTCTACATAAGCAGTAACTCGGGGCGAGTCGTGACGTATGTCACTTGGGAGGACGACTTCTGCTCCATAAACTAGGAAGAAGGGCGTATAGCCTGTCGACCTGTTGGGAGTCGTCCGGATGCTCCATAATACTGAGGGTAACTCCTCCTCCCAGCAACCAGGCGTCCTTTTCAAAGGAACAACGAGTCGGGGTTTAATACCTCGGAGCAACTCTTGGTTGGCTCTCTCGGCTTGTCCGTTGGACTGTGGATGTGCTACTGAGGCAAGGTCGAGTCGGATGTGCTCGTTTTGGCAGAATCGCTGCATAACCCCTTCTGATAGGTTAGAACCGTTATCAGTGATGATGCTGTGGGGATAGCCGAATCTGTATATGATATTTTTCAAGAATTTCAGTGCTGTTGCAGCGTCGCATTTGCTGACCGGCTTTTCCTCCACCCATTTGGTGAATTTGTCCAATGCCACTAGTATGTGGGTATTCTTGTTGGCTGACCTTTTGAAAGGTCCCACCATATCAAGTCCCCATACTGCAAAGGGATAGGTGATAGGTATCATCCTAAGTTCTTGAGTCGGCACGTGAGCTTGTTTCGCATAGCGCTGACATCCGTCACATTTCTTGACTATGTCCTCTGCATCGACATGAGCTTCTTCTGGTGAGACACATCTCTAAAAAACGTCTGCGACACTTCACCGATGTAACTCACCATTGATGAGTACAAAGGATTGGCTTCTTCTGACGATTTGTCTGGCCAACATCTCATCTTGAGGAAGTATTCCTCGAGTCTTGTAATCCAAGTAAGGTACGACCCTGGAGGGCGTAGCATGAATTGCTGCAACCAATGTCGGCTCTGGATCTGGCTCTGCTATGTCTTGCTCTGTTGGTGGTTGTACAGACGGATTTGTTAGGACATCCAGGAACACGTTTTGAGGGACCGACTTTCGCTGAGAGCCGAGTCGGGAGAGAGCATCTGCTGCTTCGTTTTCCCTACGGTCCACGTGGTCCACTTGGTATCCAACAAAAAATCCGGCTTGTCTTTTTACCTCTCGTCGATAAGCTGCCATTATGGGATTTTTGGAATCCCATTTTCCTGACACTTGTTGAGAGACGAGATCAGAGTCGCCATAGCACTGGATCCAATTTATGTTCGTCTCACGAGCCAGCCAAAGTCCATGGAGCAGGGCTTCATATTCTGCTGCATTGTTGGTACAAGCGAACTGCAGCTGTAGAACATAACAGAATTTCTCCCCTTTAGGTGAGGTAAGAACCACGCCGGCTCCCGAACCTTGGAGATGCCGGCTTCCATCGAAGTGCATCGTCTAATATTTGGTGACTGGATTCTCCGGCGATGTTTGGATTTCTGTCCAGTCATTGATGATGTCGGCTAGCGCCTGGGATTTAATGGTCGTTCGTGGCTTTTATTTGATGTGATAAGCCCCCAAATCTATGGCCCACTTTGCAATCCTTCCCGTTGCTTCCCGGTTTTTGATGATATGTGCAAGTGGTGCCGAGATGGCCACAGTTATGGGGTGCTCCTGGAAGTAGTGTTTAAGTTTTCGACTCGCCATGAACACACCAAGAACTAATTTCTTCCAGTGAGGATAGCGTTGCTTTGATAAAGTCAAGATCTCACTGATGTAATAAACTGGTCTTTGCAGAGGGTGCTCCTTCCCGGCTTCCATACGCTCGACAACAACCACGGTGTTGACCGCTCGATTGTTGGCCGCGATATAAAGGTAACATAGGTTCTTTAGGCTTGGGAGCTGCCAGTATTGGAGCCTGGGATAATTGTTTCTTCAGTGACTCTAGGGTCTGATCGGCTTCGTCATCCGAGACAAACGTTTCTGATTTCCTCAAGAGTCGATACAGGGGGATTGCCTTTTCACCAAGTAGGCTTATGAACCGGCTCAAAGCGGCTACACATCCTGTGAGTCGTTGAACTCCATTTACGGAGGCCGGCTTCTGAAGAGTCATGATAGAGTTGATTTTCTCTGGGTTTGCCTCGATACCTCTCTCTGATAATATGTATCCAAGGAGTTTACCTGCAGGTACCCCAAAGGTGCACTTGGTCGGGTTTAGCTTCATCTGGTATTTGCGTAGATTTTTGAAGGTTTCCGTCAAGTCGTTGATGAGCGAGTCGGCCAATTGGGACTTGATTACTATATCATCCACATAAGCATGTACTCGGCAAACTTGACGTGTCGTTCGTCACATTCCACTGCCCTGGACCGACTTCCATCGACGGTGATTGGGCCATTAGGACCCGGCATATTTAGTTTCAGGTAGACATAGCATGGACGAGCCATGGATTTGGCGTAAGCCGGTCTTCCTAGAATGGCGTCATATGGGCTCTCGAGTTTTACCACTTCAAAGGGTATGAGCTCGGAGCGGAAATTCTCAATGTTTCCAAAAGCCTTCTCAAGGTGTATTTTGCCTATTGGGCGTGCAGACTTGCCTGGGACTATTCCGTGGAAGACAGTGTTGGAGGGTTGCAGTTGTTTTTGAGTCAACCCCATCCCGCGAAAGGTTTCGTAGTAGAGGATGTTGATGCTGCTTCCTCCGTCCATAAGCACTTTGTCAAGCGTATATCCTCCGATTTGTGGAGAGAATACTAGATCCAGGGCCCCTGGGTTCTCTACCACCGGGGGGTGGTCATCTCTTGTCCAAGTGATTGGTTTTTCTGACCAATGGAGCCATCTAGGCCAAGCTGGTTCTGTAGTCACAGCCATGGCAGCTCTTCGTTGCAGCTTCCTATCCCTCCTGCAACTGGTGGTGGTGAAGACGTGATATGCTGCACGGTCATGGAGTTGTTTTGGGTTTGCTTGGAATCCAGCGAGCCCGGACTGATTTTGCTGGGCTCCTCCTCCGGGTCCTTGGTGTTGAGGTATTGTGCCGGCTCCTTGGTAGCCAGGATTCTGGTTGTTGCCGTTCTGGCCGGCTCCCCCACCTGACCCGGGAGGTCCCTGATTTCCACGTCGTGCAAATTATTTCATGAAATAGCAATCTTCCCAGGTGTGATTGGCTGGGCGACCGGGTTTACTATGGGTCGGGAAAGGACCCTTCATAGCTTCTTCATAGTTGTTCGGGAGAAAGTTTCCTTCCGGCTTGCGATAGTTGTTGCCCCCCTGCTTCTGTCTTTGGGAGATGACATTTGTGTTGGCTACCAAGTCAGAAGTAGTCTGATCAAGCCGTCGCTTAGTTTGCTGACTCTGATTCTGGGATGTTTTGCCACCATTCTTGTTCTGGCTGGCTTTATCCTGCTGAGGTTCAGTATCCTTGGTTTTGTCAGACTCGGCGTATTTGATGACTGCGTTCATGAGCTCTATATCCTTGACCGTCCTTTTGAGTCGGCCAAGTTTGTGGACTAGGGGCCCGAATTTGCAGTTCCTTTCCAAGACGATGTCGGCTGTTTGGTCTGTGATAGTGTCTGAAGAGTGGATTATTTCTGCAACCCGTCGCGCCCAGCTCAGGGTCGACTCTCCTTCCTTCTGGACACAATGCTCCAAGTCGACGATCGTGGTGGCTCGCTGGCATGTGCCTTGGAAGTTCTGGATGAATTTTTCCTTGAGATCCATCCAGGAGGTGACGAAATTCTATGGGAGATTTTTGAACCATGTGCGAGCCGGCCCTTCCAACATAATTGTGAGGTAACGGGCGCATACTCCTTCGCTGGCTTGCAGCATGTCCATGGCTAGGTCATAACTTTCGATCCAGGCTGTCGGGTCCATGTCGGCTGTATAGTTAGCAATCTTGCGTGGCTCCTTGAAATATGAGGGCAGGCGTGTATTACGGAGAGCCGGCACCGGGCATCGATTGCCCACAGATCTGCTGATGAACTCATCGTCTTGATCTTGAGGTGGAAGTTGGACCATCTGCTCTATCCGGTGTTCGGGGTAGAGGCTAGATGGTATGTCTTGGATCCTTATCGCCCCCGGCGGGTCTGGTGGTGGGGCGCGGTGCTGGCGATGACTGCTTGAGCCGGTCGGAGCTGGAGAATCCGCTTGCCGGCTCATACTACGGTATGGGGTCTCGTGTAGGTACTGAAATCCCTATGAATACTGGGCTTGCTGTGTGATTGCGGTTTTGAGAAGATCGATCGCCCCTCGAGTGTCCTGGTCTACTGGGGTGTCTCCATGTATAGGCACGCTAGCGAGGTACCGTGTCGCTGCCACCACATTGGCCATGGGGTTGTTGTAGTGATCCGGGGGTGTATGGAACCGTTCCTGCCGCGGTGAGTGGACATGCTGCCTTGGAGGCGTGTACCCAGGGGGAGTCGACTGATTCGTGTCCTGTAATAGCCTCCAAGTCGTAAGGTCAGCAGGGATCCGTCTCGTGGGCCCTGCAGGGCGTGCGTTGGCGAGACTCAGTCTCTGTGCTTCTATCAATTCCGACTCATGTCGCAAGCGCCTGGATTCTTGGGCGAGTTGCGTTTCTCTTTCCACCATCTGCGCGTTCTGGGAGTTAATTTCTCTTCGTATGATCATCACCTGGGCCTTCATCCCGTTGACCTTGGTTCTCCAAGCTTGCTGGTTTTCAGGTGTTATCGGCGCAGCTAAGGCTTCATCCAAGGCGTTTAGTGCATCTGATAGGACTTCTGCTCCCGTAAGAACTTCTAACTGTTCCCTAACTGGGTTAGGGGCTGTGTTGTGAGTCGTGTCCACGGTCCGGTTCAGTGCTGCACCTTGAGCCGACTGGCTTCCCTGCTCTTCGGTACCTGCCATGAACACTGTCACGCAATACGGAGGCTCGTACTGTGGCAAGTTGGGGTTGTACTCAGTCATTCTCGTGCCGAGTCTATTGCTCCCAGCGGATCGGATGGAGCCAGTATGTCAGAAGCTTGTTTCACTGGGATGTGAGTCAGCGTCAGATGTTTCTCCCGTGGTGTTGGGTGTCAGAGGCTCGATAGAGCACGCCGGTTCCGGAGATCCAGTAACGAACCCGACAAAGGTGTGCCTTGAGCCGGCATGTCATTGACTCGAGGTTTCTAGGGGGACTTCAGGATCCGGCTCTGGCTCAGATTCGTCCGTTCTCCCGATGAAGTTGTGAATAGCTCCGATTGGGACCCGATAGCCGGATTCAACGGAATCGGCATCAGGCCCCCAAGTTGATTCGTCGATGCAGAGCCTTCTGCGTCGGCTCCTGGTGATTCGCCCGGTCACGAACCCTTCCATGCCTTGCAGAGCTCCCCTTAGAATCTCAACACCTGCGAGCGCAGGCCCCACGGTGGGCGCCAACTGTCGTGGGAATGTCACGGCAGATGTCCATAGAGTCGGACTTATCGTGGGACCTTTGCTGCGAGGCGAATTCGAGGAGAGATTCGACGTAGGCACAAGACTCGGCGAGTTACCCAGGTTCGGCCCTGACAGTGCGGTAAAGACCTACTCCTGCTTTATGACTATAGGGGGACCGACTCCTCAATAGGAAGAGTCGATCATATCGATTACAGTGGTGATGTTTCGCCGGCTTAGTCTCATTGAGATCTAGGTTCTGGAGCGAGTTGTCTAAACCTGGCTTGAGGTAAGTTCAGACTCTGGCTCCCGTGGTCCTCGGCTTATAAAGGTGCCGGGTCCCGGGATTCCTAGAGTCCGACTCCTACACGATGTGTGTTGTAAATATGCCCTAGAGGCAATAATAAAATGTTATTATATATATTTCAACGTTCGTATTTAATGTTTATATTTCTGTGCTATAATTGCAATGACCCTAACTATGAGATTCAGAAGAAAACTCATTTGCATGTGTGGAAATGTAAACACCAAGAGTTTCTGGTTTAGCCTCTAAGACCAGCTCATGTGCTAACTGATGATTACGTTTTCTTAATCATGGACATTGTTCTTGTAACAAGGATGTCAATAGCAATGGGAACATATTGTTAGCAGAACAATGATGTTGAACCGACCCCAGTATTGAATGATATACTTAGAGATCAACAACGTTATAAGTCATATCATGAAATGTTATCATATACATAATTCCTTAGACCATGAGAGTATCAAGTTGCTTCACACAGGAAGACATGCTTTGGTTCTTAGATGAATCCTCCCGTAAATGGGAAGTAGTAAAATAAGTTCTGGGTATGTCAGATGGTGTGGCTAGTGACTGTGATAGTTCAAGAATGGGATTTGATCCTTCACGTTGAAGAGATACTGACTTTGGGCCCACTCGGTATGACGGTATCCATTCTAGTCTGGCTCATGGAACATTGATGAATGATTTCATGACTTATTCTAAGGAACCAAGGTCCTACCAAATGATTCAAACATATACAAAGCTAAACTGATAAAATTAGTGAATTTTATGATAGTGCGAAAAACACAAAGATATGGAAGATACAAACGGGCCTGAAACGTCAGATTCGTAGATGAAGTCTATAATAAAATGAAGCATGTATTACACCGTATGCCATAGGTGTAAAGTGCTCAAGCACTGACAATATTATTGACTCTAGTGCAAGTGGGAGACTGTTGGAAATATGCCCTAGAGGCAATAATAAAATGTTATTATATATATTTCAACGTTCGTAATTAATGTTTATATTTCTGTACTATAATTGCAATGACCCTGACTGTGAGATTCAGAAGAAAACTCATTTGCATGTGTGGAAATGTAAACACCAAGAGTTCCTGGTTTAGCCTCTAAGACCAGCTCATGTGCTAACTGATGATTATATTTTCTTAATCATGGACATTGTTCTTGTAACAAGGATGTCAGTAGCAATGGGAACATATAGTTAGCAGAACAATGATGTTGAACCGACCCCAGTATTGAATGATATACTTAGGGATCACATCGTAACAACGTTATAAGTCATATCATGAAATGTTATCATATACGTAATTCCTTAGACCATGAGAGTATCGAGTTGCTTCACACAGGAAGACATGCTTTGGTTCTTAGATGAATCCTCCCGTAAATGGGAAGTAGTAAAATAAGTTCTGGGTATGTCAGATGGTGTGGCTAGTGACTATGATAGTTCAAGAATGGGATTTGCTCCTTCACGATGAAGAGATATTGACTTTGGGCCCACTCGGTATGACGGTATCCATTCTAGTCTGGCCAGACGCATTGTGATTTAATCACGGGGATACCGGAATACAATAACGAGAAATAGAGACAAACGAGCAAAGAGGATAACGAGTGGCTTGTGTTCAAGAAGTTGTTACACATGGGTGCCAAACTTCTCTCCTCTAACTTTGTCAGATATCACGAAGCATAGGGAATGGTACATGACTAAACATAATGGTTCACTCGAAGTTTCTTCGTGTATGTGCGGGAGTCAACATGGGTGTCCATGGCTCCGCTGTTGATTATTGGCTATTGACAAAAGGCTGTTGACCTATGTCCGGAAGATGTTCTGAGTCATGTCCGCATTATACCGAACCTATTGGGTCACACACTTAACGAGCAGTAGTCTGTTAGAATACTGGAATGGTAGAAGGTCTAGTGGAAGCAAAGCAGAATAGTTCATACGGGCACCGGAAGTAGTTCCGGGTATTTATGGAATCTTTCATAAGGGCACCAGAAGAAGTTCTGGGTATTTAAGGATATGTCCGGATCACTCTGGAATAGTCCTAGGTGGTTCCGGAACATGTGAGAATGGTACTGGGGAAGTCCTGGATCGACCGGAATAGTTTCCGGTTAATCGGTGGACGTCCCGACAACTTACGCGGGCATCGGGCAGGCTAGACCGTAACCCGGATCGTCCTGGAACCTATCCAGATAGTTCCGGAACATCCGAAAACGGTCCCAGAAGGTCTTGGAATGGTTCCATAAGGTTCTGGAATGTCCCGAAACCATCCCGGAAGGTCCCGAAATGGCCGAGAATGGTCCCGGCGGGTCCTGGAAGGTCATGGAAGGTTCTGGAAGCTTCCGGAAGGTTCCACAAGGTTTTGGAAAGTACCATATGCGCCCCACCACCGTTAGCCTTGGTGGGCAAGGCACCCCAAGGGGGCTGTCCGAAATTAGGTTGTGGGGGCGCCACAAGTGGGGAGGAGTCCTCCTTGGACTCAGACTCCCCGGTGGGAAGGACTCCCTTTGGGAGTAGGAGTCCCAGGGGGACTCCACACCTCCCAGGTCGGCCAGGACAGCCCCCTGGCCACCTATATAATGAGGGGCAAGGGTGGGGGGCACAACACAACTTAACCCTAGCCCCCCTGCGCCACCCTCCCTCCTCTAAACCCCGTTGCTCCACAATTAGACCCCGGTTTAGACGCTGTTCTAGATCGGAATCCGTTAGGGTTTTCTCCCTCTAGTTTTCTCGGTGGCGTTCATATCTGGACGGAGGACCACTGCTGGATTGCTGCTACGTAACGTGTGGATACTAATAGAGGGATCATATCTTTAGTCCTTCTCCGAGGAGCTTCTTCTTCCTCGGAGATCTTGTTCGAGGGACTTGCTCGAGGGACTTGTGCATGGGACGGATCGAGGTGCTTCTTCTTCCTCGGTGATATTGATCGAGGGAATGTTTGTGGGACGATCCGCGAGATCTACTTCAACGAACTACACCAACTCTACTTTCGCTACATCGGTTGGTGAGCCATGACCTAAAACCTTGTATGCAATCTTCTTGGATGATCTTGGGTTCTTGATTCGTAGGACAAATTTTTTTGTTTTCTACTACGTTTCCCAACAATGTGGAGTTCTATTCTACTTTACAAGTTTTCTACGTGCTTTACAAGGTAAGTCGAATTCCTTCTAGGGCTTCAATCTTCATGCTTGGCACGTCAGACTCCTGGTCAGGTCTTCTTTATGGGCCTTCATATGTAAGTCAGCCCGGAGGTTCTTAATGCCGGGTCTATGGGCCTGATCCATCCCCCCGACAATACCCACTTGAAAAATTCTCATGCCTTGTTTTGTTTCTCTCGATGTGTCCCCTTGAGCTTAAACCCGTGAGATACTTTGTACCCCATTCCCTTGGACAACCTCGGTTGATTAACCTTGTACCGATCCGACCCCTTAAGTTTTTACTCCTAGCCTATTCGTAAGTACGATGAAGCCCCCACAGGAAGGATAACCACTCGTCGATATGCAATGATGCAAAGAAATGAAGACGTCAACGAGAAGGAATAACTGCTTCGAGAAAGGAAACATGCACCAGAAGAATCGTTAGAATACGAAACCAAAACTTTAACCCTTACACTACCTTTTAATTCTCGGGACGAGAATTCTTTGCAGTGGGGGAGATTTGTAACACCCCCAGTGTCATGCTACAGTAATCACCCTGTTCTAATGCTAAGTCACAGTAGTTACCTGTGATTAACCAGTCTTGATCATGCCCAGTTCAAATTCAAACCCTGTTGGAATTCAAATTAATTTAAAAGCAAAGTTGAAATAAGACTTGATCCAAAAATTGTGCAACCACTTTTGTAAAATCCCAAAAAACCAGTAGACCATGATAAACCTGTAATGAGCATTTATTGCAATATCTAAATATTGCAAACAATTATTAACAGTAGCAAAACAACACAAAAAGCCCTTTTAAAATAAACAACAATAATCCAATGAATTTATTTAATCACCAAAGTTTTTGTAGCATTGCTACATAGGGAAATACAAAAATAGGAGCAAGTCTCATGTCTAAAAAAAATCATTTGATGGACCAACAAAAATATAAAAAAAGATAATACAAACAGAAAAGAAGTGCAGGTAATAAAAAGGGGATATCCCTCTCTTAGGTTGAGGCCCCCTCCCCATCTTCTTCCTCTGTTCATGGGGGGGGGGGGGGAGGTCTCGTGTCGCCCATCTCGCGGCCCGCCATCGCCGTAGCGGCCATCCACGACCACCCTGATATGTCCAAAACGTATCTATAATTTTTGCTTGCTCCATGCCTCTTTTCTGTGATATTGCTATGATATTGATGAACTTCCATACACTTTTGATCATATTTGGACTAACCTATTAACTCAGTGCACCCAAGTGCCAGTTCCTGTTTTCCGCTGTTTTTCTATTTCAGGTTTCCCCCATATAAAAAGTGCTCCAAAAATTCGGGAAAATCCAATAAAAAATCAGCGATCAGGAAGCTTTCGGAATCACCAAGGGGGGCCAGAGGGGACCCTACAGGTCCCCAGGCGCCCTCCCGGCGCGCCCCAGGGTGGGGCTGCGCCAGGGGGCCGCCTGGACACCTGGTGGACCCCCTGGATGCCCCCTTCGCCTATTTAATCCTCGTGACGCAAAAAACCCGATACGGGAACCCTTTTTCGCGATCTCTCCTCTGTTCTGCCGCCGCCGCGCTTCCAAGATCGGGAGCACCAGAAGACCTCTTCCCGGCACCCTGTCGGAGGGAGGAATCACCTCTGGGAGCTTCTCCACCACCATGGATGCTTCCCGGATGAACCGTGAGTAGTCCACCTTGGACCATGGGTCTATGATCAGTAGCTATGTGATGTTCTCCTCCCCTCTTTGTTCTTCATGGATTAGACCTCGTGAGCTGCCCTACATGATCGAGGCACATATCTAATATTTCTGCTATTGCTATGTTGAGTTTGCTGGGATCCGATGGATTATGAGATTATGTTCAGATTGTGTTTGAGTAATATATTTGATTCTCCTCTTTTATATTTATGTTGTTGAGTAATTCTTGCATGTTCTCCGTTGCTGTTTATTGCTTTGGCCAAGTAGTAGGTAGTGACTCCAAGAGGGAGTGTTATGCATGATTGTGGGTTCATGCCCCCCGATGAGTATCTTGAGTGACAGAAACATGATTCTAGGGGATGTGATGTTGCCACAAGGGGGAAAACAACGGTGCTTGTACTTGCGGGTGCAAGGATTGTTTATTTTACGCAAAGTTCTTTAATAAATTTGTTTGTTGCTTTGAGTTTACACTTTGGTTGGGATTCACAACTTAATACCAGCGAGATGTTCTGGATAGATATCTCAAGGTGGATGATTAGTAGGTAGATGCAGATGGATTTCAGTCTACTTGTCTTGGCGTACCGCCCATGCTTTTGAGCCTCTTCCTTTCTTTATAGCATAATTAGCATTGGTTTGCAAATATAATCCCGTCAATTGCCCAGCTGTGATTTGTTTACCTCGCATAGCTATTTTATCGTGTTTTGGGAGAGAGACATTACTAGTGAACATCATAGGACCCCGGTCCATATTTCCTACACTGTTTACACTATCAATTTACTTTCAGTATTTACTTTTCCGTAGCTATCACTATCATTATTATCCCGTGCATTTTATCCTTTGTAAACAACAAGGCCGGAGGGATTGACAACCCCTTTGTACTCGTTGGGAGCAAATTTATCTGTTTTGTGTGCAGGTCCACACCTTCCGCCAATCTCTGGCGCCGTTGTCACCTTCCTGTCGTTGTCGGAGTCCTACTGGAGACAAACCTTGGTATCTTCACTGAGGGAAATTTGCTGCTGTCTACATATCAACCTTCCACTTTGGGTAACCAACAAGGGGGTGTTAATTCGTACCATCAAAAGCAATTTCTGGCGCCGTTCCCGGGGATTCCAAGGCAGCAAAAGAGTGGTCCCGTCAACTGCCCAATTTCTGGCGCCGTTGCCGGGGACTCCACTCTTCAGGATAGGGGAGTTGCACACTATCTTTTATCTTTGATTGTTAGTCTTGTTTGTTTGCCTTTTAGTTTTTGCTTTAGTGTCCTTTATCAAAAATCAAAAAAATAGTTATCTTGCTTTTAGTTATCCTTTCTGTTTGGTCAAGCATGTTAGGATTTGGTGCCTTGAGGGAGTCGGAGGTCTTAGATTTCCATCAAAAGGATGGAGAAAATATGAAGAAGGCATGGGACAGAATTTCTGATGCACATGGGAGAATTATGCCTTGGATACCTATAAAAATTGTGCTTAGAAATTTTTATCATGGTCTTTTTAGATGGTGCAAACACTCTCTTGATATTATAGCCGAAGGGGATTTCTTAGCTTGTGATGAAGCTAGAGCTCTTAAAATTATACATGGTCTATCTAGTTACTTTGTTTATGATCATAGTTTTGATACTGTTATATATAGACTTGCTAATATTGAAAAGAGATTGGATGCTCTAGACTTGAAAAAACTGAAGAAACCCCAGCCAAATAAGAAAGATGTTTATGAGATAGATGGTGACTGGGAACCCTTTGTTAGAATTAGCATCTCTAACCAAGACTTCCGTGCTTTCTGTGACATTGGATCTATGGTTTCAACTATGCCAAAAGTTGTTTATGATTCTTTAAAATTTAACATTGACAAATTATCATCCTATCATGAACATGCTAATGGAGATATTTCTGAGATCCAGGGAAGGATAAAAGATGTACCAGTGACATTCCTTAAAGGGATTGCGATGGTTGATTTCTTCGTCATGAAGCCAAACCAAGGAAACATAGTTCTTGGGAGGGATTTCCTCCTGTTGGAAATATGCCCTAGAGGCAATAATAAAATTGTTATTATCATATTTCCGTGTTCATGATATATGTTTATTTCCAATGCTATAATTGTATTAACCGGAAACATAATGCACATGTGGTTGCATAAACAACACCGCGTCCCTAGTAAGCCTCTACTATACTAGCTCGTTAATTAATGATGGTTATGGTTTCCTAACCATGAACATGAGTTGTTTATTAATTAATGGGATCATGTCATTAGAATAATGACGTGATGGACAGACCCAACTAAGCATAACAATATTGATCGTTTCATTAAGTTTATACTGTCATGCCTTTTATTGTCAAGTATCATATTTCTTAGACCATGAGATTATGTTATTCCTGAGTACCGGAAGAATACTTTGGGGACATCAACCATCACATCGTGACAGGGTGATCATAAAGATGTCTTAAGGGTATCTCTGAAAGTACTTGTTGAATTACATGAATCAAGACTTGGATTTGTCCCTCCGTGTGACGGTGAGATATACTCTGGGCCCACTCGGTAATGCACATTCGGTAACGCTTGCAAGCACATGACTAATGAGTTAGTCATAGTGAATGGTGTATTACAGTACGAGTAAAGAGTACTTACTGGTAACGAGATTGAACTAGGTATAACGATACCGACGATCGAATCTCGGGTAAGTAAAATATCATGTGACAAAGGAAATTGTGTACGGATTATTGTAGTCCACGACATAGTGGTTCAATCGATAAAGATCTTCGTTGAATGTGTGGGAGTCATTATGGATATCCTAGTCCCTCTAATGGTTATTGATCAGACAGATGTCTCGATCATGTCTGCACATTCTCGAACCCGTAGGGTCACACATTTAACGTTCGATAACACTAGAATAGCTCCGGGATAATTTTATTAATGGTGTTTGAATATTGGATGAGATCCTAGACATCACGAGGAGCTCCGGAAGAGTCCGGAGGTAAAGATTTATATAACGCAAGTTGATTTCAGGGTTCCGGAAAAGTTCAGGATTTTTTTGGCAGTGTCGGAATGTTCTAGAAGGTTCCGGAGGGTCCCACTATAGGCCCCACCTGTTTTGGACGACCAAGGGTGGTCCACTAGTCCATATGACCAGCCCTCCTTGGTTAATTATGCAAATAAATGGGAAGCCCTTCAATGGGAGGGTTACCACTCTTAAAAGAAAGGTGTTACCATCTTTTAAATGAGAGAGGGGTTTTCACTTGGGAATTGAAGTGGATACAACCTCCTTGCCTATATAAGAGAGGGGAGAGGCTCAGAAAGAATACCCAAGTCCTTCCACACCTCCTCCTCCCTCACGTGCATCGCTTGGCGAAGCCCTGCCCGCGGGAAACTCTTCACCATATCCACCACCACTTCGTTGTGCTGCTCGAATCGATCCCATCTATTTCTCCCTCTTGCTTGCTAGATCAACAAGAAGGAGACGTCATTGAGATGCACGTGTGCAAGCCTCCAGAGGTACTGCTCGTTTGCAGTGCTGATCGGATCGAAGTTCACCAACAATTTCACCAAGCTGCATTGAAATAAACGTTCACCGCGCGTGTTCTTCGAGGGTATGATGACCTACTCTCCCCGTTACTAGCATCTTCTAGATTGGATCTTGGATGTTGCTTCCACATGTGAGAGAAATTTTTTGTTTTCTATCGTGCAATATCCTACAGTGGTATTAGAGCCAGGTTCTATGCGTAGATGCTTTGTACGGTTAGAACACAATGAGATGTGGGCGTTGATCTTCTTGTTGCTACCCTTCCATGTGTATTTTGGTTTTGCGGTATGGTTTGATGCAGCGGCCGGGACCAACTTTACAATCTTCAGATTGAGACCGGTTCCGCACTTGACGTGCAACTTGTATTGCACATGCGACCTTCGGGTGTCAGTCGCTCTTACCATAGTATTAACCACATTTACAAAGGAGGGCTCTTATGAGATTAATAAGCAATTCGTTATATCAACGTTGTGGTTTTTTTTGTAGGTAAGAACGGTTCTTATGCAAAACCCTAGAAGCCACGTAAAACTGAAAATAATGAGGGAGAGGCGTCTAACTTGTTTTTGCACGGGTGCTTGTGATGTGGTGTAGCCCAAACTGTTCATATGATATATTTGTAATGTATAAGATGATCATGTTTTGTAATGTTTCACGACTTGCACGTGGATGAGTACGGCAACTGGCAGGAGCCATATGGTTGTCTTAATTATTTATTGTATGGCATGCGTGTCAATTTCAAACGCCATGTAATTGCATTACTTTATCGCTATGAGTTAGCAATAGTTGTAGATGCAATGTGGTGTAGACAACCAAGATGCCATAAAGTGGAGACCAACATGGTGCCATAATGGAGATCTTGTCGGTGCGTTCAAGATGGAGATCAAGGCGCAATAAAGGGCTATACCATGTCACATATTTTATGCATGTGATGTTTATCCTTTTAGGCATCTTATTTTGCGTGTGCACAACGGTAGCATTATAAGATGGTCCCTCACACTAAATATCAAGATAAACGTGTTCTCCCTAAGTATGCACCGTCGCAAAAGTTCGTCGTTTTGAAGCATCGCGTGATGATCGAATGTGGTAAACTCTACGTTCACATACGACGGGTGTAAGCCAGTTTTACACATGAAAAAATACTTTGGTTAACTTGACGAGCCTAGCATGTACAGACATGGCCTCGGAACGCAATGAACCGAAAGGTTAAACACGAGTCATATGAATGATGTGATCAACATTTTGATCTTCACCATTGAAACTACATCTTCTCTCGTGAAGATCGGACTTGGTGTAGTGGATTTGGATCGTGTACCACTAGACAACTATGAGGGATGTTGATTTAAGTGGGAGTTCGTTAGTAATTTGATTAAACTGAACTCTTTATCATGAACATAGTCTAAAATTTTATTTTGCTAAAATGTTGTAGATCATGGCCCGCATAGCTCAGTTCAACTTCAGCGCATTCCTTGAGAAAGAAAAACTAAAATCATCTGGTTCAAACTTCACTGACTGGCACCGCAACCTGAGGATTATCCTCACTGGGTGTAAGAAGCAATATGTGCTCGATGTTGCGCTAGGTGATCCACCTACAGACGATGCTCCAGAAGCAAAACATAATGTCTTTGAGACGCGCAAAGATGACCACATTATAGTTTCTTGTGCCATCCTTACATCTCTGGATACTGATCTCCAGAAACGTTTTGAACATCACGACGCCTATGAGATGGTTGAAGAGCTGAAAACCATGTTTCAGACTCAGACCCGCGCTGAGAGATATGAGATCTCTGATAAGTTCTATAAATGTAAGATGGAGGAGCACAACTCTGTCAGTGAACATGTTGTAACAATGGGAGGCTATATCCAGCGCCTAATTCAGCTGGGATGTGTGATCCCAGATGAGTTAATCACTGACAGGGTGCTGCAGTCGCTCCCTCTGAGCTACAAAGGCTTTGTGATGAACTATAACATGCAAGGCATGAATAAGACTCAATGAGCTTTTCGCGATGCTGAAATCTGGGGAAGTGGACATCAAGAAAGAACATCAAGTGTTGATGGTCAATAAGACCACAAGTTTCAAGAAGGCTAAATCCAAAAAGGGACACTTCAAGAAGAGTGGCAAGTCAGCTGCCGCTCTGGGAGGCAAGCCTGTTGTCGCTCCTGTGAAGCCCAAGGTTGGTCCTAAGCCGGACACTGTGTGTTTCTACTGCAAGGGAGAAGGTCATTGGAAGCGCAACTGCCCCAAGTACTTGGCGGATAAGAAGGTTGGCAAAGTCAAAGGTATATTTGATATACATGTTATTGATGTGTACCTTACTAGTTCTCGTAGTAGTGCCTGGGTATTTGATACTGGTTTGGTTGCTCATATTTGCAATTTGAAACAGGAGCTTCAGAATAAACGGAGACTGGCGAGGGATGAGGTGACGATGCACGTCGGGAATGGATCGAAGGTCGATGTCATCGCCATCGGGATGTTACCTCTTCATCTACCTTTGGGATTAGTTTTAAACCTTAATAATTGTTATTTTGTGCCTACATTAAGCATGAACATTATATCTAGATCTTGTTTATTGCGAGACGGTTACTCGTTTAAATCACAGAATAAAGGTTGTTCTATTTTTATGAGTAATATATTTTATGGGCATGCACCCGGTGTAAATGGTTTATTCTTGTTAGATCTCGATAGTAGTACTTCCCACATCCATAACATTGATGCTAAAAGATGCAAAATGAATAATGATAATTCCACATACTTGTGGCACTGCTGTTTAGGTCATATTGGTGAAAAACGCATGAAGAAACTCCATTCTGATGGACTTTTCCAGTCACTTGACTTTGAATCATTTGACACATGTGAACCATGCCTCATGGGTAAGATGACTAAGACCCCGTTTTCTGGTACGATGGAACGGGCGAGTGACTTGTTGGAAATCATACATACTGATGTGTGTGGACCAATGAGCATTTCGACACGTGGTGGATATCGTTACTTCCTAACTTTCACTGATGATTTAAGTAGATATGGGTATATTTACTTAATGAAACACAAGTCTGAAACATTTGAAAAGTTCAAAGAATTTCAGAGTGAAGTAGAAAATCATCGTAACAAGAAGATCAAATTTCTACGATCTGATCGCGGAGGGCAATATCTGAGTTACGAGTTTGGCATTCACTTGAAAAACTGTGGAATTGTTTCCTAACTCACGCCACCTGGAACACCACAACGTAATGGTGTGTCTAAGCGTCGTAATCGTACTTTATTAGATATGGTGCGCTCTATGATGTCTCTATTCGATCTACCGATGTCATTTTGGGGCTATGCATTAGAGACAGTTGCATTCACTTTAAATAGGGCACCATCTAAATCCGTTGAGACGACACCATATGAGTTGTGGTTTGGCAAGAAGCCTAAATTATCGTTTCTTAAAATTTGGGGGTGTGAGGCTTATGTCAAACGGTTACAACCTGATAAGCTCGAACCCAAAGAGGAAAAATGCGTCTTCATAGGATACCCTAAGGAAATTATAGGGTATACCTTATATCACAGATCTGAAGGCAAAGTCTTTGTTGCTAAGAATGGGTCCTTTCTTGAGAAGGAGTTTCTTTGGAAACGAGTGAGTGGGAGGAAAATAGAACTAGAAGAGGTTATTGAACCTTCTCCCGAATTGGAGAGTAGCATAGCGCAAGAAGATTTGGATCTTTTGGTTCCGCCTTCACCAGCTAGAGAGGAAGAAGCTGATGATAATGATCATGAAGCTTCGGTCGAAGTTCCTGTTCGTAGGTCGACTAGGTTACGTACTACTCCTGAGTGGTACGGTAATCATGTCATGAATGTTTTATTGTTAGACAATGATGAACCTACGAAATATGAGGAAGAGATGATGAGCCCAGACTCTGGAAAATGGCAAGACGCCATGAACTCTGAAATGGAATCCATGAAAGAAAACCAAGTGTGGACTTTGGTTGACTTTCCTGATAGTCGCAAGGCTGTTGAATGTAAATGGATTTTCAAGAAGAAAACAGACGCTGACGGTAATGTTACTGTACATAAAGCTTGACTTGTCGCAAAAGGTTTTCGACAAATTCAAGGAGTTGACTACGATGAGACCTTCTCACCCGTAGCGATGCTTAAGTCTATTAGGGTTCTACTAGCAATTGCTGCTTATTTCGATTATGAAATTTGGCAGATGGATGTCAAAACTGCATTACTCAATGGAAACATTGAAGAAGAGTTGTACATGGTACAACCCCAAGGTTTTGTCAATCCTAAGGATGCTGGTAAAGTGTGCAAGCTTCAGCGTTCCATCTATGGACTAAAGCAAACATCCCGGAGTTGGAATCTTCGATTTGATGAGGTTATCAAAGGTTTTGGATTTGTCCAAAATTATAAAGAATCTTGTGTTTACAAGAAAGTGAGTGGGAGCTTGGTTGCATTTCTGATTTTATATGTAGATGACATATTACTAATTGGGAATGACGTGGAGCTGCTTAACAGTGTGAAATATTATTTGAATAATAGTTTTTCAATGAAAGATCTTGGTGAAGATGCATACATATTAGGCATTAAGATCTATAGACATAGATCGAGACGCTTAATAACACTTACTCAAAGTACATACCTTGAGAAGATAGTGAAGAAATTCAATATGCAGGATGCAAAGAAAGGTTCTTTGCCCATGTTACAAGGTAAGCCATTGAGTAAGACTCAGTGTCCATCTATGGCAACAGAAAGGGAAAGGATGAATAAAATCCCCTATGCCTCGGCCATAGGTTCTATTATGTATGCCATGTTGTGTACTAGACAAGATGTGTCCCATGCTCTTAGTTTGACGAGTAGGTACCAGAGTGATCCTAGAGAGGCTCACTGGACAACAGCTAAAAATATCCTTAAGTACATAAAGAGGACTAAGGCCATGTTTCTTGTCTATGGTGGTGATGAAGAGCTCTTCGTAAAAGGCTATGTCGATGCTAGCTTCAATACTGATCCAGATGACTCAAAATCTCAAACAGGGTATGTCTTTATTTTGAACGGAGTTGCGGTTAGCTGGAGGAGTTGCAAGCAAAGCGTCATTGCAAGATCTACATTAGAGGTGGAGTATATGGACGCTTCTGAAGCAGCGACAGAAGGGATATGGCTCAAGGAATTTGTCACTGAACTCGGCGTTGTTCCGAGTGCACTGGATCCCATGGAGATCTTTTGTGACAACACTGGTGCCATTGCTCTAGCCAAGGAACCAAGATGTCACAAGAGCTCCAAGCATATCAAACGCCGGTTTCATCAAATTCGTGAGCATGTCATTGAAGGAGATATTACCATTAGCAAAGTACATACGGATCAGAATATCGCGGATCCATTGACTAAAGTTCTTTCACAAACAAAACATGATCAACACCAGAATGCCATGGGTGTTAGATTTCTGCCAATGTAAACTAGATTATTGACTCTAGTGCAAGTGGGAGACTGTTGGAAATATGCCCTAGAGGCAATAATAAAATTGTTATTATCATATTTCCGTGTTCATGATATATGTTTATTTTCCATGCTATAATTGTATTAACCGGAAACATAATGCATGTGTGGTTGCATAAACAACACCACGTCCCTAGTAAGCCTCTACTATACTAGCTCATTAATTAATGATGGTTATGGTTTCCTAACCATGAACATGAGTTGTTTATTAATTAATGGGATTATGTCATTAGAAGAATGACGTGATGGACAGACCCAACTAAGCATAACAATATTGATCGTTTCATTAAGTGTATACTGTCATGCCTTTTATTGTCAAGTATCAGGTTTCTTAGACCATGAGATTATGTTATTCCCGGGTACCGGAAGAATACTTTGGGGACATCAACCATCACATCGTGACAGGGTGATCATAAAGATGTCTTACGGGTATCTCTGAAAGTACTTGTTGAATTACATGAATCAAGACTGGGATTTGTCCCTCCGTGCGACGGTGAGATATACTCTGGGCACACTCCTTAATGCACATTCGGCAACGCTTGCAAGCACGTGACTAATGAGTTAGTCATAGTGAATGTTGTATTACAGAACGAGTAAAGAGTACTTACTGGTAACGAGATTGAACTAGGTATAACGGTACCGACGATCGAATCTCGGGTAAGTAAAATATCGTGTGACAAAGGAAATTGTGTACGGATTATAGTAGTCCACGACATAGTGGTTCAATAGATAAAGATCTTCGTTGAATGTGTGGGAGTCATTATGGATATCCTGGTCCCTCTAATGGTTATTGATCATAGAGATGTCTCGATCATGTCTGCACATTCTCGAACCCATAGGGTCACACACTTAACGTTCGATAACGCTAGAATAGCTCCGGGATAATTTTATTAATGGTGTTTGAATATTGGATGAGATCCTAGACATCACGAGGAGCTCCGGAAGAGTCCGGAGGTAAAGATTTATATAAGGCAAGTTGATTTCAGGGTTCCGAAAAAGTTCAGGATTTTTTTGGCAGTGTCGGAATGTTCTAGAAGGTTCCGGAGGGTCCCACTGTGGGCCCCACCTGTTTTGGACGACCAAGGGTGGTCCACTAGTCCATGTGACCAGCCCTCCTTGGTTAATTATGCCAATAAATGGGAAGCCCTTCTATGGGAGGGTTACCAGTCTTAAAAGAAAGGTGTTACCATCTTTTAAATGAGAGAGGGGTTTTCACTTGGGAATTGAAGTGGATACAACCTACTTGCCTATATAAGAGAGGGGAGAGGCTCACCAAGGATACCCAAGTCCTTCCACACCTCCTCCTCCCTCACGTGCATCGCTTGGCGAAGCCCTGCCCGCGGGAAACTCTTCACCATATCCACCACCACGTCGTTGTGCTTCTCGAATCAATCCCATCTATTTCTCCCTCTTGCTTGCTGGATCAACAAGAAGGAGATGTCATCGAGCTGTACGTGTGCAAGCCTCCGGAGGTACTGCTCGTTTGCAGTGCTGATCGGATCGAACTTCACCAAAAACTTCACCAAGCTGCGTTGAAATAAACGTTCAACGCGCGTGTTCTTCGAGGGTATGATGAACTACTCTCCCCGTTACTAGCATCTTCTAGATTGGATCTTGGATGTTTCTTCTGCATGTGATAGAAAAATTTTGTTTTCTATCACGCAATATCCTACACCTCCGGGCCGTAAAAGGCTTCATTGATAATGGTAAGAGACAAATCCTACGCGGGAAGGCAAAAGGTATTTACCCCTTTCCTAAAAGAAACAAGGATGAACTTATTGAGGAACCATTTGAATCGATTTACAACTCCGATTATTATGATGATCTTTGATTCCATCTATTTGCATTAAGCCTAGCTAATGGCTTTAAAGAAGCGCTTTCGGGAGGCAGCCCGCAACGAATTTAGGATTTACTTTTTGTTTTTTATTCTGTTTTTAGTGGTCTTGATGATTGTTACTACTGTAGCAACATCATTGTATCTTTACTTTTCAAGCTTTGTGCCATTTATAGCCTCATATGACAAGGGAAGTGAAAGTTGTGACATGTTGTCCAGAAAACAGATTATGTCCTCGCGACTAGAAAAATCACAAAAAAATTCCAGTTCTTCTTTTTGATCTGAAATTTTTACACAGCGTGCTCTATACAATTACGAAACTTTCGTATATTCTGAGTTTTTTGTTTTGAGTTGCAGAAGTATCCCAAAAAAAATGTTTACTACCTACTGGTCTGTTTTTAACAGATTCTGTCCTGTTTTGCCTTTTCTTCGTTTTCCGAACCTTAAGCTTGCTTTTTCTTTGCAAAAACTTTTTGGCACTCTTGAGAAACAGTAGCTATTCAATAATATATTTATTTACAGTAGAGAAAAATTATTTTATTATGGGTACTAACCTCGCTAATCAGATTACGATGAGTTATGTATGAAGGGAGTTTTCAAGTGTGCGAGGGAAGATGATGAAAGAAGTTCAGGAGTGTCAAGCACTCAAGCTTGGGGATGCCCCCATGCACCCCCAAGAAATATTCAAGGAGACTCAAGCGTCTAAGCTTGGGGATGCCTCCATGCATCCCCTTCTCCATCGACAATTATCAGTTCGTCTCTCGTTTCACTATATTTTTATCACTTCATGGATTATGTGCTATGCTTGGAGCGTCTCGCTCTTAGGTTTTATTTTTAGTTTTACTTAGCTTTGCTTGCTGTTCATAACAAGTTAGAACCCATATTTCTTTGTGTGGGAGAGAAACACGCTCCACTTTCAAAATTTAGAACACAACATAGGAATTTTCATGGTTATCTTTGCTGTGTGTGTTCTTTATCTTTTCCATAGCTGCTATCATGTTTTGCTCTTAGTTTTCATGCTTATCTTTTCAAAGAGATTTGGTTTAGTTTGTTGCTGGAACTCTCTTGAGTTTTCATGTTTATCTTGTTTAGAGAGTTTGCCTGTTGCACTGAGTTTTGTGTCTTGACTTGAAGTAGGTAATTGAGGTTGCTATTCTTTTGTAGTAGTAACTTGCAATAGTTTTGAGGTATTGTTTTGAGTAATGTTAGGACTTTTGGTATCAAGAGATTTAGCCTATTAGTGATAGATGTCGTATTTTGGGCAATCCATGTTTATTTTCAAATCTTACAAAATTAGTTGAGAACTCTACCTACTAGATGGATCACTACTCTTCTGAGGGGTCGAATATTAGAGTACACTCACGTACCATGAGTCGAGGATGCGCAAGGATAACCAAACCCCCATACACTCCTCCTCGGGGTACTTGTCTCTTTGAGAACCTCCCTATTAGATTGAGAGTTATCGATAATAAGTGCATGAGTTCTTCGGACTAATGTGAGTATTCGAAAGTTGACACTTCCACCTTCCCATATTTTTCTAGCCTCTCCTGTGCCGTGCATTGCTTTCTACTCACTCCGAGATTTGGCGTCCACCTTCGCCGGTACATCCAAACCTGAAAGGATCGGAATGTCGACTAGAGGGGGGGGGTGAATAGGCGACTAACACTTTTTAAACTTTTCTTAACAATTTAGGCTCAACAAGGAATATAGGTTGTCTAGATATGCAACTATGTGAGCAACCTATATGCCAACAACTACGAAACAACAAGTAAGCAATGGATAAGCAAGGGAAGTAACTTGCACAAGGTAAGGTAAAGGGGAACACAGGAGACAAGGATATGTTTCCGAAGTTCCTTCTCTTTCGAGAAGTACATCTCCGTTTGGAGAGGGTGAGGAGCACAATGCTCACACGAAGCCAATGAGGGAAACCCTATTTCTCCTCACGCTCTTACCAACGTAAGATGCCGTGATATCACTATCGGTGCCTTGAAGGAGCACACGAAATCTTTACACAAGGGTGGGGCAGCTCCACACAATGCCGGAGACTCCCACCAACACCACGAAGCTTCACCACAATGGATTGTGGCTCCGAGAATGCCTCAAGCTCTTGATGGCCTCAAACCACAAGAGTAACAAGATCCACAACAATGAGGATGAGAAACAAAATTTCCTTTGAATGGAACCTTAGATCTAGGTCTCCTCCCTCAAATCCTAGCTTCACAACAAGTTTGATTGGCTAGAGATGGAGATCGCAGTCAATGGAGCTTTTGGGCGTCAATGGAGAATGAGTGTAGCTTGAGGTAAAAAGCAAGGAGGAAGAAACCCCCCCTTTTATACCTCCTACTCAATCCAACCGTTATGTGCAGAAAAGACACAGGCCGGTACAACCGGCCTGCCACACCGGTACAACCGGACAGCCACCCTGAGCCAGCCGAAAGCCCTAACCCTAGCCAGAGGTGGAGTGGTCACAGCGGTACAACCGCGACCACACCAGTACAACCGGATTTACCGGTACAACCGGTGGGCCACCGCTCCACCACCGGCCTAGGTCAGAGGGACAGGGGCATGGGTCGGATGGAAGGACCGGTACAACCATGCCACCCCCAAACGCTAGCCCGTAGTGAGGGGAGAGCGGTTGTACCGCTCCTGGCACCGGTTGTACCGGATTTACCGGTACAACCAGGCCACCACCGCTAGACTACCGGCCCGGGTCAGAGGGGATTCCCAACCACCCCGGTGGAAGCACCGGTGCAGGGCCGGTAGTACCGGCCCCTGAACGGAGCGGTACAACCGGCCATGTACCCCGGTACAACCGGCCGGCTGGTGACCAGGCATAGCAGGCTTCTTGAAATCTTCGCGCTTGAACGGAAATGGTCCCGCAGCACCGTGTCCTGTGTGTGAACCTGAAACACTCGAAACGCGGTTAGATACGTAATCCGGTATTGTAATCAACACCAAAACAAAGACGGGAAATGTTCCATCAATCTCCCCCTTTTTGGTGGTTGATGACAATACACGGATTTGCAACAGGAAAACAATCAACCGAGGTGTGTTCACTCCGTAAAGTATAGACGG
Organism: Bromus sterilis; assembly: GCA_950022295.1. Lineage (NCBI taxonomy): Eukaryota > Viridiplantae > Streptophyta > Magnoliopsida > Poales > Poaceae > Bromus > Bromus sterilis. Next base: position 375,772,361 of record OX465595.1, on the reverse strand, counting down.
GATCCCCTAGCTGTATGCACCAAATGAATTGATGCAGGGATCGATAAAAGTGCATGCATTAGGATCACCACTCCCCCTATATTTTACGGAACAATAAACATTGCAGGTGAGGCAAACAAAGATTAAGGCTTGCAAACAACATAAAGTCAAGGAAAGAAAACAAACGAAAGAAAGCAAGTCTTCTAACACGCACGGGTTTGAAGGTTCAAACGAGCAGACCACCAGGAGGTTCACACACACACGCACACGATACAAGGAGCTATGAAAGCTCCGCAAGCAAATCCCTCGAACTCCTAATAGATGACTTCTCCCCCTTTGGCATCGAGACACCAAAAAGGGAGGACGTCCAATGCTAACGCTCAACAAATCACTCGTCAGACTCCTCGGTGGCGTCGTCGTCAGAATCAGAAGGGTCCGCTGGATCCTCCGAGTGCTCAGACTGAATCTCATCATCATCAAACTATGGAGGCGGGGAGTGCTCAAAGGTCGGAGGAGGAGAGTCATCACTGTCAGTCCACCGAGAGTAGTTCTGCGAAATCCACTTTTCCTCAGAGGTGATATCTTTCTCGGACCCACTGCTAACCTCCAGCTGAAGAGCTCTCATCATCTGGATCTGACGCGCGCGGCTCTTTTTCTCACGCTGGTGCGCAAGGTACATGTTGTGCTGGATGTCAAGCTGGAGACAGAAGGTTTTGCGAACCTTAGCCTTGAGCTTCGCCCATGCAGAGGTACCCGCCCCGGGAAGCTCAAAGTCAGAGTCACTAGAAGCGGCAAACTCAGTCTCCATCCGTTCTTTTCCTTTGTTCTCAAAGTGAGGGGCAGCATGCTTCTTGATCTTCAGCTTCTTGTGGGCGTGCACAATGAGAGAAGATGGATCCGTGACCAAGACATCACCTGGAAACTTGGCCTCCCAATACGAGTGAAGGAACTTCATAATGTACGGACCCAGTGAAGGAAAAGCCTTGCTAGTCACACAGCGGTACATCTCCTGCCATAGCACCTGGGGCACATTTAGAGGAACGCCTTTGCCCTTCTCAGAGCGAGTCACCAGCATCAAATCAATGAAGAAGTTGTAGATCCGATCTTGATTCCCAACCTTGGGGATCAACATGTTCCTGTAGATGCGATGCATGATATCGTAGAGCGGCTTCAAGTCCTTGGAGGCACCCGGTATCCCACGGCCGGGAATGTATAGTGGAGCAAGCAAAGCAGGATTAGAGGCAATAGCACCAAAAGGAGAGAAGCCAACACACTGTCCATGATCGTCACAGTGATAGCCCAGAGCTGCACAGAACTCCGACCAACGAGCAGAACACTTCTGGTCTCGAGTCATCCAGGTGATAGTACGATGGTCATCAGTCCCAAAGTGAATAGTGGCATACCACTGCTGAATGAGCTGCGGATCCATGTCACACTGAGTATCCATGAGCTTGATGAGATCAAACTCCGCACACAATGCCAGAGCATCCTTGAAGTACTCCTTGTGATCCTCTGACTTCATGTGGTCTATGTAAATGGCCCACATGCTTGCCACCTTGTTCTTGAACTGGCTGTAGATGTCGGTGACAATACTCAACTGCTGGGTAGTCCAAAACATCGGGTTGGTCCAACCTGGTGCGCGAGGAGATGAGTACGGATTCTGAACCCTGAAGCGCTGAAATTCTGGCAGAGACATCTTTGACATAGGCTTGCCCTTAGAGGTCTTCATGATGGCAGACCGCTGACGGCGAGAGAGCTGACTGGGCTGAGTGACTTCCTCTCCCTGATCATCGGAGCGGCGCACCCTTTTCTTCTTCGGACGCGAGCCACCTCCTCTCGAACGAGAACCACCTACTCAAGCAAGACACGAGGGAATAGAGAGATGAGATGAATACACATCGAGAGGGGTTTGAAACAGCATGCACGAGAAGGATGCACATTGGATGGACCTCCAGGCACCGGTTGTACCGGGCGTGCACCGGTTGTACCGGCCGACCGGTTGTACCGCCATGACAGGTCGGTTGTACCGGGGCGGGAAAACCTAGGGCATGAGCCCGATACGGCCGGGGAGGATGAAAAACTAGTGAGCATGGACTACATGATGCTATTTCAAACTCCTACAGTACTCACACTACTGTACCATGTAAGCACGATTCATAGAAATCAATGATGTGATTCAAAGCCCAACAAACATCCGGATTCGAAAGGAAACCCTACAATGCGAGGAGCATAGGGCCTTACCCACATCCATGGCGCAGATCGTGGAGGAGGAGAGCAGCACCAGCCCGATCTGAGGGAGATCGGAGAGAACCGAGGCGCCGGCGGCGTCCCGGGGTGGCGGCGGTTGGTGTCCGGTGGGAGGAGTATTCGGGGTGAGGGCACAAAGTGGGGAAATAACCCCCATGATTTCGGTCCGAGCCTTATATACTCCTCACACCGGTAGAATCGCGGTGCTCGAGCGGTTGTACCGGCCCCTGTGGTAACACTAGGGTTACTGCGGTACCTCCGGTCCACTGGAGACACCGGTTGTACCGGGATGAACCCCGGTTGTACCGGTGCCTGACCGAGACCGGTAGTACCGCTCAAAGGGCCGGTTCTACCGTCGTTCCTTCTAGTTCTGCCAGGGGAGAGGGGGAAATGTGTATTGGAACAAAGGAGGTCTGAAAAGAGAGAGAACTAGACACACCCGCCACTCTTGAAAAGAAAAACACGCAACACACAAAACTCGGGACAACACAAAAATCCGGCGAAAGAACCAAGAAAACCCGAGACGAGAGAAAGCGAGAACACACAAATTCACCGTGGAAGAAAACACAATTGAAAGACACAAAATTGAACCAACCTCCCGAAGAGAGGAGCGGTGGCCGAGGCCACCATGTGTGAGCTTGTTTGGATGACACCACAAAGATGTATCTTGGGTTCATTGCCAATGCTCTTCTTTGAAGCACCGTTGTCACCTTGGGTGACCATGACGGCCGCCGAACGTGACCATAGTGAAAGAATTTTATCTCTTTCCGCATAATAGGTGGAGTGGTTGCCTATGACTTAAGCAACACTCCCCCTATGTCCATGCCTACATCCAAACTAGACATTATGTTAAGATGGGACGTGTGGGAAAGTCTTCAAACCGCATTACTTGAATCAATGATATTTAGCTCATGCCTTAACTCTCGAAATATTGCTTCATCTAAAGGCTTGGGAAAATATCCGCAAGTTGATCTCCGGTGCCCACATATGAAAGCTCAATATCACCCCGCTTCACATGATCTCGAATAAAGTGATGGTGAATCTCAATATGCTTCGTCTTGCTATGTTGAACGGGGTTGTAAGCAATCTTGATAGCACTTTCATTGTCACATAAAAGAGGCACTTTGTCACAAATGACACCGTAATCCTTCAAAGTTTGCCTCATCCATAATAATTGTGCACAACAACTTGCGGCGGCAATGTACTCGGCTTCGGTGGTAGAGAGGGAAACACAATTTTTCTTCTTGGATGACCAACTCACCAAAGACCTACCAAGGAATTGGCATCCTCCGGAAGTGGACTTCCTCTCCACTTTGTCTCCCGTCCAATCCGAATCCGTGTACCCGACGAGGTTGAAGCTTGAGCCTTGAGGATACCACAATCCAAAGTTTGGGGTATGAACCAAATATCGAAAGATTCTTTTGACAGCCACTACGTGACTCTCTTTTGGTGAGGATTGAAATATTGCACACATGCCCACACTCAACATGGTATCCGGCCTAGATGCACAAAGATACAACAAGGAACCAATCATAGAACGATACTCCCTTTGGTCTACCTCTTACCGTTCGGGTCGAGGTCAAGTTGACACTTGAGAAGCATGGGGGTCTTGGATCCTTTAAGACCATCATGCTTGAACCTCTTGAGCATGTCTTGAGTATATTTGGCTTGATTAATGAAAGTTCCTCTTGACAATTTCTTGACTTCAAAACCGAGAAAGAACTCCAACTCTCCCATCATAGACATCTCAAACTTGTTGGTCATTAGCTTAGCAAACTCCTCATTAAAAGATTTGTTAATCGAGCCAAAGATAATATCATCAACATATAGTTGGCATATGAACAATTGCCCACCAACCCTCTTGGTAAAAAGAGTGGGATCGATTTGCCCAATTTCAAACCCATAATCAACTAAGAACTCGGTAAGGTGCTCATACCAAGCGCGTGGTGCTTTCTTAAGGCCATAGAGCGCCTTGTTGAGTTTATAGACATGATTGGGGAAATTGTGGTCCTCGAACCCGGGGGGTTGCTTGACATATACCAACTCATTAATGGAACCATTAAGAAAAGCACTCTTCACATCCATTTGATATAACTTGAAGTTGTGATGAGAGGCATAAGCAAGAGCAATACGAATGGACTCAAGACGAGCCACGGGGGCAAAAGTTTCACCAAAGTCAATACCTTCGACTTGGGAAAAACCTTGAGCCACCGACCTTGCCTTGTTCCGGATGGCAATACCAAGTTCATCTTGCTTGTTCTTGAATATCCACTTGGTCCCAATAACATTATGATCACCTTTGGGTCTCTCCACTAGTGTCCACACCTTGTTGCACTTGAAGTTATTGAGTTCATCATGCATGGCCTCAAGCCAATCCGGATCTTCAAGCGCCTCACCTACCTTTTGGGGTTCAACACAAGAAACAAATGCATTATGGGCACAAAATTTTCTCAATTGACTACGAGTTGTTACCCCCGTTTGGATGCTTCCGAGCACTTGATCCACCGAAAGATCTTGTGATTTTAACCGGGATGCAATCTTGAGGGCTCGGTGAACTCTCTCTTCTTCCAAAGTTTCTTGATGGGAAGCTAGAGGACCATCTTCATTAGAAGGAGCATCCTCAAGGACTTGCTCATCATCTTGAGCTTGCCCTTGAACGAGAACATGATCTTGGTCATCATTTGGAGCACCACCATCTTGAATGATTTGATCTTGACCTTGATCTTGTTCGGGCGAGAGAGGGCCTTCGTCTTGTTCTTGGTTTGCTTGTGAATCTTGAGGAGGTGATGGCTCCACGTGCGTAGAGCATTTTCCTTCTCCTTCCACCACAAGGGGTTCCTCAATGGGTAAGAAATGACCCACACCCATTCTTCTTATGGCTTGAGGAGGAATTTCATCACCTACAACATTAAGATCACCTTGCCCCACTTGGGAGCTATTATGTTCATCGAACTCCACGTTTCTAGATTCTTCAACAAGTCCAGAAGACTTTTTGTAGACTCTATAGGCGTGAGTGTTTGAGGCATAACCAAAAAATATGCCGTCATTTGTCTTAGATTCAAACTTAGACAAACGAGCACCTTTCTTAAGAATGAAACACTTACACCCGAAGACCCGAAAATACTTGATGTTGGGCTTCTTCCCGGTGATGATTTCATACGGAGTTTTGTTCAAGATCTTGCGGAGATAAAGAAGGTTAGTTGCATGACAAGCAGTGTTGATGGCTTCTGCCCAGAAGTTGTATGGACTCTTGAACATCGCCATCATTGTTCTTGCTGCATCAATCAGAGTGCGGTTCTTCCTCTCTACAACACCATTTTTTTGAGGGGTATAAGCAGCGGAATATTGATGTTTGATCCCCTCATCTCCAAGGAATTCATCCAAGATGTAGTTCTTGAACTCGGTGCCGTTGTCACTCCTAATTGCCAAAATCTTTGAATTGTGTTGACGTTGAGCTTCATTGGCAAACTCGATGACGGTTTGTTGGGTCTCACTTTTCTTCTTGAAGAAATAAACCCATGTATATCTTGAATAATCATCAACAATAACCAAGCAATACTTCTTCCCGCCAAGACTATCATATGAGGGAGGCCCAAAAAGATCCATGTGAAGGAGCTCCGAAGGCCTCTTGGTGGAGATGATATTCTTGACGGGATGTTTCTTCTCATGAAGTTTCCCTTCAATGCATGCCCTACAAGCACGATCTTTGGCAAAGCTAACATTTGTTAGTCCAATGACATGCTCACCCTTGAGAAGTGTTTGCAAAGACCTCATATTGACATGGTCTAGTCGGCGGTGCCAAAGCCATCCCACATCAACTTTAGCCATTAGACACATGGCGGTTTTGGTGGGGACTTTTGAGAAGTCCACCGCGTACATACCGTCCTCCACGTGTCCAACAAAGGCTACTTTAAGAGTTTTGCTCCACATTAGGGTGACCATGTCTTTATCAAAGAAATTACAAAGGCCCATCACGGCAAGTTGACGAACGGAAAGTAAATTAAAGGCACAAGTCTCAACTAGCAATACTTTCTCAATGGACGAGTCCGGAGAAATTATTACTTTGCCAAGACCTAATACCTTTGACGTGTTTGCATCTCCAAATTGGACACGGGTGGTTCTAGATGGTCCGAAATCAATGTCCACCAACATGTCCTTGCTTCCGGTCATATGACTTGTAGCCCCGCTATCAAGTATCCATGAACCACCACCGAAAGCCTCCACCTACATGAGATCAATCTTGGATTTAGGTACCCATTCAATAATGGGTCCTCTCATGTTAGTAACAAGGGTCTTAGGCACCCAAATGGACCATGCAATATACTCATCAAAGGAACCAACAAATTTGGCATAAACATGCCCATCATTAGTGCAACAAAGAACATAAGATCTTGTTTATTGCGAGACGGTTACTCGTTTAAATCACAGAATAAAGGTTGTTCTATTTTTATGAGTAATATATTTTATGGGCATGCACCCGGTGTAAATGGTTTATTCTTGTTAGATCTCGATAGTAGTACTTCCCACATCCATAACATTGATGCTAAAAGATGCAAAATGAATAATGATAATTCCACATACTTGTGGCACTGTTGTTTAGGTCATATTGGTGAAAAACGCATGAAGAAACTCCATTCTGATGGACTTTTCCAGTCACTTGACTTTGAATCATTTGACACATGTGAACCATGCCTCATGGGTAAGATGACTAAGACCCCGTTTTCTGGTACGATGGAACGGGCGAGTGACTTGTTGGAAATCATACATACTGATGTGTGTGGACCAATGAGCATTTCGACACGTGGTGGATATCGTTACTTCCTAACTTTCACTGATGATTTAAGTAGATATGGGTATATTTACTTAATGAAACACAAGTCTGAAACATTTGAAAAGTTCAAAGAATTTCAGAGTGAAGTAGAAAATCATCGTAACAAGAAGATCAAATTTCTACGATCTGATCGCGGAGGGCAATATCTGAGTTACGAGTTTGGCATTCACTTGAAAAACTGTGGAATTGTTTCCTAACTCACGCCACCTGGAACACCACAAAGTAATGGTGTGTCTAAGCGTCGTAATCGTACTTTATTAGATATGGTGCGCTCTATGATGTCTCTATTCGATCTACCGATGTCATTTTGGGGCTATGCATTAGAGACAGTTGCATTCACTTTAAATAGGGCACCATCTAAATCCGTTGAGACGACACCATATGAGTTGTGGTTTGGCAAGAAGCCTAAATTATCGTTTCTTAAAATTTGGGGGTGTGAGGCTTATGTCAAACGGTTACAACCTGATAAGCTCGAACCCAAAGAGGAAAAATGCGTCTTCATAGGATACCCTAAGGAAATTATAGGGTATACCTTATATCACAGATCTGAAGGCAAAGTCTTTGTTGCTAAGAATGGGTCCTTTCTTGAGAAGGAGTTTCTTTGGAAACGAGTGAGTGGGAGGAAAATAGAACTAGAAGAGGTTATTGAACCTTCTCCCGAATTGGAGAGTAGCATAGCGCAAGAAGATTTGGATCTTTTGGTTCCGCCTTCACCAGCTAGAGAGGAAGAAGCTGATGATAATGATCATGAAGCTTCGGTCGAAGTTCCTGTTCGTAGGTCGACTAGGTTACGTACTACTCCTGAGTGGTACGGTAATCATGTCATGAATGTTTTATTGTTAGACAATGATGAACCTACGAAATATGAGGAAGAGATGATGAGCCCAGACTCTGGAAAATGGCAAGACGCCATGAACTCTGAAATGGAATCCATGAAAGAAAACCAAGTGTGGACTTTGGTTGACTTTCCTGATAGTCGCAAGGCTGTTGAATGTAAATGGATTTTCAAGAAGAAAACAGACGCTGACGGTAATGTTACTGTACATAAAGCTTGACTTGTCGCAAAAGGTTTTCGACAAATTCAAGGAGTTGACTACGATGAGACCTTCTCACCCGTAGCGATGCTTAAGTCTATTAGGGTTCTACTAGCAATTGCTGCTTATTTCGATTATGAAATTTGGCAGATGGATGTCAAAACTGCATTACTCAATGGAAACATTGAAGAAGAGTTGTACATGGTACAACCCCAAGGTTTTGTCAATCCTAAGGATGCTGGTAAAGTGTGCAAGCTTCAGCGTTCCATCTATGGACTAAAGCAAACATCCCGGAGTTGGAATCTTCGATTTGATGAGGTTATCAAAGGTTTTGGATTTGTCCAAAATTATAAAGAATCTTGTGTTTACAAGAAAGTGAGTGGGAGCTCGGTTGCATTTCTGATTTTATATGTAGATGACATATTACTAATTGGGAATGACGTGGAGCTGCTTAACAGTGTGAAATATTATTTGAATAATAGTTTTTCAATGAAAGATCTTGGTGAAGCTGCATACATATTAGGCATTAAGATCTATAGACATAGATCGAGACGCTTAATAACACTTACTCAAAGTACATACCTTGAGAAGATAGTGAAGAAATTCAATATGCAGGATGCAAAGAAAGGTTCTTTGCCCATGTTACAAGGTAAGCCATTGAGTAAGACTCAGTGTCCATCTATGGCAACAGAAAGGGAAAGGATGAATAAAATCCCCTATGCCTCGGCCATAGGTTCTGTTATGTATGCCATGTTGTGTACTAGACAAGATGTGTCCCATGCTCTTAGTTTGACGAGTAGGTACCAGAGTGATCCTAGAGAGGCTCACTGGACAACAGCTAAAAATATCCTTAAGTACATAAAGAGGACTAAGGCCATGTTTCTTGTCTATGGTGGTGATGAAGAGCTCTTCGTAAAAGGCTATGTCGATGCTAGCTTCAATACTGATCCAGATGACTCAAAATCTCAAACAGGGTATGTCTTTATTTTGAACGGAGTTGCGGTTAGCTGGAGGAGTTGCAAGCAAAGCGTCATTGCAAGATCTACATTAGAGGTGGAGTATATGGACGCTTCTGAAGCAGCGACAGAAGGGATATGGCTCAAGGAATTTGTCACTGAACTCGGCGTTGTTCCGAGTGCACTGGATCCCATGGAGATCTTTTGTGACAACACTGGTGCCATTGCTCTAGCCAAGGAACCAAGATGTCACAAGAGCTCCAAGCATATCAAACGCCGGTTTCATCAAATTCGTGAGCATGTCATTGAAGGAGATATTACCATTAGCAAAGTACATACGGATCAGAATATCGCGGATCCATTGACTAAAGTTCTTTCACAAACAAAACATGATCAACACCAGAATGCCATGGGTGTTAGATTTCTGCCAATGTAAACTAGATTATTGACTCTAGTGCAAGTGGGAGACTGTTGGAAATATGCCCTAGAGGCAATAATAAAATTGTTATTATCATATTTCCATGTTCATGATATATGTTTATTTTCCATGCTATAATTGTATTAACCGGAAACATAATGCATGTGTGGTTGCATAAACAACACCACGTCCCTAGTAAGCCTCTACTATACTAGCTCATTAATTAATGATGGTTATGGTTTCCTAACCATGAACATGAGTTGTTTATTAATTAATGGGATCATGTCATTAGAAGAATGACGTGATGGACAGACCCAACTAAGCATAACAATATTGATCATTTCATTAAGTGTATACTGTCATGCCTTTTATTGTCAAGTATCAGGTTTCTTAGACCATGAGATTATGTTATTCCCGGGTACCGGAAGAATACTTTGGGGACATCAACCATCACATCGTGACAGGGTGATCATAAAGATGTCTTACGGGTATCTCTGAAAGTACTTGTTGAATTACATGAATCAAGACTGGGATTTGTCCCTCCGTGCGACGGTGAGATATACTCTGGGCACACTCCGTAATGCACATTCGGCAACGCTTGCAAGCACGTGACTAATGAGTTAGTCATAGTGAATGTTGTATTACAGAACGAGTAAAGAGTACTTACTGGTAACGAGATTGAACTAGGTATAACGGTACCGACGATCGAATCTCGGGTAAGTAAAATATCGTGTGACAAAGGAAATTGTGTACGGATTATAGTAGTCCACGACATAGTGGTTCAATAGATAAAGATCTTCGTTGAATGTGTGGGAGTCATTATGGATATCCTGGTCCCTCTAATGGTTATTGATCATAGAGATGTCTCGATCATGTCTGCACATTCTCGAACCCATAGGGTCACACACTTAACATTCGATAACGCTAGAATAGCTCCGGGATAATTTTATTAATGGTGTTTGAATATTGGATGAGATCCTAGACATCACGAGGAGCTCCGGAAGAGTCCGGAGGTAAAGATTTATATAAGGCAAGTTGATTTCAGGGTTTCGAAAAAGTTCAGGATTTTTTTGGCAGTGTCGGAATGTTCTAGAAGGTTCCGGAGGGTCCCACTGTGGGCCCCACCTGTTTTGGACGACCAAGGGTGGTCCACTAGTCCATGTGACCAGCCCTCCTTGGTTAATTATGCCAATAAATGGGAAGCCCTTCTATGGGAGGGTTACCAGTCTTAAAAGAAAGGTGTTACCATCTTTTAAATGAGAGAGGGGTTTTCACTTGGGAATTGAAGTGGATACAACCTACTTGCCTATATAAGAGAGGGGAGAGGCTCACCAAGGATACCCAAGTCCTTCCACACCTCCTCCTCCCTCACGTGCATCGCTTGGCGAAGCCCTGCCCGCGGGAAACTCTTCACCATATCCACCACCACGTCGTTGTGCTTCTCGAATCAATCCCATCTATTTCTCCCTCTTGCTTGCTGGATCAACAAGAAGGAGATGTCATCGAGCTGTACGTGTGCAAGCCTCCGGAGGTACTGCTCGTTTGCAGTGCTGATCGGATCGAACTTCACCAAAAACTTCACCAAGCTGCGTTGAAATAAACGTTCAACGCGCGTGTTCTTCGAGGGTATGATGAACTACTCTCCCCGTTACTAGCATCTTCTAGATTGGATCTTGGATGTTTCTTCTGCATGTGATAGAAAATTTTTGTTTTCTATCACGCAATATCCTACACCTCCGGGCCGTAAAAGGCTTCATTGATAATGGTAAGAGACAAATACGCCTACGCGGGAAGGCAAAAGGTATTTACCCCTTTCCTAAAAGAAACAAGGATGAACTTATTGAGGAACCATTTGAATCGATTTACAACTCCGATTATTATGATGATCTTTGATTCCATCTATTTGCATTAAGCCTAGCTAATGGCTTTAAAGAAGCGCTTTCGGGAGGCAGCCCGCAACGAATTTAGGATTTACTTTTTGTTTTTTATTCTGTTTTTAGTGGTCTTGATGATTGTTACTACTGTAGCAACATCATTGTATCTTTACTTTTCAAGCTTTGTGCCATTTATAGCCTCATATGACAAGGGAAGTGAAAGTTGTGACATGTTGTCCAGAAAACAGATTATGTCCTCGCGACTAGAAAAATCACAAAAAAATTCCAGTTCTTCTTTTTGATCTGAAATTTTTACACAGCGTGCTCTATACAATTACGAAACTTTCGTATATTCTGAGTTTTTTGTTTTGAGTTGCAGAAGTATCCCAAAAAAAATGTTTACTACCTACTGGTCTGTTTTTAACAGATTCTGTCCTGTTTTGCCTTTTCTTCGTTTTCCGAACCTTAAGCTTGCTTTTTCTTTGCAAAAACTTTTTGGCACTCTTGAGAAACAGTAGCTATTCAATAATATATTTATTTACAGTAGAGAAAAATTATTTTATTATGGGTACTAACCTCGCTAATCAGATTACGATGAGTTATGTATGAAGGGAGTTTTCAAGTGTGCGAGGGAAGATGATGAAAGAAGTTCAGGAGTGTCAAGCACTCAAGCTTGGGGATGCCCCCATGCACCCCCAAGAAATATTCAAGGAGACTCAAGCGTCTAAGCTTGGGGATGCCTCCATGCATCCCCTTCTCCATCGACAATTATCAGTTCGTCTCTCGTTTCACTATATTTTTATCACTTCATGGATTATGTGCTATGCTTGGAGCGTCTCGCTCTTAGGTTTTATTTTTAGTTTTACTTAGCTTTGCTTGCTGTTCATAACAAGTTAGAACCCATATTTCTTTGTGTGGGAGAGAAACACGCTCCACTTTCAAAATTTAGAACACAACATAGGAATTTTCATGGTTATCTTTGATGTGTGTGTTCTTTATCTTTTCCATAGCTGCTATCATGTTTTGCTCTTAGTTTTCATGCTTATCTTTTCAAAGAGATTTTGTTTAGTTTGTTGCTGGAACTCTCTTGAGTTTTCATGTTTATCTTGTTTAGAGAGTTTGCCTGTTGCACTGAGTTTTGTGTCTTGACTTGAAGTAGGTAATTGAGGTTGCTATTCTTTTGTAGTAGTAACTTGCAATAGTTTTGAGGTATTGTTTTGAGTAATGTTAGGACTTTTGGTATCAAGAGATTTAGCCTATTAGTGATAGATGTCGTATTTTGGGCAATCCATGTTTATTTTCAAATCTTACAAAATTAGTTGAGAACTCTACCTACTAGATGGATCACTACTCTTCTGAGGGGTCGAATATTAGAGTACACTCACGTACCATGAGTCGAGGATGCGCAAGGATAACCAAACCCCCATACACTCCTCCTCGGGGTACTTGTCTCTTTGAGAACCTCCCTATTAGATTGAGAGTTATCGATAATAAGTGCATGAGTTCTTCGGACTAATGTGAGTATTCGAAAGTTGACACTTCCACCTTCCCATATTTTTCTAGCCTCTCCTGTGCCGTGCATTGCTTTCTACTCACTCCGAGATTTGGCGTCCACCTTCGCCGGTACATCCAAACCTGAAAGGATCGGAATGTCGACTAGAGGGGGGGGGTGAATAGGCGACTAACACTTTTTAAACATTTCTTAACAATTTAGGCTCAACAAGGAATATAGGTTGTCTAGATATGCAACTATGTGAGCAACCTATATGCCAACAACTACGAAACAACAAGTAAGCAATGGATAAGCAAGGGAAGTAACTTGCACAAGGTAAGGTAAAGGGGAACATGGGAGACAAGGATATGTTTCCGAAGTTCCTTCTCTTTCGAGAAGTACATCTCCGTTTGGAGAGGGTGAGGAGCACAATGCTCACACGAAGCCAACGAGGGAAACCCTATTTCTCCTCACGCTCTTACCAACGTAAGATGCCGTGATATCACTATCGGTGCCTTGAAGGAGCACACGAAATCTTTACACAAGGGTGGGGCAGCTCCACACAATGCCGGAGACTCCCACCAACACCACGAAGCTTCACCACAATGGATTGTGGCTCCGAGAATGCCTCAAGCTCTTGATGGCCTCAAACCACAAGAGTAACAAGATCCACAACAATGAGGATGAGAAACAAAATTTCCTTTGAATGGAACCTTAGATCTAGGTCTCCTCCCTCAAATCCTAGCTTCACAACAAGTTTGATTGGCTAGAGATGGAGATCGCAGTCAATGGAGCTTTTGGGCGTCAATGGAGAATGAGTGTAGCTTGAGGTAAAAAGCAAGGAGGAAGAAACCCCCCCTTTTATACCTCCTACTCAATCCAACCGTTATGTGCAGAAAAGACACAGGCCGGTACAACCGGCCTGCCACACCGGTACAACCGGACAGCCACCCTGAGCCAGCCGAAAGCCCTAACCCTAGCCAGAGGTGGAGTGGTCACAGCGGTACAACCGCGACCACACCAGTACAACCGGATTTACCGGTACAACCGGTGGGCCACCGCTCCACCACCGGCCTAGGTCAGAGGGACAGGGGCATGGGTCGGATGGAAGGACCGGTACAACCATGCCACCCCCAAACGCTAGCCCGTAGTGAGGGGAGAGCGGTTGTACCGCTCCTGGCACCGGTTGTACCGGATTTACCGGTACAACCAGGCCACCACCGCTAGACTACCGGCCCGGGTCAGAGGGGATTCCCAACCACCCCGGTGGAAGCACCGGTGCAGGGCCGGTAGTACCGGCCCCTGAACGGAGCGGTACAACCGGCCATGTACCCCGGTACAACCGGCCGGCTGGTGACCAGGCATAGCAGGCTTCTTGAAATCTTCGCGCTTGAACGGAAATGGTCCCGCAGCACCGTGTCCTGTGTGTGAACCTGAAACACTCGAAACGCGGTTAGATACGTAATCCGGTATTGTAATCAACACCAAAACAAAGACGGGAAATGTTCCATCAATCTCCCCCTTTTTGGTGGTTGATGACAATACACGGATTTGCAACAGGAAAACAATCAACCGAGGTGTGTTCACTCCGTAAAGTATAGACGGGATCCCCTAGCTGTATGCACCAAATGAATTGATGCAGGGATCGATAAAAGTGCATGCATTAGGATCACCACTCCCCCTATATTTTACGGAACAATAAACATTGCAGGTGAGGCAAACAAAGATTAAGGCTTGCAAACAACATAAAGTCAAGGAAAGAAAACAAACGAAAGAAAGCAAGTCTTCTAACACGCACGGGTTTGAAGGTTCAAACGAGCAGACCACCAGGAGGTTCACACACACACGCACACGATACAAGGAGCTATGAAAGCTCCGCAAGCAAATCCCTCGAACTCCTAATAGATGACTTCTCCCCCTTTGGCATCGAGACACCAAAAAGGGAGGACGTCCAATGCTAACGCTCAACAAATCACTCGTCAGACTCCTCGGTGGCGTCGTCGTCAGAATCAGAAGGGTCCGCTGGATCCTCCGAGTGCTCAGACTGAATCTCATCATCATCAAACTATGGAGGCGGGGAGTGCTCAAAGGTCGGAGGAGGAGAGTCATCACTGTCAGTCCACCGAGAGTAGTTCTGCGAAATCCACTTTTCCTCAGAGGTGATATCTTTCTCGGACCCACTGCTAACCTCCAGCTGAAGAGCTCTCATCATCTGGATCTGACGCGCGCGGCTCTTTTTCTCACGCTGGTGCGCAAGGTACATGTTGTGCTGGATGTCAAGCTGGAGACAGAAGGTTTTGCGAACCTTAGCCTTGAGCTTCGCCCATGCAGAGGTACCCGCCCCGGGAAGCTCAAAGTCAGAGTCACTAGAAGCGGCAAACTCAGTCTCCATCCGTTCTTTTCCTTTGTTCTCAAAGTGAGGGGCAGCATGCTTCTTGATCTTCAGCTTCTTGTGGGTGTGCACAATGAGAGAAGATGGATCCGTGACCAAGACATCGCCTGGAAACTTGGCCTCCCAATACGAGTGAAGGAACTTCATAATGTACGGACCCAGTGAAGGACAAGCCTTGCTAGTCACACAGCGGTACATCTCCTGCCATAGCACCTGGGGCACATTTAGAGGAACGCCTTTGCCCTTCTCAGAGCGAGTCACCAGCATCAAATCAATGAAGAAGTTGTAGATCCGATCTTGATTCCCAACCTTGGGGATCAACATGTTCCTGTAGATGCGATGCATGATATCGTAGAGCGGCTTCAAGTCCTTGGAGGCACCCGGTATCCCACGGCCGGGAATGTATAGTGGAGCAAGCAAAGCAGGATTAGAGGCAATAGCACCAAAAGGAGAGAAGCCAACACACTGTCCATGATCGTCACAATGATAGCCCAGAGCTGCACAGAACTCCGACCAACGAGCAGAACACTTCTGGTCACGAGTCATCCAGGTGATAGTACGATGGTCATCAGTCCCAAAGTGAATAGTGGCATACCACTGCTGAATGAGCTGCGGATCCATGTCACACTGAGTATCCATGAGCTTGATGAGATCAAACTCCGCACACAATGCCAGAGCATCCTTGAAGTACTCCTTGTGATCCTCTGACTTCATGTGGTCTATGTAAATGGCCCACATGCTTGCCACCTTGTTCTTGAACTGGCTGTAGATGTCGGTGACAATACTCAACTGCTGGGTAGTCCAAAACATCGGGTTGGTCCAACCTGGTGCGCGAGGAGATGAGTACGGATTCTGAACCCTGAAGCGCTGAAATTCTGGTAGAGACATCTTTGACATAGGCTTGCCCTTAGAGGTCTTCATGATGGCAGACCGCTGACGGCGAGAGAGCTGACTGGGCTGAGTGACTTCCTCTCCCTGATCATCGGAGCGGCGCACCCTTTTCTTCTTCGGACGCGAGCCACCTCCTCTCGAACGAGAACCACCTACTCAAGAAAGACACGAGGGAATAGAGAGATGAGATGAATACACATCGAGAGGGGTTTGAAACAGCATGCACGAGAAGGATGCACATTGGATGGACCTCCAGGCACCGGTTGTACCGGGCGTGCACCGGTTGTACCGGCCGACCGGTTGTACCGCCATGACAGGTCGGTTGTACCGGGGCGGGAAAACCTAGGGCATGAGCCCGATACGGCCGGGGAGGATGAAAAACTAGTGAGCATGGACTACATGATGCTATTTCAAACTCCTACAGTACTCACACTACTGTACCATGTAAGCACGATTCATAGAAATCGATGATGTGATTCAAAGCCCAACAAACATCCGGATTCCAAAGGAAACCCTACAATGCGAGGAGCATAGGGCCTTACCCACATCCATGGCGCAGATCGTGGAGGAGGAGAGCAGCACCAGCCCGATCTGAGGGAGATCGGAGAGAACCGAGGCGCCGGCGGCGTCCCGGGGCGGCGGCGGTTGGTGTCCGGTGGGAGGAGTATTCGGGGTGAGGGCACAAAGTGGGGAAATAACCCCCACGATTTCGGTCCGAGCCTTATATACTCCTCACACCGGTAGAATCGCGGTGCTCGAGCGGTTGTACCGGCCCCTGTGGTAACACTAGGGTTACTGCGGTACCTCCGGTCCACTGGAGACACCGGTTGTACCGGGATGAACCCCGGTTGTACCGGTGCCTGACCGAGACCGGTAGTACCGCTCAAAGGGCCGGTTCTACCGTCGTTCCTTCTAGTTCTGCCAGGGGAGAGGGGGAAATGTGTATTGGAACAAAGGAGGTCTGAAAAGAGAGAGAACTAGACACACCCTCCACTCTCGAACAGAAAAACACGCAACACACAAAACTCGGGACAACACAAAAATCCGGCGAAAGAACCAAGAAAACCCGAGACGAGAGAAAGCGAGAACACACAAATTCACCGTGGAAGAAAACAAAATTGAAAGACACAAAATTGAACCAACCTCCCGAAGAGAGGAGCGGTGGCCGAGGCCACCATGTGTGAGCTTGTTTGGATGACACCACAAAGATGTATCTTGGGTTCATTGCCAATGCTCTTCTTTGAAGCACCGTTGTCACCTTGGGTGACCATGAGGCCGCCGAACGTGACCATAGTGAAAGAATTTTATCTCTTTCCGCATAATAGGTGGAGTGGTTGCCTATGACTTAAGCAACACTCCCCCTATGTCCATGCCTACATCCAAACTAGACATTATGTTGAGATGGGACGTGTGGGCAAGTCTTCAAACCGCATTACTTGAATCAATGATATTTAGCTCATGCCTTAACTCTCGAAATATTGCTTCATCTAAAGGCTTGGGAAAATATCCGCAAGTTGATCTCCGGTGCCCACATATGAAAGCTCAATATCACCCCGCTTCACATGATCTCGAATAAAGTGATGGTGAATCTCAATATGCTTCGTCTTGCTATGTTGAACGGGGTTGTAAGCAATCTTGATAGCACTTTCATTGTCACATAAAAGAGGCACTTTGTCACAAATGACACCGTAATCCTTCAAAGTTTGCCTCATCCATAATAATTGTGCACAACAACTTGCGGCGGCAATGTACTCGGCTTCGGTGGTAGAGAGGGAAACACAATTTTTCTTCTTGGATGACCAACTCACCAAAGACCTACCAAGGAATTGGCATCCTCCGGAAGTGGACTTCCTCTCCACTTTGTCTCCCGTCCAATCCGAATCCGTGTACCCGACGAGGTTGAAGCTTGAGCCTTGAGGATACCACAATCCAAAGTTTGGGGTATGAACCAAATATCGAAAGATTCTTTTGACAGCCACTACGTGACTCTCTTTTGGTGAGGATTGAAATATTGCACACATGCCCACACTCAACATGGTATCCGGCCTAGATGCACAAAGATACAACAAGGAACCAATCATAGAACGATACTCCCTTTGGTCTACCTCTTACCGTTCGGGTCGAGGTCAAGTTGACACTTGAGAAGCATGGGGGTCTTGGATCCTTTAAGACCATCATGCTTGAACCTCTTGAGCATGTCTTGAGTATATTTGGCTTGATTAATGAAAGTTCCTCTTGACAATTTCTTGACTTCAAAACCGAGAAAGAACTCCAACTCTCCCATCATAGACATCTCAAACTTGTTGGTCATTAGCTTAGCAAACTCCTCATTAAAAGATTTGTTAATCGAGCCAAAGATAATATCATCAACATATAGTTGGCATATGAACAATTTCCCACCAACCCTCTTGGTAAAAAGAGTGGGATCGATTTGCCCAATTTCAAACCCATAATCAACTAAGAACTCGGTAAGGTGCTCATACCAAGCGCGTGGTGCTTTCTTAAGGCCATAGAGCGCCTTGTTGAGTTTATAGACATGATTGGGGAAATTGTGGTCCTCGAACCCGGGGGGTTGCTTGACATATACCAACTCATTAATGGAACCATTAAGAAAAGCACTCTTCACATCCATTTGATATAACTTGAAGTTGTGATGAGAGGCATAAGCAAGAGCAATACGAATGGACTCAAGACGAGCCACGGGGGCAAAAGTTTCACCAAAGTCAATACCTTCGACTTGGGAAAAACCTTGAGCCACCGACCTTGCCTTGTTCCGGATGGCAATACCAAGTTCATCTTGCTTGTTCTTGAATATCCACTTGGTCCCAATAACATTATGATCACCTTTGGGTCTCTCCACTAGTGTCCACACCTTGTTGCACTTGAAGTTATTGAGTTCATCATGCATGGCCTCAAGCCAATCCGGATCTTCAAGCGCCTCACCTACCTTTTGGGGTTCAACACAAGAAACAAATGCATTATGGGCACAAAATTTTCTCAATTGACTACGAGTTGTTACCCCCGTTTGGATGCTTCCGAGCACTTGATCCACCGAAAGATCTTGTGATTTTAACCGGGATGCAATCTTGAGGGCTCGGTGAACTCTCTCTTCTTCCAAAGTTTCTTGATGGGAAGCTAGAGGACCATCTTCATTAGAAGGAGCATCCTCAAGGACTTGCTCATCATCTTGAGCTTGCCCTTGAACGAGAACATGATCTTGGTCATCATTTGGAGCACCACCATCTTGAATGATTTGATCTTGACCTTGATCTTGTTCGGGCGAGAGAGGGCCTTCGTCTTGTTCTTGGTTTGCTTGTGAATCTTGAGGAGGTGATGGCTCCACGTGCGTAGAGCATTTTCCTTCTCCTTCCACCACAAGGGGTTCCTCAATGGGTAAGAAATGACCCACACCCATTCTTCTTATGGCTTGAGGAGGAATTTCATCACCTACAACATTAAGATCACCTTGCCCCACTTGGGAGCTATTATGTTCATCGAACTCCACGTTTCTAGATTCTTCAACAAGTCCAGAAGACTTTTTGTAGACTCTATAGGCGTGAGTGTTTGAGGCATAACCAAAAAATATGCCGTCATTTGTCTTAGATTCAAACTTAGACAAACGAGCACCTTTCTTAAGAATGAAACACTTACACCCGAAGACCCGAAAATACTTGATGTTGGGCTTCTTCCCGGTGATGATTTCATACGGAGTTTTGTTCAAGATCTTGCGGAGATAAAGAAGGTTAGTTGCATGACAAGCAGTGTTGATGGCTTCTGCCCAGAAGTTGTATGGACTCTTGAACATCGCCATCATTGTTCTTGCTGCATCAATCAGAGTGCGGTTCTTCCTCTCTACAACACCATTTTTTTGAGGGGTATAAGCAGCGGAATATTGATGTTTGATCCCCTCATCTCCAAGGAATTCATCCAAGATGTAGTTCTTGAACTCGGTGCCGTTGTCACTCCTAATTGCCAAAATCTTTGAATTGTGTTGACGTTGAGCTTCATTGGCAAACTCGATGACGGTTTGTTGGGTCTCACTTTTCTTCTTGAAGAAATAAACCCATGTATATCTTGAATAATCATCAACAATAACCAAGCAATACTTCTTCCCGCCAAGACTATCATATGAGGGAGGCCCAAAAAGATCCATGTGAAGGAGCTCCGAAGGCCTCTTGGTGGAGATGATATTCTTGACGGGATGTTTCTTCTCATGAAGTTTCCCTTCAATGCATGCCCTACAAGCACGATCTTTGGCAAAGCTAACATTTGTTAGTCCAATGACATGCTCACCCTTGAGAAGTGTTTGCAAAGACCTCATATTGACATGGTCTAGTCGGCGGTGCCAAAGCCATCCCACATCAACTTTAGCCATTAGACACATGGCGGTTTTGGTGGGGACTTTTGAGAAGTCCACCGCGTACATACCATCCTCCACGTGTCCAACAAAGGCTACTTTAAGAGTTTTGCTCCACATTAGGGTGACCATGTCTTTATCAAAGAAAGTACAAAGGCCCATCACGGCAAGTTGACGAACGGAAAGTAAATTAAAGGCACAAGTCTCAACTAGCAATACTTTCTCAATGGACGAGTCCGGAGAAATTATTACTTTGCCAAGACCTAATACCTTTGACGTGTTTGCATCTCCAAATTGGACACGGGTGGTTCTAGATGGTCCGAAATCAATGTCCACCAACATGTCCTTGCTTTCGGTCATATGACTTGTAGCCCCGCTATCAAGTATCCATGAACCACCACCGAAAGCCTCCACCTACATGAGATCAATCTTGGATTTAGGTACCCATTCAATAATGGGTCCTCTCATGTTAGTAACAAGGGTCTTAGGCACCCAAATGAACCATGCAATATACTCATCAAAGGAACCAACAAATTTGGCATAAACATGCCCATCATTAGTGCAACAAAGAACATAAGAGGGGTTAGTTGGTCCGGCAAAGTCATTGGGAATGGCATCACTCCTCTTGGTCATTCCACCCTCAATGGCCTTTTCCACTTTTTCTAGAGGCTTCTCCCCTTCCTTCACAAATGTGACTTCCTTTGAAGGAGGAGGTGCCTTTCCTTTCTTCTTTTTGTTCTTCCTCTTCTTGTTCTTCCTCTTTGATGAACTTGTGCCAAAACCGATGCCTTCCTTGCCAATGACCTCCTTTTGGGAACTCAAGAGATCATTAAGGTTCTTTTCTCCTTGAATGCACGAGACAAGTCCCTTCTCAAGTTGTGCCTTCAACCTAGTGTTTTCCTCAACGAGAGGAGCATGCTCACAACAAGAGTTAGAGGAACTAGGTTTCTCTACCACAATAATAGGAGAAAAGGTAGTAATTTCTTTAATGAGTTGCATACTTGTTTCATCATGAGCCTTCTTGAGAGCCATGAGTTCGTGTTTTAGGGACTTGTGGTCCTTTTCGACTTTCTCATGATCCACAAGAAGTCTTTCATGAGCCTCAACAAGTTCATCATTTTTAGTCTTGAGATCACAAGCAATAGCATTAGAATGTTTAAGGTCAAGTTTTAGCTTAGAGATATCAATAGCATACGTCTCATCAAGAGACAACTTAAGCTCACGCTCTTCTTCGAGAGAATGAGATAGCTCCCCTATCTCATCCGCATAGTCGCGACTATGACCTTGCAACTCGATGATAGTCTCATCAAGTTGCTCAATGTGAGCATGTGCTTCGCCTAGTTGTTCGAAAAAGAGAGCCACAAAATGTCCCTTTGCAACACCTTTGAGCTTGGACATGAATAGTTCGAATTCGTTCTCCTCATGTGCTTTGGGCTCCTCATTTTCCTCCACACAATCCAACAAAGAGGGGTTAGTGGGAGTAAACGGTTTAGAGTGAGGAGTTATCGAAGTAGTCTTGGCCATAAGACACTTGTGGATGATGTGAGGGTTCTCATTGGGGGAGTTGAAGAGAGACGTTGATGAGGGGGATTCAATGGCGATGGCAACGGTGGCGGTTGCCACAATCTCACCACTTTCTTCATCCTCCTCATCATCGGAATAGTATTCTTCTTGAGCCACCAACACACATTGTGGCTTCTTCTTCACAAAGATCATGTTCAATGGTGGCTTGTTCTTGTCCTTATGGATGAGCTTCCCACCATGGTCTTCTCTCTTCTCATACAGACAATCCACAACAAAGTGACTCACATTGCCACAATTGAAGCAAGTTCTTATTCTTTGGCCCTTTGGCTTGAAGCTACTTGTGTTGTACTTGAAGTTCTTCCTGTTGCCCCAAAATTTTCTTGAGGCTAGAGCCATGTGCTCATTGTAAGCATACTTGGTGTCTTCCGGACCCACATCCTCTTCATCTTCATCTTCCTCAACTTGAACCTCCTTGGCCTTCAAGGCAAGAGATGACATCTTGGAGCCGCTTTGGCGAGCCAATTTTTAACTCGGCCGTGGAGTCCAAGATTTCCATGGCAACGAATTCATCCAAGACTTGGTTTGAACTCAACTCGCGAAAGTCAGGCCTTTGACGAATGACCTTGGTGATATGCTTCTTGTGTAGGAGCATAGCCGTGATGAACTTTCTCTTTATCCATCCGTCATCGGTGTCCATGCTCCCATGGTCCGTCATGGAATTTGGGAGAGCCACCAACCTTTGATGAACATCCTCAGAAGACTCCCCTTCATTCCGGACAAAGTGATCGGCTTGATCTTGAATCTTGTCAAACTTTGAGAACCATATGCTAGTGCTTACCATGAGAGTCCTCTCGAGAATATCCCACATCTCTTTGGCCGTTTCACACTTTAGGACAAGATTGTATTGCTCTTCCTTCAAGCCATTTCCTATCACGAGCATAGCATGACTGTTGATGGTGTTGTCCTGATATTCTCTTGGGGTCATGTTGTGGCGGTCACGAGGAGTAAATCCCTCCTCAACGATGCGCCAAAGTTCCACGGAGGACCCCTTCAAGTGTCTCTTCATGCGATGAGCCCAAACCGGATAAGCATCTTTGTTAAGGATGGGAATAGTTCCTGCATGTGCAAAATGGGGTTCGGGTAGAGGTAGAGAGTTATAAGTAACAGGAGGAGCCACCGCGGAATGGATACCCGATCCATTCCCCGTATGAGGAATGGATCGGATATCATTCCTACCATCATCATTAGATTGGGAGATGACATCTCCTCCACCCAACGTTGGAATGTTGGGGATGATGGTGGGGTTGCTCTCCGAGGGCATCCTTGACATGAGACAACCAAGCATATCAGTAACTTTGTTCATGTGAGCCTTAATGGCGGACATGCCTTCATTGTACTCATGTCGAGAGATAGATGATGAGTCATCCTTCGCGAGCGTATTCGCAAAGCCCTCGATACTTGGATTCCCTTCCAAAAGAGAAGGGTTCGGAGTAGCTCCTGGCAGCTCAACCTCTACCGGTTTATCCTCTTGCGACATCCTCTTAAGGCGGTAAAGCCCTTAATAAGAGACGAGGCTCTGATACCAATTGAAAGGATCGGAATGTCGACTAGAGGGGGGGTGAATAGGCGACTAACACTTTTTAAACTTTTCTTAAAAATTTAGGCTCAACAAGGAATATAAGTTGTCTAGATATGCAACTATGTGAGCAACCTATATGCCAACAACTACGAAACAACAAGTAAGCAATGGATAAGCAAGGGAAGTAACTTGCACAAGGTAAGGTAAAGGGGAACACAGGAGACAAGGATATGTTTCCGAAGTTCCTTCTCTTTCGAGAAGTACATCTCCGTTTGGAGAGGGTGAGGAGCACAATGCTCACACGAAGCCAACGAGGGCCACCCTATTTGTCCTCACGCTCTTACCAACGTAAGATGCCGTGATTTCACTATCGGTGCCTTGAAGGAGCACACGAAACCTTTACACAAGGGTGGGGCAGCTCCACACAATGCCGGAGACTCCCACCAACACCACGAAGCTTCAGCACAATGGATTGTGGCTCCGAGATGGCCTCAAACCACAAGAGTAACAAGATACAC